>CM075339.1:6905420-11705420 GCA_037788925.1 Mytilus galloprovincialis
TATTTATACCTGTATTTATTTACTATTATTTTCTTATTTGTTATTGTCAATTGAAGAAAACACTTTAATGATATTATTAACCATCATGAAATATGTTGATAACCTCCCCTTCATAAGACAAAGTTTCATAACAATCAGTCTACTGTTTTTCTTTATGAAATTTATGACAATTTTTATTGGGACAGTATTCTTAAGCATCTGTATTAATATTTGTTCTAAAACATGCACACCTATTACATAAGAGAAAATAATACAATGTTCATTCTGTAATGTGCACATAAATAAGGACAGATGCAATGTAATTCTGTGCATTTATTTTTTATCTAGAGATGAACATACATATGTACATATGGGTGCGGTCCTAACCTTGACTAAAGTTAACTTGGAGCAGACTTGGTGACTGATTTCTTAGTTAACTTGAGAATTTATAAATAATTTACATTTATCTTTATGTATATCATCTATCATTGTACAAATGTAGATGTAATTATCATCTATCCATATATTTTATCATAACACCTTATGTGATCTTTTAAATAAAGTATTCATACTATTTGTATTTTGTCTCTCACAAGAGCTACCCGTTTCAATTTTTAATTTTTCAACCCGACTTTTAATTTGTTTTGTTATTTTTTATTACATTTAATTTCTGGTCAAGTTATCTTTTGCAACGTGTTACTCGTTAAAAATTATTTGAAAAGAAATGTGTAGTTTATTCATAAAGTTGGTTTTAGGAATTTGTTTCCCAAAAAGGATTTATTTCAAAGGTATAGTGAGTGAATATTTGCTTATAAAATGTACCTGTTGATACAACATGTACTGGTTACAAGTATATGATATACATAATTTACATACACAATACAGATTGATAGTACATAAAAGAAGTTGAGAGCAATGTATATGATAGTTTATTCAGTGTTGAAGAGAACATTACTCTGGCCTGACAACGCAAATATGTATATCTATATACAGAAAGTTTCATACATAGTAGAAAAGTGTTCAATGATCGTATTTGGTTTAAGAGATTTGAGCAAACAATGCATTTCTTTTTTATCATATAGAAAGTTATTGATTTACTTATCACTTCCGTTTGAGATTTTGTGATGTTTTTAGTTTTTCCATATAACCCATTTTGTAATGAGAAGCACTGTTTCTAGAATTTGAGAATAAGATGTATCAGTATTTATGACACCGAAAATGAAACTCAATTTTCGTCTTACCATAGAATTTAAAAGATGTGATCTGAGTGCTTGTGTGAAAACACTCTAGCCAATGTATGAATGTAAACAATTGTATATAAGTCAAAGTACTTTCTCATTAAGGAGCTATGGCTAACATCGAACAACAATCTATAAAGGGTCCCAAATTAAATGTGTAAAACAATTATAACAGGAAAAGCAACGATCTAAAAATCTATATAAAAAACGAATAACGAGAAACACTTACATGTATGACATCATCAACAAAAGATAACCACCTATTAACAGCTTTGTGTTCTAAATAAAATCTGTTTAAAAAAACTGTGCATGCATATATAGAAACCTAGATCGCCTCAAATTTTGGTACAAGGAATGAATTGGAAAGACTGCCTATCGAATGTCATACATAAACCCAAACCTTTATGTATTTAGGAAGACTTTTCACCTAAATGTGAACCTTTGTTACCTGAATCTTTGTAATCTACTAAAACTTTGGATTCTAGTAGGACCTCTTCACTTTATCAAAATATATTCTTTCTAAAACCAACATTGATATAGATAGTCTGACAACTTGTGATAAAACAATTAAAAACTATCAAAAACTATATTCAACCCCAAATAAACTCATATTACAACAACCTGTTGATTGATAATTTGAGATTGATGATAAAAGTAAACTTAATTTTTACAAAGGACTTGATGCAATTCTACTGACAAACCCCTACATCCTTAAATGAAAGTTTGATTATGGAAAATATTACAAAACTAAGAATCAGTGAACATTCATTATTAATTGAAAAATGAAGACAATTTAAATTTACCTGTGCACTTTATTTTTGGACCTCGTGTCATCAATGATACTTTTTTTTGTGTAATGAAATTGTTTGAGGAATAACGGAAGATTGCAGTCAGCCAATCAGAATTAAGTATTATAATGAAACATACATCTGTGTTTGTGGTATACATTTGGCTTTAGGTGTAATTCCACCAAATCATGGTACGTCAAATCCGGATACATAACAGAATTATGATTATTGCAGTAAATCTTTTCTAGGTCATATACATTTATCTTGGGTATTTCAAAGTACCTTTTCGTTTTTTAATTTTGGTTTTCTATGGAATATTTTGGAAATTTGTAGTAACAAGGCTACTTAAGCTTCTACACATGTTAAAAAAGGGGGAAATTCCAGTATTTTTTGGCATGCGATGAAGAGTTAAGTAATTTTGTTTTCTATAATACAGGACAGGATTAAACTTTAATCATACCAAGTATTTCTTTATTTGAAATAAAGATAAATTCTGCACAATTTTTAAGAAAAACTAATAGTAGAAAATCATTGGTGATATTACACTTATAAGATCAGATTAATGCCAAAAGTTTCTACACAAAAAAAAATTGGCTGTACCAAATCAGGTATATGACAGTTGTAATCATTCGTTTGGTGTGTTTGGGGTTGAACATTTGTCACTTTTGCTTCAGTTTTGAATTGTTTTGAATTTGGTAATGTTTGTTATTTTACTTTCTCCCATTAGCAATGTACATAACATGACATCCCCTATCAACATAACCTATGATAAGTTGATATGGTTATATTAATTATTACAATGAACCCTTTTATTATTATGATGGATATGCACATTAAGTATTCATTATCCTGTTCGATATGTACTATTAATTTTTTGAATGTAATGTTAATTAGTTCTATATTTGTGATGTGATATAATGAATATGTTCTTGACCATTCAAAATACGATAGATTTATTTGAAAAGAACTTGCTTTGGCATTTACGAGTGTATTGATATGCATATAATCTATTTTTATGTGTGATAATGTTTTTCGAATAAATTGTACATAATAGATTTCATATAAAATGGTGCTTTATATTATTTTAATGGCAATGGTCATACACACAATGTTTCTTTTCAGGGAATGCTAAATATCTATTGTGAAGAACCACACAAAATGAATTTATTTTGAGACGGATATATGTATACATATATTTATTTATTATATATGCATGTGATATCATCCTACACGAAATACATTTATTTTGTGATGGCTGAATAACTGGTGCAATGGATACCTGAAAATAAATTTATTTTGAGAGCAAAAATAAATTTATTTTGAGAGCAAAAAATAATTTATTTTGAGACAATGATTCACACTTTTGGTAATCTACATAAAATGAATTTATTTTGAGATGCACATATTATCTTCATTGATATGACCTGCTCAAAATAAATTTATTTTGTAAAGATGGTATTTTTGTGGTAATGAATTGCTAAAATAAGATTATGATTCTGTAATACTATGTTTGTCATTAAGTCATCACATAATATTTTTATAGTCTGATTCTACTCAAAATAAATTTATAACTATAGGTAAATCATTAATTTGATAGAAGTCACATTTATGGTTAATGTTGCTGCAAGAACTACAGAATACATTTATTCTGAAGATGATAATCGAAGCCTATCATATGATTTCTGTTCTACTTTTTGTCTCAACTAATAGGAGATAGGGTTCAGAATAAATTTATTCTAAAATAAAAATTCATCAAGGTCTTGACTAGCGACAGAATTTTCCTCTTTTATTTTGGACTCAGTTATTTATGAATTTACTGTTTACAAACATTTAGAATTTTTAAAATACTAAGGCTTTTTTACCTAAGGCATAGATTACCTTAGCTGGATTTGGCAAAACTTTTAAGTTTTGGTCCTCAATGCTCTTCAACTTCGTACTTTATTTGGCCTTTTTAACTTTTTTGGATTCGTGCGTCACTGATGAGTCTTTTGTAGACGAAACGCGCGTCTGGCGTATATACAAAATTTTGTCCTGATATCTATGATGGGTTTATTGAATTTAAGTAAGGGTGTCACAGAAGGGAAGACAGTCATGTGTTAAAGGTGTATACCAAAAGGTGTGAACACAATCATTTAAGGATAAAAGTAAACTTAATTTTTACAAAGGACTTGATGCAAATCTAATGACAAACCCCTACGTCCTTCACTGAAAGTTTGAATATGGAAAATATTACAAATTTTAGAATCAGTGAACATTCATTATTAATTAAAAATAAAGACAATTTAAACTTCCTTGCGTAGAAAGATTTTACAAGTAACCGGCCACGTCCCCTTGTATTTTTGTCCATCTGATGAGTAAAGCCTTTTTCAGCTGATGTTTATAGTTCGTTCTTATGTTGTTCTGTTAAACCACTGTCCCAGGTTAGGGGAGGGTTAGGATCCCGCCAACATGTTTAACCCCGACACATTATTAATGTATGTGCCTGTCCCAAGTGGATCTGCGAGTACTCTCAGATGTGTACATTTTGTTGTTTTATAGGTTCACATAGAGGCTGAATCAAATATAGCAGATCATTGCAGACTTTTTGCATTGAGTGAAGGTGAAGAGCAGTGTGGTCACAGTAATACAGAAATTTGTCTGCAATGCAGAAATCTTGATGAAATCTTGAATGAAATTTCCACAATTGTTCAGAGTGTCAACTGGGAGAACAAAGGTGCAGTACTTTTTCAGGTACTATACATGTTTTTTTCTACTGGAAAATAATTAGAACATGATTGCATCATTATGTAGTTATGATTTAGAATGTTCTTGAGGCATGTTCTTAGTACTCCCTTTTTGATCATTTGTCAAGTAGGTTATCATTATGTCATTTCATTGAGAGAGGTTTTCCTTTTTATTTTTTAAATACTTTTGTCTGATGAATGCAGTATCTGTGTTTCAAACATTTTTTTTTTAAATTGATATTCCATTACAAGTTGAATTGCTTGAAGTATAACAACTTTTTATTTATTAATTTTCCATCAGGTTGAGTCAGCTGTTGATAGCATTACAGACTGGAAAGCCTATATAATGAGATCACGAAACCAAGAAGATGCAAGGTTATACATGTTATATCTTGTAAAAGTACCTGCATGGAGGCTTTCAACAAAAAGAAACAAAAAGAAAGCATCAATAGCAAACAGTAGTTCTACATCTATGCCCGTTTTACTCACAGATGAAGGGCTATCAACAAATTACAGAATGGCTAATAAGATATGTTTACAAACTCTTTAGTAAAAAACAGAACAATTGGCGCTACAACAATGACAAGATAAATTTGTTGGAAATAATTGTCAGGAAGCAGAAAGAATTTACATGTATGTGCACAAGTGCTGCAAAGAAAAAATAAAATAAAGTTTGAAAACAAACATTTTTGCATATTTGTTGTTTCAAATGTAAGTTTAGAAATATGTGTCTTGTTAATATTTGTCTTATTACATGCATTAAGTCAACATTTTGTTATCCAGATATCTCAAGCTTCCTCTATAATATAATCTCTGATCAAAGATACTGTTGTTGATCTTCATAGCTTGATACCAGATATTCAAGAAATCCACATATATTCAGACAATGCATTAATGATGGCCTCATTCAGAAAAGATGTTGGCAATAAATTCAAATCATACAACTTTTCAGAAGCTCAGGATGGCAAAGGTATGATCTGCAGCCTTTATTATATACACTTGACAAAAAATGCATAGAATAAATTCACTGTTGAATCATTTCGAAATTTATTTTGTTTTAAAACTTAACATTATGAGGACCGCTTACAGAAAATTGGCAAAATGTCAAATGAATTTCTTTACAAATTAAAGTTAAAAAGATGACACTGTCTGCAGATTTCTGTGCAGATACTAAATACATTTGCTTAATAGTCGCATTTTGTTTCTTTATTTTAGGGCCATGTGATCGTAGAGCCTCCCATATTAAGTCAGTTATCAAGCGATACATAAATGAAGGTCATGATATTACTTCAGAATGAAAGTAGTATGTATTTATATTAAATTTGGAAATATATCCAGTAATCTTGATATGTCATCATTTTTATATGACCGCAAATCAACTTAATAAATATTTCCAGTAGTATATTGGTATTACTTTGTTGTTATCATCCTCGTCATCTGAAGACATTTGGTTTCCAGACAATGACTTAAGTTTAAGGGCATGGATTTTTCTACTAATAATTTGTGTTTAAGTGTATGGTGCTCTCTATGCTTGTATTGAGTTTGGTGGTAATTGGTTCAAAAAAGGGGGCGGGGTATTTTTTTCCAATTTATTTAAGGGGTTTAGATTTTTTTTACAAATTTCAAAATGTTTTAAAAGTTTAAAGAACAAATCTTCATTGCACAGTTATTGCACATAGATTTGTTATTTTGTGTCAGAAACCTATAATATATCAAGAATTTGATCACAATCCAAATTCACAGTATCAAGCTTGAATATTGTGTCCAAATTTGCCCTAAATGTTTAGGATTTTATCTCTGCAGCCGTATCAGGCTGTGCTAAGAGAAGCATTATATTTACATGTAAAATACAATTGTTTTGTATGATAATTTTTAGCATGAACAAAAAATGTTTAAAGTAAACAAACTCCATAAGTCCTTTAAACCATAAATAGATGGACAAACTTCAGTGACAAAACAGTGCTAAATAGTTCAGTGATTTCTCTTTTCCTGTATTTGTGTCTGTTTAGACATATACTATATTTGGTTCTGTACAGACACAAGTGGATGCCGACTTTGTTACAAAATTAATACATCATAAAATAAAAACCCTACTAATGTATGATGTGTCTTATATAAATGTGTTTCCAGACACATACATTATAATACATGTATATTTTGAGGCCATAGATGAAAGACAAAATTGTCAATTTAGAGTAAAAGTTGTGGACACAGTAACCGTTATCGATGGTGAAAAAACAATACCAAATCAATTTCGGGAATTACCAGACTCCATAACTTCCAGTTTGAGTCTATTGGATTGACAGTATGGAAAGCGTACAAAATAGGAAAAGGTAAAGGGTTCTGTGAATTACATAAGGATACTTTCTCATATACCAGTATAAATAAAAAGATATGGTATCAGTGTCAATGAGACAACTACAAAAAATGTATCCATCCAAGTCCCAATGTATACAAAGTTAACAATTATAGACCTGTCAAAGTATAGCTTGCTTTATCAGTAATGTTTTAAGTAGTATTTATAATTCAACCTAATATTTTGATCACTTTAACCTTGAAACAACTCAAGCTTTTGCGGCAATATACTGTCCATCCATCTGTCACTCTCTAAGCTATTACCAGTCATAAAAGTGATAATTGTAAGCATATATAGTGTCACCAATAATTTCTGCATGAATGACTTCATGACTTTGCTAAGTGTTTCATTTACATCTAAGGGTATGTAATCACTTAGCTCCTATTTGTAGGAAAAATAATTGTTTCATTTATTTTAGGACAACTTATTCCTTGGAAATCACTTGGGTCTCCACCAATGAGGAAACTGTCAGCAGATCATTGAGTACTGAAGGTAAGGAACCCTAAATAATAATGTTGCATTCAGCTGGCAGTATGTTATATTTAAGAAAATATTAAATCAGATAAGGAAAATATTTCCTACTGGATGAGATAAGCATTGCACTAATGTTGTGATTATTATACTGAATGTCATTGGCTAAATTGAAAATAGATGTCATGATCTAACATGAAACCTCAGTGCATTTAACAACTTAATTAAATTTGTAACATGATCCTAGAACTAAGACATAGAGGAAAGATACAGATGACTTGTAAATGTGATTCATAAAAGCAGACAGAGATGCCTAAAAACAACTTTTAGTGGGCCTTCAAAATGTTCAATACTTGGACAACCTAAAGAAAAAGACAGATACAAGCACAAAGGGACACATAACCAAAGACATGCACATACACAAATATGAAACTTTAGCTTTGACACTATTAACATAAAAAACTGCAGTGATAATGCTCCTGGACAGGAAGGTAATTTCTGCTTAGCCTGTGATAACTCTCATTTTAATTAATCGCCTAATTAATTGTAGGCTTGAGTAATATTTTTGACAGTTTGATCCTTTTTTTTTAAAGATGAAGATCTACACCCTAAATCAAAGAGAAGAAAAATTTCGTATGGTTGTCCTAAAGATGGCTGCATCAAATCATTTAGCTCTAATGAGACATTGGGTAACCACCTTCTGCTGGGTGATTGTAACTACGTATAAGTCATTTCTGTTCATGACAAGGCTAAAATTATGTATGGCACAAAAGTAAATAGTCTTTTCATCAATGCCCAGTCAGTGTCAATACCATCAGATTCAGTTGTAGGAGAAAGTGGACTGCGTCAGGGATGGGCTCTGAAAACCAAGAAAAAAAGAGTAATTTTCAGTGAGGCTCAGCGGAAATACATGCACGATAGGTTATATGCAGGGAAGAGATCTGGCAGTAAGGTAGATCCTTTTAGAGCTGCAGAGGAAATGTGAAATATGAAGGAAGAAGATCAGTACCTTTTCAAAAGCAATGAATATTGAAATATGCATCTATCTAAAAATTATCTATAAATCTATAAATAAAAAAAAGAAATTCATTAATTGTTATCTTTAGGAATTTTTGTATTCATATAAATTACTTGATTTTTTGGAAAAAATTATGTTACTATGGTAACAATATGTTGCTATGCACACAAAATAAGGCATTCCCTTAATTTTAAATCTATTTTCTTTATAACTTGAAAACCACACAGTGATTCATATTACTACTGATCAATTATATAAGCAATCGTGAAAAAAAATAATTAAAAATAAGGATCTTGGTTGTATTCGCTCAATTTGACTTAATTCCAATTCATGCTATTTTTAGCATGATTTTTAATGAATTATCCATCGAGACCCCAATTATTTTATTTTTTTCTGAATTTAATAATGATATAGTTACCTACTTGGTGAACAATTCCCATGTGTGTTGACAACTTTTAGTAAAATTAGATTAAATTATGCCAAAAAATGCAAAATTCGGAAATTGTAGATTTTCTGAAATTAGCACATGCTCGTACTATTTTTTTCTTCAGAATGTGTTAAACTGAAATGATTGAGATGTAGTAAAAATATAAGCAATAAAGTGTATAATGCATGAATCGTTTTGCATTTCCTTCAATTTTAAGTTGTTTTCTTTTATTTGAGACTAAAAAATGCACTTTTTTCCTTAAAAAAGGCCTAAAACTGAGCCGAAATTGACTGGTTCCCGTAACCATTGTAACGCACTAAATTTTTCTAATTTTTTTTTCTTGCAGTAATGTTATATGATGAGATGAATCATTTGATCAAGTATGACTGAATTCTAAGAACATGCATTTCCAAGCTCCTATTTAAATAGTATGATCCTTACAGACAATTGGTGTTAAGGATACAACAGATACAGTTTAGTCGGCCTCATATCTTGACTATCATCTACAATTTGACAATGAGGGTCGGTTGAAATCAAAACTTTACGACAAAAGAGATGATTTCAGCCTTCCAATTATGAACTTTCCATTTCTATGTAGCATCATTCCAGCAGCACCTGCATACGGTGTATATATCTCCCAATTAATACCGTATCCCGGTGCTTGTATTTCCTTTCCTAATTATATTGACAGAGGGCTGATGCTCACAAGCTATAAAAACAAGAGTCCAAAATGGTAAAGTTGAAATCATCACTTCGTAAATTTTACGGACGCCATCACGAGTTGGTTGACCGTTATGGAATAACCGTTTCACAAATGATATCGAATATGTTCCTTACGTCATAACTACAATCCCCTTGCCTTTCATAAATGTGACCTACCGAACTAGACTATTTACTTGATTTGTATTCACATAAGCAACACGACGGGTGCCACATGTGGAGCAGGATCTTCTTATCCTTCCGGAGCCCCTTAGACCACCCCTAGTTTTTGGTGGGGTTCGTGTTGTTTATTCTTTAGTTTTCTATGTTGTGTCATGTAGACTTTTGTCTGTTTGTTTTTCTATTTTTTTAACTTTAGCCATGGCGTTGTCAGTTTTTTTTCGATTTATGAGTTTGACTGTCCCTCTGATATCTTTCGTTTCTCCTCGATGCAAATATTGATCTTTTTTTATACTGTTAGAGTACAAACATAAATATTGATGACATTTAATAGATATACAAAAAAATATAACATCATTAGAAAGGAAATTGAAATATTTTTTACGGCACAATGTAGATTTGATTTTCACCAAAAATACGTTAAATATTTGGTACTAGAAACCTTTGAATATTGAATATGTTGAACGGTTTTACACTGACATCAAACAATAAATTTATCCTATTTTTCATTTTTAGCCATGGCGTGGTCAGTTTATTTTCGATTTATGAGTATGACTGTCCCTCTGGTATATTTTGTCTCTTTTCTAAGGGAATGAATATAGGAAAAGATATAATCGGGCAATTTGTTTTGGTCACTTTAATTAAAAAACGGAAATTTCTTTTCAATCTACAAAATATAATTTTTCAAATGTTTATATGGTAATGTATTTTTTAATATTTGTTTTGCCTCACATATTTTTTAGTCGGTATCAAGCTTTTTTCTTTAGTTCTTATCTGCAACAAAACTGACAAAAAAATGCACTTTGAGATTTGTTGTAAACATACAGAATCAGGCAACATTTCCATCAACTATACTAATTTGTTACAAAATGTGTTTGTTAAGATAGTGTGGGTAAAATGACTTTTTGTGTAGGGTTGTTGGTTATTCATCTTGGACAATATCTGTGCATAACATTATCGCTGGTTGTCAATTTGTCAATTTCTTGTTTTTAGTACATGTATTCCAAATTTTATCATTTGTAGATTTTGCACACAAGGGTTTTCAGATTTTATTAGTGTTGTACATTTTTTGAAGACCGTATGGTGACCTTTTTTGGTTACATCTCTTTCATTTGATCATGATCAGTATGGATTATTATCCCACTTTTTCCTTTTTTGTACAATATCACTTGTCTTTTGCGTACGGACTTTCTACACCTGTTAGGAGCTAAAAGTTTCTGAAATGAAACTTTTTTTCTTAGCCTAATTTTTGGGTTTATATATATGACTGAAAAACAATATTGGTGAGGAAAAAATTCATATGGTGTTGCACTTCGTTTTTTCTACGGCCCTTTGAAATTACCAACTTTGATCATTTTCCCATTTTTCTATTTTTTGGCTATCATCGTGAAAAAAATCACAGTTCCACAATTCAACCTTTTTTCATACTTTCAAACAAGATGAATTGGACCAATCTAAAAAAATTAACACCAAAAATTATAGGTAGGTGTTAACATATTTTGATGATGTTTTGTGTCAAATATACCATGCTGTTAATTTAGTAAATTTGTCATTGTCTATAAAGAACACAATTAATCAAGATTGGAGGAATCTATAAACACTATATCATACCTATTTCTGAATGTTCTGAACAATTTCGAGGTACACATATGACAGCTTAACTACACAGTGTCGCTAAAAAGAAAATAAGCATCGTTCTTTGTTGCATCTGTAATGACATAATCAAACTTATTTATAACTTACAAATCTGATAATAAAACAAATACAATTCAACCCAAATTTATACAAGAAATTTTAAGACTTATTTGCATGTTAATATCATTTATACTAACAAATCCCAATTTATGCACGCAAAATTGGTATCCGCAAACCGCTGAAATTAGTAAATGTATATGCAATAGTTTGCTCAAAATAGAAAACTGTATATCAATAAAGTCTGATCTCTTGAAGAAAATTCTGGTTTTGAAATTTTAACACCAAATAAAATATCAAATCTTAAATCCTTTTTTACTATTGATAAATACATTTTTGAACAATCAACATATGCATCATTAACATTAGATCTTACCTTTCTCGATTCAATTGGACTGGGAATATAATTCAACTTAAAGATGATAGTCACTTAACGAATGCTGTCAATTGGCAAACTTTGGACGACCGCTTCGGTATTTATTTTGAGTTAAACGCTATATGGACATATTGTTATACGTATACTAATCTAAAATTATTATAAAGATTTTTTTTTATTATAATATATTTCGTTGTTTAAAGTGTTTGTGATGTTTTGAATACTTGTCACTTTGATTGGTTGATAAAACTTACAGCTGAATTTGTTTACTTTACTATCGACCAGTATGGGAATTTAGGAATTCATATGAAACATAAGTTATTACCCCTAACATCGCACTAAGGTTATTTGTCAATATTTATACTAATTCATGTTAATATTGCAAATAAAGATAATTGTATAATGATCAATTAGTATTATGTAACTACTAACATGCAACGATCTATTGTATCCAAAATCACTGCTTTTTCTATATATCAATAATTCAAAAGACCATAATAGATACTAGATAAATCGTATAACTTATTTTTTTATATAGATGTATTTTAATATGTTTACGTCAATATCGAATTATTCTGCGTTGTGAATTTTATTCTAAATAAAAATTCCTTTCCAAGTCTTCCTCAATATTATTTTGAATATAATACATATCATACATATAATTTGTAGACTTCGAATAACTAAATTGTTTGAAAATGTTTTGACCAACCACATATGTTTATCCAAAAAATCACGAAAAAGAACCAATTATACAAAAGGTTAAAGATTTGAAAAAAAACATTTGTAACAAAAAAAACACTAAACATTTCTAAAACAAGTTCATTTTAAGTATGGACCTTCTGAGTTCGTTAAGCATAATATTAATGTCATTTAACTTAAAAAAAAACATCCATTGTAAGTCTGTTAACAATATCCATAGTTAAGTATTCAAAATCGGATGAAACCACCACGTGATTGGATGCACATCTCAACCCTTCGTCTCATTCCTCTAGTTAGTCGTCAAATTTCCTGCTGTGGTATTAGCCGCCATTCTCGGTGCAACGCTGCTTCCAACTGACGTAAATTTGTACAGGTGGTTCGATTGCCTGTACCCGAAGTCAACAGGTCAACTTTTTTATGGAAGAGTAAAAAGATGTTCATGTCTGTATAGCAGGTATTGTCTGACGTTGACTTCATTTCATTGTTCATAGGTCAATGTTCAGTTTTCATGGTTTGTTGGTAAACATAAAGATTGCAAGAATAGGTCTGTTTATTTTAATAAATGATTGTTTATCTGACCTTGTGACCATGCTGACCTCATTTATATTGATAATTGATGAAATAAAATGTGTGTATTACTTGTCATCTTGTAAAACACCCACACTTTAAACAAAGCAATCATGAACCGTAAAGCAGGGGATGCATTTCAGTGTGTAAGCTTACATCTTTAATGAATGCAACGAAGAAGACAAACAGCAGTCTACAAAACACAACATAGAGGGTTTAAGACTGAGCAAAACACACCCTAACAAAAACTAAAATTGAACGTAGGTGCCTGTCCAAAGTCAGGAGTCAGTAATTCAATGGTTGTTGTTTGTTACTGTTTCTTATATTCGTTTTTTGTTTGTTTATTGTTTTGTCTAGTGTGTTGATGTGTCGTGCCGCTGCTTTTTTGTTCCAGTTTAGGGGGAGGGTTTTACGCCAGCAAGATGGCTTAACGCCGCCACATTCTATATGTAAAAAAGGGATATGTTGTATGATTGCAAATGAGACAACTCTCCAAAATACATCAATTGACATATAAATAAACAACTATAGGTCAACGTCTGTCCTTCAACAATGAGTAGAGACCATACCGCATATTCAGTTGTGTAACAGTACAAAATGAGAACGAACTATGGAAATCAGTTGAAAAAGGTTGACTCATCAGATGCCGGTCCGATGATTGAATTTAGGGCCTCTTTAGCTGATTATTTGGTATGGCTTTTGCTCATGGTTAAACGTCGAACGATTACTTTTGGTTGTTATTTTCTGTGTCATTTGTTCTCTTTTAGAGAGTTGTCTCATTGGTAGTAGTTTATATCAGGTACCCTAGAAGGGTAAGCAGATCCTTTTAGTAGTTATAGTCAAAGTAAAAATGAGGTAAATTGATTTATTAGTTATAAAAACATATAACAATGTCCATGAATATTAGATTATAATTATATGTTGTAAAATGGAACGATGCAGAATTCAAAGTACATGACTGTTTAATTATAAAATAATCACAAGATATAATACAACAACAAAAATATAAAAGGAGTAGGTATTGATCAGGTCACGTTTTGTCCCCTTCAACTCAGAAACATATACTTATTAGAAATCGATATAATAAGATCATCAGATGTCTGTCAGAAAACAGTAGTTGTTATACATCATATTTATTGCAAAATTGAAAACAAACTACCAAATTTAAATAGCCTCATGTTGGGATCCTTTCATTAAACATTTCGATATGAGCCAAGGCGTTGACCTACACATATTGAGCTGCAAAATATATTTTACAAAGACTTTAATGTTTATAAATATGCTTTTTAGACATGTTAGAAAGACTTTTAATCACACAAAGAATATAATTTATCAAAAAGAGTCAAAAATGGACAATTTAGGTAAAATAAATCAATTTCTACATATGACATTATAGTGACATTACGCATGACCTTTCTAACTGAATAATTTTTATTATTTCAAGTTCATTTTTAGTACAATTAACATATTTTAAGAGACATTTTACAATTTCTGACTATTTCTAGAATAACTGATAATGGCGTTTATCATACTTCAGCTTTATAAAGTTACCGGTATTTAATGGTAAACTAACCAAATTATCCAAACATGTAATGCCATTTTGTATCCGATGGACAGTTCTGCATTCAAGGGTTCTACAGTGGATGCAAAAAGTATATACAAATTATACTACAATATAAAAGAGTTCATTTCTTAAAAAAACAAATTTCACTACCAAAGAGATGTATTTTAACAATTAAAGACTGTTCAGTGCTGCTCAAGGCTTAACTATATATAAAACAAAAAACTAAATGAGTGAATTATTAAGAATCATATACCACATATAATAAAATGGGCGTAAAAGGGGTATCTGCACAAAAAATAAAATTGCCATTTCGCGATGAACGAATAATTAAAAATGTCTTGCATGTTAATCTCTTTATCAATTTCACGAAACATGGTGAATAACGAAACTTTTTCACAGCTCCACGTGAAATAAAAATGGCAAAACACGTTACACGAAAATAACCCTTTACCATCTTCATATAAAAATTACTGTAAAATGGCTTCTCCTCTAAAACCATTTATTATCTGTAAATGAATTTGATTTGAATTCTTCATGGATTAGCTGATTCATATAGAATGATTACTAGTTGAGATACTTCAACAATTTTGAGCTATATATTACTTGTTGTTGTGGACTTTAAGAAATACTTTGATTTTTATGGGACACATTTTATTTCAAGTCAACACCTCTGTGGCAGTTAAAGTTATTAGTACAAGGACTGTAACTTTGGCGCATTATATGCCTGTTTGACAATATGTTAGTATAATCTTATTTCCTAAAAAAAGTTAAGCTTTACTTTTATACGGAAACTATTATTAACAAAATATTTCATGAGTCAGGCCTACGTATCAGAACTGGCATCAGTCTGAAACAACCTCTAATTAATCTATTCATTTCTCCCTGTTCAGCAAGATGAAAATAATGTCTTGCTCTTTCTTTCTCACCTAACATTTGAAATGCTGTACCTAATGAAAGTAAATGATAACCATGAATAGTTTTATCTGCTATTTCGTTTTTTTTTTTGATAACTTATATATACATTCTTGGCATGATTCAAAGTCCTGAAGATGGTAACAACACAGAAAATGGAGGAAATGTGCAAATGATATGGAATTATGTTGAGTAGTGAAGGTAAATCTGATCACGTTATTGAAAGAGTGAAGTTCAATTGGCAAGCCTGATGAATTCGATCCTAAAGTTGTAAGTGTAACACATGGAGATGGTAGTGTCTTTAACAATGGTAGAAGCTTCAGTTTAAGTACCTCAATTAGTGAAATCTTTGACAAAAACGTTTCATCTGTACTTTTTGACAAAACGTAATTTATTATATCTATTGATGTTAAATAATTTTTGTGAACATAGAAGAAAGATGCCTATTTCAGCCATCCTGATAAAGCATCTGAATGCACACCAACTAACAACTGGCTGAGCTCACATTTGTAGTTTTTATATTGCATTTTATTGTGAGTGTTATTAATATGTGGTAATGCAAAAGGTATTGTTTGATATGCAGTCGTAATTGCCATTTTTAATATATATCTAGATAATGTTGTTCTACAATGATGTACCAAAGTATCGAACATAATTATGATGTTTATGAGAGGCATCTGTAGAATTACACCTTCCTCTAGTATTGATGCTATCATTGAACTAATTTCACACACTGATTGTGTTATTTCACATGGAAACCTTCTATAATCATACAAAGTCTCAGATTGTGAGAAAATCTGAACTCCTATTTGATATGCACTTTTAAAAATGCTGACAAGTGTCTCCCTGTTTTTACTGTTAAACCTTAAATAAAAAAAGTTATTTTCAGGAATAAAATAATGTAACAATGTTGAATATTCTAAACAGTATAGTAACCTTTGTAAACAAGCTATAAAACAAGGTATAATTTTGTCTGGTCTCCACACTAAGGGTTCAATTTCTTCTGAAATCCAAAACATTAGAGTCTTCAAAAAGTATGAACACAATAAACCCTTTAAATCTTCATTTCTTTCTACTATTTCTTTCAATAAGATTTTCAACAAAGCATAGCATAGTAACTGAGTATGACTAAAAGAAAATATGAGCATTTTTTCTGCTACAGAAAATGACATTCGTCATTGAAGATTCTCGTTTATAGATCCCTTGTTGCCAATTGGGACAAATAAAACACCGCAAGACGTTATTTTGGAAATAAGTGCTGGAGAAGGCCAGGTTGTACGTGATCGAGAGATCCATCGTTGGGCTTGAGATACCCACTTATCAGCCTTAAAGCAATATGCTAAATCAAATGAATCATCAAAGGTTGTTATGCATGGACCATGATTTTTTAAGAGTCTAAGACAAATGGGTAATGTATGAAAAAAAATGGTCCTTACAAAAGAAAGTTCATTTGAAAGTAGGTTCTCTCCCCTGTGTTGTCGAAGTGCTTGTTTAATGCTAATTGGTGTAGTAGCATTACTGTCATAAAAGTGCAGATGTGTAAAACAAGGTAGTGTGTCAATAGTATCCATGACAAATACTGTTTTCCCATTCCGAACACACTCTTTATCTGATTCGAATACTGTAATGGAAGAAAAAAGTAGCATTACATCACGATCACTTCCTTTAAGATTTAGTCCTTCACCTCTACTTCCACTGGTAATTTAGATATTTTAGTGGAATTGCTAAAGTCCTTACTTAACAATGTCAAGCGCCTAGCTCTTACTACTGTTTCTGAGCCTATCTTCTGACACAAATATTTATAGAAATGCAGCGATTCTGTTTTACTGTGAGACATTGTCCGTGATTTTGTAACGAATCTAAACGGTGGGTATAAATATCGAACACTTTTCTCTTTTTCTGGACAGTGCAAACTCTTTCTTCTCTTTTATGGCGTTTTGAATACTAAGGTCTTTAAACTTTGATACAACGTTGTGTACTGATAATGTATGTATGGAACTGTATTATTTTCTATATATACTTTTTATCCTTCAGATGGTTACTGGGCGGTACTGTATAACTGTCTTAAATTCTCTTGATTCTTGTGATTGTTTCTGATTACTACTGTATTACGTCTATATCGTTTCTTAATGTGCCTCATGGAACAGTACTATTGTGTGGGTAGTCTTTCTATCCTTGTAATGGTTTATGCATAATATTCTCTCTTTCCTTGTAACAATTTACTGATGGTAATCTATGCTTGTCATTATATTCTATAAATCATTGTTATGGTTTTCGAATGGTTTTGTATAATTATCTAGATATTTTTCTCTTCTCTTGTAATAATTTCTGGTAAACTGTATTCATATGTAGGTATTTTCCTGATCCTTGTAATGATTTTGAGATAGTTCTGTTTTATTATGTCGTAATCTTTTATCTGTACTATTGTCTCTACTTAATGGTTCTGTCTTTTTATCTAGATAGTCTGTTATCCTTCGAAAGGTTCATGTTGTCTTTCCTACAAAAATATAAACAATTGGATATTTTGCTTATTAGTATAGAACCACTACGTTAGGCCTCGACGGAAAGACAATATAAGAAAAATAGTATATTTAAAACAAAAATAAATGTAACTGTAGTACACATGTATGATTGACAATGATGAAGCTATCTACCAACATGACCAAGATTTTCTTTATTTTATTTTAAACCTAATTTATAAATTTCAATAAGAACATGCTAGCAATATAATGAATATATACATTATTTTTTTGTATAAACCGGATGTTGATTGCTTCTTTTTTATCCCGTTGAAAGAATATCTCATTTAAGTCATTCGGTAATGAACATTCATACGGGTTTTTTTCTAAACACCTTCAGATACTGCACTTATCTTTAATATTTGAGTCAACTATGTTGAGTAACAGATCAAGTTTATATTTGGTTCAGCTTTGCTGATTTTATGCCAAAACTGTGAGCTTTGAAAATTTCATTAACATAGCATTTTATACAGAATTATTTTTTGAACGCCTTAACAAATTGACCTGAATTACGTATTTGAATCTATTATGATGAGGTATAGATGTTTAAAAGGGTTTTGCTACTTGGAACATTGATTATAAGAAAAAATGCACCACTAGCGCTCTCATGTTAACAAATCTTTCCAGATTTTGGTGAAAAATTACAATTTAGGTTTATATCAGCAATGTTTCGGACGAGTTCGAAAATCAGTCCCGATCAACTATTTAAAAAAAGTTATGCCCTTTTAACATATTCGAAAATTTTTGAGTCAGGAACCTGTAGTTGTCGTTCGTTGGTGTGGTTCATAGCCTAGATATTTCTCCGTTTGTATATAGATCAGATCGTTGGTTTTCCTGTTTGAATTATTTTACACTAGTAATTTTTGGGTCCTTTATGGCATCCTGTTTGGCCTGGGTCTAAGCCCCGTGTTGAAGGCCGTACTTTGACCTGTAATTGTATTAACTTTAAATATATTATCAGGAACAATACTTTCAATGAATAATCTCTCACGTGGGGGACTGTTCCTCAGACAGGTGGTTATTTTAAGGTGGTAGAAAAGAAAGAAGAAAACTTTGATTTTTTAACTTCAAAAACAATGATTAATCATATTTAAAAAAAACTTTCTAAGAGGAATTCACTTATGTTTAATAACAAAGAAGATATATATTTAAGTCCAAGTATATTACATGTTTTGACCATATAATACCAGATAGATGTGTATTTCTTTGGGAAAAGGTTCTATATATGAATAATATAGAAAAAGGTTCTATATATTATTTTTAAAAAATGGTGCCCTTTGGTACTTATAAGTGCATGTTTTTACAAAATAATTCGGAATATCACTTGAAATTTACCCCTAATAAAAGGGATAGTTGTAACATTGAGGGGTTAATCATCTTCTGTCCCTCATAAAAGGGATGGTTGTAACATTGAGGGGTTTATCATCTTTTGAAGGGTTGTTTTCAACCTAATTTGGATAGAGAAAAGTCTCATTGGCACTCACATTGTAAAGTACTCTCATATATTCAATTTTTCCAGATTTGAATTGAATTCATATAAAAAAGGTAAATAACAGCAATGTCTTGGACGCTTTTGAAGAAAAAACTGAGGATCAGATATTTTCACTTGGAAATATTTAATTTATCAGAAATTGCTCTCAAGTCTTTAACTCTCTAGTTAAATAATTTATAAAGATCTTATAGATTTAAAACAATTATTTTAATTCGTTATTGACCTATGACAGAATAGATAAAATATCAGGGACATTGGAACTCTGTTCTTTTATACATTTTCAATTTCTATGAAAAATGGTAAAAGAACATTTCAATGAAGATAAATTAGCATGTAAAAGTTGATAATTACCACTTAATCTCCTTACTTGGCAAGACTCAAGTTTTAAAGTTGATAGTTCAAAGATTAAAATTGATACTACCGAGATTTAAGTTGATACTTCCAAAATTAAAGTTGATAATACCAAGATTAAAGTTGATACTTCGAAGATTACATTTGGAAATTCTATGATTTAAGTCGACAATTCGCTTATGTAATATTTCCTATTTCCTTCAGGAAATGTACTTGTATATTTTATAATGTTCTTCAATTCCTAGGGAAAACAGTAAAAGCAATGGAATTTAGTTGTTTTGGTGAATGAATGATATAGCAACAAGGGATATCGTGACATAGTTTATTGATACATAAACTTAGCCGACTCCATCACAAACTATAAACTTTGTGCCAAGTTTGTGAATGAAAATCCAAGTAATTTATACATCAATTAATATTTGCTAGTTCTTATTGGTTTTATCACTCCTTGGATATTTTCTGAATTCTTGAATATGTTATGTAATAGGTTTCAATATAATAATAATGCCGTTTAATTGTTTCATTCACAAATAATAAATAAGTTGAAAATATTAGGTCAATTTCCTTCTTCGTATACAAATTTCGTTGTATATGTTACAGGGAAATTGTAAAACCAGGGATTTTGCAAAATCACTGGACTATTTAGTGATTTTGTAAACTCGCTAACAGTTTCAGTGGTTTTGTAAAATCCCTGAAATTGTTAGGGATTTTACAAAATCACTGAAAATAGGGCTAGGGATTTTGTAACATCCCTGATTACAATTAAGTATATATAACTTTCTTTTAGAAATGTGTTTTTCTTAATATAAAAATAGACAAATGATCACTAATGATTTTGAAATATATTTGTTTAATAAACACTGTGAGCTAGAACTAGTGTATAATGATAATGACTAAAAGGCATATAAACGGATATTTAGACCACTGTGAATTTAATTATTTATTGCATGACAAGTTTGGAAGACATCTACTGTTACATAATTGCCCTGCTTTTCGATGCATGTCTTTCGGAAAATTGAACTCTTTGCTTATTATAGACTTACCGACAATAACTTTATTGTAGCAGCTCTACATTTTTTTTAGTTAGCATTCCTCTTAAAATTTGAAAAGTTCTAAAGCTTTGTTTGAAACATTTGCACACTTTCTATTTGCGTACTTTTAATAACATTTTGTCCCTACCACCATGACCTATTGGTTTGTGAATTTTCTGAACTATGCTTTATATGTCTTCATGACTAACAAAATATTTTTAAGACATCTTTCTGTAATGAATTATACCGTTTTAAACGATTTTTTAAATCTCCACATTGAAAAACTTCATACAGATCTACATTAACCAAATTATCTACTTTTATTAGGATTAAAAGAGTTGAGAAAGTTTTGAAACTTATTAACAGATATTTCACTTTGTGGTAGAAAACATGTAACTGATATATGACCAAAGTAAGTAAAGCTTTATTCGTTTTTGCTTGGTTAGAACCTATTCATAAACTTGCAAGTACAAAACAAAGTATTTTTACCTATATTTTCTATTGTCTTTTTATATTATTATTTTGTGAATGTAATTGTTATTTTGTAGGCAGCAAACTTTTAATAATAGAACACTTATTTGCTTTTTATGTATCAATTTTCATGCAACTTGCTCTGATATTTATTTTTCACAGAAATTCTTATAAAAGTGAATGAATTTATTTTATAAATTCCATGAATTTAATCTGTGAATCTGTAAAAAAGATCTTACTTATTTCAGGGATTTTGTAAAATCACTAGTCAAAATCATGGATTTCATAAAATCACTAATCAGTTCAGTGATTTTACAAATTCCCTGAAATTTCAGTGATTTTACAAAATCCCTGATTTCACAAATTCCCTGTAACATATATATCACTTATTGAAAGTAAAATATTACTTAACAGTTTCAATTTCTTAGGCAAAAGGTAGTAGAACTTTTTAGTTAAGTTAATTAATTAACCCTCTATCTTACTAAGCACACCTTGTTGTTCAAGGGTATTACAAAAATGCAATTTGATAATCAGTTGCATAACTTGACAAATTCTTCCTGAATGTTATGCTCTTTTGATAAAACATTTTGTTAAAGATGATGAGGTAAAAACATTTTCCACTTCCTATAGGAAATTGCCAGGTATGTTTCATTCAATGAATTCAAAATGTTCCTCAATTTCTAAGAAAAACCTTAAATGAAATATTTAATTTATTTTAATTACTATATTTACAAGACTGGCTTATGACGTGATCTCCTTGCTTCGGTTATCAAATAACATATGAATAAAGCAATATAATGACTGTTAGTATGTTAAGTTTTTTAATTAGAAGTCAGGTTTACACATCGATTAACTTTGCTAGATAACCTTGAATTTTATTTTAAAAGTTTGCTAAATGAACTAGAATACAAATAAAATAAAATGCACATTAGCTTATTTCCTTATTCATGTTTTTTTTTACTACGATGTTGTTTTTTAATAGAGATTCTGAATTAAGATAAAATCCCTTGAAACTTTTCTTTTTTTAAACAATCTGTTTTATGCACTGCATTTAGGAATCATTATCAATGTTGTTTGGTAACTCGTTGTATATTTTTTTCTTGGATTTGTTTTACAATCAATATCGATATACAATAATGCCCTTTAAGTGTTTGATTCACACTTATTTTAAGTAATGAACTTTATAAACCGCAATTATAATAACAATCAGTTTAAAATAATGTGCTCCTCCAATACACAGGTCAGAAAGATCAAGAGAGAAATGTCACCCCAAACATTTTAAGGACTGCAGTTAACACTTTGTAACTCCCTTTGTCCCTCTTTTGCCAATGTAATTGTATGTGCTGGTTTATGTTGTTTTATGTAATGTTTCCGTTTTTATTTTGTAGTTTGTCACCACTTCGGTAGATCTATTATATAGTCATTTTATAAATCTTACTGTTTGCATAAGTATGAATTATTCTAAATAATAAGGATGTTCTTAACCCAGGCAGAAAACCCTAGCCGTATTTGTCGCAACGTTTTGGAACTTTTGGTCCTCTGTGCTCTTCAACTTTTTAAAACTTTTTTCATCTGAGTGTCACTGGTTTGTCTCGTGTGAACGAAACGCACGTCTGGCGTATTAAATTTTAAACCTTGTATCTTTTGTTAGCTACTTTTCGTGTGTTTCTCTGTCCTATATGTTCTCTTATTTATTTGTACTGAAGTCCTGTCATGCAATGTTGTCATTTTAATATTATATTGAACATTGCCATAAAAGCGGGAGGTATGGCACGCTGCAAAACAAGGTTTAACCCACCATTTGTTCCTTCTTAAAATATCTTGTACCAAGTTAGGAAATTGGCCATTGTTAAATTATAGTTCGTTTCTGCGTGTGTTAAATTTTAATGTTGTGTTTCTGTTGTGTCGTAGTTATCCTCTTATATTTGAGGCTTACTAATGACTTCTCGAACATTCCTTGGTAAGATCTAATGTATTTTTTACAAATAAAAAGGAGGGGTCTTCATGTAAAAATATGGGTACAGACTTCAGGCTAGGCTTTAAATCTCCTATTCATATATAAAATTATATAAAAATCCCTACCCATTTTACAAACACATATTTCATTATATTTCCTCAACAAATGTACAATGCAATGTAATGTAAATTAATATGTTTTTCTGTATACCTTTGTTCAACTTAGGTGATACCAGAATTAAATGATATACAATAAGAATATCATAATCTATTTATGTATATCCCCCAGCAAGCATGACATCTTATTTCAAAGAGATATCTCCTCCCTAAAATTGCACCCCTTTTATATAACTATGAAATACCAAGAAAGCGACCTATACAAGAAGCAAGCCAATGTGTATGACTTTATATAGAAAGATACTCCGTTTCGTTTATACAGTTGGACGAATGCTTTAACCATGTGTTGCTTTTTTTTTTAGATAAATGGCTCTTTGACTTTCGCTTTACCAATTGTTTTAAGCGAGCAATTAATATATTATTCTGTAAAGCATTTGAGACATTTAAGTGTTGGCGCTCCTGTGATATACATAATTGTGATTTATATTTATAGATAATCCATCCACCTATATAATATTATATGATAACATCATCTTGCTGGTAGCAAGATACCTTTATGATGATAAGCCCAGGAAATTAAGCCCTCTCACTGGTACCAGGTTTCTGCATTTAGGCCAGATGATAAAGTCTTCTTGCTGGTATCAGTATTTCTATTAATGAGCCCAGGTGATTAAGCCTTTTAACTGGTACCAGGAGCCCTCCATCTGAATGAGCCTAACAGATTAAGTCTTCCGGTTGGTATAAGGAGCCCAACACCATCTTATTAGGCCAAAGAGAATAAGCCCATGCTATGATTTGTACCATGAGCTCTCAATTTTGATGAACCCAAGATATTAAGTTTTATGGATTGTACTTGAAGCCTCCATCTAAATGTGTCCAGGGGATGAAAACCTACATTTTCAACTTCCTAAAAGAAAAAGGAAATAGATCATTTTAGTTTAGATATATTAGCAAGAAAAATTTAATAATTACCATTATCTCTTTATTTGGCTAGTCCTTTATCTAAGTTCCTTGTATTAACCCTCTATATTAATCAGTACAGGAGATAAAGCCCTCTGTCTGGTTCAAGGAATAGTATGGAATTTCAAGTTGATAATCAGTTTTTATATATAAGTTGAGAAACTTTTCCGGAATGTTATGTAGTTAAAAATATTAAGAAAATAATTCCTTCTTCCTTGAGTAAATTTCCTAGTTGATTCCACTGTATGTTATATTGCTGTATTTTGATTGGATGAGAAACATGATATTTTTTAAAGATTTTCTATTATTCTTTTTTTTTTGTTCTCTAACGATTAATTTGTTATTAGGAAATTGCATGTGGTGGGAGTATTTGCTAGCATATACTACGGCAGATGGGAAATATCATGTCTAAATATATAACGTGACTTCAGAAAACCTCTAAACTTCGTGCCGAGATGGATAGAATAGCATTCGGTCAAATTAAATGAATAAATATCATGTTTACAAGGAATACACCTTGTAAGCGTAATTTATTTGTATAAGTTTTATTTCATTGGATTTAAATTTCTCTGAATATCTAAGAAAAACAGTAAATGAAATATTTAAAATAAGACTGAGGGCTGGTATTGAAAAAAGAAAATAAATAAATCAGTTATATGTTACATCTTTTATGGTTCCTTGCATTGTATCAACCCACAATATATACAAGTCATCAGGGTTGTTTAAGTGCCAGTATAAAAAGTGTTATTTGATAAAAAAAAAAATATATAAATCTTTATAAAGTTACAAATTCTATCTGGATGTTATGCCTTTAAGTTAGAAAAAAATGTAAGAAATGTTTATTTATTTCCTATAATTCCGTAAGGGAATTTCCTGGTATACTTACTTTATTCATTGAATACAGAATTTCCCTAAAAAAATATAACTTTCTATGAAACAGGGAATGAAATGTTTAGCTTATATTAATTAGTATTTACCTATTGTGTCTGTTTGTTTTGTTCACACATCGGTGTCAGTTAAATTAAATTCAATGAAACTGTCATACAAGTGAGAGATCAAGCTCTATAAAACCAGGTTCATCCACCATTTTCAACATTTAAAAATGCCTGTGCCAAGTCAGAAATTTGACAGTTGTTGTCCATTCGTTTCATTTGATTTAGTTTTTGAGTTTGCCATTTACTTAGGGACTCTCCGTTTTGAATTTTCGTAAGAGTTCAGAAGTTTTGTGATTTTACTTTTTAGAATATAATCAGGACTGATTGCAATGTGTTTACATTGCTTTCAGGTTAATGAATAATATAGAAATAAAGTATAGTATGACAGAGTTTATTGATATGTTAACAAAGCCGATTCACTTCCAAACGAAAAACTTAATGTTGAAATAAAAAAGAAGATGTTATACGATTGACAATGAAACAACTCTCTACAAATACAAATGACACGTGAATTAACAACTGTAGGTCACCATAAGGCCTTAAAAACTTGCAAAACCCATACCGCAAATTCAGCTATAAAAGACACCGAAATGACAACAAAAAACAATGCAAACGAGAAATTTAACGGCCTATTTTATGTGTAAAAAATTAACAAAATACAAATATATAAAACATAAACAAAGGAGGGACGAAAGATACCAAAGGGACAGTCAAACTCATAGATCTAAAATAAAAACTGACAACGCCATGGCTAAAAATGAAAAAAGACTAACAGACAAACAATAGTACACATGACACAACTAAACTAAAGAATAAACAACAGAACCCCACCAAAAACTACATAGGCAGATTTCACTCACATCGATTTCACGTGAACTTAAATTCATGTGAATCTCACGTGAAATTCACATGAATTTCAACTCAAACGAGCTTATACGTGAAACTCACTTGAAATCAGTGTTTGTGAAATTCACATGTGAAACTCATGTGAATTTCACATGAAAATCACGTTAATTTTTTTCATGTGAAATTCACATGATTTTTTTAAATAGTGTAATTGAAATAACATCCACATTTTTAAATTTAATTAAAACATGATAAATATCATTTTTTAATGTTAATTTCACGTGAAATTCATGTGAAAAATTTCACATCAGATTCATGTGAATTTCATTTCACATGAAATTCAAATGAAAATTTCCACGTGACTTTCATGTATAAGATTGATGGAGGTGAATTTCACGTGAAATTTTTCATGTAAATTTCTCTATAAACATTTCAATCAGCCTGACCATTCTATTGTTTCAATGAAAGTCCGGATTATAGAGAAAATATATCATCCAACAAATGACCCCTTATTGAGTACACCATATCGTTTACAAAGAGAAGACTTTTGGATAAGAGAGTTGGGAACAGCGATTCCCTATGGATGCTATGACAAAATTGATGGTGTAGGTATTTTGTCTAGTCCCAGGTGTAGTACCGTCAATACATTACAATTATTTAATACTTCTGCTCGACGAAATAGAAGTCATGGTCACAGAAAATATATACCACCTGCTGTACACACCGTGACAATTGATAGTCTATTAACGTCTGTGCAAAAACCTTTAGGAATTCATCACATTAGAACTAAATTGTACTCCATTCCATTGTCAAAACTTTCTTTACTATTTCAAGATGCCAAAAATACTTCCGTTACTGATTCTCGTTCTGTTTTGTATAGATTAGTTGCAATTATCATAGACATTGCTAACCATAGACTATTCAAACCCGTATCCACTACATCCAACAGTGAGGAAAAACGTTATTTTTTAAGGTAGAATTCGACAATTAAGGTTTAGATGCTGTAAATATTAGCAATATTTTCCATCATAAATCTGTACAAAAAACTATACCTGATTACTTCAAAAATAAAGCTACACCTGTTATTTCTTATACTTACACCAAGTCTATTGCATCCAAGATTTTCAACCACAAGAGAGTTTTAGAGGCTTTTAACCTCATAGATACAAAATCCAAGCCTCCGGATTGCTCATGTACATCGTCACAATACAATTACCGTCCAGCTGGTCATATCATTACTGGTGACCTTGGCATCGTTACCAATAAACAACTAAGAGAGTTGTTAGCCAAGGGACCAAAATATAGAATTCCCTAGCCCATCAACTGGAAAAAGAATTTCAAGTTACTGATGGATGCAGTTGAGGACTATGCAAGAAAATGGGTAAAGCGCGAACCAGACGAACCAGAACTGGACACTTTGTCTGAATGGATCAAAGCTATTCGATCATGCATTCAGAGGCGCATACATAAACTACGATTTAATATGAGTACTAGAGTTTCTAACACTTTCAAGAATCCGGAGGTTGTGGATGCTATATCCTCTTTGCATGACAAATATGTCGTTGTTCCAGCAGATAAAGCCTCCAATAATATTGTCTTCATATGTAAAAAAACATTCTTTGCAATGTCTCACTACAGAGCTTGGAATTGATAAAACTACTGGTAATCCTACATATTCTTTAACATCATTTACCAAGGACGAAATTTTACAAAATCATAAATCTGTCCTTCTTTCTTTTGGTATCAACATCAAAGAAAACGAAGAAAACTTGCCCTCATTATACTGGATACCTAAATTACATAAAACTCCATATAAAGAACGATACATAGCTGGTTCTTCAAAATGTTCGACTAAACATCTTTCTAAAGTACTGACTACTATTCTTTCTACAGTTAAAGATGGGCTTCAAAAATATTGTGAGGAGATATATTCCACCAGTGGTGTTAACCAGATGTGGATTCTCAAAAATTCCAAAGATCTACTGCTTAACCTACGATCACAGTCTTTGCAATTTTGCAGCAACATAAAAACTTTTGATTTTTCTACGCTATATACTATTATTTCCCATGCTCAGTTGAAAGATCGACTTCACCATCTCATAAAACAGAGCTTTTTCTATAAAAATGGGAATCGTAGATACAAATTTCTTGTTTTGGGTTACAATAATTCATATTTTGTGAAGAATCACACTGAATCTTTCAGAAAATATACTGAAGATGATATTATCAAAATGCTGGACTTTTTGATCGACAATATATTTGTTGAGTTTGGAGGATTTATATTTCAACAGACAATCGGTATTCCAATGGGTACTAATTGTGCACCCCTGCTGGCTGATATGTTTTTGTACTCGTATGAAGCAGAATTCATTCAAAACCTTCTAAAAGACAAAAAGAAAAAGCACCTTGCGAAATTCTTTAATTTTACTTTCCGATATATTGATGATGTTCTATCATTGAATAACCCATACTTCAGCCAATACTTACATCTCATATATCCCAGTGAACTTGAAATTAAGGATACTACTGATACTAGAAGAACTGCTTCATACGAAAATCTATGACAAACGGGACGATTTCAACTTCCCAATTATCAATTTCCCATTTCTCAGCAGTAACATACCATCTGCCCCTTCGTATGGTGTTTACATATCACAATTGATACGTTATTCACGTGCTTGTTCACACTATACGGACTTCATATACAGGAGTGTGCTACTTACGCAGAAACTTCTCCAACAAAGTTATGAGGAGGACAGATTAAAATTGACACTCCGTAAATTTTATGGACACCATCACGAATTGGTGGATCCATACGATGTGTGTTTAACCAAACTAGCTAAGGACATTTTTACCACATGGTAGATTGTGGTTTGTCATTTTGTCGTCTAATCTTTTAATTACCAAACGTGACTTATTCCCAATTGTGACTGTTTTACTGAGTGTGAATTCGCATTACTATAAGACGTGTTACGGTACTTGTCTATCCCAAATTCATGTATTTAGTTTGAATGTTTAATGTTATATTTGTAATTCTCATCGGATTTTGTCAAATGTGTTGACGTCTTTTCTATTATATTTATGTGTTATGGAAACAAAAATTAATCACCGCCGTCATTTATTAGATTTCATTTTGGTTAACATAATCTGTACGATAGTTTACGTTTGAAGTTGGATTCATAACAAACTGCATATATATATATATATATATATATTATAGTAAAATGCTATTAATAAGTATTGCAATATGCATTGTGTTTAAATGCAATATCAGTATTTAGTTCTATTTTAATCTTTAATCAATACTAATTCTATCTTACTTTTGAGATATAGTTTTTCATATGTGACGTAATTTTTCTGCTGTTTCAGAAATTTCATATATTCAAATGTGACGTAATTTTTAATGCCTTTTCACCATCGTATGTGACGTAATTTTTAATGCCTTTTCACCATCGTATGTGACGTCATTTTCATAATTTACTGCGTTGAGGCCTGGACTGAGTCGGGTGTGTCTATTCTGTGTTGGTCATTCATTATGTATTCGTATTTGTTTTATGTAATGAGTTAATACTTCAGTTTCATTATGTATATCTGTTATATTCATTTGATAAAATTTACTGTTTGCAATAGCATTAATTGTTCTAAATAATAACAATGTTCTTATCCCAAGCATAAAAACTTAGCCGTATTTGACACAACCTTTTTCAACTTTTGATCTTCAGTGCTATACAACTTTGTACTTTTTTTCGCTTTCGATCTTTTATCTGGGTGTCACTGTTGAGTCTTGTGTGGACGAGGCGCGTTTTTGGCGTATTACATTTTAAACCTGATGCTTTTTGTTATTCATTAATCATGTGTTTCTTTGTCTAATACGTTTTCCTATTTATTCATGTTATTAATATTGTAGTCCTGTACTATTATGTTGTCATTTCTATGTTATATTTAACATTGCCATTAAAGTGCGAGGTTTGGCATGCCACAAAACCAGGTTCAACCCACCATTTTTTCCTTTAAAAATGTCCTGTACCAAGTCAGGAATAAGGCCATTGTTATATTATAGTTCGTTTCTGTGTGTGTTACAATTTAACGTTGCGTCGTTTGTTTTCTCTTATTTTTGAGTGTAAATTGACATTGCGATAAGACGTGTCACGGTACTTGTCTATCCCAAATTCATGTATTTGGTTTTGATGTTATATTTGTTATTCTCGTGGGATTTTGTCTGATGCTTGGTCCGTTTCTGTGTGTGTTAGTTACATTGTAGTGTTGTGTCGTTGTTCTCCTCGTATATTTATGCGTTTCCCTAAGTTTTAGTTTATTACCCCGATTTTGTTTTTTGTCCATGGATTTATGAGTTTGAACAACGATATACTACTGTTGCCTTTATTTATGTGAGATTCATGTGAAATTCATGTGAGCAAATTTTTCCTGTGTAGGGGTGATTTCAGGTGCTCCGAAGGGAAAGCAGATTCTGCTCCACATATGGCACCCGACGTGTTGCTTATGTGATAACAAATCCACAGTAAATAGTCTAATTCGGTAGGTCACATGAAAAGGAGGGGATTGTAGTTACGAAGTAAGGAACATATCCAATTTCAAACGATAACCACTGAATTACAGGCTCATGACTGTGGACAGGCACATACATACAGAATATGGCGGGATTAAAAATGAAAGCGGGATCCCAACCCTCCTCTTACCTTGGACAGTGGTCTTTATTTTATAAGTTGTCTTGATACAGTTTTGTAAGCATAATTTTAAAAACAAAAATGCATCAAAACGTATGTCCACATACGTGATACTTGAATGTTGTTTATAGTATTCTTAAATTACGAAAGGATTCATCGGAACTTTTTGGTCCTTTCAAAACCTGTTATTAGTTGTCAGAAATTAACGTGGTTTTTGTCACTCGAGCTCGTTCAATATTTTTTTTTGAAATCTTCAATTTGTTTAAAGATATATCAAAGTAAAAAATGCTATTTAATTGTTAGATTCACACTTATTTTGATTAATGATTTTTATAAACCCAAACTTTAATCAGGTTCATTTTTTTAAGTTAATGTGCTCCTCCTATACACATGAGAAGGAAAAAGAGAGCATATCCCAAAAAATATCAAAGCATGGACTTTACTAATTGTTGAAAGCCGTACAGTGACCCATAGTTGTGTATTTGTCAATTGGAATCTTGTGAAAAGTTGTCTCATTACCAATCAAACCACATCTTTTTTTAATTCTTACACTTAAAGTAAGCACAAGACCAAACAATGCAATTTCATAATCAGTTATATAACTTGACAAACTATTCCTGAATGTTATGCTTTATTGATAAAATGTTTGTTAAAGATGTTTAGGTAGAAATATGCCATACTTCCTTATGAAAATTTCCTGGTATATTTCATTCATTGAACATTTATTTCAAGGAGATCACGCCTATAGCCAGTCTTGAAAATATACTAAGTAAGATCAATTAAATATTTCATTAAAGGTTTGTCTTAGAAATTGAGGAAAAATTCATTCAATTTCTAAGATAAACTGTTAATGAAATATTTAATTAATCTTAATTAGTATATTGTCAAGACTGACTATAGGCGTGATCTCCTTGCTTTGGTTATTAAATAATACATAAATAAAGCAATAGTAAGATATATATAGTATATTTATATTTAAACTTAACCGACTTTTCACAAACTATAGACTTTATGTTAAGTTTGTTATTAAAAAGTCAAGTTTACACATCGATTTACTTTGCTAGATAACCTTTTATGTAATTTTACAAGTTTGCTAGATAAAGTTTTCTACACAAAATTTTAATAAAATACACAAAATAAAATTGAGAATGGAAATGGGGAATGTGCGAAAGAGACAACAACCCGACCATAGAAAAAACAACAAACAACAGCAGAAGGTCACCAACAGGTCGTCAATGTAGCGAGAAATTCCCGCACCCGGAGGCATCCTTCAACTGGCCCCTAAACAAATATATACTAGTTCAGTGATAATGAACGCCATAAAAGCTTATTTCCACATACATGTTGTTTTTTGTACTTCGATGTTGTTTTTAAATAGAGATTCTGAATTAAGATAATATTACTTGAAACTTTTGGTCCTTTAAACAATCTGATTTTAGGCGCTGCATTTAGGAATCATTGTGATGTTTTGTCACTCGTTGTATATTTTTTTCTTGAATTTGTTTTTCAACAAATCTCGATATACAATAATGCCCTTTAAAGAAGATAAAGTGAGAAATGTCTCCCAAACATTTTTAAGCATGCAGTTAACACTTTGTAATTTCTTTTGTCCCTCTTTTCCCAAATCCTACAAATAAGAGGCTTACAAATGTTTTCTCGAACATTTCTCGGTAAAATCTAGGGGTGGGGTCTAAATGTACAAATTTGGGTACAGATTTCAGGCTATTTCCAACTTTCATATATATAATTATATAAACAAATACCTACCCATTTTACAATTATATATTTCATTAGAAAATCATAACCTATTTATGTATATTCCCCAGATATCATGACATCCTATTTCAATGAGATGTTATGATGTTAGCTGCATGGAACCGTGGATTCATATAAGAAAATTTGTTCTACCCATGTATATATCTCCTCCCTAAATTGCATCCCTTTTATATTTGTCATTCCAAGAAAGCGGCCTATACCAGAGTCAAATCAATGTATACACCTTTTTTTTTTAAGCCGGGAATTAATATGTTATTCTTTTAAGCACGCGACACATGAGAGTGAGCACTTTTGTTATATTAATTAGACCATGGTATCTCTATCATAACTAATATTGATAATTTAAAATTTCATTCACATATATTAAAAATAAAACATAAGGAAAATGTCGAAATAAGAAGTTTTAGCTATTTTTGGAGGTGATAAACATTTTTTCACCAGATCAGTACAAGTCAGTTTTTAATTGTGCCTTATATCACCTTGCTTGTACCAAGAGACTTTTATCATAATGAGACCAGGAAAATAAGCCCCTCTCACTGTACAAGGTTCCTTCCATTAAGCCAAGATGATAAAATCTTTCTGATATCAGGAGTTATTCGTATTAATAAGTTCAAGATATTAAGCCCTCTAACTGGTACAGCCCTTCATCTAAATGAGCCTAGGAGATTAAGTCCTCTGACTGGAACCAGGAGCCCAGCTTCATCTTAATAGGCCAAAGCGAATAAGTCATATACTACGGTTTGTACCAGGTGCCCTTAATCTTGATGAAACCACAGTTATTAAGTTTGATGGAATGTACCAGAAGCCCTCCATCTAAATGTGTCCACGAGATGAAGACCTACATTTTCAACTTTGAAAAATGGGAATATATCGTTTCAGTTTAGATATTTAGCAAGACAAAGTTGATAACTACCATTACCTCTTTATTCGGCTAGTCCTTATCTATGTTCCTTGTATTAACTCTTTATATTAATCAGCACAGGAGATAAATCCCTCTGGCTGGCTAGTATAAAGTTCAATTTGATAATCAGTTTTTATATATGACTTGACAAACCTTTCCTGAATGTTATGTTGTTAAAAATATTTAGTAAATGTTTCCTTACCTTCTTTCTTGAGTAAAAGTCTATCTAATGTAATAATTATGCCAGTACTCTCAGGACTGTACACATTATTTTAGTGTTATAATTAGTTGCTTGTATAGATTTTAGCGATTCGAGGAGATTTTCTAAACAGCTAATCAGATTTGGTGTCTGTCCATGATAAGGTATTTCAGTGGTTTACTTTTTTGGTGTATAACATAATTGTTTTTGCGTTTATTTTTTCGTATATTAACCAGATCGTTAGTTTTTAACTCATCGGTGACCTATATTTTTATTGTTGTTTTCGGTAGGCTGTACATAAACTAAAAGATTGTAAAATTTAAGCGATTTTTGTAATTTAGTTCTTTCTTTTATTTCGATATTTCTGCTATTTCTCCTATTAATTCAACAGAAAAAAAGACATTAACAAAAATGTATGCTTCTTTCGAAAGCAGATTGTGAGTGTAAATGAACGGTGACCCCATTTGTTATTTCATTTTTCTATTTCATATTTTAATAGCTCGCTTTGTTGGCGATTCAAACAGTGGTCGACTTGAAATGTATCATAATGGACTTTGGGGGACGGTTTGCGATGACACGTTTGATATTAATGATGCACATGTAGCATGCAGGATGATCGGATTCAGGTATTCAGAACTTCGCTTTCATTTTCTTCAGAGTATATTGTATAATAGCCATTAAGTCTAATATCCACTTAACAACACTTACAATAAAATGTAATATATATAGTTGTTAGATCGTTGTGCGGCTAACATTATTAGAAATTCCAACAATGCAAGCTATTTTTGAAAATTAAGAATAGTATAAACCTAATAGATAACAATCTGTTGAAATGCATATCTAGAATAACCTCAAATATTTTCTCATTTTGTTTATTTGTGTTAGGGTGTTTCGTCCTTTATGATATGTACAGTTAACCAGGAGAATAGTCAACACATATTATTAAGTATTCTAACCTAATGAACTATGATTGTGAGTTTCCCCACAGAAGGTAATAGGAAAATACTTTTAAACTAGTTGAAAATTAATATGCATACTGGTAGGAATGATAGCAAGGATAGATTTCACAATAAAATCCTTGGTATTTCAAGATCCATTTGCCGCTCCTTTCCTTATTTGACATTTTTGTGTTACCTCCGTATGCTCATTAGGTGTTTTATTTTTTACATCAAAATGCTTCTTTAGTGTTTTGGTAAATTTCTGTGCCAAATAATCATTTTAATGCAATGACCTTAGCTTTATATTTTCATGTTAAATAAAGTGGTTTGCTACATGTACTGGATCGTCTGATTTGTTTGTCGTTACTTGTTTAAAAATTTGATGACATCTCTTTTTTTGTGCTGACATGAATTGTCATTAATATGGTTATATTTATAAATTTATGTTTACAAATTTTTTAATTTTTTGAAATACTAAAGCTTTTCTACCTAAGGCATAGATTACCTTAGCTGTATTTGGCAAAACTTTTAGGAATTTTGGTCCTCAATGCTCTTCAACTTCGAACTTTTTTGGCCTTTTTAACCTTTTTTTCATTCGAGCATCACTGTTTATTGATACAGTATATAACCTTTTTGTATAACATACAACAACGAAAATGACAAAACCAAAAGAAAATAACAAAGAAAAGATTTTAACTACAAAGTTATAAAAATAGGAGGAATAATTAAATATAACACAAACCTGTCAACGATAGTGAGTTGTACAATTATTTTTTGTCATTTGTCATTTCTCATTTTTAACATATACACGACATATATTGTACAATTTATATACGTTTCCCGAAATGGCTTTTTCATAGTTCAGCAGAAAGTTTTTACACGATTGGAAATGGGGATGGTTAAATATGGCTTGATGATATGGGTTGTGAAGGACATGAGTACTCGTTGACGGACTGGACTCGTACATTATGGGCTGATCATAACTGTGATCATGACGAAGACATCGGAGTTTATTGTGTTAAAGGTACTACTGCACGATAACTGTTGAAATGTCATCTGATGTAGATTAATTTCACAATGCAAGGAAAAATATATTTGTAATGTGTTCCGTCCATTGGCGTCTAAACCATATGTGTATAGGGAGGTTAGGAAAATCACCAAAAGGTTTTGTCCTCTTTGTATTCAGATACAAGTTTTTTTTTCATGATTTGAATCTTTTTAGTTTTCTTAATCTATATTCAGCTCTTTCTATTGATTCCGTTTCAAGAAATATTTAAACTAAAGATTTACCTATTAACATATGTAAAAGCAATGACTTTTTGCAAATTATTTTCTTTAAATTAATAATTATTCTAAGGACATACAATTGCTCATTGCCAGTGATATCTATCTACAAAGTCTAGATGTAAAAAGCAAAATTACAAAAATTCTGAAGTTCGAGAAATATTTGATACGGAAGGTCTACAAACAAATGGCAAAACTAAAATTTCAAACACATCAAACGAAAAGATAATAAATGTCATATTTCTGACTTGGTACAGGCATTCTCTCATGTAGAAACCTTGTGGATTAAATCCGATAGAGCCTCAACATGTTAACCTTATACTATTTTGATCGAAATATAGTTAATCAAACTTAACAAAGTTGCGGTGATCCATGGTTTTGTTTATGGGGGCAATGCAATGGGGATGAGATTTCAATGACAGAATATGAGCATGCTGGATGGGGTACTCACAACTGCGGTCATTTGGAAGATGTTGGCATCGAATACAAATAGAATAAAGTGTATCGTAACCTTTAATAAAAATCACCAAATTATCCTTTTATTCATGTTTTTATTCGTTATGATTTTCTTTTAACTTTACAGCATAATGTGTGCAATTGTGGTTTTTTTTACAACATATGTACATTTTTTTTATTTGATTTTAGCCGGCCCTATCAAAAGGGTAAAGTTAGCTTTTGAAATCTATTGGTGCCTGTCGTAGTCATTAACTTCTACAAACTTCTTCTCTGTGATATCGTAAGGGCAAACCGTTTGTTAGACATGCCCAATGGAATGTTCTTGCTTACACGTATGTGAATGACACAGACTCTCTCGGTATCTAGTTTTATATAATCGTTACTTAAAATATCATGTATATATTTAATCACAAAATGATAAAAGCATATTTGTAACTGGTTTATTTCCATTGAACGAATTATGTTATGTGTACATATTAGGTAGTTTACGTCACTTCTCAATATATAGCTTCAAGTTTAATACGATATTTAGAATCTGTCAAAGCCGTATATTTGACCAAAAAAATCTCGTTGAGTAAATCTCGTTGTGTAAAACATTGATATGGCTGGCCACAGATTCGACAATAATATGCACCTTTGACTGACATAAGGTAAAATGGCAAATTTATTGTCTCTGAGAAACTAGTTTTTGCTCAAGTCGAAGGGATAACACACGTGCTATAACGATAATAACCATTGTACTCTTTATCAGAATATGAAGCAAATTGAAAAAGTAAGTAACAATACTTTTACGCGTACAAAAGGTTGGAATAGTTTTTCGGTTGTTTGAATGAAGTCAACTGCATTTGATGGATAAATGTTAACAAACGGACTTCAGTACGTGACGTTATCGAACTGATACATTATCAAATAACATTAACACTTTACTATGAAACTCCGGAACTGTCTTATAGTGTAAATATTTAATGTGTTCTGTCGCTTTGTCTTTACGTCCTGTCTTTTCTTCTTTATGTTATGTGCAAATGTCTGTATTTCATGATAAGGCATCTCTGTGTAATGTCAAATTAGTTATTTGTTTGGTCAAACAGTAGTATGATATGTCATTGCTAAAGTTTGTTGTGTACAATAGGCATTACATCATGCTTTAACAGCTATATATTCTGTGAATACTTCGAAACTTTATGATCAACCACCTTTACATTCTCTCATATTTTATCTATGTTCTGTCTATTCTTCTTTTACGTAAGTCAGTTACAAATTGTGTCCTGTCTCCAATGTGATTATTATGCCGAATGTTCTAAAGGTTTTGTTTTGACACACCTTTGTTCTATGTAAACCTCATGATATTATGGTCTTTTGGCGTGATGTTGTGTTTATACATATGTATCTCCAGTGAAAAACACAACACCTCGTGGTATAGATCCTATGCATTTTGCCGAACAATTGATACTCTCTGTGATCATTCATTACGTCACGTGCAAATGCCTTTTACATTATGTGCAAACAACTTATACGTTTTGTGCAAACCTCGTTTACCTTATGTGCAAACATCTTTCCCCCTATATGCAAACATCATTAACTCTATGTGCAAACATAGTTTACCTTATGTGCAAACACCTATTGCGTTATGTGCAAATACCTATTAAGTTATGTATAACAATCACACCATTATGTGCAAACACTATTACGTTATGTGCAAATATCGCTTACATTATGTGCAAAATAAAGGCAACAGTAGTATACCGCTGTTCAAACTCATAAATCAAAGGACAAAAAACAAAATCGGGGTAACAAACTAAAACTGAGGGAAACGCATAAAATATAAAAGGAGAACAACGACACAACACTACAATGTAACACACACAGAAACGGACCAAGCATCAGACAAAATCCCACGAGAATAACAAATATAACATCAAAACCAAATACATGAATTTGGGATAGACAAGTACCGTGACACGTCTTATCGCAATGTCAATTTACACTCAAAAATAAGAGAAAACAAACGACGCAACGTTACAATGTAACACACACAGAAACGAACTATAATATGACAATGGCCATATTCCTGACTTGGTACAGGACATTTTTAAAGGAAAAAATGGTGGGTTGAACCTGGTTTTAGGGCATGCCAAACCTCCCTCTTTTATAGCCATGTGAAATATATCATTAAAATGACACACAACATTACAGGACTACAATATAAATAAATTGGAGAACACAATTGACAAAGAAACACACGAACAACAGCCAACAAAAGGCAACAAGTTCAAAATTTTAAAACGCCAGAAGTGCATTTTGTTCACACTAGATCTTCTAGTGACGCCCAGATACAAAAGTTTGAAAGCCGAAACAAGCACATAGTCGAACAGCATCGAGGACCAAAGACCAAAGAAGTTGTGCCAAAAATGGCCAGGGTTTTCTGTTAGTTACCAGAACATCCCTATTATTTAGAATAATTTATACTTTTGCAAACAGTAAATTTATAAAATTACTATACAAAAGATGTACATGATTAACTGAAGTATTAACTAATTCCAGGAAACAACTGAAATACATTACATAACCAAACACCGATTACGCTATGTGCAAATGCCTATTACATTATGTCCAAACATCTATTACGTTTGTACAAACACATATTACGTTATGTACAAACACCAATTACGTTATGTGCAAACACCTATTACGTTCTGATAAACGTTTTTTTGACACAGATTAAAAAAAACGCATCAGTGATATACACTTTGAAAATTTAGAAAATTATAAGTTTTAGCGTTCTAAAAAGCTTTGAACTACTTCGCTGTATTCTTTTTCAAGGTAATATCCATTGGATGTTGAATGTGAACTGAAGGTAATATGTGTGCATCGGGTTGTTGATTTAGTATTGGAAATGTAGTATTTTTATATATTAATTGATAAAAAAAATGTTATATAAATATTTAGTTTTTCGTTGAAAATTCAAATATTTACAAATATATAGACACGATTCTCGAGGTGTGTCTCTCTGGAGGTGTGCCTATATTGACAAAAGTCATAAAATACATTTAATGCATTATTGAAAACATTTTACAGGAACATTTTTTAGCAAACAAATCGTGCATATCATGCATATTGCAGATTAGCAATGCAAATAAAGACGTATTAATGATTGATATTTCAATTTTCAATTTCAGTGTGTAATATATGCATAATAAAACGACCATGAATTAATAACATTTGATCTGAAATGTAATACACGTAGTTAATTTTCCGGCATTTGATGGCTTAATATCCTCAGAAGAGAACAGTCTGTAATTATTTATCTCATTTCAGCCAATAGTTGTTGCTTAATATCAGCCACATCATGAAGCAACCAAACAGAAATTATATGTGACAAGTAATTATTTCAAGATGGCGTGTATATCGACTGAAACTAAAAGCTCTGCCCTGTTATTCGAAGCAAAAAAAAGCTACAAATTAAAAAAACAAAATGCAACCTCATTTCTTTACGGAAAAATGTGAAAGGAAAATAACTTGATATAAAGAAAGAAGACGTGGTATGATTGCCAATGAGACAACTCTCCACAAGAGACCAAAATGACACAAAAATTAACAATTTTAGGTCACCGTACGACCTTCAACAATGAGCAAAGCCCATACCGCATAGTCAACAATAAAAGGCCCCGAAAGATTATGTAAAACAATTCAAACGAGAGCACTGACGGCCTTATTTATGTAATGTTCTCTTTCATCTGCACCAAGTGGTTCATTTCATAGGTCGCCATGTCTTGCATACATAATCATTACATATGGTTTTGGAAGGCGCCGAATTACATTTATGAATTATAGACTTTTGACAAGGTCAACACATTATATATGCGTCTATTCAGATTATATTGACCGAGGACGAAGATATTTTCTCGCCACCTCTTATTTTGTATTTTTGTTTGAATTTGCAGGGAGTTTTGGCAAAACTGAGTCCCGAGCCCCCTCTTAATTTAACTGCTTATAGAACCAACAAACGCAGCTCCATCATTTTCAAAAATTCTGGTTCCGCCACTGGTCATTGAATGAGAAATCAAAAAAGGATAAAACATTAGGTCCGTGTGTTTGTTTATCTAATGATATCTTAATGAACAACTTCTCTATTTATTTTACATCGGCTGACCGTGAGGGCATTTATGTGTATTGCTGTCGCCTAAATTTCCATTACGTAACCTTCGTTTTGAGATTGAAACCAATCTATAAACATGATAATAATAAATACGCGGACAGTATCGAGTGCAACATTACATTCCTTATCACTTGTTAATTCATTTCAAATGGATACTCCTAAAAATATATTTTTTTAACATAAATTAATAATATGAAAATGTCGTTAAACTCGTTAGAAACATAAATAAAGTTAAAAAAAATATATACTTATACACACGTACAGAAAAAGTGTGTTACCGCATGCGGAAGAATATCTCAAGAACGTTTGCAATTTCCCATGCAGAGTTATCTGTCTTTGCTCACTCTCTCTGCGTGGGACATTGAATGTTCAGTATTTCAGTACTTTGATTCAGATCTTTAACAAAAAGATGTTCTCAAACAGTAATAAAACATAACAAGGGTTTGATATTTTTTACCAATGTCTTATTTTATCTTGATTCATTTTGAGAACTCAAATCGTATCAATGTCATACTGCACATTTAAAGATTTTTGAAAACTGGGAGTTAGCTAGCAATTGTTTCATGGTGCTTTAAACGGATGAACAAGAGGGTTCCGAAATTCCAACAATACAAAACATGAAAAGTGAACTTTCTTAATTTATAATCAGTAGCAGGAAAATTACAGAAGAATTTAAGCCTTCCCTTCCGTGTTAAAGTCTGTCATAGTTTTCTTTTCGTTATATAGGTCATTTTTTTAAAGAATTTTGACCAAATATGTTACGTCGATTTCAAGGCCAACAAGATTGCATCAATTAAAGATTGTTTCCACACTTTGAGGATAATGTGGATTGAATCATATGAACTTCATTCCTCGCTAGCTATTAAAAAAACAACGTCTCGCCACAACAGTAGCCGAGAAAAAAGGGACCGATATATCTAAAAATGGCAATATTTAACGGAAACTGTCAAAACATATTTTAGAATGATAACATTTAGATCCAATAGAATATACTTGTATGAAGTTTTATATTTTTAAAATAACATTTCTCAGAATAATGATTCCCTTTTATGAACATTTGGCTTAATTGTGTATTTAGTTATATTCATCGAACCATTTGCGTTCATAACTAAACGCATCAAAGCTTACTTTTTATACCGTATATCCCTCAATAATATTCATTGAATTTATGACTCTCCGTTCGGAAAAAAAGTTGATGTTTATAATTTATACGACGATAATCGTTGAAATATTGAACAAAAAGATAAATTCATATCAACAACTGTGGAAAAATTAATGTATTGATGATAAATGTACTTTGTCTGTAAACGTGAAATTCATTTGAACGAGCTTTAGAAACAGGACGAAAAGCGAGGCTTTTCGAATTTTTTCCTGTTTCGCAGCGAGAACTAATACATTTTATATTTCTGACAATGTACATATATTGTTTACAATTTATACCTGGTATTTGAGCATAAGTTGTTTAAATCTTAACCATTGTCTCTGATTTTTACAATTATTGAAACGCGGACTCGAAGACAACCCCAAAATGAACTATTACCCAGAAAGAAATATCCATATCACCGATTGATCAACATGGAAGCGGGTAGCAGGACAATTTATTTGTACATGTACAAACAAAGCAAAACAAATGTTGTTTACCTGTTATTTGTATACAATAATTAGCCAATTGCAGGATAAAAGCGAATTACTTAACTGTAACCATTTTTTTTAAACTGGTGAAAAAATTAAATAGGATAAAGAAATGAATAGATAAGCTGACTATGCGGTATGGTTTTTTTTGTTAAAGGCCATAAGGGGATCTTTTGTGATTTATTTCTTTGTCATTTGGTCTCTCGTGGATAATTTTTTCATTGGCATTCATACCCCATCTCACCGAGTTATAAGATGTTCTAACTTCTTATCTCTCGTCCTAAGAAGTTCCTGTATGAGGTCAGCCTCATAATAATAAAGAAACAAGTTGGCAAGAAGAGGGGCACAATTGGTTCCCATTGGAATTTCGACAGTCTGTTGAAAAAATGTCAAGCATTATAATGTCAGTTTCAGAAAAGAAATTGTTTGAATCAGAGTGATTCTTTACAAAATAGGATTTATCCCTACCCAAGACAAGATACCTGTATCTTCTTTTGCCATTCGATTTAATGAAACAATGTAATACCAACTATTTCAATTGGTCTTTAAGTTTGGAATAGGAAATACTTGTGTAAAGTGTAGAAAAGTCAACTGTTTTTATACTATTACTTTTAAATTCTGTTTCGATTTCCCTTTATTACAGTGTTAAAAACTTATGATTAGTATCTAATTGTTTCTTTGTTTTCCAAAAAACAATAGAAGATATAATCTTGACTAGTACTTGCTATTATCTAACATTTTACTCTGGTAACGCTAATTGTAATTCTAATGCTATTTGAATGCTTTATTGTGATGTGCAAAAACTGAACAAAACAATAGTCCACATTCTATGTAGACCATTTGAATGCTTTATGATGATCTGCACAAACTGAACAAATCAATAGTCCACATTCTATGTAGACCATTTGAATATTCAATAGTTGTCAAAGGTACCAGGATTATAATTTAGTACGCCAGACGCGCGTTTCGTCTACACAAGACTCATCAGTGACGCTCATATCAAAATATTTACAAACCCAAACAAGGACAAAGTTGAAGAGCATTTAGGTTCCAAATTTCCAAAAAGTTGTGCCAAATACGCCTAAGGTAATCTATGCCTGGGATAAGAAAATCCTTAGTCTTTCTAAAAATTCAAATTTTTGTAAACATGTCATAAACAATTAAGGAACTTAGATATAAACTGTTTATCTATGAATATGTTGTGTAGATTTATAATAGTAAGCTATACAATAAAATTTGAATAAATAATTAGAATTTAACTTTCTGTTACGTTTTGAATAATGCCAATATCCCTAAATTTATAAAATATTTGCCACTGGATGATAAGTAACCAATAATTGATCATTCACACCAGTTTATGATTTAAAAGAAACTCTCATTATCACTTTGTGAAATACATTATTGAATCTAATTGATATATCCTTATATGGAGCAGTATGGTGGTCAACTATAAGTTTAGAATCCCCACCCTGTAGCCCTCTTAAAAAGTTTTCACACTTAGTGGAACTAATGCTCCCCGAAATTGTTTTCCATGACCTCAGTTACCTAGAGTGTAATAACGCTTACGATTTTCTTTTTTTAAAGCTTCTCCGTGGCTTTTGATAGCTAAAATGGTGTATATTTCGTCTATTGAAGAAATCTCGATAATCTCTTCATTTTTTCTTGCTTGCATTGTGATATTGACAGAGAAATTGTTTAACACATACCAAACGTCTTACATAAATCATTTCTTTGTGCAGAAAGTTGTAATCAACAATTGATCGCTTTAAGTGTATTCATCTAAATCAGAATATAGTTTTAAAACTAAGTTCATTAAAAAGAGGGACAAAAGATACCAGAGGGATAGTCAAACTCATAGATTAAAACTAAACTGACAATGCCATGGCTAAAAATAAAAAGACATACAGACAAAAAATAGTACAGAAGACAAAATGTACAACTCGTGATGGCTTCCGTAAAATTTACGAAGGGAGGATTTCATCTTCACAAACTCTGGGTTTAATAGCTTCCTTGTGAGTAGCAATCCTCTATCAAGGACATCATGATAGAAAATACAAGCCCGGGAATATCGTATTTATTCGGAGATATATACTCCGTATGCATGCGCTGATGGAATGTTGCTACATAGAAATGGAAAATTCACAATTGGGAAGCTTAAATCATCTCTTAGGTCGTAAAATTTTGTTTTCAACCGACCCTCATTGTCAATTTTTTAGATATAAGTCAAGATATGAGGCAGACTTAACTGCTTCTGAAGTATAGTTAATATATTGTTCGATGGGATAGATTCATTCAACATAGTCACCAAATGTTGTGTTATTTACTGAGAGAACATCATCTATATAGCGGAGCGTAAAGTTAAAAGATGTTGCTAACTGCTTATCTTTCTTCCTAAGAAGTTCCTGTATGAAGTAAGCCTCTTAATGATAAAATAACAAGTTGACAAGAAGAGGGACACAATTGGTTCCCATTGGAATTTCGACAGTCTGTTGAAAAACACGTCCACCTAACGGAGCAAATATGTTGTCAATCAAGAAATCAAGCATCTCATAATGTCAGTTTCAGAGAATTTTTTGTTTCAATCAGAGTGATTCTTTACAATATAGGATCTATCCCTCCCCAAGACAAGATACCTGTGTCTACGTTCGCCACATTTTTCAATGAAACAAAGTATTACCAATTCTTTCAATTGGTCTTTTAGTTTGGAATAGGGAATACTTGTGTAAGGTGTAGAAAAGTCAAATGTTTTAATACTATTGCTATTAAATTCTGTTTCGATTTCTTTTTATTACAGTGTTAAATACTTATGATTAGTATCTAACCATCACCTTTCTTTTCCAACAAACAATAGAAGATATGATCTGGACAAGTACTTGATAGTTCGTTACCCAGAAATGTATGTGTCTCCTTTTGTTTCGACTTCCTTAAACGGCGGTTTGAAATAATTCTAGTGATAATGACGTACTCAGCACACAAATGGTTATCCTTGATCTAAAAAGACAGTATGGTCAGTTATATATCTTTGCTATACTATGACTAGGTTGTTGGGATGTACAAGTACCCGGCCACGTCTACTTGGTTTGTTTATTCATCCGATGAGTTAAGCCTTTTTCAACTGATTTGGATAGTTCATTATTATGTTGTACTGTTATACCACTGTCCCAGGTTAGGGGAGGTTTGGGATCCCGCTAACATGTTTAACCCCTCCACATAATGTATGTATGTGCCTGTCCCGAGTCAGGAGTCTGTAATTCAGTGGATATCGTTTGTTTATGTGTTACATATGTGATTTTCGTTAATTTTTTTAACATACATAAGGCCGTTAGTTTTCTCGTTTGAATTGTTTTACATTGTCTTTTCGGGGCCTTTTATAGCTGATAATGCAGTATGGAATTTGCTAATTATTGAAGGCCTAACGGTGACCTGTAGTTGTTAATTTCTGTGTTATTTTGGTTTCTTGTGGAGAGTTGTCTTATTGGCAATCATACCACATCTTCTTTTTCATGGAAGTCTGCATTCTGTTTAAAATACCATTGATCGAGATTAACAAAATGTGCATCATAACTTGGCAATTTTATTTTTGTATCATAAAGGCAACAGTACTATACCAGTGTTGAAAAGTCATAAATCGTTTGAGAGAAAACAAATCTGGGTAACAAACATACCCAGAGGAAATGCATATAACATGTATAAGAGGAAAACAAAGGAACAATAGAACACTTAATTGAAACCAACATAAACGCCAACAAACAAAGAAACGAACTATTTGAAATAACTGCAATATTCCTCACTTGGTTCAGGATATTTGAGAAAAATTGGTGAGTTGAACATGGTTTAATGACATGCCATTCCTCCCGCTTAACCATTAAATCATCGTTGGGACTACTACTAAGCGTAAGCAACATTTAAACATGAAAAAAGTTAAATTATAAAAAATAAAATATATTGTATCACAAAAAACTTGAAATATGTGTGGGAAGAGAAAAACGCAAAATAAAACAAAATGTAAGATGCTTAAGAAATAATTCATGGGGGCTTGAATATATCGTGATTTTACCACGGGTTGGCCCTTTATGACAAATATTTTACCCCTGAGCGATAGCGAGGGGTAAAATATCGGCATAAAGGGACAACCCGTGGTAAAATCTAGATATATTCAAGCCCCCATGAATTATTTCGATTCTGATAGGACACCTACGGCAATTCTTTTGGATCGAAGCGCTCTAGGTGTAGGCAAATATTTGCCGTTCCCATAAATAAACGCACTAATAAACTAGCGTAAAAGAACGGAGCAAACTGCATTAGTGACATGCTTAAACTATTTAAAATAATGTATTTAGACAGTTTTGGATGAATTTGAATGATAATTTATTTATATGTCTTATATGATGTACAATAAAGGGCTTTTGCCACATTTTTGTGTATATTTCCTTGTGATGATTTTCGGATTCACAAGCGTGTATTTTCCCGTAAAATGCTTACATTCTAACGTCATTGTTCTATGACGTCGGGTATCTCATTCATAAAAAAGCATATGACGTGGGAGTACAATCGGAACAGCACTGGCAATATATTCATATTTTACCACGGGTGTGTACTCAAAGCGTTTGAAGGACGTCATGTTAGAATTCTATATATACCTTTATATCCTAACACGCTGAACATGTCAGTTCTAACAATGTTCTTGGAAAACTTGTCTCAATACAGGTACCTGTGTGCATATGAATGTTGTTCGTTGGTGTAGTTCGTATTTGTTTTTCGATAATGTAGTATAAACCGATTGTTGGTTTTAATTTCAGGACATTTCAGATAGCATTTATTAAAATCGAGACCGCTGTAATCATCTACGACATCAATATCTCAATGAGGCTTGTTATTATTTCCTCGAAAAAAATGTTTATCTTTTTTTACAATTGTTTTCAATAATTCTCAAGTCATATTGATACATTTTTGGAACGAATGTATTAGTACAAATGTAGGTACCAGTAAACTAAGAAGGTAAAATAAAACGAATATGATCTACTGGGCACCCTACCAAAATGATTTCAGTTTACAGAATATCACAATTTTTGCAATGCTGTATCATAAATCATTGGAAAGAAAATAACAAACCTTATCGACAGATTGGTGTCGTAGTTGTCTACAGTGGCCACGATTAATAAAACAATCCTGCATCTAAGACTTAACTTTTATTTATCCGGAAATTTAAGTGTATGATAAATAGCTTGACAAAACACAAAATAAAAAAAAAGAGAAATTTTATATATGTTCCAAAGAATCGTTTTCATTTAAATTTTGAATAATGCTTAGGAAGTTATGAATAATTCTTATTTTACCCATTCCATTCCCTTATTGTGCAGTTAATAATGTGCCCCCCTCCTTCCCCATCACCACCTACAACCCCCCCCCCCCCCCAAACCCCCAGCCTAACCCCGAATACTTGAGATAAGTGTTTTTTTAGTGTCTTCTAATGCGTTATCATGCATTTTCTTAATTTTTTTTCCATTGTTATGTATCTTGAGGTTTACATTGGGCTATTTGCTGTTTCATAATCTAAGAGGTTTAGGTGGTAAGTTATGTTCATGGTTCATATTTTGGTTCTGTTAGATCAACATTTCCCAATCCTTTTCAATTATCATCAAGAATTCATTGCGCTGTACATTGTTGCTTTTATTAAAAAGAATGCAAATACATATGGTGGTGAAAGTCGTCTTTTTAATTCACAGTCAACATATTTGGATATCTGATTTAGTCCTTTTCAATAATCATAAGTATAGCAGAGAAGTCTTGTATTTTTTATTAGTCTTCCGTTTTATTCCATTATCATGACGCATGATCTATTCATTGTTTTTGACTTATCACAGAGGTGTCTATCGAACACGCTAAGTTGCATTTATTGAATTGTAAATTAATGTCGATAACTCTTCCAGTCCGTTTTGATGGAGATGAAGTATCCATGCAGGCGCAATTTATTGCTATATCAAATATTATTGATGACTATTGTTCTTTATGAAAGGGTCTCTAGTATAAGTCTTTTATTGTGTTGCTGATGCCTTTTGAATATTCATGAAACAGATCATGGCATATTGTTTTCGTTTGTACTTTTTCAGAGGAGCCGATTGTATGTGGTACGAGCCGTTCTTTGTCAAGTCAAATGTTTTTGATGATTTTGTATTTGCCTTTCTAATATACATAAAGTATACTTTTGACTATTCAAAGCTGATGAAATTACAATCCTACTTATCATTCGATGAGAGCCATGTTGACTTTAACGTGTACTTTGATTATGGATAAAAATCAGAGTCAAAATCAAAGATTTTATTGATATTAAATCTAAAATTTGGATTTTCATCATTTTAAATTTTGTAATTTGTCATTCCCCCTTTTCCCCTTCTATCTTATTGACTAGGGAGGTACAGTTTTAGATACCTTGTAATACAATTAACATAATCTTTATTACACAAAATAATTTAAGTTAGTGAACGTCTGAACTTGCACTGTTCATTAATACTGTTATGCAATATTTACTGACATAATAATCATTACTTTGAAATATGAGATGGAATATTTCAATGTCTGACATAATATTAAAAGACGGTAAAATATTTGAAGTGTTCGGGTAAAAATGTATTCCTGAAATAATTGAGTTTGTATATGTCATGCTAAAGTGTAATCCATCTTCAACTTTAATTAACATAAGAGGCATAATCTGTTGTCTAAATCATTCTTTCTATGTCTGCTTTTTTTCAATCGTAAGGATACTTATCCTAATTCTTACATAGTTTGAAATAACAGATCTGTCTATATATAATTTTAAAATGTTTCACATGTCAAATATCTTCTTCAAATTCTTATAGGTTCTTAATTTTTTTTCCTTTTTTCATCCATAACTCTTTTTGAAATAGAATTGTACCAACATTTTATGAAATCATTTTTTAAGGTTTTTATATATATAAATAAGTTAGACATTTTTTATTGAATGAATTTTGATTTTCCCAGACATGTTTTTATTGACTGCTGTTTAATACTAGTAGTGGATTTTAAAAACATGAGGTAATCCAATGCATTAATCGTTGTTGGACCACCCACGAAGCAATAATATAATGATTTCTTTATTGTTGATTTTGAATTGTTCATATTGTATGTCGATGAAATAGTTTAAGTATAATAATATCATTACAGTACAAACTATGCTAACAGGCACTTTAGTGACCAATACTAATTACAGTACAAACTACAATAGCAAGAAGTAGTACTTGCACATCATGATTTCCTAGAAAGAGGTTTGCTAATCACTACCAGGAAGCTATTAAACCAAGAGTTTCACATATAATAACGGATATGTCCCTTATGTCGTCACTACAACCCCGTCTCTTTTTCCCTGACGTGACTGCGATTTACACGTATAACGTATTTTTATACTACCATGAGCAACACGACGGATACCCCGTGTGGAGCAGGATGTGCTTACCCGTCTTGTCACTTGATATCACCTCCAGTTTTGGTGATGTTCGTGTTGCTCGGTATTTACTTAGAATAGAAACAGACCAGTCACATGTTACTTTATTTTATGTATGCGTTACAAATTAACTTTTAATTTATCCGAAAATTTAACTCAGTCATGTCAGTAGCAGTATGTTTTCACTGATCTAGATCTTCAATGTCTTCAACTTTGTACTTGTTTGGCTTTATAACTATTTTGATTTGAGCGTCACTGATGAGTCTTATGTAGACGAAACGCGCGTCTTGCGTACTAAATTATAATCCTGGTACCTTTGATAACTATTTACATACGCAAATAAGCGTCTAATCTCAATAGGTACTAATTTTGTCCTATTCACGATTGATTACCTTTGAACAAGTGATGATTAAACTGATTAGATATGTATAGATAGAAAGACCATTTGATAATTTATGTAATAAAAATTAAGATTGTAAATTATGATTCATTTTCGTTGTGTTTCAATTTCCTCGTAATCATATTTATTCAAGTGTTTAACACTTTAGGTAAGTGACCGCCAATCCTTATTTTGATGTGAACACAGTACAAGTATTTCCAAGAATTTTATCAGGAAGTTTTTCTTTCTTTGTTTCAGGTTCCCTTTACAATAACTTTTAATCACTCAAGCCATATCCCTTATGAAACTGAATTGTTGGCCGCAAGTTTGCAGAAACATCAATGTTTGCCGTAAGATTGCCAGAAAGTTTAAAATAATAAAGAATATTTGCCGCAAGATTGCAGAAAACTTTGACCATTCTATATGTTTGCCGCAAGATTGCAGAAAACTTTGACCATTCTATATGTTTGCCAGAACATTGCAGGAATTACACAATATTGACTGGGCATGCCTAGTTGGCACTTCTTGGATGCTAACAATTTGAAATTGTGGCTAGGTCATGTTGGTTGTGTTTGGAAATGCATTTTAAATATAAGAGATCAAGGAGGCATTTTGGTTCAATAATATGGGATAATCAGTATGTAATTTTGTAAGTACAAATGATTCATAGAACTTCATGTTTTAATGAAATAATTAATGTTATCTTCATACATAATTAAGTAAGCAATTATATATACATGTATGTGTTATTGAAAAACTTAAGTCATTATAAGATTGAATTTGTAACTGATGTACTGCACCATCATGATCATGTTTATTGAAGTTAAATTCTGTAATGCAATTATTACCTAGCTTTATAGTCTCAATACACATTATATGACTACTGTCCCTTTTTCAAAACTCATATGCATGTATGTATTTCCTTAAATCTCATGAGTTTGCAAGAATTCTTCCAATGACAGTTTGTATAAAGACAGGAATTGACTTTTTAAAAATGTTGCTGTGTAATATTTGAAAGAGAATGTGTCTTCACACATGACATTAGTATATGTGTAGTTCCTACAAGTTTGCCGCAAGTTTGCAATAAACAATTGCCGCAAGCTTGCGGCAAATCTAATTTGAATAATTATGTTTGCAGCAAGCTTGCCGCAAACTTCATCTGCATGGTAAAATGGTTGCGGCAAGTTTGCAGCAAACATTTGTTGCAAGCTTGTGGCAATGTTTGCTGCAAACTTGCGGCAAATGTTTGCCGCAGGGCTTTTTTTCTTTAAGAGATAGCAAAACAACAAGTGTATGTTCAGCGGCCAAGTGTAAAAATGTAAAATATATTCGTATATATTTGGTAAAGCATACATAACAGGAGATGCTTATCCTGTCGTCACACCAGTTGTTGCCTCTTTTGATGTTCAAATGATTACATATTAAGATTTTATTTCGTACTTTTATTCGTCTTTTTTAGTTGATTTACATCTATCGCATTTATATATCGGACAAGAAATATACATACATATGACCAACCCTCCGGTCGCGGGATATTCTCGCTGCATTGAAGACCCTTTGGTGGCCTTGGGCTGTTTTTGTTTGGCTCTTTGGTCGGGTTGTTGTCTTTTTGGTCTATTCCTTATTTCATTCTCAATTATATTCATGTGATCATCGAAAACTATGAGATCATAACATAAAAAAACGTTATGCCGACTAACTATTTCTGCGGATGTAACAATATAGTTATTGCTTTCTAAATTAGATGTTATCGTATCAATCGAATATCAATCCGTATCATAAAAAAATATTATCGAATGTAGGAATATACATATATTCATGATATTTGCTAGAAGCCTTTCTGTCAGTTCATCCGTAAATAAAAACCATTAAATATGAACGAATACACGATGTAAACCTACAAATATATTGTGGTTTTATGCTGATTGACTTTCTTTTAACATGTTCCTCGAATACATGTTTTCATAAAACAAACTTTCAAATTTCTTAGATGTAATACAGCAATCACTTAATATTGTTCATACAGTTTTGAAAGCCCAAGTGATATAAAATATACTACACAGCCATTTTTTACCCCCCAAAAAAACGTACAAACAGATACATGTGATCTGTTTATATTTGCCATCATGTTGTATGAACTAAACAAATGTAGATACATATAAAAAAGTAGAAATAATGAAACGTTCAGTTTAGTAGTTTATCATTACGACATTTAAGATTATACAACGTACATAATCCTGCCTGTGTCTCCAATCCACATCTTACTGTATGCCTTTTTATCTTTAAAAGTTCACAATTTCTCCTTAAATGGTCAGTAAAGAGTTCTTGTCTCTATAATATAATCTCTTACTATATAACATAACATAATTTGACTAGTATATGACTGGAAGTGTTTAAACAAAGTCATTTTAGCAAAAAAATGTATGTCTGAAGTTACCAGTCTAATATATGATTTCACTCAAACATGCATAGAATTCACTGCTGGCATCTGCGTTTTCCATAAATTCAAAGCACAGTGAATGTTTAATATGCTAAAGTCCTTTAAATAATAAAATGTTAGCCTTTACGGGCTTGATTATCTCTTTTATGACAAACGGTTTAGGGATTTTACTCCTTTTTCGTCCATGGAGCCTCAAATTTGCGAAATAATTCAAAATAGAACACTTTATGCCCGTGTCACAAGAAAATTACGGTTAACATTTGTGCTTTTTACAGGACGAAACACCCAAACAACAATATGTACCAAAAATCTATGATTGTTCATGACTGCGAAGAGCAAATATTAGCACTGCTTAACAATTTAAATTACAAATGAGGATATACAATAAATTTGCTTTGCATACAGGGCTTAAGGTCAACTATGCATATTGTAACTTGTGAATTTAGGCTGAGTCATCATTGTAAAGCCAAGGATTTATAAATTTTCATGATAAATTCATATAATGTTTCCTTTTGCTCATCTTATATAGATTAAATTTATGAAGAACATAGACAATGCAATTTCTCATATGAACTCCTCTTACAGTTAAAAATGTACCATCTTTACTATGAAATTTCGAAAAAAATATATCCTAGAATGGAAAGCTCATTTGCACCACTACTGTACTAGTTTTTTTTTTCAAAGGTCAAAATATAATAACTTATCAATTTATGTATTCATTACTTTCTTACAATGAGAATGAACGGGAACGCAACAAACCAAGCATAGCATGACAATGGAAATTCATTTAGCTCGAGTAAAATCACGTTCTGGGAACTTTGCGGTGTCAAACGTTTTCCGTATCGTGGAAAGCGTAAATATACGCCATTACTTATCCAATCTTTCGATAGAGGGATGATTATCTCAAATGAAGTTTTTGGACTAACGATCAGACAATTTGAACAAATGTATAAATCTTGTTTGGAAAGAAGAAAAAGACAGGAACAGTGGATAACAAATCTTAGATATCCAGACAAATCTTCAAAAGAATATCTGGAATACTTAGAGAATACCGCGAGAGACTGTAACATAGGTAATCACTTTGCTTTGTCAATATCTCAATCTCTAGACGATCACATGTGGCTTCTAGGTTTTGATATACTATGAATCAAGATAATGGTAAACATTTCAATATCTGAATCTTACACAATAGGTCAACGTCAACAAAAACATCATGATCATTAGGAAAACGTGAAACAAACAATACAAAGACAAAAAGGGTAATGATAAAAAGACATCATAACCGAAGGAAAAATGACAAATTGACAGCAACATGACCATGAAAGGGAAGTGGCAAATAGACATTAACATGACTAGAAAAAAACTACAAAAATACTATACAGGATATTAATGTCGGCTAAAAGAGAAATATTTCTAAAAAAATAAGGGTTGCACTCAGGCTCTCCGGGTGTAACATATTCCTGATCTACCATATATGCCACATGCCGTGCTGCTTTATGGCAAGACAAACTGGTATAAGTCACATTCGGTTATTTTACAACAAAAAACCAGTGGATGGGATGAGAGCTATGGACAATACAAATAATGTCTGTAAATGTGTATTACTCGTTGAAATATATTCCTTAATCTGTTTGAAGGAAAAAGACTTAATTTCAATTTTAGTACAAACAAATTTACTATGCAAAAGTATGATATTGAATAATAGTACAAGTCTTTATTTTGACAGAAAAATTGCTATACAAATTGAAATATAAACGTCGAATAACGATTTTACATAGTTTTATTTTTGTTTTATTTTGTGTCGATATACCACTTTTAAAGGTTTAGGGAGGGTGGTCCCTTTAAATATGATTAACCCCGACAAATTCTTCATGTTCCTTTCCCAAGTGGCATAAGGTTTAGTGGTTGTCGTTGGTTCATATCTGACATATCTATTTTCGTAAATTGTTTTGTTATATATTAGGCAGTTACTTTATTCAAATAAATTGTTTCGTATCTTTCATGTCTAAGCTTTTGACGACCAACTGTACAGTATGTAATTCTTGTCATTGTTGAAGGCCTTACGCATACCTATAATTGAACCAACCACTTAATTTGAACTTTGGGAGATAAATTTATCATGGTCAATAGTACTGGATCTCCTTATTTTCATATCAAGGATACCTCATAATGACTATCGTTCATGAAAGGTCATCTTCCGCTATTTATTGAAACAATCGTTCTGACTAGAGTTGACAAAATTAAAGTATATTTATCTAAGTTTCATAATTGGAATTTTACAACCAATGGAATAATACTTTTCCAATTTTTTGTTAATTGTTTTTTGTCGGCAAGGTAGATTATTGTTTAACATGCACACACAGAATTCAAACTTCTAGTAATTTGAAGAACTAGTATATACACACTGTCATTAAATGTTAAATAGTGTGCTGTTTAGGAATATAAGTAAATATTTATATATATTATAGATCACTTGGTTCGGCTCAGGAATCATCCAAGACAAAAGTACTTATTCGAACACTTAGTAAACACAATTGGTTCTGAAATAGATATACGAAAGAGACAACGACTGCTTATCATAAAATATATGATCCACGATGCAGGTGTTCCCGATCCTTCCCAAGTATTCAGTGGAAGTTTATCAGAAGGACTGGATTTACCAGGCAGTGACATAGATGTAATGAACGTACTTGGTAGGATCGACGTTATACAAAATGCAATCAATGTTAAACACCCAGTTCACCGTGTTTTATGGAGACAGATATGGACAATCCTGGATTTACTAGACTCAGATTGGTAGCACTAGCGAATAGGGAATATTTTTTTCGTGTGCAATGTCCACACGGTACATGTACCAGTGAATCGTTCTATCTAGACGTTAACACTTTTCACGATTTTTGTATTGGAGCAATGACAGGTGCGGTCCATGTCTATCAATCCAAAACCAAACGATAGATATGGCATTCTGTCTACGGAGTAATTATTCACCTCACAATGCAATTCTATTAGCATCCCGTCAACGACACTAATGGACGCCTAATTTTATAATTGACAGGATTATAAATTATGGATGCTTGATAGTACCTATTGGACTCAAGAATATGCCAGATAGTAACTTATTATGGAGATTATCGTTTTCAGTGACAGAAATATACTGGTACATTCGTTTAACTACACTCAATTATTATGTTACGGTTTATTAAATTAACCTTAAAATGTATTGTTAACACAAATAATGATGTCAAAGAGTTGCTATGTTCCTACTCCTGGTTTATTTTATCCTGACGATGAAAATCATCGTTTATTAAGTAGACATAGTGAATCATCGTCTATTATGTTAGACTTCATATTTTAGAGAATTATTGAGGAATTGTATAATGCGGGGTTCACACATTGCCGATTATTGCTCCCGTTTGAGATCAGAAAGCGATACGACATGAAAAGTGAAAAAGTCGAATTAGTATCCTCAATTATCTGGAATGTCCTATTATTGTCTGAACGCAGTCGTTTTAGTTCGTAACAGATTCCTACTGGTCGAGAAGGGTCCGAATAGTTCGGCAAAGCACCCCGACAGTTAGGTGCGTCCCGTAACATTCGGGGAAACTCAGCCGATTTTGTCTAGTCGGATTACAATCGTGTCTATGTCGTGACAGATTCTGCTGTATCGGATCGAATTCCTAACAATGTTCTGTGTATTCGGGACGGTGTCCTGTCGAACAGGAATGATCTGGAGAAATTTTTCATTGCTGTTTTTCTGCCGATTGAGTCCAGATTGCATCCAGATCTTGTCGATTGCGAACCGTTTTTGCCGAAACCGTTCCGAAACAGTCCCGTTATTAATTCTAAATTCGTCAATGATACCCACGTCAGAGCCCCGACAATTACAGAATACAATACGACTGAGACCAGACAAAATTGTTAAATCGTATTGAATTCGGTATCAAATTTATATTAATCATATAAGTTTCATATCTCAAATATTGAAAACAGGTATTGGGGGGGAGGTTGAGATCTCATAAACATGTTTAACCCAGCCGCATTTTTGCGCCTGTCTCAAGTCAGGAGCCTCTGGCCTTTGTTAGTCTTGTATTATTTTAATTTTAGTTTCTAGTGTACAATTTGGAAATTAGTAAGGCGTTCATCATCACTGAACTAGTATATATTTGTTAAGGGGCCAGCTGAAGGACGCCTCCGGGTGCGGGAATTTCTCGCTACATTGAAGAACTGTTGGTGACCTTCTGCTGTTGTTTTTTTCTATGGTCAGGTTGTTGTCTCTTTGACACATTCCCCATTTCCATTCTCAATTTTAATAAATTATTAACTTGCATCAATATTGATATAAAAACATCCAGTTTGATTTTTCCCCCTTCTAGATTTGAGAAAGAAGCAACTCTGTTACACTCAAACAATTGATCATTGAAAAAATAAAAAAAAATGTTATATGGTGTCTTCTTGTGTCGTCTGAATAACAATATATTATTGATCTGTAAGATATATCTGCTGTACGTTATAACTATCTTTTGTGTTTATTTGGCATGCCATACTCGATAAAAGTGCGGACGTGATAGAAAGCACTCTTTACCAAAACGTCAATGGAGATTACATTCCACGGAGGTTACATTTCGACGATTTCCATACTATGTGAATCTAAGGATAGAAGTTGTACTAAAGTTAAATATTGACACCGATATCGATCTGTTGGATGTGGAATTTATTTTCAAAATTGGTGTTTGTTAAGAATTGACCATTTCACGGAGATTACATGCTTAACAAATCTCTACAGTTTTCAACTTTGTTTAGTTTTTCAGGCTGATGTAATTTGGATGATAAATGACCATTGTTATAAATAAAATGATTTATGGTAACCTTATGCTCAAATTTAACTCATATCACACTCTACAATGTTCTAAATATTTTATCCTGCTTGGTCTTTTATCCGTCAATGGAAATTTCAGGTTTACGAAGAAAACATTATGGACGGCCGGTACGATCACTATCGTTGTGCAATATGTATTTAACTTTATGAAAATTAAATATATAGATAATAAAGAGATCTAAAATTATCAGATATATAAGTATACCAAGCTACGGGTATATAACTCGAAGTCGTTAAGTTTGCTTTCTTAATTACGGTGGGACAAAATAGCGTCATAAAATGGACGCTTTAACGGAGAACCAGTGTCGAGCGGACCGTGATAAGATTAAGTTCCAACAGTACCTGATCATCCCGAGTATGCCGACAGTTTTCGAACGTCTAACCTCCGTCAGCGTCGGTTCACTGTCTTGTCACTATCTGATCTCTTTCGGATTACATTCGGTAGAATCGGGACGCAGTCGTGACAGACTCGGTCGAATTTTACCTGGCGAAAGATACAAATCGGATTAAAAGCGGATTTAGAACGGGATTATCGGGATAAATTCGGTTAAAAACGGTTGAATATCGGCGCTTCCTGAACAATATCTGATTGTTGTCGTGGTTAATTTTTTTTTTTTACAAATTCTAATTAAAGTTTGAATTTCGATCCACGATTCATAGGATCTTGATCAGACTTTTAATAAATTTTAATCTGGAATGGTCCTGTCAAGAACGGCAGTAAAAATCGTGAATGTGTGACCCCAGCTTAAGGAGCGTTCAAAGGACCTTTCAATTTGGTATAAAAGACTTGCATTTGCTAAATCTTTACTAACGTCAGAATCGTGTACATTTATTATTGATGAATGCATACATCATTATGCCGAAATCAGTCAATATGTAGCACAAATACTACCAAAGCCGAATACAATAGGTAACAAGTACAAAATACAAAAGTATTATCTTAAACATTTACAAATGGTATCAAGACAGATGCTGTATCGGGTTGGTTGTTATATGCGTCGTTTTATTATGTCACGGCACAATACAATGTAACGCTCAAACTCCTGGATTATGTTATGTCGAGATGTTCACCTGATATGATATTTAGATGTAGTGAACCCAGTTGTGGGCAAAGAATTATATACAAACAAAAAATAACATTCTGCAATGACTTTAAATGACAGGATGCAAATGGCAATAAGAAATGTCAGGTACTGTACGAATTCTTCATTAATACCAGAAGAACTACAGTTGGAGGTTGAAACACAAGAAATAGACATACCGCCTGTTGTAATGTCACACTGTAGACATACCGCCTGTTGTAATGTCACATTGTAGACATACCGCCTGTTGTAATGTCACACTGTAGACATACCGCCTGTTGTAATGTCACACTGTAGACATACCGCCTGTTGTAATGTCACACTGTAGACATACCGCCTGTTTTAATGTCACACTGTAGACTTTAAACTGATGTAATTCCTCTCATCCGTCTTTAAATTTTATAAATGAAGTACCAAAAAAGGAGAAAGATAAATCTTTCAAACTGTGAAAATTTCATTATTACACAATTATTACATAATTAATTGTTAAGTAATTATTTGCCTTAATGTGATGTCCACACTTGAATGAATGAAGTTTCTTTGTGATTCATAGCATTCCAAAATATTTTATAGATTCTTGTACAACACAGTTTGACCTGCAAACCTGTGTCTAAGATTTTTTCCTATTGTATTTCATTCTCTCATAAATCTCCTATGAAGTTTGCAACATCAACTCATAAGAGATCACTAAATTTAATTCAGTATACTATTAGTTCTATTAATGTTTTATGGAAGTCTGAGACTCGGATTTGGAGGCCAAGCCGTGTTGTACAAGAATACATTAATTCAAGGGTGGACATACTTTATAGTAAATATTTTTAAAATAAATTTACAGCTAATTATCTCCAGACAATATCACATTTCTATATACATAATTTAAAAGCAGTGTAAAGGAAGTAATCACAATGTTGTTTGGATTACCTCTCTTACACTGCTTTTAAATTGTCTTAATTTTCCATTTACCAGTAAACCCTTGTTTTACCCCCTTTTTTGCCTATATTCTTAAACCGCTTGAGCAATACTCCCTCAAAGCTAAACATAACCATCTCTTTGTGGGATGGAAACTTGTGGTATAATTGCAGAGAGATCCATACACGGTTTCACAAATTATTGTCTGGAAACTCGAAAAATGCTTATATGGGTCCCTTTTTTGTCCCTAATTACTAAACTGTTAGGATAATAAAACCCCAAAATCAATCCCCACCTTCATTTTGTGGTTATAAACTTTGTGTTCAAATTGGATCAGTTAACTTCTGGTGATAATTATTATTAATGTTAGGTGAAGTTTTCGCTGAATAATAGCTGGACAGGAAAATAGGGGATTTCCAATGGTGGTATCACCAATTAAAATTTCTTATCATTTTCTTTCAAGCTTAATTTGTTGTTAGTCTGTACATTAAACCATAACAACAATGACTGAATTTAACTTTTATTTTATTAACATTTATATAATATACTACAAATATGAACTTAATCATTACATTAAATTAGGAAGGATTGTGTTCCTAATGGAATTTACCTTAAAATGGATCATAAGTTTGTTGTTAAATACATATAAAAAAGATGTGGTATGATTGCCAATGAGACATCTGTCCACAAGAGACCAAAATGACACAGAAATTCACAAATATAATAGTCACCGTACTGCTTTCAATCATAAGCAAAGCCCATACCACATAGTCAGCTATTAAAGGCCCTGAAATAACAATTTTAACAATTCAATCGAGAAAACTAACTGCCTTATTTATATAAAATGTTCTTGTAAGCCTTATAAATGCCTAATTGATCTTCTCTAAAAAAAAAATAACATCAAACAAAAGTACATCAGTACAATAATCTAAGTATGCTTGAAATTAATTTCCAAATAGAGACTTTTTACAATGAAATAAAAAAGAATAAGAAATGAACAGATATTTGATCTCCTCTTTTGAGACTGATATCAATATCAGATGATGAATATTTCCAAGCTGTTAGTTTAATACCAATAGAAATGTGAAAAAAAAAATTAAGTATTAAATTTTTTAAATTAGGACTTTTTCAAATACAAATCATAGGAACACATTTTTTAAAACAGTTTGTTTTTCCATATACAATGCATACATAACATCCCTATATAGAATAACTGTAAAGAACGTTTCAATAGATAAGTGAGAATTTTTTTTTTTAATTTAGACATTTTTAAATACAAACCAATGAAAACATTTTTTTTTTAAATAAAATCACAAAAATACAGAACTCTGGGAAAATTCAATGGGAAAGTCCCTAATCACATGGCAAAATCAAATGACAATACACATCAAACAAATGGACAACAACTGTCATACTCCTGACTTGGTACAGGCATTTTCAAATGTAGAAAAAATTTCAAATTTAAAACAGTTTGTTTGGTGTAAAAATTTAAATACTTTTCCATATGCATAACATCCCTATATAAAATAACTATAAAAAACGTTTATATTTATAAAACCCCTTTTCTTTAAGTAAAAAAGTAAAAATAAGTCTTTACCTTAAAATATACAAGTAAAAACTCATATAAGAAATGTATTATTCAGATAATTTGTTAAAAGGTACCAGTACCTACATGATATGTTACAAATAGAAATATTAATAATGCAAAATATTCTTAAAATTAAAACAAATATTATATAAACATAGCTGCATTGCGCATAATATTGGCAGTTTAACAATATAATAATGACAAGATAAACTTAATGGTAATGTACATATATATACATTTATATTACATGTATGTTTCATCATGATACATTATTTTGATTGGTTAACAGCAATCTCACGTCATTCTGAAATTAATCTTCATTTCAAAATGAATGTAAATTTCAAAATGACACCAGTTTCTACAATTCAGTGCACAGGTAAATAAAAGAAAAACTTGATAAAAATTGTGTTAATGTGATCCTAGCCAAAAATGTAATTGCTTCTTTAAGTAGTTTCATAGGGTTGTAAAAGCGTTGACTCTGCCTATATTTTTGGAAGATGCACTTCTGTGCTTCATACAAAATGTACTTCAAACAATGCTTTTACAAAAAGAAGCTTTCAATTCTTAAATATTTGAAAGATAAAGAAACTAATATGTCTTTTTTGAAGAATGTGTTATATTTTCAAATGGTTTATGGTATGTCTACTCAAGAGTTTTGTGTGCCTTACTATTTCATATGTAGAAAAGAACATATTTTTCAATACTTTATTTTTTGTTTAACCACTTTCACTTATATATTTCCTATATGAAGTTACTTTCTTTCAGAAAGATAGGTATTTTTCTCTAAAAGACAACCCTTACATTACTAAGTTTCAATGCAGTGTGCTTCAAGGCATAAAATAATGACATGTTTAAGAGATCATAGAAGTCCTAAGCAAGATCCGAGGTTGGTATAGATTTGGTTGTTATATCTAGCTGTTTTTGATATATATTTGTTTGATTTTATAGTGATTAAAATTATAACACAGTTTTGAATGATGTACCCCTATCTATGACATTTGTACCTATTATGTCTGCTTGTTTTGTTCACACATTGCTGTCAATAGAATGGAATTGTTTGTGACTGTCAGACAAGTAAGAGGTTTAGTTAGCTTTAGAAATAGGTTAAATCCGCCATTTTATACATAAGAAAATGCCTGTACCAAGTAAGGAATATAACACTTGTTATCCATTGGTATGATGTGTTTGAGCTTTTGATTTTGCCATTTGTTTAGAGAAATGGTTTTGAATTTTGCTCGGTTATAAGGATTTTTTTATTTTACTTTTACATGAAACTTAATAATGATTTTTACGTACATTGCTGAGATGAGCCTTTTTAAAAAGCTATATATGACCATCCTCCTTGTATAATTGGAGTTTCCTCATAAGAATAAATCTATGATCCAAAAAGCCATTTTTTAACCCAACTTATTTATTGTGCTGCAACTAGTCTTATTTAACAACAGCAAATGTTGAGATTGTGGAAAAACAATGATGCTCGCACTTGTTTATAATGATATGACGAGAAATAACTGGAGAACTGTTAATGTGATGCCACACACTAATGAACTTGATCAGTGTTTTGTGGTAAAAAGCATTGTGTATAAGGCTCATATGGAAAACTACAATTACCGAACAGAAACAAATTTTGGAATATACTATAGGACGAAGGCATTATAAAAATTAAGGTGGTACCTAACAATACAGGGAGATAACTCTGTAAAATCAACTAAACGTTTTAATGACATTGTATTGTTAAGGAAATATTAAGCTTTTCAATGATCAAAATTAGTGTTAGTCAAACTGATATTTATCCAACCATTTTTTTCCGATAACGTGTCTGGTTCAAATTTTATGAAATTTTTATATTTTAGTCAAAGGGTCAATGTAAAGGTTTTGTCAAAAGTTTATGAAAATTAAACAAGCCAAATTAAATTTAGTCAAGGTGTTAGGTACCACCTTAAAATGAAGCCATAAAACAAATAATGAATTGTTGTTAAAGAGAAAAATGAGAGATAAGAAAGACTAATGGACAGAGCAGGGGTATAAACATAAAATTTATCTAGTAAACAACAATATCCAATGTATATGGAATTCATATTTTTGATACATTATTTAATACCAATTCAAAACAAATATGTAATTTTAGCTTTCCATAAATAACAAATTATTACAAATCAATGTAAAATCCAAGGAAATATACATGTAACAAGTGTAAAGTCTTATCAAAACAACAATATTAAATGTATATTAAATTAGTAACAAATTTGAATAAATTTGTAATAAAACTGCATACGTTAGTAACAAATTTGCATAGATTAAAAACAAGTTTACATAAATTAGTTATAAATTTGCATTAATAAGTAACAGATTCAAAAAAAAATTATATACATTTACATGATTAAAAATCATTAACAAACTATATTTTCTAAATATAACATAATTACATAACTTTACAATAAAACAAATTAAAAATGTTAAGTCAAACAAAACTGTAAAGTTTACTCTTATGATATGATGCAACATTTTCATGTGTAAACAATATAGAGAGAAGAAATAATCAACAACTAAATCCCTACATAATATCATAGGAAATGTATTAATATAAGCTAATAGCTTGTTTCTGGATCCTATAAATTATTCACTTGTATTAATGCTAATTTGTGTACATTACTTAACCTGGATTTAACTATTAAAATATGATTAAATTAACATATAAATGTGTCTATTTTTTTCTGTATTTTATTACCTAAGGCAGTGGCGGATCCAGAACTTTTTATAAGGAGGAGGGGGGGCATTGACTGACCTAAGCTCCAGTTATGCTCCATTGATTCCCTATATAAGCAAAATTTGTTTTCCCTTAAAATGAGGGAGCCCATGGTCCTTATGTTTTAGGGTTAAGGTTCATTTATGGTTATGATTAGGTTGGAGGATGTTCTGTTAGAGTCAATGCTTGTATTAGAGCAAGGTACATTATATGGGTTACTGTAAGATTTAGGGATAAGGAAAGTTTTGAATTGGTTTATAAGGGTTTGAACCCTTAAAGTAAAAGTGGACAAAGTATTATATTACATATAAAAGAAATTATGTTATATGAACTGATAATTTTATTGTCCGGTCAATTATTTGCAATTCTAAATGGAATGTTAAAAATAGAATTTGCTATATACTTTAAATGATTGCTATTAGTATCTTCTTTGTTGAATAATGAACACACATGTGAGTTAAATATTTCTGATTTCAGGAAATAATGGAAAAACATCACTTTATCAAAATATAAAATGCGAGTTTTATCTTTTTTACATCTATTGTGTTGCAATTTTTGCAATAATAAACCATCAAATAATCTCTGAACTTAAAGGTTATTTGGCAATATGTTTTTTTTTTAGTGATTTACTAAGATTTCTGAGACATAATTTTTTTTTCTAATATAAACATGGATGACGAAACCATGTTACTTTGACCTCTGTAAAACCTTCAATGTACAGAAACTGGACAATAGTTTATGTTATTGATGCTGGAACCTTCTGGTAGGTTACAAATTTTTAAAATCGAAATAATTTAGTTTTTAAAACTAATCATCAAAATTTGAAGTTTAAGGGTTTATACTGAAATTTTCATATTTTATTTGCAAATATCAAGGGAATACTTACGCCTGGAATATGACTGACATAAATTTGCAGTGTTTTATATTTATTTTCATATTTTTTACTCTGGTACGTTCCCTTTAAAAACTAGACTTAACAAAAAACATTAATATATGCTACCAACAATGGAAGCAAATGTTCAATTAAAAATAACAAAATGAAAAATAATTTAAAATAATCTTTTTTTTGTAAAATTTGATAATCTAGATTCTTACTATCATCTTGGTGGGGAGTATTATCTTGCTGAAGCTAAAGATTTAACAGTATATCTAATATATATATATATACATATAAAATGACTGAATAATAGCCAACGATAAATCTTATGGGGTGATGGATCATATAATTAAGATACAGTACACTACAAAATATAATTTTAACCAGTCTAAAAGGATACAACATCACCCCAAAAATAACAATAAAATGAACAAATGTTAGATATTTCAGATAACAGATATATTTCATCAATATGATCACGAGATCTATATATATATATATATATGTTTCTGAACAGAACTTACCTTAGTCTATAGTGTGTAAGGTTGAAAAAACATTTTTGAATTCACACTGAAAACATGCTGTATCATTTCTCCATGTAAACATTATATTTGACAATTGAACAGTCCCAATAACTTTTTCCTACTGTATTGTTACTTATATAATGAAAACTTTACTGACCTCAACAGACTTTTTACTGGCCTGATCCATAAGCCTAGGGCAAGTGTTAAATCAAGAAGACTGTCAAAATAGACTCACATTTGTTTGAGTATGTTCATGTATATTGAAATGTATAGCACCTTTAAAGAACACATTTCACATAATATATCATTCAATTGTATTGATTGCAAAATCAACATTCCATAGAATTGGTTGAGGCTATCCCATGTGACATTGGACAAAACTTATAATTCTGCTTTCACTATCATATTCCCATCTGACCACATAGTCACATTGGACAATAAAAATGGTAAGTACAGTTGATTCATCATCATATTCAAAATTATTTCTTTAAATAACTGATAAAAACTTGTCATGTAACAAATCATGAACTTTGACCTATACTGTTTATCAACTTTTATGTCATGTTGAGTTATAAAAGCAAGGATAAGAAAAACAATATGTCAATCATTGTCATGTTTAAAAAGTATATGCGGTGGAATATAACATTCATTTCCCTTGGTTTGTGGATATATGAAGATTTCTTCACCATCCAAAAATCATATTTTACTTGGTTGAACAAATTACAGTGCCCTTTCAAATATATATAACATGGTACAAATTAAAATACCCATAAGCAGCTGAAATTAAACTCAGCAACAAACTGGTATAATGTAGATTTTGATTAAAGCTTTTTCATTATGACATCACAGTTATTGATATATATTCTTGGTAATACCATCCTTGATGTCCAATTAAGGTAGCACAGTACAAAGATTTTTCATCCCCAATCAGACATCTTTAAACTGTTGTAATTCCACTCATCTTTTTTCAAATTTTATAAATGAGGTACCAAAAGAAAGAAGAAAGATTAATCTTTCAAATTGTGATAATTTCATTATGATATAATTATAACATAATTAATTGTTATGTAATTAATTGCCATATTGTGATGTCCATACTTGAATGAATCTAGCTTCTTTGTTATTCATAGCATCCCAAAATATTTTATAGATTCTTGCACAACACAGTGTGACCTCCAAAACTATGTCTCAGATTGTTCCTATTGTATTTCATTCTCTTATAAATCTTCAATGAAGTTTGCAACATCAATTCATAAGAGCCCACTAAATTCAATTGGGTATAAAATTTGTTCTATTGATGTTTTTGGAAACCTGAGACACGGTTTTGGAGGTCAAGCTGTGTTGAACAAGAATCTATAAAATATTTTGGGATGCTATGAAGAAAAAAGACTTATTTATGTAGTAATTATGTCATAATGAAATTATCACAATTTGAAAGAATAATCTTTCTTCTTTCTTTTGGTACCTCATTTGTTAAATATAAAGAAGTATGAACTGAATTACATAAGTTTAAAGTTGTCTGACTGTGAGTCAAAAAATCTTTGTATTTTGCTACATTAAATCATAGTTTTAAAAAGAAAAACATAAATACATATGGAAGTAATAATTTAACTGTCAATCTGGTCCTGAGTAACAACACTTCTCTAATTTGATAGTTATACCTAAATTTTAATATGCACCTTAAAGCTAACATTTAGATAATCAAAAATTAATATATAAGCTGCATCAGATAGAAATTAACCTTATACGTGTACATGTGCAAGGTTTTGATTGCTTTTAACAAATTTCAAAACAAATTTTAACATGAATTTTGGTCCATTTCATAGGGTTCTTCAAATCAACACGTAATATTCATCACGTAACACACTTTGCATAAGATTTTTTCAAACTGATATACATGTACGTCCACAGATGCATTTGCTTAAGGTTTATTTCTAACAGACACAGCTCATTTCTTGACTAGATATTATTATACTGTATATGAAGGACAAAATATGTATTTATTCATCTAGTATGAATTTTCCTGAGGCTGTCTTCGTGTCTGTAGAACTCCACATTGCAATACGCCCATCGCGACTTCCTGCACCACTAATAATGTATCTGTTTTGTGCACAACACAAAGCCCTGACTGCATCATCGTGTGCCTGAAGACGTTTGACCACTTTTCTTGTTTTGGTATTGATAATATGTATGATACCATCTTTGCTTCCGACCCAAACCTATGAGGAAAAATACATTTGTTACTGATACTCATATTTTTCAAAGTTTTGTAAAGTTTTAAGAAAATGTCTTCATCTGCAAATAAATACATATAAAATTACTATAAATTCAGACACTGTTGTTTGATTTTTTGTTAATGCTTATTATTTTTCTGGGTGTTTCACAATAGTAACAAATCTGTATGCAGATTTTTCTGATATCACAATAAATAATTTCAGTTTTTTGTCTATTCTTCAAAAATCAGAATAAAAAAGCAAGTAATCATTTCTGAATTTACAATGACTTGTTTTGGAAATTATTTATTTTATTTTAAAATCTTAATGGACTCTGCATTTATCAATTGATTAAGAAATAATTCATGGGGAATTGAATATATCGTGATTTTACCACAGGTGAGCCCTTTATGACAAATATTTACCCTGAGCAATAGCGATAGCATCATTTGTTTTCATTTCCTTGTTGTGATGATTTTTGGTACACAAGCGTGTATTTTCCTGTAAAATGCTTATATTCTTACATCATTGTTCTATGATGTCAAGCAACTGATGTGGGAGTACGATCGGAACAGCCCTGGCAATATATTCATATTTTACCACAGGTGTGTACTCAAAGGATTTGAAGGACCTGGACGTCATGTTAGAATTATTAATATATACATTCGTTCATTTTGTTCATGTTGAATATACATTGCCTTCAATCTGACTTCAGAGTGTTACAGGTATATGATAACCAGAGATAACACAAACTTAAGTATCCTGTATTTTCTTACTCAATGTTTTAGTGTTTTCTTCTGAACCCTTATTTACCATAATTAAATCAGGACTGTCAAAATGGAGATGCACATAAATTTATCACAAAAAAAAAAAAATAACACTGCTTTATGAATGTTCCTTATTTTTTTTTTGGCACCAAAGGTCTGTTTTGCATATCAGTTTTTAATAACTTAATTGTTCTATGTTTGGAGATGAAATTTAAATTTAGAGGTTTCTCTTTCCCCAAGGCATATGCCAGACACAACATTTAGAAAATATTTGGATTTAGATGTTTTTCAACTTTTCAGTTGGTTTTGCCATTCTTCTGCTTTGATTCTAGTACTATTAATGAGTGTTATGAAAACAGAACAGTTTTCTTAACATACTTAAAAGTAAACACCTTGTGCTGTTGATGTGTTACATAAAGATCTGTATGAAGCTATAAAATAAATGATCTTTTTCCTAAAGCACATTCGGCTTTCTAACAAACCTTGTTTTCCTGTTGTACGATAGAACTTATTCCTTCACATTTCTGTATATCTATTATTTCTTTTAGTATCCCTTGGTTACTGTCCCATATCAATATAATACCAGACCGTCTATAGCCAGCCCATATCTAAAATCACAAAAGGAAAAGACATCATTCCTTTACTTGAATGTGTACTAAAACATTAATAAATAATAATGTTAAAGTACAGCAAAGTACAAATAAAACCTTTGTTTCTTCATACATATAGTTAAGTTCAGTTTGCAGTGTTTCCCTGTGTACAATATCATACTGTATTTGTTATAAAGAGTATTTTAGAAAGAATTGTTAAGGTCATCCCAATTGGGACCAGTAATAATCAAAGAGCTGAAAGCTCTGAGGAAAAATGACGCCACTGTCTCTAATATTGGGATATCTTTTATGCTATGTCTTGATTTTCACATACCGTAATTAGTTTAACAATGCAACATGTCTCATAAGCATATAATTGATATTCGTATATGTGTGTGTGTGAAGTGAAGATGACAACTGGATGGTTTTTTTTAAGACAAATGAATAGGTCAAGACTACCTGAATTGTACAAATAAATACAGTAGAAAGGCTTGTATATTTCTCACTGCTACATAGTCTGAACTCCCTTCTCCCACAAAATTTTAGGTAAATAATCTTTTTGTTACTGTTATCAAAGGTCTAATGAAACTCGGGTAATTTCAAAGAATTCTAGTCAAACCGGCACCTGGTTAAATTGGCACCTGGACAAATCAGCACCCAGTATGCGTATTTTTAATCATATATAAATGCGTATTTTTAATCATATATATGAGGTATGGGATATTTTTTATGCATTTTTTAACCAGTTGAGCATTTTACATGATTGTTGGTTTAATGCTGTTTAAACTTTCCTGAAAAAAAAAAACACCTTAAATTTGCTAATTATTTGGCATGAAAGTTTGATTTATTGAAAGGGACTCATAGTTTTCCTTTTTATTTTTCTAATTGTCTCATTGTTAAAACAACAGCTTGGGTAAGGGCTTCGTTGTTTACCTTTATACACAACAACATATTAACTATGTACTTGGTAAAAGTTATTTATTAATTGAATAGAAAATATTATAACAAATATTATTGGATGCCGACTTGACTTCAAATAGGTGCGATTTGACTAGATGCCGATCGATATAACCAGGTGCCGATTTGACTTGTACATTTCAAATCCTCTGCGATCGTTTGCGGTATTTTCTTGAGAAAACCTGTTTTCCATCTTCAAACAGAAGAAGAAACTGCTTTAAAATAATTCTAGAACGTTTCATGATTGTTAAAATAAGTTTAATTCACTTAAAAAACAATTTTGAAACTTGCGATGTTTAAACAGGAAGTTTAAAAAGCACATGTAAAAGAAGAAATTAACCGGTGACAGTAAATCCGTACATGACAGATATCACTATAATACGACTTTGAAAGTAAAACAGTTCCATCCTTTTGTAAAACAGTCTTTAATATACCTATCACATTAATGTTATACAAACCATATTAGTCGGTATGAAACACCAAAACAGAATGAACAATAACCGATCACGTTTTGTAGCTTACAAATTCTAAGCTGGTTTACGGGTGTCTTTTTTACTATGTTTGGATTGTTTCAATCTAGCAGATACCAGTTTATTTCAAATGCATTGAAAAGAAACGAGAAATTTGTAATGAAAGGTTTAGTTTTTATATTTATCAGTTTTAATTTGATATTAAATAGAAATAACTTATTAATATTGATGAGTTAAAATTTTTAGTTTGAAAAATGATGAGAGCGCCCTCTACAATATCAACAACAAAGATGACGGAACATAAACAAACCACCTTGCTGCGAAATTGCACTTGTTCTCTTCTTTCTTGCTTATTGTACTCTATAGTCCGCACCCCCTCTGGAAGGTCCAATTTTGGAGAATTAAACCGCGGACTATACAAGCCTTTCTATGGACAGGTCAACATTTTTGTTGTAAATAAAATAAAGTATGTAAACTGGTTCCCGTCCGACTACGACACTTTGTTTGAGTGTAGCGGAATACAAGCAGATACCAGTTAGTTTGTAAAATAGTAAATATGAAACCGAGTGCGGTAGGCGGAGGCAATAATCGACTTCCTGTTGTTCTGGTCAATGGTATCGGAACAATGCCGCTGACGCGTCATTTTCCAAAAAATCAAAAGCATTAACATCTATACATCATTGAGATGTGAGTCATTTCTCTAGGAATCGCTGTAAATAACTTGTGGCAAAAGAAATGTATGGATAAGCTGATAGGAACCCTTCTTAAGTTATTACATAGTCTCCTAATGTGCTAGGAATGATTCTATTCTATGTTTTATTGTTAAAGTGTTTAATATTTGGCCAAAATATTTGCTAATGCCGTAGGATGTTACCAACTTTCGTTTGACCTTAGGTCATATGATCAAACCTAATAAATCTGGGCTATTTAGTTAAAATTACCTCTCCACTTTCACTTATATGGAAACTATCAATTTCTGGCGATACTTCACTAGAATTGACAGCTTTACTCTGAATAAGTGGATATTTCTGTAACAAATTCCCACTCAAGTCGATCCTGTATACAGCAACCTTGGTTCCTATAATCATAATATCAATTACTATTTATCTGTCAAACTGAATATTTGTACTGGAATCTGTGTAATTTTCATAGCCAAGGACTTGTTATTCTTATTTGCTTATCATGATGACAGGATATTACTTAGATATCAACTATTCAAATTCATCTTTTAACAGAAATTTTCAAATTTTGAGAACATGATGTTGGATTTTTTGCACCTTAATACATGTTATAGTATTTTAAATTACAAGCTAAAATCTTAAAAGGAGAATCAGCTCATATCAAGTGTCATCTTGTCAATTCTTTCTACCTAGATATCACATTTTTATTTGCTTCTCTTCAACTGCAATAATGAATGCACACAGTAATTTTGGAATTTACAATATTCTCCATTCATTTAAATTTGCCTAATGATAAACAACGTACCACACCATAGGAAACCATTATAGAATTTGAGTCTTCTCAGATCTTTGATTTTCTCCCTACATTTATCTACGACTGTAATTGTCTGAACGTCCCACTTCAGGATGTCACCATCGGCACTGGCTGTGTAAACATATCTAAAAACGTATCAATGTCAGAATAATACCCAACCATAAATCTTTTGAGGCAATAAAATCAGTGTCAGATAGAAATCGACCTGCATGTTTACATGTCCATGGCCATATATCACACTTTTATTGATTTTCAAACATTTAAGGTGGTACCCAACACTTTCACTAAAATTGATTTGGCTCGTTTAATTTTCATAAAATTTTGACAAAGTGTTTACTTTGATCCTTTAACAAAAATATAAAAAATTTCAAAAATTTTGAACCAACCGTTTTGTCAGAAAAATTACACTGGTTATATAGCAGTTTGACAAACACCAATTTTGATCATTGAGAAGCTTAATATTCCCTTTACAACACAACATAATTAAAACGTTAAGCTGATTTTACAGAGTTATCTCCCTGTAGTGTTAGGTACCACCTTAAATACGAAATAAAAGACTAATTTAGGTCAGTTTTGTAGAGTTCTTATAACAATTCAATTTTCAAATAGTAACAGACTTTGCATAAAGATATTTTCTATTCAACATTTATTTACAGATTTTATTTTAATTGATATTCTCTGTACTTTTGTGAGACAAGCAAAATCATCAGATTTTTCAAATCATGCAAGTAGTAATATATGTAACCTCCAAAGGTAAATAACTTAAAATCAAAACACAACAAAAGCATAGTTGTGTTCTTTCACCAAACTTAAAATAACATAAGAATCCCCAAAATAATAATCTGAGTTACTTCCCTTTTCATTTCATCATCAACAATAAAAAAGCAAACATCTTAATCAGTACAGATTTTCAGATATACTTATAAATACATGATAGAAAGTTACTTTCCCTTACCTGCCATCATTAACAACAACAATACTGACGACTGAGTCAGCATGGTCAGTCAGTGGAGCTCTGTTACATCTGAGGGTTTGTACATCAATGATGTATATATAATATGACCCTGCCCAAATCTGTCTCCCACCAACATCAGCAAGACACATCTACAATAGAATAATAAATTTTACTTAGAGCTGTTCAAAAAATTAGTTGCATGGGGGTGAGAGTGATGGTTGACACTTTTTTAAGACTTAGACAATCCAAATAAAATAAACAATAAATTCTTTAATTTAAAGTTTACTTAATTTCTTAGGAAAATGCAACAAGGGCCTTTTATAGCTTTTTATGCTCTACAGGTTTTGTTCATTTTTTGAATGTTGTACAGTGACCTATAAATGTGTACTGTTTATCTATTTCTATGAAAGTAATGAAAAAGCAAGAGAATTATAAACGTGGCTTCTTCCAGGTCAAACGCTGGATATTCTATACTCCCTCCCAGGAGTCGACCAGTAATTGGTAGATTTCCAAAATTTCTTTGTTTGTGATGGAGACTCCCACTTAAAATGGGTGGGTTAGCAGGTATGCCTTTAATTGTTGATTTCTATGTTGTTTGGTGTCTGGTGGACAATACACCTTATTGCTAATCCCTGTTGATCCCTGAATTGGTCTCGCTCGTCATACAATAATCACTTTATCATTGTGGCTTCAGATATTTTGTATTATGACGTAAACAAGAGGCTGTCACAACGACAGCAAACCGGATTTATTAACATTTATTTGTGTCCTGGCAATATCACAAGAACCATTACTGATGAATGGTGAAAGTGAAAATCGTCAATATCAAATTTGACCTCCATTTTGTCATCAGTATCAACATATTAAAATTTGAAAAGCTTAGATTGAATGGTTCATGAGTAAATGCAACAACGTGAATGGAAACGCCATTTTACGATCTTTCAAGAACCATAACTCCTGAACGGTAAAAGTCAAAATCGTCATTATTGAACTTGACCTCTATTTTGTCATCAGTAACAACATATTAAAATTTCAAAAGCTTTTGTTGAATGGTTGATGAGAAAATGCACGGACACGACGGGAAACACCATTTTTCAATCTTTCAAGAACCATAACTCCTGAACGGTAAAAGTCAAAATTGTCATTATTGAACTTGACCTCCATTTTGTCATCAGTAACAGCATATTAAAATTTCAGAAGCTTTGGTAGAACAGTTCATGCATAAATGCACGGACACGACTGGAAACTCCATTTTTCAATCTTTCAAGAACCATAACTCCTGAACGGTAAAAGTCAAATTCATCATTATTGAACTTGACCTCCATTCTGTCATTAGTAACAACATATTAAAATTTGGGAAGCTTTGGTAGAACAGTTCATGAATAAATGCACGGACACGACTGGAAACTCCATTTTTCAATCTTTCAAGAACCATAACTCCTGAACGGTAAAAGTCAAAATCGCCATTATTGAACTTGACCTTCGTATAGTTGTCAGTAATAACATATTAAAATTTTAAAAGCTTTGGTTAAACGGTTCATGAGTAATGCATAAATGCACGGACACGACTGGAAACTCCATTTTTCAATCTTTCAAGAACCATAACTCCTGAACGGTAAAAGTCAAAATCGCCATTATTGTTCTTGACCTTCGTATAGTTGTCAGTAATAACATATTAAAATTTTAAAAGCTTTGGTTAAACGGTTCATGAGTAATGCATAAATGCACGGACACGACTGGAAACTCCATTTTTCAATCTTTCAAGAACCATAACTCCTGAACGGTAAAAGTCATATTCATCATTATTGAACTTGACCTCCATTCTGTCATTAGTAACAACATATTAAAATTTCGGAAGCTTTGGTAGAACAGTTCATGCGTAAATGCACGGACACGACTGGAAACTCCATTTTTCAATCTTTCAAGAACCATAACTCCTGAACGGTAAAAGTCAAAATCGCCATTATTGTTCTTGACCTTCGTATAGTTGTCAGTAATAACATATTAAAATTTTAAAAGCTTTGGTTAAACGGTTCATGAGTAATGCATAAATGCACGGACACGACTGGAAACTCCATTTTTCAATCTTTCAAGAACCATAACTCCTGAACGGTAAAAGTCATATTCATCATTATTGAACTTGACCTCCATTCTGTCATTAGTAACAACATATTAAAATTTCGGAAGCTTTGGTAGAACAGTTCATGTGTAAATGCACGGACACGACTGGAAACTCCATTTTTCAATCTTTCAAGAACCATAACTCCTGAACAGTAAAAGTCAAAATCGCCATTATTGAACTTGACCTTCGTATAGTTGTCAGTAATAACATGATAAAATTTTAAAAGCTTTGGTTGAACGGTTCATGAGTAATGCATAAATGCACAGACACGACTGGAAACTCCATTTTTCAATCTTTCAAGAACCATAACTCCTGAACGGTAAAAGTCAAATTCATCATTATGGAACTTGACCTCCATTCTGTCATCAGTAACAACATATTAAAATTTGGGAAGCTTTGGTAGAACAGTTCATGCGTAAATGCACGGACACGACTGGAAACTCCATTTTTCAATCTTTCAAGAACCATAACTCCTGAACGGTAAAAGTCAAAATCGCCATTATTGAACTTGACCTTCGTATAGTTGTCAGTAATAACATATTAAAATTTTAAAAGCTTTGGTTGAACAGTTCATGAGTTAATGCACGGACAACATTTGATTGCCGCCCGCCCGCACGCCCGCCGTACATCCCCAAATCAATAACCGACATTTTTGTCACAAAAATCCGGTTAAAAAACTACGGGAACCTGTGTGTTGTTCAAGAATCGCAGACAAATATATATAGCAGAGGCGGATCCAGGGGGTGGTCATCCGGTGCCGGTGACCACCCCCTGGGTTTGCAAAAATGGTGCACCGTGTACCAAAAAATGGTGCACCTTGAACATTTTGAAAAATAAATTCGTCGATCAAATCAATTTGTCTATCGTAATCACCAGTCATAAAGTTGTCATTACTTACCTTAAGGCTAAATACATGTACCTAGACAGGTATGTTTATACAATGAACATGTAATCAACAATCGCTAATTACTTGGTCGATTTCTTTGATGTTAAGGTGTAAAATGAAGAGACAGTCCTCAATCTTAGATGTTTTTAGCAGGTAATCTATACTTTTTTAACATTACGTTTATCTAAATTTTTAAAGTTTGTATAATAACTTTTCTCGACCAATAATATTTTTTTACTGTGATGCCAAAATTGATGGGCTAGTGTACTCACCTTCGCCAGAAGGAGCTTACTGCATATACTGTGCTCTGTTTGGGGTTGCTAGTTTGGGAACATTATCATGCAAACCACTAACAGATATGGCACATGCAAGTACAAGACTTAACAATCATTTCGGCCGTGATGAGAAATCATGTAAAAAAAGTCATACTGAAGCTAGGCAAAAGCTCAACTTTTTCTTGACAATATTAAGCAAAGGACTACTGATATTCAAAGATTTATTGATAAAGCAATGAATGAACGTACAAAAGCAAACAGAACTGTTTTGAAATCTATATGCAAGTGTGTTTTGCTTTGTGGCAAACAGAATCTTCCTATAAGGGGCCATAAAAAAATTGAATTTTAATTTAAGATTTCAAAAGGTGACCACCCCCTAATAAATTCCTGGATCCGCCCCTGAATAGTGATAAGGTGTATTGTCTTATTAGCAATCATATCACACCTTATGATATTTGACATAGGTATTTACCACAGCAGTTTTAGTCTGTATAAAGTGTGATTCTAAGTTCCACGCCATAGCATCAAATATTTTGATTTTTCCATCTCCCATACCACACCAGAGTCTTGGTAAAACATGCTGTTGGGGATCTAAAAAAAAACAATATAAAGCACCGATTAAAAACCCATCAAAGATAAAAGGCTTATAATCTTGTACACTAGTACTGTATATGCATTTTGTCTGTATATTACATGTAGGACTCATCAATGAAGCTAGAATTTAGATTTGCTCAACTGTTTTAGTTTCAGAGATATAAACCAAACACTGCATTTTCCCCCAATGACTGCCATCTTGTTTGATTGGAAGAGTTATCTGATACATTTTTTTAAACAAGAAGATTTTTGTAAAAGTTTATGGACGACAATGACTGACGAAGACTGACGATGACAACAGACCTTGTACCCTATGTGATAAGAATAGCTCACTTGGCCCTTTTAAATTGGTATCTCAGGAAATAAATGAATCCCTTGTAAATGACATTCAGATGTTTCAGATTTAGGCCACAAACAAACAACGAAATACAGACCTTTATCTACATGTATGATGTGCTTGAAGCAGTTGCTTTAAGAGTCATTGAAGTGAAATTTAGTGAATGTTTCCTGTAAAATTTAGTTTTTACACCCTTTTCAAACGTATAATGCTTAGTTTCTTACCACCAGGAGTGTACAATAATGATTGGACAGTTTGTCTCAGACTTTCTCCAGAACAAGGGTCAATCCTATTGACCAATGTCTCAAGTGTTTCTCGTGGAAGTTCATGTCTTTTCTCCTTCATGTAACGTGTGTAAAAACAGAGTTCTGTCACAGCCTGCATAGGGTTGTCATGATGAGTTGTGTCTTGGTCCTGAGAACTGAAACAAAATATATTGTGTAAATCATGCAATAACTACAATTATTTGGTGTTTTTTTTTTTATTGATAAACATTTTTTTTGCCAGTGTACGATTCTTAAGAGTTTTCTTTAAAACTTTATCACCAACTTACTTATTCTCCACGATTATGAGCATAGAATTTTAGAGATAGGCATAACCATGAAATCAAATATCCATAAAAATGCAATATTTCAGTAATCCATGAAAATTGATACCCACGAAAATAAATGAATCCACAGTACCCCGCTTTAAAATTGTGGGGTAAACTATTTTACCTCAGCCTGTTGGTTTTCCATCTGTTGGCCAGTCCATCTGTTCGTCCCAAGAATATTTTTCATGGTGGTATTTTTCTGCACCTCGTTTAATTCACCTCCCTTTGTGAGTCACTTTTGATACTTTTCATGATTGACTACTACATATTTTTTTAATGATTTTATGATTTGGTCAGACCTTGCCTTGTCTTTTAAAATATTTATAATCAAGCTTAACATTTTTAGTGCTTGCTTTCAACGACTTAGTCTTTAAAACAAAATAAATCTAAAAATAATCAATATCTTTTTACATTTACTTTTAAATAATGTTTGCCCTTGAAAAATTAAAAAAATAAGTTGACATTTCAGAATGAATGCTTAAAATTGCAGTTCCTCCTAAAATATCTTTTAATATGCCATATATAGGTATATCATTCCCTGCCATGACATTAAATGTCAAAGAAATAGAGATCCAATGATCTAAAACATACCTTTTCAGGAAAGCATCAACAAGTTGTACATTATTGGCAGCTTTGTTGGCAGCCATGATGTCCTTGGTTCCCATAGAAACGACCTTACCAGCCCATAATTCTTGTAGCAGTATAAACCAATGATCTCTTTCGTCCTTCAACCAGGCAGTGAACTTTGCATCATCTTGAAAACAAATTTTGACTTAAAGTTGAAACATAAAGCATTGGTTGAACATGTTTACAGAACTGTCCCAGGTTAGACAAAGGGTTGGGAGCCCGCTAATATGTTTAACTTACCACATACTTTATGCATGTACCTGTCCTAAGTAATTCAGTGGTTGTGGTTTGTTGATGTGTTACATATTTATTTCTTGTTTATCCTTTTGTAAATGAATTAGGCCATTAGTTTTTTTTCAGTTGAATTGTTTTACATTTGTCATTTGGGGGACTTTAATAGCTGACTCTGTGGTATGGGCTGCGCTTATTGTTGACAGCTGTGCTCACTGTTGAAGGCTGTACAGTAACCTATAGTTATTAATTTCTGTGTCATTTGGTCTCTTGTGGAGAGTTGTCTCATTGCATTGGCGATCAATACACATCCTCTTTTTTACATTAAATGTAACAATTGATTTTTTTTTACTTGAATTTTTCATTCTTGTTCTGATTTTATTTTGTTTAACATTCTTTATTTTCATCTTTTGAATAGTGTTAAACAACAACAAACCTTTTTTGTGAATCCTCAGCACATCTATTGTTTTAAAGAAAGACTTAAGTTGTTTCTGTTCAATTAGGACAATATCTCTAATCTTTGTTACTTCTGTACACTCCATTGAACCATCCTTCATAAACAATAACCTGAAAATAATAACAATGCAATTGGTGCAAGTAATGTGGAGTACAGTGTTTATAAATGGCAATAAAATCTAGAATGGAAATTTGGGAATATGTCAAACAGACAAGGCAAACATTAAAAATATCTTTGTTTCCCCTCCCCGACTGAGGTTATCAGGGTATGGGTAGGTAGGTAGGCAAATTATTTTATTTTATTTCTTGATATAATTTTTCTATATTAAATTTTTAAAATTCAACTGGCAAGATAAGCATGATAAGTCAAGAAAAGTGGGGTATTCCCTGTATTCAGTGTACACCCCAGTTTTCTGGTGTTAACAGTATACAGGGACCTCCTTTTTTCCTATTCATTTTATGTTATGAAATCTACAAAAGCACACATTATTCATGTGATAACAATGTTTAAAGAAAAAAGTAAAATCACAAAAATACTGAACTTAGAGGAAAATCAATTCGGAAGGTCCATAATCACATGGCAAAATCAAATAACAAAACGCATCAAAAACGAATGGACAAGAACTGTCATATTCCTGACTTGGTACAGGCATTATCATAATGAAAGCAAGTGTTTAATTAGTTAAAAATCAAGCTTATTTCAAGTCTAATTTGATGCATAACTCACAACAAAACAATTCCTGTGTTCACCAATTCACACCTTGATCATCAATTATGAGATGACACAAAGATATGTTAATGACTTAGGAATTAAAATTCAATGAATCAAAATTTTCAATAGTAGTGAACATAATTCAGTTATGTGCAGTTATACCTGGATCATGCAGTTTGGTCAATTAATTCCTTAACAAAAGATTTGTATGTTTTTTCGAGTTCTAGAAAAAACAAGGCATCACTTATTCATGTTTTGTTGTTCCTAGAATACTTTGAGTATTTACAAATTCAACTGATGCAGTTATAACGTAAAACGTGCCCTTTTGTAAATTTCATTCCATAAATTGAAAAATAAAAACACATTTAACTGGTCTTGTTTACACCAGAAATCAGGGAGGTTCCCTGAAAGCAGGGAATTCACGTATCCAACATTTTCTGACTTGTGCCCAACCTGTTTGAAGTCGAAAAAAACAAAAGTAGATTGATTTCAAAGCACGATTCCGACCATTTTTACTCAAAGATTTTATCCTTTAAACATGAACAGAGGCAAAAGACAAAGCCAATCAAGGTGCACTCAGTGGGTTGAAAGATGCTTCAGAATTTTTATTTTCAAATATCACATTTGCACACAACACAAATCGTGTGGCAAGACCATAATGTTTGTTTTCCTTGATTCCGAATCGTATAGACGCTTCAATGCAAAAATGCCTTGATTTAAAACGTTTGTTGACTACAGCATCGGAAAGGTATGACAAAAAACCAATGCACGTTTCCTACAGCATCGGAAAGATATCACCAAAAACCAACATAGAAAAAAAATAATTTTGAACCAGAATGGCCAATAAAATGTTTTGAGTCGTGGCGATTTTACCGGGTCAGTAGTGGGAGGGGAATCAAACAATATTTTATTTTTGGTCCAACAACCTGACCAAAGAGCAGATAACAGCCAAAGGTCACCATTCAATGGGTCTTCAATCCAGGATGAAAATAAAAATGTGTTCTAGTTCAGCGAAAAAGACCGTTATACTTAGCTCCAAAACACATAAATGAACTAAATGAACTGAAATGGTTGAACATCTAAACCCTTTTTTTTTATTGATTTCATATTTACATTGAGTCATAGATCAAATTTATTTCTTCAGTGTATGTTCATTTGTGTTAATTTGTCTTTTGATTGAGTTAACCTATTTCAATTGATATTTTATAGTGTGTCTTTTTATGTTGTGATGTTACACTATTGTTTCAGATAAGAGTGAAGTAAAACTCATTTAAAAGAGTTTAAGGTAAATATATATTAGAGCTTTTGAAAATACAAGTGAATGGATAAATATGGCGCTAAAATGGGCTTTAATGTCTGCGCTCAAAATATTCCCTAGTAGTTTTAAATGTTTGCACCCATAATTACACAAAATGAATATTTCTACAGTATATCTATAATACTAAAATAACGAGGTCCAATTTGTCAGCCGTCATCACGTAAAACGATGAATCAAAGAATTCAACTCTATATATAACTAATATAGTACAATGGTGTTGATTAAAAATTACACCACTCCAGGCCCATTTGTTTTCCACGTAATTAATATTGCCAATAATTAAGAAGTTCCGGATCGAGTCCGACACCGATACCAATAGTATATTCACCTGTTACCTATTACCTCATCTGCACGTTCCGCATTTGACAGGCGCTGCTGTATACTGTTGAGTAAAATACTCCATTCCAGGCCCTTTTATTTTCCAAATTATTAATATTACCAATATTTGATACGTTCCAGGTCGACGGGTTTAAACAGAAAGATTTTGAAAGCAGAGAAAACTGTGCATCTTATAATCAGCATGACTTTATCAGATGACAATACCAATACTAAAATAAGGCATACGCATAGTTATATACTTTAGTCACGAACCTGCGATATCACAGGTGTGTTCTAGTAATTATAGATTATCTTAGATCATATCAAAGAGATTAATTTTGCTGCTAGAACTGGTATGGCGAAAGTGAGAAAAGCAATTGAGTTGAGATGACCAATGATAATCTAGATCTGTTCATTGTAATTTTGCCTATAATGACTGATGTTAACATGGAAAACGGCATGTACACCCTTATTTCATAGCATTAATTTTGTTAAATCTACTGTGCTCAGAAAGAATTTTTTTTGTCAGAAAGATAAAAAAAAAAAAAAAAAAAAAATATTGATAACATGGAATATATATTACCTTTTATTAGTAAGTACAATCCTACCAGACCCCACATCAGTTTTACAGAGTAGAGACAACTTCAGTACATATTCTTCATGATCTAAAATGGATTCCTCCACCCTCAGACAGTGCTCCAGATTCTCTTGATAACAATGATTAAATGTCTCAAATGTTCCAATGTCCACTTTATCATCTAAAATTATATAATAAATGATTAAATGTCTCAAATGATCCAATGTCCACTTTATCGTCTAAAATTATATAATAAATGATTAAATGTCTCAAATGTTCAAATGTCAACTTTATCGTCTAAAATTATATAATAAATGATTAAATGTCTCAAATGTTCCAATGTCAACTTTATCATCTAAAATTATATAATAAATGAATAAATGTCTATAATGTTCCAATGTCAACTTTATCGTCTAAAATTATACAATAAATGATTTAATGTCTCAAATGTCCCAATGTCAACTTTATCGTCTAAAATTATACAATAAATGATTAAATGTCTCAAATGTTCCAATGTCCACTTTATCGTCTTAAATTATATAATAAATGATTAAATGTCTCAAATGTTCCAATGTCCCTTTATCGTCTAAAATTATATAATAAATGATTAAATGTCTCAAATGTTCCAATGTCCACTTTATCGTCTAAAATTATATAATAAATGATTAAATGTCTCAAATGTTCCAATGTCCACTTTATCGTCTAAAATTATATAATAAATGATTAAATGTCTCAAATGTTCCAATGTCCACTTTATTGTCTAAAATTATATAATAAATGATTAAATGTCTCAAATGTTCCAATGTCCACTTTATCGTCTAAAATTATATAATAAATGATTAAATGTCTCAAATGTTCCAATGTCCACTTTATCATCTAAAATTATATAATAAATGATTAAATGTCTCAAATGTTTCAATGTCCACTTTATCGTCTAAAATTATATAATAAATGATTAAATGTCTCAAATGTTCCAATGTCAACTTTATCATCTAAAATTATATAATAAATGACAGCATAAATTTAAGGACTATCTTCCTTTTTCTAGCAGCTAGGCTAGCTCTTCACTTTAAGTAGTCATAAAGTACATAACCTAGGTAGAAGCTACAATATTGAACACAACCTTGGTATTTTGTGCCTGACATTCATTTGTCTGTGTAAATTAGAATATGCCTACAATAATTTATAATCAACATCATCTTCAAATAAACACATTCAGATATATTTTATGACAAATATAATGATTTTGAAAATCTGAGCAAATTTTTACGCCTGACCAGTTTCCAAACACGAGTAGCAATATATGAAAAATTATCACAAAAAAAGATCAAAGGAAAAATGCAGAAAATAGCGATATGATACTTACATCCATTATGTTGGTTGAGTTCTAAAGCTTGGAAGAGTCTCATCACAGTCTCCATATCTTGTGTCATCTCCAACATAGTCACAAATCGTCGAAATTCTTCAAAATCTAAAAAAAAAAACAATTCTGTCTCATTGTACCCAACATAAAAAAAACAATTCTGTCTCATTGTTACCATAAATACAAATATTAGGAAATTGGTCAAAATCTCGATCTCTACAGTTAAATTAGTAATTGGAAGCTCCTTCAAAATCTAAGTATTCAGATCTAGAACAAACTAACCATGATATGATTGTAAAATTGTAAAAGATCTAAACATTGATATGAAAAATCTAATTGTATTCACTAACTATGAAAATTCTTCAAAAATAAATAAGAAAAACAGATCAGGAAAAATCTTCAAACTTCTTTCAAAATATTAAACCTATGACTGATCAATCAAAACATTTATATCTGTAATCATATTTAAGTGAAGAAATTTCAACTTTATCATGCAAATTATTTGTCTCCCTTCTTCTTTTGTTTCTCTACCAATTGAAATGAAATATTCACAAACATTATTCATAACACTTTCTATCCTATTTTTCTAAATGCTACAAACTACCAACTGAGATCATGGTCAGGAAGTTTGACTGGTTCCTCAAACTTAGTATGTACTTTTGGTGACTGGTTCCCATCACTCTCCAGATGTAACAGCTCAGAGAGATGCTGTATACCTGGTCTCATTAAAATCTCATACTTTTCATCCTCAGGTATCTTCTGGTACGCTTGTTTTACCATTCTGAAATCAATTTAATTTTAGATGAAACAATTCTTTTGATAGGCTGACAATGTTTTGTCTATCAGCTGGAACACATAATTTTGTCATGTGATTTCATCAACACTAAATTTTCATGATTTATTTTGGTTTAAAATGAAATTTAGAATTAAGTTATAAGGATTGACTGTAATATTTTCCTGTCTATTTGAAATAATGTCCATAGTTCAGAGATGCTCGACTACCACAATCTTTTTTTTATTTCAGTGGACAGTGGACCATAATATTGGGGTCAACACTCTATATATGGCATTAAAACTAAAAATATCATATCATAGGACAAAATGTGTACCAAGTTTCAAGTTAATTGGACCTCAACTTCATCAAAAAGTACCTTGACCAAAAACTTTAGCCTGAAGTGGGACAGATGGACAAACCATCGGATCTACAGGCCGAAAACATAATTTTTTATAACCGCCAAATTTGACTGAATACAACTTACAATTCTGGTACTAAGGATATATCTATTTCTGCCAGTCTTGTTAAATCACCTAAAGCCTCTATAGCCTTATGATCAGCCAGGTAAAATGCTCCTCGTAAATACAAGTAAGAGGCACGATCTTGAAGGTCATTACTTTTCTGAAACAATTATTTTAAAGGTCATTAAATTTCTAAAAGAATTTTTTTGAAGGTCATTACTATATTGAAACAATTATAAATTTGTAAATTCAAAAATGTTGGCTCTCATTACTGCCATTTTTTAATAATGAACAATTTTTTTACATAAATAAAGCCGTTAGTTTTCTCGTTTGAATTGTTTTACATTGTCTTATCGGGGCCTGTAGTTTGCGGTATGGGCTTTGCTCATTGTTGAAGGCCGTACGGTGACCTATAGTTGTTAATGTTTGTGTCATTTAGGTCTTTTTGTGGATAGTTGTCTCATTGGCAATCATACCACATCTTCTTTTTTATAATCACTATCAATTATTGCGATTTTTAGAAATGTTGCATAGAAATACAATAAATAAGGCTATCAAAACTTAACTAGAGGCTCTAAAGAGTCTGTGTTGTTCACATAGTTTTAAGACAACTTCGACAATAAATACTCTCCTAAATTATAGACTGTATCCCCTGACAAAAATCTGAAGTTTTGTTGATAAACTTTTTCTGTTTACAGTTTTTCACTATCCTCTTTTTTTTTTGCCCAAAACACAAAAACGGGTAAACAAATTCGATATTCTAGGGTGATTTCAGCAACTTTTGCAACTGTAGATCTAAATGTTGACACTGCAAAATGAAGACTAAAGTACAATTGCTGATCAACAGCGACTTCCTTGATACCAATCAATCAGCTGATCTTAAGTTACTTACCTACTATTAATTAAACAGCTGCTTTGCATTCAATATCATAGCAGCTACATATATGGTTACATAGAATTTTGACTACTGAACCTGTAGCTATATATATATGGCCTAGCTGCTATCTTGATCTATTTCGCAGCTAGGCTAGCTACACGTTTAGTACTAAAAAATTTGCATAGCCCTATGTAGCTGCTACAATATTGAACGCAAGCCTGATCTATAGTGACTTACCTGCCAACAATCAGATAGCTGATCTATAGTATTGATTATGTATGTTCTTAAGCTGCGTTGTATTCGTGGTAACTTGAAGATCTTTGTTTCTTTCCTTGTCAGTAGACCTGGTAAGAACGTGACTGATACCTGTTTCTTTAGCTGAGCTCTCCTATAATGATTAATAACGTGTATTTATAATTAGTTATACTTTATGAATCTATAATACGGTGTATTGCAGTATTATTCCTGAGATATAATTTTTTTTTGCATGAGTCAACGTAAATCATGAATTTAAAAGTTCAACAAAGTACAAAGGCATGTTTGCAGACTGACATAACCACGAAATCAAGTATCAACGAAAAATGAATCCCCAGAAAGCTGTAAAAATGAATCCCCAGAAAGCTGTAAAAATGACTCCCCAGAAAGCTGTAAAATGACTCCCCAGAAAGCTGTAAAATGAATCCTAAGAAAGCTGTAAAATTACTCCCCAGAAAGCTATAAAATGACTCCCAAGAAAGCTGTAAAATGAATCCTCAGAAAGCTGTAAAAATTACTCCCCAGAAAGCTGTAAAAATGAATCCCCAGAAAGCTGTAAAATTAATCCCTAGAAAGCTGTAAAAATGAATCCCCAGAAAGCTGTAAAATTAATCCCTAAAAAGCTGTAAAAATGATTCCCAGAAAGCTGTAAAAATGAATCCCCAGAAAGCTGTAAAATGAATCCCCAGAAAGCTGTAAAATGAATCCCCAGAAAGCTGTAAAAATTAATCCCTAGAAAGCTGTAAATTGACTTCCCAGAAAGCTGTAAAAATAAATCCACAGAAAACTGTAAAAATTATTCCACAGAAAACTGTAAAAATTAATCCACAGAAAACTGTAAAAATTAATCCACAGAAAACTGTAAAATGAATCCCCAGAAAGCTGTAAAATGAATCCCTAGAAAGCTGTAAACAGCTGTGGACATAAAATTAATTGTACTAATGAATATTACATGTATTATGTGAAAGGTTCACACAAACAATTTTACATTTGAAGACTAAGACATCTGGATATATATGGTAAATAAAATACTTTAGCAAATTGTTGATTATTGATGATTGTCCACCCCCTCCCCCCTCCCCATGTCCTTTTATTCATAAGAAACTGATATCATTGTACATATGCCATGTAACACCATTTATAAGATGACAGGCTTTTTACCAATGTCATTTCAACTGATCGGGCGGAGCTTAATTTGCATAAGGACAGTCTATTTGAAGATGTGTGTGATAAGGATGATTGCTGTTATAATTATTACTGATTTCTAATCAACTATCAGTGTCATCAAAGGAATTTACAAAAGAATAACTGGACACTTCATTGATGAGTTTATCCTAAAACACCTATCTATAGATGGGATGGTTTATTATGAGCGAAACGATAAAACTTCGCCCAGTCAAGTGAAATAAATTGAGTAATAATTTCGGACGATTATTTTACCTGTTTGCAAGTTTATCTGATCCCCCTGCTTTTTTAACTTGTGGTCTTGTCAACACTTCAAGCTGTGACCAGTAATCTTGTTTCTGTGACATTCTGTCTTTCAGGAAAATCTTAAACATGTCTGTATTCAAAGCCTAAAAAGACAACAAAAATGTATAAATGGAAATAACTATTTATAAATTTCATGTGTCTGAAGTCATGTTCTTGACTCATCTTCAACTGCAATGTTTTATGGAACTTTACCTTGGCATAAATAATATAATTACTCTTCAAGTTAATAAAGTTTTATATTTCAAACACATGTACATCTTTGGTAACAATATATTTAAGAATTGAATGCTTCTTTTTGTAAATTTATTGGGGTGTAAAAGCGTTGACCGAAGTACATTTTGTATGAAGCGCGGAAGCGCTTCATACTAAAAATGTGCACATGGTCAACGCTTTTACAACCCTATAAAGTTACAAAAAGAAGCATTCAATACTTATAATTACATTTTTTAGCTATGATCATGAAAACACGAATTTTATAAATTTTGTATTTTATTCACCTGTGCACTTTATTGTGGGACCACGTGCTATCATGAATGAAAAGTGTTATTGAGTGATGCAATTGCCTACGGAATAACATGTGATGTTCAGTTAGCTAATCGAAATGAAGTATTATAATGAAACATACATCTAATGTTATTATTGAGAGAACAAATCAAACTAATATACAATTCAATAACAAAATGCAATCTGCATAACCCAAAGACTGGATAAAGAGAAATAACTCTCTTAAAAATATGCTAACTTAACCAAACGTCTTGACTTACCAAACCAACATATAAAAAATGTTCAAACCTAGAAATATGAAGCAAGAAATGTTTAAAAGCTTAAAAGTTTAGGAGCTGTTTTTTTTTTAAATAGGGCCTTAAAATAGTCAAATTAAAATATGGTAATATTTCCAAGGGCAAGAAGAAGGAACTGCAATTTCATTTTTTTTTAATAATTTATAATTTCTTAATCTATGAACACGGAATTTTGGAATAGCTAAGTTTATAAATCATGTCAGCACCCATTCCTTTCTTCTTAGATATTGAGGGAATTTTTGTATCTTATTACACCTTATATAACATGTTTAAGAATGCTGGATTTCGATTGGTTGGTAGCCAGTGTATTTTTCGCATATTCTTATCTTTTTTACTAATTTCAAACAATTTTGCAAGTTTTTCAGCACCACCGGTGAAATGGCCTCAAATTCCCCTCTATGCCATGGTATTTGCCATTTTGGATATGTTTGTTAACTCTCGCAAGTCTCTTTTTGTCAAAATTATTCGAATGACATAACATAAAGACAGCTCTAATGGGTATAAGTACATGTATAATTCCCGCAGTATTATGAAAATCTCTATTTTTCCTCAAAATTGTGCATTCCCTTCACCACATGCACAAGCCAGTTATTCATAAGAGAGAGTTTCAAAAAAATCTATTCAGTGTAATTACAAATAAATATAGAATAATAGGTAGTTTTGTTTTTGATACTGACTATATCATGTAGAATATCTAGACGAGCCCGTTAGGGCGAGTTAAGATATTCCACATGATATAGTCAGTATCAAAGACGAAACTACCTATTATTCTGTTTATCGGTAATTATGACGTCACACAATGTATTGCCTAATATTTTCAGTGATACAGCCAGTACGTTGATACTCAAAAATATTAGGCAGTAAAATCAAAGGGAAAATATATGAATTACCGATAAATCATATTATGGAGAGGTAGTCAACAAAAAGTCAAGAGTTTTCACCTAGTGGCTCAGGAAATTTCAGTCCCTTGACTGGTGTTTTTTTTTATTCCCATCTTTACCATGATATAACTGTTGACATACCTTATATCATACTTAAAAGGGGTATTTATGGCAAATATCCAAAAGTAAGCATATTATATTTGTATATTCGACTGAATTTTCTTTCTATCCATCTCAACGAAAAAGTCGAGAGGTTTTTCAAAAGTTGTGTTATTTCAGACATGGTATTTCCCATCTGTCATGGTTTTTGCTAGCAGATACCCTACCACATGGAATTCCCTAATTCCAAATACACTGGCAGAAAAAAGAAAATCTCAATATCTAGAAAATCCTTGAAAATTATAATTTTTCTCATTCAATCAAAAGACAGCATTTTTACATACTGTAAGCATTATAAGGTGGAATTAACCAGGACATTTCCTGAAGGAAGTAGGAAATATTAACTAAATATTTTGAACAAATGTTTTATCAATCTAGCATAGCAATTTCAAGAGTATGTCAAATTATATAAAAGAACCAATTATCAAATTGCATGTTTATACTGGCCCTTTAACCTGCCAGAGGTATTTATCTCTTTAATGAATAAAATATACCAGGAAATTTCCTAAACAAATAGGAAATATATATAACTGAATATTTTGAAGAAGTAGGGTTTCTTTCTAGTATAACATTCAGGAAAAGTTTGTCAAGTTCTATATAAAAACTGATTATCAAATTTAATTTTTATACTATTCCTTGAACCAGCCAGAGGGCTTTATCTCCTATGCTGATTAATATAGAGGGTTAATACAAGGAAATTAGATAAAGGACTTGTCAAATAAAGAGGTAATGGTAATTATTGACTTATTTTAAATTTAAACTCAAATGATCTATTTCAATTATTGGAGGACTGAAAAACAACAATAAGGACATTAAGTATTGACAAACTTTTAAATGTTTGAGGAGACATTGCTCTCTTTATCTTCCTGACCTGTGTATTGTAGGAGCATATTATCTTAAATAAACTCATCACAGATACCAGGACTAAAATTTGTATGTATGCCAGACGCGCATTTCGTCTACAAAAGACTCATCAGTGACGCTCGAATCTGAAAAAAAGTTGAAAAGGCCAAATAAAGTACGAAGTTGAAGAGCATTGAGGACCAAAATTCCTAAAAGTTTTGACAAATACAGCTAAGGTAATCTATGCCTGAGGTAGACAAGCCTTAGTATTTCAAAAAATTCAAAATTTTGTAAACAGTAAATTTATAAATATAACCATATCAATGACCATTCATGTCAGCACACTGATTGTTATTATAATTGGGGTTTATAAAATTCATTACTTAAACATGTTAAAATAAGTGTGAATTAATTATTATTATTGTAGATCGATATTTATTATAAAACAAATCAAAGAAAAGAAATATTCACTATTAAACTATGATAACTATTTACACCACTAGGGCAATGCCACTGCTGATTTTTAAAGAACCAAACATTTCCAAGAGATCTTATCTTAATTAATGGTCTCTATTATAAATTAACATCAAAGTTAAAAAAAAATCTGGTTTTAAGAATAATGTGTAGAAAAGATTATCTAGCAAAGTTTACTGATGTGTTGAATTGCTTTTCAATAGTCTTTTTTTTGTGAGAGAGTTGGCTAAGTTTCATATCAATCAACTCTGTCATAATATTCTTTATATATCTATATTATGCAATACCCAAAGCAATGATATCAAGCATATAGCCGGGAGAGATCCGTTTGCGCCAAAAATGCGTCCTTTTGCGCCACAACTTTTTTTCTCAAATGCTACGTTTGCGCCACATGTTTTAAAATTAGATGGTATCATTTGTGCCAAAAATAAAGCATACGATTGCGCCAGTTAAAAGAAAAAATACTTCCTTACTCTTTTATTCAGACTTGGAACCCGCAGTGTAACACGGCACATGTTTCCTTTTCTGAAACATATGTTTTTCTTACTGCTGCTGCATGGGTACTTCCCAATTTAATGTATGTAGTAGCTTTTAACTTCTTTTTATTGTCCAAAAACACAAACATTAAAGGATGAAATCCATAAAATAGTTAATATTAGTTCATAATAATAAAAAAAAGTCCATACGCATGGTGGGAACAAAGCTCTGTGTCATCAACATATGTGGCTAAAACATAAAGAGCAAACACTTCTATTTTCTATATTGGCATATCTTTGTTAAGCAAAGCAATACGTTTTATTCTCTCTCTGTACATTGACTATCTAGTGCTGCTTAAGTCATTTAATTCTCTTCAGAAACTCGTCTTTATGGTCAAATATCTCCTAACATGTGATATCTTTTGAGGCAAAAATAAGAATAAAGATATAGTAATCATTAATATTTATGATAGATATATGTACAGGTAAATTGGCGCAAATGAGTTCCGAATATTGGCGCAATTGATACATTTTGAAAATAAAATTTGGCGTAAATGATACCCCTGAAAAACAGTAATTGGCGCAAAAGGACTGCTGCCATATAGCCAGTGAAATCCCCCACAAATAGTGACAGTTGGCAGGACTGCCAGGACTGATTATATATAACTTAAACTAAATATTTCATTTACTGTTTTTCTAAGAAATTGAGGAAAATTTTAATTAAATGAATGAAATATACCTAGAAATTTCTTAAAGGATGTAGGAAATAATTTTACCAAAAACATCTTTAACAATTTATTTTTATCAATAAAGCATAACATTCAGGAAGAATTTGTCAAGTTATACAGAATCAGAAACAAAATAATTTATTATAGTGTCACATACCAATATAAAACACAATGAATACATATAATTACATAATATGCAATTAAAAATTAAATATTACAATTAAAATATTGGTATTCAGCCAAATTACTGACTTATGAGACACTTTAAAATGTTTTACAACTGATTATCAAATTGTATTTTTATACTGTCCTTGAACCACAATGAGGGCTAATCTTTTGTGCTTACATTAAGATAGTAGATTGATACATTAGAACTATAAAGGATGATCTTGTTCAGAGTGTCAGTCTTGTCAAATAAAGAGGTTATGTGGTAATTATTACTTTTACATGCTTATTCATCTTTAACTAAAAATTTCTTTTACCTTTTTTCTTAGAAATTGAAATTGTATAAAAGAAAAGAGTTCCATTATGTCCAAGCGTTGCATAAATAAATATTATCTGTTTTGTCTATGCAATAATTGTTTTTTTTTAGTGCCTTGAATTTACCTTTTAAGACTTATCTAACTAAGACAGTTGAAAACTTGAGAGAGCAATTTCTGATTCATTCAATATTTCCAAGGGAAGCTCAAAAAATTATTCAATCAGCACTTACTTTCGAGATTGTCTAAGACCATGAACACATCATAGTTACTTAATCCATATACTAAATATAAGCTTATCATATTATGTGAAGGCATTTAGAAAAATTCTGTATATCAGGGATGACATGTTTGTTTTTGTCAATAGAAAACAAACTCATCATAGATACCTGAGGACTAAATTTTGTATATACGCCAGACGCCCTTTTCGTCTTTTCAAAAATTCAAAAATTTTGTGAACAGTAAATTTATAAATATATAACCATATCAATGATAATTCATGTCAGAAATTATACGCAAAACAAATGGAGAAAACTATCTCAGTTTATCTATCTTTTTCATTCAGATATTCTTTTAAAAAGAGGCAAACAACAATTTTAATTACACAATTTTATTACATTATATAATTATATTGTCCAGCATATATTTATGAAATTCCAATTGACATTTTCAAATTAATTTAAGCTAACAAAATAAAAAGAACTTTCAATTTAGTTGATAGTTGTCACATAATGACATTGTTAAGCATACCACATCTAGTGGGTTTTTTTTTCAATATAAACTATAACACACCCGTGATATCGCAGGTCCGTGACTGTATTAAAGTATATAACTATGCGTCTTATCTGATAAAATCTTGCCAATTTATAATAAGATGCACTGTCAGTGAGTTTTCTCTGCTTTCAAAATCTTTCTGTTTGAACCCGTCAACCTGGAACTTTTCAATTATTGGTAAAAGGCCTGGAATGGAGTATTTTATTAACAACAGCATTGTCCTATATTAGGGAGCTACCATTTGATTTTTATGGGGGGGCTAGGATGAAAAATTTTTTCCTGCTTTTTTTTTTAATTGGAATCTCTGTCCTGCCTTTTTATTTTTTACTCTATTCGGTCCTGCCTTTTTTTTTACTAGTTTATCCTGACTTTTTTTACCCAAATTGTCATCCTGCCTTTTTTTTTTTGCCAAGATGCTCATCCTGCCTTTTTTTTTACTCAAAACTCCTGTCCTGCCTATTTTTTTCAAATTTTCTCCTAGCCCCCCCATAAAAATCAAATGGTAGCTCCCTTAGTTATAAATAAAGTTGAATATTTTGATTCGCTGTTTTATGTCATGCGGCTAACAAATTGAAAACTGTACCTATACGCCTTAAATTAAGTCCAGATTTTTAGTCTTCTTATTGTCATCTTAGAAAGTCATACATTAAAATACTACAATAGGGAACAATGTGACAATGATTGAATTTAATAGTTTCAACCCTGTGGTTATGACCCGTGTATATAGCAATTCCCTACTACACCGTATGGTGGTGCCCCTGTTAGATGCAGAACGTACAGATAAGGTAATAGGTGACAGGTCAGGGATAATTCCACTATATAGTTTAGGGCCGCTGAGCCCTTTAATTGGCCCTTTAATTGGCCAGCAGCCCCAAAAAAATGTACATGAAAATGAATTCCCAATTCAGGAAAATAAAATAAAAATAGATATTTCTTGAAAAGTTTCTGTCACCGATTAAGGCAACTATAATTTTTCATAGTTTGTTGTCAAAACGTTTTAAAATCCAGATAAGAATGCTGTTTACAATCGCATCTTAGTAACAACGATTTAATTATGTCAACATGTGGGAAACAATTTTAGCAGCCGAATACAATTGATTAATATGTTATGGGAGTATTGGATCTTGTAAAAGCAGATCGCCCAGCAGGTTGATAAAAATAGGTGTCAAAGCAGACCTCGGCAGAGAGCAAATTCAAATTTTGATATAACATTGATGGATAAGGTTTAAAGGACGCCGATCTCGTAAAAGCAGATCGCCCAGCAGAGCCGGTTATATAATATGATGAAAACTTGTTTTGTAAAAGAAATTATTTCCTCAAAAGACAAAAGTTTGAGCGTTTTTTTTAAATAATGTTGATGATAGACCATTCATGAAATACGATGTCATCATTATTGAACTATTTTAAAAGTTTTGAAGATGATCCAAATAATTTTAAAGAACACTCACAAGTTCAATGCTTTAAATATCTTATCAATCAAGTATATGAACTTTTGTAATTGCTTTTCTGAATTCGACAATTGACCAGTTCAATTTGAAATCCATTTGAATTCAGGTAAATTTATAGAGATGACCTGCTGTTGAAAAAATACCTGTTGAATGATTTTTTTTCAGTGGTTTATGTTAGCTGAAATATATGTTTTTGTAATAGGCCTAGGTAACTATAGCTAAGATGATAGACTAGTGCATCATGTTCAATGATATTCATGTAATGACAGTAGCCCATCCAGAATTATTCAAAATGTTACAACTTACATGAACATCAGTGTACAGGTTAAACTTAATAATATACATTTTCCCTTTTTCAGGAAAATAATGTTATTTCGTCTTAGATTTTCTGCTTAAAAAAATCCCAATTAGAATAAAAATTCCCAATTTGATGTTCAAGGGACCCATTTGAAAACACCTGGAATCATCCCTGCAGGTGAATATACTTTTAGTACCGGTATCGGATTCGACCCCCCGAAATTGGTAATTATTGGCAATATTAATTATGTGGACAACAAAAGGGTCTGGAGTGATTTTTTTTTTTATTAAGTACCATTGTTCTATATTATCTATATATAAAGTTTAGTTCTTTGATTTGTTGTTTTTACCCCATGATGGATGACAAATTGGACCTTGTTATTTTAGTACAATAGATCGTGCATGTCAATACTAATTATTTAAGTATAGTTATGACATGATACTATACTGAAACTATGGTACTTTTCTGATTCCTAACTTATTTCTTCCTTAAGAGAAAAATTCATCAATACTTAGAGACAATTTTGTTTGGAAAACACCCTGTAAATAAAACCTTAGTAGAATGCCTTCATTTTAGATAAAGTATAAATTTCAGGAATATGACAGTTCTTGTCCATTTGTTTTTGATGCGTTTTGTTATTTGAATTTGCCATGTGATTATGGACTTTCCGAATTGATTTCCCTCTAAGTTCAGTATTTTTGTGATTTTACTTTTTCTAATAATACTTTTCTCATTACAAATTACCAGTATTCTAAAAATATCATGATATGAAAAGTAAAACATAACAAATATTAATCAAAATTGCAACAGAGAGAAATTGTTTGTAATGATTTGACAGCCAGTTTTTTTATGTGTGTTTGTGTTCTAAGGCTTTTCCCTTACTAAAGGGACAACCTCACACTTAAAACTATTTCAGATCCAGTAGATATATAAATATAATAAAACAAAATGCCAACCCAACTATGAAGTTTGATAGTAAAAGGAACAAGGCATCATATATCCTCATATTTTAATTTCCTATATCTTTTTTAAATTATCCAAAACTTTTATCAAAAGATCTACACAGTCCTTAAACTTTTATTTGATACAAAAAATAAACATATAGTTTACTGATTGAAAAAGCTATACATCATGTACATAGGAACTACTTTGTTAACAATATACTACTTTTCTTGTACTATTTGCTTTCTGACCAGGCCCACATTGGTGGTTCTATACTAATAATTAAAATATACAAGTGTTTATTTATTCAAGGAAAAATCAAGATGAACATTTGGAAGGATAAAAGACTAAATGATAAAACAGAACCATTTACCAGGCAATAAAAGATAAAAGACCACCTGGACAATAATATAGTAAAGTCCAGAAACCTGAACAAGAATAAAGGATTAGGAATTCCTGCAAAATCGACAAATGTCTCACAGTAAAATAAAATCATTGCATTTTTATAAATATTTGTGTCAGATGATTGGAACAGAAGATGTAGTAAAAGCTAGACGGCTGAATTTTTTAAGTCAAGACTTCATTAACTGTTGGGTCAACAAACTCGCATTTCAAATAAGCAGTGGAAGTAAGGCAGAGGGACTCAATCTTAATGGTAGTGATCTTGATGTTATGTACATAAACCAATTATATGCAGTATATGAATCAGAAAACGATTGTGTCAGGAATGGGAGGACAGTGTTTGTCATGGATACTGATGACACTCCTCCTTGTTTTACACATCTACGCTTTCGTGACAATTATGCTACTATACCATCTTCAACTAAACAAAATCTAAAACATTACAGAGGAGAGAAAATACTGTCAAGTGAGCTATTTAAATTAAATAACATGAATGTTGTATGTTCTGTTCCGAGCCCTTACACTAAAATTCATGGTCCCTGCATCTCAGACTTTGAAAACAGAATTGATATAGCAATATGCCTTAAAGCTGATCAGTGGGTCTTTCAAGCCCAACCATGGATCTCTAGATCACGTTCATTATATGGCCTACACCTGAACTTATTTCTAAAATAACTTCACTTGGTGTTTTATTTGTTCCAGTAGGCTGCAAGGGATCTATAAATGAGAATCTTCAGTGGCGAATATCATTTTCTATAGCAGAAAAAGTGCTCATATATTCTTTTAGCCATACCCAGTTACTATGCTATGCTTTATTAAAAATACTATTGAAAGAAATAATCGATAAAAATGAAGATATAAAAGGTTTATTGTGTTCATACTTTTTGAAGACTCTTATGTTTTGGATTTCAGAAGAAACTGAAACCTCAGTCTGGAGACCAGACAATATTATACCCTGTTTTATGGCCTGTTTACAAAGGTTACTATACTGTTTAGAATATTCAACATTGTTACATTATTTTATTCCTGAAAATAACTTTTTCTACCAAAGGTTCAACAAAAAAACCAGGAACATATTAATGAACATCTTAAAAAATTCCTATCAAGTAGGAGTTCAGATTTTCTCATCATCCCAGACTTTGCATAATTACAAAAGTTTTCCATGTGAAATAACAAGTTCAATTGGTGAAATTAATTCAATATTGAGATGGATAAATGAGAAAGTCTACATTGGGCAGCTGCCTTTTGTAAGCATTCTAAGCATTTTCAATACTTTGCTACATCATTGTAAAACAGAATTATCTCGATGTATCTTTGGAAAGTCAATTGCAACTTCATTTCAATTATTACCTATTGCATTACCACATATAAATGACCCAAACAACAAAAAACAATATAAAAACTACAAATGTGAGCTCAGCCAGTTGTTGGTTGGTGTAAATTCAGATGCAATATCAGGGTGGCTGAAATTGGCTCTTTTCTTCTATGTTCGCAAAAAATATTTAATATCAAAAGATATAATAAATTACAGTTTGTCAAAATGTGCAGATGAATCATTTTTTTCAAAAATTACACTGAAACAGACACAGAAACTGAAGTTTTTTTCATTATCGAAAACATTGCCATCTCAACTTTTTAAATTTAGTAACATGATTTTAAGTTCATCAGACATCCCAAAGGAACTTCAGTTCTGTAATACCATTATGGGACTATTTTGTTGCAGTCTTATACATTATTCCATATCATTTGCACATTTTCTCAATTTTCTATGTTGTTACCATCTACAGGACTATAGATCATGTCTAGATTGTGTAAATAAGTTATCAGAATCAGAAAAAATAGAAGATACTTTATTTCAATGTAATCATTTAATTTCACTGGGAATAGCTTTTCAGATGTTAGGCGAGAAAGAAAGAGCAAGACATTATTTTTATCTTGCTGCACAGAGAGATGTGTATAATTTAACGAGTGCTGCAAGCAAACTGTCTGAACTTTGATAAGGTTGTCTGACTTGTGGAGTATTTTGTTAACACTGGTTGCCACATAGAAGTATAGCCATTAGATACAAATTTATAATAAATGTAATAAACGTATTGATAATTTGTGAATTTTCACTTCAATATGCTGGTAAATCCCCTGTAGTCATATTTAATAAAAGTGGAGGAATGATGAGTGTCATTATCTGGCCTTTGAAATTCTAAAAATAGTTAACCTATAAATCATCTTTCAAAATTATAATAATTATATTGAAAACTAAACAGTACTTTATTTTAGAAAAAAATAGTGAAGAAAGGTCACACTTAATGTCACTATAATTTTATTTGGTATATTTCTCATATTTCTATATTTTTTAACTGAAGTGGCCAAAAAGTGGCCAAAATGTGCCTGATCAAACCTCCTTCATTCATGTTATTATTGTTGTATTATATCTTGTCATTTTGTTATAATTAAACATGTATGTACATTTTATTTTACAGAATATAATTATAATAAATTATTGTTGTATAGTTTTCAAACTAATAAATATTTTACTTCATTTTTACTGAAAGATTTTAACTGGGACAATATCCCTAATGCGCCTTGAAATGAGGAACGTGTAAACAAAAATTCTCTGTGTAGTGATTTTTGACACTTTTCTATGATAAACAAGCTTCACCCTTTGAGTTAATTTAGAACGTAGGGGAACACAGAATAAATGTGTAAAATCTATGGAGATATTAAATGTGTTCAAAGTATTAAATTTTCAAATCTTGAACTTATTGTGTTCAAAATGGGATTTTTTACCATGAGGAGCCGCATCAGAAAAAGATGTTTGGGGTATGCTAATTTATGGAAAAAGTTATTATCTCACTTTGTACCTTGAAAATTTAACCAAATATGTCAAAATGTCTCAGCTTCTAAACGAGCCATCACACATCTAAGTTAACAATATGGACTAAGCAACAGAAGAAAACCTTACCATTACCGCCTATGGAGAAACTATTAGACATCTATACCCAACTATTGAAAATGTGGTTTGATTGCCAATTAGATACTATATTGAACAAAGTTCAAGTTTAGTTTAAACATAACTTATTTGCTGAATTAAACCAAAACGGAGTACACACATGTAAATCACACTTATGAAGTCTTCTCCATACTTTAATTTGGCATTTTAATCCATTTTTCAACAATTGCAACAATGAATTCATCCAAGAATGGAGAAATTTACAGTATCATATGCACCCAAAATTTGTTAAAAATGTGGATTTTTTTACATCTAAACCAACTAACAGTAAGTTACTTACTCTTTCATAAAACTTTTTATCTAGGCCCTGTATGCTGTCCAGGAAAGCTTGCTTGTTAAATCTCTGATGTTCTAATCGGATTTCTGACATTACACCCCTACAAAAGTGAAAAAAAGTATGGTCATAAATAATAAAACTGCTTCCTTTCAATATTCATAAATTGTAAGTTATGTAAATCAAAGAGCTGATAGCCCTGAGGTGGAAGAAGGGAAATAAAAGGTAACTTGAATTACCATAAAAGCAGCCCCACTAACCCAGCCTTTGTTCCATTATCGATATGACATTTTTTTTTCTTCAAACAAGAATGTGTCATACGTACATGGATTTCTTATCCGTACAATCATTTTCTATGTTCAGTGGACTGTGAATGTTAGGTAAAATCATTAATTTGGCAGTGAAATTAGAAATATCATATCATAAGTTTCAAGTTTATTGGATTTCGATTTCATCAAAAACTACCTCGACTATTATTATTATTATTATTATTATACAGTATTTATAATAGCGCATAATATTATATCAAAAATTACCCTAAGCGCTTTACAACATATTCATACAGATATACAAGTATTAAACAATAAAATATGACAGCCCATGTTATGAGATCCTAAAAACAAACATATCTAAAATAAATGGCATATAAAAGTGTACTATTAAGTTTACTGATCAACAATCAAATTTAGAATAAAGGAGACATTGAACCCATATAAATAAAAATAAGTTAAAAATATTTGCTTAAAATATTAAAAAAAAAAAAATAATATATTTGCTTAAAAAATTCAGAAAATATTTGCTTAAAATTCAAAAAAAAGTATTTGCTTAAAACTTAAAAATATTTTAAGAACTATGAAAAAGCATGTCTGAATAAATTAGTTTTCAGGTGTTTCTTAAAAGCGTTCACAGAATGGATGTTCCGGATATCACATGGTAAATCTTTCCATAAAACGGATGCTGCTTTGTCGAATCTCCTTTCCCCATATGTTTTTGTTCTCACAAGTGGTGTTGTTAATATCATGGCATTTTCTGATCTGAGTGTTTGCATTGGTTTATATTATTAACGAGTTCTTGTAGGTAGACCGGTGCCTCCTCGTGCAAAGCCTTGAACACATAGACGAGGAGTTTATATTGGCATCTGTATGTTACGGGGAGCCAATGTAGACACTTTAGGATTGGCGTTATGTGGTCGTATTTCTTCCTCCTTGTGATGACCCTGGCTGCAGTGTTTTGTACTCGCTGTAATCTTTGAATAGTAGTTGATGGAAGTCCATACAGCAATGCGTTCCCATAATCCAAACGAGAGGTTACAAGGGAGCATACTAATGTTTTGCATGCTTCTTCGGTAATAAAAGGACGAATTCGTCCAATGTTTCTTATCTGATGAAAACATGATTTTGAAACAGCGATAATTTGTTTGTCCATTGCCATAGATTTCTTGAAATAAATGCCTAGGTTTTTTACGGACTCAGTATCACTGACAACGTTTCCACCAAAATTAAGATGCAAGTCTGAGAGGTTTGGAGCAAACACTATCAGCTCCGTTTTGTCCTCGTTCAATTTTAACAGATTCGAGCACATCCACTTGCTGATGTCAGCAACGCAAGCCTCGAGTGGTTTAGATATATTTGTCCAATTATCAAGTGGTTTAAACACAAGATAAACTTGTGTGTCGTCTGCATAACAGTGATAGCACATATTATGTCGTTTACATATTTCGCCAATTGGTCTTGCGAAAATACAATAAAGTTTTGGTCCCAAGACCGATCCTTGAGGAACACCAAATAGGAGACGAATCTCATCAGAAAGAACAGAACCAACGGCGATTCGCTGAGTCCTCATCTCGAGATATGACTTCAACCAACTGAGTGCTGTACCGGTTATCCCACAAGAGTAGTCCATCCGCTTTATGAGAATAGGATGATCGATAACATCGAAAGCAGCCGATAGGTCTAGCATGAGTAAAACGGCACAGCAGTTGTTATCAAGTGCGACAGTGATGTCATGATGCACACGAAGCAATGCTGTCTCGGTCGAATGACATGCACGGTAGGCTGATTGTACATTGTCGTGAAGAGAGTTTGACGTATGATGGTTTTCAAGGCGAGTTTCGACGACTTTTTCGACCACTCTAGATACAAACGGAAGATTAGAGACTGGTCTATAATTTTTCAATATCTCTTTGTCTAGACCAACCTTTTTCAAGAGTGGTCGGACAACTGCCTCCTTCAAAGATGATGGTACACAACACTGTTCCAGTGACAAGTTCACTATCTTGGTGATGACGGTAGCTAAACTATTTAGACACGGTTTTAGTATATTTGTCGGAAGAGGATCTAACTCGCATGATTTGGTTGGAGCTTTCAAAATAATTTTACGTATTTCCTCTACAGATGCAGGTGAAAAGAAGGTGAGTGGTTGGCCTTTGAATTTTAAATCGTATTTAAATTCCTCATTATCATAGGCAGACGATTCATTCACTAAACATAGATTGGTCCTTATTGTTTCGATTTTTCCAAGGAAAAAAGTTCCGAATCTATTTGATAGTTCAATTTCACTGTGGTGCGATGGCAAAATCACCTGGTTTGTGTTTCCCATTAGGCCGTTTGTGAGCTTTAGCAGTTTCTTTTGATCGTGTCCAACTTCAGAAATTTTATTCGAATAATAATCCGTCTTGCATTTGAAGAGCAGTTTACTTGTCCTGGAACAATGTTCTTTATAAATCTGTTTATGAACTTCGAGCTTTGTTTTTTGCATTTGTCGCTCAGCTTTGCGGCGTTCTCGTTTTGCAACATGCAACTCATCAGTGTACCACTCTGTGTTTGGTCACTGAGTGATCACTTTTGATTGTTCTGGAGCATGCTTGTCGAGGAGAGGTCGCAGCACCAAGTCGTACGAAGCAACACAATGTTCAACCAAAGTATTTTGGTCATTTAGGATAAGTGAATTGTTTATATCCTTCTCGAAATTTTCAATGTTTATTTCTTTGAACTTCTGAAAACTCACGGACTTTCTTTGATTTGGTGGTTTCGTGATATTAAGTTCACAAAGCACTGCGAAATGATCTAGCGAGGAAATGCCTTTGTCGTCACAGATTTGCAAATCCTCAATTGACGGTACTCTAGCAAGAATGGAACTATTCTCCCTACATATAATAACATCGAGCATGTGTCCACGGATATGCGTAGCGCCAACAACATGTTGTATGAGACCATGGTCGCTAATTCTTTCTTCAAATTTACAGGTGTCACAATTATTCTGATCATCAAGATGAAAATTTAAGTCTCCTGTCAGAATGATTTCTTCGGGAATTTTGACAGTGTAGTCAAGGAAATCTGACCACTCCTAAAAAAATGTCGAATTCTTTAGTTGATTTTTCCAAGACGGAGGAGGACGATAGATCAAGTATAGGCGAAATTGATGATTTTTTTCATTAACACTGCATTCAAGAAGTTCAAAGTGTGTGAATTTCTTCTTTGTTTGCGGAATACGTTTCACAATTAAGTTTGATTTATGTACGATGGCAACACCTCCGCCTTTTCGGTCCGATCTTGCAGCATGCTGTATATCGTATCCGTTTGGTATAAGCTCAGACAGAACACATTTATCAACGGCAGAACCAAGCCATGTTTCAGTGAGCGCAAGCATGTCAGTATTACTCGAAATCAGATAATCATTGATAGAAAGCGATTTGTTCTTTATCGATCTGACATTTAAAGTTGTTAGCGACAATTGCTTGCACATGGTGGATACAGATGATTTCTGAATTTGTGACAGATTGCATTGGTTTTGAACATTAACCGTCTTCTATAACGGTTGTGGACGTAATGTAACAGTTGGAATAGTGTTCACTCGATTGTCATTTATTGCTGATATGTTACAGTCAGCCGCTATATCGATCAAATTACCTCTGTTTATGCCTCGATTTTTACCATGTATGATGTCTCTATTTGGGGTTAAGATTGTGTTTATTAATCGAAACACTTTTTTGCCAGCTTTAGTTCCGCGTCTCGTTCGTTTGGAAGGATTCACGGCAAACGTACTGTACTGTAAACTACCTGTATAAGGTTTAATTTTAGTCAAGGATAAAAATAGCCTTCTGAGTTGTAAATTCATGGTTGATTTAACTCGATATAAAAGTAAACAAATCTTTTGTGCACATCTGTTCTGATTAAAATGTTGAATAAAATGCAACTCCTTTATCTCTTATGGATAAAGTTATGTATTAGAGATGTCCTCCTTAAGTATGAAGTCTAACAGTATCTTAAAAGTCACTAAACAAGCAAAATATTCACCTACTCAGTGGGAGCTGCCTCTAAGCGCTAACCAGCTGTACATAAACTTTAAACTGGAGTATAAACTAAGGACTATAAACTTTAAACTGAAGCAGGACTGATAGACAAACAGAAAACAAAATGCCCATAAATGGGGCATAAAAATAGTAAGAATTGTTACATACCAGCCAACTTTTGAAAGTTCCAATGGAGGGTTTAGTGCGCGACAACAATTTTAAAGGTACAATTTTTAGCGAAGTATTTTGCATGATCTGGATTGTCTAGAAAAAGTGTCATATTTGTATGATGAATGTACATGCCTTTTTCTTAAGTCTGTTTGCATGATTCTAGTTATTAAATCGGTAGAAAAGATGAACATGTAGCTAGCAGACCAGGGTTTATTTTCTTGTGCAAGAATATTAGATGCTTGTTGAAATTTCCAATTTTTGAATTATGCACAAAGATGGACCTTTAACAGGTTGGGAACAACACTCCAAATGAGGCATACCCCTCATTGGAAGAACATTACAACCCACTGTAAAAAATGAGCACTTATTCATATTATTTGAAGAAACGTTTCCCCAAGAACTTTGCATTTATCAAGTATTAAATGGTCAAAACATGTCAAAAGAATTTTGTGATGTTTCTAAACTTATATCTTCATTATTAATTGGACCCCTCATTTAGAAAAGTTGTTCCAAATATAATAAATTTTCCCACTTTTGAGTTTAAAAACTCCTCTCTTTTTTTAACAGAAAAATGACTCCTTATTTTAGGAACAGTCCCTCATTTAAGGGACACAACTCATAATGGGGGGGAGGGTCCCAACCTGTTTGTTGGTCTTTGTGAATTTGTGAAATAAGAATAGTACATTGTCCTTTAAATGATTTAATTGAATACAAAAATAAAATATGTTACAACAACTTAACAAGTATTTCGTCAATAAATTAGTGAAAAAAATACTATTTATTATCTTTATGTTAGTACTGCATCATTGAATTTTGTCAATCAGCCATGCTTTTATCCTAAAAGCTGTATAAGAACGATTGCAGATGAAAATTCACATATTCATCTAGATGAAAACAATACAAGTTCAAAATCTAGCATGTTAGAATAAGGCTTAAATTAAAATATTGTTTGTTTGCCCTTTACCGACCGACCCTATTAATTCCTTCCGCCTGAAAATCTTTCATTTGTATTTACCAGCAAGATTTTATTTTATTTTATTTTTTCGTTCCTACCAAAAAATCTTATATTTGTATTTCCCGCTCAAAACTTTGTTACCGGGATTCTCGGGTTTTATCTTTAACAAATAAGGTACAGTCTGTTTGGTATCACCTGAGCGTTTGACATGAACACTTGCATTTGAAATTTCAAAGCATTTGGTTGAAATCGATGTTGAAAGCTTCCTGAAATCATGACATGATGTGTATGTTACTCTGTACCTTTATACTTAAAGAGCAGGGTTCATTTACAAATAAGTTCATTTGATACAAAACTACTAACCTGTGTACAAACTAATTTGTAAACGGATGTTGTATTCTATGTAGGGATGGCCTTTTAGTTTTATGATCCGTAGATCAGGATGATTATGTTAACGATGCTGCTATAATTATTTATATCTGACATGAACCAAAAGTGACAAAACCCTGCAAAGTGGAGAATATCTGGCAGTAAAATCACCAATTTTTCCATACAGATCATTTATTAAAGAGGGACGAAAGATACCAAAGCGACAGTCAAACTGGTAAATGTAAAACAAACTGACAACGCCATGGCTAAAAATGAAAAAGACAAACAGACAAATAAATGCGATGTAAAATACATGACAATTGAGTTTTAAGTCTTAAAGCATTTTTATTAGAAACAAAGGCACACACGAAATTTTTAACACTCTAGGGACTTTTTCTACTAGTAATGTATGCCCAGACATATCTTACCAGTACAAAGTTATCTCTTACAGAAAACCTTAAGGTAAGCATACAAGCTTTGTAGTACAGAATATAAGTGCAAATTCAAACTCTTCAAAGTTCCAGGCATTGCATATAAACGTTGAAGACATGTGACACAGCTCTATATTTTGATATTTGAAAACAAAATAGTAGTGCATATAAATTAGCTTCACATTCTACGTGTTATTTTTTTTTTCAGAACAAAAGGCCAAGAAAACTTATTTGTAAAAACAAAACAGACAAAAATGACATTATGCAGATTTTGTATCTATGAAATAAAATATTATACCTACCTGCCTACCCATGACAAATAATATACCGAGCCAAGTTATTTTTTTGGGGGGAAAAAAATAAAATATTTTACCTACCTACCTACCCTGTTTCAAAACATGGGGTCGGAAAAGGGCAAACAAACAATATTTTAATTTAGGCCTAATCTTCAGAGAAACGTTTTTGATTGGCTTATTAATTGATCATGAGAAACAGAATTTGATTGGCTGAACACAATTGTCTTAACTTGGGAACAAAATAAGGAAGAGATGACTTTCACTAAATCATGTTTTAGAGTTTTTAATAATACCCTTCATATTAATATTTTTAGAATGAACACAGGACGAACATACTATACAGGCTTAAAAGATCAGGACGAACAGACCAAGGGCGAACATGTAAACAGGGCGAGTTATCCCGATACCAAATTCAAACATGCGTACTACAAATATCTACAATAAAAACATCTAGTTACATGTAAACAAATAACGTTCATGTAGATGAGATGAAATCTAATAATTTACATAAATAAAAGGGTACATATTTACAATCACAGTGATTGTTTTTCAATCCTAATTTACAAATTAAATGATTCAGATGCTTAATCATGTGTAAAAATTGGTGTCAGGAATCAGAAGTTGTTATGAAATTGTAATACATAGAAACGAATGCGGCATACAGAGGCTCAATAATTCTTAAGTCGGCACCATTGGCCTTCAGAAGACTTGAAGTCTTCTTCCAGAAAAAAAATGTAATCAACACTACCTCCCCCTCTTTCCCTAACATTGTCCAGGCCATCATTAAAAAACATAATGGTTATTGTTGCCTGTCCATGGCTTGCATGGGTTAATAGGTAGGTTATTTTTTTAACACAAATATGCATGTAGATCAATTAACTAATTAAAGTGTTTACTTCTTGTAAATATATGGAAAATTCCGCAAATTTTCCATTTATATAGGGACCAAACTATTATAGAAGTGAAGTCAACCAAAAATTGCAAAATTCAAACTTGATCTGTTTTAGGTGGTAAAAAGCCTTGTGTTTCATAACAGGATGGTTTTTTTCCTGTGAATGTACTGATTTTGTTTCATGGTTATGTATAAGTTTCATAACAGGATGGTTTTTTTGCTGTGCATGTACTGATTTTGTTTCATGGTTATGTATAAGTTTCATAACAGGGTGGGGTTTTTTTTGCTGTGCATGTACTGATTTTGTTTCATGGTTATGTATAAGTTTCATAACAGGGTGGGTTTTTTTTTGCTGTGGATGAACTGATTTTGTTTCATGGTTATGTATAAGTTTCATAACAGGATGTTTTTTTTGCTGTGCATGTACTGATTTTGTTTCATGGTTATGTATGAGTTTCATAACAGGGTGGGTTTTTTTTTGCTGTGGATGAACTGATTTTGTTTCATGGTTATGTATGAGTTTCATAACAGGATAGGTTTTTTTTGCTGTGGATGAACTGATTTTGTTTCATAGTTATGTATAAGTTTCATAACAGGATAGGTTTTTTTTGCTGTGCATGAACTGATTTTGTTTCATAGTTATGTATAAGTTTCATAAAAGGATGGTTTTTTTTTGCTGTGCATGTTCTGATTTTGTTTCATGGTTATGTATGAGTTTCATAACAGGATAGGTTTTTTTTTGCTGTGAATGTATTGATTTTGTTTCATGGTTATGTATAAGTTTCATAACAGGATTGGTGTTTTTGCTGTGCATGTACTGATTTTGTTTCATGGTTATGTATAAGTTTTATAACAGGGTGGGTTTTTTTTTGCTGTGAATGTATTGATTTTGTTTCATGGTTATGTGTAAGTTTCATAACAGGATTGGTGTTTTTGCTGTGCATGTACTGATTTTGTTTCATGGTTATGTATAAGTTTTATAACAGGATAGGGTTTTTTTTGCTGTGCATGTACTGATTTTGTTTCATGGTTATGTATAAGTTTCATAACAGGGTGGGGTTTTTTTTGCTGTGCATGTACTGATTTTGTTTCATGGTTATGTATAAGTTTCATAACAGGGTGGGGTTTTTTGCTGTGAATGTACTGATTTTGTTTTATGGTTATGTATAAGTTTTATAACAGGATAGGGTTTTTTTTGCTGTGCATGTACTGATTTTGTTTCATGGTTATGTATGAGTTTCATAACAGGGTCGGGGTTTTTTTTGCTGTGGATGAACTGATTTTGTTTCATGGTTATGTATGAGTTTCATAACAGGGTGGGTTTTTTTTTGCTGTGGATGAACTGATTTTGTTTCATAGTTATGTATAAGTTTCATAAAAGGATGGGTTTTTTTTGCTGTGCATGTACTGATTTTGTTTCATGGTTATGTATAAGTTTCATAACAGGATGTTGTTTTTTTTTGCTGTGTATGTACTGATTTTGTCTCATTGATCAATAGCCTGTTGTTCTTGCCCGTCTATTATATGGTATTTCCAACAATGGTTACCTATAAAAATTAACCATGAGTTCCAAACATCCAGCAGTGATACTAGAGTTCAGCTGTTGTACTAACAATGGTTACCTATATAAATTAACCATGAGTTCCAGACATCCAGCAGTGATGCTAGAGTTCAGCTGTTGTACCAACAATAGTTACCTATATAAATTCACCATGAGTTCCAGACATCCAGCAGTGATATTAGAGTTCAGCTGTTGTACTAACCATAGTTACATATATAAATTAACCATGAGTTCCAAACATCCAGCAGTGATACTTGAGTTCAGCTGTTGTACTAACAATAGTTACCTATATAAATTAACCATGAGTTCCAAACATCCAGCAGTGATACTTGAGTTCAGCTGTTGTACTAACAATAGTTACCTATATAAATTAACCATGAGTTCCACACATCCAGCAGTGATACTAGAGTTCAGCTGTTGTACTAACAATAGTTACCTATATAAATTAACCATGAGTTCCAAACATCCAGCAGTGATACTTGAGTTCAGCTGTTGTACTAACAATAGTTACCTATATAAATTAACCAGGAGTTCCAAACATCCAGCAGTGATACTAGAGTTCAGCTGTTGTACTAACAAAAGTTACCTATATAAATTAACCATGAGTTCCAGACATCCAGCAGTGATACTTGAGTTCAGCTGTTGTACTAACAATAGTTACCTATATAAATTAACCATGAGTTCCAAACAACCAGCAGTGATACTAGAGTTCAGCTGTTGTATTTTTAGTTTCTCCATCTTTCTTCTTTTTCTGATGTCAAAGCACACTGGCCTGTTTAGAAGTAAAATAAAAAAAATTATAATGAAAATACTTCTAATGTTAATAAACAATGACACAGGCTGTTATTCAAGTTACATTTGACATTGTCTGATTTGTGAATGAACCGTGAAATTGAGGTCATGGTCAAATAAAACCTGCGGAACTGACATATAGATCATAAAATATTTCCACACACCAAATATAGTTGACCTTTGGCATATAATATTAGATAAAAAGGCCAAAACTGAAAAACTTTACTTTGACCACTGAACCATGAAAATGAGATCAAGGTCAGATAACATCTGCCAGCTAGACAGGTACACTTTACAATCATTCCAAACAACAAATAAAGTAGACCAATTGCATAAAGTATGAGAAAAACAGACCAAAACCAAAAAAAACTAACTAACTACTCAACCATGAAAGTGAGGTCAAGGTCAGATGACATCTGCCAGTTGGACATGTACGCCTTACAGTCCTTCCATACACCGAATATACTAGCTCTATGCTTATAGTATCTGAGATATGGACTTGACCACCAAAACTTAACCATGTTCACTGATCCATGAAATGAGGTCAAGGTCAAGTGAAAACTGTCTGACGGGCATGAGGACCTTGAAAGGTATGTACATATCAAATATAGTAATCCTATTACGTATAATAAGAGAGAATTCAACATTACAAAAAATCTGAACTTTTTTTCAAGTGGTCACTGAACCATGAAAATGAAGTCAAGGACATCAGATATGTGACTGACAGAAACTTCGTAACATGAGGCATTTATATACAAAGTATGAAGCATCCAGGTCTTTCTCCTGCTAAAATATAAAGCTTTAACAAAGTTAGCTAATGCTGCCGACGCTGGATCAATATCCCTATGTCAAGCTTTCTGCAACAAAAGTTGCAGGCTCGACAAAAACAAGAGGCTCTCAAGAGCCTGAATCACTAACCTTGATTTTTTGGCATCTATCTTTCGTTTAAGAGTATTGTCTTATTTCATCGTAGTTTGGTTTTTTTGGTTAAATTCAGCATATCAAAGAACCTTAAGAATTAAATTTTTGATGAAATCAAACAAAGTTTATTTTAATTTTTGAGATCTTACTTTGCTGAAAATTTTTGTTGTTTACAGTTTATCTTTATCATTAATAATATTTAAGATGATAACCAAAAACTGCAAAATTTCCTTAAAATTATCACCTTAGTGGCAGAACCTCAACAATGGGTTGTTAGATTCATCTGAAAATATCAGGGCTGATAGAAACTTGAACTAATGAATACTTATATCCCATGTCAGATTTGCTCTAAATGCTTTGGTTTTTGAGATATAAGCCAAAAACTGCATTTTACCCCTATGTTCTATTTTTAGCCATGATGGCCATGCTTTTATAAGGAAATAAAACACTAACTAGATATCATAAGGATCATTCAGCTTAAATCTGGTTGGAATTGGTGCAATAGTTTTAGAGGAGAAGATTTTTTAAAGTTAGAAAACATGATTAACAAATTATGTAAAATTGTCCTTAAAGGGCAATAACTCTTTAAGGGGTCAATTGACAATTTTGGTCATATGACCTCATTTGTAGATCTTACTTTGTTGAACATATTTGCTGTTTACAGTTTATCTTTATCATTAATACTATTCAAGATAATAAACAAAAACTGCAAAACTTTCGTAAAACTACCAATTTAGTGGCAGCAACCTAACAATGGGTTATTAGATTCATCTGAAAATTTCAGGGCTAATATAACTTTACCTTATGAACACTGTTACCCATGTCAGATTTGCTCTTACTGCTTTGGTTTTTGAAATATAAGCCAAAAACTGCATTTTACCCCTATGTTCTATTTTTAGCCATGGCAGCCATGTTTTTTCACAAAACAGAAAATAAAACACAAACTTTATTCTAGCTACGCTTAGGATCATTCACCTTAAGTTTGGTTGAAATTGGTTCAGTTGTTTCAGAGGAGAAGATGTTTGAAATAGTTTACACCAGACAGACGACGACGGAGACAACGGACGACGAGGGACGCCAAATGGTGGCCAAAGCTCACTGTTCCTTTGGAACGGTGAGCTACAAATGTAGCTCTTCTGAGTCGTGCTGATACAGCGCCCACTTACAGAACTTAGAAAATTACCTTTGTAACTCTACTAAGTCATGCTGATACAGCGCCCTCTTACAGACTTTAGAAAATAACTTGGCAGCCTCATCTGGTATTTCAGGTATGTCAATTAAACTTTCTATACTATCGGACTGGTTTGTTGTCATTTCTATAACAGGGTTAACAGCTACTGAACCTTCGTCTATATCTACCACAACAACACCCTCTATCTGAAAATACACATTCAAAAATTTACCTGAGGGTTATTACGTTATAACGGACATGGGAGGTTTTAACTTCCAAAAGGTCTCTGCAACTAAAATACTTTTTTTCAGAAAATTTGCAAACTGTGTGTTCATTTATTTTTGTGGGTACCAATTTTTGTGGATTTGGGAAACTAGCATGTTTATAGATATTCCAGAGGAAAGTGTTTTCTAATCATTAGACTGACCATTCTTTAAGTGTGAGTCTTATCTACTTTTCAAAATAAAAAATTATATATAACATTGAGATATATATTAAATGTCAAACTTTAGAAAAGAGAAAAATTTTCAACCTGTGTTTGTAGAAAATCATTTGCCTTAAAAAATTGACCATTTTTAAATATTTAAACTAATCAAACCTGTTCAACTTCTTTTCTGTGTATTTTATGGCATCCCATCATAAACGTCCCTGGTGCTTCTAACAATTCCAATGCTTCTATTGTCAGAATGGGGACAAAGGAATATCTCCATTCAAAGGGTAGAATAAAGTATAGAAAACTCTGAAAATGCAATTCATATTGTAAGTATTTTATTAATTAATAAGAAATTTATAAGACAGCATTCTGACCACACAAGATAACTTATTAACAGTTTCACCAGAATTAGAAATATCCTAAGGTATATGAATATTGCCAAATACCATGAATATTATATTAATAAAAGTCCAATAACTCTGTCTGGAATGACAGATAAATTAAAATTCATAATTTAAAGAAAGCTCTCTTTTAAATTCAAGTTAAGTGTGTACTGTGAAAAAATCTGACATATAAAGTCCTGCAACTCTGAAATGATGAACCAATAAATTTTCAAATTCAAAAGTAAGTGTTTTCTGTCAATCCTTATATTCTGCTAAAATTTTAATGAGAATCTGTTCAAGCAAATTTGAGTAATCAAATGACTTATTGACATAATTATACAGACGGATGTATAAAATAGAACATATCACAGTATTTGTGAAAATAAATTTAGCAGTCTCTAAATTATAGAGAAAAGTAATTGTGAAACCTTTTTTGTATTTAATATATATACTTTTTTTTTAAATCTGATTAATTTTGATGCCAATATTAACCATTAAAGCTCTTGAAGAAATCTGCAAGAATTTATTTCTACATTTTTTTACACGTCATGATGAGACTTCTTATGGCCAGAGGTTGGCAACTATGAATATCAACGTAATTCTACGTTTTTTTAAATATTTACCTGCATGATCGTGGTCAGCAGAGCATAACTTGATGAAATGAACACAATCCTCTCCTCCAATAAAATGGCAGAAAGAATTTTCAAAATCTCGTTGCTATTAAAACACAGGAAGACTAAATGTAGAGGTATGTCTATGACAGGTTTGTCGGGTTTCTCTGGTGGGTACAAAAATAAAGATTCTCCTTCAATCTCAACTTCCTACAAAAAAAAGTATTCAAATTCAGAAGCAAATGAGATTTGTAAATTCATGAACGACTGTATCAACTATTAATAGACTTATTCAGGAAGAAAACATTGAAATATGTCCATGAAAATACAATTCTTGTATGCATTTATTATAGCGATTTTGTCATTTTGAACTAAAATGCGATTTTAAAATTTTGAATGTGTCCAAAGTACACGGATGCCCCACTCGCACTTTCCTTTTGCATGTTCTATGGACCGTGAAATTGGGTAATAATCTAATTTGGCATTAAAATTAGAAATATTATACTATAGGGAACATATGTACTAAGTTTCAAGTTGATTGGACTTCAATTTCATCAAAAACTACCTTGACCAAAAACTTTAACCTGAAACTTCCACTTTCATTTTCTATGTTCAGTGGACCGTGAAATTGGAGTCAAAAGTCTAATTTGGCTTTAAAATTAGAAAGATCATATCATAAGCAACAAGTGTACTAAGTTTCAAGTTGATTGGATTTCAGCTTCATCAAAAACTACCTTGACCAAAAACTTTAACCTGAACGAACGGACGCACAAACGAATGGACGCACAGACGAACGAACGGAGCCACAGACCAGAAAACATAATGCCCCTCTACTATCGTAGGTGGGGCATAAAAAATCCAAATGTGAGTATCAATTATTGCAATTTTAACCCTGTTGCATTTTTCCCAATAATAAAAACATCGCAATAATTATTAAATTTACAGTAACTAAAACAATACCAATGCCAATCTGCCAGCAAGAGGAATAGGAGTCATGGTCAGTGTATGGGTTATATCTTTTATATGGCTGTACATTTCTTCTGGATCAGCCTCCATGCGAGATACCATGCTACAATCAAGAGAAAAGAGTCATGGTTTGTTAGGAGATAGACTTTATATTGCTGGTTCATTATGGAAGTCACTTTAATAGCTCATAACCATTTTGATAACATTTCATTTACCAAAATTAAACAAATTCTAGACTTCTTTATTTTCAATTTGAGACCCAAGCAATACCAATGCAAATATAAGGTCAAAAGTCAGAGTCAGCCTTTTACCGCCATCTTTTAAAACTCAAATATCTTGGAAGAAGCTCTATAACCATGATAACCTATCAATATTTTTAGCTTATTTTGTTCCTTAACTAATACTCTCTTCATTTTAAACTGCTTACTAAATTTGAAGTCATTCAGTAGGTTCTTAGAAAAATGTTATGAGTAAGTTTAATGTGGAGCAGGATCTGCTTACCCTTCCTGAGCACATGAGATCACACCCAGTTTTTGATTGGGGTCGTGTTGCTTAGTCTTAAGTTTTCTATGTTGTGTCTTTTGTATCAATATTTGTTTGTTTGTCATTTCTTGTTTAGCCATGGCATTGTCAGTTTATTTTCTATCTATGTCTATTTGTTTGACTGTACCTCTTTTAAGTTCATTCAAACCTCCTGCCTTTGTATTACAAAAACTGTTTAGGTTCTCATTACAAAACTGTTAAATGAGAAGGCTGTAATGTGAACCTAATCACCTTTCAACATGTAAACTGTAAATGTATGCTGTTTGTTTTGTTAGGCATTAGTCATTTTGGAGCCCTATATAGCTTCCTGTTTGATATGAGCCAAGGACTCTGTGCTGAAGGCCGTACTTTGACCAATAATGGTTTATTTCTAAAAAATATGATTTGGATAGAGTGTTGTCTTATTGGCACTCATACCACATCTTCTAATTTATATTTATACTCACTATGATAATGCATCTTTCATTACAGTAAAATATGGAAACTTTGATATGAGTACACAGCAGTGTGGTATATAACATCGAACTTGTTGTTTCTCAAGGTCATCTGAACTGGTGTCAAGGTTCATCCATATCTTGGACTTTTCTCCCTACAAAATTGTAAATCAAACAAATAGTTTTATCAGTTGATCAAAGTATACAAGTGCAGCATAACATAACAAAGTAATATTCAAACTCATAACATAAGTCGAAAATAAACTGACAACACCATGGCAACGACAGAAATTTAATTGCAAGTTTTTTTTAATATGAATAATGTGATTGAATGTTATATCTGCTGCATTTAACTTGTCTTTTTTTTCTTCTTGAAATCGCATTAAATAATCCTGCGTTTTAGTCTATTCTACAAAATTCGCAATACTTGATGCATGCAATATTAAACTTCTGAATTTACAGTAATTTTTAAAAGATGTAAGTTATGTAAAACATTCAAAGTCAACAAACCATGAATTAAGGTACATGGGCCAAACAGTTTCCATGGAAATAAGATGTGCCAATGCTAATACACCTACATATCAAATATAATTGACCTTTAAATATAGATTCTTACGTTGATGCTAGTGGATTATCGGACTTATCCAATCGAGATAGTTAAATTATCAATTTTAAAGTCTGAGCCTTGGCAAGGACTTTAAAATTCATAATTTAATTATCTGGATTGGATAAATAAGATAATCCATGAGTAAATATGGGCATAACTCTAGGATGGTAAGTGACTCACTGCCTAAATTTGAACTCATCTTTTCCAAGGCTTGTTCCCTGCCAGATATATATTTTTTTGTATTTAACTAAAAATTTCTAAATTGCCACAGCTAGCACCAATCAGAAATAAATAAAGGCTTTCTTATATCCCACCATTTGTATTTAGAACTGCACTATATCCCAACATTTGTATTTAGAACTGCACTTAGACAAATGTTAGTTATATGGACCTAAGTCTAACTTTACCAACCTTTTCTATGATAAATCTTCTGTTAAAAGTCAAACATGTGGCATAGGTCTTATTCCCCATTATATCTGTCAAAACAAGGAAATGGACAAAATTCTCTCGTTTCTCTGGAAACACCTTCATACCATCTACAATACAAATACAAATTACTCAGCAATGAGTGCATTTTTTTTGTTGGCTATTGCTAATCAAAAGATGAAAATTGTTTAATATTTTATACCTTGATGAGGGTGATTATGAGTGAGACATGTGAGTGAATTTGAGCTTGTCATGTACAAAACCATAGTTAATAACTTCTGAAGCAGGAAATATTAACTTTACAAAATTACTTCAGATCCCTCCCCCCTTGTTTTTGTTGAGGTGTGTTAATCCTTAAGTCATCTATGCAATGTTTTGTAGACTGTGGTTTCTGTTTTTTTAAAATACAAATAGTGATCAAGAAAGGAGTAGGTCCATTAAGACCCCTTTTTGGTCCCAAAATATAGCAGTTTTACAAAATTGTTTAAATTAAAAATGTAAACTTTTATTTGAATAGGAGAGTAGAATGATTCTGCTACATAAATATGGGTTGTTTTTGACAATACAACGCACATTAAGTCATGCTAAATTACTGAAATCTTCACAATTCTAGCATTTTAGTTAAATTTTAGACAGTTTTCGTTTGAAACGAAAGTGGCTGCATTCGTGTTCCATCCTTTATATTGAAATGTAAGTTATATTTTATCATAATACCTAACATATATAAAGGTTAAGGATGAACACGAATGCGGCCACTTTCATTTCTGACAAAAAACATCTGAAATGTGACATTTTTCGACATATTTGGTAGATTTATCATATTTGAGCTTGAATCAGGTTGTTTTTAATGACTTAATCAGTTAAAATCGTTCACATAAACTAATTGATTCAAATAAAATAGACACTTATTAAAGTGTTTAAAAAGTGGTCAATATCTTTCATCAGATGAACTTGAAATTTTATGCCAAAATCAGTCCTTACCGGACCTACTCCTTAACATACAACTTTTAATTGTAGCCAAACCTAAGTACTCCATCAAAATTTTGACTTATACTAAAAATAAGTTTTGCTTATAGTATTCCTATTGCGTGTTATATACAGGTCAATTAATCGTTCCTTCCAATGTGAAAAGAACAGAAGTTTTGTAGAATTCAGTATTAAACACTTATAACCATAGTCATGATAGTAACAGTAAATTAACTAAATAAAATCGTAATATCTTAAGGGTTAAAAATTACCTGGATAACAAAATGTTGTTATACTTTTAATGACTTCCTCTGAAACAGGGAATTCTGGGACAGAAGTGGCCATCTTGTTTTTCTTTATAGTCGTGCCTCTGATAGACATGTGACGACTTACACTAACTGGAGCAGTGTGTCTTGACACGTTCACGGTCTTATGAAATCTAGATTGTGTTAAATTATCTATGCTCCTCAATGCAGTGCGTTTATAGATGTAGTCATCTTTTGGCTGCCGTCTTATTCTTGGATAGTCTAAATCTTGACGTGCATGAGGGAAGAAATGCATCATAACTTTTGACGAAGCTGCGGATAGAACTTGTGGTTCATATTGTATGAGGAATAAATCTTCCAATGTAATACTTTCTTCTTCCTAAAGCAGAAACATAATATTATACACTATAGGAACTGTCTCTGTCATTTTCTTTGTATTTTACAACATTGTATTGACTCAATTTCAATCCATAAACTATATTAACTTCCAATTGCAAATGTTGTCTTTTTTCTTCTTCATATTGGTTTAAAAATATATTGAAAAATTATAAACATTAGCAAACATGACAAACTTGCAAACTTATAGTCATATTTTCAAAACAGAAAAGATAAATGTGACAGATTTAAGCTAAGGAACTCAGGAGGATTTCATATTTTCAATATTATCATGATTATAGAATATTTGAATTCTTCCCCTTATTAAGTGACACAATAACAAATTACCTTCCCGTCATATGGAATGAGACCAGAATTGTCATCCAGACCAATCACCAACAGCAGGTCAACAAAACTGTTCAAAAAGTGTATGCCATCATCATCCTCCACTAATTTTCTTCCAGACATGATTGCTTTCTGAAATTAATCAATGTGATTCGCAATGAAAAATCATCAAAATATAATATGAGCAGAATTATGTTATTGTTTCTGCTAAATAGATTCACTACTTGATAAATGATTTAGAGCCTCATATATTAGCAATACAAAATGGTGGCCCAATGCATGTGAATTGTGGATTTTATGGTAATCATGGTAATGTTAGCCAACAAATTTGATTTATGGAATACGTTTTTTTTTAAAATAATTTCTTTGTAACATGAAGTATACCTTAACATTTTCCCTTTCACACCTGTACAGCTTATCAGTGAAGCCAATTTCAAAATTTTTTAGGGGAATTTAGACTTGTTCCAACTTCTGTCGCCATTTGCTGACGCAGAAGTGGTTAAGGGCTCAAATTAATCCTCAGATAACCAGTCATGTGATTTAATGTGCACCAAACTTCTATTATTAGTAGTTTCTAGTAAAGTTGTCCCTTACTGATGTGTAATTTTTTTGTCAAAATCATTTTTTTTTCTCGAATTTTGAAGAATTTTCTCAAAAATAAGTGCAAAGAAAACTGTTCTTTTAAGAGGATTTATGACATTTTTCAATAACTGTGCAGTGAGTTTTTGAAGAATAGTATTAAACTAAACATGCTAAAAGTTCTAACTTGTAAACTAGTTGAAAATGTAATTTTTAGTGTAGCAGCGCAATCACAAACTTGCAATGCGCTAAAAATCTGAAGTCATTTCTCAAAGAAATTATGGGAAAAAAGACAAAAACCACTTACTTGACTAAGATATTCTGAAATTTTTTTGCCAAGTTGAAATAGATGTAAGAACATTGCGGTATGATCAAGATGAAAACACTTTTGTATGAATAAAGGAACATGTACATGATGTATATTTCAATGAAAAACTGACATTTTAAAGTTACGATTCCTCCTAGATGTCTAGATGTGTGTATAAATCATGCATTTGGCATTCCCCCCCCCCCCTTTTTTTTACCCCATTTGCTCCATCAGGCTCGGTCTTCGGTGTACCTGATCAAGCAAGCAATAGTAATTCAATGAATTTTCCCTTGTTAAAACAAAATTTAGCTTGCTGATTGATTGAAAAAGAATTAGACAAATAACTAGTGTCCAAGTTTGAAGTAGGACAAAAAGAGCGTCTTAAATCAGTTTTTTTTTATACCAATATGATAACTTATATATATATGTCTTCAACAACTCAAGGCAAACCTGACCCTATTAGCACAATAATATGTCTCTGCATGACTTTTTACCCAAGAATTTTGTATTTTTTCACTTTTTCTCCAATAGTCATGTGACATCTGGAAATATACCACATGACCACAAAATGACGAATTGTTTTCAAACTAAATTTTTGGAAATATTTCACCAATTATCTTTCATTTGAGCTCAACATAGCATGTGTATGATCATTGATGCGAATGCAGTATTCATTTAAACTTTGATAGTGTCTTTTCGATAAGTAAAGGTCTAAAATGCCTGAAAGGGAAAGGGTTAAGGTTCAATGTAACTGTGACGTGATGTTAACCATGAATACAAAGGAGACAATTAAAGTCAATCAGTCCATTATCAGAGTTTGTAAGAGTTAACTTTTTTAATTTCACAACTATATCATTTAAGAATGATTAGTAAATTATATCTTTTTCAATTAATCCTAGATTGATAATTTCTATTAATAGTTCTTCTTTCTTTTATGTACATGATGTACATTCTTCTTCTAAACATGCTAAATAAATACATATTAAACTATAAAATTGAATGTGAGATCATTTATAACTTTAATACTAAAATTGTCTTAAAATCTGTACATCTATATCAGTTAATGATATCATTATCCACATTTGTCTAGAGTTATTAACTTACAAAATGTACCAACACCTTTTCCTTACATGAAGTTTACCTTGTGTTTGTGAGTTGTACAAATCTTTTTTGTTTGTTTTAGTTTAGTTTATTATCAGATTATTAATTGTATGTATTGAGGAAGTAGCTCTAGGATCTTACTAAATACTTTTACATGTTGTATACTGTTACACAGTGTTTTATTTACTAGTAACCATCTTAAAATACATTTTTATCTTATCTCATTAACATGATTAAGAAACTTATGGCAGGTAATCCAGCTGATAATATTTAAAAGATGTGGGAGTATATTTATCAATGAAACAAAAATGCAAGCCATTGACATTATCAAAATTAAATGAGCATAGGCTGACCCTGGGTGTGTCAGCTAGGAATGCCCTCCCCTCCCCCTATGTGTGGGGAAAATAAGATAACATAGGTAATCACTGAAACATGACTGGATTCCCCTTTTTAGGTAAGTCAGTTGTCCCCCCCTTTTTAAGAAAAATTCTTGATTTGCCACTGAAGGCATGTAAATTTCAACAACTGCAACAATATTGACAATGTAGTCAAAATAATTAAAATAAATATAATAAAAAAAGAATACACAATGCTTCTTTTTAATCCACTGATTATCATCATGATCATGATAATGAAATATAAAGTATATACAAACTTAAATTATATTGACTATATATTCGATATTACAAAAAAAAAGTGTTATATAGAAGCCTCTGATGTTACCTGAAATAAAAATACAATTAATTATTATTATATACACCAAACAAAAGATCGCATTATAATAAAGACCTTGTTGATTAGGTAACTTTAATTAATCAGGATTTGATTGATTACGAGTGGCATTACCTTAGTTCACAATCATCAGACAATTGTTGAATAAACAAACCAATTATAGACTAATAATTTCGTTTATATATACTGCTCAAATTTGTCACAAATTCCTCCATATAGTGAATATAGTTTATTCATATTTTATTATGGGGCCGGATCAACTTGGGCCAGATTGACTTTGGGCCTGATTAACTTGGGGCCGGAACGACCTGATACCAATGACACAAAGGCAGTTCAAAGTATCCTCATACTACATGTATGAGAGTGGTAAAGGGTTATTTTCGTGCAATGTGATAGCTGTTTTTTATTAGACGTTCAACATGTTTTTACTTTTTTATTTGACGTTCAGTCGTGCAAGACAGGTGCCTCGTTCAACGTGTTCTGCTTATTTAATTTTATGTCCATTGTAATTTCCAAATGCTTATTTTGCGTTGTCGGTATTTTTCAAATAAAATTCAATACTTTCAAACTTTGACAGGGATCGTCAAGAAATACTTTTTTAAAAGCCGTAAACCAATTATATAATAATTGTATATACTACATTTGGAATATCAAGTAAAACAGAGAGTTAATATATACCATTGTATACAAGAAGACACGGTGACTCAGTCACAAAAAGTTCACATCAAAGTATTCATTTTTTCGTGCAAAGTTCAACATGTTCACGACAGAAATTATTTCATGTTCAACATGAAATTATGTCTTATTTCACGTTTTTCCCGTGCAAGCTGAAGCATCCCCCTTTACCACCCTCATGTATGTACTGCAATTTCCGTCCCTGTTCATTAAAACACAATTTAATGATTTATCTGGGAAGAAACAATAATTATTTCATTTCAAGTTGTTGTTAATTTCCCCAGGGACTTTCTTTAATTAGTATCAACACAATAGTTCAAGTGATGTAACAGAAATTTCCCATATAAAAGAACGTGATAAAAATATTAAAACAGAAATGAAAGTAGATCTACAAGTACAATCAAAATCCGGCTGTCAAGATGTTTGTAAATAGGAGCTATTTTACATTGTTACAGAGTCTTTAACCCTCGAGCTTTTACCTTTTATTATATGACTACCATTATTATTTAATTTCTGACTTTTCACGTGGACTTCCAGGTTGACGATTCCAACAACTGTTTGTTATCATACAATACAAAAGCACATGATCGGATGTCAACTTTCACTTTATTAAATTACCTCCCCTTTCCAATAAAAATTTGGCGGGAATAATCAAATTTACATAAAATTTCTATTGTTCTTCCAGAAAACCATGAAATTATTTTTTTGGCAGCCAGTGGCTATTTGACCGGCACCGGCAAAATAGCAAATTTGCTATTTAGCCGGCACTGAATAAAACTGTTCATTGATGTGATTAGTAGAGAATAAAAAATCTTAAGGCAGCAACCATTTGATTTTCTGGGGGGGGGGCTATGTTTTTTTTTTCTGTACAAACTTTTTTTTTCGCCTGCGGCGAAAAACAATCTATTTTTTTCGCAACAAGTCGAAAACAATTTTTTTCTTTCAATTTTAGCATTACATATAGTGGCAGCTGAGGGTGAAACAAACAATTTTTTTTTATCAGAATCAAAAACAAATTATTTTTTTCTCCAAAAACTGGAAACAAACTTTTTTTTCCAAAAAAAACCATAGCCCCCCCCAGAAAATCAAATGGTTGCTGCCTAATCAATAATTCTAAATCATTTTATGATTTATCACAATATCAAGCATTAATAAAAAATAAAGTACAATCAAAAATAAAATATTGAACATTTTTATAAATATATAATTTAAATTATACTGAACTTTATAATATTAATTAAAAGCATGAAAACACATTTGTAAATACATTATTAAATATATTTTTTCTATTTATAAATCTGTGCAGAATCGACAGACAATATTAATAGTTGTTTGCTATGAATTTCAAATGGACACATGATTTAACATTTGCAAGTGTTACCAAAGATTTGTATAGTAAGTCTTACTATACAAATCCTTGTTACAAAACCAAGTTATTGCCTTTGGAAATTGCTTTAGTCTAGCACAAGATAAATGTTGCCACTCCAAACAAGAACTACACATTACACTGGCTTCCTTTGAATCTACATCATGTGTGCATATGTTACATATGTAGATAGGGTTCTCGTTCTTCTCTTTATATATATGCTCTAAATAGTCAGGGGTGTAGCTAGGCCAAAATTATCATAATTGTGTTTCTCAAGTCTTCTCTTCTCATGGTATACTGAAAGACCGGGCATTGCTGGTTCCGTAAATGAAAGGAGTATACTGAGTTTCCGGAATGTATTAAGCTACAAAGTGACTATTATGATCATATTTCTATTTTACTTTTTAATTTATCTTATTACTTCACTTCTATTCTTAATAGATTCACCATATTTTTATTTTTGTCAAATTTTCGATGTGTACGCAACATAGTTTGTTTGGTGTTTTTTTTTTTGTAGATAAGAACTTTAAGTGCTTATATGAGCAATAGTAACAAAAGTTTTTAAATAGAAAATTTTGATATTTAATTATTATTCTTATTTTTATTCCAGTGAGATATAATTTAATCAGAGCCGGCTAAATAGAAAATTTGCTATTTTGCTGGTGCTGACCAAATAACCACTGCCTATATTTTTACATGTAACTTTTCATTACAAACTTTTCATAACATATGCATCATAAATAATAAACCATCTTTTGTGTTCTCTTACTAATGCCTGAGCATATATTAGCATCCTTTGTATAAATCAGGCTTTCAGAAAGTGGCTTTCAGCTGAGTCCAAACTCGGAACATACATATAAAGTTAGCCTACCAGAGACATAGGTTATCTTAGATATACCGATATACTGTTCCAAGTCCAGACAGATCACTGGCAAAAGTACTTGCTTGTCTGTTAATCCCTCCAAGTTTATGAATTGTGTGTGTGATTATTCAGATAATCTTCGTTCTTCTTCTTACACATTACATGCAACTAAAGTGGTTGAAATTATATGATGATAAGATAACTTAAAGACAAGGAATAACTCCAAACGTAGGACAGACACACAGAGAATGTAACAGCACAACATACTTCGAAAAAACTATGAAAATCGGCTGAAAAAGGCTTCCCTCATCAGAATTAGATCAACACAAAACACATGACTTGAAAACACAAAAAAAATACCAAAAGACTTTAAAAAGGCCCGCGTTGATAAATGTTTCCGTCCGCCCGTCTGTCCGTTCCCGATTTTTGAAAAACGCAAAAACTCCACAATTATAAAAAGGAACCCAATTAAGTTTTACACACGCAGTTGTTGTGCACCTAATATATGTATATATCAATAGATATGCATATTAAATTCTAGTGTGAATTTGGCACATTAATTTAAAAAAACAACAGTTTTTGTTTAAAAATAACCAATTTTGAACAATAGTTTTTGTAAACGTAAAAATTCATTAGGTATCACCCTTTCAGTGGTATGGGTATATAATATGTATAGCTTCTTGGTTTTCCCGTTTGAATGGTTTTACACTAGTAATTTTGGGGCCCTTTATAGCTTGTTGTTCGGTGTGAGCCAAGGCTCCGTGTTGAAGGCCGTACTTTAACCTATAATGGTTTACTTTTTAAATTGTTATCTGGATGGAGAGTTGTCTCATTGGCACTCACACCACATCTTCCTATATCTATTAAACTATACTAAACACCTAATCAAATGGCAAAATCAAACGACAAAACATATCAAACGAATAGACAACAACTGTCATATTCCAGACTTGGTACAGGCTTTTTCAAATGTAAAAAAATGGTGGATTGAACCTGGTTTTAAAGCAATAAACCTCTCACTTGTATGACAGTCGCATCAAATTCCGTCATTTTTACAACGATGCGTGAACAAAACAGACATAATCGTTAAAAAAGTCAAAATATGGTTACAGCAGTCATCACTGTGTTGCAATCTCAAAACAAACAAACATTTACAAAAAAGCACAAAAAGCATCTATCAAATTAAAAAACACATTCATTGTTTCGCGTGTTTGGCGTCAGAAAATGTTAACGTCACATAGGAAGAAATTTTGTCGATCAAAGTATATTCAAAACAATTATAATTTCACATGGGGAATAATATATGTCAACGAGACAGCAATCAAATGAGAGTTGGTGTAAACTTCATCGAGAAAGCAATCACATGATATTTGGTGTACACGTCAACGAGACAGCAATCAAATGAGAGTTGGTATATACATCACCGAGAAAGCAATCAAATGAGATTTGGTGTATACGTCAAAGAGAAATCATTCAAATGAGATTTGGTGTATACGACACTGAGACAGAAATCACATGAGATTTGGTGTAAACGTCAACAAGACAGCAATCAAATGAGATTTGGTGTATACGTCATCGAGAAGGCAATCAAATGAAATGTGGTGTATACGTCAACGAGAAAGCAATCAAATGAGATTTGGTGTATACGTCAAGAAGAAAGCAATCAAATGATATTTGGTGTATTTGTCAACAAGAAAGAAATCACATGAGATTTGGTGTATACGCCAACAAGACAGCAGTAGATGTAGAAGCGGAATATACGTCATAAAAAATCAATTGAAAATAACGAAAAGACATATTGTTTAATAATACATTTGTTTATACAATAGGTCGGGGTCTTACTCGTCCCTAATCTATAAACAAAAATATGTGGGTTGTATGTGACCCTATCGTGACCGTGGACAGTAATTTCAATATTTTTCATAAATTTATGTAAATTTTAATTAAATTGACAGGGTCATTTAGCATGATGACCCAGGCGCTAAAAGTATTTGATAAATTGAATACATATGCTACAGTGATAATCAATTTAATCATATGAATATCCTAAAGGTTTTGACCTCATGTATGAAAAATATGTCACCTCCTTAGTTACTGTATGCACTGGATCACCGTATACGTAAATCATGTTTTGTTTTAAACATATTTATTTATGGATTGGTGGAGTTAGAAACAAGACTTAGTTATTACAAATTATTGTATAATCCCTTTCCACCTTGCTATAGCCTGCTCTTTTTCCGAATTTACACTTGAGAGTGTCTTTTACGTACAAGAGATATTGCTTTTTTAACACGGCCACGGTAAGCCATTTATCGTCCCCTTCCGATTGACTATCATCAATACCATAGTCACAAATGGTGCCAAGGGAGAGCCGAAAATTCAGTCCCTGAAATTATTTTCACGGAACGGGATCGAATCAGGAATCTTTGCGTTTGAAGTCCGATGCGCTAACCGTGACACCAATATAAATCAAGTACTATGCTAGCGTACATATAGCTATGCTGATCACTGAACTTATATGAAAAGTTTTCTATCACTCTTCATGCTACTAGTCTAGTTTTGCAAATTTGTTTTGAGGCCGGGTCTACGAAAACAAAATCTTGTTTGTCAATATATTTTATTCAATCTCATTCTTTTTTCTGAAATATTTATTATTTTCTATCTAATATTATTGAAAATAAAACGCTGTTGGGAGTTTCCCTTCACTTTTAATCCACAAGATATAAACAGCTGCATGCAAGTGACAACAAATTAAATTTTTGTTTGCTAAAATGACAATCGAATGGCAGCTGTATATATAAACAGTACTGTCCATTCAACAAGCAAATGACCAGGTATATCAGTGGTGAATATTTCATAAAGGTAATTGTTATAATTTTATTATTTATATCATATTTATAAGTAATAATTTTGCTTTTGTTTAAATATATTGAATATCTACAAACGGTTACATCATGTATTTATTTGGTACAGAAGAAATAAGTGTCAATGATATTTTTGTTAATTAGTGTGCCTTTGTACACACTTACAAGCGGACACTTTGAGCCCTCCGTACACATCGAGAAAGACAAAGAAAAAATACCAAAACGGGCATCCATAAGAAAAAAAAAGAAGAAAACAAATCTGCACAGTAAATTAAAAATTGAACGACACTATCCCCACTAAAATCTGGAACTATAACTCACAAGCTTTCTGAAGGGTCAACAGCTTCTGTTTTACTTGTGATACCAGCTGTGTCGACCAAATAACTTGCTATTAATATTTTACCATTTTTATACGTATATTTAGATTTAACAGACAAAAGACAATGAATCATCATCTTTGTGTTTTTCTATTTGTCGGATTGCTATATGGTAAGTTCTATTGGTTAAAATAAAGTAATCATTTAAAATTGCGACTATATAAATAGTAGACTTTTTTGGTTCTGAGATTTCACTATAAAAAAGCTGTTGAAAAAAACTGTCAACGCCTGAATTTTCAACACAAGTTGGGGTGAATAAAACGGCAAAACTCATATGGTGCTACAGCTTTTTTTAATAAAAAAAAAAACATTTTCTAAAGGTGCTCTTTATTTCAGGAATTTCGTATTAATAAAGAAGAACACCCTTGTTTAATGACAGTTTCCTCTAAATTTCTCTCTTTTCTAAAAAAACAAAATAGCCAACAACCGTTTCGCACTATTTTAATTAACAGAGTAGCAGAAAATAAATTTGCTTCTACCTATTACGCTAGGTGGTGCCAGTTATTTTTATAATTTCTTCCTTTTAACCGATTGGTTTATAAATTATTCAGATAGTACTGCAATGAATACCGCCGTTGATGCCGTTTGAGTGTTCTTGTAATTTTATGATTTGTCTATTATAGGTTTATGAACATTCATATATCGGTATAACAAATTGTGTTTTGTTTTAATTAACTAACTTATTTCGGTATTAAGTTATGAATGAGTAAAATGCTCTGACTATTGCATCATATAAAATATGTATGAATAATAGAATATGTCATCTTTCAGGGAAGGTATGTGCCAAGAAACCTTGTCATTTTTACGATGTAGTTGAGTATTCCTCCTCACGTGACACATGGGAAAAAGCCCGAGAATACTGTCAATCAAATGGCGGTGACTTGATCATGATAGACAACCCAAGAGAGGATCATCGTATCCAAAAGTTTCTGGAGGATGTGAAAAACAGTAAGGAGGCAATTATTTTTCTCTAATTGAAGATCATTTTCGATCTAGTTAAAAAAAAAACCAGACCATGTGTTCGAGCTTTGCTTACAATGATAATACAACACTCCGTTTTACTTTTTATTCTGGTTATTATTACATCAGCCAATGAAATTTCAGCTTTCAAATTTTTGAAGGTGGGTATCAATTCAACAAAACCAGAGAATCCCGAATGGTTATTTAAAACAGAAAGTTGAATGGAGCGTTCTCAGATACTTATAATCAAAGCTTGGACACACGATGTGTATTTTTAATCAGATTTGACCCTTTTTTTAAAAACAAAATAAAATGTATAATGCTATCTTACTTCGTCATTTAGTACTGGCATGAAAATACGGATTTTTTTTGTGTTATTCAATAATGTTACAGCAAATTTGCATGATATAATATCATGCAAATTTGCTGTAACAAAATGTTAGAAATTATTATAAATTAAGGAATGCATCTCCCTCATGCAAAGCTCTGATTCTTTTCACGAATTTGGCTTTACTTTTTGGACCTTTTGAATTGCAGCTCTTCATATTTTATATAAGCTTCGGATTTCAAATATTTTGGCAACGAGCATCACTGATGAGACATGTATTGTCGAAATGCGCATCTGGTGCAGGAAAATTGGTACCGTTTATGTTATTATACCGTCGATATGTATCATTAGACTTTCAATGACACCTTGTCATTAAATTTTGTTTTATGTGTCTCAATAACAAATCAATGTAAACAAAAATCAACATAACATTAATTATATACCAGCCAAAATCATTTGGTTTTTTAACAATACTGGTGTTTGCACTACTGACGGATGTAGCCTAGTTGTAAAACATACACATTTGTTTATCTAATTATTAAAACGAATTAATCATCAAAATGATAAGGAAATTTTTGAAAGGGAACATTTTTTATTTTGACGAACGCAACCTATGTATTACTGGTAAATTATTAAACCAGGGATATCGTTACCATAAATTACTTAAAACCTTTACTAAATTTGTCCATAGATATAAAGATTTGGTTTTGAAGTTTGGTTGTACCTGTAGAAAACTTATTTCAAACAGGATAGCACATCCTCATTTTTACGGAAATGTTGTTAACCGTGCCCGGAAATTTTGAAATGATCCATGTAAACTTGTCGCTCCTTTAAATAAACTTATTCTAAAAGGTTACCTATTCAACACTGTAATAAGATCATTGAATATTGTTTTTATTGGTATAAATATTGATTTTGTTATCAGTAGATTAAAAGCTAACTAAATATTACTAGTATGTTATATACATATACATATTCATGGATCTACAATCTGTCGATACCTGTAACTTGGCATTGCACAAGGTCATGTTTTCTCTGGCTGTTTACGACGTCTTTACACAAAATCCATTGGATGTTGGATGTGTACGGATTGGTTGTTTAGTGTTAGATGCATGATTTTTTTTATTAGTTGTTAGTGGCTTTGAACTAGCTGTCAGATAACTACGAGTACTCTCAGATCTGTTCATTGTGTCTTTTTGTGTCGGGATGTATAAGTACCCGGCCACGTCCACTTGTATTTTTGTCCATCTGATGAGTTAAGCCTTTTTCAACTGATTTTTATAGTTCGTTCTTATGTTGTACTGTTATACCACTGTCCCAGGTTAGGGGGAGGGTTGGGATCCCGCTAACATGTTTAACCCCGCCACATTATTTATGTATGTGCCTGCATGTCCCAAGTCAGGAGCCTGTAATTCAGTGGTTGTCGTTTGTTTATGTGTTACATATTTGTTTTTCGTTCATTTTTTTACATACATAAGGCCGTTAGTTTTCTCGTTTGAATTGTTTTACATTGTCTTATCGGGGCCTTTTATAGCTGACTATGCGGTATGGGCTTTGCTCATTGTTGAAGGCCGTACGGTGACCTATAGTTGTTAATGTTTGTGTCATTTTGGTCTTTTGTGGATAGCTGTCTCATTGGCAATCATACCACATCTTCTTTTTTATATAATATTCATTTTTTTTAAGAACCAATATGCCGGATTCCTAGCATAAATTCTTTACGTTAAACAGGTTAAAACAAGATGAATAAATTAACTTCTAAGAGCTTACAAAAATTAAGGAATTTGTGAAATCAAATTTCAGACAAGCTTAACATTTATAAAATATACAAATACATTGCGTATGTGCCTATTCCAGGTTAGGAACCTTTAATTCAGTGGTATTCATTTGTTGTTGTATATATTATTTGTAATTCTTTCATTATATGTTTGTCACATAAATCAGACCGTTTGTTTTCTAGTTTGAATTGTTTTACATTTGACACTTCGTGGTCTTTTATAGCTGACTTTGCGACACAGGCACTTGTCTCAGAAAAAATATATGATTTTTTTTTCTGAGACCAGTGCCTGTGCTTTGCGATATAGGTTTTTCTCATCGTTGAAGGCCGTACGGTGACCTATAGTTGATAACTTCTATGTCATTTGGTCTCTGGTTAAGAGTGGTCTCATTGTCAATTAAACCATATCTTCTCTTTTTTTTAACACTATTTGGACTTTTTATTTTAGAGAAAACTGGAGATGGGTGGTACATAGGAGCAACATATGTTGACGGAGAATGGAGGATGGTAGACGGATCTCCAATGTGGTATACAAACTTCCCTAAATATCATGTTCAAACTGAATCCATAGAAATGCAGAGCCTCGACACGCCAAATGTACAACGAATAACCAACTACGCTGCTATATTTTATGACGTCAGTACGCATGGGTATGAAACCTATAACTGGGGTTATATGTCACCACGAGACAGAAGCAAGCTGGGATCAATTTGCGAATTAACACTATGCTGACCAGTGACGATAAATTCAATTTTGATATAATTTAATATCAATTAAATGTAATTCTATTCTACAATTAAGTTATACAAATAAAGATAAAAAATATATTTAATTTGACAGTCAACAATAAATGTTGACTAGAATAGAAACAAGCTAGGCCACATTTGCTCCATACCCGATATTAGAAATATGATGCTTGAAAGAGGCACCAGCCCGGCATAAAAGAAAAGCAATCAGGGCTGAGTTCAATATCGTAGAAGCTATGTAGCGGCTACGTATCTGCTATCAATATCTATGTAGCAACTAGTCTATAGCTACACGTTCAATATTCAAAATCTACGAAGCACGACGTACAATGTAGGTGCTACGATATTGAACTCAACCCAGGCTGATGTCTCCTTTTGAGAAAATATCAGGCAATACATTGTTAGAGAGGTTTAACATGGCCGCGTTCAATATCGTAGCTGCTACGTAGTGCTACGTAGATTTTTGTCTATTGAACGTGTAGCTAACCTATAGTTTCTACATAGATATTGATAGCAGCAATGTAGCCGCTGCGTAGCTTCTACGATATTGAACACGATCCCGTTCTCTGTGGAGGGGTCCATATGTGTACGGTTAAAAGACTAAATATCTGCCAAAAATAACCAACTTTCCAGTAGCAATCATTAAAGATCTCTGTTCGTCATATAAGACCCAACTTTTTCAGAGACGGATTCAGAACTTTTTGTAAAAGAGGCTGAATTTAATTAGGCGTTCAAGAATTATATTAAGTATACAGTTACAACCAAAATGCATTTACTTCTATTACATATTTATCATGACAAACATATGAAATAAACATCGACAAGTCGAGTATGGTTTAGACTGGAAACATATGTCGAGAATGGGTTAATATATAAAAATAAGAAGTTGTGGTATGATTACCAACGCGACAACTCTCCATTAGAGACCAAATACCACTTACATGTAACAACAATAGGTAGCAGTACGGTCTTCAACAATGAGCATTTCCCATACCACAAAGCCAACAATAAAAGTCCCAGAAATGACAAATGTATTACAATTGAACCTAGAAAACTAATGGCCTGATTTATGTACAAAATAATGAAAGACAAACATATATGATATGCAACAACAAGAGACAACCACTGAATTACAAGGACGTCTGACTTTAGACAGTCACATACGGAGTTTAAACTAGTTTAAAGGTTCCACCAACCCTACCTAGCATTGGACTGTAATGCAACAGTACAACGTTCGAACACACTGTAAAAATCGTTGAAAAGGGCTTAACTCGTCGGATTGATACAAAGCCGAAATATATCTAACACAAACACTGACTGGACGTGGTAGGGTACTTATACATCCCATAACAAAACGATACTAATTACAGATGTAAGAGTACTCGCAGCTAATAACAGATGAGATAGTTCAAATAATAACAACTTATAAAAAGAATCCTGCATCTAAAAACTGATTGATCAATCAGTACACATCCAACGGATTTAGTTTAAAGAGGTCATTATCGTCAATTTCCTAATGCACGTAGAGTAAGAGTTTGGTTGGCTTATTTGCCTTGCTTGCTTTGTTTGTATTAATGTTTGCATTGAAATTAAGAATGCGTGGCATCTGCATTCAATATATAGGATGGGCGGAATTAAACCTTCATAACGTTTGCAGATGTTCATCATTATTGCAATGCCTGCACAAACGTTGATACAAACAGAGCAAGCGAGCCATCCAAAGTCTTAACTTACAAGCATAAGGCAATGAGCTAAACAAAACACGACCTTGTGCTATGTAAGACTGAATCAGACTGATCGAGTAATAGTTCCGACTTTTTCCATCACAAAGATAAGGTCCAAGACTAAGGGCAAATCAGTACATTATGGTTAAGATTGGGGTCTAGTAATATTGAGTAATATTCAGAATAAATCAGTACAGTCGAAAACAGATAAAGGACATCTAGACTTTTACTGATTTACAGTTATGCCTTTATTCACATTATGTCAAAACTTCTTCTAGGAGAAAAGTCTACATTGCTAGTATTGTCAGCTTAAAAAAAACGCCATTGTGTAAAAGTTAGTTATCCAATCCAATAGAATCTTAGGGATTAATTAGTATCAAATGCATAAAGATCCCAGTGTCATTTTTCCAACGGATTGAATAGAAAACTGTGCAGAACGTAGACCTAAAGACCACTTTAATCAAGCGTTGTCGCCTGATATATTTTTTATTCAAATAAAACAAATGGTTTTATTAGTAGAATACTTACGACTGAGTTCTGTTTTGATACTACCCCCATGTCTAATGTACTTTTCCCCGTGTAAAATCGAATTGTGATTATTATCGTTAGCCCCATCGCGCAGATGACATACATAGAGAACAAAGAACCTGTCACGTATTGGACTCAAATAAAATAGGTGATGAGTACTTTTACATTCTATGTTTGTAACTTTTTTATTTCAGAGAGTAAAACACTATTACCACAATATTTAAAAAAAAATAAAAAAAATGTATCTGAATGCACCCGCGCAAGCTTGCTTTTCAAACGAAAATGGGACGGACGGAAAGACAGAATCATTGAAAGGGGAACGACAAATGCACGGACGGTCGATGGTAAACATTTGTGCACCCTTCGCCTTGTGACGGGGATATAAAAAATGCAAATACTAATACCATAAAATTTAATCAGTAAATCTCATCAACTGACTCTGTTGTATTAGAAAATCTTCCAAAATTTCTCAAACAATAACTGAACGTCAGCCATCCTGGTTAGTTAAATTTAAAGGTAAAATCACAAAAATACTGAACTCCGAGGAAAATTCATAAAGAAAAGTCCGTAATAAAATGGCAAAATCAAAAGCCAAAACAGAATGAATATACAACAACTGTCATCTTCCTGATTTGGTACAGGCGTTTTCTTATCTAGAAAATGGTTGATTAAACCTAGTTTTATAGCTAGCTAAACCTCACACTTGTATAAAAGTCGCATCAAATTCCATCATATTGGATGTGTGTACATACCAAACAAGACAAACAAACAATAGTATACAAAACACAACACAGAAAACTAAAGACTTAGCAACACGAACCCACCAACAACTAGGTGTGTTATCAGGTGTTCCGGAAGTGTAAGCGGATCCTGCTCCACATGTGACACCCTTTGTGTTTCTCATGTTAGTACAGATCCGGTAATTACATGTAGCTGAATTAGATAGGTGATCCTGATCGAATGGACATGTACTGAGTTTTAACTTGGTTCAATAAACAATGCAAGATATTAGACAGTGTCTAAATTTCAAATGGGTGTGTCATTAAAAAGCATGTAAAAGGAAGAAAAATAAGTATTTATGTTTCTTATATCCGGCTTTTTAAACAAATGAGATAAGAACTACAAGTATAAGGATAACTTTTGATAAACATTTATTTCATAATTAACATTTCTTTATTTCACAGATTGTTCCTAATTTACTTCTGTCCCTAGGTGAAACGTACCCCCAGTTGTAAGTTTCATAACCATTCGCTGTGACGTCATAAAATATGGCGGCGAAATTTGTAATACGTGCTGTGTCAGATGGAGAGTCTGACATCATAAATGCTTCTTGGACGTATTTAGGGAAATTAGTGTACCACATTGGAGATCCATCGGCCATTCGCCATTCTCCATTTACATATTTGGCTCCTATGTACCATCCATCGCCATTTCCCTCTGAAAATAGACAATAGACAATATATATTAGCACAAACACATTTACATTAAATGCAACGATATGGCATACAGTATTAAGACAATACACTAAAAATAGTTTAATTGATTTTTAACTTTATTAGAGTGACAGTGGTATTAACAGATTTAAAAGGGCTGTTTTAAATTGATAGTACAAAAAAAATTATCAACAAAGCAGAAACCACTGAAGATCTGTGTGCTTTTTTTCGAGCTATATAGGCCACTGAAAATTTGTCGGGAAATAGTTCTCTCTACATTTTTTCAAACATTTAACACTGGCACACTTTTCTTTGAAAAAAAAATATATCTTTTTAACAATATCTTATAAAATTATAAAAAAAAGTAGTCGATAAAAACCGAAGATTCCGAAAATCTGGCAAAAATTCCAAATTAAGAGCAGTGAATTTTTTTTAGCAATAGACTGGACACGAAGTTGTCTGTTGTTAATAAATGAAAATAGTCCCAGGCGGAGGTATCTACAACCATGTCATGCATGTTAATGTGATATTAATTTTAAAATTAAATGATTTGATTTAATAGCAGAACCTGGATGTACACCTCAACAGCTTAAAGCTCAAATCGTTTAAGACTATACCAGAACAGTGTATGACTGAGGTTGTGGATGGGGGTCCGTCGTTTCTGTATCTAACTTAACTTGTTTAGCAATTTATTCTCTATATTCCGAGTCCATTATTACAATAAATAGAAAGGTAAAAAATACGTTACTGTTTATGACGTCTTCCAGCATTTTGTTGACACGGTAATCTTCATTAGGGCTACCAATCTGTACCAAATCTCCCCCTTTTCTTTGACAATGTTTCCTGGCTTTCTCCCATGTGTCACGTGAAGGAGCATACTCGTCTACGTCATAGTAATGACAAAACCTCTGTCCTTTGTTTTTTTTACCTGACCGACGAGCTTCAACTTAAATAATATATAAACCATGAATTACGAAGACCGAACAGCTTCAAATTGAATAATATATACATCATGATTACGAAGACCGAACAGCTTCAACTTAAATAATAAATACATCATGATTACGAAGTGCACAATACCTCCGTTAGTCATCTTTAGTTGACCGACTAGCTCCAACTGAAATAATGTATTGAAGAGCACCTCTGTCTGTGTTTTTTACTTGACCGACCACCTATATATAAATCATAAACTATAAACCAAACCTCTATTTATTCTCGTTTGAATTGTCATATCGGGATTTTTCATATCTTACCATGATGTATGGATCTGTCCTTTGTCGAAGGCCGCATTGTGACATATAAATGTTTTAAAATTACTACTGTAACAGTAAATAACTTCATTTGACTTCTGCTGGAGAGTTGACAATCATATACCATTTATTTACAGTTTTTTATTTTTTATTTGCATTCATCAATGTACCTTTTGTGTATTGGTATTTACAACTTGCATTTCCAATAATTAAATTATTTTGACCAGCTCATAATTTTACAATAGAACGAAGATACTCCAGCTTCTCCTTCCCATTTTATATCTCATTTAGTCTAAACATATTTTATTTATAGTGGATTGGGAAAGAAGTTTTGCAACTTCTATTAATCCCTTTCCACTTTGCGGGTGCGAGTGCTGCCTTGTAGAGGCATAAACCTGCTCTTTTTTCGAAATCTAGAAGGGTGTCTTTATCGTGCAAGAGATTTTACTCTCTCTTAACACTGGTCTCTTTCCAGCGGACTATCATCGTTTTCTTAAGACCATACTCGCATTTTATGAATTGATTGATTGATTGATTGATTGATCGTTGTTTAACGCCACTATTAACACTTTTGGTTGTATCGTGGCAGCACATTTGTATTGGCATAAAAAGCTGGAGTGCCAAGATAGAACTACAGACCTTCGGCTGGAAAAGGTAAAATCCGAGTCAATTCAGATTGAAGTCGATCGCACCTTCAAATGCAGGGTTCAAACTCGCAACCTTAAAATCATTTGTCATATTCTTAACAAATCATGTACGTTTACGATACTTAATTTCGTACAGCAACGAATCGTCAATAACAATCGGAACTGTTTGGTACAAAAATTATTTTTAAAGTATAAAAAAAAATAATCTTACCATGTGCTGCATACACCACGAACACTAGAACACATACTGTTAACTTTAGACTCATGGTGGTTTGCCTATAATATAACGCAATGAACAAGAACAAACATGTTTAAATAACAAAAAAACATTTAATTATTAAATAAAATCAAAGAGTTTTCTCATCAAGTTGGAACTCATATCACAACTCCTTATATCTTTAAACCAAGCATAGAAAGTAAATAATGGCGAAACATATACTATATAGTAGTTGTTTTCATTTTAATTACAAACACATGAAAAAAACACCTTACAAAAAGCGCATAGTGTAAGTCGTTCACTAATTAACATGTCTTTCATACACGTTACTGAATTGACAAAACATTGTGTGACGATATCATCATGGTTCTTGGATTCATATTAGAGTTATTATGAATCATACGTTTGACGAGTTGTGAATGAAAAATCTGAAAATGGTTAAAATTTTGAACGGCTTATCTTGATCAATCAGTAAATCGCCACAACCTTATTTCAGACATCAAATTAAAAAAACTTTGTCAAAAATACATTGAATGTTATCAAACGTCTCTCTTATAAATAAGATAGAATCAATCCAGCGACAAGATTAAAAAATTGGTTTATTGACCGAGAAATAAATTTTTGTTTTGCATTAATTCATTATATTCAAGACAACAAAGATAGCATTTTAAATATTTTCCCCCTTTTGTGCAGAAATAAAAGTATTTATAAACTAAATTTTACATACCTTGTATATCAAGAAGCAACCGTAAACAATTAAAAGGACCAATAACTCTTTATATATATTTATTTTTCAAAGCCAGATGTTACAGATGACCAGTAGCAAATAAATACAAAATACGAGGGTCTGAATAGGAATTACGTAGAAATGACGAAAACATGCAGCAAAAACGGTAAATAAAAATAAATATTAGACATAAAAAGACTAAAACTTTAAATGATAGAAAACAATGTATTTCTGAAATATAAAGTAAAAGAGCATAATGTACAAAATATATAAAGAAATATCGAGAATGATTTACAAATAAAAAAGGGTATACAAGTAAAAGACCCCCCCCCCCCCCCCCCCAAAAAAAAAGAGGACCCCGTAGCAGACCCTCTCTTATATTATTAATTGTTTGGTAAATTTTGTCATGTATGTTTATGGAATATCACAGCTGCAGCACATTGTAATTAATTATAATTGATGATATTGATAATATACTTTATTTATGTGTTCACTGAAGGCATGATGGGAATGATTAATGACGATAACACTTCATGTTTGAAATGCAAGAGAGAGAAAAAAAGTACCAAGGGGATAAACAAACTCATAAGTCGAAACGAACCGACAATATCATAGCAAGAGACGAAATTGAACACAACCACAGTCTACAAAACACATCATATTTAAACTTAAGCCTCAGCATTACGAACCCTACATGAAACTTTGGTTCAATTTATTCACATAATTATCTTGCCATTCCTTTGCAGCAAAATTCTAATAATGCCTGCATATAGAGTATATACCTTAGTTAATGCCATCTAAAAGTTTTCAATTCAAATCACAATTTCTTTTGTTTTTGTTTAAAGAATCCTTCTAAAACATCAACTACACTTTCTCTTCTTTTATATCTTTTAATAAATTGCTTATTCACAACTTTTTAAGTACAAATGTTAACATCATCAAACACAACTTTGCAGAACAATCCATGCGGTATATTTACTTAGCATTTCCACAAAAGGTGTCATATTAAGCTCAAATAAACCTTGATTTCATTTGTTTTTTTAAGTGAAGTAATAACCCCAGCAGTGCCTAAAGTACAACAGAAGTCAACTTTAATTAGCACCATTTTCTACGGAAATATCATATAAGTGATCATTCTTTTGTCAACATATCTTTTGATTTTGTCAGTACTTTTTTTTTTTAAGTTTTCCTTGAAGTTTGTTATTTTTGTTATACAAGTTCATTTTCTGTTCGTCATACATAAATTTACTGAAAACTTTTATTATAAAACAACATCTTCTAATTTAATTTGTTTTCGTTGGAGGGATATCTAGTTTATAAAATGAACTGCGTCGGATTGAAACTCTTGCATGAACGTGCACATAGTTGCATACACAAGCATAAAACCTTATTGATTTTGGAACATTCAAATATGAAATAAAAGATGCATTTTGATCATCTTTGTAGGGTTCTCATGACATTTCATTTGTTTAACAATTACAGACTTTCAGTATAAATGATTTCTACACGACATATACACATCTTAATGAAGTTCTAAAACACTGTTACTCTTTCCAACATTCAATAACATTTACATATAAATCATATATGGAGAAACAAACTTCCTTGACACCACGAGTTACATCAAGAACGGAACCATTATAACGGATCTTCATACCAAACAAACCGCGGACAAACATTAATTTCTTTCTCCTAAAAGTTGCCTTCCTAAACAATGCTCCCGTGGTATCCCATTCAGCCAGGCATTGCGAATCAAGAGATTATGCTCGACTGAAAATACGTTAAATGCTATACTTGGAAAACTACGTAAACATCTAGTTATTTGATTATACAATAACAACATCATTGATACAGCGTTCGAAAGAGCAGACAGAACTAGTCACCAAGAACTTCTAGAGTACAAAGATAAGAATAAAGCAGTTAAAAGAACACTTCTTGTACTCATTAACCATCCTGATTTTAAAAATATGTCATCCATTGTTTATAAATTGTTATTTGGATGGATAATTGCACACATACCACATCTTCCTATACCTATTCAGATGCATTGGAAACTTTTAGAAAATTACTCAAATCTAAAGAAAGTATTTTCCTCACCACCAGTCATGTCCGTCAGAAGACCTAAAACATCTGCGACTAATTATTGATATCTGTATTAGCAAAGCAGCCTACTAACACAAAGGTTCCTGGTGAGATTCCCGTTCCGGAATAAAAATTTCATGGACTGAATTTTCCGCGCTCCCTTGATACCGACTTGGTGTTCAATATAATTTTTAATGATGGACTTATAATTTGTTAAAACATCATCCTTGTCAAATGATATGTCTTGGTATGTGGAATTACCTGAGTGCTCATTTATACCTAATTCCTTTACTAGAGTTTGTAATTGACACTGTTGAACTGTTTGTTCTCAAAATTAAAAAAAAAACACTTTATAAATTACATGCGTATGAAGATTTTTTCCACACTAACCTTCAACAGGAATGCTCAAAAGCAAATATTTGAGAGCCAAAGATAAATAAGTATAGAAAAAGTTAGCTAGCGAGATGACAAAATTGACCATAAAATAAAAGCCAAATCTAACGTAGGTCACTGTGCCTTAGGGAGTTGAATCTTCAGTTTTCATAAATTGTAGGAAGACAATTTTAGAATGGTGTGTTATAAATCATTTAAAGATCAAAATTCGACTTCTCAGAAGTTTCCTTCCTCCAAAGCGCTTCCTTTGATTGGGATAGTTAAAAACGCGTATAGGTTAACCTTTGAAAACCAATGGCCGAAACAGTCAAACAGCTTGCTATATGAACAAAAATTACGACAAAATAATAGACAAGTTCAAATAAGGTCAACATTAATAAGTTATGATAATAAGTCATTTGCCGTTTAGTTCTTTTTTCATGAGATCGTTTTTATCAAGATTCTGATTCGATTATGTTGATTGAATTTGATGGCGAAATATACTGTTTTATTTTAGGAGATGTGTGTCTCATCAATCGTTTGCTCACGTACAAATAACGAGAATCATGTTTTGATATTTGAATTTAAAAACAAGCAACTGTATGTACTAACTATTATAAAATGCATTTATAATCAGAACCAATACGTGTTGCACTTGATTTGTTAGTTAAATTTACTACATAACAGATTAGTTTTTGAGTTTTTTTAAGAGAGAGTCACTTTAAGAAAGATCGTACAAATGTTATGACAGTAGGATGATTAAAATGATGAACATTGGTAAACTACTGTCGCTTTGAATTATATAAAATAGAACCAAATTATAAGACTGCTTACATAAAACGATGTTCCATTGTTATATAAAGAATGAACTAGTTATTTTCAAAAAGTTTTAGAAAAAAGTAAAATCACAAAAATACTGAACTCAGAGAAAAATCCAATCGGAAATTCCATAATCACATCGCAAATCAAAACAAAAAACATACCAAAAACGAATGGACAAGAACTGTCATAATCCTGCCTTGGTAGAGCAATGTTCAAATGTAAAAAATGGGGGATTAAACATGGTTTTATAGCGCTAAACCTCTCATTTTGTTTACAGTCTAATCAAATTCCGTTATATTTACAATGATCCGGGAACTAAACAGACACAATAAATAAAAGAGTCAACACATTGGAGGGTTTAGCTTGTTTTAGACAAGACTGCATGTCGAAATCAAACGAAATATGAATTGATTGATAATTGCTTTACGCAGCATCAACACAAAAAGGTTAGATCGCGGCGAGCAAATGTTACATTATAAAACTTAAGACTATGCTTAGTTTCTTGACCTTTTACCGTCATTCCTGTATACATGTTTATAAAACGGGTAAAAATTACACCATTGTCTATTAGCGCTTTATCTCGTGTGCGATTATAATTGCTTTGTAATAAAAAAAAAAGTGTCCCATTTACCCCGTTATATAATTGATAATTATCACTTCAAAATCTTGTTTCAAGTGGCGAAATATGACCTAATAATTACTGAATACTGAATACTGATACGTCATTTTGTAACAATTATTAATAGTTTAAGAAGAAGAAAGTTAAATTTCTCAGGACTATTACAGTGTTATACATATATATATTTGTGGGAAGCGCAACATTTTAGAATTTTGGAATGATCTATTTTTGAAAATCTTTCAAGTTAGTAATGAATTTTACCTTCCAAATTATTTGCTTTAAGAGTGCTACATTATAAATATATTAAGGAATTATAATGTTAAGTGTTGAAAAAATAATACTCTAATCAAAAGAGGTAAAACAAAAAACTAAACATCTAGTACTGCTTTGACCTTACATGAATAAAATAAGTTCTATGTAATTTCAAACGTAAAGCAGACAGCATTAAAAAACATAAAAACTATTAGGGGGCTAATGTAAGTTCACAAGACAAGAATTCGTGCACTTTTTAAAACTTTTAATCGACAATACGTCATCCACGTTTTGAAGATATTTGAATATATGTTATTAGAAAATCACCAATTTTAACGAAATATAAAAAAAAAGATGTGGTATGATTGCCTATGAGACAACTGTCAACAAGATGAGGTAAGTAGGCTTCCTCTGATAAAGGTTTTGACTTGAAAATCGCTGAAACATGTGCTAGTGTTGAAGTAGATTTACAATTTATTCTATCCCTTTTCCTCTTATCATGATTAAATGATTACAAAAATAGAATAGAACATTATTTAGGTAAACTAGTGCGGTGACAAGTTTGCTGATCAGAAATTTTAATCATTGTGATATGTATAATATTTATTTATATATTCGAAAAGTGATACATTCGATCCAAATAACTGTTCAAGACCATAAACAAAAATTCAAGCATAAGATACTCAGGTATAGTTTGTTACCCCGATTTTGTTTTTTGTCCGTAGATTTACGAGTTTTGAACAGCGGTATACTACTGTTGCCTTTATTAATACAACATTACTGTTGCCTTTATTAATACAACATTACTGTTGCCTTTATTAATACAACATTGACAACATCTTAATTTTCATTGCTTTATTTATCAATATTTTCTATACAGTTAAAGAAAAATATGTCTTAACCAAACTGAAAAGGAGGAGAAGGGTAATTATCAGTGACATATGACAAAATGCCAAAATACATTAACACGTTTATCTGAGTGCAACTGTCGATGCTTAATTATTGTTCTATTAACATAATGTCCCATATAATATAACTGATAATTATCACTTTGTCTCTTGTGTGTCAAATAACGACTTCTATTATCCTAATTAACGATGTAAAAAACAACCTATATCTAAGTACGTGATAAAAGCTTAAAAACTTTTATATGTTTATATAGTGAGACAAATTAAATCCTGAAATAGTGAATAAAACGCTGGAAAATGGTCAGATAATTCTAAGCACACATTAATGATTTATAATGGCAAACACATTTTTTTGCGACTTCAAATGAATAAAACGAATTTAATAGTTTTTGTTTACGTTTTACATGGTATATGACCAAAACAAATCACAGTTATTAATTTCCATAGGTCAACATGTCGGAAAAAGTCTTAAGTTTACTTGGCAATCTCTTATTTGCCTCTGATACATACATTTTGTGGAAAGGATCTACTATACAGGTCTTATTTATCGAATAAAAAACATTCTCAGGGTCACCAACGTTTTATCAGATGTAGTATGTAAAGGTTTTTGAACAGATATATCATATTATGGAGGGGTATTTGCGAAAAATACCCGACAAGGAACTGTAAAATATATTAAGTCTTAAGACGAGGGAAATGTGATTCCAAGACTGTTCTTTTTTCGAAATTGCTTTCCATAAGATGGTATACCTGTTTAATTACTACAAACATATAATGATGGAAACTCTGTACCTGTGAAAGGATTTTTTTTTCGTTATCCATAAACATATAAAAAAGAAGATGTGGTATGATTGCCAAAGCGACAACTCCTCACAAAAGACCGAAATGACACAAAAGATAACAATTATAGATCACTGTACGGCCTTCAACAATGAGCAAAGCCAGGATCGCATACTCAGCTATAAAAGGCCCGGAAATGACAATGTATAACAATTCACACAAGAAAACTAACGGCATAATTTATGTACAAAAAATGAACGAAAACAAATTATGTAACATATAAACAAACGACAACCACTGATTTACAGGCTCCTGACTTGGGACAGGCACCTACATAAATAATGTGGCGGTGTTAAACATGTTAGCAGGTTTCCAACCCTCCCCTTAACTTGGGACAGTGGTATAACAGTACACCATAAGTTCGAACTATAAAAATCAATTGAAAAAGGCTCAACTCATCAGATAGACAAAAATATACAAGTGGACGTGGCCGGGTAACACAGTTTACAAGTTTATTAGAAAACTATTTCGAAAGTCCTCGAAGACCTGGCAGTGACTCTGGACTCTTCTGATAGTGAAAATAGTTTTAAAAAAAGCCCGGTTACATATATTTCCAGCGCAGGTTTACAAAAATAATGAGATGTTGTATCAGTGACAATGAAACAGCTATCCATCTATCTAGTAGCAATATTAAGGTCTTTGACAATGCAATAAACATATACCGTATACTAGTAGTCGGCTATAAAAGATTCCGAAAAAGTGAAATAATTTATAACAAAACCATTTCGTAGAACAAATATGACAGACAGTAGCCAACGACAACCATTGAACTACAGGCCCTTGACTTAGGACAGGATAATGAAAAGTACTTCGGGCTTTAACATGTCTGTAATATATTTCCTGCCTTTTTCATCGTCGTATTTTGTCCAGCCATTTTTAATTAATTTTATTCTGTTTATTTTACATAAATTGGCATCCTTCTGCCTTTTTTTTTTAGTTCAAAACTCTGTCCTGCCTTTTTCAAATGCAATCAAACTCCACAAAAAACGTTTCAGAAATTAATAAAATACAAAATATCTGCATATGCTTGTGTTCAGGTAAATGCAAAATCATTATTCAATGCTTTTGAATTCGAATCTCTTCAGGGATGTTCAACCGGTCAGTAGGTAGTGAGTCATATTTTACTCAAACCTGTTCTCGTTCTGAGCATACATGAAATATATGCCACTGGACTTTAATCAACCAACAATCAATCAATCCCAAACCCCTTTAAAAGAAAATGAAAATTGAGTTGAAACAGTTTGGAATAAGACAAAGCAAGAAGGAAATAACGGAAGAAAGTACATGCCTTCGAAGCTACATTTATATGACCGGAAGTAAATTTTTCTAAAACTATAATGCAACATATTTCAGGTTTATATTGTATAAAAGTTGTGTTTTATGTGTTTTAATACAGACCCCGTTAGATAACAATTTAGGTGGCAAACAACTGGATCAAAATACATACAGTCCTTTGAATGCTTTTCATAACTATATAAAAATGACCGTTAGATATATATTCACGAGCAGGTATAAAACAGATTATAATACACAAAAAAACGTGTCTCCGTTGCCCCGCACATCTACTGCACTTAATTTTTTTTGCATGAAAGTTCTTAAAAATGTTATGGAATTTATTAACATCTATTAATATCTATTTCTTATATTTCTTATGGTAGAAATGTTGTTGAACCTTCGTTCCATACGAAATTGCCTCCAAAAGGGTCAATGCATTTTTTAAGTAATGTTCAATGTAAACATATGTATTGTCTTTTATGTTTTGGCAAAGTCCCCACATTTAAAGTGTAATTTGTCAACCTCAGCGTCGTGAATATACCGTTTCGTAACATGTCTATTAGCACGAAGACAAATCAAGAGAAAAATCTAACTTCATTATGAAGTAAACGACTTCAGCTTATATATTTTGTGCAGTAGACAATGCATATGCATAGATAAGTTGACACACTATTAACTTTTATATTCAGAAAAAAAGTAAAATCACAAAAAAAGAATAAGCTTAGAGGAAAATGCAATCGGAAATTCCATAATCACATGGCAGAATCAAAACACAACATACATCAAAAACGGATTGACAAGAACTGTAATAATCTTGCCTTGGTACAGGAATTTTCAAATGTACAAAATGGTGGATTAAACCTGGGTTTTTTTAGCGCTAAACCTGTCATTTTGTTTTCAGTCTCATCAAATTTCGTTATATTTACAATGATCCGTGAACTAAACAGATAAAACAGATAAAATAGTCAAAAAATTGGAGGGTTTAGCCTGCTTTAGACAAAACTGCATGTCGAAATCAAACGAAATATGAATTGATTGATAATTGTTTTACGCAGCATCAATACAAAAAGACTAGATCGCGGCGAGCAAATGTAACGTTATAAAACGTAAGACTATGCTTGGTTTCTTTACCTTTTACCGTCATTTCTGTATACATTTTATATAAAACGGGTATAAAAATACACCATAGTCTATTAGCACTTTATCTCGTGTGCGATTTTAATTCCTTTGTAATTTAAAAAAGTGTCCTATTTACCCCGTTATATAATTGATAATTATCACTTCAAATCTTGTTTCAAGTGGCGAAATATGACCTAATTATCACTGAATATTGATACGTAATTTTGTAACAACAATTAATTGTTTATGAAGAAGAAAGTTAAATTTCACAATATTATTACAGTGTTATACATATATTGTTGTGGGAAGTACAACATTTTAGAACTTTGGAATGATCTATTTTTGTAATGAATTTTAACTTCCAAATTATTTGCTTTTCGAGTGCTAGATTATAAATCTTTTGAGGAATTATAATGTTAAGTGTTGAAAAATAATACTCTAATCAAAAGAAGTAAAACAAAAACTAGATATCTAATACTGCTCCGACCTTACATAAATAAAATAAGTTCTATGTAACTTGAAACGTCAATCAAACAGCATTAAAAAAACATAAAAACTATTAGGGGGCTAATGTAAGTTCACAAGACAAGTATTCGTGCACTTTTTAGAACTTTTAATCGACAATACGTCATCCACGTTTTGAAGATATTTGAATATATGTTATTAGAAAATCACCAATTTTTACGAAATATAAAAAAGAAGATGTAGTATGTTTGCGTATGAGACAACTGTCCACAAGATTGAGGTAAGTAGGCTTCCTCTGATAAAGGTTTTGACTCGCTGAAAAAACATGTGCTAGTGTTGGTGTAGATTTACAATTTATTCTATCCATTTTCCTCTTATCATGATTAAATGATTACAAAAATAGAATAGAAAATTATTTTGGTAAACTAGTGCGGTGACAAGTTTGCTGATCAGAAATTTTAATCATTGTGATATGTAAAATATTTATTTATATATTTGAAAAGTGATACATTCGATCAAAATAACTGTTTAAGACCATAAAAAAAAATTCAAGCATAAGATACTCAGGTATAGTTTGTTACCACGATTTTGTTTTTTTGTCCATAGATTTACGAGTTTTGAACGGGCGGTATACTACTGTTGCCTTTATTAGTACAACATTGACAATGTATAACAATTCACGCAAGAAAACTAACGGCATAATTTATGTACAAAATATTAACGAAAAACAATTATGTAACATATAAACAAACGACAACCACTGAATAACAGGCTCCTTGATTTGGACAGACACATCCATATAAATAGAAAATGTCGATGGGTTAATCATGTTAGCGGGATCCTAGCTCTCCCCTAATTGGGAAGGTGGTATAACAGTACAACATATGAAAGAACTATAGAAATCCGTTGAAAAAGATGGATAAACATACAAATACTACATATAGAATGTTTATGCATAATTTTTAGGATGAGAAGATCATCAAAGTAAAGCGAGAATTATGTAACGTCATACCGAATAATATTCCAATTTCAAATACCACTACATAGAAGGAAATTTGAGGCATATTTATCGGCTTATGTTGAAATTAATGCCAAATTACATTAACACTATATCTAAGTTCAACTATTGATACTTAATTACTAAAGATTGTTCTATTAACCCAAATGACGGTATGATATAACTGACAATTATCACTTTTTCTCTTGTGTCAATTTATGATCACGACGACCGACGTCTAGTAACTCAATTAATGAGCTAAAAACACCTATATGATCGTACTACGTCATAAACTTTAAATGCTTAGAAACCTTTATGGGTTACTAAAGTGAAAACAAATTATCCTGAAATAATGGCTTTTTAATTCTAAGCAAACTTACGAGGTTACAATGCCAAATAAGGTTTTGTTTTGACTTCAAATGAATAAAACGAAATTAATAGACAAGGCAAAACAAAATTCACATTTTTTTTGTTTCTCATGCCAGTGTATGTTATAAAATTAACGGTACCAATTTTCTTGCACCAGATGCGCATTTCGACAATACATGTCTCTTCAGTGATGCTCGTGGCCAAAATATTTGAAATCCAAAGCTTATATAAAAGATGAAGAGCGATAATCCAAAAGGTCCAAAATGTATAGCCAAATCCGTGAAAGGAATCAGAGCTTTGCATGAGGGAGATACATTCCTTAATATATAATAATTTCTAATATTTTGTAACAGCAAATTTTAATAACACAAAAAAATCCGTATTTTCATGCCAGAACCGAAGTACTGGCTACTGGGCTGGTGATACCCTTGAGGACTAATAGTCCACCAGCAGAGGCATCGACCCAGTGGTAGTCATAAAATTAACGGAACCAATTTTCTTGCACCAGATGCGCATTTCGACAATACATGTCTCTTCGGTGTATTTTTGTGTAAAAGTCTTATTTAATACGACAATCTCTCAATCTGATACATACACATTGTGAAAAGGATCAGCACCATTATTTAGTGACGGGTTTTAATGGGACAGGATCTGCATTGCATTCCGAAAAACCTGAGATCACTCCCAGTTTTTGGTGAGATTTGTGTTCCTTAATTTTTAGTTTACTTTGTTGTGTCTTGTGTACTTGTGTGCTTGTCTTTTTCTTTTTGTAGCCAGATTATTTTCAATCTTTGAGTTTGACTGTCCCTCTGGTATCTGTCGCCCTCTTTTTTTCATTTGTCAGAATATTTCCTTTAGACAGTCACACTTACCTTTAAGGTCTTATTCATCTAATTAAGACCTTGTTACTAAAATTTTGATTAGTTGTAACTTGCAACATGTATTGGTTTGAAAAAAAACTAAATCAATGATCACTTCTGTATTCAGTTTAGCTTTGTCTGCTCAAGAATGATACCATTATGTACAAGTCTGACTTCAAGTAGTGTTATTTGACAATTCAATCTGGTATAAACAAATACTTTGTCGTCCTCGCTTTAATCACGTATACGTGTTTGACATTCGATAATGTAGTGTAATACGAATGAGAATATGATTTGCCCTTTTGATAATTTTTAACTGCTTGTTGTCATTTTTTAAATCTTTTAAGTGTTGCTTTGAAAGTCAATATAATTATCAACCTTTGAATCTTAAGTGATTAAATTCATCGACAGGTGGCGTGTAAACCTTAAATGTTTTAATAATTAGATCCACGTGTAATGCCCTACTTTTTTAGCATATAAGGAAAACGAGACAAAAATAAAATTTAAAGATTGCACGAGCTTTCATCAGGTGAATTCATAGTGATTTTTATTGTGTTTTTTTTTACCTTAATACTGCTATCATGGATAGACGTTTGATAAACGCTCTTCATTCAGGAAAGTTTAAACTGGCGAATATTTTAATACAAGGAGGCCAGAACGTTAATATTTGCAACTCAAAAGGCGCTACACCATTGATGTTGGCAAGCAAACTTAAGGTTGACATTGAAGATATGCCAAAGAAAATTGAGCTGATGGAAGCTCTTCTGAATCATGATGCAACATTGGCATCTGTTGATAGAAACGGACGAACTGCGCTTATGTATGCATTACACTCCGAATGTGTGGAAGCTATACAGTTGCTAAAAAGTCATGGACTATTCAACACAGTTAGTTCCCAAACGAAATTTGAAAGAACACGATCGATAGAATTAACATTTTTCAGCAGTTTTGAAAGTGATGAATAACTTTAGATGCTTGTGTTTACTTGAGGCGTCATTTCAAATACTTTGAAAAGTTTTGAAATATCAAATATATTGTTTTTCAATTTTGTGAAAATTTTCTACTGTCTAAAATGTATACAGTGTATACATAGATAATTAAAAATAAAATGCCTGTGTTAAAAGAAATGTTAATCTTTTTTTACTGCAATACTCCAAGGGAATCCCTTGGAAGGCGTTATCCATTGTCTCGTGTAGGTGTATTACCACCATTGCTTTCACTAGTTAGTTTTTTGTTAAATTTTCCCTTTTCAACAAATTGTGCCGAATTTAAGTTTGTTCAATAAAATGGAAAAAAAATATTTGAGTAACGTCTTATTCTGTCTAGTACTATTGACAAAATTGCACATACCATTTCATTACATATACGAAAATAAGCATCACTGTCATTTAATCAATCAAATGTGTCATCTCTTTTTACTGTTTACAAGCTTTAGTAACCATGTTCACTCAATTTTCCAAATATTCTGTAGAAACACCAAATAAAAAAAAATATGTTGCTTTGAAATACATGATATATGGTTATGACCCAGAAATGTTTTTCTGCAAGGAAATGTAAAATAATAACCAAACAACTGTTAAGGTTTTATAGTTGTAAAAATATGTGGTATTAGTGTCAACGAGACAACTCTCTCATATTTATTTTCGACCTATGTTCGTATGCAACCGGATGTGACGTACTATGATTTAGTGGTATAACACCTGTAAGGAGTCTGCTATGTAAAGTTCTTTTACCGTCACATAACTTTCGCAACACTGCATTGATAGATCAACAGGTTGTATGTTACTGCGTTACATTTCTGTCAAAATGTTTATAGTTCTCATATTATATTTCGAACTGTTCAATGCAACAGCTACTAGTACCTATTGTTATTCTTGTAATTAGTGTAAGTTCAAGTTTAACTTGAAATAGACGTAACTAGATGATAAACATAGAATGCAAATTGTTAATGAGTGATTTCAAAACAAGTAATGCAACCTGAGTTTCCACTCCCCCTGAAATATAGCTTATACCTCGAAATTGTGTAAATATGGTGGGTTTTTTTCAGTAGTATAACGCTGTTGAAAATTCATCAATTCATTGAGAAAAAAAAGCAAATCCGGGTTACAAACTAATACTGAGTGAAACGTATCAAATATACAAGGAGAATGTCGACACAATAGAAACACAACATTAAAATGTAACACACACAGAAACGAACTATAATATAACAATAGCCATTTTCCTGATTTGTTCCAGACGTTGTAAGAAAAACAAATGTTGGGTTGAACCTGGTTTTGTGGCATGCCGAACCTCCCACTTTAATAGCAATATTAAATATAACATTAAAATGACAACATTAAATGACAGGACTACAATACAAATAAATGGGAGAACATATAGGACATAGAAACACACGAATGATAGCTAGCAAAAGGAACCTGGGTTAAAGTTTAATATGCAAGACGTGCGTTTCGTCCACACAAGACTAACCATTGACGATCAGATGAAAAAAAAAAGAAAGCCAAATCAAGTACAAGGTACCAAGTAGTATTGTGAATATCAAAGTCCAAAAACAAACAAAAAATATCTTTAAATCTGACGTTTATATTTGTGAAATGTATCTCAAAAACAGCTTCAAAAGTGACATTTTGGTTTTGAGACATAACAGTCAGGGAATGTGTTTTATGCATGCACTGCTTGTTCACATTTGGTTTTATAATGATTAAGACAATATGAGTATGTTGGCTGCTCTAGCCCAAATTTGACGTTTTTATCTATAAGTTATTCATTTTGCTCACACATCGGTGTCCATATAATTGCATTCAATGCGAATGTCATACAAGTGAGAGGTTTTGTTAACTATTAATATATTGTTTTGAATTCACAATTTTGACATTCGGAGTTCGGCATTAGTGTTTTATTACATTTTGTTCAATTATGGAGAATTCTATAAATGGTAAATAAAGGCAACAGTAGTAAACTGCTGTCCAAAAGTTATAAATCTAGCCATGCAGGCTACAAACTAAAACCTAAGTATTCACATGAACTATATGAGAATAAGTTTATTAAAACATTATTTAAGGTATTGGCAGTTTTAAAATTCACACCTTGATTCAATTAGACGTTTAAATTGTTAATAAATATTTACAGAAGTAGTTCGCATTACGTATTAAGCTAAAAATAAACAAATTTAATGTCAAATTATGTTCACATGCGGTATCTCCTAAGCAAATTAAACTTTTGATGACATTTGAGATGCAACACTGTTAATGAAATTTTCTTAAATAAAATTAAAAAAAAAAGTTGTCTGTTGTCTGTCTATATTCACTTGGTTTTAATTAACCATATCTTATCATTTTGTTTGTTCCCCAGCTTGCTCATAAATAAAAGTTGAAAAATGACAAAACCCAAAAATAAGATTTTTATTCAATAAACTCATCATTTCCTATTAAGGAACCAAGTTTGCTATTGTAAAAATAGTTAAACAAACCAATGATAAATAAATTAGTAGTGATTGTATATTTGACTACTTTTATGTATCATATCATATACAATAAACCTTTGATATAATGTTTAACTTTTTATTATAAAGACGTTCTATCTTTTGAATTTTAATGGAACATCATAATGATTGTCAAACAAACATGCTTGGAACTTTTTCGTAAAAATAAATCTATGATCCCCATCAATTGACCAAAATAACGAGCTTTGGGATATAATAAGACGTGTCACGGTACTTGTCTATCCCAAATTCATGTATTTGATTTTGATGTTATATTTGTTATTCTCGTGGGATTTTGTCTGATGCCTGGTCCGTTTCTGTGTGTGTTACATTTTAGTGTTATGTCGTTGTTCTCTTATAATTAATGCGTTTCCCTCGATTTTAGTTTGTTACCCCGATTTTGTTTTTGTCCATGGATTTATGAGTTTTGAACAGTGGTATACTACTGTTGCCTTTACTTGGGATAGCCTTTCGTACACGGAAACACATTCTAAGCTTATTCAGTTTATCCATGAACTCTGTTCGCCACATGTGTATGTCTTTGATCAGATGATTAAAAGTTGATTAGAACTGAAATGAAAAATCAAATGTTGATTGAGTACCTCGTTGTATAACCCGAAACTTCACATTTTAAATATTTGATACGTGTAGTTTATGCATTTATACAGTTTAGAAGTTGGAAGTGGTTAACAATGAAAGAACGTAGAAATATTCGCCTCCAGCTAACGACGATGATATGCCTTTGCGTTGTCAATCACTAACAACTCCAAAATTGTAATATCATTTTGTTTTGTATATACATATGTATGTGTTTCCCGCGGTTCCAGGAGAAAGTATTTCTTTTTTTAGTTTTACTTAACCAAAGATCGGCGCATACGTGTAGTTGTGTAGTCTATGACTAGTCGACGAAGTCCTTTATATTTGAGTTACTAATATACATAAGAAGTAAAATAATTCAGTTTGCAAAAAAATGCCAAATGAATGTTATGCTATATAAGATAATCAATAACTCGTTTCTCAATAAGCAAATAATGGGAATGTTTAGATAATTCAGTACAACATGAATGTCAGGGCCTTGATCCCATAGTGATTAGCATTTACTTGCCAGTAAGGTCGATTCTTCTCGAATTCATATTTCTATTTACTATTTCGAGTTTTACTAAAATTGTTATGGTAACTTAGGAACCGTGAATCTGGTTCGGGTAAACCCAATTGTTGTTTATGTAATTTCCTTTCCTTAGTTGAGGATTCAATTTGGACCAATGGAAGAGATCTGCATCTTATAAATCTAAACATTTGTAAATCTAAACATTTGATTAAAGTTCATAAGTTAATTATCTAAAATTCAACTGAATTCTGTCATTTCACAACAACTACAATATTTATTGAAATCTTGATTGTGTATCACTGAACTGCAGGCTAGGGCCATTTTCCATTTTTTTGTGACAGTACTCTTGGATTTTTATTTTTTTTTTAAGAAAGTGTGGACTGAAAAATCTATTCAGTTTTCAATTGATAAAGTTTCCAGTTACAACTCTCATCACAGGGAAACAGGTACTAATAAAAAAAAAAACAATATGATTGATGTAAACTGTGTGAAGCTTGTTTCCAAATCCTAAATTTGAAATATTTGTAAATTTCATGAATAAATAGGTTAAAACTACAAAATGCAACATTTTAAATTTTTTTTTTACTATTACAATGATTATGTTGGTATACATAAATTTAGGTTTAATGAACGACTACTAGTCCAATGAAATGTCACATTTAAAATGTTTAAATACATTAGCTTTTATTTTATTGGATAATTACTCATCAGTTGAGGTGCTCCTGAATTGGAGGAAGATTCGCAAAACAGAATTTTTCCAGAAAAAAATAATAAAATTGTTTCTCTCTCCTATCTCATGTAACCCCACGATCTTTTATTTGAAAGTTGTTGACCTACAAATAAAAGTATTTCATGTTGATGTTTGAATCATCTACAGCAAACATTATTATGTTTAGATTTAACAAATATCAATTTGTAATTAGTGTACGATCTCTGAGAATGATTTAAATAACCAGTGAAGGATATCCCTGCTTCTGCATAGTGTGGCATTCCAAGAATGACGTCACTATAGAATACAATGTAGGTTGGATATATTTGGAATGTCCGTCATATTAATTTTTCCGGATTGTAAAAGAAACGTATAAAGTGTATAGGAGAGCTCAATATACGATAATTTCGTGAGAAACAGAAGGGAAATGTGTAAAAAAGTGTTTGGCTTTATAACTGTTTTGATCTGAGCACCACTATGTTTACGAAACGCACGTCTGCTGTATTCAATTATAATCATGGTACCTTTGATAACTATAACGTTAGAGGTGCGATGTTTTATTAATTCTATTGTATTAAAATGAGACGAAGAATATAAATATATATATAATCATACATATCTTGTGAAAGTAGGTATGACGTTCAACTGCTGTTAAGCGTCAAGAATAATGGTTAAATACACTATACCATTCATTATTTAACATGTTTAACAACTATTCCCTGTTTGTAATCTTTAAATATAAAAGTGGTCTCATGCAATGTTGACCTTAGACATTTTTAGTTTTTCCTTTAGTTCTCTCTATAAAAACAACATCACACAAATAATAACAGAACAAAGATTTTAGATGTTAAAACCAGACATCTTTTTATAGACCATCGTCTTCGAATAGATCAGGCTTTACAGGTATTGTTTGGCACAAACATTTACGGCAATTTATTCTTGGTTAATAATATGTTTAGAATTTCGAAAATTCTGAAATTTGTTATCTTTTCATTGATGAACTTGACTAATACCAACCAATTATTAATTTATTGATCTTAACTTTATTTTTTTGGTTTTGTTCCTATAATGTAAAATAAAAATATGTGCTTAAACTCAGTTATCATTTTCTATATGAAATAAGTACAAACTATTTTTACTATTTTCAAATTCCAAGTGTTGAACTATTTGACCGGTGAATAACTTTTGGACATCGATACAACATTTTGACCACAAAAATCATTATAAATCGTGCAACAGGATTTAAAGATTTAAAAAGTATGGTGATAGTTACTACGTCGCGTTTTACATATTGTATATACAGTTAACGTCAGTGCAGGATGTAGCCTTAGCATTTACAAATATTTATGAAGTAAACGTTTAGCAGTAGGGCTTGGTTTCTGCTTTTTATATTACGAAAGGTGATTTATAATCCCCCTTTTTAGTTTCTGTTGTCTTTTTTGATATTATAAACCACTTACATTCGTTGAACAATGAGTTGATCGTGCTCTCGGAAATAACTATTGCCCTCGGTTACACATAAGGGCAATAGTTACACCTAGTTGACAATAAAGAAATAGGAAGTTCATACTCCCACATGATACAACTATTGCCCTCGGCTATGTCTCAAGACAATAGTTGAACATCGGGGACAATACACTTACTATTCCACTTATACCAGCCAATAAAGGAGGGGCGAAAGATACAAACTGGACAGTCAAACTCATAAATCTAAAACAAACTGACAACGACATTTAAATAAATGTATAATGATTCGATTGAGTATTCGTTGTATAATCCAAACTTTACATTTTTAATTTATGATATGCATAGCATTTACATGATTCCACAAGTTCTATTTGCAGTACAGGTTTGGAGTTGACAGTGATCTACAACAGAAGGGAGTGTACAAATACACGTCGCTCATGCGATTGTAATATTATTTTGCCACTGTGTTGTCACTCACAAACAACTTCAAAATTGCACTGCACTGTTTTGTGTCTTAAACATATATTAAGTGTTTTCCGCAGTTCTAGGAGAAAAGGTGTTTTTAGAATTTATACTATTCACGGTATTTCAGAGTTTCACATTGAAAAACTCACACAAACCAAAGCAGCAGAGTCACGAAGGCATTGTTGTCCAATGGCAAATCAGTATGATCAAGTAAGGAAAATATGTTTATTTATCTATGACGGGGTTAATAGTCTTTGAAAGAGAGGCGAAATATACCAGAGAATATTTGATACTAATGACCGACAAAAACTCTGTGGACAAATATTGCATTGCGTTGTATATAGAAAATCGATTTTCATGTATGATATGATATAACATAAACATATTAGTATCAGTATCCCTGTGCATGTGTTACCCTGATTTTTATAAAATGTCGGCTTCGGGACGTCAAACGTCTTTGGCATGGATTCCAAATCTCTGACCTACAATTTTTACCGACATCATAAACCTTGACCGACTAGGGGATGTTTTCCGAAATTATCAAATCGACTTCCGCGATGCTGGTAAAGTAACTTTAGTTACTTTTATAATCACACTAAAAACTAATCAAACAGTTGTGGGATTTAATCATTATAATAATATGAAAAATGTTCAATATGAGCATAACACAATATAAGGCCAGCTTTTGGCTCTGTGATCTTTTATACTAGATAATTTTGAAGGTCGTGCGATTCCCTCAGTTTTTTTAAAAAGGCTACCTGTATCTGTTTCTTCTTAATCAATTTATCAGATTTTAACATTTGTAAAACAACCTTGATTTACCTTTTTTTATTATGATTATTGTATGTTTGTTAAGTGTTGCCTTTGAATGTCAAAATCTATTCCAACCTTTGCATATTACTTGCAGCCTTGATTGAAAACGTCGAAAATTATTTTTTATTAAATAACCAACGTGTGATGCATAATATTACTATTACGACAATTTTGACATTTGTTTGTACTATTGCCTATTATGATAATATGTTGATATAAGTTTTTGACATTTTTGACATTTGTTTGTACTATTGCCTATTATGATAATATGTTGATATAAGTTTTAACATGATATAGAGTTCAATTTTTATTTGATGTTTGAAACCGTCAATATTTTTTTTATAAAATGACCAACGTGTGATACATTATATTTCTATTACATTGTTACCAAGTCTGATTGACACATTGCTCTTACTATATACTAGTAGCATCATTATTTTCACCATTAAGTTCTTGTTTAACAATGTTGACATACTTGCATTGTCATTATTTACTTACCTTCATGATCTTATATTAAATATTTAAAGAGAGACAACTCCGACACGTTGAGGAATGTTTTCCATGGGTTTCATTTTCGTGATTTTAAAGCTGCTGCGAATATTCCATGATGCCGTCTTTATTGAGAGATGATATTTGATACCGTCCAATATAATATTTTACAAAATGACCAATGAGTGATGCATTATATTTCTTCTACACGTAGAAAACGAGATAAAGATAAAATAAAATCGGAACAAAAATTTTACGATCGTTTTGACATTTGTTTTTACAATTAATTCAAATTTCAATATTGATTTCAAACCATTGCATGTTTTGTGATGTAGCCTTCATTTGCAGGTAATGTAAGAATCCTTTGATAATATTATTTTTATAAAATGACTAACTAATGCATTACATTTCTACTAAACCATGTATACGTATATTAGAAAGAGATACAAAGATGAAATTAAACCAAATGAAATATTGTACGATCTGTTTGACATTTGTTTATATAATTGCTTTCAAATGTTAATATTGATGTCACCATACGCTTAAACCATGATGCAGCCTTTAACGACAGGTGGTGTTAGAGTCCTTCGAAGATTTTTTTATAAAATGACCAACGTGTGATGCATTAAATTTATAATGCACGTCTATTTAAAAAAACGAGACAAAGGTTAAAAAAAACATCAAACCAAAGATTGTACGATCTCTTTGACATTTGGTTGCACACTTGGTTAGAATGTTAACCTTTATTTCAATCTTTGCAAAATCCATGATGCAGCCTGTAACGACAGGTCATGTTTGAGTCCTTGAAGATTTTTTTTATAAAATGACCAACGTGTGATGAATTAGATTTGTAATGCACGTATATTAAAAAAAAAACGATACAAAGGTAAAATGAAATCAAACCAAAGATTGAACGATCTCTTTCACATTTGCCTGCACACTTGGTTAGAATGTTAACCTTTATTTCAATCTATGCAAAATCCATGATGCAGCCTTAAACGACAGGTGATGATAGAATCCTTCCCGGATTTTTATCATAAAATGACTGAAGTGTGATGATTATATTTATTCTGCACGTAAATAAAAAAACGAGACAAAGGTGAAATACAATTAGACCACAGATTGTATGAACATTTTGACATTTGTAAGTTATATTTCTTTCAACATGTTCAATATTGATATCATTTGAATATTTTGATTATCGATGTTGCACCATTCACATGCAATGTTAAACGACCGAACTGCGTTGTTTTATTAATTTTAGTGTGTTTTTTAAAAATGAGACAAAATTGTAAACAATACATATAATCTAATGGAATTCGGTAGGACGTTCAATTGCTGTTAAACGTCAAGAATAATAGTTATATACACTATACCATAGCACAGTGTGTCATATTCAACACCTTTTATTGTTAATTTTGTAATCTTTAAATATAAAAATGGTCTCATGCAATGTTGACCTCATACAATTTTAGCTTTTCCTTTTAGTTCTTTTTGTTATCACAACAAAATAGAATAAATAACAAAACAAAGATAGTAATATGTTATACATGTTATAACGAGACATTAATTTATGAACAATCATGTTTGAATAGGTAAATCTTCACCGGTTATGCTTGGCACACACATCTATGGCAATTTATTCCTGGATAATTAAGTGTTTAGAATTTCGATAATATATAATTGTTTTTATCTTTTAATTAATGAACATGACTCATATCAATCAAGTATTACATTAATTGTCTCAGTTCGTAATTTTTTATGATTTTGTTCAAATGATTAAAAGTTGATTACAACTGCATTAATACATTTAATTTAATTAAGAAGTTCGTTGTATAATCCAAAAATTTGTATATTTTAATGTGTATGCCTAGCTTATCTATGAGGTTGACGGTCCGGTATCTTTCGCTTTTCTTTTATAAAGTTATTTCACAAGTTATATTGCAAATTATGCTTTGGAGTAAGCAGTGATTTACAAAAAAAGGACGTGGACATATTTGCGTCGCACATGCGATTGTTATACTATTTTGCCCTTGCGTTGTCAATCACTAACCACTCCAAAATTGTACCGCATATTTTTTGTGTCTTAAACATAATTTAAGTGTTTTTCACGGTTCAAGGAGAAAATGTGTATTTAAAATTCAGACCGTTGACGACATTTAAGAGTTTCACATTGCCAAACGCACAAACCAATTTTGAAAGCAAAATAATCATGACGGTATTGTTGTCCAATAACAAACTATTGACCGGTAAAAAAATTGTGGAATAACAAAGCACAAATATTGCATTTTTTTAATGAAAAAGCATATTGAGGTATAATAAGATAGAACCTTTATTAAGATATAAAACAAACACATCAGTTTCCTTATACGTGTGTCACGCTAATTATAGTCAAACTGAGGCATCGCGACGTCAATTTGTTTGACATCCTTATTCTTAAACAGACTGGGAAAAGTTTTCCGAAATTATCAATTCTATTTCCGTTATGCTGGTAAAACAACTACTGTTTCTATTATAATTACACTTTAATCAATTCTTAGCAATCAGTTGTTGAATTTTTCAAAATAATAACATGAAAAATGTACAATATGAGCCTTACACAATACAAGGACATTATTTGGCTCTATTATTATATTAAACGAGCTAACATTCTGGAAACATGATCATCTGTACTTTTATATTGAATCATTTGAAAGATCGTGAGATCCCCTCAATTTTTATAAAGGCTACCTGCATTTGTTTCTTATTGATTAATCAATTTATCAGATTTTAACATTTGCAAAACAACCTTGATTTATTTTTATTTATTATGATTTTTTAAGTTTTTGTTTACTGTTGCTTTCGAATGTCAAAATCTATTCCAACCTTTGCATATTCCTCCATGCAGCCTTTATTAAACAAGTCGAAGAATATTTTTTATAAATTAACCAACGTGTGATGCATACTACTACTATTCCGCTCTTTTTGACATTTGTTTGTAAAATTGCGTTATTAGCTTCAAAATATGCATGAACAAGATACAGCCTTCAATTTTTATAAGATATTTGAAACTGTCCATTTTTTTTTTATAAAATGACCAAAGTGTGATACATTATATTTCAATTCTACTGTTGACAAATCTTATCAACACACTCCGCCGACTAAATACTTGTTTTTTTCCTTTTTTTGTTGCTGGCCTTCATGAGCGGATATTGAATGTAAAAAGCGAGACAATTCCGATACATTGTCGGAAATTTTCGATGGGTTTCATTTTCGCGATTTTATAGCTGCTGCGAACAAAGCAAAAATTACAAATACGCGAAATAAAACCCCGATATACGATTTTCTTCTCGCGATTCTGCTGCAAAGTTTATGTTACTCTTACCATGTGTCTGTCTTGTGAGGATTCGGTCTCAGTACATAAAATCTTTCAATCCTTAATGGTTTGATTTTGCATATATGAAAACGTCTCATAATAGTGACAATGATGATTACACAATGTGGACTGCTGAACCCCCATTTTTTTTCCTTTTTACCTATATTGTATGATTGTTTTTGGTCGCGAATCATTGTCATTATGATAGAATTTGATGCGACTGTCATACAAGTGAGAGGTTTTAATAGCTACAATACTAGATTCAATACCCCATTTTCTACATAAGAAAATGCCCGTACCAAGTCAAGATTATGTCAGTTGTTATCCATTCGTTGGATGTGTTTGTGCTTTTGATTTTGCCTTTTGATTTCATTTTCGAATTTTCATAGTTCAGAATTTCAGGATTTATTGTTTGACTTTTGTGTGCATGTTAATATAAATTTCTAACCTTTGCTTATTACTTGATGCAGTCTTTATTGAGAGATGAGATTTGATACCGACCAAATACTATGTTTTAAAAAAATTACCAAATGAATGTGTGATGCATTATATTTCTACTACGTGCACCAAATATTGTTCGATATGTTTGACATTTGTTTGTTTCATTTATTTGAATATTAATATCAATCTCCAACCTTTGCATATTCCATGATGCAGTCTTTATTGAGAGATGATATTTGATACCATTTATATTTCTACTACACGTAGAAAACGAGATAAACATAAAATAAAATCGGATCAAAGATTGTAAGATATTTTTTCATTTGTTTGCACAATACGTTTGAATGTAAATATTAATTTCCATTTGATGCAGATTTTATGATGCAGATTTTAATGGCATGTGATGCATATGTTATGATGCATATTTTAATGGCATGTGATGTAAGAACCTTTAAAGATTTTTTCATAAATGACCAGCGTTTGACGCATTACATTTCTATTACATTGTTGATAAATCTGATAAACACACTCCACTGACTACATACGGGTATTATCTTATTATTTTTACCTTTAGCTTTTTTTTTTAACAATGTTCACATACATGTATTTTCATTATTTTACTTATCTTCAGGAACGTATATGGAATGTTTAAAGAAAGACAACTCCGATACATTGAGATAATTTTTTCGAAAAAAAACACCATTTGCGGTAAATATTAGAAAACGGGACAAATGTGAAATTAAAACGAACCGGAGATTGTAAGATCTTTTTGACATTTGTTCATGTTATTTTCATGTAAATATAAATTTCCAATCTAGGCATCTTCGTTTATGCAGGCTTCTTTGGCAGGTGATGTTTGATACCAGTGACGACTTTTGTTAATAAAAGAACTAACGTATGATGCATTACATTTCTACTAAACGTATATTAGAAACGAGACAAAGGTGAAATAACACCAAACAAAAGATTGTACGTTCGTTTTGGCATTTGTTGTACAATTTGATTTAATTTTAATATCAATTTGCAACCTTTGCATGTTCTGTGAAGCAGTTTTCAATTGCATTGATGTAAGAATCCTTCAAAGATTTCTTACAAAATGACCGACTTGCTTTTTTTTATATTTTTTTACTGTATTCAAAATTAGACAAATACAAATATATACAATTTAATCAAAGGCTGAGCTTCCTTCAAAATTATTGAAAATAAGTTTTATTGTTGCGTAGATTTAACAAAAAAAAACCTTATATACAAGGGATAATTATCTGATAAACGCTTTATTCAAGAAATTAAATTTTTTTAACGAGCAAATATTCTCATCCTTCATTAAAAATTAGTTCAATCCAAAACAACTCCTTGTTTTAAAGATCAGTCTGAACCAATTATTTCTTATACCTATTCCAAAACAATTGCAACTAAGATTTTCAATTACAATTACGTGTTGACGGATCTTCATATTGACGACTTCAAGTCTTAAACTCCTGACTGGTTGTTTCCACCGATTTGTTTATCCCAGGCGTAGATAACCATAGCCGTATTTGGCACATCATTTTGGAATTTTGGATCTTCAATGCTCTTCAACTTTGTTCTAATGTAGACGAAACGTGCGTCTGACGTACTAAATTATAATCCTAGTACCTTTGATAACTATAATTTCCCATTCATGTTTAACGGCCACTTTCTTATCGATGACCTCAACATTCCACCAACAACTGCGAAATGTGTTGTCTTAGGGTCCGAAATATCATGATCATACTTCAATCAATTGGATACACAATGGTTTCATTAAAGAATTATGCTAGGCAGTGGTAAACGCAGTGGTAAACGCAGTGGTAAACGCGCGAAAAAAGACATACTAATTTGTAGTATTTGTATTTCTATCAATCTGATGCCTTTTTCAACTGATTTTTATAATTCGTTCTTATGTTGTACTGTTATACCACTGTCCAAGGTTTGGGGAGGGTTAGGATCCCGCTCACATATTTAAACTCTTAACATTATGTATGTATGAGCCTGTCCCAAGTCCGAAGTCAGGAGCCTGTCATTCAGTGGTTTTAGTTTGTTTATGTGTTAAATAATTGTTTGTCGTTCATTTGTTCACACATTTGGGTGGCTTTTATAGTTCCTGAAAGAGAATTCAGAAAAGTGTCACATTTTTAGACATACTCGTAACATGAATAATGCATTTGCAGGATATTGCAGAAGATACTGATACATATGCCAGAAAAAATCTCTATTGATCCTTTCTTTACTTATAACATCACCTGATGATATGACCCCGTCATAAAGACATCATAGAAAGTGTCTCTATTGATCCTTTCTTTACTTATATTATCACCTGCTGATATGACCCCTTCCTATAGACACCATAGAAAGTGTCCCTATTGATCCTTTTTTTACTTATAACATCATCTGCTGATATGACCCTTCATATAGACACTATAGAAAGTGTCCCTATTGATCCTTTTTTAGCTAACCTGGCATAGCCAAGTGAGCTTATGCCATCACTTGGCGTCCGTCGTCGTCTGTTGTCGTCGTCGTAAACTATTTCAAGAATCTTCTCCTCTGAAACTACTAGGCTAAATACTTCCAAACTTTAACTGAATGTTCCTTAGGGTATCTAGTTCAAAAACAGTATCCGAAGTTGTGATTTATCAACAAACATGGTCGCCATTGCTAAAAATAGAACAAAGGTGTCAAATGCAGTTTTTGGTATATATCTCAATAACGAAAGCATTTGGAGCAAATCTGACATGATGTAATATTGTTCATTAGGTCAAGATCTATCAGCCCTGAAATTTTCAGATGAATCAAACGAACCATTGTTGGGTTGCTGCCACTTACGGTAATTTTAAGGAAATTTTGCAGTTTTTGGTCATTATCTTGAATATTATTATAGATAAAGATAAACTGTAAACAGCAAAAATGATCAGCAAAGTAAGATCTACAAATAAGTTTATATGACCAAAATTGTCAATTGACCTCTTAAGGGGTTATTGTCTTTTAATGACAATTTTTCACAATTTGTTCATCATATATGCCAACTTTAAAAAATCTTCTCCTCTAAAACTACTCAACCAAATTCATCCAAACTTCAACTGAATGATCAGTAGGGTGTATAAAATAAAGTTTGTATTCTATTTTCTATTCCGTCAAAAAAACATGGCCGTCATGTCTTAAAATAGAACACATTTTAAAATGCAGTTTTTGGCTTATATCTTAAAAACTCCAGCATTTAGAGCAAATGAGACAGAAGTTAAAGTATTTATCAGGTCAAGGTCTATCTGTCCTGAAATTTTCAGCCGAAATTGCTAACTGGTTTTGCAGGTATAATGCCCCTGAATTGATGATTTTAAAGAAATTTTGCAGTTTTTGGTTTATTATCTTGAATATTAATATAGATACAGATAAACTGTTAATAGCAAAAATGTTAAGCAAAGTAAGATCTACAAATAAATCAATTTGACCAAAATTGTCAATTGACCCCTTAATGAGTAATTGCCCTTTAAAGACTTTTTTCAGAATTTGTTCATCATGTTGACTTACTTTAAAAAATCTTCTCCTTTGAAACTGCTGTATCAATTTCAGCCAAACTTAGGCTAAATGAGTTTCAGAGTATATGAAGGGGTCATATCAGAAGGTGATGTTATAAGTAAAGAAAGGATGAAAGGATCAATAGAGACACTCTCTATGGTGTGAATAGGAAGAGGTCATATCAGCAGGTGATGTTATAATTAAAGAAAGAATCAATGGAAACACTTTCTATGCTGTCTATATCGAGGGGTCATATCAGCAGTTAATGTTATAAGTAAAGAAAGGATCAATAGAGACACTTTCTATTATGTCTATAGGAAGGGGTCATTTCAGCTGTTGATGTTGTAAGTAAAGAAAGGATCAAATGAGACACTTTCTATGGTATGTATATGAAGGGGTCATATCAGCAGGTGATGTTATAGGTTAAGAAAGGATCAATAGAGACACTTTCTATAATGTCTATAGGAAGGGGTCATATCAGCAGGTGATGTTATAAGTAAAGAAATAATCAATAGGGACACTTTCTATGGTGTCTATATGAAGGGGTGATATCTGCAGGTGATGTTATAAGTAAAGAAAGAATCAATAGGGACACTTTCTATGGTGTCTATATGAAGGGGTCATATCTGCAGGTGATTTTATAAGTAAAGAAAGGATCAATAGAGACACTTTCTATGGTGTGTATAGGAAGGGGTCATATCAGCTGTTGATGTTGTAAGTAAAGAAAGGATCAAATGAGACACTTTCTATGGTATGTATATGAAGGGGTCATATCAGCAGGTGATGTTATAGGTTAAGAAAGGATCAATAGAGACACTTTCTATGGTGTGAATAGGAAGGGGTCATATCAGCAGGTGATGTTATAAGAAAAGAAAGGATCAATGGAAACACTTTCTATGCTGTCTATATCGAGGGGTCATATCAGCTGGTGATGTTATAAGCAAAGACAGGATCAATAGGGACACTTTCTATGCTGTCTTTATCGAGGGGTCATATCAGCTGGTGATGTTATAAGCAAAGACAGGATCAATAGAGACACTTTCTATGATGTCTATAGGAAGGGGTTATATCAGCTGTTGATGTTGTAAGTAAAGAAAGGATCAATAGGGACACTTTCTATGCTGTCTTTATCGAGGGGTCGTATCAGCTGGTGATGTTATAAGCAAAGACAGGATCAAGAGAGACACTTTCTATGATGTTTATAGGAAGGGGTTATATCAGCTGTTGATGTTGTAAGTAAAGAAAGGATCAAATGAGACACTTTCTATGGTATATATATGAAGGGTTCATATCAGCAGGTGATGTTATAGGTTAAGAAAGGATCAATAGAGACACTTTCTATAATGTCTATAGGAAGGGGTCATATCAGCAGGTGATGTTATAAGTAAAGAAAGAATCAATAGGGACACTTTCTATGGTGTCTATATGAAGGGGTCATATCTGCAGGTGATGTTATAAGTAAAGAAAGGATCAATAGAGACACTTTCTATGGTGTGTATAGGAAGGGGTCACATCATCAGGTAATGTTATAAGTAAACAATGGATCAATAGAGACACTTTCTATGATGTCTATATGAAGGGGTCATATCAGCAGGTGATGTTATAAGTAAATAAAGGATCAATAGGGACACTTTCTATGGTGTATATATGAAGGGGTTATATCAGCAGGTGATGTTATAAGCAAAGAAAGGATCAATAGGGACACTTTCTATGATGTCTATATGATTGGTCATATCAGCGGTGATGTTATAAGTAAAGAAAGAATCAATAGAGACACTTTCTATGGTGCGTTAATGAAGGGGTCATATCAGCAGGTGATGTTATAAGTAAATAAAGGATCAATAGGGACACTTTCTATGGTGTCTATATGAAGGGGTCATATCAGCAGGTGATGTTATAAGTAAAGAAAGTATCAATAGAGACACCTTCTATGGTGTCTATATGAAGGGGTCATATCAGCAGGTGATGTTATAAGTAAAAAAGGGATCAATAGAGACACTTTCTATGGTGTCTATATAAAGGGGTCATATCAGCAGGTGATGTTATAAGTAAACAAAGGATCAATAGGGACACTTTCTATGGTGTCTATATGAAGGGGTCATATCAGCAAGTGATGTTATAAGTAAACAAAGGATCAATAGAGACACTTTCTATGTTGTTTATATCGAGGGGTCATATCAGCAGGTAATGTTATAAGTAAAAAAAGGATCAATTGAGACACTTTCCATGTTGTCTTTATCGAGGGGTCATATCAGCAGTTGATGTTATAAGTAAAGAAAGAATCAATAGAGACAATTTTTACGGTGTCTATATGAAGGGGTCATATCATCAGGTGATGTTATAAGTAAAGAAAGGATCAATAGAGACACTTTCTAATGTGTCTATATTAGAGTGTAATATCAGCAGGTGATGTTATAAGAAAAGATAGGATCAATAGAGATTTTTTATGGTGTCTATATGAAGGGGTCATATCAGCAGGTGATGTTATAAGTAAAAAAAGGATCAATAGAGACACTTTCTATGGTGTCTATATGAAGGGGTCATATCAGCAGGTGATGTTATAAGTAAACAAAGAATCAATAGGGACACTTTCTATGGTGTCTATATGAAGGGGTCATATCAGCAGGTGATGTTATAAGTAAAGAAAGAATCAATAGGGACACTTTCTATGGTGTCTATATGAAGGGGTCATATCAGCAGGTGATGTTATTAGTAAAGAAAGGATCAATAGAGACACTTTCAATGGTGTCTATATGAAGGGGTCATATCAGCAGGTAATGTTATAAGTAAAAAAAGGATCAATAGAGACACTTTCTATGGTGCCTGACATATAACACCTGTTCATTGATAATTTGTATTATTCTATGTATTTTTTGTGATTTTGTCCCATGTACATTTTACTTCATAACTCTTTATTAACATACTGTTTGTAGATTCTTTTTACTGATATGTAATAATACGTATCAGTATTACCACCGTAGGTATAGTGTCCGGTTGAGATCGTGTTTTTTCGAGTGATTTGATCGGGTTTTTTCGAGAGCGTCCAGGTTTTTTCGAGATATTATGACTAAAAATGTAAACAAACAGACATGTTTTCCTTTAACACGTAAAATAAATGCTTAAACTAAATTTACAAGATCAAACAAGTTAAGTAAGTATTTGTGATGAAAGGATGTTGCCAACCATACATACTTTGCAGTTAAAAAAGTTTGATTTGGCCTAATAATGCTTTTATGCCAAAATATAGAAAAAAGCAATTTCTATACACATACCAATGCAAATTTCAAAGAGCATGCACACATGATGTCTTTATATCCTTACATTTACATATGCTATAACAAAAGTTTTAGTTATTGTAATTAAAAGGCAATTTTAAGGGTATATTCATTTCCATCTGTCCAAGTTTTTTCGAGAGCAGTTCGGGTTTTTTTCGAGAACAGTTCAGGTTTTTTCGAGAGATAAACCAATTTCTTACGGTTTAAAATGTGCTATTTAAGTACATTTGAGTTTAAAAACGAATGAAAAGTCATCGGTTCTTTCAAAGTTTATAACTAATGCATTACAGCAGTTTGATAATGTTGCATAAGCACACACATTTCATAAAAAAAAACATAATTTATTTCTATATATTGTTGTTTTGCATTATGAATTGCATGGACACCGGTATGCTTTATACCTATATTATTTGGATTAATCAAATCTACCTATGTCTATAGAAAAAAATGTTCACATCATGCATGATCACTGTATTCAAAGGACACTGGTTAACGTATGGTTAGATCAATCAAACATATTGCCATCCATGTTATTGAAATGACGGAACTAAGCTAGCATGCTGATGTCCAGATAAACATATTGCATAGATCCAAATATACGTATATCGATATGGAATTTATGTGATTTAAAAAATCTGCATTTTAGAGTGCCATGGATTTTAAGCTGAAACTATTCGTAATTTGAACAATCGTTTTGTGGGCACGGTCAAATTTGATTGATATTTAAGTACGCATTGCTTTTGCGCTAATTCTTAAAAGTTGTAGTTTTTCATTTGCGCCAAAAAATAAATATCGCTTCTGCGCCATTGTGCAGGTAAACTAATTAAAAAGTGAAAATATAGAAAATTTAAACAATATCTACGGACACACCAGCTGTCGTCAGGAGATAGGAGAAAAAAAAAACAGATTAAGGAGAAAGACTTTTTGTGTAACCTGCCTTTGTGTTAAATTTTTTATTATTGATCAAGTCGAAAATGCTATCTAAAACACATACCACTCATGCAAAAAGAGGTGTCAGACAATTTTTTTTTATCATACTGCTTTAATTACATTAAAGATGTCTGTTTCCGTTTTTTCCGTTAAATACCAATTCCTCAGAGCAATTGGTACTTTGCGGAACGGAACGGAACGGAAAAATAAATTAAAAAGTTTAAATCAGATTCAACTTGATCACTGTCTCTAATCAAGGACGACGTGAGGTCAGTCTAGATATCATAATGCATGACTTGCAAATGCGTTAATTTCATGATGATTTATCAGGACAATCCGACATATTCATCTACAGAATATTTCCCGATGTTATACATTATTACACATTTCACCTGTGAAGATGAGATTAAGTATACATTTGTGTTATTTGTATATGGAAAACCGTAAAACACAGAAATTTTAAAGTTTGTTTTGTTTTAAAGATTTTTCGAAATTTTGATAAATGCCCCCTTTGGATACCTAAAATGAAATTCCGTTCCGTTCCGTTCCGTTCCGTTCCGTAAAGTACCAATAGCCCCTCTTCCCATGTGAGCAGGGGGTAATTTGGATTTTTCTTTTTCTGAACCAGTTCATTTTGGGTGTTCTCATCGCGGTCCGCGTTTAAACTGTCGATCTCTTTGAAACATTAGAGATATGATTTACTTTCGACAACGAAAGTTTCGAGTGCTGAGTTTAAATTTTAGGATAAAAACAATATATGTACATTGTCGGAAAATAAAAAATGTATTTGTACTCGCTACGAAACAGGAGAAAAGCTCGGCGGAGCCTCGCTTTTCGACATAATACAAATAAATTTTATATTTTCCGACAATGTACATATATTGTATATTAACATGGTGTCTATAGAAAGGGATCATGTCAGCAGGTGATATTATAAGTAAGGAAAGGATAGACTCTATCCAGTTGACCCATGATTTCATCTTTTAGTACTGTGATTTCTTTGTGTTATAACGTCAAACTGAAGCTTTAATATATAAAAATAATTGAATCTGAAGCGAGACGATGTATGAAATATTCTTGCTTTGTATAATATCAAGACAAAATACTCAACTCAAACACGCCCTAACATAAAAAGGTGCACTCGATTTTCTCTTTTCGATACAGTTGTTACCCATTTTTTTGATTTTTTTCTCAAGTCACATAATGGAAGGGCAGACATGAAAAGTACTGAACTAATAGATTGATATGTTTTCCGTCCGTGTTAATTTTTTTTTTTAAATCGGAGGTTATGCATTTTTTTCATCCAACTTGAAAGATACCCATGTCGTCGACTTGATACTTAATTGTTCTGCTCAACTATGAACCAGATAAATTGAAAACTTATGCAAATGGTGTAATTGAGAAGAAAATTGCAATTTTGTTTGTTTCTATTAACTTTTAAAATTTTTGTCATTATAGTCAACAATACAGTAAACATTTATCGCCTTCTCTAAAAAAGAGCTTCGATTCTTTTGTTCTATTTCAACCTGGTTTCCGACTGAGTGATAATGAACGCCATACTAATTTCCAAATTGTACAAAAGAAACTAAAATTAAAATAATACAAGACTAACAAAGGCCAGAGGCTCCTGACTTGGGACAGGCTCAAAAATGCGGCGGGGTTAAATATGTTTGTGAGATCTCAACCCTCCCTCTATACTAGGTTTCCCCCTATACCTCTAACCAATGTAGAAAAGTAAACGCATAACAATACGCACATTAAAATTCAGTTCAAGAGAAGTCCGAGTATGATGTCAGAAGATGTAACCAAAGTATATAATTCATTTCTTTAATGAATACTAAAAAAAAAATGTTTAGAAAACAAATGAATAAATGTCTGTTGACGTTAGAAATGTGTATATATTTTTTCTATATTTATACATTTAGATCGTTCAGTACTGTTTATTTGGTATTTTTATTGACGTAATCGTTCTTGTAACAACATAACTGTCATTACCTTTAAAGCTTTAGAAGTGTGTTTGTTCATATTGCACTTAACAAAAGATTGAGCACCCAAATGACGTTTTGAAGGACAGGGAAGCAGTTATTTATAAGAGGTTTATCTGATATAAGATTTATAGATATATTAAGAAGTAATAGTTTGTTTTAAGTAAACCAGTATAGATCAAAGTAGGGCCTTAAACACGGAGCCTTGACTCTCAGCGAACACCACGCTATAGGAACCAAAAAATTACTAGTGTTAAACCACTCAAACAGGAAAACCAACAGTCTAATTTGTATAAAAAAAGAGATTCAAAAATGCACAGGCCAAATTTTGTCGAATCAATCTGAACGAGGACAGTATGATTCATCTTTGTCAAAAGTTAGTTTCATTGTTTTCAAAAAAGAAAGTCTTCCATGTTGCGAGCATATCTGATATATATTATTTCGGTGCGTTCATTATAAATTTGCTAAATGTTATATATATGTGAACAATGATTTTGATACTTAGCTATTTGATTACGACATTGTTTATTAAACCCCATCGGTACTGGCATTTTCAAATTTTGAAAATGGTTGATTGAACCTGGTTATATTGCGCTAAACCTGTCATGTGCATGACAGTATCATCAAATTCTGTCATATTTACAACGATGCATGAACAAAACAGACATAATAGGTAAAATGGTCAAAATATGGATACAGCAGTCAAATATTAATACTAATAATTACTAATATCGATATTACAAAAACACCGCATTGATATTTTAAAAGTATCGCATTGATATTTTAAAAGTATCGCAATGATACTTTAAAAGCATCGCATTGTTTATTTATGTATATAAGAAAAACACAGCACCGCGTCTTCAAATTTTACACGGACATAAACTTTAGCTTCTAACTAACTTCTGAATGTATATTTAGACTCAATTGTTGTTTATATTTGAACAATAAGTTTTAAAGTTAGTATTTTCTTAATTTTTCGTTGCCGAAAACAACATTTTCCGCATTGAATGTCTGCATATTTACAATTGATATTAGACAATATCGCTCATTGATATAAGAAAAGTTTTTATCGATACGCTTCTTCCATCGACTGGTTATTGTAGAAAAAATTAAATTGATATTCATCTCAAATGATGTACAGTATACTCATATCTTTCACAATATTGAAATATACAGCAATTTTCCACCAATTTATTCAAATAGCTATACATGTATACCGTATAGCGGGTTATTTTCGCTTATTTACGCGGATATAACAAAATCGCCAAAATAAATTTCGCCAATTTAATGTGTACATGCAAGGGTATTGATAAAAGTTTTACATCCGCCGAAATATTTCGTATACCTTTATGGAAATCGAGAAATTTCACATCCGTGAAAATAACCCGCTATACGGTATGTTGCTTTGGAGAGGAACCAAGAATATATTTACAAAATTTCAAATGCAGTATTTTTCAGGAGGACATGTGTCATAAATTCGGTAAAAGGACAACAAGCATTCCTAAATTTGGATTTGAAAGCGGGTTAAACACACGTCATTACCATATAACTTTGTAGGTATAACTGCACGAGTTCTCGTTTACAGTTTAAATATAAAATTATAAATCTATATAGTCTTTTCACTGTGTCATTTGGTCTCTTTGGGGACAGTTGTCTTATTAGCAATCATATCACTTCTTTTTTTTATATATATATCTGTTGCACAATCACGTAGCTTCTTTGATAACAGCCAAAAAATCTACAAAATTTAAATCAGACCCCAATTATATGCAATGGAAACAAGTATGATTATTTTGTATTCGGTTACATACATGGTGCTTATCATAGTGGTCAGAGATGAGCATCTGTTACGGTTGTCAGCTAATGAAGACATTATTAATTACTTCTATGACATCTTTATTACATCTTGATATGTATAATATTGGACATTAAATTGCATTTTATTTACATTTGATTGCTTTATTATTGAGAAACTTAACAGATTAACCCTCAGTGAAGTTAACGTTATCCCATCATGTTAAGACTATTCTCCAATAGTTTTCCCTCTAATAAAATAACTGTTTATAAAACGTCTATATCCAATCCATACATCAGGGTAAAAAAATAAACAATATTCCATGCGCGTATTATTTTAATATGATGTTAGTAAAATAATAATGAAGTATGACCGTTTATTCATACAAAACGTTTTTTGTAAAGAAATAGAAAAAAATCCAAAATAGTTGAGACACCAACGGATAATCTATTCAGTATATTTTTTTTTAAATTAATGTATCAACCAGACATGACAAACGATATTTGAGATGTTAGTCAAAGAATGACAAAAATAAAAATGAATAGATAATATCAAATTCTATGCTATATGCAGCACTTTCCCATTTAAAAAAAAATATACGAATTTTCCAATTATTGTTCACCCTTGTAAACATAAAGAACTCAGTTTTTATATTTCTATAGCTGGGTAAAATGGCGTTCCGGCTAAATGTAAATAGAGAAGGACTTTCTCGCTCCTAATCTTTTATTTTAGCAGTCCGGCAAGATAGAAAAACAAACTCCAAACTAAATGCAATATTACATGCATGCATAACAATAACAATATATCATAAGCACAAGCAAATAAAGGATTAATAGATGCAAAATTGGAAATAACCGAAGATTAAAACTGTAATAAGTGTCCGGCACGTATTTGTAAATTATTATAGTCCAAACTGAGAATAAATAATAAACTAAATAGAGTAAACGCACTGAAGACCTTCGTCCAAGATTATGACACATAATCCGTGTAAAACGCTTTTGCCTAAATTTACGACAAAATGTGTAGAATAATAAAATAAATACAAAACCTAAAAATACATTAACAACAATTGAATTAATAAAATGTTGTTTAAAAACTAATTGCACATGTCTGCACAGTCCAAATAGTCCGGTCATACATGTATTTCTACGGAAACTTGCGATTTGTGTTAATGCTTTGGTGTAAAAAAAAAAACCGCTAAAAAATAATTTTGACACAATGAAAGTATCATAACAAAGTACGCAAATCTACAGATATGGTCCGAGACCACAATTATTTCGTAGTGCATTTCTTTAAAAGCATAAATGAATATAAAAAAATCCCACCTGCGCTTTCTCAAAGAAACTTTTACAGTGTGTTGTACTACTTTTTATCTGGGACAAATTATATCAACATTATAGAAAACTTCATCGTCTCTAACTCAAAATATGGACAATTTTATCTTTAGGGCGTCTTGAAATCTTTTGACAGTTTCCGAAGTGCTATTTTTCAACCTTTTTCACCTGGACCAAATCGCTACTTTCCTTTAAAATTCTGGAACCAAATTTTTTTACAGTGCAATTTCACCCCCCCCCCCCTTCCCCTACCTGCAATTTGAGGCATTAAACATGGAGAAATAAATTTGGAAGGGGTATGGGCAAGTAACCCACTGTCAACACTAGGGACTATATGTGTTACTGAATGAAAGCATGGATAATAATTGCAAATTTGAGATTGTTCACAATTTTTTAATTAACTGATTATTAGCAGTTGTACAATTTAAGAATTTTCTGTATTATACACTGATTAGAACATAAAATTGAGAAATGATTGATGCAGGCTATACTTAATTGTAGTTTTAACATCGGTAGGCATTATATTCGTGATTCTTTTGTCCGAGCGATAGTGAGGCTAAAATAACACGAATATATGTTGTTTATTCTTTAGTTTTCTATGTTATGTCGAGTGTATAATTGTTTTGTCTGTTTGTCTTTTTCTTTTTTAGCCATGGCGTTGTCAGTTTATTTTCGATTTATGAGTTTGACTCATATCTTTCGTCTCTCTTTTTTTTAATAATGCCTACCCATGATGTTATAACTACAATAAAGTATAGCTTGCATCAATTAGTTCGATTCTGAATAGGACAATTAAAGTAATTTCTATGTCCGATAAGTATAAGTGTAAAAGCGTTCGTGTAGGCTCTTCCATGAACCTCCCATTTTTATTTGTAAAGAAGCAAACGGCTGGCACTCTGATTTTTCAGAGGGAGGAGTTTGAACAGCCAGCATGAACGGTTGTAGTATCTAGGTAGTCAAATATGTCAATTTCGGAATGCAACACATTACTGTCATAATAAATGAATTAGTAACATCATGTGCACCATTTAATAGTTTGAAAGTGTTTAAAAGTTAAGGAAATATATTAAGTGCATAATAATTTGATAAATTCATGATCAATATACGCATGTGCAAACAAATTTTATTGGATTCACATAACAAGGTCGATACCTCTGCTGGTGGACTATCAGTCCCCGAGGGTATCATCAGCTCAGTAGTCAGTACTTCAATACTGACATGATTTAACAAACTTTACTTAAATTGTCCGTTTATAAATTTGAAATTATTTAGAAACTAAGGTTTCAACTCCCTCAGGCAAAGTTGGCTTTAGATGAATTTGGCTATTTATTTTTGGTATTTTTGACATATAGCTTGATATAAGACAACGGTTTCGGTACTTATACATCTTCGGATTTCAAATGTTTGGCTATGAGCGTTCCTGATGAAGGTACATCCAGAAAAGCGCTTCTGACACAAGAAATAATTAAGCGTGTTGTATTCGATTATTTTATACAAGTTCGAGTTTGCTCATTTATACTGTAATATTAGAAGAGCTTAGAGGAAACATAATTATTTATTATATTTTGAAAGTTTATTCACTTTTCTCCTGGTTCATGATATTTTTTGCCGGAAACCATGCGTATAGTTCCGAAGATGTATAAGTATCGAAACCGTTGTCTTGAAGAGCTACAAATGTATATGTCAAAAATACCAAAAATAAACAGCAAAATTCATCTAAAGCCAACTTTGCCTAAGGGATTTGAAACCTTAGTGTGCATATAGATATTAAAGATTTGTTACTTGTATATATATTTCTAACGACACAACATTTTCATATTCTTAATTTATGTTCTAAAAAGTATTTTTTGGAGTATCCATTAAAAAAATGAAATTATAACAAGCGATAGGGAATGTTATTTTGCATGCACTTGATAATGTCCGCTTATTTTTATGTTTAATAGATCGGTTACAATCCCTACACGAAAGTTACGTAATGGAAATCTAGGCGACATCAATCCACTGGAATGCCATCACGGTTAACCAATGTAAAAATTATAACAACACGTTATAAATGTATTTTGCCTTTAAGCGCATTTTATTAACTCACCGGGGCTCTTCATGCCCCAAAGGACCCAAAGTGAGCTTACTTCATTATACTTTGCACCCGTCGTCCTGAACTATTAAAAAATCATCTCCTCTGAAACTACTGGGCCAAATACTTTCAAACTTTAACTAAAATGTTCCTTATGGTATCATGTTGATAAAGTTTATCCGAAGTTTTGATCCATCAACAAACATGGCCGCAATGACTAAAAAAGAACATAAGGTGAAATGCAGTTGTTGGCTTATATCTCAAAAACTAAAGCTTTTAGAGCAAATCTGACAAGGGTAGAATTGTTAAATCGGTCAAGATCTATCTGCCCATAAATTTTCAGACGAATCGAACAACCCTGTAATGAAGTTTTGCTGTTCTTTGTTGTTTTCTTGACTATTATTATAGATATAGATTTATATATTAACTGTAAACAGCAATAATGTTCAGCAAAGTCAAATCTACAAAAAAGTTAAATGACCAATATTTTCAAATGACCCCTTAAGGACTTATTGTCCTTTAAAGACAAGTTTACAAAATTTGTTCATCAGGTTTGCTAACATTCTGCTCTGAAACTATTGTGTCTAAATCATGACTTCTTAACTTTAAAATATAAAAAAGAAGATGTGGTATGATTGCCAATGAATGAGACAACTGTCCACAAGAGACCAAAAACACAGAAATTAACAACTATGGGTCACCGTACGGCTTTCAACAATGAGCAAAGCCCATACCGCATAGTCAGCTATAACAGGCCCCAATATGACAATGTAAAACAATTCAAACGAGAAAACTAACGGCCTTATTTATATAAAAAATGAACGAAAAACAACCATGTAACACATAAATAAACAACAACCACTGAATTACAGGCTCCTGACTTGGGACAGGCAGATACATAAATCATGAATGTGGCGGGGTTTAACATGTTAGCGGGATCCCAACACTCCCCTAACAGTGGTATGACAGTACAACATAAGAACGAACTATCATCGAAAAATCAGTTGAAAAAGGCTTAACTCATCAGACGGGGAAAAATATAAGTGGACGTGGAAAGAATGTTACTCTAGTAGTTTAGTTTATGAATTGTGTCTGCATATTTAGATTCATCAACAAACATGGCCACCAGGGCTTAAAATAGAACATACGGGTCAAATGCAGTTTTTGGCTTATATCTCAGAAACTAAAGCATTTAGAGCAAATCTGACATTGGGTAAATATGTTTTGTACGACAAGATTTATCAGCCCTGAAACTTTCACATAATCCGAACGCTCATTGTAGTGTTGCTGCCACTTAATTGGTTATTTTAAGGAATTTTGCAGTTTTTGGTTATTATCGTGAATATTATTGAAGATAAAGATAAACTGTAAACAGCAAAAATGTTCAGCAAAATAAGATCTACAAAAAAGTTTGACCACTTAAGCAGTTATTGTACTTTTAGGACAGTTTTTCACAAGTTGTATATGTTTTTTAAATCTTCTCAAATGAATCTAGTATAATTTTTGTATTTTATTTCCTTACACGACAAGAAATAGACACTCTGGCTAAAATGGAACATATGGGTAAAATGCATTTATTAATTTGCTTTTGCAGAAAATATGATAAATGCAATGAACATTTATATGGCATTTTTAAGCAACTCATAAATATATATTAAATGCAAAAATATTCATTAATGAAAGATTTAAGGCAAAAAATAACGAACGATTCAGGCATTTGAGAGCTTCTTGTTTATTTAATGTGTAAGAACTGAACAAGTTGAAAAGCCAAAGATATAGGTGCTTGAGGACATGCAGGATCCTATCTTGAGCCCCATAGTTCCTTCCCTTTTTATGCCCCATCTACGATAGTAGAGGGGCATTATGTTTTCTGGTCTGTGCGTCCGTTCGTTTGTGCGTCCGTTCGTTCGTCCGTCCGTTCGTTCGTTCGTTCGTTCGTCCGTCTGTCCCGTTTCAGGTTAAAGTTTTTGGTCAAGGTAGTTTTTGATGATGTTGAAGTCCAATCAACTTGAAACTTAGTACACATGTTCCCTATGGTATGATATTTCTAATTTTAATGCCACATTTGACTTTTTACCCAATTTCACAGTCCATTGAACATGGAAAATTATAGTGCGAGGGGGGTATCCGTGTACTTTGGATATATTCTTGTTTTGTTATGAATCCCCGATTTCTACTTGAGACCATTAATGTTCGTCGATCATGCGATTCACTATAGTCTCTTCGACTTTTCTTATTAAAACAAATTTTAAATATGTTTGATAAACGTCAATAACCTGAGACATATAATATGTCTCTGATTAGACAATAATCCAACAACACAAACAAAACTAATTACGGCCTAAAAAGATTGAAATTCGCCCTCGATTGCTTAATGAAAAGAAAACGTAAAAAAATCCTGATGGGAAAAAAAAGTATCGACAACAACCAATAAAAAACATTGGAACGATACATAGATACGGAAGCGTATTAGCGCAACACATTTTTTTTAAATTTTTCTTCCTATGTTTGCGTTAGAGCGCAAACATTTTGATTTCAATTATTCATTAAGTTTTGTATATATGTCCGTCAGTCATTCATTTCGGATGTGATTTACTAGAAGATAAAAAAAGAAACATACATACAAGGCCAAATCATTATAATAAATATGCATAGGAATAATGGAATACTTGAAGTGCAATTATACATAAATTAAGACTGATTTGTGAATCGGAAAAGTATAGAATTTAACAAGAAAATAGATATAGTTTAGTATATAGTCATATTTAAATTGAAAGATCAAAAATAATGTCATACAATCGTGAAACCTCCAGTCAAATAGACAAAATGATCTTTCTGCTTTAAAATGAATTATTAATAAGGAAACATTTTTTTTAAATCTCAGAATATGATCAAGATTCTTTGATAGAAAGTCATTGAATTTTCATTTCAATATAATGTAGTATTTTTAAGATGTTTGGGTAGCAATGTGAATAGAGAAAACAATTATTATATTTAGATATCGTTTTTGGGGACCTTTATAGTTTGTTGTTTTGTGTGAGCCAATGCTCTGTGTTGAAGACCGATTTCGGCCTATAATGGTTTACTTTTACGAATAGTGACTTAGATGGAGAGTTTTCTTATTGGCACTCATACCACACATTCTTATATTATTCTGCTTATTATTAGTCATTGATATGATCTAATTATTCAAGCATTTTACTTTGCAATGACTATAAATAATAACTACTGTTTCTTTTGAATCTTAAATAAGAAATAAGATAAAATAAATGTTTGCGTTGTAACGCAAAGGTTTGCGTTATAACGCAAAGGTTTGCGTTGTAACGCAAACATAGGAAGACATTTTGTTTAAAAAATGTGTGGCGCTAATACGCTTCCGTACATAGAAACTTGGATACACTTTATTTTTATGTAAAAAATGACCAAAGCCCACACTTTACAATGTCTTTCTTGTCTGATTACAATCCTGACGAACATTGTTGGTATTAACGTCAGAAAAGCATTATTATATATGCTCTACTAGACTTTGATAATAATAAATACAAATTCAAAGTTGATGTGATAAAACTGGCGGAAAATCTGGAGCATACATGGATATACGATTCGAACAATGCTCTTTTGAAGTTAGGCTAGCTGTAGTCAAGTCCTACGGTTTCTCAAAATTAACTTTGTCCACAGAGCTTAGAATGTAACGCGCTTAATTCTTCTCTGAAAATTCAATCTTTTAGTCGTGGATTATTTTTTTTTTATAATAGAAAGAATTGAAAATATCGTCACTCATTCAGCAAGCTGTTTTACTTTAGTTGAAAACAAATCAGATGCAAAAGATATCATAGGGAAATTCAAACTAACAAGTCGAAAATAAACTGACAACACCATGGAGAAAAGAAAAAATGACCAACAAATAAAAGTACACAAAACACACACATATAAAACTTAAGACTGATCAACACGAACCCCACAAAAAAACTGAAGTTGTTCCGTATTTAGAGTGCATTTCTTTCTAACAAAAACGATTAAACGGTTCAGCGAGCACACGTTTATATCCTTTATTCCTAAAATACGTTTGCAAAGTTTGCATTAACCCTTACAAACTATAAATTCGCGAAAAATGCGTCTACAGTTTAACTGTTGACAAGCGGATGAAGGTAACTGTAGTTTTTGCCTGAATAGACCTTTTCACCCATTAGTAAAATTGTATAAGATACCGTGAAAAAAAACCAAGTGTTTTTTCTAAGTGGTCTTGATTTATTTTCGATTGTCTCCTTATTAGAATATTTGTGCATATCCAAGTGTGTATTTGTTGAACAATCTAGCTTTCGAGGCAGTTATTTCATTGTGTTTTAAATTCAAATAGACAAAAAAATGCTCCTGTTCTATCTATAAGTTCATTATATTTTATCCCATTATTCTCTTCTTTTCCCCCCATATTATTATCTATTCATTTTTGTCCATTCTGTCTTCTATTTTCATTATTTTCTGTTATATCAACAACCCATCCAGACCCTCATTCATGTGTATGACAGGCATCATTATTTGTCTAATAAGAACGAGATTTACATTTTAGTCTTTAAGTTGTTGTTTACATATATTATTCTCTATTGCTATCCTATTTGTTTTTATTCCCCTTTTTTGTGTCCATTCTGTTGTCTTTGTCTATTATTCTCTAATATATATTAAACATCCCTTCCAGAACTTCATTCATATATATGACAGGTCAGGCATCGTTATTGGTGAGTTATATGAAAAATATTAAGAACGAAAATTAAATCTTATTCTTTTAGCTTATAGTTTACATATTATTTAAATCTAAAGGAGATACTACAAAGCCAATTAAAAAAATACTTATATTTTCAAAGTATTTATTTAAATAAATTCCGACAAAACAATTAAATTATCACAAAATGAGAAGAAAATAGTTGTAAATTAGATCTGTTTGTGAAAATACACATTTGTGGATATATGTTATTAAGTTTAAAAATGGTTGTGGAAGAACACAATGGTTTTTTTTGGGCAATTAGTTAAATTATGTCAATATAGTTTTTCTCTGAAAACTTAAGACACTGTGCAAAGGGAGGCAAATCAAATTTTCCCAAAAAGGTGCCGTATCGCCAGCTGATGGTGCTATATCAGCAGGTGCTCTATTAGCAGGTGAGTGATCTAGACCTCACTGGATTTTTCACAAAAAATAAGGATGTTGTAGTCATTAATTTGTTGATTTTATTCATAATGACAATAAAAAATTTGGTGTGTATTCAAATTGAAATGTATTTGTGTATGATCAACTATTATATTGTAATAATTGTAGGAAGAAGCACAATGTATAAGATCCTTAATGACTGTTCTGCCTCAGTAAGGAAATGTGTTGAGGGTCTTGACTATTACATCGCAGAGGGTGGAAAGGCATTTCAAGATCTTGAAACCATCATAGAAAAACTCTGCACATCCAGTGAAAAGAAGAAAGAACTGAAATCCAAATTGCTAAATGGGAAGCGATATATCAAATCAGATTTCAAGGTATTTGAAAACATATTGATAGTCTAAATCGTGTTATAGGAAGCATTATAATTAAATAAATTGAAAGCGACATGTTAGCTAGCTTATGTCAATGATTGAACTACAGTGTTACCTAACTGTAATTGTCACCAAACACTCTATATACATATATTGATACCATAAGGCACATTTGAACAACAATGAACATGTTGAATGGAAGTACTTCTATGAAAAATAACAAATATCCAAGTTCACTCAAACAACATGTAGTAGGTCTGAAAATAACTAGGAATTTTAACCAATGAATTGTTTAGTTGAGCAATGGAGACTCAAGTTTACATTATTATGATGTTGGCTGTGTTTATAATTTAACCCATAGGTTACCTAGTAATTTACATGACTTTTTTGTGATCTTTTTTGTGGATGTACAGATCTGTTTACCCTTTTAATTTCTTAAGTTTGGAACAAATCTTTCTAATGGTTTATATTTTTTTTAAATCAAAAGGTACATATCCAAAAAGAGAATGCTGTTCCGGATCATTGCCAAATGTTTGCACTAAGTGATAGTGAAAAGTGCTTCTCCCAAAGTTGTAACACCCAGCATAAACACAGTTGTGAACAGTGTATTGACTTGGCAGACTTTTAAGCTGAAATAAGTACACTAACACAGAATGGTACATGGGACAATAAAGATTCCATTGTATTCCAGGTAATTTTAATCACCTTATTTCCATTTCCTTAACTAAATGGAGAAGTAAACAAAGGAATTTTAAATTGTCTTAGCTAATTGTTCAATCTGTAGTCATGAACCATTACATTCAAGTACAAAAAATTGTCATCGTAAAAATACTGTAACCTCCTTTGATAGACATGAAATGACCTCAGTGTGAATTGCTTTGAGATTGATAGAATACCTGTATGTAAGGTTGTTGAGTTGTATTTAAAAAGAAAGACTGTGTGTTAATTAGGAATTAACCACTTTTCTTACCATAATTTAATTTTTCAGGTTGAAAATGCTGTAGAAGCTATAAAAGATTGGAAAAGTCATGCTATGAGAGCTAGGAATCAAGAAGGTGCAAAACAAGATCTGCTAAAGAATTTAAATGAAAATCAAGCACTTATCACATGTGACTGGGCGATGAAATTTCTACCACGCAAATTTAGAGAAGGTCAGAGTGACTGGTTCGCCAAACGTGGAATCAACTGGCACATTTCAGTAACCTTATACAAACAAGGGGAAGAACTAAAGACAATTACACATGTACACATTTTTTCATCCCAGGTAATAAAAAAATATTGCTAGTTTTTCTTAAAGAACAAAACTATTAAGGGATATAATTATCTATTATTTCCAGTTTTCAGCTTTTTGAAAAAAATCGAATTTCTTCAGATAATTATTAGCTTTCAGAAATTGTTGGTAATTGGAAAATGTTCTTTGCATATAAATAAGGCTAACTTTTATTCAACTTCAATATCTAAACTTTGATATAAAATTTGTAATCTTTTTCAATTTTTGTAAATTCATGAATTATTGCAAAAAAGGTGTCCAGGTTGTTTTATCTCAATAATTCATAATAAAAGCAGACAATTACTTTCTTAATTTACAATGAATCATTTTGCTATAATTCTGAATGCTGATTTCCTTTTTCTTTATTTCTGTATCATTTTTGAGCTGCATTGTTTTAACTCAATACATCACAGATTAAGAAGATTTATCCAAATGGCTTTTTACAAGTAACAAAACATTGTCATTTTATATTTTAGATATCTCAAGATGGTTCTGTTACTGCTTCTGTGTTGTGTGATGTAGTCCATGATCTGAGAAAACAACTACCAAACATACAGGAGGTAAACTTCTTCTCAGATAATGCAGGATGTTATAAGAACACAATGATGATAGTAGCACTTAAAGATGAACTAGGAGATAAGTTGAAAACATACAACTTCAGTGAAGCACAGGATGGCAAGGGTAAAATTTCATAGTTTTCAACTTGATTTTTCAAAATAAAAAATATTTCAATATATTAAAAAAAGATGACTCTCCACAAGATACCAAAATGACACAAACATTAACAATTATAGGTAATGGCAAGACCTTCAACAATGAGCAAAGCCCATACCGCATAGTTATCTTTAAAAGGCCCTAAATGACAATGTAAAACAATTCAAACGAGAAAACTAACAGCCTTATATATATAAAAAAAAAATAATGAGAAACACATACACAAATGATAACCACTGAATTACAGGCCCGGGTCCTGACTTGGGATAGACACATATATACAAGTCAATTTTAGATTGAATTTTTTTTTTTTTGTCTTCAGATGGGAAAAGAATTATAAAAAATTATATTTTGTGACCTACAACTGCATTAATGTATTGTCCTAATTGTATGCATGTATAATGGAATAATGGTACTTATTTTAAGCAATTTTAAAGATCTTGTCTTCTGATCCTGATATTTGGAGAATAACTTTTTTTTGGTAGTTTCTCACATATAAAATGTATATATATTCATATTGATTTGCAACCATTGCATTGTATGTATTGACAGTTTACACATGTGTTGTAGGTCCATGTGACCGCAGGGCTTCACATATCAAGGCATGTGTTAGACGATACATTAATGAGGGACATGTCACATCTGCAGAGGAGATGACAAAGGTGAGTCTGAATAAAATACTATTTTTATATGCAAACATAAAGAGTAAGAAGTTGACATAGTAAGAAGTATACCAATTACAAAAAGACTGTTTTAAACGTCTTGTCAATGAAACAAATCTCCATCAGAGATATATAATCAGCTAAAGTCACTGTATGACCTTTAATAGAAACAAAAGTCATTACTGCATTGAATGGTTTACAGGGCTGAAATAAGTGAAAAATTATTTTTAATCACCTTAAGAAAACTTACAACCTAATAAATGTAAAACACCAATTTCCAAAATAACAATGCATCTGACTTGGGACAGGCACATGTTATGCATTGCAATGTTTAACATATCAGTGTGTACACTACAGTAAAAATCAACTAAAATGACATACCCCACCAAAACGAAATAAGGAACAACCAACAATACACTTAGGACACAAATCATCATTTGAGAATTGGTATGCATTAATTTCAGCCAAGATGTTATGCATAGTTATATGATAAGAGAATTGGTATTTATTATGCATACCCAGTAAGTAATAACCTGTTATAAACATAGCAATTCTAATTTTCATTTCTGCTTATTTTTACAGGCTATAGATGTTAAACAGAAAGGATCATTTAGGGTTAATGTTGTTGACATTGTTACTAATTTGGATGCAGAGAAGTCACAGATTAAACCAATTACTGGAATTACTCAATTGCATAATTTTTCATTTGATGTCAATGGAATAACAGTTTGGAAGGCATATGGAATAGGAGAAGGTAATAAACAGAATTATGAATCAGAACTATGAATAACTAACAAAGGTAGTTTTGTGTCTCAAAGAATATCATCTGCTTGTTTGCCATGGTTAACATTTAATTTAATTTATTGCACTTTTTCATGCTTAAACAAATAGTCAATAGTTACTGCTTTGACCTTGATGGCCAATTGTCTAAACTGCTACTGTTATCACTAGCCAGTCAGCACTAAGTTTGTATGTTCATTCTCTGATCGTGCATTATAGACACCAATATATTAGATAAGATTCCTTATAAAAAGTTAGTGGTATTTTCAGGTCACCCCTGCTTCCTCCAACCATTCAACCAGATTGCCCCAAAATAGCCCCCAAAAGGTGCTCAAAAGTGGCATTTCATTACCAACCAACAAAAATTCAGTATAATGCTCCTGGTATGGTTCTGATAAAGCCTGTGCAACATTTTGATCAATTTTCTACTCTTTTGAAGACATGTCAAATAAAGTAGTAACTTGGTTTCATCTTGATAATTATGGAGAAACTGTTCAAAAATCAGTGTCTTTCATGTGTTATTTTCAAAAAAAATGTCACAGTATTTCTGTCCGTCATTGAAGTTTAAACTAGTTGTTGCAATACATTGAGATTGTATCAATTTGACCATAGGAAATGGTGACTAATAAGTATATAATTTTTGTAGGAAAGCGGATAGCATGGGAAAACATCGGAACAACAGAGCAAAGAATCAATCTGTTGGTTAAAGTTGATTGGACAATTACAGCTCCTCAGTTGTTGGAAGAAGAAGGTAATCCATTTGTTTTGAAAATGACCAGCTACTGTAAATTCAGAAATTATTGCGAGGTTTTTATCATTTCGAAAAATGCAACAGAGATGTTAACGCAATAATTTTAGCTCGAATGTTGAGATATTTTTATATATGAATTTAACATTTTTTACTCTCAAAATGTTAAAAATGAAAATTGCATTAAGTCCCAAATTAAAAAATGGCAATAAATGCACGCAATACTTTCTGAATTTACAGTACTCAACTTCCAGCTAAATTTCACTTTATTTTTTTACAATTTATTAAAACAATTTAACAATTTAAATTTAAACATTTTTTTTAACTTTTGAACCTAAGAATTGCATGATCTTTTTTTTTTTTTTATGTGTAACACCATCATCACATCCTAAAAAGGGTACACAAAAAAATCATTTGAAATCTATCCTACATTTAATTGCAGTAAAAATAACCTGTGTCATAGACATAAATCTTGGTGTTTTTTGGCATTTTGCATGCTTATGATTTCTTTATCTGTATTTTCTTTGGAAGGTTAGACTACACAGTAAAATTAAAGGGTAATACATTTGCATTTTTCTCAGTAAGAGAATTACTGCAGTTGACTGTTATTAGTTATTGGTAATAATTTCATCATATTTGAACATAAAATAAAACTATAAAATTGTGTTATAAAATAAAATGTTTTTTTTTAATCATTTCAGTTATGGCACAAGAAGAAGAACTTGTAGAAACAAACCCTAAAAAACAAAAGAAGAACTCCATCAATCAGCCATATGATTGCCCAAAAGACGGCTGCACAAGAGCTTTTAAAACTCAATGTGCACTGGAGCAACACATCATTGTTGGTAATTGTGATTATCACAATGAAAAAACAACTGAAGATAAAGCCAAGTCAATGTATGGCCAAAAAGTTAATTCTTTGTTTCACGGAACAAGGGTTCAACTGGATTGTAACTTAAATGACTGCCGTACATCAGAATCAGTAAAAGGATGGGCACTGAAAGGTAAAAAAAAAGAACTGTTTTTACTCAATCTCAAGTGAATTACATGAAGGAGAAATTTGATATTGGGAAGGTATCAGGAAGAAAAGTCGATCCCTTTCAAGCAGCTGATGAGATGAGACAGCTGCAACAAGGAGGGAAATATGTTTTTTCAAGGAAGGAATATTTAACTGGGCAGCAGATTACAGCATATTTTTCAAGGTTGGCACTCAAAGACAGGAAGACCGACCTTGATGATTTCAGATCTGCCGAAGAGGAAAATAATAAGAGATGTCTTAAACAGGAGATTTTGGATAGTGTTTCTTTATAACTTTGATTAAACAGTTTCTTTCAAAAATTAAGCTCAATCATCTAGTATCACATTTTTTTTATTAACATATTTATAGATAATTCAGTTTTAATATATGTGTACTTTTATGTTTTTTTGTTAATTCTTGTACGAACAAAACCCTTATCTCATTTATCAAGGCAAAAACTTGAACTTTACAAATTTGACCTTGACAGTTTGAAGTTGTCCTGAAAGTGCAATTTGAACCTTTTTTTTAACATCAAAAGGTCATATCCCTATTCACTGACTAGCTTGATTAAAGATAACAATTCAAGAAGATCTGTTACTATTCTAGACTCAGACTAGACAAAGTGGAGTAATTTTATTTTTTTTTACCTTGACCTTCAATTTTGAATTTTTACATCTGGCAAGACTTATTTGTATTTCTTTCTTTATAGTAATAACCAATGTAGATATTTACTATTAACATTAAAGAAACAGCCAGGAATATCATTAAAAATCTACAAATTTTGGCAAAAATGTCAATATTTCAGATCTTTGACATTGACTTCTGACCTTGACCTTTGGAGTATTGATCTAAAAGTCCTCATCAATCTTTTGCTTTTAATAGCATCTCATTGGCTTTTACTTTGTGAACATTTTGGTTAATAATTGAATGTAAGAAAATGAAAAAAAACTTACCTTGATATGTGTCAAATGAAGAAAATTTGCAACTCGGTGGGGGCTTTTTGGGGTTCATGTTAAAGTATAAATACTTCTTACCCCACTAATTTTTTTTTAATTTTGGACAGCATAATAACAATGTTCTTTAAAAAGAGTAATAACTTTATCACTGATTTGGTGCATTTTTATAAATTAGCCTTAGAAATCCATTCAATATTTGACATTTTTAAAAAATGAAAAAAGAGGGGTGACCTTCTATATTTTTTTTATAGTAAGGAAATATCGATGTTTACCAATAGATGTATTTATGTCATGATTAAACTATATTAAGTTCATGTTTTCTTTGTTATTGCCCTATCAGTTATGCATAATGAGATTTGAATTACAGAAAATGGCCAAAAAAGGGTATTATTTTCATGTAAAATGGATGAAAATAAGCATGAGTGGTTACCATGGCAACCGTACTGAAACTTTGATTTTTTTTATTGTTTAAGTTATTGTAGGTTGGTAATAGACTCTGTATACAAGTATGACAAAATTCTGAGACTATGCATGTCTGGCCCCCTCATTAAAATTCTGGTCCTTACAGAGAATTCGTCTTAACAAGTGTAACTTTTGACATTCAACGATCGTTAAAAAAAAGACAACATATATATACCGCTGTTTAAAGTCATGAATTGGTTGCAATACTGAAGTGAAACAAAAACGAAGACCAACAAACAAAGAAACAAACTATTTGATAATAACTATTACAAACATTGGGACACAAGATACCAAAGAGAAATTCAAGATTATAAGGCGAATAATGACCAGCAAACTAGTCAAAGCATTTACTTTATTCCAACATTGGTACAAAAACATAAATAAATATATACCAACATGTATATGTAGATAAAAGGAAAAAAATCGACAAAAAGACAAAATTACAAATTCAAAAGACAAATAATGATATGAAAAACCGAGCAACACTAGTTTTTATCACCCTTACTACCAAGTTTAGTCTTATATACCAAGAATATAAGAAGATGCTCTATAAACATTGACGGATGGACTATTTGTTAGTGTTTAAATCCACTTCCAGCATGTTTGGCTATAGTATGAAGGTCAGTTCATTTTTTAAAAGAAAAAGGAATTTCAAAAAGAAGATTTAGTATAATTGCCAATGAGAAAACTCTCCACAAGAGATCACATGTCATTGAAAATCACCTTCTATCAATTAAACCTTCATTTTAGATTCAAGTGCTCTTCATGTACTGATTTTAATACCTAGTCGATTGATTAGGGTAACAGTGCTCTTCTGTACACCAATATAATTGTTTGTTTGACTTTTCTATTTTCGTACTTCTTTTTTAAACATTCATTTGGACTAAATGTTCGTCATTGTCATCTATAGTTTTAAACCGTCAAACTTTAAATGAACAATGTATACTGAATGTCCTCTTTATCGAAATTATGTTTTTGTAATATACATTCATAGACGGAACAGCATGACCGCAAAATCCAATGATCGATGAAAGTTTGAAGTTTTAAAATACTGTATTCAGTGAGAGTGATATAAGCGCACTATGTAGAAAGCATAGAAAAATAGTTAGACCCTATACAACCCAGTTAAAGACCTATATTCAAATTATTTTCTTATCCTAGGCATATATAACCGAAGCCCTATTTGGCACCACTTTTTTGAATTTTCGGTCATCAATGCTCTTCAAACTTTTTATTTGTTTGGCTTTCTCACTATTTTGATCTGAGCGTGCTGATAAGTCTGATGTAGACGAAATTTACATTCATTTGAATTTTTTTTCACTAAATGTCCGTCATTGTCGTCTGTCTTCCCTTTTTCGTCAAACATTAAATAAACGATGTATTCTGAAATTCTTCTATGTCGTACCTCAACACATCGCCATATTTGTTTAAACATATTAATGTACAGTGTATTGGGAAACAAGTTTTTCAATTTGTATTAATCCTTTTCCACTTTGCGGGTGCTAGTGCTGCCTTGTAACGACACTAGCCTGCTCTTTTTCAAACTCTACAAGGGTGTCTTTTACGTGCAAGAGATAGATCGCCATATTGTATCTTCCTAGAAGGAAAAGTATGACCACCAAATCCAATGATCGATGAAACTATTTTATAAATTTAGAAAATATTGTATTCAGTAAGAGTGATATACGCGCACTATTTAGGAACTCAAGAAAATTGGTTTATACGGAGACCCTTTACAACCCATTAAAGATCTGTATAACCAGCAACGTCTCAAAAAGTCGATATTTGTAACTTCAGTACCCTATGAAGGGTCAATCGAGGTGGTCTAGGTTAAATTGAGTTTCTTGTTGTCTATGTTTGTATAGACAAAATATTTTTCATAATAAAAGAAGGGTTAACTTTATCAGTAATGCAATGATATTTAATCGACTAGTATTTTTTTGGAAGATATTTTGTAACAAACTGTCGGGCTTCAGCTTGCCCCGTAACAAAAGATCAGTGAAAATGGACAAAATCATGTTTGATGCCCTTTATAGCCTTCTGTTTGGTGTGAGCCAAGGTTTTGAGTTTGGTGATCGTATTTTGACCTATAAAGGTTGTTTTAACAAATTGTTACTTGGATGGAGAGTTGCTCATTTGCACTCATACAAATTTGATCAGTGACACAATGTTTATCAAATTAATGTTTCGTAAAGAAGAATATATGACATTACCTAGACCAATGCAACCTTCATGTGCTATGATAACATCTGGTGCATACTTTTTGGACTATATTTTTGACGTGTATTTATTCTAAGTGTTAATAATGTACATTTACAATATTTTTGTGATTTCTTAAATTGATTTAGTTTTCCTATCACAGTTACGTCCTAAAATACGTGATTTTGTTTTACATCTAACCAAAAACCTTTATCATTTCCATGCCAGTGAATTGTTTTTAAAAAAATCAAATGGTGTCAACAAAAAAGATTAGAGAAGTACAATGTTTTATGAAAACGTAAACCAAAACTTTTTTTGAAAAATTCGGAATGACGGCTGTATTAGTATGTGTGACCGCAATACCTAAGTAAAACAACATGGCCGTTTGGTGGTGCTGTATGTTAACCGATGACAACCGGTCGTGATGTGGATGATTTGCCTGAATAGTTATCTTACATTTAATCTTACTTTTGTTGTAAACACTTAACAGTTAACCGATTGCGCGTCTATAGAACCGAATATATGAATAAAAAATCAATGCAATGCAACATGCATAAAGTAAAAACTAACATTTATTCTGAATATGATGTAGAATATATGCAGTAAAAATTAACAAAAATGGTTGTAGATACTAAAATACAGATGAGTGCAGTTAAAAGTCAACTATCTAATATCAGTTAAAGCAGTCACCAAACTAGTCATTAGTTTTATACGTTCATCAGGTCTGCTTTATAAGTTAATTGTTTGTTCATGATATAACAGCACCCACATAATACCTAAAACTGTACACGTTGTATAAATAATTGCTCAAATCGAAAAAAGGCACATATATGAAGAAGTTTTTAAAAATTCGATGCATAAACTCTTTCTAAACTTTTAAACCATTGGTACCATTAATACCATTATGTACATTTGTACCATTTTCCAGTAGAGCTAATTTAGTTTCTAAGATGTCTCCTTCATAATGATTATCTAATGGATCTTCACACGTGTTATCACAGCATTTCGATTTGGCATTACAATTGCCTATACTTTTTTCTCCTTTATCCTTTGGTCTTAGTTGATGGACTTGTAATCCCTGGGGTTTTAGAAGTAAATGTAAAGTCTGTAATGATAATAAAAATAGGTTTTAAATTTATTATCCACAATGTTTTTGAGTCATTTTAATGGAATTTGGTGCGACTGTCAAACAAGTGACAGGTTTAGCAAGCTTAAATGTGTTACATATTTGTTTTTCGTTCATTTTTTATATAAATAAGGCCGTTAGTTTTCTCGTTTGAATTGTTTTACATTGTCATATCGGGGTCTTTTATAGCTGAATATGAGGTATGGGCTTTGCTCATTGTTAAAGGCCGTACGGTGACCTATTGTTGTTGATGTCTGTGTCATTTTGGTCTCTTGTGGACAGTTGTCTCATTGACAATCATACCACATCTTCTTTTTTTATATTTAAAACCAGATACAAACCACCATTTTCTAGAAAAGAAAATGCTAATACCTATTCAGGAATATGATAGTTCTTATCCATTCGTTTAATGAGTTTGAGCTTTTTGCCATTTACTTATTAACTTTTCGTTTGAATTTCTCCTCGGAGTTATTAATTTAACTTTTTGATAGATTGTTGATATTATTATTTACTATCGTTTTAGTATAGAATTGTAACTTCAGAACATGGTTTAAACAAACAAACACACAAACAGTAAAATGCAATGTTTGGACTTAGGTAGTATAGTAAAATATAGTGCATCAGTGCTCTTCTCAAATCATGTCTATGATTACGTAATATGAATATATTCTACTGAAAACCAAAAGGGTCATTTCAAAATAAGATAAATAAAACATTTCATATTTAATTGTGTTTTTTTTTTCATTGCAATCTTGAACACCTTTATAACAAATACACAGTATATTCCTTTCATTTATGCACACACTTTATCTAATTTTAATGCATTTATTACTTTTCTTCTGAATAATCGGTATACTCCTCAGTAAATAAGTTTATTTTATTTCTTGGCAACGTTAATAACATAACAAGGTGGAGATTAAATATATTGAAAAGAAGGACAAATTTTTGACAAAATTTCTTTTAGACAGTTATTTTTCATTTTTCGTGGTTCGATAAAAGGCGTATTCATCTAGATGTCAAAATTTTATTTATATTTACACTTTTTAGTGTTTGAGTTAAGTAGATATAAAACTATTGTAATACTTTACTTACCTGAAAATTAAGTTTATACCGCCATATATTGAAAGGTATCATGAGTGGAATAAACATGACTGAAAACGAGGCCATACTCCATCCTACAGCTATTGCCCAGCCTGGATACTCGTAAACACCAGATGGTCGTTTGTACTCCAAGTTTGAATAATTTATAATGCTCATTAAGAACATGCCCTAAAAATAAAGTAATAATACAAGCTGTTAAAATTTCTTTCAAGGTTGGAAATTCATTTTTTCTTGATACAGCAACGTTGCTAGTTACTTTCTGTAATACATTCTCCTACTACTTTGTATGTTGCATATAACAGACTTTTATTACGTCTATGCTGAATGGCTAGCCAACAAACTTTTCATTCGAAATCCAATATATTATCAGACACGTATAATGCAGTACGAATACCATATAAATGAATTTCACGGTGTTTTTTCAAATACATAATTGTATAGTTCATGGCTCTCCAGCACACTTTACTTACGAACTCCCAACATAATACACGTATAATGTAGAAAGAATAACATATACCTGATTTTATAGGTGTTTTTTTTCTTCAAATACATAATTTGTATGCTATCATAGTATATATGTTACCCTCCACTTCTTACTATCAGTAAAAACATAACGTCATTTATATGTGTTGAAAATTAATTCGATTTCTTAAGTTTTACATTTTGTAAAAACTGTTTTGATTGAATAATTTACCAATACTGTAGTAAATGTTTTTTGGCGTAAATCACAGAATGGGTCTTTTTGCATATTGTGACAATTTTGACGTCTACCATACCCTTATTGACTTTATCTCAATGTAATCAAGGGTTTAGTCTTTAAATCATTGGCATTTAAGTTTGTTGTCACATTTTAGGACTTTTTGCCTAGTTGTCAGACATGTTTTAAGACATACTCTCACCTTAGCACATTCGTATTTGAATGTGTTACTGCTAACTCGTAAACAATTATGTGCATGTTAAAATATTTGCATACTTATAAGATCATTTGATCAACAAACATTATTAAACAATACGTAAAAGTTTAATACACTTTATTGTGTATATCAATGATAATGATGGAAAAAGGATAACAGTAGTAAATGGAGGTTAAAACATCGTAAATCGACAAGTAGGAGACAACTCAATGTAACATCAAAAACAACCTTTTAATAAACTTCAAATAAAGCGAGTTATTGTACGTCCCTTGCCACAAATGCATCACCTAACAAACAAACTAATATTCACAATCGGTAATCGAACATAATCAGAAGGACAAAAAAGATAAGAAAATAGCACAGGGTCATTCAAACATATAAGTCAACAATAAGCTAACAACGCCATGGCTTAAAAAAAACTTTATAGAACGATTGCTTGTCATTATATTAATGTTCTCAATTATAACAGTGTTTTTTTTTACAAAAGAAAAGTTTGAGCTTTAAACGTATATGAACAGGAATAAAGGTATTCATTTGTGTAAGACATTTAAAATAAACCAGTGTCAAAATTTCGGTTTCATCAAACGTTATTATCTAGCCTGAAAAGTATAAATGGAAACCGAAGACATTAGTTACTTACCAAACAAAACATCGGCGATAAAAATGTCCAGCAAAAACCCATGTATGGATTGATTCTGTGCCCTAACATCATTTCAACATTGTCATAGAACCGTCTGACTCCTTCATACAAATAATATATCATTAGTGAATTTGATAATCAAAGTTAAAGTTATTTCTGTATTTGTTTTTTGTTGTTGAAAATTTGTATACCATTGGATAAAATGTCTTGTTAATTTGCTAACACGTTATTGATGTGATCTTACACAAAAAGTTTAATGATTTTCGTGTTCTGGCATCGTACTGTAGTTAATGATAAACGCAATGGATTTTGCTCATTGTTAAAGTCCGTACGATTATCTATAGTAATTGACTTCAAAAAACATGTTGTCTCTTTTGTAGTTGATTATTGGCAATCATACAATTTTTCTTATTCTTTTACATGTTTATTTTGTAATTTTGCATAAAACTCAGAATCAACACCTTGCGAACTAAAATTACTGTAGCACTAATGGGAAGACGACGAAAAACAGAAGAAAAACTTCGACTAGCAAAATCGCCTTGTAAGTTGTACAGGTGACATTTGAATAGGTATTACATTAATCTAATACAGCAAGCTTTTGTTTTTTTGTGTTTGCTTTATAATATATAAACTTATGAAGCATTATTAAAGTCGTTTGTGAAAAATATCAAAAAAAGGAATATGCCGTTAAAGTAACACAAATGTTATATACACGAATGTTTTCGTGTGAATTATGTATATTTTAGACTGCTTTATTAAATACACTGAATAAGTAATAATAAATTGAAAAAATTTAAACCAATTTTTTTTTCGTATTTTCATTAATTACCAATAATTTTAAAAAAAAAATATTTGTACACAATTTTACTAATCACGTACAGGAAATGTATTGTGTAATGTTTTAAAAAAAATATCTGAGACATGAATTAGGTTTCAGATAAATACACACCATAAACCCAGGCAACAGCAACACACTCAAAAAATCCAATCAACAGTATGATGATACACGTAGAGTAGAAGTTGAAAAGCTCAAACACGTAAATACCGCCCTGTAATTGATAATAAATAAATCAAAGGAACATTCATCCTATCACTACAAACGTCGCTTGTGTTATTGTTGGTAACGCTTCAGAATCAAATGCGATCACCCTAAGGGTTTAGTGGATGTTTGTGATGCTTAGTCATTGTTTTTTTTAAGTAGTGTTTTGTTTACTTTGGTTGTATATCGTGTTTGCCATTAAATGAACTATGTTTACAGGTTTTTAAGACAGTATACTGTAAGATATATTATACAAGATTTTAATCCCTTACATTGCAGGAATTATTATATAACTGCTCTATTTTGACAAGAACACATTTACAAAGCTACAATTAAATGTACTTTCAGTAGTAAATTGGCAAATATGTCTTAAAATGGACATGATATATGATAAATTACATTTAGTTTTTATAAACTGTTTGTATATAGCATCGGGAAAAATAAGAACGAAATGTAGAATTAGCCACCTCAACTTAAGAACTACAAATTGCAAGACAATGCAAAACGACCAATGGTGATACCATTAGCTCTCAACAAATTCGTTTCAGGTTGATTTGAAAGAAAGCCGTGTTGAAAATACAAAGCTTTTAAGATGTTTGGTGTTCTTTTTAGGATTCAATAGAAAGCGGTTTAGTTTGCTTATTTGTTCTTGTCAATATATTTTAATTCAAATGTATCCTTAAGGTGGACCCTATCGATTTTTTGCTACTTTCAAACTATATTGCCATTGTTTCATTTCGGCTTCATATATTATGGAAAACAGTAAGGATGCATGGACAAACATGGACATGAGCCAGCATGTCACATGTCAGTAGATGGCTATGGGAGTAGGTTTCTCTGTTGTGTCTTGTACTTATATTTTCTATTTTATTCCTTAAATTTCGATACCTACTGGTTAAATTATTTACTACTATGGACGTATGCACCAATTTTCGCGAATGAAGATAAACTTGCATGTACGTGGACATTTAGTTTCGTGATTTTTCTGAAGTCTTTATACAAAATCTATAGAAAATTTATCTTTCGTTGAACGTTTAATGTCGTGGTTCACCTGTACCTGCGAAATCCACGAAAATGTATATTCAACGAATGATATTTAATTTAATGTATATGACTTACATGTGTCACCATACAGAGTCCAAGTAAGAAATTCAGGAAGCAAATAAACGCTGTAAAAGCCTCCTTTCTATATTTCCGTCTTAAAACACTTGGCCATTGATCCACTATTGCTGTAACAACTGCCTCCACACCAACGAACTAAAAATAACACACAGGTGTCATTATAAAGGATGTTTGATTGTGGTAAGATTATTACACATGCTTAACATTGGATCAATAACTAGTGGGGAATATATATTACATACTCATACATGCAGGATATAGTGTCTATCGATTGTTCAGTGTCTAAAGTGTTTCTGACACATACTGTCAAATTGAATTATAAATGAACACTCTCCAGACCAAGAACATTGATAATGTGTATAAGTTAAGAAATGTTACTATACAACAAACTGACAAGGGTTAATAGCCAGTTCAACTTAATTGCTATACAGTTTCTCATTCAGGGGAATATGAACATTCAACTTTTTTTTTCAATCAACACACACGTACGCAGGTTCAAAAGTCAGTTATTTTGATTTTACAACGGATATACAAATCAGTGCATGAAAAATAAATAATTGCAACCATTAATACTTTCATTGCATGTAATGCCAATATTTAAGATAATATAAATACATATTCCAATCTATATCAATTTTTATACCTGGCTATCAAATCCAAGTAGAATCACCATAAAGAAAAACAGAACCGACCAAAATGGAGCACCTGGCATCATCGATACGGCTTTAGGGTAAGCTATAAAAGCTAGTCCAGGCCCTGTATAATATATGTTATAACGGTTAGAACAAAAATCATTATTATCATGAAATATCCCTTAGTCCCCCCTAAGCATTTAAAATATTTAATAAAAAAAATGAAATGAAAGTAAAATGAATCGCTGCATTTAAAATAATCTAAAACGTACTTGATAAATTCTAAAATGAAAGTTAAATGAATAGCTGCATTTAAAAAATAACTTGATTAAATCATTTACAACTATTTTGAGAGTTCATTATCGTGTCTATTATTTATCTTTAATTTTAAATAGAAACTGTATTCTGAATATTTGAAAAGTAAAAATTTAAAGCATTTCCCCTTTAAAAATGTAATAAAAAAGTGACAAATATTATTGTCACACCAGCCGTACAAAGCCTTTCAATATATTTAGGGCAATTTAAGATTTTAAAAAACTACACTGTGTACGTGTGAATACCCAGTTCCAATGATAGATTTATCAAAAAGAAGTCAAATTGTTGGATTTAACTTTTAAGTTCATGATTTTATAAGATATGTGTCCAATCATGTATGCTCCTGTAATAACATGATTTCAATTTCTTTGTTAACCAATCATGATCTTATTATTTGTAAAGATGATAATATGTGGTGTTACTGTGCATGAATTTATAGAGCAGCTCTGGACATGATAAGGGACGTTTCTTTTACTGAAACAAAATGAAAAATGTAGTTTAAACTGTCACACATATTTTAGTCAGTAAAAAGGCTATGTGTAACAGTTATTTGGGCTTCAGCTGGACTTTTCCTGTGATTACCAGTTTCCCAAGACAAGCAAAAAACATAAAACCTTTAGACTGTTACTCTAATGACTCCAACCAAGATTGTTCGGTCCATTCATACCCACACGGATATCTATTCTTATTTGTATGTTAAGAGGGTCATAATCACTTCGAGTAGGCTTTCATGATTAAGATAAGTTCAAAGATGAGAACAGGGAATATGTGATAGAATTTAGGAAATTTGTTAAAATACTCTCGGTACGTTGGCCAAAATCTATCGTATACTCTTAAAGTGTATAAGGTGACATTGCAATTTACATGTTTAGTATCCTAACAGTAAAAAAAGGTTGTATTCGTCAATTTGGTGTCGTTTTTTTTTGGTTCTTGTTGTGTTTTTGCTGATTTTTCTAACCTGACTCCGCCACTTTGTCTATGGAAGTATCTTGTACGAAGGCCATGTGACCCAAAATTGTAAAGATGATTAATCCAGCTAATAAACTGGTCCCAGTATTTGTACATGCGAAAATGATGCAGTCTCTGTGAATAAAAGAAACATTTCGAAACTGCCCTTAAACGAACACATTGTCCGACCTATTGGTTTTTTTTCGCTGCCCTGTGCATATTTTCCCTGATCGTGTGAGGTCATGTTTGTGTACTTAAATTCATTTAAAAGATTTACATTGACTTTTACCAGTTTAATTTTGCGATATGCTGAAACATGACAATAGAAAGATTATAGCTAATACATTTACAACATATAACGTCTGCTTTTCAATACAAATATCAAAATGTGTTCATTAATGCAAATATCTCAAAAATTACCAGATAGTATTATCTAATGAATATTCATAAGTTACCAGATAGTATTATCGAAAGAATATTCACATATAAGAATTTCATACGCTGAATGTAATATGATTTTGTTTTTTCCATGATTACTAATTTTTCTAAAATATACTAGCGACCCTCACTCATTGTAGTCATACTTTTTGTTCATGTTATCAAGTTCATTTACCTTTAAAACTTGGTCACCTCCATTTAAATACTTTTTATGCTAATTATGATACATTTCCTTGTTGTCATATCAATCATACAGTACATGTGTTTAATATTTTTTGGTTGGCGCCCATATATCAACAGTCGTGAAAAGTATTTATCTTGACATGTTCTCATCAATTTAAATATATATATACGAAAGATTTAAATATAGTGCATTTTTTTCGGAGTAGTATTGCATAAAGTTTTTTTCCGTGTTTTAAATTGAAACGCATTGTAAATAACGTTTTCTACCTTACATAATAAATTTTCGCTTCATGCTTATACAATATAAACGGTACCGTTTTTTAAATGCTGCACACAATCGTTTAAGTAAGGGTTACACCTCCATAAAGAGGTGTTTCCTCTTAGAGGAGGTTTATACACAGAAAACGTTTACCTGTGTACTATTGGTTTAATGGGACATTCCAAGCCTATGTGAAAGTTTTTTCAGTTTGGATTTTTAGCTTGATAACATACTTGTAGGAGTTATGTTTGAACTTGTTGAAACTTCCAAGAACTGTGAGAGAACCAACTCCAATAGAATAGGTGAAAAATATCTGAGAACCAGCGTCAACCCACACCTGAAAATTATAAACAGAGGATTAAAATTACGATTCTAATATGAGGTCCTTATTACGCTTTGAAAACAAAGCCGTGTTCTAATGAGCACAAAATATGTTTGACACATGCGCACACATTTACTGTTTATGTTAAAGTTATTTCAATCGTTATTCTATAAAGTATATACATTCAAGTATCTTATATAAACTTTTGTAATGAATGCTATATCGAACAACATATATTTACCCTGCTCGTATTTTTTAAACTTATCAAATATGAAATGTAATGTACAGACTCCCCAAGGAGGAAACGGGAACAGCTAAATATGTTTACGCTATTTTCGTACGCTTATTTTAACATGGGTAGGCATTACATTTGATCACATTTTCACCTCGCTAACGCTCAGTGTAAAATATCGACAAATATAATGCCTACCCATGTTAAAATGGGCATAGAGCATGACACGAAAGAATTATTTCTTAAATTATCAACATGATTGTATTTTCATCAACAATTATTATAAATTTATATCATGTGTACCGGATACAGCAGTTGTTAAATATTAAAGACTTTTGCAATGTTTTAAGTCAGACAAGTTCAAAGTAATTGAAAACTTTTTAAGACCTTAATGCACCTATATATCTACAGACGTACTTAGTATTTAAAATTGAAATGAGAAATAGATAATTTATGTTTTGTCAAAAAAAATGTTCTAAATTCACTACAACCTGTTCATTCATATCAAAGTGTTAGACAAGGGCAATGCGTTTCATGACCTTCAAACTGTTTTATTACATCACAATGAATGTGCTTGCTAAATTTATATGGCATGCATATAATTTAAACAACAGAGTTTAGTAAGTACCATAAATAAATGTAATTTATAAATAAACACATTAATAAAAAATATCGTACTGGTACGATGTTACTCAATTGTATACTGATCGGCAATATAGATAAGAATAATGGAAGATGGACGATGATTAACTTGCACTCAACATTTTCTAATTTGTCCCTTATGAGACAATAAAAAAGATAACTTGTGGAAATCGATAACTACAATTGGCAAAATAATATACTGTTCAAAAAATAAAACGACGCATGCATATCATTTTCACCACGACTTTAAGCAATTGCATCTTTCGTCAAACGTCCTTCTTCCTTTTAAAACATTTTAACATTAATATATAAGCCACTTAACCACATAGGTACGTCATACTCGATTTATACTGATATAAAAATTGGAGGGAATACAGAATGAGTCTTATTGCTGGTAAACATTTTTTGGCCAATGTTTTGTGTTTTACATATGAGTATAGCCTGACAAAAGGATATATTTTTTTTTATTTACAGTTTTACAAATTTCCTAATACTTTTTGATTGTATTCCTCTTTTTGTCTTATCTATAAAACAATATCATCATAAATATATTGTATATTGTTTTTGTTTTTCGAAAGAAAAAAGAAAAACGTTCTACATATTGACACCCTGCTGTTTACTCATATTAAAGTTTAAGACAAGGGCAATGTAACCTTGTGACCTTCATAATTTTTTATTACAACAAAATTAATTTTCTTGCCACATTTGTATGGCATGTATATTATTCAAATAACAACGTTAAATTAGTGAATCAATCATCAAGGGTACGTCATTCACTTTTGGACGTTCTAACAATAATATATTAGTCATTAATGTACGTTGTTACTCAATTGTATACTGAAGGACAATATCAAAAGAATTAGGAATTAGAATTAGAAAAGGATTGTGTGTTGTTGAAAGAAATTTGTTGTTAAAACGTTTGTTGTGACACTTTTAAAAAAGACGAAAAATAGCAAATGGATATCCAAACCGATAAGTCGAAAACCAACTAACAATGCCATGGCAAAAAAACACGAAACAGAAAAACAAAAATACACAAAGCTCAACGTATACACACCACCGACTAGGCATTATGAGCCATATAAAACACAGGGTCGTGATTTACTGTCCTCTGGTAGGACAATTATGAGTTACGGTTCAGGTTTGATAAGCAAATAATAATAATAATAATACAATAGGGAAACAAAAATTATATTTTACAGATCGAGAAATAAGCAACCGTGTGCATAAGAAAATACAACGAACAGACAAATAAAAATCCACAAACCATCTCGCACAAAAGTATAGATTTGCGATCTAATGTTGATTATAAAAGAGATAAAAGTGTCTAAGTATCTAGTGAAACCAGTTTCGTTCCTCATGCTATGATGCAACACACCAAATTCATATAACTCAGTGTTGTCTCTGAATCTATATACGAAGCATGAACTCTCAAGGTTCATGTACTTTAAATAGACATTTTAACTATTTTTTATTCGAACCAAATAGAATATGATGTATATGTCTTTTATAAGAAACTTTGGACACTTGCATGTTGCATATAGTGAACATTTATTAGTGAACAACCCGATGGGTGCTACATGTGGAGCAGGATCTGCTTACCCTTCCGGAGCACCTGAGGTCATCTGAGATCACCCCTATATTTTTGGTTGGGTCCGTATTGCTTATTCTTTATATTTTCTATGTTGTGTCATGTGAACTATTGTTTGTCTGTTTGTCTTTTTCATTTTTAGCCATGGCGTAGTCAGTTTATTTTCGATGTCTGAAATTGACCGTCTTTCTTGTATCTTTCGTCCCTTTTTTATAGATAGCATGTTTTCGAAAGATGATTTAATGAATGATTAAGATTAAGTATGTATAACGCTGTACTCTTTTTGATAAAGTCTGTGTCGAATTTTATCCAGTTATAAAGATACATTATCACAATAAGGGTAAGGTTTTAACAACAATTTGCCCTGTGTAAATGCGTAATAATTTTGTTTGCAGTATTATCAGATTGTTTTAATTTTCAAATTAAACAAATAAATTTGACGTCAATTATTGTTCTTATGTTACATAAGTGCCTTATGTTTCCTTACATAACACATGTAAACTGAAACACTACGTCAAATTATATCCTGTTAAAAACATACATTACCACAAAAAAAAGATCGAAGGTTATCATAACAAACAAATTATCAATGTAATAGTTCATTGCAATTTCATGTTCCATTTTTGTTTATTTTGTTTTTTTCAAATATTTTTATCTTCATATCATACCGTTTTACTTCTACTTATTGTCAATCTGTTATATAAAAATTAAAGCCTTGTTTTACCTGTTTATTCAATGAATGCTATTGTATAAGCAGGCTGTATACAAATAACAAGGGACAACAAGACAAATACCTCCTTTTATGTATATGTGAAAGTTTGTCTTGACAATAACATTAATTTATAATGTGAACTTGAGTTGTCGGCCGCACATTTCAAAGCTTGAATTATTTGCATCATTTGCCGGTACTTTCCGCCAAATTCATACATAATTATTAATACACTTTTGTAGTCAATCTATATCATTCCTGTGTCATATCTCCGTTTTTTTTTCATTAGTAGACAAAAAACTAGGTGCCATCAAGTTTAAGGAATGATAACAAATGATCGTTTAAGACTTATTTTGTGTATTCGTTTAAAATCTATCGTAAGACAATAAGAAATTATAAATGTTTCCCACAGTTTATTTTAGAACTAAAACTCCAAAAGGCAATTTGTTTTAGCAAAAATGTTAGGTTATTCGTCATATTCGTACTTTTTTTTATTGTATATATATCATTTATCCTTATTCTATACCAAATAAAGGCAACAGTAGTATACCGCTGTTTGAAATTCATCATCAAATATAAAATGTAACACACTCGGGAGCGAACTATACAATAACAATCACCATTTTACCGACTTGGTACAGGACATTGTAAGAACAAAATTATAGGTTGAACCTGGTTTTTTGGCTAACCAAACCTCCCGCTAATATGGCAATGTTCAATATAACATTACAATGACAACATTACAGGACAGGACTACAACACAAAACATCGACTTACCTGCATGTCGGAAAGTTTACTTAGATTAGGCTTTAAGTAATATATGACACCATCAATTGCTCCTGGTAACATGGAGTTTCTTATCAATAAGATAAACATGAAGAGATAAGGCGTTGTAGCTGTGAAGTACATAACCTGCAATGGTATAGATAAATTAGAGGGTAAGCGCTATAGAACCAGGTTTAATCCACCATTTTCTACATTTGAAAATGCCTATACCAAGTCAGGAATATGACAGTTTTTGTCCATTCGTTTTTGATGCGTTTTGTTATTTGAATTTGCCATGTGATTATGGACTTTCCCAATTGATCTTCCTCTAAGTTCAGTATTTTTGTGATTTTACTTTTTATGAGCACCTGATACCTGAAGTTACATCCGAGTTTGGTTGTGTTTTTGTTCAGTATTTATTTGTGTTTTGTATACTGTTGTTTCCCGTCTTGTTCTATTTTTAGCCTGGCGTTTGTTTTCGTCTTTTGATTTTGAATGCCACTGTTTTATGCATGTTATGTTTTCGTCTTTTGATTTTGAATGCCACTGTTTTTTGCATGTTATGTTTTCGTCTTTTGATTTTGAATGCCACTGTTTTATGCATGTTATGCGTGCCATGTGTTCTTTCTCAACTCCAATTATATCGGTTAGTTTTCTAATCGATTGAAGTTGATGACGCACACATCGTTATAATATAAGGTAAATAAAACGTAAGGTGACAATATGAAAAAAAAAACAAAGTAGAATTTGGAATTTGTTATACATGTAATATAAATATATGCATGAAAGTTTGTAAGCAATACTCCTTTTGATGTTTTGCTGTTTTATGCTTACTTTTCAAGAATACAGTCAAAACTTCACCAAGACATAATAATACAATTTTGAAGCCTATTTAACATGTTTAATGTACAGAATTTGAAATCAGTTACTGTAAAGGAGTTGTGTATACATTGTTAGCAAATTGTGCTAGTTATTTAAAAGTTAAATGCAAAGTTACGAGTAAAAAAACTTTCAAGCTGATTGACCTTTTAGAAGACTGCAACACATATCATACTGTTTTTTTATGACTGGTTTTGAAGCAAAAATGTTCCATCGTTTAGAATTTTAACTGTTTGCTCTAGAAGCGATTTACTGTTCTAATATTTTAATTTGTTTTGGCTAAGCATTTGTTGTCTTCGATTTATGTCTCATACGACTTAAACCCGAGTTCTGGCTGCCTTATATCTACTGCAGATTCACCTTTTGTTTTATCTACAGTAGAGAACGAAAATAAAGATGATAGTATAGTATGATCATCAATATGAGGAACAGTTTGAACATCAAGATAGAAGAACAGTATGAGAAACAAGATGATATCAACATAATTAAGATCAACATTATAGTATTCTATGAAGATCAAGATGTTTGTATACTATGGAGATCAAGATGAAGGTATACTATGAAGATCAAAATGACAGTATACTATGAAGATCAAGATGATAGTCCAATCTAGAGATCAAGATGACACATCACTATGACGATCAAGATTATAGATCTACATACCTTTCCGGAAGACTTTATACCTTTACATATACATAGATATACGGCGATCCAGGCAAATAACAAGCATAAACAAATATCCCATTTTATAGCTCCTGGCTGATCAATACCATCTGAAATTCCTAGGACTTTATTTCTGAAAAAGTTATTATATTTTTTATCAACAAGAACGCATTGCGATGATTTTGAATCATTGAACTATAAAAGCAGATACCAATTATTTCTTTTGAATCTTTGAGTGAGATATATTATTTGTCAAGATATATAAAGTATGAAATGCAGTGTATATTTTTTTTGTTTTAGAAGGACGCGTTTGACTTAGACTATAATTCTTTTTTTTTTAATTCGTATGTATCACTACTTTGGGCTCTTGAAAATCATGAAAAAAATGAATTCTATCAAATAATAAAATCGAGAAATTATGGAAATGGGAAATGTGCCAAAGAGACAACAACCCGACCATAGAGCAGAAAACAGCCGAAGGCCACCAATATGTCTTCAATGTAGCGAGAAATCCTGCACCCGGGGCGTCCTTCAGCTGGTCGCTAAACAAATATGTATACTAGTTCAGTGATAATAGACGTCATACTAAACTCCGAATTATACACGAGTAACTAAAATTAAAAATCATACAATAATACTTATTATTAATAGGTTAATATAGCAGAAATATAAACACTCACTCCCAGAATTCTGTAACCGGATCCGAAAACAGCTGGTTTGATGTATTTTTCAAAGCAGAAAGAAAGGGAATAGTGATGTTTCCCATTTCATCATTATGCATACTTGAATTTGTAAAGTTTACATCTTCTTTTGTATAATCTTTGCAGTTTTTGTTCCATTCATGACCACAGCTGGCCCATGGTAATTCACTTGTAAAGGAACTAAACCAATAGTAGAAAGCCCATGCCATGATAACGTTGAAAAACGTATTGGAGAAAAACATGATGATGGTTGACGCTATTCCTATCCCTAACAAAAAAGAAAAACATAGAAGTTTGAGACGCTATTTAAAGGCAATGTTTCTCACTTAATCGACTTAATTTAATTCGGGCATCAATACAAAATATTTTTTACAAGTATTTTATATATTTAATAGACTATTTCATATTTTAAATAGACAACTATTTCGTATCTTGAATAGACAAATATGTAATATCTTGAATATATTAAAATCCAATATCTTGGATAGATAAGTATTCCATTACACTGGTTACAAATTTATGAAACATATACCTGATCCGATACTTAAAAAATATCTAATATTTCATTATAAGCAAAAAGAAAAGGTATACATAATTAACTAAATTTACAGGGTGGAGGGTAAAAAATTGCATAAATACAAAGACCGAAAGGTTCATTAAAGCTGGTTTTTTTTAATAAATTCTCAAAATTACCTTGAAATATTGGACATATTTTCCATGCATTTAGGCCAGCAACGCCCATGAATTGCCCAACGCATACTTCTAAATAAAACAATGGTATTCCGCCAACAATGCAACATATAAAGTACGGAATCATAAAAGCTCCTGTAAAAACAAAATTGTTATAAAAATAATTGATATGAAACAATAGTAACATGTGAACATACAGTTGCAGGCAAAACAAATATCATTAAAGTTGGTTTATTAAGTCCAGATGATTTGCCAAGATTCAAGGATGTCGAGTTTTAATTATAGCCGCACGTGAATAATTGCAATTCAAATGATATACATTTACAGCTATATTAGATACATGATGTAACGAATTTCATTAAAAGTATAGTAATTCTTAAAAAAATATAAAAAATACCTTTGAAATAAAACTTATATATGAGATACGGTTCAACCTTGAAACATGTGCACAACACTTACCTTAGGTTTTCATTTTTTGGTAATTCTATTATCAATGGATTCACGTTATGTTTCAAATATATCTTTACATGAGTGTAAGAGACATAATATATTGAAAATCCGGTTTCCTTAACACCTGTTTTATTTGAATTTTTGTGGTTGGTTATGTTGTGTTTTTACTAATGTTATTACTTTTATAATTTGTTCATTATCTGATGTAACCAAATACGGAAAATCACTATTTTACATAAGGAAGGTTGAATTCAATATCGTTAAATGAAAAACAAATATGTTATAATCAGTTTCATATTGAACGAAATGAACACTTTTATAAATCTTGTACGTCTAAGGTGCGTAATGAATATAAATTCATCGATCAAGCTCAAATCTTAACATTAATAAGCCAGTTCATAAGTTCTAAAAACGTTGTAACTTTAAAGAATGTACTACACAAATGACACCAGCAAAGTATACAAATTCATCAACGGCCAAATTTCCCTGAGGCAGTTTATGAATGACAAATAGATATAGGTTACAAATGATGTCAGTTGCGAAGTACTGACCACTGAGCTGATATAACCCGATGAGAAAAACAACCAACTAGCAGTAGTATCATATGTGAATGCATTAACTACTTATATAATTAGCGAGGTTAACACATGTATTGGATTTGCCATTATAACCACAGGATATGGTTGTACTGTTCGGTTGATTAAGTGGAAGAATATATTCTGAGTCAGATTTTATATCATTATCATGAAAATTAATATAGATATAAAAATATCACATCACATCAATACTAAAATCCGAGAAAATTCAACAAAAGAAAGTCCCTAACCAAACGGCAAAACCTAAAGTTCTAACACATCAAACAAATGAATACCAGCAGTCATACTCTTTTCTCAGTACATGCATTTTCTTATGCAGTAATCATTTTTACAATATTAAGTAATGCTAAACATAAAACATCTTAAAACATAGTATTCAAAGTTACAACATAGCTTTTTTTCCAAATTGCATTTACAAGTGTGAATTTACAGTGGCGGATCCAAGGGGGGGGGGGGTTCCGTGGGTGCGCACCCCCCTTTATTTTTGCCGATCAATGCATTTGTATCGGGACATATGTTTTGCACCCCCCCTTTGCCCTGGGTGCCCTGGGTTAGCACCCCCCCCCCCCCCCTTTCGTAAATTCCTGCATCTGCCCCTGAATTTATCAAACAAATCAAGAAATATGTGAAAACGTTTATGCTGTTACTACGATGCCATTTAATTTTGGATTTTTTTTCATAGTTTCATAGCAAAATTATAGTGTTCATTACATTTTTTTTTACAACTCCAAAGTATCTAAAGAAATAAGAATAATTACAGTTACATGTTAAATTATCAAATATCTACATCCAGACATGGTTCAAAAACTGTTAACTTCATTGGTAATTTTTTAATTAAAAAGCAACCCTACTTTTAAATAACATCACTGTTTAATTCATAATTTGTTAAAACAAGTACCTGTTGAACAGTACTGTACTTACCCCCGCCGTTCTTGTAACACAAATAAGGAAAGCGCCAAACATTACCAAGTCCCACAGAAAATCCTATGCATGCTAACAAAAAGTCAAAACGTCTACTCCACGTCTCTCGTTTTTTGATTCCTCCTTTTTCTTTAACATGACCACCTTCTCCCATCTTGACTCTATTGCAGATAAGTTTAATCTAAATGAAATGATAATGTGTACAATAAGACAAATTGTTGACAACTCTCATTTATAATAGAGGTTCATTCATCGTACACAACAGTAACACCTGTATTAACCGAATTTGTTATTGGCTACTGTAAAACCTGTGTACATATAGCACACTATTGATATTATAATTTTCCATTGGCTACTGTGAAACTTTGTGTACATAGATTATTTGTATATAACACTTTTAACATTATAATGTTCCATCACCTGCATTAAAAATGTTAATTTGATTTAATTTTTATTATTAAAGATAACGTAAGTTGTTCAAATATATATTGAAATAACATGAACATGAAGTTTCAACTACTTTGTGTAATCTGCAAAAGAAATCTGTAAGTTTTATTAATATTAAAACTAATGTTTGACATATTTGTCGGGGGTCTTTATTGCTTCTAATACTTTTATATTTGGTAATTATTCAGTTGTACAGTCAGCTTTAGTCTGTTTAACATATATCTGATAATTGTATTGTTTGCAATCATACCACATCTTCCTACTTCTATTTTATTCTGTACAATTCGTACACATTCCATTTAATGAATTGTAATTAATGTTAAAGGTCTTTAATTATACAACTAAACCATAGAATATGGGGAATTATATATAGACAATCAATTACAGCGCAAACATCAAATAATATTAGCGGATCGATCAATGCTTTTGTTTCAAAATAAGTAACAACACAGTCATGCAGTTTCTCTCGTCTAAATATACAGTTAACAAACATTTACGTCGATATTCTTTTGAATCATTTCGTTTGTAGAGAGATTAACGCAAGCCGTAGATAAGCAAACATATCTTGATTAGTCTACAAATCCATTTTATTATTTCAATATAATGAATGATAATGTTAACGTTAGTTAGTAAATGAACAGTTATCAGAAGTTTGGATTATGTTTGATTGATCGAAAACTTTTTAACACATTATAGAACACTCAATGTAGAGATGAGGGTCATAAAGGGGTGGGGGTATCTGCACGAAAGAAAGCGAAATAACATTGCCATATAACGATTAACGAACATTTAAAAGTGTTTTCCACGTTGATCGTTTTACTGATTTCACGGAACACGATGAATAACGAACCTTTGTCTCGGCTGCACATGAAATAAAAATGGAAAAACACGTTGCACGAGAAAAAACCTTTACCACCCTCATAGATGGACTTTTGATAACTGTATCTTATCGAAATTTACCCCACGCCTCTTTTATTCATAATGAAATGGCAATTGATCTTATTTAAATAGGATGTATTAAAAATGAGAAGATATAAAGTATGATAAAAGACATAATAGGTACATTAAGCCTAAATTACTTTTGCGGTAAAACCTGCCTATTATTTGTCAGATGTACATGAAAATTATACGAAAAGGTGTCCATTTATTTGAAATATAGCGTTTGATCTCTTTCACAATTGTATTTGTATGTATCGCATGAATGTTAATAAAAATAGATTTTTGCATCATTAAACGAAATGCACGTTGCGTGCATGCATACAACAGCAGGTTTCTGAATGATTAAACAAATTGCACTTGATTTGGATTTCTGCATTCAAATTGATGTTGCACATTTTGACATTAAAAATGCCAGTTCATATGGCTATTTTGAAATATGTGCAGCTATATTTAGATCGTTTGACATTAATTGTTAAGAAATGTGTCATTAAACATCTATACTGAAAGACTCTGTTCCATGTATACTTTGGATTAATTTGTTTACGTGGGTACCAATTTTCGTGGATTGAGGAAAACTTGCAGATTCGTGGATATTTAATTTCATGATTTTGGCTTAGTCTGCATACATCCCTTTAGAAAATTTGTAATTCATTGAACATTTAAATTTGTGGTTCCCTTGTACCCACGAAATCCAAAAAAGTTAGTATCCAGCTATAATTAATGAATCCCCAGTATCAATACTTTTCAAACATATAAAACATTCCAATGTTTTACTTAGACATTTTACAAATTCCCATGCAGACTTCATATTTCAAGTATGAAAAGACAATTGCAATTTAACAAAGGCAAACGTCACAAACAAAACTCGAACATCATATAATAACGATTTAAAGTGTTTTGGTCTTTGTAATATAAAACATTTAATTGATGGTTTTAAAAGGAAAGTCTGTTGTTCAATACATTCTGCAAAATTATTGAAATAGGTATAGATTCATCATTCGTAATTGTTTTCTAATAAGAAATGGTATCATATAAGCGATGCATTAATAGAGGGAGATACATATAGATTTTGTTTGTTGCCTTTGTTTGTTAACTACGATCCCCATCCCTTTTCACGACTTTGATCTACCGAATTATACTGTTTACTGGGTTTGCAATAACATTAGCAGCACAACGGATACCACATGTGAAACAAGATCTGCTAATCCTTCCGAAGCACCTAAGATTACCCCCAGTTTTGGTGAGGTTTCGTGTTACTTAATCTTTAGTTTTTCTATGTTGTGTCTTGTGAACTATTATTTATCTGTTTGTTTTTTTTTCTCTTTTAGTCGTGGAGTTGTCCATTTATTTTCGCTATGGTATCTTTTACCCCGTTTGTCTCATATTCACTAGTTTACAAAAGTTAGACGCCGAATGACTACGAATACAGTAAGGTTTAACACAAGCATCATCTGGAGTGTTCACAAGTATTATTTTGGCAGATTTATCAAAAATATTTTATTTACAGAATTTAAGAACTTGTCGTTTTCTTTATAAAAAAAATATGTCACTTTTGAACGCTTAAATTTGGAACATATGCTTAGTGTTGTTAATTATGTCTTAGTGACGATTAACCCAACTACCTTCTATGTATATTCCAAATAGCAATTTATTAATTTTAAATGGAAAACAAAGAATGACCAGATAAAAAGTTTTTTTTTAAGACATTAAAGATACTATGAATTTACCCTACATTACAAATAGCAATTAATGATCTCTTAACTTTAAAAATGTCAAGATGAAAAGTGTTTCTACACATTTAAGATACTATGAACTTTTACCCTACATTACCTCTGCAGTAAAACATTCCAATTACGTTTAAATGGAAATGATATGAGGAGGTGTCCATTTATATGAAATATGTCAATTGATCTTTTTTACATTTGCATTTGTCTGTGTTGCATATAAACACTGGTTTTTCAATGATTGAATTAAATCCCCTTGATTTTGATTTAAACACACTAAAACTTAATAAATACAATGTATGAATACTTAACTAATGTTACACAGTTTGACATTAATAATGCCAGTTCATAAGGCTATTGTGAAATATGTACATCTATTTGAATACAAAGACTGATCGTTTGACATTTGTGACTTTTAAATCTTTATTTAAAGATAACTCTACATTTAAACTTTTCAAATAGGCCAAGCATTCCACATGTTATAGTCAAATGTTTTACAAATCTCAATTCAGACTTTATATTTGAAGACGATAACAAACAAAACTTCTCCAGACAACAATAACACAACTAGAGATCATCTGTAAATTAGTTAGTTAAATAATTTTAATTATCTTGTTCTTTAAAATAACAAAAGTTATATTTTGATAGAAAAGGCGTCTATGAAAAAAGATTGGAAAACCTAATCAAAATAGGTTCGTTTTTGGAAACTTTTGTTGAGAATTGAAAATGATTTAAAAAAAAAAATATCTACGACAATAAACACATTCCGGTGTACCGTGTTTTGTTCCTATTTGAATTCCTCTATTCTCTCGTATTTATTAGCTTGATTGATCTTTTATTCATCAATTTACGAAAGATAAACTTATGAACACCTCTGTCACCTTAAAAAAGAGAAGAGGGACATTAGAGGGACATTGAAACTTATAAGTCGATAATAAACTGACAACGCCAGGGCTAAAAAAGAAAATACCAACAGACAAATAACAATACAAACACACAATATTAAAAACTCAAGACTGAGCAACACGAACCTACCAAATTCTGGGGATTATCTCCTGTGACCTGGAAGGGTAAGCAGATTCTGCTCCATATTTGGCACACATTATGTCTAACTTAAATGAATTTTCAATATCTTGCTCTATGTGGATTTTGGAAAACATTGCGGAGTTCTTTCAACAGAGGTCTAATAAAAAGTTCAAATACGTAAATGAGATTATTTAAGACACTTTGGTTATTCCTATTGCATCAAGATAACTCTGGAAAAAGTAAAATCACAAAAATACTGAACTCAGAGGAAAATCAATTCGGACAGTCCCTAATCACATGGCAAAATCAAATAACAAAACGCATCAAAAACGAATGGACAAGAACTGTCATATTCCTGACTTGGTACAGGCATTTTCAAATGTAGAAACTGGTGGATTGAACCTGGTAAGTTGTGTGTTTGTCATTGATAAAACAACGGTAGATGTATCGTTCTCCTGAGAACCGACTCAGCAGTACCATGCATTCAATAAGAGATTGTTTTACATCATAAAAGAATAAAGTATTGCTAGGTTTTGGATTAATAGATATATTTCGTGACTATCTTATTTCTTTTTCTTATCGGATGGTCCCTCGACATTGAAGATCAATCATGTGTAAATGAAAAACGGGCATGTAGCAGACTGTGTATGATGTGTCTGACCTATATCAATGGGCTGTGTACAAGATCATAACTCAGTCTGGAAAAACATGTTTCTTTGTTAGATGTCATTGACCGTTACACTGTTCCGGGTCTGAGCCTTATAAAGCTTACTATGGATATTGCTTACTACTGAAGGCCGTAAGGTGACCTATAATTGTTTACATCTATGTGTGGTGGTATATTTTGGATAGATGTTGAATTTTCATACCATGCTTCTTTATTAATATTATTGCAGTCTGATTGTGAATGTATGTCCCCGTGTATAACACGGAATCCAATTTCCATTTCCACTACCAACTGACGTACAAGCAAGTAAAAAAGTTGTCTACAAATAAATAGCTGGCAACAAAAAGGTTGGTGTAATATGATATATGTTTCCAGACAAATGCTATTTTGCTTCTTAAAATGAACAAAATTTGGTAAATGTACCGAACACTTTGAAAACTAACATTTGAAACTAACCCTTTAGAATTTGGACAATATTTTTCCATATACAGTTTTCCTTGTTATCGTTTCTCTCCTCAAATTGTTAATTGTTTTTTTTTTTAAGCCAACATTATCATTGCTTCCATAGTATGATATTTTTATATATATGTTCACATGAAATAAATTGTTTCCCTCATTTTCTGTGCGATATAAATTGTATATCAGTTTACCTTATTAAATATCAGTCGACAAGACCTCGAATCTTTTAGCATTGGGTCATTGGGCCGTAAGCAGGAAATATCAAAAGTTCAATAAAATCACAATTATCATATTGAAGATAAATAATACATATAATAATATGTTGTGTGAGTGCCAATAACACAACTTCCTATCCAGGTCACAATATGTAAAAGTAGACAAGTATAGGTCAAAGTACGATCTTCAATTAAAACTTTTTTTGTTCCATTATAGTTTAAAATGAATAGCTAAATCTGTACAATTTTAATCATTTAAAAGTGTTTTTTTACAATTCTAAAGTTTTCTGTTGAAAATCAATTATCAATTATTATGGCTAGTTTAACCCATGAATTTCGTGTTAAATCACAATCTATAGAAACTATTAAAGAAGAAAAATAATGGATTTGAAAGTCTAGCCGTAACTGTGTTCTATACATACTTTTGTAAACGGTCATTTACTATAAGAAAAATTCTTGATATCGGTAAATCTTCAACATTTGAGAATAGGGTAACAGAAGTTTATACATACAAAATGTTTACTATATTACTATAGTACTATGGTACTATATATACTTATCATGGAAGATATTAACATGCAAAGTTGAGAGAATTGTGCAAATGATGATACAAGCATGAAAATTAGCACGAAGCATCATTTGTATATACTTTTTACGAAAAAACTGCTGGCCATAATAAAAATCAGAAGATGGCCACCACCTTTTCTAAAATAGCCGTTTTTTCCAGGTTTCAAAATACATATTTTTCTTGAAAACGATTTCTTTGGGCTTATTTTATAATAAAATATTATCAGATTTGGTTGCTACCTTCTTTTCATGTGACATATATACTAGAAATGAATATTTGACATGTTAAGGGTTTGCACATGGCAAAATATGTTACAAAATCTGCACAAAAACATTTTAACTATTCATTATATACTTAGCGCTTTTGGATTTTTAGTGACGTTATGAATTTGTTTAATACCATTTTTGAGGTTATGATACACATGGGTTTAACAATTTCGCGAATGCGCAAACTATTTATAGACATATATATATGGGTCCAAACAATACGAAGATCTTTTAAAGCAAATGCAAAACGAAAGAGAATCTGCTTTTTATAACCAGATAAAAAAGAACAATTCCCTATAAAAAATGTGAAATGAAACTGGTTTTGTCAAAAACAGAGCTGAAGAACCTGAAAAGTGATTGCGATCTCTTTTATTTTCTTTAATTTCTTGTCAAAGTAATCAGTTTGATCTAAAGAGTTCTTTTGCTATGAAAACTAAAACGTCTTTGTCTCAGAATGTCAATTTAAGCAGTGGTATTAAATCACAGCAATGGGTATACTTGAGACATTTTACAGATCCAAATTCTGACGCATTTGTCGTTTGTGGAGCAGCAATAGTTTCTTCCAGTCCACAACGTGGGGCAACATCTTTGATGATTATGCCTTTTAACCTAATATCTTGCAACGATAAGTATCCAAGAGTAGACATTGTAATTGATGTTTTTTAAGTGAATGATTTAAAGGCTGGGACGAGAAAAAAGTTACTGGTGCTAGACGGAAAGTTGTTGGTTCTGTAACACGCCAAGGGTTCGGAGTAGTTTTCTCTGTAAAGATGACAACAAAACGGATCTGTTCAAGTTTCTTGCCGACATAATTGCTTCTTCAGTGATTAATAAAAATGCTTATGTTACTCAAGGTGAATGTATTCTTTGCAATTTAAATACGGATACTGTTCAGCTTTACCCTTGTAACAACGAAGAAACATATACACGGGATGATTATCCATGATAAGCATACTGCTGAAAATGATTGTAAAAAGTAATTTTAAGTAGTACTAACACAGATGTAGTTGTATTAGAAATTGTAACACTTGCCAGATAAGGTGCGGAAAAATTGTGAATAGGTTTTTGAAGGAATGAAGGCTTTCTATGGCTTCCTCTACATGTCATAGCAAATTCGTTTGGTCCTCGTGTAGTTGTTCTTCCTTCCTTTCTAGCATGCATTTAATTGACGTGACACTGTGTCTGCATTTAATGGTAAAGTGAAGAGGTCAGCTCGGCATACATGGAAGGTATTCCCAGATGTAACGGACGTTTTTGTCCCGCTTTTGTATTAAAACATAGACACAGACATTGATAACATAGAAGCATTTGTTTGCATCATGTATGGCAGCATCAACATTTGCTGTTAACGAGGGACGATTTAAATCGGTTGCAAGGAAGCAGCGGCTTTATGATGCTATTCTGACTAACTGGAGGTTCTCTTCCGGATTACATCAAAAGAGAAGCATATCAAGGTGGATATGTTGGGGCTCATCTGGCTTATACATTCGACAGGTCGATGTTTACTCGAGTTGGATAAAAAAAAATTAAAAACAATGACAGTTGGAAACCAAAATGGATTTCTTTGGCTGCCGTTGCATCCTCGTTTCAGGATTTTTGAAATCTGAATGCAAGGCATCAAGCTGTGTGGGTAATTGTAAATGCTACCGTTCATGCCTTCCATGTACATGTTTGTGTATTGGTAACTTTCAGATAATTGTAAGATAGGCAACCTGTATATATGCATTTAAACTGAACAAAGACATTGATATCTCTTGATAAGTTGATAGAAATGATAAAATTGACATTTTCCACGTTGTTGCTGCTATTTTGGAACCGGAAGTCACTTTTTACTTCATGTATGTATTGTTTTGTCGTACTTTAGGAACTTAAATTGAAATTTTATCAAAACTTACATCGGAGTATACCTATAAAACAGCTTTAAAAGGATTTACGAAATGTAGCCAATTGGATATGACGCCATTTCCAAATGAGCAGTGGCTATTTTGAAAAACATATTTTTTTTATGGCCAGCAGCTGATTTTTTTTAATTAACATTTAGTCAACCTATATACCAAATTTCATGCTTGTATCATGATTTGCACAATCATGTCCATAATATCTCCCACTAATAGTATAAATGTAAGTGATTGCAAACGATATAAACACATAACAAACAATGTCGTATTTTATTTGTATAAAACAAAAATTGATAAGGCTTTTTAATACGTACAAATACAACGAAATTGAAAGAAAATTGAAAATTAAATGGAAGGTAAATTATTTTTAAATAATTGAAAATATGCTAGTAGTTCAAATGAGGTTATAATAGTATTTGCAGCAGATTTTAAATTTCGAAACAGGAATAAACCGGACAAAATGCATTTAAGTGATGCAATTATTGTCATGTTTAACAAATGGTCTAGTAATAAATGGAAATTTATTTAAGAAATTGATGCACCAGATTATTGAGATTACAAAAAAATGCACGAAGGTGTATCTCTTTATTACAAGAAACGATATCTTTTCCCGTGGGATTTTCAATCTGCTCTTATAAAATGCAATTTCGGAGTGATAAAGGTTCATGAGAAGTAGAATTTTGTCGAGCACTGTGATCTGGTAGACATTTGTAAACAATACAGCGTAATAGACGGATCGATTTATTTGCATAAGTAGCGAACAACAACAGCATAAGCAACTTGTAAGTATAGTTGCCCTCATGCAGTGACCATGACATTGAATTAATTAATGTCATTGATATTGAATTCAGGAAGATGATAATATATAAAACAATAAAGTGGCCCCTACAATTGAAGATTCAGTCAGCTTTTAATTGAGATCATCTGTGAACGTTTTACAGTCGAAATCGGTTTTTGAATCTATATGTAAAATGAATAATTTGATGTTAGGAATTTTACAGGAGTGAAAATAATCAATCAAAGAAATAATGGAATTATTAATCAGATTTAACAAATTTTCAAGAAAAGAGTATTTTGACAAGTTTACTTGAAAGAAATAGACACAAGAGATCGTTTTTTTTTTACGCAAACCATTATTCATTTTGATTTTCTTGGTAACTTCAATGGCTTGTCTATATCTTGGAAAATAAACAAAGGCATTTTTCATGTCATTTCGAATAATCAAAAACAAATATAACAGGAATTCTTTATAATTCAATTCTTATACCTTTATATAGGAGTTAATCATGAAATGAGCGTTGATGACGTCACGGTCACATGAAAAAATAGAGCCCATAAACGAAAAACTTCAGCAAATCAGAACGCGCGTTACATCCAAAATCAAATTATTGATACATGCATTGTAAATGTTACGGAACAGTTGATTAAATACAAAATCAAATAATGAGTCCTTTTTTCCAATAGAGTAAACGAAATTAATTCCTTACCATGTTAGCCTTTTATAAAATGTGTATTAATTTTTCGGTTTTTAACTAGAAAATTTTGATAAAATTTGTAAAAGACTGGCGCAAGATTCCAGATGGGAAATTCGATCTCATATTATCGAAAAATAGCTGGCATTAGGTAAATTTCCGCTATCTATTTGTGAATCGGATATTTCATAGCGGTAAACCAACTCGTGATGGCGTGCGTAACACGTATAAGGTACAACTTCACCATTTAGAACACATGATTTATAGCTTTTATGAGCAGGAACCACCTATCAAGGACAACATGATAGGAAAAAGTAAGATCACAAAAATACTGAACTTAGAGGAAAATCAATTCGGAAAGTCCATAATCAGATGGCAAAATTAAATAACAAAACACATCAAAACCGAATGGACAAGAACTGTCATATTCCTGACTTGGTACAGGCATTTTCAAATGTAAAAAATGGTGGATTAAACCTGGTTTTATAGCGCTAACCCTCTCACGTTGATGACAGTCTCGTCAAATTCCGTTATATTTACATTGATGCGTAAACTAAACAGACACAAAAAATAAAATAGTCAAAATATGGGTACATCAGTCATCATCGTATAACAATTTTAAAAGGGGACAATTTAACAGAACACAAAAACATCTATCTACAAACACATTCATTGATTTGTGTGTCTTACGTCAGAATTTTTTTTTATACGTCACATAAATTTGTCGTTCAATGTGCATGCAAACAATTTTAAAATTTACATAGGCAATATTAGCATGTAGGGTTAAAAAATCAAAAGTGTGTAAGAATAAGTATCAGAAATAGACCGAGAAACATAATCCCTGAAATCTCGTATCGACAAGGAGATTTAAACTCCATTTGCAGGCTTTTCTGGATTGTTCATACATAAAATGGGAAGTTCACATTTTTGAATCATAACTCAAAACTTGAACCAAGACGAAGACTAACTTTGTTCATTGAGAAGTCTAGTAAATCATTAACAATAGATCGTGATTTTATAGAGTAATCTCCCTGTACTGTTGTCTAGCAAAAAAAGAACTTTAAGGATTTCCATATTTATTTTGAAGTTATTTGTGTGTAAACTTGATTGTTGACTCTTTAACTTCCTCGTATACCCGCAAATAAACAAAATCTGAAAGAACGGAGATGGAACAGATATTTCTGTTCATTTCTAACTTTTCAAATCATAAAATAGTCATGTTCTAAAATCAGAAGGTTATAACAGGCTTAATTTGAAGTTAAATTTGTACCAACCTAAGCAAAAACAATAAACCAAACAGACATATTTAAAAAAAAAAAAACTCATTAGAAATCACAAAATACGATGGAACAATAAAAAAGGTAATTAGAATTTCACGTTAGCGTTTGTTTGCGATTTTGCCTACTTTAAAAAAGTAAAATCTTTGCTGTATTCAATATTACCTCTCGAAACCTCATTTAACATATACAAAAACATTGCAATTAGCAGTAGAATCTTCTAAACGGCTTGAATGTCTATCACGACAAAAGATTATCTACCACAAATGAGAAAATGTTCAATGTACAATATATGTAATTGTCTTGTGCACACATACATTTGCACTTGAATGCATATGGGTTGCAGTGTATTGATTTCGACAACGTTAGCGATAGGTGTATTGATTTTATTGAATAACAAACACGTTGTATGTGCATATAAACTCTTTAAACCAAAATCACACAGATTTATAACTCTACATGTATGTGTACCTAACAAAAGTTCAAATAAACGTTAACATTCAAAAATTACCTCTAATCAGTACTAAAAACTAATAAAGAATATAAAATCAATTGTAACAAACAATATAAGCCAAATTCTATTATGTAATTTACAATCCTATCGGATTTACATAGATATAGTAGACGAATGTTTTGTTTGCTGAATAATCAGTTTTGTTAACCTGATATGTTTAATACAATAAAGCAAATATATTTCATTGATATTTAATCATTGTATAAACACACTTCATATATAACCGTGTTTTGATACATTGTATTTGGTTTAATGAATTTAAAGCGACGGTATTTATTAATTCTGACTCACTTTAAGTATTCTTTCACTGCTGTTTCAGGTTAGATTGAAAATTGCTCCTATTAAATCTTTTCAACCCGCTTAATTTGTTTGCAGCTATCCTGAGTCAGGAATTTGTTGTTCAATAGTTGTCGTTTGTTGATGTAGTTCATAAGTGTGTTCCTTTCTATTTTTTATTAAGATTATACTTTGTTTGAACTGTTTTGCACTAACAAATGCTCATATAGATATAGGAAGATGTGGTATGAGTGCCAATAAGACAACTCTTCATCCAAATAACAATTTATTAATGTAAACCATTATAGGTTAAGGTACATTCAACACGGAGCCGCTCAGCCTTTGCTCACACCGAACAACACGCTATAAAGGGTCCCAAAATTACTAGTGCAAAACCATTCAAACGGAAAAACCAACGGTCTAATCTACATAAAAAAAACGAGAAACGAGAAAAACATATAATTACATAAATAAACGACAACTACTTTACATCAGATTCCTGACTTAGGACAGGTGCAAACATTTGCAGCGGGATGAAACGTTTTAATGGTACCGAAAATGGTTGCCTTTTTAGCTGCCAGTTCTGTGTGAACCAATGGTCCGTGTTTAATACGGTACTTTGACCTATAATTCTTTACTTTTGATACACTAGAAAGCCTTGGAACAAGTAAAGTTTAAAATCATATACACCTTTTACAAGCTGAATTTTATCTATACGATGATATATGTCTCTAACGAAATACAATATACGCATTATAAAAGACAAAAAGAACATACATAATCATATTTGTCATTAAATTGGTATTTGTTATTAAATTGGTAATACGCTTGATATGTAATCATTAACTTTCCGTCAAAGTGTTAGGGTTAAGAAGATGTTTTTTAATATTATGTGTGCGATTGTTGGACATAGAATCAACACGAGTATGTTGATCTAGGGAATACATATTTGAATGGAATTAACTTCCTTATGACAGCCTCGATAACTGCTTAATAGATAAAATTAGTACATATTTTTACAGACACTACACACAAATAAAAATGTTGAACCATGTCAATTAGTCATAATTACTGTATCAGTTCAAATATGAAGGGATCGAGTTAGCCTATAAACCTGTAAATGACGTGAGACATCGGAGTATAGTAAAAGAGTACATCTAGAAATGGAAATGATATTAAACAAAAGAATTGGCTCCCTTTTTTCCCGCAAGCCATATAAAACATTATCATCATGAAGTTAAACTTAATTTCTGTAATACCAGGACCGGTGACGCACGAATTACAACATATCTTGTTTTTCAATAATGAAAAATAAAAACATCTTCCAAAATAATCGTATTTCACTTTAAAATATTTTTCCCTCTAACTTTGCAGGCAATTTCATTTTCTATAACCCCAATTTCAGATAGTTCCAGTATATCTTTGAGATAAAAGAGCTACACAAAATAGAAGGTTTCTTTAATATCTTCATATTTTGCCTTATATTAACACAGATGGACGATTTCAAAATAGAGTGTTTATCAAACATTATGTTTTCATTTCACAGTCGCAAACTTCTCTCTTTTAGCAGTAACAGGAGGGCTCGATGGCCTAGTCTCTGTAGGTACTACTGTAATCACTAGACAGTTAACACTGAGGTTGTGAGTTTGAAAACCGCGGGTGCACTTGACTCGAATCTTAATTGACTTGGATTTTCGGTTTTCCTATCAAAGGTCAGTGGTTTTCTCTGGGCACTCAGTCCTCCTCCACCAACTAATCCAAAAGCTTAAAAGAAGCTTTAAAACGAAACGCAAAAAAAAATTTTAAAAAATTTAAATAACAGTAACACCACCCCAACGCCTACTGAGGACCCAGACCACCGTAGAAGCACGACCAATGCAGTTTTTTTTTTTATCGTGATTTATTATTTTATAACATATATTTATAAACTGCTTTATCCAGTTTTTGACATAAATATTGTAATGATCACATCGTATATGAATGCTCCTAAAGGACGTCTTTTTTGCTATTTACATGAACAATGTATATCATATTTTATGTTTATAAAGATTCACTATGTCAGCAGGTACTTATAGGGCAATAGTATTTACTCACCAAACTTCTGCAGGACTCCTTTTAGACTGAAAATATAAATCCCTCAGGTTAATAACGATTTACACATGTTCTTTTTCAATCACACCAAGAAGCATGTGTCAAACAATTCTTTCAACTGGAATATGTAACTGAAATCAACAATTGAATGAAATAAAAGGCTTTAAAATGATTTATTTCACAATACAAGTACGTAATACTTAGACATATACATTACATACATACTTCATACACATGATTTCATGTGATATATTTAATACATAATCATTAACAAGGGATTTCATTTTTCTCGTTTGCTTTCTTTTCTTCGTTTAATCTGAATCTGAATTAATGCACAAACCCCTATATCTATACTCGCATATGCATGTTTATTTTGTAATACAAATGAACGTTGCATGCTGCGTTTTATTTTTGATAACGCGTTATATCAACATGTACCAGACAGTAACGTCCCTTGTCCATTTATGGTATTTTGTAATAGTGGAGATATTATAAATGTATAAAAGAGGGACGAAAGATACCAAAGGGACAGTCAAACTCATAAATCCAAAACAAACTGACAACGCCATGGCTAAAAATGAAAAAGACAAACAAACAACAGCACACACGACACAACATAGAAAACTAACGAATAAACAACACAAACCCCACCAAAAAACTAGGGGTGATCTCAGGTGCTCCGGAAGGGTAAGAAGATTGTTTGCAGTGTATATTAAGCTGTGGTTAAACAATACAAATATTTAACGAAAAATATTTGTAAACCTAAATTATCATATAAAAGAACACATTATATTTTTAAACATTCATTCAACAAAACCTTGAATTTTTCAAAGTACTTAACTAAAGATTGTTAACCTTAGAAAAAGATCAGCTCTACCATATTTTACCAAACCTCTCGGAATTTTAGATGGGCAACACTCTTCAACCTGGTACTTTAATGGACGTTTTCATATAGTTGTTTCGAGCGTCACTGATGAGTTCAAACATTTAACCCTGAAATCAATGATTCGTTTATTTTTACTTGTTTTGTACACATACGAAAAGTACTTTTTGTTTGCAAAATTTTTAAATGAATGGCAGGGTCAATAAATCGTAATGAGTTTACGACAATCCTACTATATTTTGTTTGCCTTTATTTAAAACAAGTTTTTGTTAAAACTTTACCATTTATATAAAGTACTATGTGATTGGTTAAAAAAAAATACCAAAATCTATTTCGCAGTTGAAAATTAACAACCAAGTCATTAACATTCTAATGCTTTTTGAACATCTACAAAAAAGTTAATAATGTGTATGTAAGTTTGAATAAACTTTGAAGCCGGATCCATTTTTTTCAAAATGAAACTTTTTTTACTCTGTATTCAATTTTGTATAGAGAAAATAAATCTTATCAACCAGGAAGATGACAGAGCTATACATAGTTCAATGTTTTAACGTTGTAACCATATTTTTAACATCAAGGTTGCAAATGAAATAAAAGTATTTTTTTCCCGAACCTTGAATGTACATCATTAAATTTTTATATATCATGCATGAAAAACGATATGAGATAAGCAAATTTAATAAAATGAATAAAGACAAAAAAATACAAGTATCATTTCTGACACATTTCAAGTATTCAAGTATTCAATGAGATATAAGTCTCGTGATGTTTAGGCAATCATGACTCGTGTTATTGTTCCGCTTTACAATGTTGTGTAAACAGGAAAAGGTTTTATAAATAATTATTGTATAATCATGTTATAAGACCCAAGATATTCACACGATCTTACAATTATGTTTGCGTAATTTTCGATGTCATCTGCTCAGGTCAGATGAGTTGTTTATTGTTATCTTTGATAAACTATTTATCGTTTATAGTATGTTTTAGTATCAGCTCTTAAAAGCTATATGCACTAGTATGTAATTTAATAGAAAAAAAAACAGACAATGTCAATTCCGAACGAATTTAAAATCTACGAAAACGATTGCAAGTATAAAACTTGTACAGCGCTTGTTCAGTAATAGTTATCACATGAGGACGCGGTGTGTCAGTGTAAGATCACCCGGATGGCTGAAGGCCAGAGGGCGATCTTACACTGACACATTAAATCCGAATGGGATAACTATTCTGCATCACAGCTGTTTGAGTTATATGAAAAACCATTTGCCATTGATAGAATGTAGTTTAGAACGCTACACAACCATTATAATATACTTAATATATTACTATAAAATAAATACCATTTATAACGCCCGAACACGATGTTTAAATATGAAACGATGTCAACTCGTCCCACTGGTAAATCGGTCCAACACCAAATCGCCAGTTTCTAAAACAATCGCCCCATTCTTGTTTACCAACTCGCCCCACTTATGAAAAGGTTTGAAATCCCATTGAATAAAGGTCTGCCAACTCGCCCCACTTTTGAAAAATATAAAATCCACGATGAATTAAGTCGTGACGCCTTAGCCCAATTATCAAAGACAGTTTTCATTTATATAGTTCTAGGGTAGGGCGCTAATTAACAATGTGGGGCGAGTTGGTGAAAAAGTGGGGCGATTTGCCAGTGGTGCCAGCTATCTTGTTTCCTTTATGTAAGTTAAATATGTAACCATACTGAGAATTTGTATTCAGTCGTCCTGGTGTAAAGGTTTGTGGAGTTTTTGCTAAATGTATTGAGTTCGAATCCCATCATAGACACTGTTTTATTTTTCAACACAAATTTTGAAAGTTAATCTTTTCCGTATACATATTTCTAAGTTTTATTGTGAATTTAACATTCCCGCCAAAATGTTACAGAAAAATGGAAAGCATGCAGAACAAGGAAACTCTATCTGGGCTGATTTTGTAGGGGTGATCCGGCTCAGATCACCCCTGGTAGAATAAAGGAGCTGGGATGTTAAATCTCTTATCCATCTGCACGACTAAAAACTCCTAACATTTATTGTTAATCTGTTAATTAAGGTCTTTCCCCTACGTGAGGAAAGACCTTATTGTTTTTCTAATGTTTTTTTTTTCTTTTTTAAGGTCTTTCCCCTACATGGGAAAGACCTTATTGTTTTTCTAATGTTTTTTTTTCTTTTTTTTCTTTTTTTTCTTTTTTTCTTCCAACATTTTTTTGACATGCCCGCCTCTTGTTTCTGTTGAAGTTATTAAGACCAAATATGGACCATCGCTAGACCTCACCAAGATGTATTATCAAATGACCCTGTTAGGGATTTCATCATCCCCTTTAGGAGTTATCTCCCTTTTATTGATTTTTTTTCAACATGGCCCCCCCCTTGTTGGTTTTAAAGATATCATGACCTTAATTGGACATAATGTAGATCTCATCATGATGTATTACCATGTGAGGCTGAATAGGATTTCATCGTCCCCTATGAGAGTTATATCCCCTTGAAACAATTTCTCAAAAAGTATAAGAGATAGAATCGATTTGAAAAGGGCAACATGTACAGGAACAGATGGCAATGTTATTGAACATGTACAATCATTTGTTATTAACCCTTATAAGGAGTTATTCCCCTTGAAAAATTGAACATAATTTTAGAAAAATTGTATTTCGAGAACCAGAAGTCGTAGAGACTTGGGACCTTCACCAATAATCTTTAATTCATGTGACCTTTAATATGCAGTCAAGGTCAAAGGTCACTGAGTGCAAAAAAAAAATACGTTGCAATTTCAAGCTTACATATTAGGAAAACGATAAGACTTTGCATCATACATACAGCGTATAATTTGTTCCTCTCGACGAGCTCTACATTTTATATAATAAGCCCAAAAATGGCCGACCGTCTGTTCAAAAGTTACAATGGGATGATTCTTAAAAGTATAGTATTTTGTGTATATCTTTTTAAAGGTAACAGATATCAATCTACTATAAACTGCAAAGATGATCAGTAATTCCAGACCTTCAATTTGAGGTCAATGTCAGGTCATGATGAAATTTCACCTTGACCTTCACATTATACTATGACCATGACCTTGTGATATTTAAAAGGTTAAGTGGTCCTGAGTTGAATGGTGGTAATCCCATGTCTCTACGACTTCCGGTTCTCAAGTTTGGTATTGCATCATATATTTGATGATTAATTGTGACCTTGGTGAAGTTTGAAATTGTCCCAATTCTTTTTCTATAATGTTGTTCTTTTACTGTAGATCATTTACCATTTAACAGATTTGAGATATCTATTGTCGTTTTAGAGATAATGCAGTTTGAAATTTTGCGAGCGGCGGCATGTATTTTTGAATCAACAACAGCTTACCACTTAAAATGTTTAAGAAATTGAAGAAGTTAACATAGTTATATGTTTGACCAAATACCAAAAAAATTCCATTGAAAAAAACACCAAAAAATCAATTTGAAATTTTCATGTTTTCCATTGACTTTATAAGTTTCATAACTTCTATTTATATCGTTGATATTGCATCATTTTTGGCACTTTGTCAAATGGGGTCATCTGATATATCAAATTGACGGTCTCAATAAACTCTACTTAAAAATGAAAATTTTAAACCTGTTTTTCATCCCAGATGGAAGGGTGGGGTCATTTAGTGCAAAAATTCAAATTTCTCAGATAGTAAGGTTGTCGCATATCAAATGAAAGAACATAAAGCGTACAATTCAAATTTCAAATTGACGTCCCCCAAAAATTGGTTGGATGGGGTCATTTGAGTGCAAAAAATAAATTTTTCTTTTACTATAGGGTTGTTGTATATCAAATGAAAGGTCATGATGTGTACATTTGAAATATCAAATTCCCAACCTCCAAAAATTGGTTGGATGGGGTTATTAAGTGCAAAAATCAAACTTTTTAGAACATGGCGTTGTCGCATATCAAATGAAAGCTCATCTACCGTCTGTTAAATATATCATACTTCCGATCTCAAAAATGTAGGCGGATGAGGTCATTAAGTGTAAAAAGCGAAAAGTTTCAGAAGGTATGCTTGTCGTATATCAAACGAAAGGTCGTACAAAGAACATTACGAAAACATCACTTTTACAGGAAAGACCTTTCAATTGTTTTACAAACAATTGAGATACTAGTTTGTTCATGTTCTTGTTTTCAACATGCTTGAATAATTCGTTAAGAAAACAAAAATCAATCGAACAATCTAAATCTGTTTCAGCGTATATTTATATTTTTATCTTACATTTGAAACATCATTTATAGAAACAAATCGGTTATATGATGTAGAAAAGTTTTAGTTCTGCTTGAAGTCAATGTGAGCTCTGTGAGTATCCCTGTAATCTCCAGCCATTCAAATATCAGACAAATACAACAGCACATGTTCTGATCGAATCATTAAAAGGTTCTGCTATGTATTGACTAGTTAAACTAATAGAAACCATGACCTATTGTTTCATCTCAAGTTGTTTTACTATTAATCACCTGTTATGTTATCGAATCTCAGAGTGCATATTATTACTTGTGCAATGAAGGAAATGAAAATAATGACATTATGTTTTATTTCATCTTAAATAATACTCTGGGTGCTTTATAAGTGGAAGGTTTGGTCAGCCAAAAAAAACAGGTTCGATCCAGCACTTTTCCTTATGATTGTTTGTCCATTGATTTTGTTGTTTCATCTTATAGTTGACGTGTTTCCCTCAGTTTTGGTTTGCGACCCAGATTTGTTTCCGTTAAATCAATTTATGACTAGCACAGCGGTATACTACTATTGCCTTTATTTCTCAAATTATATTGTGTTTTGTAACCTTTCAAATCAGTTGATAGTTAAACATGTTAAACGTTATGCATTTTCATTACCAAAAACTTTATTTCTACACAATCATATTCAACAGAAATTTTTTTATTCAGCCAAATGATATTTTGGAATGCATGATTTCAAATGCATTGACTGTAACTAATTTAAAGCCTTCTTCTGTAATAAAGGTACATAATTAATGCTAGATATATTTACTTTACGGTTTAGGCACCATAAATAAACTCATCTAAGATGCAGATACCCAGATTAAAACTATGTAATTGCGTCAGATGCACGTTTCGTCTCCAAAAAACATCAGTGACGCTCAAATACCAAATCTAAAAAAGGCCCAAAAAATGTATAAAGTTGAAGAGCATTGAGGACCAGCTATTCCTAAAAGTTTTGTCAATAAATTAAACTAATTCAGTAGACTGTAATTTGATGTTACATATTTGTTTTTCGTTTATTTGTTTGTATATAAATAAGGCTGCTTTTTTATCATCTGAATTGGTTTACATTTGTCATTTAGGGATCCTTTTTCGCTATCTATGCGGTATGATCTTTGCTCATTATTGAAGGCAGTATATAGTTGGTAATTTCTATGTCATTTGCTCTCTTGAGAAGAGTGGTCTCATTAGCAATCATGTCATATCTTCTTATTTACAAAATTCAGAATCTTTAACTTTAATGAATAAATTACCTGAAAGACACTTTTCAACTTTTTTTTTAACATGTTCAAAAAAGAAGCTGTAAGACAGAGTATATACAGTATTTCAAATTAAATACAAAGTAAATACTACATTGGAACAACCAGCTAAATTCAACTGATAAAACGTCCAAACTAATTTACTACTATATCTACTTATGATCATGATATGTATTCCCAAACAAACCTTAGATTTTTTACAAAACCATTAGAACATTTGAAATCTAGATTCATCTATTAATAACAACATATCGATTAACAATCTATTTTTAGTAACAAGATGCTAGCACGTATGATAAATACACACAAATACTTGCACTATCTTTTTAGAATATATTAACCGTTAACGCGCCATTTACTATAGCTGAATTTATCAGGCACTTTGAAGACAAAATGTCAAATAAAGACCAGTTGTCTTTATAATTACGTATTATCATCAACAACGAGATGAAATGATGAAATCTGTTATGTTCTCCTTCACTAAACCAAAGTAGTCAGAGTAATTCAACAATAAAGTTATCGACAGGTTAGTCAATTGAACCACTCGCTCCCCTTTTGGTGTCGTAACAAAGAACCTATTTTATATGTAGATGAAGTGAAATATTCACATCTTTTCTATTCATGTGTACTTATTTCGGAATTTTTCGGAATTTTACCCCTGTCTATCTGTCTTTTTATCTCTACACATGGACTTTTTCATAAACTTTTATTAATATCTATTTACCTATTAACTAAAATGGTGTCATCATGCATACCCGGTTATTGATTACAAGTACATTGTTAATTTTTAAATAACATGCAAACAAAATCTAATAAATGATTCATAAAAATACCCAAATTCCACTGGACAAAATTAAGTTAACCAATCATGTATCGTGTGTTCATTTAAAAGTATGCACATATTTTTTCGTTGAATATATGCATGATATTATAAGATCAATGCATTACCAATCTATGTTGTTAAAAAGAGTAAGTCAAAAATTTCATAGGGAACACATCATCTCTTTGAAAGACATTTTTATAATTGATTATTGACTGTAATTACATTATTAATTGATGCCAGATCTATTTTAAAACATTTAAGAATTTGCATTAAACTAAACGTATAACACATTTTTTCTGGATGAACAATGGTAATGTTTCATAATAAGCAGTCTTTACTTGCTACTTAACAAAATAGAATACCTCCTAACTAAAATAATATAATTGCAAATCGTTTTCTCATATTACTGATTACTACCAGATGTATGAGATTAAAGCGTAATGCGATTTATCACTGAAGTATTGCTTTAACTATATAGATTGATGACAATCATATGTAGGTTTATCATATGTACCAGAGACTTGAATGAAACAATTATGATCCGGTTGATATCATAATATTATAAAAATCTACTTATTATAAATATCAAAATACGAGGATAAAATATAGTCGCGAATGGAAAAGCTATGTACCAGCGTTCAAATCACGACAATGCACGACGAAATAAGCAATTCCAGGTCATCACACGGCCTTCAGCCTTCAACAATAAGGAAAACCCCTTTGGTTTTGTCCGTAAAACAAAGCCGACATACAAAATAGAAACAAAGGAAAAATGAAAACTATATGTCTGAGCTATAACTCTTTAATTGATGATACAACATGTTTGGCAGACATGAACATGATGAACCAACGATTACCAACTAATTACAGTCTGACCATGCACAGGCTATTATAGAATAATTCATTACAAGGTCCATTTACTAGACATGATCATGACTTTAAAAGGAAAGAAGCGTTTTAAAATTATGAAATTGTATGACTAATATAACCAATGATTACATATTTCTTGGCACATTCAGGATTTTCCTTATCAAAGTCATATGATCGTTTAGATTTTACAACAACGTAATGTTATATGATGGATTTCAATGGCTAAGTTTGACTAAAACACACGTATACATACTTTTTTGTAAAGGAAACTGCTGTGTTTATTTAACTTACACAAATGTACAGCTATTCACATTGTTGTATTCGAGACATCTTTTCCGTAAGCAATGGTATTAACCTTGATAATTTATCAACCCCAATGCACAAATACGATGGAAAATCCACAATTAACGAAAATGTAAACAAATGTGAAAAGATTATAGTATTAATTCATTTTGAAAGAATACAACTTATTTTCCAAAGCTTTTTACATTTGTTCTGATGAGCTTTTAATCAATAAATGAATACACATGGGTTATAAATACACATGGGTTATAAAGATAAAAAAACCTATATATCTCCCTTTTATCTCTTTGTATTTTTCATGTGCTCAGTGATTCTTCATTAATTGTTTATCACCAGGTACCGATCTATCAAATTCGACAAAAAGACACGAAAGTTAATTAGTAGGTTTTTTTTCGACCAACACTCACAGAAATTTTTATCTTTGAACATTATGCGTGTGGATTTGTAAACACATGCGCAGATGAGTCTCTATGCATCGGTTAAATATATATATTTTTTAAAATTACAATAGACAGAAACCTGATTCATATATCTCTATAGACTTACCGAATAAGTTGCCGTATCTGTTGAGAACATTTTGATAATATCGGTAATTAAAAGAAATAAACTTACCAGATCAGTATTTTTTGTTACGTCTTTGACGAAAGTTTACATATATTTTGATGCTAAGTTTAACACAAATGTGTTTAGTTTTATGAACTTTAAGTCGAACAGGACGTGACCAGTAACCCAAAATATTTTATGATAACCTATTTGAATTGATATAGCCCAAATAAACAAAATAAAAATGTTAAGTGTAAAGGGTGATTTTTGTACAAACAAAAATAGTAAAAGTACATTTGTTTAGATCATAAAAAGCAACTCTTAACACCTTTTACAGAAAGTGAATAAATTGCCAGTTTCACAAAGAAAAAACATCTACCTCCAGGGGGTATCTAGAAGAAAAAAAATATCTTGTAATGAAGTTGGAAAAAATAACGAATTCTTAGTTTCTCGCTTCTTACATATACGTTAAAATTGAGAATGGAAATGGGGAATGTGCCAAAGAGACAACAACCCGACCATAGAAAAAAGCAACAGCAGAAGGTCACCAACAGGTCTTCAATGTAGCGAGAAATTCCCGTACCCGGAGGCGTCCTTCAGCTGGCCCCTAAACAAATATATACTAGTTATTTGACTTGGCTTTTATCCTTTTTTTGTTTATCTTACCGCCATAATACGTTGAATACTTTTCAGCAAAGCAAGCTTTTATCAGCTTGCCTATGGCATTCGAGTCAAACTGTGTTTTTAACATCAAACATACAAATTCTTACAAACCAATGTTACTGTCTTTAACAAAATATCAATACTTGTCAAGGTCATTCTAGATTTCATAAATTATCAAGCTCGACACGCCTTATAACTACATGCTATATATTGAAATAATTGTTTATTTTTTCTATTCATAGATATGAATGAATTATACAAATTGAATAATTATAAACATTAAATATTATTCCACTCCCCAATACGACGATTATACATTAAGAAAACGATAAAACAAAAACAAATAATATTTTTTTTTTCAATTCCTTGAACTCCTTCAGTTTAAGGTGTCCAAACCATGATTTAGATCTGCCAATGTTTTCCCTTATGCTCATATAGCTTCTTACGTAAGCTTTTAAATATATAGATATTTGGCTGTCATATAATTTGGATGGTTCATGATAAACGCTCGTTGGACGCACATACATTATAAAGGGTTATATTCATTTTATGTACATTTTTGTTTACTTTCAACATAATAGTTAAGTCTTACAAGGTCAAACATTTCGTATTCTAATTTGTGTCAATACATTCCAATTTGTAAACTATGTGCAAGATATAGAAGATACAGAGTATTCCCTATCGTTTACATATTATATCAAGATGGATGCATGACCTGGGTTTAATAATATACATGTTTATACTAGTAATTTGTTTGTTACAGTTTCATTAACACTCTTAAACCGTCCGTGATCTGAGACAGAATTGAAATAATATGTTGATGCAAAGTTTATAACATATATATAGAATTTGTAAATACTATTGCGCAATTAACCTTCTAAAGAAACATCCGTTTAAAAGCTTGAAAGAATTTTACTTTTTTCGTGCAATATTTGGAACTGTCTGAAACTTATAACTTCAATAAGGCTGCATTTTTTGTCTTCGGTATTTATTAAATGTAATGAAATCTAATACTAGCCATCTCAGATGCTCTCACTTTTTTAAATATGAATTAATGCTTAAATTTGCTTGCTATGTCAGTCGTTAATCACGTCTGTCGTTTTTTGATTTGTAATTGGTTTGGCACAATTTTTAAAGTGAATGCGTCTTTTTATAAATGTTACCGACATCGTTAAATAAAAATTCAGATTCTTAAAAAAATTGCATGTTTATGAAATGAATTGCTTCAATTGATCAAAACCAGTATATATAAATAAAGGCAACAGTAGTATACCGCTGTTCAAAACTCGTAAATCGATGGACAAAAAACAAAATCGGGTTAACAAATTAAAGCTGAGGGAAACGCATTTAATATAAGAGGAAAACAACGACACAACATTAAAATTTAACACACAGAGAAACGGACTGAGCATTAGACAAAATCCGATGAGAATAACAAATATAACATCAAAACGAAATACATGACTTTGGGATAGAAAAGTATCGTGACACGTCTTATAGTAATGTGAATTCAAACTCAAATATAAGAGAAAACAAACGACACAACGGAAACACAACGTTAAAATGTAGTACACGCAGAAACGAACTATAATATAACAATGGCCATATTCCTGACTTGGTATAGGACATTTTTTAAAGAAAAAGATCGTGGGTTGAACCTGGTTTTGTGGCATGCCAAACCTCCCTCTTTAATGGCAATGTTAAATATAACATTAAAAATGACAACATAACATTACAGGACTACAATACAATTAAAAAGGAGAACATATTAGACAAAGAAACAAATGAATAATAGCTAACAAAAGGCACCAGGTTTAAAATTCAATACCTCAGAAGCGCGCCTCGTCCACACAAGACTTACCAGTGACGCCCAGATATAAAAGTTCGAAAGTCAAAACAAGTACAAAGTTCTACAGCACTGAGGATCAAAAGTTCAAAAAGGTTGTGCCAAATACGGCTAGGGTTTTCTGCTTGGGATAAGAACATCCTTATCATTTAGAACAATTTATGGTATTGCAAACAGTAAATTTTATCAAATGAATATAAAAGATATAGATGATAAAACTGAAGTATTAACTAATTACAGAACAATACATTACATAAACCAACACAAAAATAGACACACCCGACTTAGTCAAGGCCTCAACGCAAAAAGTAAAAAAAAGTGACGTCACATACGAAGTGATGAAAAAGCTCACAAAATGACGTCACATTTGAAATTCTAAAACAGCACATAAACAATTACGTCACATTTGAATGACTAAAACTATTTCTCAAAAATAAGATAGAATTAGGATTGATTTAAGATTATATTTGAACTAAATACTGATATTACATTTAATAACAATGAACATTTGAAGACTTATTAATAGCAAACTGAGGTAGCAATTAACTATATTATATAGCTATGTCCGGTTTGTTTTGAATCTATATGCAAACATAAAATATCGTACAAATTACTTTGAACCAAATCAAAACTAATAAATAAAGGCGGTGATTAATTTTCTTTACCATAACACATGAATATAATAGAAAAGAAGTCAACAGATTTGACAAAATCCGATGAGAATCACAAATATAACATCAAACTAAATACATGAATTTGAGATAAAAAAAAAGTACCGTAACACGTCTTATAGTAATGCGAATTCATACTCAGCAAAACAGTCACAATCGGGAATAAGTCACGTTTGGTAATTAAAAGAATAGACGACATAATGACAAACCACAATCTACCATGTAGTAAAAATGTTCTTAGCTAGTTTTGTCAAAGACACATCGTATGGATCAACTAATTCGTGATGGTGTCCATAAAATTTACGGAGTGTCAATTTTAATCTGTCCTCCTCATAACGCTGTTGGAGCAGTTTCTGCGTGAGGAGAACACTCCTGTATATAAAGTCCGTATAGTGTGAACAAGCCCGAGAATAACGTATCAATTGAGACATGTAAACACCATACGAAGGGGTAGAGGGTATGTTACTGCTGAGAAATGGGCAATTGATAATTGGGAAGTTGAAATCGTCCCGTTTATCATAGATTTTTGTGTAAAGTCGTCCATCTGCGTCAATTTTGAGAAAAAAATCAAAGGTATGAAGCAGTCCTTCTAGTATCACGAAATATAATTGTATCATTCCTTACGTGGTAAATTATAAAATAAAGTTTAAAATAAAACTAAGTTATAAAACTAAGTTAAAGTTTAAAATGAAAAAAAGTTATAAAATAAAGTTTAAAATAAAACTCGCAAACGCTGCGAAAACTATAACCATACATTTAAACCTTCCAACACAAACATCGTAAAGTTCAAAGTCCTTTTTTAAAACATATCTCAATACAAAAGCGTACCGTGATTCGCATATCTGTCTTTATCGTTATTTTATTGTTGAAGAAACTATATATCAAATAGGCTTTGTTTGTTAAATATATTCATTGATAGTTTATACGACATCAATGTAACTTTGTAACCGATTGTAAAGATAACTGAATTACATTTTATATAGTTTAAATTATTTACGGTGTGACAGTAACCTTATTTGACTGATCGTTATTGATTTTCAGACCTATAAGCTGATCCTTTTGCAAGTACAAATATACTGAGCTGTTATGAAAATTCAATATGGAAAGTTTTTTATCAAATGGCAAAATCAAGTGCTCAAACATATCAAACAAACGAAATGTAATTATATCATTCCTAATGTTGTAAATGTATTTCTTCTGTAGAAAATGCTGGGTTACTCCTGATTTAATAGCTTGACTAACCTATAACTGGTATACAGAAACGCGTTAAGGACGTACTAAGGTGAGGTTTTGGAATAAGTGTCAAATGTTCGGACTCCTCAGTTTTTTTCCTTCGATACAAGGTAAAATATTTTGCCCCATAATTCCTATTTATCTTTTAATATAAGACTTAATAGCTCATAAAAGACTTAAAAGTCATTTGACAAAATCTAAGCAGATTCTTGATTTTCTTTCTTTTGTTTGAGACCCAAATAATACCAATGCAAATATAAGGTAAAAGTCCGAGTCAGCCTTTTCCCGCCATATTTAATAAATCAAATATCTTGAAAAGGAGCTCCATATACTATTAATATTTTTAGCTTATTTTGACCCTTAACTAATACTCTTCCAGCTTCAAGTATCAATTTTGAATTCTTGATTTATTTAATTTTACCTTAGATCACCTAAGTACATCCTTAAGTTCCATTAGATTGACAGCTTTGTTCGGTTGAAAACGTCAGATAATGGAGTAAAACAGTCAACAATGTATTATAATCTGAATCACTATAAGTGCACCATACACGTGTAGGGTACAAGGTAAACTATATGCAATTTACGTAGATTGGAGACGAATAATTAAACAACAAAGGTTCAATACACCTTATCGCTATTTTGGAAATCTGTTCAAATAGATTTGAAAATCTGTCCCACTTGAACTTTTGACCTCATACAGTATTTTTTGTTTTCATTGTGGTGTCAGACAATTTCAACTAAACGTTTGTGTTGTCCAGTAAAGGCGAACACATAGCTATAATGTGTATCAAATGTAAACAGTAGTATACTTCAGATTTAATTCGTTGCTATTATTCTATTGGTTTATTTATTAACGTATTGTACGATTCAAAAAGAGCCTTTAAAATAATTTGTTACCAATTATGTCTGTTTGGTTTTTTTCACACATCGTTGTCTAAATTATAGAATTTGATGCGACTGTCATACAAGTGAAAGGTTAAGCTAGTTATAAAACAAGGCTTAATCTTCAATTTTCTACATCAGAAATAGTTTTCAAAATTTGGATTCAAATAAAACACTTACCTCGTGAAAACTTTACTTGCTTTTGTTATTTATTGGTGGAATTATAATAAATGTCATTGTTCATTATACATCCGTCTTGATATCTATATCCAAATTATAAACTTTTTCATCCGGCAAATTGTATAGGAATATGGTGGTGTTTAAGTTTTTCAACTTTTAAGTTGCATTAAATATCTCCATTCAGAAATATTGATCCGCAGTGGTAAAGATAGTAGCTAAATTAAATGACGGTCAATATATATAGAACGATTAGATCGTAAATTTCAATACTAAATGTTCCAATTTAATATAATGATAAAGCTTCGATACTGATAAAAACATAATAGCATTTAAGCGGCAATCTAAGGTAGGGCCTTTGTTTCGACAACTTCAAAAGATTGTGTTTTTTAAAAGCAGTGATTACTGTTTAAGGTCAATTTAGTCCTAAAATTCAAACAAAATACCATTATTGATTGAAGTGACTACCATAAAGCTGTCGCACTATATCTCATTAATCATGTTGAAGAACGAAGACGGGGATATTTTGTATTTAACTACATATAACAGCTTTTTTAATATTGTAGATGGATGGTTATAGCAAGACTATGAGGTCAATGATAATAAAAAAAAAATCACAACCAACACACTGAACACTATAGTTTTATGTTAAAGTTATTCTTCCTAATAAAACAGGCATTACGCCATGAATGGATTTTTAGTCTCATTTTAAAATAGATATGAAAAACAATATGCGTCTTGAAATGAATATTTGGTTGGGATATTTGACTATCGTTTCACCATCCCTGATTTTCTCAGAATAAAACCCCAACTGATTCATCTTGAGAAATAAATTGCGTTCTAATTAAATAGGCGTTTAAAAGTAAGAATTCAAAAATAGACTTACCGTTTTGAATTTTTCCAAATTTCAATTTTTTTGTGATGTTATCCTTTTAAATTGAGAATGGAAATGGGGGATGTGTCAATGAGGCAACAACCTGACCATAAAACAGACAATAGCAGAAGGTCACCAACAGGTATAAACTCTTTTAGATCATTTTTTTTTGTCAACTTAAAGACCATGTCAATTGATTCTACTTTATATAATAAATGGATTTTAATTTTTCCTAGCTTGCATTGGTGTTTGCTTCTGAGATTTCGTATGTATCCAAGTTATCAGAATTCCAATAGGAACTAATTGTGCACTTTAACCTCGGACCTGTTTCTCTATTGATACAAATTACAGTGTATAACGGAGGACATCAAAGTCCCATCGAAACAACATCCGATACAAACATTTTGATATCACTTTTTTATACTTTGATGGTATATTGGCTCTCTATAATGATGTTTTTTTAATCAATTTATTTTTTGTGATCAATTGATTTTTCACTAACATAGTTTATTTGAGTATATATATCTCAAACTCAAGTGTTGTTTCTTTTTTAATTCATAAATAAAATCCAGGATAATAGGAACTGCACGTTAAAGCTTAATAAGAAAATTTGTGTCTAAAATAAAAATATAAATAAATATGTTAAATGTGGGGTTGTTTAACCTATTGTGTCTGTTTGTTTTGTTCACTCATCGTTGCCAATATAATTGAATGAAATGTGCCTGTCGTACAATTCAGAGGCTAAGTTAGCTATAAAACCAGGTTCAATCCACCATCTTCTACATAATCAATGATAATAAAATGTATGTACCAAGTCAGGAATATTACAGTTGTTGTCCATTCGTTTGATTTGATAGAGCTTTTGATTTTGTTATTTGATAAGGGACTTTCCGCTTTGAATTTTTCTCGAAGTTCAGTATTTTTGTGATTTTACTTTTTAAAACAGTAAATAAAATTGATAATATTAAGATATGTACTTCAAACTTTGCATAAGTAACTATAATCCTGAAATAAACTATATAAAATTAAATTACAATTGATGTTTATAAAAACACCATAAATCACGTACTAGTACTCTTAAAATTGCTACATGTAATGAAAGTAATGTACTTATACCTTGATAAATATATCTTATAATGACTTGTAACTTTAAGCATTTGATCATTAAATTTGAATTAAAAATTAAATCACAAAAAATACTGAATTCCGAAAATCGTAAAAAAAGAAAAATTGTAAAAAAAGAAAACGGCATTTCTTTTCCAAATTAGACCAACAAACAAAACCGCATACCAATTTTATGGATGTTTGCTCCTCCATTTTTTTTTTTATTTTGTGCCAGATTTGCGGAATCCTCTGGTTCTACCCATGTATTGTCATTAAAAAATTTTGCCCACAAACCCCTACTTTTCTTTTTATAATTTTATTACATAAAGTTTAAAAAGCCATCTTTCAAAATTTTATAAAAGTCTTGTTATTTTTTCATACTGTTTGAAACAAAAAATGTGCCAATTTTAAGTATATGAAAAATCTAGAGAGAATAATTTCCGGCTAAATTTTCGATTGCTTATATCTCGAAAATGAGCACACGGACCCTCCATTTTTTTCTACTTGTTTTGTTTCTTTATTTATATACTATCAATTCATAATAGTCTTTTAAAAAAGCTTGTTATTTTTTAACGGAGTAGCGAACATCCTTCAAGTGCAATACCGGACGCATGTCTCGTGGTGTGTTGGCATCGTGACGATTTCAGATTTTAGGCTTCGATAATTTTCTACATGAGCAGTTAGCTGCGGAATCGTAGCTCTTATATCCTTATGTTATTTTATATTATTTGCGGACCATAGAGATACGGATTTTCCCTTTTTCCAAAATGCGGAATTACGACCTATCGCATTTATTTCTTAAAATAAATAATGTCTTTATTCCATGCAAAGCTTTCAATGAATATAGTTCGTTTCGTGGGATATTTTTCTAGAATATGACGTACCTATTTATGTTTGAATATTCATTTCCTTAACACTATTATCTAATTATTCCCATTTGTATACATTCTCCACTATTTTGATCAGCAATATTGAATCTCGCCGTGACGTCACGATCACGAAGAAAAGATAACTCTTGTTAGAAAACACGTGTTGGTTTGTTTACGTTGTCATTTATATCGATTTGATGACTTTTTGATTGAAATAACTTTTAATTAAAGTTAATTACTAACGGAAATAATAATTCTTCGAAGTAATTAAAATATTTCGTGTGAATTAGAGCATTCAAATCACTCAATTATCGCTTAGAAATAAGTAAACAAACTAACACGTGTTTTCTTATCAGACTTATCTGTTCTTGTTTTTCGTAGGCGTTCCTCACTTCCAACATAGGAGATCGAGGACATTAGAGTTACTTTTCCTTGTTTTTCCTGACGTCACGACGAGATTCAATATGCCTGAACAAAATAGGCGGAAAATGTATAAAAATGGGAATAATAAGATAATAGTGATAAGGAAATGAATATATAGACGAACTATATACATTGACAAGCTTTGCATGGAAAATAAACAATATTTTTTGTGGAAATATGTGCGACCTGGACTTGCGATCATAAAACCTTCGAGTCAGTTTTTTGTACTCGTACTCGAAAATCAATCAATCAAAATGTTGGATTTCTTGTTTCGAGCATGAAATTTGTGCTCTAAACACTGAGCAAAGTTTTATGACCTCAACCCCTGAACCTGCCTCGCAATTCCGCACGTTTTGAACATGTTGAAATAGGAAAAATTCGTAGCTCTATGGTCCGCAAATAGTCAAAAAATAATATAATGACCTAAGAACTACGGTTCCGCAGCTAATGTGCAGTTTGATAGCAACTTTATATCACATTCATTCCTATTTTAATATTTCGCGTGTAAACTCTAGGTTAATTTAAATATGGTGCTCTAATTCCAATAGTGAGTAAATTTTTAGAGAACAACCATTCTTAAAAAGACATTACTAGTTCACCATATTATATTGGAAAAAGACATTACTATTACACCATATTATACTGGAAAAAGACATTACTGGTACACCATATTATATTGGAAAAAGCACTTATCGTGTCTCTGTAGCCACCATTTATCAGAAAAGTTTAAAACGAAGAACATATGTTTCATAAATGAAACGTCGTTGTAGTGCAATAAAGTGCAGAGTGATAACTGATGTACATATGCGATATGATACTTTTCATATACAAAAGTTATTAAAGGTACCAGGATTATAATTTAGTACGTCAGACGCGCGTTTCGACTACATAAAGACTCATCAGTGACGCTCATATCAAAATAGCTATGAAACCAAACAAAAGCAAGTACAAAGTTGAAGAGCATAGAGGATCCAAAATTCCAAAAAGTTGTGCCAAATACGGCTAAGTTTATCTATGCCTGGGATAAGAAAAAACTTAGTTTTCGAAAAATTCAAAGTTTGTTAAACAGAATTTAAAAAAAAGACCACATAATTGATATTCATGTCAACACCAGAGTGCTGACTCCTGGGCTGGTGATACCATCGGGAACGAAATGTCTATCAGTGGCATCGACCCAGTGGTGTAAATTGTACCATACGCTACACGTTATGCATCTTTTAAATTGAACTGCAAGGACAACCTTTTTGCTTACAAAAATGGATTGAAAACATGATGCATTATCACATGCATTACTATATATATTTATCATTTAACGCAAGTGGTATATATTTTAGTTTGGAAGAGTATAGTCTCCCTATTAAAATTGAGAAACAGACGACAACCCGATTAAAGAGCGAAAACACAACAAGAGGTACTAATTGGTCTTCAACACAGCGAGAAAACTACTGCAATACATCTTGTAAAATATAACTTGTTGCTACATTTGCATATACTCCACATATTTGGTACCATTAAGCGTATTTTGGATACTCAAATAGGAAAAAAATAATATCGAGCTCGAAGGGAAATTCAAAACAGAAAATTCTTCTTCAATGGCAACACAATGAAATTTGGGCTTTTACATTTTTTGGTTAGAGCGTCACTGATGAGTATTTTGCAAACACAACGCGCGTCTGGCTACAATATAAAATTGCAATCCTGGTATCTATGATGATTTTTTAAAAACTTAAACGATTGGAAAATAAGTCATATTCCAGAATTGATCCAGACATTTCTTAGTTAAGCAGATGGTGGATTAAAACTTGTTAGAAAGCTACCTAAACCTCCCACTTGTATCAAAGTCGTATATAATTTTGCTATATGGATATCAAAGTGTGAGCAAAACAAACAGACAGCTGTTTGCTCTTTGATGGGGTTGCTGTCTCATTGACATATTCCTAATTTCCATTCTCAATTGTATAATAGAAAAAATTTCAAAACCTATACAACAGTGAATAGCAAAATTAGATTTCAGACTTGTTCTGATTCTAAAAACAACAAATGGCACATCCCTTAAATTCAAACTTGATAATTAAAAGTTCATATTAAAAGGGTAGTGACATTTGAAACATATTGAATCAAAACAAAGCAACCTTTAAAACCTTTAGAAATTTACACATGACCTGGCCCGTGATATTCATTAATTTTATCCCTCGCAAATGCTTAGGCTTGAATTCGAATATCATGGCCCAGGCCATGTGTAAATGTCTAACAATATATGGCGTCCATGAATTATTTCTTAATTTTTGCCTTTGAAACTAATAATTTGTGTTCGCTGTATATATATGAAATGCATACCTATAAATTCATTCATAAAAAACGTTTTTGTTAAATTTTGTTTCTATTTCTTATAATGGAATACATGGTTACGTTTCTGTAAGTTTACAATATGAAATTACTATGAAAATCACTTTGTTTTAAATTTTGGTCAGGGGTCCATAGCAAAACAATGAGCACGTTCTAAACACATAAGTCGTGAAAAAAACCGTCAAAAACAAATCAAAGAAAATGATACCTTTAAGTGCTTTACATCAGTGTCCGTGATTAAGGGAGGGTTGAGCGTTTACAAAATGAACAATTTGGACAGAATTTTCACTAGAATTTTTTTTTAAATCAAAAGTCTGTTATTTCTTTTATGTACATTTTCATTCTTTCAAATACGACCATTAGTTGTCATATTTGCACCTTTAAAAGGTTTAGGACCTCAATAGCTATAATCTATGAGTTTTCTTTTCGTTTGAGGCCATGTTAAGCCCTAAAATTGCTTATATCCACGTAATCGGAATTCTGGTCAATAGATGTCTCAGTCTCAATCATACCACATCTTGTTTTTCTTCATACCAAAACATGTGCATTATAAAAAAAGTTATAGATGGAAAAAATAACAAATACTTACGAAAAATTATATGTCATACGTCTCAATCTGCTCCAAATAAACTCATAATAGATACCAGGAATACAGTTTAATATATACCGCAGACGCGCAACGATACTCCAAGCATTGGAGCTACTGGAATCTTTATCCGTTCATTTAGATAAGTATATCAGTTTGTAACAGTTATGAAAATACTTCCTTTTAATCAAATTAACGATCTTGTGAAGTTTAGTTTCAATGAGAGAAAAAACAATGCAGGTAATACTAGAAACACTACAAATAATCACGAATTGTAGTTAGGAACGTAACATACACAAGGCCTTGAACGTTACATTATTGATACATAACTTGCAAAGTCTAATTGAAGGTTAAACAGTTCAGACACAAACTAATGCTAGCAGAGGAGAAAACTTTCAATAATCCTATACACAATGACGGCATCTACATATCTTAGACAGATAAAATAACACCCCTGTGGTGATTAACACATTAAATTGTATTAATGCAGAAACTAACCACCTAAACAGTGATCACTACAAGAACATTAAGAATAGAGCACCGAAATTATCAGTAAATCTATTTCATAGATGTTAATATATTATCCGAAAATAAAGAAATTAAGATAAGTATATCACTTTGTTTATGTGTTGTATTATGAAATAATTTCCTTTTAATCAAATAACCGATTTTGCAGTGTTCAGTTTCAATTAGAAAAAAAAAATACAATGCAGGTAGAGAACTAATAACAATACGAGTAATCAGGATTTATATCTTTTTAAAACAACGAAACACACACAATGATCAAGAATATTACATTATTGACAACTATTTTTAGCAAATTCCTAATTGAAGGTTAGACAGTTCAGACATAAACTAATACTTTCAGAGGAGAAAGCGTTCAATAATCGTATACACAATGACTGCATCTACAAATCTTAGACAAAAAATATATCACCCCTGTGGTGGTTAACACATTAAATTGTATTAATGCAGAAACTAATCACTTAAACAGTGATCACTACAAGAACATAAATCATACAACACAGACAATCAGTGAATCTATTTCAAGGATTGTAAATATATTATCAGAAAATAAAGAAATTGATGAGCATACTTATATACTTCGATAGTGCATTCAAAGATTCTAATCAAGGACACATTTACCAAACTTCTATCTATAATAACTACAAATTGAGTCGATAAAGACCGGAGATTCATCAATAATTGACATATAACCAATACACACAATTCCCGATCTAGAGGATTGAACAAATTGTAGACTAAATATTAAAACTTTTATTGAGGGAACAATAACTTAACATTCAAGATCCAAACAGTCCTATCTATAAGATAAAGCAAAACACGCATTCGCATAGCTGCAAACTACTTCCCTAAGATGTGATTGCAATATATACACACATGCACATTGGCATTTATAGATCGAACGGAGTATACAAAATAGATCTTAAATATTTTACAAAAAAAGTTATTTGAAAAGCAATGAGTTCCAATTTCATGTGATGCTATATAATCAAGCTATTTGGGAGCCTCGATCTGGAATATTATTAATCAACTACAATCGATCTACATCTGTCAATAATACTTACCCACATCTTAGACATATTTCGATTAAGAAATAGTATTAGTATAATTTGCCAATATCGTGATGCTGGCTTCATGCAATAAACTCATCATAGATACCAGGATTAAATGTTATATTTACGCCAGACGCGCGTTTTGTGTATAAAAGACTCATCAGTGACGCCCGAATCCAAAATATTCAAAAGGGCCAAATAAAGTATGAAGTTGAAGAGCATTGAGGACCATTTCAAAAATACAAATACAGCTAGGTTAATCTATTCCTGAAGGAGAAAAGTCTTAGTATTTCAAAAATTCAAAACATTTTGTAAACAGTTAATTGATATATGACAATGTCGTGATGTTGGCTTAATAATTACATATCATAAATTGGTAAGTTCTTTGCAGTTGCAAATATTATTGACACTCTCAATTAACGTATAATTTCCCCAATATAGTAGATATAGACTTTGATAATGATGTATAATTTCTACAATACAGAAGATATTTACTTTGAAACTGATGTGTTCAAAGCAGGGCGTTTATAATCAATTGATGTCATTGCTGCCAGAACACACGATAAACCTAAACAGCTTCAGATGTATCAGCCAAATATAAGTGCACATCCTAGATATATTTTCAAAAGTATTGTACAAGTGAATGATTCGTGACATAAGAAACAATAGCATTACAAGTGGTCGTTTCAAATATCTTATGCATTTGGAGAATAAACATATGGATAGGTTATGATAAGATACACACTGCAAAAACATAAAAGATGTACAACATAAGGTTAAAAGATGCAATACTCTATTAGAAACAGATGCATTACTTTATCAGAAATATATTCTGTAATCTACCAGATGATTTTAGAGAAAGAAATTTTTCTCTTACACTTGTAGCGCTAGCTAACTATCAACAAATAGTTATACATTTTAATAGAACTATAACGAAACATTGACAGACTTAATAAATAGATGAATATCATAAAACAAAATTCAAGAAGATGTCCAACGCAGCGTATGGACGAAGTAAAAATGTTAACACTGCATCCAACAAAAACAAACCTTTATAATAGAGAAACTATTGAGAAAAAACTCTACTTCTAAGAACCTAGCTAAAAGAATAAAAGAAAAACGTTCACTTGGTGGAAATATATACTTCTTATAAAAATGCAATTAGTTGTAACGACTCTATACAACAATGTTAAGTCTATAGATTTTAGTATGTATGATTGGGATGGGAATCTAAGTTTGTAATAATGTCTTGGTATTCTATATTTTGCACGCTTCGTGTAAAAAGTAAAATAACCAAAAATTCAAAACGAAAAAACGTAATCAAATGGCAATATCAAAAGCTAAATTACATCAAACGGATGGATTACGTGACTTGGTACATGTATTTTCTAATATTACTTCTTAACTTTAATATATGGCATTATATGGTTTTCTCGGTGTTAGTGTCATGCATTGCCTGTCGTTCTTATTCTTAATGTCACTACAAAGCCTATGTTTTTGTTTATCACAGCTTCTATATTAGGCATAGTGTTTTCATTCTGCGTTTGTATGCTATGGTATTGTGTAAATTTATAAAATATCGTCATGGTATTGTCAGTGTCGTTCTCGTGTTAAATTCATGGAATTGTCAATGTCGTTCTCCGCCTTTCTGTCATGTATTGTCTGTCATTTTCGGTCTTAATATCTAATCTGTCTTTTTCTGCCTTCATGTCATAATATTTTTGTCCTTTTTAGTCTTTATGACATGGTTGTGTTTGTTTTTCTCAATTGTTAATTTAATTCATGGTAAACCTTTATCAGCCTTTATGACCTGTTTTTTTTTTTTTTTTTTTTTTTTTGCTTTCTTAATGAGAATTTACGTCACGGTATTGTCTATCAATCTTAGTTTTCTTGTTATGATTTTGTCTTATTTGCTGTATGAGTTTGATATCTGGGTTAAAATGAAAAATTCGAAAAGTCAACTTATAAATAAATCAGTGTTGTTTTTCTTTTGTTTGTCCTACGAGAGTTAAACATTTGTTGGATGACGATTGTAACACCTCGCGTTTAAATGAATTCTAAAGATCAGAACGCTGACATCTAAGTTCTGTAATGTATTCTGTTGAGAATTCAAATATCAATGACATTTGCTTTGCGCATGTGTATATATCTAGGTGATGTTCCATAGATAAAATCTGTCATTTACGTGACTTGGTACAGGCATTTTCTTATTCCTTCTCAAACTTAATATATGACATTATATGGTATTCTCGGGCTTTATGAAATACATCGCCTGCCGTTTTTATTCTTAATGTCACTACATGGTCTATGTGTTTGTTTTTCACAGCTTTTATATCATGCATGTTTTTGTTATTCTTAGCTATGTTATTGTGTTATTTGTCTATCATTCTAACTTTTCTTGTAATTCTTGTCTTTTTTGCTGCCTGAGTTTGATGTCTTAGACTTTTTAACAAGCCTTTATGACATGGTTTGTCTGTATTTCTCCCTTGTTATGTACTTGCCATTCTTTAGCCTTGATGTTATGTCTTTGGTCGTATTTCTAAACTTTTATTTCATAGATTTGTCTGACTATGTCAGCATTTATGGCATGCCTTTGTCCGTCTGTCTAAGTCTTTATCTGGTATTGTATGTCATTTTATGTCAACTATGTTGTTGTCTCGAAGTTAAAGCTCCAAACAATATCGTTTTTGTGTGTAAATATCATTACATAAACTGGCACTCACACCACATCTTCTTATATCTAAGGTAATATATGCCTAAGCTAGAAAATCCTTAGTATTTCAAAAAATTCAAAAATTTGTAAACAGTAAATTTATAAATATAACCATATCAATGACAATTCATGTCAGCACAAAAAGTGCTGACTACTGGGTTTGTGATACCCTCGGGGAAATAAATCTCTACCAGCAGTGGCATCGACCCAGTGGTTGTTAATAAACTCATCATAGATACCAGGACTAAATTTAGTATATACGCCCAACATATACCCTCACGACACTTACCAAAGAGGAAATCTGTCATAATCATAGTCAGTTTTATGTTCCTTTGGAATTTCAACCAAAAATGAAGAACTTGATCTTCCATCATTGTATTTGGATACCTAAACTACAAAAGTGTCCTTTCAAACAACGGTATATTGCTGGATCTTCCAAGTGCTCCACGAAACCTTTTTCTAAATTATTAACATCTATTTTATCAGCAATCAAAGCCGGGCTCCAAAGTTATTGTGAAACTGAAACTGAATCAGATGTGGATACTAAAATATTCCAAAGATGTTTTAAAGTACACACAATCTAAGAATCTCTCATCTTGCTATAGTATTAAAACACTTGACTTTTCTACTCTTTATACCAGAATTCCCCATTCAAAACAAATACAAGACAAATTGAAAGAGTTGATATTACTTTGTTTCATTAAATAGAATGGCTAACGGAGATACAAGTATCTTCGGGAGGGATAAATCCTACTTCGTAAAGAATCAGTCTGATTCAAACCAAAAATTCTCTGAAATTGACATTATCAAGATGCTTGATTTCTTGATTGACAACATATTTGTTATGTTTGGAGGACGCCATTGTCAAGAGACTGTCGGAATTCCAATGGGAACCAATGTGCCCCTCTTCTTGCCGACTTGTTTCTTTATTATTATGAGGCTGACTTCATACAGGAACTTCTTAGGAAGAAAGATAAAATGTTAGCAATATCCTTTAACTTTACGTTCCGCTATATATATGATGTTCTCTCACTAAGTAATACACAATTTGGTAACTATGTTGAACTAATATACAGATACAGCTAAATCTGCCTCATATCTTGACTTACATCTAGAAATTGACAATGAGGGTTGGTTGAAAATAAAACTTTACGACAAAAGAAATGATTTCATCTTCCAAATTATGAACTTTTCATTTCTATGTAGCAACATTCCAGCAGAGCCTGCATAGGTAGTATACATCTCCTAAATGATACACCACTGGGTCGATGCCACTGCTGGTGGACGTGTCGTCCCCGAGGGTATCACCAGCCCAGTAGTCAACACTTCGGTGTTGACATGAATATCAATAATGTGGTCATTTTTATAAATTTCCTGTTTACAAAACTTTGAATTTTTCGAAAAACTAAGGATTTTCTTATCCCAGGCATAGATAACCTTAGATGTATTTGGCACAACTTTTTGGAATTTTGGATCCTCAATGCTCTTCAACTTTGTACTTGTTTGGCTTTATAAATATTTTGATATGAGCGTCACTGATGAGTCTTATGTAGACGAAACGCGCGTCTGGCGTACTAAATTATAATCCTGGTACCTTTGATAACTATTTACACCACTGGGTCGATGCCACTGCTGGTGGACGTTTCGTCCCCGAGGGTATCATCAGCCCAGTAGTCAACACTTCGGTGTTGACATGAATATCAATAATGTGGTCATTTTTATAAATTTCCTGTTTACAAAACTTTGAATTTTTCGAAAAACTAAGGATGTTCTTATCCCAGGCATAGATTACCTTAGATGTATTTGGCACAACTTTTTGAATTTTGGATCCTCAATGCTCTTCAACTTTGTACTTGTTTGGCTTTATAAATATTTTGATATGAGCGTCACTTATGAGTCTTATGTAGACGAAACGCGCGTCTGGCGTACTAAATTATAATCCTGGAACCTTTGATAACTAACTAATCCCGGGCATGTATTTCCTATCATTATTACCTTGATAGAGGATTTCTACTCACAAGGAAGCTATTACACCAAGAGTTCCAAATGGTGAAGTTGAAATCATTCCATTCGTATATTTTACGGACGCCATCACGAGTTGGTTGACCGTTATGGAATAACCGTTTCACAGATGATATCGGATATGTTCCTTATGTCGTAACTTCAATACCCTTTCCCTTTTTACGAATATGACCTACCGAATTAGACTATTTACAGTATTTGTAAAAATACAAGCAACATGACGGGTGCCACATGTAGAGCAGGATCTGCTTACCCTTCCGGAGCATTTGAGATCCCCCAAGTTGTTGGTGGGGTTCATGTTGCTAAGTCTTAAGAGTTCTGTGTTGTGTCGTCTGTACTATTATTTGTCTGTATGTCTTTTTATTTTTAAGCCGAGGCGATATCAGTTTATTTTCTATCTATGAGTTTGACTCTCCCTCTTGTATCTTTCGTCCCTCTTTTATCGTCTATGTCACCATAGTCATGGGTGTGTGTGTCGTTGTTACCCTTTCCTGTGATTGTGTCTTTTCATACTTTTCCTGTCAAATTCATGAAATTCTAATGTTATTTTATTCCGTATTATTTTTTTTATCAAATTGTAGTCGGTTTTCTTTTAGGAAAAACTGCATAAATTAATTAATACGCATTTTTACCCAAAGAAGCATTTAAAGCATAAACTATAGCATAGAAGAATAAAGGCAACAGTAGATACCGCTGTTCAAACTCATAAATCCATGGACAAAAAACAAAATCGGGGTAAAAAACTAAAACTGAGGGAAACGCATAAATATAAGAGGAGAACAACGACACAACACTACAATGTAACTAACACACACAGAAACGGACCAAGCATCAGACAAAATCCCACGAGAATAACAAATATAACATCAAAACCAAATACATGAATTTGGGAGAGACTGACGCAAATCACTTATTTTCGGGTGATAGATTATTTAATATATATATATATATATAGATTTTGTTGTTTTCCATCTCTTGAATGGGTTAAAATGAAAATTCCAAAAGTCAACGTATAAATAATCTAATGTTGTTTGTCTTTTGTTTGTCTTACTAAAGATAAATATGCATTAGATGACGACTGTGACACATTGTGTTTATATGAATCCTAAAGATCAGAACGCTGACATCTTAGTTTTAGAATGCATGCTGGTGAGAATTCAAATATCAATGGCATTTGCCCTGCGTAATAAACACATGTGTATATATTAAGGTAATGTTCGTCATCAGCTGAATTATGACATGTTAACAACCTTTCTAGAATGTGTATAAAAAGACAGAGTGAGCAAATGTTTTGCAATTCAAAGAAAGGTCTTTCAATCATTATCATCTCATTTTGATCCGTTGTTATTTTCTTTGAGTAAATTTTGCTTCCGAAAATGGAAAACTCATTAGCAAATGCTCTTTCTACAGGGCAGTTGAAACTAGCAAAGATGCTTATTGAAGGAGGACAAAATGTTAATTTTTGTAACTCATCAGGTGTTACACCTCTTATGCTTGCGCGTAGTCTAGATGTGGATGATAAACATATACAGAGGAAACTACAGCTAGTAAAATATATCCTTGATAGAAAAGCAAACTTAACTGCGGTGGATAATATTGGACGGACAGCTTTAATGTATGCATTGTTTTCAGGATGTAAACAAACAATACAGTTAATTAAAAGTCATGGACTGATGCAATCTGTCAACATTCCTTCGAATACCAGGAGAGCTAAATTCAGAGACCAAGAACTTTTTGCAAGTTTTGAAACTGCTAACAACAGTTCTTCTTTCAGGAAAGTGTAGAGAACTACCATGTTTAGGATTTATCGCACTTGCTTGTGAAGTAAGAAAACTGAGAAAGACTCTTATAGACAAACAGAATCAGAAGTTTACAGGTCATAGACACATTTGTCAACATACCGTCGAACACCAGAGAAGCGTAAATCAGGGACAACATACGTGTTAGAAGAGCCTTGAAATCAATATGAAAAAGATAGATAGATATCGAAAGTCTTTGTTTTCTGACACTCTTTAGAATTTGAACACCAGTAATGTGTAAATTAGTGTGAAAGTGTAACGTATCATGTTTCTATCAGAACAATGTAATCGTATCTTTAAAAATTGTGTGCATGTTTCAAAGCTATTATATTATATTGTAAGATATGAAAACTTATTAAAGCATCTTGAAATCAATCGTTACACAAGATTTTTTTTTGTATATCTGTATAACACCACAATTATCATATTTAAAGATAATTCGTTTATACATGTATATATTTACTTAAAACAATATCCCCAGGTGTATATCATGATTACCAATGTGACAACTCTCCACCATATCCCATATGATATAGGTCATCGTTCGGTCTTACACCATGAATAAAACCGACACCTCAATGTAAGCTAAACATTCCTTGATATTACCAATGAGACAACTCTCCACCATATCCCATATGATATAGGTCATCGTTCGGCCTTACACAATGAATAAAACCGACACCTCAATGTAAGCTAAACATTCCCTGATATTACCAATGTGACAACTCTCCACCATATCCCATATGATATAGGTCATCGTTCGGTCTTACACCATGAATAAAACAAACACCTCAATGTAAGCTAAACATTCCCTGATATTACAAATGTGACAACTCTCCACCATATCCCATATGATATAGGTCATCGTTCGGTCTTACACAATGAATAAAACAAACACCTCAATGTAAGCTAAACATTCCCTAATTTTACAAATGTAAAACATTTCAAAACGAAATGCGTACGACTTTTTTTTTCGTACAACACATTCAACAAGTATGATGTACAGCAACGAACGGCAAACACTGGATGACAGGTTATGCTCATGATTTGGAACACACAAATACAGTACAACGAGTATATTCCTAGTAGATTTCTTTTTTTGAAACAAATCGAATGCTCCGTTATGAGTATACCTATGGAATTTCCTTATTGGTTAATCAACCAACAATCAATCAATCCTTATTGGTTTACCGTGAAATTGGTTTGATTTGAATTGTGCTTGTCACGTATGATTTAGACGAAAAACGAAAAATGGAAAACAGTGTTGTTTTATTTTTCTTTCTGATTTTTTTTTCGCATAGTCTTATTAGCCTAACTTTTTTTTAATTATAGTTTAATTCTAATTTATTGAATGATATGTCTTGAATACAAAAAGAAAAGAAAACAATAATCAACGATCCAGACGTGACAAGTTTAAATTTGACATTTTTTTTGTGTTTGCAATTAAGATACGATATACTTCAACAATGCGATTTTATCAACATTTTATTTTATAATTTTCACAGTGGTTAAAAACATATATAGGTATCGATAAAAGGTGTATTGCATTTTCCCTATGTTTTGGGACTACAAGTATTTGGGCAAAATATTTATTTTGTTACAGTGTTGCATTTGAACAGCTCCAACAATATGTATCTTCCTCTAACAAACAAAATGGCGAACGATACTAATGAGCTATTCAAATATCAACAAAAACTGAAAACCCAACGCAAATCAAAGACCAAAAATAGACCAAAACGTTCCCAAAACCGAGCAACACAAATCACAACAATAACTCAATAAAAATATATATGTTCAAAAACATGGTACAGATTTAGAAAAAAAAAAAGAAATTTAAAATTGAATTTACTAAATTTATATGTTTGAGTCGATATACATTAGAGAATTACAGTTTCAAATAGAGTAATCACTGTAGTGGCAAACTGATAGGGGGAAAAGACGACAAGACGTACTACTAAGATAAAGTCGTTTTAGAATGTATACTAACACTTGCTAATTGTCACTTTCTCAACATATGTAAATATAAGAAAAATGTATCCCGTCATACTTTGAACGACAAAATTATCTTATGTCTACCTGTGCGAATTTCAAACGCGCAATTTTACACAAGTACTTAAAACATTCCATCCTTTATGGGTGGATTTTTCATGTAGAAAAATTGAATCGTATAATATAAGCAAAATGAGGATGTTAAATTTGATGCATGCCTTTTTGTGCTTCTTCGTTACATTTGTTGTTTTTTTTCATGTTTATAGTCATTAAGATGATAACAAAATGTTGACTGCTGTACCCCTATTTTTGACATTGTTACCTATTGTGTCTGTTTGTTTTGTTCATGCATCGTTGACAATATAATGGAATTTGATGCAACTGTCATACAAGTGAGAGATTTAGATAGCTATAATACCAGGTTCAATCCACCATTTTCTACATAAGAAAATGCCTGTACCAAGTCAGGAATATGACAGTTGTTATCCATTCGTTTGATGTGTTTGAACTTTTGATTTTGCCATTTGATTTGGCACTTTCTTTTTTGAATTTTCCTCGGAGTTCAGTATTTTTGTGTTTTTACTTTTTATAAATAAACGTGCTAATATAGTTTCAAAAGTGTTAATTGACATTAGTCGTTGGAATGTATTTATAACTTTTGACGACTAATTAAGTGTTTTACAATTTATAAATACTTCTAAGTGGTAATGTGTTAATATTACTGATGCTTTGTTTTTTTATATATGTATAGAACGCTCAAAATTGTCTTTAGTTAAAATGTTAATAGGGTCCAAAAATGATTACAATAATGTCAATTGCTTTTTTCAAATAAAGAATTAACCTTAACAAATACAATTTGGTATTATATATATTATATATTGATACAAATAATGTAGATGTCAACTAAAACTAAGAAAAAAGCATATATGTGTACAATTTGGAGTTTAGTATGGCGTTCATTTTCACTGAACTAGTATATCTTTATTAAGGGGCCAGCTGAAGGACGCCTCCGGGTTCGGGAATCTCGCTACATTAAAGACCTGTTGGTGACCTTCTGCTGTTGGCTTTTCTATGGTCAGATTGTTGTGTCTTTGACACATTCCCCATTTCCATTTTCAATTTTATATATCGATTAATAATTTAGTGAATAACTATACTTCACCTACTACCAACAAATACAGGGTACTACTGATAAGATTAAGTATGCTTCAAAAATCAATTACCACAATTCTGTCCTGTTTGCAACAATACAAAATGCGACATGTCGACGATTTTATACCTACAATGATAGAAAGAAACCATCAATACCACAATCAGTATTATTTACTAGATGGTTCCAATGTTATGCATTTTAAAACAATTTTAACAAGGTTGATTAAACTATATTCATTTTGGAATATTAGCGTCTTTGTGTTTGTTTTTATGTTTCAAACTAATGCAGTCTTAAATTATCCAACAACAAAGCTACGCAATGAATGGGATCTACAACAGAACACATGTTACAAATTACGTGTAAAATGTGTCGGAATGAAATGTGAGAAGCTCGAGAATTCTCACGACCATTGATCTTCTAAAGATTATTGAAGGATAATGGCATTTCAAATACACCTTCATTAAAATAATATCAAATATAATTCAAGATGAACAAATCGGTTGCTTTAATATTAACAACAATGACTTTCTTTCATAATCTGGTTTTGATATTCATGAGTCATAAAAATGTATGTCAAAACTTATATTACTCATATATAATAGAGAATGGATATGTGGAATGTGTCATAGAGACAACAACACGACCGAAGAGTTAATAACAGCCGAAGGTCACCAATTGGTCCTCAACACATCGGAAAAAACTTGCTCACTTAGGCGGGCTTCAGCTGGCCCTTGATACAACAGTTTGAAAATGGACGACATAATAACCTCCTAAACATAGAAATGAAACTAAAATTAAAGACAAACATACAAGACTAAAATGTGTGATATTTGAAATTTAATATCAATCTAGAGGATCAAAAGAGGCTGTGTCGCGCACCTAGGTGGTTTGGCGTGTATCTTGAACATGGTTTAGTAGAATAGAATTCATAACACAAATCTCTTTTTGTTGATCTTGTTTTTTCAATTTTGTATTGTGGATATTTTTTCTCTTTACAGTTTGTTTTGTTTAATCAAAACAGAAATTAGGTTTACAGAGTCTAATTAAGGGCAATTACTTTAGTAGAGTTTACGAATGATTTTGACACAAATATGACGTGTTTATATAAACTGTCTTAACAATAATTTTCGATATTAAAAGCATCTATCTTTCTTTTATAGTTTTTCAGAAAATAGTTAAAAACATCAAAATAAGTAATAATCATTATTAAAGAACAATAACTGCAATTAAGATTTGAATGACGATTTAGGCTATTTAACTTCTTCAAAGCTCTTCTCTTAGTGAGCAATTGTTGTATTCGTTGTTTCAATCTAGCTATATATTACAGGTGTTAAAATATAAAGCAAGATACAAAGAAATAGTATACGTGACGTTCCCTTGTCACTTTTTACGGAGTTTATATATCTCAATTTGTACGATTCGCTCGTGTATGTAACAATGTTTTAGATTTTAACGAGATAAATTTATGTATTACTGAAAAATTATTACACCAGGGTTTTCGATATCACAAACATTTACTAAATTTTATCATCGGTATAAGGACATCATTCGTAAATATAGCTCAACATGCAGACTTCTTATACCTTTAGGTATTTCACATCCAATATTTTATGGAAATATTCTTTATAAAGCACAAAAATGTCAGTATTCACCTCAGAAGCTAACAAAACCTTTAAATATACTTATTAAGAAAGGATATAGTTTCGATACTGTTGTCAGATCATTAAAGATTGCATATTTTGGCGTCAATATTGATTCACTTATAGGGTCTTTGCATCGGAACTAAACACATTTATTCTTAATAAACCAGTTGTTGGCATGACACGGGTTATGTTCTTCTCATATATGTTATGATGGTATGATACTAAACCCCTCACGGGGAGGATTATGCCTGATATTCATATGATGAAGACATAATTTTTCAATCAGTTTAATACGTAAGATTCAGATTACCGAACGTCAAGAACACTTTTGTACATGAAGGTACGTAAGTCGTGTGACGTCGGGGCAACTATTTGTTTACATTGACGACAATGGACTCTGATTTTAAGAATAAAAACGTCCCGGAAATCAAACAGTTCTTGAAAAACAGAGGTGTTAAAACAACGGGTTATAAAAAGAGTAAATTAGTTGAACTAGCCGAAGAAGCGGAATTACAAAAGATTCCCGCCTTTGAACCCGATAATTACATATTTGCAAATAAAATACGGCGAACTGTAGATGGTGTTGAGTTGCCGCATCCCAAGACTGTTATTGATTGGTCTGATGATTTAAATACAATTCCAATAATTGAATCGTTTGATGTTAATCATTATTTAAAAAAACATTTGTAACTGGACAAATGAACGTTTGAAAGGCTATAAAAATGACAACAGTTACCGTCTTCATTCTAATGGACATATCCGTGATGTTAGGCAGTCAAAATTTCACAGCGATATACACTATGTAAAAGCAGCATGTGTACCAGAAGAGAGACAGTCTGCTGACCCGTACGAAGTTTGGATGGTAAACGGACAGAAAGTCACAGGACAAAAAGTCACAGGACATAAAGTCACAAATTTGATAGGACAAAAAATCACAGGACAAAAAGTCACAAATAGTTTGTTGACAATTATTTGAATATATAAGAGAAATATCTTGAAATATTTACTTTTTAATACATATATTCATATTAAATTGTGGGAAATGTGTCATTATACTTGAAAAATTAAGATTTATTTAATTTTAATCATGCAAAGGGTATATTTCTTGGTTCAATGAAGCCATTTAAGTGCAAAGCCACGTTGACATTTTGTTTTTTTAACAATTATTTGATCATCATTGATATTTTTTGGATAAATTTTGTTTACAATGTTGGTGTACAGCTACTGAACCACTCAAGTTTCCCGTTTTTCCGTTTTCGCTCCGTTTTTCATTCGTTCCGTTTGCGTGTTTCGTTCATTCCGTTTCCGTGTCATTTATTTCATTCATTTCGTTCATTTCGTTTGAGTTCATTCCGTGTTACATTTCGTGATCCATTCCGTTTATACACGACATAGAATGATATCAAGCGTGTTGTTCGGTAAACGCGTGAAGCTATTCATTTCGTTTTAGAACGTTTACAGCGTGTGTGAACGGTTACATCATTCTAAAGCAAAATATAATTTGGTTCGTTTCACAGTCAAATTTCGTATTTTATAATCACATCATTTACATGTATTTTCTTCATCAACAAAACCGACGACCACCACAACGTGTACGACCATGATAGTTTATTCATTTTAAATGAAGCCATTTCTGTAATAATTTGATTATTTAGTTAAACAATAAAAGCGATAAATATACTATTTGTATAAAAAAAAAAGATATTGATTAGAATCAGTTAAAGACTAAAAAACGACTGCAATACAATCTCTTTGGAGCACTAGCTTTTGTAAAATATAATACTTATAACTGTTATAGTAAAATACTAAACAAAATAAAAAATTGCATGTCAAAGAATTGGTGTTCATTCCGATATCATGAACAATGTATGTAACGTTACTTGTTGGATTGCTGTCCCTGCATGGAACGTTACACAGTATATATGTATGGGATTGTTGCACATATTTATGTCAATAGGTACAATGTTACTGAATGTAGCAATTTAATATTTGTCACTGGGTGTTCAGATAACACCGTTAAGGATAATGATTAATTTATATTTGACGTCCAGTGGCAAATATATATGTAAATCAACGCAGAAAAAGGTCGATGGGTTATAAATATGACTTCTACTTCTAAAGGTTTACAGGATAACTCCACAAAAAGTCATACCAGTCATTTTTTATTATTAATTATGATCAAACCCATGATTCGTAACTGAATACAAAAAAAAAATAACACGATCACAATGTAGCAGTCGCCAATTTATCACACTGGTAACTCCTGACATTATAACGCAAACATATTTTTTTTTTTCGTTAGTTGCGGAAAATATGTTTAGCAAAAACAAACCTTGTATTTTATATTCTTATTGCAAAATTATGTGTGTTATTTTTCTAATTATAAAAAACTAATCTCAAATGTATGTCCATTGTTCAATACATACTTTAGACTTCAGTATACTTTTTTGATAAAGATTTCAGTAGTTTGAACAAACAAACTCGATTTCTCTTTACTGTGTTTTTGTCTCTCTCTCATGAACTTATCTAGCTCTTCCCATACGATTTATTATTGAAAATGTTTATCACTATCCTCAAATGAATATGTCCCAAAAACACAAAAGTATAAAGAACGTGAAAGAAAAAAATCTAAGAACGTGTCTAAAATGAGGATGGGATTATAATTAAAGATTGGACAACGAAATTTCAACAGTGATAATGATGGTTACTGGCTCAGGTCTGAATAGACCGTTTATTATAATAAAATGATGTGAAATTTGGTAAAACATTTTGGCTCACAGTATAGCCATTAAAACTTGTTGAGACATGGAAAAATCTCGAGGGAAATATTATATATTTTACTTCCATATTGAGATTAAAAGTATTCACTGGTTCCTTATTTTTTTGATAAAAAGGATGTTTTAAAATATATATATATTAAAGTGTATTATAAACATGGCTTATTGGATACGCCGAGTTTCAGCTATGGTTGTCTAACTAATTTACAAAAAAAACGAATGTTCAAATTGCAGTGTGGTATTTTGTTTATTTTTCTATTTTAAATTAAGTAAATGTTAAATAAATTGTATCTACGATTGCTTAAAAAATAGGGACAATATTTCAATAAGTCTGTGTTTCGTTAAATTAAACAAGGTAGATCATTTTTTTAATTCAGTTACTGTTATCTTTATACTGTTATAGGAAAGTGTGGTTTTTTTTTACATATTATAAATATCATGCATATTATGAAACAAGTATATGCAGCATTGTGTTTGGGTTTAGTGGACTATTAAATATAAAATATTTCTGTAAGTCTAAAATTACTAACATGGCTATATCAACATTTTATTGCAACATTTGTGTAATAATTAAAGTGGTGAGTGACAACGCTTTCGAGGTTAGAATGCATTTTTGAATCAATCAGCGGGCGAACTCTGCAGGACATCTTTAAAGAAATTGCCAGACATTTCACACTTTGTTGTTCAACAGATAATTATTCTACCGCCAATCATCTTAAATTTCCTTTATCAAATGGATCTTTTATTTTTGTTATTTTTAGCAAATGAGACTGATAAAGATATAAAAATATATACAGATTTTGATTTTTTTTAGGTGTTCAAAATGTTGTTCAGTAATATGATTCAGTATTTTAATTTCTTTTATTCAAAATATTTTAGCTTTCAGCTAATCTGACAATAACAGTGTAGGTATAACGTGATACCTGTTAAGAGAACGGTAAACGAATAAAAAGTCACGGAAAAAAGTCACACAAAGTCCCTAGGAAATGAAGTCGCAGGAAAAAAGCAACAAGAATAGAAGTCACATGAAAAATAATCACCTGGAGCTTTCAATGTGTAATGGGTTTTGCTCACTGTTGAAGGCCGGTATATATATATATATATATATATATATAATTGTTAATTTCTGTGTCATTTGGTGTCTTGTGGAGCTCTGAATCATTTCACTGGCAATCATACCACATCTTCTTTTTTATATCATGATATGTGTTGTGTAAACAAAAGCATAAACCAGAACAAGTTGTCGATTTATTCACTGACAGTTGCTTTTTCAGTTACTGAAACCTTTACTATTACCGTAATGTGACGCCTAAAATTAATTTGAATACGCATAGCATACATGTAGATACATGTATGTAAGGGCTGTATAGCCAGTCAAGTTCGTTACAAAACTTCAATCATCATCAATGGGGGGTTTTTTTTGGAGGGGGGGGGGGTAAAATTATAGCTTATGATGATGTTTCTAAAAAAAATTGATCTTTTACATTAAATTCCCATAAACCAGAAATTGATATTCAGCCCCAAACGTTGCCGATGAAAGATTTTAGAAACCATGAATAATGTAGTGTAGATATCTAAGCTTTGTCTCTAAATTTTCAATAAAACAGTACCTACAAATAATGAATCAAAACTGTTTGAAACAAGGAACTGGTATAAAAAAAGAGTTTTTTTTCCTTTTCTAATCAATTGTACTCATGACTTACAGCAATATGAAATTTTACAACAAATCATCTCAAATATTGCACTTTTGTGTCAGTAAGGACAAAAAGTCATATTTAGTGTAAAGAGCACAGTGTATTTAGAGTTTTGAATTTTCCTTTATTCACATATAATATATTATATAAGTAATATTAAGATTAAGCCAGGACAACAAAAATCGCAATGATAGCGTAGAAAAGAATATTCAATGAATATTTAACAAAATGCGTCGTTGCAAATTCGTGTAAAACCTTAGAAATATACTACAGTTGCATTTTATCGACTGGTCAATACTTTTAAAAAGTGTATTGAGGACGAGAAAACGAATAAAAAAGCTATATTTTGCACGAAACAACTACCCAACCAGTGGCGGATCCAGGGGGGGGGGGGGGGGGGGGGGGGCTTCCGGGGATGGGAGCCCCCTTTTTTGGACGATCAATGCATTTGAATGAGAGCATATAGTTGGACCCCCCTTTTTACTCTGGGTTGGGACCCCCCTTTTAAAATGGGTGAATACGCCCCTGCCAACAGAGACCAAATGACTTATAGATATTAAACTGGTCCGCAATTCTATCGATAGCTTCGTACTGTTAGTGTAGAGATACATGTACGTGAACACAACAGGGATCCAGTTTTTATAGATGCTATAGTTGTAATAGGTCACCATCTCGAAATCCTACGCACGTTTGAGTTGAAAGCTCGCGGTAATTAACTATATTATAGTACGTGACAGGGGTACATCAAAATGACATACAATTAATTTTCATTAATTGTATATATTCCGAAGGAATAGTTTGAAACGTCGCACGCTACTGGTGTTACTTTGGTGAAATCACGGACAAGACACATTCATCTTGTTAATTTTTCAGATTATTGCAATTTTTTATATGTAACAGACCATTTTTATTAATAAAAACTCAATAAAACCTTTATTTTGCAATATATATTCCTTGTCCCGCGTTACACTTTTAGTTTTGTGAAATTCTGAATACCGTAAAAAACATACAATGTTTTTTACTAAACGAAATTAAAGTTTGTCTAGAACAAGCAATTTATAAGTGGACGATGACGTAATGTCGATTTTTCTATCTGGAAAAGACGAAAATATAAGAAAAAGGGATCAAGATGATACAAATTATGTGTCCAATGCACAAAAGGTTGCCGTAATTTTTTTTTAATTTTCCCAAAAAGGGAATTCCAGAGCAATCCCCATGTCGAAAGTAAATAATTCTTATACAAGAATTGTGTACAAAGATCACACTTTCGCCTCATGCAATAATCAGGAAATTTTAAAACAAATTCTTTTTAATCGAGTTGATTAGCAATGTCCGACATTTTGTCCCCTTCAAACCAAATTAAACATAGGGTTACGTTTTCTGTGTTTTCATGATGTTTATTTAATACACTGCCATTCGCTACACAAAAAAAAATAATAATAGATAAAAGTACAAAAATTTATCTCTATTTTGATATTAAATTCCCATCAATTAAATCTAATATACAAGATATCAGATTAAACTAAAATGTCCGATACAATGTCCCCACATACGATTTTGACGTTATTTAATAAAATATGCTTCTAACGTTCCGTCTAATTGTCATGATTGCGGTTTTCACAGACGATTTGGAATACGGCTTTTTTGTTTTGTTGATAAATAAGAAAACTTTAAAACTAAAATTTTATTTTGATGCTCTACCGATTCACAAAGAAGGGGTGGGGTCGTGGGGAGAGAGATTTCCTTGCGGAACTGAAATGTTTTCCGGACCCGGATCCACTATAATACAAATTAATAAAAAAAAAAAAAAAAAAACAGCTATAATAATTGTTCCCGCTCATTCCCTTGCATATATTTGTGCAGAACTGCCATGCTAGATATGCCGTAGTCCTTTTGCCTGACATTCTGGAGTGCAAAAATGAGTGAATTTGCAGTGCATAGTTTATTCACACACAAAAAAAGAAATCGATTGATAATTAAAATGTATATAATTAAATGGTTTCAATTCAAATTACTTTTTTTATTTTTAATTTGTTAATAAAACTAAAGCTGAACATGTTTTATCTAAGAAAAAAAAACTTTTTTAGGGAAAAAAATCAATCCTTTAAAATCAATTGTAAAAAGCCATCTGAACAACATGCATTCTAACGTTTTTATTTTGTCTTACGTCTTTGAGTGTGTAACGTTAGGTGACACCAGTATCGTGCGACGTTTCTTTAATAGTTTTAATTGTACAGAGAATGACATAAATCTAAAATAATAAGATTTGATATGATTGCAAAAGAGACAACTATCCACAAGAGTTATGACAGATGAAAGCAACCATTTTAAGTCACCATACAGAAAATCCATACCGAATAGTAAGCTCTAAAAAGGTTCTCACACAAAACAATTCAAACCAGAAAATAAGTCATCCTGTTGCTATAAAGACTTCATAACAGTTATGTTTATGAATTTAATGGTTCAAAGAAAGTATCAATCTTTTAATTGCTTTTCTTTTGCTTACTGCAAGTTTTGCATTGCTGTGTGTCCAACTTAATTTTTACGCGAAAAGAGAAATATTTTGTTAAAAAAAGAACAATCTAAACATCAGAGATAGATAAATTTAATTTCAGTTCTGTTCCAGTATCTGTTCGCAGTTTTTCTTTAATGTTTGTCTCTTTTTTTCCCCTCTAATATGCAAGGTGTTGTTCAATAAAGTCCCTGTTTTGAATATTTCTGTATTTGTTGTCTATAAAACTGATGTTTTTATAAAATGCGAGAGACATATTTTATGAAATATGAAACGAAATGTTAATTATCTTCATTTGAGTTGTATACGTAGCACGCAATAAATTAATTCCTGTATCGCACGATATATAGTCTATGGTCAATTTTATTTTCCACTAAACTATTCTAAAACTTTAATAATAGTTTTGCCAAATTCTTTTTCAATAATTTTGATAACCAAATGCATATAAAGTGTTGTGTGCTAAAAAATCTTGATTTAAACCCCGAGTGCTTATATGACTATATCTTTTATTTCGAGTCTGTTTCACCATTGAAAAAGAAGATATATCGTTGATGATACTTGCTTGTCATGCAATTTGTCCCGAATATTAAAAAAAATATGTGAATTGGTCTTTGATAAAAGAAAACCGCCATTTGACAATTCTGAGAGGACCCTTTCCGCTTTATAATTGATAAATTATTATGGCTTAGATTTCGTCGTCTTCATAGCACATACATGTATGTATATGTCTAAAATGAAAAACATCATCGAACCTTCTATCTAGCAGTAAAGCCAAATGCCGCGAACAGAGATATAAGTATGGATGAGCAGGCAGTATAGACATCCAAGTTTCGTTGAAAACGGACGCTAAATCCGACGACTCGTGTAACATCGAGTAGGTACATTACTGTGCACTATGCGAGTTAACGAACCATTACAACAACACTTTGAATGATCGTATATGTACTGTATGTGGCCTGTTGTACTCTCGAAATGTATGCCCCTTTAAAATATTTCTCCAATGTTCAGTAGCTGTCAAAATTCTTACCCTATTTTGATGAACACATTTTAGTATTGTACGATTTTGTTATAACCACTATTTCATCCAGAATTTAAGTGAAATATTTGCCACTGTACGTTAGGAAAACGTAACATAATAAGCTAAGAATCGATTCACAAAGTTATCATACATTATGTTACTTGACAAAATAAAAAGAATTGATAATTTGTTTTTATTATAATTTTTTTTTTTCGAAGTAATATGTTTTAGTATTAAAGTTTGAATAAGTACCTATCTGTCGTAAATATAACGAAGTCTTTCAAATCTTATTCTGTGGGGTTACGGTGGTTGGAACCAACTTTTACGATCAATGCTTTTAGATGGGGTCATATGATTGGAACTCTTCTTTATCCTGTGTTGGAACCCCCCTTTTTTAAAACGGCTTGATCTGACCATGAATATTTTATATTTTCATCATAAACACGTGTATGTATATCACCATGATTTGAATATCCTGGATATTTCCAACTTAACATGACGTAAAATTGAGAATGAAAATGGGGAATGTGTCAAAGAGACAACAACCCGACTAACGAGTTGAAAACAGCCGAAGGCCACCAATTGGTCTTCAAGACGTCGAGAAAATCCCGCACCCGGAGTCGTGCTTCAGTTGGCCTTCAAACAATGTGTACTAGTTCAGTGATAGTCACGTCATACTCAACTCCGAAATACTTAAATGAGCTAAAATTAAAAAGCATACAAGACTAAGAAAGACCAGAGGCTCCTGACTTGAGACAAGCACAAAATACGGCGGGACTAAACATGTTTTATATTAAAGGTATATATTAAAATGTCAAAGCTTACGACATGAAAAATAGCATACTAGTATGCATTCTATCTAAAAAAAAGCTATAAAGGGCCCCTTTATATATACATGTATTGACAATTTTTAAGTTTGCTATAACAATTTTGCAACGATTAAATTCAAATGAAACAAGTGTAAAAAAAATATCAATTTTCTGATTTATTACAGTTTAAACTTAATCATAATATTGGTAAATTATCGATGATAAACGTGATTAAACTGTAAAATTGTTCCGATTTTAGTTCGAACACCTAAAAGTTCCCAATTGTGAAATAAATAGCGACTTGTTATTTCTCTCTCAAGGTAAGAAACTTCAAAGAGTGACGATGTGATAGACGGATGCTAAAAATCAACATGTACATTGTATGGACGAGACATAAAAAGGTGTTACATGTATGAAGTTATTCTGGAAACTGTTATCAATTAGTCAGATTCCGATCAAAGCTTTGTATTTGCGGTCGGCAAAGAACGCAAAAAAGGCACAAATAAAGAGTGATGTTATTAATTTAAAAAATCATAAAGTTTATTTTAAACATGATTATTTCTATTTCCAAGCCAATCGTCACGTACCTGCATATAACATAAAAAGAAATATCTTATAAGAATATATTTTTTTCATATTTGGTATTAATTTTACTGTCGAAGACAATTCCAATATTTTCATAGTATTTTTAGATATTCAAAGCAGTTTTATTTCTTTTTCAAACACTTTTAGAATGACTCCCTTCTCTTGTGTCTGTTTAACTTTCAGGTGTTTTTTTTAAACGTCTGTTTTTAATTTCCGTTATATAGATTTTCTAATACTATCAACCGTTTAATTGTTTTGAGCCATATAGGTAAACAGAAAGTAATTTATATTGAATGATTATTTTCTACACTGAATAGTCTTTCTAAGTATACCAGCGAGCGTAATTCGTCCTGAGCATGCATGATATATGTGCCACTGGACGTTAAGAAACCAACAACCAATTATTACCGGTGTGTGCACTTGAAAAAAAATACATTGTATATGTAGATAATACTGGACTTGGCATGCTTATGCAGATATATTAACATAATTTGGTTAATGGTTTAATTGAAGAATGTCGTTTGCAGTATATTGTACTAGGTTTGAAAACGGTTAAATACATACATACCGTTCATACACTAAAATAAAAAATGGGAGATGTTTTCACTACAGTCATCGTAAGACATGGTTTCCCTACGCGAAACGAAATAAGAAGATTTTTTATTTTATTTTCGAAAAACCGTAATAGGCATTAGTTTGATTACAAACACGAATACGGTCATTCATTTCTTAAATAAAGAAAACTATGCAAATCGTTTGACGTTGAAAATGTTAATATAATAATTTCTATTTAATTTAACCAGGTAGAGCGACTGTCACTAAATTATGTTTCTGAGATACTCTTTCAATTTGTTCACGTCTTTTACGATGTATATTTCACTAACTAATATGAAGATCCCTAAGCAAAAATAAATAGAAAAAATTACAACTTTAATAATAGATGTGAATAATGAAATAAAGAATGTTCGCGTACATTTTTTTTTACAAGTTATATGCATTTTTTTAAGAACTCGTATAACAAACCGGCAAAAGAAGAGAAAGTTTTTTAATATTTAGATTGATCTCGTTAGCCTTTCATGATTTAAATATTTTTTATGTTACTTGTCCTTTTATACATTAATTTCAAACTTATTACTTTATTTCAAATGCAATAACGGAATAATGTAATGAATAAAACTATTCATAGATAAATATAATGAGTAGTATAATATACCGATTAATTTTAGTATATTTATTCGTTTCATTTGGAAATTTGAAAAATAGCATAATCGCCAAACAACCAATCAGGTGAGATAGTATCGTTTCTGGACGGAACGTGTTTGTTTACACGGAATATACTGATCGTTTCGTTCGTTTCGTTCATACACGACTGTGAGCGGAAAAACACGATTTGACTTCTATGAGTGAAATGAGTGGATAAACACGATTCTGACTGATTTAACTCGTTCGTTCTCATTCCATTCCATTCGCGTGTTCGTTCCGTTTTCGTTCCGTGTAAGAGGGAACGTTGAGTGGTTTAGTAGCTGTATATACAACAGTTCAAGAAAAATACAAAAATATTTTTGTAGAAATAAGTGTTTTTTATTCAAAGAAAATATTCTGAAAAAATTAATTGTGACTTTTTGTCTGTGACTTTTTGTCCTGTGAATTTCTGTCCTACATTCGTTTGGATAGTGGTCCTATTTGATGGGTCAATACATTCAGCAGAATGTACATGTGTGGCGTAAGTTCTTACATGAATAATTCGAGTCCGAGGGTGTGGGTACCGATGGGGTTTACAGAATAGAGAATAATGGGGTGTTAAAATATAAAGAATAACACAAGAAAATAATGAATAGATTGGTTAAAAAGTATGTTGATAACAGAAAAGAATAATAATATCAAGAATACAGTTATCAAGTACATGTACAAATGTAATTGTAGAATTCTGATTAGCCATATCTGTTTAAGATAAAAATGAAAGTAATGAGCGAGAAAAATAAAATAAAGATTAAAAAAGATGAATAATCCCATCAAGAATTGCCAAAAAAATTTGTATTTTTATTATGTCATCTGTTTTTGATTTTTAACCTACATGGAATACCATATTATCAGTTCACTCCAAATTACTGTAAAGGGCACATAAAATTAATTTCCATTTTTTTCTCTCAGAATTATCACCTTCAAAAAAGAGATGCAAACAAGGGGGGATAGTCAATGTTGATTTTTCAGAGACAAAAGATTTTTTTTTCAAGCAACTTTTTGTTTTTATTTTTTAAATATAGGGAAACATTGTTTTTTTGAAAATGTTTAATCCCTCGAGCACTTCTAAGAAATGAATACTTCAGTGTATATAATTATTTTACAGTGGTGATGGAACATGTAAGCACTTGGCAGCACTCCTGTTCGGGATGCAAAGATTTTGTCAGGATTTGTCCGATAGATCGGTTATTTCTGTTACTGACAAGGCTGCTAAACGGGTTAACCCAGTCAGAACATCAGCTCCAGTAAAAATAACCTCTTTAGACCTGAGGAGTGAGCCTACAGGACAACCACCAATCAAACCAACAAGTGACCATTATAGGCCTTCTTGTCATAACATGACACCACATGCTGTAGAAAAAGAAATGCTTCGGTTAATAAAATCAGAAAACTTACCAACATGCGCAGCATATGTTCTGTCAGATAGCTCTGGTTCGGAGTATGATTTTGAGTGTCTGCCTGTCAACATACTAGATCTAGCAACACAATTTAATAATGATGATTCGCCAGATGATTCACTTGAATCTTTTATTGAGCACATACATAGAAATATCCCTGATAATTATTTCACTGATATATTCGAAAAGACTATCAGTCAGAGTGATAGTGATTTGTGGTTTTATCAGAGACATGGCAGAATAACAGCTTCCATTTTATATAGTTGTCTTCATTTTTCAGGAAGAAACCCTGATGGCCATCTAGTCAAACTCATTTTAGGTCTTACAAACAGTGTTAATTCAGACTTGCCTGCTTTAAGACATGTTGCTAGAGAGTCTTATCTTCATGACAAAAAAAACTTGCATGATAATTTAAAATGTAAATTATCTGGGTTTGTAATTGACAACAACAGTCCTTACTTAGGTTGCTCTCCTGATGGTTTACTAGAGTGTAAATGCTGTGGATAAGGTTGTTTGGAAATAAAATGTCCATATAAATTTTCAGAAGAAACACCAATCAATGCTGCTTGTTTAGACAAAACAAACTTTCACATAGAAAATGATACTCCACTTATGAAGAGAAATGACACATCTCCGTATTACTGTCAAATTCAATGTCAGCTTGCAGTTACTAAAAGAAAATGGTGTGATTTTGTATTATTTACTTTTAAAGGTGTACATCATGAGAGAATACCATTTGATGAACAATTTTGGTCTAATGTTTTTCCAAAACTTGCATCATTCTACAGTTCATATGTTCTACCAAAAATTCTGCTAGTATAGACGTCAGAATTACACATGTACCAGTTGAATACTTTGTTTGAAGTTCATTACAATTCACAATATAAAACAGTGATAAAGTTTGGTTATATAATTTAATTTGATTAAACATAACTAAAATAAACAATATTAAACATAATAAATATCATCTTTTATGTTAAGACAACTTATGATATATGTCGCTTTCATTATTTAAAACATTATCAGCTGATAATGTAAATAGTCTCTATTCTTCTAAATGTATAAAAGACAACTCTTTCAAATGGGAGATAACCTACTATTGTGCATACAAAATGTAGATGTGTACATCTGTTAGTTTTGACAAAATTTTAATTTTGAATACATGATAAAGCCATATTTCCACTACTTATCAGTTTTTGAAAGAAAATTTTAGAACAGAATAATTCTCTTATTAAGCTGTTGATTTTTTTTTAATCAAGGAATATAATTTGTAGTATTAACATGAATCATAAAAGAAAAAAAGAAACACTGGATAAAAAATTGCCAATCATTGCTCCTTTAATTAATATATATGTCAAATGAATTTCAAATGATTTATAAAACAAAACAAGTTTTATAACTTTTGAACTAATGGTTTCATCAGGTTACAAAAAAATCCTGCAACCTTAAGAGCCTGATTAGCAACAGAAAGTGAATTTATTGGCATAACACCACTTAAGAATTTATAAGATTTCAGTCTCTGGATTGATCTTTCTACATGTATTCTCAAAGAGGCTATGGATTTTGATTCCTTAATCTCCTTTGCCGTAAGACATCGTCCTTTTCCATGTTTACATGGTCTGGTAAATGGTGGCATATTTAAGGTGGCACCTTTTGATAATAATAAGTCTTTGATTAAAAAACCTCTGTCAGCCATTACATGATCCCCCTTTTCAATCAGATCAATGAATCCACTTCTTTCAGTAATGCTCCTATCAGAAATGTTTCCAGTCCATTAGTCAGATATAAACGAAAAAGCTCCACTTGGTGTTATACCTACAAGCGTTTTAAAAGTGTTCTTTGACTTGTAATTTGACCACGTTTTTGACTGTGCTGTTGGGTTTCTTGGTCTCTGCACATAAAATTCAGTAGCATCGATGATTACACGAGTGTTAGGATATTTTCTACGAAATGATAGAGGCATGTGTTTTTTAATCTTTTCCTTAGATGGCCATTTAATAAGTGGTCCTAAACATTGTGCCATTAAAGATATCCAAGTCGTGAAAACCCTGCTAATTGTTGACTGTGAAACACCAAACAAAAGAGACAACACATATGTGTTTAGTCCTAGCCTCAACCTCAAAAGAGTTATAACAAATTCTTCAAAAAAAGTCAACTTCCTTGAAGCACCAGGTTTTTTCTTATTATTTACTTGCCATCTTTTACCGTCACTTGAGTCGGGACCCATCCAGTATTTCATTTTTGAAGCATGTCCTTCTAATAATTTAAAAATTCCAAAAAGCATTGAAATACTTGGCAGTCCAAGAAAACATTTAACATTACTATTTGATTTAGTCAACTTTTCAACGAGTTTGTCCTTTAGAAGTTCATCTGTATTATTAAACTTCTCATTTAAAACTTTATTTTCCTCTTTGGTAGCATGTAGTTCAACTTGTAGCAATTTAACTTGCTTCCGTAGCTGGTTATTATCTGTCTCATATCTTTGACATTTTTGCTGTGAAAAAAAGTAATAATTATAAATACATAAATCAATGCAAACAATTTATGAAATTGTTTTTGTATTTTTTGTTTACTTAAGTCAAGTTGGTAACAATAAAACAATACAGTTGTATGATTGATTGATTTTTGGTTGCTTAACATTCAGTGGCAAATATTTCATGCATGTTCAGAATGAAATACAGTTATATGGTAAAATGACTAAAAAAAACCATTTACATGTAATACTATATTTCAACATGTTCAAGTTGGATTACAAATTTTAAAAGTAAATATATATTTAGTAAAATGTTTGAATAGATCATATTTAATATTGATGTATTAATTTGAATATAAAAGCACCTTGCTTCTTACATTATATCATTTTTGATGTATGAACTGCCATATAATAAATTAAAACGAATCAATTTTTGATTGAAATACATATTATTTCTATAGTTCATAAGATTAAAAAATATCTTTTACATGGCTTTTGACTCTTATATCCAATGGAGGAATTTTCAATATCAAATAAAATCCCAATTAATTTCGTACCTCTAAGGTGTTGCTATTTTCAATTAATATTACACATTTTTCCTCAATGGAGACATCTTCACTAACTTCAGTGCTAGTGCAATAAGTGTGGTCCAAACTTGGCTTTTCAATGTAGGAAATTACTGAAAGTAAGTAAATATGTACCATTTAAATTAGAATTATTTTACTACAATGTACATCAGTCAGGATCATAGACTGGTTAATTTAAAAGAATTAAACGTACAAAATGTGCATGTAATTTAGAAAGTTGAAGTACAAAAATGTAGGTAATCATTTTATAAATGGGAAATAGAACCATATGTTTAAGAGCCATAACTCTCAGAACACATATCTTTTCTACTGGACCTTTAAGACTGTCCACCAGTATACCAATTGATGGTGTACATGTAGTGTGCAGACAAAATTAATCTGAGACTCATATCTATCTTTGCAAAATACTTTCTAAATTTTGTTTTTGAAGTTAAGTTTATTTTGTGATAAAATAATATTGGCAATTATTTTATCTTGAAATTGTGAAGATAAATTGTTAAAAATTTGATATATGACTTTTATATTTGTATTTTAATTAGAATTATATTATAATTGTTATTAAGCATTGTTTACTAATTGATTTTATGTCGTCATTGACTGATTAATCACAATATTGTTATTGTTAAATTAAATTATGAAAACCGTCCATGCATTTTAACTATATATATATATATGCCTATCAGAACATGCAGTCATACAATAGACTGACCCCTATGTTCCTTGGTTCAGTTACATGTACATGTAGCTCCCTCTGATTTAACAGTACCATGGTGGCACACTGACTATTCAGTCATGACATCATTTTTTATTAGTTTTACTTAAAATTACCTGGAATATCTGGTATGGATTTCTTTTGTCTTGGTACTTTTGGCAGTTGTGAAACTGTAACAATGTTTGCTGGTCTGTAAAATATATTAAAAAAATAGATATATATCTTCATGTGCATACAGTCTAATATTTAAAAAACACTGTTCCGTGTTCGTGAACATGAAAACTTTTTTTTAAGTTGTCAAAGCTTATTATTTTGGAGCCTCGTGGACATAAGAGGGGTAATTTCCGCCTCTTATAAACAGATAAAAGGGACAAACATCTGTTTTCTACCCCCCCCCCCCCCCCCCCCCCCCAACACATACACACAATTTTCTTTTTACTGTTTCATCATAATAGGCAAACAAGACAAAAATATATTGAAGAATGAAAAAGGAAGAGGACACTAATTTCAACTATTTGTTACTTACTGTGTTGTCAATATCAATTGTTCAATGGGACGTAAGGTACTGTTCTTGATGTCTCTTGGTGTTCCAGTTTTGTAGTTGTTGTAGGCAAATAGGGTTGGGACTGCATTTTCCTTCGTAGGTCTTCCTTCAATAAAATGACGGGAGCAAAGTGCATGCCAGTGACAATTTGGGTCGGGATTAAACCCTTCCCTTCTTATCTGAGACAACCAGAGCTTCCTTAGTTTAGGATTCTTTATGACTGAAGGAAGTACATGAAAGTCGACGATACATCCATTTAAAATCATATCAGGATACTTTACAGCATTATGTTTCTTTCGTGAATCGTTGGAGCAACCCTCCGCTATGCAGTGAAAATTCACCATGCTTCTTTTCGAAGCTTTACCGCTCAAAAACTATCATAATAATTTTACATGACGTACATTTTATACATGTGTTTTGACACAAAACATGCCCATAATAACGCAAAATCTCGCAGTAAACGTTATCACTAGGGCGAGACTAACGGTAACCTCAAATACGGAACGGATAATCTGAATCTTACGTATTGAGGTCCGGAGCTGGCATGTCAGTTAACTGCTAGTAGTCTGATGTTATTTATGTATTATTGTCATTTTGTTTATTTTCTTTGGTTACATCTTCTGACATCAGACTCGGACTTCTCTTGAACTGAATTTTGGTGTGCGTGTTGTTATGCGTTTGCTTTTCTGCGTTGGCTGGAGGTGTTGGAGAGGGTTGGGATCTCTCGGACATGTTTGGCCCCGCCGCATTTTTGCGCCTGTCCCAGGTCGGGAGCCTCTGGCCTTTGTTAGTCTTGTATCATTTTGGCTTTTGGTTTCTTGTGTACAATTTGGAGTTTAGTATGGTGTTCATTATCACTGGACCGGTATATATTTGTTTAGGGGCCAGCTGAGGGACGCCTCCGGGTACGAGAATTTCTCGTTGCATTGAAGACCTTCTGCTGTTGTCTGCTCTGTGGTCGGGTTGTTGTCTCTTTGGCACATTCCCCATTTCCATTCTCAATCTTATTGTCATCAAAGGGCAATAACTCCAATAAGTTCTCCTCTCACTAATTTGGCCGTGTTGCCTTGTTTTCGATATTTTTCAATTACCATTAAACGTCTTATAGTTATAATGTAAATAAACAGTAGTTTGACCTCATCATCCTACAAATTTCTGGCCTGTATTAGTTATTTACAAAACTTATCCAATATGTTCTTTGTGCAATGATGACTATGTTAGTTGGTTCATGGAGCCATCGGTCACATTTTACCAATTATATACCCCCGTGATGATTGTGGCGAAGTTTGGTTGACTATTTCTCAATAGCAGAGGAGACTATTTTTGTAAAATGTAACGGATGACGGCGTAGGACAGACGATGAGAAAAGCTCGAATGTCAATCTTGGTGTATTTGATAAGTTTAACGGCCCTTTGGTCAAAGTAAAAAAAATGACACTACGCATGTTAAGATAGTATTTATTTAGTATCAAACTGTTTCAAGATTGACATGTGTTATGTGTTTGACATTTCCTGTTTGAAAGTGGACCATCAGAAAACGTTCTATAGATTGTGATCTCCTGGTGTTAATTTATATGTACCGTTAGATACTTTTTCTATGTGATGAATACATATTTATAGATTTGTTGCTAAATATGTCGAAAGCATGTGGCTTTAAAGTGTAATTGTCTAAAGCATAATCTGACACAATACTGTATGTATAATGCATCTGCGCTTAAATTGCAATAAATGTCAATATAAGGTGGGAAACCAGCCTTCATAGATACATGTACAGACGAATACTTGTCACATCAATAAAGTTAATTATAACATATATTTCAAAAATCGGTTTAAACAATTTTACAAGTTGATACAAGTGAGTCACCATTAACGGTAATAGGTACTTGTTGATGCTGAAACTGCTGAATAATATTTTCTGCAGTACACGAAGACTTTTGTTGTCGGTTTACAAAAGACACAGTTGAGCCAAACACGTGCAAAATAATAGTAAAACTGACAAAACTGTATAGCTTTCAAACAGGGTTTATAAGGCATTACGAAAACAACAAGAGTCAATTACATGTACATGTTTCACACAAAAAGTCAACACAAGTTTAATTAAATAAAGGCAACAGTAGTATACGCTGTTCAAAATTCATAAATCCATGGACAAAAACAAAATCGGGGTAACAAACAAAAAATGAGGGAAACGCATTAAATATAAGAGGAGAACAATGACACAACATCAAAATGTAACACACACAGAAACGGACTAAAATTATAAGCATTAGACAAAATTCTATGAGAATAACAAATATAACATCAAAACCAAATACATGAATTTGGGATAGATAAGTACCGTGACACGTCTTATAGTAATAATAATTAGAATCAATTTTTAATTAGAATACTCCCGCATCTAAACGCTTGAATTTGACACAAACTTATATGTAACCTTTTGCAATGCCGAAAACTTATATGTAAATCAGTCTCATTACACATTATTACATTTCTTAATTTTATATTCACCAGTCATTGATATAGGAAAAAATCGAGTTCCCTAATATAAGTCATAGAAACAATAGAAAAAAAATAGATTTGAGATTAAGATTAATTTTAGCATCATTACAAATCAACATTTACCTGTGTATATCTAGTTTGTGGAACATTTATTTTCCTATAAATTAATCACGGTTTATTTTTGCTTTTTATACAAACCTTCGATTTTTATAGTACGTGGGAAGACTTGAGGAATACAGAAGCAGAACTTATGCAATTGGACAAAATAGATAACTCAATGACAACAAAATGATGAAAAGACAAGAAACATTTGATTTGAGGACATAAAATTGTTAAGTAAAGGTCCTAGTAAAACACACATAAATTATAAGGTTGTTGTTTGGTTTCATCATTCATATTCTAAAACAAATATTCGGTTAAGAAACCAGGTGCACTATGTAAAAATAGTTTTATTATTCCGTATATAAAGACTTTTTCTTGATCTGTCACTCCACTAATAATTGTCTGACTCAAATTACAAAACATGTTAGAGTTACCTCGCTTCTCACAGATAATACGTAATAAGTAATAATTCTGAACATGAATTTAATATGTAAATCTATCATTGAAAAGTGACGAAACGGATGTGATGAGACAAGACAAAGGTGACAGATGATGGTTTATGAGGTTCAACTAATTATATTGTTTGCTTACAATTCCTCCTGATATTTTCGATTTTTTTCTATGAACATATTTAATTATGGCAATAGTTATGGACTTGATGTACCCGGAACCATCGTCAGCAGATTTTAAACTGTTTCTCGAATATTATATTCTTTAAAAAAAACAAATGGTTTCTAGTTGAGATATTTGTGACCTGAGCACCTATCTATTTTTTCATAGCTTATAAACTTTGTAATGTTTGTTATGTGTTGGTTTTTTTTTTAAACTTTTTTCTCCTTTGCGCTAAAATTTAGTAGTCTCTTTTCCTCTTTTGTTTTAATGTGATCGCCACTAACTGGTTATTGCAGTTCTATCAAATTTTGAAATGAGCTTATACGCATCTAATGTTGATTATGTGCGTAATTATATTATAATTAAGCACAATCAGTGTGAACAATACCATACCGTATGTTTGAAACATTTGAAACTAAATGTTAGGGTAAACAATCATGCATAAATGGGTTATTTATTATTTCCAATTTCTATTAAAATGTTCTAAGACGCGCTAATATATCATATGCACATTGGAAATCATCATTTGAGTTTATCTTCTGTCAATAAGTGCGAACAATACTGTACGTTCAAAACATTCGGAACTAAATCTTAAAGAAACAAATTTGCATATATTGATTGTTTATTTTTACCAAATTCTATTAAAATGTTTCAAGGATGCGCTAATATATATCACATGCACATTATAAATCAATAATTTAATTTTGGATGTAATGCGTCTTCAGATTGGCTGACGTTATTTTGTTATAAGCCCATAGACATAATTTAGTCATGTGACCGTGATGTCATCAACGTTTTTTTCATGGTGTTCTACGGTTAAAAATGGAATTTAGAATTAAGTTATAAGAAACGACTGTATTCGAAATAACATAAAAAATGTGGTGCACACTGTTAAATAACCCGCTACGCGCGTTATTCAGTGTGCACCAACCTTTTTATGTTATTTCTTCATAGACAGAAAAAATATTAAGGTCATTTCTTAATTATTTGAGTTAAACTTCTGACAAGCAGTGCGCAGTGTGAACAATGCTATATGTTCAGGAGATTTGAAACTAAATGTCCACAAAATAATCACGCATATTATGATTGTTTATTATAAACTAATTATATTGAAATGTTATAAGTTTGGACTATATATTAAGGTGGCTCGTGGGTACAAAAATTCCAGCAAAAATATTAAACCTTTATGTTTTCATTACAAATTTTATTTATAACACTGTTAGTTATTACTTTATGATATGGTACAAAAATCAACCAGGAAAACCGATTCGGTTTGGCCCCAGATGACTTTTAAAATGATTATATCATTGAAAAAGCTCCAAATTATCTCCCTTTGGTGCAAAAATGCCATTTTTTGGCATTAAATTTGAAATATCTTTTTTAACTCATCGATGACCTATATTTTTTATTATTGTTTTCAAATAAGCTGTACATAAACTAAATAATTGTAAAATTTAAGCGATTTCTGTAATTAGGTTATTTTTTTATTTCGATATTATCTCTATTTCTCCTATTAGCTCAACAGAAAAAAAGGACACTAACAAAAATGGATGCTTCTGCCGGAGGCAGATTGTGAGCTTAAATGAACGGTGACCCCATTTTTTATTTCATTTTTCTTTTAAGTATATGATAAAGTTCGTTTATAAAAAAATATAGCGAAATCCTATATTAGAAAAAAAATTTGATTTGTACCCAGGAGCCCCATTAAGAGCAATTTCGGACCTCTCCATAAGTGTGATCATTGTTCCCTCCTGAATATCTGTTTATCAAGACCATTAGTTTATCATGTTAATAATGTTTAACGAATTGTATACTTTGTTTACAAATGTTCTGTCTTTCTTTGTATCATGTGCGCAAAAATATAAAGGTGTCAATAAGTCATAGCTAATTCTAATGATATTACTCATAATATAAAGGTGTCAATAAGTTAAAGCTAATTCTAATGATATTACTCATAAAATATAAAGTTGTCAATAAGTCATAGCTAATTCTAATGATATTACTCATAATATCGATAAACATGATACAGGAGATTTAAAAAGAATTTATTACTGTTATTGTTTTTTGCTATTTTTGGTTAACTTCGAATTAATCAGATGTGCATTTGATGGAGAAAAAAACATGACCTTATTTTTACGTGAATATGTCATTTGACAGAGCTAATTGAAAATATGTCATCCAAAGACATATACAACCATTTAAATTACATAAATATGGAGAGACCCATAGGATTCTCTAAATGGAAAAAAATCTTTAACCTAGAATCGATCAATCCAATAAATAATATGTTACAATTTACATTTAATTATTTAACTAATAATAACTATAAAATGTTAAGATGGAAATTACTCCATTATATCCTCCCATGTAAACAATTACTATTACAATGGAACATACAAAACACAAGTATGTGTGACTTGTGTAACCTGACTGAAGATTACGAACACTTTTTTCTTAAATGTCAATTTTTCAATGAATTTTGGAAGAAAATATATGTACTTGTAAGCAAAATCAAGATTGGGTCACATATATTTAACTTAAGAACTTTAGTACTGGGCTATAAAATACATGATCCTTTGTATCACGATATAAATCTCTTCCTAACTATCTTAATATATTCAATCCATAGAAGTACTCATATATCAAATTATAAACAAAAAGGCATAGACGCTTATGCAGTTTTCAGTAATGAATGTTTAAACATATACGAAATTAACAAATATATTAATGTTAAAAATAGCAAATTTTTAAATGATGCAAAAAGATACATATGATCATGAATCTAAAATACTTTCATGTATAGAAAATTTTAGCAAAAGTTGATAATGTATCTGAACACATGACAATAAATCAAAACAGTATGCTTAATGAAAACGAATGTACAGAATTGTGTCTCCAAACTCATGTATGCATACTTAATTAAATAAAGGTTCAATTAAATTGTCAAGACTTACCATATATAAATTTTAACTAAAGTTTTAAAAGTTGTTCGTGAGATTCAATAAAACACATAAATTGATTAGGACAACTGATCAAGCTTCAACGGCTTTCAACAAAAGGTTAAGGTTAATGATCACAAAGTTTTAATCTTTAGAAACAAAACCGGACAAAACTGTACACTTTCCGTAATCATGAAACAATATATTTTTTTGTAAAATGTATGTCTCAGATGTATGTAACACCTATGAATTGTAAAATTAACAAACTGCCTATAGATATGAATTAACTGAATAAATTCCCTGGTTATCCAGTGACTAATTCACAGGGATACTCGGCCAACTGCTTTAGGTCGAGTAATTTGTTAAAACAGCAAAGAAAAGTGCAATAAAGATATTATTTTAGAAAAAAAAAGAATATGTCATTTGTGCATAGAAAAAGTAGTCCATGTTCACCAATCGTGTGACATTTGCTATATATTTTAGACCTTTGAAATTAAATGTAAAAATAAACCATACAATTACTTTGGTTGTACGTTTCGAAATTTTGAAAAATTGGCATTTGTCAAGTGTTCCAATTTCTGGTTTGGTAGGTGTTTTAATATGCATCACAAGTAACAATTCTATAAATATAAAATATAATTTGTTAATTAATATGAACCGTTAGATAAAATTAAAAATGGAAATGAGGAATGTATCAAAGAGACAACAACCCGACCATAGAACAAACAACAGTAGAAGGTCACCAAGAGACTATTTGTATCTTTTGAATACATGTGCATGTACCTATTTAAAGTGTTGTCTTCAAATGTCTTATAACATGTGATTAAACTTGTTTTAACTATAGAATGATGATCTATATATGTTTAATTTCTAAAGGGCAAATATCAATTCAAAAATTTAAAGCATTTGAGCTTTACAAATATGGCATACATAAAAAGTATAATAACTACCAGTCAGTCAGTAATGTATTTTTTTATTTTGTGAATCAATAGTTTTCAGCAACAAATATTCAAAGTTGTCATCTACCTTTATTTCAACGATATTAAAAAAGTTCAAAAGTCTTTCTTTTTCCTTTCTGTTTCCCCTATATATGCTTTCAAAACATGTTTACGTCAAAACACAGCATGGTTTTGACTATAATACGAATTTTCTATTGCCATTTTCAGTATTGTTTTTGTTCACCTTAAATACTACCAGTTATCAATATATTTTCCATTTCATGAATTGATATTTTATGATCTAAAGCAATTTAATGTTATAATCCATTTATTTTTCAACAAAGTCATAAAAATTTGATATTCTGTTATTTCTTATTTTTTGTGTCAGCTTTATTGTTTTTGAAAATAAATTTACGTCAGAACACAGCATGGTATTGACAATAACAGGGGCTATTTTGATATGATTCCTCAAATTAATATGTCCTGTACAAATGTCAGAAAGGCAATACCTTAAAACACCTCTATAACAGCATTCACATCATTTCGTGTCAATATGAATGAAAACAAGTGACAATTTAACATGTGAATAACTTGTTTTAGATATAAGTATTGAGGGGCCCACTCGAGTAAAATTATGATATTTGATCGATTTTAATAGAAAATGGAAATCAATTTTTGAATTTCAAGGCAACTTTTCGGTATGTCTGATATTGTATTATGCAATGTATCTTTAAATATCAAAGTAAAAAGAAATTAAGCATCAACAAAAACCGTGTAAATATTATCAAACAGTGCAAATGCATTATGTTTGCGAAGTCTGGAAAACATTTAATGAATATAAGGGATAAATCGATATTCTATGTGATGAAATATAAAATTAAACCCATACCACATATAGTCATCTATGAAAGGTCTCGAAATAACAAATGTAAAAGAAGTCAAAGATTAAAAAGTAAAGGCAATTAAATCAACAATAAACAAAAAAACATATATGATAAACAGAAAAGGAAACCTACTGAATTACAACCTTCGGCATTTATTTGTTTTTGTCATTGCTCATAAAAATCGTAGTTCATATGCTTCCAAATTCACTTGTAGTCGCATTTCACTGAACTTCATAACTAATTTTCGATTTGAGCACCACTGTTAAGTCTTATGTAGACGATACAATCGTCTTGTACATGTAAGATGGGATTTTTTAAAGAGATCTATGCAAGTGCTGTATATCGATGCTACTCAGGGTTGTCATTTCGTTTCTGAATGATTTCGAAGCGAACTAGTGCTCCTGTTTGTGTGTGGTTGTTTAACCAAAAGTCTTCTTTCTGATGTGGTGTTCAAGTCAGTTTTGTAAGTTTTTATCCTTTGTTTTTTTGTTTCAAATTTGTATACGAAAGAATATTTTTTACAACGGTATGCAATTTTTTTTTTCAATGACCCAAAAACATTTTTTGTAATTTTGTGTCTGCTTTACTGTAAACCAACTATATTTTCGAGAAGTTTGCAAGTAGAAAATTATTGTGTATTCAAATAGTTGCGAACATGTAAAACTCGAATTTTCCTTACATAACATCGTTCAGTAAATTTTAGAATCGCAAAAATAAATCGGCGCAAAATAGGCTGGTAAGGACCAAACACGAAATAAAATATCCGCAAAAATAAGTTGGTTTACAGTATTAGCTTTCAAAATCACGTCATGGCACAGCGTGATGTTAACAATGACGGGGACTACGAGGATAAAACAAATCCAATTTGTCCTGTAGAAACGTGAGAAATAATTAACCTTTAAACAGTAACTGTTAATGTCAGCCATAATGTGAGGACTATAATTCGTGTTAATATGAACATTAAACGTGTGACTTTTTTTTGTAATTATTTTATTTTTGATGATGAAACATGTGAAATTACATACTACAGTATTTGATACACATTTAAAAAAATAAAGTAATACTTGATAGATCAATTAAGTCATATGGATATAATAAGATATAGATATGATATTACAAAAGATTTTGGTAATTAAACAAATAAATTAAATAAAAGCTGCTTCTAACAAACGCCATTTCTGATCCATTTTTACTTTTTGTACAGGGGTTAAGAAACATACAGAGTATTTTTCTATATTAATCCAATATTTTAAATATTCTACCCCACCATATTTTGTGGGGAATATGTTCTTACATCTACATTTGTATATGTAATATTTGAATGACAACAAAATATTATCAACTGTTTTTCTGTTAACAAAATCCTCAGACACACCTAAAATGACTTCTTTTGCACTGAAAGGCAGGAGAATGCCATAATTTTTAATCCAATCTATAACAGATAGCCAGGAGTTTTGTGATACATTACATTCCCAAAAAATGTGAAAAATATTTTCTTTAATTTCTGAACAAAAAGTACAAAGTTCAGTTTCTTTTAATTTACATTTCAATAAAAATGAATTACATGGTAGAATCCTATGAACAATCTTAAATTGAAAGTTTTGCAAAAAAGAGTTTCTAGGTATAATGAAGGGCATGGAATAAATAGCATTCCAATCCTCAATCTGCATATTTAAATCTCTTTCCCATTTTTCACGGGAAGATAAAGATATCACTTATTATCCTCCAAAAATAATGTATAGAAAAATTTACAAGATTTTGGTTCCTTTTTAACTTTATCTATTAATTTATTTTCAATAATTTCCAGTTTTGAACTACCTTCTATAATACTTTTCCATCTTTTTGGAATTGCACTTAAAGTACTATAAAATTCTACAAAATTAGTATTGATATCATACTTTTTTTTTAATTTATCATATGAGAATAATGTATTATTATCTGACATCAGATCATTAATGAGGAATATACTATTTTCAATATATTTGAACCTCAAAATCATCTTGCCATCCATTTTGATGTTCGGATTCAGCCATATGGACTGGATCAAAATTTCAGTATTGTTTTCAGCTGTCAGCTTATTCTTTTAACTTGGAAAAATTTACCAGGATATCATGCCAAAATGGATTAACTTTTTCTGCTAAATAAAGTAAACCTTCTTGACTTAAGTGTAAAATTTTGTCCCCCCCCCCAAATTTTTGTATATTAAACGTGTGACTTCTAACATGTGAATGGTCTGCTTTTATATTAAAGTATTGACAGGTTCATGTTTGAGACACAATGCTTTCAAATTTAATATTTAAGAAAGTCAAACTTGCTTTGTGGATTGATTATAAAGTACTTAGACTAATATATAAATATACAGTGTCTGTATAATCAATCCACAAAACACGTGTGATTTTCTTTAATATTAAATTTGAAAGCATTGTGTCTAATACAAATAATAGAAAATGCTTTTGTTAAAAAGATTTATTGTGATAAGTTGCAATTCTTTTTTAATCATTTTATAATTTTCCTCTATTAGTCTTTTTGCTATTATTTTCCCTTTGTACGTGATTCTGTATATGTACATACAGCTACCGGGTTTTAATATGTGGGCGTTCCCTTTGAGTTGTATGTCGTTAGTTTGTCACTTGAAAAAAGTTCAGCTGATAGAATATAGTAGTACATTTCCGATTTGTGAAAAACATTTTATCATTTTTCAGAAAATGTTTAAGTTTTGAGAAATATCATGAATGTGGGCAAATAGTTTTTTTTATACTTTTGCAATGTTGGTTGCTTAAATTTTTTTTGGTTTGAAAACTGTCAAAATATTGTAAGAAAATAAAGATAAAAAGGCTGTTATATAACATAAATATAAGCATGAAAATCAGTCGAAACACATAAGCCCTTTGTACTAAAACAAAACTCGGATGTTTGATTTAGAATGAAATTGTTTTCCAGTTTAAGACAGGATAGCGGTTTGTTGGAAATTGTTATGTAAAATCAATAGGAAAATATCGATGTTAAGTGTTACGAAACCTGAAATTGATAAAACATTGGTGATATGATGAACCATTTTAAGTACTTTATGTTTATAAAACTAGAAAAATAGAACCTAAACATATCTTCTTCATAAAAAGAATGGCCAACGTAGATACAAGTATCTTGTCTTAGGGAGGGATAAATCCTACTTTGTAAAGGATCACTCTGATTCAAACAAAAAAAATTCTGCAACTGATATTATCAAGATGCTTGATTTCTTGATTGACAACATATTTGTTACGTTCGGAGGACGTGTTTTTCAACAGACTGTCGGTATTACGATGGGAACAAACTGTGCCCCTGTACTTGCCGACTTGTTTCTTTATTATTATGAGGCTGAATTCATGCAGAAACTTCTTAGGAAGAAAGATAAGAAGTTAGCAATATCTTTTAACACTTTGAAAGTGTTCCAAAGTTCATTGAGATTTAATTTATCTTAATCTTGTTTTAGTTGTTTATATGTTTCAGTAAGATCTTTTTCTATTTGCTCCCAATTTTCCTTTTTGTAGTGAAGTGATTGGTGGTAATGTTTCGACTCTATTAATAAATGATGGATTGGTTATACACAAAAGGGTTAGGGCTGTGTCGTTCCTGGTGTTCTTGTTTATGACCTGTGTTTAATTGTTGTCAGTTAATATATCGAAGAGTTGTTTGTGTAGTGATGCATCAAGTTTACTAGGTATGACTGCTGGTGTGTTCGAGTCTATGTTGCCAAGGTTGAAATCTCCATTCACCCAAATATTTGAGTTTGTTTTCTTGCATATTACTCTGTTGAGTGAGATACCAAGTTGTTCTAGGTATTCTCCTTTATCTGATGGTGGTCGATAGTTAGTGCTTAGGTAAAGTTATTTGTTACCTTCATAAGATATTTTTGCCCACACATTTTCACAATTTGTATCGAGGTCTTGGTCGGTACCTGTATCTGTTTGTTGATGTCATTAAAATATTTTTAATATATCTGTAGCACCTCTATGTAGGGGTAATGGATGATTATCAATTTAAGTAATTAAATTGACACATTAACATTTCAATTATCCTATTTGATATTTAGGTATATATATTTAGTTCTAACAAGGCCAAAGTATGCATTACTTTTAATCCGTCCGCCTCCACAAACACCAGTATCCGTATTGGCAATCCATCAATGTGTTAACTTACATTTAAGATAAATTTACACGGTTGAACGTGTATAGCGAAGACACCCCCCCCCCCCCCCCCCCCCCGAAAAAAAAACAAACCCAAAACAAATTGGTACGAAAAACAAGTTCAGTTCACATTGAAATTCACTCAGGATACTAGCAAATAGATACTTTGTATTTTACCCTATGACAATGCGAGAAATTTTAAGGCCATTGTACTGAAAAGTACAAAGAGTACATTTAAGGCAAAAAATTCAGAAGATTTCGAAACTAGGCATCTGATAATGTCCCTTCACAATTCCTTTTGTGATCCTCGCTGTGCATGCATTCATATTGCAGTCGTTTTATTTTTCTCTCTAACAATCAAAATTATTGACGTTATTTTACTGAATACCCAGTATCATATAAACATAAATCCATACATATTAGGAAAATACAAACCTATTAATTATCTAACCTATATTATGACTACAAAATTATTAAGTCACATGACTTGAGCATGTCAGGTGACTATAATGTAATTTACCATCTAACACATGTTAAAAAATATAACATATTATTCAATATTGAATAATACACACTTTGTTCTCTCCTTTTACTTTTTATTTTATTTTATTTTTAACAACTTTTGTGTTGCACACTCTGAGGTTATGTATACTCATGTTTACATGAGTAGTTTATAACTATTTTGATCTGAGCGTCACTGATGAGTCTTATGTAGACGAAACGCGCGTCTGGCGTATAAAATTATAATCCTGGTACTTTTGATAACTATTTACACCACTGGGTCGATGCCACTGCTGGTGGACGTTTCGTCCCCGAGGGTATCACCATCCCAGTAGTCAGCACTTCGGTGTTGACATGAATATCAATAATATGGTCATTTTTATAAATTTTCTGTTAACAAAACTTTGAATTTTCCGAAAAACTAAGGATTTTCTTACCCCAGGAGTAGATTACCTTAGCCGTATTTGGCACAACTATTTGGAATTTTGGGTCCTCAATGCTCTTCAGCTTTGTATTTGTTTGGCTTTTTAACTATTTTGATCTGAGCGTCACTGATGAGTCTTATGTAGACGAAACGCGCGTCTGGCGTATAAAATTATAATCCTGGTACTTTTGATAACTATTTACACCACTGGGTCGATGCCACTGCTGGTGGACGTTTCGTCCCCGAGGGTATTACCATCCCAGTAGTCAGCACTTCGGTGTTGACATGAATATCAATAATATGGTCATTTTTATAAATTTTCTGTTTACAAAACTTTGAATTTTCCGAAAAACTAAGGATTTTCTTACCCCCGGAGTAGATTACCTTAGCCGTATTTGGCACAACTTTTTGGAATTTTGGGTCCTCAATGCTCTTCAACTTTGTATTTGTTTGGCTTTTTAACTATTTTGATCTGAGCGTCACTGATGAGTCTTATGTAGACGAAACGCGCGTCTGGCGTATAAAATTATAATCCTGGTACTTTTGATAACTATTATATATGATCTTAATCTAAAATACCTCACTGTTCAAATAAGTTAAAACGTCGCTTATGATTAAAAACATAACGTAAATTATGGTCAACTTACCTTTTAAATTAGACAAATTGTCAAAGTATTATGAATTAAATCTATCCAAATCACAAAGATGATGATAAACACGATGCACATTTATCTAATATTAAAACCCACCACCGGATGGAAGTGAAATTCTCCGGTAAACATGAAATCATTTAAAATATTGTAATATTTACTCATTATATTGTTATGTAAGATCAATTTACTTTTATTAGATATTCTCCCTGGATACCTAATACATGTACTTAATATATCAGGGATACTTAGTCCAATCCTGTACACTAAGTAAATTGTTAACAGCAATTAAGTGCAATAAAATATATTAGTCTCGTTAACAAAAAAAAAGGAAAAAATAAACCTAATATGGTAAATACCTCTTATAACTTGTTTAATTTAATTTTTAAAAATTTCGATATCACATGTTTATTTTTTTAATTTTGATTTACATATTCATTTTTAACATCATTGGTAGATGTATAATATAAAATGTATCCAATTTCCCAACTTATAAATTATTCTTTAACTCACATTACAATAGACATATTTCATATGACAAGGGTATACAATTGTTTAACTCTGTGGTAGTAAATATTGGTAACTGGTCCAGTAAGATCAAGTAAAATAAGATTTGCAAATATGGGAACAAATTTCTATTCTCATTGAATTCTCCCGAAATCCGAAAAAACGGACCTTAAATTCAAAAATGTAATCAAATGTTCTCGTTGTTTGTTTTTTTTTTCAAATGTTCATTATATCTGTGTGAATAATATGCTGTTTAAATGCCTGTTAATTGGTTTTATTAGTTCATGTCTGAATGAAATTTAAAAAATAAAAAAATGGTTTACAATCAGCCTGGTATTCATGTTGGTACATAAAATAACAACAACTTGCTTGATGTCTTTTGTTATCTTTGGTACCTTTCGTCCCTCCTTTGTTATAATATATTTATCCCAAAATTTATGTGTATGTTCAGCAGATATTTAACTGTCCTTGCGAATTGTTTGAATTCTACGATGTATAAACGCTCTATTCAACTTACCATGCTGGCCTTATTACATTTTGTATTACTTTTTGTTTCCGTTATTCTTTATAAACTTACAAAGTTTACTTTGTTTTTAAATAATGATCTTCCTATGTTCATAAAACAAAAAATTCTTCAAAATGTTTAATTTATGTGCCGTTTATAGGTTTGGTAGATAAAACTGATGTCTGGCGTACTTAATTATACAACAGTTTAATCTAATTGATTTTATATTTATTAGATTTTAAAGAAGGTGCCATGTGCGTATAACAATTCCAAAAAGGTCAACACAAGAATTAAATTATTAACTAGAATGTATATGATTTTGATATCTAGAGGTGTCATAGCATCATGGTGTAACACTTGAATTTTAATCTTAATATTTTTATAGTTACACAAACGTAAAAGTGTCACATGCATATCTAATACATTAGTGTTGCAATAAGTCATAGCAAGACATCATCGTATAATACCAATTTTTTCATGTTATTATAAACACATGAATGTGTCATGTGCGCATCTGAAACATTAGTGCCTCAAAAAGACATACAGAGGCATCATTGTATTATACATCACGTTAAATTTATTATAGCTTTTAAAGATCGGCAATTTACAGTCTTGTTGTCGTAATCTATATCGATTATATCTGACTTTGAAATGATCACATATGCATCTAAAAATTAAGCTTGGTACCGTTTATGTAGGTTAAACATATCAGAAACCTAAGACAATTGTGACCTTTTGATAATCTTTGTGATATGTGCTATGTATATTATTGACAATTATACTTCTCCCTACGGGTAATTCAACAAAAACGGTCGAAATAAAACGTCATTAACCAACAGAACTAGTGGAAAACAAATGTTTTGTTTTAGTCGCATTTTTTAAAGTAAATGTTTGGTTTAAACTGTTTTTTTTTTTTTATTTTAAACCTCCTACTTCTATCAGAGCTATTAAAAGTTACGTAAAATTGACAAGGTAAAGTGAGTAGCCAAAAACGACAAAATAGGTAAACCATCTGATAATAACTGGGATTTAGCAGTCTAAACTGTGTAAATATACACAAATAACATACAACACAAATGACTAGACAATTCAAACTCGCATACATATTTGAGACCTTTGAAACTAAATGTCAATACACCATCACAATTGTAACATGTGAAACGATTGAATACTTTCACTATTGAATTTTACTTTTTTTAAGGTTAACATTTGTTCTGTATTTAATTTCCTGTTTTGATGGTGCTAATTTGAACCTTATATACAAGTCTAATAAATCATACTGTAATGATGTGAATTAATATGTTACAGGAGTGGTATCGTATTAATACTTATCTAAGGATTTGTCATCAAATTTGTTATATTCGTTGGGTTTAAATACAGGCAATAGTAGTATACTGCTTTGCAATAGCCACAAATCTATTTAAGGATGTTAGCTACTCTGGTTAAATATAACAAGCTTTTTAAAAGACTGTTATGAATTGAAAGTATATATATAAAGAAACAAAAAAAGCATAAAAATGAAGGGTACGTGTGCTTTTTTTCAAGATGTAAGCCATAGAAAATTTGGCGGGAAATAATTCTCTCTAGATTTGTCATACATTTAACCTTTAAACCTTTTTTGGTTCAAAAACTATGAAAAAATAACAAGGATTTTATAAGATTTTGAAATATGGCTTTTTGAACTTCATGTAATAAAGCTATGAAAAGAAAAGAAGAGGTTAGTGGGCAAAAAAGTTTAATGACAATACATGGATAAAACCAAAGGATTCCGAAAATCTGGCAAAAATTCAAAAAAGTAGACGATCAAACATCCTTAACTGACAAAAATTCTGGTCTCAAACCAAAACTGTGAGGCTTAACACTTTAATTTTTGAAAGATTCTATATGTCTGAGTATATGTTAATTGACATAATCTTGCATGTAAAACTAAACATACACCAAAAATCAGCATACGCCGTCAAACCAGGCTGCAGAGACATGGTAAAACTGCCAAGATATAAATAAATACACTTTTTTGTAAAGTATATAGTAAGATAAATATAAATAAAGAGATACACAAAATGAATACAACACAGAGAAAACCCCTTTCTTCAAGAAACATCTTTTGGCCGAGTTGCATCAAAAACAGACAAAACAAAATAAAACAACAATAGCTTGGTGAATAAATATCGAGATATGCCAAAAAGAACAGAAAAGCACAAAGATAACAAAAATTCTGCGAAATCAATAAACAGATATACAGCACTAAGGAATATTAACTGCATATACATTGAGTATTTATTGTGCAGGTATTGACACTTTCCGATAAACTTTAGACAAATAGAACTATAAGTTTTGAGATATTATAATTGTTTTAAACCGGAAGTAACTAATTGTAATCTTGTTTGCGAGCAAAAATAATTGAGTGGTAATACCATTAGTGTTCCCCTTATAAGTCGGTTTTAAAAATAGCAAATTTCAAATAAATGTGCAGCATTCATCTTTGTTTCAAATAAAGAGATACTTATCGAGGATGAATATTGAAACTGTAGTATAAAGTCCTTTATCCGTGGCTTTAAAGGAACTGTATGGTATGTTTATATTCTAACGAATAAAGCAATCATTAGTGCTGTCCATTCAATTGTGTTCGAAGCATCCAAGTTTACATTGCTATATAGAAGACATTTAATAATCTTTAATTTCTTTTAGGTATAATGTTGTCTACTAATTGAAAATGGTTAGCAACCATTAAATGTGTAACACCTGATTCTGGTAACAAATGATCAAACCGTAAACATGACCCTTTGCTAATGTGTTTTCAACTATGAATTTGAAAATCTAAAGCTGATTAAATGAAAAAATCCACTTCCGCGAAACAGGTTTTTAATGCTTCTTATTTCTTTTTTGTTCAATCCTTTAAATAATCTAATGATTCCTGATATAGCAATTCAGCAAATCAAAGGTTTTACAACGGAAAACATGTAACACCTGAGAAAATAAACGTGTCCAAAATCAATGTGAGAAGTTTGTTGATTCGCACGACCATTGAGCTTCTAAACATTATTAATGGATAATGACATTTCAAATTCACTAATATTGAAACAACATAAACAATGGTTGTCCAAGCGGTTAATGAACCCCTTTAAACGACACTGCGAAGAACATATATATCAACACTCGTACTGGCAAATTTAACACTTTTTTAAATAGCTACAAGAAAGATCTCATATAGTTCATCTGTGATGCTATATTTTTCGCATATAAATTCAACACGATCCCAAAATCTGAGTGAAAGGCAGAAAATAAAATTCCTCAGAGATAGCATTGAATTCATATATCCTTCTTTACCATCTGATGAAAAGAAAACAACAGTGTTACTATTAAAACGTACGCGACAAGAGGCTTCTTCACCCTCTAATATTGTGTTCAATCTTTGAAAAACAAAAGCTGACGAAAGCTGAAACATTTCTTCTCTCTCTGCCCTCTACATGCCCCTATCGATTATTTGAAGACCTTCACAACTTTGTCAAAAATTGCCGCATAAAGGAATATTTAGAGTCGAAGAAAAATCACAGCGGAAGCTTGGAAGATGTCTCACAATCCTAGTCAATACAGAGTCGATACTTTAACTTAAACTTTAACACTAGTATTTATTTACTACAAATATGAAACTCTACAAATAAAAATTGAACAAATGAAGACCTAAATCATTAGTTCCACGATCATATAGATAACAATTCCGATTTCGATATTTAAACCTTGTAAAGCTACTTTGCCCTTTTGACTTAGACAACACTAGCCTTTTAAATGGACAATCATTTATCTGGATATTTTAACATTTCTACCACTCATAATTAATGGTTATCAAATAAGCCTGTATTACGACCTTTTGATTATTAGCTTAATCTGTTCATTCAGTGTCTTATTTATGAATAAAACCATTTTTGATAAATGAATTTATGATAATTTTTGTATCACAGTGTAGCTACGCATAATTTGTCTTCATCATTAACACTGGCTTTCGTTTGTGTTTTGGGACTAACTGATGAGTACAGTTCTTTCTTACTTCCTTTAACATTTAGTTATTGTCTTTGTCTAGGGTCATTCGGAGACACAGAAGCATCAAAACGTCTACTGACATAATATGATAAAAGCTGTCTCATTGTTAACCGATTTTAATTGATCACCGCGATTGAGTAACAGGACGGCCATGCCACACGTGGAGCATCGCAGATGACCCTTTGTTTTTGCGTTGCGTTCGTGTTGCTTGGTCTTTAGTTTCATATGTTGTATTATATATGGTTTTGTGTGTCTTTTTGGGTATATTTTTGACCTGGTGTTGTCAGTATTTTTTATAAATTCAACAGATTGAAAGTTTACTTTTTACGATATCAGAGGGAGACTTGTACTCTTCAAATTATTCGACAATCAAAAAAACATGTTTCCTGTTTTAGACAATTTTTTTTATTTTAAATAGATAGGTCAATGATATAGTTTGACCTGAATTCACGTGCTATGGTTTTAAACATCTAAGAAGTATTATCAATTAATAACAAACTTATATTTATTTTTAATTTTTTTATATATATAACAAATACAAACAAAATTCAAGAAGGTATTTCTCACTATAAGAAACACTTAATTACATTTATACAGTTACGTAACATTTTGAAAGAATCTCACCAAGCACTATTGAAATATATATATTTTTCGGTCGAAAGACTACATGATAATCTAAGCTGAAGAATGCTTGATAGCATATTCACAATTACCAAACAGGGACGTTTCTCTCGATTTTGTTCGTTTGGTCTTTAAAGAAGTCTTCACAGAATCCACAAGTCCATAACTTTTAAGTAATTGTATTGTTTGTTTACAACCTGAAAATAGTGCAAACATTAGTGCCGTTCGTCCGATATTGTCCGAAGCATTCAAATTTGCTTTGTTATCTAGAAGACATTTTATTATCTGTAATTTTTTGGGTATATTTTTCTCCTCCACTTGTAGATTACTAGCAAGCATTAAAGGTGTAACGCCTGATTCGGTACAAAAATCAATATTATGTCCTCCTTCGATCAAAAGTTTGGCAAGTTTGAGTTTCTCTGCAAAAAGAGCATTCAGCAACGTATTTTCCATTTTCTTTTTTTTCCCTGTTTTCAGCAACTCAATTTAACGTTAAAATTTACTTCTGTTTCGATGTAGTTACCAATGATCTACTGAATGTTGTGTTTCACTCTGTGTCCCTTTTATATGCTTTGAAAATACATTTACGTCATAACACAGCATCTTAATAACAATGACAGGTAGTACAACGATATAACACTTCATATTCATATTATAGAAATGTCAAAATATAATTTACTTCTTTAAGCTATTTAAAGGCCTCCATATTATGAAGACTTTGGTTTGGGTAAAAATGAATTGAAAAGTGTGTCCTAATAACACATGTAGTGTTTGTGTTAATATAGGTATATTGACAAAACCATGTCCTTTGTTTTCGAAGCAAGTATTTTAATTTTATATAACGATAAAAAAGGAAGTAAAATAGATTATAGTGTAAGATAGTTTATTTCATGAAAAATTAAGTGTATGTGTATCAACTATATGAGGGTAGAAATCCCATTTACCGTCAAGCGTCAAACAGCCATTGATTAAAATTTTACCGTGATTCGTCAAAATATCTTTATCGTGATTCGTCAGAGGTCTCAATTTTTATCGTTACAGTTATTTTTGGAAAAAAATTAATGTGATAAGTTTTAAAAATAATTCGATTTTTTTATCGTCTAAAAGGAAGTGCATATTTTATCGTCATGCACCAAAAATTACCGTGAACGTCTTTTGGCAAGAACCGTTATTCGTCAGGAATATTCCCCCATGTCTACCCTCCTACATGTGGCAGTATAAGTGGTAATCAAATAGATTGTTTTGTAGTATTATGATATTTAGATGACTTGGTGGGAATCATTCTGCTGTTTAAATTAGAAAATTTAACTTTGGACGTAACGCGTCTTCTGATTGGTTGACGTTGTTTTGTTTATCAGCTCATAGACATAATCTTTTTGTCATATGACAATGACGTCATCAACGTTTTTTCATGGTTTACTACATTTACAAATGGAATTTGGAATTAAATTATAAGAAATAACTGTAATATTTTTCTGTCTATTCAAAATAACATTAAAATGTGGTGTACACTTTAAAATATCCCGTCACACGAGCTATTCAGTGTGAACCATATTTTTTTATGTTGTTTCTTCATAGATAGAAAAAAAATATAACAGTCATTCCTTAAATAACGGAATTCTACCATATGTTTCTGAATCATTTTGTTTCATCGAAAATATTATAGATAGCAACTATATTCCATAATTGGTCAGGATTCCCTGACATTATTGATATCAGAAAACAAATTGTGTCATGGAGGATTAAAGGTACAAGGCTTAAAATTTGTGTGCCTTTGCACGTGCGTCTGTCAATAAAAGACTGAAATAAAAAATATTAAAAATGCCATATATAGTACGGACTGGAGTCATCGAGCATGTTGAGGACAATTCCGAAACATTTATGTTATCTTTTTTTTCAACAGAATGATTGCAATCAAAGTAGATAAACTATGACTATGTAACAATAATTATACTATTGTCTAAGTAAGGATACGTTAACGTTTTTATAGTATATGAGAAAAATATTGTAATTTCGGTAATTATTGTAAATTGCAGGATTCATTGTTCAGAATATGCCACAAAAAGTAAATACTCAATTAAATTCCTCCACAGAATAGTTAACAATAGGATGCCTGCTGCGTTCAATTCTATGTGATTATTGTGTACGTTACAAATCAGTTTCACAGATTTACTGATGAAAATTCGCTCAAATCAGTATATCGCTAACTTCTGTAGGTATATATATTCTTCAAAACAGTGGTCTGCAAACAAATTCTATGACAGTATAAATCGGTCTCGTACAGAAACTAAATTTTGTTTATTCTGTCTGATATTATGATGTTATTATCATCGTTTAGGATTAGTAAAAACTTACTTAATTTTGGATGTTCAATGCTCTGCTCTATAACTTAGTTCTTTAGTTGGTCTTTTTTAGAATATTAATTTGTGTGTTAGTGAAGAATGTTTTGTAAACGAAACGCGCGACTTGCGTTCACAATTTCAGTTATGTATATATGATGAGTTTCTCATAAATTAGAGATTGAAAAAACTAAGAAGAAATAACTACAAAGTTGCTTTTCTCTGACTTTTATTTTAAATATTTTTTGCAGGAATATTTTCTTGCTCAGAATGTCCAAAGATTCTGAACAGTAGTTATTACACAACGCTATTCGACGTATTACTTTATACAAACGTATATGACACACAAGCACTTTGTGTTCGAGAAAACTGGTGTGTTTAGGTTTTATTTCATCACGAATTAAAGTTTAAAGAAAGCTGTTGGTGTGGAATCTATGTCCAATGTATAGTAACATACTTGGTATACATATTTCTATTAGATTTTTGGAAAATGAAATGAAAATGCAGTGGTTTATCGAATCAAGTATTTTGCTGTTAAATTTATAAAATTCAGAGTAAATCTTAGAGAGAAGTTGAACATACAAGTATTTATTTATGACATTCGACGTCATTGAAAAGTAAATTAATATATTTGTTGTACCATTCTGTAGGAGTAATGGGTGAAATTTGTTGAAAGATATTGATGATCTACTAACATTTCATTAATCTTATTTGATATTTAAGTATATATAAGAAACATGTGGAGGTTCGTTCCTAATACTGCCGAATGACTTTAAAACTAATGCCCTTTTCTGCATGTTATAAAATATTCACAAAAGCTGTTCTTTAAAGGTAAGAAGATATAATAAGATGTGGCCTGAGTGTCAATGAGTCAACCCCCAATCCGAGTCACAACTTGTAAAAGTAGACCAAAATATGTGCATATACGGTCTTCAACACGGATTATTGGCTCGTACGGAACACAAGTTATCAAGGGCTCCAAAATGATTAGTGTAAAATCATTTAAATGGGAAAACCAACGGTGTAATCTTAATAAAAACGAGAAAGGAAAAGCACTTCTGAATGACGTAAACAAATGATACCCACTTAACAAAATGTTTCTGACTAATTAAAACTGGTGTAAATAAATGCAGCGGGTCTAATAAACGGTATAATAGTTACCAGTCTTTGACCTTACTTCAAATAATAGTGTAACATCACAACAAAGAAGGACACACTTAAAATTAACAATTGAACTGGCTTAACTCAATCAAAAGACATATTCACACAGATGAAGATACACTAAATTAAAAAAATTGATCTATGACACCATACAAAATACAAAATCAATAAAGTAAGGGGTGAGGTGTTAAACAATTTTTTCCGGTCAGTTGTCGACACTATACTCTAAGTCAATTCATTATTTTAGGTCTAATTATATAAACAACAAAGTCTCTGAATTAATGATATTTATACAAAAAAAAAAAAAAAAAAAAAAATGTAAAACTTATCGGAATATTTACATATATGATATATATGATAATTAAGATTATTGCCATTTTGTGTTTTTATCCTATGATCTTTTAATGATAATTTGTTTTATCATGCTACACGCGTGAGTAATTAAGGACGCATGTGTCATTGTCAGTGTACTTATCAACGACGTCATAGGCAAAATAGCGATAAACAGATTAGAAATGGTTTTTAAAATCAAGAATGTCCACCCGCCATATCTGATCGGCTAATTGTCAGCTTTAAAAGTCCATTTATTTTCTTCAGAAACCGAGTCATGACCAGTGGGAGATGTTAACAATGGACAACATTATCATTCACATCGTTAAAATTTCGTTTTGTGTTAAATCAATCATTAACAAGTGTAAAAAGTTTCGTTCCCTTGGTATTGAAACCCAGTTTGTATAATGTATTCTTGGTTAAATAGGGGCATATATATGATCATCAGGATCATTAAAACCATGTCGTTGAAGTCGAGACATGAAGTAATTTTAGTTTCATTTGTATTTAAATAACTGTAAAAAGGGTGCATATTTTATTTTTTTTCAAATTTCAGTTTATATTATTGCGAAGCATTGTTATTTCTTTTCTGAAATGCTGCCAAATACAAATTTGGTCAGATATAAATTGCAACTTTCAAAAACATAAATTCAATATTGTGTAGAACCTTTATGTAGGAGTAATGGGTGATATTCATTTAAAGATATTGATGATCTACTAACATTTCAATAATCTCATTTGATATTTACGTCTATAAACAGGCATGCGCAACATGTGGAGTTTGTTTTCAGTGCTGTTGATTGACTTTAAAGTAATGCTATTTTCGTAACTCTTTACTTATGTATTCCGTCATTGCATTATTGTGCTTCTATAAATTTTTGTTTTATTGTCTTTAATTTTAGTTAATGTTCTTTGTCTATTCCGTTTTTGCTTCTTTTTAGCTTACCTGGCCCGAAGGTCCAAGTGAGCTTTTCTCATCACTTTGCGTCCGTCGTCCGTCGTCGTCGTCCGTCGTCGTTAGCTTTTACAAAAATCTTCTCCTCTGAAACTACTGTGCCAAATTAAACCAAACTTGGCCACAATCATTATTGGGGTATCTAGTTTAAAAAATATGTGGCGTGACCAAGCCAAACAACCAAGATGGCCGCCATGGCTAAAAATAGAACATAGGGGTAAAATGTAGTTTTTGGCTTATAGCTCTGAAACCAAAGCCTTTAAAGCAAATTTGACACGTGGTAAAATTGTTTATCAGGTCAAGATCTATCTGCCCTGAAATTTTCAAAAGAATCGGACAACCCGTTGTTGGGTTGCTGCCCTGGAATTGGCAATTTTTAGGAAATTATACCGTTTTTGGGCTATTATCTTGAATATTATTATAGATAGAGATAAACTGTAAACAGCAATAATGTTCAGCAAAATAAGATCTACAAATAAGTCAACATGACCAAAATTTTCAATTGACCCCTTAAGGAGTTATTGCCCGTTATAATCAATTGTTAACAATTTTCATAAATTTTAGTTAAATTTTGTAAATTTTTAGGAAATATTTTCCACTGTAATTACTGGGCCAAGTTCATTATAGATAGAAATAATTGTAGCAACAAGAATGTTCAGTAACTAAAGATCTACAAACACATTACCATCATCAAAACACCATTTTGTCATGAATTTATCTGTGTCCATTGTTAATATGCAGAACATAGACCAAGGTGAGCGACACAGGCTCTTAAAAGCCTCTAGTTTACATATGTGTTCGTTTTTATGCTGATTAAGATTATAACATAATGTTGACTGTTGTGCCCATTTTTTTGACATTTTTACTTATGTTTTATGTTTTATATTATGTTTGTTTATGATGTTTCGTTCTCAGTATAATGAAATTTGATGCGCCTGTCATACAAGTCAGAGGTTTAGATAGCTATAAAACCAGGTTTAATCCACCATTTTCTACATAAGAAAATGCATGTACCAAGTAAGAAATATTGTAATTGTTCGTCTTATGTGTTTAAGCTTTTGATTTTGCCATTTACATAAACAAGATATATATGATAATCAATATCGTGTCCATTTTGTGGTTTTTTTCTCTTTGATATTGTTTGTGATAATTATTTTTATCATGCTACTAGCGTAAGTGATTAGGATCGCAAGTGGCATTGTCAGAGTACTTATCAACGACGTAATAGGCTAAAATAGCGACAAACAGATAATCAATACTTTTCCAACCTCGAGGATGTTTACCCGCCGCATCTGATCGGCTACGAATTAGTTTTAAAGTCCATTTATTGATTTCGAAATCGAGCCATTGTTACAAAAAACCATAATGATAATTTTAATCGTTAAAATTTTGTATGGTGTTAAAATCAGAATACTGAAACCATTTCAGCTAATTTCCTAAAGCTTGAAGAGTAAAACTTTAGTTGGCTTGCTTGCTTTGTTTGTAAAAACGTTTAGCTAAGCTTTCTACTTGACTTCTTCGAACAAGAAATATATGCAATCTTAAACCTGTAGATATTATAAATAACTTCGATAGGACGTTATCTAAATTACTATTGTACAATATACAAAAAAAGAAAGCAAGATGACCAAAATCTTGTTCTACACATGCTACATGCATTAGCTGTAACACGTGTTCAAAATTTCTTTCCCTTGGTATTGAAATTCAACTTAAATAATGTACTATTGGTTAAATAGGGTCATATATATGTTGGTATGAATCAGTTTTCAAAAACATGTCGTTGAATTCAGGACGTAATGTAATATGATTTTTATATCTATATAATCTTACTGTAAGGTGGGGGCAAATTTTAAAAAATTTCATATTCTGTTGTTGTTTCCCTGGAGGGTCATATATATGTTCGTAAAGTGGGGGAAAATTTGACAAATTTTATATTCTGTTGTTGTTACGCATTGATTTCTACTTACTGACCTGCTGTCAAATACAAATATTGGTTAAATACAAATTGTAACTTCCACCTCCGAAACCCCACTATGATCATAATAAGCGACATACGTAACGTTATAATTATGCCATTTCAATACATCTATCTCACATTTCTTTATTAGAAAAAAAGAACATGGAGAACTGAATCGCAATTTCAGGTTACTTTTGAAGAATTTTGATATTATTGAAATTTTTATTTAATCATGATTAAGATAATATAAATGAGTTTGATAAACATTTTATACCATTTTGAGATTAAAACATTATACTTAGCTTATTGATATCATATGCTTTCAAAACAGGTGGGATAACAAGAGAAATTTTAATACAGGCAGTAATGTGCTGATGGACAGGTTTTAAGTTCAAGACTCCAGAGATATATTAAACGATGACTATTTTTTTTATAGTTTCTTGTGCATTTATCCTTTGGTTAAACATATAATTGACATAAAGCCTGGCTCTCTACTCTCTTCTCATAAACGACAATATATGATTATAAATGGGTGGCTACATTGCATGACAGTTTATTTGAAAAAGGATGACGCCCTAAATGACGAAGCACTTGAACTTTATCATAATGATTGTTCGTCTGGTACTTCAAGGATTTTTTGACAATTCTAATAGATTTACGAAGTTTAAACATTGGATAGCTACTGGTTATGCTAATTGAACAATTGGTTTAGCTGGATGCATAACATGCTGAATCTCAAAGTTAAAATCACTTTACCTAAACTCTTATACTGTATCAATCACTTTTCGCTCTTACTCGTAAGAGTCAATTGCTCGGCATAGAAGAACAAAAATACATTAAATATTTGACAATGTGTGCTTATGCAGAATTTTAATAATCAAATTATACTTTGTTTTTGTCAATGAACTAATTCTGTATTGCTATATCGTGTTGCGTCATCTGTTTTAACGGATGTAATTTGCATATACTTTATTGATGATATTTTTGTCACCAGCATATGCTGAAATTACACAAAATACAAAAACACCAGCAACTAACATTCTCATAGTCTTATTAATGAAAAGAAAGAATTCATCTTAAAAATAATCTAATAATCTAATTTCAAATGATTGTTGATTGTATAACATTTACATTTAAGTAATGTTTACATGATAATCGCAATGCTTGCATATGTTTCTCTAGAAGTAGTTCAATTTTGGTGTATTTATTTTGTTTCAACCAAGTCTTTTGATTGGAATAGTGATGTTCAGTCTTGAGTTTTCTATGTTTTTTTATTCAATAGTGTTTGTCTTTTTATTGTTTGTTGTTGTAAAATCACAAAAATGTCAGTGTTGAATTCTCGCTAATAGAATACAGGGTCTTGTAAAACAGTTGATCTTCAATGCAGTTATAAAAACAACTGTTTTAACTGAAACAACTGGAAAAGCAATGTTCAATGGCTCCTTTAAAACAAAAATGAATATAGTTTCTAATCTTTGTAAAGAGCAAACTTAATGATCCATATTAATCAATCTGAGTACCATCTTGGGTTTAAAATTTGCCTGTAAAACATTATTACGCTATTTTAACCTAATTGAAACGCGTGGGTTTTTTTTTTTTTTTTTTTTTTTCTTATCGCCCCCTACTCGGTTTTAAATATGCATGAAAGTGTTTTCTAACAATGAAGTATAATACACAACGAATACTAATTCTAACATTTATTTCTCATATATAGAACAATTACAAAATTGACATGCATCACTTTAATACTAGACTTCGGCACTTGAAATCTAGTTTTGCATCTATTTCCAAACGGCTTCAACTATTATCATAGTTAATATTGTACGTTTGAATCACTGAATTACTTTGTCATTTCGACTCTAAAATTATTGTTAGCATATTCAAAATTAGCAAACAGTGAAGTTACCCTGGATTTTGTTCGTTTGGTCTTTAAAGAAGTATTTACCGATTCAACGAATCCATGACTTTTAAGTAACTGTATTGTTTGTATACATTCTGAAAATAGTGCATACATTAAAGCTGTCCGTCCGATGTTGTCCGAAGCATTTAAATTCGCACTATTATCTAAAAGACACTTGATGATCTGTCATATCTTTGGTATATTTTCGTCGTTCACTTTTAAATTACATTCCAACATTAAAGGTGAAACTCCTGAGGTAATACAACAGTTCACATTGTGTCCTCCTTCAGTTAAAAGTTTTGCAATTTTGAGTTTCCCAAAAGATAAGGCATTCACTAATGAATTTTCCATTTTCTGAATTTCTTTGCTTAAGCAATAAAGTTTAAACTGTATGTTAGACTTCTGTTTCAAAAAACAATTAAAGGTGTAACAGATTGTCTAATCCTGTGTTAGCTTTATATACTTTCAGAATACATTGAACGCCATACCACAGTATGGTATGGTCAATAACGAGACTTTCAGGATATAACACCACCATTACAAATAAAAGTAGAAATGTCAAATTTTATTTGTTGAGTCTTTTAGCGGTAACACTATTGTTATGACTAGGGTACGTGTAAATTTGAGTTAAACATATGATGTTATAACACCTACATGGAATGATAAATAAATAAATTGAGAATGGAAATAGGGAATATGTCAAAGAGACAACAACCCGACCAAAAAGCAGAACATGGCAGAAGGCCACCAATAGGTATTGAACGCGGAGCGAAAGTAGAAGAGTCGTGGTGACTACCGTATTTCGACCTAAAATGGTGTCCGTTTACAAATTGTGACTGGGATGCATATGGAGAATTGTCTCATTAGCACTCATAACACATGTTCTTATATATATATATGAGTCATATATATGTTATGTTAGACTCAGATCGACGTCCGGCCTCTAAACGACGTCCGTTTCTCAAATCAACGTCCAAATCTGACGTCACATTCTCAACTCGACATTCAATCTGTAAATACTCTAATCGACGTCCAATGTGACGGCATGTATTGACAAAACTACGCCCGATTGATTGTAGTCATCTTTAATCGATGTCCAATATCATTAAATAATAAACTACTGGACTTAATTTTTTACACTCATTGATGTACATGTTTTGTAGGATTCAAACATTTATACATACTTTCCATATAGATTAATCAAACCGAAATAGGTATCATGCATATTAAAGTTAATCTTGATAAAAAGGTCATCGAATCGATCTACATAGTAGTGTGTCATTCCTATTCATGTTAACTTAACAAATGACATGCATGTAAGTGTATGTCAAGGAGAAAGCAATCTAACGACAAAGAAAACCAAAAGACATCTAGAGGACATTATTGAATCTTCAACAATAGACAAAATAAAGAAGTACAGCCAATTGTTTTTGTAAGATATATTTCAACAAATTGGAAATTGGAATAATGTTTTGTGTTGTGCTGTTACACAACTGTTTTAGTTTAAGCGGTAACACACATGTTTAACCCAGACATAATCTTTATGGGCCCGTACTGTAGTGGTTTTCGATGGTTTATGTCCGTTATATTTGTTTATTTTGGGAAAAAATATAGATAAGATAGTTAACTTTCTACTTTCAATTGTTTTCATTATTCATGTCATACCACATCTCCTTATTGTTATGTTATCTCTGAAATTAAAAAAAAATTATCACAACCTGGGTAAATATTTAGTCTAGTATGTTATAAATTTAAAAAAAAACAAATTTTGTTAAATAGATCAATTTTGTCGCACATGATATGTATCATATGTCAAAATCTTTCAGATGCTGTCGGTTCTGGTCAATTCTGTGTTCTGTGTCCAAAACGGACGTTGATATGAGAAGCCAAAAATTAGACGTCGTTTAGAGTAGCCAAAAAATTGACATCGATTAGATATGCATCAAATTGACCGTCAATTTGGAAGGATATTTCATTGTGACGTCAGATTTGGACGTCGATTTGAGAAACATGTAAAATTAAAACCGACAAATTACATAATACAAGCGCATACATGAACGTGAATAATCTACTTTAGATCGATCCAAACTCGTACGAACAAGAACAACAAAACGACTAACAACATTGTACAATACAAATAAAAAACAAAAGATTCAAAACAAAGGGGTTAAAAAAAATGAATGCATCAAATTCAATCTCTTTCTATGGAAATATATGCAAGCCTTGCGATTGCCAGTCAAACATTACTGAAAAGTCTAATTACTATGAAAGGTTTTTTTATCTATTGTTCGTCATTCTACAGAAACTAAAATGTATGTCTTAAGGTGGTACCTAACACTTCAGGGAGATAACTCTGTAAAGTCAGCTAAATGTTTTAATTACGTTGCGTTTTTAAGGGAATATTAAGCTTCTCAATGATCAAAATTACTGTCTGTCAAACTGTTATGTAACCAGTGTAATTTTTCTGATAAAATGGTTGATTCAAATTTTTGAAATTTTCTTATTTTTGTCAAAGGATCAAAATAAATTCTTTGTCAAAATTTTGTGCAAATTAAACGAGCCAAATTAATTTTAGTGAAAGTGTTGGGTACCACCTTAAACATGTAACATTTACATGTGTAAGATATTAAGTGATAATCATTTCAGGTAATGGCTGTGACATAATAACATTTACATTAATTGATTTAACCGGAAGTTATTAGCGACATTTTGCTAACATCAGTATGACATACTTTACAGATTAAGGATGTTAACTCCTCAATTTAAGAAAAAAACAGGTTTGTTTAAAGACTATTATAAAGTAATAGAAGGTAAATAACTGTACTAAAAAAGAATGCGAGAAATAAATATCTCTAAATTGTTCATACATTTAACATTTGCAGGTTTAATCCTCCATTGTCTACATGAGAAAAGGCCTGTTCCAAGTTAGGAATATGACAATTGTTATTCATTCGTTTCATGTGTTTGAGTTATTGATTTTGTCATTCCTTTTTGAATTTTCTTCGGAGTTTTGTATTTTTGTGTTTGTTTTATTTGTTTTTTTGTTTGGTTTTTTTTTTGCAGCGTTTTTCTTTTAAAAATTATGACAAAATAACAGAGATTTTATAAGATTTTCAAAAATGGCTATTCAGACTATATGAATTAAAACTACAAAAACCAAAAATGGCTTTAAAGGTTATTTTTTTATCGGGATTTCATTGCTTAAATTGAAGATTTCTGACAAAAAAGTCAAATACAAGAATAGTGAGCACACTTAAATCCGACAATTTAAACATATATAAAAAATCAACTCCCAAAAATAAAGACTTATGAAGTTCCAAATAACGACTAATTTGAAATTGATCATTATAACCAACATTCCTAAGTCATGGTTTTTAAAATATATTGAATTGCCAACTTAATAACATATAATTAAACAGTTACAATTGATAATGGAAATAGGGAATGTGTCAAAGAGACAACAAACCGACCAAAGAAAAGAAAAACAGCCGATAGCCACCAATGGCCGCCAACACAGCTAGAAAATCCCACACCCGAAAAACGTGCTTCAGCTGGTCTCTAAACACAAAAGTGTACTATGTCAGTGACAAAGTACATCATACTGAACTCCGAAATATATAAATGAACTAAAATTAAAAATCAAACACGACTTAGAAAGGCATAGGCTCCTGACATTGAACAGGCGCCGTAAAACTCAGTTTTAAAGAATTCCGAGTCCGATGTCAGAATAGGTAATGAAAGCAACTAGGCCAAATGTCAATGATACATAAATTAACAGAGAACTACTAGCAGTTACTGACATTCAAACTGCTAACCTCGATTAAACTTAAAAATTATGTCTTCATCATATGAAAATTGAGCACAATCACTCCCGTTAAGTGTTAATTACAATAACATCATTTAATAATTTAATTTTGGATGTAACGTGTCTTCTGATTGGCTGACGTTATTTTATTATGAGCCCATAGACATAATTTAGTCCTGTGACCGTGACGTAATCAACGTGTTTTCATGGTTTTCTACGGTTCAAAATGGAATTTAGAATTAAATTATAAGAAATGACTGTAATATTTTTTCTGTCTATTCGAAATAACATAAAAAATGTGGTGCTACGCGCGTTATTCAGTGTGCACCAAGTTTTTTATGTTATTTCTTCATAGACAGAAAAAATATTACAGTCATTCCTTAAATAGTTCAGAAGAACATAACCCGTATCTTTTTCTTTTTCTCTTTTTTAATATTAATTAAAATACCGTCTCCGTAAGTGAAATACTACAGATTATGGACTGTACCAAATATATCGATCAATACAACAAACATTATAAACCCTCAACTACGATTCTGCAGAGTAAACAGGTGTAATTCTAACGACAATAAACAATAAAAAAAGCTATGTTCTTGATAGCCATGTCAGTTCCAGGTGCTGAATGTAACAAATTGCTTACTTTGTCTATACAGCATCTATAGACTATATATCGTAAAATTAAAATACAAAATCAATTCTGTTATGGTTAACAAAAAACAATTGATTTCAATACCTAATGGTTACTAAAAGAGGGACAAAGATACCAGAGGGAGAGTCAAACTCATATATAGAAAATAAACTGACAACGCCATGGCTAAAAATAAAAAGACAAACAGAAAAATAATAGTACTTAATAATAGAAAGTGTATACTAACTCATACTCCATCTTGAGAGTCACAAAATATGCTTCTTGTTTGTATATTTCGAGTTTCTATAAAGCACTTTGCGATACCATCAAATGAACGTTTTAGGAGCTAAACTTTTCAACATGAGTAGTTCCAGGTTTATATTGAGCACATTGACACAATTGTATATTCTATTTTGATCACACAAAAAAATATTATGTTACAAATACATGCCATAGATAATTAAGATTGTTGTTAAGGCAGAATCTTCGCAATAACTTCCATGATACTATGCAACTGATAAAGTAATCGCTGTTTGGTTTGTTCTGTTTTGTTGATGTTGTGTGTTGTTGTTTTTGTTTGGGTGGGGGATATGTGATTTAGAAAGGTTTTTTATAAAATGCATGAGGTCACAAATTGGCATACAGAAACAAATAACAATCTTTTTAACAATATAATTAATAAAAATAAAATGATAACAAAAGTATAAAATAATTAGCAGGTCACCTTGAACAATCCATCATTAACCATATAACATTATGTTAACTTCATGTTTGTATAACTATGATATAATTGCATGCTCGTGTTATATCCAGATAGAATTAATAACTACCGAAAAGAGAATTGTCCTTAGATTTGGTTCTCTTGCTACTTGAACATGTATTTACCGAGTCCATCAGTCCGTGGCTTTTAAGTAACTGTATTGTTTGTTTACATCCTGATAACAATGCATACATCAGTGCTGTTCGTCCAGGTAAATCAACTGCATACAGATTTGCTTTATTTTCTAGAAGACACTTGATGAGCTGTAATTTCTTTGGTATATGTTCGTTTACTACTTTTAGAATACTCGCAAGCATAAGAGGTGTAACACCCGATGAGTTACAGCAATTAACATTTTGTCCTCCTTCAATTAAAAGTTTAGCCAGTTTCATTTTCCCGTCAGAAAGTGCGTTTATTAATGTATTTTCCATTCTTTGAATTCAATCACTAATGAAAACTACAATAGAACTATATATTACACTTCTGTTTCTACAAAGTCAAAAAGCTGCGAATGAATTTTCCCTATTCTTTTCTGCTTTAAATAATAAGTAATACGTCATAGCTTAAAAAATATACTAAATTGGTTTCTAGGGTATTATGCTTTAAGTTAAATATGTCTAGTTAAAATGTCACAAATTTAATCATCAACACCAAGTATAACCTTTACAGTTATGTAGATTGTATAACCTTAGATTTTCAAGATGAAGGTACGAGTTCGCACGAATCCTTTTATAATTTAAGGAGAAAAAAATATGTTCTGCTAATTGACACCTAATATATTAAAGGTTTTGTATCACACACACATGGTCAAAGGAAATTATTTTGACAAGTAATAATTACTTAGAATTATTACAAACTAATGCCTATTTTCTTTTGATATTCTACGTCATTTCAAACAACGTGAAAATAATTGGTGATAAACATTTTAAATTTATAAACAAATTCTCGTTTTATAACATTATATTAACCTAATTCAATGTAGTAGTATCGACGACACGTTTATATACTATTTAGCTTTAAGCTTATACTAAACAACAATAGAAAGCACCAATTCGTTGCTTTCTATTATGATTTTTTTTATAATGTATAACTTTTTAAATGTTTTTTTTTTAAATCATTTAAAAAACAATGTTTCTAAGGACATTAATCGAAAATAAACTGACAAAGCCTTGTTAAAAATGAAAAAGACAAACAATAGAACACATGACACAACATAGAAAACTAAAGAATAAGCAACACGAAACCCACCAAAAACTAGGAGGGGGATCTCAGGTGTTTATAAGATAATGCTAATCTCTTACTTCGCTATCGCTCGTACTTAACCATGTAAAAAGGAATTATAATTCTCTTACATATACGAAATATGGACAACTTAAAGTTCTTCATCTTGTTGATACTTTTGAACTTTGGTATAGCTTACACGTAAGCTCATGCTTCTCTCAGACTGTCTGTAAAGTCTCCACAATAAATTAATGTATATTAAGTGATTGATATCTATCAGTCTGGGATTGATAAATTAGTTTAATTATTATAAGTAGGTTATCATGATTTTGAGTAATTCAGAAGCGGAAGTCAGTGTTTTGTGTCCTTTCTGTGAGGTACGTTCTCCGTGTGCTTCGTTCACGTCTGATTTGCCAACCTTTTTCAAAATTATTAGTAAAGAGTTGTGTATGATTTGATGGTTAACAACTTATCTAGGCTATACCATTTACACCTTGGCTCGCTACATTGGTTTGAAAAATGATAATGTGTTTAATACTGTTGTCTAAATTTTATATAAGCTTCGGATTTTACATATTGTGGCCACGAGCATCACTGAAGAGACATGTATTGTCGAAATGCGCATCTGGTGCAGAAAAATTGGTACCGTTAATATTATTACTACCACTGGGTAGATGACTCTGCTGGTGGACTGTTAGTCCCCGAGGGTATCACCAGCCCAGTAGCAAGTACTCCGGTACTGGCATGAAAATACGGATTGTTTGTGTTATTAAATTTGCTGTTACAAAATGTTAAACATATTATAAATTAAGGAGTGTATCTCCCTCATGCAAAGCTCTGATTCCTTTCACGGATTTGGCTATATTTTTTGGAACTTTTGGATTATAGCTCTTCATCTTTTATATAAGCTTTGGATTTTACATATTTTGGCCACGAGCATCACTGAAGAGACATGTATTGTCGAAATTCATATCTGTTGCAGAAAAATTGGTACCGTTAATGTTATTACTACCACTGGGTCGATGTCTCTGCTGGTGGACTGTTAGTCCCCGAGGGTATCACCAGCCAAGTAGCCAGTATTCCGGTACTGGCATGAAAATACGGATTTTTTGTGTTATTAAATTTGCTGTTAAAAAATGTTAAACACATTATTAATTAAGGAATGTATCTCCCTCATGCAAAGCTCTGATTCCTTTCACGGATTTGGCTATAATTTTTGGACCTTTTGGATTATAGCTCATCATCTTTTATATAAGCTTCGGATTTTACATATTGTGGCCACGAGCATCAATGAAGAGACATGTATTGTCGAAATTCGCATCTGGTGCAGAAAAATTGGTACCGTTAATGTTATTAACCTCAATCATGTATGTGAAATGATGAAACATAAAATATACACCAAGATAAAAAAAATATAATCTTTTTATACTTGTGTCAAGATGTCAACTAAAAGTAATTGCAAATGTTGAAAAAGGATTGTCACATTGTGATATAACATATAAATGATCAATAAAAAATATCATATTTAATTAAAATTAGCAAGTTACAAAAAAAGATTGTGTCTTAAATCTTAGTTCGCAATCTTTCAATATATCATTTTCAGAATATATTATCTAAATAATGTTATTTTTTCAAACATAACACTTGTATACTATTATCTCAAAAATAACATGGGCAATAGTTATCAAAGGTACCAGGCTTATAATTTAATACGTCAGACAAACGTTTCGTCTACATAAGACTTCCTAATTCAAAATATTTTACTGTAGAATAATTTAGACGAAAGTCTCATATCAACGCTCCATAAATGTCACACTCCAGCTCGATAATAAGTTTCCCGATACTTATCTACTACAGACTTGTTTTAAAATAAACAATAAATCGGGAAAGCCAGTGTTCTTGCTCATGTATTTTGGAATACCCAAATCATAAATTTTTAAAGCGAAAGATATTCAACCTCAGTTTTCATAACATTACATATTAGTAAACTGATAATGTACAAATAAAATTGGTGAACCATTTCACAATAATGAAAGGAATCACAGTCTACTTGGTGAATAGTAACATTTGAAACGAAACGAACTAACATCACTTTAGAAGAACGAAAACCGACAACAGACACACATCAGTCTACAAAATACAACATGGAAAACTAAATCTGAGCAATCCTCATCAAGCCAAAAACTGGAAATGACATTAGAAGCAATAAAATGGTAACAAAATTTCCTCTTATGGTACTCGTTGTGCAGCTAATGTAGGTACAATTTCGGTGAAACGTATATTTCAGTGATGTAACAGTCGAACGATAATAAAACAGATTATAATACTGACGATTGAAGTATACTTTTCGTTGTCTGCGAACATGCTTTATCACGTTCGATCATTTCTTACAATGTTTGATTTGGGGACTTTCCGTTTTGAGATTTTCTCTGGGTTTCACATATTGTTTGTCGTCCTCTTTTTATTTAACCCTTGGTCTTTTCAGACCATAGGAAAAATATATAAAACACTCAGATATGTCGGGTCAAAATGAGAATGTTGAATTTGATCCTAATGTTAAGAAAATACACGTTATTTACATGCTACAATGTGTGTACTGACAGGAGCAATACAATGGAGTGACATGTTGAACAGAATCGTTTGGCTTTTCTTCACCTAAATTCAAACCTGTTTTATAGGGTGGGGTTTTTAATTGTTTTAATATAAGGTTTCCTAAGTAATGATTTGTGGAGTTGTTTGATTTTTGCGTTTGAATTATCAGTTATTCGACTTATGAGTTTTGAATTTTCCCGTCGTATCTTTTATTTTTGTTCACCCAACATGCATCAATGCCAAGTGCACGTGGTAGTCGAAATGTATGTCGTTTGTCATAATTTACAGAGCCTGGTTCCTGTTTTCTGTTATTTTTAGTTTTCCGTTGCCTTAACATTGATTATGTAGCTTAGTAGTAAAGGGTTATAACTCGATTATATTAATTTAAATACTACCCAATACGGCGAAAAATACAGATTATCATTCTTATAATCACAATTTGATAATAAGGAGGTGTGGTATTAAAGTCAATGAGACAACAACCAACCAAAGTTTAAATAAAGGGGATGTAAACAAGTATGCTTTCGCTGCCAGAAAGCGCTGTCGTCCAAAATAGATGCCAAAACCAGTATATCTAAAGAGGTCCCGAATGAAGTAAATACACGGTGTGCATTACTTTAACAATAACTAAGTATTATACAAAATAAAAACACATAAATATATTGAATGTTTTCCTAGTTACCTCCAATCCATTGTTATACCGTATCGTATGGTTAGTTAAATATGTGTTATCTCTCTTTTAACAAAGAGAAGTCATAATTATAGTTGTTAGGTATTTGTATCTAGATAGCGAATTAACTAATGTTAATCTAATCTAATCTATATAACGGAGATTCAAAACTATTATTTTCTAAGACGAAAGACGATTATCTTGTCCAACAACCTAGTTTTGCTGTTTTTATCGGGTTTGTTACGAACACGAGTAACACAACGTGTGCCACATGTGGAGCAGAATCTGCCTACCCTCCCAAGCACCTGAGATCAACCCCAGTTTGTTGTGGGTTTTTTTTTTTTTTTTTTTTTTTTTTTTTTAATTTTTTTTTTTATGTGGGGTAATTGAAAATATAATGGTAATTAAGTGTAATGCATTACAATTTTCCATGTAATTGAATGTGATGTGTAATTGAGCATTACAATTTTCCATGTAATTGAATGTAATATGTAATTGGTCATTTTTTTATTTACATGTAATGGTAATTTAATTAATTACATAGAAAAAAGCATGTAATGCTCAATTGCGTGAATTACATTTCAATTACATGTACTTTCATGGTGGTAAAGATAAGGATTTATGTTTTATAATATAAATTTGAAAAATTATATTTATTTTTCAAATATTGATATGTCATACTTTTTTAATATATGAAGTCTGTAATTTATTATGAAGTTTTTATATTATTTATTTGACCTACAAAATTTTTTTAATAGTCTTATGATTTTAAAAAATGTGAGGATCATTTATTAGTTTCTTCAGTTTTTAAGAAAGATCTTTTAACTAAATAGATTGATAAGTTTGGTCACCTTGTTAAACAAAAATAAAACAAATGTGTCACTGTGAAAAATCTTTCTTAGACAGTTAATTTAGAATTTAAAATCACTGCGCATAATCATTCGTTCTAATTGAGATTGTGACACGTTGGTGACTGCTGTACCCCAATTTTGACAATTTAACTTATTATGTTTGTTTTGTTCACACATCGTTTTAAATATAATGGAATTTGATGCGACATACAAGTGAGAGGTTTGGTGCTATAAAACCCTGTTCAATCCACCATTTTCTACATTTGAAAATGCCTGTACCAAGTCAGGAACATGACAATTGTTGTCCATTCGTTTGATGTATTTTATCATTTGATTTTGCCATTTGAATTTTTTTAATTTTCCTCGGAGTTCAGTATTTTTGTGATTTTACTTTTTAAAACACATTGTAAATATCTTTTAAGGTAAAGCTGTTTTAAAATATTCATCAACATATTTCACACGATATTAAGGTGGTACCCAACACTTTCACTAAAATTAATTTGGCTCGTTTAATTTTCATTAAATTTTGACAAAGTATTTACTTTGACACTTCAACAAAAATATAAACATTTCAAAAATTTTGAACCAACCATTTTATCAGAAAAATGACACTGGTTATATAGCAGTTTGAAAAACACCAATTTTGATCATTGAGAAGCTTAATATTCCCTTTACAACACAATGTAATTAAGACGTTTAGCTGATTTTATAGAGTTATCTCCCTGTAGTGTTAGGTACTACCTTAACTTGCTAATGGGAACATGAACTTTGAAACCCTAAAGCCAATGCAAAAGAACAAATGTCATGATATAAAAAAAATGATGTTCAACAAAATTATCTTTAATAAGCATCATAAGGGTGTTATTTGGTACACTTATGGTCCTTTTTAATTTTTTAATTTAATCTGCCAACAATGTGACCTTATCCTACCTTTTCCTTTTCTTTCAAGAAAATACATGTTTAACCATGCTCTTTCTCTATTCAGTAAATCAGTTAATTGTGGAATTTAGGTCAAAACCCAAACATTATATTCATAATAGTTCAAATCATAATGAACATGTGTACTACTTTTGAAGTTTAAATGAATACGATAACACTTATACTGTCTTATTCAAAACCTTCGGCATTTAAATATACGTATTCATATTTTCACAGCCCAAAGTTAAAAAATATGAAAATCGACCGAGCGTACGAAGAGATCCTTAACACAACCCAATCTTACTATTGAAATACATATCAATTATCATATAGCGAGGCAACATTCGGGGGAAACACTTTGAACAACCCTTATTAGACAAACTAACATTCCATTGACATAGTATTGAGGTGGAACAAACTTTCTTATTATAGTGAATGGTGAGATCAAGTTGAAAACTGTGTGTAGTTAGAATTTTAATTTAAAACACAAAAACTCTTATCCAATCTTCACAATGCAATGAATTCGTATTTTCCGTACAGCACAATGCCCATTATTAAGTAGTTTTCAGGCCTCATGCGCGTCCCAAATAACTAATAGCACATAACTTATCATATAAAAAAGATATGAAGATGTGGTATGATTGCATGTGAGACAACTCTCCACAAGGGACCAAAATGACACCGAACTTTTGGTCACCATACGGCCTTTAACAATGAGCATAGCCCATACTGCATAGTCAGCTATAAAGGCCCCGAAATGACGATGTAAAACAATTCAAACGAGAAAACTAACGGCCTTATTTATGTACAAAAAATGAACGAAAAACAAATATGTAACACATAAGCAAACGACAACCACTGAATTACAGGATCCTTAATTGGGGCAGTCACACACATAAATAATGTGGCGGGATTATACTTATTAGCGGAATCCCAACATTTCCCCTAACCTGGGATAGTGGTATAACAGTACAACATATAACGAACTATAAATATCCTTATCTATTAGCGGATACTTCTTTCAAGAATAGTTAGGATATACTATATCATGAAAACACGAATGGGGAAATCATTTTAACATATTGATAATTTTAATGTGAATTATCATTATTTATATACACACATACTAAGTTGTTTAGTGGCCTTCGGTTAAATAAAGTGTGAAATTGCAAATAACACACAATATGTAGGTGCAATTGAATTTAATATGTTATGCTACATTTGCATTTCTTCAAAAACTTATAGGAATTCGAATTTATTTTAGTATATGTCAATTTCAAAAACTAAAGAACATCATGAACATAATAGATTTCAATTATGATTTATACTATATTTTTCCATATAAGGTGTAACAACAGATGCAACAAGAGAAGAACTGCTTAAACCTCAACAACATCTTGTTTCAAATATCATTTAACGAAAGCTACGTACTTTGATAGTTGTATCTGTGGTCATTTCAATCCTTATTTTTTCTTTTCGGTTTAATTTAACGCTATGTTCTCTCTTCTATTGACTAAAATTATTTCATATCTTGTTATTTATCTTTGGTTTTTGTCGATCCACTTGTTAGGTTCAGAATTCTACGGCCATAGTCAGATTTAATGGATTTTAACCTTTTTATATTACCATTGCAATAGCTAAATTGATTAAAACCAAGGCTAAAAACGAGTCAGACAAACAAAAAAACAATAGTACACATGACACAACATAGAAAACAAAAGAATAAGAAACACGAACCCCACCAAAAACTTGGGGTAATCTTATGTGCTCCGGAAGGGTCATGAGATCCTGCTCCAAATTTGCAAGATATTGAATCTTATTTGAAATTATAGTTTCTGGACAATTATTAAATAAACACATATGCATACTGAAAGATCATTATTGAAACAACTTTTAAAGATTTAAGGTAAACGAACTCATCTGTCACGATGAAAAAAACAAAGGGATAAATAAATGTTAATGCCACAACAAAATAAATTAGAAATAAAAAACAACTTATATAACTATTGTTTTATTCATTTCATGCCCATTTTCAAAGTTCTTTTTCTTTGCATCGTCTCTTTTTGCAAAATGAAATACGAATATGTAAATAACGAAAACAATCAACCCTACTCCAACTTCAACAGAGTTCAATGTGTATCGCATAGCTTCAATATCATACAATGCGCATGCTCCTTTTGTTCCACAGGAAGAACTCCATTCTTTACATACATTGTCAAACAAATAACCAAACACTATCGGTGCAGGAATAAAAACTGGAAGAAAACAATAAGTGATGTTATGGATTAATCTATGAATTGAGTAACTAACCACGTGACACAGAAAGTGTTGTTTACGATCAACTTCCGGACTAGCATACAGTCGTATATTGTTTTCACTCTTTGTGGTATTTTTTCTGACTGTCTGTTCTGTTTTCGATAAAATGGTATTTAAAGCGTAATAAGGATATGCACGATATATTCCACTGAGGACGTTTACTGAATTATAAATTCAAGTGCATTGTATTACAGATACCATAACCATTAGTTGTAAATATACGATTTTTATTATGTTTAACCCTCTTGCTGCCGGAGGGACACATGTGTCCATACCGGCAGTGCCGGAGGGACACATATGTCCATACTTTTATTTTATACAAGCACCTGTTTATTTCTGTATTTATTTCTTATTAAACATTAAAAATGATACGGTGTATTGTTTTTTTTTTTGGGGGGGGGGGGGGCCTTCAATATTACGTCATGTGGACATGACGTCATATATCGGATGACGTAATAGCCGGTCCTTGTGACGTCACATACGTTTAGCTACTGTAGCTAGAATGATGTCTCAGCAAAATGATGACATTGATTACAATGAAGACGGAGATGAATCGGATATCAGTGAAAATGAAAGTGGAATGGAGACAGACGAGGATATGGATGAGCCAGGTGACATTTCTCATGGTCCATGGATATGTGTACCGACGGATGAGACTTATGTTATGCCTGTAATTCCAAACGATTTTGTACAGGCACCTGCACCTCAAAACCGCCAAGCTGTCACCGCCCGACCAATTGATTATTTTGATTACTTTACAGTAGATAATGAAAACGATACAAATGTGATAGATATTTTGGTATCTGAAACAAATAGATATGCAACACAAACTATTCAATCCAACCAACAGCCTTTACCCACTTTTTCTAGGATGCATCACTGGATACCAACTGACCGTACGGAAATGAGAGCATTTGTTGGGCTGATGATGACAATGGGGATGATAAAAAAACCAACCATCGAATCTTATTGGAAAAAGTCAGGAGACACTTACCTATATCACTCACCATCATTTTCGCAGATTTTCAGTAGAAACAGATTTCAAAATATTTTACGTTTCCTACACTGCAATGATAACAGAACTGCTATTCCTAGGGGTTCTCCAGGTTATGACCCAGGACACAAAATTAGGACAATATTTGATATTTTGAATAACACTTTTCATACAAAATACAATCTTGCAAGAGATCTAACAGTAGACGAGTCCATGGTTGGATTTAAAGGAAGACACAACTTAGTTCAGTACATGCCTGGAAAAAAATCGCATCGATGGGGTGCAAAACTGTTCGTTTTGGCCGAGTCTGACACTGGTTATACTAGTCAAGTGATGTTATATTCAGGTACGTATTTATACTAGATATTAAATTAAACCACAGATACATGTATATTAATGTCTGGTAAATTTGACTTTAATTATAATTACTCACATAAATAAGTTATGTGCTAACTTAAATTATAATGTTTCTGAGCGAATAGTTGCAAAACATTATGTTAAAAATTAATGACTTAATATGTCAGCTTGTGTCACTTGTCATTGCGGCCATTCATATTTTAATCCAATGTTTATGTATTTAAAGATTTTTTTTGTAGAAGTAACCATTTTTGTATGAATAATATGCTGTATCGCTAATTTTTAAACTCATTGCAGGTAAACAAGCAAGAGTTCGCAGAGCTGTACATGGTTTAGGATATACTGTAGTCACAGACCTATCCTCCAAACATCGCGGTAAAAACCATCATCTTGTACTAGACAACGCATTTACCAGTCCTACTTTATGCCGGGATCTGTATACACACAATATTTACAACACAGGTACTGTCCGGGTGCACAGAAAAGGGATGCCTAGATCTTTTAAGACAACTAGAGTTGCAAATGGGGAAAGAGTAGCAAGACAACAAGGACCCATAATGGCCATGAAGTACGGAGACAGGAAGGAAGTCACATTCTTATCAACATTTGAAGGACCTAGGTAACATATTTTCTTCTGAATTCATGTACACAATACAAATTTTTTATATGTATGTATGCCAGTTAACACGCATGTTCATTGAATTGGGTCAATTCCGTCAATAAATTAACAGCCTTCCGTCAAAAAATTAACAGGCTTTCTGTCAACACATTAGGTCCTCCGTCAACAAATTCACAGGTATTCCGTCAACATATTAAACAAAACAAAACTTTCTTCTGTCATCGAAATATTTTCAGCTACCTAAAATTAATCAATTAGGTCATGAATGTAGGTTAAATTAACAAGTATACAATGTGAGAAAAAGGTAATTTCGTATATATATACATAACATAACAAATATGTTTCAAACCATTAATCAGTTATTCATTCAGATAAGTTAATTATATAAATACTTTAGAATAAAAATGTTACCAAAAATACTCATTTCAAGATCAGTAACACCATTCCGTTTTCAACAGTTTAAAAAGAACCGAAAACAGCAGAGGTGTGGAGAGACATGTTCCAAAAGTTGTAGATATATACAACAGAAAAATGGGTGGTGTTGACCTTGCTGACCAACATATTCAAGTGTATGACCCTGACTTTAGATCTGTGAAACTGTGGAAAAAGTTGTTGGTAAACATGATATTAAGAGTAGTAGGTAGGTGTGCCATTTAGCAATATGTTTTTAAGTACGCGTAGTTATTAGTTCCTCCAGTCGTTTTTATGCAGACATCGTTGGTTTATTTTAATTTTCTTTGGTTTTCGGTCGTCAGCATCTATACATCAATAAATTTAACAGCTATAAAGTTAATTGAAGTTTGATGAGGTTATGAATTTAGTTGTAATCATTTCAATTTAACGTTTTAAACTTATTGTTATCTATGTATACAAAAAAAAAGAAAAATTGATAAAAAAACGTTTCGAAAAAAAGTAAGTTTTCATTTCTCCGGGAAGTAATTGTTCGTTCATCTTTTTTTTTAATTTCATAGGAAACGCATATGTATTGTATCAGAGGAACAGACGACTACTCCCTAAGATGACAAGGATGGAATTCCATTCCCAAATTTATCACCAGTTGATTGGAGATATAAGAGTTGACAGGAATATTCCGCGAGGGCCATGCAATGGAAGTCGACGACTTGTTGAAAGACACTTCATTGAAAATTTGCCAGGTAGTTATGATCATACATAGATTTTAGTAGAACTAAAATAGATAAAAATAAGTATCTATAGTTTTAAACTGGCCTGTCCCTTATTTACAAAGGCCAAATAAATAAACAGATGAAGTGATATCTAAAAAAGAAAGTATTGATTTAGAATACTATAAAAACGCCTTAATTTATATGTACAGTGCCTCAATATTATTGTTCATTTACAAAAGAAATTATAGATTATATTGTATCATTTTATTTATATATAACTGAATTAATAAAATGATAACCTCATTTATTGTAGGAAAATCACGGCGTCCATGTCATGTGTGTTCCAGACAGACACTCGGAGGAAGGAACGAAAAGAGGTCACGTGTCCGTACATGGTGCCCGGATTGTAACGTGGGACTGTGTCTGGGATATTGTTTCCGCATTTATCATAAATGTCAAAATTTTGCAACCCATCGACGGGGTATTAACGAGGAATAAATAAATGAAAAATAATAACAATTTGTTTTCTTTTTGTATCATTTATTGACTGGTATTAATTATTACGGCAAATGAGACAGATTTATTACAAATTATACATTTCTCCCATACTAAAAAAATATCTGTATTTCTAAAACAAATATTATATATACTATATCAGCGAAAAAATGTGTTCTTGTTCTTATATTTATCTGAGAAAGAAACTCAATATACTAATAGGATTACGTTAGAGCAACAGACGTCGGATTACACAAGATAACGTCAAAAAAAGTACGCAATCTACTACAATATATAGATATTATGACGTTCATTAATTCAATGACGTAACGCATTCAACGACTTTGGGATATAAAAAATAACAAAATATAGAAGATGAAATGTTTATGAAATAGCTTACATAGGTTTTTGAGTTTTAAATAAAGAGCAAACGATGTAAAACAAAGGTTTAATTTTTGCCATTTTCCCGTATTTCCTGGCGTATCAAATGCAACCTTGAAAAACGGTCGGCAGCAAGAGGGATATAATACTTTTTACCATATACTTACCATTGATATGATAGCTTTTGCATATGTGTAATGAGCGGAAGTACACAAGCCATAATTTCACACCCGGGCTGATAACCCATACCAGGTGAATCTCGTGCACAAAACCCATAATAGTACCTCTCGTGCAAGTTACTTCTGGTGTTTCTGGTATAGGTTGTTTACTTTTCCATTGTGACGTCAGATATTTTTTTATGACGACGTCAAATTTTACGGGAACTTTTGTGGGGATAGTTTAGTACTTGCTAACAAATGCCATTGACAATTGTGAATCATTTTATAGTACATGGAGTAATAATGATCATAAAACTCTTCTACATTTTCAATGTTTCAAAATGCCTCTATCTATTAGGAAATATTACCATAAATATATATGAAGGTAGTGATGCTGTTATTGGACAATTATAGTATATTTGATTCATAATTTAACTTCTTTATAAACTTTTTGACTGTTTTAGTTATTGCATTTGTTTATTTGCCTTACTTAAAACTATTGTCGGAAGTATATGATAAAGCGATAAATACATGACCTTTTCCATATCAGCCTGGGTATCATCCCTCGACCCATATCAGCACCTCGACTCCGTCTCGGGATGATACCCAGTCTGATATGGAAAAGGCCATGTATTAATCTCCATGTAAAAAACAGTTTACTATATTAGTACTTATATTTTACAAGTAATTTTTGTTTTTAAGTATGAATTAGTATATTTTGTGTAAATGTATATACAAAGGTTTTTTTTAAAGGTCCTATTTTTCGAAAACAACACAATGGCATCTGTTTATAGAAATCATTAATAACATGTATCAATACTATGTTAAAATAGGCAAAACTTCATTAAACTTGTGATGTTTGGAATGTAAAGTTCTTTCCATTGATATGCTAACTCCGGAAATTGTACCCAATTGATAAATTGGACATTTCAAAAAAAGAATTACCAATACAAGTGGAATGGTATGTTTGGGTAAACCTTTAAATCAGAAGAGACCACGCCTTGCTTGTTTCGTTCCAAGAATTTAGTAAAGGTTAAATGTAATTCGAGTAATTTATTTTTAAAATGAATGAAATACAGAACAGCATCTTTTATGAAACATATTTCTATTTTTCTTATCGGTCAAAAGGAAATGATAGAAAAATGTCTGCTTACCGAAACGTTGCGTTTTCATAACTTTAACATCATCTTATAGTTATTATCAATTATATTGATCACAAATCAAATATGTATTGTTTTGGGGTTATTACGTTTTTAACGCGAGAGTTTTGAGAGGGTCTTATATGTTTTGTTATTGCCAGATTAAATTTTGAGCGGAGCAGAGAAATGAAATATTCATGAAAATGCAGTTTTACTCAATTCCGGAATTTTGGTACCCACAAAAACAAAATCTAAACTACTGGTTCTTGATTTTTTACACAGTCCGTTTGAGTCTCTTATATAAACAATGCATTTTATATGTTTAAGAAACAATAGTATGTACCTGTGAGTGATAAAATGAATGATTGCATTCCAAAAGCAATCGACTTATCTCGATCATCTAGTGACCTAAAAAGAAAGAATAAAAATACAAATTGTTTCATTTAAAAAATAAATACTTGTATAATATTACTTGTTAATTTCAAAATGTACACTTTATTATGTTCACCAGGGGCGGATTCAGGATTTTCGAAAGATGGGCGTAGAGTATATTACCTCGCCGAGCGGATCGAGGATAAAAAATTTTTGACCTTATTTTGGCTAAAATCACGTAAAATAATGAAAAAAGTGCAAGTAAAGGGGGAGCGTACGCCCTCTACGCCCCCCCCCCCCCCCCCCTTGAATCCGCTACTGTTCACCCTGTCTTTTCGATTTATGAGTTTGACTGTCTGTCCCTCTGGTCTCTTTCGTCCCTCTTTTACATAACAGAACACAATAAAACAAAATATCCAACGTATGTAAAAACTGAAATTCGATAATGCCTCACTGTTTTCATATTAAACCTTTTCTAAATGTTAGGAACATGAAAATCAGTTAGTTTAATAAAAACACGATTAATGACATGTATTACTTATACTATTCCGAAACTACAATAATAAAATTTGTATACAGAATCTTAGATCAAAGGGAAATAACTCAAATTCAAACTTTATCATAACATTCATTGAATGCATTTGATGTGTGTCAAATTAATCCATATGTCATTGATCAAGTGTTTCGTACTTTTTATACAATTTAAGTTACTACCTTGTTATCTGATGCTGAAGTTATTAAAAATCCACTTCCGTTTTCACGAATATGTTCTACTGAATTATATAATTTACCGGGTTTGTATTAATATGAACAACCCGAAGGGTGCGACATGTGAAGCAGGATCTGCTTATCCTTCCAGAGCATCTGAAATCACCTCTAGTTTTAGGTGGGGTTAGTGTTGCTTAGTCTTTAATTTTCTATGTTGTGTCTTGTGTACCGTTGTTTGTCTGTTTGTCTTGTCTTTTCTAGCCATGCATTGTCAGTGGGTTTTCTTTCGTTCTATGAGTTTTAATGTCCCTCTGGTATGTTTCGCCCCTCTTTTAAGACCAATGGCACAACTTGTCAGTATTTTCGGTTTTTAATGATTTTTAACTTTGTATTTGACTTGGATTTCCAACTGTTATGCAGGTAAGTTATGACTCATTCGCCCATGATGAATCTTATGTAAAAGACAAAACTCGCGTCTACCAAAGTATGAACCTATTATCGTTAATGAGTTGATTTTGTTCTCGTCGCAATAATATTTAAGATAATGCTCACCGTAAAATTATAAGAGAGACTGGAATTACTCCCATAGTTCCAACAAATGTAAGTAGGACTGCCACAGCTACATATGGTATTAAATATGGACAGTTACTCTGACAAATACCAATTGCTACTGTGCCATTGGCTGCCTCACTACAGTTGCTATATATCTGCATAAAATTAATTATCATCTTCAGTTCTATGTTAACAAATGTTAGATGTATATGGTGACTATAATAGAATATGTAAGACTATAAAACGTGATAGTACATCTTATCGCAATGGTCACGCTGTTTTGATTTACATTTTTCATTTCGGGGTGTTTTAAACCTGACTGTGCGATTGAGCTTTGCTCATTGTTGAAGGCCGTGAAAATGATTGTTATCATGAAAACATAAAAACTTTATGATGATAACGTTAATGCATTGACAGAAAACTCATAATCATACGTTTGTCACTTACATTAGAAATCATGGTCGTACATCCAGCATGACAAGGTGAATAAAAAGTTCTCCCAACCCCGTCACACACTGCCATAAACTGTACACCTTCACATTGACAACTTTGTGATGAACTATAAGAGAAAAAATAGGTGTTCATTATCATAATAAAAACATCAAAATAAAATATGTGATAAAGGTTCGTTTTGTTCAATAAATAGTTATTAAAAAACCAGGCTCATAATGTATTACGCAAGACGCGCGTTTCGTTTACATAAGACTCAAAGTAGTAAGAAAGACATTCACAACAAGTATAAAGTTGAAGCACATAAAAGACTTAAAGTTCCGAAAAGTTGTGTCAAATACGACTAAGATAATCTATGACTGGGATGAAAAAAATCCTTATGCGGGGTTCACACATTGCCGATTATTGCTCTCGTTTGAGATCAGACAGCGATACAACACGAAAAGTGAAAAAGTCGGGTTACTATCTGGAATGTTCTATCATTGTCTGAACGCAGTCGTTTAAGTTCGTTACAGATTCTTACGGGTCGGGAAGGGTCCGAATAGTTTGGCAAAGCACCCCGACAGTTAGGTGCGTCCCGTAACATTCGGGGAAACTCAGCCGATTTAGTCTAGTCGGATTACAATCGTGCCTATGTCGTAACAGATTCTGCTGTATCGGATCGAATTCCTAACAATGTTCTGTGTATTCCGGACGGTGTCCTGTGGAACGGGCCTGATCTGGAGACATTTTTCATTGCTGTTTTTCTGCCGATTGAGTCCAGATTGCATCCAGATCTTGTCGATTGCGAACTGTTTTTGCCTAAACCGTTCCGAAACAGTCCCGTTAGTAATTCGAAATTCGTCAATGATACCCACGTCAGAGTCCCGACAATTACAGAATACAATACGACTGAGACCAGACAAAGCCGTGTGCAGTGCGATGGAGCGGACCGCGATAGGATTACGTTCCGACATTAACTGATCATCCCGAGTATGCCGACAGTTTTCGAACGGATAACTTCCGTCAGCGTCGGTTCACTGTCTGATTTCTGTCAGATTACATTCAGTTGAAACGGGAGGCAGTCGTGACAGACTCAGTCGAATTTTACCAGGCGAAAGATACAAATCGGATTAGAAGCGGATTTAGAACGTGATTATCGGGATAAATTCGCTTGGAAACGGTTGAATATCGACGCTTCTTGAACAATATCTGATTGTTGTCGTGGTTAAATTATTTTTTTTACAAATTTCAATTAAAGGTTTGAATTTCCATCCACGAAAAACAGGATCTTGATCAGACTTTTGACAAATTTTAATCGGGAATGGTCCAGTCAAGGACGGCAGTAAAAATCGTGAATGTGTGACTCCAGCTTAAAATTAAAATGTAAAAACATTATTTCAAGTGGGTGTCAAATGGACCTAAACTCATTTGTGAAGTTCATATCAAATATGAACTGTTTTTGATTGCAGAACTTGTGTCAATATGTATGTTTAATATGTAACTTAACTTTAATGAGGGGCTTGGTGTACAAAACAGGGGATCGCGGATTTATTTCTTCATTGTGTTATGGGAGTTATTTCTCTTTTTCACTAGTTATTTTCGGAGTTTGTCGTATTTTTTTTTTTTTTTTTTTTTTGTGTTGAGGAGGTTTGGGTATTTTTTATTTTTTTAGGGGGTTCAATAATTCAGTTCGGTTTTTTTTTTTTTGTCAATAATTCAGTTAATTTTATTTCTGATCTCATTACTCTACAGCCTATATTTATCTATATTTAATGTTTGGTCTTTATCCTGTGTTCTAAGAACCTTATCTTAATCCGCTTATATAGTTACATCTAACCTGTTGTCTGTGCCAATGATCTCAGGATTCTCACAGCCAAATATAAAGTTCAGGGAATTGAGTGATGTACATATTGCCGCTAAAACCAGACACATTTTGATACAGCCTTGTCTGCCCAGTTTAAGTCGTGACGTCAGATAACCCCCAAGAAAAGTACCTAGTGTTGCTGTCACTAACTTTTCTGCACCTGTTTAAAATATCTATAATACTAAAATTACGAGGTCCAATTTGTCAGCCGTCATCACGTAAAATTGACGAATCAAAGAATTCAACTTTATATACAACTAATATAGTACAAAGGTGTAGATTAAAAATTACACCACTCCAGGCCCTTTTGTTTTCCACGTAATTAATATTGCCAATAATTAGGAAGTTCCGGGTCGAGTCCGATACCGATACCAATAGTATAATCACATGTTACCTATTACCTTATCTGTACGTTCCGCATCTGACAGGCGCACCACCAAACGGTGTATTCAGGATTAATATGCTATATACACGGGTCATAATCACAGGGTTGACACTACTAAATTGTCAAATTGTTACCTATTGTAGTATTTTAATCCGTAAGACTTTTTAAGATAACAATACGAATACTAAAAATCTGGACTAAAAATAAGTTTCAATTTGTTAGCGGGCATGACGTAAAACAGCGAATCAAAGAATTCAACTTTCTTTATAACTAATATAGGACAATGCTGTTGATTAAAAAATACTCCATTCCAGGACCTTTTGTTTTCCAAATAATTAATATTACCAATAATTGATAAGTTCCAGTTCGACGGGTTCAAACAGAAAGATTTGAAAGCAGAGAAAATTGTGTATCTTATAATCGGCATGACTTTATCAGATGACAGTACTAATACTAAAATAAGGCTTGCGCATAGTTATATACTTCAATTCAGTCACGGACCCGCGATATCACGGGTGTGTTCTAGTATATAGATTTAAGAAGATATATGTCAATGAAACAACTCTCCATCCAAGTCACAATTAATAAAGGTAAACATAAAAGGTAAAGTGAAAGTACGGCTTTCAACACGGAGCCTTGTTTACTAAGCGTAATGTTGGGGTCCATTTTATACCTGTAGACGGTATATTGATCATTCATTTCACTGTATCATTGAACGTAATCTATATACCTGGAGATCCATAAATTATATATTTTTTTTCTTACTAATCAGTATAATTTGAAACTTCAATTCTTTGGCAATATTACCCTATAACTAAATAATAAATTCAATCATTCAAATTTGTGATGTTCAAACCATTTTTTTAATAGCTTATACTTGCTTTTTCTCCATATACAATACGTGATTTCTTATATATTTTGACGGTTAGAATTTAAAACCTTGCGAAACATTCATTGAAGTCCATGTCCATAATACACTATTACATGTATGTACTTTGTCTTTTTGCCTTTTTATGTTTCTTCGTTACATATATGACGTGGCTCTGTACTTATACATCCCGTCATTGTGTTATTTTACCATGGCAAATTTATGTTTTTAGTGATTAAGATTATAGGGAAAACGGTACTAATTATTCTGCCATAGGCGACAATATTAACATTTTCTAAATTTACCCCTTTTTAAGATAAAAACCTGGATAAAACAGTTATATGTTGTGTTAGTTCTTTTTTTATTGTGTTTTAAAAATAAAAGCCAAATAGTATCATGACTAATTTCCAACGGAGCTTGTTTATGTTATCCATGCCCACCGTCATTTTGCACCAAATTTTTGAAATTTTGCAAGTCTTTTCGAATAATTCTGTAGAAAATATTTCAATAGGTTTCAAAATTTATATTGTAAATATACACACTGCAGTTATTCATAGATAAATAAAAAATATATTGTACCCTTACATCCAATCACAGCGCTCCTAATTTGACTTCCTTCACCTGCCTTGCGTACACAAAAGGCCAACCTAATGCTGGGAATATTAAATACTACCGTTTTCCCTTTAACAATGTTGACTGTAGTATATTATACAGTTTACCATTGATGTCTGTTTGTTTTGTTAATATCATGGATGGATTTTGATGCGACTGTCATACAAGTGAGAGGTTCAGCTAGCTATAAAGCCATGTTCAACCCATCATTTTCTACGTAAGAAAATGCCAGTACCAAGTCTAGAATGTGACAGCTGTTATCCATTCGTTCGATGTGTTTAAGCTTTTAATTTTGCCATTCGATTAAGGACCTTCCGTTTTGAATTTTCCTTGCAGATCAGTATTTTTGTGATTTACTTTCTATTTACATATGTAAACATAAACACGAAAAAATTCCACTCAGTCAATACGTTGTATGTAAACCCGTTAAATTATTCTGAACTTCGGACTTGTTCTTCGTTCAATACAATCTAAACAGGTCCATATTTGACGTACTGGCCTCGTTGAAAGTCCATAATCAAATATAATAAATATCAGATATACGATTTATGTAATTATTTTTTAGCACATGATAACTTAATTTTGCTGAAAAATGTTGACTAGTATATTTCTATGGTAGGAAAATACAAACGGAAAAGGACTTGTATTTATAAATGGTAAATCAACAAAAACATTTATTTAGCAACGTGTTTCTTTCTGACAAGTAATATTTGTTTTGAAAAAAAAATATTTTCTATCCTTTGGAAACGTAATTCATATTTTTTTCCTGAGCATTGTGCAAATGGTATTTTTTATGAAGTCATATATATTAGAGTTTTAAACTAAATCAATTACATTTTTGTTATATCTGACAGACCCAAAAGGAGCGTTGTAATTTATTTTTTATATATCTTACTTTTAATACACAGATCTCAGTTATACACGTGGCTCTACCTATTTTCTTTAGTTTATCAATATTTATATATACATATTAAAAGCACCAAACATATGATATATTCTTCGTAGAATGCACACACCATCTACATGAATGCATTTGAATTAAAAAATCAAATTAATATGAATATTCTTAACTGATTGTTAACTGATGAAAGAATACAATATTGAAATAAAGTACGTAAATGAGTTTGACAAAATCATTCTACATTTAGCGATTTCAGAACTTTAAAACTTTAAAATCATTGCACAATATCTTTTCAATTTTAGACAAAATTATGATGTAGTCATAAGGTAGTTGCAGAGGCAGATTTAGGGGGGCCTGGCTTATTGGAAAAAAAAATGGTTGCCTATATAGGGAATCACTGAAGCGTGACTGGAGCGGGCCCCCTCTTAAGCAGTCAGTGGGCGCCCACTTATGAAAATTTCTGGATCCGCCACTGAGTTGCTCATTGAAATCATAGGAAAACGTAAATTTTGCAAATGTATAAAGACATCCATTTTCGCTAAACAACACATTTTCATTGAGAGGCAACGTTTCTCGCTGTGTTGAAGACTAATGGGTTCTTATATTTGTATGTCTTGTCCTGTACATATTGTCTTGTCTTGTGTTTAACATGTTTGTATTTAAAACTTTGATAACTGTGAATCTGTATATATCTATGTTGAAGAGACCCATACGTAGCCTCTGGCTGTTGGCAATCCTCTTTAAATAAATAAATAATTAAATCTAATGGGTTGCCTTTGGCTGTTTTCTTCTCATTTGTTGGGTTGTGGCTTATTGACCTATTTCCCGTTTCCATTCTAATAGTATTGCAATCTGCCATTAAATGTCTCTTATTTGATCTTTTGTATTTGCTTTCAGCTTCTCAGGAACCAGTTTTCAGAAATTTTCGTTTGTTGATGTTGTTCATAAGTTTCTCGTTTCTTGGGTTTTCTTTTATATAGATTTGACCGGTGTTTTGTCAGCGTGAATGTTTAACACGAGTCATTTTGGGACCTTTTTAACTTTCTGTTGAAAGCCGAAAACTGACCTATGGTTTACGTTTTACACATTATGGCCTTTGATTGGGATTTTATAGTGTGTCTTGTTTCCTTGATTTTTCTTCTTGATAGGCGTTGATCTATTGAATAAAAGCAACAATTCTCATACAGAAATTAAGAAAAAAATTAAGGAAACGTACAAAAAATGGGAGAATCGCACGACCTACAAATAATGGTTCGAAAATGTAAGCGTCCTCTTCATCATAAATAAAACATATATGACATATATATAAGAAGATGTGGTATGAGTGTTGGGGTATTGAATTGGTTTTCTCTTTATTTAGTACCTACCGAATAAAATATTGGCCTTCCATGTTGGTATATTAAATTGATTTTCTGTGTATTAAGTACCTACCTAATATAATATTGGCCTTCCATGTTGGTATATTAAATTGATTTTCTGTGTATTAAGTACCTACCTAATATAATATTGGCCTTCCATGTTGGTATATTAAATTGATTTTCTGTATATTTCGGACCAAAGGACAATCCTCCAATCACACCAAACAGTTTAAACAATAAGGCTAATATAGTCAAACTGTACACGGGTTTTCGTAGAATTCTAAATAAAGCTATTGGAATATCTATAAAAGAAACAAAATGAAAAATGTCATTTACAACAAATGGATTGACTTGCATGTATTACAGAAAACGCTTACCCTGACTAAATAAAAATATTTCAGTCACGTTTTTAACTTATCTGTCTGGCCCTTTTAGCTTGCTGTTCGGTGTGAGTCAACGCTCCGTGTTGAAAACCGTACTTTGACATATAATGGTTTACTTTTATAAACTGTGACTTGGATAGAGTGTTGTCTCATTCGCAATCATACCACATCTTCATATATCTACATACCTATTGTTTTCTTTTTTAATGTGTTCTCGTCGTGAAAATACATGCTATATTTTTGTTGAACGATCAATTGATCAATTTATCTGTTTGTATAAATAACAAATTAACAAGCTTAATTTTCTAACCTTTCAAAAAAGAAAAACAAGAACTTTCGCCATCATGTTCTTGCTTCTCGTCCACTGCATTATCAGCTGGTTCAATATGTCTTGGACAGAAAAATAGAGGTAATCCTGCTGCAATCCCGAGGACTCCGAATAGAAGAAAGCCAATCCACCATGCTCCAATCCAACGCGGATCTGTAGGTTCCATTGTAGTTTCTATTAAATTAAATCGTACTATCAAATTCTGTTTGTTTCACTTTGAGTAAAACTGTATTTAAAACCAGACTTAAGCCTCTTTTTCGGAAAATATCTGTACAGAGTTAGGAAAATGACGGAAAATAATTGAATTAAATTGGATTAAAAAATTACAGACAGTTTACCCTCTCGGTCTAAATGATAATATCATGGGAATTGGTAATATATCTAGAACCAATTCCGTTAACATTTTGGATATAGTTTCTAAAACTGTTCGTAAAAAACGTTCTCACGGTCGTAGAACAAATCGCAATCAAAGAAAATTTCGGGCCAATCATACCAATATTTCGGACCTAATTTCTATTTCAAAAAACAACGGCAGACATTATCTGTTAACAAAACTCTGTTCGTTACCGGTTAATAAGTTAAATAAAATTTTGGAGGATTGCAACACAATTTCATATAGCAGTCCTAAGTATGAAATTGTTCAAATTATTTTGGTATATTGTTATTCTAAATTATTTCCCAAAATTGATCGCTCTGAAGATCATAAAAAACATTTTATTAAAATTAAGTATGTCAATAAAGGCTTTGATTTTGTAAATATTGCCGGTATATTTAACGACCATTCTGTTATAGAACAAATTCCTGGATATTTTGACAATACTGAGCTACCTCTTATTTGTTATATTTACAAGATATCTACCAGGAAATTTGTGTTTAATTATAGTCAATTGTGTAAAGATGTTAATATCAGTGAAAATACACCTACTTCATGTAATTGCAGTAATTCCGAATATATTTATGGACCCATTTCCCATGTTATAACAGGAGATCTTAACATCGTTCAAGACCGAGAGTTAAAATCATTCCTCAGTAAAGGACCTAAATATCGTCCCCCGTCAATTATTAATTGGAATGAGTGTCGTAATATCATCCACGACTCACTCCATACTTACTGTATGAAATGGATAAAACGGGAAAAAGCTGACAAAAAATCTTTGGACTCTTTTTCTAATTCAGTAATCTAGGATAGTTGATATACGTATTCAACATTTTAAAGAACATTTTACTATTAACAATAACCACAATAAACCTATTTCTCGTATCAAACATAAACTAAAAGAACTAGCCAAGGAATTTGTTTTTGTCCCGGCCGATAAAGCTGATAATAATATTATTATTGTTTGACGTAAATTTTACATTGAGGTTCTGAAAAAGGAAATCACCAATTCACCAACATTCCAACTGACTCCATTTTCAGAAAACGAAATCTGTAACAAACATAAACTTTTAGCCACCGCTTTACAAGCAGAGCCAAATACAATGAAAGTCCCAACTATGTATTGGCTTCCGAAGCTACACAAAACCCCTTACAAATATAGATTTATTTCGTCTTCAAGCCATTGTTCAACTTCTAAATTGTCTATTCTTCTTACCAGCACACTTGGTACAATTAAAAACCTGATAATAAATTGTTCAAATAAGGCCTTCGAAAATAGTGGAATAAATTACTTTTGGAGTGTCAAGAACTCGTTGGAAGTACTTGATAAATTGCATGCTTATATTGGTGATTTTGAATCTGTTCAAAGTTTTGATTTTTCTACCCTGTATACCACATTGCCTCACATTCTCATTAAGAAAAAATTCACATACCTAATTAAATGGGCATTCAAAAAATCAGAATGTGAATATATATGTTCAAACTCTTTTAGGTCATTTTTTAGTAGTAATAAACAAAAAAACTATGTTAATTGGACATGCTTTGATACTATATATGCCCTTGAATTTTTACTAGATAACATTTTTGTTCGCTTTGGGGATTCCGTATATCGTCAGATTATCGGAATTCCAATGGGGACTAACTGTGCACCACTTATTGCGGACCTGTTTTTGTATTGTTATGAGTTACAATTTATGACAAAAATAAGTAAAGACCCATCGAAACAACATCTGATAAACAAATTTAATAATACTTTTAGATATTTGGATGATATTTTGGCTCTCAATAATGACGACTTCAGTATGTATATTAATGAAATTTATACTGTTGAACTTACTTTAAATAAAGCTAATACTAACAATGACCACTGCCCTTTTCTCGATCTTGATATCTATATCACTAATGGAAAGCTGAATACTAAAATTTATGATAAAAGGGATGATTTTTCATTTCCTATCGTTAATTATCCGTTTTTAGATGGTGACGTTCCCTTGTCACCATCTTACGGTGTTTATATATCTCAACTTGTACGATTCGCTCGTGTATGTAACAATGTTTTAGATTTTAACGAGAGAAATTTATGTTTTACTGAAAAATTATTACACCAGGGTTTTCGATATCACAAACTAGTCAAAACATTTACTAAATTTTATCATCGGTATAAAGACATCATTCGTAAATATAGCTCAACATGCAGACTTCTAATACGTTCAGGTATTTCACATCCAATTTTTTATGGAAATATTCTTTATAAAGCACAAAGGTGTCAGTATTCACCTCAGAAACTTACAAAACCTTTAAATAGACTTATTAAGAAGGGATATAATTACGATACTGTTGTCAAGTCATTAAAGATTGCATATTTTGGCGTTAATATTGAGTCACTGATAAGGTCTTTGCATCGGAACTAAACACATTTATTCTAAAAACAGTTGTTGGCATGACACGGGTTATTTTCTTCTCATATATGTTATGATGGTATGATACTAAACCCCTAACGGGAAGGATTGTGCCTGATGTTCATATGATGAAATCATAATCTTTCAGTCAGTTTAATTGAAGTCTGGAGCTGGCATGTCAGTTAACTGCTAGTAGTCTGCTGTTATTTATGTATTATTGTCATTTTGTTTATTTTCTTTGGTTACATCTTCTGACATCAGACTCGGACTTCTCTTGAACTGAATTTTAATGTGCGTATTGTTATGCGTTTACTTTTCTACATTGGTTAGAGGTATAGGGGGAGGGTTGAGATCTCACAAACATGTTTAACCCCGCCGCATTTTTGCGTCTGTCCCAAGTCAGGAGCCTCTGGCCTTTGTTAGTCTTGTATTATTTTAATTTTAGTTTCTTGTGTACAATTTGGAAATTAGTATGGCGTTCATTATCACTGGACTAGTATATATTTGTTTAGGGGCCAGATGAAGGACGCCTCCGGGTGCGGGAATTTCTCGCTACATTGAAGACCTGTTGGTGACCCTCTGCTGTTGTTTTTTATTTGGTCGGGTTGTTGTCTCTTTGACACATTTCCCATTTCCATTCTCAATTTTAGAGTTAGGAAAATGACTATGTATTCCCATCTATTAGTTGATTTACTCATATTAATCTAACGTTTGATATTGTAGAAGGTTTGATGGAATTCCGCCTTTTTCAATTTACCATGGAGTTCTGTAATTGTGTTAATACTTTTTAAATAAGAGCATTTGTAATGAGATAGAAATCGAACAAAACCATGGAACTTAAAGCAAATACCAATAATTAGAATAAGTTTTCAATGATACAATACACCGCTACATTTGCACATATACTATTTAATACTATAATTTCAATGCACTGAAACTGTACAAAAAATAGTTCTCTGAGGTACTTCCAAAAGATAGCATGGTTTAAATACCATAATTTTAAAGTACTGTGTAAGTGTTAGAACTGTGTAGTAATAATACGGTATAATAAATATAAATTGAAATAATACCGAAAGTGCAACTTCTGAGAAGCACTGGAATATATTCATATTGTAAGAAAATTGAGAATGGAAAAAGGAAATATTTAATGTAAGTTTCATTTTTGTTTGGTATGTCATATTTAATTGTTAACATCTAGCTGTGGTGATAATAAAACCTGTCTTTTGAAGTAGTGAAGTTTGTAATGTCCTGCTTTTAAGAATAAAGTGTAGAACCAAACTACAATTGTTTGTTTTCTCTTTCAGACAAAGCATTATGATTGCACCAATTATAAATGTACACAAATAAACATTCTCTTTGGACGTACAATGCGACCTTGTCAGAACAGTTTTTTATATGCGCAATCAGAAGTGTAAAAAGCGTTCGATCCAATGCGTAAATATCTTAATACTTATGCTCTTTCAGTCCATTTTAAGATAAGAATTGAGCTATTGGCCAGGAATAAATCAGCATCTGAACGTTAGACATACAACAATATCAACTGTCCTCTAATCAAGAAGAAACTGTAAATTTAAAGATTAAATGAAATACAAAATACACTGTATAATTACCTTTTAAATCAACTGGTATTTTGCCAAACACTCCACCTAAGGTAATGGCTAGAAATGGTCCGAACAGAGCCATGGTGCTGGATATCCCTGTAAAACATACCAACACTTTATAACTCTTATATGATTTGCATTTAAACAAATACTCAATTTGGATTGGTCAGTTTAAAGTTCTGTCTTCAATAGACTATGCATGTTGAAGAGTAAGCCTTATGTCGATCTCAATGTGTATGCGAGAGACAAGTACTTAATGTATTGCTGGGGACGAGTGAAATAAAGAAGAAGAAAAAATAAATACTTTAATTCTTTTTTTTCGCCAGGAAATAATGTGTACGACCTATGATGTAAATTTTGTATGCAACTCCAATCAGTTAAAACGATTATATAAAACGCAATAGAAGTTTTGTTTTATTAAGACAAAAAAGAATAAAATACCTGAATCTGGAATATACCAATATTTGTCCGTTACTTTTCTCGTTATCATATGCATATATATCAAAGGTTATTTTGTACCTTAGGCGAAAAGGTGAAGACATTCAGTGTGGTTTTAGCCCAGATATAAACATAGAAAGTGGTTTATTCTTACAGCTAGGAAATTTCCGCAACTTTGTACGTGCATGACAATGGATAAAAATGGTTTAAATGTTTATTGTTGCCTAATCATGTTTTTATGAAATAAACAAATGTTGTGTTTGTTCAGAAAATATGATCTGTCTACGCTATACATTGTAGGAACTTTTTATGAGGCATATACACTTTTTTTATTGAAAATCTTTTATCTATTCTTGTTAATTGCTTAGCGTACGTTTCTGTCTTAATGACATATTCTACATCTTTTATAATAATGATTCGGTTGTAAAGTTCTACGGTGAAATTGTATTCGTTCAATACAAACACTTATCTTTGTTATCCTACCTAAATAAAATCCGGTCCTAGTTTTATCAGGCACATTACTGTCAATGTAAAATGTTCCAAGGGAACTTCTGGGGGCTTTTCCAAAACCTTGTATCCCATTAAATAAACATAGAAGTATAAATGCAACTTTCATTCTATAAATAGATCCAGAAGAGTCTCCGTGTCCCTCTGTTATACAGTCTAGTGTTGCATTTCGGTTTAAAACACATAACAAGTTATCAGTTTTGTTAATTTGCGATATAGAGTTGTCGTCATCACTTGGTATCCCATGGTCCGATAAAAATCTAAGGAAACTTGTCGATACGCCAGACAGTCCATATATAATAGTGAATAATGACAGAACACGTGGTATGTGGTATCTGCAAAAGTTAAGGCAATATTTATTCAACTGCACCACACGTAAGTTTTTTTTTTCTCATGATTGTTCTACGTGCTACTTATGATCTATGTTCAGATTAAAAGAAAAACCTGTCCATTTAAAACAGTATTTCTGTGCCCTATTTTTGACATTTTACCTATTACGTCTGGGTTTTATTGTTCAAGCATCGTTGTTAATATAATGGAATTTGATGCGACTGTCATACAAGAGAGAGGTTTAGCTAGCTTTAAAACGAGGTTTAATCAATCATTTATCATATAATAAATGCCTGTACCATGTGAGGAATATGACAGTTGTAATTATCTATTCGTTTGGTGTGTTTGGGCTTTTAATTTTTCCATGCCATTAGGTACTTTCCTTTTGGAATTTCCTCGGAGTTCAGTTCTTTTGTAATTTGACTTTTTATGTATGTGTAACATTTCAGTGTTTTAAAATTATCTGACATTCTTGGTTTAAGATAAGCATCGGAATTCTGTCGTGTCGATAAAATTACGATGTCTATATTTAACATTCGTGTCCATTAACTCAGAATTACATATGATTCAGAATTCTAATACTGTAAGTTAAAGCGATGTGGACTCGCTTTGTTCAATTGTTTTATCATAGAACGTTGTGGTGCTTTGTTGTGATAAGAACTTTTTGTTTATTCGGAATCCTATTAACGTTTGTGTGTGATTGATTGACTTAACATGTAAATTTATGGATTTAGATGCAAATTTGCATGAACATTTTAAGTAAGTTTTCTATAGACTAACATGAATAAGTATGTGTTAGAGTCATCATGAGGTTTTTTTCGTGTTGGTTTATCAAATATGTGTCCTTTGTGTTGTGGCTTCCTGTATCATCAAAGAATGTCAAAAGTCGAAATGCACATCTGGTGCATTAATTTGTTTTCTCATTAATGGTAATATAGAAATCAGTTTAGTTTGAGATTTTTTGGTAAAGGAAACTATATCTTAAAGGTACCTGATTCCAAAATGGCTGACGAATAGAACAGTTACAGTAAAACCAATATCGTTACAACTGAGTATAAATCCACTCTGTGAACTCGATAAATCAAACTGTCTCTCTAGTGTGGTGATCTGTGATGATATATAGACAGTCAGAGCATTGGTCATTAGAACAGTTAGTCCATATATCACAGAATAAACAGTAATATTGTGGCATTTCTGAAGACACTTCTGCTGTCCATATATATCTTCATTATTTGTTTTATTGTTTGTTGCACTGTAGTTTTCTTCTGTGATACTTTTAGCCATTGTTCTCTGGTTCCTTAAAATAAATAAGCATTTTGAAATAGGAAAAACAAGAATGTGTCCAAAGTACGCGGATGCCCCACTCGCACTATCCTTTTCCATGTGTCATGGACCGTGAGATTGGGAAATAATCTAATTTGGCATTAAAATTAGAAAGATTATACTATAGAGAACATATGTACTAAGTTTCAAATTGATTGGACTTCAATTTCATCAAAAACTACCTTGACCAAAAACTTTAACCTGAAACTCCCACTTTCATTTTCTATGTTCCGTGGACTGTGAAATTGGAGTCAAAAGTCTAATTTGGCTTTACAATTAGAAAGATCATATCATGAGCAACAAGTGTACTAAGTTTCAAGTTGATTAGACTTCAGCTTAATCAAAAACTACCTTGACCAAAAACTTTAACCTGAACGGACGCACAGACGAAAGGACGGACGAACGAACGGAGCCACAGATCAGAAAACATAATGCCCCTCTACTATCGTAGGATGGGCATAACTAATAAAGAGATGTGGTATGCTTGTCCATGAGAAAACTGTCTATCAGAACTCATGTCATATACAACTACCAGTGTAGGACATAAGACAGTAACAATGAGCATACCACATACAGTATAATCTGATTTAAAAAAGGACATGGCAAAATGTGAAGCAACTCAAACGATTAAAAGGAACATTAAGATTTATGACATACAATCAACAAACACAAATATTGAAAGGCAGCAACCCCAGCATTCGTTGGGTTATAGGATCATAAGTTCGGACACATTAGGAAGGTAAAATATTTTTGTACTTACTAATAACGTGTAAACAAAATTCAATTAAGCAGTTATATTTAAGGCTTATCTCATCAAACTTATCTAAATATAAAAAAATGGTAATTATACAGAAAATATTGTTTTGAATTAAAAACAAAATTGTTTTGAGTCTTTTCGGTTACTTACAGACGTAGAAAGGTTGATTACAGCTGCACACAAACTCCCATTTGAAGAGAAAAAAAAAACCAAGGACATGTCCTAAAAACATTTTACGTAAACGTTACAATATTACAACAGTACACATAACGTGATACAGTAGTTTTCTTATGTGAGAAGCACCCAGGGGCATACTGTAGTAAAATCGTGTTTTTAATATTATTAACACATTTTTATTTTTCATGTATGTAGGTTTTTGATATTTAAAGGAGATAAATTTCAATAAGTAAGACAAATTGTGAAGATTGTACATAATGTGTAAAACATTTTGAATGAAGTTGCAGATCGCTATGAAAACGCTTGAATATTAAACCGGATCTAACATTTTTACTAAAATTAATTTGGGTCGTTTAATTTTCATAAAATTTTGACAAAATATTTACTTTGACCTAAAAAAATATATGAAAATTAAAAAAAAAATTGAACCGATAACTTTCACGGAAATATTTCATTGGATATATTATATATATAGCAGTTTGACAAACACTAATTTTGATCATTGAGAAGCTTATTTTTTCCTCAACAATAGAAAGTAATTAAAACGTTTAGTTCATTTTACAGAGTTATCTGTAGTGTTAGGTACCACCTTAATAAGGACGTGTTTAACCGTTTTTCCCAAGGTATGACATCGGTTACAGGATATTTGACGATTGTATTGTATAACGGTTATAAACCGTCCCTCCCTCTTTTCCTGTAATCATATAAAACATATTTATTTTATAGCATGGCATGATCTAATGTAAAAAAAACAAATACCACGTAGCCATAGAAATAGACTTTTCCAATAACGTCAGACTTGGCACCATGTGTTCTTGAAGAAAAACGAAATTTTGATTTATAAGAACTTGATTAAAAATGTGTCTAATAGGGTTTAGACAGGGGGAAAAGAATACAAAATTATAATATGTTTACTGCAGAGTATAAATATATCCGAAGACAAATTAACTACTAATAAATAAGAACTTTTGACAATGGCGCGTTCTTTCACATCTGTTTGTAAAACGTCATAACAATGTTTTATTCATAGGAACCATGGTTATACCATTTTGTAAGCTTTTAAATCAATTAGATTACCATAATTTATAGAAATGGTAAGCAATGGCGTAGGATTATTTTATAAAATGTCATACAACTGTTACAGAAGAGCCAACCATTATTTTTGTATCCGCGTGATGGATGGATACAAACTGTCTTACGAAACATTTGCTTATATTCTGATGATTAAACTTGACCTGTTTACAACTTACCTGTGAAATGCAGTCAAAGGTATAACAAGTTTTAAATTTGAGGATGGAAATCGCGATAACATGTGTCAAAGAGACAACGACTCGACCAAAGAGTAGAAACATGACAAGGCCATCAATGGGTCGTCAAGGCAACGACCCCGCATCCGTCGGCGAGCTTCAGCTGGCACCTTTGTGTTTAGGGATTGTGCAATGATAGCAATATATTTATGAATAAAAACAAAACAAAATGTATCATCAGTGGCGTAGCTTCACTTCTGTTTATACCGAGGCAGGGGGTCAGGGTGGCCCAGCCCCACTGAAGCTATAGAGGTTTTTACAATTTGAACAAGAGAAAATCGTTAAAAATAAATGCTGTTCAATGTTATTTCATCATAATAATGTTAATTATATGCCTTACTATCTATACTCAAAGCTATAAAAATAACAAAATACGTGAAAGTATCACATTAGACAACCAATGAAAAGTCAGTTTCCTGACTTGCTAGCAGTTACAGAAAGCAGGAACAATATATATGCCTCGGTTGCCTAAACGTAAGCTACGCCCCTGATCATTATTGGAACAAGGTAAAAAAAAACAATTGTGGAGTAGTTGTAGCAGTCAGGTTTTGAATGGATATTAAAATTACAAATGAGAGCTGCTATGATAATTCTAAAAACAGATCCTTTCGCTCTTTCTGAGCCCTTATTCAAACACGACAGTGAAACGTACGGAGAATAGAATATCACAAGTTGATGATTATTTAACATGACATTTAAGGTGGTACCTAACACTACAGAGAGATAGCTCGCAACCTTTTAATTACGTTGTGTTGTAAAATGAATATTTATATTAAGCTTCTCAATGATCAAAATTGGTGTTTGTCAAACTGCTATATAACCAGTGTAATTTTTCTGACAAAACGGTTGGTTCAAATTTTTTGAAAATTTTATATTTTTGTTTAAGGGTCAAAGTAAATACTTTGACAAAATTTTAGGAAAATTAAACGAGCCAAATTAATTTTAGTCAAAGTGTTGGGTACCACCTTAAGTGTATCTAAATTAATGCCTCATGATCATATCTTACTACCAGTTTTCATTATGTTTAAGACAAAAATCTACACCCCTTGAGAAAAGCTGTTCAAAAAAACCTCATACTCTCTAAATGGAAAATAGAATTGTTCGAGATTTTTTGGGGGAAGACGGCTTTTATAGTGACGTCATTGTTGGAATGCCACACTACGCATAAACAGGGATATCCTTCACTGGTTATTTAAATCATTCTCAAAGATTGTACACTTATTAAAAAATAGTATTTGTTGAATTTAAACATAATGATGTTTGCTGTAGATGATTTAAACATCAACATGTAATACTTTAATTTGTAGGTCAACAACTTTCAAAGTAAACAGGAAAGTCCGAGGGGCTACATGAGATCGGGGAGAGAAACGATCTTTTCCATATTTTTCTGTAAAACTGTTTTGAGAATCTTCCTCCAATTCAGGAGCACCTCAATTTATGAGCTAATTATCCACTAAAATAAACACTTAAAATGTGACATTTAGTATATGATAAGTAGTCTTTCATTAAAACTAAATTTTGTGCACCAACATAATCATTGTAATAGTTACAAAAAAAATACAAATGTTGCATTTTGTAGTTTAAACCTATTTATCCATGAAATTTTACAAATATTTCAAAATATAGGATTTGGAAACAAGCTTCACACAGTTTACATCAATCATATTGTTATTTTTATTAGTACCTGTATCCCTGTGATGAGAGATATAACTGGGAACTTTATCAATGGAAATTTAAAACTGAATAGATTTTTCAGTCCTAACTTTCTTAAGAAAAAAATAAAAAAATTTAAGAGTACTGTCACAAAAAATGGAAAATGGCCCTAGCCTACAGTTCAGTCGCACACTATTAAGATTTCAAAAATAATTGTAGTTGTTGTTAAATGACAGAATTCAACTGGTCTAAATTGAATCCTAAACTAAAGAAACGAAATTACATTAAACAACAATTGATTCCAATAGTGTCAACCTTCCACATGTTCTAGCTGTTCTTTTTTCATTCTTTATATGAAGACTATCAAAAGATAACCCCCCCCCCCCCCCCCCAACCCCCACCCCAAGAAACAAGGGCCGTCTTTCCCCTCAGAGCTATTCAGCTCTTTGATTATGTATTCTGGACTATCATTGTGGAACAATTTGCCTACATGTATATCATTACGATTTGGCTTTTATGCTGTGTGTCATGTTCGTGTTTTCATCATTTAACGATATGTTGTTTTTTTTTATATAATTGTCTATGATGAGGGCCCCATGGAAGATTTGTTATAAAGATAACTCTGTAACCCTCTTAAAATAAAGTATTGTTGGTGTTGTTGTTATTATTGTTGTTGTTCCTTCTTTTAATTTTCATTCAGGGTTCTTCTCCTCATACATGGCATTTTCACTATCATTTGTTTTATCTATATTTACTTCTTTTCTTTTTCTTTTTTGTTTTGTTATTGTTTGGGGGGTGTGGAGGTCGATTGTTCCTGGTAAAGGTTTATCAAAAACACTCCTAGAATTCTCCAAATATAGATATCGCTTACTTACATTAACTATAGCACGTGGTTGATACAACGAAGATGTGGGGGGGGGGGGGGAGTAACATCACGACAGCTGTCAGTGCTTCGGTATTGACATAATTTATAACTTACTTTTCTTTCTTTTTTATCCTTATTAAGTAACTAACTAAAGGAGTTTCATCTCCCTCGAGCAAAGTATACATTTTGAGAATTTGACGGCACTGTTTTGGGTACCTTATTGGTCCGATAACTCAGCACGAATATAGGTAATTATAAATCATTTGCTTTACATTTTGTAGGTTTCGACATTTCTTTTGAAGGTAAATCTAGAAAAGCACTTGGTCGCATTATTTTTTAGGGTAATGATGGGGTTCATAGATAAGAGAAAAAATAGCATAAAAATAAAGAATAAACAAAAATGGGTTGCAAAGGTATAAAGGATAACTGTGGAAAAATAATTAGGTAATACAATACAGATTACAGAAAAGAAATTACAAAAACATATACAGAATATAATAGAAATCATATATTTGCAGAAATAATAAATAAAAATACAATCATTTTCATGGAAATTTCACAAAATATGCGTAATTTTTAAAGATGAAAAAATGCCTTAATGAATTACAGCAATTATTCTTGACGAATAAGAATATTAACTTAACCTCTTACTGACTTACCATTAAATTGTTGTACATTCACTACCCTGTTCTCACAAAATATAACATGTTATGAACAACTGTCAAAAATGAATAATTGGGACATATAATACTCTTATAGGGTCAATATGTAGAACATGATGGTATATTTTGTTTACAAATACATCTACATGGATATGACATCATTTGATTCTGTTGATCTGTTATTGGTTGTTGTTTTTTTTATAATGTTTTGTGTATTGGGGATCTTTATTCTTAACTTTTTGGACCATTTTTCTCATTTTTTTAAAAAAAAATTTGTGTCCATTATTCTCTAATCTTTATATTTCAGAACTCTATTATTCTCTATTTTTTATATTTCAGAACTCTTCTATTCTCTATTCTCTATATTTCAGAACTCTACTATTCTCTATTCTTTATATTTCAGAACTCTACTATTCTCTATTCTTTATATTTCAGAACTCTACTATTCTCTATTCTTTATATTTCAGAACTCTACTATTCTCTATTCTTTATATTTCAGAACTCTACTATTCTCTATTCTTTATATTTCAGAACTCTACTATTCTCTATTCTTTATATTTCAGAACTCTACTATTCTCTATTCTTTATATTTCAGAACTCTACTATTCTCTATTCTTTATATTTCAGAACTCTACTATTCTCTATTCTTTATATTTCAGAACTCTACTATTCTCTATTCTTTATATTTCAGAACTCTACTATTCTCTATTCTTTATATTTCAGAACTCTATTATTCTCTATTCTTTATATTTCAGAACTCTACTATTCTCTATTCTTTATATTTCAGAACTCTACTATTCTCTATTCTTAATATTTCAGAACTCTACTATTCTCTATTCTTTATATTTCAGAACTCTACTATTCTCTATTCTTTATATTTCAGAACTCTATTATTCTCTTAGACTATTCTTTATATTTCAGAACTCTACTATTCTCTATTCTTTATATTTCAGAACTCTACTATTCTCTATTCTTTATATTTCAGAACTCTATTATTCTCTATTCTTTATATTTCAGAACTCTACTATTCTCTATTCTTGATATTTCAGAACTCTACTATTCTCTATTCTTTATATTTCAGAACTCTACTATTCTCTATTCTTGATATTTCAGAACTCTACTATTCTCTATTCTTTATATTTCAGAACTCTACTATTCTCTATTCTTGATATTTCAGAACTCTACTATTCTCTATTCTTGATATTTCAGAACTCTACTATTCTCTATTCTTTATATTTCAGAACTCTACTATTCTCTATTCTTTATATTTCAGAACTCTACTATTCTCTATTCTTTATATTTCAGAACTCTACTATTCTCTATTCCTTATATTTCAGAACTCTATTATTCTCTTAGACTATTCTTTATATTTCAGAACTCCTTTCTTTGCAAGTACTTTTGTTCTGCACTTTTTGTTCATTACTCTTTATTTTTGTTATATTTAAGCACTCCGTTATTCTTTATTTTTATTTTTTTTTTTTTGGTAGTTTCTCTGTTCTTTATATGTTTGACTTTTGTTCTGCACTTTTTGTTCATTATTTTGTATTAAGAAAAACCCCATCCGTACCCTCATTTAAGCCAGTAAGATAGATACACACATAAAATAATTAAAAACACATCCATAAAAAATAAACGTCTATTTACTATAATGCAATCTTTTTTTACATCAAAATGATGGTTGATAAAAATGTATAAATAGCAAACTTCACATCAGAAGAAAGCAGGGTATGTTTTAACCAAATAACGCGAACAATAGCATGCATCTGGGTCGATCAAATGTTCTCTTAAAAATATAAATTATTTTCCAATTTTAAACGATTTTCTACAATATTTTTTAAATGTTAGTTTGTTGTCACATCAGACCATAATTTAACGTAAACGTCATTCTCATGTTTTGATTCGTCTAAATATTAAATTTTCGCTTCAGATATTAACCTTTAACATAGACTTACCTTGAAGGTCTCGACAAAACTAATAATATATAAAGTGATTCATTTGACGTCTATACATGTTCATGTCAACTTTGTACGTGGACATTTATTATATACATGATTAATAATTATGGCTAGACTTTGATATTTAAAGATGAGAATATTGCTCATTTAAACATAAAATACCAGAAAGCATAAACCAATTTAAAACCGCAAACAATGTGAAGGTTTTTCCACAGCTAGTAATTCTTGTTGGTTCATTTCTGATATATTTACTGCTTTTAGCGGATTGCGGATGCCCAGCAGAAGACGGTTACCCTGTCTCCGCATCCGGTCTTACTTTAATTTAAGTTCACAGGCGCGTAGCTGCCTTTACGCAAAAAATCATTTGCTTGCACATGTTTTTCACAAAAAAAAAAAAAAAAAAAAAAAAAAAATCCTGAAATTGAATTTCGGATAGTCTTTAGTCTTTCCGGATTATCGTGTCTGGCGGTGTCTGTACTTGCAACTACAATCACGACACAAAGTTTAACCCCGGTAGAAATCAAAATAAAAATGAAGAAGCCAGATTTTTATTTTAGCAAGAAGGCAGCGGATAACGAAAGCCAAAACGTGTTATCTAATTCGCCCAGCAAAGATGTAAATGAGCCATGTAGATTTATTTCCCTTACTTATAAGTCAAGACTTAAAAGTAGCCGTTCAATTTCGTATTCCCATTGTCATTTCGTCCAAAAGACTATTGATTCACCTAGGGTATCTGTGTTACAAATGACCTTCTACCGTTGTCGTAGAAACCTCTCATTTGATTTTAAAATGACCCTCGTGAGAAACACCACGGGTGTCTTGCAAGAAGCAGGACCTGCTTACCTTCGGAGCACCGGAGGTCGCCACATTTTTTCGGGGTCCGTGTTTTTCATCTGTAGTTAGTTTTCAATGTTGAAAGTTTTTGCTTGTCATTTTGTGTCTTATCTGTTCCCGGGTTTCCAAATTACGAAACCCACTAGGATGTTACTATCGTTTCTTGAAATATGGTATAGTAAGAAACAGATAGGGTATTTATCATTTTCATCATAAAATGGTCCAAAAAAATTTTCGCCTCGCTTCGCTCGGCGATATATGCTTGCACTTTATTTCAACTCAGCTACGCCCCTGGTTCATGCGATTCATTTCATAGCTGATTGTTTTCCTCTTTGGTGAAAGCTGTATGGTGACATATAATTCCTATAATCAACTCCATTTGACTTTGTTGTTAGTTGTTTATTATCGTTTAGTTTTTTTTATTTCATTCTTTTATATATTAACCAGGCCGTTAGTTATCTAGTTTGAAATGCTTAACAATTGTCCTTTTGGTGTATGTTATAGGTGTATATGCTCAAACCTTGACGTTGTATATGTACCAACCTATAGTTTTTTGTTTTTTTTTATGTCTGGTGTCATTTGGTCTCTGGTGGAGACTAATACTCTCAATGGCAATCATACCACACCTTCTTGTGTATTAAACGTAGTACATTATGGTCTGTGTATTTGATATGAATAAAAAGAGATGTAACGATAAGTGTCAAGGAGACAACAATTTAACTATATAATTTATACTAGTTACCCATTACAAATACGATCAGATGTCAATATACGCTTTATGGAGTATGTGCCAGTAACTGCACAGTATGACAACTACTAAATCGTCCTTGTTGTTGTTAAGGTAAGAATGAACTTAACATATTTGTTTTTCACAGATTTTTCTGTTATAACTTAGGTCGTTAGTCCTGCCAAATAAATTATTTCTTATTTTCATGTCGAACGTTTTATAGCCGACTTTACGGGTTTTTTTTTCTCTCATTGTTAAAGGTCGTACGATTGCCTCTAATCGAATACATACACTTCATTTAAACTTTGGTGGATATAGCTGTGGTGATGTGAAAACAACGACATGCAACAGAAAAGTCCACAGACAAATGTTTATTACGTAAAACATCTCATGTGAATTTAAAGTTTCATATGTAATATTTTTGTTTAATTCATTTGGTAAAAGTGGAGCGAAAAGACAATTCAGAGGGCCAATTAAACTTAAAAAGTGTCCAATCAGTGAGAGATCAATTCAGAAACCGAATTATTATTGTATCAAAATTCCAAGTGAAAATTGTATAACTGGTTGTGTTATGACAAATAAATGCAGTAATTAAAAGTATGACATCTTCAAAATCAACTTTACATGATGGTGTCCCCTAAGGGACCGTTTTAGGACCCAATCTACTTTTTGTATGTTACAATGAATGTATTTGCCAAATGATTTGAATATGATTAATTATACGCTATCTTTACCACGGAAATATCCCTAAGAGAACCACATCATGTCAATAGTTTCTTTTTCTTGATTTTTATGAAAGAGAAAGACTGCATGTTTTGTCTGCAGCTTGATAATGTGGAGTTGTACGCATTATTAACATCAACTATTACCTGTGTTCAATGGATTGGAATTTACAACTCTCATTGTACAATGGAAACGAAGTCAAACATTCCTTGGCCTCTATGGAAGGGAATGATCAGGTTTGCTTTATTTCTACATTTCTATTATCTTAAAGTTTATAGCTCGTACTTTATTTGGCCTGTTTTTTTTTTTTTTTTTTTTTTTTTTATATTATCTCGTCACTGATTGTCTTTTGTAGAAAAAAAAACGCACGTCTGGTGTACACAATTTTAATCCCCGTATCCATGATGAGTTTATTTTAAATACACATGCAACCTTAATACATTGCATAAAGCGACACAGGCCCAGAAGGGGTATTTAGATATCAGTAGATGTTGTATGAGTGCCAATGAGACAACCCTTCATCTAAGTCACAAAGTGAAATTATTATAGGGAATTTAATAGGTCAAAGTACGGGCCTCAATACGGAGGCTTGGCTGGCACCGAATTGTTGTTTAATTTCTTAATTATGATAATGTGTTTGATCATAGCGTCCATGCGCGTAGCAAACACGTTGTTAGCCGCTATTCTTACAGTTATATAATATTTTATATTAAAAAAACATTGTTTTTAAATTGTAGTTATAAAGTAGCCCTGTTATGATCCACTACCGTTGAAAGTCAAGGCTGTTAGTTCAAAAAATTAAACACTTCTCGCGCATTTGTCAATTTCCCTGACATGTGAAATGTTGTGTATAGTTAATTTTTATTCTTAGACTTTTTATCGTTCTGCCCAAAATCGGTGATTTATTTCTGTTCCATTGATCATAATTGTTTTTAATCTTTAGTCAGGATTCTTCTTCGTCAAAATTATCTCCCCATTACGCCAGTCGCATTTTCACAATCGTAGAAATGTGTAGGGATGACACGCTGTCGAATTTGCTGTCGGAAACCGATAAATTTATCCACATTGCACCATTACGATCCTTATATGTCAATTGTATTTTAAAAGACAAATGTATCAACTAGCTTCATTTAATGGTCTTGTCTACATTGATTCAACTTAAAACTTTTGTCTGATCGGTTGTCAGGTGGAATTTTCAAACAAATAATAATTTACTATTTCGTGGAAGGGCAGACTAGATTTTTTTTAGTGGTTGAAGACTATAAACCCTAGTTACCACACACAAAAAATTAGAATTTTTCTAAGATATGCATTTTCATCATCCAACTTGAAAGACTGTTGTCAAGTACTTTCAGTAAAAAAATAGCTATTCGAACACACTTACTCTGTTTTTGTGATTCATTAGATAGGTATTTCACTTGACCCATATCTTTCATTTTTTAGTACTGTGATTTTTTATGTTTAAAAGTCAACCTGTAACTTTGATATATAAAAATGATAGAATCTGAAGCGAGATGATGTATGAAATATTCTTGCTTTGTACGATATAAAACAAAATATTCAACTCAAACACGCCCTAACATAAAAAGGTGCACTCGATTTTCTCTTTTCGATAGAATTGTTACCCATTTTTTGGGAATTTTTTCTTGAGACACATAATGGAAGGGCAGACATGAACATTACTGAACTAATAGATTGATATGTTTTCCGTCCGTTGTAAATTTTAAAAAAAATTGGAGGTTATGCATGTTCTACATCCAACTTGAAAAATACCCATGTCGTCGACTTGATATCTAATTGTTCTGCTTAACTATGAACTCGATAAATTGAAAACTTATGCAAATGGTGTTTTTAAAATAAAACACTTCGTAATTGAGAAGAAAATTGTAATTCTGTTTGTTTCTATTAACTTTTAAAATTTTTGTCACTATAGTAAGAATTTATCGCCTTCTCTAACAAAGAGCTTCGATTCTTTTGTTCTATTTCAACCGGGTTTCCGACTGTTGAAATCATATTCCCATGTAAATCATTGATATTTTATCGTTACTTATTCATGTGTATCGTTCTTTGTTATAGAATGTCAGTACAATGGAACGTATAGAATAATAGAATCTGAAATTCAGTACGTTGGTACGTATAAAAGAGGTTCTGGACTAATAGATTAATTGGGGTTTACATGATAGAGAATAGTGGTCGAATAACAAAAACACTGGCTTACGGTAATGTCACAAGAATCTCACGTAATTTCACCTCAAATGAGCATGAAAATTTTCATATGAAAATTTGATCTTGAATATCACTTTAACTGTACCACAAAAATTTGGTATATTAACTTTATTTTAGAAATTCTCGTGAATTTCACGTGAAAAAAAAAATACATGTGATTATCACGTGAATTTACGTGAAAGTCGCGTGAGTTTCACATTAGATTTATGTGAAATCACATGAATTCCTTTCACTTGAGTTTCACGTATAAGCTCGTTTGAGGTGAATCCACGGCGAATTCAAGTGAGATTCACATGCATTTAAATTGATGTGAAATTCATGGGAGTGGAATTTCCTTTTGTAAAGATAAATGGGCCAGCTATATTAAGGAATAGAGAATAATGGAATGAATTAATAAATAGAGAGCGCATTTGTTTCTAACCTAAACGATGTAAACGATTACGCGCGTAGTCGTTTAATCCATTTGTTTCTTACAGTTTTTGGTCAACGTTGACATCGTTCACATAAACGATGTACGCGCAAAATAGTCGCGTAGTCGTTGATCGTTTATCGTTGAGACGTGTAAACGATACATTTGTTTCTGCATCTGTCGTTTAAATAATTACGAGCACGTGTTGTTTTCATAAAGTCCTGGTTATTTATTTCCCGCACTTTTACCTGTTTGTTTACAGTGCGTGAGTGCAATCTATTTCTGTCTGACTACGCGGGGTCGATAAAGTTTATTAAACGATGTATTTGTTTCTAGCAGCTTAACGTTTACTAAACGATAGTCATCGATGACAAAATTTCGGGTTAGAAACAAATGCACTCAGAGTCACATTAGTGGGCAAAAACCAAAAAAAAATAAGAAGAATAATAGCCTAACAAAATAAAGAAATGAAGGACCTCCATTAAAGATGCAAATTCCTTGTACAAAATGATAGCTGTACTAAATATTTATGAGTTGTAAACGTTTCTGCTTTTTTCTAGCGATATTACACATTTTACACTTTATTTGATCATTTTCAGCGATTTGGATGAGTCATCGGTAAATCGTACTAAGGAAGTTTTTGCTATTATTTGATTTCGTAGGCGGCTTCCTTATAGTAATTTCGCCTTAAATTCATATAATAGATTTTAGATTTTATATCCATAAACATCTTTGACTCTGACTTTTATAACATAGATATATATAATTATATACTAGATTTATTCCTTAATGTAGTTTACTTGTATTATTAAGTACCATATGTTGGCTAGTAATTATATGAGACTGTGATGAACAGAGTTGATTGTACTGATGAAGCAACGACCCATAGTACAATATATCACAAATTGACAACTACAATCACAACTTTCTTACGGCATAATTAGCAGTTCTTAGAGAAAATAAGAAATACAAAAAAAACATATTCGCATATAAACAACAACAAAAAAATGAACTCCGTTCGGTAAAATCGTAAAACCTCACATATATAAAACTGTGACAAGCAGAGTTGAGTGTACTGAATCGGGAAAAGTCTTGTCCATGGGACAATACAATACTAATTAACAAAGGTGATTACAAATGCCTTATAAGATCTTTTGCAGTAGAGAAAACAGGAACTCCATTAAGTTCAAATCAAAAAGTGGAGAAGACTATTAATTCTGACAAAACCAAACGTATGATTATGGTAACTTTATTTCCTTTTGTTCGAAAGTTTAATGACGTTATAAAAAATAGTTCCACATACTAGAATCAGAGAGGAGACGTTTATGTGCGAATGACAGATGACAGACTATACGTTAACAATAAACAAGCCTTCAATTTAAAGTCAAAATACGCCGTTTCAGAATCTAATGCATCCTGGCTAATATTTTCATATGTGTACACCAAAACGTCTTGATTGGTTAAAAATGTCATAAACAATGGAAATCTATGAAGTGATGTTATTTTCAATTTGGGGTACAATGAAATTACCCATGATGCTTTAGAATCTGAAACTGCCAATTGTGACAATTAAATGATTCAAACAAACTCTCTCACATTTGTAAATTTACTGAAATATGCAAAGTTGTGTTTAGTAAATAAAAAAAAAAATGATAATGGGGTATCCATTCATGACACACAATCAGTACAAGCACAGCAAAATACAAAAACGAAAAAATAAAGTCACAGCACTTGCAATGCTCTTTTTTGTTTGTTGTTTTCTTGTGTCTAACAACTGTGGTATAGTTTCTTTTGTGATGACTAGTATACTGATCTTTAAATCATTTTCCAGTGTAGGTTTTTTTTTTTGTTTTAAATTTTAAAAGATTCTAATTCTATTTATTTTATTTATTTGTTTTCCTTTCTATAAGGGGAGTCTCAGATTCAGTACAGTGCATTGTAAAGAAATCAAATCTTTAAAAAAAAAATTGCACAAGATGTCATATGTTGTTGATTTAATGTACAACAAGGATAGTCTTTCTTACATTGAGAGAAACCGCCGATTGGATGAGTTTATTTTCTGATGATAAAATCTCATACATTCAATTAGGAAGATTTAGATTTAATAAAAAAATACTGAAGGAATCACATGAAATGATAAATCGTAAATTATCTGCCTTTTCCTCGCAACATAACAGTTAAACATATAAAAATACATTATTCCCAGATCTAGTTTCCGATTTATACATTAGTATGACTACTCAATGTTCGTGTTATAGCAACATAAGTTACTGTCATTTAATTCCATATAATATGTAGATCTTTAAACTTTTCGATTGAAAAATCTTATGTTTGTGTTATGATTAAAACCCCTGCTATTTAATGTTATTTAAACATTTATTTTTATTTCTTTTTTTTTTTTTTTTTTTATATTTATCCATTTTTTTCTCCAAATGATATTGAACAGTCATTTTACTTTGGCTATTTACTAAAGCGTGTAATAAAACACTAACTTTTCCAAGGGAACCTCGGGTTACATAAACTGACCTCAGTTTACACTGTATGAGATGCGGATAGGTGGCTTGTATCAAAATGAAGTCGTTACCAATCAGAATGGGATATTCTTTAGCTGTCTCAGTGTCTAGCTCTATAGAACGTAACCGAACCATTGCAACTACATGTACTCTATTAGGGATAAAGAGTTGAGCTGTTTACAACACAAAATTTAACTCCTTATATCAAACCCTCAATTGTTATATTTATAAATTAACTGTTTACAAAATTTTGATTTTTTTGAAATGATAAGGCTTTTCTACCTCAGGCATAGATTACTTTAGCTGTATTTGGCAACACTTTTAGGAATTTTTTATCTCAATGCTCTTCAACTTTGTACTTTATTTGGCTTTTTTTTTTTAACTTTTTTGGATTCGAGCGTCACTGATGAGTCTTTTGTAGACGAAACGCGCGTCTGGCGTATATAAAATATTTAGTCCTGGTACAAATGTATCTATGATGAGTTTATTTATTTGTCTATCAAGAGATATTATTCACGCAGCCAGCTCACATCACATAAATTATCTATTGTATTTTGTTTTTTGTTTTTTTTTAATTGTAAAAAAAAATATGGATTATAGAAATGAATCGTGTACAAATTAAAAATATCATAAAATACAATACAAATCTAAAAGCAATATGATTTTCATAAAATTTCAAAGAAATGGTTGGGTTTTTGTTCTCAAGATAACGTAAGAAACACTAGTACTGTAAGCATCAACTTCACTATTCTATCTGTAGTAGGCAACAATAAAAATATTAAAATTTGAATTAAACTTCAAAACCTTGATTTTAATGTAAATGAAATTGTACAAATAAGACAGAGAGATAGCAGGCTGATATCAAGTCCAAATCTTTTTTTATTTTGAAACAGAGTAACTTTAAGCCATGACATTTGCCTTAATTTTGATATACATCATTATCATGTCATTTTCCTTCAAAAATAGTTTGCAATTGAACGTTTAAAAAGTTTCCTCATCTGATGATTTATGGTCGCCATTTTTGTTCAACTGTTCAAGTCTTTGTCCAAGTTTACTCTGAAACGATGCGGAGTGATTCAAACGGGTCTCGGTAGTTTTAAAGTCCTCTTGTTCCATTTCTTCATTTATTTGAAATCCTGCTTGGTCTGCAACTTCAGAGTTCTCTGATTCACTTCTTCCAAATGAGTGGCACCCTGCAATGGCTGTTGCTTGAAGATTTCCAGATTCCTTTTCACCATCGGACTGGCACCCTGCAACTGATACAACTTTACGCACAACTGCATTACTTTTCTCGTCAGAACGCCATTCTCCAACGGCTACAGTTGTAGTCACCTCTGGTACATTTTCTCCATTAGAAAGACTTCTCATAGTGATCTCTTTCTTATCTTTATTCTGATTTATAAGATTATCATTTATACTTTCTTGTTTGTTGTTTGTAGGAATCGAAGACTCACTTTTAGTATCAGTTTTAGAACAAGTTGGTTTGCGAAAAATATCTGTGTTTACATAAATTTGTTCCTCAGACATCTTATTTCCCGTTATATTTGTATTTCCAAATGCATCCGACATCTGGTCCTTATGGTTCTCAATATTTCTATTCGGAATATTGTTACTTACAAGATTTGAAGTTTTTTTCTTTAAAGGTAAACAATTTATCGAGTACATATCTTCATGAATATTTCTTTTTTCTACACTATTGCTGTGCATATAAGGGTCGCCATCTGCTTCTAAATTATTAGGTTCTGCATCAGTTACCAGTCTGGAAGCTGATTGGTCAGTTGTTTGAACGATAGGTTTCACATTAGCCATAGTTTCGTAAACGTCTGCAGGATTAATTCCCGCCTTTTTTGAAATAATGTTTCTTTTTTCCTCATCAGTGCTATTACTATGAATTCTATTATTAGATTGCGGAACAGGTTGGACAAAGTCTGATCCTTTCTCTTGCCCTTTGGCAATGTCAGGTGGTTTAGTTTTGTTAATAGTGTCACCGACATGCATCGATTCATATTTAGCTGTAGACAAATGATATTCGTTCCTAGGAACTTGTAGAGTATTAGAATTTCCCTGAACCACTTCCTGTGCTTCTTGTCTCTTGAGCCCATGAACAGACATATATTTGTTATCTTCTGTCGTTATCTTCGGTGGCTTTCTTGACTGTTGGTTTTGCCTACCTTTTGTTTTAGTCCTTACATACTCGTTTTGGATACTTTGAGTGAACTAAAAAAAAACCGGAATTATTATTTACATTATAGCGTTTTGTGGATTAAAATGATCAAGCAATAATTCAAAAGTATGTTGAAACAATAATCACACCGATAAGTATACAAACTGAAAGAAACTTGAGTATAAAATTTAAATGCAATGAATAAGGAAAATAAAAGTTTCAACACTACATCGATTCTTCAAAGAATCAAAAGTACGAATTAATCTGTGGAAAATAAAAGACTTAAATTATAGGTAATGTAGTAACGATTACGAAAATGAAGAATGTACACAATTCTTTTAGAAATTGCAGGAAGATTTGATAGTAAAATAATTTTCATCAGAACTTTATAGAAATGGAAAAATGCGATAATTATTAAACGAAAACAATACACAACATGCAAAATAGAGCAACACAAATTGAACAGTTTTCAGAGAGGCGAAAGATGCTAAAGGAATATCATAACCCATTTGTCATGATATGATAAACTGTCATAACGATGGTAAAACAAGAAAAACAGCAAAAGACAAACAGCAGTATACAAATAAAAACACCCCATAGAAAATTAAGGAACACGAATCCAAGAAAAAAAAAAACACAGAGTGATCTTATGTCTTCCGGGTGGGTATAAAGGTGTATTAACCTGTGTTTCCTTGGTCTTGACTCTACATGGAAGTTCTTCATATTTATTTTCCTCAACAGTAGATCCGCTTGCTCCATTGGCAACATTCTGTAAATTCTAAAATACAATAAATACTATTAGCACAAGTTACAATTGCCATTCTAAATGTAAGGCAAACAAACATCGTCGGTTTCATAAAGAGTGAGAGGGTGATATCGCTTGATATCAACATGATGTATTTAATTTTAATACAAAAATGAATGAACCTCGTCATGTTGAATAAACATTATATGACGTTTTAAACAAATCACAACGGTTTATTGTGTACGCCTTTGAATATATTACCCAGAAGGCATTATATTCTGAAACGGCCACATTGTAGAGTTATAGCAAGTTAGTACTCAGTACTAGACAGACTTCAAACGTGTGACAAGGTACTGTATTACAGCGATTGTCATGTCTTAATTATTTTTCGATATGATGAAAACTTGGCAATAATTGACTTTCAACGTCTATATGCAATCTAAACAATAAATTAATTGATGATAAATTCATAAACCAATAGTTTTGAATTACAGAAATGCATGAAATATTTGCCCCTAGATATAAAGAGAGCAACACCATTGTCGACAACCCTAAATAAAAAAAGTTACGACGTCCTGAATATGTATGAAATATTTTCCACTGGACATAAAGAGACCAACACCATTGTCGACAACCCTAAATCAAAAAGTTATGACGTCGTGAATAAGTATGAAATATTTGCCACTGGATATAAAGAGACCAACACCACTGTCGACAACCCTAAATAAAATAGTTACGACGTCCTGAATATGTATGAAATATTTGCCACTGGACATAAAGAGACCAACGCCGTTGTCGACAACCCTAAATCAAATAGTTATGACGTCCTGAATATGTATGAAATATTTTCCACTGGACATAAAGAGACCAACACCATTGTCGACAACCCTAAATCAAAAAGTTATGACGTCCTGAATATGAATGAAATATTTTCCACTGGACATAAAGAGACCAACACCATTGTCAACAACCCTATATCAAATAGCTATGACGTCCTGAATATGTATGAAATATTTTCCACTGGACATAAAGAGACCAACACCATTGTCGACAACCCTCAATCAAAAAGTTATGACGTCCTGAATATGTATGAAATATTTTCCACTGGACATAAAGAGACCAACACCATTGTCGACAACCCTAAATCAAAAAGTTATGACGTCGTGAATAAGTATGAAATATTTGCCACTGGATATAAAGAGACCAACACCATTGTCGACAACCCTAAAAAAATAGTTACGACGTCCTGAATATGTATGAAATATTTGCCACTGGACATAAAGAGACCAACACCATTGTCGACAACCTTAAATCAAATAGTTATGACGTCCTGAATATGTATGAAATATTTTCCACTGGACATAAAGAGACCAACACCATTGTCGACAACCCTAAATCAAAAAGTTATGACGTCGTGAATAAGTATGAAATATTTGCCACTGGATATAAAGAGACCAACACCACTGTCGACAACCCTAAATAAAATAGTTACGACGTCCTGAATATGTATGAAATATTTGCCACTGGACATAAAGAGACCAACGCCGTTGTCGACAACCCTAAATCAAATAGTTATGACGTCCTGAATATGTATGAAATATTTTCCACTGGACATAAAGAGACCAACACCATTGTCGACAACCCTAAATCAAAAAGTTATGACGTCCTGAATATGAATGAAATATTTTCCACTGGACATAAAGAGACCAACACCATTGTCAACAACCCTATATCAAATAGCTATGACGTCCTGAATATGTATGAAATATTTGCCACTGGACATAAAGAAACCAACACCATTGTCGACAACCCTCAATCAAAAAGTTATGACGTCCTGAATATGTATGAAATATTTTCCACTGGACATAAAGAGACCAACACCATTGTCGACAACCCTAAATCAAAAAGTTATGACGTCGTGAATAAGTATGAAATATTTGCCACTGGATATAAAGAGACCAACACCATTGTCGACAACCCTAAAAAAATAGTTACGACGTCCTGAATATGTATGAAATATTTGCCACTGGACATAAAGAGACCAACACCATTGTCGACAACCTTAAATCAAATAGTTATGACGTCCTGAATATGTATGAAATATTTTCCACGGGACATAAAGAGACCAACACCATTGTCGACAACCCTAAATCAAAAAGTTATGACGTCGTGAATAAGTATGAAATATTTGCCACTGATATAAATAGACCAACACCATTGTCGACAACCCTAAATAAAATAGTTACGACGTCCTGAATATGTATGAAATATTTTCCACTGGACATAAAGAGAGCAACACCATTGTCGACAACCCTAAATCAAATAGTTATGACGTCCTGAATATGTATGAAATATTTTCCACTGGACATAAAGAGACCAACACCATTGTCGACAACCCTAAATCAAATAGTTATGACGTCGTGATTAAGTATAAAATATTTTCCACTGGACATAAAGAGAGCAACACCATTGTCGACAACCCTAAATAAAAAAGTTACGACGTCCTCAATATGTATGAAATATTTTCCACTGGACATAAAGAGACCAACACCATTGTCGACAACCCGAAATCAAATAGTTATGACGTCGTGAATATGTATGAAATATTTTCCACTGGACATAAAGAGCAACACCATTGTCGACAACCCTAAATCAAATAGTTATGACGTCGTGAATAAGTATGAAATATTTTCCACTGGACATAAAGAGAGCAACACCATTGTCGACAACCCTAAATAAAAAAAGTTACGACGTCCTGAATATGTATGAAATATTTTCCACTGGACATAAAGAGACCAACACCATTGTCGACAACCCTAAATCAAATAGTTATGACGTCGTGAATAAGTATGAAATAAAGAGACCAAACACCATTGTCGACAACCCTAAATCAAATAGTTATGACGTCGTGAATAAGTATGAAATATTTTCCACTGGACATAAAGAGAGCAACACCATTGTCGACAACCCTAAATAAAAAAAGTTACGACGTCCTGAATATGTATGAAATATTTTCCACTGCACATAAAGAGACCAACACCATTGTCGACAACCCTAAATCAAATAGTTATGACGTCGTGAATAAGTATGAAATATTTTCCACTGGACATAAAGAGAGCAACACCATTGTCGACAACCCTAAATCAAATAGTTATGACGTCCTGAATATGTATGAAATATTTTCCACTGGACATAAAGAGACCAACACCATTGTCGACAACCCTAAATCAAATAGTTAACACGTCCTGAATATGAATGAAATATTTGCCACTGGACATAAAGAGACCAACACCATTGTCGACAGCCCTAAATCACATACTACGACATGAATAAATGTTCACCACTGAACGTTAAAGAGGTCAACAACATTTTCAGAAAAATTAAATCACATAGTTATACGACGTACCGAATATGTATGAAATATTTGCCAGTGGACTCAAAGCAAGCAACACCATTGTCGACAACCTAAATCACATAGTTATGCCGTCCTGAATATGTATGAAATATTTGTCACTGGACATAAAGAGAGCAACACCATTGTCGACAACCTTACATCACAAAGCAATGACCTCCCGAATACGTAGGAAATGTTTGCCATCGGACTTTAAGCGAGCAACACCATTGTCATCAACCCTGGCTAAATCACACAAGTTATGGCGTCACATGCAAATATGTATGAAATGTTTGCCACTGGACGTTAAGCTAGACACAATCAACCATTGAATTACATAATTATGATACCACTTATATTAAATACCTCAGTTCCCTTTATTTCATCAGGGATAGATGCATAAGTACTAATGTCCTCCGCTGTATCTATATTCACAGGTTCGGAATTCTACAACAAATGAATATTTCTCATTTTACTTTACAATTTACAAATTATATGTTTAAGTTACAAATACGATGATTGGGTACATTAACCCCAATATGTTTATAACTATTGCAATAGGAGTTAATTTAATCTCGCTTTATTGTAAAGCCTGGTATATTGATTACATTTTAATTGACATATTGGTTTTGATTAATAAATATACAAGTAAATACCCGTAACTGATTTCGGAAACTTAAAATAATCACGTAAGACAGATATGAAACATCAGTATCACTGCAATTTTACTAAATGGTGAAGATTATTCCACAAACGGATGGTAAACGTTGAAATGGGTATTATGTTTTTCTATTTCATATCGTATTCCTTTGATTTCAAGTTTTGTAGTTTGGGCATTTGAGCGTTCCTGATGAAGGTCAGATTTATGCAGTGTTAATTATTTGACTAGGGTTATACCTGAGAATCGACCAATATGGCTGTATAAGTATTTCCATCTTCCATAGCATGGTCTCGACTGGCGGAAGTTGTCGATAGTTTATTCCGCTGTAAAATTGTTAAGTTTGATTACCTATATGTAATAGTACATTGCGTTGCAGGTCAACGAACACTAAATGAGCTACCCAGCTAACACATAATATTTTTATGATATTATTGACTTAGTCGGTTATATATATGTTTGTCAAAAATATTTACCAAAAAATATTTTATAGACATTTTTTTTACATCAGAAATTATGCATGAATGATATTTTAACAATAATATTTCATCCAAATGTTTCGATTGCTGATATAAAAACATTTTTTGTAAATATTTTTTCATACTTTAAATACTTTATTGAAAAGCACTTTACGCCCATATGGGCATTGCAATGGCTTAAAACATGATACATTATATACAGTTTACATATATAAAGTAATGAAAATTAACAATATATATATATATACACATTGTATACAAGAGGTTTAAATCACAAGGACTCCCTGCCCTCAGTCTTAGTGACTTTTTTAAAAGGAGCCTAATTTGCCTGTGATCTGTTTTGTTTCAGGATTGAGGATATGTTTTAATTTATCTATATCATTTAAGTTATTATAATAAATAAATAATTATTCTTTAATGATGTTTTTAAAACGTTAAATAGACAGTTTTATAAATGAGAACAATTGTATGTCGAGGAGATATTTCTTTACAATATTCAATCAATATCTGATGGACATTTTTATATTACATTTAATGTATATATTTTTTAGATGTGTAAAAGAAATATTTATAAGACATTTTTGATTAATATCTATGTAAAGCATAGGTTTGATGTATAATAAAAATATCTTTTTGATGTAACATCAATATAATTTTCTTGTCCTGATTAAGAATATAAAAATGGTAATATCTAATGAATATTTCAATAACATCATAACAATATATTTTTTTGATTTCATTTAGAAAGTTTTAGTTAAAGACTGTTTCATAAACATTTTAAGATAATATGTTTAATAGATATTTGTAAGATGTACGATAGAAATGTTTTCCAAATGTTAGTTAGAAGCACATGTTTGATATGAAAAAAGAAATATTTTATAAACATTTTTACATATATGTCAAAGATATATATGGTGGTTTTTATTCAGATCAGTTATTAGTGTTTGTATTGAATTCCTAATATTTTGTTAATTTATGAAAATGCTTGATCAGTTATTCATAATATCAGCTCTTAACAGCCTAAAAATTAATTGTAAATTGAAAATTAAAGGAATAAACTATAATTGCTAAGAACATTTAGTATTCACATTTTTAGATATTCAATCGATATCTATTGAACACGTTTACTTAAAGAAGAAATACACGTGACATACGCAAAATTTAATATTAGGGGCTTCAAAATAATTCAACAGAATTCGGCACTTTACGGCCATTCGCCACAACTCGGCCGAGAGTCCGTTCCTCCATAGATAGAGAGAAGCGGGGTCTATCGAGGTTTGCCGATTGACTTTACGGTTGTATATATGCATCCGAAAACTGATCTTATTCGGAACTTATTTTTAATGTTGACATGTCCATGTGTTTGTAATTAAAATGTTTAGTACTGAAAACTGTTCCTTTTATAACGTTTTTGGCTTAACTTTTTGGAATTTTGGATAATCAATGCTCTTCAACTTTGTACTTGTTTGGCTATATAAATATTTTGATATGCGTCACTGATAAGTCTTGTGTAGACGAAACGCGCGTCCGGCGTACTAAGTTATAATTCTGGTACCTTTGATAACTAATTATGTAAGTCTACTTCAATAAATAAAAATGCAGAATTAGATTCAGCAACGCTGATACATGTTCTGATCATCGTAGAATGGGTCTAATTTTAACATTCTCCAAAGAGCAAATCCATATCTTGACGATTCCTAAAGATGCGTTTTCCAATAGAGGAATCGAGCAGCGGAGGCCCACCGCTGTGTGCAGAATTTTCTCGCTGCATTGAAACGCCATTGGTGCACGTGGCCTTCGGTGGTTTTCTGCTCTTTGGTCGGGTTGTAGTCTCGTTGACATATTCCCCATTTTCATTTTCAATTTTAGCAGGCACTTTAAGGAGAAAAGCAGTTGTATGATTTTAAATTCAAACATGAAAAGTTCATTTATTACTTTTCATCGCTTCAAGGTTATCTAATGCGCATGCGTAGAGGTCATTTATTACTTTTCATCGCTTCAAGGTTATCTAATGCGCATGCGTAGCGGTTATTTATTATCTAAGAACTGAATGCTTCTTTTTGTAAATTCATTGGGGGGTGTAAAAGCGTTGACCGAAGTACATACTGTATGAAGCGTGAAAGCGCTTCGTTCGAAAAATGTGCGCACGTTTTTACAACCCTATGAAATTACTAAAAGAAGCATTCAATACTCATAAGTACATTTGTTCGCTATGATCATGAAAAATCGATTTTTATTATTGATTTCTTTTCAGCATAACCTGTGCACTGAAATGCCCATAGAGAACCAACGACTTCGACAGGAGAAATGAAAATCCTTGTCAGTTATGTTTGATGTCGAGCTAACCGGTCACAGCAGCGCGGGATTCGAAATCACAACTTCAAAAATCCATACGCGAATATGAAAAAATCAAAAGCAAAGAAACAGCGCTTTTCTTACTGTTCTTCTTCTCATAAAACTTAGAATTAAATTGAATTGACAGTCCCATGTACCAATTAGACAGTCCCATGTACCAATTAGACAGTCCCATGTACCAATTGACAGTCCCATGTACCAATTAGAAAAAAAGGGACTGTTTTACCACTTGTATCATGGCTTACATTTGGTACTTGAATCGTCTTTTGTAGTCTGTAGAATTTATATCTCCACCGGCAGCAGCAGAAAACAGATACTATAGCTACAAATACGGCCAACCCAGCACTTCCATATACTATAATTTCTGTTAAGGATAGTGCACTGCTTGTCAAAACAGTATTTGCATACAAGATGGATGTCATTTGTGGAGATAATTCTGTGGTTTCAAGCAATGGCGTTGTCAATAGTGTCACCTCTGGACAAATGCAATTACTCGGTAATTGTCTGAACCCAAAGTTGATCACACAAAATGTATCACATCCTAAACAAAAAGACGTATTAACTATTGTTATTCGTATAAATTCTTTAGGACAAGACCAGACGCACATGTTTTTAATTATTGTATTGTTCACGTTATTGGATGAATTACATGTTTCCGGATACATTTGTGATGAAAGCAGATGCATTCCGAATGGGCACTGTAAATCACATGACACATTTGAACAAACAGGTGCGCAGCAAGTGGTATTTTCATTAATATCATATAGATCACACATTCGAAGTGATTTTACCTCCTAAAAGAAAAAACAGTTAAATCATGATAATGGTAGCAAAGTAATTAATTTCTGTTAGTATTGAATTATTGTTAGTGTCGAAATGTAATCATGGGGAGTGTAGAAAGGTTGTTGTTTACAATTGTTTTTTTTTTTATTTTATTTTTACAGTGTAGTCAGTTTAAGGGGGCTCGCGGGTCTAAATCATTTTTTTAATTTAATATAGGATTTCGCTATATTTTTCTATAAATGAACTTTATCTTATACCTAATAGAAAAATGAAATTAAAAAATGGGGTCACCGTTCATTTACGCTCACAATCTGCCTTCTAAAAAAGCATACATTTTTGTTAATGTCCTTTTTTTTCTGTTGAACTAATAGGAGAAATAGCGGCAATATCGAAATAAAAAAAGAACCAAATTACAGAAATCGCTTAAATTTTACAATTATTTAGTTAATGTACAGCTTATTCAAAAACAACAATAAAAAATATAGGTCACAGATGAGTTAAAAAAGATATTTCAATTTTAATGCCAAAAAATGGCATTTTTGCACCAAAGGGAGATAATTTGGAGCTTTTTCAATGATATCTACATTTTAAAAGTCACCTGGGGTTATTACGGAATGATTTTTTGGAATGATTTTTGTACCATATGATAAAGTAACAACTACTGAAGGTAATTAATAAAATTTGTAATGAAAAATAAAAGTTTAATTTTTTTCTGAAAATCTTATACCCGCGAGCCTCCTTAAAAGCTAATTATCAAGGAACGGGTAATGAGCACACTTGTAGACGTTTAATTTTTAGGTTTTTGATTTTCACCTTTGTTTTGTATTTTGTTTTTTCATATAGTTCAAGTATTACAGAGCTTACTTAATTTTTGATTTTCTCTCTTTTTAACATTTCCCTCGTGTACATGCACTGACTATCCATTGTTCTATAATTCTTTATTTTATTAAACTATTGTCCTATAAAGTTATCTCATATGAATTTTAAATTCGGAAAGGTTCATGATTGGTTAAATAAAGAATATATCTTATTTCAGTACGATAGGCCTTTTGTTCATTGTATGTGTCCGTACAATGACCTTTAGTTTTCCTGTCATATATAAACGCTGTTAGGTCTCTAATGGATAGTTGTCTCGCTGAATTGGCAATCTTACCACATCTTCCTTCCACATTTGTGTTATCTCCCAAACTCCGAAACAGTGGAGACGTTGCTTCGCTAAACTATCATTACAGTCAACGTATCGTAGTAATAAAGAGGATGTAACCGCTGTTTCGGAGTTTGGTTATCTCCAGGACTTGTTATGTTGCCTTTATTATGACTCGCGGCAAACGATGGTATATTCAAATAACTATGTTACTGTGCGTAGAAGTTCAATTTGATATTGCGTTACGTATGAGTTAGACTGGTTCCCGATCGCAATATTCAGTATGTTACACATATACCTCGTGAGAGAGTATGGCTAATAGCTAATACCTGGAACGTAGTACCGGGAACCAGGATACGTATGAGTCTATCTATTGTCGATTTCATTAAACAAAAATCGAACTATTTGGAATGATAACTAAAATGATGGTGCCTGTATTTATAACAGTTATGATACCAATTTAACTGCATCAGGTGTAAAAACAAATGTTTCTTAGGTGATGCACGAGTCTAAAACATTTGAGAATTCAGAAGTATCTGAATAAAAACAATATACATGTTTTTATATTGATATTTATAAAATAGAGTACTATGAAGAAAAATGAGACTAAATAATTATATACTAGATTTTTATATACTTATCTTTAAAACGTATTGCAAGTAAAATATTAAGATCATCCATAAAGATATAATGTACACCATTTCGCTAACTACAAAATATGTACGAAATGTACAGTATTATAAATCTTCCGGTAAAATTCAAATTTTTGAAGGAAGTCTTTGTCTAAATTTATATATCAACATTCTTCTATTGTCATAACTACATGTATATCTATTTAAATTGTACATGTTTCTCGTGTTATCAGTTGAAATAACGCGGAAGGATATAACTTACCTTTTTACATTATTTATATATACACGCATATATACCTATTAAAAAGTACGAAAAGTTAAGGAAATACAGGAAATTTCCAAAATTGTTTTTTTTTTTGTAATGTAATTTTTCAATATTTTAGACATGAGTCACGTCGTTTAGCAAACTAATCAAAATATCGATCTAACTTGTCGTAACCTGCGTCATTTGAGTTGAACAAAATCAGAAATCTTTATTTTAATTAGACTGGTCGTGAAAAAACAGATATTTTAACATGAATAGTAATTTTCCCTTTGATTAACTTAGTTAATTTTAGAAAAGTGCAATAAGTGGGCTGTTTTTAGTTAGTGCACTATCCGACCCCGTTCACGGTTGATTGAATTTTAAGGAAATGCAAAGAATGTGAAGAGCTTGGACCGGCGAAGGCAGTTATTACAATGACAGAATATAACAAAAATTAATATAAACGACTAAGTTATAGTTACCAATTATATTCAATTACAATGCAAACTTAACAAAATATCAAGAAAAAAACATTTTTAATAACAAACTATAACCAATACCTTTCCCTTACTCTGGTCAAACTTCTAAATATAATCCTAAACTGAACAAAACATGATTTCCTCAGTAACTTGAAGCAAATCAATATCCGGGAGAAGCGTCAAGCTATGCCCGCGTGCAGCACGGGGGCACTTATATATCCTGTTGTGATATATGAGACAATATCTGAAAAAAGTCTAATTTTTGGCAATAAGAAAAAATAAAAAAAAAATTCTTTAAACCCGGTATTTTAATAGCACAACTCGAAGAACACACATTGGGGATCTATGAACTGTTGTCTGTAATTCAAACAATTGTTTAATAAGGAAACAATGGCAATTTTAAAAATGGTACAAAACAAATCCAGTTCTTTCCTGTTACCAAAGTGAATCAATTTGAACAAGTTTCTAATGGGAATAAGGAATAAGTTTAAGACACTATTTGTGGTTTACTAGTATATCCTGCAATAGTTTATCAAATGCAAATTATTGATTTTAGCATTTGCAATACAAAAGGTTTAGAAATATACATAAATATAGTCAGATACATCGGTAACATGAAAGAATCTTGAGAAACAAGACAACGATAACAGGACAGAGTTGGTAACAGAAAGGATTTTTCTGCTTTATTTTAAAGTTTAAGAAAAATACATCATTTTAGATTGGTCACAATTGGAAGATAACAGCAAACAATGTCATTTATCCTTTGAAACTGTATTTGCAAGATGAAAAATCTGCCTAGGTAATAGAAAATTCTCAAATAAATTCCTTTCAGTTACTATCTACAATACTAGAATTGCACAATGTTCTCTGCTGTTATCAAAAGCAAAAAAACATATTTTTTCATTCAAAATACTGTATATTATTTTGAAATTTATTTGATATGGTGGTGATAACTTATATTAAATGAAATGGTTGGCATATAGTAGATTAACTTTTCGATTCTTCAGTGAAATTGTCTTGAACATCCTTCCTGTTACTGGTGATGGTTATGCTGTTACTAACAGGTAACATAACAGAACGTAACGGAAAGGAATTACGCGTTAGTTTTTGTCCTTTTTATCACATTAAATGTAAGTGTATTTCCTGTGACATATAAATTTTAAAAAGATGATATAACAACACACTTAAAGTTGTGGTGCAAACTTAAAAATATTCTCAGAAAGTGTAAGAAAAGGCTGTAACAGGATAGAACACCAATAAGTATTTTTCTATAAATTCCTACCTTGGATGGGCTTGAATTTTCAAACCTAGCTGCCTTTCCAACTATTTCTTTGTACTAATGCATTCAGGAAATGATGCTCTTCACAATACATAATGGGAAAATAACTCTTGGTCTTGTAAACGTGTCCAAAGGTAAAAAAAAAAAACATTGGAAACAGGAAGGAAATCACCCCTGGGGACAACTTTTTTTCTCTTAAAATTTGCAAAATTTTATTACATGCTATAGTTATAATATAAAAAGACAAATTAGGGGCAAGTTTATTATATAATATATCATATATGTGAGAATCGGACGCCTGTTCAATTAATTTGGATATCATTTAAATGATTTAGTTTTCAAAAAAACACAGGGGACAACATGATTTTAGGGGGGTTGAACATTTAGATTACAATATTTTATTGGGAGAAATATAAGAATGAGTGTTTAATTGGCAGGAGTTGGTGCATTATATAATTTAGTTTATACTGAAACTTAAAAGTTTCAAAAAAAGATGGTTGGATAAAAAAATAATTGCTGGTGAAGTGCGGGACATGGAAATTAGACTTTTTCAGATATTGTCTCATACATAGGAGAGATTGAGTGCAGCCGAGACATGCGATATCATAGCCTTTTCGTATATTAGAATACCACAAGAAGGCGAAATTGGTAAATTTCTTTCATAACAACTTTGAAATTTCTACAAATACAGATAAGGACGCTCGTATCTTAAATTAAAGTTCAAGGGAGAAGATGTTCTTCTCTCCCTGGCCAAGCAACAAAACCAAATGGTTTTAAGGGAGAACCGCTTTCGTTCCCTTTTTTTTTTTGTTTTTTTTGTTTTTTTTTTTTTTTGTTTTTTTTTTTATAAAAACGGGTTTTGTCTTTTCAAAATAAATGTGTTAAAACTATAAGCCATATGTTCAGTCGTTTAATTTCCTTTTCGTCGTGAAATAAGCATGTTTAAAATATTCAGTTGTCCCTGAACATAACACATCAATTGATCGTTTTTTTTCCTTGCGTTGGGAAAAGGAATGTTTACTCGTTTACAATTGGATTTAAAAAATGTCTATTTTTTTTACAATCTGTATCCCTTCTAAAGATACATCTTTTATTAGTTTTGAAAGCAGGCAACATACATATATCCCCTCTGGCATACATAAAAGAGGATATTAATGTCATTGATTATTATTCTCTATTCTTTAATCCTTTTAAATAATCTTCATTTTCCGTTATGGTTCCATTAGTCTATATTTTTTTTTATTTTTAGATACAAAAAAAGAAGATGTGGTATGATTGCCAATGACACAACTCTCCACAGGAGACCAAAATGACACAGAAGTTAACAACTATAGGTCACCGTACGGCCTTCAACCATGAGCAAAGCCCATACCGCATATATATATATATATATATATATATATATATATATATATATATATATATATATATATATATATAAAGCTATAAAAGGCCCCGAAATGACAGGGGTAAAAGAATTCAAACGAGAAAAGTAACGGCCTAATTTATATACAAAATATTAACGAGAAACAAATATATGTTACAAATCATCAAACAACAACTACTGAAGTACAGGCTCCTGACTTGGGACAGACACATACATTCTAAACATGTGAACGGGATCCCAACCCTCTCCCTAACCTGGGACAGTGGTGTAACAGTAAAACATAAGAACGAACTATAAAAATCAGTGTATATACCTGTTTGTCTCTCTATCCTTTTTTAAAGGGGGAGGGGGAATTATCCTGCACTGTTTGCATATTATTTTCTAGGTGCGGTATAGACGTATTTGATATTGGTTTTCCCTGTTTGTTGAAAGTCTTCAAAACGTTTTCTACCGAATTCAAATGAAATTCTATTTTTGTCTGTTACACAATTGTATGTAAGTTTTTTGCGTGTTCTTTATTATTATTTTTAAAGTCAATATTGAATCGTATGTCAAAGTTACGTGCTTTTATAAGCGAGATACATTGATAAAATTGATAAAATCATCTTTTTCCACTGCGTTTCGATTAAATCTATGTCTTATCCGTTCTGTTTTTGTTTCTGCTTTCCGTTTCGATGTTTAAGAATATTTTCCTGATTGTTTGCGTCCGGCCCATAAGCTGGTTCTCGGCTAACTATACACTTTGTTTATAAGTGAAGCGAATACAAGCGGATTCCAGTTTATCCGGCCCAGAGACGTATAATTTGTAGGCAAACATTGGCGTCGGAGGCTTTTTATGTGAATGTATTGTCATGATTGTATAAATACGTAAATTGCTTTGTCTCAAGTGCTATGCATCTATGACGATTTAAAATGATAAAATGTCTTTATTTTATCCGGTATTTTATAATATTATAGATGTATATATTTTTTTTAATGTGGAAATAAGAATGATGAAGAAAAATTACTAAAATAAATGCTAATATTGATCCGAAGATGTATAAATTATGTGATAACTTTTGATTTTGCAAGTTCAATACAGGCCCGTAGCCAGAAATTTCCAAAGGGGGGTTCGTTGGACTAACAAACTCGACTTTAACAGTCACAATTCGAACAGAACATCGACTTTAACAGTGCTTATTTGTTTTCAAGGGGGGGTTCGTCCGAACCCCCCGAACCCCCCCCCCCCCCCCCCCCCCTGGCTTCGGGTATGCAATATCTCTTGTTGTTGCAGACTGATTTATTGCATCTTGTCTATAGAGTAAAGACGCTGTTTTGTTTCCATCTTGTCTAGAGTTCCATCTTGTGATAGAGTATAGAATTTGTAAAGACGCTGACTATGTATCCATGTCATCTTATCTTACTTGTAAAGAAGCTGTTTATGTATCCATCTTATCTGATTAGTAAAGACGCTGTTTATGTATCCATCTTGTCTGATTTGTAAAGACGCTGTTTATGTATCCATCTCATCTGATTTATAAATACGCTGTTTATGTATCGATCTTGTCTGATTTGTAAAGGGATATCAATATGAATCATTTAAATTTGGTCAGTCACTTAATTATGTTTTTAGAATTTACGTAATATAATATTCTTAAAAGAATGATGAACACTACAGATCTAAATATAAAGTTCTCGGTAACAAATAAATACACAAATTTATAGAAAAAGATGAGCGAGATTTAAACAGAATCAGTTTGGCCTAAATTATAATCATTGTAAGTAAACAATTTGGTTTTTTGTCTTGTATTAAGAAAATATATTATGTCGTATCGTTACTTCAAACAGACTAAGTCAATTAACACTAATGACGTCATAATGAACAGAAGGTTTACCTCATTGATTATCGTTGTCCTTTGTACATTTTACATAACTAGGGATTCATTATTATCTCAAAACTCCGACTTCCTGAAATTGTAATGTGATCACTTAGAGAAACCATTTGAAAGCAAAATAGATATTGAAAATACTGGGAAAGCCAGAATGAAGGAAACAAAACAAGTCCAAAAGCAGAGATTCAGAAACGTGCAATAAGTCCACGGATCAGATTGTTATGACTCTTTATGTATACATTCATTCAGTATTTACCAGCAGTTTTTTTTGTTGTTTTTTTTTTTTTTTTTTTTGCTTTTAAGTTTGTAGCTTTCTATTTATTGTTTTTAAGGTATAAAAAGTATAAGAAAATATATTGAATATATATTGAATAGCATACAAATAAAACAAAAGACTAATAGATATTTTCGAAATGTCGTCCACTCCGTAGACACATATTTTTACTTACATAGTGTGCTAGTGACCTAATACGGTAAATATGGGGTCAGTAAATTTAATATGGGGTGAGAGCGAAGCTCGAATCCCCATATGAAATTTGCTGACCCCATATATACCATTGTATACCGTATTACGTCACTAGCACACTATGTAACGAATTTATTTTACCGACTATCTTAACGTGTAAATTTAGACTAGTGACCTATCAAAATGAGCAAGTCTTCTATACAGTTAGCATTAACATGATGTCAATAATGACAACTTGTTAGATTTAAATGTGTTTTTTGAATTTGTTTCACTTTACCATCACTTTCTTCGTCTGTTGAAACCTTTTTTCTCAGTACTGTTTTGTTTTTCTAAAGGGACGTAACACCACTACTAACCGTGTATGAAATAAGCCCCGCCTCCTTATTACCTTATATGGAATATAAAGGGACGTAACTCCACTACTAACCGTGTATGGAATAAGCCCCGCCTCCCAACTAACCTAATATTGAATATACACGGTTTCTACGAGGACGCTTTTAACCAATCATATTCCTAGAAATGTATAGGAGGTAATATAAATATATATATAGCGACATCGATACCTACCAGGGGTGGATCCAGCCATGCTTAAAAGGGGTTCCCAACCCGGGATCAAGGGGATGTTCCAACTACATGTGTATTATTTCATATGCATTTATCGTCCAAAAAGGGGGTTCCAACCCCCGTAACCCCCCCCCATGAATCCACCACTGCCTACATCGACTTCAACGAATCAGACTTAAGTTGTCTACGTCTTCAACCGTTCACAATGAGATTGTATATGTTCCAGTTTGTTGAGAGAAAAGGATCACGTACTAAATGCACATCAGTCAATGGAAAAATGTATTTTCGGGGGAAATGGTTAAAATTTCCATTCGCTATTGGTGCAATTGGTAAGACATCTACAGAGAAATATATCGTCTGGCAGCAGAGACGCAACAGCAATATTTTCCTGGTCATCGTCGTTTTCGCTGTATACACAGTTTGTTTTGGTTACATATGCTAAAAACAATCTTGGACACCAAAACGACGCTAAACAGTTTATGCTAATGTGACAAATAATTCATCTGTTCTTCTGAATAATTCATCTGTTCTTCTGAATAAATTTTGAAAATATCTAATAAGTATATGTTTATATGTTATTTGTCATGCCCTAAAAGTTGTTTATACGTTCCTGCTCCTGTGTAAAATTGTTTATAAATACGTTCCTGCTCCTGTTTAAAATTGTTTATACGTTCCTGCTCCTGTTTAAAATTGTTTATACGTTCCTGCTTCTGTTTAAAATTTTACTCATTTACATAAATCCCCATTTTCATTTATGTTTTTTGTTCTTTCTTTTTTAGAAATGCAGTTTTAAGATATGTCAATATATAAAAGAAGATGCAGTATGATTGCCAACGAGACTAATCTCCACAAGACCAAATGACACAGAAATTTACAACTATATGTCACCGTACGGCCTTCAACAATGAGAAAAGCCCATACAGCATTGTCAGCTACAAAAGGCCCCGATATGACAAATGTAAAACAAGTCAAATTAACGAGAAAACTAACGAACTTATTATGTATGAAAAATGAACGAAAAACAAATATATAACACATAAACAAACGACAACCACTGAATTACAGGCTCCTGACTTGGGCAGGCACATACATACAGAATACGGCGGGGTTAAACATGCTAGCGGGATCCCAACCCTCCCCTAACCTGGTACAGTGGTGTAACAGTACAACAAAAGAACAAACTATAAAAACAGTGTCAAAAGGCTTAACCTTTCATATGGGTACAAATAGAAATACATCTAACAAAAACATAGAGTGGACGCGGCTGGGAACTTGTTTACCACAACAACAAAAAGACACGAGGTACTGATCTGAGAGTACTCGCAGTTACTGACAGCTAGTTAAAAAACCACTAACAACTTATAAAAAAAATCATGCATCTAAGACTAAATAAGATCAAGTCTTCTTACCAATTCCTATAAAGCATAAAATCAAACTGAATGATTTCTACAGGATTAAGAGTTTAATTCACATGAAAGAAACCAAATTAACCATGAATATGAAGGTCCTATAATATAGACCTTCCGGGATGATGTAAATTTGGACTGCAACTACAAAATAAAAATAAGTTGGATAATGACTGAAATTTGCCTTGCAATAGCCCAGCTACGGAACAGTCAAAGTGTTTTTGCAATAATTCTTGACGTGCAGAGTGCGCGACACTCTTTCTATAGACGAGGCATTAGATTTGGCGTCTTCACTCTGACCTGACGTGGCTATGTACATGTGCATCCCGCTTAACCAAACGGATGCATCCCTTTGTTAAGGTTATAATGTCGCTCAAAAGATGACCTAAGTGACCATAATTATATTCCCCAGTCACCCTCGAAAAATCTAGGGTGGGGAGGGCACTTTCTGCATGCAAGTTAATAGGACGAACCGCTGGAATAAGTAACCTTTTCAAGCGTGAACATATATGATAAGGTCAATAAAGTTCCCATAACTTCAATTCGTCGTCTGTCATCTTTCTTGGTTTTCCCGGATGTGTTTTTATCAACCAGTTTCTCTCGTTTTTTGCACTCTGTAATTGCACTTTTACATTACACACCATATGGAACCAAAACAATATGAGAAATCGAATATTTTTTTACTACGAAGTTTTACATTTTTAAAATCTAAATTAAATGAAATGGCACCCGATATCAATTGAGTATTGAAGCAGTCCCCCGAGGGTAGAATATAATTTAAGAATCGTATGGTGAGAATGACATTGTTCTTTAAAGTAAATATACAAAGGAAAATACTGAATATTCACGTAATTTGGGTCTCCTTATTTTTATAATTATTTACACACTGTAAACCTAACCTAAGATGGTATACTACACCAGGCGTTGAAGGACGTACGGTTACCTATATTTCCTTTCATCCACGTTTCTTGCATGGACTATGGTGGATTCTGGTCTTTTTTTTTTTTTTTTTTTTCAATCATACCAAATTTCCTTTATAGAGATCAAAATACACATTGTTCGTAAAGACTTTTATACCTTGTTTGTGAGATTTTATTATGTTTTTTTTTTAAATATGTTTATGTAAAGACAACTGCAACTTTCACCTTTGAAAATTTCTTCAAAATCTTTTTCTTTTTATACTTTGTATTACTTCAGTTTGAAAACATGAATTAATTGAAAAGAAAAAAAAAAGAAAAACCCAGATTTCAAAGTTCAAGGCAAATAAACATGATTTAAAAGGGGAAAGTCCATAAAAACGTACAAAATTCTACGCTATCAATCAACCGACCTAGGGAAACGCAACTTTCCTAGTCCTTCCTCTGTACGGCATTTTCCGGCGAAAATAGTGGGTTAAAACTGGTTTTATAAGAGAGAAAAATGTAGACTAATAAGATATAATAACATTTAAAACATATCCCGTCATTAAATAATACGCAAAAATATAGGTGATAAGTGTGTGTATTTATCTAGAAAACTGGTACTTATTTATTTTCCAAAATTAGATATGTATTTACAATATTGCGTAGAAATTTACGAAATAGAAATTAAAAATGGCAAAAGGCAAAAACAGGTGGTCGGTAAGTAGGTGAAAATATTCCAATTAGCGAGATTAAAAACTGCAAATGAACCTTAATTTTCTGCAATTATTCGGTAATCGCAGTCATGTTAAACAAATTTGTTTTTTTAAATATGCATTAAAATTGCTATGATGTTAGCACAGTTGATATCCAATGAGAATGCAATAATACGTAACCATATAAAAGTAAATATACTTAATTAGAAAACAGTTGCAGATCAAACAGTCAAGAGAGGATGATGGAATCAGATATTACTTATCCATGTCTACAGGTAAGGAACATATGTATTTATTAGAATTCAAAGCAAATGTCCTGATTTTCGACAATGTAAATAGGTAAGGTAGCAACCATTCTACTTCAAGCTATGTTTTTTTTCTTATTCAGATTTTTTTTTCGCGCGAAGCACAAATAAATGTATTTAGTTTTTTCGACGCAATCAATCAGATTATTTTTTTAAAACTTTATAAACATTATGAGGTATGGGGAAAATAGCATTCATAATATTTTTGATTTGTCATCTGCTTGACCAGAGTATTGTTTTTCATCTTTGGGGATCAGAATAATTTTTTTTAACAAAAACACACCCCACACCCGGGAAGTTAAATGGTCGTTCCCTGAAAAAAATGCGGATTTATTAGAATTCAAAGGTACGGTTATGATTTTCAATAATATATACAGGTAAGAAGAAAATGTATTTATTAGAATTCAAAGCAAAGGTCCTGATTTTCAACAATATTTATATACAGATAAAAACAAATATATCAATTTATTGGAAATCAAGGGTCCGGAATGTTCCAATCAGTTTCAACAATGTATAAAGGAAAGAAATAAAAATATATCACTAGTAATGAAAGGAAAGGTTTTGATTTTTGACAAAATAAATAGGTAAGAAAACATGGGGATTTATTAGAATACAAAGGAATTAAAGGTCCTTATTTTCAACAATGTACTCAGATAAGAAAAAAACGTAGGTAATTATAACAAATTAAAACAACGTTTCTGATTTTCAATAAAGCAGACTGGTAAGGCAAACGTACGTTATTATTAGATTTCAAAGGTACGGTTCTAATTTTCAATAATGTTTACAGGACAAAAAAAAAAAAAACACATGTATTTATCACAAGCATTCAAAACAAAGTTTCTAAATTTCAACAAAGTGGACAGACAATTAAGGCAATCATATTTATTTATTGGCATTCAATCAAAGGACCGGTACACAAAGGTCCCAATTAAAAAAAAAACAAAAAACAGAACGTTAAACAAACATTCACCTTTTGCAATATAAATCTTTAATGTTTTTAAAAAATATGCAAATGGATGAATATATATTTATTAAAGATCAAAACAAAAGTATTGAAATGTTTTGGTTTCTTAAAAATTCTTGTGAAGATGCATACATTGTTTGTTTGTGTTTATATATACATTTTCTGTGACTGTATCTTACATTAATTTGTAGGATCCTTTACTATAGATAATTTAGCTGATCTGTAACAATAACATCTTCATGCCTTATATATCATGTACTGCAGTACGCCGCTAGATTAAAACTGACGTGGAAAGGTAACACACGGCCAGCGAAAGCTCTATTTTTAAGAGCCCAGGTGGTCGTGTGGTCTAGCGGGACGGCTGCAGTGCAGGCGATTTGGTGTCACGATATCACAGTAGCATGGGTTCGAATCCCGGCGAGGGAAGAGCAAAAAATTTGCGAAAGCAAATTTACAGATCTAACATTGTTGGGTTGATGTTTAGACGAGTTGTATATATATATATTTCTATGTTTGATATATAATTATGTGCATACGTTGAGACTTTATTCTATCAAATAATTTGTTTTTCTTGAATTGTCTATTTTAATCAGATAGTCACATTTTCGAAAATAAATCTTAAAAGTATTTCTAAATATAAAATTGTTTGTTCATATTTAATCTTGGCTCATTAAGTATAATATTCAACGTAAACTGTACAAAATAAAATTCTTTACAATATTATTTGAAATGCGGACAGACTAACTTTTTTCATCATTAAATCCTCACATAAAAACACGTATTTATATTTTTTATCTCATATATGGTAGTAAAATGCGGGGTATAAGAAGAAGATTATGATGAAGAAAGAAGAACATTTTCCCTTTTAAAGTAGGCATATTAACAATTAAAATCATTAAATCGGGTGAATAAAACAGCATGGTATGATTAAATAATTTTCATATTGATTTACATGGAAATGATTTTGATATGAGATTCTTTGTTTCTAAAATTTAAGAATTATATCCAATCTTGGAAGTATTATATTGACTTTCAGTTTACTTCCATGATCCAATAAAGCTACATGTAAGTATTTATTCGCATATGATAAAAACTAGATCTAGGTCCATGTTGTCCAATACCAAGCCAAATAATGACGTCGAAGACGAGGCGCATTTTCTTTTCGATTGCAACAATTTTAAGGATGATCGAAATGATATGTTCCCTATCATTGTAAACGTTTATACCTATTTTTATAACTTGGACAGTTAAAACAAATTCATTTGACCAGCTTCTCAAGATTATTTTGCTTAAAGAATGACAGTAATATTTTTTCTGTCTATGTAAAAAATAACAAAGAGATGTGGTGTACAAATTATCCGTGTTAAAGAAGTAAATCACGAAAAACCTTGATGACTTCACGATCACATGACAAAACTATGTCTATGAGCGGATAGACACAAATTTCAGCAAATCGGAAAAGTTTTACATCCCAAATTATTTGTTCATACGGTAACATCTTTGACTGATCTGATTGTTACCAACAGACTTTTTCAAAAAAAGATCATTTTGTTTTTCGTTTATTGTTTTATACATAAGCAAGGCCGTAATTGTTTTATATTTTTCATTTCGGAGTTTTTATAATTGCGATATGGGTTTTTTTTCATTGCCCAGTGAACTATAATATTAGTAGACGATAACTTTTACGTGTTGAGATACATATTGGCAATCATACTGCATTTTCTTAAAAAAAAAATATCACGAAATGGAAAATATAAACTGATACTTTCTTTTTTCTTCTATAAATGAATATGTTATTATATCATGGAGGCATCATGCATTGGTGTCAACTGTATTACGCTTAGCTATATGCTGCTTCTGTTCGTGCTTTTGTTATAGGAGGGTGTGGATGGGGTTTACCGGATTGAGGAAAATGGAGGGAAAAAGAAAAATGGATAATGGGGTGCTTAGATATATATATATAATATCTTTTATGCTAAATATATATTTCACTGGAAAAGTATACTGAATCTTTCATAAATTGCGATCAATCTCAGACGTAAGTATTTTTGTAAAACCAACTCCTGCATTCTGGACATTGTTTTTTTTATGTAATCAATATGTTTTTACCCATTTTTTAAAAAAAATATTTTAAAAGATATTATATGTTTACAAAGCGAAAGAAGCACGCCATATTAGAATATTTGATTACTTTTTTTCATATATTGATTATAAAATTAACAGAGGGAAAACAGATGACGCAAAAACAAAAGAGAGTGACTTTTTTTATATAACGGCGACATAATCAATATATAAATTTGTTTACTTCGTTAACAGTGATGATTGATAGTCTATCTATTCGTGTATTTTAGGAGACATGACCTGTTAAAAGTATGTTATTTGACATATTATACATTCAAATACAAAATATCTTATTTTTGTTGAGATAGCTGCATTAGAAGCTTCCTACACTAAAATTTTATAAATTTATGTTTATACAAAATAAAAAGCACATTCCAGTTAAAAATTTTGAAATGTTCCACATACATAGTCGAAATTATGATACACTTTCCCAAAGATACATATGTCCCATACCTAAGTTTCTAACACACATGTCTGCATACTGCCACTAACACTTTTCGGATTTATGAATATTGTCTTCGCATGAATATAACGATTTCAAAGTTATGTATTTTCAGGTTTTATAATTCAAAAAAAATATCGTTTCAAACTACGTAATACCATGATAATGATAATGATGATAATGATAAAGATAATGATAATGATAACGATAACGATAACGATAACGATAATGATTATGATTATGATAATGATAACGATAATGATAACGATAATGATAATGATAATGATAATGATAATGATAACAATAACAATAATGATAATTGCAATATAATGGTATTAATTATTACCATAATAGTGAGTTTTAATTTAACAGATAATAAAAATAAAAAAATTGATAATGATAATGATAGTTAAAATAGTTGTTATTATCATTATAATATTATTCGTTCAAAGAAATTGCTGTTAGGAAGGAAATTAGATATAGTTATTTTGCATGACTCGCGTTGCGGGTTATTTAAAAGTGTGTACCACATTCAAAAGTTGTTTAAGATTATTTCGTACAGACATCACGATATTGATGATTTGGAATAAATCAGGTAAAAACGTTACCCTGATGACGTCAAGGTCACATGACAAATTATGTCTATGAGATGATGGAATCAGAGACTTGTTACATCTAAAATTATAATTATTCTTAAGTATAGCTTAGGTTATATCAACACGTACCGATTTTGAATGAGGTATACACAATTTACTTATAAATAATACCAATATTGAATAAACGTAAATTAATTTATTGACGTCACACAGCACTACATGACATAAGCTAAGCAGTGCGATTATAACATAAACGTTAAAAAATATTGCTAACTTTTCAGATGATGAAAAATACATCAGATGGAGTCAAGAATCTGACATGTCTGCAGAATGACGACGGCGGGAGACCGTTAGTGGTGAATCCCGCCCTTTTTGACTCGCATTTCAACTTGGCAATGATTTACATATCAGTTATAGCGGTGGCGCTTTTCATTGGAACTTTTGGAAACTTGATGATACTACTCGTAGCATTTTGGTCAAGAGGATTGAATAAAGTTGGTAAAGAATTTATGGTCAATCTGGCACTGGCCGATCTTTGTGTGGCTGCCATTGCTGATCCAATGTGTATTGTAGGTAAGAATAAACACATGATAGGTTAGAAATAAAATATTTGTCTCATTATAGATATCATTAGTTACATAGTGTGCTAGTGACCTAATACGGTATATATATGGGGTCAGTAAATTCCATATGGTATTTACTGACCCCATATATACCGTATTACATCACTAGCACACTATGTAACGCTAGTGATCTAATACGGTATATATATGGGGTGAGAGCGAAGCTCGAATCCCCATATGGTATTTACTGACCCCATATATACCGTATTACATCACTAGCACACTATGTAACGAATTTATCTTACCGACTATCTTAAGGATGTACTTAGGTGAGGTTTTGAAATAAGTGCTAAATGTTCGAACTCCTTAGTGTTTTTCCATACGATACAGGGTAAAATATTTTGCCCCACAACACCTATTTATCTTTTAACATAAGATTTAATAGCTCATAAAAGGTCATTTGACAAAATTTAAGCAGATTTTTTATTTTCTTTCTTTTGATTTGAGACCTAAGTAATACCGATGCAAATATAAAGTAAAATATAATATAAGGATGAGAGCCGTGGTGTAGTGGTTAGTGCATCGGACTACTAACACAAAGGTTCCTGGATCGATTCCCGTTTGGGATGAAAATTTCAGGAATTCAATTTTCGGCTCTTCCTTGACACCATCTGCGAGTATGGTCTTGAGGAAACGATGATAGTCCGTCGGAAGGGGACGATAAATGGCTGACCCGTGTTAAGAGAGCCATATCTCTTGCACGTTAAAGACACCTTTGTAGATTTCGAAAAAGAGTAGGCTAATGCCGCTACAAGGCAGTACTAGCACCCGCAAAGTGGAAACGGATTAATATAAGTTGCAAAACTTGTTTCCCAATCCACTATAAATAAATATGTTTTTTTTTAAAAATATGTTTAAACTAAGGTAAAAGTCCGAGTTAGCCTTTTCCCGCCATTTTTTATAAATCAAATATCTCGAAAAGGAGCTCAATGACCTATCATGATTTTTAGCTTATTTTGATCCTTAACTAATACTCTTCCAGCTTAAAGTATCAATTTTGAATTCTTGATTTATTCAATTTTACCTTAGTTCACCTAAGTACATCATTAGTTTACGTGTGAAATTTAGACTAGTTACATATTCAAATGAGCAAGTCTTTAATACTGTTTGACTTAAGAAACTACTTCCATTAATGCTACATAAACAGATGCAAACAATAACAACTGGTTAGGTTTTTATGTGTTTTATTAATTTATTTCAATCTTAATCATCAATTTCTTCGTCTATTGAAACCTTCACGATTTTTTTCTCAGTGCCGTTTTGTTTTATTAAGGGATGCAACACCACTACTAACCGTGTATGAAATAAGCCTCGCCACACTACTACCTAATATGGAATATAAAGGGATGTAACTCCACTAATAACCGTGTATGAAATAAGCCCCGCCTCCCTACTAACCTAATATAAAATATACACGGTCTCCACGAGGACGCTTTTAACCAAACACATTCCTAGAAATGTATAGAAGGTAAGATAAAAAGATATGATGTGATGTTATTGTGAGACTTCTCCCCACCAGAGACCAAATGACGTAGAAGTTATCAACTAACGATTATCAATTGGCCTTCGACAATGAACAATACCGATGTGAAGCGTCTACTGTAGAAATATCTCAATGGATTAGTTACAGAATAAATTATGTACCTACTCATAACAAATTCAAAATTCAATCTGTATTGTTTTACTCTAATCGTACCAACGGTTACCACTAATGGAACTAGAACTGTTTACCCAGCGTTCCCAGTTTATGTAGGTACTTGAATTCCGTAATTCCTATTTTTCGGTATAATGTTGTCCATCGACTATTGTCTATCTGATTATCTGTACAAATTCAATCATTGGTTTCTGGTTGGGCTCGTGTCGTTCAATCAATTTTTTTTATTTTTATAATTGTGTGTCCCTCGGTTTAAATTTGTTTTTTTAGATTAGTTTTAACTTTATCGCTTAGTGACTATTACATAGCGGTATATTACTGTTGCCTTTATTATGGACTGCTTCCCTGTTCGTTTGATTAATCTTTGGTTCAAGTTTCATTATCCTGTATAGAGGGGGGGGCAAGGGGTTTAACTGTTATGCTGTTATGGGGCAATTTAATTCTTTGTTATCTGTTATTTTGAAAATATATTTGCTGTTAGCTGTTATTGTCTTATTCTTTGTTAGCTGTTATTGGGCTTTTAGTTTTTTTGTTATCTGTTATTGTGATAATGTATTTGCTGTTAACTGTTATTGAAAATTGGAATGTTAGTATTTTTTTTGACAGTCAATATTCGGTATAAATTGAAGAACTTTGGCCATTGGGGTCTACCACTACTAATATGTTTGTCCCGTATTCAGAGAAGGATGCCACTAACATATACCCATCACAGAAGTGAGGTCCAGGACAATTCAAGTATATCTTATGATTATCCTTTGTAATAAATTCCATTTTTTTTTATGAATGTGTATTTAGAATTATCTTAAATTTTTGTATGAGAATAATGTTCCTTGTTTTCCGTACGAACATATTAAATTAAAACAATTCTTAATATGACAAAAAGGAAAACATATGGCCAGGAATATCTGACAAGGATCTCAATTAAGGACTAGGTCCTAACAACCACTTAACCTTTTATATAATATGGTACATAGACTCAGCTCTGTAATTCTTTTCAAAGCAGACCCAAATGCCTTGTACAATGAAAGTTCCAACCATGTTCTTGGGTCCGAAGATGCACATAAATCATTACAAACAAAGATTTATTTCGTTTCAAGCCATTGTTTCCCTACCAAACTATGTATTCTACTTACTAGTATATATATACACTTGGTACAATCAAAAACCTCAGCTGATAAAAAATTGTTCAAATAAGGCCTTTGAAAATAGTGGAATAAATTGCTTTTAGAGTTTCAAAATTCGTTCAAAGTACTTGATAAATTGCATGCTTATAATTGGTGCTTTTGATTTTTCTACCATATATACCACTTTGCCTCATAGTTTTATTAAGAAAAATTCACACCCTCATTAAATGGTCATTTAGAAAAAGTCAGAATATTCAAACTCTTTTAGGTCACTTTTTTGATTAGCAACAAAGGGAGCTTCAGTCAATATATATAAACAATACACCAACGTTTCATGAGAACTGCTAAAAACATTTTTGTGTTAATGTCTGAAAACTGGAAAATCACACCTTTTTAATTAATAAAACCCGTTAACTTGGAAACGTAAAATCTAAAATTTATAAAAATTGAAAGTTACCTCATGTTAATAGATATAAACAATTCACCAAAATTCCTTGCTTTGTGAAAGCATTTTTGAGATATTATCAGAAAACTGAAAAAAACACCAATTTTATTGAATAAAAACCCATTACCCAGAAACTTAAAATCTAAAATTTATAAAAAAAAAAAAAAAAAAAAAAAAAGGGAGCTCACGTCAATAGATATAAACAATTCCTCAAAGTTTAATGCAAATGGTTAAAGAGTTTTTGAGTTAATGTCCGACATGTTGACAACAGACGGACAACAGTATACCATAATACGTTCCGTAAACGAGCGTATAAAAAATATTATAATATATTGAGTAGTAATTTAAACACATTCTAGATACATAAATTAATACTAAAAACATAGTCATAAAAAATGGAATGCATTACAAAGGATTATATCGTAATAAGAAATACTGATTTGTCAAAGACCGAATTATTTTAATATTTCATTTACTGTTATCTGTTTTTGTCTTTTTTAATTCCTTGTTATCTGTTATGAGCCAAATCAATTTGCTGTTTTGCTGTTATTGGGACCCCCCTTGCCCCCCCTCTGTATAAGTATATTTTATAAGAAACATTTTTTTTTATATTTTTGTGTGTGTTAAATCCCTAAAAAAAGTGCCGAAAAAAAATCTTTTGAATATGAATGCATCAACTCGATGAGATTTATTGAGCTTGTCTTGAGATGTTTGTACATTTGTTTTATTGGAACCCGGAGTTATCTCTCAATGTCCAATTTGGTAAGGTTTTAAGATTGCCATGTTGGATTGCTGCCTCTTTGATGTGCAAATAGCCTTTCACCAATTGTGATCAATCTAGATCTTAACAGGTAAATGTTAGCTGCAATTCATAAGTTAAGTCATCTGTAAAAGGCACCGAAATGACCAATGTAAAACAATTCAAACAAGAACACTAACGACCTTATTTGTGTACAAAAAAATAACGATCTATAACAAATATGTAACAAAGCAACAAACGACAACCAATGAATTACAGGCACCTGACTTGGGACAAGCAATATACATACTGAGTTAGGATGCTTTAAACATGTTAGCGGGATCTAAACCCTCCCCCTAACCTGTGACAGTGGTGTAACAGTAAGATATAAGAAAGAAACATGTTAGCGAGATCTAAACCCTCCCCCTAACCTGTGACAGTGGTGAACAGTACAACATAAGAAAGAAACATGTTAGCGGGATTTAAACCCTCCTCCTAACCTGTGACAGTGGTGTAACAGTACAACATAAGAAAGAAACATACAAAACATGCATATATGTATGTTTTCTAAAATAGGGGTTCTCAGAGGCCGAGTCGAAAAAGCGAGACATAGCGATCCTACATTTCGTCGGCGTCGTAGTCGTCGTCGTCGGCGGCGGCGGTGGCGTCCACAAATATTCACTCTGTGGTTAAAGTTTTTGAAATTTTAATAACTTTTTTAAACTTTCCTCGTTTCCCACATAAACTTTGGACAGAAGCTTGTTCATGATCATAAGATAGTATCCAGAAGTAAATTTTGTAAAAATTAAATTCCATTTTTTTCCGTATTTTACTTTTAAATGGACTTAGATTTTCTGCCAGGAAACAACACTTTCACTCTGTGGTTAAAGTTTTTAAATATTAATATCTTTCCTATACTATCCTGAATTTTCACCAAACATATACAAAAGCTTGTTTATGATCACAGGCTAGTATCTAGAAGGAAATTTGTCAACATTTTGTACCTGTTTATCTGTATTTTACTTATAAATGAACTTGGTTTTGCTTCCAGTTAAACTTACATACAGTCTGCATTTAACGTTTTTAAAATATTTTTTGATTCATAAACTATCTTGAATTTTTACCAAACTTGGACAGAAGCTTCTTACAATCAAAAGATACAAGTAGTATTGAGAGGAATATTTTTATTGATTCTTTTCCTCATTTTTGTTAAGTCTGCGATTAACAGCAAAAGTAGGCGATACACTTGGTTGATGGGTCCACGGAACCCTTACGATATTTTTGATGATACATTGTATTACCTAAAGAAAAGGTATAGTTCATCTACTGTAAAACGTCTCAACATTGAGGCTGTCAATTCAAACCTCGAACGTAGCAACTGCGTTTAAATCTAACCTTAATTGACTAGGATTGTCAGTTTTCCTTCCCACGATCAATAGTTCTCTGAAGACACTTAGGCTCCATTTGCATATACTAACTGACCACGACGATATAGCAAATAGTGGCTAAAGTGGCGTCTAAAAGCTGCAATCATTCTATCAGTCCATTATTTCTAGAATAAAAAATAAAAACAAATATTCTCAGTCTGTCGTTAATATGGTAGATGCATTTGTATGCAATTTTTGACATTTGTCGTTTAATTAAGGAATGACAAATATTTTTTTATGTCTATACGAAATTATAAAAAAACCGAATAATTCTCGTAGCAGGTTATTTTAAAGTGTGCACCACATTTTTTGTGTTATTTCGAAACTACAGAATAAACAATATATCATAGTCGTTCCTTATACATGTAATTTAAATCTAAATTTCATTTTAAGCCGGAGTAATTCATGAAAAATTAATGATGACGTCACGGTCACATGACAAAGTTATGTCTATGAGCTGATAGACAAAATACTGCCAGTCAACCAGAAGACGCATTACACATTAGCAGTCTGCACGGTTAGCCACTAATTTGATGCCCCAAACTATTTAAGTTTCATTCGGACTAGTAAGTTTTTGCAAAACTTTGTTTGGACCCATAAAAGAAAAATGTCAGAATATTGGTCTTAGGACTAGTAGTTGAAAAAGGTTTTAGTGCAGGCGGCATTAGATTAAATTATTAATGTATTAAACTGTCTTTGTAGGTGTGATAAAAGGTGAGCATTTTTTCAGTGATAAGCCATGGCTGTGTAACCTGATCGCCAGTATGTGTCTGACCGCCTGTTTCTGTGCTTTCGCCAGTCTAACCATGCTGTCATTGAACCGGTACGTCTATCTCTGTCACAACGAGATATACGACAAAATGTACGGACGTATAACTTGCATTGTTATATGCGTAATGTGTTGGATTGCTGCCTTCCTTTGTGAGTTCCCGAATTTCATCGGATGGGGCGGCCATTACTTTGACCAAGAGGCCAATCAATGTATCTGGGATCGAACAAGCAGCTTGTCTTATACTCTTTTTGTAGCGATTGGCTTAATTGGTTTTCCTCTTCTGACGATGACGATTTGCTTCATTCTTATATTTCGTCGGATTTGGAACACCAAGAAAGCCCTTTACGATATAGACGAAGGAAAAGATGGACGGATGGGGAAGGTCATGGTAGAGAGTTTCCGAGCAGCCAAGACTATATTTGTCATCTTCGTGGTTTTTGTCATCTGCTGGACACCGTATGCTGTGGTCATTGCCATTGATGTGGAGAACACACTTCCAATGCCCGTACACCTGTTTCTTACACTTCTAGCACATCTCCATTCGAGTTGCAATTTCATAATTTACTTCGTTGGAAACAAGAGGTTCCGAGTAGTTCTGGGACGCATCTTGGGATGTCATGACAAAACAGCTATTCTGTCCGAAACCAAGAGTTCCAGTGTTCCTGATAGTCCAGGTACAACCAGATATAATAATTTTAGTGGAATAAAACCACAGCTGAAGATTACTAAGAAACAAACATCGACCGGATCAGATTCCTATGATGGTCATATATGATTTGACATATTATCTCGGGGTTATAACTTTGGTTTTTTTTTCAGTTTTCATGCCTTGATCATGTTAAAGTATTTTGTTAAGGTACTGTGTATCAACTTAAACTCAGTGGAGGATACAGAAATTTTCATAAAAAGGGGGGTATGACACTGACTGCCTCAGTCATGCTTCAATGTTTCCCTAAATAATCAACCAAATTCCCACAAAAGGTGGGTCTGGGACCTTTTGAGAGCCCTCTAAATCTGCCTCTCGAACTTAAGTTCTAAACACATTTCTGGGGTGTGAACCTTTAAAATTATAATTTTGACTCCAAAATATGTATACTGTTTTAAAACAAGGACATATGATTTTGTGAGGGCAAACATAACTAGAATTGCCATTGCAAGCAATAGCGGATGTCACCCTTCCCCCAATTGACACTAAGCGGCAGCCATTCCAAAAACTTTTAACAGTGAACGCACATGGCAATACATCTTTCTGTAAATTTTCAGTACATTCAGAGCATTTTTAGAAAATTTCACATTTTTGCTGTTTCCATGGCAACGGCAGCCATTTTGAAAATTCCAAAGTCAAAAGTCTCATCTATACATGCCAGTTAACAATAATATTAAGTTTCATTAAGTTTGGAGCATTTTGAAAATATTTGACATTTCTGCAGTTTCCATGGCAACGGTGGCCATTTTGGAAATTCCAACTTCAAAAGTCTCATGTAGACTTGACAGTCAACAAATATAGTAAGTTTCATCAATTTTGGAGCATTTTGAAATTTTTGACATGTTTGACATTTTGGCTGGTTTCTATGGTAACAGATACCATTCCAAATTTCTAATGGCAGATACCACATTGGTACATGGGAGGAAACATACCATCAGAGTTTCAATGGATTTGACCTACCATTTTAAGGAAGTAAATGCCACTTTTTAAGGTTTTTTAAAGCGTTTTGACCATTTTTGCCTTGTTTCCATGGTAACACAAGACATTTTCGAAATTCCAACGCCAAATTTCACATCTTCCAATGTTGCTCATCGTTACTGTGAAGTTTCATTAAATTTGGAGCATTTTGATATTTTTGAAATTTTTGGTATAGTATCCATGGCAACATAGTAGTTCCAATGAATGCCAAAAATCTTCAAAAACAAGTATATGGCCGGCACCTACATTGTATCAAAATATAATGATTCTAAGTTAAAGCATCTCAAAATAATTCACCAAAACCAAAAAGTGGAATTTTTTTACATTTGTTCCGTTTCCATGGTAACGGCAGCCATTTTTAATGGTTCTATGACCTACTGCAACCCGAAATTTTGTGTTCCTCATTATAGTTGACTATCACTAAGATTGGTTCCATTGCCTTCAAAAAATCTTCCGGACAAAAATCATTGGAAGAATAAGAATAATAACTAGAATTGCCATTGCAAGCAATAGCGGATGTCACCCTTCCCCCAATGGCCACTAAGCGGCAGCCATTTCAAAATTGTTTAACAGTGAATGCACATATATGCATTGCAGTACACCTTTCTGTAAATTTTCAGTACATTGAGAGCATTTTAGAAAATTTCACATTTTTGCTGTTTCCATGGCAACGGCAGCCATTTTCAAAATTCCGAAGTCAAAAGTCTCATCTATACATGCAAGTTAACAATAATATTAAGTTTCATAAAGTTTGGACCATTTTGAAAATATTTGACATTTCCGCAGTTTCCATGGCAACGGTGGCCATTTTGGAAATTCCAACTTCAAAAGTCTTATTCAGACTTGTCAGTGTACAATCATATTAAGTTTCATCAATTTTGGAGCATTTTGAATTTTTTGTAATTTTTGACATTTGGGATGGTTCCTATGGCAACAGAGACCGTTCCCAAAATTGAATGGCATATACCACATTGGTACATGGGAGGGACCATACCATCAAAGTTTCAATCAATTTGACCTACCATTTTAAGAAAGTAAATGCCACTTAAAGGTTTTTGGACCATTTTGACCTGTTTTGCATTGTTTCCATGGTAACGGCAGACATTTTCGACATTGCAACACCAAATTACACATCTACCAATGTTGCTCATCATTACTGTGAAGTTTTATAAAATTTGGAGCATTTCCATATTTTTGAAATTTTTGGTGTAGTATCCATGGCAACATAGCAGTTCCAATGATTGCCAAAATCAGCCAAAACCAGTATATGCCCGGCACCTACATTGTATCAAAATATAATGATTCTAAGTTAAAGCATTTCCAAATAATTCATCAAAACCAAAAACTGGAATTTTCCATTATTTTTCCGTATCCATGGTGATGGCAGCCATTTTTTAGTTCCAAAGTTGCACTGCAATTGGAAAGTCAGGGTTCCTTGTTATAGTGCACCATCATTCAGATTGGTTCCTTTGGCTCTGAGAAAACTGCCGGACAAAACTAGGTGGAAGAAAAATAATAATAATAATAATAGTGAAAAAGAAACAGAGGAATAGCAATATGTCACCCGACATTGTCGATCGGGTGACATAACTAGAATTGCCATTGCAAGCAATAGCGGATGTCACCCTTCCCCCAATGGCCACTAAGCGGCAGCCATTTCAAAATTGTTTAACAGTGAATGCACATATATGCATTGCAGTACACCTTTCTGTAAATTTTCAGTACATTGAGAGCATTTTAGAAAATTTCACATTTTTGCTGTTTCCATGGCAACGGCAGCCATTTTCAAAATTCCGAAGTCAAAAGTCTCATCTATACATGCAAGTTAACAATAATATTAAGTTTCATAAAGTTTGGACCATTTTGAAAATATTTGACATTTCCGCAGTTTCCATGGCAACGGTGGCCATTTTGGAAATTCCAACTTCAAAAGTCTTATTCAGACTTGTCAGTGTACAATCATATTAAGTTTCATCAATTTTGGAGCATTTTGAATTTTTTGTAATTTTTGACATTTGGGATGGTTCCTATGGCAACAGAGACCGTTCCCAAAATTGAATGGCATATACCACATTGGTACATGGGAGGGACCATACCATCAAAGTTTCAATCAATTTGACCTACCATTTTAAGAAAGTAAATGCCACTTAAAGGTTTTTGGACCATTTTGACCTGTTTTGCATTGTTTCCATGGTAACGGCAGACATTTTCGACATTGCAACACCAAATTACACATCTACCAATGTTGCTCATCATTACTGTGAAGTTTTATAAAATTTGGAGCATTTCCATATTTTTGAAATTTTTGGTGTAGTATCCATGGCAACATAGCAGTTCCAATGATTGCCAAAATCAGCCAAAACCAGTATATGCCCGGCACCTACATTGTATCAAAATATAATGATTCTAAGTTGAAGCATTTCCAAATAATTCATCAAAACCAAAAACTGGAATTTTCCATTATTTTTCCGTATCCATGGTGATGGCAGCCATTTTTTAGTTCCAAAGTTGCACTGCAATTGGAAAGTCAGGGTTCCTTGTTATAGTGCACCATCATTCAGATTGGTTCCTTTGGCTCTGAGAAAACTGCCGGACAAAACTAGGTGGAAGAAAAATAATAATAATAATAATAGTGAAAAAGAAACAGAGGAATAGCAATATGTCACCCGACATCGTCGATCGGGTGACATAATAACAAAGAAACGGAGGAATAACAATATGTCACCCGACATTGTCGATCGGGTGACATAATAATAAAAGTGTGTTTTATTTTGGTAAAAAAACGATGCACTAATTAAAGATATACATGATCTCACGAAACCCGAGGAAAGAAAATCAAGTAAAATGTTTTTTTTCATAAAATCACCAAATGTCATCATCAAAAATTTGCATTATTTTCGTCGTCTTTAATAATAGATCTTAAAGAGAGAAAGAAACTATTGTTTACAATCTGCCACATTTGACATGTGATTTTATATAGACAATAATAGTGCATTGACTTGACATATCAACGATATAAGGATGAGGCTTAGAAACGGGGAAATGCGAGGCTGTGCCGAGTAGTTCTTTATACTGCAATAAAAAAAAAACATTTTCAATTGTTGTTTAATGCGTTAAGGTTATTTATTTGATTTAAATATTGGGGGAAATAGCCTTTAAAAAGGCCTCGCATCATGCTTGCAATAGAACATTTTTATGATTTTGTTTCTTCAAATACTTTAAACAAACATATGAAACTGACACGATCGATAGTGTATTAAAAAATACATGTTTGTATTCTGAACTTTTTGCTTCATTCCAGAAAACATTTTCACTTGCTTGTACTGTGGAAATTAAATGTGTATTAATTTGTGACACTTAGTGAATGTTGAATGCGTAGTTAAACTCAAGGTAATTAAAAGATTAGCATTATGTAATTCTAATCTTTTGATCTTCATTCAGTGACACCTAGGTTCAGCATTTCAGGTGTGAACAACATTTCGTATGAATGATATACGCGAGTCAGTTATAGTTATAGACACAGAAATGTAAGAAAAAGAATTAAAATGAATTTACGGGAGAAATAAGGTCGCACAATAACTGGATAGCTGTTGTATATTTTTATATATTTTGCATAAAGCTCAGTCACTTTTAAATGAATTATGACTTCTGATTAGTTTTGTAACGATAAAATACTGAATTATTTTAATTGAATAAATTTATAAATAAAAATAGCCTTCTAAACACGAGTGTATGAAGTAAAAATTGTACCTTTTTAAATTAAAATCGCCAACCTTTAATATTTCAAACAGATTGCAATTATATAATTAGTCCATCCAAAGCGATCTTTATTTACCTATTTAGGAATTAATGTTCTCATCAAAATATTTTAAATCTCACAACGCATGCATGAATACTTCAGCTATTTGAAAAAAAAATGTTTTAAAAAATTGACAGGAAATTTAAGGATCCTCTTGGAATGGAATCGAAAAATTACGAATAGAATTTCTTTTCAAGTGTGAAAAACGTCAACCAAATTTATTCATAATCGGGAACGTCCTTATATTAAAATAGTCTTCTTCTCACAACGAATAATACTTTAGCTATTTGACCAACGATGTTTAAAAAAAAGACAACGAATTTAATGTCATCTTAATTTCCCTATTTTTGAATGTAATTATAAGTCTGTTCAACTGGCTAGAATACCCCTAAAGCGGACAAGCAGTTTATTCTTTAAATTGCTGTCATTGAATATCAAGAAAGAAAATAATTCCCGAAATCAATTTGAAACTTTAATACTCAAAAGTTTTCCTAGAAAATATTCACATCCCTTGGGGTTTATTAGTGTACGTCCAGTTGCATATGTTTTACATGAATGTCGGAACAATTGTGATGATGTCGAATTTCTTCCTTTATTGGAGAACGATCTAATTGATATATATACATTTGTGATTTTACTATGTTCATAACTTCGATGAACCGAAGCAAGTTATTATATCGACCTGTATTTAAATCAAATTGGTCCTCTACTTCTTCTACTTCTTTTTCTTTTGGTATACAATAGTCTATCGAATTCGATGATTACATACTGTTGGCATTCGTGGACTAGTCTATTTACAAAACTGTTACCCCAATTTACACAAAATGTATGTTTCTTTCTTATGTTCAATGTATACATGTATATATTTTAAATTGCGATATAGCTCCGTAACTTTCTATCCAGGCGTAGAAATGAATCGTCGACAAGTGCGTACATTTTTTTTTAAATCAATATTTCTGGTATGTTCCAATCTGTCCTTTACTATTGACAACGAGTATATATTACATTTTCCCAAATTAAACCCTTGGGAAAAAAAATGTAAATAGATTTTTATTTTATCAAATCTTTTTTTTTTGTATTATTTATATTTTTATAAATAATATTCTTTACACCAGTAATGTTATTTATAAACAAGCGTATGAGTTTAGTAATGACTAGTATATTATATCACTTTCAGACACGCAAGACAGAGATGTATATTATACACCTGATAGTTCAAAATGGAGAGTTATAAGTTATCGGCCGTGTACACTGATCAATACCTACAGAAGTGAAACGATGCATGAACTTGCAAGCCCGACAGGAAATCGCTTGAATACCTGGACATGTCACCTCACACCCCTCACAATACCTTTGGGAGTAATACCTTTAGTCATGCTGGTGATCAGATAGGGAAGATCCGAATTTATTTGAATAAAATTTATTACTTTAAAGAATTATAAACGAATTAGATTTACGAAAACAGTTTTCACGGAACACTTATTTATGATTTAAACTTTGACTTTTTAACTAATTCCAATATTAACAGACTGTGGTTATTTAAAAAAATTAAGAACATTTTCCGTATCAAGTTAGTTTGTCAGATAAAACAACCGTACGATTGACAAGATATCGACACGCAATTACGACTACATCGGTTACTGTAGTTTTGGTCCTTTGTGGTTTATAGACATATCGTGATTTTTCATCGGGGAAGACGACAAAATGGCGGAACGCAGAGAATTGATACTCTAAATTTAAAATCGATGGTGATCTCTTATCTAGCGGAATAAAACTTTAATATCTATAAATTTGAGCATTTCAATATAGAATGGACATAATATCAATTTTTGATTTTTTTGCGAAGTTTCCCTTTAAAGGGAAATTCCGCGATTTTTTACTTATCATCTAATTATGTTCATCTTAACATAAAAAACACATTTGCAAAGTTTTAAATCTATATTCCTTCTAATAACGGAGAAAATCAAGTATTTGTAACTTTTTTGGTTGAATTCTCGAGTGGGTCGTGACGTTTTAGCCCGATTTGTTGAATTCTGGGAAAAAATAAAATCTGTTTAACTCTTATAGCTTATCGACAATATACGTAATTAAAAGCGCACAGCTGACGAATGGTCGTAGTTATTAACCACAATATAAGAATGAACGAAAATGAATATGCATATACCGTTTTGTATTGATTGAATTAAACTCCTATAAAATTATCTCCAGTAAATGTTTTCGAATAAATTTCAATAATTATTGTTGAGATTTTTTCACAACATATTTATTGAACATTTTTACTGATATTGAACTGAAAATATTTCCGTTCTATTTACCGTTATTGTTTTGATAATCATTTCAATGCAACTAATGTGTGAGCAAAGTGTGTATATTATTTTGTAAAGACCTGTAAAGGTCACTGTATATTTCTCGGCTTGAGGTTAATTCGTTTACCTTGTAGCTATTTAGCCGCAGGTGTGAGTTCAAACGTACACAGGTATGAATGTTGTTATTTGGAAAGGATAAACAGAAAGGATTAGAAAGAGTATGCTGTATTCAGTACACTAAGATTTAATACACGATGAGAATAAAGATACAATAATTAAATTGTGTAAATTAATTGAAAATAAAATTCAGATTCATAATTCCGAAAGTGTATAAAAATAAAAGGAAACAATTTTGGATTACTTCCTTAGCGGCAATTGGCGTAAAGATTCAAATATGAAGTAAAAAATAGTAGTTTTAATCTTTAATAAAAACTAAATGCAATATTTCCCAATTTGATATACCATTGCACATCTGTTTGATATCATTGACTTTACCGGAATTTCTTAACTTGTATTCAAATCTGACTGTGTTTAATGCTCATAAAACTATCGCAATTTTAAAGTTTATATTTGAAAAAAAAATACAACATACAACATGCATGATTTTTTTTTAGTTTCTTTTTAACATTTCATTCTTACATAATTAAATTCATTTGACAATCATTTACACGAACTTTTTGTGAAAAGAATACCAATGATCTAAGCTAAGGCATTATTTTTTTTGAGGATTTTTGTACATATTTTTTTTAAAATTCTATGATAATATTTGTGCAATGTTGAACATGATAGCCGTCATTAATCCAAATAAGTAATACAGTAGTTGTAATAAAATTTATATTTTAGTCATGCATAACTGATATTGACAAATTTAGAATAGTTCGTCCATACATCGTTGTTCTTGAAACAATCATTATTAGTATACGTGTAAGTTTCCTGACGTATAAGCGCCATTGAGGATGAGCTCTAGAGAAAGCAGACTAGTAGCGTTTCGATAGTTTGTTTGTTGGGAAAGGAGAGGAAATGCAACCACTTGTACAGATAAACGACAGAATTACCATACAAGCATTTATAGTCAACACAACCAGAAAGAGTCCCATCGTTGGACGGGGAATATGAAGGCTTCCAAGAATGAACAAGTGACATGTCTACCTCTGAACAGTTAGAAAACGGACTATAACATCGACCGCTTGTTCTTGATATTTGAAACTGCATGCATATATACGTATACGTTTATGATAGTGATGAGTTCTTGCGTCTGACAAAACTAAATTCCTTCATGGTTATATCTTGCCATACGTTTATATTGGTTTGTAAGGTGATTACTCAAAATCGTTATTTGAAGATGTAGATTCATTTCAATACAGAAATTTCGTCTATATATTAATTTTCACAAGTGTATACCACGGAGAAGCTCTGAAGGTACATTACTCCCATTTTGTTTGGGTGTGAACCATCGATGTTTATTTACAGCAATATCAAAGAATAAGATGATGATGGTAGAAAGAACTATGGGCGTCATGTGGCAAATATTACATGCATATCGGACCATGAGTTGTCAATCTGTATGAAAAGATTTCCAATACAACCATATTATTGAGAAGGAATGTTTACATGCTATACTCTCGTACTAGTATTACAGGGTTCTTGTGGCGTCCACCTTAGACACACATCTTTTTAACGATGTTTAAAAAAAAGACCGAACCAATTTAATGTCATATTTCCCTTGAATACCAAGAAAGAAAATAAATCACGAAATTGATTTGAAACTTTGATACTCAATAGTTTCCCAGCAAAATATTCACATCCCTTGGGGATAATTAGTGTTCGTCCAGTGGCATATATAACAATTGTGATGACGAATTCCTTCCTTTGTTCGAGAACAATCTTATTGAAATATAAATCTGTGATTTTACTATGTCCACAACTTCGATGAACCAAAGCAAATTATACATCGACCTGTATTTAAATCAAATTGTTTCTCTTCTTCTTCTTCTTCTTCTGGTATACAATAGTCTATCGACATTCGATGATTACATACTGTTGGCATACGTGGACTAGTGAGGCCCCTCATGGGGGGGGGGGTCCTAGTAATCACATAATCACCATTTTTTTGCCAATATAATCACATAATCATTAAATATTTGCTTATCTTTAGTAATCAAATAATCATAAACTAAAAATACAGTCCTAGGTAATCAAATAATCATGAAATATTTGGCTTAATAATCAAATAATCATTAAAAAAACGGCCAAGTAATCACATAATCAAAAACCCCATGAGGGCCCTCACTAGTCTATTTACAAAACTTTTACCCCAATTTATTCAAAATATATGTTTTTTTCTTATGTTCAATGTATACATGTATATATTTTAAATTGCGCTATAGTTCCGTAACTTTCAACCCAGTCGTATAAACGAATCGTCGACAAGTGCGTACATTTTTTTAAATCAATATTTCTGGTATGTTCCAATCTGTCCTTCACTATTGACAATGAGTATATATTACATTTTCCCAAATTCACCCTTGGAAAAAATATTTAAATAGATTTTAATTTCATCAAATCTTATTTTCTGGGTATTATTTATATATTTATGAATAATATTCTTTACACCAGAAATGTTATTTATAAACAAGCGTATGAGTTTAGTAATGACAAGTAAGACAGAGTTGTATATTATACATCTGATAGTTCAAAATGGAAAGTTATAAGTTATCCGCCGTGTACACTGATCAATACCTGCAGAGGTGAAACGATGCATGAACTTGCAAGCCCGACAGGAAATTAATCGCTTGAATACCTGGACGTGTCACCTCACACCCCTCACAATACCTTTGGAAGTAATACCTTTAGCCATGCTGGTGATCAGATGAGGGAAGATCAGAATTTATTTGAAAAAAGTTTACAATTTTCACAGAACACTTATTTATGATTTCAACTTTGACTTTTTACCTAATTCCAATATCAACAGTTTAAAAACAACAGACCATGGTAATTTAAAAAAATAAGAATATTTTCCGTATCAAGTTAGTTAGTTGGATAAAACAACCGTACGATTGACAAGATATCGACACGCAATTACGACTACATTGGTTACTGTAGTTTTGTTCCTAATTTGTGGTTTATAGACATATCGTTTTTATTAATCGGGAAAGAAGACAAAATGGCCGAACGCAGAGAATTGATACTCTAAATTTAAAATCGATGGTGATCGCTTATCTAGCGGAATAAAACTTTAATAACTATAAATTTGAGCATTTTTATACTGAATGAACATAATATCAATTTTTGATTTTTTTGCGAAGTTTCCCTTTAAAGTCTTTCCGAATTGACTTAATTTACACAGAAATATTTGCCACTGGTCTTTACTTAAACAACGATTCACTCATAAAATTACTTAAAAAGTGTGAGGTAAATGTATTGTAAATTACCAATTCACCAACATTCCAACTGACTCCATTTTCAGAAATCGACATCTGTAACAAACATAAACTTTTAGCTACCGCTTTACAAGCAGAACCGAATACAATGGAATACTATGTATTGGCTTCCGAAGCTACACACCTTACAAATATAGATTTATTTCGTCTTCAAGCCATTGTTCCACTACTAAATTGTCTATTCTTCTTACCAGTACACTTGGTACAATCAAAAACCTGATAATAAATTGTTCAAATAAGGCCTTCGAAAATAGTGGAATTAATTACTTTTGGAGTGTCAAGAACTCGTTGGAAGTACTTGATAAATTGCATGCTTATATTGGTGATTTTGAATCTGTTCAAAGTTTTGATTTTTCTACCCTGTATACCACATTGCCTCACATTCTCATTAAGAAAAAATTCACCCACCTAATTAAGTGGGCATTTAAAAAGTCAGAATGTGAATATATATGTTCAAACTCTTTAAGGTCATTTTTTAGTAGCAATAAACAAAAAAACTATGTCAATTGGACATGCTTTGACACTATATATGCCCTTGAATTTTTACTAGATAACATTTTTGTTCGCTTTGGAGATTCCGTATATCGTCAGGTTATTGGAATTCCAATGGAGACTAACTGTGCACCACTTATTGCGGACATGTTTTTGTATTGCTATGAGTTACAATTTATGACAAAAATCAGCAAAGACCCATCGAAACAACATCTCATAAACAAATTTAATAATACTTTTAGATATTTGGATGACATTTTGGCTCTCAATAATGACGACTTCAGTATGTATACTAAAGAAATTTATCCTGTTGAACTTACTTTAAATAAAGCTAATACTAACAATGACCACTGCCCTTTCCTCGATCTTGATATTTATATCACTAACGGAAAGCTTAATACTAAAATTTATGATAAAAGAGATGATTTTTCATTTCCTATAGTTAATTATCCATTTTTTGATGGTGACGTTCCATTGTCACCATCTTACGGTATGTATATATCTCAACTTGTACGATTCGCTCGTGTATGTAACAATGTTTTAGATTTTAACGAGAGAAATTTATGTATTTACTGAAAAATTATTACACCAGGGTTTTTGATATCACAAACTAGTCCAAACATTTACTAAATTTTATCATCGGTATAAGAACATCATTCGTAAATATAGCTCAACATGCAGACTTCTTATACGTTCAGGTATTTCACATCCAATTTTTTATGGAAATATTCTTTATAAAGCACAAAAATGTCAGTATTCACCTCAGAAACTAACAAAACCTTTAAATAGACTTATCAAGAAGGGATATAGTTACGATACTGTTGTCAGGTCACTAAAGATTGCTTATTTTGGCGTTAATATTGATTCACTTATAGGGTCTTTGCATCGGAACTAAACACATTTATTAAAAAACCAGTTGTTGGCATGACACGGGTTATGTTCTTCTCATATATGTTATGATGGTATGATACTAAACCCCTAACGGGAAGGATTGTGCCTGATATTCATATGATGAAATCATAATCTTTCAATCTGTTTAATTGAAGTCTGGAGCTGGCATGTCAGTTAACTGCTAGTAGTCTGTTATTTATGTATTATTGTCATTTTGTTTATTTTCTTTGGTTACATCTTCTGACATCAGACTCGGACTTCTCTTGAATTGAATTTTAAATGTGCGTATTGTTATGCATTTACTTTTCTACATTGGCTAGAGGTATAGGGGGAGGGTTGAGATCTCATAAACATGTTTAACCCCGCCGCATTTTTGCGCCTGTCCCAAGTCAGGAGCCTCTGGCCTTTGTTAGTATTGTATTTTTTCAATTTTAGTTTCTTGTGTACAATTCGGAAATTAGTATGGCGTTCATTATCACTGAACTAGTATATATTTGTTTAGGGGCCAGCTGAAGGACGCCTCCGCAGGAATGTCTCGCTACATTGAAAACCTGTTAGTAACCTTCTGCTGTTGTTTTTTCTATGGTCGGGTTGTTGTCTCTTTGACACATTCCCCATTTCCATTCTCAATTTTATTTGTCTAGTATCTCGGATCCGTGAAATTACACTTAAAAAGTAAAAAAAAACATTACCCCCTCCCTTTGCCAAATACTTCTTGGAGAAGAAATACCATTTGAAGAAACAGAAAAGACAGAAATATAGTGATCCCTAATATATGATCCTTCTTCTTCGTCTGTAAGCACGCTGTTGCAGCCTACGTTTTCTAATGCTTAATCGAGACATCTTTAGTATCTTTAAACTACTGCAAATCATCAAAATGGCTTTCATAAAGAAGCAACCACTTAACTTAAAAAAAGGGGGGGGGGGGGGGGGGGTATTTTGTTTATTTATTTGAGTCAGAATTTTGCCGCGCAAACGTTTTATTCCGGTTTTTTTTTTTTCGATGCTAATAATCAATTTTTTTTTCTTCAACATTTAACACTATAATGTATGGGGAAACTCTTGATTCAGAATATTTTTTATCATCTGTAGGACCAGAATTGTTTTCTTTATCCAATTGGGGTTCGGAATATTTCCATCCCCCCTATTTAGAGTCAAATGGTCGTTCCCTTACTGCTAGAAAAGTTGTCCGAAAATGTTTCATTCGATTCTACGAAATGAACATTTAGACGGCCGACACTCGGCTAACCGAGAGATTGGTCGGTTAATCTATATTGAGTATGCGGCTATATCGGCGGTTGGTCTGTTAATCGGGTTGGCTAAAGTCTGTTAATCAGGTGTTATCGAGAACATCATTGAAAGTTCAGCATGTTTCATTGTATAACTTTCTAAATATATTTTCATCATAAAAAGTATTCATGTCTAACAAAACAATTCAATGTACTGAATTCAGTGGTGTAATTATTATTTTTCTAGCTTCGATGTACGATCTATAAAATGAAAAGGCGGGTTACTCATCAATAAATTTATACACATTTTACCCACATAAAATGTACACAAAATGACACATTGGTTAAATTTACTTGCATTCAATATTTTGAACATCGACAAAAGAAAGGCATTATGTTTGTTAACCATATTGATAACATTGTGTGAAAAATCTACACGAAAATCTGTATTTTGGTGACATAAATCAATCTTTATTTAAAACCTGGTCTGTTAATGGGTCGGATGTATAAAACCCGGTCTGTTAATTGGTCTGTTAAGAGTTATGAATGGCAATAAAAGTATAATTTTATTGCTATATGGGGTGTTATCGGATCAAATGAGTAGGCTCAAGACGAGCGGCTAAAATATACGAAAACAACACATGAGCAATGAAACATAACATATACGGAAACAACACATGAAATTAAAAATTGATAGAAATGGTTTCAAAAAGTGCAATATTAAAGTAATATTAATTTCGCATATATTATGTTGATTCTGTTTAATTGTCATGAATGACACAAATTTGTCCTCTACATTGGTAACCAGTATATAAATCAGAGATAAACGTCGTAATGTAACTAAACATTAGTAAGTAAAATATATTGGGATGACAAAATATGAAAAATAAAGGAAGAATAATGAGTAAAATCATAAAATGTAGAAAAAATGACATAACAATTTAAAGAATGCAGAAATAAACAATACCCCCAATCCGGACCCTCATGGTATACACGAGAATCTGGATGCAAACGCAGAATATATACTGAGTGCCAATGAAAACGCAACACTTTTGTTTTTCCAAAAAATCTTATAATTTTTATTTTATTTATATTAGAACTTTGTATAGTTGGTTGAAAATGACTTAAGACAATTTTCGACAACTTTACGGTTGAGTGATTTTTGGAACAAATGCGAAGTAAGGATTATTTTGAACGAACAAAAACCGAGTTCACCGCTTTTCAACATACGCGCCATTTTCACGATTTTGTCATTTAAAGCTTGGCTAAGGTCATGAATTTTCCCGCCCTTATTGTTAGGAAACTGCAATAAACATCTGAGTAAATGCCAGGACTTTCCGACAACCAGCGACATGCAGTTTTGGGCATGATCCAATGAAGCCTTTCACAGTATGCAATTACGAGAAGACTGAAGTTGTAGCCTCTACAATAACCCAAATCATCCACAAATTCAACCAAAATGGATCATTTAATGATAAGCCACATCCCGGGATACAAAAAGCAAGAAACGCTCAGCAAGACCGATACATTTGGTCTTTCACATATCCGATATCGACTATGATGGCTGTCCAAATGTCAAAGAGTTCAATGGTGGTCACGGTAGAACCTTTGGAGCAATTCAGTTGAAAGCACCATTTTCGCAGAAATTGTTTAAGAGCACCACAGTCTTTTCTTATTGACATTTAAACGGCCGTCTGGCGTAAATATCGAATTCTGTAGACCAAAAATCATGCATTCATTATGTACAAAAAACGTCAATGGTGGTTACATAGACATTTGGCACCCGCCTTGGCTAAAAGTCATGATTTTCGCCGGATTTTGGTCCGATCGACCAAATTTTGCATCAGATTTGACATGTTTTAGACGATGAAAACCACCTCCATAAAGTCAGCTTGAGTTTGCTTTGCGGGACAAGTGGAATAACATTCCTCGGGATCACATTAAACGTCCGGGATGATCAATTCCACGGCGCTGTCGAGATTGCGCTGCACCACGGGGTTTTAACATTTTTTGTTAGGACTGTTAGTTGATGATTCGACATTGGATGTTTCGTTTACCTATTGCGCCCGAAAGATTACAATAACACATTTTTGTTTGATATCGATCTATTATTAAAATAGTTAATTTTCAAGAACAATTTATTTTGAGAGATTATCATTTCTTATATAAATTTTATTTTATTTTATTTTATTTTTGAAAAACCAAGTGTTGCGTTTTCATTGGCACTCAGTATATATTCTGCGTTTCCATCCAGATTCTCGTGTATACCATGAGGGTCCGGATTGGGGGTATTGTTTATTTCTGGATGGAAACGCAGAATATAGAATAATATATAAGGACAGTAGAGAGTGATACATTGCTAAAAACGAGAGAAAAATAATACTTGTTTAAGAATACACATATTAAACACCGATGGCTGTTGAAACAGTAACGGATTTCGATGTACTTATATTGGTGACAAATTCTAGAAGTTTACATGCGGACAGCTATGGTGGCAGGTTAATGCCATTTTGCGTTTTAGTGCTTTAGCGTTTTCGTCTTACATATTCTGCTTTTTCGCGTTACATATTCTATATGGCGAAAACACGAAACCGATTTCTCGTTTTCGCGTTTTCCACTTCGAGATTTCGCCTTTTCGCGATTTCGCGTTTTCGCCCTATAGAATATGAAAGACGAAATCGCGAAATGGACTTCACCAGCCACCAAAGACAACTGTAGTTCTTCTCTGCACTTATGTAGAAAGGAACTAAACGGAATAAAATGAATTGAAACTTAAAATAACCAAATGTAGCTGCATTCACTCCTTTCCGCCGTTTACTTCTTTAGAGTGATTTGAGTAATAGAACAAAAGAACCAATTGGATGATGCTGACGAATTAGGGTTTAACGTCCAGTGACAAATATCGTGTTCATATGTGAACGAGAACACGTTATATGTACCCTGTGTTGTATTAGAAAGACATTTTCAGTTGGAATTGAGAACGTGCTACTTCGAACAGACACAAAAATGAAGGCTGATTGAAAACGTCAATAACAAATTCATGCATATTCCAGAGGCCAATCTATATCACGCTATATTGAAGTGACACACCCTTCAATAAAATGCAAAGAAAGTCAAAATAAAAATGCTCTTTCTAGGATACTGTGGAACCGTATCGTCATTTTTGTTTACTCAGGAACATCTCATTCTTAAATTTTTCAAGGGGAAATATAAAGGTAGCAAAATTATTGTCGTGGCTAAATAACTCTTAACTGACACAATTTCAACTGTCCAACCCATCAACAGACTTTATTCCCATAATTTTCACTAAAACGTGGTATTATTCCCGTTATTTTACAATTATGAAATATTTACTAATGTCAATTTATTTTTTAGAACCACAGTACTATTTTTTGTCCTTTAAATGATATCTAAATTTGTTTGTTTCGCCTTTTATTAAAAAAAATTGCTATGCGTATAAGCATAAATACTACATACTTGCGCGACGCCTTTTAGTTTTACTGAAAACTGCACAGACTAAGAAATGTTTTTACAAGTGCAAAATGTTCTATGATAGATATCATTTTGTCACACACTTTTCTTTTTTTTTTTGGTTCTTATAACATGCCAAAAATCTGTATATTTAATAGAGTTTAACATTAAATTAAGCGTTTTACTCTTAACAGACGTATAACCAACCCGATTAACAGACCAATCGCCCATATAGCCGCATACTCAATATAGATTAACCGACCAATCTCTCGGTTAGCCGAGTGTCGGCCGTGATTTAAATGACATAGAGTTTACAAATGTGAACAAATTTAATGTGAAACCAATGTCCAGTTCATTAAACTAATTGTAAACAAGTTTACTGTACATGGAATTTGGTGTGAACACGGCCTGAGTATTGTATGAACCTGCGTGACCTCAGAGTGTGTATTGCAATGGCATTCCAATGACGTATTAATTGCGAATTAACGATTACTTTTACACGTTTTGCTTGTTTTCAAACATGTCTTTAGAGCAATAAGAATCACACCATTTTTCTGACATCATACACACATGAATAGCAGTCTTTTCTACGATGACAACTATCGATTTCAAAACTTGGATGTGTATGATTTTTTTGAAACAAACACAACCATGTCAATTTCAGCATGCAGTGGCGGATCCAGGGGGGGGGGGGGGTTCCGGGGGTGCGCACCCCCCTTTATTTTTGCCGATCAATGCATTTGTATCGGGACATATGTTTTGCACCCCCCCTGCACCCCCCTTTGCCCTGGGTTAGCACCCCCCCCCTTTCGAAAATTCCTGCATCCGCCCCTGGCATGCATGTTTAGTGAATGTCGAGTCTGAAGCGTAGGACAACTCGAACACTCCTGTTTCAAATTGGACAGTGTTTTGGTATTTGTTTTTACTTTTGAAATTAGTTTGTTATTTTAAAATAGATAGTTATTCACATTGACCGATGTATTATGGTTGACCATTCGAGATTCTTTTTTGCGAACCCTTATTTAGCTGAATGTGTGATTACTGTATCGTATTACTACACGGGCCTCAAGGGATTTCAAATCGTAAATAAATGCAAAACATGTGTTTTTGTGTCTTTCAAAACACAAATAATTTTTAGGGAATTAAATGCAGGATAAAGACAATAGCTGTTTAGTGTCTTTTAATATCAGCTGTATTTGTACTCGGCTCGAAACAGGTGTAATAGCTCGCTAAAAGCTCGCATACACCTTGTTTCCTAGCCTCGTACAAATACAGCTGATATTTAAAGACACTAAACAGTTATTGTCTATTTATATAAATCAACCGTCGTTGCACGGGACTCGTAGCGTTGCCCGGTCTGATTGCATTGATATCTGCATCGTTAGCGAGAGCCTTATCCCCACTGCTACCGGGGTTAACATTATCAATTGGCAAATCAAGCCATTTAAACTGTACTTTGAAAATGATTGAAATATGTGAAATAAGTCATTAAAAATCTTGATAAAACTAAAGGGGGTCTCAACATTTGCAGGTGCGTGTAGCTCACAGCTTAAGGATATGAGGAAAAGTAAATGTGTTTTATAAATCACAAGTCTACTACCAATATTTATGCACACTTTTTAGAATTTCGTAAAAGGAGTAGGTCCAGTAAGACCCCTTTTCGGCCCCAAAATATAGCAGATTTACAAAATTGTTCAAATGTAAACTTTAAGTTATTTATTACACAGTAGAATGCTTCTGCTACATAACTATGGGCTGTTTTTGACAATACAATGCACATAAATCGGATACTTGCACCATTAAGTCATGCCAAATTACTGAAATCTTCACAATTCTAGCATTTTAGTTAAATTTTAGACGGTTTTCGTGTAAAAAGTGGCCGCATTCGTGTTCATCCTTTATATTGAAATGTAAGTTGTATCTTATGATAATACATAACATATATAAAGGTTGAGGATGAACACGGATGCGGCCACTTTCATTTTTGACAAAAAAACATCTGAAAAGTGACATTTTCGGCATATTTGGTAGATTTTTCATATTTGAGCTTGAATCGGATCGTTTTTAATGACTAAATCAATTAAAATCTTTCACATAATCTAATTGATTCGAATGAAATAGACACTTAAGTGTTTAAAAAGTGGTCAAAATCTTTCGTCAGATAAACCTGAAATTTGAGGCCAAAATCGGTCCTTACCGGACCTACTCCTTTTCGTTTGTGTACCTTTTCTCATGGACTGGCTCATATCAGACTAATACCCTTAATATTGTATAACGTTAGGCATAAAATTTGAAAGACACAAAAATATTGAAATGATAAACACAATATAATTAAATGATAAGCACAATATAATTAAATGATAAACAAAATACATATTGAATAATTGATGTTTTGTTTTTAATACTGACTTTATCAGCAATAATATCAAGCGAGCCCTTTTTGATATTTACTGTATCAGTATTAATAATATCAAGCGAGCCCACAAGGGCGGGTTGATGAAGTTAGTATTAAAATATTAACATGATTATATCAGATTATTACATGGCATTTTTCATATCGCATGTTATGATCTTTTTATCATATGCTTCAACAGTAGAGAAAAATAATAGATTCATATATTGATCCTTTTACGTGGTTCCCGAAAAGAAGTTGAAAGAGTAAAAAGTTCACGGACGTCGGACCCCAAATTTGATGCATTCAATATGAAATCTTTCTATCATATGCCTCAACAGAGAAAAAAAAACACATTTTAATATGGACGAATCGACAAAAAAAATAATTCAACAATATACATAATGAACATTGTTTGGAAAAGTCAACTTTTTAAAAGTAACTTTCTAAATTATGTTTCAGACAAACTTAAAAAATGCATTTATTTAATATTTTTTTTTTTTTAATTTAATTTAATTATTTTATACAATACACTTTCCAGTATTCAAATAATTGTTTTGTACACTACTATGTAATGTTTTTCACTGAAAACGTAGCATTGAGGTGTAATTTCCGGAATTTGCCGAGTATCACCGGAATGCCATGTGATAACGTTACGGAAAGGCATGTGATAACAATCGAAGCATGTGATAAACTTTTCATATCAGCCCGCTAAGCACCAATTCGAAAAATATGGAAAATACTTTAATTTAATGCTATTATCATACGGTAAAAATCATATGTTATTTAGTCTAAGTATATGATAAAATGGCATAATTAAATGATAAGCACAATATGATTAAATGATAACCAAAATATATATTGAATAATTGATGTTTTGTTTTTAATACTGACTTTATCAGCAATAATATCAAGCGAGCCCTTTTTGATATTTACTGTATCAGTATTAATAATATCAATCGAGCCCACAAGGGCGGGTTGATGAAGTTAGTATTAAAATATTAACATGATTAAATGGCATAATTAAATGATAAGCACAATATAATTAAATGATAAGCAAAATATATATTGAATAATTGATGTTTTGTTTTTAATACTGACTTTATCAGCAATAATATCAAGCGAGCCCTTTTTGATATTTACTGTATCAGTATTAATAATATCAAGCGAGCCCACAAGGGCGGGTTGATGAAGTTAGTATTAAAATATTAACATGATTAAATGGCATAATAATTATTTTTTTTATCGTATTGTTTTAGCAATTGTTGAGATATGAATTAAACTGAAATTTTCATCAAAACTATTTTTACGCGTACAATCTTTTTGATAAATGTCAATTTTATGCACAATATTTTAAAAATAAACATTTTATTTACAAACTAGATTTGGATGGCATCAACTATTACACATTTGTCCTGTTTTTTTACATGTATATCTATTAAATTCATATTTGTTTTTACCACAATATCAACATTTAAAAAACCTTGTCCTCCATATCCAATCACATTTTACGGCACGTCTCAGAGAAATAGAGTTTTCAGCACAAACATCTGAAGGTACCAATGAAGGGAAATCAGCAACCTCAAACTGATTTCTTGTATTAAAGATCCGAGCAGGAGTCCATTGCTATATGGCAAGGATCTCCCTTTCCTGGAACCACTTGTGGAATTGGTTTGAGATACATGATGTTTTTCCTCTGCAATTTGCATTAACTTTTGAGCATACGTTTTCTTCAACCCAAGCAACACCTGTGCCTGTGCCGAGCTTATTTGTTAGTAGCATAATGAGGTCCAACACTTGGATAAAATATAAAGGAAAAAACTCATCACTTAAGAATCAAATAGTAGATCAGTAATGAAAACTGCATGTTTACTTAAACTTCCAAGGAATAAGAAAAAAATGATAATTTGTCTATGTTAATTTGTTTCATCATCTTTGGAGCTTTTAATTATTGATAATCACTGAAATCATATTAGGGAATTTGTAGAATACCAATTAAAATTATCAGTGATAATGTGAAATCACTGGTAATTTTCAGGGAATCTGTATAATCACTAATGAATTTAGTGATTCTACATAATCTCTGAAAAATCAGGGATTCTACATAATCACTGATTATACAAATTCACTGTAACATATATATGTTCCTGATATAAGAACACATTTATGCTATGAAAAAGTCACGTAGATTTAAAAAATAAAAAAGATAAACCCGCTGTTTTGTGAACAAATTTGGACTTATCGCTTCAAAAATTTGGCCAATATGGAAATTAAAAATTATTGTCAGTACACATAGAAACTAATTTTTGAACTATTTGTAAAGAATTTTTCCTGTTAAGGATTTTGTGGGGAAAATGCTAGGTGATTTATATGCTCAACCCATCAACACCATCAGAAGTAAGTAAATGGAGCCCTAAGAAGGTTTTTTTTAATTTTCATTAAATAGGCTCACAAGGAGCGGATGTATTGGTTTCATTGGGCCAGTAAAGTAAAACATAATGCTCTTTATAAACAATTAAATTGTAATTTATATGATAATTTATGTGCTTTCCTATAAGTGTAATTTATTGTACTCGACCTGTTAAACAATGCATAAATACAAATTACTCAAATAAACTATCTATATTCATTTCGTAACGATTTAATATTAAAAAAAAAACACAAAATAAAACACACACACACACACAAAAACAATTATTTAATCACTCCATCTCTAACGTAGCTTCATTATAACAAGGACGTTTACTTTTCTTTCTTGTGAAACAGTGTTAATGAGGTTTTGCTGTAATGGGTTGATTAAATAATCCATCTTCTGTCATCCAAATTCATGCTATCCATACTGTTTCAATGCTCCAAAATACCCATAATGCATTATTAATGCATTGTCAAATGAATTGTCTCCCTGTAATTTTTTTTCTCACTTGAATGGTATCTAAGAGTGTTCTTCACTGACGGATCGTGTTATGACTTTTTTTATTCCCTAAAATAATAATTAGTTTTATTAATATTTATAGTTCGCATAATCTAATTACACTCTAAAATCTATTTATCTAATCTCAATTGTCAGAATCAAAGACTCTTAATTTAAAATATGGAAACCGTCATATATGCAAATAGGTTTATTGCCATGATACTTTTTCTCAATTTTTTTCAATCGAAAACAAGAATAAAAATAAAAACATTTGAACATACCGCCATAACTTCTTTTTCATCTATGTCAACAACGACTCGTGTGTAGAGATGATTAAAGTCAATCTTTAATACTTTATACTTTAGGCTATTAATGCCATCAGTTTTAAAATATTTTTTACTTTCTCTCAGCATTTTAAACCTGCAATCAAGAATCAAAGATGATAGATAGTTTAAACAATTAGGAAGTGAAAGTACATAAAAATAAAAAAAATGCTGTTTAAACTAAACCACTTGGTTTGAATTAATATATAAGAGTAACTATCGCTTTAGCTTCAGGAGGACATTTTAACCACGATAATTTTGACCTTACCAACTAGAAATTTGCACAGCCAAATTGACTGGTCACATAAATCAGAGACATATATAATAATTTGCTATACAAATTTATCATAGACTCACAAGAAAATAATGGTATAATTGTACCCCATGATACGACTTATTTGTACATGTATTTATTCATTAAATTTGAAGAATTGCTTTAGCCGTGTGATATGACTTTCGTTATCTACTGCTTCCGGTTTATATCAACTGCTTCCATTTTATATCAACTGCTTCCTGTTATATTATCGCATGCTTTTCTGTAACGTTATCGCATGACATTTCGAGGTCATTCGGTAAATACCGGAAAATTCGCCTCAATGATACGTTTTTTTTTTGTGTAAAACATAACAAACATGGATAAAAAATTAAGAACCAGGAAAATATATTATTAAAAAATGCAAAACAATTATTACAACAAATGCATTTTTTCAAAGTTTTAAAATAGTTTAAGTCTGTATGTCTTCTGCTGAAGTATATCATATCAGACCCCTTATCAGCCCATGGTCAAAATCCTGGAGTATGTCGGCACTCGGGCTGATGACATGACCTAGGGCGGATTTGGTGTTTGATATGAAAAATGACATGTTATAATCTGTATGAGACAATATCTGAAAAAGTCTAATTTTTTGCAATAAGAAAAAACAAAAAAAATGTCTTTAGACCCCGGTATTTTAATAGCGCAAAACAAAGAACACCCATTGAGGATCTAAGAACTGTTGTCTGTAATTCAAACTATTCTTAAATGTGGTTACAATGGCAATTTTAAAATGGTACAAAAAAAATCCAGTTCTTTCCTGTTTCCAAAGTGAATAAATTTTAAAAAGTTTCTAATGGGAATAAGGAATAAGTTTAAGACACTATCTGTGGTTTACTAGTATACCCTGCAATATTTTAGTATTTGCAATACAAAAGGTTTAAATATATACTAAAATATAGTCAGATATGTCAGTAACATGAAAGAATCTTAAGTAACAGGACAACGGTAACAGGACAACGGTAACAGGACAGAGTTGGCAACAAAGGATTTTTTTCTCAAAAATATGCTTTATTTTATAGTTTAAGAAAAATACATCATTTCAGATTGGTCACAGTTGGAAGATAACAGCAAACAATGTCATTTATCCTTTGAAACTGTATTTGCAAGATGACAAATCTGCTTAGGTAATTCTAAAATAAATTCCTTTCTGTTACTATCTACTATACTAGAATTGCACAATGTTCTCTGCTGTTATCAAAAGCAAAAAACCATTTTTTTCATTCAATATACTGTATATTATTTTGAAATTTATTTGATATGGTGATAACTTATATTTAATGAAATGGTTGGCATATAGTACATTAACTTTTTAATTCATCAGTGAAATTGTCTTGAACATCCTTCCTGTTACTGATTATGGTTATGCTGTTACTTTTTATCAGGTAACATGACAGAACGTAACAGAAAGGAATTACACAGTACTTTTTGTTCATTTACTCGAATTGTGTAGAAGTTTACTTCCATCTACATATCAATTTGATAAGATACTATAACTAGAGGCTCTTAAGAGCCTGTGTCGCTCACCTTGGTCTATGTGCATATTAAACAGAAGACACAGATGGATTAATGACAGAATTGTGTTTTGGTGATGGTGATGTGTTTGTAGATCTTACTTTACTGAACATTCTTACTACTTACAATTATCTCTATCTATAATGAACTTGGCCAATTAGTAACAGAGGAAAATATTTTGTCAAAAATTACAAAATTTATGAAAATTTAAAAAAAATTACTGTAAAGGGCATTAACTACTTAAGGGGTCAACTGACCATTTTGGTCATGTTGACTTATTTGTAGATCTTACTTTGCTGAACATTATTGCTGTTTACAGTTTATCTCTGTCTATAATAATATTCAAGATAATAACAAAAAACAGAAGAATTTCTTTTACTAGAGGCTCTGTGTCGCTCACCTGGTCTATGTGCATATTAAAAAAATTACACAGATGGATTCATGACAAAATTGTGTTTTGATGATGGTGATGTGTTTGTAGATCTTACTTTACTGAACATTCTTGCTACTTACAATTTTCTCTATCTATAATAAACTTGGCCCTTTCGTTACAGAGGAAAATATTTTGTAAAAATTTACAAAAATTTACTAAATTAATGAAAATTGTTAAAAATTTACTGTAAAGAGCAATAACTCCTTAAGGGGTCAACTGACCATTTTGGTCATGTTGACTTATTTGTAGATCTTACTTTGCTTAACATTATTGCTGTTCACAGTTTATCTCTATCTATAATAGTATTTAAGATAATAACCACAAATGGCAAAATTTCTTTAAAAATTACCAATGGGGGGGGCAGCAACCCAACAACCAGTCGTCCAATTCATCAGAAAATTTCAGGTCAGTCAGATATTGACTTGATAAACAATGTAACCACTTGTCAGATTTGCTCTAAATGCTTTGGTAATAGAGTTATAAGCCAAAATCTACATTTTACCCCTATGTTCTATTTTTAGCCATGGCAGCCATCTTGATTGGTTGGCCGGGTCATCGCACACATTTGTTAAACTAGAAACACTTATAATGATTGTGGCTAAGATTGAATAAATTTGGCCCAGTAGTTTCAGAGGAGAAAATTTTGTAGAAGATTACAAAAATTTACAAAAAATTGGTAAAAAAATTACTTTAAAGGGCAATAACTCCTTAAGGGGTCAAATTGACCATTCTGGTCATGTTGACTTATTTGTAGATCTTACTTTAATGAACATTATTGCTGATTACAGTTTATCTCTATCTATAATAATATTCAAGATAATAACCAAAAACGGCAAAATCTCCTTGAAATTACCAATTCAGGGGCAGCAACCCAACAACCGGTTGTCCGATTCATCTGAAAATTTCAGGGCAGATAGATCTTGACTTGATAAACAATTTGATTATCACAGATTTGCTCTCAATGCTTTGGTTTCAGAGTTATAAGCCAAAATCTACATTTTACCCCTATGTTCTATTTTTAGCCATGTCGGCCATCTTAGTTGGTTGGCCGGGTCACCGGACACATTTTTTAAACAAAATACCCTAATGATGATTGTGGCTAAGTTTTGTTTAATTTGGCCCATTAGTTACAGAGGAGAATATTTTTTGTAAAAGTTAAAAGACGACAACGGACGACGGACTCCAAATGATGAGAAAAGCTCACTTAAATTCTGATCTTTGGGGAGGTCAGATTTTTCAAACTGGCTGCTATTCACCTTAACATATGGAGTCATACATTCAGTAAATGATGCTCTTCACGTTGCATTACAAGAAATAAATCTACGGTCTTTCAAACGTGTTCGCAGGTGGAAAAAAAACAGCGGTAACAGTCCTGAGGGAAATTACCCCTGGTGACCACATTTAAAAGACCATAACATTTTTTTTAAAATTCTTACATGCTTTAGTTATAACAAAATCAGACCAGTAATGGTGAAGTTTTATATATAATCTATCAGATTTGTGAAAATCGGAAGGCAGTTTACTTAATTTAGATATAATTCTTTGAATGATTTAATTTTCAGAAAAGAATGATTTAATTTTCAGAAAAGAATGATTTAATTTTCAGAAAATAACAGGGGACAACATGATTTTTTTGGGAGGGGGAGGGTTGACCATTTAAATCATAATATTTTATTAGAAGAAATACTAAAAAGAATGTTTAATTGTGTGCAGTTGGTGCATGGTATATTCTAATTAATACTAAAACTTAAAATTTTCCAAAAAACATGCCTGAATAAAAAAAATAATTGCTGGAGAAAAATGGGACATGGAAATTAGACTTTTTCAGATATTGTCTCATATAAATATTAGAATTTCCATAATAAACATTTCATTTAATTTTAGAGATTCGTAGTTACCTTATAGGATTAGCTTTATTTCCCGTTTCGGTGCCATGTTTAATCATCTTATAACGAGCTATTTCCCGGGCATATCGGATCACTTTATATCCAGCATTGTGAATTCTAAAAAACAAAATTAAATAATTATATAAAATATTGAGTTGTCTCTTTTACCGTTCAGCTGATCTTTACAACAAGTAATAGCTTTTCTAAAAAAAAGCTTGCACTTTTTTTTATAGCTTATTATGTTGTAAATGATTTAAATTTGTAGTGTCCATTCAAAATATTACTCTGCATATAAATCGTATTGGGGTAAAAAAAAAAAAAAAGAGAGTAAAACATTGGAAAAGTCAATATGTTTATTAAGAGTTAAATTTTCTTTTTGTGAGTGTCAATTTTTACCCATGGAAAGATCCTAAAATAAATATCTAAATCACTTGCGTTTTTGTCTTTACTGATTTCGGTAAACTTTTTTCTAACTATTTTTTTTAAGACATGTAATTTATTTACTCCGTTTATTTGTTAGTGCTTGTTAAAAAAAGTGCGATAGTTTTCTTACATTAGTTGTCCCGTCAGATAAATCAAAACAAAAACGGTTTAGATTCCACTGTCAACGTATACTTGTTCCGCCTAACAGAAGTTTCGATGGAAACTGTTATAAACAATGTCATATCTATTCCTGTTGGAACAAATGTTTTATACCATTTATTCCGTTAGGAATATATACTGTTTACTCCAGTGACGGAACTTTTATTCCTAAAAATGTATTCTAATATGACGTGCTTCTTTCGCTTTGTGAATAAACCCATGCTCTAAATCCAATAAAATTTGTTTGCACATGTACATTGTATATTGACTACTGCAGAATAATGAATTTTATCAAATTGGCATGCATTTAATATATTTCAGTAACTTATTAAAAACACTTCCAAACTCTTAAATGATGCACATGTTGTAACTAATTCATTTATTATGACTCTCATGTGTTGCAATTCGAAATTGACATATTTGACCTCTATACGACAACCGCCTCAACCGTTCATGTTGGCTGGTCAAAAGTCCTCCCTCTGAAAAATCACATTGCCAGTCCTTTGCTTGTTTACCAAAAAAAAAAAAACATTATTTAGATAGACCGTCATAAAACAATTCCAAACAAAAACGGGAAAACGGATGCCGTATTGATGTGAATATACCTATCTAACGCATGCTCCTTACATTCAGGCGCGTTACTCCCTATACGCCAACACGCACGTGCGTGCAGATCGGAATGCTGAACACTTACCTTTTCCACATATCATCGTCCTCACCTCCCCAGCCAAAATATCTGTTCGGAAACCCGTTGACTTTTTGGAACTGTTCTTTTGTTAAAGATGATACGCCTCCAAATATTGAATTGTAGGGTAATCTAAAAGATAAATTACATTCATAATCACATATTATAACCGATTATAATGGTTTGACAAAAAGCCAAGAAGAAAAGTAAAATTCGGAACCTCTAAACATGGGACGTCAGGATTGGCCATTTTTTAATTCGGGAAATCGGGAGCTCTTATAATGGTAGAATTTTATGATTTTTTAAAATGTTATTTTTCTTAATTTTTCAAAAATCTAAAGTACATCAATTTTCGATAAGTAGTTAAAACGCACCGTCGATTTTGCGGAGTCTTACAAGAATGTCGCACATGCTTAAAACCAACGTTTCAGTCGAAGTTTTGGTTTGAACGTTACGTAATATTCGCGACGTTGTGTTACGCTTACATGTACAAACATCGCGCGTAACGTCCTACAATTTAACTCGCTGAACACATGCGAGCAAAAAAGTAACAAAGATAGACATGTGCAAACAAAATAATATAACATTTGCAACTAAAGCTTGATAAACAATTACTTGTTTATCATTGTTGAAGGCCGTATGATGACCTATAGTTGTTAAGCACATATAACTGTACAGTAATATACATTATTATTCTTACCGGTATTTGAATTTATCTATTGCAACTGACATATGTCTCGGTTGTTTTGGACAGTTGTAAATATTTTTGTCGTTTTCTGGAATCAAGTCGATATCATGGAAGGCAAAACATTGATAGTCGTGTATCTTCATTGCTTCTGCATACCCAATATTCATCAGCATGGCACGGTTAAATACAGAACTTCCATTCTGAAACGTGAGACATGTACGATATGGGTTAACATTTCTAAAACTATCGATATTTTGCGTGCAACAAATCATTAGAATGCGTTAAAGTAAATTGTATAATAATCGCTATAAGTTGCAATATTATATACTTATTGACAATCAGACAGGGTATGAGTAGAATAGTATTGTCTCCTGAGGTACAATAGTTGTATCCGAGGGGACAGTAAACTTACTATTCCATAAATATCCAGTCAGTGTAAAGTCCACAAAAACACCGTGAAAGTCCACACATTTTTTTTTTATTATCAAAAAAATAAATTCGCTTTTTTTTTAAATCCCATTAGTACAATACAAAGCATGGGTTTTTTTTTTTCTTGGTAGACTAGTTATTTTGTTTATCAGTTTGATAAATGAAAAAAGTACAGTTTCTGTAGAAAATTTTGTTCCATTAATTTGATCTTTGTATCATGATGATCCGATCAGTGAATCAAACAGGCCAATTATGGAAAATTTGTGGTACAAACTATTGATTTCGTTCATGTCTTGGTCAGGTTTATTATCAACAGTGCATACCAGATTACAAGGCAAGTTTCCTCCTGTTCTGCCCTCAGTGTGACTGGGGAATAGATCTAGAAGTATGGTCACCACTGGTCCTCCTCCGACCGGCAGTAAAACTCTCGCCAAAGTGGAAAGTTTGGCTGTGCAGCCACGTCTGGTCTGAATGGGGACAATAAATCCTATGCCTCGTTTAAAGAGCGTGCACGCTTTAAGAAACCGTGCAACAACTCCTCGAGGTGTATGTAGGTGACCTATTGCAATACTTAATTTCTGTCACTATTCAATACAAAACCCTTCTTTCCCGTGGCAGTCTAAATTTCACCGACCTTAATCCCGGACGCTTCTATAATATTACAGAACCTATCGAATGTATACATATTGTTTTTTGTTCTTGAGCAGAGTATGCATGACATATTTGCCACTGGACGTCAAGCAACCAACAATCAATCAATTAATCCCCTTGTTCAACCCCTGTTTTATCGGTTTCCGGGTGGTTTGAACTCCACAGTGGCGGACCCCCCCTTTTTTTTTACAATCAATGCATTTGAATGGGGACATACAGTTGAAACCCCCTTTTATCCTGGATCGGGACCACACTGTTTAAAAATGACTGGATCCGTGCCTGGACCGTATTTGCATACCTGTTCTACGACATATATTCCATAATCCAACTCTTGTCTATAAAGTATTGGATGGATATTATATAAAAATGTCCGGAGTTGACTATCTCTGTTTCTGTATGGAATGATGATGGCAACACGATGGCGCGGGTAACAGTCGGACGGTTTTCCCCTTCCTCCATCCTGAACCCAGGGATACAGTCTATCCAAGTCAGAGTAAGTTGGGGAGTCGGAATAAGTTTCTAAAGCGCCAACTGAAAAAGAAAAGAAACGCATAAGTAATATTATAGAAATAAGAAGATGTGGTATGAGTGCCATTGAAACAACACTCCATCAAAGTCCAATGTGTAAAAGTAAATAATTATAGGTCAAAATATACGGCCTTCTACAAGGAGTCCTGGCTCACACCGAACAACAAGCTTCAATGGGCCCGAAAATGACTAGTGTAAAACAAATTTAAACGGAAAACCAACGGTCTAATTTATATAAAAAACGAAAAACGAGAAACACTCATGAACCACATCAACAAAAGACAACCATGCACTAAACTACAGGCTCAGGGGCGGATCCAGCCATTTTGAAAAGGGGAGGGCGGTCCCAACCCAGGACAAAGGGGGATCAAACTATATGTCCCCATTCAAATGCATTGATTGGCCAAAAAAAAGGGGGGTTCCAACCCCGGTCCCCCTGGTTCCGCCAATGAGGCTCCTGACTTAGGACATGTATGGATTAGCATATTATTTCTCAAAACCAAAGTCAAAACAGTAGGACAATATAGACCTCAGATTGCTGCTGTCAGTGTCAAATTGTAATGTTGACTTAAAAAAAAGTAAATGTAAAAAAGATGTGGTATGATTGATATTGTCTCCAAATGACACAGAAATTAACACCTATAGGTCACCATACGGTCTTCAAAAATGAGCAAAGTCCGACATACCGAATAGTAGGTCCATTTATCAGTAAAAACTTTTTCTTTAGATGCTAATTCATGGTTTTGCGGATTAGCTTTTGTCCGAGTTGAATAAAAATTCATGAAGGTTTACAAATTTATCATGTCAAAAAAGTTTAATCCGAGACTGTCTGTTTTTAATCTTAATTGTAAAAGACTAAGTCCATCTGTCAAAATAATACTTGAAATGAAAAAAAATATGTTTTCAAAAGTTTCCTTTAGACGTTATCTTTCAATGATATAAAGTTTCATAAAAATTCTATGAAGATTTGATTAATTGATTTTAAATGTGTGACAAACTTTAACCTAGGATTGTATTTATTTGTTAAATGTAAAAAAAAAGTCCATTTATCAGTTAAATACGGAAAAATGAAAATAAATAGTTTCTCAATTTTGCCCTGGATGCGATTTAAGTCATGGACAAGCTTGTTGCATACTTAAAAAAAAGAGAGTCATGTAAGAATTAGAATAAACTCTTTAGACTATTTAACCTCCAGTGGCAAGTATCACAATATTTCAATTCATGAATTGATCATGACATGATAACAGCAGATTATTTGTCAGTCACCTTGATAACAATGGCATGTCCATTTGGTATCGACGTTGCGGTGGATAACTCTTCGAAAAGTTATAATAGTGTGCTTTGGAATAGTTTTTCGGAGACTTTAAATACAATTGAGAATGGAAACGGGGAATGTGTCAAAGAGACAACGACCTGACCAAAGAGTAGAAAACAGCCCCAGGCCACCAATGGGTCTTTAACTCAGCAAGGAAATCCCGCATCCGGACGCAGGCTTCAGATGGCCCCTTAAAAATGGGTACTAGTTCAGCGAAAATTATCGTCCCACTAAACTCCGAAACAACTAAATTAACCAAAAATTAAACATACAAGAGTAACAACGACCCGAGGCTCCCGACTTGGGACAGGCGTAAAAACTTGTCTGGTCAATGTTTTGAGAGAATTTTTTTTACTTTAATTTTCCTATATGACAATTACATAAAAAAAACATGACATGTATCAATAGATATAAACAACACCAAAGTTGCATGCAAATTGGTTAGAGCGTTTTGGAGTTATTGTCCGACATGTTACAACAAACGGACGAACGGACAGATGGACTGACAATGATGTACCATAATAATACGTCCAGAAACGGGCGTATACAACCGCATAAACTTGCACACAGATAAAACAAATCCATATTTCACTTACTGTTTTACGCCATGTTTTTTTTTTAATTCTTGTTAAACAATTTATCTTGCAAACTTGACTGTTCAACTTCCATTAAATTTGAAATTATGTCCATACGGCTCAGATATAACAAATAAAAATGATTGGGAACATATTGACGATAGGAATGTATGGTAAATATCCAGTTGATACTTTGAAAATGGACATATCTATTTTGAGAATTGGATGGGATACCCCACATAACAATTATCAGGAAAAAACATTGTTAAAATACCATTTACTGTATTTCAAAATAGCACTTCCATGGTGTGACGCTAACGATACAATGGAACGAATGACGTTAAAGAATATATTGAAACAAGAATGTGTCCATAGTACACGGATGCCCGATGGACCGTAAAATTGGGGTAAAACTTTAATTTGACATTTCATTTAGAAAGATCATATCATAGGGAGCGTGTGTACTAGGTTGAAGTTGATTGGACTTTAATTTCATCAAAAACTACGTTGACCAAAACTTTTAACCCGAAGCAGGACAGACGGACGGACGAACGAACGGACTTGCAGACCAGAAAACATAAAAGACAACTATTGTAAGTGCAAGAAGAAGGAGATTATCATTCAAAATACTTAGTAGGTTACCTGACTTTTCTTTAATGCTTTAATTTGGCTTACCTAGTTTATCTGAAATTACTGGACACAACGGCAAACAATCTTCATCCGTCACATTTATTACATTCTTACTGCACACATAAGTCATGTTGTTATCTGATTGTATCACTGACTGTGTTGACTGTTCTATATGAAATGATGCAGCACTTGCAGAATTCTTTGTTATCCTTAATATTGATGGTTGCAATTGTGCTAGAAGAGACGAACTCGAGTACAACTGGTCCGATACTTGTACCCATTTTGACATAAGTGTGAAAGATGCCTGTTGAACGGACAAATTGAATGCCATCTGAATCGTTATGAGAATCAATAACAATAAAAACGTAAATCTTAGAAAATCCTTTCGCGCAATGCCTTCCATACGCATCCCGCATTCCATTTAAATTGTACGTGTGGTCACTATTCGACGTTTGCAATATTTTTTCTCGATTTTCTTTCATCAAATATTGAGCACGGTTTGAAATTGAGTTGTTCTTTTTAACATCGGTCAAGAAATATATGAAACTGATTATTTGTCTATTCAATGTCGATGATAGAAATATAATAGTGGTTAGAAGTATCTACTTTTCGATTACAATTAAAATCTATAATATATATTCCCTGGTTTGTTGCAATAAACACGTGTTGATAAATTTTAAAAGTACTCTTCTTTTTTTTTTACGTAAAAAAGGAAACAAATAGACAAAAACTATATGATAATTCTTTTTAAAAGTTTTTTTTCTCAGTGTCAGTGTCCTTTTACGAAAAACTGAAAAATAAAGAATTGATTATACAATAATTTATTAAACAAGACATTGCACAGATGCATAAACGATGATGAAAGCAGCTGGGGAAAACATATGGGCGATTAGGTTAATATTATGTCTTTAGAAAAATTCGTCCTTCGAATTGTAGAAGTTGGAGAAAGGATTAGAGAAATAACTATCTTAGTAACCCAGATATTGTGTGACAACAGCGTCAAGTACTGGTTAATTTTTTTTATCACTCATTCGTTTTGACCCCCCCCCCCCTTTTCCCCGGCTACAAAATATAGGACAATCTGTTTTATCATTGTTCGTCCGTCCAACGTGGTTTGTCCAGATAACTCCTGCTTCAGTTTTAATTGTTATATTCAGAGGCAGATCCAGAAATGTTTGTAAGTGGGGGCCCACTGACTGCCTAAGAGGGGGCCGCTCCAGTCATGCTTCAGCGATTTCCTATATAATCAACATTTTTTTCCCAGAAAAGGAAACCCACTGTGTTGACTGTTCTATATGAAATGATGCAACACTTGGAGAACCAGGGGCGGATCCAGACATTTAAAAAAGGGGGATTTCTAACCCAGGACAAAAGGGGGTGCCAACTACATGTCCCCATTCAAATGCATTGATTGTCCCAAAAAAGGGGGTTTCAACCCCCGGACCCCCCCCTAGAATAACATTAAGAACACAGATACAATATCGCTACCAAAATGTACCCCATCTCTTTTTATAAACCCAAAATCATGAAATATATAGCTATTGAACAATTCCTTCTATTTTTTGTAAACGTAAATTATGAATTAGAAATGTTTTACTCTAAAACCAAAAAATATATCAAATGTTAAAAAATAGATATATAAAAGTCAAACATTGAAAACGAATAAAATAAAATTAAGTACAACTTACCAGTACGAAAGTTTTCCCAAATCTAAAGAAATTTTGTTCAGACGAGGTTTGAATTTTCTAGTTTGGACATTGAGCCTCAAGCACGAGAAAAACGATCCCCGCGAAAGTGAACGTACAAACCTTCTTATATAGATTCTATCTAAAAATAGAAAACGGGGATTTACGATGATCCATAAACGTTAAAATTCTACTGTAGGCGCGTTGGTGTTTATTGGAAAGGGGGAGAACTTTCAAGGTTCCTGAGATTTACATTTTTCTGGTTTTAATGGGCGACTCCGTTCTAATCCGCGCCTAAACTCCAATGATGTACTTGAGTAAAAAACAAATTTTCGTTTTCTTTTATTTTTGACATTAGACCCATGCGTCATAGCTCGCATAGCACATTGGGCCAGTTAAGCTTAAACAGACAAAAATCGACCACTTAGTTCAGATTTTAAAATGCTAGGATCAAATAAAAATAAAGATATCGTTGTTTGATCTTAGCATTATAGAGTCTAAACTTCCTTTTTAGCTCAACATGCTCAAATGAATTTTGTGTGACATTTAAGAATTGAATGCTTCTTTTTGGAACTTTATTGGGGTGTAAAAGCGTTGACCGAAGTACATTTTGTATGAAGCGCGGAAAAGCGCTTCATTCTAAAAATGTGCGAAAAAGTTACAAAAAGAAGCATTCAATACTTATAATTACATTTTTTAGCTAAGATCATGAACACACGAATTTTATCATTTTTTTATTTAATTCACATTTGCACTTTATTGTGAGACCTCGTGTTATCATGAATGTAAGTTTTATTGTGTAATGCAATTGCTTAAGGAATAACACGTGATGTGCAGTTAGCCACTCAGAATAACGTATTATCATAAAACATGCATCTAATGTAATTATATTATGATGACTTACATGCAGTAGAGTAAAATGTTAAGTTGAAGAAACATAACATCTAGTTAAAACAACGCATGATAGGACCCAACATGGTTAGAGTTAAACTGATGGTTACGGTTAGGGCGAGGGTAAGGGTTAGGGCTGGGGTTAGAGTTAGAGTTATAGGGTTATGTTTAGGGTTAGGGCTAGGTTAAGGGGTAGGGTTATGGTAGTCTGCATGTTTTCCGGTCGTAATTGAAATTCTTGACAATACTTTGTATATTCCGTAGGCATATTGGATATTTCACGGAGGGGACCAACCTAGGGTTATGGTAAACGTGAGAATTGGGGTTATGGTTGGGGTTAACTTAAATGAAGTCCTAATTTCGCGAAATATTCACTGACGTCATAAATCCGGTTTTGCGTACCCGCTAAAAAAGCGGCCACGCCGTTTCTAATATTTTGTGTCTTTATTTTTTGTTTTTCTTGTATAGCATTAGACAGACTCCAAATTGTATGGAGAATTGCCATTGTACGATCAAATTTAACAGACTATCAACAAAATAACAAAACCGTCTGCATGTGCGAAACCCTCATGGGTAGACAAGGTCGTATAACACCCCCACGTAAATAAAATAATAAATAAAGAGAGTGTCTCATCCTGTTTTGTACTTAAAATTGCAATTGGTACATACAAAAAATTGCCGAATTTAATTGATGTTTTAAAAAACACATGACATATTATGTGTATGTAGAAAAAGGGTCAACAAAAGTCCATTAAAAAGATTTCAAAAAAATATATTGGTGTCATTTTTGGTTTGATTTTTAGCAAATTGATAATAGATGCAGAATTGTCACAGGTTAGTTTGCTTAATTGGTTGTATTTTTTTGTGTACATCAAACTGAATGTAATAGACCAAAACTAGAAAACGCCCGTTCACATGCTGTTAAATGAGCTTGTAATTCAATGGTTGTCGTTTGTTATTGTGAATTATATTTGTATTTCGTTTATTGTTTTGTACTTAAATCAGGCCGTAAGTTTCCCGTTTGAGATGTTTTTCATTTGTCATGACTATGCGGTAAGGGTTTACTCATTGTTGAAGGCCGTCCGATGTCCTTTAGTCGTTAACTTCTATGTCATTTGGTTTCTGTTTGAGATTTGCCGTATTGGTAATCATACCACGTCTTGTTATTTATACATGTATACATGTCATTCAGTAAGGTTGTTTCTGAGAAAAGTAACAAGCATATTGTTAGACGATCGGACGGAAGAACAAACAAAGTGTTTGCAATATAGCTCTACTTCTAGACAGACAAGTAAGCCAATAATCATACACATATAAATACATTAGATGTATGTTTCATTATAATATTTTATTCTGATTGGCTAACTGCACATCACGTGTTATTCCGTAAGCAGTTGCATTGCACAATACAACTTTTCATTCATGATAACACGTGCTCCAACAATAAAGTGCACAGGTGAATTAAATAATAAAATATATAAAATTCGTGTTTTCATGATCATAGCTAAAAAATGTAATTATAAGTATTGAATGCTTCTTTTTGTAACTTTATAGGGTTGTAAAAGCGTTGACCGTGCGTACATTTTTAGAATGAAGCGCTTCCGCGCTTCATACAAAATGTACTTCGGTCAACGCTTTTACACCCCAATAAATTTACAAAAAGAAGCATTCAATTCTTAAATAATTACATTAGATGTATGTTTCATTATAATACGTTATTCTGATTGGCTAACTAGCAATCTCGTGATATTCCTTAAACAATTGCATTACACAATACAACTTTTCATTCATGATGACACGAGGTCCCACAATAAAGTGCACAGGTAAATGAAATAAAAACTTGATAAAAGGCGTGTTTTCGTGATCCTATAGGTAAAAATGTAATTATAAGTATTGAATGCTTTTTTTTGTAACTTTATAAAGTTGTAAAAGCGTTGACCGTGCGCACATTTTTACAAAATGTACTTCGGTCAACGCTTTTACACCCCAATAAATTTACAAAAAAGAGCATTCAATTCTTAAATATACGCCGTATAAAAGTTAATGTTATAACGTATCTATTGATAAAGACATCGTTCAATATTAATCTCTAATATCAGCTGCTGTACTCCATATGAAATGTTTTACTTAAACAACTTTATTTTCGGTCGATTGAGGCAATACTGACATTTAATTGCACGAAACAGCTATAAAAGATCTGAAAACAACAGGCCATCGTTTCACAAAGAATCGTACGACAATCTTAGATCGTACGTCGGTCGTAAGTCAAAAATCGTAAGTTTTTGACCGTTTCATAAACAATCGTAAGTAGAATTTTATCGCAAATTTGATCGTAAACTTACGAGTATTAACAGGCAGTCGTAAGTCAAATCGTAGTGATTTAACCTGTCGACAATTTGTAAAAATCAACAACATTACATTATCTTAAAGAAAAATAAGTGTCATTGGATCATTAGAATACATGTATTTATGTTATATTGTCCCAATCATAAGTAACTGAAAATTTAAATTCCTGAAATAATCTTATTTTCCAGTACATTTGACTTTTTTTCCTTTAACTTAACTTCCAATAGTCCAAATATTTGACCATAAAAACATAGAAGTGAGTACGCTAGCACCACGGGGGGTCTCTTCCTATATAAAGGTATATACATATGTGCCGCTGGAATGGGTCCCTTTTTTGATCCGTCAAATATATCAATGGGGTGCAATTTTACCGAGGAAATATATCAATAGGTAGTAATTGACCGATTGTGATATATCAGTATATGCATATAGGTACTATTTGAGCTGATAAATATATGAATGGGTTATGATTTCGCTGTGAAATATATGTATAGGTAGGGATTTCACAATTATTCAATATATGAATGGGGGGTGTTTTTAAAATCCCAGCTGCACACCTGTACCCAAAACCCCATGTTGAGACCCCCCCCCCGTGGCTAGCACAGCACTATATATATATACACGGAGCCCGGATAGGGAGAGGGATCGGTACGTCGTGTCACGGTGCTTGTACTAACTGTGTACTAAATACTCAGCAAAAAAAGAAAATTATAAAAGCTTATTTGCTAGTTCTACAACATTTATCACTCATGTTTTACACGGACTTTATGAAGATAACAATAAATACATAGATATGTCAAGTCACTTAGATATTAAATTACAATCCTTGTTATGACCCCTCCCCCCCCCCCCTTTTCCCCCATCTATCAATGCATGTACTGCGGTTACACTACAGCGGAGGACGATGTTCTTTATTGATAGACATTTTTGAATATATATTACGATTATTTTAAAACAAATAACAGTCCAAAAATTGAGAAAATAATCATTTATAAGTACATGAATGTATTGGTATCAATCATTAGTTTCAATGTAATTTACTAATTACACAGTTGCCATGCGCTCTATCAGGTTCGCGTTTTTTTAGGTATAAAATGTATGCTTCAACCCCGTACTCAATACCTGCTTGGATCTTTCTAATATATGTAGGTTTGAAAACTATCTTAATTCACTTTGCCATTATGGGATTGTTTATGTCTATAAATATACTTTATATATTTTCAAATTAAGAATATTGTAAGAATCCTAAATTTTCAAATCCTAAATATGTTTAATTTATTCATTTTTAATTTTATTTTTTTTAGGTGACGAGATTCTTATTTTTAAGTATTCAAGTGGATGGAAGGAAACATTAGAATTTCTTTGATTTTTCAAGTTCCCACCTTGATGAAAGAAAATAAATTCAACTATCTTTCAAATACAAACAAAACATCCTTCACTCCATTTCAGCTTCAGATAAATATACTCTCCTCGAAGTCAAGATCTTGTTGAAAGTTAGAATTTGGGATCTTAAAGTCATAATAAACGAGTGAAAAATAATGTTATTCCAACTCTTGAACTAATGCATACAAACGTCATAAACTTACTAGTCTTCTGTGCACGATTTTATCATTTTTTTCGCATAAATTTCGTATAATCGTCATTTTTTTTTTCAATTGGTCAGTGTTGTTGTGAAAATATGGCAGGTAATTAAAGTTCGTGTTTTGAAGCCGAAGTTTAAATATAAACGATTGTCACCTGTTTGTCAACAATCAACAAAAAGCATGAATACTGAGCATGTATTTAACATGTACAATCTTAAGGACATTCATGCGTATTGCGATCACCGGATTTTTACGAGATGGGTCGCACTGAGGTCACTTTGCATACGGAAAATATGTCGGGGAATTGCTTCCTGGAAGGAAGCAATGAAAATAAAGTAAACTTCTTTAAATATGAACAAATTAAAGAATTTTCTTAAGAAAAAAGTATATGTACATAATGAAAACTATCCATTCAGTTATATAAAAAAAAACATAAGCATTATTTTTTTTAATTTGAGGTTTCTTAAGACTTTTTAAGAAATGAGCCCGAGCGAAATTATTTTCTCTGTGTCAAAATATTACAATTTTTTATTGTATAGGCAGCGCACGGTAGGTTGTCTCTTGAGTATGCATCTCCACGTAAAAAATAGTGTGTTCATTGTATACAGAATTGCTAAGATATTTTGAAAACATTTCATTGCCCCCCCCCCCCCCCCTCCCGATTACAAGTGCAAACTTTTTGGCAATTGTTTTTATATTCTAATTTGAGCATTTTCGAATTATACGGATGCTAGCAGATACATGTGGTAAATATACTAAACTAGAAGAAAAATGTCAAAGATAGAGAAACGTGGCGTTAAACATCAGCAATAAATCAAAATCAATACTATATCATAAAGAATATCGACAATCTTTTGTGGAATACGAGATATATCCTTTGTTGTATTGAGAACTATTTCCTTATTATATTTGTCTCAAAATCTCATACATCTTCGCCATATATTAATTCTTTTAAAAAATGATAATTACGCATTTTGTCTCGGTCAAGGATTTTTATAGTAAGTAAATCTTTATATACAGGTGGAGACCGTCAAAAGTTTTGTTCATACATGAAGAGTGTACTTTTTTTTTACGGAGATTGAGATATAACTTAAAAACAGATGTACAAATTAATGTTTAATATGCCTACCAAAATAATCCCCCCTCCCCCCCCAAAAAAAAAAGAAAACACAAAAAAAAAAAAACACAATTGCACACAGGCTGACACATGACTCGTAAATGTTTGTTTTGTTATTTAGTTCATCCAAACAAATGAGGGAAAGGGGGGGGGGGGGCGGGATCGGAACTCCGGGATCGGGTATTTTTAAATACAGGATTTCGGAATTAATCTTTTCGGGATCCGGGAATTCCTTTTTCGAATTTCGGGATGGCGGGATTTATTTTAAATTACTTTAAATTGGGGACCTCTGGATTTCATTTTTTAAAGTCCGGGATTTCGAAATCAGGACCCCTCCTATTTTTTTAGTAGGTATATAGTAGTAGTATGATATAGAGATGATCGATATAATCTCGTTCTCGACCTTCAAGTTTTATGGGTGAAATAGAACTGAGAACAGTTCTATTCTATATTTGAGATGCTACTTTCAGGGTACATTTTTATTTTTTATTCGGTTAATTTTTACCCATATATATATATATAATTTTTATATAGAACAATTTCCTTTGAGGAGACAACCATACGAATCAATACTAGTAAGACAATTCTTTTAAGGATCCACTGAATGTTCTTTTATTAGGATAATATTCCATGTATAACTCTTTAAACCATAAACTATTTATACATGTATCTATTAAAAAGATTTGTGTTCTATTTTTAACATCGAAACTTTCAACAAAATTGCGGACGTGAAAGAAAACACCATTAGAAAAAAACAAACACGTCAGAATACAAAATGTAGCGATGGATTAATGATCGTGAAACGTCATTTTTGTTTATTTTTCATTTGTTATAGTCTAAAAACTGTTGTATGAATATTAAATTATTGTTCCGACCGTAAAGAAGGTTAAAAATTTAAATGTATTATAGTTTAGTGTCATCTATATGACTGACTGACAGCAGCGGATAATTTATGACCAGTATTAATTTATGTGGTTCATTTCCTTTTCGCTACTTTGAAAATAATTGTGCCGAATGGTGTGATAATTTTCAAAATAGGGGATATCTAGTCTTACCGTACAAGACTAAGTTTAGTATTAATGTCCCAAACTTGCCCCCCATTCTGCTTATTTCCTGCTACACGATGTCTTTTTCCAGTGAATATAGGGTTTTTGTATGGACAGTTTTGACATACTACATATAGAATACAGGGGCGGATCCAGGATTTTGCAAAGTGGGGCGAAGTTTTTTAAATTCGCCGAGCGGAGCGAGGCGAACAAATTTTGGGACCTTTTTTTGGCTAAAAAACATAAAATAAGTGTAAAATGCACTTTTTAAACGGTTCTTGACGTGGGGCATGTATATTTAATAGTTGCTGTTAAGTGTAAGAGTTGGACATTTTTGATGTTGTATTCTCCCCATAAATTGTCTATCATAAAATTATAGTATGGGTCAAAAGCTATAAACTGATATATTTGATGTGGGACTTGTCAGTAAAAAATTGACATGGAAAATTCTCGCTTGTTGTATGTTAAGTTAGCATAAACTCACAGATTTCTTGTTGTAAACAAGATACACACCGCGCTATTCGATGAATTTTACAATACGAGCGACACGAGTTAAAAAAGACAAACAAGCAATTTTTATACAAATGTTTGGTTGATATGTTTTACCCAACACAATTGAAAATTAACAAAAGGCTATTAATGAGTCTGAAACGACAACGAATTTGTGAATGACGGTCGACAAATGGACATAAAGGCCACACCAGCAGGCAGGTTGCAGTCTGATCTTGATAAAAGTATTCGATATATCAGTTCATGCAAACCCTCGTCCCGAAAAAAATACGCCCGTTTTTTTTATTTATTATGTTCATTTAATGCTATATTATTCTGTTGGAAATTTTCGTTTCTATTAGCCAAAAAGTGGACAAGATTATTGTTTTCAATCTAAATACGGCCAGACTCTCAGATCTCAGACTGCCTCCTCAAACAATGGCTCGAACCTTGCACTTTAAATCTATCCAGAGCTTATACTGACTGGGGATAATTATTCAGCTATGTTATTTTAAGATAGGCGCGGGCGTTTGGGGTTAAACATAATTTCGTAGGTAAATAATATTAATGTGGAACTTTTTTCATGAGATTATAATAGAGTATAACTTTTTTTGGTTGAATTGTGAAATAGAAGTCAATACGTTCTTGCTCACTCCTTTGTCGCTTTGAAGGTGTCATGATTTTTCATGCTCAGAATTGCAAATGTGTTCCTGTAATTTGAATTTCAAAATGACTGAGTGACGTTTTTTCGACGAACTGGTCAACTCAACCATACCGAATCACTCTACTGTGATGCGACTGCCATATAAGTTAGAGGTTTAGCGCTATAAAACCAGGTTCAATCCATCATTTTCTACATTTGAAAATGCCTGTACCAAGTCAGGAATATGACAGTTGTTGTCCATTCGTTTGATGTGTTTTATCATTTGAATTTGCCATTTGATTAGGGACTTTCCGTTTTGAACTTTCCTCGGAGTTCAGTATTTTGTAGTTTTACTTTTGAAATAATCAGTAAATACTGGCGAAAAAAAAATCTGTATATGAAAAGAAATGTCTCATAAAAATTAAATACACGGGAAATGGCAAAGTTTACGAAGTCTAGTCTAAGTCCAAGCAAAAAGGGGGGCGTACGCCCTCATGCCCCCCCCCCCCCCCCCCCCCTCTGTATCCGCCACTACACACAGTTACTGACAGCTTGTTCAAAGCCAATAACAACTAATAAAAAAATCAAGCATCTAAGACTAAATTCTTACCAAGATTTCTGTAAATCAGTGTTGATTGAGACCCACTGGAAAGAAATGCACCACTATTATTCTGTGTAACAGATTGTCATTGTTGCGTCAACCAGATTGATTTCTTGTTTTACTTCATTTGAATTTTAAAAGTGTAAGAAAAATTGATTTCTTGTCCAAAAATACCGTGTGTTGCACTTATAAACCTTTCTTCTTGTTTTTAAAACATGCTAAATGTTTATAATTACATGATTGTGTAAATTTACATTCAAACATTAGATGAATTGCATTTATTTCAAACGTTCCAGAAAACATGCTCATATTCGAATAAGCTGACAACAATTCAAGTGAAACAGGGATGGGGATATACAAAGTACTGTAAAAGAAAAGTTAGAGTATCTTTACTAATAAACGAGAAGACCTAATTTTGTGTGTCGCTTCTCTTCCTTCTACAATGAATTAATCATCATGCCTCTGTGTTCTATATAGGTATAGTCGCATTTGTCATCTTTTCTTATGATTTTTCAGTTTGTGTTATCTTTCTACATGCCAATTTTCAACCAATGTTTAAAGTCTTATATGAAATTTCTGATCTTGAAAACACAGGTACTACCAAAATAACTCCCTGTTTTCTGGAAATCTTAAATTAGTGTACTATGAAGCGCATTAATCCTGAATTTTTAACGCAAACTCATAGACAAGTGAATTTTGACTCAAAATGGTCTAAATATATTGCCCTTTCACCAGAAGTTTCATTTCTGCATATTTGTTGGTTTTAATACAAGAAGTAAAACAGGATATGTTCAAATACAAACTTCTTTGATTCTTCTTTAAATGTATGTTCATGGTATGAAACAAAACAGTTTTTCTAATGAAGCCTTATTGTGAAATCCTACTTGTAGTCTTGAAAATGTTTTCTGTGGTAACCATTATAATATTTGAATTATTGCCACCAGAAATGTATCATAAGATTTGACAATATTTATTTTAGGTTGTTTCCTAACAAAATTATCTCCCTTCAAATTTTCAACTTCCTGTTGACCTTTAGACAATATGGCTCTTTCTTTGAACATTAAATATTATCTCAATCCAAGCCATCCTCTAATAGTGTTGATCAAAATATATTTTTCAATAAGTTTTTAATGAAGATTGGATATCAAACTAGATATTGGGATTTTTATTTAAGAGATTTTAAATTTCGTTTTTTTATTAAATATTTTTGTAAAAAGCGATTCAGGGACAAGTTACCGTCTAACACAGGCTTGTAATTACTCACAGGACAATAAGAAAACATCCCTTTCACGATGCTTATTGAACAGTAAAATAGAAAACACTGTTCAATAATGAAATTATCGTAGAAAATTTAGCCGAACTAAGAAAACATGCGGAAAGAAGAAGGTATATATATATATGCAACATCGTGACTCCGGATTGAAAACATAGCTATTGGACTGGGTTCAGTTATTAGAAACAACCTACTGGTTTTCGGAAATACTCTATATTTCTATATCGCTTTGATAAGACAAACAGGTTTCCAGTCTTTGTTAATATCGCGGGGGAAAGGGTACAAATGGGATTTACTTCAATTTTTTTTACAGTCGCCAGCTGGGCGACCATGATGACTAAATATATTCGCCCAGCCGAAAATCTGGTCGCCTCGGGCGACTGGGCGAGCGTTAAGTTTAGTCCCTGCTGGTCTCAAAGCAAAAACATGGATTCACTTTAAAGTTTTAGGGAAATTCAAAACATTAAGAGACCGATATGTAGAATAAAGCAAAAATCGTAATTCACATAATCATTAATACCGGATCTGTCCGTCTGTCTGTTCTTGTCTTGTATTGTGCTGATTTTTTATGACTAGATTTAAATATAGTGACAGTCATAAGTGCAGTAATATACGTTAAATACTAGTATTGCTCAAGTCGACACTAGGGACCATAGGCATATCGACCTTGTTTTACGGTATTTATGATTATTTCATTATTGAAGACCCTCCAGCAACTATCAAGATGAAGAACAGGAATAAAAACTTTGACCATTGATCATTTGTATTTTTTTCTTTATACATTGACATTGTGTGCGATTAGCTCCCGTGCACGTGTACTTCATATTCCTTTTTTTTCTGTTAAAGGGTCTAAACACGACTTGATGCAAATTTAACCCTTGAATGTAAATGGTCAATGCATTGATGTTTTTTTTTTCAACAAATGATTTGATACCGGGAAATTGGTGGTTTTACTTTAATTTAAACCATGTCAGCTATCTAGTTTTATCCACAGGCGCTTGGGTATATGATACAGTTATTTTTTTTATTATTTTTTTTGTTGATTAAGTTAGATATTCAATTTTCTATATTTATAATACATATCTATTACTTCTGTGCATATCACCTACAGAAAAATTGGGTATGGTTTTATATACAAGAAAGGCAGTTTCGTATTCTTTGATATCAAGTCCAATTCTCCATGCAGAAACGACCACTTTTTTCTGTGTCCAGTAGCATCGTATATTCTAAAAATACTTTCTCGCATAATGCCTGGAAATTAGTAGACATGCAACATTACACAGTGTGACACGTTTACAAATTAAAATAAACACTCAGACTAGTCATTAAGTAGGACAATAAATGAACAAAAGACAACCCGGGACACAGAAGTACAAACAAAAGACCATCAACTCTGAAAACGAACAAGTAAAATAGAAACATGGATTACGAAAAATATGCAGGGGCGACATCAGAGAGTGAAGAGAACTTGCTTCTTGCAAGACAATTTCAGTGAAAACAATTGATATGAAGACAATCATATGAAGACAATCTTTTGTTTTAGTTTTTTTTTTTGAAATTTAAAACATGAGGCATTTGCCTCATTTGCCTCAATGTAGTTACAGCCCTGAAGACCTAATTGTAAAGCTACAAACTTACAAAAAGAGGAGGAAGCTTACAAGAGGATGTGGATAGGGTTTACAGAATACAGAATAATGGGAGACACAAAAATAAGAATAGAGAAAAATAGCAATACAAAAATAAAGAACACAGAAGAATGGGCAAAATAAAAATAAAGAATACAGAATAGCCATTATTCTTGAAGTTGAAGAATAATGAGAGGAATAATTAATTAAAGAATACAGAAATGAAAGACCCCATCCATACCCCTTCCAAGGGAAGCCATAACTTAAAACATAAGTCTAAGAAATACTGACAATACAATGACAAGGAGTAATAATGACGAAAAGACAATCAGCAGTCTAGACAACACAACATTAAAAAACTAAAAAATTATTACTGACCAAATAAAAAAACGGGGATAAACTCAGGTGCTCTGAAAGGATAAGCAGATCCTGCTCTACAAATTTTACACAGCTGCATCGCACATTTGTTCCTTATTAAACTTTTGCTCGGATAGTGTGACTCCCTAATAGGATAGAAATCGTAGAATATGCTGTACTTGTAAATGCAAAAAAAAAAAAAAAAATAGCATGGTTTATCTGTGTAAATCCCCTTACATGAACTGCTTTGTAACGGAGTCAGTCTAGACAATTCACTTTGAAACTCAACATACACCACTCCGACTCAGAGTCCGACTCTTACTAAAGAAATCATCGTGAATAATTCGCCGTCTTAGAATTTAATGCATTCTGGGTAATATTTTCAAAAGTGTACACCAAAACGTCATGCTTGGTTGAAAACGTCCAAAACAATGGAAATTCAACAAATGTCGTGGCGTTATTTTCATTTTGGAGTACGAACAATGAAATTACCTATAGACCTATCGAAGTTGAATAAAAGGATACAACATATGCAGTTATGTCTTCCTCAAGATCATATCTTGACTATTCGTAGTTAATTTTCTGTGTTGTATTGTTGATGTTTAACTGGATGCGTTTGAGAAGCGGGCACTTCTTTCTCCAGTGACTTAATTGAAGACCTGACACATGTAATGTTAAGATGCTCACCCATCCACGCCTGTCTTGTAAGGGTGGTGGTTTCTAACACTGGAACTGATTGAAACAATAAATTTAAGGGGCAGTTTCAATAGGAGATGCCAGTCTAGAAGTTTTTCTGGTAAGGATGTTAGCGGTGAGATTTATCTTGAATAGTACGCATGGCTCTAGGCTCCGCCTGATGGACGTTCTTTTCATCTTCGGTATCCGAAGTGACGACATTTGATTCACATTCACAAATAAAAACAGTGTTAAGTTACTTTTTTTTTTATTTATATAACTCTTACATGTTAACAAAAACATTCCTGATAAATTTAAAATATGATTATTAAAACTGGATAACAACATACAAAAATATGTCAATTGGTTATATAAGTTGCTTGAGTGGCCGTACGAAAGTTTTTTTTTAAATTTTCGCTTTTGACTATGGTCACCTCTGAATTTTGCGTAACGAAATTTCTGTGCATATTGAATCAGGACAGATATATTTAGTATTGATTGTAATCAAGGTCTGTGTACTCGGGTACTTACAGTAATACAAGTACAGATCAAGTCAGCGACGATGTTTCAACTTTAGACCTAATTATATAAAAAAAAACTGTTGTCATTAATTTTCAAGACCAGACTATCTATAGAGCTAATATTATATGTGCAGCTATAATGTAAATGTTCCATAAATACATCGCCGATTGTCACTTTCACAATCATGGAAATAAGTGCAAAGCTTTGCACGAAAATCTTATATCTATTTTTGTTGAGAGGTGAAATCCCAAACTGGGTTAGTTTTTAATCAAGTGTAAACTGGGGTAATTAATTCGGTTTAGTTAACCCGGGTTCGACCCGGTGCAGCATTTTATAGTGTGAACACGTTACAAATGTGTCAGCTCTTCAGCGCTATTTACAGTCCATCTAACAAACATTAGGTCGAAATAAAACAGCTGCGACTTACTTTATAATATGGTTTATTTCCTATATATATCCGTTGCCCACACACCCTGTGTTTAACACCACCCATCTTTTTATGATGATGATATATTCGTTAGTCTATTCTATATTCTCAAGAGCTTTACATAGTATAATAGCTATGACTACATCAAATAAAAAAAATGATGAAATAAAATGAAATAGCCGCATTTTTATGCCCCACCTACGATAGTAGAGGGGCATTATGTTTTCTGGTCTGTGCGTCCGTTCGTCCGTCCGTTCGTCCGTCCGTCCGTTCGTTCGTTCGTTCGTCCGTCTGTCCCGCTTCAGGTTAAAGTTTTTGGTCAAGGTAGTTTTTGATGAAGTTGAAGTCCAATCAACTTCAAACTTAGTATACATGTTCCTTATGATATGATTTTTCTAATTTTACAGCCAAATTAAACTTTTGACCCCAATTTCACGGTCCACTGAACATAAAAAATGAAAGTTTGAGTTTCAGGTTAAAGTTTTTGGTCAAGGTAGTTTCTGATGAAGCTGAAGTCCAATCAATTTGAAACTTAGTACACATGTTCCTTATAATATGATCTTTCTAATTTTACAGTCAAGTTAAATTGTTGACCCCAATTTCACGGTCCACTGAACATAGAAAATGAAAGTGTGAGTTTCAGGTTAAAGTTTTTGGTCAAGGTAGTTTTTGATGAAGTTGAAGTCCAATCAACTTGAAACTTAGTACACATGTTCCCTATGGTGTGATCTTTCTAATTTAATGCCAAATTAGATTTTTTACCCAATTTCACGGTCAATTGAACATGTAAAATAATAGTGCGAGTGGGGCATCCGTGTACTTTGGACACATTCTTGTTTTTTTATAGATTCATATTGTTGAAATTTTCTTAATTGTGTGAAGGAATTCAGTGTAATGATAAATAATTAAAATTAACTACTGCACTTACTAAATTAGTAGATGAATGGTTGGCAAATATAGATAATGGAGAGATAAACGGAGTTATATTTTTAGATTTAAAGAAAGCTTTTGATCTGGTTAATCATATAATTTTATTGAAAAAACTTGAATATTATAATGTTTCAAATTGTACACTAGACTGGTTTAAGTCATACGTGTTTGAACGAAGTCAACAAGTTAAGGTCAATAACGTCATGTCTAATACTAAATGCATAAAAACTGGGGTACCACAAGGTTCTATCCTGGGCCCTCTGTTATTTATTTTATATATCAATGATTTACCACTTAATATAGAACATTCATTAATAGATTTATATGCAGATGATTCTACATTACATTGTAAAGGTAATAATTTACTTCAGTTAACTTCTAACCTTCAAAATGATATTCATGTAATTGAAAACTGGTGTTCGCAAAATTGTATGAAATTAAATGCCAAAAAGTGTAAATCAATGATTGTTGGTTCAAAACAAAGACTTAAATCTTTGTTCAACTGGAAACAGTTTAGATATCAATATTTCAAATGAACAAATAGAAAATGTAGATTGTGAAAAACTTCTTGGTTTATATATTGACAAAAACCTAAATTGGAATCAGCAGATAGATAAAATGTCATCTACTATATCAAACAGAATCAATTTATTACAAAAGATAAGAAAATATTTACCTATGCATATACGTATTATCTATTTTAATGCTTATATTCTGCCATTATTTGATTATTGTTGCAATATATGGGGAAGCTGTTGTGAAAGTGGAATAAATAAACTTAATAAGTTATTAAAGAAATCTGCTAGGGTTATAGTAGAAGCTGACATAATGACATCATCCAGTTTATTGTTTAATAGTTTACGCTGGTTAAATGTGGAAAAACGCATTCAATACCAAAAGGCAATACTTGTATTTAAATCATTAAATGGTATGGTTCCTAACTATTTACAAGAAAATTTTCATTTTACTGATAATCAAAATTATAACTTACGTTCAGCTGATGAAAAACTATTAAATCTTCCAAAACCAAAAACAAATTTTTTAAAGAAAAAATTTACATATTCAGGTTCTCAAATATGAAACAGTTTACCAAATGAAATAAAAATGAGTAATACACTTGTATCTTTTAAAACAAAATGTTACAAATTTTTCATCAATTGTGCAAATTAATATGCTTTTTCATTATTATTTAAATACTATAGGGTTATTGCATGAATATTGGGGAATATTGTCCCGAGTAGAATTTTATATTGCACGAGCTTGCGAGTGCAATATATGTTCTACGAGGGACAATATTCCCCAATATTCATGCAATAACCCTTTTATTGTATAGCAATATAATATTTGAAAGTAAAAATTGGTTTAAACTAAGATTTTGTCGTTAATGACGTCATGAATTTTGAAGATTTATTGCACTAGTGCAATATTAGAATTTATTGCACGCTAACTTTTGGTTACGTTCTGTGGGAAATATTATATTGCTATACAATAATATAGGGTTATTGCATGAATATTGGGGAATATTGTCCCGAGTAGAATTTTATATTGCACGAGCTTGCGAGTGCAATATATGTTCTACGAGGGACAATATTCCCCAATATTCATGCAATAACCCTTTTATTGTATAGCAATATAATATTTTAAAGTAAAACTTGGTTTAAACTAAGATTTAAACGTTGATGACGTCATGAATTTTGAAGATTTATTGCACCAGTGCAATATTAGAATTTATTGCACGCTAACTTTTGGTTACGGTCTGTGGGAAATATTATATTGCTATACAATAAAATTGTATATTGTGTATAATATAACTTTATAATACTCTATGTACTTATAAATATGTTATTATTATTTTGAGGACTCTCAGGAAGATTAGTTTTAACTAATGGGATCATCCTCTTGAAATAAAGATTATTTATTTATTTATTTTATTTCTTTATTTATTTAAAGAAAGAACAGAAATGAAACACATTATTTTTCTATTTAAACATTTTTTCTCCTTCCATTCTATAGTCTTTCAAAAAAAAAATTAGATCACTATTTCTCTATTTTTAAAAAATACAGTACCGTTATATTTATCTTATTTATATGTTTCTCCTATTTTTTCTTTTCTTTTTTCTATTATTGATAGTCCGTTGGTGCCTCGATAACCGAGTGGTTTAATTATAGTGCGGCGACTACTGTATCACTAGCCTGTCTGCACGTGCATAGTAGGCCAAAGGGTCCACTCGACGGCCAAAGATATTAGCTCCGGGCAGCCTGGCTTTATCAGCCACTAACAACTAACTGCAACGGAATACCCTGCCTTTTATATTCTTTTTGCATAACAATACTACAGACAAATATATAATACCTCCCCTTTTTTATCATGAATACGGCTATGTCATAGTAAAATACCATTAAATATTAATGTATTTCACGACTTTGATGTTTTAATAATATAACTTTAATATAAAAAGATAACCTAGTTAATGTCAATATTTATTGGGACATAGTGCAGATTTAATAAGTAAGCAGACCAATATATCCTGCAAAGCCCTCATTTTTAAATATACAATTCCTTGATTTTTTTAAAGATTGAGCTGTAATCTATTAGAAAAAAAAACAAAAGTTGTGTCCCTTGTCACATAGAGGTCGCTAAGCGGAAACTGCCATTTCTCTGCGAAAATAAAATTGTTTTGGCATGTGAAGCCGACACACAAAAAACAGAGAAAGAAGAAATATAACAGAACTGACAGATAAATTCAATCATCTTTGCTCTCTGTTAAAACAAGAAAAATGGCGAGTGTATCGTATCATATCGCCAATCTTTTGGAAAAGGTAGACGTCATTTGTCATGATCTAAATATTTGCCGGCACCGTACCAATCATGTTACTTATTTTACGATAGAAAACAAAAAGTTCTAATCTTTGAATTGGGATAATTTCTGTTGTAACGAAAAAAAGAATTTTGAAAACGCCCTTTTCCCTGCAAAGATGGGCGGGACGGACCCTTGGCAATGACAATGTCTGCTAGTGGGATTTAATATCTCCAGTAGTGCCTCCAATCAAACAAAAACAAAAGCTCTCTTGCAAATGAAAGTATGTCAATTATCCAGTAAGTGCAGTCAGACACCATGTCCTACAGATTGTTTGTGAATGTTCTATGAGGGTGGTAATGGGGGTACCTTCATGATAGTCCAAATAATTATGACTCTTGAAAGGCTATTATAATTTTTTTCTTTGACGCCTTACTTTGACGTCATAATGCTGAAGCCGCCATTTTCGGTTGGACTTTGAGAGCATATTTTGTTCTCAACTTTGAGACCCAATGTAGCCATCAAATTTTCATTGAAGGCTAAAAAAAATTGCATATATAAAAATTGTTACCTTTTACGTGTTTGTTTGTGCAAAATATTTCCAATTAATCCCTACAGAAATAATAATATAAATAACAATTCCATCTGAGGCGGGAACATGTCGACTGCATTTTTTAAAACGTTTATCTGATTTCTTTTTAGGAGATTGTAAAATAATTTTTACACCAAACTCGGTAAAATTTGGACAGACCCGAATTTCCGGAACCTTTGTTTTACATTATCTGGAAATTCAGGTCCGTCAAAAAGTACCGAGTTTGGTTCAAAAATATATTTTATACTCCTAAAATGAAGCATCTTAAGGAGAAATTAGCTAAACGTTTTAATAAAGCAGTAAATTCCCTCTCAAAGTCCAACTGAAAATATGAGTTTGGCGTTATGACGTCGAAGTAAGGCGTCAAAGAAAAAAATTATAATAGCCTTTCAAGACGTCATAATTATTTGGACTACCTTCATGATGAATAATGGTATGGAGTTAACAGTAAATTTTTGTGTATGATGATAGAATGTTTAAACTGTCTTTTAGGGGATAATAAAAATTACTGATTTTGATGATTCACGTAAATGTTTTCCCCAAAAATATAGATAATGATATATATTTGAGACCTCTGACAAATCACAACAAGGATGATTATATAAATCATGGTAAAATTTTAACCAATTTGACGTTAAGAGTAGCTGAAAATGACTGTTTGACGCCTGCACTGCAGTTAAGGGCATTGATATCAGATACCCTCTTCTATCCTTCATTATTTATTGGTCCCTACAAATATTTTTTTTAAAAATTTAGATACATATTGTGTTACAATGTCATTGAATGTTGAAGATTCAGGAAAAAAGAAGATCACATAATTCAGTTAATAATAAAAAACATTGATTTTCATTGACAAAAAATTAGATATAAAGCCTATAAAAGGGAGATAATTCTTTTCAATAATCCTGAACAAAACTATCCATGTGCATGTTTTACTGATTCAAGGTACATGTATATACATGTATAAGTCCTGTAAATCCTTTTCATCATGTTCATCATGTTCATTGTTTTATTTAAAAGTCAGGGATACTGTGTGTACAAGTTATTTTTATTTATTTGAAGAAGTAAATGATAATTTTCTTATGTTGGTTAATTTGTTATATCCAAATTTTCTTATAAGGTTTAAATGATCTCCCCTTAATAATCTCAAAAAAAAATATACTTGTATGTGTAAGTAATTTTTTTCAGCAACACCTAAAATTCTCTTGTATAAGAATGAGAAAACATGCCTTAAACAATTTTCTCTGGTTACATGTAGCTCTTTATTTTTTATTAGAACTCAATGTTTCATCTCATTAGTTCAACTAAGAAAATAAATGCTCAAAGATGTTGAATAATTGTGCAAGGCCTTCAAAGACTAGTCCCTGGACGTTTGTAAATCAGCAGTGTTTTCAAGATAACAGACAAATCAGATTTTTTTTGTCTATGAACACATGATCATGATGATGAATACCTTTGAACAGTCAGGGGACTTACTGAAATAGGTGATTTTTAAATCACTTATTTGAGTAGCAAAATCGTGGTTTTGTCACAAATTGGAATTTTGTATTTTTTTCCAAATTTTAAACACATAGGTTTAAATAATATCTTTTAATTAGTAAAATTAAAAAAAAAAAAACTTTTTGCTTCTTTTAAGTAGAAAGGTTTCTGCCTTTGATGCTATCATTTAGCTGAAAATTCTATTTTAGTTGAAAAAATGCTATAATAATGGCTTTACATAATGAACTGATACTTTCTTAAAAGATTTTTCCCAGCAGTGGGAGTATTTTTCCTGTGAAGTTCAAGGTTTCATCTTTCAGATTATGTAATAAAATTCTACTGTTCGCGATAAAAATCTCACTGTTCGGGGGTGTTGAAATTAGTAAGGATTATTAAAAGAATGATACTTAAAGAAGTGATTTTTGGGAAGGAAATTGAGGTCTGATACTTAAACAAGTGATTTTTATGTCATTATCCTAGATTCAGTACAAGGTCATCACCTGAAATGACCTGGTCATCCTAGACAACACAGATGTTGGTTCTGATAAGTTTAGAAACATAATTAGTCCCTGGATCATTAGTATTCTATATTTAAAGCTACAGTAAAATTAAATCACTTCTTCTAGTGATTAATTTGTACTACTTAAATAGGTGATTATTAAAGAAAGACAACTCTAATTTCCAACCTTTATGGAAATAATGTTACTTAAATCAGTGATTTAGAAAATCACTTATTTAAGTAAGTCCCCTGACTGTTGAATGAAGTATTTAGACATTTGCAAAGGACAGACAATTAAAAATGCTGCATTGTATAAGAGAACAAATTCCTGAATATCTAAGGGACATAATTAAGCAATATAAATGTATAATTATATTAATATTTTAATACTTCTTCAAGTAATTGAAATAACTTTGTATCCCTTACTGACATACATGCATGAGTTATGAAAACAACACAATTTTAAACATAATCTAGTTTAGTAACAATCATACAGTAGGGAAAGAACACAGTATTTTCAATTAATAGATGTAGGAAGATGTGGTATGAGTGCCAATGATACAACTCTCCATCCATGTTACAATTTATAAAAGTTAACCATTATAGGTCAAGGTACGGCCTTCAACACTGAGCCTTGGCTCAGACAAACAGCAAGCTATAAAGAGCTCCAGAAATTACTACTGTAAAACCATTCAAACTGGAATTAAGTTTATATTATTTTTACGTTACAGATGACTTCAAACGATAAAGACTTTAGATTTATGGCTACAAATGATTTGATGACAGAACTTCAGAAAGATTCTATAAAGTTAGATGATGACAGTGAAAGAAAGGTTTGTTACAAAGAACTTTATCCTGTATAGCCGTATCAGTTACAAGCATGTTAAGAATATTTATTTCTGAAATATAAAAGAAAATTGACCATTTCAAGTTTTGGGTAATAAATTTGATGTACTTCAGGTATGTTGATATGTATTTAAGTTATTTTATTCATATATAATATAGAGCAGTAATTAACTTAGAATTGTGATTATGATATATATAGATATGTGTGGTATGAGGGCCAATGACATGAATGAGACAACTCTCCAACCCGGCGATGATCCAAGTCACGATTTGTAAAAGAAAAACCATAAGGCCAAATAAAATAGCATGTGTGGTTCCAGTTACATTTTAAAAAAAGTTAGGGTAGGTAGGTAGGGATTTTTTTTTATTTTATGTTTTTTTTTACATTGAGTCTATTGATCATGTCTATGGGAGCATCATTCTGACTTTAACAGTGCTGAATGAAAAATGACAATAAAATCTTAGGGTAGGCTAATTTCAAGACGAAAGTAGGGAAAGTAGGGTCACTGGAACCACACATATATTTTTATTTGGCCAAATCATGATTAAAGCAAGCTATAAAGGGCCTAAAATTAAAATTGACGACTTATCTACACGCTTGTAGATTAATGACACACAATCGCTATGACTATTCTTTTCAATGTTACCTGAATAAATTTTCAACTAGATTTTGTACCAAAATTATCCTTTTATGTAACTTATTCACCGTTATGTGCTCTCTATGTACAAGTTGCCTTGTATACATGTGCAAATTTAAATGAATCTTAATGTGATATTGTCATCTTTGTCTAAAAGGCAATTTTAATTTTTGTGATATTGTGAAAAATCCTGTTTCAAAATACAAATTTTAAATGCAAGTTAAAATTATTGCGTTTATAACACCATTGAACACTGTCACATTTTTCACAATAATTTCTGAACTACATTTGTACTGTAAACAGCAGATAGTCTGAATTGGAACCACACATTTTCCCAGCTATTGGAGATCTAGATTGCAGTGTTCTCTCAAGGGGCTTAAAGCACTTTTATACCGTGGTGCTATATTTTCTACCATGGTGCTATCTCGGATGATTTTATAAAATAGACATAGGAAGATGTGGTATTAGTGCTAATGAGACAACTCTCCATCCAAGTCACAATTGCTAAAGCAAATCATTATAATTGTATAAATAAACCAAATTTTTCAAGACGTTTCAGCCATTGGCCTTCTTCAGTTCTTTATTTTTCCTCTCAACTACATGGCTGACATTTCTTTTTCAATCATTGAAAAGATGTTATCGATAAATGTCCTTGGAAACGTCATGACGTTATAACACTTTAACCCATTCACGTCGTATGATGCCTTAAGGCATCACCTGGGTACCGCCGTATGATGCCTGAATGCATCACCTTGGTACGGCCGCGTGATGCCTGAATGCATCATGGACAACGAAAAATACTCTGACCTACTTTCAGTTTTAATATCAGACCAATTACGTAAAGCTGTAAAGCGTACTTTACCACAATGTGTTAACAGGTTTCAATTTTTAATATTATGTATAAATTTTGACAATAAAAGTCATTGTTATGTCATTTCTTCGTACTTTCGATTTGCGTTCATGATAAAATAATATGCCGCCATTTTTTCAATTTTGTTGACATGTGCAGTCAACGTGATCGCTTTAAAAAAGGAAAGTTCATTACCTTACACACAAAATATTTAAACCATTTATGTATCGCTGTTTTAAAAATTAATAATATTTACTTAGGACTGTTTAATAAAAAAGATAAGCCGGTAATGGCTGTCTCTTTATGTATCATCTTGGCATGTTGTTGATTTACGCTCTGTTGATGATCGGAAGTTTACGGTTTTTGCCGACAAATAAATTTCACACGATGTGCAGGTGTTCTCCCAAATAAGGAAATCCATATTTTTGTGCAGCCAATCAAATTTTTCTAGGCTAAAAGGCGGTTCCATAGTAAAATAGTTGTGAAAAAGGTAGTATTGTCGTCTGGGTGAAAATTAAAAAAAATGTCTGAATCTTCGGATGAAGAGTTTGACGGATTTCCGCAAAATGAAGTTGATGCAGCTGCACAGCGGTACAATGATAGGCTTGCACAAATTGGGATAGGTGAATTAGATGTTGTTGATGGTGAAAATGAAAGTGAAAATGATTTTTCTGATGAAAATGAACCCCTTGTTGATGAAGCTGGTGACCGTCCTGCTGAAGCTGATGGGTGGCATGAAAATTTTAATTATTATGAGAGGGGATTACCACACATATTTTTACCACGTGGAAATACTGGTCCTACCAAAGTTTTAGATCCAGATAAAGAACCCGTTGATTTTTTCTCATTGCTGTTTACCAATGCCATTTTGCAATACATCATACAGGAGACAGACAGGTATGCCAATAAACAAATTCGTGATCATCCTGATGAAAATAAATCCCCGTGGGTTACACCAACTGTTGAAGAAATGAAGGCTTTTCTAGGTTTATGTTTCTTGATGGGAATCAATGTAAAACCAGATATAAAATCCTACTGGAGCACAGATGTTATGCTGGAGACCCCGTACTTCAGTAAAGTCATGAAAAGGGATCGCTATATGCAAATTATGCGGTACATCCATTTTTCAAATAGTGAGCAAGCCCCACAGCCAGGAGATCCCAATTATTCTAAATTATACAAAATTGAATCGTTAATGAATATGTTCACAGATTCTATGGTAAACCAGTATATCCCTAAAAGGCAACTATCAGTTGATGAGGTGATGGTTCCATGGAAGGGACGACTGTCTTTTAAGCAGTATATGCCAGCCAAGCCTACCAAATGGGGAATAAAAATGTGGGCGATAGCGGAAGCTAATACAGGATATGTTTCCTTCTGTCAGGTATATAGTGGGAGGATAAATGGTGTCGCAGCTCATGGTCTGGCAAACCGTGTAGTCAAAAATTGTATTGAAAAGGCAAATGTTATAGGGCAAGGGTACCATATTTATATGGACAACTACTTCACTTCTCCCACCTTATTTACAGACTTGTTTGAACATTTTAACACTGCTGCATGTGGTACTGTGCGTATAAATAGGAGAGAGCTTCCTAAAGATATAATGAAGAAAAACCCTGAAGGTGTTTCTAATCGTGGGGACATGCAGTTTAGACAGAAGGATGCAGTGGCTGCTGTTGTATGGAAGGACAAAAAAAATGTAAACTTAATTTCAAGTATACACGATTTCTCAGTAGGTGCAGTGCAGAGAAATGTGCAACAAGCAGATGGTATTTTTCAACGACAAGAGATACCATGTCCACAGATGATCTCTGATTACACACAATACATGGGAGGGGTTGATAGGGCTGACCAGTACATCCAGTACTATGTTTTCCAACACAAAACACTGAAATGGCCTAAAAGGATTTTTTTTACAATGATAGAAATGTTGAAATTTAATGCCTTTAGGCTTTTTCTGGCTTCTCCTCATCATCAACCAGGCCCTGGTAAGAGACCATCAACCTTTTTGAAGTTTTCAAAGGGAGTAGCAGCAGGACTGATAGGTGGATACACAGGTGGTTCAGTTCGTAAAGGCCGTCCATCACTTGTCCCGGTTGATGACCGTCTTACACAGAGACACTTGCCAGGTTCCTTTGGAAATAAAAGTTGGTGCCATGTCTGTCACATGAGAGTGAAAAATAATCAGCAAGACACACGTAGACAAACAAAATATGGCTGTCTAGATTGTGGAAAGCACCTCTGTCTACCAGAGTGTTTCACGGTGTTCCATTCTGTTAAAAGTTACTGTTAGTATTGTAGCTATGTTGTTAGTTCCAGACAATTTTGAATTTATTGACTTTACCGTTTCAATTTGCGAATTTATTTATTTATAAACTATGAACAAAACTAAAGAATAACTGATGAAGGATATATTCAAAAAGATAGTATCAAGAGACATTTTAAAATAAAGAAGGAATTTTATAGAGAGATCAGGACAATAAAATGTAGTAAAATGGACACTGAAAAAAAATGTAAAGACTTGAAAAGAGGCAAGTAACAAAAATTTATAAAACTGTTATTTTTGTTTGTTATATAACCTTATAGCAGTTTAAAAAAGAAATCAAAATAATATCAATACCTTGAGTAGTTTTTTTTGTCAAATATCTAATTATTCATTTGATTTTTATTTTTTTAAATGTATTTTTTTTTATCTGCTTAAATTGCTATTAGGTTGCATGCCTGTTACTTAGTTTGAAATGAATATTTTCAAGGAAGGTAATTTACTTTGACAAATACAGAGATTTTTTGTTTAATCATTGAACAAATACAAATTTTTATTTGTCATAGAACCGTAACAAGAAATTCTGTTATACCCCAAGTGACTTTTAAAAAACATACGGCAACGTATTTAAAAAGAGTTGTCGTCCGCCAAATTACAGTTGAGTTATCTCTCTTTAATTGTTGTTGACATGAACGACGCTTTGCAAATGGCGGATTTCAATCGCTGGTACTTCTCATGTTGTCGGTCGTCTTCCCAATCAGTTATGGTGTTGTCATAGACATTTCATTTTATTCTTTGTAACAAAAAGAAACATTGAACGTAAGTTAATACCTCGGAAAGGGAACGGTCAGAAGAAACTCTCCCCTTCGCAGACATGTATTTGTAAACATTCAGTTATAAAAAAAACTCGTTCGTCATAGAGCTAAACTGTTGATATTGCTTCCTTTTCATATCGCTCTAACCACACCACAACTCAAAACAAGTAGGGTACGACTTAACCTTAAAATATTTTAACGAAAATCGATCTCAAATAGCGGTAATTGTCGTTTGAAGTTCCGAGACGATTTTTTTCAAGCACATGTCAAATTAATCCCGGCCACGAAACTGCTCGCGCTAATAAATCTCCAGCTATACGAACGCGCCAAAAAGAACAATGCCGTACTGAAAGTGTTAACGTCATAATAACATGACGTCACAATACTTTTGTATAAATGAAAGTTAAATTATATAAGCTTTGATGAATTAAAGTCATTCCTTTTTAACGTTAATTCCAAATGGTCTAATTGTGTTTAGTTTTTGCATCCATTGTGCCTCAATATATCTCCTGTAATTTGCGGATTTATCATAAATTTGTTGCAGAACCTGAACTGTGATGTCCTCTTTACAATAATCCTCTTGGTTAAAATGTTCTGCCACAGCTGTATCTCTATCATGTCTGATATCTGCAAATCATTATAGGTCGCAGTACAGTCTTCTAAACAGAGTGTATAGTGACCTTTGTCTCTATATTATTTTGAAAACCAGTGCTATGTTAATTTCAATGGTGCTATTGAAAATTTTTGGGAGAACACTGGATTGAAATATTTAATGCTGTTTTTTTTCTTCAAATTATTGTAAATTGTCATATCTAACACACTTTTTCTAGACAATGTCAACTATTCTTCGAATTGAAATTTGATGATGCAGGAAATTATAAAGTTTTCAAAATTTAGAATAAAACAATGAAAAATATGTTTGTATTTAAAATAAGGGAGAAACCAAATGATGGTAAAATGTCCATTGATACCATGATTACCTGATATCAATGATACCATGGTTACCTGATATCAATGATACCATGATTACCTGATATCAATGATACCATGATTACCTGATATCAATGATACCATGATTACCTGATATCAATTTACCTGATATCAATGATACCATGATTACCTGATATCTATGTGTTTTTTGTCTTTGTAGGTTGTTAAGATGTTGCTGAAGTTGTTGGAAGATAAGAATGGTGAAGTCCAGAATCTGGCTGTTAAATGGTGTGTATCTTTTACTAATCAGTTTCCACAAGCACAACAGTCAAGGCTTTTCAAATTTCTATCAGGGCTGTAACTTTGCCAATGTTGTATAAGTTTGGTATTTTAAAACGATTTCATTTAATGATCTAAGATTCCTCATTGTCAAACTATTGTATATATGAATGGGTTAAATCATTGTTAAAATAATAAGGAAGATATTTGGGTGTAGAATGTATTCAATTAATATGGCATTTATTGTAAAACAATATTTCTGCGTGAATTTATTTATATTGTGATTGTCATTATTTTTACAAAAAATATGTGAAATTATCTATTATGATTAAATTCTGTATGAAAATAATGCTATAATATAGTAGTTAAAAAAAATATTCTGTAATTTCAATGCTGTCATGTCTGTTGCAGTCTCCCCCCCCCCCCAAAAAAAAAATAATTGTATTTTCCAACTTTATAATTAGCACCTCAATTTTGCCTCTTTTGAAGAAAATAATACAATTATGTTTTTGTTTCAGCCTTGGACCATTGGTGAATAAAGTGAAAGAGTTTCAAGTTGAGACCATTGTAGATACACTATGTAGTAATATGATATCAGATAAAGAACAGCTCAGAGATATCTCAAGTATTGGTAAGTATGTTGATATCTGCTTAAAAAAAAACATTTTAGAGATTTATTTACAAGTACAATGAGTATAATGTGCATAAAATGTTCATGTGGCTGGTGAATCTTATAGACATTTCAATTCATATGGTCAATTGAAACATGCATTACAGCGATAGATAATTTTTATAAACACTAACATTTTTTTGTTTATTTCACACTGATTACACACATCATGCACATTTCACACTGATTACACACATCATGCACATTTCACACTGATTACACACATCATGCACATTTCACACTGATTACACACATCATGCACAGGGGTTTCATTATTTTTTTAGACTGGAGGTACCTTTGAGATTATAGGGGGAACCAAACCCAAACGGTGAGGAGTCTGGGGGCCGCGTAAGGCCCCCAGTAGGTCCAGGGCTAGCCCTGGTAGGGGGGGTAGGGGGGCTGGGGGGCAAAGCCCCCCGTAAGCTCCTGGATTTTAGGGATTTCAGCCTTAATTTTTTACTTTAAAAAATACGGTAAAGTCTGTAATATTTGCTTCAATTTTGGGTAAGTTAACATGGAATTGTTTTTTTTCTTGAGTATTTATCTGAAAATACATTGCTTATAATTATTTTGTAATCAGTTATAAAATATGTATGACCTATAATGCAGGGGTTTCATGTGAAATGTTGTTTAAATGTTTTGTTTGTTTTTATACTTTTATTAAATGTTTTGCATTTGTTCAATATTGTAAAAGAAATTTCATAAGTTACAAACATTGTAGTATATATTATTAAATTAACATGCTCTCATGCAAAACAGCAAACAAACGTTTTTGATATACGCTAAGTGTTGTGATGATTGTTCTGGTCAGATAAAAAACATGTATTAACTTTCACTTAACTTATATAAAGGGGTGATTGTGTTAGTAAAAATGTTGGGTTTTTTTTTCACTTCTTCAGAGCTGTTTTTTTTTTTTAATTTTAAAAGTCTTAAATCTCGTCAGATATTATATTTTGTAAACGTAACAGTTATGTTACTTCAGGTTGTTTCACGAAGTCTTACACTAAAAATTTCCTGCAGAAAGCAGTCATTTAAATCACAACATAGAAAACATATCGAGAAAACGGAGATCAGTGACAACGTCCAACGGGAAACGAACTGATTTGATACAATTAACGATTTTCTGAATTTCATAGAATGTTCACCTTTATTAAACCTTTTATTCATAAAATAATCTGTGATACAAGCTGCTTTCCTTTTATTAGACATAAGTATTGCTGTTGTTGTTTAAATTCATCAACAATTTGCCGCTTGAAAATATACTGCTAAATCGTCCCATTTTAAAGCGCTCTTACGATACAGATACAGACACGTGGTTTATAATTATCACTTCTCCTACTTTGGAGGTGTGCCTAAATTTGCAGATAGATCTATACTTTAACGCGGACCTCGACGAAGACACCTATAAACATACACATGAACGACGTACACGGAGATTATCACTTGAGGAAAGAAATAAATTAGATTTGAACGATCTTCAAAAGAATTTTACACATTATTTTTTTTTTGTATTTTTATTTTTTCTGCCGGTACCAGACGCTTCCGTAGGCGGGTAAAAGTACCGGGTACCGGGTCTTAATGAATGCACTGCATGCACATTTCACACTGATTACACACATCATGCACATTTCACACTGATTACACACATCATGCACATTTCACACTGATTACACACATCATGCACATTTCACACTGATTACACACATCATGCACATTTCATATTGATTACCATGATTAATTGCAAGTAGAAAGTTTTTGTTTAATTTTTTGTTTCGCTAATTTTGCATTAAAAATGAATTCATCATACTATTTCATTGTGTTAGTTAGATTTTATCATATCCCATGTGTGTTAAAGAGGCATGACAACCAATACCTCAGTCTCTGTATATATTTTCTTAATGCAAACAACATTATTCTATTTTAGGTTTAAAGACAGTGATCAGTGAGTTGCCTCCCTCTTCTACTGCTCTAGCCTCCAGTATATGTAAAAAGATAACAGGCAGACTTACCAGTGCTATTTCTAAAGTGAGTTAGCTCCCTTTCTATATCTACTATGGGTTATGTTGATGGAGGTCTTCTATTTCATGTTTTCTCTTCTATTTTGTTAAACTTAACACAGTTGATATTTTTGTAATGATAAACTGTATATCTATAGAACCAACATCAAGAGTTCTAAGTAATCTTTAACCTATTTTTTTCATGTTTTGTGGCAAACTTTTTGTCACTGATTGACATTAAGGCCAAAATAAATAAATAGTGTGTTTCCGGTTTCCCAACCCTACCTCTGTTTCTGCCGCCGACCCTAAACATTTTATTGACAAAAATAAAAAAATATCAAAAATATTTTCGTTCTTTCCGGATCCGACTCTTCATTTAGAAAACTATCTTCAAAACGTTTGATAGCAATGACCAATACGGATAAGTCAAGCGTTTCAAGAACCTAGATTTTAAATAAACAAGCATGGCTTTGAACAACCGTGCAGCATATTGGCTGTTAAATATGCAAAATGTAATCACATGGTTGCAAAATATTTAAGAGTAAAATGAGTTCAATTTACTGTTAATATCCACAGTGACTCGGTAAAAATCCTAGGATTTTTCAAAATAAACTGCACACTGCTAGAAAACAAAGAAATAGTCGTGTCAACGTTAAATACGTTAGTAAAGTAATACAAATAGACAGGAAATACTAAAAATTGACGACAAGGGGCAGACAAAGTGTAAAAAGAAATAGAAAGCTTTCTCCAGTAGGCAGACATGGTGTATGATTCATGTTCATTTATAAATGAATCTGCCCCTGCACCATGTCTATTTTTTATTTTTTTAAATTTTCTCAGGCTGGTCCCACAACAGTTTATAAGGAAAAGAAGAAGAAAGAGAAGGAAAAAAAATCATGTCCTATTAAAATATCTACATTTTTTTTCCATAAATTTAATAAGAAAGATTCTCACTTTTCTCAAAACCTGAAATTTTAACAATATTGTCAGAACCCCACTCATCAAGATTAAATTCTGTCAACAAGTCAAACATCAACACATCTGTTCATTAAATAAAGAGGGTGCAAGAGTACTACCCCTCGAACAATCATAATAAGTTGCTGCTTAGCATCAATTTTCAGTGTTTTTACTACTAAAAAAAGGGGTAGGAATCTGTTCCCACATGTATACCCTGTGTGACAGAAAACAGAAAATTAAAAAAGCTGTAGATTTTAGTACTATTATCAAAGAAGCATGCAGGCTCATCAAATGATTTCATTTGGAACCTTTTTCTGCTGTCATCGATAGAAAAAATATAAAAAGTTTTCATAAAATAAAATGTTTTACCTACCTACCCTACCTAATTTTTTTCGGGGTGAAATAGGAAACACACTATTTATTTATTTTGGCCTGATTCATGAGTTATGAAAGCAAAGATAATGGAAATTATAAAATGGGATTTAAAACTATGTCTTACTGGTAATTTTTGTTTTGTTAGAAACCCTGTTTGACTTGTAATTGTAGTATTGATATTCTCTTAATATGACATATATATAATACAGCATGTAAGAAAGATTTTAAAGTTTCCATCTGAATGTTTACTTGAATGTTGCTCAAATGTATGTTGAAAAGTATTTAAAGGATACACATCTAATAACCATATGTACTATTGTAGCAAGAAGATATGTCAGTACAATTAGAAGCCTTAGACATACTAGGGGATTTGTTGAGTAGATTTGGAGGTGAGTATAAAAGGCCTTCCTCAGCATTTTTCTTATATATTATAACAGGAAAAATCATTTGATATTAATGATTCAGTTTCAAGTTTTTGAAAAAATTTGATGCAACACAATAGAAATACCATGAAGGTTAACATCATCTACAACAGTGTCTTTTAAAAACATTCATTAGATATAACGACAGTAAAACCTTCATTAAAATGTCACCAACAGGAGAAAAGAAAACTGGCCTTACAAGAGAGGTGAGTTTAGAAAGCATACCTTTTACTACAGCCTTAGAATAGTGAAGGTGTCCCTACAAGATAGGTGTTTTCTTAGGAAAAAAAAGTTACCTTTATAGCAGATTTGACTGTATTCCTCTTGTAAAAAAATAGTTCTGAAAAGGATTTCACATTTCACCTGCACAAAATTGATTTTTTTCCAAACTATAAAAGATTTAAAATACAGGAAAATATAATTGTCATCAGATGTGATTTTGATCATTGAAAAACTTTATAAATGTGTAATTTAAAATAAATCATTATCTTGATTGTAAGACATAACATTGTCAATTTGACATTGTGCATATTAACAATATGTCCTTGTTTTAAAAAGCTTGTAATATTTGGATAGTAAGGATTTATGATGTATTACACTATCACTATAAAAGGAGTTATCCAAAGTATTAAAGTAAAGGGTTGGGTTCCTATGCATTTTTCTTTGGTTTGCAGTGTCTGACATAAATAGCTGATTTAATTGAGCTGTGTCATATATAAATCAGCTTATCCAAGTGCACGTATACATGTACATGTATAATAATTTGATTGATTTTGGAAACATTCAAACTCGAAAATTAATTATGAATTTTTGCCTGTTTTGTAGAGTTCTTATAGCGACACAATTTTCAAACATTTACAGACTTTGCATAGATAATTTTTCAACCCGAAATAGAAAAACAAATGTATTGATTTGCATAGGGGTTGATTTCTACATTCTACCTAACACATTTGTTAAATCATGTCTTTTTAGGTTTGTTGATCAGTTTCCATCCTAGTATTATGCAATCTCTGTTGCCACAGTTATCTAGTCCCAGACTGGCAGTCAGGAAGAGGGCAATCATAGCATTAGGTTAGTCACAAATGAAAAATAACAGGGTTCTCACTAAGGCGAGTCCATGAGTCCTGGACTCATCAAAATCTGTCTAGACTCACCATTTTGAAAACTGGTGAGTCCGCAGATGCATCAAGATTGAAATATTTTGTATAAACTGAAGACACACATCATCATTTTATAGCAATTGTTTAAAAGTAATCTGAATTTAATGTTATTAATTGCTTTGTTAGGCCATTGGAGACTCAAATATTACATTATATTGCAATAAAATATCTTCTTCTTGCTGTTGGACTCACCATGGCCAAAAATGACGAGTTTCTGGACTCGCCTTCAAAAATCCTTAGCGAGAACCCTGAAATAAAACAGTTTATACTGCACCTAGTTGTGTTTATTTCCTGAATATAGTAACACAGATATATTTTGTGTAATGTCAATTTCATCATGGACCGTTTTTTCCACAATCAGGGGTCATTAAGGGATGAAAAAAAGTTTGAAATTAGTTTTAAAATTTAAATAGCTATCAATGTATTAATTTAAGTTGCAGTATAAAAACAATATTAGGTCAATGTCTGAAAAATATAAACTTTTTTGTATTCGGCGCAAAACTGTTGAAGGACTCGGTAGAACCTCGTTCTTCCCCAGTTTCTCAGCCTCATACAAAAAAGTTTATATTTTTTTTTAACATTGACCTTATATTGTTTATATACTCCACTGTGTATTTTAAAATTAAATTGTTTTCCGAAACAAACACCAAGCTTACTCTCAGTGTAAAATATCAACAAATATAATGCCTACCCATGTTAAGATAAGCATAGAGAATGACATGAAGGAATTATTTCTTAAGTTATTACATTGAAACAGATGCTAGAAAAAATATTTACACAGCTGGTTGTGTTTAAAGATACATGTAGATTTTTCTTTAAAACATATGTTGAAAAAATATTTTACTCCAAAACAGACATCAGAAGAAATACTTTACTCATTTGCAGATATTAAAAGAAAGATATAACTCAGAAACAGACATCAAAAGAATTATTTTTTTATCAGTTTCAGATGTATATAACCAATTTATCCTTTTTTTTCTAATTTACAGGTTACTTGGTAATGAGTTGTAACAACACATTGTTTTTCGAGTTGATAGAATTTTTACTGACAGAGTTGAATAAAAATACCTCAACATCCACAACTAGAACATTCATACAGTGTGTAGGAGCTATCAGGTAATGTTTAACTCTCTACAATTGAAGTAGTTTCCTTCGTTTACTCCTGCCAACTGTCTTCTGTTCGTCAATCAAATTGAATTTAATCTCAGTATTTGATAGAATTTTGATTTTTGGAATATACACTTTAGAGAGTGGACACATGATCATATTTAAGTTCTTTCTGCTCTCTTCACACTAACACCAGGGAAGAGTGACAATATTCACCTGAACTAAACTGCTAACTTTTTTTAGTTACCTTTATTCATTCTATTATACGAAAGACAAGATACAAACCTGCTTTTAAAAGCACAAAATATGTTTACAACTTGATCTAAACAGATGATCTTCATTTAGCAGTGTAAGATCTATTGTATATGAAAAAAAGATGTGTGTGAGGGTATTGCATTATTTGATTGATCACACACATCTCGAAAAATGTATTGAAAGTTTAACAATACTGAAAACCAACTTATTTTTCACGAGCGATTTATTTTTGCTACTTTCGCGAGTAAAAAAATAATGCAAATATAAATCGCTCGAAAATGTAAAACTTGGATCTTTCCTCATTAAACTACATCATAAAATTTTGAAAATTGCGAAATTAAATAGCCGCGAAGTGGACTTGAAAGGATAAAACGCGAAATAAAGTGTCCACGAAAATATGTTGGTTTACAGTATATGAATTTATTTAATACTTACAGTCGACAGGCAGGTCACAGATTTGGGGAACATTTAGAAAAGATTGTGCCACCTATTATGAAGTTTTGTCAAGAAGAAGATGATGAACTGAGAGAGTACTGTCTCCAAGCTTTTGAATCTTTTGTCAGAAGATGTCCTAAAGAAATATCATCATTTGTAACTAATGTTAGTTATTTTATGTTTATTAATGGAACAGATATATATATATTAAGTTATCATAAGAGAGAGACATCAAATGATTTTTTATCAATTTAGAAAATTTCCACAACAGAATCTTTACAGTTATATGATTATTGACTTCAGTTAACAGAAAGGTCAAATATTGGCTGATCTGTTGTGCAGCTATTTATCAAATACTTAATATATATCTTTAAGTCCATACAAGTAAAAAATGCTTAAAAATATAATTTTATTTAAAAGTTCAAAGAAGTACAAATTTGACTTGACAAACTACAAAAAAAGAGAATACTAGAAAAACTAGTACCAATGATAAATTAATGAATACACAGTATAGAAACTTAAGATTTTACCTTTTGAAAGAAATGGGAGTAAAAAATAACTGCATGTTAAACAGAATAACAATCTTAAGTTCACACAAAAAAAAACATTGTGAAAATAACTGGATTGTTGTGATTGCTGTTTGTTAATTTCAAACTTGTCAAATGATTAATTGTTAGGTCTAGGGCAATCATTCTGAAATATATAATGAGGGTTATTTTAGGTCACATTTGCAGTGATATATATTTGCACTATTTTTGAAGTAGCAAAAATGAAGAGCTTGAGAAAAATTAGTTTAGTTCCAATTAATTGATGTGTTATTCCTGATTTCAGATTATAAAGACATGTCTGAAGTACATCTGTCATGACCCTAACTATAATTACGATGATGACGATGATGGGTTTGGTGATGAAGCTATGGATGCTGAAGATGATGACGAAGATGAGTAAGTCTGACCTTTTGACCTTTAAACTTAGATGTCATGGATATTGAAAAACATGTCATATTTTATCTGTTAAAAGGGCGACTAGAACTATTTTAAGTGCAGATATAAACGTTGATCACATTAGAAGTATTTTTGTCAATGAAAATCAAGAAGATACATGAAAGCACTAAGAAGAAAATTATTTACATTTTTGAAATTCAATCCATGAGTCATTCTAGCCATATCAACTAGTGATAGTTATTAACATGGTATGGTGTGTTCAAGCAAGGTTATTCTTTATATTTCTGTGTTTTATAATATTAGGCAGGTGCTACCTGATGAGTTCCAGAAAGTGATTGGTTTTTGACTAGTGGATTTTTTTACTTTCAGCAACAATTTTATCAGACTCATCAGGTGCTTGCAGCCCACTTCAATGTCAACTTTTTCTACCCCATAAAATATTTTGATATATCTATGTGTTATTTATGAACAAGAAAATCCAAAAGATTATTTTGATTTTTATTTACTTAATTTTTAAAAAAGTTTCTGGCATTTTTGCCCAATTTTATATGTCAAGTTTCATCACTACTATGTGTGTGATAGGATTTCAGGACCATACTACAGACCTAGTTGCACAACCCATTTTCCATTTCAATATTTTCATGGCCATAATACAGATGAAATCTACTTTTCTACAATTTTAGTCACCTTTATGGAGCTAATAATCTGTGAAATCATTTAATGTAATTTATCAAAATCTTACGTTATTTTGAAATGTTTTTACAGACTTGCCAGGTTAAGTGATTGAAGTAATTTTTAATAACCTTGTTTTATGTGTATTGGATATTTCATTTAAACTAAAGACCTCCATGAACAAGAACAACCACAGAAATCCATTTTTACCACCAACCTTGCAATTGTTGCATTAATGTCATTTGCAATTCGGTTGCTGTCTTACTGAAGCATACCTTCATTTCTTTGTATTCATATGTTGTTAACAAACTGATAAAAACCAATTGAATTTGGGTTATAAAGATTGTTTGAGGTGCCTTAAATTTGTTTAAAATCTATTATACGAAATAATCCTCTCACTTTTGTTTTTGCAAAAATTGTTGAATATATTTATTGTTCTTTCAGAAGTTTCATTTATTTAGTGTTTTAGATTTGTTTATTTTGTTATAAATATTAGTGTTGTACTACCAAATGTTTTTGATATCATTGTAAATGATCATGTGATTTGTTAATGCCTGTAAACAATATTGGCAGTATATATCAGGGCTCACACTACTTCAGAATTATAGGGAGAAGTGACTTCTCTTTTTGAAACTGATAGGGAGAAGTGGTGAGATTTGAAAGAGAAGTGCTCATTCGCGCGGTGCGATACAATGTTTGGATTTTACAATAGTATAAAGGGCCATATGTAAATAATGTTCTTTTTATATTGTTCAATTCATATCTGAGTAAAAAAATTACAATTAAAGTAACATTTGAAATTAAAAGTTGTTTAAGTTTTACTAAGGTTCTTGTGAGAAACTACCAACTAAATATCTAGCACTAAAAATAAATATATATTTTAAAAAATGTAAAGAAATTATAATATATCAATTACAATTTAATTAAAAATTATCTTGTGTATGACATTCAGTGTTTCTCATGAAAAAAATATAAAAGTAATTATTAAGCTGGGCCAGAATATATTGATATTAGTATAATGGTCTCAGAGTTAAGCAACTTTAATCAATAGTTTGAAACAATCCTTAAAAAATATAGGGAATTATATACACCAATCAAATAGATGTTACCAAAAGTCTCTTAATGCGTGTGGAATGCGTAATTTCCCCCTTTGGGATCAATATTATTCTGTCAGCTGTTCCATCCGTGCGTCCGTAGTAATTATTGTAAAAGTACGGATTTCGTTCATAGCTGGTCCGGTTCCGATCCGGAGTTTAGAAATCGGTCAATGGCGGACGAATGCAAGAAAATTTACAAAAATAAACGATGTTTGACAAGTTATTTGGAAAGGAACATGACGTTTTTAATGCAATAAATGGATTAAAAATTTACTGGAGGCAACTTTTATCACGTTTAAATGAAGTAACAAACTTATGTTGCCGCCGAATTTGAGGTTGATGTACGTTTTCGAGTAACAAGCACCGGAACTTGCAGAAATGCACGAAGTGATAAAAAGTTGTATTTTTATCAAATAACCTGCTACACACTATGAAGACATTGCTTCAACCTCTTTTCTTAAGATAATGAATCGTTTATGTCTGAATTTCTTTAATTATCAATAAAAAATTGATGTTTCATCAACTTGGTAAAAATTGAAAATGTCCGATGACGGAAGCGACTGAAAGCGACTATCGTCAAGAACAGGGCGACTTGTTTTCGCTTTTGGGGGTTGGGGAAAGCGAAGTGACGGTCGGGAAGGCGACTTCTTTGCCCAAGTCGCCTGGTAGCGTGAGCCCTGATATATAGGTAACAACCATTTCAGTTTTCTTATCCTTATTTAACCCGTAATTAATAAGATATTCAATTTGCAATGTGAAAAAGATGTTGAAATATATAAGAATTTTTTTGAAAATCAGTCAGAGCTCAGACATAAATAAGTCTGAATCTGCTTTTGACTTATAGATGTCTAAATTTGTAAGTTTTAGGATTTGTCTCCCTTTAATGCAAGACAAAATACGACTTAAATAAGTCAAATATTGTTAAGCAAGAAATGATTGACCAGAATCAAAAAGTTGCAAATATCAACTCCTACAAGTCGATAAGTTACCAAAATTGGTCAACTTCAAGACCCACGCATACTTATAAAAAGGTCATGCATCTAAATCAAATAATGACAACATTGAAAGCCAATGCCTTGTCTTCTAAAGAAAAATATGAATGAGAGTCTGAAAAATCGGGGATCATGTTAAATAACCTTACAATGCAACCACCTGGAACCACACTTAATGAGATAAAACATCTGTGTTTAGTAAGGATGTTCAATTAGATAATTAAATATAGATAGATCAAGTCCTTGTGAACTCTCAGACAGGTTTTTACTGTCAAAGGTGGTGTAGTTTGGCCACCAAGTCAAGTTAAGTTTTTTTATCAACATAAATAGACCTAAACAAGTCTGTCATTTTGTGACTTAGATAAGTCTAAAATTGAAAACACATTTTTATAAAGAATACATGTTTTGACTTCTTTAAGTCAAAAAAAGAAATAGACTTGTTTATGTCTGAGCTCTGACTGAAAATTTAAATGTATAAACTTTGATTACTTTTTAATATTTTAATTTTGGATGTAACACATCTTCTGATTGGCTGACATTGTTTTGTTTATCAGCTGAGACACAATTTTGTCATGTAACTGATGTCATCAACATTTTTCATGATTTACTCCCGTTTAAAATGGGATGAACGGGTTATTCAGTGTGCAACTCATTTTTGATGTTATTTCTTCATAAACAGAAAATGTTTTACAGTCATTTCTTTAATAAATTTTCCATATTTATAGGGAAGGTGATGAGGAGTATAGTGATGATGATGACATGAGTTGGAAAGTCAGACGTGCTGCTGCTAAATGTTTGGATGCTGTCATTGCTACTAGACATGAAATGTTGATGGAATTCTACAAAACTGTGTCTCCAGCTCTCATTACACGGTTTAAAGGTGAGGAGTTATACAAAACTGTCACCATGTTAAATGGCTAGGTTACTTTTATATTTGATTTTTTTTTATCTTTGCTATCAGGAAAAGTTAACTCTAGCATTGTCTAGTTTAAAAAAAACCCAGAATTTTACTAAATTATCTCCCCTGATAAACTACTACAAAGAAATCCATATTATATTTGAATGAAGGCTGACATCTATCTAATGGTTATTGGTGTTAATTTTACATTGGCTTGAATTCATGATTTACTACTCTCCCAGAAAATTTTGTTTGCCATCATTTTTGCAATTTTGAAAAATGAACATCAAATGTGAGAGTCAATTTTTTGAGATTTGAAAAAATTCTGCATACAAAAATTTATAAAAGATATCTAATATGAGTTCTATTGCAATAGTCTACCAGTCACATTATTCTTATTTTCTGAATTTACAGTAGCTCTCATTATTGATAAATTTAATTAGGGCTATTCCAGTAAAATTTACCTAGGAGGGGCGGAACGCCGACGATATTTTTTTCCATAGGTGGGGGGTTATCAACATAATTGTATTCTGGAGGGTGGTGGTCCCAATTTAAATTCATTTCTGTTGGTGGGGGGTTTCTGAATGATAGGTTAAACATATTGTTCCCCCTGTTATGAAGGAAGATTCTCCTGAAAAGGTCATCCAACTGCAAATAAATTTGGCAGACCACTAATTTTAAGCGTCTGTTTGTGTTCTTGTCAAACCAGTGATCGGGAAGGACGTGCCCCCTGCGCCTATAGCGCATATTGACAAGAAATGGCGCATACAGTGACAAATGGCGCATACAGTGACAAATGTAAGCGCCCACGTGGCGCACGATACTTTTCACTTCGTTTCGAAACGTTTAGATATCGTCAAATGAATTTCCGATCGTGTTCCATGCCGCCATGTGTGTGTACACAACTGTGTAATGTTCCTCCAATAATAGGAGCACCTATATATTTTAGGGACGTCTCGGATGTTTACCTATGATAATAGAACCATGCGATTTCACGTCTCGGGTGTTTTCCTATTGTAATAATAAAACCATGCGGTCTAACTGATAACCCGAAAAACGTAATTAACCACCATTCATGATATATATTTTTTTTATAAACAACTTTAAATTTGTTAAATTTGGCTAGTACAGACGAGATTTAGCCCTTATAATAATCTCATTTAGTTTAGCTTGCTATTATTTCGATTGAAGAACCCCAAAGACTTTTTAGGAATATAGTTTTTGTCTCCATAAAAGACGCTTAACTGTCCTTGTCATTTTTTGGTCTTTGGCTCATTTTGACATTTTGTAAACATGACTTCTTTAGCGATTTGTTGTTTTGTTCTATGAATTAATGGTACTCTATACTGTTATTCTTGTCACCGTGATGAAGATATAATGATACAAGAAGTGCAGAGGAATTGCCTGAAATGTCCTCTGATACGGAACGTCTGGAATAAGTATGGTATCGACGAAGACCCAAATTTAATGTAAAAAAAACCAACATGAACATGAACAAGGCAACAGTACCAGTTTAAATATTGTAAATAAAGGTTAACTTAAATATTGTTGCGGTTGGAAGAAGTTATTGTATATTCATTGAAATTGAAATGGCAGAATTTGCTGTACTTAAATCTCTTTCCTTGCAAAGAATATGTCCTTAATAAGGTGGACTGGCCAATTCTTTGCAATTTTTGTCCCAAATAATATTTTATTGCATACAGTTTATAACAACTTCAAGTACCCTCTCCCTTGTATACTGTCTCCCCACAAAAAAATATGTGTGGGTGACATCCAAACTATGCGGTCCATAAAAAAATATTTATATTTGGCACAGACAATTAGATTTTTATTGCGCATGTTGCGTGGGTGGTATTGAAGGAAAAAAATGGCCTAATTTTTGCGGAAAAATATGGCCTTGTTACACAGGAGAGTATATCATCTTCCTCAACATTTGCCTATTGAAAACTCTGAAACATCAAATGGTTGGTGCCAACCAGTTTCCCCACCTGAAGAATATGTCGTACGGTACCTGAAAATGTTATTGACAGTTTTAAAAATAAAATGGGCCATAATTAAAATCGCACCCCCCTTTTTCGGTCACTGTGAGCTATTGCCGTCATGTTGCATCTGTGGTCTGCTGCTCCATAACATTGTTACATGTTTCATTTTATATTTTAATAGCAACATAGCTAGTATAAAAAAGAAGATGTGGTATGATTGCCATTGAGACCAGAGGCGGATTTAGGGGGGCTAGGGGGCCCCCCCCTTTTTGGATGCACTGAAATAGATAAACCAACAAATTTTACATTTATTTGACAGGATGCAACATTTTTGTATACTTTAAAAAACTAGCTAACTTTTAATTTTTTTCTCTAGGTAGGGGGTCTTGGAAGAAAATACATGTTCTAGGTGGGGGTGTATTTTTTTAATCTTTTCCATAGGTGGGGGGTCAAAAAATAAGTGGCGTTCCACCCCCCCTGGATAATTTTTACTGGAATAGCCCTTATTACATTGGTTGCAATGAATTACATTAATTTCCCAGTGAAATAAAAACTGATAATTTCACATTCATGTGGTTATTTCACTTCTCTGACCTCATACAACAATAGAAGTTGTCAAGACGTTGATAACATCAGATCAAAACAAAGTGTGAATGCATAGAAAAAGATATAGTTCCTTACATTTTGTACTTCAATTTCATAAAAAAAAAGAAGCCATTTGCCAATGTATTAAAAAGAAAAACTATTCGAAGAATTCAAATATCGAAAAATATTCAACTCTTGACCAAACAACACTGATAATTAACTCATGCGCTGCGTGCATTCATGAATTAATGTGTTGTTCGGTCTGACACTCATTGAATATTTTTCTCTATTTAGCTATAAATAATAAGATTTGTTCCTTTAAATTTGACAGAGAGAGAAGAGAATGTAAAAGCTGATATTTTCCATGCCTATATCACACTATTAAGACAGACTAGACCTACTGTAACCTCTGACCCTGATGCTATGGATCAAGATGGAGGGTAATATTTTACAGTTAAACCTGTACTCCTTTAAACTAGAGAAAATTGAACTCTCAAAAGGGGTGACCTTTGAATGTAGGCCTTGTAGTCATGGCAGTAAAATAATTAAAAAAAATTAAGCAATAATTGAAATTAACCATAATGGCCAGGTATGACATGATTATGCTTCAGTGCATTTTTCTAAAGAACTACAAATCAGGCTCTCTATTATTTGGATGTGAGCATGTTTCACCTTGTTTTTTCTTTTAGATCCTTCACTTTAATATCAACACCCTATTTACTGAATACTTCTATCATAAGTGAGCAATATCTCATAGTCAAACTTGTAATTTTCTGTTTTTAGACCAGTTTCCATGTTACAAAATCAGGTACCAGATATAATCAAAGCCATACACAAACAGTTAAAGGAAAAGAGCGTCAAGACAAGACAGGGATGCTTCAGTTTACTGACAGAATTAGTTGTCGTCTTACCTGGTGCCCTAACAGATCACCTACAGGCATTAGTTCCAGGGATACAGTATTCTCTAGGGTATGTTTATATTTTTGTGCTGTAACAGGTCACTTGCAGTAAGTAGCTGTAGGTGATATGGGAAACAATATTCTCTTTGTTTCTATTTTGCAAAATGTACTTTTGTACTCAAATGACCTGACCCACCAACTTGGGTATAATTTGAAAGATAGTTTAGTTTTGTCAAAATTTGAATGAAATTTAAAACTTATTTATGCTTCTCTGTCCAATATACCTTTTATCAAATAAAAAATGACAGCAACAATATAGCCAATATGCTGACAAAGGTGTTAAACAACAATTATCAATCAATCAAATCACTATATGCAAGGTAGGAATTTAAATTTGAGTTTAAAATAATATGGTTTAAAGATTTAATACAATAAATAGGATTATTGAAACATTGAAATTTCTGAATAAACAGCAATCTGTTTGATGCAAATGCAGGTTTATAAAAATAATTATCAAAGATGAGCATAAAAAGGTTGGAAGTTTTATTTCATATTTCAAGATGCATTATTTTTTCAGGGATAAAAACTCCAGTTCAAACATGAAGATAGACACATTGTCTTTCCTGAACTGTATCCTAACTCACCATAGTCCTGTAGTATTCCATCCTCATGTTAAAGTTTTGGTACCAGTAAGTATAAAAACTAAAGACTAAGGTAGAAATTTTATTTTAAGTTTGGTTCATTTATTTAAGGTCAGGTATATACACATGTTATTGGCAAGTATCACAGAACCATTTAGTAAGCATCAGACTATAAAAAAATACATATGTAACCTTTTTCACTTTCAAAGACATGATCCATTACAAAGTTGTCAAATTGATCTATAATTGTATAGAATGCACTTAGAAAGCAGCAATTGTAATCTATTTTATCTTTTTTTAGCCCATAGTACATGCAGTTGGAGATCCATTCTATAAAATAACTTCAGAAGCTTTGCTAGTAACACAGCAGCTAGTCAAGGTCATCAGACCATTAGGTTAGTAAAATATTTGTGTTATAAGGAGGAGACTTCTGAACATGATATCCACAAATAACTGTGGTGCTATTCATTGTTACCAAAGTTTGAGAAAGTTTGATCTCTTACTAATAGTTATTCATATAAAAAAGAAGATGTGGTATGATTGCCAATGAGACAACTTTCCACAAGAGACGGAATGACACAAAAATCAGCAGCTGTCGGTCACTGTATGGCCTTCAACAATGAGCATAGCCCATACCACATCGTCAGCTTTAAAAGGCCTTGGAATGACATATTGAAAACAATTATGATAAAATAACGGCCTATATAATGTACATAGAAATTAACAAAAAACAAATATGTAACACAGCAATAAATGACAACCACTGATTTACAGGCTTCTGACTTGGGACAGGTACATACATAGAGAGTGTGTCAGGTATAAACATGTTAGCAGGATTCCAACCCTCCTCGTGTATGCTTGTCCCTGATTGTTAAGGACCAAGGAAACCACACAAGATTTTATCTTCAGACCATATGTTTTCATATGTCATATGAATTTGTACTGTGCAATGGAAATTATGATGTCACAATTACGAAAACTCATGAGACAAGGAAATATGAATAAAAAGCGACATGGGGAATATGTTAATTAAACATCAGCATGAAAACACAAGAATAAAGACATCTAGAGTTCAACATTTGTACTGTGTTTACAATATATCAAACCCTTAAAGAAGCCATAGTCTAAAAGGTTGTGAGTCAGACTTTGTTTTAGCAAAGACTAACCCACAATGCTAAAAAATCAACTGTTATATGTTTCTATACATGCCAGAATCATTTCAAAACTGTTAATTTTTCTCCCAAATTTCACTGATTGTAAGCTTGATTTGCTTCTTTAAGTTGCTCTAACCTGACAGAATACAATAATGATGTAACCTCAGGGAAGGTAACCTGTGAAAAAATATATTCTCTATAGTCAAAAAATAATCTAATGAATAGCATAAGGAATATGTAATGCTTTAGATCATATGAATCCTCTTTCTTGCAAAATCATTTATATATTTTGTGTCCTTTTTTAAAGTTTGCAATTTTGTTTGGGGTTAAGGTAACACGATACCGAATGACGTTACGCCATGAGTTATCGTTCCTGACGTTATCGAATAACGTTCACACATATAAGACAATGCAGCGGGTTTTGTGTGGCATTTTTAACGGTAACTTTCCCTAGATGCAGAGCGCCGAGAGTTTTGATGCAATACGTAGCGGTTATTTGACAAAGATTGTTTTATCGTTTTCCGGCAATAATTCTGCTCATTGTTAATCTTTAAAAAGTATTACTTTACTTTTTATACGACCGCAAAATTTGAAAAATTTTTCGTCGTATATTGCTATCACGTTGGCGTCGGCGTCGTCGTCGTCGTCGTCCGGCGTCCAAATACTTTTAGTTTTCGCACTCTAACTTTAGTAAAAGTGAATGGAAATCTATGAAATTTTAACACAAGGTTTATGACCACAAAAGGAAGGTTGGTATTGATTTTGGGAGTTTTGGTCCCAACATTTTAGGAATTAGGGGCCAAAAAGGGCCCAAATAAGCATTTTCTTGGTTTTCGCACTATAACTTTAGTTTAAGTGAATAGAAATCTATGAAATTTTGACACAAGGTTTATGACCACAAAAGGAAGGTTGGGATTGATTTTGGGGGTTTTGGTTCCAACAGTTTAGGAATTAAGGGCCAAAAAAGGGCCCAAATAAGCATTATTCTTGGTTTTCGCACAATAACTTTAGTATAAGTAAATAGAAATCAATGAAATTTTAGCACAAGGTTTATGACCACAAAAGGAAGGTTGGGATTGATTTTTGGAGTTGAGGTCACAACAGTTTATGAATTAGGGGCCAAAAAGGGGCCCTATTAAGCATTATTTTTGGTTTTTGCACCATAACTTTAGTATAAGTAAATAGAAATCTATGAAATTTAAACACAAGGTTTATGACCATAAAAGGAAGCTTGGGTTTGATTTTGGGAGTTTTGGTCCTAACAGTTTAGGAATAAGGGGCCCAAAGGGTCCAAAATTGAACTTTGTGTGATTTCATCAAAAATTGAATAATTGGGGTTCTTTGATATGCCGAATCTAACTATGTATGTAGATTCTTAATTTTTGGTCCCGTTTTCAAATTGGTCTACATTAAGGTCCAAAGGGTCCAAAATTAAACTTAGTTTGATTTTAACAAAAATTGAATCCTTGGGGTTCTTTGATATGCTGAATTTAAAAATGTACTTAGATTTTTAATTATTGGCCTAGTTTTCAAGTTGGTCCAAATGGGGGTCCAAAATTAAACTTTGTTTGATTTCTTCAAAAATTGAATAAATGGGTTCTTTGATATGCCAAATCTAACTGTGTATGTAGATTCTTAATTTTTGGTCCAGTTTTCAAATTGGTCTACATTAAGGTCCAAAGGGTCCAAATTAAACTAAGTTTGATTTTAACAAAAATTAAATTCTTGGGCTTATTTGATATGCTTTATCTAAATATGTACTTTGATTTTTGATTATGGGCCCAGTTTTCAAGTTGGTCCAAATCAGGATTCCATATCAAGTATTGTGCAATAGCAAGAAATTTTCAATTGCACAGTATTGCACAATAGCAAGAAATATCTAATTGCACAATATTGTGCAATAGCAATTAATTTTCAATTGGAGTTATCTTTCTTTGTATAGAATAGTAGTTGATAATATATGTTGGAAATTTGCCAGACATGACTATGATGTCATTTTCTATTTTTATTTGCCAATAACTTTATGTAAATAACTTCATTGGAAATTTGCCAATATAAAATGTTGCTGATGAAGCTTTTTTTCCTTATCTTATCTAAAATGTTTTAGATAATGGATGTTGGAAATTTGCCAGACATGACTATGATGTCATTTTCTATTTTTATTTGCCAATAACTTTATGTAAATAACTTCATTGGAAATTTGCCAATATAAAATGTTGCTGATGAAGTTTTTTTTATTGTTTTATACAATAAACAATGTATATTCACTTTTACTACCAACCAATCTTTACCATTCAGTGATAACAAGCACTTTATTTTACATTTTAATATTTTATGATGTATTTAAAAGAGTAGTTATTGTTGCAAACTCCATTAGAAATTTGAATTGATATCAGTTTTGGAAAAAGGGAAACGGGGATGTGAAAAAGGGGGGGGGGGTTAAATTTTTCTCATTTCAGATTTCATAAATAAAAAGAAAATTTCTTCAAACATTTTTTTGAGAGGATTAATATTCAACAGCATAGTGAATTGCTCAAAGGCAAAAAAAAACTTTTAAGTTTATTAGACCACATTCATTCTGTGTCAGAAACCTATGCTGTGTCAACTATTTAATTTTAGATTTAAATAAGAAGAAATCTTTAATTGATTTGTAAAATCTTGACATTTGTTTTGTGTAAAAAAAACCCATGTAATGTCAAAAATTTGATCACAATCCAAATTCAGAGCTGTATCACGCTTGAATGTTTTGTCCATACTTGCCCCAACTGTTCAGGGTTCGACCTCTGCGGTCGTATAAAGCTGCGCCCTGCGGAGCACCTGGTTAAATATTCTGTTTCTTTGATATTTAAGCATCTGCACGCTTAATCTATATATATTCTTATGCATAACAGACACAGTTTTATCACTTTATTTTTATTCTTGGTATAGATATAGGAAGATGTGGTGTGAGTGCCAATGAGACAACTCTCCATCCAAATAACAATTTATAAAAGTAAACCTTGGTTTATTTTTGCAATAAGTACTTATTCATGATTCACGCCGTATCCCCATGAAATTTTGTTTTGAAAGTAGAAATCTAATTTATAGAAGCTTAGGATGATGTGTGAAAAAAACAGGGAATTTTACAACTATTAATTCGTTTTAAAATGGTTATCAAAAACACCGCTCGGACAAAATTGAAATTTATTTGGATGAGAATACGGATATAATTAGGGGGAAAAGCACAATACAAGCAGACGTTGAAAATAATCAGAAAATAGGTTTTTTGTATGGAATGTAAAAAAGTGGTTATTTAGTCGAATAACTTTTTCTGTGTTCCATGTGTAAACAGTCTCTGAAATTTATTGGTCTGTACAGAGTAAATTCGATATAGTTTTGGAAATATTTTAAAATACAGTGCCAGCTTTGTAATCGTATAAACCACGCCTACTCGGGACGGACAGCAACATCGGAATGAAGCATTAGAAAGTTAACGAAGGCTGAGAAATACATGGGCACTTGATTCGGCAGAAACAAAATAACAAAATTCAGGTTCCGTTACAGTCTAAATAAAGCCAGCCCCGAGTATCCACTTGCGTCTGATTCCGTTATATTTTTTTTCTTGAAATTTACATGCAAACGGCTGACTTTTTATTATTCAAACGGCAAGAGACTAAAAAAAGCTAGATCTTGAAATCATTTAGATTTTATATTCGTGTTAATTTACGCTTTCATGGGTATTCGGTGTTTTTTTAGTTTTGAGTTGGAAATAGTGTACATGTACAAGTTGGGAGACAAAACAACTGAAAGAAAATTAACAAAGTTACCTTTTAGGGCCCTGAGGGCCATATTGCTCGCATACTAGGCGTCGGAAAAGGCCCAGAAAGTTTCTTTCTTAAAATTAGTATTTAGAACAAGTATACAAGTATATATATACATGTATAGCGTCAGTTAAAATTTTCTATTGCAAAACCTACCTATTGTATTTATTGTTAACTTGTTCTCGTCCTGAACATGCATGAAATATTTTCCACTGGACGTTAACCAACCAATAATCAAAGCAATCAATCCTACAATTTACACCTGTCACTTTGAACTTTAGTTGTTAAAATTTAAATTATTGCCTCTAATTAATTTTTTTAAATTCGACAAAGTTTAAACGCAGACCGCGAGGAAGACCAAAATTGAACAGTTACGCAAAACTAAATATCTACGTTACCGCTTGCTCATTTTGGAAGTGGGTTAACATGAGACTTTATTTGTAAAAGTACAAGTACAAATAAAAACAAATTTTGTGTGTACATGTACATGTTATTTGTACAAAAGTTGGCTGATAGAATGATAAATGGAGATATGTGATATGCAATTTATAAGATAGCAACAGCTGGGCATTAATTAACAGACATCAACACCTTGAAGACATCAAGAAAATCGTGACTTATGCTAATTGGAATAGTATCTTTACACTTCTTATTTGTAGTTTTAGTAAACGTTGGAAAATTTTGAGTATGTGTAGTATAATTGTCACAGTTATATTTCAGTCTCTTAATAAATATTAGTTTAAGTCTTAAAACTTTGCTCTTCTCTAGAAAATTCAAACCATTATGAAATATAAGGAAATGCGGTAAAATTTCCAATTAATCAATTTTCCACCAAAGACGAAATGACGGAAATGCTAGCCTTCTTACATTGCTACTACATTTCAGACCTCCAAATTACCATTCCATTATATGAACTGCATATTCAAAAATATGCATTGTCACCAAATTACTTACAGAGCACGTATCATCATATTGTTTTACATTTGTCCGTTCGACCGTTAATCCCGCACTTAGTATATAATAGGGTTAATTCGGCTAATTATTTAGGACTACAGTAGTTTTGCTTCAGCTTTAAAACTATGTACCTGGTGTTACTACTCATATTTTAGGTGCGCATATCTGGAGTTTCTTTTTTGTTTCATGACAGATTGCTGGATTAGGCATTTTGATAAAATACAAATGCAGACAGAGTACAGACTCCGGCTTACATCTGATACAGGTTGAATTTCAAGCTGGAACTTTTAAATTTCGCAGTTGTTTTACTTATATAAAGAATGCATATATGATCTCAAGATTTGTGATGTAAATAATTTTTCACAAATGACAGAATGTTGAAATTTGTGAAATTTTGCATACAGTTTTCTAACCCGAATAATTCAATCCCTCCCCGTAATCGATCTAGCGGAATATAACGACTGAATTATTCGGGTTAACAGTTTGCAAGGTTTGTCCGACTTGCTGAGCAAACAAGTAACACATTTACACCACGCAGAGTACACTATACTACATGTATTGTATGTACCAAGTCAAGAATATGACAGCTGTTTATCATTCTTTTGATGTTTTTCAGCTTTTGATTTTGTCATTTGATAAGGGATTTTTTCGTTTTGAATTTTTCTTGGAGTTTTGTTATTTTATTTTTTGGAATGTGTATTTTATCATGATCATTATTTTTCCTCATAATTTTCATAAATAACAGAATGTTTAATCTTTTTTGACTGGTGCATCAAATGTGTCTATTATAAACAACTGTTTTCAAAATTGTATTGTATCGTCCCGAACATGCATGAACTATTTGCCACTGAACGTTAAACAACCATCAAACCGAGCAATTAAAAAACTGTTAAATGAATCAATTTTTTTTAAAATACTATATTTCTGCATCACGGGATGCAGTGATGATACCATCATTGTCTAATATGATGGAGTTAAAAATCAGTAATTCGGATGAATCTCACGTGAAATGTTTCATTTAATTTTCACGTAAACTTGTTCTACAGGTTTTAATCAAATTTTAGAACAAAGATATTATTTAGATAATTTTATTTCAAATATTTACGTGAATTTAACGTGTACAAAATCCGGTCATTTATACATGAACTATTATCATAAGATTCACATGGAACCTGTTCACGCAAGTTTCAAGTATATGCTCGTTTGATGTGAAAATCAGACGATATTGATATTAATTCATATGAGTGAAATTCCATGTGCAGGACGAAATAAAATTATATCTGATTCAGTAGAATTTTATATTGCATTGCTAGCCGGAAACTTTACGACAGTCGACAGGGGAAATGAAAATAAAATATACTCATTCAGATCCCAACACATATTTTTTTCTCCATTTCTCTGAGAAGGAATAACGTTATATTCCGTACACCATAACGTCACACGTTTTTGGTCAAATTCTAGGCCTATCGATCAACATTGAAGCCATTTATTTCAAAAACAAGGATGGTGACATATGAGTTTCTATACGTGTATTAATTCACTATGCAATCCTGGATATTATGTTAGTTTTTTGTTTTTCTCCGTATATAAGAAAATAGCCATCCATTCGAAAATCTAAAAAGGTAAGCCGAAAAAAAGGCATTTCCCCTATATACCTAAGTAAATTTGTCGCCTAAATTGACGTTTTCCTATGAAAATTACAAAAAAACAAAAATGGTGACCCCCATTTTTTATTACATATTCCTATGTAAATCGATTCAAAGTACACGTATGCCAAAAATTTTGGAAATCGGGAGATATGCCATTCGGTATCGTGTTACCTTAAATGATGGCCATTAAGTGGTTGTTTATATTCTTGTTCTTTCGACTTTGGTGGATATATAGGTGTCTTGTTTGGTAATGCACATCTAATAATTACTAACATGACTAATCAGCATCTATTATTTTTTCCAGATGTACAAGTGAGTTTTGATTACAAACCCTATGTAAAAGACTTATACAAATGTACACTGAACAGATTAGTGGCTGCTGATATTGATCAGGAGGTCAAGGAGAGGGCTATTTCTTGTATGTAAGTCAACATTTAATATGAAGAGTTGTGTTTGATAAAGAATAAAGATAGACACTTGATTTGAGAGGAATTACCTTGTCAGGTTTTTAATGTCTTCTCCTTTTTGTATCCTCATAAACAATATTTAGTTATTTCAAGCAAAGAAATGTATATTTGAAATATAAATGATACAACAATTATTAAGGTTTAAATGACTATTTTAAACACATGAAAGATTGAAATTAAAAAATCATTCAGTGCCAAGTAAATGCAAGAATTATATACTTTTTTTCCATTACAGGGGGCAAATGATTTGTAACCTTGGTGACTGTTTATCTGCAGAACTGAAGAATTGTTTACCAATATTCTTAGAGAGATTGAAGAATGAAATAACAAGATTAACAGCTGTAAAGGCTTTAACTATGATAGCAGGGTAATATAAATTTGATATTGACTTATGATAGTAGCTGCAGGCTTTCAACAGCAATGTTTTGGAAGAATTTTTAAATTAGCACTGATCAAATATATTTACTAGAGTTATTCCCCTTGGAAGTAGAAATTAAATGGAGAATGACATTGAAAGCTATTTCATGCCTTTATTTCTTTTAGGATATAGTTGAATTTGTGCATCTTTAGACATTTAAATGCAGTTCTTTCTTTTCGTTTTTAAACTGTTAATATACAAATTGGTATATTCAGAGTTTAGTATGACACCCATTATCTCTGTACTAGTATACATATTTGTTAAGGGGCCAGCTGAAGGACGCCTACGCGTTCAGGAGTTTCTTGCTACATTGAAGACCCATTGGTGGACTTCAGCTGTTGTCTGCTCTATGGTTGGGTTGTTGTCGCTTTGACACATTCCCCATTTCCTTTCTCAATTTTATTTGGTATTATAACATTTATATTATAACCTTTATGGAAGTTTCTACTAAAGCCAAAAAGAAATATTTCTATATTGCCTCCATTGCTCCTGTTTATTTTGGTTTTCATTTTGAATTTTCTGATGAACATTCTTTGTATAAAATTTTGAAATTATTATTTTTCAGATCTCCATTGAAAATAGATTTAAAACCGATATTAGTAAGTATGTTAAATTGTGAAGAAAAAGGTACACAAACTACAAGTGAAAGGGCAGTTAAAAGAATAAAAAAATAAAACGGTACGAATTAATTATACCTGAAGTTTCAAAGAAGAGGGGTCATATACTGTTGTATATGTCAAGCCATATGTCACTAATCGCTTTTAAGATTATGAATCAAATACTTTATATCAAGACTTTTTACATTCATAGTCACTCAAGGAAACCAAGTTTAACATGCGTCTTTTTCTTTTCAGGATGAGGGTATACCAATCTTGGCCTCATTTTTAAGGAAAAATCAAAGAGCTTTAAAACTTAGTACATTAACATGCCTGGATGTTTTAGTAAAAAATTATGGTAAGTAAAATTTAAATACTTTTAGTACTTTTCAGTATAAAAAAAATCTGCTAATCATGTTTGCTGTTTAAAAGTTATAAACATGATAGATGTTGATGTTGTCAGTTATTTGCCTCTTGAGTGTATAATGAGAAATAGTTGTATGTTTCATTCATATTTCTGTCCGGAAAATAATCAAAAATAATGTAAGGGATAAAGTATATTTTGTTATTTTATTTTAGGTACAGCATTATCATCTGGTATGATATATGAAGTAATGAAGGAAATGCCTATACTTATCAGTGAAAATGATCTTCATGTTTCTCAGGTAAAATCTGACTAAAACCTTAGAATACTAAATTAAGTAAATGTAATGCCTATATCCTTGTCAGTGTAAATAATCTCCATGTTTCACAGGTAAAGGCATGTAATACTGTAATTGTCTATAATTAAGATAGAACTGTTTTGTTCCTTGATGTAACAAAGGGGACTTCTCTTCCTTATTCAGCATGGTGATATATTGATTTAATTTGGCGGAATTTTGCAATGTTTTTTAGAAGATTATAATTAGTCTTTAATACAAATTTCTAAGATCAATGGCAATTTCTAATTCTAGGAAGGTTGAAGGCAATTTGAATAAATTATCATGTTTTCATACACTGATTTGCATGAGAAAATCTGTCCCTTGGAGTTCGAGTTTTAAAATTTGAACAAGCGAAGTAACTCAATTTACTTATATCATATTTTATTACTATGAATATAATAGATTTAACGTTTTTATCTTATAAAGTAAATAGCCTCTGTTTAAATTTTCCTTACAGACTTTATGGTATCCTTGTTACAGAAATATTTAATCAAATTAAAGATGAAGCTTAAACTTCCATCTTGCATTCTTTCTTAAATGTCTTTGTTCTTAAAAGGAGTAGGTCCAGTAAGACCCCTTTTTGGCCCCAAAATATAGCAGTTTTACAAAATTGTTCAAATGTAAACTTTTAGTAATTTATTGGACAGAAGAATGCTTCTGTTACATAAATATGGGCTGTTTTTAACAATACAATGAAAATATATCGGGTACTAGCACCACAAAGTCATGCTAAATTACTGAAATCTTCACAATTCTAGCATTTTAGTTGAATTTTAGACGCTTTTCGTGTGGCCACATTCGTGTTCATCCTTAATATTAAAATGTAAGTTGTATTTTATGATAATACATAACATATATAAAGGTTGAGGATGAACACGGATGCGGCCACTTTCATTTTTGACAAAAACCATCTGAAAAGTGACATTTTTCGGAATATTTGGTAGATTTTTCATATTTCAGCTTGAATCTGTGCGTTTTTTATGATTAAATCAGTTAAAATCTATCACAAAAACTAATTGATTCAAATAAAATAGACACTTAAGTGTTTAAAAAGTGGTCAAAATCATTCGTTAGATGAACCTGAAATTTGAGGCCAAAATCGGTCTTTACCAGACCTTCTCCTTTTTACATCTTGACAAAGAGAGTGGGAAGTATCGAGAGGGATAGTCAAACTCATAAGTTGTGAACTAAAGTGAAAATGCATAGCAGTAGCAGGGGGAAAACAACCAAAAGACAAACAACATCATTTAAAATAAAATAAATTTAAAACTGAGATACTGTAACCCCGCCAAAAAACAGGTGGGTGTACTCATAGGAAGAGTAAGCAGATTAGGCCCCACATTTGAAACTCAAAATATGTAAATATGGAAGATTTTAAAAGATTTCCAGTTAACTCCTACTTGTATTTAATTTGATGGCATGGTGTTATAATACATGTACATGTATAAAATCATTGACACATTTTTTTCAGTAATTAATTGCATTATAGCCATTTCATGCTGATAATAAGTTTGGCAAGTATCAATCCTTCATTCAATTTGTAAATTGTGTTTCTACTTAGTATATGCTTCATGTTTGTTAGGGAAAAATAAGTTCATAAAAAATTAAAACATTGCCCAGTTTTATGTATCTGTATATTTATTTTTTTCAGCTTTCCCTACATTTGTTGACCTCCATATCTAAGATACACAAGTCATGTATGGCGACAATACCTAATGAGATATTACCACAGATCTTAGTACTGATCCAGTCCCCACTTCTACAAGGAGGAGCTTTGAATGCTCTATTGGAGTTCTTTCAGGCTTTAGTAGCTACAGGACTACCTAAACTTGGTTTTAAAGATCTTCTGCAGGTGGGTATTAAAAGTTGAAGTTTTGAACTATGAAGCTCTGAGCTATAAAGATTTAACCTATGGATATTTGACCAAGATATTTGACCTCAAAGTCTGAACTCCTAATGACAGTAAACAAATTTGATTGAAATAATTTAAATTTTAGTTCAGGCAATGTTAAAAATATTTTGTCTTTTGATGCAACTGCTTTTAAAGACTTTCTGAAACTGTAAAATACCAATAATGAATGTCAAAAAAATTAAAGAAATTAGATAATTATAGATTATCACTGATCATCTCAACGAGATTACCAATGATAATCTGTTTATCTCTATTTTACATATGAAGACCTTATCAATTTCATGTCAATTTCGTTAGCAAAGCCACGTGCCTGCTTAGTTTCTAGCTATAATTTTCCATCTCAAGCGAGTAGCATGATATGAAAAATTATCACAAAAAAAGATCAAAGGAAAAATGCACAAAATAGCGATAATAAATGGTATATTCAGTAAACCAACTTGAGATTGGTTAATTTTTTCAACCTTAAAAACATATTTATTTTTTTGATGAGCACTTATTTAAACCTTGATAATTTTGTGTTTTAGATGTTAATTAACCCAGTGTATAATCCAACACAACAGACGTCCAGTAACATATTTGCTGTGCACCGACAAGCTTTCCATTCAATAGCTAAGTCTGTAGCAGCCCTGACTGTTAAAAGTTCCTCAGACTCCACCAGTGTTGTCAACCAGTTTGTTAAAGATGTAAAGGTTGGTATTTTCTTGTGAACAGGATTTTGACAAAGTGTTAAGTGGTTTATTTTAGTGAAGAACTCCTTAATTTTCAAAATTTCCATGTTACAGTCTTAGATATTCCGCATACAAGAAATTTATGTGTAGAGTATATTTCAGAAATTTGCAAAAACAAATCCGTCTTGAAAATTGCCCACTTTTCAGTAATGTAAATAATTAAAGCAAACTTAAAGTTGGATAATTTTTTACAAAATACAGTTTCTTGGTATAGTGGATGCATTTATGTTCATTGGTACCAAGACTATAGAAAATTGTACCTCATTCACCATTTAAATTCATGCTTTCTCTATGCCCACAAATTCAATGAAAATTGGTACTCCATAACAAAGATGATTACTCAGTAGACATATTCTAATTTTTGAAATTCCTTGAATTATAGGGATCATTCTTTTCATTACCTGTCACACTTCTGTATTACGTGTCAAAGTATCAATATTCAAATTTGACTCTTTTTCGGTCATTTTATTTAGTGGTACTGTGGATTCATTTATTTTCGTGAGTACCAATTTTCTTGGGTTGAGGAAAACTTGCATATTTGTGGATATTTAATTTCGTGGTTTTGGCAAAGTCTGTGCATACATTCCTTTAGAAAATTTGTAATTCGATTAACATTTAAATTCAAGGTTCCCTGTACCCATGAAATCCACGAAAATTGATATCCAATGAATATTACTGAATCCACAGTAAACTACCTTGTGCTTAATGGAAAAGAATGTTAAATGTTTTTAGTAGTGATCTGTATGGTATTTGACAAGTGGCTCAAGATAAAAACCTACAACTGCTATATTTTAAAATCTATACTATATAAATGGTTCGTTAATCATTGAGTTCTTTTTTGTAGGTAAATGAAGTTTGATTTGATATCAATCTTATTGGAACTTATCAATATCCATGACTATAATTGAAATACACCAAAACTTAGTACATGTATGTTATTTTCTGTATGAATAGTTTCATCTTGATTAATTCGGTATTGAATATTTGGGTTAATATGATACAAACTACCTATATTTTTATGATAATTTTATGTGTCGGCCATTTAGACGTAGTCCAGAGTTGTACATATAAATATTTCTAATTGTAGAATGCCAAGTCATCAGATTCAGTGAAACTGTTTTCTTTGTTGGCTTTAGGAGAAATTGGAAGGCATATGTAAGTTTCAAACGAAATGGTGAAACAATCATTGATATTGACTTGCTATGCATGAGGCTAAACTTGAGTATTACAATGTTGTGGTGATATAAGATAATAAGTTTGTATTGTTGTACACAAACATTGATGTTTCCAATTTAAGAAAAGTAATATAATTATAGTGTTAAATTGCAATAGAGGTTATGTTTATTTGAGTAAAGAAGAGGGTCTTAGATTTAACTTTTTACCATGTATGTAGATGTCAAAGCTGATATATTTTAATACTAGAGGTACACTATCTTAGAAGACGAATAATTGTGATGTCCCAGATAATAAAATTCTACAATGATATATTTGCAGAGATTTAAGTTCTCACGGAGAAATACAGATGGTAATTTTAGAATCGTTCTCATCTCAGAGTGAGGAGGTGAAATCTGCTGCTTCATATGCTCTAGGTAAGTTATAATGTCTTCTCTTCAGCATAGGAAGACATATTGTTTTTTCTTCTGGTTTTTCTTTAGGTTCTTGTTTTTATACAACCTTGTTTTAGCCAAAACGCTTTTCCTTTAATTTAGCAACTTCCATCTCAAGGCCATAAAAATTGACATTTTCAAAGTCGGATATTCCTGAAGTAAAATAAATAAGAAATGTAATGATATAGTTTTTTACAAGTATGATTTATATACTGGAAAATTGATCTATTAAGATTTCTCTAACGTAATGGTACCCAAATTGCACTGAGGACACATGGGCTAATATCCATGGCCTGTTGAACGATGGCGCCCCGCCATCGTTCAAATGTCTTGCGCCATCGTCAAATGACTTGCGCCATCATTCAAATGTCTTGCGCCATCGTTCAAATGTCTTGCGCCATCGTTAAATGACTTGCGCCATCATTCAAAACTGTGATCGTTTTTATAGCCCGACGCCAATTTTTTTTTAGCAATTATAATCAAATGCATGTAATTGCATAACCTTCAGGCTTTCTTTATAGTATAATCCAGTTCTAACGCTTGAGGGATATCCGGATTAAGATCGCTAATCACTTGTACCAGAGCTTGTACAGGTAGATCAACAAAGCAGACAGGAGAATATTATCTGAAGATAGACGATTCATTTGTCGAATTATTTAATTAAGTTTCCGCAAATGCTTATGATAATTCAGATTAAATAAATAAATTAATAGTTCAGTTACAAAGTTAAACAAGTAGAACACGTGCTTTTATTTTGACTTACGCAAGCAGCATCCCCCTTTTTAAGAAGTACAAAATAAGACGTAAAATAGTAATTATTATTTCATCGCAAATAACTCGAGTACTGCTGTATTGTAACGATAATATAGAATTACTTTAAAAGTTAAAAAGTAAAAACTTTTAATATTTCCTGTAAATAAATATCGTATCGTAATTCTGAATTCATTTCGTAGTTTACAATCAAATTGATACATCCGCGTTTCCAGTTTCTATTCCGACTTGAAAGATGCATATTGCATAGCATCGATTTGCTAGATAAAGTCATTAAAAACCTTTTCATTTGACAACGTTCGCTTTACAAATCTTTTTAACCTTTTACCTAATCCGTACGACTCGTTTTGTCGTTGCTGCAAACCAACCATACCGGTAATGGGTTAATGAATTCTGAATTTGACAATGTCCGTGAAAAATAAGCTCCACATAAATTTTAACCCGCATAACAATTACCAAAAATAACAAGAAAACTACATTGGGACCTTCGTGATAGCTATTGGTCATTCTCGACTAAGGGAAAGGGAGGGGGCATGAGGGCTTGGCCTTTGAAGTGTTACAAACGGCAATTATTGAAAATATATATATACTTCTATATAGTATTTATAATGAGAATTCAAATAAATATAATTTAAATAAGTAATGAATTAGCATGTTCACCTATCCTTATGTGGAGGGATGAAACACTTTCGATCGCGCTACGCTGTACATCGTAGATACAGTTTATGATGGTGAAAGTTCCTCCATCGTTCAATTTTCATCCATGGAGATCCCTGCAATTGTTAAAAATATTTGAAGAAATTAAACAAAAGCTCTGTTAGTCTATATTTGACGATGCAAATTTAAGCATGGATGCAATTTGGGTACTTCCCATTACAGAATCATTGATGGTTTGGAGGTCACTTCAAATCAATTTATGCTCTGATTCTATATGGATTCAACATTAATTTGGTGAAACCATATAGTAAATAATGATACATCTACAAAATAAACACATAATGAGAACTTTAGTCTGAAGTATAAATAAACGTAGGTTAAAAACTTGTCAAAATAGGTGCAATTTGGGTACCCTCACGTTATATGGACTGTGCTCTGAAGTCCTATGGCTCAAGCAAGTCCCTAAAAATGGCTGCCAGATGTCAAAGAATTGTTTAGACTTAGATCATGGTGTTGTCAAATATTATGAAAGATAGTCAACTACTTGGAATAAAAAAACCAAATATAAACATAAAAACTTAATTGCAGGAAAATAAACAATGTTATTTACAATGTTTGTATATAAGATTCAAATTAACAACTAAACAAGAGAAAAGCTTGTCAAGCTTAGTTCTTACAAATAGTTTCTGTTTTTGATTTAAGAAAAACCTTCATTGTATGTCAAATATTCATGAAATCTATTTTATTGCAGGAAATGTCAGTGTTGGAAACATGCCAAAATTTTTACCTTTTGTGTTAAAAGAAATAGAAAATCAACCAAAACGACAATACTTGCTGTTGCATTCTCTTAAAGAGGTATGTCTGTTTTATTATCATTTTCAAACTAACTTTTTGATAGATTGTTTTGTCTATTAAAGGATAAACTGCACTGTTTTGTTGTGTGGTTTGTGATTTTACAGCTCCTTATTATTGCATTTTTACTGAGTATGCGCTGTGTCAGATAGAAATCGACATGATGCAAATGACACCAATAAATCTATCAACCTATGACACGCACAGTTTTGAAAAAAATAAACGGAAAGTCTGGGACTGCCTGAAAGCTGCATATTATCAATCAAATGTTACAAAACAGACCAAACTTCATCTTTTATTTCATTGTATTTGTATATGAATTTTCCAATATCAATCAAATACATTTACATATTTACATACACTTGCATAAGGTCTATTTTATCCGATGCATCTCATATATTTATGCTTATGTTTACAGATTATAAGCTGTGAGTCTTCGTCAGCAGGTGGAGTAGATACACTTAAAACATATGTAATGACTATTTGGTAAGTAATGCTGTTCCTTAAATAAACTCTGCAAAAAAAGGGAGAAGATACTAAGGACTAACAGCCCAATTAGTCAATTAAAACATAGTACTTGATGCCCAATAACAAAATTTAGGAAAAGAAAAAAAATGTTTGTAGGCAAGTGTAATACTTTAACACAGTATATTGTCATAACAATTCCTGGATAATAGCAGCATTCCTGGCCTACTTCCCTTTAAAGTCAATAAAATCAGCCAATGTGAATTTTGGCATTCACTGACATATTTAATGACACCTTTCTCATTAAAGCAATACGAATTCTTCTCTTGTTTTAAAATATCGATAGAAGGACAAAGGCCACAGTTAACTTACAATTGAGAAACAAGATCTCCAACAAAAAGCACGGTTGAAAGGAGATTTTCTACAAGGTTAATTAAGCAGTTTTGTTTCCACTGGTCACAGCCCTTTTGTAAAGGTGTGTTTACACAGGTCGATTTTCATTTCAATTTTCATTTGTATTGTTTGAGTCCCTAGAGAGTACCACTTGTTAATATATATGACTGGTATCCTGTTTACTATTTCAGGAATATGTTGTTCCATCACTGTGAATGTCCTGAAGAAGGGACCAGGAATGTGGTATCTGAATGCCTGGGTAAACTAACCCTTATAGATCCTGCCAACTTACTCTCCAACCTAAAACAACATCTCAATTCTCAGTCAGCTTTAACTAGATCTACAGTCGTCACAGCAATCAAATTCACTATATCAGATCAGGTACGTAGCTTTGTTCAGGCATTTGTTATTATAAAGTATTTCATAGTGGGTCTAATTTACTTGTAGCTACATTCCATAATCCTGTATCAGGTATAAGAATGGTATTTGAAATAACAAACAAACCACAGTGGATCTGAACCATTTTAAGTGTTAGTAGTTATATTATGTGGATATCTCCAACTTATTTAGCACATTAAGGATTTTTGCTAATCATGTTTTTTAACATTTTTGGATTTTTATAGTCAGTGTAATGCACAAACAAAAAAAATTGCCCACAAACCCCTAATAATTTGATTACATATAGTTTAAAAAGTCACTTTTGAAAATTTCATAAAATTTATAAACATATGAATTGCTGACTTTTTTTTTTTTTTTATGCCCCACCTACGATACCTACAATAGTAGAGGGGCATTATGTTTTCTGGTCTGTACGTCCATTCGTCTGTCCGTCTGTTCGTTCGTATGTCCGTTTGTCCTGCTTCAGGTTAAAAGTGTTTGGTCAATGAAGTTGAAGTCCAATCAACTTGAAACTTAGTACACATGTTCCTCATGATATGATCTTTCTAATTTTAATAAAAGTTTTAACCCCAATTTCATGGTCCACTGAACCTAGAAAATGATAGTGCGAATGGGGCACCGTGTACTGGGGACACATTCTTGTTTATAACTAGTTTACCATGTTTACCTCAACCAAATGCTACGAAACTTATGCACAATACTTATTACCACAAAACTCAGATTAAGTACAAATTTTGGTAGCCTTGTTATTTTCAAACAGGGGAGGGAACATTCATAAATACAGAAATTATTCTTTGCATATTTTATTGTGATTTTTGAAGAATGGATAGAAATGCAAAAATAATTATTGCAATTTCAGGAAAATCTGCTTACAGTTTACTTTATAATTTCTGATTTATTTTTCAGCCACAAGGAATAGATGCTTTATTACGCACTTGTATTGGAGATTTCCTTAAGACTTTGCAAGACCCAGATTTAAATGTTCGACGTGTTGCCTTGGTAACATTTAACTCAGCTGCTCACAACAAACCAACTTTAATCCGAGATTTATTAGATAGTGTTTTACCACATTTATATAATGAAACAAAAGTTAGGGTAAGTAAAGAAAATCATAAAGTGATACAAATGTCTGGTAAAGTCATGATAAACTATACATACTGTGTTTAAGAAATCTTTTACAAATGTTGATTCTTACAATACAAAATAACAGATTATGTTTTAAAATCAACCCATATAACAGATAAGAATGTTATATATTAATTACACCCTGCATTATTAAAGTGGGGGTATAATGTTTTATTTCTGTCTGTCTGTCCTATGAATATTTTTCATTGCATCTTTCTCAGGAACGACATCATAATGATTTCTGAAATTTGATTTCAGACTTAACATAAGTCAGATACACCCTGTGATGCATTTTGAGATTCATCACTCAAAAACTTCCTGGTCAGGCAGTAAGCAGTAGCTCACAGTTTCACTTGTTATTTCATCATGTCAATTTTTCATGAAATTTTGAACAGTTGGATTGAACATTATCTTTACACTTAACTTTTATACTAAGTTTACAAATAAAACAATTAAGACAACAACACCCATCAATTACCCCATGGTAAGAGTTTATTCTGGTCGACATGTTTCGCCAACAAGAGTGGCGCCTTCAGGTTGCATTTTTGTAAATATTGGCAATGCAATTTCCCATAGGAACTCCTTTTACGGCTAAAACTGTACCACTTTTACTATGAAGTTTTGAAAAAAATCTTATCCTAGAATTGAAAGTTCATATGCACCACAATTTTTTTCAAAGGTCAAAATATAGGGCTGTGCGGCATATTTTCAACGTTTATATGCCCTGAACTTCTCAGAGTTTAAACTTACACTAATTTTCTTAACTACCCCTACCTCGAATGAAAGGTTACCACAGATTTCAATGTAAACAATATGCACGTGTTTATTTACTGGTAACATTCCCAAGTTCTGTCTGCGATATGGAACACAGAGAGCATAACTGGGAACCAGTATGTAAACAAAATTAATTTTCTATGAATATTCAATTACTCCCCAAAAGAGGCGTGTTTTTGAGAAACAGCTGTATTTACAAAGTGCAACCTATACAGACATTTATTCAAATAGAAAACTCTCTAAAATCAGTTTTTCTCACATAAATACTCATTTATCAGAATTAAAGTCTTAAAGAAATCACTGTGTATGCTCTAATTTTTAAAGCAATTGCTTTTATGCCGTCGCGTATGGCCATCTTTGTGACCCAGATCAGAGACTCCGCCCAGATCAAGCCATAGTATTTTGTTAAACAGGCTCCTGGTCAGTCATTCTTTAACACCTATGTATGTTTTCTAATGCAATACATAGCTTGAAACTTTAAAAAAAAGTTAGTGGATTTAAGAAGTTTCAGAATATGTTCTTGTAGATGTATTTTTGTATTTAAAGGGTCAACCGTTTGACTATCAAATAACATAGAAGTCCGAGTGAAAAAAAGTACATTTTTATAAATGCGATTCCGTTTTCCGCCGTTCGTACGATGTTTCAACAAAATATGGATTAATTTCAGTTGTTGATTTAGTATTGAAAATTTAACTGAATTATCTCCTGATAAATACGGTTTTTTATGTTTAATTTGTGTTTCTTTAAGAGGTCAGGTGCTCTTGTTCATTCATAAAATTATCGTTCATTCATATATTTATCGTAAAATCAAAATCACTACACAGGTTAATGCGTAGTGTCAAATTATTACCTGTAATCTAAAAATAGACAAACTTTATTTGCACAAATAATTTAGCGGAACGAAACCTTTTGTTGAAAACACATAACAATAAGTTCGTTTTCCTTTTCTGTCAAAACTCCGTAATATTTATCGATCGCCTTACTAATGAAATGGACCCGTCCAAACGTAGTAGATGCCAAGTCGGTCCAGATGAAGAGATATTTACAATTTGGAATTTTCTAGTTTATTAATACATAGATTGAAAAAAAGTACGTCTTTTTAAATATCATGATCAAAACTGGGTTTGCATAACAAATGTCAGATGAAACCATTATCCTCGTCTTTTCAGTGAACAAGTCTACTACGTTTGTTGACACTCGACGGTCCACCGTGTTAGCAATTTTATTTCACATGTTTTCGAAATATTGAAGATCATTTTTCGCAATGTTTCCTAAAAATTGATAAATATCAAGGCAACGTAGAGCTGTTTGTTCTTGTTCGTATAATAAAATTGAGAATGGAAATGGGGAATTTGTCAAAGAGACAACAACCCGACCATAGAAAAACATACAACAGCAGAATTAAGGTCACCAACAGGTCTTCAATGCAGCGAAAAATTCCCGCACCCGGAGGCGTCCTTCAGCTGGCCCCGTTGAATTGCATGAGAATTGTAGTTATCTCGTACCCACATGCACTTGTTTCTATCTTCCTATGGATAGAAACAAGCACTTGTTTCTATCCATAGGAAGGTCGGCTATCCATATAAAACTATTTATATGGATAATCGACCTTCCTATGGATAGAAACAAGTGCCTGTGCTCGTACCGCATCAGAAGGACACATATCAACTGAGCAATAATGTTTGGAACTTAGTTTTAAAAATGATGACAAAGTAACATTATGAAAATATTTTTATTAAGCTGAAATATACATTTATTCTTTACATGTTTATGTCTTGTAAGATATTTTATTTCTTTCCCGTTTTTTAACATTTGCGTCTGGAAAGTTGAAATGTTTTAACTTAATCATTTGTGTTAATGGTTAAATATAAATTAATAATGAAAATTGTTAAAATTAAATCAATAAAGGAAATTATTGCCAAGGAAGTTACAAACACTACCAGGGGATAATCCATGATGATTTCTTTTTGAGTTATATGTTTCAGCACATGTATATTTGACCCCAACTTTAGCCTGGTAAAAGTGTTGTCTCCTTGTGAAATATAAAACATATTAAAAATGACTTTCTGCTAAAGTCTTTTATTTATATAAAGTTAAAACCTTCTTACTTTTAACTAGACAACACTCATGTCAGGTTTAATTCTTGTATATATGTGGATGAAAAATAAAAGTCCCCAAACATTAACATGGCAGCAATTGCTTTTACAGCCTTTAAGGCTTTGATTTCTTTACTATACATCTTATACCCCCTCCCCTGTATCAATATTTTAAAGAATTTGAAAACAAGACTTTAATTATTGCCAGCTTACCCTATTTGCACATTTTCTGATAAAAAATGCCTAGAACCTGTTAAAAACTGTTTTGATAACATATTGAAAGCATATCAGAATATCATAAATGTAATGTTTAGCAGTCAAGCATTACAACATTCAAGATTATATAAAGTATCCAATCCAGCCTCTATCTCCAGTCCACATCTTACTGTATGCCTATTTGTCAATTAAAGAACACATTTTCTGCCTCAAATGGTCAATTTAGAATTCTTGTCACAACAGTATCATCTATAACCATATATCTGACACAATTTAGCTACTATATATACTAGAAGTGTTCAAATAAAGCCATATTTGCAATAGTTGTATGTATGCAGATACCAGTCTGAGATATAAATTCACTTAAAATGTTGTAGAGATGACTGCTAACATCTGATTTTTGCATAACTTCTAAGCATAGTTATTGTTTTCTATATCAAAAACTTTAAAATCATAAAATCATAGCATTTACAAGTTAAATTATTTGTTTTATGATCCAGGGGGTAGGCAATTTTCTATGTTTTTTGCCCCTGGGGCCTCAAATTTCCTAAATCATTCTGCTGTTTCTAGCAATTTTGAATATTTAGTACATATTCAGGATAGAACACACTATTGTGAGTTTTCTTGAGATATTTTTGTTTTTCTAGCTTGTATTTATTATGCCGTGGTGACAAAAAAGCAGATTTAGGTGTTGCGGCTTACTTTTGGGTTATCGAAAGGACACAAATACCCCATAAATAATATTCCGGAAGGATCTATGAGTTTCAATGACTGCGAAGAGTTAATATAGGCACTTCTTAACAATTTAACTTACAAATATGCAAATATTATGATTTAATTTTGTATCCAGGACTTTAAGTAAACTATGCATACTGTAAACTGTTAATTTATGCTGAGTCATCATATTTAAGGCCCAGGATTCTATCAATCTTCATTAAATATTTATAAAACTTCTTATTTGAGTTAATTTCTTTAAAATCTGTGAAATAAAGCAAATTTGGTTAAATTCTGAATGTTCCCCTTTTTCACCCTATATAGGTTGCATTTTTGTAAATATTGGCAATGCAATTTCCCATAGGAACTCCTTTTACGGCTAAAACTGTACCACTTTTACTATGAAGTTTTGAAAAAAATCTTATCCTAGAATTGAAAGTTCATATGCACCACAATTTTTTTCAAAGGTCAAATTATAGGGCTGTGCGGCATATTTTCAACGTTTATATGCCCTGAACTTCTCAGAGTTTAAACTTACACTAATTTTCTTAACTACCCCTACCTCGAATGAAAGGTTACCACAGATTTCAATGTAAACAATATGCACGTGTTTATTTACTGGTAACATTCCCAAGTTCTGTCTCTGCGATATGGAACACAGAGAGCATAACTGGGAACCAGTATGTAAACAAAATTAATTTTCTATGAATATTCAATTACTCCCCAAAAGAGGCGTGTTTTTGAGAAACAGCTGTATTTACAAAGTGCAACCTTCAGGACAATATTACACATGAAATCAAACAGTGAAGTACAAACTTTGCGGTTGTGTGGTTCGCTGAACAATAGAGGTTGTTATGAAGACGTTATAGATATAAATAGAAAGTGAAAGTAAAATAAGGATATAGTATAGTTAAAAGTGAAAATTAGTCAATAAAGTTATTAACGATGTGGTTAGCTGCTATTATTACACGTCTGTGTAGTTGTTCTCATGGAGGTTTCTAGTGGTAATATTGTAGAACAACACAACCGCAAAATTTGTACTTCACTGTTTTATTTCATGTGTAATATTGTCCTGAAGACGCCACCCTTGTTGGTGAAACATGTCGACCAGAATAAACTCTTACCATGCGGTAATTGATGGCTGTTGTTGTCTTTATTGTTTTATTTTACTTATCTATAGTGAAAGACAACTGTGAATACCTTATGGTATCCACTCACTATTACCCAACCAAATGTTGCTGTGCATTTACTCATGAACCGTTCAACAAAAGCTTTTAAAATTTTAATATGTTGTTACTGACAACAAAATGAAGATCAAGTTTAATAATGACGATTTTGACTTTTACCGTTCAGGAGTTATTGTTCTTGAAAGATTGAAAAATGGCGTTTCCAGTCGTGTCCGTGCATTTACTCATGAACTGTTCAACCAAAGCTTTTCAAATTTTAATATGTTGTTACTGATGATAAAATGGAGGTCCAGTTCAATAATGTCGATTTCTACTTTTACTGTTCAGGAGTTATGGTTCTTGAAAGATCGAAAAATGGTGTTTCCATTCATGATGTTGCATTTACTCTTGAACTATTCAACCTAAGCTTCAAATTTTAATATGTTGATACTGATGACAAAATGGAGGTCGAATTTGATATTGACGATTTTCACTTTCACCGTTCATCAGTTATGGTTCTTGTGATATTGCAAGGAAACAAATAAATGTTAATAAATCCAGTTTGCTGTCGTTGTGACAGCCTCTTGTTTCAATATGCTTTACTAAAGTTCAAGTGGCACCAATCTTAAAAGGTGGAAATATCGTATCAAATAAAACTTTTTTTTTTTTTTTTAGAAAGAATTGATCCGAGAAGTGGAGATGGGTCCATTTAAACACACATTAGATGATGGATTAGATATAAGAAAGGTAAGATCTCAGACATGTGACCAGTACATTAGTATTCAAAAAGAGCCATGTTAATCATACAAAATACAAGGTATATTGTCAGCAATTCTTTCCTGTGCTACTTTAACTTATTTATAAACCTTCTCACCTAACTTATTTATAAACCTTCTCACCTAACTTATTTATAAACCTTCTCACCTTTTTCATTTGTATTGAAATCAATAAACATCATGAGAACTCTGAGAAATTAAAGTAATTGAATTATCTAAAAGTCTTTCAAATCCATGAAAAAGGAAATAATTCAGCTTGTTCAATTTTATATCAATTAAAATGATATTTCAAAAACTGTTCATCACAAAGACATCCTCACCACATGATAAAGAGCAGTAACTATTTTGAAGCAAGAAAAATCAGTTTCTGTAAAAACATTGTGTGGCATATATACTGTAAAAGCAGAAATTTTCATGGAGGATTTAATTTCGTTTATTTCGTGGAAAGAATATATACATGAAATTAAAAACCCCACGAAAATGAAACCATCATATAATAGCACTGCCATTTAATGGAAACCATGAAATTAAATCCCCATGAAATTTTATAAAGTGACAAAACCACGAAATTTTAACCCCACGAAAACTGATGTTTCTACAGTATAAACTAACTGAAAAACTGATTATAAAAAATATAGAACAATTGTACATATTTGTAGAATAACTATTCAACAATTTAACACCAACATATTAATTCATGAACATACGTAGTTGCACCAGTTAATTTTCAGGTTTGGTTTGTGACAAGTTTTGAATTCTTGGAGTAACTATTCATTTTATGACATTGACCATGGGCTTTAAAATAGGAAGAACAAAATAAAATACAAAAACCTTTATCTTTTTCTGTGCAGTCCCAATTTGTTTTGATGCAATATCATCAACATTATCGATGTCAAAGGAATTGAAATTGAAATTTTTATTTAACATGGAAATTTTGGTATTTTGTTGCAACCAATGTAATAAATGTTTTTATTATTTACTAATTCTATGTTTCAGGCTGCCTTTGAGTGTATGTACACTTTACTAGATTCCTGTTTAGATAGACTAGATATATTTGAATTCCTGAACCATGTAGAGGATGGTTTAAAAGATCACTACGATATCAAAATGTTGACGTACCTTATGTTAGTTAGACTGGCTCATTTATGCCCTAGTGCTGTGTTACAAAGTATGTATTAGAGCAATCCCAGAAAATACTATGTACCCCCAGGAATAGCACTTTTCTTTATCACAGAAATAAAAATAATTAAAAAAAGAGTCACTTTGCATTTTGGTATTTTAAATATAACCACCCACATAAGATTTTAAAAACATTGCTTTCCCTGGGGAAGACATAGTATTTCTGAAATAGCCCTGAATGTCATATGTCAAAAATTATCTCATTTTTGTATGGACTATTGTAAATCATGTAAATTCAGAAGTTATTGCATGCCTTTATTATTGTGTCAATTTAGTCTAAAATGCAATTTTATTTTTGTGTTATTAAGAAAGATCCTGTGTAATTGATACACAGAATTTAAAAATGTTAGTTTAAGTTATTGAGATTATGACTCTGTGCATTTTTTGCAATAATAAAAACAGTAACAATTGCTGAATTTATAGTATTTGTATTTTGCAATATTTTATTGGCACTTTATATTTATGAACTACTTTTATATTGTTAAATAAAGTTCAATCTATCCATGGATGTTTACTGCCACTGTTCGTTGCAGATATCAGGTGTCTATGCATGGGCACTCTAGTTTTATTGTAACATATTTTTGTGAACTAAGGTCACTGAAAAAAGGTTTAAAGTTCATTTCATGTTTTCCACATATATTGGAAAACTCGATTCACCTAGTTGATTTCTCAGAAGAATTCAAGATCTTTTCCTTATTTGGAACAACATATTTTTTTCAAAAAAGTTAATGACATATTTTGATTTATTTTGTATCATTCAAAGATTATCTATTCCAGCAGGCCAATATTAGCTTTTCCCCTTTACGTGAGAGGTGTAGGGGATGTGATTTAACTGGCTCATGGTTCATGTACTTTTTGTAGAATTAGACAGATTGGTGGAGCCACTAAGAGCAACATGTACAACAAAGGTCAAAGCTCACTCTGTTAAACAGGAGTTTGAGAAACAAGACGAGTTAAAGAGATCTGCCATGAGAGCTGTAGCAGCGTTATTAGCCATAACTGATGCAGGTAAATAGTTTGGTCACGTTTGTTTTATACTCTTAGACCTTTAAATATTTTAAAGACACTTTTCTGTAGTTAGAGAACTCTAAAACATTACCAGTCCAGTAGTCAGCACTTCTGTGTTGACATGTATTATCATTAATATGGTCATAATTATAAATTAATTGTTTACCAAATTTTGAACTTTTTTGAATACTAAGGATTTTCTTTCTCTGGAATAGATTACCTTATCTGTATTTGGCAAAAGTTTGAAGATTTTTATGCCCCATTTATGGGTATTATGTTCTGGTCTGTGCGTCTGTTCGTACGTTCGTTTGTCTGTTCGTCTGTGCATCCTTTTGTTCCGCTTCAGGTTAAATTTTTTGGTCAAGGTAGTTTTTGATGAAGTTGAAGTCTAATCAACTTGAAACTTAGCAAACATGTTCCCTATGATATGATCTTTCTAATTTTAATGCCAAAATAGAGATTATATCCCATTTTCACGGTCTTCTGAACATAGAAAATGATAGTGTGGATGGGGCATCAGTGTACTTGGGACACATTCTTGTTTTAAATTTTCAATGCTCTTCAACTTAGTACTTTAAAATTTTTTTGGCATTTAATTTTATTTTGAATCGAGTGTCACTGATGAGTCTTTTGTGGATGAAACACATGTCTGGTGTAATACAAAATTTCAATTCTGGTATCTATGATGTGTTTATTTTTGTTTGTTGTGGTATACATTATACACTTTTGCTTCAAATGACAGAAGAATTTGATTTGTGATATGTGTCAACATCAAATCAGGTTTCATTTGTAAACTACTTTCAAACAGTGGCTCTGAGAATCATCACTTCATGATTAAGGTGGTACTCATTTGTTATACACTATAAACACATTTTTGTAAAAGTAATAGCCCTTTTACCTTTACATGAAACAATTGCCCTCATTGAAGGAAACACCTTTATTTTTCAGATAAAAGCCCACAGATGAATGAATTCTTGTCATATATCAAATCCAACACTGAGATGGCGGCCATGTTTGAAAGTATTCAGAAAGATGCACAAGCCTCTATTTCAGATTCTATGGTGATGGATACAAGTTGATGTGTTGTCATGGAGATATCATTAAAGTGCTAATTATTGAAGACATTTTTACATGTGAACAAATAGTTTATAAACCTTTGTTTTGCTTTTATCATGTTATGTTAAAGAACTTGTTGATGACTGAAATATCGAATAGAACCTCGTTTTGATTCCTTAATATAAATGAGGTAATGAGAACTCATTCAAATGCTGCAAATTTAATTTTGACCTGCCATCTTTTCTGATTGTTGGGGGATTTCTCCTAGAGGTGATGACATTTATGATAAAATCTTCCATTATAAAAAATATATACCTGAAAACATCACTTGTACACTCATTCAAAATCAAAGAGTATTAGAAACTTTTGATATGTATAAATAAAGGCAACAGTAGAATAATGCATTTGGTCATCTTGTGCCTAAAACACAGGTATTTTGAAAAGTTGGCAGGTATCATTTATGAATTAATGAAATGCATGTTTATTTTGTTTCAACTGTAATATCTACTCTAACTTCATATAATAGAGGATAACAGTAAAAAGTATGTTTTCCTCTTAATGAAAGCTGCATTTCTAAATGAAAAAAAAACAAAACCTGCCCATGGTTAATGTACCAATAATTCATTAATTATTGCGTGCATTTATGCTTGGAATTTTGTCCTTTTAGACTAAAATGCTGTTTTGATTTTTGCAATGTGGAAAAAAAAATCCTGTTTAATTCATATACCGGTAAAAAAAATCAAAATGTGAGTTTAAATTATTGCGATTAGAACCCTCTTCCATTTTTCACTATAATAAAAATATTGCAATAATTTCTATATTTACAGTATCTTTTTAGGTACTGTGGCTTTCTCTGCCAACAAAATCTGGCCACCATCATAGCGCCAAAATCACTGAAAGTGGAATTAAACACTAACAAAAATTCGAAATGAGTGTGAAATGATTACAAATTTTAGACATCCTACTGAAGTTTGTAATTAAACCAATAATTGCTTATCACTTTTTTTGCAAATATTGTTTATCTTAAACTCTGTTGCTATCTGAAAGGTCTTAACTTATATTTAATTGTCCCATCGGAACAGAACATTAGGTACAATAAAGTTTTTCAGTTCCTTATAGGTAAAGTGTGGAACTAATATTTAAATAGGAAAACAAGTTTAAGTCTTTCCATAAATCTTGCATAATCATAGCTTATGTTTGCTACAGTGCAACTGTTATATTTTGTATCCAATTGCTTAGATCTATACATCTCAATCTATTTACAATGTAAGAATAGTGTAAATGTTTGCATAACATTATCCCATCGGAACTAGTTTTAATGGACAGGCATTTTTATTAATTTCTTATGTTCAAAGTTAAGATTCCATATGATTTTTGTGAAGTTTTTATTTCGTGAAGGTCAATCCTTGTTTAGTGGTCTTTATAAATCAGTCTGTTATAAGATATTTAAATATACTGTTTGGAAGTGAAATAAAATTTTCAAACAACACATTTATGATTTTATTACAAACCATGATTTTTGTCGAGCCTGCAACTTTTGTTGCAGAAAGCTCGACATAGGGATAGTGATCCGGCGGCGGCGGCTACGGCGGCGTCGTTAGCTAACTTCTTAAAAGCTTTATATTTTAAAAGGTAGAAGACCTGGATGCTTCATACTTTATATATAGATGCCTCATGTTACGAACTTTCCGTCAGTCACATGTCCAATGTCCTTGACCTCGTTTTCATGGTTCAGTGACCACTTAAAAAAAAAGTTAATATTTTTTGTAATGTTAAATTCTCTCTTATTATAACTAATTGGATAACTATATTTCGTATGTGCGTACCTTGCAAGGTCCTCATGCCCGTCAGACAGTTTTCACTTGACCTTGACCTCATTTCATGGATCAGTGAACAAGGTTAAGTTTTGGTGGTCAAGTCCATATCTCAGATACTATAAGCAATAGGGCTAGTATATTCGGTGTATGGAAGGACTGTAAGGTGTACATTTCCAACTGGCAGATGTCATCTGATCTTGACCTCATTTTCATGGTTCAGTGGTCAAAGTTAAGTTTTTGAGTTTTGGTCTTTTTATCTAATACTATATGCCATAGGTCAACTATATTTGGTGTATGGAAATATTTTATGATCTATATGTCAGTCTCGCAGGTTTAATTTGACCTTGACCTCATTTTCATGGTTCATTGCTCAGTATTTTTGTGTTTTGGTCTATTTTTCTTAAACTATAAGTAATAGGTCAACTATATTTGTTGTATGGAAGCATTGTTAGCTGTACATGTCTGCCTGGCATGGTTCATCTGACCTTGACCTCATTTTCATGGTTCATTGGTCTTTGTTTAGTTATCTTGGTTAATGTTAAGTTTATGTGACAGTCTTTAATAAAGCTTTATATTTAGGACTATCAACATAATATCAATGATAAGTAAAGAAGGTGAGACATTTCAGCGTGTGCACTCTTGTTAAAAAACAGTATATGAAAAAAATATTATAATGTAACAATACATCAATGTTTTAACATCTGCTCTGTTTGACATTTATCACAAAATAGAAGACATAGAAATGCTTATCAGGTGGCAGTTGTGGCCATATTTGTAGGATAAAAAGTAAATTCCAAAAATACTGAAAGAGGAAAATTCAAAACGGAAAGTCCCTAATCACATGGCAAAATCCAATGATAAACACATTAAACGAATGGTCAACAACTGTCATATACCTGACTTGGTACAGGCATTTTTTAGGCAGTTAAGCTGCCTTATGCGGGCACCTTAGATTTGTGTTCTACCCAATAAATGCTGAAATATGTGCCATTGTTATTATCTAGCTGGATGTTATGTTGTTCATAACTAATTGGACAGTTTTTTCATACTTTTAATTCTTGATTACAAAAAATATGATCAGAAAAACCTTAAATGATCGTCGATTTATCCAAAAGTTTTGAAGTTGCACATAGGAAGTAGGCTACATTAGGAATCTTTATGTAGTTTATTATACCCTGAGATTTTGTCTAAGCTGTCAAAGAACAAATGTATGAAATTTTTAATCGCCGAAAATTTCTAAAGACAAGTAGTTTAGATTTCCCAAATGGCAAAAGTCGTAGGAATATTGTTTGTCGTCAATACGTAGTCAACTACGTCAGTAGTCTTAAAATAAATTCCACTGTTCATGCTGTTGGCGGTAATTTTAAATTATAAGACGAAATTTTTGTATCTTTTCAATTTGGAGGAAGGGGTTCAATTAACGGTCGTCCGAGGTCTGCGAACTTCCACTTTTGCAGTCGGACTTTCGACTTGGTTACTACCTACGCTCGACATGCACGACTTGAGAGGAAATAAAAAAATAACTTTGCAAACCTTTTTACCAAAGTCTCCTAATAAACGACCTCAAAACTTGTTTTTAGCATTATTATTCATGACAACGATGTTCATTTTGTTCAACCGCTAGCTTTATACAGAAAATCGCCGACAAATAATGTGTAAATTCGAGTAAAATCGTATCTGACAAAAACAACATTGAAAACAAAATACAGATGACAAAATTCATCTGTGCATGATAAATAAATATAAACACTAGAATTGAAAACCAAAAGATATATGTGATTATTGTAAAAGAATGAAAAAAACTGAAAATATTTTGTACTGAAAATGTGAGAAACGTACAATTAAATACAATGATGATGAAGTAGAGTAGAATGTAATGGTGCAACAGTGCCAGCGTTTTGAAGATCCATAGGTATCCATAGGAAACTCAAAATTACTTTTTGACAAATTTTAATGTCAAAATCCAATACAATGTGAGTCTTTGTGACAGCTGGGAACAGTATATCTAACAATATATATGGTCCTGGTGACAGTATAAATTTTCTTTATCAGTAATAAATGTTGGTAAAGCAAGTTAGATGCTTTTAAAGTGTAAACATATTACTAAATGGGTATTTTTATGCCCCACCTCCACCTACGATAGTAGAGGGGCATTATGTTTTCTGGTCTGTGCGTCCGTTCGTCCGTCCGTTCGTTCGTCCGTCTGTCCCGCTTCAGGTTAAAGTTTTTGGTCAAGGTAGTTTTTGATGAAGATGAAGTCTAATCAACTTGAAACTTAGTACACATGTTCCTTATGATATGATCTTTCTAATTGTAAAGCCAAATTAAACTTTTGACCCCAACTCACGGTCCACTAAACATTGAAAATGAAAGTGCATGTTTCAGGTTAAAGTTTTTGGTCAAGGTAGTTTTTGATGAAGTTGAAGTCCAATCAACTTGAAACTTAGTACACATGTTCCCTATGATAGTATCTTTCTAATTTTAATGCCTAATTATAATTTTTTTTTATCGAATTTCACGGTCCATTGAACATGGAAAATGATAGTGCGAGTGGGGCATTCGTGTACTTTGGACACATTCTTGTTTTCCTCAATTTTAATGGGTCAGTTAAAATAGCTGGAAGTTTCTTATTTTAAACATATAGTGCAACTAGATTATATGATACCTGAATGTAAGCAAATTATATGTATGTGGAGTCCTTTGGGGCACTCTACCTCCTCCTGTTTGATAACTTTGAAACGGATGAGATCCCCACCTCTCAACCATATACATTCATGTATGGGACTATATTACTAATCAAATGAAATATAGGTGAAGTCCCTAGGGTCAGCCACCACCTCCTGCTTCAGAACTTGGAAACAGTCGAGATCCTCACCCCTCAACCATATTTATTCATGTATGGGACAATATAACCAATCAAATGAAATACAGGGGGAGTCCCTGGGGTCACCCCACCACTCCTGTTTGGGAACTTTGAAACAGTCGAGATCCCCACCCCTAAGTCTAAACATGAGGCAGAAAAAGCCGTGTCCGTTGTCTCGTTATCTTCTAGTTCTGTTGGAACCCAATCAGAAAGTACGGATTGCTAATTGAAAGAACATCATCAATAAATCTAAAATTGAAATTAAGTAATTTGGCTTCTTTAATTTTAAGTAAAATTGAGAATGGAAATGGGGAATGCGTAAAAGAGACAACAACCCGACCATAGAACAAACAACAGCAGAAGCAACTCCAATTCATATGAGAATAAGAAGAGGTCGGTAAGGAGATGAACACAGTTCGTTCCCATAGGAATAACGATAATTTGTTGAAAAAGTCCATCCAAATTCAACAAATATATTGTCGATAAGAAACTTAGGCATACTGATCACTTGTTCCTCTGTGTAGCATGTAGTACCCTTTTGTTACCCTAAGTAATACATTTATAGCGTGTTACCATTTTTATCTTGAAAGCAATGCGGATTATTTCTTTTAGGCGATTTTTCAATTTCACATTGGTAATGGTGGTATACAGGGTTGAAAAATCAAAAGTTTTGACAGAACTAATTTCAGAAAAAGACTGAGTTTTAGAAATATCCAGAAGTTCTTTAGAAGTTTTAAGAATCCACATATGGTTTATACCACTACGCCAGTAAACAGTTTAACAGTATTTACGAAGACCCTATTTCACTGCGGAGAGAATTTTAGTCAATCTAATGGACAATTATTTAATGTAACATGAAGATGAGCCGACAATGTACCATTGTTTGAACGGAATTTTGTGAAGCTCAGGTATCCAATACAAACAAGGTAAGTCCTCCGAGTTGTTGTTCGATGTGATCTTCATTGAAGCCATGAATGACTTATGATTTGCCAAAATCTCATCCTTGTCAAATGAAATGTTTTTTTTATTTATTCCTAATTCGTTTACAAGACACTCATAGTAATACGATTCACACACAAAGACAATATCATTTGAAATTTTGTATGCACGACCAACAACATACTTATCATGAAGAGATGATAGACATTTCACGGCCTCTTTGTCTCTTAAAACGGACTTAGATCGATCAATCACACAGTGTTTCAACTTATGAATGCGACGTTTTATCAGATACCTGACTGTTTCTTCTCGTTTAGCCTATGCTCTGGCGTAGGCCTCCTCAATGGAATCCATAATTATTTTGAAGTTATGTTTCCAATTGATGCGTTGGGATTCTCTAAGCTTAGGACCATGAGAAATCACCTTTCGGAGATTTCATGTTGAATTATGTTTAGATCCCCCGTAAGAACATGACCAGAGCGGCTGTTTTTATAAGGCGAGTAGGAACAGTAACATGTCAGATATGGGATATATAAAGTGCCCAGGATGAATACGCATTGCCACATCATATGTGGCACCCTTTGTGTTGTCCATTAGTTCCAACACTGTCACATGTTCAAAGTGTGTCAGAAATCATATCGTATATTCTTCTTCAGTCATAATAACCTTCCATCATTACCGAACTGAACAAAGAAATAAAACTACGGATGCCATATACGGAGCAGGAAATGCTTACCCTTCCGGAGCACCTGATGTCACTCCTGATGTTTAGTGGAGTTCGTGTTGTTTCTTATTTCATATTTATAACTGATATAACTGAAAAAATATATGATGTAAACATCTGTTGGTTTTGTGAGTCTTTGTTTACTACTTGGTTCTGATTCTGTCTTGTTAGATCACATTCAATGAAACGAGGACGAGATAGTGGTTATAACAATTAAAAATATTTCCTTCTTAACTTTGATGAAAAAAAATCTTCTTTTCATAACTACCTTATTTTACAAAGTTTCTGTATGTCGTAAGTGTATTGTCCTTGAACTCATTTGCATGATTCAGCGACTGCTTTGAAATGTGTATTGTGTTGTGGTATGAATATTTCTTTTATTACGTTACAAAAGAACTATTATTGGTGCATAGGTTTGTAGTAAGGTCTACATGGCCCAGTTTTGTATGGAATGATTCAAAGTTGTATATGTGTGTCTGTCAGGGATCGTTTGTTCTTGACCAATTTTCGTTCTAAATTGGTCATTGTTAAATACATGTTAAATTTGAATTAAACTATATATTTTAAAACTATCAACTTTAGATATTTACAGTACATAAATAAAGGCAACAGTAGTATACCGCTGTTCGAAATTTATAACTCGATTGAGAAAAAAAATCGGGTTACAAACTAAAACTGAGGAAAACGCATCAAATATAAGAGGAGAACTACCACACAACAGAAACACAACATTAAAATATAACACACATACAGAAACGAACTATAATATAACAATGGCCATTGTCTTGACTTGGTACAGGACATTTTAAGAAACAAATGGTGGGTTGAACATGGTTTTGTGGCATACCAAACCTCCCGCTTTTATGGCAAGTTTAAATATAACATTAAAATGGCAACATTATATGACAGGACTACAATACAAATAAATGGGATAACATATATGACAAAGAAACACACAAATCATAGCTAATAAAAGATACCAGATGTAACATTTAATACGCCAGACGCGCGTTCCGTCCGCACAAGACTAACTAGTGACGCTCAGATGAAAAGTTCAAAAGCCAGAACAAGTACAAAGTTGAAGAGCACTGCGGACCAAAAGTTTCAAAAAGCTGTGCCCAATACGGCTAGGATTTTCTGTCTGGGATAAGAACATCCTTAATTTTTAGAATAATATATATTCCTTTGCAAACAGTAAATTTTATAAAATGACTATATAATAGATATACAGTAGTGACTAACTACAGAAAAAAACCCGGACACATTACATAAAACGACTTTAACCAGCACATAAAGATACACAGCCGACTTAGTCAAAGCCATCAATTAAAGTGACGTCAGATTTGAATTTAAAAAAAATGATTCCAAAAAAAATAAGATAGAATTAGGATAGAATTCAAGATTAGATTTGTAATACTGATATAACATTTATTGATAACAATGAAAATTACAATACTAATTAATATAAAATTGTGGTAGTAATTAGATAATTAATTGTATTATCTACCTATGTCGGTGTTTCTTCTGAATCAAACTTTAAACCCAATATATTGTATAAATTTCGTTGACCCAAACTAAAATCTAATAAACGAACTTGGTGATTAATTATCTTTACCATAACACACGAATATAACAGGAAAAAAATAAGATTTACAACTACAAACGTTAAGACAAATGACAAAATCTGATGAGGATAACAAATATAACATCAAATCTAAATACATGAATATGGGATAGAAAAGTACCGTGACACGTCTTTTAGCAATGCGAATTCACAGTCAGCAAAACAGTCACAATCGGGAATAAGTCACGTTTGATAACTAACAAATCGGACGACGTAAGACAAACCACTATCTAACACGTGATAAAATGTCCTTAAAACACATCTTATGGATCAACCAACTTGAGATGGTGTCCGTAAAATTTACGGAGTATCATTTTTAATCTGTCCTCCTCAACTTTGTTGGAGCAGTTTCTGCGTCAGGAGCACACTCCTGTATATAAAATCCGTATAGTGTTTACATGCAAGAGAATAACGTATCAAGTGAGATATGTAAACACCATACGAAGGGGGAGAGGGTATGTTACTGCTTGGGGAAAATAATTGGGAAGTTGAACTCGTCTCGTTTATCATAGATTATCGTGTGAAGTCGTCCATCTGTGGCAATATTTTGGAAAAGATCAAGGTATGAAGCAGTCATTCTAGTATCAGTAGTATCCTTAATTTCAAATTCACTAGGATATATGAGATGTAAGTATTGGCTGAAATATAGGTTATTCATTGATAGGACATCTTCAACATATCGGATAGTAAAATTGAAGAATTTCGCAAGGTGCTTTTTCTTTTGTCTTTTAGAAGGTTCAGAATATATTCCGCTTCATACGAGTACAAAAATTAATCTGCCAGTAGGGGCCACAATAAGTTCCCATTGGAATACTGTTGAAATATAAATCCTCCAAACTCAACAAATATATTATCGATAAAAAAAGTCCAGCATTTTGATAATATCATCTTCAGTATATTTTCTGGTAGATTCAGAAATTTGTATCTACGATTCCCATTTTTATAGAAAAAGATCTGTTTAATGAGATTGTGAAGTCGATCTTTCAACTGAGCATGGGAAATAGTAGTGTAAAGCGTAGAAAAATCAAAAGTCTTTATGTTGCTGCAAAATTACAAAGATTGTGATCGAAGATTAGGCGGTAGATCTTTCGACTTTTTGAGAATCCACATCTGGTTAACACCACTGGTAGAATATCACAACATTTTTGGAGTCCATCTTTAACTGTAGAAAGAATAGTAATCAGTACTTTAGTCGAACATTTTGATGAACCAGCTATGTATCGTTCTTTATAAGCAGTCTTGTGAAGTTTGGTTTTCCAGTATAATAATGGCAAATTTTCTTCGTTTTCTGTGATGTTGATACCAAAAGAAAGAAGGACATATTTGGGATTTTGTAAAATTTCGTCCTTGGTAAATGATGTGAAAGAATATGTTGGATTATCAGTAGTTCTATTTATACCAAAAGAGGGATGACTTATACCAGAGGGAGAGTCAAACTCATAACTCGAAAATAAACTGACAACGACATGCTCTGTTGTGAGACATTGCAAATAATGGTTTTTACATATGAAGACAATATTATTTGAGGTTTTATCTGCTGGAAAAACGGCATATTTGTCATGCAAAGGGGATAAAGCATCCACAACATCCGGATTCTTGAAAGGGTTAGTAACTCTTGTGTTCATAGTACATCGTAGTTTTTGAATGCGACTCTGAATGCATGATCGAATAGCTTTGATCAATTCAGACAAAGTGTTCAGTTCTGGTTTGTTTGGTTTTCTTGCAAATTTCTTAACTACATCCACCAGTAACTTGAAGTTCTTTTGCCTGTTGATCGGCTGGGGAATTCTAACATGACCAGCTTGACTATATTTGTATTGTGACGATGCACATGAGCAATTATCCGGAGGCGTGCTTCAACCAAACATGTATACTAGTTCAGTGATAATGGACGTCATACTTAACTCCAATATATATAAAAATCATACAAGACTGACAAAAGCCATAGAATCCCGAATTGGGACAGGCTAAACAATGCGGCGGGGTTTAATGTACATGTATGTTTCATTATTATACACTATACCAGTTTCATAGCAGCAATCTCGCGTCATTCTGAATGAAATAACCTTCATTTCAAAATGAAATGTTAGATTCATGATGATACGAGCTTCAACAATAAAGTGCACTGGTAAAAAAAAAGACAAATGTGATAGAAAATGTGTTTTCATGATCCTAGCTAAAACACTGTAATTGTAAATATTGACTGCTTTTGGAGTAATTTCAAAGGGTTGAAAGGTTACCCTGCGACCAAATTAAGAATGAAAAGCTTCTACGGTTCACAGAAATTTTTATTCGCTCAATACTTGTACACTTCAATAAATTTACAAAAAGCAGCATTACAAATAAGTAACAATGTGTGCTAAATAACTCGAAGAATGTGAAAAAAAAATTCAATAACAGCTGTCAAAATCAGCCATTCATTCAAGTCTCTAATTTGAAATTGACTATATTTTCTGAAAATTTAAGCAATACTAGGTAAATCAATACTATCTAAATATAGTACACGGATATTTAAATCTAACGGTATTAAATGCGTGTGTACAAAAATGATAAAGGTAAACCAAAATGGCATTGTTTTCAACAAGAAGGATTTAGGATAATTCTTACCTGATAAAAGGATGAATATGGATTAAATACAACAAATTAATAACATCTGGTTAATTGATTGATTGGTGGTTAACATTACATCGGAATAAGGTAAATGTTTTGTAACTATGAAATATCATTCGATATAACAAACAACTGCGCAAAAGCGAAAAAGTAAGTATGACCTAGTTTTGTACTAATATATACTATGGGAATACGAATGAAATGAATAAATCATAGCTATTTTAAAAGAAAAACTATCATTAGCATATCACTTGTTTGTATAACGGAGATTTATCGCGATGACATTGGTATTAAGCATTGCATATTTTTTTCACTATATAAAGAATCCAGCTTGTTCTCGAAAGCGGTCATGTTGGTCTGATCAAGCAAGCCTGAACAATGCTGAATCGACTTAATTTTCCGAAAGACAGAAAAATATTGAGGCTTGTTAAGATTTTAAGCTACAGTTCAAATCAATTTGAAGAAAAAGTGTGTGCGCATGCGCCGAAATCGCACGTATCCTTTTTTTCCACTGCAAGAGAAATTTATGAAAAGTGTTTGTATCCTTTCGAAAATTAATTTGATTTATTTACAGAAGGGTAAGGTAGTTCCATTATTCAACCAGAAACACTTCTACCATATCCTATCATCGTCTCCCAACACCTAAATCCTCGATCAAAGTTTGGGTACTTATGTAAACAAAGAACAAAATGGCGGCAATTACGAAATAAAATTCTGACAGATCGACAGTCAAGCAGAAGTTAAGCAAGTTCTGTAGGTGAGTTCATCTTATCACCATCTTCTTAATCAACCAAGCGATGTCACTCTTAATCTAATTTCTTTTCCTGATGTCAGTTGGATACCATGTATCCTCTACAAAAAGAACAGATAGGCAAAATGACAAACTGCTTCCAATAAACCAGCTCCTTTACACTGTGTACAAAAACAACTACATAAAAATAACCTGAACCATAACGGAAAGCTGCTATTATACCTGTCAATAGTCCTTCTTACGGGTTCAAATGATATTGAACTAAATTTTGGCCCATCAGGAAACTTCTTAAGGTCTGAAAATAATTCCACCATATATCCATGTGGAACATGTGACAAATCGGTCACATAGGGGACAAGGGAATTGTCTGTGATACATGTAATTAGTGGTATCATGTCCAGTGCCAATCCTTAGACACGAAATATTACTTAGAACATGTCAACACTTTAGGAATTGCGTGGGACTGTATAACATGTATAATGTATGAATGTCCATACCACTCCACATTCTGCTAATCACTAGTCAATGCGCATGGTTAATGTAAATTTGCAGTCTATCAAAACTAAGCAAGGCCAACTGAACAATATCCCTGATAGTACCAAAAAAGACATCATATTTGGAACTGAGACGTTTATTGATTCAAGCATTAGAGACAGACACATTTTCCCACCAGGATACCCCATATACAGGAATGATCGGAACCTGAATGGCGGAAGGGTTCTAAAAAATTCCAAAGATCTTTTAGAGTACATACAATCTAACTTTCTTTCATCTTGTAATAGTATTAAAACATTTGATTTTTCTACACTTAACACACGTATTCCACATTCAAAACTAAAAGACAAATTGAAAGAGTTGGTATTGCTTTGTTTCATAATAAAAATGGACAACGTAGATACAAGTATTTTGTCTTAGGGAGGGATAAATCCTAGTTTGTAAAGGATCACTCTGATTCAAATAAAAAAAATCTCTGAAACTGACATTATCAAGATGCTTGATTTCTTGATGGACAACCTATTTGTTACGTTCGAAGGACGTGTTTTTCAACAGACTGTCGGCATTCCAATGGGAACAAATTGTGCCCCTCTTCTTGCCGACTTGTTTCTTTATTATTATGAGACTTTAACTCTACTTTCCGCTAAATAGATGATGTTTTGTCACTAAATAATTCAAAATAAAAATAGAGATAAAAGATACAACAGATACAGTTAAATCGGCCTCATATCTTGACTCACATCCAGAAATTGACAATGAGGATCGGTTGAAAACATAACTTTACGACAAAAGAGACGTTTTCAGCTTTCCAATTGTGAACTTTCCATTTCTAAGTAGCAACATTCCAGCAGCACCTGAAAACGGTGTATTTATCTCCTAATTGATACGATATTCCCGTGCTTGCATTTCCTACCATGCTTTTCTTGATAGAGGTTTGCTGCTCACAAGAAAGCTATTAAACCAAGAGTTCCAAATGGTGAAGTTGAAATAATCACTTCGTAAATTTAACGGACGCCATCACGAGCTGGTTGACCGTTATATAATAACCGTTTCACAAATGATATCGGATATGTTCCTAACGTCGTAACTACAATCCCCTTCCCTTTCATGAATGTGACCTACCGAATTAGATTATTTACCGGATTTGTATTCACATAAGAAACACGACGGGTGCTACATGTGGATCTGCTAACCCTTCCGGAGCACCTGAGATCACTCCTAGTTTTTGGTTGGGTTCGTGTTGTTTATACTTTAGTTTTCTATGTTGTGTCATGTGTACTATTGTTTGTTTGTTTGTATTTTTCATTTTTAGCCATGGCGTTGTCAGTTTATTTTCGATTTATGAGTTTGACTGTCCTTCTGGTATCTTTCGTCCCTCTTATCTAGTTGCTATACGTGACAACTTGATCAGTTCACCAGTCAGAGAACCACACACAGATTGTGAAATGGTCTGGTTCAAACTAGAAATAGTAGGACATAAAGCCATCTGCATGTACCTAACATCCTTTCACAATCCAAAAACATCTAATGAAGAGGGATATAAACAATTTGAAATAATCATGAGTAGAGCTACAAATGTGAAGAATGCATTTATCATTGCAGCCGGGGATTTCAACCTACCTGGATGAGAGTGGAAAACTAATCAACTAAATACCAAAACCGAGAATGTCAAAATTCACCACTAATTTACAGACATTTTAAATGACCATGGGCTAACTCAAATAGTTAATGAACCAACTAGAGGAACTAACATCTTAGATTTGTTTATAACAAATTATTCAGACAGCTTTAGGAGAGCAGAAGTGATACCTGGCCTTTCCGACCGTGACATTGTCTATACTGGAGTGGACAGAATACTTGCAAAATTACAACAGAAACCAAGAAAGATCTTCCTTTACAAAAAGGCAAAATAGCAATATGTGAAAGAAGACCATCACAATATCAAAGTCACAGCCAAATCAATCTATGATAACAAAGCCTCTGTAAGTGATACCTGGAACCTATTTGTAACAACACTAAAAGATAGCGTCAATAAAAATATACCAACTAAGACAGCTCGTAAAAAGGATGGTTGCCCATTGATTACAACAGACCTACGAATACATATAAGAAGAAGGGACAAAGCATATAAGAAGAAGAAAAAAATCAGGTGATAAAAAGGACACTGCTTCATACGAAGATCTAAAGAGCAAAACTCCAAAAAGAACTTAGAAAGGCCTATTGGAGGTATATCGAGGACATCGTTAAACCAAGTAGTGAGTCGGACAGATGTACTAACTGCATGAAAAGAGTCTGTACATACATTAAACATTAACTGTCAGATTGAAGTAGCATACCACCGCTTATACAGCTGGTCTACTACACGACGACTCAACTGACAAAGCCAACATCTTAAATGCACAGTTACAGGAAGCAATTTCAAGTAAAAATTACCTCAGTAACACATATTTCAAGGAAATATGCATCATATCTGGCCAATACCACACATCACCTGATATTACCATCACACAAGAAGGAATTTAGAAACCACTAAATGGTTTAAAGCCCCATGAAGCTGTGGGTCCAGATAACATCTCACCTATGACCCTTAAATAACTAGCCAATGAAATAGCTTCAATACTCCAACTTGTCTTTCAGAGATCATATGACACAGGAGTGTTACCATCATTATGGAAAACAGCAAACGTTTGTCCAGTTTTCAAAAAAGGGAAACAGATTGAACCAACTCCGGCCCATATCATTAATCTGTATATGTTGTAAGATAATGGAGCACATAGTAACCAGCGATATCATGTGTCATGCCGATTAAAACAACTTCCTGTATGAACTTCAACATGGATTTTGAAACTACCATGTTAAACCCAGCTGATATAATTCATCGACGACATCACAATAAACCTTGATAGTGGCCAACATACAGACTGCCTAATCATGGACTTTTTGAAGGCATTTTACTATGTCGGCCATAGTCTACTAACGCACAGACTAACATAATGGAATAAGAGGAAACAAAAACGACTAGATTAAAAGCTTCCTATCTTAGAGAACCCAACGAGTACTAATAGAAGGAGAAACATCTTACTTTAATGATGTAGAGTCTGGAGTACCACAAGGATCTGTGCTAGGTCCCAGACTCTTCCACTTCTATAAAAACGACATGCCAGAAAATATTAAATCAACAATGAAGCTATTTGCAGATGACACCATTGTATACACCACTGTAACATCAGATGATAATACCCTCCAGGAAGACTTAGACAAGTTGGCTGTCTTGGAAGAAAAATGGATGATGCAATTCCATCCAGATAAATGTCAGGTACTATCAGTAACAAAGAACGGATCACCTATTATAAATGTTTACCGTTTACATAGCCACACTTTGGAGCACGTAACATCTGCAAAATACTTAGGAGTAACTATAACATCAGACCTTAAATGGGAAAAACATATCGGAAACATCTGTGCCAAGGCAAATTAAACCATCGGATTTCTCAAAAGAAACCTCAATATCTCTAACAGTGATATCAATGAAAAGGCCCACATCTCCCTCGTTAGACCATCAGTCGAGTATACCAGCTCTATATGGGATCCATAGCTTCAAAAAGATAAACACAAGTTAGAAATGGTACAAGGGAGATAGGCCAGATATGTAACAAACAGGTACAGTACTAGATCATCCGTTACTATTATGTTGTAACAATTAAAATGGATACCACTTGAAGATAGAAGGAGAAGCGAACGACTATCAATGCTGTATAAGATCAAAAATCAGGAGGTCAACTTTGCAGCAAGCCACAAACGCGTTTCATCGGACATCATCTCAAGAAATATGGACACAAACTCTTTTCAGATCCCACAATGTAACACGACAACAAGGAAAGTGTCATTTTACCCGAAAACCTTCAGGGATTGGAATGTCTTACTCTCCTCAGTTACATCTGTCAGCAGCCTTGAATCGTTCAAGCGACTCCTGACGAACAAATAAAACCAAAGCTGTTGTTTTTAATCCCCACTGTTGAATATTTGTAAAACACCTTTTTTTTGGTAATTTTAATCAAAATTATATTTGCGCAAACCCAAAAGTGACAGAATAGTCAACTTAATGGCGGTTGTCACTTACCGGTAGAAGTAGAAGTAGAATTTGTAACCCGGCATATAATATATTTCATTTCGTGTCGAAATCATCAAAAACCTATTGTAATTGTGTCTGATTAAGTCGAAATGTCGCAATACGGAATAGGAATAAATTAATAAAATCATAGAATCACAACTATTCTGTTATTTGAAGACCTAAGACCTCACACACATTAATTTAGACAACCAGAAAAAGTCAATAAGAAGATATGGTATGATTGCCAATGAGACAACTCCTCACCAAAGACCAAACGACGTAGATGCTTAAACAACTTTAGTTCACCGAACGGGTTTAAACATGAAGCAATCCCATACCACATAATAGATGCAAGGCTCTGAAATAAATGAAAATAAGGAAAACAACCAGTTTGGACAAAACCATAAACGAAAAGCAAATATGAAAAACAACATCAAACGACAATCACTGAATTACAGGTTTTTGTCTTTAGACAGGCACATAATACTGTGACGGGGTTCAACATGTTTGCTGAAGCCACACCATCCTAAAACCTTGGACAGTGGTGTGACGTACACCATAAAAACTACTTTTTTCAAGATGGCCACGGCCTTTTTCTAAAAAGGCTATTTTTTTAGAGTTTGAAAATACTGATTTTTCTGCGAAACTTTTTTTTTACCTTCTTTTAGTAAAAAAAAAATCATCAGGTAACATGGGTAGGCATCAGTATCGCTCGGGCAAAAATAATCACGAATATAATGCCTACCCATGTTAAAACTACAATAAAATATAGCTTGCATCAATTATTTCTAAAACATGTTAAATAAAACCTTACTTTAAAGATCAGTAGGTACCTAACATCTCTTATAACTGTAACTATCAGAGGCGGATTTAATGGCGGTGTCCCAGGTTGCTTCCCGCCCTTCCTGTTGCGGAAAAAGTGGTTAAATATGTTGAGAATCACTGAAGAGCGTTGGTGCTTGCCCCTTTCTGAAATGTTCTTGATCTGTCAGTGCCTATGTTACTGTGTTCGTTGTCTTGTTTTAAAATTTTGTTCCCTTTTCTGTATTTACTTAATTTTACTTTTTGCTATAGAATTACCCTTAAAACTTATTAAATATGGTTAATCAATTGAACTAATCGGAAGACCTTATTGTTAAATATTACGTATAAACTTCACATATAATACACGTATTAGTTTCGTACTGTATAAACCTTGACATTTTCAAAAAATTAGACTCAGTTTAAAAAGCTCTTATTCGATTTTTTTTTGTTATATAATAAAGAGAAATTTGAAGGATTTTTTGTTCAATTTTCAATCATGTCCTGACATATTGTATCTAAGGAAAGTGTTTCCTTAGTTACGAGTCAAAAAGGGTACTAAAAATAAAAAAAAATAAAAACATTTATAAGCCACCTAGAGCAAAAATGTTGAACGTTATTAACTCATAAACGAAAAAGCGTTTGAAATTCAAATGAATCATTCCCACTTTTTAAATTACACTGAGCGTCTTTTTGTTGTTTGGATGTAATAGTACCCGACCACGTCCGATCTGTGTATTTGTAAGATGTATTTTTATGTGTACCCATGTGATGAGTTAAACCTTTTCAACTGATTTTCATAGTTTGTTTTTATGTTGTACTGTAACACCACTCGCATAGGTTGACATGTTTATGCCGCCATATTCTTTATGTATGTGCCTGTCCCGAAGTCCGGAGCCTGTAATTCAGTAGTTGTCGTATGTTTCTGTAATATATATTTATTTTTCGTTCATGTTGTGTACATAAAATAGGCTATTCGTTGTCTCGTTGAAATTTGGACATTTGTCTTTTTGGGGCCATTTATATGCAGTATGGGCGTTGTGTATTGCTGAAGACAATACAGTGACCTATAGTTGTAAATTTCTGTGTCATTTGGTCTCTTGTGAAGAGTTGTCTTATTGGCAATCATACCACATCTGCTTATCATCTATGTGTATGTCAAAACAGAGTCAAATGTTAATGTTCTGAATATAAATACAAAGATCACGTGATTTGCTGTAAACAAAAATGAAAACAGTTATTTATCATCTGTTTTAAATTTCATAAATGTCCCAACGAACAAGAAATTTAATATTTGGGAAGACATGTAAATGCAAGCAAAAAACCAACAGAATCCATGATTCATGAAATAGAATAACACAATTTAGGAGAAGGTTATCACTGTCAGTAGTCTCTTTATATCAATTTTGCACTTAGATAAGAAATAATATGAAGGCCGTCGTGTATAAAATTCGGATTTGAAATGATAATGAGTTGCTTTGAAACATGAATTGTTTCTCAAATCATATACAAGGAGTCATTTTGAAGTTTCTGATTCCCTCTTTTAGCATCCGCAGATGTTTCTAATGAACAATATATTTCTCTTCAAATTGCATTAAAAATAAATAAAAGAGGGACGAAAGATACCAGAGGGACAGTCAAACTCATAAATCGAAAATAAACTGACAACGCCATGGCTAAAAATGAAAAGGACACACAGACAACCAATAGTACACACGACACAACATAGAAAACCAAAGAATAAACAACTCCTTAAATTTCATGTTTCAATATTCTAAGGACCAGAGTTTTAAAAGATATTTTTTTGTTCCAAAAAAAAAAAATAACAACACAAAAATACAGTTTATAATATGATTGATTTGCATTACATTATTTAAGTTTCATTCACTGTCTCTTGGTTCCAGGTAGTATATTTGATCCCTATCATGTTTTCTTGTGATAAAGCATCATTTGTTAATAGTTATTAAAGGTACAAGGATTATAACTTAATACGTCAGACGCGCGTTTCGTTTACATAAGACCTATTAGGGACGCGCAGATCAAAATACAAGTAATAAAATACAATCACTAAAGTTACCAGTGATTATACATAATCCCTAATAAAACCAATATACCGTAACATATATGTGGTATAATTTTTTTTCTAAATCTATGGTTTTTGAACATGGGTAATTTTGTTTCGCTACATATTCATGATATGTATCAAAAGTTATACTGACAGTAAGTCAGTAAAATCATTGACGTTGTTTTAATTTAACTATTCTTTTGTAGGATGGCGTCATCCTTGGCTGAGGAGGATATAAATTTTCTACGATTGGCTGGTTTGTTGATAAAGATCGCACCATGTGCTGTAAGGCGATGTTTTGACTATGAATTCCACCCAGAACAGCTAAAACAATTTCTGTGTAAAAACCGACGTAAGATAGATGATCTAACATATACGAAAAGAGTCCTCACACTGGCACAGTATGATTTACTATATCCAAAAGGTAAGATAAAGATATAGTATTATTTATTCTGTTCATCCACCAATACAACAACAAAAATATAGTGGTCTTGATAATATGAATAAATGTTCAGTCAAATGGAAACAGCGCAGTGAAATAATACAAAAAAAAAAATTCGGTTGATCAATTAATATATATTTTGATATGAAAACATCTCTTAGTTTAATTTTAACCGCAAAAGGTTTAGTATTTTAAAATCATACTCTAAATGGGACAAACATAACCTGTATCATGCCAATACTTGGTTTTAGAATAAATGTGATTATTTCCGATACAAAGACCCCATGAGTGAAAAATATTGATACATAGATATGACATATTTAATGACTTGACAACGGTATTGTTATTATATCCCTTCTAAATAATTCTGTTCACAAGTTTGATTAGCTTTGGAGGTAAATGTCGACTTGTTTTGTCTGATATAGAATATCAACATAACAGATAGGATGTGAAACATGTGAAAGAACTGAACGTAACTGCAAGGTGATTCATATTTTCAAATGATGTCCTAGTACAGATAATATAATTAAGTACATGTTTTGACATCGAAAACCATGGTGTAAAGCAAAGTTTTTCGAAAGATGCAGACATAAATATTCTAATTTGAATCGGATGTATTCCATATGTAACGTAATCGCTTTAAAAGAGATTTAGGCTGAGTAAGCAAATAAATATAAAAAGAAGATTTGTTTTGATTGCCAATGACACAAATATCCACAAGAGACAAAATAACACAGACATTAACAACTATAGGTCACCGTAAGTCTTCATAGACCATATCGTGTGGTCAGCTATTAAAGGCCCCGAAATGACAAATGTAAAATAATTCAAACGCGAAAACTAACGATCCTTGTTTCAAGTTGTTTCTATAACAGTTTCATTAATATTGCTACAGTCATTTAGGAGGAGTACTAGTTGTGCTTACATGTACAAGACCTACAATGTATATTGTGATATTTAAACTAAGTAATTGCAATTATCTCCCTTGATAAAAATTCTGAAAAGAAATATCCTATTTCATGCACATCCTCAGGTGGTGTACAACAACTGTGTGAAGTTTCATCATTATTGAATGAACCGTTTAGGAGTATTTGCGCTTACAAGATTTGTTGCCATTTATTCCTATATAAAACTAAATAAATTAAATTATCTCCCTTGAAATAATTCTGACCAAAAATATTTTCCTTCATGCACAGCCTCAGGTTGTGTACTATAATTGTGTAAAGTTTCATTAATATTGGTCCATCTGTAATGGAGGAGTTGGCCTTATGAGAAATATGGACAGACAAAAATCAGATAATTTGAAAAACAGGGGGGGGAGTGTAATATAAATTATCCTGCAATGACGCTTTTTGCGACCTAATGAAGCTGACCGTGCGAGTGCTTCACAGCCAGTCAAGTTGGTTATTCACCCCATCATCATCACCTTATAAAACTTACAGTGTTATTACATGGAGTTGTATCAGCTAGGTCATTCTGGTACATTATAATGTAAAGGAATGAAATGGAATGTAGATGTATTTGTGCTTGCTACAAAACATGCTGAAAGCTGGCCTTTCCTTGTTTTTTTTAAAGATTGCCAAATAAGTTTTATATTTTCGGAAAAGGAATATGTATTGTATATTTATTTTCAAAGAATAAAATTTTAGATCATGAATATGGATATTATTCATATCATTGTATACATGTTAAAATGGGAGTGATAAACTAATAATTATGATCATACTCTCTAGTCATTTCTTTTTCTTTTTCTGTCCACTCTTCCATTGACTTGTCTGCAACAGATTCAATGACATCTCCAACTTCTCTTATTCTGTTGTCAATCATGCAGTGGCTGACTGTAGGAATATTAAGAATGGAAAGAAGGCCATTTATCTTACCTCCTATACATTTCCAGGAATATGATTGGTTAAAAGCGTCCGCGTACAAACCGTGTATATTTGATATTAGGTTAGTAGGGAGGCGGGGCTTATCTCATACACGGTTAGAAGTGGAGTTACTTCCCTTCATATACCTTATTAGGTAAGAAGGGGGCGGAGCTTATTTCATACACGGTTAGTAATGGTGTTATGTCCCTTTATAAAAAACCAAACGATACTGAGAAAAAATCTTAAAAGATCGAACAGACGAAGAAATTGATGATTAAGATTGAAACAAATTCATAAAACACATTTAAACCTTACAAGTCGTTATTGTTGGCATCTGTTTTTGTAGGATCAATGGAAGTATTTTCTTAGTGCTAACATTATTGAAGACTTGCTCATTTTGAGAATCACTAGTCATAATTTCACACGTTAAGATAGTCGGTAAGATAAATTCGTTACATAGTGTGCTAGTGACGTAATACGTTATATATGGGGTCAGTAAATTCCATATGGGGATTCGAGCTTCGCTCTCACCCCATATGGAATTTACTGACCCCATATATACCGTATTAGGTCACTAGCACACTATGTAACTAATATTATCTGGTGTTCTATAAGTCCAAGATCAATAGCAGCTAAAATATATTTAGAAAACATATAAATCTTAATTATATTTTTAATTATTTATTTTAATTTTTTTTAATTGATTTTGTTATTTGAAAGAATTGTATATACTATAGATTACAGATAAGTTTTATGAAAATCAAAGTTGATTTGGAATAGTTATGAAAAATTTTAAAGGTGGCCATCTGAATTTAGTTTGTACTGAACATTTTAGCTTTTTTAACTATTCATTAAATCATTATACAAATGTTATACCTATAATACCTATAGGTTTGGCATTATAACCAAAATACCAACAAACTTGGTAATTTGTAAGAACAGTATATAATAGAGATAACTGATTAGTTTTATAATTATCAAAATTGGTTTGAAAAAGTTCTTGAAAATTTTAAAGGTGACCATCTATATTTTATCAGAACTGCAACACAGACAATATTAAAATTGAGTGCAGTTATATTCATGTTTAAGGTCATAGAAACATTTGTACAGAAATCTTGTGTCAATGTTATAAATAAAGTGATATTAGGTCAGTGTCATAATATCACAAAAAAATATATGGTCAATGCATTTTGACCGCTCAAATAGAACAGTTGCAGTATATAACCTTAGGCAAGTGGGGACCAAGATGGTGAACTGTGGTTTATATTTATCAATAGTACTGCTTAAGTCAACCTTATGGGCAGTATGAATGATTTGTTCATTGTTGAAGACTCTACACTCAGTGATATTGTTGGCTTTTTTCAAAACTACCTCTACTCTTTTTTTATTGGGAAAATATGCGTCATTTTTATCAAATTGGGAAATTTATAATGAGAGATAAATTAGACTGGAACTTCAATTTGCAGACCCCCTTTCAAGAGGTAAACCCTCATTTGAAATAAGACCCATTATTGTCAGTGATGATATATAAATAGACCCTCTCATCTGCACATATAGTCATTTCAGGCATAACAATGGGTTAAATGATTGTTTTTAAGTGTGTATTCATGCATAATTACTACTGACATGACTGAGACTGCACTGTTTTGGAAAAAGTTGTCTTTTTGGGAATAATTTTAAGCCCTTTTTATTCAACATGTTCAAATTGGGATTATTCTCCAGGGGAAAAAGCCTGTATTCTCCATTAATTTAAGGCAAACAATATAACGTCGTAATCCCGCGGTAATCTCGACATACTGGGGGCCGCAAAAAGTGCAAATTATCTTACATTTCACATTAACTGTCCATATTTGTAAATAAATCAAATTAAAAAAGTCTCTATCTTGATAAAAGAATTAAATTGAAAATTAACTAAGTTCTTGTTCACATAAATGAAAAATTGAATTAACTACGGAAGTCCTTTTCAAAATTGTTAACTAGTCTTCTTCATCATGTTCGTCTATGATTGGTTATTCGTACGCTTCCGTATCTTCTTCCTGACCTTGGCACTCGCTAATCGTCTAGATTGAGTACTTCTGTGTGTTGTGTTTAGAGAGGTTTTTATATCGTGTTCCTCTGGTTTGTGCGAAACAAGAATGCTTAATATGTTGGTACATATCAATGCGTGTTCGCTTTTGTCCCTTATTGAACCGGAAAGTAAGAAACCTAACTTTGACTTTACGGCGGTTGGACCATTTCCTCTTACGACTTCATTCTCGACTAAGTCCCAGTAGTAGTCTGCTCCGATTAATAACGATATTTCGAAAGACTCTTCCTGTGTTACTGGATGTGCCCCCGTAAATAATTCAGTCCTCTGTTGATGTGGCGAATATTGTTCTGCAAAGGTACGGCAATCATTGGTACAATTAGAACGTGTATCGGTATTTTCTGTCCTGCATTTGATTCTACGAACACTGTTGATTTATCTAAATGTCGTACGTTTTTGTTTCTATCTCCAAATGACGATAATTGTAGAATTTCAATTCCCTCTGTATGTAAATTAAGTTTTCTTGCTAAATCTTCGGTCACAAATGATCGCTGTGATCCCTCGTCAAAAAGTATATGGGTATCTATACATAAGTTGTCTGACCATACTGGTGCGATGGCAGTTTTCAAAAGTACATGCGTGCGTACGTCATTTGACGAGGAGTGTAGAATTGTAGTGTCCTCTTCTTTCTGATTTGTATCATTTACAATATTTACAGATGTCTGATTCAAATTTGGCGAGTTCTGTTAATGTCCATTGCTAATAGGAAAATTCGTATTCTTTGGGCTGTCATTTGCATTTTGCTGGATATGTCTGCTGGTGTCATTATCATGTAATGTTAGAAGTTTCAGTGTCTTGTCCCGCGTCAATTATGTTTATTTCATTGCAAATACTTTTCCGGAGGTCTCGTAATAACCAGTTTTCTGTTCCATGTTCACGGGCAAGGTTTTTTTTAATTTCTCTCGGTAATTTTTTCAAAATAATTGGTACAAGTAATGTTCCATACGAGTCTTGTGACTGGCCAAAAGATTCTAGCCCTCTGACGTAAGTTTCCATTTGATCATAGAATTGTCTCAAACTGATAAGATGGTTTCGTGGTGATGGAATTTCTAATAATGCTTGAATGAATGCTTGCGTGATTTTGTGTGTTTGTCCGAATCTCTCCTTCAATAAAATAATGGCGTCCGCATAGTTTGCATTAGTGAGCGCAAAACCTGCTATGGTGCGTAATGCTTCATTCTGTAATTGGGCTTTGAGGTAATTAAATTTCTGGACATCGGTCAATGAAGGGTTTAAATGTATGGCGCATTCATACGAATCCCAGAAAGTTTGCCACTCTAATATGTTCCCTGTGAATATCGGAAGTGTGAGTTTGGGTAAGTAATGATTCTGACTGCTTGCGGATGTATACGGATTTATATTAGTTCTCACTGTGTTACTAGCTTGAGAGAACGGATTTTGGAACGGCTGCGTGCATGAATTTTCTGTGAGGTTTGCTGTGACGAATGGTTGATGTTCAACATTTAGTATTTGTGATGAAGTTTCGCTCTGACGTGACTGTGATGTGGTATGCGTATCTTGAATAAAATTTCGTATGTGTCTGATTTTTGTTTCTAAATGTATACAATACTCATCTGAGTCTAGGATTTCATCTTCTATATCTTCTGCTTCCGTTAGGTTAAGTATCTGTTCGTTCAAGTTGTTCAATAACTTTTGCTTCTGGATAAGGTTGTCAAATGTTGCGGTTAATTCTTCTGGATCGAAATCTATATCATGCTTCGCTGCATCTATCTTTCGAATGAGTTTGGTAACAGCACTTCTGTTCGCGGATCGTATCGACTTGAGCTTCTTTAAATCCTGGTCACGGCACCATAAATGTGGAGGTTAAAAGTATGATATTTTCGCTAATATAAACAAACACGTCTGTTCAGCCATAACTTTTAATAACAACTCAAAGAGCCCACGGCGACGTCACTGAAGTCGCCAACGTCGCCAATGGTAATGTACAAACTTAGGAACGTCGTAATCCCGCGGTAATCTCGACAGACACTCTACAATTCCTGTTCATTCATTATGCTTTTTTTTCTTTTATGCATTTTGTGTGATTTTGTCTCATGTACATTTAATCCATATTCCTTTATTTTTCTATTAGACAAGACAGCATGCCGACAAGACTGTCACATTCATCATGTTCAAAGCTTATTACATACATGTATACATGTTGGTTTTTTTTATTTTATAGTGGCTGTATAAATAAAAATACAATGTATTTTTTCTAGTACCTTCTTACCCAATATGAAAATATACCAAACACATGTTGTTTCAATTAAATCTGACACTTACAGTTTAATAAGCCCAAATCAGGTTGAACTGGTATGGGGTCTGATCAACCTAATAATGTTTTATGTTTTTTTTAATTTTTTATAGTTACATTTAGTGTGCCTAAAAATATGAAAACTTGACGTTCGTGACATCACACGCCAAACAATGACGTCATTCAATAATTTGCATCACGCGCGAATGACCGTTCATTTTGGACCTATTTTGAGGAAAAGTATTTCTTAAGCTTACATAAATAAAAACTGACGTCTACCTTTTTTAATTCACGTTTTCAGGAAAGGGGATCTTTTCACTGTGTTTTTTCATGCAATGTTTTATTTTTTGGCAATTTTTATTTCATGTGTTTCTGTGTTCATGCCTAATTTTATTATATTTACCTAAAGCTAACTTTGTGTTTACATCCCAAATCTTGTGGTCATGTTGTTTTCCAGTTGGGATAGCGTTGATGTTCCCACACGACTTATTTGCACACAACACTTTTAACACTGACCCCAAGCCATATGTCTTTATGTTAATAGTGTTATGAAGAGACAGTGGTAGACCACAGTGTTTACATTGTTGTAGGTGGTCAGCAATAACACCAAGTTCCACTACTCTACGACCAACGCGCCAGTCATCTGTTGGGGTCAAATTATTTCCGTCATTGTCTAAAACTTCTTCATGAACAATATTTGAAATATCTGGAACGAATTTTTTACTTGTTACATCATATGAGTGATCTGCATGAACTGACTTTAAAGCTAGATCCTGATGATGATCCTCTTCACAATACCGTTTTTGTTGACCCTCTCGAATGGACACGAGTTTTCTTTCTTGTTTCAATGTTCTGAAGCCATTATTACGAAGTTTTCCCATGATAAATAATATATAAAAATTTCAAAGACTATAAAAAATATAAAATACTATCAAAACTGTGTAAAATGACATCTTTAAATTCTTTTAGACTCTCTGTTGAATCTGTCAAGTGGTCGGCTGCTGCCATGTAAACAAATACCGGAAATCGCGGGATTTAATATTGTCGTATAATTATGTCGTCTATGTTTATTTTTAATAGTAGCATACATATATGTTATAAAATGATTAATCTATAACTATTATTCATATTTCAACCATTTTATTGATTTAGTTTTGTCAAACACTGTTTACATTTTTACGACTTTCTTTATAAATTACGGTGCGCAAAAAGTGTCAAAAACGACACCAGCAGACATCCTTAATAGCTTCCTTATGATCAGCAACCCTCTATCAAGAAAATCATGATAGGCAATACTAGCCCAGGAATATCGTATCAACTAGGAGATTTAAACTTCATATGAAGGTGCTGGTGGATTGCCGATACATAGAAATTATAAAATGCTTCTTTAAAATTGATGGGGCCCTCTAACGAGGGTAATTTTGTATGCGTTTAGATAAATAGTTTTCGGTTTAACCAACGTACTAAATTCGGAATTCCGGTTTTTCGAAGTAGGCAAATAAATGATACTTTTAGTTTTTCAATTGAAATCAGTTTCAAAACTTTAGAAAGATGTACCAAAATTAAATTGGAGCTTATCGTTTTGTTGGTTGAAAGACATTGAAGTTACTTTTTGGCATGACATCTCAAAAGAAGGGTTACCACCATTCTAATTATAAGAAATGTTAGTTATTGTGGTAATTTTATTTAAGCGATTTAAAAGATTGAGGCGTGTTGATACCCTTTAAACGAGTTTTGTATTGAGTATTGAACCATATCTGAGTTTCATTTTTTTCAATGTTTGTTATGCATATTTTCAATTGAAAGAAGCAGAATATGAGCTAGCACAACAGAATTGAATCAAGTAAAAAAGTAAAGTGAAACTGTTCCGTTTAAAACGCCAAGCGCTGTATGTCATCAAGTATCCGATAAAATACTGAAACTACCAAACTAGAGGACACAAATAAAAGACAGGATAATTCAGAGTCATCTGACATAATAGAAGAATGGGGCTGAATAGTGATGTATGAGTTTTAGATACATACTCCTATATAGCATGTATAGGTATGCACTCGATCGGATATTCACTCAATTATCATGTATATTATTATTATCATATCTTTGTTTAGGTTCGTCAGGAGTATCATCAGACATGTTTGATGTATCATTGATGGTATGCTTACTGAGAAATTTCACAGATCTTGACATCCAAGATAGACTTCCACTGGAATCGATTCATACTACAGATGCAGATATTTCTAGGATAAAATTTTACAGGAACTACATTGTTCATTCAGACAGCGGGAAAGTTTCTGAAAACACTTTTTCAGAAATAGGGAACTGTGTAATCGAGGTATTTTCTTTTATAAAAGAGTACACATAGTCAAAATTATATTCTAAGAGTATCAAAACTCGACGAAATAAGAGAAGCATAAAGTAATTCTACAGTTCTATATTCAATAGATTTAAAAAAAAAAAAAAAAAAAAAAAAAAAAAACATACAGCTGCTATGGGTAAAATGTTGCTTGTTTGAAATTCCAAGTAAAATAGTAAGAAAAGATTGAAAAGAAACAAAGATGAATTGAGCAATATATATTCATATAATTCACTGATCAAATTTTACCTTTATACATACATCTATTTATACCTTTTATTAATAACAAAATCACATCTTCAATAACTTTGTTTACCATTTAATAATTCTGAAATTTCCTCAGCAATAATCATTTTTAATATATCGTGATCCTAAATGTACCTAATGAAAGGTCAATTGTTTTCGGCTCTTCAATTTAGACAATGCGATACATAATCTCGACAGCACTTAACTTTACATAACTGTACCCGACTTGATAAGTCTATTTGAGTATTGATAATTTTGGTATAGTCTGATTGTGGTATCAATAAAAGTCTCTATCAGTCTTGACATGTCTCAACTCTGTATGGACTAGTCCCGACCTTTCACGACCGTTCATGAACGCTAAATTATTCACGAATGGTTTGAATCAGCTCATCTATTTCAATTATTTATCTTACAAAATGCAATGTTATTTCGTAGTTTGGTTCATTGCTGTCAAATTAAAGGATTTAACTTATACATAAAAGAGGCTAGAACTTTCAGTTTGGACTACATTAAAATGAACTTTAGATTTAACCATAAACTAAGTTATTTAATATGGTTCTATCAGGTTCCACTGTTATGGTAAAAAGAGGGACGACAGATACCAGAGGGACAGTCAAACTCATAAATCGAAAATAAACTGAAAACGCCATGGTTAGAAAAGGTCAAGAAATTGCACATGTCAATCCTATTTTTAAAAGGAAAAGGTAGTCCACATTCAGTTCTGAACTATCGTGCAATATCTGTTACTAGTATTGTAAGATTATGAAATATTTATATTTAAACATTTGTATAATTATATGAGGAGTGATAACCTTTTGTCAAAGTTTCAATCTGGATTCCAGTCAGGTGACTCTACTGTTCATCAGATAATAGAAATATATCATAAAATAATAAGTAATATAGTAGGGAGGGATGTAAGGTTTGCATTGGAACGTTACATTATCTATCTAGAGCTTTCGATAAAGTTTGGCATAAAGGACTTTTATTTAAACTTAAGCAATCTGGCTTAACTGATCATCTCTTATCTTGATAGAAATAGATATTTCAGAACGTCAACAAAAGGTAGTTTCAGAAGGCTTTTCGTCAACTCTAAGAAGTAAACATGCAGGTGTCCCCCAGGCATCAGTTTTGGGAAGTACTAAAAGGAAAAGGGAGCACCCACCCTGTATTTTATGTGAGAACTTGAGAAAAATAAATATTAACTGTCATCTTGGGATAACATTTTAGTCATCAGATTCAGGGAACACATATATTGATATCATTTATTAAAAAGCATGCTCTCGTCTATCTGTGCTCTATCAAGTTAAACATTTATTTGATAGGAGTTCACTTATACGTATTTATTATGCTTTTGTTAGACCTATAATAGAGTATGGTGATGTTGTTTTGGGCAATTGCTCCCAACACGAGTCTGGGCTTCTTGAAAATATTCAGACGCAAGCTGCTGGAATTATTACAGAATTACGACGCAATTCCTCAAGACACAAGCTTTATATTGAATTAGGTGTAGAAACTCTGGAGAATAGACGTAACAAACATAAGCTTATACTATTTTATAAAATATTAAATGGGATTACACCTGCATACTTATATGAGTTAGTCCAGCCATATCTTCCCAGACAAAGCCCTTATACTTTAAGGAATGAATATAACCTTTTTTATCCGCCTCTTGCTAGAACTAGCTCTTATTTTAATAGTTTGATTCCTTCCACTTTAAGACATTGGAATAGTATTCCTTTGAGTTAACAAAAATCCATATAAGTCATTGTCAACTCAGAAATAACGCGCTAGCAACCTAAAATCTCATTTGTTTAGTCAGTTCACTTTTTGTGCAAACTGTGATTAGTAATACCCTGTTGAGGATAACCAACATCTCTTTTTTATTTGCCCTAAGTACAATGATGTAAGACAGATCCTTCTTGATTCCATTTAATCCATTGCTGATAATGTTGACATAAATATTGAATTAATACTTTTTGCAAACACAATATTTTCATATGATATGAGTATTGATATTTTTAAATCTGTTCAGAAATAGAGCAGTTGCACTCAACGTTTTGTTTGAAACTTATCTATTTTTTTTGTTTTATTTAGTTTCATTTTTTTCTTTTTTTCTTCTCCACTTCAACGTTAATTCATGTAATCCACTAAGCAAGCTTAGTGTTTCTTTCAAGCCATATATAATATATATATTTCTAATGACTTATGAAAGATATTTGCATTTTTCAAGGTTCTTGAGTAAATGATGAGTAATTGCCTATTTACCTAAATATACTTTGTATTTAGTAAGTTACACTATAAACATATATTTGCTCGTGTGTGCTCATAAGTAGCATGCATGTTCCACTATATTGCATTGTTTTAAATACAGTTGTTATAATAGAATTATACCTTGTACATGTAATACGGAGAGAGCTTTAATAGGATGTGTCTGTTGCTCAATCCTTTTCATATCTTAATGAATAAAATATGTTTAAAATCAAATCACCTTTAGAAAATTCTATAATTTAAAAACTGACTATCTGAATTGAGTCTTAACTTATAATACGTTTTTTTCTAAAAGTTTTATTCGTGACTTGGATGGCGAGTTGTCTCATTTGTGAGTATACCACATCTTCTTATATCTATTTATTACATTGGTTGCAATGAATTACATTGATTTTCCAGTGAAATAAAAACTGATAATTTCACATTCCTCTGACGTCATACAACAATAGGCGTTGTCAAGACGTCGTTAACTGCGGATCAAAACAAATTGTGAATATGTAGAAAACAAATATAGTTTCGGACTATACATATAAATAAACTTATCATTGATGCCAGGATTAAAATTTTGTATTTACACCAGACGAGCGTTCTGTCTAAAAAAAACATCAGTGACGTTCGAATCAAAAATAGTTATTAAAAAGGCCAGATAGTGTATGATGATGAAGCATTGAGGATAAAAAAATCCTAAAGGTTTCCGAATACAGCTAAGGTTATCTATTCGTGAGATAAAAAGTATTAAAAAAATCAAGTTTTGTACATGTAACAGATAATTCATGTCAACTTTTTGTAGTGCTTGCTTAATTATGTAATAGTTGTTTCGTATAAAGTATATTCTGCAGTTGTGTTTTGTCTTATAGGCCATACTTAGACTAGTGCCGGATTTAAAGTCAGAGATTGATGCAATGATGAGTTCACCGTTAACTAATGATATAATAGGTTTGATACGACTTGAGAAACCGATGGAAAATACCAATCAGCATCTGCGTACCGTCAGCCAGAAACTAGAGACATTAGAAATAGAAAATAATAATATAAAAGGTATTTTAGATTGATTTTAGAATAGAACAATTTGTTCTCGAAATGGTTTGTCTGCCCTTAAACATGATCAAACAATTTCGTCATGGTTTTTACAAATTAAACAATAACTTTCTATTCCTATATGGAAAATTTAATATTTAATGTAAACATAAACAAGGCGTATATACCATGTATACGTCAAGGATTGTATAAAAATCAAGATAAATTTGATAGTGTTTAATTGTCAAAATACCCAATTGATCGGGTAGCCATACCCGATATGAGTTATATTGACCCGATAAATTCCCGTATTATGACAATTTTACTCTGCGTGACTGATATAACATAAAAAAAGTTAAAATAAAAAAATTTAAAAACATTAACCAACTAAAAAACAACTACAACAAACATTTCCCACCATATACAATTATAATACAGGTAGTCGCTGTAATATAGCTGATTTTGTTTAAAAAGAGAACCATAGAGATAGAAAAAATAACAAGAATATATTATAGCATAGAAGTTATGAAAGAACAGCAAAAGCATACCAATATCACAAATAAAATTCGCCACAAATCAAGAGACAAGGAAACACTTGAAACACGGGCGATGATAGGAAAACAAGGAACGAAATCAAACACGAAACATAAACACTCAAAACACCAAATCATATTCATTTGACCGGGGTTATTCGCTGGTATTCTTATATTATCCTAAAAGATTATTACAGTTACCTATTTGCAGGGATTCCCATTACTGTATACACGAATTCTGAAATATAATTTAATTTATGGAGTATGTTTCTTGAAAACTGGCATTTTCTTTTTCTTCTATATTACAAACCGTCAACGTAATCGACGACATGGACATTATAGCCTACTCGTTCTCCCTTAAAATTAAAGATCTGCAATAGATTGAATAAAACAAAAAAACTGCCATAGATTTGTTTGGCGTTTGTGAATTAAGACCTTTGCACTGTGCAAACTTGCTTTGTTTATAGAAATTTTGCTCAAGCATTGTAATTAAAATTGACATCTGCAAACAAATTGGCAGAGTTTAACCTGTATATAGTTAAATTTAATTATTGGATAATGTCCAATCAAATTTAAATATAATGTTTACCGTTTAATTGTGTTGGCTACATGTATAGAAAAGGTAGAGATCTGACATGAGATGTTAAATTCTGCAGCATTCTTGCGCCTGTTTCAAATCAGGAGGCGCTGGACTTTGTCAGTCTTGTATGTTTTGTTAATTTTAGTTCTTTTATATGTTCTTGATTCTATTGTGACGTCGGTTTTTACTGAACTTGGGGGGGGGGGGGGGGCTAGCTAAAGTCCTCCTGCGCGTGCGCTGTGTTGAAGACCCAGTGGTGGCCACCTGTTGTCAACATTAGTTAATGACAGATACTTAGATCTTATCCTTTTCTCTCCACAAACAAATTTTTCTATGCTATTGTTTACGAGTACAATAAAATAACATGCAGCGAATAGTACATACTTAATCGTAAATGTAACAAAGCTGTTTCAGATTTACATTTCTAAGGTTAGCAGAAAATACTATATTCTAACAAAAACTATTTTTGCAGAAATATACACTAAAACTTTGAAAGAATGGAAAGAAAAAAACATGAGATACATTTCTACCGCAGCATCTACTTTTATACTACAATCACTTAACCAAAATAGAGGAGTCATTATTACTGGATCTCCGGGTTGTGGGAAATCTTTTGTCGCTCATCATGTAGCATTGACATTTGAAAAGGTGGGATATGAAATAATTCCTTGTGATGGTCCATCAGACATACTTAAACATTTTACGGCAGAGAAGATCCAAGTTTTTGTAATAGATGATATTTGTGGTAAATTTGCTCTTAATCAGCATAAAGCAGATTCCTGGGAACAAAACGACGGTAAATTAAATATGCTATTACGTTCTAGTAATGAGAATGATGATAATGATGACATCTCCAGCAAATTAGTGGCTAAGTTTATAATCACGTGCAGGGAGAATATATTTAGTCACAAGGCATTTCCAAAACTGACATGTTTTTCAATTGTAGAGTGCAGCTTTAGTACTAAATATAAAATTTCTCCAGATGAAATGAGAAATATTGCACTGTCGTATTTACCTGAGAATACTGTGAACAACATAGAAAACATTTGTCTGTACGATTTCTTTCCTCTTTTATGTGCACTGTATGGCAAAAAAATTAAGCAAAATCCATTTTTTTTAATCATCCCGTTGAAGTTTTTGAAAAAGAAATTTCAGATATGAAAATCAAATCTGAAACATCTTTTCTCTGTCTTTCTCTCCTAGTTCTGAAGAATAATAAAATTTGTAAAAATGAAGTAATTTCTAGTGGTTTAGAACATTTAGTAAAGGTTATATGCAGAGACGCTGAGATTGAATCATATGTATCCATGGTGTCGATACAAAAATGTTTAAAGAGTCTTCAAGGTATCTATATTACCGAATCCGAAAATCTGTATACAGCAATCCATGACAAAATGTTTGACATAATTTCAGCAGCAATTGCACCATCTATATTAAATTGTTTAATCGAGTATGTTGACATTGCTTTCATTGCACATCGCATTCACCTTTCGTCGTGTGGTCAAAGGAGTCTGCCATTTGTAGTTTATATCCCACCAGAGTTGGAAGAAAGTTATCTCAAAAGACAATATAATGAGGCTTTGAAAGGAAACAACTGGGAAGTCTTTGGAAGCATACAGACAGAGAACCAGATATATAGAAAATTACTGCTTTCCTTTCTAAAAAAACAAGACACATGTCAAGAAACTATTTACGTTGCTGACAAGGATGGCGCTACACCGTTCTTTGTGTCATCGTATTTAGGATACGTCGATTTTGTAGAATATTTCAAGGTAAAAAGTCCAGGTCACATAGATGGGAAAGACACGAAAGGTAGATCGCCCTTCTTTGTTGCATGTGAAAACGGTCACATTTTAGTTGTTAAATATCTCATGAAATATCTTCATGACATTAATACAGAAAACTCTGAGAAAACAACTGCATTATCTGCAACCTGCCTCAATGGTCACACTGAAGTGGCTCAATTGTTGTTAGAAAACAAGGCAGAAACTAACAAAACTAATAATTCAAACCAGAGTACTTTACATTTTGCTTGTTCAAATGGTAATGTAAAATTGGTACAGCTGTTACTAAATGGTGGATTTCATGTCGATATAACAATAAAAGATTACTTTAGAAACACTGCTTTACATATAGCCTGTGACAAAGGGCATTCCGACATTGTTAAGACATTGGTTCAGTTTGGAATGGATGTCAATCAGAAAGAAAAACACGGTAAAACACCACTGTATATTGCTTGCAGAAATGGTTATTTTGAAACAGTAAAGTACATTATAAATTGCATTTATTTGAAACAAAAAAAAGGAACAGTTGCTGATGAGTTGAAGAATTTACATACACTTAAAAGTGGAATGACACTTTTGCATTCAGCTTGTTATAATGGACATACCGAAGTAGCGAAATTATTGATTGATTTTGGTATGACTGTAAATGACTTTACAACTAAAGGTTTTACACCCCTATATCTAGCCTGTAAAAAGGGACATACTGTCACAGTGAAACTTTTACTTGATTTAAGATACCAAACATTGAATATGTGTATAAACACTAGGACAAGACTTGATAATGGATGGACAGTTTTACATGTAGCTTGTTATTCTGGACATACAGAAGTAGTAAAGTTATTGATTGACGTCGGTATAAATGTAAATGACAAATCGAAGGGCGGTTATACTCCCCTACATCTCGCTTGTCAGAATGGTCACCATGCAGTAGTAAAGTTATTACTTGATTTAAATGAACAAACATTAAATAGCTGTGTTGATTCAACCGTAAAAGATGAGAATGGATGGTCAGTTTTACATAAGCCTAATTATTCTGGACATACAGAAGTAGTAACGTTATTGATTGATGTCGGTATGAATGAAAACGACAAATCGAAGGACGGTTCTACGCCACTAATTCTAGCATGTCAATATGGTCATTACGAAACAGTGAAATTATTTCTTGATTTGAATAGCAACAGATTAAATTGCTGTGTAGATACAAACATAAAAGATAAAAATGGATGGTCAGTTTTACATGTAGCTTGTTCGGAGGGACATTCGGAAATAGTAAAGTTATTGATCAAAACCGGTATGAATATTAATGACACATCGACCAACGGTTACACGCCACTACAATTAGCTTGTCTTGAAGGTCATTATGCAACAGTGAAATCATTACTCGATTTAAATGGTCAAACATTAAAAAGTTGTGTAAATATAACCCTAAAAGATGAAGATGGATGGTCAGTTTTACATGCAGCTTGTCATTCTGGATGTACAGAGGTAGTAAAGTTATTGATCGATGTCGGTATGAATTTAAATGACACATCGACTGAGGATTCTTCGCCCTATATCTAGCTTGCCAGAACGGTCATGACGAAACAGTGAAGTACTTACTTGATTTAAATGGCCAAGCATTGAATAGTTGTGTAGATACAACCATAAAAGATGAGGATGAATGGTCAGGTTTACATGTAGCTTGTACGAACGGATATACTGAAGTTGTAAAGTTATTGATAGATTATGGTATGAATGTAAATGACACAACGAATAACGGTTGTACACCACTACATCAAGCTTGTCAAAACGGTCATTATGAAACAGTAAAATTTTTACTTGATTTAAATGGTCAGGTAATAAATAGTCGTGTAGATTTAACCATAACAGATGAAGATGGAAATTTAGCTTTAAACACAGCTTCTTCGGCAGGACATTCAAAAATAGAAAAGTTATTGATCGATTTCGGTCCTCATGCAAATGACAGATGAAATACAAATTGTTCATCACTAGCTTTTCATGAAGGTTATTATGGAAACGTTAATAAACTCATTTTTTGTCGAGCCTGCAACTTTTGTTGCAGAAAGCTCGACATAGGGATAGTGATCCGGCGGCGGCGGCTACGGCGGCGGCGTTAGCTCACTTCTTAAAAGCTTTATATTTTAGAAGGTGGAAGACCTGGATGCTTTATACTTTGTATATAGATGCTTCATGTTACGAAGTTTCCGTCAGTCACATGTCCAATGTCCTTGACCTCATTTTCATGGTTCAGTGACCACTTGAAAAAAAAGTTCAAATTTTTTGTAATGTTAAATTCTCTCTTATTATAAGTAATAGGATAACTATATTTGATATGTATGTACCTTGCAAGGTCCTTGTGTCTGTCAGACAGTTTTCACTTGACCTCGACCTCATTTCATGGATCAGTGAACAAGGTTAAGTTTTGGTAGTCAAGTCCATATCTCAGATACTATAAGCAATAGGGCTAGTATATTCGGTGTATGGAAGGACTGGAAGGTGTACATGTCCAACTGGCAGGTGTCATTTGACCTTGACCTCATTTTCATGGTTCAGTGGTTATAGTTAAATTTTTGTGTTTTGGTCTGTTTTTCTCTTACCATATGCAATAGGTCTACTATATTTGTTGTATGGAATGATTGTTAAGTGTACATGTCTAGCGGGCAGATGTAATAAGACCTTGACCTCATTTTCATGGTTCAGTGGTCAAAGTTAAGTTTTTGAGTTTTGGTCTTTTTATCTAATACTATATGCTTCAGGTCAACTATATTTGGTGTATGGAAATATTTTATGATCTTTATGTCACTAGTGCAGATTTCTTTTGACCCTGACCTCATTTTCACGGTTCATTGCACATTGTTAAGTTTTTGTCGAGCCTGCAACTTTAGTTGCAGAAAGCTTGACATAGGGATAGTGATCTGGCGGCAGCGGCTACGGCGGCGGCGTTAGCTCACTTCTTAAAAGCTTTATATTTTAGAAGGTGGAAGACCTGAATGCTTCATACTTTGTATATAGATGCTTCATGTTACGAAGTTTCCGTCAGTCACATGTCCAATGTCCTTGACCTCATTTTCATGGTTCAGTGACCACTTGAAAAAAAAGTTCAAATTGTTTGTAATGTTGAATTCTCTCTTATTATAAGTAATAGGATAACTATATTTGATATGTGCGTACCTTGCAAGGTCCTTGTGTCTGTCAGACAGTTTTCACTTGACCTCGACCTCATTTCATGGATCAGTGAACAAGGTTAAGTTTTGGTGGTCAAGTCCATATCTCAAATACTATAAGCAATAGGGCTAGTATATTCGGTGTATGGAAGGACTGTAAGGTGTACATGTCCAACTGGCAGGTGTCATCTGACCTTGACCTCATTTTCATGGTTCAGTGGTTATAGTTAAATTTTTGTGTTTTGGTCTGTTTTTCTCTTACCATATGCAATAGGTCTACTATATTTGTTGTATGGAATGATTGTTAAGTGTACATGTCTAGCGGGCAGATGTCATGTGACCTTGACCTCATTTTCATGGTTCAGTGGTCAAAGTTAAGTTTTTGAGTTTTGGTCTTTTTATCTAATACTATATGCTTCAGGTCAACTATATTTGGTGTATGGAAATATTTTATGATCTTTATGTCAGTAGTGCAGATTTCTTTTGACCCTGACCTCATTTTCACGGTTCATTGCACATTGTTAAGTTTTTGTCGAGCCTGCAACTTTAGTTGCAGAAAGCTTGACATAGGGATAGTGATCTGGCGGCAGCGGCTACGGCGGCGGCGTTAGCTCACTTCTTAAAAGCTTTATATTTTAGAAGGTGGAAGACCTGAATGCTTCATACTTTGTATATAGATGCTTCATGTTACGAAGTTTCCGTCAGTCACATGTCCAATGTCCTTGACCTCATTTTCATGGTTCAGTGACCACTTGAAAAAAAAGTTCAAATTGTTTGTAATGTTGAATTCTCTCTTATTATAAGTAATAGGATAACTATATGTGATATGTGCGTACCTTGCAAGGTCCTTGTGTCTGTCAGACAGTTTTCACTTGACCTCGACCTCATTTCATGGATCAGTGAACAAGGTTAAGTTTTGGTGGTCAAGTCCATATCTCAAATACTATAAGCAATAGGGCTAGTATATTCGGTGTATGGAAGGACTGTAAGGTGTACATGTCCAACTGGCAGGTGTCATCTGACCTTGACCTCATTTTCATGGTTCAGTGGTTATAGTTAAATTTTTGTGTTTTGGTCTGTTTTTCTCATACCATATGCAATAGGTCTACTATATTTGTTGTATGGAATGATTGTTAAGTGTACATGTCTAGCGGGCAGATGTCATGTGACCTTGACCTCATTTTCATGGTTCAGTGGTCAAAGTTAAGTTTTTGAGTGTTGGTCTTTTTATCTAATGCTATATGCCATAGGTCAACTATATTTGGTGTATGGAAATATTTTATGATCTTTATGTCAGTCGAGCAGGTTTTATTTAACCGTGACCTTATTTTCACGGTTCATTGCACAGTGTTAAATTTTGTGTTTTGGTCTTTTTTTCTTAAACTATAAGTAATGTGTCAACTATATATGTTGTATAGAAGCATTGTTAGCTGTACCTGTCTGCCTGGCATGTTTCATCTGACCTGGACCTCTTTTTCAAGGTTCATTGGTCTTTGTTTAGTTATCTTGGTTAATGTTAAGTTTATGTGACAGTTGTAATAAAGCTTAGCTTTATACTTAGGACTATCAACATAATATCAATGATTAGTATAGAAGGCGAGACATTTCAGCGTGTGCACTCTTGTTATATTATGCTGTATTTGTGTACTATCGTAAGCTTGTTTTAGATGTTCACTGTCATTCTGTTGTTTACGCGTTGACATTTACTCTTATATATTATAAGGGTTTTGCATGAATATTTGAGAATATTGTCCCGAGTGGAATTTTATATTGCATGAGCTTGCGAGTGCAAGATATGTTCTACGAGGGACAATATTCATGCAATAACCCTTTTATTGTATAGCAATACAGTATTTAAGATAAAAAATTGGTTTAAACTAAGATTTTGTCGTTTATGATGTCATGAATTTTGAAGATTTACTGCACAATTGCAATATTAGAATTAATTGCACGCTAACATTTGGTTACTTTCTGTTGGAAATATTATATTGCTATGCAATAATATCTATTTATGCATTTTGTTCTGATAGTTCTTGTATTTATTTGTATTTGTACTGTATTTCTATTTACGTAATATTGTCATTTAAGCGATATTTCAATCATTGCCATGTAAGGGGTACATGTAGGTTTGGCGAGCTATTAAGGTGTCTTTCGCCATCCTGGATTGTAAAAATTCTAAGATCAAGATTTTCATTAAATTTAGCAAAATTTGATGCAGGAATGCAGATAACTAATTTGAATTTGCATTTACAAGGACATATTTATATTAAGATTATAATTCATGAATATTTACTATTTTTACAAGTGTTGATTATTTCTGCTTGATTTTTAATATTTTTAAATTGGCATTTTTAGGGGAGGTAACTCTGAAATAGTGCATTTTCTGAAAGAATCTTCATGTAATTTTGCTAGTTTATATTTTAGCTGGAAAAAGCACACAGTGACCCTATCTTTTCTTTTGATATAATCAAATCTTTTTTTTTTAAATATCTTCTCGTATTTTATTTCACAATTCTATCATTAAGTTTAGCTTCTATTTACATTATGATGCTTTTTTCCTGTATAATCCATACAAAATGTGTCATTTTGTCGCAACCTGTAACACGAGAAAATGCGCGGTGACCTTTTGTTTTTATAATATGTTTGAAAATGTAACAATGTATACTACGTTTTTGCAAAGTATTAACAAATTATATAATTTTAGCTCAACGTTCCAAAGGAACAGTGAGCTTTTGTCATCACTTGGCGTGCGTCGTCGTCTGTCGTTGGCCGTTGTCGACCGTCGTCCGTCTGGTGTAAACAATTTCAAACATCTCTGAAGCTACTGAACCATTTCCTACCAAATTTTAGCTGAATGATCCTTAAGGTATCGCGAATATATTTATGTTTTATTTTCCTGTTTCTTCAAAAAACATGGCCACCATAGGTAAAATAGAACAAAGGGGTAAAATGCATTTTTTGGCTGATATCTCAAACGCTAAAGCATTTAGAGCAAATCTTATATGAAGTACCATAGTTTATTAGGCCAAGATCTATCAGCCATGAAATTTCAAATGAATCTAACATACCATTGTTGGGTTGCTGCCACTAAATTGGTAATTTTAAGGAAATTTTGAAGGTTTTAGTTATTGAATATTATTAATAATAAAGCTAAACTGTAAACAGCAAACATGTTCACCAAAGTAAGATCTACAAAAATGTTAATAAAACCAAAATTTGCAGTCGACCCCTTAAAGAGTAATTGCCCTTTAAAGACAATTTTAGTGAATTTGTTCTTCGAGTTTGCTTGTTTTAAAACTGCTGAATCATTTGCAGCAAAACATAGGCTATTAAAATGAGTTTCAGAATTGATATAAATTTTGAAATGTATTTCCTTGTACGTCAAGAAACATAGCCACTATGACTAAAATGCAACAGAGGGGTAAAACGCAGAACATTTAAATGGAATGTTTAAGACACTCACTTATATATATTGAAAAGCAAAATAATCGTTGTGGAAAGATTTTGAGCAAAAAAAAATCAATTTAGGACTGTTTAACAGCGATATACTAGCATTGCCTTTATGTAACAATACTACGACTTCTAAAGATTGATGATCAGATTTACACGCACTATTTAATAAGAGACATACAGAAGTAAACGCTGATACTGAGAGTCGGTTTAGAACAACTTTGTACGAAATAAGAGATGATTTCATCGTCAAATTAAAAGTAGCATTCCAGTAGTTTAATATTCGATCATGAATCCTTAAAAAATGGTTACTGATAATTATGAAGCTAATGAACTAAGATATCATTGTGCTAAAGTTACAATTATTCGTTTGAAAATTTTCAGACAACATCATGAGAATGAAACAACTTTAATCAACTTGACATCAGTTTGAAGGTCCCCAAACATGCTACCGGTACTTATGTAGTGTCTATGCACAAATAGCAAGGCTGCAAACGGTAACAGCTTACACTAAAGGACACTATACGATCTTACTCAATGAGTAAACACGTACCGTATAGTTGGACCGATAAATGTTTATCTGTGAGTTTCCACGAAACCAATAATTAAAAAAATTGTTGCAGATTCTAAACATGACCTTTTCTAAACACAAAATACCTGGTTTTAGGATATGGAGTCGTTTTGCGCTTCTTTTTACATACTATTAGAAACAATATTAAAATGTGATGTTAACAGAGTCAGAAATAATCTGATGGATATATGCATATATGTGCAACAAAATGGCATAAACATTTATATAACTTACCGAAATTGCGTTGATATAGAACCTTTAAATTTACATAATCATCATCAACATAACATTAGACTAAGTTTTACTCACATAGAAAGATCGGTATTTGCCCAATTTCTATACTTAGAACAGTCATTAACAAAATGCAAACAACAGTTGTATATAAATATCGAACATATATAAAAGTCCTGATCTCTATCAGAATAAATACTATTGCAGTATCTATTTAAAGTGCGTTCATTCATTCGGTCGGTTGTAATGTAATGGAACTAATTCAATATTGTACATATTTTTGTTATACACAATGTCATTATAATATACCATAATAAATATATGTGTATTGTATTGTATTATTTATTTTGGATAAAATAAATGCAGACGTTACAACCTTTAACATACTCTTATTAATGGAAAGCGATAATAACAATGACTTTTTGTTATTGCACTTCATTGTTTACTGTGATTTATTTGTAGTTTCTTTTCAAAACATGTTAAATTATGCACTACATAGTTTCCTATAACAGCAGGTTATAGGTTGCACTTTGTAAATACAGCTGTTTCTCAAAACACGCCTCTTTTGGGGAGTAATTGAATATTCATAGAAAATTCATTTTGTTTACATACTGGTTCCCAGTTATGCTCTCTGTGTTCCATATCGCAGAGACAGAACTTGGGAATGTTACCAGTAAATAAACACGTGCATATTGTTTACATTGAAATCTGTGGTAACCTTTCATTCGAGGTAGGGGTAGTTAAGAAAATTAGTGTAAGTTTAAACTCTGAGAAGTTCAGGGCATATAAACGTTGAAAATATGCCGCACAGCCCTATATTTTGACCTTTGAAAAAAATTGTGGTGCATATGAACTTTCAATTCTAGGATAAGATTTTTTTCAAAACTTCATAGTAAAAGTGGTACAGTTTTAGCCGTAAAAGGAGTTCCTATGGGAAATTGCATTGTCAATATTTACAGAAATGCAACCTATACTTTTATCTTAAATCATTTGTTATATCATATCAAACATTCATGTGATTCTGATAACAGTTAATTGGAGGTAATCGTATCAAACATGTATACTCGAAGATCCAACATTATTGATAATTCTATTTGCAGGGATCTTGATAATTCAAAGCAATATGCAAATCAGGTAAACAATCGGCATCAAATGTTAGTACTCTCTTTGACATTATTTGATAATATTCACTAATGAATTTACTCATGTTACAATGTGATCCATCATTGCAACAATGATTGTTTGTACGATTAGTCACATTCAATTTTACATATTTAATCGAACTCTATCATATTATGTACTTTTGTTTTTACTAAAACGTGTGTTGAATTTAAATAATATTATTCTTGCTATTGTGTAGCGTACAAAAGTAAAGTTCCTTATTTGACTCTCATGGAATATCAGTGTCGAAAACGACCATTGGTCAGCACTTATTGTCGAAGCAACAGCATCGTTTTATTATGCTCTATTAGTGATAGGTTTTGATATCTATAAAATCAGGTTCAATCCACCATTTTCTACTACAGAAAATACCTGTACTCAGCAATAATGTAAATGACAGTTGTAATCCATTCTTTTAATATGTTTAAGCTTTTGATTTTGCCATTTGAATAGGGACTTTCCTTTTGTAACTTTCCTCGGAGTTCATTATTTTTTTTATTTTACTTTTTATGACATCACTAAACTCAGTATTGATGTTGCAGCTTTTGTAATCAACGCATTTGGTTCTTATAATAAAAACTTTGCATTAATGTTTCATAATGATAAGTTATTTCAATTGGCTAATAGTAATCTCGCGTCCTTCTGAAATTAACATTCCTTACACAATGAAATATGACACGAGCTCCCACAATAAAGTGCACAGGTAAATAAAAGAAAAACTTGATGGAAATCGTGTTTTCATCAACCTAGATAAAAAAAGATTAAAATATACGTACTCAATACTTTTTTTTAGTAATTTCGTAGGATTGTAAAAGCGTTAACCGTGCGCACATTTTTAGAAAGAAGCGCTTCATAAAAAATGTACTTTGGTCACCGCTTTTTGTTACCCCGATTTAATTTTTTGTCCATAGATTTACGAGTTTTGAACAACGGTATACTACTGCTGCCTTTATTTACACCCTAGTGAATTTACAAAAAGAAGACATTCAATTCTTAAGTGAAGTAATTTCTACATACCCGACTGAAGCAACTCAGATTATATTCGGTTATTTTGTTTGTCTTGCTATGATGGCGTTTTATGGAGGGTCAGGGTGTTCTGTGTTGATCAGTTCTTTGTTTTCTGTGTAGTGTTTTATAGTTTGTTTTGTTTTAGGAAGGGGGTTGCTTTTTTGAAATGTTATTTCTCGAGCTTGAAACTTTTGTCGAAGAAAACTCGACATAGGGATAGGGATCCGGTGGCGTCGTTAGCTAACATCTTTAAAGCTTTTTATTTTAGAAGATGGAAGACCTAGATGCTTCATACGGGGTAAAAAGATATCTCATGCTACGAAGTTTCCGTCTGTTACATGCTCAATGTCCTTGGCCTCATTATCATGGTTCCGTGACTACTTAAAAAAATGTCCAGATTGTTTTATTTAATGTTATTTTCTCTCTTGATTATGAGAAATGTGATAACTATATTTGGTATGTGCTTACCTTGCAAGGTCCTTATGTTCGTCATACATGGCAAGTTCATATCTCAGATACTATAATCAATGGGCTAGTATAATCAGTTTATGGAAGGATTGTAAAAGAGGAACGCAAGATACAAGACGGACAGTCAAACCAATAAATCGAAAATAAACTGACAACGACATGGCTAAAAATGAAAAAGATAAACAGACAAACAATAGTACACATGACACAACATAGAAAAGTAAAGAATAAGCAACACGAAACCCACCAAAAACTAGGGGTGATCGCAAGTAATCCGGAAGGATAAGCAGATCACGCTCCACATGAGTCTTATGTAGACGAAACGCGCATCTGGCGTACTAAATTATAATCCTGGTAATTTTGATAACAATTGTTTTATACTGTATGCAATAATTCTTCTATATTTGGTGTATGGAATGATTGTACATGTCTAGCTGGCAGGTATCATTTGAATTCTCATTTTCATGTTTCCTTGGTCAATTATTAGTTTTCTTGGTTAAGTCAGAAACTATAAGCAATAAGTCAAATATATTTAGTGTTTTGAATGATTTGAAGGTGTACATGTATTTCTTGTTTGGTATATATGACCTCACTTTCTTGGTGATAAATCCATGTGTAATATTTAAACGTTTAAGAATAACAGTTAGAACTACTTGAGTAGGATAAATGATTTCACATGTATGTTTATGAACCATTTTCAAGGTGCTCGAAAAATCTTTTCATGTTCTTATTCTCTCTCCTGAAATGTGCATTTTTGAAGTATCGGCCAAACTCATTTCAGATAGCCTATTCCCGATGTAGAAATCGCTAGTATTTCGAAAAATGTAAAGTTTTGTAAACAGTAAACATTTTTACGAATATGCCAATACCAATCATGATGTACAAACACGATTATATTTCTTTTTGAAGATCATACAAATCATCAGTAAAATAAACAACACCATTCAATATATAAAATTTAATGACTCTTGCACAAATAACTAATAAGCCTTTCTTTGCAGATATTTTTTGCAGTCTTCATGATGATGGTTGTTTTGTCTGTATTGATGTCATGTATGTTAACAGATACGAAATTCCGGGTAGATAGGGCTTCAACATCACCACCAACTTCAACTTATAACCGAAACCAGATTATACGGAATAACTCTACAACGGGCAATATTGCAAGTAATGTTTCTGTGGCTCGTCCCGTGAAGGAAGAGGAGTTAAATTGGAAGACGAAGCTCTTCATAGACACCAAACCATTAGATTACATAAATTACATTGATTATGTCACTACAGGCTTCTTTATATTAGAGTTATTTCTCCATTTTCTTGTTTGCCCACAGAAGAAACGGTTTTTGAATGACAACAACAATAAAGTGGACGTTCTGTTATTTTTTGTAACGTTATTGTATTGGTGTGTTTCTTCAATAGCGGTTGATTATATGAGAAACAACTCGTACAGAAATCTATATGTGTTCGTAAATGTAGCTATGATGTTAAAGATCCTTCGTATGTTTAGATTATCTAAGCTGTATACAGAACTTCGAATATTATTAATCACACTCCAAAAAAGTATCAAAGAGCTAATTTTATTGTTCGGAACGTTTGCAATATTTGCAGTTTTATTTGGAAATTTGATTTACTACAGTGAAATGTCAGAAAGCGAAACCTTTCCTGATAGTTTTATAGGAATATGGTGGTCAATTATTACCATGACAACTATTAGGTATGGTGATTATGTTCCAAAATCTTCTATTGGTTATTTCGCTGGAGTTAACCGCAACTAACGGTGTACTCATCATTACAATCATGCCGATTGTCATTATCGCGGGAAAGTTTGATGGATAATATACTGCATATAACACCAACAAAACAAAAACAAAGATGCGAGAACTCCAAAAGCAAGAACATCATAGTTCAGTGGCACCCCTGTATAACACAGCGATCATGAACAAATTAAACACTGATTGAGGAAAACGAAAACATTTTGAAAGGAAATATACGCATGACTTTGTATTTGTTATTAGACGATTGAATTGTCGTGAAATATACGTTATTGACACATCTCCATTAATTCTGATAAGGAGTGAACATGGATGCCGCTGTATCCTCGCAACTCTCGAGGGTTTCTTCGGATATCAGAGTCATTTACCAGTAAATACATACTCAAACCGATGCTAGAAAGTGTACTATATTATATATATTCCTTATACTATAGGTTTTCTCTAACTATTTAATTTTGGAATTGATATTTTCATTAACTTTTTCGCAATACATTTTTTCTTGTTGTTTTTAAGTGATTCACATGTTTACATGATTTTATTTAATCTATAATATATGTCTAACTTGGGTCATGCAAAGAAGATATAGAATGCTTAGAATAGGTTTTGAAAGGTTTGATAATGGAATTTCAGATTTCCTTGCAATTCGGTATTAATATTTTATTTTTTACCCAACTGTAATTGATTCATAATTTAAACGGAATATATTAAATCTTTGCGTTTCAATTTCTGTTTTTAAAACAATATCTACATAAATATAACTAGAGGCTCTAAAGAGCCTGTGTCGCTCACCTTGCTCTATGTGAATATTAAAGACGCAGATGGATTCATGACACAACTGTGTTTTAGTGATGGTGATGTGTTTGTACATCTTACTTTACTGAACATTCTTGCTGCTTACAATTAGCTGTATTTATAATGAACTTGGCTCAGTTAAGTTTCAGTGGAAAATGTTAGTAAAAATTTACAAATTTGATGAAAATTGTTAAAAATTGACTATAAAGGACAATAACTCCTTAGGGGGTCAATTGACCATTTTGGTCATGTTGACTAATTTTTAGGACTTACTTTGTTGTACATTATTGCTGTTTACAGTTGATCTCTATCTTTAATAATATTCAAGATAATAACAAAAAACAGCAAAAATTCCTTAAAATTACCAATTCAGGGACAGCAATCCAGCAACCGGTTGTCCGATCCATCTGAAAATTTCAGGGCAGATAGATCTTGACCTGATAAACAATTCAACCCCGTCAGATTTGCCCTAAATGCTTTGGTTTTTGAGTTATAAGCCAAAAACGGCTTTTTACCCCTATGTTCTAGTTTTAGCTGTGGCGGCCATCTTGGTTGGATGGGCCGTGTCACCGGACAAATCTTTTAAACTAAACACCCAAAAGATTATTGTGGCCAAGTTTGGATTAATTTGGCCCAGTAGTTTCAGAGGAGAAGATTTTTGTAAAAGATTACTAAGATTTACTAAAAATGGATAAACATTGACTATAAAGAGCAATGACTCCTAAAGGGGTCAACTGACCATTTCAGTAATTTGAGTTATTTCTAAATCTTGCTTTGCTGAACATTATTGCTGTTTACAGTTAATCTCTATCTATAATAATACTCAAGATAATAACCAAAAAACAGCAAAATTTTCTTAAAATTACCAATTCAGGGGCAGCAACCCAACAATGGGTTGTCTGATTCATCTGAAAATTTCAGGGCAGATAGATCTTGACCTGATAAACAATTTTACACATTTGTCAGATTTGCTCTAATTATAAATGCTTTGGTTTTTGAGTTATAAGCCAAAAACTGCATTTTACCCCTATGTTCTATTTTTAGCCATGGCAGCCATCTTGGTCGGTTGGCCGGGTCACCGGACACATTTTTTAAACTAGATACCCTAATGATGATTGTGACCAAGTTTGGTTTAATTTGGCCAAGTAGTTTCAGGGGAGAAGATTTTTGTAAAAGTTAACGACGACGGACGCAAAGTGATGAGAAAAGAGAAGATGGGTATGATTGCCAATGAGAAACTATCCACAAGTGACCAAAATGACACAGAAATTAATAACTATAGGTCAACAATAAGCAAAGGCCATTCCGCATGGTCAGCTATATATATAAGGCTCAGATATGACAATGTAAAACAATTCAAATGAGAAAACTAACGGCCATATTTATGTACAAAAAATGAACGAAACACAAATATGTAACACATAAAAAAACGACAACCATTGAATTACAGACTCCTGACTTGGGACAGGCACGTACATAAATAAATTCTTTTATTGGATCAATTTCAAATTTTTTTTTTTTTTTTTTAATAGCATAGCAGACAATATAAATAAAAATGGCATATGATATTCCACCGTATACCAAATGCAATGTCACAATCTTCTGATTATAGTTAATTGAATATAACTATGATCAAATATATAGGACAGAAGAAAAAAGGTACATAGCGGAATAACATAACTTCCAATTATTTATCGAGTTTCATTCGGATACTGACTATTTAATGCATTTTAGTTTCAAAATTTAATTAAAGATAAATGCAATTTCCTACTAAATACTTAACAGCTTTTAAAATATTTGTTTGTTATTCATTTTTAGCCATGGCGTTATCAATTTGTTTTGATGAGCTTGAATGTCACTCCGGGGTCTTGAACTTCTTTCAGAAGAAAAAAAAATCACAAAAATACTGAACTCCGAGGAAAATTCAATCGGAAAGTCCCTTACCACATGGCAAAATCAAATGACAAAACACATCAAACGAATGGACAACAACTGTCATATTTCTGAATGTATGTGAAGTTAGCAGCCGGTTCGTTATTCGATATTATTTATTCAATATCCAACCGTCTGCTAGCAGTCAGTTCGTTATTCAAAATTAAGCTGAAAATCATAAAAAAAATAATTTAATAACATTTAAAGCATGATTTTGATAGTTAGAGGACTGATAAAATACGTAGGAAATTGTTTTATGACCTCTTCAAGCTATCGTAAATTCTCGTTGTTTCGAATATAAACCCTTTTCTAACTTGCATATTTGTTTTGATGTAATATAGATTATTGTCAATAAAAAAACTTCAAAGATGTACTTTTATTCAGGATATTTCTTAAAAACAAAAAGAAAAACCGATAACTCTAGAAAACTTTTAGAAATATAATTAGAAATATTTATGGACTCTGTATATATAAAGGTTGTGTTAGAAGGATTCCCTAGAATAATGTCATACTCGATATCTATGGAGGGCTTATATTGTCACTTTTCAGCTAAAACTTTTAGGACAAAGGGCACAAGGCAATGCTGAGAGCCCCCTAATCTCTCAATCTTATTAATATTATGCAGACATTTAGTCAATAGGTAGATACAAACATGACTAAAAGGAATTTGGGTACACTTCCTGTCTCTCATTGCCCTGTGCCCTTTGTCCTAAAATTTAGATAATTTTTAGCTGACAAAAGACAATGTAAGCCCTCCATAGATATCGAATATGGCATTATTCTAAGAAATCCTTCTAATACAACCTTTATATATACAGAGTCTATGATTTAGTTAAATTTTGTGGACATCTAAAGAACAGGGGGGGGGGGGGGTCTGATCATTATTTAAGCGGTCTCAGGTAAGTTTTCACTATATATTTTGAATATCCAACTAGCACTTTGGGCCCTCCGTAAACATAGAAGATAGGAAATGTACCCAAATTCTTTTTAGTCTCGTTTGTATCTTTTCGCTCCTTGGCACTATAAAAAATCATGCTTTTAATGTTCAAATATTATATTTTTTTATGATTTTCAAATAAATTTGAATATCCAACCGATTGCTAGCAGCCAGTTCAATATTGAATATCCAATATCGAATAACGAACCGGCTGCTAACTTCACATCCATCATTTCTGACTTGGTACAGGCATTTTCAAAAGTAGAAAATGGTGGATTGAACCTGGTTTTACAGAGATCATCACCTCTGAACACTAGTTTTTCATCAGGCTGCAAATAGTTTTAATTTTATTGATGTTTTCTATATTCAATTCATAACATGATGTATTGATTTTACTCAGTTAAACTTTATCATGTTATCAAACTTGTTGAAAATAAAGTTTAGAATTAGTGATAAATTGCCACGTTATTATTTGAATAGTGGTTTTCATGATTTAACCACACTTTTATAATATTTTCAGCAGGATTAATTTCTTTATGTTATGACAACGTAATCTCCTTTAAACTATACACATTAAGATACTAATTAGATATAGGAAGATCTGGTATAAGTGCTAATGAGACAACTCTCCATCCAAGTCACAATTTTATAAAAGTAAACCATTATACACAGGCATAATTTGTTCACATAAATCTCGCATGAAATTCACATGAAATATTTCACGTGAAATTCATCTCAATCGAGCTTATACATGAAACTCACGTGAAAATTTTCATGTGAATTTCACGTGAATTGAGATTCACATGAATCTGATGTGAAATTTTTCACATGAATTTCACGTGAAATTTAAACAAAAACAAATTTTACATTTTTCATGATTTATATAAATATGAAAGTTTAGATGTTATTTGAATTACTCTATTAAAAAAATACATGTGAATTTCACATGATATTTTTTTACGGGATTTTCCTGTGAAATTCACATGAGTTTCACATGAGGTTCACATAAAACTCACAAGAACTGATTTCATGTGAACTTCACGTATTACTCGTTTGAGGTGAAATTCATGAGAATTTAACGTGAGATTCACATAAATTCAAATTCACGTGAAATTGATTCGAGTGATATCTGCCTGTGTAGGTCAAGGTACGGTCTTCAACACTGATCCTTTGCTCACACCGAACAGTAAGTTATACAAGTCAAGACTAATTTCAATGTATTGAAAATATTTAAAAATAATGAATTGTTTGGTAAGGTGTAGTTAGCATAAAAACGCGAAGTTTGGCTAGCCGCAAAAAATTGTTTAACCCACCATTTTTTTCTTTAAATGTCCTGTCCGAAGTCAGGTAAATGGCCATTGTTATATAATAGTTTGTTGTTTTTAATGTGTGTAACATTTTTGTGTTGTGTTTGTGGTGTGTTTGTGTTTTGTCGTAGTTCCCCTCTTATATTTGATGTGTTTCCCTAATTTTAAGTTTTTAACCCGGATTTGGTTTTTTCTCAATCTATTTATTAATTTCGAATAGTGGTAAACTATTGTTGCCGTTGTTAATCTGGATTGTTATCCCTTATTATCTTTGCTTAATAAGTTGCTGTGCTGTGAGTACAATAAAAGCGGTCATTTGTGTTTTTTTTTGCCTTTGTGTGTGATATGATTATGTTTCATGCTAATCTGAAGGGTTAACCATTTACAACTGATTCCAATGGGTACTAATTGTGCACCCCTACTGGCCGATTTGTTTTTGTACTCGTATGAAGCAGAATTCATTCAGAACCTTCTAAAAGACAAAAAGAAAAAGCACCTTGCGAAATTCTTTAATTTTACTTTCCGATATATTGATGATGTTCTATCATTGAATAACCCATATTTCAGCCAATACTTACATCTCATATATCCCAACGAACTTGAAATTAAGGATACTACTGATACGAGAAGGACTGCTTCATATCTTGATCTTTTCCTCAATATTGACGCAGATGGACGACTTCACACGAAAATCTATGATAAACGGGACGATTTCAACTTCCCAATTATTAATTTCCCATTTCTCAGCAGTTACATACCCTCTGCCCCTTCGTATGGTGTTTACATATCACAATTGATACGTTATTTTGTGCATGTTCACACTATACGGACTTCATATACAGAAGTGTGTTCCTTACACAGAAACTGCTTCAACAAAGTTATGAGGAGGACAGATTAAAATTGACACTCCGTAAATTTTATGGACAACATCACGAATTAGTTGATCCATATGATGTGTCTTTGACCAAACTAGCTAAGGACATTTTTACAACTTGGTAGATTGTGGTTTGTCATTACGTTGTCTAATCTTTTAATTACCGAACTTGACTTATTCCCGATTGTGACGTTTTGCTGAGTGTGAATTTGCATTACTATAAGACGTGTTACGGTACTTATCTATCCCAAATTCATGTATGTAGTTTGATGTTATATTTGTAATTTTCATTGGATTTTGTCAAATTGGTTGACATCTTTTCTATTAAATTCATGTGTTATGGTAAAGAAAATTAATCACCGCCTTCATTTATTAGTTTTAATTTTGTTCAACGTAATCTGTACGATTTTTATGTTTGAAGTTAGATTCAAAACAAACAGGACATATATATAATATAGTTAATTGCTATTGATTAGTGTTGCAATGTGCATTGTGTTTAAATGTAATATCAGTATTTAGTTCTATTATAATGTTAAATCAATCCTATTTCTATCTTAATTTTTAGACATAATTTTTCAAATATGACGTGTCACGGTACTTTTCTATCCCAAATTCATGTATTTGGTTTTGATGTTATATTAGTTATTCTCATCGGATTTTGTCTAATGCTTAGTCCGTTGCTGTGTGTGTTACATTTTAATGTTGTGTCGTTGTTTTCCCCTAATATTTAATGCGTTTCCCTCAGTTTTAGTTTGTTACCCCGATTTTGTTTTTTGTCCATAGATTTATGAGTTTTGAACAGCGGTATACTACTGTTGCCTTTATTTGTGCTGTTTCAGAAATTCAAATGTCTGCATGACGTAATATTGTGCCTTTTCACTACTTCGTATGTGACGTCATGGTTATGACTTTTTGCGTTCAGCCATGGTTTGTCACTGAGTCGGGTGTGTCTATTTTCTGTGTTGGTCTTCAATGTATTATGTATTCGGGTTTTGTCTTCTGTAATTAGTTAAGACGTCAGTTTTATCATTTGATAAAATTTACTGTTTGCAATAGCATAAATTGTTCTATATGATGCATGTAATAAGGATGTTCTTGTCACAAGCAAAAAACCCTAGCCGTATTTGGGACAACCTTTTTCAACTTTTGATCCTCAGAGCTGTACAACTTTGTACCCCCTTTTTTTTGACTTTCGAACTTTTATATTTGGGCGTCACTGGTAAATCTTGTTTGGACGAGGCGCGTTTTTGACGTAATGAATGTTAAACCTTATGCCTTTTGTTATCTATTATTCATGAGTTTCTTTGCCTAATACGTTCTGCTATTAATTTGTATTGTAGTCCTGTATTATTATGTTGTCATTTTAATGTTATGTTTAACAATGCCATCAAAGTGCGAGGTTTGGCATGCCACAAAACCAGGTTCAACCAAATTCATGTATTTGGTTTTGATGTTATATTGGTTATTCTCATCGGATTTTGTCTAATGCTTAGTCCGTTGCTGTGTGTGTTACATTTTAATGTTGTGTCGTTGTTCTCCTCTCATATTTAATGTGTTTCCCTCAGTTTTAGTTTGTTACCCGATTTTGTTTTTTGTCCATAGATTTATGAGTTTTGAACAGCGGTATAATACTGTTGCCTTTATTTATCTGACAATTTGTTTTTTGTTGCTATACTGTTGCACCTAAGACTTGGATTATAGAGAGTTTATCGCTCACTTAGTAATCCGGTCCTAATTCAGCAGACAATATTTGTCATTAGTCATACTTGTTTGTCATTTATTGTTTATTGTTTTGTCTTCAATCAAGCCATTAATTTTAAATTATATCACACTTTATCACGTTTTTGAACTTTCACAGATTAATATACAGTATGTCTTTTACACAAATTTATTATTAGCAGGCCGTATAGTGCACGTCATAAATTGATGGATAATCGTCTAACAATAACACTGTGTTTTTTCAGGAGTGTCAAACTCTTGTTGTCTGGATTAACCTTTATTATGAACACTTATACATAAACACCAAAATATCAGAGATGTTTAAATACGAAAATATGTTATGAGTGACATGTAAATTTCCAATAGGAACATATAATTGGAAAATAAATAATCCTTGCATATGAACAGAATGCAAAACCCTTAAAATACTCGTAATTTATAACGTTAACAAGACGCAATAATTTTACACAATTGCATCTCCTTGTATGCTTATATAATTTGTGGTTGATCAAACATAACTTCTTGCCTTCACAGATAAATAATCCATTTAGAGCCACTTGATCTGATGATAATCTCTGTATTCAAATAAAAATAAATAAATAAACAAATAAATATATATTTTATTTGAGTGTCACAAATCGATTGATACAGTACATATATACAAGTAAATTAAGTAACATCTTTAAAATTCAATCAATGCCCAGCCAAACATTTGACTTATGAGACACTTTAAAAGCATACATGTACATATTTACAATAAACTGCATGTTAAATTGGTAAAATATTTCTAGAGTTAAACATCTAATAAATTACTTTTTCAAAAATCGCTTTCAAAAAAAACTATTTGTAAAAATATAAAATGATAGTACTTATTATATGAAAAACACTATAAGAGGTCTTATCAAAAAATTATCAATTGTCTTCTAAAATAGAAATAGATATCATAAAAATATTCCTCAATAAATAAAAAGACCTTATTTTAAAAATTTGAGAAAAACAAATATGCTTAATGTTTAAAACTTAGACCAAAAACTAGGCTATCAAAATAAAAATGTACTTCTTCAATCAAATGTAAATAATTTCCTTCTCATAAAACATTTCTGCAAAATTTTACATAGACATTTCTGAATTTGCTCGGATCTCATTATAAATATAAACTTATCGTCCATATGCATTGTTTCAAAATTTTCAATTAAATAATTACATTCACAAAATAAATAATATCGTATATCTGCAAATAAACCAATAGGTCAGTCGAATTCATCGATGCGTTATCATCCCTATATAAAACAAAAGATAATTAAATTAGCGCGTCGATCAAACACTTTGTGCAAACAAGAATTTTTTGTTTGTCCTGAAAAAAATTACATTAAAATTTTGGTGTGCCCATTAAGTTCATATAATTGCTTTTTGACATTGTATTGGACTCATCCTATCCTAAGAAACAATACAGAAATCTGTCAATCTTGCACAGACAAGACAAGACAAGACAATTTTATTCTTTAAAACCACTGTATACACATTGGTACAAAGAATGAAATAATAATACATATATAGTATACAAAATAAAGTGTGCACATGACAAGATAGGAATGTTACAATTACTATTTATATATATACAAGAAGTTATTATAATAGAAAAACAAATAGACAAAGGCTAACCAGGAAGACCTGCTACTGAATTTATAACCTTTATAAATTTGCATGTATTTTTTTACTTATTTCTATGTGTTGTTTGGAATAATTTACAAAATTTAATTATATTTACTCTGTTACAATAACAGTTATCCAAAAACAATTTTCTTGAGTCGTCTAGAGATCTACAATTCAAAAGAAAGTGAAATTCATCACCTAATTCTTGACATTGACATAAATTACAATATCTCATTTCTCTATCTAAACCTATCCATCTTCCAGTTTCAATTGGTAATCTATGATTACCAATTCTATATCTACAAAATGTAACCCTATCTCTATCTGGTAATATATCTAAATATTTTTCGAATTTAAACTTATCCTTATATAATCTTTATGATAAACCTTTTGACGAATTACATATATCTGAACGCCAGTTCTGTTGAAATTGATCAATTAGCTTCTGTTTTAAGCTATTACTCAGCCATTTTGTGCTAAAGCCAGTTTGTGCTAACCAGATATTACTATAACCACATGTATCAAGAATATTTTTGATAAACATAACCCATTCAGACTTACAATTATTCTGTGAATATTTTAAAAACATAAAGTTATACAAAATGTGTGACAACTTATTTTCTTTGCCGTGGAAAATTCTACACCAATAATTTACCATACGTATACCATACAGATGATCTTGATGATGTTGGTCTTCTTTTAGATACAAGATTCCGGACAAACCTACACATATTTTCAATTAATTTAAAAAAGAAGATGTGGTATGATTACCAATGAGACAACTATCCACAAAAGACCAAAATGACACAGACATTATGGTCTATAGGTCACCGTACGGCCTTCAATAATGACCAAAGCCCATACCGCATAGTCAGCTATGAAAGGCCCCGATAAGACAATGTAAAACAATTAAAACGAGAAAACTAATGGCCTTAATTTATGTAAAAAAAAAATGAACGAAAAACAAATATTTAACACATAAACAAACGACAACCACTGAATTACAGGTTCCTGACTTGGAAAAGACACAATGCTTTTACATAATTTTTTATAAATTGATTCTTTCATTGATTTCTTTCATCACCATTGTCTACATACATTCCTTTACTAAGCAAGGAACATGACAGTTGTTATCTATTCATGTGATGTGTTTGAGCTTTTGATTTCTCAATTGGACTTTCCGTTTTAAATTTTCCTCATAGTTTGGTATTTTTGTGAGCTTCTTTTGAATTCTCATCTGGAGCAATTTCCTTAAATAGGATTCAACATTCCGAAAACCCAGTTCTATCACAAACGCTTAATTTTTATATTGCCTGCATTTTACACACATTTTACATAATTACGTTTTAGATTTGGTTCTTACTTCTAATTAGATAGTGGTTTTGCAATTAAATGTACATATAACATGTTATTTTAAAGAAAAAGGTGTTTATTACCTTGTCTATGTGTTCCAATTATCATGATGAATTTCATATTCATATCAAATGAATCACATTTCTAATCAAGAGTTATTTTTAGTTGTTTGTGCACATGCTGAGTGAATATAGTAACCCATCTGTCATATAAATAAAACTTTAGAACATCTACTTTTAAAAAAGAAGATTTGGTATGATTGCCAATGAGACAACTATCCACAAAAGACCAAAATGACACAGACATTAACAACTATAGGTCACCGTACGGCCTTTAACAATGAGCAAAGCCCATACCGCATAGTCACCTATAAACGGCCCCGATAAGACAATGTAAAACAATTCAAACGAGAAAACTAACGGCCTTATTTATGTAAAAAAATGAACGAAAAACAAATATGTAACACATAAACAAACGACAACCACTGAATTACAGGCTCCTGACTTGGGACAGGCACATACATAAATAATGTCGCGGGGTTAAACATGCTCGTAATTTTCTATTTGCTGAATTAACCATGTATGTTATTTCCTTGCAATTATCGGAGTAGCAGGTTACATTATCAACAAAATTAATTTCAACTCTCAGATGAGTATTTATATCGTCGGCCATCCCATGATGGATACCTTATGATTAAAGATTAACCAATTAATACATTAACGATACATAACACTAATTACATTAAGATAAGATTGAGAATGAAAATGGAGAAAGTGTCACAGAGACACCAACCCGACCATGCTGCAAAGAATGGAAAACAGCCGAAGTCCATCAATGAGTCTTCAAAACACCAAGAACACATCGACATTCATAATCACAACCGTATCTTATATAATGACACGTTAACAAAGACACTTTATCACATGTACTAATCCTTTTTTGATCTTTTTTACCCTCTTTACGTTGACCTTTTAAACCCTAGTCAGATGATCGAAATGATGTTGATTCAATAATCCTGAGTATTATGTGCGTCATATTACTTGAAGAAGAAGAAACGTGAGAAATAAAGGACCAGCGGGAGTTTTTGAAAAGCAAGGATTGAAACGTGAGATTTAAAAATTATTTTCTATCTTTGTCTTCAGGTGTTAATACAAGATGCTTTCCTCTTTTATTTGATGCGTGCCCCTTCGTTTTGAGTTTGTTATCTGAATTGTTACGTTAGGTTACGTTATTTTCATTTTTGTGTACGAACAATGAAATTACCCATGATTCTTTAGATTTTGAAACGGACAATTGAAATCTATAAAATGCTATGCAAATAGTTGAATTCATGACAGGAGCTTTAAACAGTTTAGAAAAGACATTGAAATATCTACTCTTTATGTCCAAATCTTGGCAATTATTTAAGAATTTGAAAAATAATTTTGTTTTATTTACGAAAACATGATCGAAATAGTATCATCTTGGGTAGACCACTGTGTAATGTCGATCAAGGGTCCGATTCACTTTTCCCTTTCAACATGGTCCTGCTATCTGTAGTTATTATTTTTCTTGAATATTCATTTGCATGTCATGTGATAAACACATGAATTATGTGGTATGCAAAGTAAACAATTATAGGTACATGTAACACAGAGCATTGGCTTTCACCGAACATTGCTGATTAACAAGCAAATATGTATCGTCTTTATATTTATAAATAAAGGCAACATTATTATACCGCTGTTTGATAGCCATCCGGACAAATTCAGATAACAAACTCAAAACGAAGGGGCACGCATCAAATAAAAGAGGAAAGCATCTTGTATTAACACCTGAAGACAAAGATAGAAAATAATTTTAAAATCTCACGTTTCAATCCTTGCTTTTCAAAAACTCCCGCTGGTCTTTTATTTCTCACGTTTCTTCTTCCTCAAGTAATATGACGCACATAATACTCAGGATTATTGAATCAACATCATTTCGATCATCTGACTAGGGTTTAAAAGGTCAACGTAAAGAGGGTAAAAAAAGATCAAAAAAGGATAAGAACATGTGATAAAGTGTCTTTGTTAACGTGTCATTATATAGGATACGGTTGTAATTATGAATGTCGATGTGTTCTTGGTGTTTTGAAGACTCATTGATGGACTTCGGCTGTTTTCCGTTCTTTGCAGCATGGTCGGGTTGGTGTCTCTGTGACACTTTCTCCATTTTCATTCTCAATCTTATCTTAATGTAATTAGTGTTATGTATCGTTAATTTATTAATTGGTTAATCTTTAATCATAACGTATCCATCATGGGATGGCCGACGATATAAATACTCATCTGAGAGTTGAAATTAATTTTGTTGATAATGTAACCACCTGCTACTCCGATAATTGCAAGGAAATAACATACATGGTTAATTCAGCAAATAGAAAATAACGAGCATGTTTAACCCCGCGACATTTTTTATGTATGTGCCTGTCCCAAGTCAGGAGCCTGTAATTCAGTGGTTGTCGTTTGTTTATGTGTTACATATTTGTTTTTCGTTCATTTTTTTACATAAATAAGGCCGTTAGTTTTCTCGTTTGAATTGTTTTACATTGTCTTATCGGCAAGGCCGTACGGTGACCTATAGTTGTTAATGTCTGTGTCATCTTGGTCTTTTGTGGATAGTTGTCTCATTGGCAATCATACCATATCTTCTTTTTTATATGTATAATCTTCTATGCTACTGTAGATATTAATTAAATAAAATACATGTCACAAGTCTATAATAATGCAGGCGGTTGTAGTGTATCATATCAAGTTCAAAACCATTCTGTTGATTTGTAATTTAATATGAATGCATACCTTTGACATAGAAAAATTCACTGTCAAAATCATGTTTATATTTTTTTAAAGTTTCATCTTCTTCCGAATAATTGTAACTTCAAAATCGAATAGCGCTTTTAATCTTTCGTATTTGACTGCAATCACTATGATTTTACAGTTACCTCGTGCGTTGTTATTTGAAAGAGACACGTTATAGTCTTATATCTTACGCTCTTAAACGTTTGTAACATTTTTGGTTTCACACATTGTTTGGCTTCGATCATCACTGAATAGCCATTTATTGTTGAAATGCAGTACAATTGCCACCGTAAAACTTATAAAGCGACCAATATTACTGACTTGCCTGAAAATGTACCTGCAGTGTCTTTTTGTCTGTCATGTTTTTTTTGACGATTGCATCATTGTAGCTGATTAACACTAAACAGGTCTTTCGTCTGTGGAGTTCGTTTTATTCCCGTAGAATTTGTTTCTTTCCATATTCATCGTCAGAAAAATACAATCAGCGACTTTTAAAATTCAACGTTTATACAGTTTTTTAATGTGTCTTCAAGTTTAACTTCCACAAGTGAAACGACGGATATATAACATAGGATTGTTCCTATTTAATTTTTATAAGTAGGTACAAAACATGTAAGGATTACTAAGGTCAACATTAACAGGGTCAGCGATACGAAAGAACGTGGTCTTTGTAAATGTGACAATATGCACGTGAATGTGCTCTAAAAGTGTCTCCTGTTATGTATCGTTCCGTTAATCAACGTACTAACAAACATATAGAGAAGTCATTCTAATAAGTATTCAACATAAATGATTGCCCTTTAATCGTTAGTATTATGTTTATAAATTCCATATCTTAAAAGTATTTAAAACTCCGTTTGAGGTGTCATGTAAGAGTTGTTTCAAAGTTCCTAAAAAAGGAATGAAAAGACAACCGCCAGGTTTCAAAATACATCATTCAAAACAGAAGACAATCGCACAAATTACCAACCATAAACAAACATCATATGAACACATATGCAAATGTTCAAATCATTAACAGTTTTTAACTTTTATGCTCTAACAATATAGCGACCGCAATAGAAACAGCATGTAACCAATGATTAAGGATATATTCCAGAAGTAAATCGGGAAGACTTGTGTAGCAAGAACGGAGCATCATTTGTTTTCATTTGAAGGGGTATGTGTTGCTCTTGCTTTATAATTGTATTCTATATTTCATTATGCTGGTTACCGACGTGTTTTTTCTATAACTGGGGAAAATTTAAAGCTTGCACACATGATCAATCATTTTGTTGTTTATTTGTTATCTGTAGTTTTGAAAAAGAAAAACATGCTAAAAGCCAATTTTATGTGAAGGATAATCTCAAGTTATCAAACAACAATGTACTTTAACAGGGTATGACGCGTTGGATGTCACTAGGAAAAACTAAATTGACTAAATAACGCAATGGACCTTTCTAGTGAATCTAAATTCCTCTTAATTTATGTTGTTTAGATTTTACTGGATATATGCTGTTGCTTTGTCTAGCGTTGTCTTTAAATTTTAATTCTTTTTCTCTATCATCTTTTTGCCATTGTGTTTAAAAAAAAACTGTTTTTATAGACTTGTGTATTTGATGATCGATACACTACTGCCGCCTTAAATGTATTCACATAACGCTTTATAGTTGTAACGTGTGTTTATTTCCACATTTTGGTATTGCCGGCGCCTGAAGAAATACATATAAAAAAAACTATATCGATGACCTCTTCAAAATAGCGTATGAGACTGCGTAGTCGATCTTTCAGTGGCAGATTGGGAAACGTTTACAAGTGTGTAGAAACATAAGGAATTTGAATATTAATGCACAATTGTTTAAATTATGATTGAAGATTGGCTATAGATAGTTGAAAATACCCCATTACAATGATTTGTTTTTGCATAATATAATTGTATTTTCTTTATAAAAACATTGTAATTTGGCCATCACTGTCTTTAAAATAATATAATTTTAACAGACAAGTTTGTAAAATGGGTAAACATGGACGTTGTAGGTTGTATTATAATTAAAACTTTCCCGATGATCTAAAACAAAAAAAATTTGGAGATGATTTAGATAAATACTTGTATCCACACTCATGTTCTCTGCTCCTATATATACATGATATATATAAACAATAACTTTCGTGGTGATTTTCTTGTAGTTTTTGTGTTTTTCTTCTAGTTTCCCGCCTCAAACAGTGATCACTAAGCCCGACATAACAAACAAAAAGCTCGCCGGTTTTTATAATTATTTATATTATAGGCGACGATTGAAAATGAAGTTAATTTTGAAATATGTAATGAGTGTTCCAACTCCAGTAACTATAAAATTTAATTTTTAGCCATATCGAATGGAATTTCTTCTGAAAACATTCATTGATATAACATTTGAATCTGTATTACTAAGTTTGTAACATATAAGTATGTCAATATCCTGCTGATAACCTTTGCAAACACTGATATATATATATAATCGTTAGTATCATATATATATAACAAGTCTAAAAGGGTACAACATCACCAAAAACACGATAAAACGATCAATATGTTAGATATTTCGGATAACAGATATCCTTCTTCGGTAATAGCACGATGACAAATGAATCATGTCAATTCTAATTAAGACTCTATCAAAATCTTGAAATTAATACAATTTAAGCGAACGCTGGAAAAATTTTAAAATTTCCAAACACGGCGCAAAGACTACAGAGATATGCCAAAATAATAATAGTTATTTACGATGTGAACTGGCACAACTCTAAATTCCCAAAGGTGGTGATAGTTGAGATGTTAAACAACTGCGTGGGAATACAGTCCCAATAAACAGTCCTGACCGATCTAAGCTGGTATGATATTTAAAATATGACAGCGGTAGAAAAATTGCAACAGAGACTGCATATTTAAACATTCCAAATATATAAAAATTTGATAATAAGAAAAATGAATAATAAATTTTTACTAAGGTTAAGTAATAGAACGTGGCTGTGTATTTACTTATCCCTGCCAACTGTAATTAAAACTAGTATAATTCAAAAATTCCTGAAAAGTGTAAGTGTCCAGTATGGGAGCCGGAGTTACTGGACACAAGTGATGGCAGGAAGTTAGTGATGGTAGGGAAAATGAGTGACTTTTTATGTTTTTTTATTAATACCCTCTGGGGAATCTGTCCTGAGCTTTCTTACACAAAAACTTTCCCGAGCAAGATTGTCGGCCTTTGACCAATCCTCGTTGTGATCTATGATGGTGATGATAAGTTTTTTTTAGATCAGCTTGGTCGTGCCCATGTGATCTTAAATGTCGACTTACGGGGAGGTCGGACTTGCAGGTGTAGTCACTACGATGACCATTCATGCGTTTGTTGAATGGCTGTTCTGTCTCGCCAACATACTGCATGCCACATCGACACTGAAGAATGTATACAAAATTCTGGGTTTTGCAAGTTACATTACAAAATATTGTGTACACAGACCCAGTGGAGTGACAAGTAAATGTTTGAGTATTCAGTATTTGTTGGCAAGTCAGACATAGTTTGTTACCACATGACTTGCACCATCCTGTAGTTGAACAGCTTTTATTAGAGGAGACGGCAGCTTTCACAAATAAGTTTTTAGACTTGCTGGTCTCCGAAAAGCTAAGACAGGAGGATCGGGAAAGATTTTGGATAATTTTGGGTGATTGGCAATACTTTGCCAATTGGCACGGATCAAACGTGAAAGGTTGGTAAAGGCGGGATTGTATGTTTAAACAAATGGAACTATTTTGCTGCGCCTCTTTTTTTTGTACTGGAACAGGTCATTGCGGCTGTTATTGTTAGCACGCGCAAACCCCTTATCTATGTCCCATTTCTTATTACCTCGTTTGATTAAAAATCCGCGAAATTCCGGTAACCGCTGAGTGACAGCCTCCTCAGAGGAGCAAATACGCTTTACTATGAGAGCTTGACTGTACGGGATACTTTTTGTACAGTGTTTGGGGTGACAGCTTTGGGGAGAAAGGTACTCATGTTTATCTGTAGATTTACAGTAGATTCAGTCATTTAATATATATATATAAATATATAGTAATTAATTTCACAATGTTTGTAGCAAAAAGGTTGTTAAATATCCTGTTGTTCACTGTAAAAACAAATATGTGAGAAAAATGTATTATCTTACTGTAAAAGTACATTAATTGTATTTACATTATAAGTTTGGTTTAATATGTCAGGTTAGAAGTGCTCAAATTTATACCAGTGCATACAGGATTGCTATAAGAAGTATATATATAATATATAACTGAAAATACTGCTTTTATTGTACCATGTGTAGGAACTACCATTACGGATTAGTCAAATGTGACGCAGATTTCCAATGAGATGGTTTCAGCTTTCCAATCGTGAACTTTCCATCTCTAAGTAGCAACATTCCAGCATCACCTGCATATGGAGTGTGAATACCAACGGGTGGTATAAATACTGGATACCTAAACTATAAAACAACTTATGAGGAACGATAGATAGCCGGTTCATCAAGATGTTGGCTTTGTTAGTACGCCATTTTATTAACAATAGAAATTCCCTTCCGAAAATGGAAATGAATTATATTCAGTGGTTCATGTGTGAAGTGTTACCCCAAAGTCCTTCATCAAATTTGGTATATGTTTGAAGGAATATCCAAACGTTTTTTTGTTACGCCTTTCACTGTTTTTTTCCAATGCTAAATGGAAAGATGGAACACGTCGTCTCATTTAACAGGATTTTGTTAACAATAATGTGGTTCGCCGATACACATTTGTTGGTTTTGATAACATGGATAATGAAAATCTGACTTTTAGTAGAATTGCAGTGATTGAAAAAAAGGCGGTGTAGCTTTGATAGTGGCATGCCAGCAAAACCTCGGGAGAAACTATTAAAATCAGCTGTAAAGCGCCTGACGCATTAATTACAAAGCATACACATATACATATTTTAGGACCGCAAATATTCACAACAACATATTTGTAATAATACGCTATGTTGTAATGTACTTATACAAAATTCGAAATTTGATGTACCAATACAACCTATATTTATAAATCTTAAAGTTAAATTAATTTAAAAATTAGTTTATATAAAGGATCGAAAAGTTTACATGGATCTCATCTAAGATTATTGGCTCTATAAAAAACATGACAGTAACAACTCTGATGTGATATAACGTTATAATGGTTTTTTCTACAATACGCCTATCAATGTGCTGTCATGTAATGAGAACAGAGATGCACTACATTGAGGCACTCCATATGATTGCAAGTCATTCTATAAGAGTAATCGACAGATTGTAAATACATTATATTTAATAAATGTGTGAAAGTTATGATCTAAATAACGTATGTGCGATAGAAAGTGCTAATTTTATCAAAAGATTTGTCCCATGGGTTGACGACTTGAAAATTTAAAAATAACATTAATTTTTAAACAGATATATCATGTTAAGGAGGGGTATTTGGGAAAATACCAGTCAAGAGAATGTTAAATTTCGCGAGCTGTAAGGCGAGGGAAATTCATTTTCAAGACCAGTTTTTTTTCGGAAATACCCCTCAAGAACATGATATATCTGTTTATTACACCGATTATTCATGTTAAAAAACGGATTGATGATTGTGACGTTACAAGCGTCCAGTCGGATAAAGTATCATTTGGCAAATACCACGGCAGAGAGGGTAAAAAAGGCATATCCTTTTGGCAAATAACCCGGCGGCGTTTAAAAATGAACGATATTCATTTGATAACAGTAAATTGGTGAAAAATAGGCTGACTATCAACCAATCAAAATCCAGAATTCTAACATAAGGTGTAATTATTAATTGAAATGCATAACAACATATAACATTGCATATATCAAACTGTAGGTTGCACTTTGTAAATACAGCTGTTTCTGAAAACCCTCCTCTTTTGGGGAGAAATTGAATATTCATAGAAAATTAATTTTGTTTACATACTGGTTCCCAGTTATGCTCTCTGTGTTCCATATCGCAGAGACAGAACTTGGGAATGTTACCAGTAAATAATCACGTGCATATTGTTTACATTGAAATCTGTGGTAACCTTTCATTCGAGGTAGGGGTAGTTAAGAAAATTAGTGTAAGTTTAAACTATGAGAAGTTCAGGGCATATAAACGTTGAAAATATGCCGCACAGCCCTATATTTTGACCTTTGAAAAAAATTGTGGTGCAAATGAACTTTCAATTCTAGGATAAGATTTTTTTCAAAACTTCATAGTAAAAGTGGTACAGTTTTAGCCGTAAAAGGAGTTCCTATGTGAAACTGCATTGTCAATATTTGCAGAAATGCAACCTGTAACTAAACAGGGATAAATATCTGAGACTTTAAGCATAATTTAAAAAAAAAGAGATACACAAAAAATAAGATGAAATAATTGGGTAATGTTGACAAAAATTGTTTTCGAAAGCATACCATAACTATGAAATAGGAAATATAACAAATCTACAAACGATATTTTCGGTTTACAACATGTTGACAAACGTGAAATATCAGACAAACTATGAAACAACGTTTTATTTAAAAAAATACTAGGTATTTCTTTCCAGCTCTTTTAATTTGAGCGTCACTGATGAGTTATATGTATACAAAACACACATCTAGCATGCGTAAGCCTGGTATTTTTTATGAGTTTAAATAGTGTGTCAAATATGACGCTAGCTAACAAATATTATAACCTTTGAACTGAAAAAGTATGCATGAAAGATTTTACATAAATGTGAAGACGACTTTAATATTATCATGATTATGTGAACTGGTATAATTTTCAATAACGTATTAGATTTTTGATTTTTTAATATTTCATCAAATGCCGAAATCTGCATCAGTCAGTAAATCGTTTCACTCTTTTAACGTTTATTTATTCAATTGCAAAACAATCTTTTCATTTTTAGATTACGATTTTATAACGCATTGTCAGTATTGAAAACAGATGAAATATGCTGAAATTGATCACAACAAAAAAAAAACAAAACCCTGACAAAAAATCAAAACGAAAAGTCCCTTATTAAATAGCATAATCAAAAGCTCAAACACATAAAAGTAGTGGATAACAATTGTGATATGCTTAACTTGGTATAGTCATTTTTTAATAGTTCTAAAATAACCCTATGGGATAGCATCAGCTCAGTTTCTCACAATCGTAAGTTTTCTGTATTCGTTGTGGTAGACTGTTGTTTGATAATTTACTGTTTGTGTATACTTTTGAATGAACAGTAGGACATACTTCTCCTGTTCACGCAGCCAATCTCGCTCTTCTTTGGGTCCATATGATTTCCCCTTTCCTTATTTGTAAACTAAATTTCTATTTTTATATGAATTAGGAACATCAATACATTTTTATTGCCCAAAGGAGCTGATTAAACACTAGATAGTGATAAAAGCCGAGTGTTTTAATCAAATACCATTTGTAAAGAAAAAAATTAATTTTCAATGACCAAATTTTTTTTTTCAAACTGCTATATATCCGATAAAATCATTCCTGTAAATCATTTGGTTCAAATTACTAAAACATTTTTGTTTTTTGTCAAGATATTGAAGTAAATATTTTGTTAATAATGTAATAATCTTAAACAGCCAAATTAACATTGGTCAACATGTTTGTACTCTTCATTTGACAATGTGGTTGTCATAACCTTCCAATTTTACCACTTTAACCTTTCTTTCTATTTGTATCATTTTAATGATCAACTTCTAGCTAGTGACATTTGAATTATTTTAAGGATAACATAACAAAGATGATAGTTGGTAAATATTTTGACTTATTCAGAAAGGTTAAATGTTTACGTCATTGCAGTATTCCTGTATAAATAAGGCGAACATTCATTTTCATATTCATATTTATTGATGATGGCTCAGCGTAATTCGAGATATCAAGTGGCTTGCCTTGGAGTTGGAGGAATAGGAAAAACATCAATAATGAAGAGGTATTTGGAAGGGAGTTACTCAGGTATTTACGACGAAACTGTTGAAGAAACATACATACAAGCTTACAACATTGACGGGGAAAGAAAAAATATCGACTTCATAGATACAGCTGGAAGTATTTATTTTCCAGCCATGAGAGAAATATATATTACAAGAGCACTAGGTTTCATTCTTGTGTATTCAATTAACTGTGCAAAATCGTTCGAGGAGGTTAAAAGATTATGGGAGCAGATTAAATCTATTCGCGCCGACACTATTAGGAGTATACCATGTATTGTAGTTGGTAACAAGTTAGATTTAGAAAATAATAGAGAGGTGGAAACATTTGACGCTATGGCATGGGCACATAATGAGAACCTTGCAGGCTTTTTATTAGAAGTTTCTACTAAAGACAACATTGGTATCAGGACTATATTTGACAGTTTACTAGAACAGATGGGGAATACGAGGGTCCAGCAGACAGGACCACTGAGAATGAGAGCTACAACTTTCTGTAGGCAACAATTTGAAGCAGAAATTATCAGAAAAAGAGCAAAAAGTAGAAAAAAATCGAAAAAAAATGTGAAATTCGATAAAATCATTCCATCGTGCAAAGAGTTTCGTGATTCAGTTTTTGAGAATTTCATAGAGCCAAAGATTTACAGAGTGCAATCACAACAGAAGAAACAGAAGAATTATCGGCGGGCATGCAGTGATTTTGGCCTGACAAAAATATCCAACATTAGGAAAGGAAGCATCCCATCTGTCAAACTACATTTTACCCGCAGTGCCAGTTTACCGACGGAACCTAAGTACAAGATAGAACAAGGGAAATTATCATCTAACAATTTGTTATCTCTAATATCTCATCAGGTCAATTACGATACAAAACCTTCAAAGTCACGTAAAACATTTAAAATAAAACTTCATGGAGTGTCATGGATATATAAAAAGATACGAAAACAGTTCACCAAAAACATAAATTAAATGTATAAACGGAACTGCCTTATGCTATTCATGTAAAATATTTGTATTTTATTATATTTATTAACATTAAAAATATGTTGTAATTTTTAAATTGTTGTTATCGGTCTATGCAATGAAGCAATTGCACATAATTTCAAAAAAAATAATAATACTCTAGAGTATTTCATTTATGATAATATAAATACTCATTGAAGGGATATTATGAACACAAACACATATTTCTCGTCATGATCGTCCATAGCAATTTATGACAACAAAATATAAGGTTAATATATAAAAGCAATAGCAGTATTAGGAACTTAGAATTTTTCCTCGGAGTTAAGTATTTTTGTGATTTTACTTTTATACCGCTGTTCTAAAGTAATAAGTCGATTGAGGAGAAACATATCCCGGTTACAAATTAAACGAGGGAAACACATCAAATATAAGAGAAAACAATAGAACAACAGAAACACTTAAGTGCAAAAAAAAACCACAAAAAAAAAAAAAAAAAAAAAAAACCCAAACCGTCAATTAATATGGAAACGGACTATTTGATAACAACTTCCATTTAAACAAGCAATAAAGAAAAATGGACTTAGGCGGGATTAAGAAAAAATGTCCCATTTCCACTTTTATCGGACAAATGCCTTCTATATACCAACCTAATCAATGTTTCAGCGAGGAGATTTATTGAAAAAGCCATTTTAGTTAGACTGAAGAAGAAAGTACAATCCAAACACCCTAAAATCAAACGCTGGTTACAATTTGCAAACGTTTTTCGATATCATTGATAAAACATTGATTTATTTTTATCATAAAATCTTGCTTTTTATGGATTAATTATTTTTTGAAAGGTACCAGGCTTATCATTTGATACGCCAGACACATTTTGTGACATAATAGATATAGGAAGATATGGTATGACTACCAATGAAACAACTTTCCATCCAACTAACAATTTTAAAAAGTAAACCAATATGGGTCAAGGTACGGCCTTCAACACGGAGCCTTGGCTCACATCGAACAGCAAGCTATAAAGGGCCCCACAAATAAGTAATTTAAAACCATTCAAGCGGGACAACCAACGGTCTAATTTATATAAAAACGAGAAACGAGAAACACGTATGAACTACATAAACAAACGACAACTACTGTACATCAGATTCCTGACTTAGGACAAGTGAAAACATTTGCAGCGGGATTAACCGTTTTAATGGTACCACACCTTCTCCATTTATTAAAACAATAGTATAAAACAATCAGTTAAAGAGTTTTGAGGACCTACAATTTAAAAGAAAAGTGCCAAATACGACTAATATAATCTCAATCTGGGAAAAGAACAATAATAGTATGTTAAAATCATGACATGCCAGTTCAAAACTTAAACAAAATCCTCATGAAAATGAATATTAACCATGCAACATTGTTTATGGTATAAAAATGAGAGTGTTGATATCGAAAAAATGTTTTATTTGAGACAATGGTGGTCGAAAAGGTCTACTGACGCAGTAAAATTGCTACTAAACTGTTATTTCTACAACTTTAATATGTCTGTAATGGCCTAATATACGCATATTGTTTTATCAAAATGTTATGTCGACAAAGCAAAAGAGGCGTATATACTAAGTTTGGTCCAGGTATCTATGATGAGTTTATTTACAACTACTGGGTCGATGCCACTGCTGGTGGAGATTTATTTCCCCGAGGGTATCACAAGCCCAGTAGTCAGCACTTTTTGTGCTGACATGAATTGTCATTGATATGGTTATTTTAATAATTTTACTGTTTACAAATTTTAGATTGTTTTGAAAAACTAAGTCTTTTCTACCTCAGGCATAGAATATCTTAGCTGTAATTGGCAAAACTTTTAGGAAATTTGGTCCTCAATGCTCTTCAACTTCTTACTTTATTCGGCCTTTTTTAACTCTTTTGGATTCGAGTGTCACTGTTGAGTCTTTTGTAGACGTAACGCGCGTCTGGCGTATATACTTAGTTTGGTCCTGGTATCTATGATGATTTTATTTACAACCACTGGGTCGATGCCACTGCTGGTGGAGATTTATTTCCCCGAGGGTATCACAAGCCCAGTAGTCAGCACTTTTTGTGCTGACATGAATTGTCATTGATATTGTTATCAGGTTATATTTATAAATTTACTGTTTACAAATTTTAGATTTTTTTTTAAAACTAAGGCTTTTCTACCTCGGGCATAGATTATCTTAGCTGTAATTGGCAAAACTTTTAGGAAATTTGGTCCTCAATGCTCTTCAACTTCATACTTTATTTGTTTTTTTTAACCTTTTTGGATTCGAGCGTCATTGATGAGTCTTTTGTAGACGAAACGCGCGTCTGGCGTATATACTACGTTTGGTCCTGGTATCTATGATGAGTTTATTTACAACCACTGGGTCGATGCCACTGCTGGTGGAGATTTATTTACCCGAGGGTATCACAAGCCCAGTAGTCAGCACTTTTTGTGCTGACATGAATTGTCATTGATATGGTTATATTAATAATTTTACTGTTTACAAATTTTAGATTTTTTTGAAAAACTAAGGCTTTTCTACCACAGGCATAGATTACCTTAGCTGTAATCGGCAAAACGTTTAGGAATGTTGGTCCTCAAAGCTCTTCAACTTCGTACTTTATTTGGCCTTTTTTAACTCTTTTGGATTCGAGTGTCACTGATGAGTCTTTTGTAGACGAAACGCGCGTCTGGCGTATATACTAAGTTTGGTCCTGGTATCTATGATGAGTTTATTTACAACCACTGGGTCGATGCCACTGCTGTTGGAGATTTATTTCCCCGAGGGTATCACAAGCCCAGTAGTCAGCACTTTTTGTGCTGACATGAATTGTCATTGATATGGTTATATTTATAAATTTACTGTTTACAAATTTTTAGTTTTTTTTAAAACTAAGGCTTTTCTACTTCAGGCATAGATTATCTTAGCTGTAATTGGCAAAACTTTTGGGAATTTTGGTCCTCAATGCTCTTCAACTTCGTACTTTATTTGGTCTTTTTAACTTTTTTGGATTCGAGCTTCACTGATGAGTCTTTTGTAGACGAAACGCGCGTCTAGCGTATATACTAAGTTTGGTCCTGGTATCTATGATGAGTTTATTTACACCCACTGGGTCGATGCCACTGCTGGTGGAGATTTATTTCCCCGAGGGTATCACAAGCCCAATAGTCAGCACTTTTTGTGCTGACATAAATTGTCATTGATATGGTTATATTAATAAATTTACTGTTTACAAATTTTAGATTTTTTTGAAAAACTAAGGCTTTTCTACCACAGGCATAGATTACCTTAGCTGTAATCGGCAAAACATTTAGGAATTTTGGTCCTCAAAGCTCTTCAACTTCGTACATTATTTGGCCTTTTTTAACTCTTTTGGATTCGAGCGTCACTGATGAGTCTTTTGTAGACGAAACGCGCGTCTGGCGTATATACTAAGTTTGGTCCTGGTATCTATGATGAGTTTATTTACAACCACTGGGTCGATGCCACTGCTGGTGGAGATTTATTTCCCCGAGGGTATTACAAGCCCAGTAGTCAGCACTTTTTGTGCTGACATGAATTGTCATTGATATGGTTATATTAATAATTTTACTGATTACAAATTTTAGATTTTTTTGAAAAACTAAGGCTTTTCTACCTCAGGCATAGAATATCTTAGCTGTAATTGGAAAAACTTTTAGGAATTTTGGTCCTCAATGCTCTTCAACTTCGTACTTTATTTGGTCTTTTTAACCTTTTTGGATTCGAGCGTCATTGATGAGTCTTTTGTAGACGAAACGCGCGTCTGGCGTATATACTAAGTTTGGTCCTGGTATCTATGATGAGTTTATTTACAACCACTGGGTCGATGCCACTGCTGGTAGAGATTTATTTCCCCGAGGGTATCACAAGCCCAGTAGTCAGCACTTTTTGTGCTGACATGAATTGTCATTGATATGGTTATATTAATAATTTTACTGTTTACAAATTTTAGATTTTTTTGAAAAACTAAGGCTTTTCTACCTCAGGCATAGATTATCTTAGCTATAATTGACAAAACTTTTAGGAATTTTGGTCCTCAATGCTCTTCAACTTCGTACTTTATTTGGCCTTTTTTTTAACTCTTTTGGATTCGAGCGTCACTGATGAGTCTTTTGTAGACGAAACGCGCGTCTGGCGTATATACTAAGTTTGGTCCTGGTATCTATGATGAGTTTATTTACAACCACTGGGTCGATGCCACTGCTGTTGGAGATTTATTTCCCCGAGGGTATCACAAGCCCAGTAGTCAGCACTTTTTGTGCTGACATGAATTGTCATTGATATGGTTATATTTATAAATTTACTGTTTACAAATTTTTAGATTTTTTTTAAAGCTAAGGCTTTTCTATCTCAGGCATAGATTATTTTAGCTGTAATTGGCAAAACTTTTAGGAATTTTGGTCCTCAATGCTCTTCAACTTCGTACTTTATTTGGTCTTCTTAACTTTTTTGGATTCGAGCTTCACTGATGGGTCTTTTGTAGACGAAACGCGCATCTAGCGTATATACTAAGTTTGGTCCTGGTATCTATGATGAGTTTATTTACACCCACTGGGTCGATGCCACTGCTGGTGGAGATTTATTTCCCCGAGGGTATCACAAGCCCAGTAGTCAGCACTTTTTGTGCTGACATAAATTGTCATTGATATGGTTATATTAATAAATTTACTGTTTACAAATTTTAGATTTTTTTGAAAAACTAAGGCTTTTCTACCACAGGCATAGATTACCTTAGCTGTAATCGGCAAAACATTTAGGAATTTTGGTCCTCAAAGCTCTTCAACTTCGTACATTATTTGGCCTTTTTTAACTCTTTTGGATTCGAGCGTCACTGATGAGTCTTTTGTAGACGAAACGCGCGTCTGGCGTATATACTAAGTTTGGTCCTGGTATCTATGATGAGTTTATTTACAACCACTGGGTCGATGCCACTGCTGGTGGAGATTTATTTCCCCGAGGGTATTACAAGCCCAGTAGTCAGCACTTTTTGTGCTGACATGAATTGTCATTGATATGGTTATATTAATAATTTTACTGATTACAAATTTTAGATTTTTTTGAAAAACTAAGGCTTTTCTACCTCAGGCATAGAATATCTTAGCTGTAATTGGAAAAACTTTTAGGAATTTTGGTCCTTAATGCTGTTCAACTTCATACTTCATTTGTTTTTTTTAACCTTTTTGGATTCGAGCGTCATTGATGAGTCTTTTGTAGACGAAACGCGCGTCTGGCGTATATACTAAGTTTGGTCCTGGTATCTATGATGAGTTTATTTACAACCACTGGGTCGATGCCACTGCTGGTAGAGATTTATTTCCCCGAGGGTATCACAAGCCCAGTAGTCAGCACTTTTTGTGCTGACATGAATTGTCATTGATATGGTTATATTAATAATTTTACTGTTTACAAATTTTAGATTTTTTTGAAAAACTAAGGCTTTTCTACCTCAGGCATAGATTATCTTAGCTATAATTGGCAAAACTTTTAGGAATTTTGGTCCTCAATGCTCTTCAACTTCGTACTTTATTTGGCCTTTTAAACTTTTTTGGATTCGAGCGTCACTGATGAGTCTTTTGTAGACGAAACGCGCGTCTGGCGTATATACTAAATTTTGTCCTGGTATCTATGATGAGTTTATTTACAACCACTGGGTCGATGCAACTGCTGGTGGAGATTTATTTCCCCGAGGGTATCACAAGCCCAGTAGTCAGCACTTTTTGTGCTGACATGAATTGTCATTGATATGGTTATATTAATAAATTTACTGTTTACAAATTGTAGATTTTTTTGAAAAACTAAGGCTTTTCTACCACAGGCATAAATTACCTTAGCTGTAATCGGCAAAACGTTTAGGAATTTTGGTCCTCAAAGCTCTTCAACTTCGTACTTTATTTGACCTTTTTTAACTCTTTTGGATTCGAGCGTCACTGATGAGTCTTTTATAGACGAAACGCGCGTCTGGCGTATATACTAAGTTTGGTCCTGGTATCTATGATGAGTTTATTTACAACCACTGGGTCGATGCCACTGCTGGTGGAGATTTATTTCCCTGAGGGTATCACAAGCCCAGTAGTCAACACTTTTTGTGCTGACATGAAATGTGATTGATATGGTTATATTAATAAATTTACTGTTTACAAATTTTAGATATTTTTGAAAAAACTAAGGCTTTTCTACCTCAGGCATAGATTACATTAGCTGTAATTGGCAAAACATTTAGGAATTTTGGTCCTCAATGCTCTTCAACTTCGTACTTTATTTGGCCTTTTTAAATTTTTTGGATTCGAGCGTCACTGATGAGTCTTTTGTAGACGAAACGCGCGTCTGGCGTATATAATAAGTTTGGTCCTGGTATCTATGATGAGTTTATTTACAACCACTGGGTCGATGCCACTGCTGGTGGAGATTTATTTACCCGAGGGTATCACAAGCCCAGTAGTCAGAACGTTTTGGGCTGACATGAATTGTCATTGATACAGTGGAGATCAGTTCTAACCTCTCATAAATTCTGTCAGAATCTGTCAGGAGAACTGTTCTAGAACAGTATGTAGAACTGCCAGCCTGACACCTTTTAGTCAGTTCTAAGTTAGAACTGTTCTAGCTAGAACTGATTTGGTCAGTTCTACCTAGAACTGATTTGGACAGTTCTAGCTAGAACTGATTTGGACAGTTCTAGCTAGAACTGATCCTGACAGTTCTACCCTAGAACAGTTTTAGACAGTTCTAGCTAGAACTGACCAAACATTTGGTCAGTTCTACTTCTAGAACCGTTCTACGGTTAGAATTGATTGCAAATTCTACGGCTAGAATTGATTTATAAATTCTACAGCCAGAATTAATTTATAAATTCTACGGCTAAAATTGATTTATAAATTCTACGGCTAGAATTGATTTATAAGTTTTAAGAAATATTTGTCTTAATATAAAGGCTTCGGCAAAATAGCGATTAATATTATATAGAGTTTTGCAATTTTGCCGGTTTTATTTCAGATTTATAATCGGTAAGAGAGCATGTTTAACCCCGCCATATTCTGCATGTATGTCAGTGTCTGTTCCAAGTCAGGAGCCCGTAATTCAGTGATTTTCTTTTGTTTATGTGTAGTATAAAATATTTGTTTTTCTTTCATTTTTTGTACATAAATTAGGCCGTTAATTAGTATATTGTGGGGGGGAGGGTTATTATTTGAATTGTTTTACATTTTTTATTCTGGGAGTCAGGATGGCTCGTTATCACGTAACAAAATTATCCTCATTAACCAAATGTAATATCTGTTTACGAGTAGTTTTCATACCTCGGACGGACCTATTTAACAAAAATCTTTTGACCACATCAATCTAAACTGACATTATTTGCTCTTCAGTCTTTCTGCAAATCTATATAGTTGCACAGTACTTCAGTTTTAATTTTAGGTCAAGAGGGACTGTACTATACAAGTTACAGCAATATTGGAAAACAATTTTGTTCGCATCAATTTATAGTGCCAGCATGCAGGGGCATATCCAGCCAATTAAAAAAGGGGGGGTTCCAACTATATGTTCAAATTCAAAAGCATTGATCGTCAAAAAAAGGGGGTTCCAACTCCTGAACCCCCCTCCTTGATCAGCCAATGAGCATGTCCTCTTTTTATTCAAAATATTGAATCATAAACAAATATCAGTAGTTTTCATACTTCAGACTGAGTCGTATAATAAAATCTTTTGACCGCATCAACCGAATCTTACCATATTTGCTTTTTTATGTAAATATAAATAGCTGCACAGTAATTCAGTTATAATTTTAGATCAAGAGGGACTGTAGTATATAAATAACTACAATATTGGAATTGAGAGTGCCAGCATTTCCTATTTTTATTCAAAATATCACATCAGAAACAAATATCAGTCATGTCAGTAGTTTTCATACCTCAGACTTACAGTAACATGTAATCATGTAACAAAATTATTTGTCTGCATCAATCAAAACTGACCATATTTGACAGCATCCACCAAAACTGACCATATTTGACCGCATCAACCAAAACTGACCATATTTGACCGCATCAACCAAAACTGACCATATTTGCTCTTTTTTATGTAACTCTTATAGTCGCATAGTAAATCTGTAATATTTTTATGTAAGGATGGATTGTTTAATAAAAATGAAAGCAATATTGGAAAATAAAATTATACTCACAACAGTTTATAGTGCCAGCATGTCCTCTTTTTCATCAAAATCTTGAATCGTAAACTTATTTTAGTAGTTTTAATATCTCAGACTGACTCAAGAATATAACAAAATTATTTGTCGCATCAACCAAAACTGACCATATTTGACAGCATCAACCATAACTGACCATATGTGACAGCATCAACCAAAACTGACCATAATTACACTTTGTTATGAAAATCTTAATATATATAAACGCACACTAAATCACTTATAGTAATACATATACCCGGTAACGATGGATTGTATAATTCAAATGACAGCAATATCAATGAATATTGGAACACATTAGCTACAAAAAAATTTCCACATCAATTAAGAATATCAACAAGTCCTTTTTTTATTCAAAATATTGAATTGTAAATAAATTACTGTGGTTTCGATATATCAGACTGAGTGAGATTTGTTTTAACAAAATTATTTGACCGCATCAACCAAAACTGGACTTATTTACACTTTATCATGTATATGGTCTCATTGTAAACATGGTAAACCAATGTTATTTCTATGTGAGGACGGATCGTATGATAAAAATGACACCAACTTTGAAACACAATACACCTTATTGCTAATCCTGGCTGACCCGGCCTCTTGAACTTTTGAAGCATACAACAATGACTTTTCCATTGTGGCGTCAGATATTTTGTTTTATGACGTCAAAACGTGTAGCCGAACGTCCAGGGGCAAATGTTTCATTCATGTTCAGGTCCTGTATATTTTTCTGAGTTCCAGACTCCCAGATATCATTTATTTATATAATCGTTATGGATAAGTTTGGCTAAGACGAGATGGTGCAAATGTATATATAGTTTTTTTACGTTACACAACACTTTTTTCATTAATATCCCATAATTCATCCACCGTACAATTTTCGTTTGAACATTTGTCAAAACAGAATTATAAATGAATGTAAATCCAAGGCAAACAAGGTAAATTACGATTAAAATTCCATGAATTAAATATAGAGTTTTATTTACGAAGAGACTGTTAAAAACGGGGAACGAAGAAACGTAAACATAATGTTTCCGTATGCAATCTTATAAAAATATCTCCGATGAGTTGGATAACCTTCTATTCACTTCGATATTTGTACATGTAAAGTAATAAAAGTCGTTTGATCAGTAAAAAATATAGAAAATCTGCTATTTATTATAAAGCAAATAATTGGAAGTGATTTATTTCTTCTAAATTCGAAAGTGCCCTTACTGCAGTGACGTCATTTAGAACTGTTCTACAGTCCTGACTGATTAAGTCAGTTCTGCTGACAGTTCTACGGTTAGAAGTGATTTGGACAGTTCTACCTAGAACTGATTCTGACAGTTCTACCCTAGAACTGATCCTGACAGTTCTACCTAGAACTGATTTAGTCAGTTCTATCTTGAACTGATTCTGACAGTTCTACTTAGAACAGTTCTAGGGTAGAACTGTTCTAGGTAGAACTGTTCTGGGACAGGTTAGAACAGTTCTATGACAGAATATTCTGACAGTTCTAATGAGAGGTTAGAAGTGATCTTCACTATATGGTTATATTAATAAATTTACTGTTTACAAATTTTATATTTTTTTGAAAAACTAAGGCTTTTCTACCTCAGGCATTGATTATCTTATCTGTAATTGGCAAAACTTATAGGAATTTTGGTCCTCAATGCTCTTCAACTTCGTACTTTATTTGGCCTTTTTAACTTCTTTGGATTCGAGCGTCACTGATGAATCTTTTGTAGACGAAACGCGCGTCTGGCGTATATACTAAGTTTGGTCCCGGTATCTATGATGAGTTTATTTAGAATACTCATCGAATCTCCCAGGTTTTTAGCTCACTTGGCGTCCGGTATCATTCTTTATCTGTTGTCGTTGTCTGTCGTCGTTAACTATTTAATACCTTCAAACTTAAATTACATGTTCCTTAGGGTATCTAGTTTATAAATTGTATCCGAACTTTTGATCTATCGACGAACATGGCCGACAGAGCTTAAAATAGAACATTGGGGGTCAAATGCAGTTGTTTGCTTATATCTCAAAAACGAAAGCTTTTAGAGCAAATCTGAAATGAGGTTAATTTGTTGAATTGGTCAAGATCTTTCAGCCCTGAAATTTTCAGACGAATGGAACAACCCATTGTGGGCTTGCTGCCACTAAATTGGTTATTTGAAGGAAATTGTGTAGTTTTTGATTATTATCTTTAATATTATTGAACATAAAGATTAACTGTAACAGCAAAACTGTACAGCAAGGTAAGATCTACAAAAAAAATTGTTCACTTTAAAAAGGAGTTATCGCCCTTTAACGACAATTTACACAAATTGTTTGTTTTTTTTAACTTTAAAAGTCCTCTCAAATGAATCAAGTATACATTTTGTATTTTATTTCCTTGTACATCAAGAAACATACACACTTTGGCTAAAATGGAACATATGGGTAAAATGCATTTATTTGCTTTTAAGGAAAATATGACAGATACAATGAACATTAAAATGGCATTTTTTATCCGGTGCTCATTGATATATATATTGAAAAGCAAACCTAATCATTGATGAAAGATTTAAGCAAAACGATAGCAGGTGAGCGATGAAGACTCTTGTGAGCCTCTAGTTTTAATTCGAGTTTTTATCCACGTTTTTCCATACATTTTGTCCCTTTTCTGTTAAATCAGCTTTCTATAGTGTGGCCTTCAGCATCACATACGAGACACCCACCAATTGGCGAATTTACACATCTGATGTAGCACAATTGATGTCATTAACATTATTGAAAATATCAAGTCAAGGCACTTACAGACAGAGGAGGTTTCGTATTAAGACAGAAATATACCTTTAAATCGTCTTATATCTATTTCAAAGGCTAATCTGTGAAGGTGTAAAATAAATGACGTATACAAACAAACAAGAAAAGGTGTTACCAGACAAGCAACAAATGACGTATACAAACAGTTAAGATAATAAAAAAAAACAAAACAATGACGTATATGAAAAATAAATTAGTAACAGGAAAAGACATTTAAAAAATTATACAGAAAATACTAAGACGGATACAAAACGATGAATATTGACGGTGGTGATTATTATATGTTTATGGATTAACTGGAAAAGACGTATACAGACACCGATACAAATGGATCGAAAAGAAATGAATTATAAGGAAGAACGAGTGGAAAGATCCATATAAATGATCTTACACAAAACTTTGGGAATCATTAGAAAACAGGCAAATTATGAATTACAGAGAATCATTGTAGAAACAAGTGTGTTGGTGTCAATCTGTTACACATGCACATTACTAGTTTTTTATTTACAAGTTTGCATTAAATTTCATTGAACAAAATGTTGCTAATGTTGTCTTGTTTTGTCCATACGTAATAAAGAGAGGCAAAGGGACAAACTAATAAGTCAAAAAAAAAAAGTGACAACGCCATGACAGAAAAAGAAAAAGACAACTAGACAAACAATAGTACATAAAAACAACATTGAAAAACAAAGACTCAGCAAGATCGAGATACAATATATATTTAAGTAGCATTGTAGTTTTTGTAGCGGATTTTAATTAACGATTTAATATATTTTAAAAAGAATATGGAACACTAAGGTCATTGTTTATACAACTATAAACCTTCCCTTCAAATTATCCTGAAATAAATAATGTACATGTCTTCTCTAGAGTAATATCGAAAGTTCATCGGGATTGCAATGTTACAATATGACAAAGGAATTGGAAGGTCATCAGCCTTCCTATTGATTATTTGAAAAGACAAAGAAAAATAGTCTTTTATTAATATGGCATTTGCTATCTGTGAAAATTCATATCACAAAACTTCTGAACCCCGAGGTAAATTTAAAAACGGATAGACTCTTATCATATGACAAAATCAAAAGCAAAAAACACATCAATCTAATAGACAACAACTGTCACATTCCTGACTTAGTAGAAACTGGTGTATTAAACCTGGTTTTATAGCTAGCTGAACCCCTCACTTGTATGACAGTCACATCAAATTCCATTATATTTACAACGAAGTCTGAACACAAACAAACAGACATAATTGGTAAAAATGTCCAAAAATAGGGTACATCATGGTGTTATAATCACTTCCAAACAATTATGAAAATGCAAAATTTACACTATGTACTAGGTAAACAATAGACAAGTTTACGTGGCAACCTACATTTTTCTCATTTATTGGCAATTTATGGGAAGTGTCTTTTTTTCCAATTTGACTTTTATCTCATTCATATGTTCAATAAAACATCAAATCTATTCCTCCTTTATTTAAATTTTACATTGTCTACATTTACGGCGCCTTTATCTAGAAAATCAAACTGTTTTTATTCAAAAAAGTTTAAAATTTTGATAAATTTAAAAGATTTGTCTATTAAATAAATTAAAGTTGCATTGAAATAGTTTAATAATATAATTATCGACTCAAATAGGGTGCTGTTTATATTACATTCAGTGTTGTATGCAACGTCAAAGTAAAGAGAAATAGCCAATATATCGAGTATGAAGAAGGTTTTATTTAAAAGGTTTTAATATTTTAACATAATGTCTCTACGTAATTAAAACGAAAAGAGGAAAATTACCAATATATTTTTTTAATATTTTGAAAAAGTAAAATATGATTGAGGTAATTTACAGAAACGTTTTTGTTTTGTGACAGACCCATTAAATAACATATGACGTTTATAATATCCTACATTTTTAGATGCAAAAATAAAAAAATAGCTTTAACATACTTTATATCCGAAATGCATTTCCGAATATATCTTCATCTAGAACGTTAAATACAAATAACTATTAAAGCAATGATATGTTAGTCTTTATATACGTATTGAGCTATTTAAATCTTCAAAATGCATATCCACAGTACACCATAATATGACAATTGACATGTTATCTTTTTACTCCTTTTTTGCATAAAAAATAAAAAAATTAAATTTTATAGTCCCCGTCCTGATTCTAAATTAGTGGCGAAATATCCAAATGAGATAATCTAACTTAACTTTTACGTTGTCGCAACCCATACAAAATGATACAAATATGTTGATAACACAACTAAAATGTCAAGATGGGATTTTGAATGCCATGATTAATTAACTGATAAACACTATTTGAAATACCCACCTTTGAATCTTCAAGGACACATATATAAGTGTATAAGCTAATCAAGCTGTACACATAAGTCAAAGTTAATTGTATATACAGATACATGCGAAAAGTTTCACATTAGAAAATATGATACCAGTATAAGAATTATATTTGACAGTTTGTTAGAACAGATAATAAATAAATGATCCCAGCAGACGGGACCGCTGAGGATAAAGCTACAACTTTCTGTGGAAAAAAGTTTGAGGCGTCGGATGTTGTAAAAAGAAAAACACAGAGTAAAAGTCATGTAAAAAATGTGAAGTGCAATAAAGTTATTCCATTATGCAAAGAGTTCCGGAATGCGGTATTCGAAAATGTCCAGGAACAAAAGATATGCAGAGTAGTATCACAACAAAAGTAGCTGGTCATGTAGTAATGTTGGTATTTGACAATTCACAAACTCTTGTAAAATAAAGGACACAAGAAGAAAACTACATTTAACACATAGTGTTACTTTTACAACAAAAGCGACGATGGAAAAGGCAATCTATTAGCCTTGTATCTCTGATTTCTGAACAAGGGATTCATGAGGTGAATCATTCAAAACCTAGTCTAACTTTTAAAAAGAAATTGCGTAGACCTTCATGGTTAAACAAGAGGATACGTAAAATATTTCCAAAAAGAAAAAGTTAAAAGTAATGACGTCATTTCCTGTTAAGTATTGTTTTTGTATGCATTTACCTATATGATATAATAAAATGATGCATGACTCTTCAAATATTTATCATTGGTATTTTGAATTAATGTCCATATGATGGATGTATCAACTCGCCCATGTTCTAAAGTGGGCCACATTTAAATGGATTCAAACTCGAGTTAACCCACAGTAATAATGATACATGCATTTGTAAAAAAATGGGCATTTGAATACATATTTTATCCATGGCGTTATCATTTTTGTCCGACTATTAAATGTTGATTGTCTGCCAGTAATATATGTTTCACACCTTAAAAAATGCTACTGCAATGATTCTGTATTTCTATATTGCTGAGGTTTGAAAATAGTTTGACTTTTCATGTTTTGATAAATTAGATTTATAAATGACTTTGACGAAACAAATTTCACCTTAAACACATATGATCATTTTAACGACCTTGGAAAGTAGCTCTTGTTTGGAATAAAATGTACAAACCGAAAGAATTAATCATGATAAATTATGACCAACACGAAAACTACTAAAATCAGTCTAGATATTCACTTTTCAAAAACACCAGGCTTATCAAATCTAAATCTTAGGTCAATGCAATTCGGAAGAAAAATCGAAAACGGAAGTAAAGAGCATTTCATATCAACATGGCATACAACTTCAAGGAATGCGCAAACATAGTTTATTGCAAAATGGATATCATAATTATGCTGAGAAAACATGTTTGTTTTTTGTTTGTTTGTTTAATTCGATATAATATGTAACTTTCAAAAAGGCTATTGAGCAAAAAAATAAAGGTCATGCAAACCTTTATTTTACCAAACATGTAATAGTGTCATTATTAAAGATAACAGAAACACATACTTAGATTTAAAGAAAACAAAAAAAAAAACACAATTAAACAAAAGCAGAAGTATTATTTTGTAATGTTTCACGTCATTTGTCGTCAGTAGACGTAATGTTCGTCATTTGTGTCAAGTAGACGTAATGTGCGTCATTTGTCTTCAGTAGACGTAATGTGTGTCATTTGTCTTTAGGTATTGTCATAATAGTAGACGTAATGTGCGTCATTTGTCTTCAGTTAATGATATGTGCGTCATTTTTGTCCAGAAGACGTTATGTGCGTCATTTGTCTTCAGATAATGTCATGTGCGTCATTTGTGTCCAGTAAACGTAATGTGCGTTATTTGTCTCCAGTAGACGTAATGTGTGTCATCTGTCTTTAGTAGACGTATTGTACGTCATTTGTATTCAGTAGAAGTAGTGCTCGTCATTTGAACTTAATCATCATGAATGTTTAATGATCGTGTGGAAAATGTGAAAAGAACTCAATTGTGAACTATAACGGCTTAACAGCAAAATTTGAGTTTGACTTACATAATAAAAACTCATTTTCAACTCATAAAGATATGATGTGACCGTGACGTCTTTTAACAAAAATAGACGCAAAAGACATTTGTCGATTTCAATTTTAGGCAGAAAATATCAAAATGATATTCAAATATATGACTAGAAAACAAACTTGCAACATCATAGAAATAAAAAAAAAACTATCAAAGGACAATATCAAAGGAAACAAGTATGGCTTTGTTTGGACTTGTTTGTTTGCTTTTTGGCCTTGAATGTTTGTCCCTAATATTTTATTAACTGTGCATTTGCATTCAGGTATCGCAGATCAAATTCATTCGTTCATAGTTCGTTAATTTACGTTTTTTGATTGAGTTAAGCCTTCCAATTGATATTCTATCGTGTGGTTTTCTATGTTGTGATGTTATGCTGTTGTTTCAGGAAAAAGGGAGAAGGTTTGGTACCATTAACACGTTTAATCCCGCTGCAAATGTTTGCACCTGTCCTAAGTCAGGAATCTGATGTAAAGTAGTTTTCCTTTGTTTATTTAATTTATACGTGTTTCTCGTTTCTCGTTTTTATATAGATTAGACCGTTGGTTTTCCGTTTGTATGGTTTTACACTAGTAATTTTTGGGCCCTTTGTAGGTTTTTGTTCGGTGTAAGCAAAGGCTCCGTGTCGAAGGCCGTACACTGACCTATAATGGTTTACTTTTATAAATTGTTATTTGGATTGAGAGCTGTCTCATTGGCACTCACATCACATATTCCTATATCTATAAAAAAGAAATAGATCGAAATGTTTAAGTCGGAAAAGGCTTTAATTAAATACCTCTTTATGACATCAAATATTAGTAGGATATGTTTAGTAAAACACTTTACAGGACATATAAGGCATGTTGTCTTTTTATCTGAACCTGTTAATGCAGACATTTAAAATCCGGAACTATTGCTATTTAAGAAAAATGAACTACGAATAATAAGGAGAATTTAATGTCGTTATTCATACAACGCGTAAATTAGAAAAAAGTATCTGGAATATGTGTCATTAAAATTTCATTTTCAGCTGAAGATACACCAAACATACTACAGAAAGTGGTAGTATAAATAAACTTTGTGTGTTTTTTTTTTCTTTTTTGAAAGTCTGACGTTGACATATATTAACTAAGATACTTATAATTTTGAACTCATGTGGAAAGTTTACTCAATCATACCACGTCTCGTTATTTTGAAAAAATCACTTGGAATGTAATATGTATGCAATGATGATAAAGTAGTTACTCCTGTTAAAAGAAGTGCAACAGGAAAAAAGTCTTGTCACAGTTATAAGGTATTGAAAGTTTACACATATGTTACTATCATATTGTGAAGGAGACCATATAAACTAATCTTTTGTTTGACAAAACATAATGTAAATCCTTAGTCGGTCGAGTATATTTGACTTCATTGAACTTTTACTGCCTTAGTTTTAGCGGGGTTATGAAAACTAATTTTAGAAGAGGTTAATGAGAAAACAATTCCTATACAAAACGAAACAAACGAGTTTACTTTTCCATTAATTTGTGAGCTTTTAAAACATCATTTCACACATTGTTTTTGTGTGTTTTGTTTGATCTCAAATTATTTGTTGGTTCTTTATATCATGAGTATATGTTGACATCTAATTGACGTAACGCTTAAATTTGCATTACGCCAAATACTCTATTCATCAAATATGTATGTGAGAATCATAACAATATGCATATTTCTTACTTCCTTGACTGCAAACTGCTTCAAATGAATTAACAAGATACTTTCAAAGACCAATTAGTAATACACAATGATTTGTGAATCTATCTTAATTTGAATGGTGTTTATCTTTCTTGCATTTATCCACGGCAAGTCTAATTAAAGTAAATTATAAGTACGGCGGCGATCAAATATTAAACTTGTACATTAGCATTAGTACTTATTATTCATTATCAAATTTTCAAGCCACCACCACTCATCCTAATCGAATAAGATTACATACCTCTGGCATTCAAATTGTTCATCCTATCAATCCCCGATGTTCAACCTAAACATCTCTTCATCGATGTATTTATATTAACTTCGTTTTCATTTTATCTAGAATTAAACTTTTAACATCTACAACACATGTTTGAATGACGCCTTTGGTATGCTAATTTGAATGTTTGTTTGAATTTTGTAAATCTGTTATGTTGTTTAAATTGATGCAACAGTAATATAACGTGTTCAATAGTCTTAAATCGATTAAGGGAAAGCAAATAGGGACCAAAACCCAGGGGAACACATCAACTTTAAGAGGAAAAATACAGAACAACAGCAACAGTACGCTGCTACAAACACACACGCTAACATATATAGAAACGGACTATTTGATAATGCTTGCCATATTCCTGACTTGGTATGTCTGTGATAAATTTCAAAACAATTGAATCCCAACATTGGTTATATAATCTTTTTATACAAACTTGTTGTATGTAGTCAGTCTGTATTATTGTCTCATATTGTAATTTTTTTTGTAGTCTCTTATCTCTCCTGAAATCTTGTAGATATAAATATTTCCTGTAGTTTAAGAAGGTGGTTGTTTATTATTTTGTTGTTGTCCAGTGGTATGCAAACACTTCTTTTATAAATGAATAGTGTCAGTGAAACAAAACAAAGTAGGTCACCAATGACAGGCGTACTAAATATTTTGAGTAATATTCATTTACCTATCCCAAAGAGCAAAGTTTTATAATGTAAGCCTTCCATTGATGAAAAGAAACATGCATCAACCTGTATTTTACAGCTGTAATTTAGGTAAATTATTTTCTGTGTGTATTGATGAGAAGTCCTGAAGTTCAATAATTGGTTCAAGTAAACTCTCCTGATAAAACAAATCTCAATTAAAGTCAAGACAGATACCCACATATTGAGCATTGTACACCAATTACCAGCTCAAAACACAACTAAACCAAATTTAACATAAGGGATATCAGTGTGTTAACCAAGACATAATCCTTGCAAGTCACTCTGGTTAAAAGCAGGAAGATATGTTAGAATAATAATTTTATTATAAACAATCAAAACAGTTTTGGCCCTTGAGAAACACTCAGCATACAAAATAAAAGTTCCTGCCTGAGCAAGTCAGCTTGCAACCTTCATTGTGAGGAAGAACCTGCCTGCTCGACAATGTGCCAGCCAGGAAGTGGAGTGTCTCCACAGAGAGGATGAGAATAGACATCTCATCTGCAGCCGGGTTGTGCAAGGTCTGCATCAGGGGATAGCCTATGTGCTAGTAGAGTAGCAGGAGTCTATCAAACTGGCGCTGGAATGATTTAGATAAAATTTGTCCCCGAAATGCTTGAAGATGAATGAAATTTTAGAAATGACAAGTGATAAAATTCCATCAAGGTCCAAAAACTCAGATGGAACAGCTGAGTGCCCCCAAGGATTTAAGAGTGTGGACTTATTCACCTTCAATAAAGTCATGAGAGGAAAAAAATATTAAAAAAAATACACCTGTTTACAAACTTTACATATTAAACCATTATAGTGTAAATACATTTTGTACTGATAGTTCAAAGTACATAATGCTATATGTTAAGAATTACCTAACAAATCTTGTGCATACTTAATTGAAGAAGATGACATTCTTTTATACCTGCAGTAACTATCAGAGGACCAGCGTCCCAGTACTTTGACCAAATGGTCTTCAATATTTGCTTTAACGGCAATTGTGGCAGCTCCAATGCGTAAGCTATGACCATTGAAGTGATCAGGGTTGAAGCCACATAAACTATTAAGTACATGTTAAATGCAATTAATGAAATAATTTCTTTCCAAGGCTAAAAAATAGTGTGAGATAAAAAAAAAGATCAGATGGGAGATTAGGGATTAGACTTTTTCTAATTTGAAAATATTTAATTATTAAGATATTATAAGGACACGTTTGATTTTCTACTTTATGAAGTTGAATATCTATACCCGTCCTGGAGGGATCTGTTTTTTTAGACTGCTTTGGTTTCAAAACGGTCATATCTTTATGAAATATAATATCTCAAATACATAAATTTACAGATGAGTCAAATTGGTTCAACCATGAGAATGCTATAATATGAAATTAAATTCAGTATTCAATAATGAGAATACCAGAAAAATAATATTCACTATTCAATAATGAAAATTCTATAAAAATGATAATCAGTATTCGAATTATGAGAATGCTTTAAAAATAATACTCAATGATGAAAATGCTATAAAAATGATAATCAGTGTTCAAATATGAGAAAGCTAGAACATCAAAGTTTCAAACATTAGAATGCTATAAAATTATCTTCAGTAATAATAGATTTTGAAGTCATAGTAGATGCATTCAGTATGCATTTAAGAAAGAGGATGAAACACTGCCTGTATGTCAATATGCAAGTTCGGGAATGTGGATCGAGGGCTTTCCACAGAGAGGATGAGAATAGACATCTCATATGCAGCCGGGTTGTGCAAGGTCTGCATCAGGGGACAGCCTATGTGCTAGTAGAGTAGCAGGGGTCTATCAAAACTGGCTCTGCAATACAGGCATTAGGATGTAATAAACCATATTCAGTATGATAAAAAATTTTGAATAAATTTGTGAAGATGCCATCTGTTCAATTTTTATGCAGTTAATAAATAAATCCTTGGCTAGAAGTTCTCATCATTAAATACATGTTATATGCAGTTAATATATTTAATAGTCCTTTCGAAGATTTTTAGGTGGTAATGAATGCTCATGTATACTGTAGTTTGTATTTAAACTAAACATTGTATGTGTAAATAAAATTTGATAAGAATGTATACTTTACAGCAAACATGACTGTAATCCGACGTATTTATATATTAAACAGTTACACTTTCAGTCCATCAGTTACTCCTCAACAGTTTATAGAGCAATAAAACATATGTGCATACTGTCTCTTACTTTGAATGAATAGATAACAGTAAAAAAAAAGGGTGAACACCTTGAAAAAGACATACAAATGTATAACACATCTCTTTATAATAAGTACAAGCCAGTTGTATGGTTCCATGGTGTAGACAGTTTTAAATGTAAGATAGTCCATCTAAAAGATGTATATTGTTTCAAGTATGCTAAAAATAGCAACGTCCCAATTACAATTGGTTCATAATCACATACTGCCTGACCTCTTCCTGACTACTTGACCTTGGATATTAACGCGGTTAAAAAATCTCACGTGGTTTAAAAATGCAGAAGGTTCAACAATTATAAATTGAAGAGATGCTGTTATTATGGCAAAATAGTTTCACAATAACAAATTGATTTTGTTGCTTAAATCTCTTTTGTTATACAGTTTACTTTTGTCCATTCGTTTTTCGGCAGATAAGCTGCCTTATGCGAGCACCCTGGATTTAGGTTCCACCCTGGGAATTTTTGAAAAAGTCGAATTGCTCTGATCTGGCAGGTCTTGTAGATTCTTTATAACTAATTAGACATTTTTTTCACACTTTTTGTTATGAAAAACATTAAATATAAGGAAGATTACCTTAAATGATCGTCGAATCACCCAAAACAGTTGATGTTCCCCATTTGAAAAAGTGCTAATTAAATAGTTAAGCATAGCTTTGTATCGTGTGTGCGTTTGATGAAGATGTAAGTGAACTATTGTAAGAATAATTTCATCGCCGAAAATGTTTGTAATGAAGGCATTAAAATTTGCCAATGGCGCATGGATATTTTTAATCAGTGACGCCGTTGAATTTGGTGGATTCCATCCTAATAAAGGTAAATATTTGAAAGCATTGACTTACGTCCTCTCTGTATAAGTCTTGAATATGTAAGAATATTTGATTATTCCATTTCTACATTGTATGAAGATATATATTTTATTTAATCATTTAATGCAAGCTGATGTTATTATTATTTGACATAAAAAAAGAGGGAGGTTTGGTATGCCACAAAACCAGAGTCAACCCACCATTTTTTTCTTTAAAAAATTTGTCCTGTACCAAGACAGGAATATAATCATTGTTATATTATAGTTCGTTTCTGTGTGTGTAACAATTTAACGTTGTGTTTCTTTTGTGTCGTTTGTTTCCTCTTATATTTGAATGTGAATTTACTTTATTATAAGAAGTGTCACGGTACTTTTCTATCCCAAATTCATGTATTTAGTTTTGATGTTATATTTGTTATTCGCATCGGATTTTGTCTAATGCTTAGCTCGTTTATGTATGTGTAACATTTTAATGTTGTGTCGTCATTTTCCTTTATTTAATGCATTTCCCTCGGTTTGGTTTATGATCCGGATTTGTTTTTGTACACCCCTAAACATTATACTCGATCGGGGCCTTTGCAAGTTGAATACGTATTTATAGATTTTGTCGATGTCAAGGTCATTTCAAGATGGTTTCCTTTATCGTGTTTTTAGTTAAGGTTTTGGTGTTACAGACTGCTACATGTACTTTGATATAGCCAAAGGCGCTTCAAACAATATTAAGATTACTACTTTATCAATAATTTGCTTAAGGACAGCAGTACTTCACTTCGAAAGTCGCATATAATTGTAAAATATTAAGTACGAATTTGTGACGCGTCCCAAGCCGTAATAGTTTTGGATTTACAAGGACTTTTCATTTTCCGGAAATGAAAACACATCTTTTTTCGATGTTTCTTTTTGTGATTTTTTTATATTTAAACACTCGTGAAGTTTTAAAAGGATCATAACTTTGGGTTTCCTTCAAAAACTTGATACTGGTAAACCACTTTTCGATGAAATTACTGTTAACAAAACCTCGCATGATACGGAAAGAAGCCCCATAGAAGGTAACGTTGTGCCTTACGAAGTTACGTTTTCAACAAGTTACAAACAGTTTTTTTTCTAAATTCCTACATCAATTATTTTTAGAAGAGATATATTATTTTATTATAACAATGCCAATGGATGACAGCGAATCCGTAATCAAGATATTTCACTAACAATTTCAAATAAAATTGGAATGAAAATGGGGAATGCGCTAAAAAGACAACAACCCGACCAAAGAGCTGACAACAGCTGAAGGCCACCAATGGGTCTTCAATGCAGCGAGAAACTCTCATACATGGAGGCTTGCTTCAATTGACCCCTAAAAAAAGTTACTAGTTTAGTGATTATGGACTTCATAGACATACTAAACTTAAGTTATAATTATACACAAGAATCTATAATTGAAAATCATACAAGACTAACAAAGGCCAGATGATCTTGTCTTGGGACCCTAGAGAATTTAAGCATTTATTATAAGGGCCTCAATGAACATGGACAAAACTAATACATAAAGATTTTAGACATGAAGCCTTTTTGCTACATTGTATATGTCAAAATTTTAAAGCAATATTACACATATTTGTGTTTGTTTTTATTTCAGCTTGATTCCAATCTTTGGCAATGGCTAATACAAGAAGAGGTAATGCATACATCTATATGTACAATACACCATTCTCTGTAGCAATTGGATTGTCTATTCACCCCTATAATTCCACAACAACAATGAAACTCTTGACTGCTGCATGTATGATGGTATGAAGATATTTACATATACCTACATGTACATCTACATATATGATCAATTTTGAAGATTGTTTATGCCAGGTTTAATCATGTCGACTAGTACAACGAGTTTTGATTCAGCTTTCTGACAGGAATTATTTATAAACTTGCCAGCATTTACAACAAATGGAAATTATTAATTGAGTTAAAAATTAAGCTCATTCGGACAGTGAAGTGATTTTGACGCGTATTGAAGTAGACATTAAACATGTTAAACGTTTGAATTGATATCGAATTATGTGTAAATGCAGCATATTTTAGAAATTAGGAATATAGAAATATTAAAATAAAATGGAAAAAATATTTGTATCAAATTTGTTGGAATGGTTGTTTTGCCAAAGATGACAGAGTAAAAAAGAGAGGCATATATATATAGGTGTGTTGTTCGGCAACATCAACACTGTATTAGTGTGTGATTTTGTGAAAAGGTCTAGTTTATGGGAGGTCAATGATATTTGGTAAGCAGTTGTGTTAGGATAGGTATATCTCATTACAAGAATATATAGCCCCACCCCCTTTGTCATGGTCTATTGACTCTGAAACTTAGTTTACATGTATTAGTTTTTGATTAGGTCAGTTATTGGGGAACCACTAGTGAACGGTCAATGATATTTGGTGTGCAGTTGTATAAACTTTGTCACGTTCAACTTCTATTGAGGATATTTGGCCCTGTCCCCTCAATTATTCTCTTTTTACTTGGAAACTTATGTTTACTTTGAAATTTCATAAAGCTTTTGATTATTTTACTATGAGGGAAATCAATCGTCGTAAGTCAATGATGATTGCCATGCAGGTGAAGAAGCATTAGTACATCTCAGTTCCATAGAGAATATTTGGTCTTTACCCCTCAGTCATATGCATGATCTATAGACTTGTTGGGTTGATGTTTAGACGAGTTGTATATATATATATATATATATATATATATATATATATATATATATATATATATATATATATATATATATATATATATATATATATATATATATATATATATATATATATATATATATATATATATATATATATATATATATATATATATATGTACTTTACTTCAGTCACGATCCCGCGAAGTCGAAAAGGTGTGCTAACTATGTCTAGTTCATCGAACGAACAAAAAATGTCTGCAAAAATTGTAAAAGAAGATTTGACAAAATAAGTCCACAAAGGCTCTTCGTGAAAAAAACAACATTTAAGGATATGAATGTAATCGTTTTGTAAGACCTCAATATTTACCATGATAGTAATATGCTGACCTACATATATTTGTGTTTTAATCCAGTGTAATACAACGTGCTATTGTCCTCTGATCGGACTTAATCAATTCAAACTAGTCATTCCTCAGAGTATTGCTTTTCTCATAAAAAGGTCAATAAAAAACTTAAGAAAACATTCAGGCAAATTTCACTCCCCCGTCTAGAAATTAAATGAAATGGCATGTGGACGTTAATGACTCAAAGTACAAAATGGGGATGTTGTCAAATCTTCGTTTGTTTTTTATTTCTAGCTTTAGGTTTAGTAACATGAGAATCGAACTCAATATTTATGAAAGAGAGGCAAGCAATTCCAAAGAGATAATCAAGTGATAAGTTTTGATTATGAAATTAATTAGTATTCCATTCCAGTTTGAATGGTCTTACACTAGTAATATTTGGGGCCCTTTATATATAGATTGCTGTTCGGTGTGAGCTAAGGCTCCTGGTAAAAGGCCATACCTTGACCTATAATGGTTTACTTTTATAGATTGTGACTTTGATCGAGAGTTGTCCCATTGCCACTCATACCATATCTTCCTCTATCTAGACACCTAAGTTTATTTTTTGACAATCTTTAAACAACACAATATCGGTCACAGATGATTATTGCATTGCTACAAAACTTTACAGCAGATTAAAAAAGCCTTTTTAAAAAAACAAACTTTAAATACTATTGGGAACACTGTCATCTTGATAGATGAATGCAGCATATGACATAATAACTGCATTAGCATGTTTCCTAAGTATCTTGTGTCTTTATTCCAAGATGTATGTTTATAGTTAATGAAAAGCAGCTTCACATTATTCTTTTTTATTTGCCGTAACAATGTCTATTGTGATACCAGAATACATTTTTTCTGTATGCTCTCCTTATTCACTACGTCGTAAGATTAATGTTGTATACCTTTCTTTCATTTTAAATCATTTACATTCTCCTGTGTAACATTTCTGTGATCATGTGACTTAATGGTAGATAAAAGACAAAAGGGAGGTAATCGTGTTTCATATTAATACTCGAAGGTCCTACGTACGGCATAATTTTTAATTTTATCGGTAGTGATCATGATAAGTCACATCCATCAATATATAACAGTAACTGCCTAAACAATCATGAATGAATATCAGTACGCTCTCTGCTATAATTTGAAATCATACACTGTTGGATATACTCATGTTACAATATATCTGACAATTATCGTCACAAACCTCCTGAAACTTTATACCTATTTGTTTTATTGGATACACTAGAACATGTTCCTTCTTTTTTATTATCCTATGAGGGTAAAATGAAATTTGTAACCTCATTTAGATAATTAAAACATGTAGAAGCGAGTTTGTTTATATGATATAGTACTAGTTTGTCTCTAAAACGAAACAATAAGGAAATATCGAATACATGTGATGTCGCTTATTATAAATAAAAGGAATATCTAACTGAATCCTGTCTCGAACATAACGGTCAAATTATATTTGATAAATAACTTTGTAGTCGCTTATTATCAATAAGATATACAAAGATCTGATTTACGCCCGGATATCATATATTAAATGAAGAAATGTGTGGTCGCTTATTATAAAATAAAATGATTACATACCTGAGTTATGTCCGGTTACGTAACAGATGTCTTATATTAAGGATTATAGTACATTTAACTTTGTTTATGACAACTTTAGAGTTATAAAATGTAGTAGATAGATGCATGTTTTGTTTTTATTATAAGGTTAATTATATGAATGCAGACCTTTTTCCCAACTGAATTTGTATAATTTGTCCTCTATCAAAATATTAATCATAAATTGATTGGAAACAATATTGTATTGTTCGTGTTCGTGTAACGTGTTGTAAATATATATACATGTGATTTAGATTCAATAGCAATATTTAGAATCTGCTCGTCTTTTTTTGGTCCTCTTGATGCGGTATTGACCTGTATCTATTCGATATTTTGTTCTTCTTGACCGACCGTGTGAGAGCTGAAAAGCCAGTCAAGGTCGTTAAACACTTCCAGTTAGTTAGTTCTTCTTGCGGTGTTTCCGCGACACATTTTATGTGATTTATTATTGATACTGACAAAGAGGCAGAAAATAGCATGTTAATATTGGAATCCTGATAAAAAATAGCAGCCAACAGATGAGTCCAAGAAAACACTTCATCAAATCAACTTATAACCCTTAAATATTATAGGTGTTTTATGTTTCTTCGGAAAAGTAAGCAGAACATATTGCATATTAAACACACACAAGGTTGCATATGGCAAGTACACGTTCGGTAATGAGCTAATTCGAGGGAATAATCGAGGAATAGATTGGAATAGTGGTTACAACGATGGAACAAACCCATAATCAACAATGTCAACACTTGAGAAAACGAGCACCAAACAACTGGTGAGAACAATATTCTCAATGAGGATTTCAAACGAATATTAAACTTTTAAAATAAACGTTTTCTTATTTTGCTTTGATATTTTGTTGATATTCTTATGGGTCTTCAAAACAGCGGGAATATCCCACACCCGTAAACAAACGTGTTTCAGGTAAAATAAATGAATGCTAGTTCAGTGAAAATGGACGTCATACATAACTCTTAAACATATAAATGAACTAAATTAAGACTTACAAAATAATGGCCAACGTAGATACAAGTATCTTGTCTTAGGGAGGGATAAATCCTACTTTGTAAAGAATCACTCTGATTCAAACAAAAAATTCTCTAAAACTGATATTATCAGGATTCTTGATTTCTTGATTGACAACATATTTGTTACGTTCGGAGGAGTTTTTTTCAACAGACTGTCGGCATTCCAATGGGAACAAACTGTGCCCCTCTACTTGCCGACTTGTTTCTTTATTATTATGAGGCTGACTTCATGCAGGAACTTCTTAGGAAGAAATATAAGAAGTTGTCAATATCCTTTTACTCTACATTCCGCTATATAGATGATGTTCTTTCACTATACAATTCAAAATTTGGTGACTATGTGGAACGCATCTATCCCATCGAACTAGAGATAAAGGATACTACAGATACAGTTAAGTCGGCTTCATATCTTGACTTACATCTAGAAATGGACAATGAGGGTCGGTTGAAAACAAAACTTTACGACAAAAGAGATGATTTCAGCTTTCCAATTGTGAACTTTCCATTTCTAAGTAGCAACATTCTAGCAGCACCTGCATACAGAGTATATATCTCCCAATTGATACGATATTCCCGTGCTTGCATTTCCTATCATGATTTTCTTGATAGAGGGTTGCTGCTCACAAGGAAGCTATTAAACCAAGAGTTCCAAATGGTGAAGTTGAAATCATCCCTTCGTAAATTTTACGGACGCCATCACGAGTTGGTTGACCGTTATGGAATAACCGTTTCACAAATGATATCGGATATGTTCCTTACGTCGTTACTACAATCCCTTCCCTTTCATACCCCAATACTTCTAGCAACACATACACACAGCACCTCACACAGTAAAACTTAGTCTTATAGAAGTACATGTAGGGATTTTTGTCAGAACTTGTAACAAAAAGAAATGAATAACATCCCTAAATGAGCTACTATTGGATCTACCTTATATATAATTAAACAGACAAAACAATAATACTTGTTGTCATTACATATACAAAGGAGAAGGACGAAAACGCCTGTCTCTCATCTCAGAGGAAAGGCCAATGACACTCATAGGGAAAGGCCTGTAAGAAGTTAGGACTTGACAGTTTTATTCTATTCATTCGATGAGTTTGAGCTTTTGTTGTGCCATAGAACTTTCCGTTTTGAATTTCGGTGAAGTTTGGTATTTTTTCTTATTTTACCTTTTATAAAACCATTCATATTCTTTCTTCAAATATTTTGTAAGAAAAAGAAGAATATGTTTATTGTCTTTCGTTCGGCCGAAAAGAAGTCTGTAAATACTTGTTGAACTCTAGACATTAATTTTAATGTACTAGAATGCATGTAAGTATTGTTGCCATCTATACAGTCCTTGGATGGTGTAAACTTCCCACTAACACCATACACCATTACACCATACACCATACACCATTACACCATACACCTTGTACCATTACACCATACACGTTACACCTTTGCACCATACACCTTACACTTTACACCATACACCATTCCCCATTCTATCTACACGATCCGACATTATCCATAATGCAGTTAAATTTTAAATATTAAGATTTTTATTATGTTTTATGCTTACAATCCAAAAAAATGAAATAAAAAAAAGTTCGTTTGCAACCAATGAAAGGTCGTACACTATCATTCACACCATTCCCGATCGCACGTTACACAATCACACCATTCCTCATACACCATTACACCATTCCCCTTACACGATACACCATAGCACCATACACCTTACACCATTGCACCATATGCCATACACCATTACACCATACACGTTGTTTTGGGAAGTTTACACCATCCAAGGGCTGTACATCATGTACATGTACAATCATTAGCTGATCAGCTCTATATTTTCATTATTTTTTTCGCCTTCACTGTTTTTTTTTCATAAGACTCTAAATATATATATATATATATGATCTGTATTCATCATTGGGAAAGGTTAGTGAAATAGGTCCTTTTGATTGGATTTTTTAAAGGATTTTGACAGCACTAAAGCATATACATGTAGTTCCAATTTATAGTTGGTCTAAGCTCCTTAAGTTGATTGTGGCAACACTTTGCATATTCATGTAGAAAGTATTTATTAAAGGTACCAGGAGTATAATTTATGTTGTTCTTATGTTTCAGCACTCTACACATAGTTCCTGGTTGCAAGACCAGATGATACTGGCTTCTCATGAAATTCTGTCAGTACTTTGCCAATAGTTTAATTCCAAGTAAAGTTGAACATCCCAAGACCACTCCTTCCATTTGCATGTACATCTACAAATGTACTTGTAGCCTGAAATTAAATATCAGAGTAATTCTGTCGGAAAATCAACAATTATTGACATTCAAAGCATATAGATGTAGACTAGTTCATAATGGGGAATATGTCCATGGGACACAGATGAGCAGCCACTTGCATATAAAGAATGAAAAGAGACTTATTATGTTTGTTTATTTGATGATAGGTTCGTTTTCATGTGTATTTGTTTTCTCCTGAGAACACATCAAATATTTTTTTTATAATTTAATTTGATTGAACATAGAGTCAATTTCTGAACAGAAAATAATGAAAATGAGACACAAAAAATAAACCTGTGAAAATACTGCTTCTATTGCATGTATTGGAATCAAGTTGCTTAAAATCAAAACCATAATGACCCCACAATTTTTTTTTGAAAACATATAGTTGTATATACAATACAGATGTACAGCTAAAAATCGCAAGTGACAATTACCTTACTTATGGCCACACTCTGTACATTTTAACCCTGATACTACTATTTCTATACCTTATGAATTTTTTGTATACCAAACAGAATGAATTTGGGGGGAGGGGTGTGTGTATGGAACAAATTGTGATTGATCAAGACGAATCCATCAAATCAGATGTATTGCCTCCTACTGTAGGGGTTATTATAATTTACAAATTAGGCCAATTATATTATATTCTCAAGAATAAACAAACAAGTCAATCAAACCCCTTGAGGACCTTAATTGTGGGGGTGGACAGGGGTAAGGAGACATGGGAATGAGGGGTCGGAGAAAAGAGTGTATCTTGAAAATATATTTTGTCATTTTTATTTGTCAAGTATTGAAGGGGAGAAAATTTAAGGGTAAAAGGGAAGGGAAATATAGTTGGGCAAGGGAGTGGAAACTGTCCGTGGGAAGTTATTGAGTACCCAATGTACATATGACCATAACTTGGCTACAAAAAATAGACATTACAAAGGATGATTAAAAAAGGCTAGTTCATTGACCTAACGGTAGCGCAAAAATGACAGAATGTCATCCCCTCTTTACCCCCTCCTCTTCGGCCGTTTGCACACAGATATATTTTTAAAACTGAATGTTTACAACTTGCTTGGATTTTTTGTCAGTAAAGGGTAAAATAAACACATAAATAAGTAATAACGATTAAACATGGAAATAAATTTAGCCCGTGCAAGGTTACAGCCGCAGTGATTTTCAACAGTAGCGAGTATTTTGAAACAACCCCGAAGTTTGTATTTTTTCGTGAAACTGATAACATTTGGCTACTCAATATTTCAAAATCTATGTTTTCTTGTGTAATTGATCGTTGTATATTCGCCACAATGTTTGTTATGCATGTACATGGTCGTAATCATCGATGTAGTATGCTGCTCGGCAATGGCGACCTTGAAATTCCTGATGTAAAATAATGGCGCCAAATTAGAGGGAACCAACTCGCGCCAGACAAAATTACCGTATTTCACCAAAATAATTAAAATTTGGATTTTTGATAACAAACAGTAATACGATAACTACAATTATATTCAGCTTTCGTTCATTGATATAATTACAAACATTATTTTATTAAAGCCATCAATTAAGAATTCACAATTAAGTAATTAATGGTGTGCATTTAAATCAGACCGTATGGGGTAGAGGTATTAAACAAAAGCTCGTAACTTTTTTAAAAGCCTGGTAACCCCCATTTTAATTTACCTTAAAATGCTCGAAAAGTTCAAAGCTTTGACATATTTTTTTTTTTTTAAATCTACCGGGGAAATTTTACGACAAATCGATTGAATCAACTTTTTTTTTGCCTTAAACTGAAATTAGAAAATGCAAAATCTATACACAAATCTGAAATTGAAAGAATTTTTAAGTCCAAAACAACCAAAAGAAAGGTTTACATTTCAAATTCTAATGTTTTTTTCACATAAAAATCATACTGAATTGGTTTTAGAAGTCTTTGTTATTGATGTAACCGTTATTGTTGAAAGGGTGGACATGTTTGGAAATTTGGTCAAAATTGCACATTTCGCTTCAATTTGAGGGGAAAACGAACCTGGTGACCCCTTTTTTCTTTGCATTTGTGGATTCAGCATAAAAATATCTACAGAATATGTGAAAATAAAAAACATCTACCAGGGGTCACTATTGGGGTGAGCCACCTTAATACAGAGTTATAAGGTAATCAATGCCTGGGACAAGAAAATCCTTAGTTTTTCGAAAAATTTAAAGTTTTGTAAACAGAAAATTTATAGAAATGACCACATTATTGATATTCATGTTAACCCCGAAGTGTTGACTACTGGGCTGGTGATACCCTCGGGGACGAAACGTTCACCAGCAGTGGCATCGACCCAGTGGTGTAAAGACTCAGCAGTGACGCACATATCAAAATATTTATAAAGCCAAACAAGTACAAAGTTGAAGAGCATTGAGGATTCGAAATTCCTAAAAGTTGTGCCTTGAATAAAAACATTTTTTTTTTGTAACAATTATTTTTGAGATGTGAACGATATCGTATTTAAAGACCTCAATATTAACCTTAGTAATATGACGTCATAACTTAAAAAACGTCACAACTAAAATCCCTAACAACAGAACCAAAATCGGAAACGTTTACGGTATTTCCATTTCTTTTTTTTAACAAATATTAAGTTACAAAAAAATAATTCATACAGACTTCGTCCCCATTTACAGGTAATGCCTGCCTCATATTAGTTAATAAAAACGATGCTAGTGACAAAGTAGTTTCTTTAACCATGCTATGAAGAGTAAAATCAAATGAACAATTCCCTTTACTATCTTAAAAGTGGGTGTTTTTTTAAAGGTTTCAAAGTTTACTTTCATAAATTGCGACTTTGATCGAGAGTTGTCTCATTGCCAGTCATACCATATCTTCCTTTATCTAGACACCTAAGTTTATTTTTTTTTTGATCATCTGTTAACAACACAATGTCGATCACAGATGATTATTGCATCACTAAAAAACCGAAATTAATACAAGTATGTGTTTTGTGTAAGTCAATTTATATTTGGATGTAACCGATTTCAAAGCGTACAATGTTTACTACAAAATGGTTGATATCAAATCATTGATTTGCTGGTTTTTAGAAATCATGTTGTGTAGAACATGAATTACATCCAGTCCTAATTTAAACCAATTTATAACGAGCACAGACTAGCCGAATTTTCATAAACTTTAATTACATCTAAAAAGCCAGACGCCATATCTCATCTTCATTTCACTACTCAATGACTCTCAAATCAAAACATTGGAGGGTCAAAACAAATTGACGAGTTACAAACCAAGATATGGTGTAGTAGATAGTTGATTAGGCTTTGTTCACAAATTTAAAACTGCTTAATCACGTTGAAAATTTGCATATATATTAACAAAACAGTAAGAGGATATATGTTTGTCAGTGATCAAACTCGAAACCATTTAAAAAAATAACAGCTGATGACAACGTTAGGCATTTGGTTTGAATTCACGTAAAACAATTGTTCATTAGGATATGTTAACTATTCTGCAGCTTGACAACTTAGGTGTTTTTAGTTTTTACGGACGGTCCCTTTAAATTTACCCTGAAGTTCTGATGTGTACTATTCCTTAATTTGTTAACTGTAAATACTGTTGGGAACTCTGTTATCTTGATAGAGAAATGCAGAAGATAAAACAAATACTACATTTGACTGCTTCTTTGGTATCCTGCGTCACAATTTTAAGAGAAAATTGTAATTCTGCAAGCTGCTTCATAATAACAATTTTTTTGCAATGTCTATAGTAATATAATGGTTTTATTATGCATTATGTACTTATTACATCTAAAGATTGATGTTGTATAACTATCTTTCATTTATTAGTATTTACTAGATACTTGTATGCACTTTTTATAAATTATAGATACAAATACATGTTGTATTTCTATCTTTTAACTCATTTTTGTTCAATTGTACTATTGTCCTTTCATTTTTAGCCATGGCGTTGCCAGTTTATTTTCGATTTGTGAGTTTGACTGTTCCTCTGGTGTCTTTCATCCCTCTTTCATCTAAAATCATTTTAATTCTCGAGTGTTATATTTATGACATTCTATGACTTTATGTTTCATAAAAGATGAAAGGGAGGTAATCGTATCGTATATGTATTCCCGGAAGTCCTACGTACAGCTTGATTGATAATTAGTAGTGATCTTAATAACTTACAGCAATATATCAACCGGGTAATCAGTGAGGATCAAATATAAGTAATTGCTCTGCTTGAATCTAAAATCATTCACTGATGGAAATACTAATGTTTCAATTTATCTGACAATTATTGTCACTAACCTTCTGGAACATGTTAAGTATGACTCCACCTAAGAATCATGCAATATGAATAAAGTGATTTACCCTATGTAACCAATATGCTTGATATTTGGTTATGTGACATACTTTGAGTAAAAATTAACATATTTTCAACCATAATTGTTAATGCCTACTATTAATGTCATTTATACCCTAATAAAAATTCAGATGGGCATGTTTTTCTCACTATATAAGTATTGGAAATATGATAGATGCTATAACATATATCTGCTAAGAGCAAGTGAGTTGTAGTAAACCATTTAGCATTTCAGAAAATATGGAATCTCCCAAACAACATATCAAAAAATTATATTTGTAGCCTATGATCAGTAAAAAGTTATTTTCATTTTAAATTAACCGCTTTTTCTTACTATTTCAAGGAAAGACAACTCTTGTTGAACTTCAAAACAAGTAAATAAAAATATTTCATAATGTTTTCTGCATTTATTATAAAACTGCAATTAACAGTGTTGAGAAATTGATAATTTAATAAAGATTAATTGTTTATTGCGTTAAATTGGATAGATAAAACATTTTTACTGATGATTTTTGTTCAGTGCATCGTGTCTTGTAAAAAATTTATCACTTCCGGTTCTGCTTCACAACATGTGATACTGGACATGTATCAACTCCCATCATTCAACGAAATAATGAATCAACATTACAACAAGCTTGACTGGGAAAACATCGTACGAACAGCTATTTCATCTCACTGGACAGTCAAACTAAAAGCAGATTGTGAAGAAAAATCAACACTCAACTTGCTATCAAAAAGAAACCTGAATATTGGACAAACTCACAACGTATGGGATACAATATCGAGCTCCGTCAAAGATGTTAGAAAAGCAGCGACAAAAGTACGCATGTTAACTGGAACATACATGCTTCAAACCTTAAAAGCAAAATTCAATCAAGCAGAGATAGATCCTACCTGCCCAATATGTAAGATTGAAGCTGAAGATCTTCAACACCTTCTAACAAGTTGCCCAGCGTATAGACACATTCGAAAATCGCACTTTCAACAGATAAAAGAATATATTGTTAGCAAAATTGGAAGTAGTGTATGGACAATCAATTTCAATAGCAAATTGGCTATCACGGAATTATTGATAGACTGTCAAAGCTTTGTTGAAAGGAATATTCTCCCGAATGACAAACTGAAACTAAGAACAATAGAAATAAATCAAGGGACTACTGCCACCTAATCCACATGAAAAGAATGAACATTACAAATGCCTAGCTAGTGCGTGGAGTTAGGGGTATATCTCTGTGTAAGGTCAAGCCAGTGTCATTTCAAAAAACTTAAAAGTAGTACGCCATACGAACATTATTAAACTATTCAAAATAATACTTCTATAACATCAAAGTCATGATTTCAGTTTATATAAATTTTCATCTTATACGAAAACTTAGATACTTTATTCTTACACTAAAAGTACATGATAATTATACTATATCTTGGCAGTTTAAATTAACGTTAAGCCTAATTAAATAATGTAACTCAACATCCAAATTAGTCATGCTTATGTTTTATATTGCATTGAAAAGCACCTGTTTAAATTTATGAGTCTGCGAACATGTAATTTATTTAGTATATCTCTTGCCAATTTAATACTACATTACTTTAAAAGTCCCTATATTAATGCTTATATATAAATTCACGACTTGTTGTAAATACACTGGTTTTTATGGTGGAGGATGCTGTTCATTCATATTTTACAGAGGATTTATTGTGTGTTTTAATGTACATAGTATACTGTTAACATTTATCGGTCTCATCCGAATGCTCCTAAACAGGAGGGAATTACGAAAAAAGAAGGAAAAGGAGGCAAATTTACGATGTTGTTTATCATACAATATGCAGCTGTCATCAAAGAAATTCTAGTTGTGTTCTTTACTAATGTTACTCTAAAGACACAACTAAAACTATGGTTGTGTCACAGAGATGTAAAATATCATTAGAAATTAATTTTTGGACTGAAAAGTATCGCTCCGTACAAATTACTACAATCAAGAAATAACAACTGAAGAAAGCAGACTTGTTTATAGTGTTATCCCATAGAGAATGGATGTTTACTACTTACAGTTCACTCAGAGTTTATACACCATACTGTTACAAACTTGGTATAGAGTTTCATTAGGGTAATTAAAAGTTACAAATGGAAACTTGACATGATGATGAAGACAAAATACAGTTAGATGCCTTTTCATAGCCAAAGGAGCCTGAAGGAATACAAAATACTTCTCCCAGTTGAAAGTGGTAGGTTTAACAGCATGATTACTTTTTTTTATTAAATGTGGAATAAAAGTACATTCATAAAATAGGATATTTTTATTTTTTGGAAAGGGGGAGGGGCAATGACTCAATTTAGTATGTACATGTATGTGACCAATAGACGTATTTACACTTGAATGCAAATTTGTCCGCCATTACATAACATCACACAGGTTCCCGTAAACTTTAACTTCATAATTCAAAATATTTGACGTCACAACTAAAAAGTGATTTTTGCTTGACGTCAACAGGTTATTCGGATGTGATATAAGGTCATTTGGAGTCAAAATACAGCTAAATACCAAAAGTGTAAATACGTTTATAGCTTTCAAGCTGCTGGTCCCAGTGAAATGCTAGACATGTAGCCATGACAGTAAGCCTGTTTAGTTGAACATGTTGAATTATTTATTTTAATTTTATTAATATTAAATAAACCTAAATATTTGAAATATCCAAATAGGATGATTTGGAATGATTGCCGTTCGCCCTGATTCACGTTCACTCTAGTACCTGTTCGCCCTGATACCTGTTTGCCAGGGTCCATTCGCCCTGATTTTTTTTTTCCAAAATGTTTTCTTGTTTCTTTGTTCATGTTGTTTATTATGACTATTATGTGAACAGAATATGTTGAAATTTGTTGAAAAATTACCCTAATATTTGTACATGTATAGCCGAAACCAATTTATTATTTTTCCTTTGATTTCTTATATCATTGATCAATAATTGATCAAAACAAGCCATCAGCTTTTAAATAATTCCATGATACAGTTTTCATAAATTTAAAGAATAAAAAATTCAATGCTCTCAATATTATTTCTTTAGTAGGGCGAACAGACTCTACACGTATGGGCGACTGTACCCAGGGTGAACATGTTATTAGAGCGAAAGGTCCCGATAGCAATGAAAGCATATTTTATTACCATGCTACATGTACATGATGTAACAGGTAGACATGCTAGAGATCAATTGATAGTCACATACTTTATATGATACTGTCATTAACACTATACATCATCAACAATGAGTTAATCCATACTGTATCTATATATAGTAAGATCTAAATAACCCAGAAATAACAAATGTAAAGCATTCAAAACAGAAAACTATTAAACGGTCTGATTTATATCCATTTTTTTTTTATATAAAAAACAAATGCCATAATGATACATGTACATGTATATACATGTCAGAACAAAGGACAACCACATGCACTGAATTATATGTACACAAATGTATTACAGACTTTTAAGGCTGCTTTTAACATGTTTAAAGGATTTATATGTCAATTTAAGTGTGTAATTTGTTTGCTTTCTTGTTATCGTTTATTTTTGTTGTACATGTATATTGGAAATTTATGGATGCACCACCACAAAGACAATGAAAGACCAGGACTTGGATGGCATGAAACTTTCAGAAATCTTAAATATCTTGATTACTATGTCATGATGCCTTTGCATTGTGAAACATATATTGTTTTTACTGTATTTTTGTTTGTAATATATCACAGTGGACATCACTGACTCTATATTACTCTTTATAATTACTGTTGCCAGAATCACTTTTAGGAATCTTGGAATTGCATTTGTATTTCACTTTTTTTTCAATTCCTAATTAATATAAAAAATAAGATGTAGTATGATTGCCAATGAGACAACTGTCCACTAGAGACCAAAATGAAACAGACATTAACAAATATAGGTCACCGTACAGCCTTCAACATTGAGCAAAGCCCATACCACATAGTCAGCTATAAAAGGCCCTGATAAGACAATGCAAAACAATTCAAACGAGAAAACTAACGGCCTTATTTATATAAAGAAATGAACCCAAAACAAATATGTAACACATAAAGTAACGACAACCACTGAATTACAGGCTTCTGACTTGGGACAGGCATATCCATAAATAATGTGGTTGGGTTAAACATGTTAGCGGGATCCCAAGTTGCAACCCTCCCCTAACCTGGGACAGTGGTATAACAGTATAACATAAGAACATAAGCCAATATATATACAAAAATATATTTTGAGAAAAGGTATGAAGGTTAAAATTAAGAAAATGGGGAATGTGTCGACCAAAGACACATAATAGAACAGAGAGAAGGTCACCAGTAGGTCTTTAATGCAGTGAGAAATTCCCACATCAAGAGGTGTATTTCAACTGGCCCCCAAACAAATATATATACTAGTTCAGTGATAATGAAAGCCATACTGAACTCCATATTCTATATATTTTTTTTTAGCTTAATATAAAAATCATATGAATATTTATTATTAATCTGTTTTTAAGGTTCCTTCTACCAGTCATCCAGTGTCTTTTAAAGTTACTAGAGCAGAAATTTAAACCGTGAAGAAAGTGATACATTGTATACATGGTAATTAACCAATAGAATATATTTTTTTAAAGATATTCTTATATTTGACAAATTCGTTGTTAAAACAAACATACAAATAGAGAACTGTTAGTAGATTGTAACACTTTTGTTCTCTTGTTCTTATTTTTTCAAGCCTTTATTTTTCAAATGAACTAGTACTGATCCTTTTGATTTCTATACACACATTGTAAAAGTACATTAGATTACAACTAGGCTGAAAAAGTTCAATTTCATTGATATGAAGTGTTGACCAATATATACATGTATATAGCATTTGTAACTCTATATCATATATGTATAAGGTGAATCAATGTGTTTGTAACTTTGAATAGAGTCTCATGAAATGGTGAAAATCACTGATTCACAGGTACACAGGTTTGTCAATAAATGAAAACTTAAAATAAGCAGAACTTAAAATACTACCGGTAATAAGAATAAGAATGTTAAAGAATACTTTATTAATCCAATTATGGACCCTTGCCGGTTTTAAACTTCGTACAATGATTACAATGATTTGTGTTATAACAATTAAATACATCACAATAGCACTAGTAACCCGAATTTAACTTGATCGGACAAAAACGCATTAACGCTGTTTAAATGAGATTAATCGTCATTTGATAAAGATTGACAAAAATTAAAAATCATTTTTAATTTATTTCAATGCATATCAAATCATTTTAATGCCAGTCAAATAGATTCGCTTGCAGTCGTTCAATTTAATTCAAGTTGGCGGTAAGTTACGTCAAACAAATAGGCCACGCCCCCGTTAAACTATTTCAAACTGGTATTAATTCGTTTTAAACCGTGTTGAGACCCGAGCTTTTAACAGGTAAATCACTCAAGCAAAACAACATCGATGTATCTTTCGTTTATTTGTTTCAAACTTTATCGACTTATATATATAAATGCGTGTATTCTTATTAAAGTCATATACTTATCACAATTTAAACAAATGAATGATCAATACACGTAACATATATAAGGAATTTAAATAAAAATAATATAATATTGATGCACGGTTTAAAAAATTTAAAACTTGTGAATCTGTTAAAAATAAAATAGTTAGATGTTTAACATATTTTTAATTTGCCCAAATGCAGTAGATCTTTATCTCACATATTCGTTTCTGTCTTACTATAGTGTACTCGTAAATTAAATATAGACACGGAAATTAAAGTAACTTACAAAAAATATTTATTTTTCACAGAGTTTAAATCGATGTATCTTATATTTTCGGTCAACAACAAATATTCCCTAGCTGTATATTGATATATGAAATAGCTTGTAATAAAAGCAATGTTGTGTTAAATAATAAAATTAATGAAGATAATGTTGACATTTGTTGAATTTAATAAACAGTTAAGTCTTGCACAACTTTTTAAATGAAGGAGCAGCTCAATAAACTTTTATAACTGTGTTTCAAATTGTAATATTGGTCACTGACGCGAAACAGGCGTTCATTGTGGAAAAGCAGCACAATACGAAAATTGTGAATTGTGGTTCCGATTATGTAAAGGGATTATTGTGCTGTCATGCACCGTGACGTACAAAAAGTCTTGCTATAAATGAACATATATTCTGTTTAAATGAGATAAATTTTAGTCTGCGATAACGATGGGTTGGTTGATTTAAGTTTTACGACCTTGACTTGCTCTAAGTCGACATTATCTTACATCTAATGCATTTAAAAAAAAAACGTATATTTACGTTTAGGGCATTTAATATAAGTCTACATACCAAATTAAAATCAACATAAACATTATTAAAATAAACAAGAATGGAAAAGAAAAAAATAATGTCTTAATAAAAACTGATTGTCGTATTCATAAAATATTTCATCTAGGTGCTTTCGTTGAAGTTCGCGTTACATATCAAAATGAATTTCATTGGTTGAAACGTTTGCAAACTTTCAATCCAGGTGTTCTCATCGAGGTCCGCGTTCATGTTTCAATTCAATACACAATATTTCATCTAGGTGCTTTCGTTGAAGTTCGCGTTACATAGTAAAATGAATTTCATTGGTCGGAATATTTGCAAACTTTCAATCCAGGTGTTCTCATCGAGGTCCGCGTTCGTGTTTCAATTCAATACACAATATGAAGTCCAATATGGTTAAAAAAAAAAGAATTTCAAACTCTACGATGTCCGAGTAAATAAATAGAATTTAGAAAATAAAACACTTTTAACGATTCTTCCAACACAATAAACTTCCAACACAACAAATATACTATCCTTTTCGCCGATGAATAATTATTCCTATAATATAAGAACTAGGATTTGTATACTATTCAATCTGGGAACAGTATACCTAACAATATATATGTTCCTGATTTGATTTATTCCTCGAGAAAATAAATTTGATGTATTCACTTAAATCAATAATCGATCAACTTGAACTTTGAAAAAGTTACATTAATATATCTTTTCGCATCCTTTAATTTAAGGTAATTAAATCCGAAAAACTAAATAAAATTAATTGTATTATTTAATTTAGATTCTTTGTTTCTTATAAAACCAAGTGAACGGTAAAAAGAAAGATATTTTTACACATAATATTAACATACAGATTTTGCGTATGACCAGTTTGCACAAAGCGAGCAACAAGAATGCGAGATTGGTGATCAGCCAGGAGAACATACTTTTATGTATATATAATTCAAATTAATTTACACAAATTTTTCAAAACACAATATTTTTTAAAATAAATAAAGTGCCCAATTTCGAAACATTTACTCGGCTTACATAGTTAGGTTTAAGAAAAGGTCTTCTACTTTCTGTTAGAGTTGTGCAGTTTAGAATATAGTGAAATACATCAACCTATCTCTCTTGAGAGTTACAAAGTACACAGTACCTTTCCTGTCTCATAATTCTACGCCATCTACCGGTTGCTATAGGTAACCGATGATTTCCAGTTCTAAACATATACAACGTTATCTTATCTTTATAACGTAATAAGTCTAAATATTCTGCAAATTCAAAGATTTCTTTAAACAGTTTTTAACATAATACTTTTGGAGAAAATTCCATTTTTGATTTCCAAGTCTGCTGAAATTGGTAAAAAAAATCTCTGTTTAATGCTCAACTTTAACCCTTTTGGATTAAAACTATAGTTACTCTGATTTAACCAAATATTTTAAAATACATATTTATTCAAGATATTTTTATACAAATCAACCAATCGAAAGTAAATCCACCATCTACGTTGAGTTTATAAATATATCTATATAATTTACTATCGGAACTTTATACAATGTTAGACCAAAAAGATACCATACGGTGTTCCACATATACTGACATATGATAAGCGCCTAGCTCTCCGTAAACCATAAAGCGTGGGGTTGATTTTTTTCAAGTTTAAGAAAAGTTTACAAAACTTGAAATGCACTTTCTATTGCATCAATAAAACTAAATCTCCAAATTCACAGCCATATAGCAATATAGGCCTTACAATCTTACCAAAAAGATCGTACTGACATTTAATTACTAGTAGATTAACTAAAATAATTGATTCGATATTTTTATTAATCAATCGATAAATTGAAGAACTGAATGGAATAAAAACATAAAGAAAATATTTGTTTGACGCCATTATCTTTGACTATCCTACAGGTATACTAGCCAGAAGACTGTACAGTGGCGGATGCGGGTTTTGTTCCGTAGATAAGACCTCCCGTTTGTTTGACGAAATTATTTTTCAATTGGGACATATGGTTTGAAACCCCTCTTTTCTGTGACCAGTGGTTGTCGTTGTTGTTTATATTTTTCTATAAGTGTTGTACATCAATCAGGCCGATAGTTTTCTTGTTTGAATTGTTTTAATTCATATTTGTAATTTTGGGAAATTTTATAAATGTTTAAGCGGTTAGGTTTTCGCTCGTTGTTGACGGATGTACGGTGATCTAATTCATTGACAAGTACACCACATCTTCTTACATTTATTCGTTAAATCATGTAGATCTTCATCAAGTCTAAATAAATAAATGATTTTGAAAATGTACTTATTGATAATTATACAACTTTTAATTCCAAATGATTATGTTTATCTAACATAGAATTATTATCAGCGGAGACATATACACACTAAGTCTAAACTGGTTTAAAAAATTATTGTCACATGTATATGTAATAGTGTGTTTTTATGTTAAAAAAAAATCTGTGAATATCTACCACTACTGTTACCGGATTAAGTGATCAGCGTTTCTCGCGAGCTTTGAATAAACAAATCCAAACCAAAACAAGTACATAAAATGCATATTTTTAATCACAATATAGAAACACTTAAATTGTAATACATATTTTTATGCATAATTCAATTTTATTAAATCTTTGTCAATCAGGCATGTACAGCAGCATCAAGGGATTGTAAATATACAATTCCTTATTTACAATTCCTTGGCAGCATGTATTCTTCTATATTGCGACCTTATTTTGAACTAAAAGAAAAAGAAGAAGTCTGGAATTATCGCTATCTGTTCGACGGTCTAAAGATTACAGTGTGTTATCGATCTAGGTGTTCTCGTTGAGGTCCGCGTTCTAAATCTTAAGCATTTCATTGGTCAGTAGATTTGCAATCTTTAAATCCAAGGTGTTCTCAATGGAGTCCGCGTTCATGTTTCAATAGGATAAACTATATTGGTTTTTTTTTTTTTTTTTTTTTTTTTATCATCACCCCATCAGTCACGTCTCAGTCATTACAGCTGAACGGACGTGCTGGGCCAGCTCTCCTCTACCCGCTATCTTCGATCAGGGTTTACAGTTAGATATCAACGACTTACTACTTAAGATGACAGAAACCGATCCATGCCGTACAGATAGACGTAGTAGTTGGCGTACCCGCGTTAACATGCACTCCAAAACCATTGTATTATGGGGAGTGTTATGCCGATTAACGTCCGAGGGCTGTATCCTAGGCTGTTGGGTGATACGACCTTCATTTCACTGCCTCACGGCTTTGGTCCTGATAATGCTTCCTGTCATCTTTCGAACTACGTCCGAGATCATCTACCAGTACTCCATCATCGAGGCTAGCGGGCTGCCAAGCTGACCAAACTGGCCCTGAAAGCAGCCGTTAGTGAAGAATAAACAACAAAATAGTCAAAAACCAAAAAAACTCACCAAAACCAAGATGGCGGCCTCCATATTGCGACCTCCACTACTTGTTCCTGACCCATGGCACCAGAATATTTAAAGCTCACCAAACGCCTTCGGGCACCGAGCCGACCGTGCGAGGGCTGAAAGGCCAGTCAAGGTCGTTAAACACCACCACATATATTTTTTTTTATCTTCCAAAAACAATCACGATAAGTGTAAATAGGGCGCAAGTTCCATATCAGGAAAGTCGCCTCCCAAAATATCAATATAATAATAATTAGTTTTCTATCCATGTTAACAAAGTAGATTTTTTTTTTATCCGAAAAGACGGATTTTTCTACATGTTCTACAATAAATTTGTACAACGATTGAATATTGTTTATTGCATAAATGTCCAGGTCTAGATCGAACTTGCTTTGCTTCGACGAAAGTACGAATATAGAAAAATCACAGATTTATATTAAAACTAGAACGTTCAAGAACAGTTAAAGAAATCATCACAATTTTGTTATTGTTAGTTATTTTGTACAAATATAACTATAATGCGATCCCGAGGTTGTGAAATAGCACGTGAAATCACAACTGAGCGTGAATTCTTTGGAAAAGCGACGGTTCTATGAATACCTATTGTCAATTTCTAGTTCTGTTTCGACGTCATTGTAATATATGTCACTGGACGTTAAAACTCAATCCTTAATTTCGTCTTCGTCAAATAGTGCTGTTGGTTTCTTTTTATTATTATTACATACTAGTATATATGAATACACCACAAGTTATTCCTATGTAATGTCATTTACTAGATATTTAGTACAAAGTAAATTTTAAAGATGAAAGTCGTATTAGTTCGATAATGCTTCAAACTAAATATAAACTGAGAATACATGTATAACTGCCATATTCCGAATCCCCGACATTCATTTGTGTAAATGAAGAAAAGATAACAATGATCGGTATCTGTGTGAATCAGTCTACGTCTCAATCAAGCTTCATACAGATGTTACAGAATATTCAAGATTTACAACTTTTCTTGAATATGATTGCCAATGGAATAAACCATGCAGGAGATTTCAAACTAGCCCAATTAATTTGTGTGTGAACTATAACAACTGAAATCGTAATTCTGTTGTAGTGTATATTGGTCGTTTCTGTAACACGAAGGCATATAGCAACCATACTACCATACTTAGTTCAAAAGTACACCACAACCCTTTTCTTTGTGCATAATACGCTCAGGAACATACATCTTACTATTTTGCATGGATTGGTAGTAAATGTAACTTTTTAACTGTAGTCCATTTGACATCAAAGTATCATACGGAGGCTAGGATTTATAATTCGGCTAGTCTGGATGACTTCGTACAATACCCCCGCTCCGCATTCATTATAGTTTAAACATACATAATTTAAAGTTTAGATCCTTTAGTTTGCATATATATGGATATGACATTTAAATTTCGTATTGCTTAGTTCAACCTGCAACACATTTTATTTGATGTCACCAATGGTTAACATGTAAAATGAAACAATAACTTACTATAATACCAATATAAACTTTTGTTGTATGATTATACAAACCGAAATCACTACTAGACTAGGTGTTGACACGCTCAAATTAACAAAATTGTGTTTCAAAGAACCAATGCACCAAATTGATTTCATAGGATTTAGTTTAACATTTAAACCAGTTCAAGGAATGTATTACTTGACAAGAACAATTAAAATGTAGGACAAATTCGGCTTACAACACGAACTTTGTTCAAAGAATAGTACCAAACATGTGACAAAAAGACGGGTATGTAACAGAGGTATCGCAATCACTGATGGATTGGTGGATAGTTACTGTTTGTTCAACGTTCAGTGACAAGTATCTCATGTGCATATTGCAATACCAAATTAAACTAATTTTGAGCAGACGACAAAAGCGAAATTGTGACAAATTTTATTTCCTAGTGTTATTTAGGAAGTCAAACATGTATATGGAAAGTAAATTTTACTATTATTTATTGAACAAGATAAGAGGATCAGTCACTATTATTTATTGAACAAAACAAGACTGAGTTCAAAACCGCTAAAAGAAGTTAAACCCGGTGAATGACACTCCTTATTGCTGAATTTTGGTTTGGCTGACCTTAATTTCTATTACGTTTTAAAACAATTATTCAAATTAAATATACAATTATTTTACTGTTTTTTTTATTGGGGGAGTCATTTAATTTTTTCCAGAACATGTTATAATAGTTAATATCCGAGCCATAAAATACATGTATTATATCTGGCATAGTCCCAGATTATATTCTTTGTTAATATGCATCCTTCATTTAAAGTCTTGTTTTTCTTATAACACTTTACATCGTATATCAGGGGCACTGCCGAAAATAATCTTTCAAAAAGCAAATCTAAGTTGTAACTTTTAGAACTTGTATGTCTGATAATTTGCTCACATGACAAGAAATTTTACAATAAACATTGGTCACGCACGATAGATTCTGATGTATGACACGTGCCGTTACAATTAGCCAGTTTACACGCATCAGCGCACACATGTTTGTCGAATAGGCCAGTTGATTGGAGGAAAGTTACCGAAAACCACGCCTACCTTTAACTAATACCCAATCAAACGCCTTTGACATAAACATAAATAATACATGGTTATTAAAAAAAAATAAGATTACAGAGATTTTGTTGCGTATTCAATATTTGAAAAAGTTTAAGACTCTTGATTCAAACTTAAAATTATAGAATATGCTCGTAATGCATTTTCGCAATTTCGTTAAATTTAATTTTATACATAATTTCACCTACCTGGTAAGGATACAACTATTTCGAATTAAATGGTTGTGATAAATGGGTATCAAAATGTATTAAACAAAAAAACCCAGTTAAAACAAGAATGCTTTGTTTTTATTGCAGAATCGCATAAAAAGTTCATGTTATCGTATTTTCAAAAACAATTAACAATTTGAAAACTGCTTTTCATTTTTACCTTACTAAATTCATATATTACGCAAATACGCATATGTGGTAGTCGCCACTTGCCGCTCAGTGAGTCTAGAAGGTGGTAGGATTTACAGAGAAGACAGAATATGTCGTCTCTGTGACACAAACAACATTGATGACGAGTTACATTTCATTATGAATTGTAGAACATTTAAACTATAGAAAGAAGGAAATGTTTACGGAACTACTGTTAGTCAAACCCTAATATATCTTTAAAGTTGATCAACATTTTAACTCTTCAAATATTGTAATATAAGAAAAACTATGTAACAAATATAAATGTGAAAGTCAGCTCTCCAGGTTTATTTAATTGTATCGTTTACACATGCATGTAATAATTTTACCTTATAGTTATGTTTATGTATGTTCTTGATAACTAGTAATTGAAGTTTTATGAGAAATAAAGTATTCGTATTCCTTTAAACCATAAATTACAGTACACGAAGACAGCCTAAGGGTAAAGTACAAGTGAATATATCAAAAAGATTATATTTAATCCTCATCCGTTCGCGTCCTTGTAAATGCAAAACTCTGGATTTTACTTGGTTCAATGTTCAGTGGTAAGTATTTCATATATGCGCAGGTCCTGAGACAGAAAATCGAATTATTCATTCACTTATGGTCTTCAAAAATAACGATTGCGGGATGATGGACAGGAAGACTTCAAGCGTAAGAGTGTGAACTAGCTGTCAGTAACTTAAGTACTCTCAGATCTTTTCTTACTAGTGTCTTTTTGTTGTTCTGGTACACAAGTGAATCTTTCATTGTTGAAGACCCTTTACCAGGAATAAAAACGCTGACCATTGATAATTTGTATTTTTGTTAAGCATTGACTTTGAGTGCGATTACTGTTCCGTGTATGTTTACTCCATATTCCTTTATTTTCTATAAAAGCGTTTGTCTTGACAGTAAGTTGACACGACATATGACGTTACGCCACGAGTTATCGTTCCTGACGTTATTGAATAACGTTCACACAAACAAGTCAATGCAGCCGGTTCTGCAATCACAAAGTGATTAAATAATAAAAAAAAATATTTTTGGAAACTATTTGACATTTTTATGGTAACTTTTTCTAGATGCAGAGTGTCGAAAGTTTGTATGCAATACGTAACGGTACACGTTTTGACATAGGTTGCTTTATCGTGTTCCAGCAATTCTTTTGCTCATTTTAACCTTTAAAAATGAATTACTATATACTTTTAATTTATATTCTCCTTTTTTTAATATTTAAGCATCTTCACGATTTATCTATATGTTCTTATGAAAAATAGACTGAGTTTTATCACTTTATTTCATTCTTAGTTTATTTTGCAATAAATACTTTTCATGATGCACGCTGTATCCTCATGAAATTTTGTTTTGAAAATAAAAATCTTACATGTATCTTTAGAAACTTAGAATGATGTGTAAAAAAACGGGAATTCGTACAACTATTAATTCGTGTTAAAATGGTCGTCAAAATCACCGCTCGGACAAAATGGAAAAAGGAAATTGATTTGGATGAGAATACGGATAGAATAAGTCGAAAAAGTACAATACAAGCAGACTTTGAAACTCAAACAGAAAATAGTTTGTTAGTATGGAAATTCAATGTAAAAAAAAAGTGGTTTAACTTGGTTATTTTGCCGAATAACATTCTATGTGTTCCAAATGTAAACAGTCTCATAAAACCGCTATAGTTTCGGAAACATTTTAAAAATAAAGTGCTAGCTAGACCAAGTTTACACAGGACATACAGTAACACCGGAATCAGGCCCGAGAAGGTTACCGTAGGCTGAGAAATACATAGAAACTTGATTCGGAAAAAACAAAATAAAAAAAATCAGGTCCCGTTAGAGTCTGATTAAAGCCAGTCCCAAGTATCCACTTGCGTCTATAAACGCAAGCTAATAGTTGGGACTGGCTTAAGTCACTAAGTAAGACTGGTTTCGTTATAAAAAAAAATTCTCGAAATTTACAAGCAAACGACTGACTTATTAGTATTCAAATAGCAGAAAGAGACTTACATTGCTACTTCATTTTATATATCAAAATTACCATTCCATTATATGAACTGCATATTCAAAAATATGTTTTGTCACCAATATCCTAATAGAGCACGTATCATCATACTGTTTCACCCGTGTCCGTTCTATCTTCAATCGCGCACTTGGTGTATACATATAGGGTTTATACGGCTTATTATTAAGGACTGAGTGCTGTCTTTTTGCTTCAGGTTTAAATTATGTACCTGGTGTTACCAAAAATGTACTCATATTAAAGGTGCGCATTTCGTCTTGGTTTCTTTTATTTTTTGTTCATGACAGGTTGCTGGATTAGACGTTTTGATAAAATATAAAAGGCACGCAGACTCCGGCTTACATCTCCTACATGTGGAATTTCAAGCTGAACCTTTTATATTTCGCATTTGCAGTTTGTTTTACTTAAAGAATGCATGTATGATCTCAAGCTTTGTTTCGTAAATAATTTTCCACAAATGACACTGTTGAACTTTGTGAAATTTTGCATACAATTTGCACTGTTTGTCCGACTTACTGAGCTTGTATTGTATTGTCCCGAACATGCATGAACTATTTGCCACTGAACGTAAAACAACCATCAAACCGAGCAATTATAAAACTGTTTACTGAATCATATTTTTAAAGTACTATATTTCTGCATGGATGAAGCAACGACACCACCATTGCCTTAAATGATGGAGTAAAAAAACTCAGTAATTCAAATGAATCACACGTGAAATTTTTCATGTTATTTTCACGTGAACTTTGCAAAAATATGAAGGTATTTTTCATGACTTTAATTAAATTTTAGAAAAAAGATATTATTTTAATAATGTTATTTTTAAAAATAACGTGCATTTAACGTGTACCAAATTCCGATGATTTATGCATGAACCATTATCATAAGTTTCACGTGTAACCAACCAGTATAAGCAATTAAGTTTCAAGTATTTCAAATGACAATTTACACTTAGACTATAGCCACACAGTAGGACAGTAAATGAACAAAAGACAAGTAAATCAGAAACATGCATGGATCACGCAAAAACATGCAGGGGCGACACCGGAGTAATGGGAGTTTGCTTCTTGCAAGACATTCGCCGTGAAAACAATTTGATATGAAGACAAGCCTTTGTTTCAACTTTGTTTTAAAATTTCCAACATAAGGCTGTTACGGCCCAGGTCAATGTTCTTAAGCATCACATATTTTTCTTTCATTTTATTGTTAGCTTTCTTAAATAAATATTCACATATTATAGACTATATTTTTTATAATTTCTTTTTTGTTCAAATTCAGTTAAACATGCACTATTTCTGATTTCTTTTTTATAAATTTAAAAATGTCTTTTTCTTTTTCTTCATCTTTTTGAAACCCTGGTTTTGTATTACCACTGACCAGTTCAGTAAAGAAACAGCTGCTTCATGTTTGCATAAATGTTTTTGTAACCATTATTTCCATATTTTTTATTCCGTGTCTATAGATAGTCTCGATCGGGGAGACAAGATTTATTTTGTCTGTTGGTTGCTTGGCTAGCGTAAACTAATCGATTTACCTCATACTTTGAAGTTAGATGGGGATTGTTTTTGAATAAATGCTTTAATTTTAGTACTCTCTGATGTATTTATGATGGCTTGGTTTGAAGCGAGAACAGACGAAATATGCGGACTAGTCCTTAAATTAAAGGATGCGAAAAGATATATTAATGTAACTTTTTCAAAGTTCAAGTTGATCAATTATTGATTTAAGTGAATAAATCAAATTTATTTTCTCGAGGAATAAATCAAATCAGGAACATATATATTGTTAGGTATACTGTTCCCAAATTGAATAGTATACAAATCCTAGTTCTTATATTATAGTAATAATTATTCATCGACGAAAAGGATAGTATCTTTATTGTGTTGGAAGAATAGTAAAAGTGTTTTATTTTCTAAATTCGATTTATTTACTCGGACATCGTAGAGTTTAAAATTCTTTTTTATTTTTACCATATTGGACTTCATATTGTGTATTGAATTGAAACACGAACGCGGACCTCGATGAGAGCACCTGGATTGAAAGTTTGCAAATATTCCGACCAATGAAATTCATTTTACTATGTAACGCGAACTTCAACGAACGCACCTAGATGAAATATTGTGTATTGAATTGAAACATGAACGCGGACCTCGATGAAAACACCTGGATTGTAAGTTTGCAAACGTTTCAACCAATGAAATTCATTTTGATATGTAACGCGAACTTCAACGAAAGCATCTAGATGAAATATTTTATGTATACGACAATCAGTTTGTATTAAGACATTACCGCTCAAATATAGTTAATAAAAATTATATCAGAGCAACAATGCATGATTGTTTCTTTTCCATTCTTGTTTATTTTAATAATGTTTATGTTAATTTTAATTTGGTAGGTAGACTTATATTAAATGCCCTAAACGTAAATATACGTTTTTTTTTAAATGCATTAGACGTAAGATAATGTCGACTTAGAGCAAGACAAGGTTGTAAAACTTAAATCAACCAACCCATCGTTATCGCAGACTAAAATTTATCTCATATAAACAGAATATATGTTCATAGCAAGACTTTGTGTACGTCACGGTGCATGACAGCACACTAATCCCTGTACAAAATCGGAACCACAATTGCAATTTCGTATATTGTGCTGCTTTTCCACAATTTACGCCCGTTTCGCGTCAGTGATCGATATTACAATTTGACACAGTTTTAAAAGTTTATTGAGCTGTTCCTTCATTTACAATGTTGTGCAAGACTTAACTGTTTATTAAATTCAACAAATGTCAGCAGTATCTTCATTAATTTTATTATTTAACACAATATTGTTTTTATTACAAGCTATTTCATATATCAATATACAGCTAGGGAATATTTGTTGTTGACCGAAAATATAAGATACATCGATTTAAACTATGTGAAAAATAAATAATTTTTGTAAGTTACTTTAATTTCCGTGTCTATATTTAATTTCCGAGTACACTATGTAAGACAGAAAAAGAGAAACGGAAATATACAGGAATACCTAAAGTTTCGTAAGTCATTGCAATGGACCATACATTACTTACATGTCACAAGTTTTCATAGCACTCAGCAAGTTTTGAAACGAATATGTGAGATAAAGATCTACTGCATTTGGGCAAATTAAAAATATGTTAAACATCTAACTATTTTATTTTTAACAGATTCACAAGTTTTGAATTTTTTAAACCGTGCATCAATATTTTATTGTTTTTATTTAAATTCCTTATATGTTACGTGTATTGATCATTTATTTGTTTAAATTGTGAAGTATATGACTTTAATAAGAATACACGCATTTATATATATAAGTCGATAAAGTTTGAAACAAATAAACGAAAGATACATCGATGTTGTTTTGCTTGAGTGATTTACCTGTTAAAAGCTCGGGTCTCAACACGGTTTAAAACGAATTAATACCAGTTTGAAATAGTTTAACGGGGGCGTGGCCTATTTGTTTGACGTAACTTACCGCAAACTTGAATTAAATTGAACGACTGCAAGCGAATCTATTTGACTGGCATTAAAATGATTTGATATGCATTGAAATAAATTAAAAATGATTTTTAATATTTGTCAATCTTTATCAAATGACGATTAATCTCATTTAAACAGCGTTAATGCGTTTTTGTCCGATCAAGTTAAATTCGGGTTACTAGTGTAGGTAATACATATATTACAACAACACTTTAAAGAGTCAATTTTTTTTTTGAAAACTTGGATCAGATAAATATAGAATTGTTTTTTACTATTTATCAAATCTATTCATAACTGCTGACTGTCTACTTTCAGTTTTTCCTCTCCCAAACCAATTAAACTAAACTCGACGGTTTCAAGTTTTGATGTCACATGCTTGTTTAGTAAACAGGCGTTTGTACAATGTAAGTATGACATTTGATTTCTATGATTTTTGTTCTTACAATTATTTTAAACATGATCATACATGTACCATTATTAATTTGCATGTATTATAATATTTTCATTTCTGTTTTGTAGATTTTCTAAAGGAACTACATAGTGAGTTGCATAACAGACATAGAGCTATCACAGTCACATATAATGTCTTGGAAGCAGCATTTTATAAGATATCAATAAGACAGTGGACATACTACCCTTTTGGATGAATTATAGCCTGAAGAAGTTTTGATCTGACATTAAGGACTGGGCCATACAATTTTTGCCCTAATGCTAAGTGGTTTGTTTAGAAGGGACTGAATTAACTTGTGTGTGTCTGCATCTTTAAAGGAAAAGGCTTGATTGACTATTTGTAAAAACAAAAATTTTATAGAAATATAAAGAAAATAATGCTAATTGATTTTTGTATTGCCTGTGAAAATAGAGCTCTACATATGGGAGACTACTATCTGGCTGCAGCAGTGTGAACTATTTGTATAAAGCTTTATATTTTAGAGGAGAGAAGACATGGATGCTTCAAACCTTGTATGCAGATACCTTATGCTAAGAAGTTTTCTTCTGTCAGGTGCCCTTTTCCTTGACAACATTTTCATGTTTCAACAAAACCATAAAAAATAAACCTACCAGGTAGTTTGATCTGCTCTTGGCCTCATTTTCATGATTCATTGGTCAATGTTAAGTTTTGTGTTTTGGTATGTTTTTCAATAATCATAAGCAAAACAAGATAAAACTACTTTAGTGTACTGAAGTGAACAATTGTAAGGTGTACATGTCTGTCTGACCTTGACCGCAATGGCTCATTGTCATGGATCTTTAAAAAATGTTTAGTTGATGAGTAACATGTGTATTCTGATCCTATAGAGAAACCAATTTGTTGTCCTTTTTAGAAACAGTGTTGAGCTTTATCTTGAACCATTACTACTATATTGATAGGGTCCATACCCCCCTTTTCTTGTCCAAATTTCACATTGAATTCTCTAGAAAAAATTAAGGAATAAGTTCATTTTTTAATGATTTAAAGGCTATTTCTTGCACTACAAACATATATGAAAAGCATTTATTGATGAAATATAGAGCTTTACTGTCAGGAGGGGGGGGGACAAATATCTTCCAAGGGTTGTTTGAAAGATTTAACTATAGCATCAATATTTAATATTTTTGCTCCTTACAATGATTTCGTACAGAACATGATAGTTTGAAAAAATATTGTTTAAGTGATTTTAAACGAAGATTTTGTAAATGTAGGCATTTGTCTCCATGACAACCAAATTTCCTTTATTTCATAATTTTGATGAATTTGATGTTGCAATGTATTACATGGAGAAAAATTAAAAAAAAAATGCTTGATTAAAATTTTATCATTATAAAGCATACATTTATCAAAAATGTGTAATTCTCAAAATTGGTGTGTTCTGTTTCCATGGAAACTGGTAGTTTGATTAGAGGATAATGATAAATAAGTAAATGTTTTCTTTACTTTGTTTCAATATTTAGGTGTTATAAAAGCTAAAAGACACAATCAAATGAATTGTGATATAAACACATGAAAATAATATAGCTTAAATTGTAAGAAAAAAAATGCAAAAAAAAAAATGAGACAAAAAAAACTTTTTTTTCTGAAAAATCTAAAGGAGGCTACAAATGATTATTTTTGATATGTTATAGACAAAGGTCCAATGAACAAATGCAAACAAACAGGTTATCCATAGGACCCTACTCTTGGAAGAAAATAGAATTTGAAAAACGTAATTTTGACTCCTTTTAAGAAAATAAAAAACTGCAACAATTGGTTGCCATGGAAACAAGAGTTGCCAAAGTTGCAACTTCTGTTTATCAACTTTAATTTTTAGAACAACTGAGGAACTATGATAACATATATTTGTTTAATCGAAATTAATTAGCAGTTTATATAAAAATCTGTGATGAAAAACAGAAATTTTTAAGGTTTTAGGACTGAAATTAAAGGGTTGTTATGGTGCCATTGTAACCATAGCAACCAAATGTACAACACATGTGTAATTGTTATTTTTTTTAGTTTCTTATCAAAATAGAACATATGAAGCCCAAAAAAGTCAATTTGACAACTATCACTGTATCACCCTCTGCATGATTCTTAGGTGGAGCCATACTTAACATAAAAGAGGGACGAAAGATACCAAAGGGACAGTCAAACTCATAAATCTAAAACAAACTGACAACGCCATTGCTAAAAATGAAAAAGACAGACAGAAAAACAATAGTACACATGACACAACATAGAAAACTAAGGAATAAACAACACGAACCCCACTAAAAACTAGGGGTGATCTCAGGTGCTCCGGAAGGGTAAGCAGATCCTGCTCCACATGTGGCACCCGTCGTAATTGCATAAACAAGGGAATGTTCCTTTCTGTGTTAATAAGTGTGAGGTTTAAATAAAACATTATTGGGATATTCTGACTTAAACTTGCTTTGTGACTCTCTAACGTAATGATTAAATTGAATGAAACGTGGTCAAGAAAGTCATCAATCTCTTAGGGTCCATTAAATATTTTTTTATTCCATTATCCCGAATGGGTTGTTTCGAGGCTGATACCTACAATAATTTACAACGGCACTGAGATTTATTTGTTAATCTATTAATCTTTTAATAACGTTTGATAAATAATGCATCTACTTATTTCACCAACAAGCGACGTCCGTATATAGATATAACGGTTTGTAAAGTACCTCATGTCCATTTGAGTGAAAACTAACGTTATTCATGTTATTCCTTTAAAAAAAATTTCAAAAATTGCTATACTTATAAAATCTTCAATCGACCAAAGCAACCACCACCACCGACATCTTAAAGAAAAATAACATATACCCTATCATAGATCACTACAACGGATTCATCCGATAGCCTGATAAAGATAAGCGTTAATGGAACGAATGTTATGTACTTAAATGCTTCACTTCTACTTTCATTCATGTTTGAATCAGAACAACTAGTTTTGGAAAGCTCGACTAATAAAGGTATGCTTCTTTAATCGAAAAATAATACAAGACATATCTACTGCTATTTATTTTACAAGTATAATATTGACTGTTGTCTAATGGAATTGACTTGTATCCAAAGTCCCTTTAATCATATATAGAAGCGATTGTTTTTAACATTGTAAAGCATTTCAGTTATAATCATTTCAGAATGAAATACTGATAATGCAAATAGGATGTAAACGTACTCTAGACTTTCTATCAGTATTAATTCAATAGGTCAATGGAAAGTAAATACTGTCAAACCGAAGACACCATTGTCTTCCAGATGAATTTATATTGATAGAATTTCTGGAGTCTGCGGAACGTTACAATTGATGAATACAGATAATTGAACATGAATTTGCGGATTTACGTTATACAAAAAAGATCATGTTTAATTAATGATTTATTTGAATTTTTCGAAAAACTACGGATTTTCTTATCCCAGGCATAGATTACCTTAGCCATATTTGGCACAACTTTGTGAAATTTTGGATCTCCAATGCTCTTCAACTTTGCACTTGTTTGGCTTTATAAATATTTTAATGAACCTCACTGATGAGTCTTATTTAGACGAAACGCGCGTCTGGCGTACTAAATTATAATCCAGGTACTTTTGATAACTATCTGAACACGTTACATGTATGGGATTGTAACAACGTTGAAATGTAAATTATTTTTTTCTGAAAGAGTTCAATCAATATTATTAGTATAATCATTTAACAATCTTATCAAAGTTGTTTGGTTAATTACACTTTCTTGAAGTATTAACCTTCGCTTTACAAATTAATAACTGTAATAGCGTCGACTAACAGGCATGTAAAGGTTTGTCTAACCAGTGATCATATTTAAATATTTATGATTTTATACAATCCATAGCTAGATGAAGTTGAAGCATAATCAGTGGAGATATGATTCATTTTGCACTTCATTTTAATCCGATTGAATTTAAGAAAGTGTGTAATAACCATGATAACAGTTGGTATGTTTTGGATTTTTTTATTTGAGCGATGGTATATATGCATTTAGATCAAAGAGATCATGAAAGTTTAGAAAAGAATATATATAATAAGCAAATTTTAGAGTTGGACAATTTTTCAAACTTACTAGTATATATTAAAAGTGCATGACAAGCATCTGGTTTGGAATCCCTTCCGTTTGGTACGCTTATCAGTTGAGAAAATAATTGCAAGTACTGAAAGAAGTCCCTAACCAAAACAGAACAACACTCATATATAAATTGACGATACCATGTATACCAAGAAATCTCAATTATATGTTTCTATGAAAAATATTTTGTTTTGGTTTGGATTTGATTTTTTTTGTTTTTTTTTATATTCAGACTGATACAAAACGTTACAATAGCTATTCTCGATGAAAATTTATCCTTTCATTATTAGAAATCAGATTTTAGTTGAGTAGCAAACTAGTTTATTCCAACTGCATTCTGTATGTTCCCGGCCTGTAGATAAGTGATAGTCGTTATTTATGATATTTGTATTTCGCAAATAGTGTTATTAACAATGTTAATTAGAGCAGTTATTTGTCTCAATTGAATTGTTTAAAAATAAACGGCAGGTTTTCTTATTGTTGAAGGTTGTACGGTTGTCTATAATCACTTACATCCACTTCATTTAAACTAAGACAGTAGTCTCATTTGCAATCATACCACATTTTATTTCTTTTTATATTTGTAGCATACAGAACTGAATGTAAAATGTTTTTTTGCTTCAGATATATGTGTACTCATGTTACTTTTTACATGTCTATATACTCTATTATGCATTTCGGAGAACCTATATTTAGTTTCAAAGAAATGTGTTATAGCCCAAGATGTGATTTTAACACTGCTATTGAGGAAATTGTTATACATAAAATTAAAATGGCAAGCTGCGCTTTCTTGAATTTTTCCTACTCTGCAATATATAAATCTTCTTATTCTTACGTCAATAGTATAAGCTATTGCCACATACATCTGTATATGCTGGTCAACCTAAACGAATGGGAAAAAGAGCAAATTTTCAGATTGAAATATAACTATCATGGTGTTAATACCGTGAAAGTAATTCAGTTAATAAACACACAGTGTGCTTCTCGTGATGTTTAACATGAAATATATGTTGATATGTTGTATATTTATAAATGTACGACAAAACTATAACGGTAAAGGAAATAAGACATGTGGTTGGTTAAATTAATAAACTTATCCCACATGCAAAACGAACACTCGCTTAGTTTCGATTACTTTTCGAAAAAGTCGGAACAAATAAAGATTAAACGTCACAAGGGTCATCAAAATAAAGATTAAACGTCACAAGGGTCATCAAAATAAAGCACATTGTCTTTGGTCGTCGACAATAACATGCAAGTTGTCTTTGTAAATTATATTTGTTATAAAAGAGGGACGAAAGATACCAAAGGGACAGTCAAGCTCATAAATCCAAAACAAACTGACAACGCCATGGCTAAAAATGAAAAAGACAAACAGAAAAACAATAGTACACATGACACAACATAGAAAACTAAACAACAATTAGCATTTTTCAATAAAGAGGATGAAATCATGATTTTCAATTTAGTGAGTTTCGTGCTGTTGTAATTTTCATTTCGTCAATTAATCATTTTTTACGACGTTTTCAGCTTTTCCTAGACTCATGAGTTAGTATTTCCCTTTGATGTCTTTATTGTAATAAGTTTCATGACACAAAAGCCAGAGAAACAAATGAAAGGGAACAAAAGAGAAAATAGCCTAACTATAACTTTATAAGAATATTACACAATTAGAAGAGTTAACTAATGTGCAAAAGGGTGAAGTTAACTCATAAAGAGGTGCTAACCATTAGAACCACAGCTGTGTATCGTGAAGTAAGCAACCATATTGACAGTTGAAATTCATAGATATTCGATTAACAGTTAAACTGCGACGTATTCAGAATGAACGTGTTTTCATACGAGGTCGGTTAACGTGGTGCAAATTTCTGAAATCCTCTGCAGACTGATTTAACTTGTGTCGTACTGTCAATTAAAACGTTTAAACATTAAAATCCTTTGAATGTAAAGTATATCAAAATCTAAGTTATTTTTATATTCCATTGATAAGTCTGTTCCAATATTTGTAAATATAAAAGATTCTTTTATTTCAAACTTAGTAAGAAATTCTAAACAGAACAAGAACTAAAGCCTCATTATAAATACACCATGGCCTCTAGAAAAAGTTTGACCGAAACGTTACATATGTATTACAGTTAGGGACAAAAAAAATCACTGTGATATTCGGAAACAATACAATATTCTGTCGGAATAAGCTCGATCAATTTAAATCCTCTTGCACAGTTATTGTCATAATTTGTGTACGTAACACATTGGGTATAGGTTTTATTGCGAGTCAAAATGTATGTCATTATTCAAAAGTAAAATAGCAAAATTACCGAGTCCGAGGTAAATTTGAAACAAAAATGCTAAGGAAAAAATGAACTTCATTTTTAAGTGTACATTTCCCGCCTTTGAACTAGGTCAAAATACCTTGTATAACCTAGTTTTTGGATACATAAGTAACCTCTTCTGAATGTGAACGTTGTTAACTTGCTTATCAACGATCAATTACTAGTAATCGGTATGACGTATTATTATACTATTGACTTGCGATTTAAAGCATGGTTGTTTGCGTGAGAGGAATAAATACGCTAAAGTGTCTGAAATAATTTGAAACGTCAAACACAGATGGTTGAAGTCAGTCAGTGTCTCTCTCTTGATAATTATGCACTTTCATATTTTCCTGCTAAGGAGTGCCAGTATGTTTAAATGAACAACATCCCCATCGGGTTATTAAAATTGACAAACACGTACCTTGCCTCTTACAAATTGACTAAAACTTAAATTACTGCCATGAAAATGGAAGGTTCAAATCGCTGAAATTAATCATCACTGTTTTCATCCTAATAGTTTTATTTGTAAGTGCCTGTATTTAGTCAGGACTTCATCGATAGCAATCACTATCGTTTGTTTTCATTTGTGAAATATTGAGATATTTCCCCTAAAAAAGTTTGACTGGTTGTATAACCGGTTAGTAAATGACTTCTCCCGCTGCGAAATGACTACATTAATTACACCTGTCGTCCGTTTAATTTTGATGCATGTTTATAGATACACCAATCGCAACGTAGGTGTTTAATTCAGTGTCTTGTCTTAGATAAAAGAGTGACGAAAGATACCACAGGGACAGTCAAACAGATTAGAAATAAACTGACAACGCAATGGCTAAAAATGAAAAGACAAACAGACAAATAATTGTACAGAAGACAAAACATAGAAAACTAAAGACTATGCAGCACGAACCCCACTACAAACTGGGGTTGATCACTGGTGCTCCGGAAGGGAGCATGCATGTCGCGATTTAAGCAAGTTAAAAACCAATTCCTGAATTCTCATATGAATCGTGAAAATTTCTCTTTTTCTTATTATTACCCAGAGGCAATCCAAATTACAGAACCTACCAATTTAACATGTATTATCGATTATTTTTTTGTCCTAAATATGAATGAAATATTTGCAACGGGACATGGAAGAACAATCAATCAATAATCTAGTTCTTTTTCATAGGTTTATAGTTATATAGTATAAAGACCTAAATATGAACATGGACATTGACATTTTAAACTATGTATTTTGCATATTCCGCTCAACTAGTTACTTTTAAGATCCATTTCAACATTCCACCAGTACCTGCAAACGGGGTATATATCTCCCAATTGATACGATATTTCAAGGCTTGTATTTCTGATCATAATTTTCTTGAAAGAGGGTTGCTGCTCACAAGGAAGCTTTTAAACCAAGAGTTCCAAGTGGTGAAGTTGAAATCATCTCTTCGTAAATTTACGACGCCGTCACGAGTTGGTTGACCGATATGGTATAACCATTTCACAGATGATATCGAATATGTTCATTACGTCGTAACTACTATCCTCTTCCCTTTCCTGAATGTGACTTACCAATATATAGACTTTTCACCGGATTTGTTATAACTTGAGCAAGACGACGGGTGCCACATGTGGAGCATGGTATGCTTACCCTTCTATATCATGAAATATTGATAAATAAAGAAGGCAAATATGAAAAATTTAATAATCTGGTTGCAGCAAAAATTAAATTAAGTTCATGAATTAGAATTTATAATATATCATGTTATCTTATTTCTATTCAGTTGCATAAATGTCATTATTAATATAAATATATATTGTACACTAACAAGCACTAACCTGACCACTGAAATGCTATATACTAACGTTAACGAGGCCAGAATAAGGTACCGGTACGTTATGTATCGCCAACAAATATAAAATTCAAATAAAATATTATAACACTTTAAAAAAAAAAGAAGTAATGACTATAATATTTTTTCTGTCTATTCGAAATATTATAAAAAATGTGGTGCACACTGTTAAATAACCTGCAACGAGCGTTGTTCAGTGTGCACCACATTTTATATGTTATACAGAAAAAAATATTTCTGGATATGTATGACTAGACTTATAAAGAAGGAAAACATATTATTTGCAAAATCTGATGATTTCACGTTAAGTCTGAACTTCTGATTAATTTGAAATAATGATGTTTACTGTATAATTTTTTTTATCTGGTTTCCGTAGCTTCCGATTGTATTTTGATACAACAGATGACCATGTATTTAAAATAATACACTGTGAGGTCTCTTGGGAATTGATGACTTTTAGTAACCATTTTATATTCTATTCTTTGTCGTGAGTTCCGGTACCTATTTACATTTTGTTATCGACAGTTATTCATACAAGTAGAAATTAGACGCAGAAGATACGAAAGGATCATTTCAAGTCGAAGACAAACTGAGTACGATATGACATGAATTAAATAATTTGCAAAGAGAAATTTCATGTTATTGCCGTTGACAAAGTTATTCGTTTCGATGACCTTCATGTACCATTTATTTATATCTGCTTTATATAAAGTAATTGAAACTAAACGAATATATGCTTTGTATAAGAGATTTAAAATATACATCTAACCACCAAAAAATGTAATTTCCTCCTATGTCATAGTTTTGTCGTGCATTTATAAATATGTAACATATCACCTTCCACACCATATTTAACAGCATGAACAGCAAAAAGTGTGTTTATAAAGTGACATAATAGTTCTGAACGAACCCGAAACTCCTCTTTGCTTCATTTTTGTTTAAGTTCACCAGCATGTACGTGACAATGAATTATACTGTTGACGTAATCATGGTAATAAGCAAGAAGAAGTATGTAGTGCAGTGACGTTTAAGCAAGAATAATTATAAACTGAAGAGTACGAAGAAATCAAGAAAGCGCAGCTTGCCATTTCCTTGGTATGTATTTACATTTCCTAAATAGCAGTGTTACAATCAAATCTTGGGCTATAAAAAAATTTAAATATAAGTTCTCCGAAATGCATAATAAAGTATATAGACATGTCAAAAGTAACAAGAGAACACATATACCAGAAGAAAAAAAAAGTCATTTACATTCAGTTCATATATGCTTTAAATATTAAAAGAGAATGAGATGTGGTAGGGTTGCAAATAAGACAACTGTCTAACAAAGTTCAAATGAAGTGGATATAACTAATGATAGACAACTGTTTAGGCTCTTAACAATGAAAACAACCAATGATGTTTATTTAAGATAACCATAGTTAATTTTGTTTCTGGTGACCGTAACCGTGAATTCTATATGTCCGTGCATTATATATCCGTTGGTTATGCTTCAACTTTATCTGGGTTATGCTACAGATTGTAGAAAATAAGAGTAATTTAAACATGATCACTGGTTAGACGAATCATTACATGTCTGTTATTGAAGGCAATTACAGTTATAAAGTCGTCAAGCTAAGATTAATACTACAATGTAATTAACCAAACTAATTTGATTATATTGTTAAATGGTTATACTAATAAAATTGATTAAACTCTTTCAGAAAAGATAATTTACATAATGGCGATGTTTTCTTCGCCTTACATGTAACGTGCCTAGAAATCATATAAAATAATCTTTTTTGTATAATATATATCCGAAAATGCATGTTCAACTATCTTTATACATCAACTGTAATGTTCTTCGGGCTCCAGACATTCTATCAATATAAATTTATTTCCAAGAAAATGGTGCCTTCGGTGTGACATTATTGACTTTTAATTGACCTATTGAATTAATACTGATAGTATGTCTAGCGTATGTTTACATCCTATCAAAACGGTTGTGTAAGCAGTATTTCATTCTAAAATGATTAACACTGAAATGTTTTAAAATGTGACAACACTAACTTATTTATTCTTTATTTGTCACACAAAACAAGTTTTTCTAATTCAATTAATTTACCATAAAGACGGACTATCGTTTTCAAGCATCATTATTTCCATTCATTTATGCTGTACACGAGCTTAAAGATCGAAGACTCAAAAAAAGAAACTCAAAGCAATATTTCGAATTGTTAATTCAATCACACCCGAATATTGGTTTTTATAAACATCCATGATAAAATTGTCCAAACGGTGATAATTTTTCTTTACAAAAAAAGACTTTCTTAAGGTTGAAACTTCTATAAAAATTGATGAAGTGTACTGTCAGTATGAATGTGAACTGATAATAGTCGTGAAAGATCTGCCACTGGACATAAGACAAATAAATAATTACCCAGCATGTACAAATATTCATGTTCATGTACTGTTTACATCTATACTACTATGAATTGAATAATCAAATACATAACATTTGATTCATTAACGCTTATTTTAATGGTGGTCTGGTCTATCCATTGTCTGAAATGGTTTCCTGGTAGAAGTCGTTGTGGTTTGTTGTTGATTCCAATAGTTTTAATTATTCCTGTAATTTCCTCTATGAATAATGTTATTTCTCACTCAAATGGACATAAGGTACTTTAGTATCTTTATCTATATACGAAATTCACTTATTAATGAAATAAATAGATGCATTATTTATCAAAATTTAGTACTAGATTAACAAATGATATCCAATGCACATGGTAAATTGCTGTAGATATTAGCGTATGCAAATCTTAATTCGGGATAATAAAATAAAATAACAATTAATGGACCCTCAGAGATGAAATGAATTTCGTGACCATTTTCAATTTATTTATTATGTTAGAGAGTCACAAAGAAATGTTTAAGTCAGATGTAGAATATCCCAATTATGTTTTATTTATTCCAAAATATAATATGTCTGTTTAATTTAAATAAGAAAGAAAACCATACAAGACTAACACATGCCATTGGACCCTGCGGGCGGGGGGTTGGGGTGGGTGGTGTTTGTGGGGGGTGTTTAACACATTGTGTTACACCTCAACCCTCCCCTATACCTGTAGCAGTAGAAATTGAATTTTCATAATCAAACTTACATACACACATCTGACTTAACACTGATTGAGAATGATATCAGCTGCTCAAAAAATATTAGGAGTGCATGATATACCTTTTGTTATTGTAATTATATGATTGGTAAACAAAGAGCTTAATTTATGAGTATGTGTCAAAATGGTTAAAAGATTGATTGTCAAACAGACTAATTAGTGTTTATGATAAAATTGAGAATGGAAATGGGGAATGTGCCAAAGAGACAACGACCCTACCATAGAATAAAACCACAGCAGAAGGTCACCAACAGGTCTTCAATGTAGCGAAAAATGCCCGCACCCGGAGGCGGTCTTCAGCTGGCCCCTAAACAAATATATACTAGTTCAGTGATAATGAACGCCATACTAATTTCAAATGGTTAATTTTCTGTTATTTAATGATGACAAGGTATTCATTGATGTTTTAGCAACAATAAAACACTTTTATAATGATGTTTTTCAGATTAAAAAAAGCAATAACCAAAGAATTATGTGTATTAATTGCTGCCTTACACATTACACGCATTTACTTGGAAAAATGCATTACAAAAACAAATTTGAATTAACCCATGCCTGATGCTCTTCATACTATGGTTTTAGAAATAGCTTTATCACTGACCTCTTTATTATTTACTATATTTTTGTTATTTAAACAAATAAACACAAGTGTAATAATTTATAGTTTTCTTTGTAATTATGTTCTCATTAAGTATTGGAATGATCCATTTGAATAGAATAGATTCATTTGGTCAGATTCTAAGTATATTTTACAGTGAATTCATTATAAATCGTTCGATAGAAATTTACTTGGGTTTCGTGGGTACAAGGGATCCATTAGTTATATGTTCAACGAATCACACGTTTCTTTTATGTTTAAATGCAGAGATTGGTGAAACCAAGAAATTAGATATCCTGGAAATTACTAGTATTCATCATTCCAAGAAACTCGATACTCACGAAAATCAATGAATCCACAGTATAACTAAGTGTTGTTTCGATTTTGATGTTGTTAGTCAGGGATAAAATTGAGAATGAAAATGGGGAATGTGTGATAGAGAGAACGATCCGACCAAATAGGAAAAAACGGTCTGCAAGAATCAATGTAAATATAAATAGTATGCAAAACGATCCAACGATGTTTTCAATACAAACATTGAAATTCAAAACGCTACCGGAAAAAATCCATCATAAAATATACATGTTATGTGAATCTGTTATACATATATCTAAACCGCTATTTGTCAGTGTACATTATAGAGGTGTTCATATATAGATACACTAAAAACATAACTGAACATTTATTTAAAAGAGTTTCTCCATCTGTAAATTTTAGAAGGGAATACTGGTTTCTAAAATTACAATAAATGAAGCATCTTGCATTACATCATTTACAATAAAAATATAATGTTTTGAATCATTTTTAAAACAGGATTGTAACTTGAAAAACATTTATTTGACACTAGAAGTACTCTATGATATTAGTGTAAAGTACATCCATTAGTTGATTGTATCGAAAGTTGAAAAGAGAGTTCTGATGTTTGACTTTTATTGTTTACTAATTGAAATTTTGTTCTGAATTATCCAGATGACTACTAATAAATCGTGTTCTACCTTGGACCGTCGAGTATCAATTAATAATTCCTGTTTTTCTAGTATTGAATCATGTAATTGTCGATCAATGGACAATGACACATCTGATTATACATGATTGAAAATGAAATATATGTATATATGTCACACTTTTACATATTTATGGTACATAAGGATTTAAAACAGATAAAGTTCATAAAAGCCCATGTTAGGAAGCATTAAATAATGTTATTATTACGCCGATTGTTCCTCTAACGACTAAAATGTATGATTTGGAAAATAGTGCAACCATCAAAACATGCATAACATGTTGGGTCCTTTGGCTAACAGTTGATAACTGTATATGTTTGAGGAACACGAGATCAACATATATAAATCACATGACTCTTCAATCACTGTTATATAGAAGTAAATTATATTTTTTTTGAAAAATATTAACTAAATTAGACAACGTTGGTTTTATAGTTTAAATTTCGTTTGAAATCTTTATTGATATTATTGTTCTCTCCAGGAGCTTGGTGCTCGTTTTCTAATATATTTGTCGCGGTTGACCATGAGTTTTTCCAATCGTTGTTATCACAATCCCAATCTATTCCTTGATGATTTTACCGAATGAACTGAGTACTGAATGTGTATTTGCCATAATGAACATTACGTGTGCAACATATGGATAATAATCTACCTACTTTTCTGAAGCCCCATAGAACATTCACAATATATATGGGTGTCAATTTGATTTGATGAAGTGTTTTCTGTGCCGTGTATGTCAATTCGTCATTTGTTGCAATTCTGTTGCTAGTTTTTTTCTTCGAATAATCGGATTTCAATTTCTTCTTGCTTTTTTGCATCTTTTTTATTATTCATCACAAAACCATGAAATGAGTCGCGAAAAATACCCCAAAAGAACATAAGATCTAATATATATATACAAGTAGGTCAATATATCATCAATTAGGAGCAAAGAAAAGACGAACAGATTATTTTTTTTATTGTTCATGCTTTTTTTGCTATGACGTTCTTTTCCCAGTTAATCGTACGTTTTAAGTGCACCTTTGTATTTGTGCACCTGTTCAATCACTGGCATGTATTACAACAGATAATAGCGGTAGATAAAGAGGTTTTCTGTATATAAAAATGCAACAATTGAGGCATTTACAGAACAAACGGATTAACTTATGAAAATTAAGAATTGATGTATGATTGTCAACGAGATACCTATCGAACAAAATTCAAATAAAGAAAATGAAGACATTCATGGGCAACTGTACAGTTTTCAACAATGAGGGAAATCCTTACCGTACGGTTGGATATAAAATGCCCTTACATGAAAAATATGAAACAATTCAATCAAGAAAACTAACGATCTAATGTAAAACAGAAAATTAACGAAAAACAAATATGACAGAGATGAACCGACAACCAGTGAACTATAGGCTCCTGAGTCAAAGGTACATACAGGATGTGGCGAGGTTGATCATGTTCTTGAGCGTTAACACTTTCCCTAACCTGGGACAGTAGTGACCAAGCACATAAGAACAAACTAGAAAAGTCAGTTGAAGAAGGATTTCCTCATCAGATCAACACAAAGAAGAAAAATACCAAAATTCAACACAGACCGGACTTGACATTTTATTTATCCACCATTCATTTCTTACAAGAAACATATCACTAAGTGCGAATTTGATAGTACTCACAGTTACTAAAAGCTAGTTCAGAGCCAAAAACAACTAACTAGATATATCATGTATCTAAGGCGATAGACGCATCCACGGGACTGGAGGGTCTGGCCACCTTTTCTTGAGAAAAATTTGGTTGATTATAACTGAATTTAACATTTAAGAGTCTGCGAAGAAATGGTTTTACTTTCAAATTCTTAAGCAAACATTGAAATACTATACAAAGCAAATGTTTTTTACATTCAATTTGGCATTTACTCAGATTTTGTAATCAACAAATTACAACATAACTAGAATTACATTTTTTTCAAGTGAAGTTTCGGATGTATAAAGACCTGTTGGTGACTTTCTGCTGTTGTCTGCTCTATGTTCGTTTTTTTTTTTGTCTCTTTGACACATTCCCCATTTCCATTCTCAATTTTATATCCACGTTTATTTTCCTTTAAGAGACTGGTTTCTCTATATACAAAATTATACATATGTTATCATTATGTTAAATCTTAACGATCATACTGCCTGTAGATACTTTTGTTTTGCATTGCACAAGTCGTGTCCTCTTTGACAGCCCATGCCGTGGCAATCAAATACTCAATTCCATGGAATGTGTTTTAGTTGATTGTAGTCTCTGATACATGATTGTTTTATACTGATTGTTTATGATTTTCAGTATCTGCGAGAACTCTCAAATTGTACTTTCGTGGTAATTTGACTTGTTGATAAGTATTTAGTATGATGATATATCTTCACGTATGTCCTCGTACTGTGAACAACATGTATATATTTGGAAAAAAAAGTGCCACTGTTTCTATATCTTTTTTTATCTATATTGTATTCGTATTGTGTCATAAATGAAATTCATTCGATCAGTGTTTTTGTTTAAACGCCTTTTGGATGGAGTTAAGCCTTTTGAATTAATATACTATTGTGCGTCGTCTTAGGTTGTAATTTACATTACTGTCTCAGGTAATGATGAATATTGGCGCCTTTAAAACGTTTAACATCGCTGCTTTCTAAGACAGGAGCCTGTTGTTCTGATGTTGTCTTTTATTTGTGTTGTTTATAAGTGTTTTTGTTTAGATTAGACCGTTCATTTTATTGCGCAAATTGTTTTATGCTTGTCATTTTGGGTCCTTTATAGCTGGACTTCAGTTTGAGCCAATGCTCAGTGTTGATTGCCTTTCTTTGAACTATAATTGGTAAAATTTTCTTCAATTTTGATCTGAATGGAGAGTTATCTGATTGGCATTTAAATTACATTTTCTTATTTATATTTACCAATAAATACAACACAATGTTAAAGCTGTAAGTTAAAGTGAACTTTTGAATTTTGACCATTTATTGGATTATGTTATTCGATGAATATACTTTTTAACAGAATTGTGTTACGAATCAGGAATATGACAGTTGCTTTCAATTCGCTTTACGTATTTAACGTTGAAATTAGCCATTTTCTTGTCGTTCGGTAAATTTGCTATTTTGCTTAGAAGACCAAGGTGAAAATGATGTACACCAGACGCACGCTTTGTCTACACTATATTCAACAAGCAAAGTCAAACTATCTCTCCAATCCACACTACAATTTTCAGTTAATTTCTAATGCAAAAGAACATGATACTTAAGTTAATTTTCCGTGTGCAAATTGTTTTCTTTTAATTTTTTTTTTAATTTTTAAATATTTTATTTCTCTGGTTGTGAACAATGTCCCTTAGCGCTACAAGAATGACGCTAATGTTCCTCCCTGTGTTGTTAATTGCTAATGAAACCAGGGGACTTGATTAGGAAAATATATCTTATATTTATATCTTGTGTTAGTTGCATTTTACAAAATATTCATTTTCTCAAAAATAGATTATCTAGATGATATAACGTTTGTGTTTCAATTTCATTTTTTAGAACTAACAACATGTTCACAAATTTAGTTCTCTTTTCTGACCAATAAAAACATTTATAAATCACAAAACAAATCATTGTTATGACATGATTAAGTGGATTATATTCAACATCTTTAATTTTCATATCCAAGTACTAGATTTTTAAGACAGAAGACATGTTGATCTATATTAGAATAAATAAATATGTCATAAATTATTGACCAATAATATTTCACCCATTGACATTCAAAGAAAAGATGATTATAGTTATCACATTTGGAACAAACCACACAATTTGGATTATCAGATATTTTCCAACGGTGCAAATTATGATTAATTGCTGTAATATTATGCAGTAATTTCCATCTAAACATTTTCATTCTATTATCTTTTAAAAAATGGAATGTAAAAGTAAGGTTCTTCTTTATAAAATAAATAAATCTTTTTTAATGAAATTTTGTTCAGATTGAAATACAATCCACGGCTGTTCATCTGTATATCTTGTTGAATATGAATTTTAGTATTTGTGGATGTTTTACTCTTTAGTTTTTCTCTCCAAGATTTGGGTATAGCTTTACGTCAAATACATGTTTCTGCTATCCAATTTTTTTCCTTTTTAGTTTGAAAGATTTTTTGAGAAATTTCTCCTTTATCGTCGATTATGTCGTTAATAAAAATTCTTCTATCCAATGTTTAAAGTACAAACTTTTGACTTAATTCTTAATACATGTAATATATTGATTTCCTACGGAAGCCCTGGAGTGACATGCAAAAATAAAATTACAACTTGTGCGCACGAGTAACACAACTCGTGCGCACGAGTTGTACAACTTCTACGCACAAGTTACACGTGATCTTATAGACATGCGCTATTTTGCTAAAGAGACTACTTTATGGAACGCCGTAGCTGCCAAATACGAACAGATGTTTATATACATGAATGCCGTACTTTTCAATATCTGCACATACTTTTCAATATCTGCACATATTGTTTCTATATATACACATATTTTTCATATATATGAACAAAGTTTACTTTAAATGCATTTACTTTATATATATAAATATATATATATAAAATAACTGACTAAATAGTCAACGATTAATCTTACAGGGCTATGGATCACGTAATATGATTCTGTACACTACAAATATAATATATCATAAAATTGAGAATGGAAATGGGGAATGTGCCAAAGAGACAACAACCCGACCATAGAAAAAAACAACAGCAGAAGGTCACCAACAGGTCTTCAATGTAGCGAGAAATTCCCGCACCCGGAGGCGTCCTTCGACTGGCCCCTAAACAAATATATACTAGTTCAGTGATAATGAACGCCATACTAATTTCCAAATTGTACACAAGAAACTAAAATAAAATAATACAAGACTAACAAAGGCCAGATGCTCCTGAGTTGGGACAGGCGCAAAAATGCGGCGGAGTTAAACATGTTTGTGCGATCTCAACCCTCCCCCTATACCTCTAGCCAATGTAGAAAAGTAAACGCATAACAATACGCACATTAAAATTCAGTTCAAGAGAAGTCCGAGTCTGATGTCAGAAGATGTAACCAAAGAAAATAAACAAAATGACAATAATACATAAATAACAACAGACTACTAGCAATAAACTGATATGCCAGCTCCAGACTTCAATTAAACTGACTGAAAGATTATGATTTCATCATATGAACACCAGGCACAATCCTTCCCGTTAGGGGTTTAGTATCATGTATATAACAAGTCAAAAAGGGTACAACATCACCATTAAATAACTATAAAATGAACAAATATTAGATATTTCGGCACTTATCCTAGATGAGACATTTGATTAAACGTCCACGTTGCGATCGGGATCGGTAGTTGCTTCATTATAAAAATGCCTTAAAATTAAACGGACTCCAGGACCCGGTTGCACGAACGTTAGTTAAATTTAACTAACCGTTATCTCGGCTTTAACGCGACGTTAAATTTAACGAGGGATTAAAAGCGTTGCACAAAAGTTAACAAGCAGTAAACTGACAGTTAGTTCCCCAGATTTACAGATTTAACTAAGCCCGAGGGGTAACATTAAATATTTAACAGTCAGTTAAAATCAAAGATGGCAAACCAGTTATTGTTTGGTAATGTTTTTGCACTGCGAAAACAGCGAGTATATCGCGATAGGATAGAGCTGGCCACCCTTAGCACTTGATAGACAGATACGATCAAGGTTTCGATTCAAAAGAGAATCAATCCAATTTATATCAGATTTGCTACGGAATGATTTGTCCCACACCACAAGAAGGAGTCAGCCAATTTCAGTTGAAATGCAGGTATACTCTTTAGAATATTATTATTCTTTTGTAAGAGTTAACCAAAGATTCATTTTTCTTAGTTACAAAGAAAATCTCTCTCTATATGTGTACTGTTCAGTTTGATGATAAGAAAAGTCTCCATTCAAACATAAACATTACAAAAAATAATTGAAAAATGACTACAAACATGGATTTAATCATCTCTCCCACCACAATCTATCCTAGTATATAATTCCACACACACCAACACACAATAGATCACAATAGCTGTTTCATGGGCTTCGATCGTCAATGAAAATGCGGATGTATCACCCCCTCTTTTTCTAGCTTAATTGTCACACAAGACACACGAGTTTGATATTATGTTTTCCCCGATGGAAGTTATAAATATATAATCCAACTCCGGTGTAATTATAAAACAAAATATTGTAGCAGTTTCAAATTTTTCCAAATTTCCATCTAGCAGTTTAGATATGTATGTGTGCTTTTTTTAAAAACAACAGTGCTTTATATCACGTCCGCAAGCTGGGTCATTTAATAGGTCGTTAATTTTTTTTTGAAGGTAATGAAAACGAAACTTAACAAAGGAGAAACGAAGTGGTTTCGTTTCTGATTTTAGTTATTATCCCAATGATATTACACTGTCTTATATACTTCGGAAAACTATACTGTCGTCACTGTGACCTAGAGCTTAATCAACTGTAGAAGTCTGAGAATTTAATTGTTTCGAAGGGATTCAAAAAAAAAATAATTATATAAAAGAATGGGTTTAATTGTATGATCAAATACGTTGAGGCTGTTTTTTATATTTGGATTCAGTGACAAGAAGTCCTTTCGAAGCTTGTAGTATGCGTTCAATGCCTTATTGTACAATTCCTTCTAAGCAAAGGAAAAAATCCTGATGCACTAAATGATATATACCTAAATATTAACAATGTAGAACACAATCTATCAACATGTCATTAAAATAAAAATTATGTTTTATGTGCCTGCCTGCCTTGTTAAATAAATCATGTATAGGTCTCTCATTTCTGTATTCTTTTTTTTCGCTCATTATTATTTTTTTTAACATAATGGCTACTTTTTTACTTAGGTATTATGCACATTGCCTTTTTTGTAATCAGAAGTTGTTTACCCAATTATTTATTTTTTTCAGTTTATCTTTCAATTTCTACCCACAAGCACTTGTCTCTCAGTTTGATAATTTTATTTACCAAAGGCAAATATGTTATATATATTTCAAAATGACCTAGAGCTTAAGTATAATACACATGTGTAATAATAAATTGCTGCTGTAACAAATGCTCTCCTCTCAAAGAAGAACCAGTTTATTAAATGGCCAGCACGTCAAGAAGAAAGGGATCGAAATAAGCAGGATTTCTTCCGTGGAGGTTTATTTCCAGGAGTGATTGGGTGTATCGATGATTTTCAAAGGGTCAGACTTTTTATCTCGAATTACTACCGATGGTAGGTTAAATACCAAATTTATGATCATTTATGACAAACGCGATGATTTTAGTTTTCCTATAGTCAAATTTCCATTTATATGTAGCAACATCCCAGCGGCACCAGCATATGAAAATATGTGTCTCAATTAATACATTACTCTAGAGCTAGCTCAACTTACGTTGATTTTGTTGATTTTGTTAAGCGAGGACTACTGCTACTAAGTCATTATAATAACCTTCCATCATTATCGGACTTAACAAAGAAATAACACAACGGATAACGTATTCGGTGCAGAAAATGATTACCTTTCCAGAGCACCTGATTTCACTCCCGGTTTTTAGTGGAGTTCCTGTTGTTTCTTATTTATTTTTTTCTGTTGTAAATGTCTGTTGGTTTTATGAGTCTTTGTTTACTCCTTGGTTTTGATTGTTATTGTCTTGTTAACCGTTGCATGCCATTTTTTGGCACATTACGATCTCTCGTGCAGTCGACGAAATTGATTTCAGCTATTTTTAAGATTTAACATCGTAAGGGTTGTCAAGTTAAATTTACTATTTATACCTGTTTTATTGTAATAGTACATTGACAACTTGCATTATATTTTTAGTTTATTTGTGTGTCTTTTGACAAGAGTTTTTTTTATGAACACTATTTATTAGACCTTTTTTCTGAAACAATTGTTGTCATTAACAGGCTTACTGGAAAATGATTTTTTTATTCTCGTATGGACTCAGTTGCCGTGCTCGATATGATGTTTTAAAACGAAAGGTTGCACACGGCTGTACTCGTAATCATTCTTTACATTTATTCTGCCTTTAAATCGGGATTTTTTTAATTTATTTTGGTAATGTAAACCAGCATTTCGACTACTTTATAAATCTTTCTAGTGACATTATTAGTTCTTTTCATGTCAAATTCATCCCCGTTACAAAACGATTCCAATTCTTGTCTTATATGTTCTTGTATTAGTTTGATTTTTATAGTTCGCTCTTATGTTGTACTATTCACAGGTTAGGGGAGGGTTGGGATCCCGCTTACATGTTTAATCCCACATTATGTATGTATGTGCCTGTCCCAAATAAGGAGCCTGTAATTCAGTGGTTGAATATTGTTATATATTTATATTGGACTGGATTTTAACCAATTCCCTGACTGGCTGCGATATTTTAGAAGAAAAATGCCTATATGCAGCTTGACGTCAATGCTCGATCATACCTGAGAAATTTAAATCACACACATTGAACCTTCATTTCAAATTATCGAAACATTTATCGGGATCGGGATTTTTCACAAAATATATCCGGGATTCCGGGATTTTCTAATTTTAAAACCGGGAAATCGGGATGAGACCCCCCCCCCCTTATATGAACGGGTCATAATTTATATGCAAAAATACATGAATGGATCGGATTTTTGGTCTCGAGCAATATCATTAGGGGGTGTTCAAATTTAAGCGTTCACTTGTACCCCCCCCTCTCCCGTGTGTGCAGTGGGCCTTCAGGCATCACCAGCCGGTGCATAACGACATGCTTGATGAAGTAAAAGTTAATGCTTTAACCCAATCTATGTATACCTCAGCAAGAGTTAATCCTCTTTGTATACACCAAAAACTTTAATTTCAACAACAAGCAAACTGCGGTTTTTACGAGTCTATAATATTGATCGCATTAACAAGGATATTACCTCCTTGTCTGTAATTAACTATGAACTGTACAATGTTATGTATTAGAGATGAAATATCCCTTGACGAAATATCTTGCGAAATATCTGAAAGTTCACAAGCTCATCTATCTGGTTTTCGCAGTAACTAGACTCAACTGAGGGTTCTAAGAAAGGTATAAGGTGAACATCATTTGCTCTGGGTAAATTGTACCTTTCAGTATAGTTTTCTAAGTAGCTCTGAATCTCTGCATGCATATTTTTAGCTTTCTCTACCAAACCAACTGCAAAAACAGTCAAGCGAATGTAAAAAGTGGTATATTAAAAGAAAGATGGTATGATATGTTGTATATATGATAAATTAATTGAGTCAGGCACCGTTTAGTCCCCCCATGAGTTTATTTGGCTATTATCTTAACAATTATAAGAAACGATTTCTGAGTTGTGGTCCCTTAGGGAGCAACCATTTGATTTTCTAGAGGGAGGGCATGGATTTTACCCCCGGACACACTTTGCGAAAAACAAGCATTTTCTTTCGCAACAAGGCAAAAACAAATTTGTTATTTCAATTATACCGTTGAAGCAAGTAAACTATGATGAAAAAACATTTTTTTTTAAATTTCGGAAATTTTTCCAAAATTGTAGAAGCAAACTATTTTTTTTTTCAAAAAAATCCACCCACCCCACCCCTCCAATCCCATCCCAACTCGAACACTCGCATATCCTCCCCCCACCAACTCCCCCCTTCCCCCGATTTTCAAATGGTTGCTCTCTTAAAGGTCTGTTTTCGTCGATTTTGGTTTATAACTCTGATTATGTTGCATAGCCCTGATTAATTAAGCCTCAAATGCTGGCTATTCTGTAATTACTTGCTGAAGTGCTGTTTAATTCAAAATGTATTCATTGTTTTTTTTTTGTATATTAAATTACCCCATTTTTTTGCAGTTATTCTTTATTTCTTATTCCCCATTATTCTCTGTTTTAAATATTTTGCCCATTTCTCTCCGTATTCTTTTTGTGATTCATTCTTGCCAATTATTCTCTTTTCTGTAAACCCCCATCCACACCCTTATGGTCATAGTTACCCTTGGGTTGGCCCACGGTTGCTCCTGTTCCGAGGCGATGCAAAAGAAATTTGTGTTGTGACGAAAGCTTTATTTGTATTAATGTATTGTCTCATACAACGTGAAAACAATAAAAAAGAAAAAGATGCATCTCATCTTAAAACTTAACAGATTTTTATATAAGCAATCAATCAGTCAATTTTATTGTCATATATAAAACATCTATAATGCTCGTGTTGAAGGCCGTATCTTGACTTATAATTGTTATTTTTTTAAAACATTGTGACTTGGATGGAGAGTTGTCTCATTGGCACTCTTACCACATGCATGTATTCTTATTTCTATATATACATTATGTTTGTATAAGAAAGTAGTCTTGAAGGGCTAACTTTTTTTTTACTTTCGACTCGGCTATTAATTAATGGGGGTGGCCTCTTCTGTGTACACACGTTTTAAAAGATGACGTCACGTCATGTTCTTGATATAAGTGTACATGATTGGTACGTCAACATTGGAGTTGGATTATACACTCGAGTTTTACTGGAAATTCAGACTTTTTAATCGATAGACATTCAGTGAAAAGTCAGAATGACTATAAACATGTTCATATGTATGATTTTAGAAAACGTCAAACTTGTAATCATGCAATCTAAAGGAAAAAAAAAGGATTTAGTGTGTTCAATAATCGCTTGCTCTGTTAGATTGATATTTATATATGCTTTGGATTTCAAATATTTTGGCCACGAGCATCACTGAAGAGACATGTATTGTCGAAATGCGCATCTGGTGCAACAAAATTGGTACCGTTGATTTTATTGAGCACAGTCGCTTGAATTTTAGTGATATATGTATAGAAAAAATAAATAAAAAAAATACTGTTATATGTATAATATAGGGGCATAACAGTATTTTTTTAAAAAATTTTCCATACATATATCACTAAAATTCAAGCGACTGTGGATTGAGTACATACAAACAGAAGGAATAACCAGTATTTGAAAGGTAAGTTCTTTTTTTTTCGAAATCGTAAAAAATGTGGTTATTTTGCATTTTGTGACGTCATTAAAATGACTGTAACCCCAGGGTTTGTGAACAAAACAAATAGATACATGACAATAAAGAAAGATTGGCTAACTAATACGTGTATCTGTATATTTCATATAAAGTTATTTAGCATATGCATAATAAAATCACAGTCGCTTGAATTGAATTTTAGTGCGACTGTGATAAAATAATCGTACTCTCAAACACTGGAGGCATAGTGGACTCAAAACTACAGGATATTCCACTAAAATTTGGCTTGTCCTTCATCATTTCAATGAATTTTTCTTCCACGGCTGATGTTGGCTTTGGTGCCGGCCCTCCTCCAGTCCTCTGTTTTTTTACTTCACTATATATTTTTTTGGCATTCTGTTGTAAGTTTCCCCATTTATATATTACTTGCTTCGTCGTTCTTTTTTGAAATCCCAATGTTGCGTTAATTTTAGAACATATTTCTGCCCACTTTTTATTTTTTTTTTGTTATTTGTTATGGTGTTTGTTTGCTTTGATTTTAACATGAACTCATCCTTTTCTACAAGTTCTTGCAATAGAGTTATTTCTGAGATGCTCCAGTTTGGTTGCCTTTCTCTCTTAGACGCCATGTCTGCCAAAAGTACGCGAAATTGCGCGAGGTCGAACATAACTGATTGTTTAATACCAAACTACTAGTTAAACGTAAATTAGTAAACTCAAACGTAACTAACTGTTGTGCAACGGATTTTTAATCAATAGTTACGTAACTTGCAATTGAAATTTAAACTAACAGTTAAAGGCTTAACAGTTAGTTAAACTAACTGACGTTCGTGCAACCGGGTCCAGGTTTAAGGAATGTAGTCCTTCCGCAACGGATGAATTCAAGGAATTAAAATATTATGGTGAAAAATTCTTAGATTTCCAAAATGAAAACAAAAGATAGAGATGACTATTGTCAAAACTGAATACAGGCTCTTACAAATTAAAATATGTGTATCAAAATTGTTATGATTTATACAGCGTACCGAATCAACCTGTGAATTGCAGTCATTTCAGTTGTAGTCAATTTGTACGAGGCGAGAGACGTGTTTATCAATTAAGACAACCTAATGAAGAGGTTGCGAATTTTAAACACAATAACACTCCTCAGTAAGAGTTTATGTAAGGATCAAATGCGTTCGAAGAAAATTGACTGACTGACTTCCACTGTTTGACGTCCAATCATTCCTCCCACATTTACTTCTATAGTAACTGACATTCAACGGCAGATATCTAGTATACGTCATTCTTTCTGAATGACTGTTGATAGATAAGTTAACATCCTTCATATTAAAAATAGATTAACAATGTATCCATTACTCGGTACTATAAGGTGAGTTGGTTAAAAGGCGTCGAATGTAAATACATGTAAAGATAACTAAAAACCCGAACGCCATGAAAATTTTTAAATGGCACAATCAAAAGCTTAAACACATTAAACAAATGGAGATTGGCTCTCAAAAATGACGACTTCAGTATTTATACTAAAGGAATTTATCATGTTGAACTCACTTTAAATGAAGCTAATACTAACAATGACCACTGCCCCCTTCCTCGATCTTGATATCTTTATTACTAACGGAAAGCTGAATACAAAAATGTATGATAAAAGAGATGATTTTTCATTTCCTATCGTTAATTATCCATTTTTAGATGGCGACGTTTACTTGTCACCATCTTATGGTGTTTATATATCTCAACTTGTACGACTCACTCGTGTATGTAACAATGTATTAGATTTTAGCGAAAGAAATTTATGGTTTACTGCAAAATTATTACACCAGGGATAACTAGTCAAAACATTGACTACATTTTATCATCGGTATAAGGAAATAATTCGTAAATATAACTCAACATGCAGACATCTTATACGTTCTGTATTTCACATCCAATATTTTATGGTAACATTCCTTACAAAGCACAAACATGTCAGTATTTACCTCAAAAGCTTACAAAACCTTTAAATAGGCTTATTAAGAAGGGATATAGTTACGATACTGTTGTCAGGTCATTAAAGATTGCATGTTTTGACTTTAATATTGATTCACTTATAGGGTCTTTGCATCGGAACTAAAAACATTTTTTTCAAAACACAGTTGTTGGCATGACACGGGTTATATTATTCTCATATATTTTATGATAGTATGATACTTAACTCCTAACGGGAGAGATTGTGTCTGATATTCATATGATGAAGACATAATCTTTCAATCAGTTTAATTGAAGTCTGGAGCTGGCATGTCAGTTAACTGCTAGTAGTCCGTTGTTATTTATGTATTATTGTCATTTTATTTATTTTCCTTTGTTACATTTTTTTTTAATTTCTTTTATTCTGACATCGGACTCGGACTTCTCTTGAACCGAACTGAATTTTAATGTGCGTATTGTTATGCGTTTACTTTTCTACCTTGGCTAGAGGTATAGGGGAGGGTTGAGATCTCATAAACATGTTTAACCCCACCGCAATTTTGCGCCTGTTTAAAGTCAGGAGCCTCTGGCCTTTGTTAGTCTTGTATGATTTTTAATTTTAGTTTCTTAAAAATAATTCGGAGTTTAGTATGACGTTCATTAACACTGTACTAGAATACATTTTTTAAGGGGCCAGCTGAAGGACGTTTACGGGTGCGGGAGTTTCTCGCTTCATTAAAGACCAATTGGTGGACTTTGGCTGTTGTTTGCTCTATGGTCGGATTGCTGTCGCTTTGACACATCCCCCATTTCCTTTCTCAATTTTAACTGATATTTTCCGGAAATTTTGCCCGACAGATCGGAAATATTTTCAATCGATTATTTAAGACCATGTAAACAATGATGAAAAAAAAAGATTTATATCCTCTCTTGATGTTCATAATATCAAAATACAATGAAATAACAACAAAGCACTTATCAAATTAATGTCAAGACAGATGTAGTCTTAAACATGTTAAAATTAAAACTATTTCAGTTGATTGTACAGTGATATATCTGATCAGAATGAGGATAAGATAAAAAGATAAACGGCTCAGACTGCCATTCATGAATTACATGAGTTGTATAAATGATTGATGTGTCCTTTCATTTTATTATTATCATGTTATTAAAATAAACCGGTGAAAATCATGTTAACCACATCTACTGAAGTAAAACATTGTAAAACGATTATAAAAATTTTAATGGTAAATATTTAAAAAATAATACTGTCTATATTTCTCATCAGTGTTATATTCTTTCATTTGCATACAAACAAAATAGCCGTGATATTGTGATTTGTTATAATAATTAACGTTTTAGTGTATCAGTGAATTTTGTCTTATACAATACATCACGCCCTAAAAAATTCTTTTTTAACGGAAATTCGACCCTACAATTTTCTTAGGGCATGTTTAAACTAAAATGTTTAACATGTATTCTTCCATTAAAAAAAACAAGGTGTGTGTTCTTGGATGCATTCAACTCCTCAACTAAGCATCTTTTCAGATTCTGCCGCTGCACTAAAACGAATGGATAACAACTGTCATATTCCTTACTTGGTCCCGGCATTTTTTTTTAATTCATAAAATGGTGGATTAATCTAATTTGAATACTGACATAAATTTTGCATCCCGATAGAGAACATATTATTTACAATTCTCATGACTTCACTGATTAATCTGAACTTCTGATTAATTTGAGAAAAATGTACACTGTATAGAAGTATTTATTTGGTTTTTGCAGCTTCCGATTTAATTATGATACAAAGGATGACCATGTATTAAAAAGGATACACCATAAAGTCTCTTAAGAATGAATGACTTTTATTAAACATTTTATATTCTAATTTTTGTCGCAAGTTCCGGTTCCTATTTACATTTTATTACATACAGTTATTTATACAAGTAAAAAAGACGCATAAGATACCAAAGGGAAATACTAACTCATAAGTCGAGGACAAGCTGAAAACGCCTTGAAACATAACTAGTTCAAACAGTCTATAAAACACAACTTAGAAAACACAACAGCACGAGACCAACTCAACCAAAGATCATGATGTCATCGTCTTAAAAATGTTGAAAGAACAATCATGTTATCATATAAAAAAATAATTAAATGACAAAGTCAAAAGCTCAAACACATCAAACGGATAACAATTGTGATAGTCCTGATTTTGTATACACGCTATTTACAGTAGTAGAGATTATTAATAAAAAAATTGTCTTCACATTTGAAATATCATGAAAAATGCACAATAATATTGTTATTTTCAACCAATATACATGATATATGCATTAAAATATATTCTAATGAGACAAATAAAAACATATGTATATTTTTTAAATTAAATGAATTAAAAAACATAATATAAGACATTTATGGAAAAATGCTAATATCTGTTTAAAACAAATATAATTTGCAAAGAGAACTTCTATGTTATGGTCGTCTCATGCTTCATATTGTTGACACCTCGAAACTTCATTTTTTATTTATCTATTCCTGATTTATAGAAAAATAATCGAACCTATTGACGAGTATTAATCTAATCAACAACACGTCTTATTTCCACTTACGTCCTAGTTTGTGTTTATGTATTAGATACAATACAAAGGTAACATAGAAACAGGCCGGTAACAACCGTTGCCGGATATTTTTTCTGCACGAGTAGTCAGGTCAAGGTCCGACTGACTACAAGTGCAGACAAACTATACGGCAGGTTGTTTCCGGCCTATTTTTTGTTACCTTTGTTTTGTATCTGACTTGTACGACGTTTCAGGAAGGAAGTAGTATATGTTGCATTTAGAAGAGGAAGCAAAACTAAACATATTAAAAACTTCAATGGCCATATACCAGTTAACGTAAGTTACAGTTTAAACACATTTTTTGTTCACTTCCCTTAAGCCGAGAGTTTTTTTCTTCTAAAAAAACCCACAGAATTTAATAACTTTATAAAAATGGAACCAATTGAAGGAAAAGATGAAGGTTGTTCACATTTGATACTTTTAAGAATGCAACGTCGCTAGTAAAGTAATTTATAAAAAAAACACAGAGCTACCATTTGAATTTTTTTATTGTTGAAAAAACAGAAGGGAAAGTGGGGAGGAGGTAATCAATTTAAAATAAACAGAATTGATATTTGTTTTTTGTATAAAAAGTGCAGGATATGCCATTCTACTCCCCTCCCCCCAATTTCCTCTTAAAAAAACCTGGATGTTGTCTTGTTTTTAGATATATAAATAGCCATTGTTTTGTAATTTGTTTTAATAGTTCATACATATAGTTGTTTTATATGTCTCTGATAGTGTTTTAACACGTGTCACTAAATGATCCAATCGCAGCTTACCGTGCAAAATTGATGACATTAGTTGAATGATTTTTCTTCACGATTTGCTGCATATTTGAACATGTTTTATACTGACACTTTTTATTTATAGGATCAATTGTGCATTGGTGAGTTGATAGGGATTTTATCTTTTGATTAGTTTTTTTTTTATATGTATATTTCCTGTCTTTTGTTATTGAAATATAAACGTCGGTACCAGCATTTCATTAATTTTAGCATTGTCCAGAATACTATTCATGTCCATATGTTGAAGGGAAAAAATACTTACGGACCGACCATTTAGTTCAAAACGGGGTATGGTATCTTCTTTTCTGAGTGAGAACTTTATTTATTTTTCCATAAAATTGGGGATCAAACTATTTTTTAGAAAAAAGACATACCCCCCTTTTTTAAAAGTTAAATGGTCAATCCCTTAGTGTACTGATACATGTGATATAAATAGTAATTTACTGGAATTGTTTGAAATATAGTTGTAGATGCTAACGCTAATATTTTAATAAAAAAGACAGGAAATATGTCGGTGAAACAAAAAGTTCAAATCTAATTGAAATCTAAAGTGCCCATGAACTCATTGATCATGCACGAGTGATTCTATTCATAAAAACTGTCTGTGTAACAACTAAAAAGTGTCCGTGTATCATCTAAAAAGTGTCCGTGTAACACCCGTTAAGTTACTGTTGTTCTATAGCTCTGCTGGGGGTAAAGTCGTACAACATGTGATACACTTTAACGGTATTAACACCTTGATAGTTCTGATCGAATCTCGAACACCTCTGTTCTTCCCTTTTCTTTAGGTTAACCAGCATATAAGTCACAAAAGCTTATACTATTGACGTAATAGCAATAAGCATAATATAGTGTAGGATAGGAATAAATCATAAACACGCAGCTTGTGTACTATTGTTTGTCTGTTTGTCTTTTTCATCTTTAGCCATGTCGTTGTCAGTTTATTTTCGATTTATGAGTTTGACTGTCACTCTGGTATCTTTCGTCCCTCATTGTTTTGCCATTTCCTTTTTATGTATATAAATGTCCTCAATAGCAGTGTTACAATCAAATATAGGGCAATAAAACATTTCTTTGAAATGAAATATTAAGTTCTCAGAAATGCATAATAAAGTATATCGACACATAAAAAGTAACAAGCGTACACATGTACAAGTAGAAACAACTTGTTATTCATTCAGATCAAATATGCTACAAATATATATATATATACAAAATTATATATGGTATGAGTGCCAATGAGACAACAATTCAGCAAAGTTCAAATGAAGTGGATGTAAGTAGTTATAGAAACTGTGCAGCCTTCAATAATGAGAAACAAAACTGTGCCGTAAAGTAAGCTGCAAAAGGACCTGAAATGATAATCATGAAACAATTTAATTGAGAAACAAAACGGCTTAACTTATAAAAAAAAACCAAAACAATTTGCGAAAAAAAAATAAGACCTACATGAATCAACGACAACCAATGATCCCAAAACATTCAGAATGCGACGGGATTAAACTAGTTTGACTGCACCAACCAACTACTTGAACATGTTAAACTAACAACTGAAATCGGATTTCTAATTATGAAAGAATAATTTTCTATCGTAAATAGTTATCGTGACGTTTTACATAAAGGTGAATATAAAAATTAACCATTCCAAACCAAAAACACATTGGTCATATAAATAGATAATTTGGATTTCCTAGTAGTCAGTTCAAATTTAGAAATACCCGCTGAAGGGTAATCAAATAGAGATAGGGCGATGTGGTATGATTCTTCATGAGGCAAGTATCCATCAAATAGAGATAGTACGTTGTGGTATGATTCTTCATGAGGCAAGTATCAACAAGAGGACTATTATGTAGGGTAATCAAATAGAGATAGGACGTTGTGGTATGATTCTTCATGAGGCAAGTATCAACAAGAGGACTATTATGTAGGGTAATCAAATAGAGATAGGACGTTGTGGTATGATTCTTCATGAGGCAAGTATCCACAAGAGGACTATTATGTAGGGTAATCAAATAGAGATAGGACGTTGTGGTATGATTCTTCATGAGGCAAGTATCAACAAGAGGACTATTATGTAGGGTAATCAAATAGAGATAGGACGTTGTGGTATGATTCTTCATGAGGCAAGTATCAACAAGAGGACTATTATGTAGGGTAATCAAATAGAGATAGGACGTTGTGGTATGATTCTTCATGAGGCAAGTATCAACAAGAGGACTATTATGTAGGGTAATCAAATAGAGATAGGACGTTGTGGTATGATTCTACATGAGGCAAGTATCAACAAGAGGACTATTATGTAGGGTAATCAAATAGAGATAGGACGTTGTGGTATGATTCTTCATGAGGCAAGTATCCACAAGAGGACTTTTATGTAGGGTAATCAAATAGAGATAGGACGTTTTGGTATGATTCTTCATGAGGCAAGTATCCACAAGAGGACTATTATGTAGGGTAATCAAATAGAGATAGGACGTTGTGGTATGATTCTTCATGAGGAAAGTATCCACAAGAGGACTATTATGCAAACAACTATATGCGTTTCACAGTCTTCGACATCGAGCAGAATCCATACTCCATAGTAAAGTATAAAAGGCCTCTTATGCATAAGGTGAAAAACGCATTCTAAAAAAATCTTGGAAAGAAGTAAAATCACAAAAAAATGCTGTTGAACTGATGTTGTGCCCTTAATAAATCAGAACAAGTTCGATCAAACAAAAATAAGAGTTTATGTTACCTTTTCGAATGGCACCTCAACAGAAACAACTGAGTTACTGACCACATAGTATAAAACCGAACATACATTCAACATGTTCAAACTATACTTTGAAATGAATGCCCACTACATTAGTAACAAATTTAAGGGAAACATATTTGGTTATTTTTCTGGTGTTTTGTCATTATTACTCAATTTATTTCACTTGACTGGGCGGAGTTTAGCCGGTTCGCTCATAATAAACCAGTCCATCTATAGATAGGTGTTTTAGAATAAACTCATCAATGAAGTGTCCAGTCATTCTTTTGTAAATTCCTTTGATGACACTGATAGGTGATTAGAAATCAGTTATAATTAAAACGGCAGTCATCCTTATCACACACATCTTAAAATAGACAGTCCTTATGCAAATTAAAACGAAGTGCATTATATAATCGTTGGTTATGCCTCGACTTCATCCAGGTTTAGTTATGGATTGTATAAAATGAGAGTGATTTATACATGATCACCAGTTAGACGAACCATTACATGCCTGTTAGTAGAGGCAATTGCAGTTATAAAGTCGTCGAGCTTAGTTCGATACTACACGGAATGTAATTAACCAATCAAATTTGATTAAACTGTTGAATATTTATACTAATAAAATTAATTAAACTCTTTCAGAAAAGCTAATTTACATAACATGCATAATGACGATGTTTCCTTCGCCATACTTGTAACGTGCATATAAATTATAAAACTCATTCATTTTTGTAGAATGTTTATCCGAAAATGCATGTTCAATTATCTATATACATCAATTGTAACGTTTTGCGGACTCCAGACATTCCATCAATATACATTCATTTCGAGGACATGATGTCTTCGGTGTGACATTATTTCTTTTCATTGGTCTATTGAATTAATACTGATAGAACGTCTAGCGTATGTTTACATCCTATCAAAACGATCGTATTATCAGTATTTCATTCTGAAATGTTAATCACTGAAAGGTTTACAATGTTACAACAACCACTTCTATATATGATTAATGGGCATTTGGTACACTTCAGTGACCTGAGAAAGCAATGCCTATATCATATTTCAACGTTTTATTTAGTATGATAAATAAGTCTACAGCAGTTTATATATAAACGTTTTAAATAATACGATACAAAAGTTTTATCAGTAGACATATACACGTTTTTTTATAATATGGTAGACAAACTTTCATCAGTATATATCAGTAAAGTAGATAATTTCTTTTAAAATACTTATTATGATGATTATCTTATTCCATCGCAACTGATATTCTACACCATGCCATAATTTAATTAGAGTAAAACGAACACTAAGTTAAACTCACTTATTTTGATATACAGTTCATAAATAAAACGACTACAGACTAAGATCTAATTGTTTAATTATAAAAATAAATCATTAGTCAAAACAGGATAGGTTATGTTTGTCAGAAGGTAGACAAACAATTCAGAAAAGCAACAGACATACTGCAAATAAGATAAACAAATCCTACCGAAAACCAGGATGAAGTTAAGGTAGATTCATGGTAAACCGCCATCTTGGATTGAACAATCACAGTAAAAAATCGGTCTAGTTATTTGCCTAAATCTGCAAATTTGGAGACAGATTTGCAATTTAATGGTTAGACTGTTCAATAATATAAAGAAAACTTGGCAATTTATTGTATAATACATAATATTTAAACAAATATCATTTTTCTTGCTTTTAGAATCATTTTTTTTTCAAACGAGCCATTTAAGGGAAGATAACTCTTTTAGTAAAAAAATTATACTGGACAGATAGGGAATTTTTTTCTTTTTACTTGTAGCAAGAAAACAAGTTAGTTCTTTTTCTTGCACTGGTGTACAATATCTGATTTGAAACTAGTACATATAATATATATAGTTACACCTGAGCTACAGAATCATTTTATTTTATATCAAGGAACTATCACAGATGTTTGTTACCGGAATTAGGTCAAGGCAAATTATAGATACAGCAAGATTGTTCAGTCAAGTAAGAATTACAAACACAAAACCATCACCAAAACACAATTTTGTCATGAAACCATCTTACATCTGTATGTTTTTTTCACACATCCTTGTCAATGTAAAGGAATTTTTGGACGACTGTTAATAAGTGAGAAGTTTCGCTAGCTATAAAAAAAGGTTAAAGCCATCATTTTTCTACAAACGAAAATGCCTGCATCAGGTCAAGAATATGTCAGCCTACATCCATTCGTTTGATAGATGTGTTTGAGATTTTGATTTTGCAATTAGATTACGAACTTTCTGTTAGGAATTTTCCTCGGATTTCTTTATTTTTGCTGCGATACTTTTATATAATGTAATATAGATTATACAGAATAACAGGTTGCGCTCCTATAACGGCCATGTTTCAACAGACAACGATGAAAATTGGTAATACAACTCATTTACTAACATGATACGACGGAAGACAACAGACAAAAACTATAAAAAGGAATCTAAAAAAATGTTTATTAAATAAGTCACTCGACCATTCACACCAAATGTAAATTACAATGAACATAAAAAATAATAGCGAAATTAAAAAACGCAAATTTTAACATGACTAAGGTTTAAATATTAGTCTCAAATCCTCATAACGGTTAAGCAACTCATGAAGGCGTCCTTAAAATTATCAAAAGGAGGACTTCATTATCTTCTTCTCCCAGTACTTGGAATGTTTAGTTTAATTGCTTTATTGTAAGACACTTTCTTTTTCTAAAATCATAATAGGAATTACAGGCTATGAAATCAATTATCAATTGGGATTTATATACGTCATAGGCAAACACTGCTCGAAGGATGATTTATGGAAATCGAAAGATAACAGTAAACATTTTTTTTTCTTTTGTCGTTGAGTTTTATTCTTAACATAAAAGCCATATTGAGGAATAGGTGCGTTCAACATCTTGACCAAAATCTAATATAATTCTTCAGTGAGAGGACATCATCTATATATAACTTAATCTTACTAAATCTATATATAACTTAATCCAACGTAATCTGTATATAACTAAATCTAACTTAATCTATATATAACTTACTATAACTTAATCTATATATAACTTAATCTAGACATTTTCTACATTTGAAAATGCCTGTACCAAGTATGAAATATGACAGTTGTTGTCTCTTCGTTTGATGTGTTTATCATTTGATTTTACTATTTGATTAGGGACTTTCCTTTTTGTATTTTCCTAGGAGTTCAGCATTTTTGTGATTTTACTTTTATTTTAACATATAACGCTACTTTTCCCATTATTTAAGGAAATTTATATTCGAAGTCTGCCTCATATGTACTAAGGGGCAAGCCCACAGGAAGACGAGCCCAGTCTGGTCCCTTGGATATGCCGACCATGTGATTAAAAATACGTCCTCAAATCCTGACATATATGTTAACAACTAAAACATTAGCGTCTTATGTTTAGAGGATGTTATGCTTGAATTAGAGTAGGTGTGTTCCCAAAGTAAGATTTGTCTTTCCCTTGTCTTATTGATCAGATATATTTGTTATCTTTTGTCTATACATTTTGTTGTCATTTCAATCAACTGCATTGTCCTGCAATACATTTTTTTATAGTTAAAAGTTATGTTACATGTACACCAATAAAGGTAAAAGCAATTTTGAGAAAAACTACATTCAAATATGACTTACAGGAAAAACTTATAAAATGTTGTGAGGTAAAACTAGCGTTTGACTTCCATTTTGTCTTTATTTGTAGACGAACAAAACATACACCAAGAAACATACACATAATATGATTAATAACATTTAGTCATTTGACTTTTCTGTATATTCAATTTTGCATATTTTTTTCACAAATGATCAAAAATGAATCTTCAAAGTAGGGACGAATTTACAATGATAATCAAGTAACCATTGCCAATCATCAAAAACATTTTTTAATCAAATATGCTGCTTTATAAATGCTACCTAATTTTGAATGCACAATTTATTCCTATTACAAAGCTACAAAGGTTATACTGGTAAAGGCAAAAATAATAACATCCACATAACACAATAGAAAAAATAACTCCTATGTGGAGTCGTCAGACAAGTTTTGGTTAAAATAAATAATGAAATCCTTACACTCTGAGATGGTTGTTGTTTGTATGGTAGATTATCTCGGTCTAAACCGTTTTAAAATTACTGCAGTTTTACCTTATGTTCTACTTTTGGTACATACGATATAATTTCCAGAGAGTACATTAAATAAGACAACGCCAAACGTCTAGTGATGGCAATATCTTTAGCTCTCGGGACAGGTGATCATCAAATCATAACCTACAAGTAATAAAACAAATCCTAATCAAGAACATGAAATATGAAATTCGAACAAAAGTAAAGATATTAAAAGTACAGGGTGGAAATTTGATCTTTGAAATTACCAGAAACATTTACGTATCAGACAACTAAGCTTTGGTGTAGAACGCCTACAATGTACAAATAAGATATAAAGATTTAGAAAACATACAACTCAAAACTGTATATTAAACCCCATAAGAGTATATTGTTTTTATTAAAATTGACGTAAACTATTTGCATTTCAATTCTTAGACTTAAAAATGTCACCTATTTCATGATTGTATATGTAAACAAATAAGTAACGTTGTCCCTAGTGACATGTCATACCAAATATAATTTCGAATTGTGTCATGTCTATGAATAATTAAGTATTGATATTACGTTATTATGTCTGCTTGTTTTGTTCACACAGCGTTGGCAATATAATGAAATTTGATGCGACTTTCATACATGTGAGAGATTAAAATTGCTTTGAAAACAAGTTTAATCCACCATTTTCCAATTCAAAAAAATGCTTGTACCAAGTAAGGCATTTGTCAGTGGTTAAATATCCATTCGTTTGATGTAATAAACCTTATGATTCTGCCGTTTTATTAGGGACCGTCCGTTTTCAATTATCCTCAGAGTTCAGTTTTTTTGTTGTTGTGATTTTAATTATTTTGGTAGATTCTGTTATTTGGCTGCTTCTCGAAAATAACAAAGAATTGAGAAATTTATAAAACGGATTCATTTGAGGGATCAGTCAATGTTTGTTTAACGTGCCTCTTATTCTACATGTTCTAGGCAATATATTGGATTAAACGTCCAAGTTACAATTGTTGTTGCATCATTTATAAATATGCCTAAAAGGTTAAAGGGACGCCTGGTTGTAGAAATGAAGTCCCTCAGCAACGGGAAGAAGTCAAGGAAATAACATATTCCTACAACCATTCAATCCTTGCGGTGAAAAATCTCTAGATTTTCAAAATGAATACAAACGATAGTGATTACTATAGTCCTTACTATAACACAGACAATTACAAATAAATATATTCAGATGAACATTGTGATAATTGTAAACAGCATTAATGTAATTTTTTATAAATATTTCGGATAACAGATATCCTTCATCGGTATATATGATTGTGATGTTGAATGAATTATTTATCAGTCTACTTAGATTAATCTATAACAATCTTGAAATTTATACAATAAAAAAGTCAAACCGAACATCAGGTAAGACGCTTGCACAATTCTAAAAATTTGTTAAACACGACATGAGTTATATGACTCATTACAACAGAGAGTTCAAGTATATGCTTTAAATATAAATTATAATGTGCGATATGAACTAGCACAATTCTAAAGCTTTAACGGTGCGGACAATTATGATGTTACAAGAACGATTGCGTCAAAAAGATTTCCAAATAAACAGCACTGAACGATCTAAATTTGTAAATATTTCAAATTTGACAAGTGGAGTACATCAGAGTCTGCGTATTAAAAAATCGCAGACAAACGGCCGTTAAAATATAATAATAAATTTTGACTAAGTTTTAGGGTCTTATGTAGTAAGGTATGAATATGAATTGTTTAATTTGTTAAGGCTTTTGGGTGTATGTATATACCTCATTCGATAAAGTGCTAAAAGAGTGTGACGTTGTCAGTTTTTTTTTTCAATTGGACTATTTAACGGGTTTATAATAACATAAAAAACAAGACGGGTGTCACATGTGGAGCAGGATTTGCTTAACATTCCCATGCACCTGAGATCACCCCCAGTTTTTGGTGGGGTTTATATTGCTTAGATTTTAGTTTTCTATGTTGTGTCCTTTGTACTATTATATGTCTGTTTGTCGTTTTATGTTTTAACCATGACGTTATCAGTTTATTTTCGATTTAAAAGTTTGACTGGCCCTTCTAGTATCTTTTGCCCCTCTTTCTTATCAACTTATGCATAATATTTTCTCTTTGGAACTGTTTGCCTTTTTTTTTAAAGTTGAGCTTGATTCTCATTTTTCTACACATAACGCTACAAAAAATACAAATACACGTCTTTGATTTAAAACTTTTTTTGTGTATTTTGATTCATCAACTTCCACGTTCATGTGTTTATTCTCTATAAAATATAGTTTAAAAAACAGCTTTTTCAATGCCATCTTTGATCACTATATTTGTGTTACTATACAAAATAAATTGAATATGAAAGAATATTCTAGTTTGCTTATGGTAATTGTGTTCTTATTAAAAATTGTTAATGTTGATTCGAATAAAAAAAGGTTGGTCAGGTTCTGGTTATATCTGATATCGTCAATTTGTTTTTATATTTGGAGTTATATTCTGTAAAAGCTATAGACTGACCACATGAATGTATTACGTTTTATGCTAAACCGTATTTGGCACAACTTTTTGGAATTTTGGATCTCCAATGCTCTTCAACTTTGCACTTGTTTGGCTTTATAAATATTTTGATGTGATGAGTCGTATGTAGATGAAACGCGCGTCTGTCGTACTAAATTATACTTCTGGTACTTTTGATAACTAGTTATGTAAAAATTATAGTTGACGTTGGATATGCGAATAAACTCTCTTTCGAAGTATTAGGTAACGACATCTCTTTCGAAATGTAGCAATTGAAAATATAGTTATTAAAAACATTGAAAGTTCAAGACATTACCGTCAAAATCCCTCAATAGAATATACAGGTTCTGTGATTCTCTAATAGCTAAACAATTTCGATTTTAAAGAACACCATGAAGGAGTTTATATATAGAAATCGTTTGCAATCAGATCAACTGAACACTTACCTTAACTCCGGGTGCGGATTTTCTCTCTGCATTGAAGAGCCCTCGGTGGCATTCGGCTGTTTTCTACTATTGTCTCGTTGACACATTCCCCATTTCCATTTTTCATTTTCCATTTTATATTTAACTGAACTGAACATTTATCGAAAAGAGGTACTTCGTCTGTAAATATCAGAAGAGAATACTGGTTTTAAAGTTATACGAAATAAAATATCTTGCATTACATCAAATGCTCCAAAAAATATAACGTTTTGAATCACTATCAAAAATGATTGACGTATAATTGAAAACATTAGTTTGCCATTAGAAGTACCCTAAAACATTAGTGTAGAGTACATCTTTTAGTTGATTGTATCAAAAGTTGAAAAAAGTTCTGATATTTGATTTATGTTTACTAATTGAAATTGTGTTTTGAATTATCTAGATAAATTCCAATAAATGAATAAATCGTGTTCTTCTTTGGGCCTTCGAGAATCAATTAATAATTATCGTTTTCTTCTATCGAATCATTTAATCTTCAATCAAAAGACAATGACACATGTGATTATACATGATTATAAATGAAATATATATGTTGTGTACAAGTTATCATTTTGCACAAATTATAATTTGTACACAAATATTGCACAAATTATAATTTGTATTTTGACTTTGTACAAATTATAATTTGTACAAAACGTGCCTGTACAAATTACAATTTGTACAAAATTTGACCAAAATTCACTTATAACTTGTACAACAGTTTTTAATATGAATTTTGGTGAAAAATGCATTGATTCACACGATAGAATTGTAATTAACTGACCACACACTAAACTTAATTAACAAAATACACCGTTTTTTCACAACTACAAAAGGCAGATTGATCTTCGAAATTTTTGAGAGAAAAAAAGTAAACAAATAGGATTTTTATACAAATTTTTAATACATAAACTACTTTTTCTTAAAAAAAAAAGAGATCATTCAATAGTACTGCTTGGTTAGTTCTTATCGTTATTTTGTGGATTTTTGTTTTATTTAGAAAGTTTGCAAAAACGATTATAGTTGTAAAATTTGATATTTTGTATCGTGAAAGATCGTGTATAGCATTTTGATGATCGTGAAAAGGATCTCAAAAGATATGTTGCCACTTATTCGTTATTTCAAAAAGTCCATGAAAACAATCAAATCTTTCTTTAAACAAGTTATAGTTTATACTTGTAATTGGTACACCAAAAGATTGGATTTATATGACTTATTCAGCTTCACTTTTGTTTGTGAAAAGATTGTTGGTTCAATGAAATTGGGTCTGATGATTTTATAATACTACACCAACTATAAAATAAAAGTCTGTCTGTCTGTTCTGCATACGTTTAATGTTGTTTTCTCAAGCTAAGATTGTCTCAACTGATTTCCGTTAAGTTTGATATTTATAAAACAAAGATCCTTGTTGAAAAAAAAAACTGATAAAAAAACGGCAGAAAAACAACTGACATATTCCTGACTTTAGCATAGTCATATTCCTTAACCAAATGGGGTGTTTAATCTCGCTTTCTTTCTTGGATATCTATTTGTCTAAAAGTCCAACTGAAGCAGTGAAATACACATGTTTATTCACAGCAACGGTTCTTGAGCTTCAACGTTCGCTATGTGAAGCAGTTAAAATTCCAGTAAAACAGGTCGTCATCGATTTGAGAGTCAAAAGATGGTTTGTAATACCTGATTCTATAAATCACTAGATCAACTGCTCAAACGAATGATAAAGAACTAATGTTTGATTTTGTAACTTAGGTGTACTGTGTGGTCATTTAATAGCATTTCAATAATGTGTCTCGATGCTTTTTTCACCAAAATCCATATGATAAATAATTGTACAAATTATAAGTGAATTTTTGTCCATTTTTGTACAAATTGTAATTTGTACAAGCACTTTTTGTACAAATTACAATTTGTACAAAGTCAAAATACAAATTATAATTTGTACAATATTTTTGTACAAATTATAATTTGTACAAAATGATAACTTGTACACAACATATATATGTCACCACCATATATTGATGGTACATAAGAACTTACAAAAAAAAAAGATAATATTCATATCCTAAAAATCGTTGTTAAAAAGCATTAAATTATGTGAAGGCGTCCGTAAAAGTATCGAAAGGATGACTTTATCATGTACAACAGCTTTTTTTGTAAGCAAATCTATGAAATAATGAAAGGAATTGCAAGCTCTAAACTTCATTATCAACTTGATATACTACATATGCACAGTTGGAATCTTGATAGATAGAAATCGAAAGATTCGAGTAAAAAAAAAGATTTTAGAGAACACCCGCACAACACAATAGAGGAAATAACTCCAATGTAGAGTCGTCTGACAAGTTTAAAAATAACTGGAATTTTACCTTATGTTCTACTTTAAGTATAGACGAAATTATTTACAGAGAGTACATTATATAAGACAACGACGAACGTCTAGTGATGGCAATGTCTTTAGCTCTCGGGCCAGGTGATAATTAAGTCATAACCTACAAGTAATGAAACAAGTCATAATCAATAACATGAAGAATTTAAATATGAAATTCGCACAACAGTAACAAAACTAAAACATTGTAAAAGTGCATAGTGGAAATTTGATCTTTGAAATTGCCAATAACGTTTTCGAACCAGACACGTTGTCCCCTAAGCTTTGGTGTAGAACGCCTACAATGTGCAAATAAGATATATAGTAATAGCAAACATACAACTAAACATTTTATATAAAACCCCATAAGAGTACATACTTTTATGAAAATTGACGTAAACTATTTGCAGCTCAATTCTAGGACTTAAAAAATGTTACCTCCTTTCATTATTGTATACGTAAACAAATAACTAACGTCGTCCCTGGTGACATGCCATACAACATATAAATTCAACTAGTCTCAATTTGAGAATAAATGGGAGATTTTCAAAACTTAATTGCAAAACATTCAATAGTTGTAAATATCATGAACACCATCTACACGATATATGATAATGATTTGTATTCAAATATAAAATTTAGGAAAGATTAAAATGATAAAAACTTGTCTTTGTTAATGCTTCATTTTTGTAAACAAATAACACCAATGTAGGTTTCAAATTTCAAACCGCCCAAAAGTAAGATTTCAATACACAATAATGTTACGACTTAATGTTCATTTTTTAGCGCAACGGAGAATCGTTAACTTTCTATATAATGAAATTAATAAGGTTACCTTGTATGAAACTGTTATCAATGAAACGTACACTTTAATGGAAATAACACATCATTTTAAAAAGAATTTTAGTAAACAGGTGTATCAATTGAAATAAAAACTGCTAAATTTATATTATTGGCATGTACACAGATTAATGCATGGCGTTTTCCATATCAACGCAGATATCATTTCGACATGACACTTGCATATTAGTACGAAACGTTAGTCGACTTCAGATATAAATCGAAGGATAATACCTGGTCCAATATGAAATAAGACATGTATTTGTCTTTTTAGCATATACTTGAAAAGGCTGCTAACTTTATATCAGCCCGACCACGTGACGTGTCATAGTTTATGTGTGAATTTATGGTAACTTTACGTCAGCAAATCAGACGAATCAAAGTTATCAGGTGACTCCTATCTTTTGATAAATAGAATTGTAACATACTTATTTCTATTTAAAAATTTATGTTTTAAGTTGATTAAAATTGGCCAACATAATACTTATCTCAAAAACAACTTATAAGTTGCATGTTGACCAATTGTGATCGTCGACTGTGAACATATTTCTACCCTAAGAATTTGTTTAAGTTTTGTCCTAAAGTTTGGAATGCTTCTATATTTAACATCACAAATGGTGGAAGTGAATCTAATTCTATTTTTGTCTTTAAACAATCAAGCAACATATTCGGAGTCTATAGCAACCTATGTTTTGATTGATTCTTCTTTAGTTAGCTCTTGTAACCACTGTTTTGGTATTGCTTTCATTAATTTAGAATATTCAGAAAACCAGTTAGCATGGCAGGATAGTTTATCTAAGATCATGTTTTGATTAAATTTTCCTTTATTATCAATAATGCCATTTACAAATAGAATTTTACTGTCTATCCAGTTTTTGAAAATGGGACATTTACCGTTTAATTTGATATTTTTATTGCCCCAAATAAGCTAATTTGTTTGTACGATAGTTGATCTGATTCTTTTTCAGATTTTGGATTTATCCATGATATGATTATTTTTAAATAAAATTGTGGAATTAGTTCTTTCGGTTTATAGACCAAATTAATATTGTTGAAGTTCATTTTAAATATTAGGAATTCATGTCGTAATTTATACAGTCCTTACTTATAATTTAATTCTAAATTCCATTTTTAACCGGAGTAAACCATGACGTCACAGTCACTTGACTAAATAAATGAAGTGCTAAACAAAACAACGACAGCCAATCAAAAGACGCGTTACATCCCAAATTAAATTATTTCTTTTTAACGTAAAATAAAACAATAATAACCAAAACAATCGCAGCAAAATATATACATGTATATATAAACCATTTATTTCGAAGATTCTTGCATCTTAATTTGTGGTGGAAAAATGTCATTGTATGACATAATAGCCAGACGTGCACCTGCAAAAAGAAAAACATAAAAAAGGACAGCGCATTTTTTATAAGGATTTCACTTAATTTGAAGAGTTTATTGATGTGTAAATCGATGCGCTTTACTCACAAATTGAATACAGTTCAAAAGACGTTTACCATCAGAGCCACAGCTGACAAACGAGAAGTGACCGACTACATTGGTTACTGAAATCCAAAAATATTCGATTAAACTTTGGAATGCGACGTATTCAGAATGAGCGTCGTGTTGTGCGAAGTCGGTTCAATTGGGTGCAAAGAATTTTGGAAAACCTCTGCACACTGCATTCACTGGTGTTTTACCTGTCAATTAAGCTTTTAATAAAGGCAACAGTAGCATACCGCTGTTCGAAATTCACAAAGCGACCAAGAAAAAAACATATACCGGGTTCCAAACCAAAACTGAGGGAAACGCATCAAATAAGAGACACAACAGAAGCACAACATTAAAATAAAACACACACAGAAACAAACTATAATATAACAATGGCCATTTTCCTGAGTTGGTACAGGACATTTAAAAAATTGATGGGATGAACCTTGTTTTGTGGCATGTCAAACCTCCCGATTGATGGCAATGTTAAACATAACATTAAAATGACAACATTACATGACAGGAATACAAAACAAATAAATGGGAAAACACATAGAACAAAGGAACACACGAATACTAGCTAACCAGCTAAAATTGTTTGAATACAATTCTATAAATCTAGGTCCTATTGTGATGCAAAATTTGTATGTCAGTATTCAAATTATACTTCTTTGGATTAATCCACCATTTTATAAATAAAAAATGCCTGTACCAAGTTAGGAATATGACAGTTGTTATTCATTCGTTTGATTGTAGTGGCAAACAATCTGAAAAGAAACTAAGTTATGGAGTTTAATGCTCCTAAAGAAAACAAGTCTTGCTTTTTACATGTTAAACTTATATTTTAAACATGCCGTAAAAAAACGTATGGTCGAATTTCCGTAAAATAGTGTTTTTTGGGGCATTATGTACTGTATAAGACAAAGTTTACTGATACTCTAAATTGTTAATTATTATTACGAATCACTATATCAAGGCTATTTTCTAATTTGCAAATATAAGAATAAAACACTGATGATAAAAATAGACAATGATAATTTTTCAAATATTAACCATTAAAATTGTAAAAACCGTTTTTCTTCAGTAGTTGTGATTAACACGATTTTCGATGGTTTCCTTTAATGACAGAATAATAATTACACGCTTCGTTTGAATTATTTTGGCATAATTATATACTTTGATATCTACTTTACATAAAACAACTTTTGTTTGTAACATTTCTTTTTCGACAAAGAAGAAATTTGTAATTTAGAATGGACACATTAATCCGTTACATAATTTATGTAATTCTGGATCTATTTTTATCTAATCCTCATTCCGATCAGTTCTATCACTATGCAAGCCATTGACATAGTTTAATTTATTCCACTTTAACATGTTTGAGTGTGTATATATATCTGTCTTTACATTAATTTGATTGTGCTTTGTTTGTTATTTTCATTGTTTTTTTTTTATATTTTCAACAATCAGTGAGCATATGAATATTATCTTCATCATAGTTTACATGGTGTTAAATAATCGTTTGAAAATATTCCGGATCTGTTGGGAAAAATTTCCGGAAAATGTCGCATTTTGATTGTGACATTTGCTTAGTGACTTTACATTTAGAATTTGTCATGGCGTTCAGGTTTTTAGTTATTTTTATATGTAATTACATTCTACGCCTTTTAACCAGGTCAACTCACCGTATAGTACCTAGTTATTGGATACATTGTTAATCTATTTTGAATATGAAGAATTTTAACTTAACTATAAGCAGTCATTCAATAAGAAAGATGTATACTAGATATCTGCCATTGTGTGTCAGTTACTATAGTAGTAAATGTGGGAGGAATGATTGGAAACGTCAACACAGTGGCAGTCAGTCAGTAAATTTTCTTCGAACGCATTTGATCCTTGTATAAACTCTTACTGAGGAGTGTAATTATGTTTAAATTCTCTAATTCTTCATTAGGTTATCCAAATTGACAAACACGTCTCTTGCCTCGTACAAATTGACTACTACTGAAATGACTGCATATGGATGATTCTGTACGCTGTATAAATCATAACAATTTTCTTCCAAATAGTTTTATTCGTAAGAGCCTGTATTCAGTTTTTTTCACCATAAGGTTGTTGAATTCAGCCGTTGCGGAAGGACAACATTCCCTAAACCTGGAGTCCGTTTAATTTTAAGACATTTTTATAATGCAGCAACTACCGATTCAGATCGCTACGTTGACGTTAAATCACATGTCTCGTCCAGGATAAGTGCCGTGCGGTTTGGGCTGTGTTCATTGTTGAAGACCGTACAGTGACTTATAGTTGTTAATCTTTGTGTCATTGTGGTCTCATGTGAAGAATTGTATCATTAGCTATCATACCACATCCTCTTTTTATATTGAGTGTACCCCAAAATCGTGTATATGGTGATTTTTACGACGGTTGAATGTTTTGCGTTTTAGTTTTAAAAATCTTACATTTAAACATAACAACAAGACAGAATTATTCAGACAAAAGAAATTATATTTGGCATGACATGCCACCAGGGACAACGTATTTGTTTACATAATTATACAATAATGAAAGGAGGTGACTTCTTTTAAGTCTTAGAATTAAACTGCAAATAGTTTACGTCAATTTTAATAAAACTATGTATTCCTATGGGGTTTTATACAAAGTGTTAAGATATATGTTCTCTAATACTATATATCTTATTTGCACATTGTAGGCGTTCTACACCAAAGCTTAGGGGCCACCGTGTCTGATTCGAAAACTTTATTGGCAATTTTCAAAGATCAAATTTTCACTTTGTACTTTTAGTTTCATTACTCGTGTAGGAATTTCATATTTCTTATTCTTGATTAGGACTTGTTTCATTACTTGTAGGTTTTGATTTAATGATACCTGGCCTGAGATCTAAAAGATATTGCCAGCACTAGACGTTCGTCGTTGTCTTATATAATTTACTCTCTGTAAATCATATCGTCTGTAACAAAAGTAGAACATAAGGTAACATTCTAGATATTTAAAACACATTAGACCGAAATAATCTACCATGCAAACAAAATCCAACTCAGAGTGTAAGGATTTTATTATTCATTTTAACCGACTATTCACCATTCCAGTTATTTCCTCTATTGTGTTATGTGGATGTTTCCATTTTTGCCTATACCAGTATAACCTTTGTAGCTTCATTTTGAATATCAGGAATAAACTGTGCATTCAAAGTTAGGTAGCATTGATTAAGAAGCAAATTTGTTTAGAAAATGTTTTTGATTATTGAAAATGGTTGCTTGTCTTGTCATTGTACTTTCGCCACTACTTTTAAGATTAAGTTGTGATCATTCATGAAATATTACAGAATCCACTTCTGAATTGATTATCAATTTGTTTTCGTTCTCAACATGTAGAAAGGATGACTTTATCATGTACAACAGCTTTTTTTGTAAGCAAATCTATGAAATAATGAAAGGAATTGCAAGCTCTAAACTTCATTATCAACTTGATATACTACATATGCACAGTTGGAATCTTGATAGATAGAAATCGAAAGATTCGAGTAAAAAAAAAAGATTTTAGAGAACACCCGCACAACACAATAGAGGAAATAACTCCAATGTAGAGTCGTCTGACAAGTTTAAAAATAACTGGAATTTTACCTTATGTTCTACTTTAAGTATAGACGAAATTATTTACAGAGAGTACATTATATAAGACAACGACGAACGTCTAGTGATGGCAATGTCTTTAGCTCTCGGGCCAGGTGATAATTAAATCATAACCTACAAGTAATGAAACAAGTCGTAATCAATAACATGAAGAATTTAAATATGAAATTCGCACAACAGTAACAAAACTAAAACATTGTAAAAGTGCATAGTGGAAATTTGATCTTTGAAATTGCCAATAACGTTTTCGAACCAGACACGTTGTCCCCTAAGCTTTGGTGTAGAACGCCTACAATGTGCAAATAAGATATATAGTAATAGCAAACATACAACTAAACATTTTATATAAAACCCCATAAGAGTACATACTTTTATGAAAATTGACGTAAACTATTTGCAGCTCAATTCTAGGACTTAAAAGATGTTACCTCCTTTCATTATTGTATACGTAAACAAATAACTAACGTCGTCCCTGGTGACATGCCATACAACATATAAATTCAACTAGTCTCAATTTGAGAATAAATGGGAGATTTTCAAAACTTAATTGCAAAACATTCAATAGTTGTAAATATCATGAACACCATCTACACGATATATGATAATGATTTGTACTCAAATATAAAATTTAGGAAAGATTAAAATGATAAAAACTTGTCTTTGTTAATGCTTCATTTTTGTAAACAAATAACACCAATGTAGGTCTCAAATTTCAAACCGGCCAAAAGTAAGATTTCTATACACAATAATGTTACGACTTAATGTTCATTTTTTAGCGCAACGGAGAATCGTTAACTTTCTATATAATGAAATTAATAAGGTTACCTTGTATGAAACTGTTATCAATGAAACGTACACTTTAATGGAAATAACACATCATTTTAAAAAGAATTTTAGTAAACAGGTGTATCAATTGAAATAAAAACTGCTAAATTTATATTATTGGCATGTACACAGATTAATGCATGGCGTTTTCCATATCAACGCAGATATCATTTCGACATGACACTTGCATATTAGTACGAAACGTTAGTCGACTTCAGATATAAATCGAAGGATAATACCTGGTCCAATATGAAATAAGACATGTATTTGTCTTTTTAGCATATACTTGAAAAGGCTGCTAACTTTATATCAGCCCGACCACGTGACGTGTCATAGTTTATGTGTGAATTTATGGTAACTTTACGTCAGCAAATCAGACAAATCAAAGTTATCAGGTGACTCCTATCTTTTGATAAATAGAATTGTAACATACTTATTTCTATTTAAAAATTTATGTTTTAAGTTGATTAAAATTGGCCAACATAATACTTATCTCAAAAACAACTTATAAGTTGCATGTTGACCAATTGTGATCGTCGACTGTGAACATATTTCTACCCTAAGAATTTGTTTAAGTTTTGTCCTAAAGTTTGGAATGCTTCTATATTTAACATCACAAATGGTGGAAGTGAATCTAATTCTATTTTTGTCTTTAAACAATCACGCAACATATTCGGAGTCTATAGCAACCTATGTTTTGATTGATTCTTCTTTAGTTAGCTCTTGTAACCACTGTTTTGGTATTGCTTTCATTAATTTAGAATATTCAGAAAACCAGTTAGCACGGCAGGATAGTTTATCTAAGATCATGTTTTGATTAAATTTTCCTTTATTATCAATAATGCCATTTACAAATAGAATTTTACTGTCTATCCAGTTTTTGAAAATGGGACATTTACCGTTTAATTTGATATTTTTATTGCCCCAAATAAGCTAATTTGTTTGTACGATAGTTGATCTGATTCTTTTTCAGATTTTGGATTTAATATACATGTATATATAAACCATTTATTTCGAAGATTCTTGCATCTTAATTTGTGGTGGAAAAATGTCATTGTATGACATAATAGCCAGACGTGCACCTGCAAAAAGAAAAACATAAAAAAGGACAGCGCATTTTTTTATAAGGATTTCACTTAATTTGAAGAGTTTATTGATGTGTAAATCGATGCGCTTTACTCACAAATTGAATACAGTTCAAAAGACGTTTACCATCAGAGCCACAGCTGACAAACGAGAAGTGACCGACTACATTGGTTACTGAAATCCAAAAATATTCGATTAAACTTTGGAATGCGACGTATTCAGAATGAGCGTCGTGTTGTGCGAAGTCGGTTCAATTGGGTGCAAAGAATTTTGGAAAACCTCTGCACACTGCATTCACTGGTGTTTTACCTGTCAATTAAGCTTTTAATAAAGGCAACAGTAGCATACCGCTGTTCGAAATTCACAAAGCGACCAAGAAAAAAACATATACCGGGTTCCAAACCAAAACTGAGGGAAACGCATCAAATAAGAGACACAACAGAAGCACAACATTAAAATAAAACACACACAGAAACAAACTATAATATAACAATGGCCATTTTCCTGAGTTGGTACAGGACATTTAAAAAATTGATGGGATGAACCTTGTTTTGTGGCATGTCAAACCTCCCGATTGATGGCAATGTTAAACATAACATTAAAATGACAACATTACATGACAGGAATACAAAACAAATAAATGGGAAAACACATAGAACAAAGGAACACACGAATACTAGCTAACCAGCTAAAATTGTTTGAATACAATTCTATAAATCTAGGTCCTATTGTGATGCAAAATTTGTATGTCAGTATTCAAATTATACTTCTTTGGATTAATCCACCATTTTATAAATAAAAAATGCCTGTACCAAGTTAGGAATATGACAGTTGTTATTCATTCGTTTGATTGTAGTGGCAAACAATCTGAAAAGAAACTAAGTTATGGAGTTTAATGCTCCTAAAGAAAACAAGTCTTGCTTTTTACATGTTAAACTTATATTTTAAACATGCCGTAAAAAAACGTATGGTCGAATTTCCGTAAAATAGTGTTTTTTGGGGCATTATGTACTGTATAAGACAAAGTTTACTGATACTCTAAATTGTTAATTATTATTACGAATCACTATATCAAGGCTATTTTCTAATTTGCAAATAAAAGAATAAAACACTGATGATAAAAATAGACAATGATAATTTTTCAAATATTAACCATTAAAATTGTAAAAACCGTTTTTCTTCAGTAGTTGTGATTAACACGATTTTCGATGGTTTCCTTTAATGACAGAATAATAATTACACGCTTCGTTTGAATTATTTTGGCATAATTATATACTTTGATATCTACTTTACATAAAACAACTTTTGTTTGTAACATTTCTTTTTCGATAAAGAAGAAATTTGTAATTTAGAATGGACACATTAATCTGTTACATAATTTATGTAATTCTGGATCTATTTTTATCTAATCCTCATTCCGATCAGTTCTATCACTATGCAAGCCATTGACATAGTTTAATTTATTCCACTTTAACATGTTTGAGTGTGTATATATATCTGTCTTTACATTAATTTGATTGTGCTTTGTTTGTTATTTTCATTGTTTTTTTTTATATTTTCAACAATCAGTGAGCATATGAATATTATCTTCATCATAGTTTACATGGTGTTAAATAATCGTTTGAAAATATTCCGGATCTGTTGGGAAAAATTTCCGGAAAATGTCGCATTTTGATTGTGACATTTGCTTAGTGACTTTACATTTAGAATTTGTCATGGCGTTCAGGTTTTTAGTTATTTTTATATGTATTTACATTCTACGCCTTTTAACCAGGTCAACTCACCGTATAGTACCTAGTTATTGGATACATTGTTAATCTATTTTGAATATGAAGAATTTTAACTTAACTATAAGCAGTCATTCAATAAGAAAGATGTATACTAGATATCTGCCATTGTGTGTCAGTTACTATAGTAGTAAATGTGGGAGGAATGATTGGAAACGTCAACACAGTGGCAGTCAGTCAGTAAATTTTCTTCGAACGCATTTGATCCTTGTATAAACTCTTACTGAGGAGTGTAATTATGTTTAAATTCTCTAATTCTTCATTAGGTTATCCAAATTGACAAACACGTCTCTTGCCTCGTACAAATTGACTACTACTGAAATGACTGCATATGGATGATTCTGTACGCTGTATAAATCATAACAATTTTCTTCCAAATAGTTTTATTCGTAAGAGCCTGTATTCAGTTTTTTTCACCATAAGGTTGTTGAATTCAGCCGTTGCGGAAGGACAACATTCCCTAAACCTGGAGTCCGTTTAATTTTAAGACATTTTTATAATGCAGCAACTACCGATTCAGATCGCTACGTTGACGTTAAATCACATGTCTCGTCCAGGATAAGTGCCGTGCGGTTTGGGCTGTGTTCATTGTTGAAGACCGTACAGTGACTTATAGTTGTTAATCTTTGTGTCATTGTGGTCTCATGTGAAGAATTGTATCATTAGCTATCATACCACATCCTCTTTTTATATTGAGTGTACCCCAAAATCGTGTATATGGTGATTTTTACGACGGTTGAATGTTTTGCGTTTTAGTTTTAAAAATCTTACATTTAAACATAACAACAAGACAGAATTATTCAGACAAAAGAAATTATATTTGGCATGACATGTCACCAGGGACAACGTATTTGTTTACATAATTATACAATAATGAAAGGAGGTGACTTCTTTTAAGTCTTAGAATTAAACTGCAAATAGTTTACGTCAATTTTAATAAAACTATGTATTCCTATGGGGTTTTATACAAAGTGTTAAGATATATGTTCTCTAATACTATATATCTTATTTGCACATTGTAGGCGTTCTACACCAAAGCTTAGGGGCCACCGTGTCTGATTCGAAAACTTTATTGGCAATTTTCAAAGATCAAATTTTCACTTTGTACTTTTAGTTTCATTACTCGTGTAGGAATTTCATATTTCTTATTCTTGATTAGGACTTGTTTCATTACTTGTAGGTTTTGATTTAATGATACCTGGCCTGAGATCTAAAAGATATTGCCAGCACTAGACGTTCGTCGTTGTCTTATATAATTTACTCTCTGTAAATCATATCGTCTGTAACAAAAGTAGAACATAAGGTAACATTCTAGATATTTAAAACACATTAGACCGAAATAATCTACCATGCAAACAAAATCCAACTCAGAGTGTAAGGATTTTATTATTCATTTTAACCGACTATTCACCATTCCAGTTATTTCCTCTATTGTGTTATGTGGATGTTTCCATTTTTGCCTATACCAGTATAACCTTTGTAGCTTCATTTTGAATATCAGGAATAAACTGTGCATTCAAAGTTAGGTAGCATTGATTAAGAAGCAAATTTGTTTAGAAAATGTTTTTGATTATTGAAAATGGTTGCTTGTCTTGTCATTGTACTTTCGCCACTACTTTTAAGATTAAGTTGTGATCATTCATGAAATATTACAGAATCCACTTCTGAATTGATTATCAATTTGTTTTCGTTCTCAACATGTAGAAAAATTTGCCACTAGACGCTATTCTATTAACATTAAATGTAACATTCAGGTACACGATGTACATGTATTTCCGTTTCTACTACTAATGCTTAGTGTTATTAAATGATTATATGTGTAAATATCTAAACAATAAGATAATCTCACATGATTTAACATTGTTATATCATCTACGTATTGCGTTTTTTTAATGGAGTTCGACTTTTTTTTTTAAAGTGCAAATATTTCTTCGTGATATGTTCTTTATGATGTGATTACATATCGTCAACACATGATTTTCCAGTGTCCTTTAAACCCACAAGACTCTGTTTGCATTGTTAGATATCAAGTATATACATACACCTAAAAGCGTTAACAAACTCAGCAATTAATATTCGAACCCTACTTCATATCATAAAGGCAATGATCAAACCGCTGTATTGCTCTTTTGTGTATATATGCAATTTGATATCATTTTGACTATTTGAAAAACCTCTGTAAAATGAGACACAAATACATTATCTTTTGAAATAAATGAAATAATATTGATATATCTTGACTTAAACATAACTCTGTGACTGTCTAACGTAACAATTAAATTGTATGTAACGTGGTCACGAAAGTAATTGAATATCTGAGGGTCCATTAATTATTATTTTATTCCATTATCACAAATGAAGTTGTTCCGAATCTAATATCTACAGCAATATACAATGCGCACGGGAATTTTTCTATTAATCTATTAATAACTTTTGGTTAATAACGCATATAATTATTTCATCCAAAAATGAGGTCCGTATACAGATATAGCGATTTGTAAATACTCATTTGAGTAAAAACTAACGTTACTCCTCAAAGAATTAGCAGAAACGGACATAACTTTTAGAATCCACAATCTATCAAAACAACCACCAACACCAACATCTCCAAGAAAAACAACAAATAATCAAACATAGATATTTTCAACGGATTCAACAGATAGCCTGATAAAAAAGGGCATTAACTGAACGAATGTTATATACTTAAATGTTCAACTTTTACTTACACAAGTTACATTCATGATGGAAAAGCTGGACAAATAAAGGTTATGTTTCTTTACTCGAAAATGAAGCAAGAACAGAGGTACTGTAACTCACATGATTATCTAATCTTATAAAACCATTTAGTCAAACAAAAGAGGATACACATATATTATGTCAGTTGCGATGGCATAAAAATTTATCAACATGATCAAGTCGTGAGGGGAAATTGGAAAGACGTTATTTTTCGATTGTTTATTTTTTAGTTAGAGTGTAAAAGAAATTAACTATTTAAATGATATAATTCTGATAAAAGTTTGTCTCCAATATTGTATGAAACGTTTATATACGTTTATATATATATACTGCAATATATTTTTCTACCGTATTATACGAAACGTTTATATATATACTGCAATACATTTTTCTACGAAACGTTTATATATATACTGTAACACATTTTTCTACTTTATTATACGAAACGTTTATATATATATACTGCAATACATTACGTTTTTGTATTACTGGTAGGTTATGATTTAATGACCACCTGGCCCGAGAGTTAAAAGATATTGCCTTCGCTAGCCGAGAGCATATATTTATTACCATCAAAAGACGTCCTTCATCGTCTTATATAATGTACTCCCTGTAAATCATATAGCTACATTTGGAAATAATAATTCCTTGAGTATCTAAATTTAAAATGAGGAAACGATGACTCATGAACCATATAACTTGGTCGTCTTAACGAACAATGTGGTAAAATATAAGTATTCGTCTATAACATAATTTAAAAAAACTGTACACCGAGATTATCATGGACAAAATATCATAGTTTACCTATTTACGTATTAATTATTATTTTTGCCGACATTTTCGGATGACTCATCATAGCAGTTATTTCCTCAAAATTTTGACTTGTCATTTATCGATGTTTTAAAATTTTGCTTGAATCTGTGAAGCTTCAATTGAACAACAGAGCATGAATGTACATTCCAAAATAGGTACCATTCACAATTCTGAAAATTTGATAAATACAGGTTGATGATTTACATGGTTGTTTACCTTATTTAAGGAGTCATTGTGTATGTATCAATGCGTTTACCCATTATTTGGTTTTTGTATTGAAATATATTGATTAGCAATATAGAACATGCAACAAGGATGACTTACAAAAAGTTCTTAATCATATTTCATGTTTGTTCCTTGGTGTATGGTTTGTTTATCTACTGGTCAAGAAAAATTTGATAAGAACACAAACGCCAGTTTTACCTTACAACATTTGTTTATACCTGTCCTAGGTCTGCATCTTTGATCGTCAGTACTTGCAAAAAAGTTTGTAGGCTTATTGATTTTTCATTATTTTAAGAAATTGGTGTTAGAATGCGGTGTAGATTTGTTAATTTTATGCACAACATTTATCTTTCGACTCCTTTTACAGGCGTTGAATGCCATTGCATAGACACTTGTCTTTTGATTATTATTGGGTTATTTTCCATTTCCATGTCTTTGTCTTTACTATTTTTGTTTGGATGCTGTATAGTACCCGAATATATTCCATATCTCCTGTTTTCATTATATTTCATTATTACTTTAAACGTCAGACGCATGTCTAACTATATTCTCAAACCAAAAAGTGTGAAGGTCAAATCAATAACAATGCTTGGACTTTGTTTTCAAAATTAAGACTGTAAAATGGGGCACGACCTGCTTACCCTTCCGGAGCACCTGAGATTTCCACAAGTTTTCTTGATGGGGTTCGTGTTTCTTAGTCTTTAGTTTTCTATGTTGTGTCTGTACTATTATTTGTCTGTTTGTCTTTTTATTTTTAGCCATGGCGTTTACAGTTTATTTTCTATCTCTGAGTTTGACTCTCCCTTTAGTATCATTCGTCCCTCTTTTAATACACTTCGATTTTCTGTTTTTTTACAGAACAGTAAGAGAATGAATGTTACACTGGTGTTTTTGTCATTTATTTAACTCGAAGCCATTTACAGTAGCTTAAAAATTACACTTTTCTTCTAATTGCCGCAAACAATTTTTATTATGATAAAATTAAATTAAAGTCAGTTCGGTTCATATAATAAAGTATGTCTCAAAAACGAGACAATAATGAAATATTGAATAAATGTGTGGTCGCCTCTTATGATTATTAAAAAAAGTACATTATATAATTTCCGGATATCATATATAATAGTAACACATTGTAGTCGCTAACTATACATAAAATGAATACAAATCTGATTTCCGTCTAGAACGAAACGGATATCATATATAGATGAATAAAGATATACTCCCTTATATGAATCAAATAATTATATATTTGATGTCCGTCCGGTAACGTAACGGATGTCTTATATTAGGAATACAGTACATTTGACTTCGTCTTTAAATAAAATGATTGAAGCACGAACAAAGGCTTCAAGTCAAGAATATGCCAGTTGTTATTCATTTGTTTGATGGGTTTGAGCTTTTAATTTTGCCATTTGATTCGGTACTTTGCGTTTTGAATTTCGTTCGCTTGTTTCTTTGAGCAGAAAGTCCCGTAATTATCTCTTGCCTGGTAGCAAGTGCTTTTCTACTGATATAACAGATCGTTTATACATGTAGTTAATTGTTAGTTGAAAATTTAAAGAAATGCAGTACATGTATGAATGTGTTCGTATTCTTAGGTGAACTATTTGAAAGCAGAAAATTCTCTAAGCTGATAATGTGTTATTTTTGGTTAACGCTTTTGTACTGTTGGGAAATTTCGAATACATACTATTCAGTTGTGTGCATCACTGAAGAACAAATGGTTATCAAAGGTACTTGGCTTATAATTTTATACGCCAGACGCGCGTTTCGTCTACATAAGACTCATCAGTGACGCTCAATTCAAAATAGTTAGAAAGCCAAACAGGTGTAAACTTTAAGAGCATTGAGGAACCAAAATTCCAAATTTTTTGCTTAATACAGCTGAGGTAATAAATCCCTGGGATAGGAAAACCCTTAGTATTTCGAATGATGAATACATTTGCAAACAGTTAATTAATGAAAAAAAATGTACACGGAAAATTTACTATAGTACCATGTTCTTTTGAAATTACCTGAAAATTGTAGTGCATATTATAGAGATAGTTTGACTTTGTTTGCAAAGGAACTGTTGAGTATAATGTAGGAAAAGTTCGAGTCTGATGTATAATGTTTTCACCCTGGAAGCTTAAAAGCAAAATAGCAAAAATACTGAATGCAAAGAATAATTGCAAATGAAAAGTCAATTTTCAAATGACAAAATAAAATGCTCAAATACATCAAGCGAATGGAAAGAAACAGATATATGTTTGAATCGTAACAAAAGTTTGTTAAAGATTTATTCACCGAATAACAGTATCCAATTAGGGGTCACTACAATTTAAAAATATGCTATAACTTGCAGATTGAACATTGGGTTTTGTTTATGGGTAATTATAAATTAGAAAATGTGGTATGAATGCCAGGGCAGACAACTCTTCATTCAAGTTACAAAGAAATGTACCAGCTATAAAGGACCTCAAAGTGACAAACGTAAAACAATTCAAACTGGAAAACAAACAGTTTAATACTAGCAAGTGTATGAAAAGGTGCACAAAAACAAAGATATACTAAAAACCTATAAGTTAAAAACAAAAGCAACTTCATTACAAAATAAAAAAAAAACAAACAAAAAACGAGTTATGCTCGTCTTTTCATTGTTTTTTTCTGGATGCTTTGTTGACATTTATACAGATCTTTTGTTGTTCTTGTGTAGTTTTGCAGCGCATTTCATGCGTATAATGATTATACTGGAACAGAACATGAAATAGCAAGATAATATTGACATTCTATTATTCGAAGAAAACAAAACATGCAAATCTAACAACGGCATTGCAACAAATGACGAAATGTCAAATATGTCCCAAAATCTTAATAAAATCAACTTGAAACCCCAAAATATTGTGGGTGTTCTATGGGGTTCTAGAAAAATAAGCAGATCATTCATATGGAGGACACGTAATGTACTTGGGGCAAGTACACATTTAGTAATCAGTCTAATAGGTTGATCAATCGAGGATAAGATACGGATTGTAGTTACAACGTTTGGAACAAACCCATAGTCAACCATAACAAATATGATATCTAACGAGCACACAGCCCCCGGGAGAACAATACTTTTAATGAGGAATTCAAACGAATACTTTAAACTTAGAGTCATTCATCTTCGCTATTATGTTTTACTAATATTTTAGTTTACTTCCAGATGACTTTGGTTGAAGGATCACGTGATTTATTGACGAGATACTTTTTGACTTGTCACGTTTAATTTCTATTGTCAACTGTCGTATCGTGATCGTAGAAAAATACCAACTTTTCTCATAATTTGATGAATCATAAAAGTTAGAACCTGTGATTATGGTTTCACTATTTACAAAATTCTTTGGTCTTGAGTGGATTAATGGGCTTGATAATGATATTATTTGATGCATTTTAGGACATTATTTTAGGATATGAAATGTTTATCTTTTTCAATACCATAAATAAATGGTGGTGTGACATACATATATTTAATTTTTAATCAAGTATAAAAAAAACATGTGTCATTGACCTTTGATCGATGATTAAATTATTTGATACAAGGTTCCCAGTAGAATACAATTGATGTATTTATTGGTAGTTATCTGGATAATTCAAAACAAAATCTCAATTAGTAAAGAATAAATCAAATATTAGAATTCCCTATGGAACTTTTGACAAAATCAACTACTGGATTACTAAACATTAACGTTATAGAGTACTTCTAATGGCAAATGAATGTTTTTAAATTTATAATCCTTTTTAATAGTAATTAAAAAAAATGTATTTTGATTTAAGAATGATGTAATGCTTTATTTCTTGCAATTTTAAAACCAGTATTCCCTACAAAGAATTTCCTCTTTTAAATAAATGTTCAGTTAAGAATTGAATGCTTCTTTTTGTAAATTTATTGGGGTGTAAAAGCGTTGACCGAAGTACATTTTGTATAAAGCGCGGAACGCTTTTACAACCCTATAAAGTTACAAAAAGAAGCATTCAATACTTATAATTACATTTTTTAGCTATGATCATGAAAACACGAATTTTATATATTTTTTATTTAATTCATCTGTGCACTTTATTATTGGACCACGTGTTATCATGAATGAAAAGTTGTATTGAGCAATGCAACTGCTTACGGAATAACATGTGATGTGCAGTAAGCCAATCAGAATAAAGTATTATAATGAGACATACATCTAATGTAATTATTTATGTGTTAAATTGATCTGATTGCCATCGCAATGTATAAACATGAACTCCTCCATTATGTATATTGAATAAGAAGTTGTTAAGATATAGGCGATTTACAGAACCGGTATATTTGTTTGACCGTTTTTACTGGTACCATCTTGATATTTTAATGTCTGTATTGACAAATTCTTCATATCGTTGTGCAAACCAATCATATTAACATTGATTCTTGTGGACAGACTATCACAGACATACAACATCAAAACTGAAACAACACGTAGTTATACTGTGGATTCATTTATTTTCGTGGGTATAAGGTTTTGTGGTATGAGTTAAACATGATTTAACCGGAATATCTAATCTCGTAAATTAACCAATCTCTGCATACAAAACTAATGATACATACGTGATTCGTTGAACACACAGTTCATTGTTCATTTGTGACCACTAAACCAACGAAATGTGATATCCAACGAAAAGTAAGGAATTCACTGTAAGATATTCGCAGACCTATAGGTTTAGTTTTGTTAACTAAAAGAATCAATACAATGGTCGTCAGCAAGATACGCAAGTTATAAAAGTGGTTATATCTTTGAAAATGTATGGACGATCTGGTTGACTGTTATTGAATACCATTTTGACAGACGATTACAGCTATGTGCAAATTGTCGTAACAACAACCATATCTTTTTCTTTGAATATCTTTTTTTTTGGGGGGGGGGGATTCATTCTAAATGATCTTATCTAATCTAAATCGGTTTTAATTTGGAATTCTTGTATCTCAGCCTCAAAGATGACGTATCTTGTCCTACTGTCCTTGTGTTAAACGATAGCTATAAATTCAGATGATCTGGGTATTGTTACTTATAATTTAGTTATTTTCTTACTTGTGTTTGTGTTTTTCCGATTTGTTTTTACTTACTCCGTTACTCGACTTATGATTTTTGACTCCCCGGATGGTGTGACAATCCCTTTAGATATCAGTTGTATCAAGTATCTTAATACATATTCAAAATCCTTAACGAATTTAACAACACTACGTTAATGTTTTAAAATGTGATATTTTAGTTATTTCAACATTTAGATGATATGGAGTGCATAAACAGTAGGTGGGGTGCGTTATTTTCATTTATTTTCGTTTTGTAGCAGTATAGCATTTGTGTTGTTTATCTTTTAGTTTTCTATGTTGTGTCATGTGTACTATTGTTTGTCTGTTTGTCTTTTTTCATTTTTAGCCATGACGTTGTCAGTTTATTTTCGATTGATGAGTTTGACTGTCCCTTTGTTATCTTTCGTCCCTCTTTTATGCAAATTTACAGGTGAACTTTGTTATAAGTACATCAGATTCAATTGAATGAAACGTGCCGTTATGTGTATGTGCAAAAATTAATTGTTAAAACTACAAAAGACGATGCCAAAATCAAGCACCTGACTTCTCTATAAAAACAAATTACGAAGGCAAACGGCCGTGGATATCTATCTGTGTTTTGTTTTGTTCGTAACATTGGATTGTTTCTTACTATACCGTTTACTTTTTTTATGAAAAGTAAATAATGTGACACCGAAGACACCATTTTCTTCCAGATGAATTTACATTTATAGAATGTATGGCAACCGCAGAACGCTCCAATTTATGTATTAAGATTATTGAACATGCATTTTTAGGATATATATGATACAAAAAAAAAAAAACAAAAAAAAAAAAAACATATTATATGATTTCTAGGCACGTTACAAGTATTGCGAATGAAACATCACCATAATGTAAATTAGCTTTTCTGAAAGAGTTTAATCAATTTTATTAGTATAATCATTTAACAATTTAATCAAATTTGTTTGGTTAATTACACTTTCTTGTAGTATTATCGTAAGCTCGACGACTTGATATCTGTAATTGCCTCGACTAAGAAGCATGTAATGATTCGTCTAACTAGTGATCATGTTTAAATTACTCTCATTTCCTACAATCCATAGCTAAACCTAGATGAAGGTATATTATAACCAACGTATAATCATTACTTTAAAATCCCGACTTTTTTTTAACTACTAGTAAAGTTTAAATGTGTATGTCAAGTTGAGTATGGCAGAAAACAATTCCGAGTATTGAAAGATAGCCCTTCGCAAAACAATCAAACACGCATACACCCTTTTTTCTCAAGTTTTTATTATAATGGCGAACGTGCCTTTCTAATACAAAAGACTATTAAGACACTTATGTAAAATGATATGCACTTGCTTTGGCTAACTCGACTTTCATGGGCTGGTATTTAGGTTGTTTAATGTAACGTATCCGTTTTTATTCCGTAGTTAAGTCACCATTTCGGTTTTATCGTATATATCTATTATATAGTCATTTTATAAAATTAACTGTTTGCAAAAGTATTAACAAGGATGTTTTTATCCCAGGCAGAAAACCCTAGCCGTATTGGCCACAACGTTTTGAAACTTTTTGTCCTCAGTGCCCTTCAACTTTGTACTTTTTTTGGCTTTTTTTCATCTGAGCGTCACTGGTAACTGGTAGGTTTTGCGTGGACGAAACGTATGTCTGACGTGTAAAATCTTAAATCTGGTACCTTTTGTTAGCTATTATTCGTGTGTTTTTTGTCCTATATTTTCTCTCATTTATTTGTATTGTAGTCCTGTCATGTAATGTTGTCACTGTAAGGTTATATTTAACATTGCCATTAAAGTGGGAGGTTTGGCATGCCACAAAACCAGATTCAACCCACCATTTACTTTTCTAAAAATATCAGGAAAATGGCTACAATGTCATATTATAGTTCGTTTCCGTGTGTGTTACATTTTAATGTTGTGTTTCTGCTGTGTCGTAGTTCTTAAATATTTGATTTACTTCCCTCAGTTTTATTTTGTAACCCGGATTTGTTTTATTTTTGCTCAATCGAATTATGAATTTCGAACAGCAATATACCAGTGTTGCCTTTATTCATTCAATTTGATTGAGAGTCTTATACTTATAATCTTAGAAAAATTTGTAGTTAATCATTTCGAAATAAACAATGTCAATGCACTGACATATAGAAATCTCAGTTACCGACCAGTCCCCAGAGAAACGTGAAACAATGTTTCCCTTAAAGAGTATTATTTATGTACAGAGCGTTTTTTAATATATATTTTGCTTGTTTGTTCAATTTTATATTATGCATTTAGTTACTCGGGTGCTGTTCGAAAAGGTTACCTAAACTCTTATTTTTTTTCTTCTTTCAGATTATACCGATACATGTACTTTAATTAGTGAAGATTATTCGCTTGGCAAATTTGATCGAACTTTTCCTGGTTTTGTATGAGCACAACATCAGTTCAACCAGTAAAAAAAATCTTTTGTTAGTTTAAAGACATTATCTATTTCACCTGTTCAGTGACACCTAATGGTTTATTCTTACTGATTCGAGAATGTCGATTAATAATTATAATGAAAAGCTGAAATCGTTTCCTTTTACGGCAGGTTTGTCCTCACCCTACCCTTATTGTCAAGCTTTAGATGTAGACAGACGTATGTGTTAATGAAGCAACTGTGTCCTTACAACATTAGAAAATGCCTTTACCAAGTCAAGAATATGACAGTTTTTATCTATTTGTTTGTGTTTGAGCGTTACATTTGGTATTTGAGTAGGGACTTTACGTTTCGAATTTACTCGGACTTCAGTATTTTTATGATTTTACTTATTTCAAAGACTTTTTTGAACACGCGTTTGTCACCTTATACATTATGGGCCTTTTAACCTTTACTATGAAATATGGGTTTTCTGGTTGTCACAGACGGTTAAACGTATATACACAGGCAAAATTTGCTCACATGAATTTCACATGAATCTCACATAAAATTAACATGAAAACTTTCACGTGAGATTCACCTCAATCGAGCTTATACATGAAACTCACGTGAAATTCTTCACCTGAATTTCACGTGAAATTTACAACAATTTTTTTTTTATATTTTTCATGATTTTGATTAAATTTGAAAATTTAGATGTTATTTGAAATACTCTATTTCAAAAATTCATGTGAATTTCGCATGAAATTCACATGATTTTCACATGAGATTCACATGAAACTCACAAAAACAGATTTCACGTGAGTTTCACGTATGAGCTCGTTTGAGGTGAAATTCATGTGAATTTCACGTGAGATTCACATGAATTTAAATTCACATGAAATTGATGTGATTGAAATTTGCCTGTGTAGTTGTTTGCATACTTGAAACTAATGGATAATTGTCTAATTAACTAAACACTACATCGCCCTATCTATATTGCCCATTGTCCATTCATAATTAGAAATTAGAATTTTAGAAGAGTCATTTTCAGTAGGGGTTTGTCGCCTTCAAACTAGTTTAATTCCACCGCATTCGTTACGTACCAGGCATGCACAATGTAGTTTAGAAGTTGTCGTTGAATCATTTATTATCGAATTAGATTTTTTACCGGATTTGTTATCACATAAGCAACTCGACGGGTGTCACATGTAGAGCAGGATCTGCCTACCCTTCCGGAGCACCTGAGATCACTCCTAGTTTTTTGGTGGGGTTCGTGTTGTTTATTCTTTAGTTTTCTATGCCGTGTCATGTGTGCTGTTGTTTATTTGTCTTTTTCATTTTTAGCCATGGCGTTGTCAGTTTGTTTTAGATTTATGAGTTTGACTGTCCCTTTGGTATCTTTCGTCCCTCTTTTATGTAACATTTGATTTTCACGTCATAAACACAATGAGTGTGTAGTGCTGTTGAACATGGAATATATGGTGAGATGTTGCAAATCTATAAATGTCCATAAAACTATGACGTAAAAGGAAATTAAATTATTTGGTGGTTCAATGTTTAATTTAAATCTCTCATGCAAAACGTTTAGTTTCGATTATACAGCCTTTTAACAAAATTAGTCAGTCACAAAAATACCGAATTCCGAGGAAAATGTAAAAAAACAGAAAGTTCCTAATTAAAAAAACGCAACAAAAAGCTAAAAACATCAACAGAATGGATAACAACTGATATAGTACTGACTTATTACAGACATTTTATTAAGTAGCAAATGGTGGATACAACCTGGTTTTAAAGCTAGCGTAGCCTCTTACTTGTATGACAGTCGCATAAAATTCCATTATATTGACAATGGCGTGTGAACAAAACAAACAGACATAATAAATAACACCAATACTTTATTATTCATAACAAATTATAGTAGCACATGTCACGGGGGAAATGTTACTTATTTGTTTACTTAACAATAATAAAAAGAAGTAACTTCTTTTAGCTTTCCAATTGTGAACTTTCAATTTCTATGTAGCAACATTCCAGCAGTACCTGCATACGGGATATATATCTCTTAATTGATACGATATTTCCGTGCTTGCATTTCCTATCATGATTTTCTTGAAAGAGGGTTGCTGCTCACAAGGAAACTATTAAACCAATAGTTCCAAATGGTGAGGTTGAACTCATCCCTTCGTAAATTTTACGGTCGCCATCACAAGTTGGTTGACCGTTATGAAATAACCGTTTTACAAATTATATCGTATATGTTCCTTACGTCGTAACTACAATCCCCTTCCTTTTAATGAATGTGACTTACCAAATTAGACTATTTACCGGATTTGTTATCACATAAGCAACACGACTGGTTCCACATGTGAAGCAGGATCTGCTTACCCTTTCGGAGCACCTGAGATCATCCCTAGTTTTCGGTGGGGTTCGTGTTGCTTATTTTTTAGTTTTCTGTACTGTGTCATGTGTACTATTGTCTGTCTGTTTGTCTTTTTCATTTTTAGGCATGGCGTTGTCAGTTTATTTTCGATGTATGAGTTTGACTGTCCCTCTGGTATCGTTCGTCCCTCTTTGTTAAGTCTTAGAAATGAACTGCAAATAGTTTACGTCAATTTTAGTACAACAATGTACTCTTATCATGCTTATGGTGTCTAATATAAGGTGTTGTGTTATATGTTTTCTAATACTGTAAATCTTATATGCACATTGTAGGCGTTTTACACCAAAGCTTAGGACTACTGTGACTGATTCAAAAACGTTTTTGGCAATTTCAAAGATCATTTTTCCACTGTGGACTTTAAGTTTCGTTACTGTTGTGCAAATTTTATATTTTAATTTTTGATTAGGACTTGTTTTATAACTTGTTTGTTATGATTTAATGATTACCTGGCCCGAGAGCTAAAATAAATACCATCACTAGACGTTCATCGTTGGCTTATATAAGTCATTCTCTATAAATCATATCGTCTGTACCAAAAGTAGAACATAAGGTAAAATTCCAGTAATTTTAAAACGGTTTAGACCGAGATAATCTACCATGCAAACAAAAGCCATCTCAGAGTGTTAGGATTTCATAATTCATTTTAACCAAAACTTGTTAGACGACTCAACATAAGTTATTTCCTCTATTGTTTTATGTGGATGTTTTTGTTTTTGTCCATAACAGTATAACATTTGTAGCTTTGTAACAGGAATAAACTTAACATTCAAAATTAGGTAGCATTAATGAAGCAGTTTATTTGATTAAAAAATGTTTTTGGTGATTGAAAATTGTTACTTATCATATTTTGTGTATGTTCCTTGATGTACGTTTTTTTGTGATATACAGATAAGGAAAACAAATGAAGTCAAACGCTAGTATTACATCACAACATTTCTAAGTGCTTTCCTTCCGTCTGTAATATCAATCATCAGTACTTGTCTAAAACATTGTGTAGCCTAATTGATGTTTCGTTATTTTAAGAAATGGCTATGCTATTGCGAAACAGATCTGTTATGCTCACCCTTTATCTATCGACCCGAGTTATTGCATCTATTAGTGATGACGATTCTTTCTATTATCTATTCCCATGTCATTGTCATTTTTTCGTTGCTCTTTGATTCATGAATATTCAACATCTCCTTTAATTCATATTTGATTGTATTGTGTTTACAAAATCGTGTTTCCTTTGTACTTGTATTATGCTTATACCTTTATTGGTGAAAATGGTAATACATAAATTTAAACTATTAAATAAATTCTGCATTGCAAGATAATGCAATTGATTGAAATAACAAAAACTAACAAATATCTGATCAATGAGACATGTAAAATACAAATCATCTTTTAAACATACACCTACTCTGATTCAAATATAATATTCTCTAAAATAAGACAATAATGTCGTAATTATAATAAAATTGAGAATGGAACATATATCACGATTTAATATAGACGTTTCTGACCCATGTCATTAACACGTATCCATTGTCCCTTTTATCATGTATAGACGTGTTTGTTGTAACATGGTTAAAACAATTCAGAGATAAACATTTAAGAATGAAAAACAGATAATACGATCGTTTTGATAGGATGTGATTATACGCTAAACGGTCTATCTGTATTAATTCAATAGGTCAACGAAAAGCAAATCATGTCACACTGAAGACACAATTTCACCAATATGAATTTATATTGATAGAATGTCGGGGGCCCGCAGAACGTTGCAATTTATGTATAAAAATCATTGAGCATGCATTTTCGGATATAAATTATAACAAAACTGAATATCTTTTATAATTTCTAGACTAGCTACATGTATAGTGAACGAAACATCGCCATAATGTAAATTAGTTTTCAGTTTAACAAATTTTATTAGTATAATCATTTAACAATTCATTCAAAGGAGTAGGGGCATTAAGGCCTGGTTTTGGCCCAAGAAAATAAAATGTTTGATAACTTTTTCAAATTGGAACATAATCTTTAGAAATGCATAGGGTCAAGAAATATAAATGAAAAACATTAAGATTCTTATGTGATGACGTCACAATTACGTCATACATGTAATATATACTGTTTTCACAAAAACGATGAAAATTCAGAATTTATGCAGTTTTCTATCTTTATTTCTGTTGTGGAAACATCGTGCGCAGCCAAGAAACAACAAAATAATTTAACTGAAGCTTTATCATTACTATTGACAAAATCTCACCAAATATAAAGTTGTTTCTTTGGTGCGCACATACTTTTCCAATCGAAAATATACTTAAAAATTTGATGAAAAACAAGGAAAATCACAACATTTTACAAAATATCCAAATTAAGGCATGATTTGTTGCCATGGTAACTTGTTTAATGTCCAAAATTATTTTGATTTTCTGAACACCTTCTACCTGAGATACTTTTCAGTAATTTTAAGATATGTATGATAACTTTTAAATTTGCAGTAATTTTTGGGCCAAATAAGGGCCTTATTGCCCCTACTCCTTTGTTTGGTTAATACCATTTTCTTGTAGTATTAACCTAAGCTCGAGGACTATATAACTGTAATTGCCTCGACTAACAGGCATAAAATAGACTAATGTCAAAATTGACTGACCAGAAAAAAAATGATGTTCCCCTACCTGTTTTTTACCTAATAAATAAGCATTTATATAAAGTATAGTTTTACGCAATTTTGTGAATTACTCGGTTGTGAGTTGGTGAGGTGCAAGGAAAAAGATTACCTGACATTTTCTTGTTATTTAATCGAAGGTACACTGGTTTATTAAGAGCAAATTTGTGGTCTTAAAATTCTGTTAAACCACAAAAATATTAGTCTTACTAACAATTGAGAATTTGTACCATCATCAATCATACCTTTTCATTAACACAGAATTGTTAATTCTTGTTGCCGCTGGAATATCGCTAATTACAAACCAAAAGTTGAGGTCATCTCTTTTGTCGTCAACAATGTCCCCAACCTACCGCCATCCCTAATCAATAATTTGTAGATGTAAGTTAAGATATGAAACATATTAAAATTGATCAGCTGTGTCTATTTTCAGACTTTTTTCACCTTGCGACATGGATCTTTTTAATTTTACTATGGAGTTTGGATTTTGCTTGTTACTGAAAAGGTCAAACGCCATTTAGTTGTTTGCATAATTGCATCTGGTATTCAATTGACAATTCCCTCATTGACAGTCAAACCACATAGCCATATCTCTATGTACAATTGTTTATTTGTTTCTAAAAATGTAAACGGACCATTAAAAATCAAAATGATGTTTTTATATGACAAATGTGTTTTTGTTTTGGATTATTTTGAATTATTATTTTGTTTTCTGCTTGACATAAAGATAATGTTAACTATTCTCAATTTTTTTCTGATACATGTGCACTCATGTTACTTATTTCATGTCTATATACTTTTTTGTGCATTCAAATTTCAAAGGAATGTTTTATAGCCAAGCATTTGATAGTAACATTGTTATTGAGGAATGTATATGCATAAAAAGGAAATGGCAAGCTGCGCTTTCCTGATTTATTCCTGATTGGCACTATATAATTCTTCTTGCTATTACGTCAGAGTATAATCTATTGTCATTTTTATGGTGGTAAACCTAAGCAAAAGAGAAAAAGAAAAGTCTTTCAGACTCGTTCACAAATAGCAAGGTGTTAAAGTTATTTCGTTAAAGTATTTAATTTTATTATAACAATAGTTTGCTTTGAATGCTGCTATGCATGGCTTATATCGATTTATGTTGCATATTTATAAATGTACAACAAAACTTTGACCTTAGAGAAAATAAGACATGTTGTTGATAAGATTTATAAAATAATTCTAAAATGCAACACTAATACTCGTTCAGTTTCGGATACTTTTATATAAGCAGTACTAAATAAATAATAAATGACGTCACGGGGTCATCAATATAAGGCAAATACGTTGTACATTTTTCGGAACATTTCAAATGTCAAGTCTTAATTTTGTTATACTTATCTACACTACTGTTAAAAGCATGTATACAAAGTTAGGACTATGATAGTTGTTAGCTTTTCGTTTGACGAGTTCGGTATTTTTTTTAATTTTAGCTTTTAATGCTAACACGATTGTTTTTTTAACATGTTACATATGTTAAGCAGGAGAAAATCATGATCCTTGGATTGGTTGGTTTCGTGTTGTTGTGTTTTCTAAGTTTTGTTTTTTTAGTCAATTAATTTTGTTTTAATGCGTTGCTAGCGTGTTTTCGACTTATGAGTTAATATTTCCCTTTGGTGTCTTCCGCCTAAAATTCTCACTTGTATAAATCACTGTTTTTAACAAAATGAAAATAGGTACTGGAACTCGCGACAAAGATTAGAATATTAAATGGTTAATAAAAGTAGTTCATTCCCTGGAGACTTTACAGTGTATTATCCTGAATACATGGTCATCCTTTGTATCATAACAAAAGTGGAAACTGAAAAACCCAAATGCATAATTCTACACAGTTAACATCGTTTTTTTTTCAAATAATCAAAAGTTCAGACTAACAGTGATGTCATCACATTTTACAAATAATATGTTTTCTTTCTTTATAATTGTAGTCATACACATCCGGGAAAGTTAGTGAAACAAGCATGGTGAACGGCTAAGAAGTATATATACTTAATTAAAACAAAACACAAAATCATTTCTTTATAACGTAACTAAAACAATAATAACCAGCGATAGAGACGAACCAACACAATCGTAGCATAAAATGTATGTATATGTATAAACAATTTATTTTGAAGATTCTTGTAACTTAATATGTGGTGAAAAAATGTCATGTATAATGTCGTAATGTCTACTTCTTACTGTGTGTTAGTATAGTTTTAAAGCCAGCAAGTACGAATAATCTCACCTGCAAAAAGAATAACATAAAAAAAGAAGAGCGCCTTTTTATAAGGATTTCACTGAATTTGAAGAGTTTATTGATGGATGCGCTTCACTCACAAATATAATACATTTCTAAAGACGCTTACCGTCAGAACCACAACTGACAAACGAGAAGTGACCGACTATATTGGCTGCTGAAATTCATAAATATTCGATTAACCTTTTGAATGTGACGTATTCAGTATTTGCGTCTTGTTACACGAAGTTGGTTTAACTAGGTACAAAGATGTTTTAAACACTTCTGCATTTACTGGCTTCTTAACTCTCATTTAAACATGTAAACGTTTTTTTGAATGTCAAGTATATCAAAATCTACGAAATTTTCATATATGAAAATGAATTCGTAATTGCATTTTGTACTGAAATCTTACTTTTCGAAGGACTGAACTTTGAGAAATACATTCGGTTGTTTACAAAAATTAAGCATAAACAAAGGAAAGTCTTTATCATTTTTAATCGTACTAACATTTAATGTATTTTTAACATGCCATTATCATATATCGCGTAGATGGTGTTTTATGATATCTGCAACTATTGAATATTTTGCGTTTTAGTTTCAAAAATCTCACATTTGAACATAACATACATACTTAATTATTCATAAAAATGAAGTCGAAATCATTTCTATATGACATGTCACCAGGGACAACGTTATTTATTTGTTTACATGACAATATTGAAAGGAGGTGACATCTTTTAAGTCTAAGAATTGAACTGCAAATAGTTTACGTCAAGTTTAATAAAACTATGTACTTTTATGGGGTTTTATACAAAGTGTAAAGTTATATGTTTTCTAATACTATATATCTTATTTGCACATTGTAGGCGTTCTACTCCAAAGCTTAGGGATCCATCGTGTCTGCATCTTAAATGTTATTGGCAATTTCAAAGATGAAATTTCCACTGTGCACTTTTATTTTCACCTACTCTTGTGGGAATTTCATATTTCATATTCTTGATTACAATTTTTTTATTACTGATATGTTATAATTTAATGATCACCTGGCCCAATATATATCGCTTCGTCGTCGTCTTATATGATGTACTCCCTGTAAATCCTATAAAAATACTTGGAAATATTCATACTATGAGTTTTAATTTTAGTTTCTTGTGTATAATTCGGAGTATGACGTCCGTTGTCACTGAACTAGTATACATATTTTTTTAAGGGCCAGCTGAACGACGCCTCCGGGTACGGGGGTTTCTTGCTACATTGAAGACCCATTGGTGGTTTTCGGCTGTTGTCTGTTCTATGGTCGGGTTAGTGTCGCTTTGACCATTTTCTTTATTATATAATTTTAAACGTGGGGCCGTTGACTCCGTGTAAACACTTACGTGGTCATGACCAAAAAGATAACATGAGGTAATATTCAAGTATTCTTCTATAAATTTGAAACGCTTTATACCGAGATGACCTGTCATGGAAATAAAAAATAGCTCAGAATACCAAGTTTTTCTGTTAATTTTTCATTTGATTTTACCAACAATTTTCAGACGACTCATCATAGGAGTTATTTCCTGAATTTTTGTATTTGTCATCTGTCGATCTTTTCATTTTTGCCTTTAACCATTATATCTATAATTAAATAAACTGTTAAAAATGAGGTATCCTTTAATTATCAGCAAATTTGATTAAAAAGGTTGATGAATGAATTTGATAGCTGACCCTTTTAGGAGATAACTGTATCACGGTAGGTAAAGTGTCCGGCTAGAATCGTGATTTTCCGAGCGATTTGGTCCATTTTCCATCGAGTGAAGTTCGGGCGTTTTTGAGTGATAAAACATGCGATCAGTTAAATTCACGGATATTTCGTAATTATAACAGTTTTTAACATTACTACCCATCTTTTATCGAATATATTATATGTTTTGATCAACAAAGAAACCCAATTTCCTTGTATTTAATAAAAAAAATCAGTGTTTGTTATTGTCCGGGTATTGTTTAGAGCAACTGTGAATTCGTCAGGGTTTTTAGACAAATGATCCGGGTTTTTTACAGAAAATTTGAAGGTATTCTAGGCTTTAAAAAATGACTTTCTCTAGTTTATAACTATACTGAAGTGATGGAAAATACTTTACATGCTATATATTCCCAATAAGTCATCAAACACATATCAAAATGAATCTTTTTTTTCAATTTAATGCAAATCTTCTGTTGGGAGAGTGTTATACAACTACTTTTCAGTGTTCATTTAGAAATAACTTGTGTCTAGAACTTTATGCAGCTAACTCTTATTCATTTTAACTTAATTTCATGCTACTTTTGATATTACAGTTAATAATATTTCTTGTGGTGAACTCCGGAGATTAAAAAAAGAAACCTATTAATAAAAAAAACATAAAAAGCACTCACACTCAATCCACCCAATTTTTATTGCCATTGAACACAAAGTTTGAATAAAATTTCAGATAAAATCAACAATGAAATGAATGGTTCATTAGCCTAAATATGATTCTTGAGCAATGATAGACAAATACAAAATATGTATATTATATGCTATCATCAACTAGACTTCTTCGAACGACACCAGGAACAACATTGTACTGTCTTGATTAATATTCATATATCCACTTTTTAGACACTTTTCTTTTATTGAAAGGATTATGTTACCATGGTGTTTAGTTGCTGACCAATATGACCAATCATTATATTTGCAATATCAGACTTCTTCTCACAGTTGTAACATTTAGTAATTTTCGGTTTATATTTCTTAAAAAGTAAAATAAATAATACAAGATACAAGACACCTAGTTAATGAAATATCTAAGATGTATACTCTTTTAAGAACATACATCTCATCGTATACAATATAGGTATGTACGTCTCAATTCGAATTGTCTATGCTTATGTTCCGGACCATATGAGTTTAAGAACCATACTCAAATGGTCATGACCATATGCGTATACTGATATGGTCAAACTGTACGCGTATGGTCGGACCATATGATAGATATAGGAAGATGTGGTATGAGTGCCGATGAGACAAATCTCCATCCAAATAACAATTGATAAAAGTAAATCAAGGTACGGCCTTCAACACGGGGCATTGGCTCACACCGAACAACAAGCTATGAAGTGCCCCCAATATAACTAATTCAAAACCATTCAAACGGGAAAACTAACGGTTCAGGGGTGGGGTTTGAATAGAAAAAAAGGAAAATTTTGGACGAAAGATATACTTATGTATCTAAAAAGCAATAGAGTGTCAAAAAATATATTATTTTGGCGAAAGAGGTGGCGAACAAAATAAGTGCACAAGGGAAATCAAAGTTGGGACCATATAGGTATACATTAGAAACAATTCAATAATACGATAAACTTATCTATAACAACAATTATTACGGTTACATGAAATGTATTAATTTTATAGTTCAAAGGCTATCCAAAACAGCACAAGTTACAAGTAGAATCTCGTTCTTGAATTATTTCCTAAATACACGAAGCAAATGCAAAATATCAATGAATTTTTAAAATGTTATAAACAAACAAAACTATTTGAAAGAAATGTGTACTTAAAATGAACAGTTTTTGCGTAATCCAGTTTTCAAATTTTACGATCAATCAAGTCATAGATAGATATAGGAAGATGTGGTGTGAGTGCCAATGAGACAACTCTCCATCCAAATAAAAATTTATAAAAGTAAATCATTATAGGTCAATGTACGGCCTTCAACACGGAGCCTTAGCTTACACCGAACAACAAGCTATAAAGGCCCCCAAAACTACTAGTGTAATTAGTCTTTTTAGCCAAACTTTTGAGGAAATGGGTGAGGGGTACAAAACATGATTTTACAAGAATCATTTACATCCCATATCATTTTCGTCTTTTTACATTTCTTATGTATTTCAATCATTTATTTAAAAAAAAAATGAAATATTATGCATTTTGTTCTTACAACTGAAAAAAATCATAAATTTACAAAATTAGCTGTATGGTAAATTTGACACAAAAAAGCATCAAAATATGATAAAACTTTCTTAAGTTAACACCTGGCTATAGTGTGTTTAAGTTAAATTTTTTTAGATTAGTCCACTTCATCTTTATTGAAAGCATGAAAAAAAGTTTAATCGTGGAACTGTGATTTTTTTCACAAAAATAGCCCCAAAATAGGTAAAAATTGATGAAAAATGTGAAAATCATCAAAATTGATCGATTTCAAAACATCCTTGAGTTGGGTGTAACTGTTTTTTGTCCGTCTCTAGTATCAATTATTAGACTCTTCGTCATATCGACTTTACTTAATAGTTGAGGTCTTGTTGAACAGTTCCTAAAGACATTTTTGGAAGTTATCTTCCAAGTCGACATTTTTCTGTTCTCTAATAGTTATCCCATGAGGTCCAAATATTTATATGGTCCGGAATACTAACATTAGATTGTTGACATAACAGATATATACTGTACATGCAATTTATAAGATGTGAGAAAAAGAATATATACAAATGAACGATACTTGTTCATGATAAAATGCAAGTGTTGATACATTATGTGCCTTGAAAGTACTTCATTTGAGCCTTTATTTTATAGTTTTTAAACGTAAACACATAAGATTTTTACCTTATTAGAAATGTGTATAATCACTCGATCAAAAAAAGGACACACTCGAAAAAGCCCAGACTGCTTTCGAAAAAGCCCGGACATGAAAAACTGAATTTAGTCTCACAATGTCGCTTTCAGTGCAATAACAATAGTCACTGATGAGTCTAATGTAGACGAAACGCGCGTCTGGCGTACTAAATTATAATCCTAGTACCTTTGATAACTATTTGTAGAGTGTTTGTATATCTAAGGATATATAAACATGATAAATTCCATGTAAGCGTTTCCGTCGACAATCGCATTGGTATGTATAAGAAAATGGCTTTATTTGGTATTTTGGAATAAAAGCATTTTAAGGCTTGTTTAACTTTTTAAACGAAAAGCAATGTCAGAATAATGCTATCTTTATATCTCAAAGGCTAATATATCATGTATAACCTTGTATATCAAACTCAAATTTCTATATCTCGTCTTGTTAGAAAAGAAGTCTGTTCGTTTACATTTTTGATCATATTCACTCGCAAAAAAGTGGTCACACTCGAAAAAGTTCGATCAAATCAGTCGAAAACCACGATCCTAGCCGAACACTGTACCTACCGTGTGTATTGTATTTCAAGGTTTGCCTTCGTATAACGTAGATTTTACTGTCGAAAATTGAGTTATCCTAGCGGCGCAGAGCGGAGATAGGTAAACGGATATTTGCGACAGTAAAATCAAGTTTTACGATGGCCAATCTTAAAATGCAGTACAGTTATTTTTGTCACATATTAAAATAAATTTCATTAGATAAATATTTTGGCTTAAAAGTGCTATAAATGAAAAACTGTTGCATCGTCTTTAGCATCTAAACAATGTGACATCATATGTATACTATGGATTTTAAACACGAATACTAAACATATTTTTACTTTTCGTACGCTTCATAATGGTTTCAAAATAGATAAAAAGAAGATTTCGGGGCTCAAAATGTTTATTTGTAAAGAAATTACATACCCGAAAAAATTCGGAATTCAAATATTGGCTTTCTTAGTTACATTTGTACGGACTGGTTCCGTTTGTTTGATTTGACTAAGCTTTTGATTTTGCCATTTGATTAGAGAGTTTCCGTTTTGAACTTTCCTCGGAGTTCAGTACTATTATTTTTCTATTTCACTTTATCCATAGTTTTCGCCTTGTTTATCTACTGATCAAGCTTTACCTCATGACAATTGTATATGTCTGTCCTATGTCTGATTTTTGTAATTGTTTCAAAATGGTTGTTAGATTGCGTTGTAGATCTGTTAAAAGTATGCACAACCTTTATATATCGCCTTCCATTACATACTCAGATTGTTATTATATAGATACGTATCTGTTAATACTGACTATGTTATCTTCTATTCTCATGTCTTTGTCGTTATTTTTGTTGTTTGGTTGCTGTATGATTTTCTTATATTCCATATTTCCTTTCCTTTATATTTAAATGAAGTTTTGTTTACAAATGGTATTGTTTCATACCATGTGCGTTTACCTTTATTGGTGAAAATGTGAATACATAGCTTTAAACTTATTTTAACAAAATCAGGATTGTAGACTAATGCAATAGATAGAAATGACAAAAACAATGTACAGCCATTACTAACAAATATATTTCTGATTTTGATTGTCATTTGTTTACACCATTGTTTTTGCCTTGTGCCTTTACCTTTATTGGTTAATCTGTTAATATATAATTTTTCAATAAAGGCAACAGTAGTATACAGCTGTTCAAACTTATAAATCGATAGAGAAAAAAAAATCACATCCGGGTTACAAACTAAAGCTGAGGGAAACGTATCAAATATAAGAGAACTACGACACAAGAGAGACACAACACCAAAAAATAACACACACAGAAACGAACTATAATGTAACAATGTAACTATTAAACAAAATCAGCACTGCAGGATAATGCAAATGATTGAAACGACAACAAACTGTAAAGACAAAAACTCACAAATATAACTGATTAATGAGACAATCATAATTTGAAAGCTCTCATTCAAACATAACATTATCTAAAAATAAGACGCTTATTTATTAGATGTCAACATATTTATCAGGATTTAAGGACGTATTTTTAAAGTCATCATCGTCATGCCCATGGGAACATACTGGTCTCGTCTTCCTGTGAACTGGTTCCTTTGTTCATATGAGGTATACTATAAATATTAATTTCCTTCAAATAATGGAAAAAAGTAGCGTTATTCGTTTGCTCTAGCTATAGATGATGTGTTCTCAGTAAATTATATCATCTTTGGTGAAATTGTTGAACGGACCTATTCCAACGAACATGAAATAACGGATACAACATATATTGTTAATATAAAAAAGAAGTTGCGGTATGATTGCCAATGATATACCTCTCCACAAGAAACCAAATGACACAGAAATAAATACTATAGGTAACTGTACGGCATCATCATTCTAACAGTGCTTGCAAAGAAAGTATATAAATCCCATTGCATGATTGATTTCAGAGCTTGCATTCCTTTATTACATAAACAGGTGATTGCTTACGACAAACCTATTAAACTAAAGGTTCCAAGTGCTGGAAATCAAACATGATTAAGTCATCCTTTTGATAATTTACGAAAGCCTTCATGTGTTGTTTGACCGTTATAAGGATTTTAGACGAATCTTTAAAACTTATCATGTAAAAATCTACGTTTTCTAATTTCTCTATTATTTTTTATGTTCCAACTTCTTTACCTCACGTTTGAAGGATCATGTGACTTATGAACTCGACACTACTTTATCTCCCTCCTCTCTTCTACTTTCTATTATCCTCCGTCTTATCATAAGTTAATGATTTTCCTCCTTGTCTGGTGAAACATAGCTGTGTGTCAGATCAACCGTTCATTCTGGTTTGCATAATATCTCAAATCCTTCCATTTGTGTTTATGACCTACTTATTTACCCTAAATATATGATAACCTACATATATTTATGTTTTAATCATGTGTAAAACCATGTGCCAGTTCTCTAATCGGACATTACATATTCAATAACAGAAATATAGAACCATCCATGAATACTCAAAGGTCCCATATATAAAATGAGTAATACATTTCTTCATGTTATTGAAAGTTATCTTGATACACAATTTCAATTAGAAAGCATTTAAATTCATATATAAGATCTCTCTATATGCAACTATTGAGGCAACTTGCTAATGGTTGCATCCTACATTAATGGTATAAGGTACTTATAATGGGCGAACTAATGCTTTTTGAGTTATAGAATTTTGTTTGGAAAGTGATTCAAAATGTTTGATTTATTGTTGCAAATAACGTAGTACGAGATCAATTTATTCAAGAAGTATTCCCTTCTGAGATAGTAAATTATCACGAAAATTGTTTAGAGACTCAGTTATGCATTTAGTTGATCAGATTACAAACACAATTTTTATATATGATCTCCTCCGTTGTTTTCAACGAGGTGAAGTTGTTTAGAAACATGAGAATCACAGACCCGTGTATACTCTAATGGGAAGATTTTGCAAGTAATGTCTTCAGGAATAAATGTTTGTATTGCCAACGTCGTCTGATCATATTGTATACTATGTATTTTCAAGTTTGTAATTGATTGTTTTCTAAAAATATGTCACTATTTTCAAAAGACTTCAAAATCAAGATAAAACCTTAACAGTATAAGGTACACTAATATGTTTACATAATAGTGTGACGGATTTGTACTGACAATCTATCACAAAAAAGAAAGACCAAATGGTTCTGTTATTTCAAATGAACCATTACAATACATAGTAAGAAAACGATTGTCAGAAGTCTAATAGTACATTATTAAACTCTGTTTTCTTCGAGTATAATAACACTTTCAAAGTAACAAAAACAGGGGCCACTGACACTGCCGTTGCTTGCATCATCTCGAGTAGAGTATAAACTATTTAAATAGGACTGAAAAATACCCAAAATGTTTATAGCATATTAAAATCAGGAACTAAACAACCTTTGAAAATAGATACTTTCATAAATTGAAAACAAATTTACAGTGTCAAGCAACGAGGCAAAAAAGCTTATTAATAAACTGAATATAAATACCAGGATAAAAATTTTGTATCTGCGCGAGATGCGCGTTTAGTCTACACATTACTCATTAGCGATGCTCGAATTAAAAAAAGTTAAAAAGCCAAAATGAAGAACGAAGATGAAGAGCATTGGGGACTAAATATTTCGTAAAGCTTTGCCAAATTCAGCTAAGGTAATTTGTCGAAAAGCATGAGTATTTAAAAAATTGAACATTTTGTAAACAGTTATTTATAAGGCCAATTAAAATTAATTGTTAGATTTTCATCCCCGCCCGCCCCTCTGAAATCGTCCCTCCCTGATTTTTTTTATTTAACAAAAATACGATTTCCGGATTTTATCATGTCCGTTACCGGGAACCATCGATAATTTCGTTTCATTCAACACTTCCTGTTTCAAATTTCGTTTTTGTATTTCTCAGAGTAATCTAAAAACGATATGATTGAGTCGACATATTCTGCTGCTCTATTATGACAACATCTACCGAGAATAGAGATTGATAACGAGAAGGGCATGAAATATTCGAGTAACGAGTAAAACGCCTTGTCATTTAACGCAAATTGCGGTAGTCACAAGTGAATCGAAAACAGTGTTTTTTCTTTATTTATACGATGACTTTGTGTCAGGAAATTTGAACTGTGAATGATATCCAAAGCGCAAGAATCGTAGAACAAATTGGTACAAAAACATGACTGGATTAAAGAAATTGACACAAGCACGAATTTGTTTGATTTATGACCGTATATTGAGAAAAAAAAGTCGACAAACACGCATTTTAATTCCCTTATATTTACCCATGGCTGTTGTTTTTGTTGACAAACAGCAAACACCCTCTGTAACTGTCCCAATACCCTCAATTTAGTCATTAAAAAACTACTTTTTAGTTTCAGTTCATGTTTTACATCACATAATTACTTTCCACACTGAGTTTACATTTTATTTTGTACTCATAATACTTGTGTTGCATACAATTGTACCAATACATTTTATTGATTTTATGTGGACTACAAACCATTGCTTAGAAAGCAAAATAAATTTGGTGTAGGTCTAGTCCAACTGAAGAGAGCATTTCTCTTCCCTTTGATGTATACTATAAATAGGTTTCTAAAGCGACAATTACATGTATAACAGTGGTTGCCCATCAGGGATTTTTATTTAAGAGTTTAAAAAATAGTGTCAGATTCCTTAGGCAGCAACCATTTGATTTTCGGGGGGGGGGGGGGGGGGGGGCTACGGTTTTTTTTTCTGTACAAACTTTTTTTTTCGCCTGGGGCGAAAAACAATCTATTTTTTTCGCGACAAGTCGAAAACAATTTTTTTCTTTCAATTTTAGCATTACATATAGTGGCAGCTGAGAGTGAAACAAACAATTTTTTTTTCTCAGAATCAAAAACAAATTATTTTTTTCTCCAAAAACTGGAAACAAACTTTTTTTTCCAAAAAAAACCATAGCCCCCAGAAAATCAAATTGTTGCTGCCTTATACAACATGTATATACATTATACAAGCTTGTTTTCCACTAGCATATACCCCGCGGTATGAAGAACTTGTGACAAGGGTTTCATATGAAATAAAATTTAAAAAATAAAATCTTCCCACCCGCCCCATGTTTTTCAAAAATTTGGATGAAAATCTACTAGTTAATTTTAGTTGGCCTAATTATGACCATATCAATGATAATTCATATCAACACAAAAGTGCTTACCACGGGACTGGTAATACCCTCGATGAATAAAAAGTCTACCAGCAGTTGCATCGACCCAATAGTCAGTCTGAGATATGGAGAAATTTTTTATATATATTAACATAGGAACCAATACTTTCAGGAATATTTTAACACTGCAGCATTTAAGCACGTATAACCACCTTATTGTTGATTCATTAAATCACAGATGTATGACATCAGGTTAACACACAAAGGATTTAATGCAACAAGACTGTGGTATCTCTATTGACAATACGGGGATTATTGTAATAACACAGACGTAGTCTGTCCAAAGCCAACCATTGTTATAACTGTGGTTGACATGACAAATTCCATCAAGAACAGGACTGGTATTAGTTGTAAATAAATTGACCACATGGCAGAGAACTTGTATATGTTGTCATTAGTACAGCCTTTTCAGTAGCAATGCCAGTAAGTCCAAGTTTTTTTTGGAAAACACTTAATCAATCATAGTCAAACTAAAACTGATTGCACAGATATCCTGATAATAAATGGCGCTAATGATACGAATGTTATGTAATGAGTTTGTCTATTTTTTCGATTTTTTTCTTCTTCTATTTATTCATTGGTATCCCTCTCCCTAATCCGTACCATAACCCTTACCCTAACTATTGGAATTTTCAACAGATCACAATGTCTGCAATGACCAGACTATTTATATAAATATAGTAATTTAATGTGTTTAGTACAAATATACATGATTTTCGTTTGATTGACAAATACCATTATTCTTAGAGTGATTGGCAGAAATTGCTGAAACTATAGAGATCTAAATCATCTCAAACAAACAACAAACACTTGACTGCTTCAGGAAAAATATAATCACACATAAAAACAACAAATTTAATGAGAATGCTGCTAAATAGGTCTTGTGTTTCCTTTATTTCAGTCTATCTGTCTTTACATAAATACAAAACAAACGTAATTGGTATTTTTAATGACTTATTAGAAATTTCAATGTTCCTCTTTCATTGATTTTTAATGAAACAAAGTTTTATTTTAGTCAGCTTTGATTGAATTCACATTACATTGGAAATCCATCTGAGTGAATTATGGGTGTCGTAACAATATAAATCCAATCATTAAAATAAACTAGTTACTCTATTTGTAGCATTCTTATAAGGCACTATCTTATAATTGTTTCACATTTTATGATGAAACGTATTAGTATAATATAACACTCTACAAATTTAACTTGATTGTTGACTATCAAATATAGGTAATAAGATTAAAATAATCAATTATTTAACCATCGGATCATGCTTATATCATTATATCATAATACTAGCTGTTACTAATAACTTTACAATATTACATTATAATAACTGACTCTAAAAAGTAACACAACAAAAATTCCGCATTCCGAGAGAAAATTCAAAACGGTAAGTCCTTAATCTAATGGCAAAATCTAAACAAATTTACAAAACGAATGGATAAAAGAGGGACATAAGATACCAGAGGGACAGTCAATCTCATAAATCGAAAATAAACTGACAACGCCTAGCTATAAATGAAAGAAGACAAACAGACAAACAAAATAACACATGACACAACATAGAAAACTAAAGAATAAGCAACTCGAACCCCACCAATGACTAGAGGTGATCTCAGATGCTCCGGAAGGGTAAGGATATCTTGCTCCAAATGTGGCATCCGTCGTGTTGGCTCTGTTATAAAAGGTGGGGTTTGGTGGGGTTCGTGTTGTTTATTCTTTAGTTTTCTATGTTGTGTCATGTGTGCTGTTGTTTGTTTGTCTTTTTTTCATTTTTAGCCATGGCGCTGTCAGTTTGTTTTAGATTTATGAGTTTGACTGTCTCTTTGGTATCTTTCGTCCCTCTTTTATAAGAAATTCGGTAAATAGTCAAATTCGGTAGGTCACATTCACGAAAGGGAATAGCGTTACTGTTCCTTTGGGAATAGATGATAAAAACTGTAATATTACTGCAAATGGTGGATTTATCCTTGTGGTATAGCTAGGTAAACCTCTTACTTATATTACAGTCGCTTAAAACATTCCATTATGTTGACAAAAATGTGTGAACAAAGCATACAGACACCTAATTTACTTTTTTTTGGACAATATTTTAAAAACCCAATATCGATTACAATTCTATATAGCAGATGAAAAGAACCGAAACTAATACAAGTATCTATTTCGTGTAAGTCAAATGTATATTTGATTGTTACCAATTTTCAATAATGAAATATTTACTGCCAATGGTTAAAATGTAACCAATGAATTACTTGTTTTTGGAAACACATATTATATAGAACATGAATCCTAATTTAAACTTATTTACAACTAGCCAAAGTTTAGACAAACTTCAATGAAAACTAATTAGAAATACTTTGATTATAATTTAAAAAGCCAGACGCCATATCTCATCTTCATTTCACTACTCAATGACCCTCAAATCAGAACATTGGAAGGTCAAACCAATTGTAGAGTTTGAAACCAAGATATCATGTAGAAAATAGTTGCTTGGGCTTAAAACTGTTAAACCACTTTGAACATTTTCAGATATATTTCCAGAACAATATGAGGATGTTCTACAACTTTTTGTCATAGATTTAACCCAAAACCGTTTCAAAAATGAACAGCGGATGACAAAGTTAGGTATTTGATTGGATTCATGTAAAATATATGGTGACTCTTTCGTTGATTGACAACGTTTCAGTTTTTAGTTTTATATGGACTATCCTTTTGAAATTTACCCTGGTTTTCTGTAGTTTTGATTTAGTTTTTTTTTATTTGTGATGCAACTGAAAACACTGTTATCTTGATATATAAATACAGAAGATAAAAACAAAAAAATACATTATGATATCTCCTCGTCTCTTTGATTTATTTCTGCTAAGCTGATTCACAATTATAACATTGTTTTTGTATTTGTGTTATAGTAGTTTTATTATGCATTAATTACTTACAACAGCTGAAGATTAATGTTGTATAACTATCTTTCATCTTATAGTATTTAGATCATGATATGCACTATTTATATGTTACAGTTGCATGTTAATAATTTATAACTATATTTCATGTAAGAAAAGTTAGATTCCCTTGTGTAACATTTCTGTGATTCTAAAACAGATAAAAGGGAGGTAATCGTATTATTCCTTTTAAAATTGTTATACGATGATGACTGCTGTACCCATATCTTGACTATTTTATCTAGTATGTCTGTTTAGTTCACGTATTATTGTAAATATAACGGAATTTGAGGAGGCTGTCGTCAAAGGGAGAGGGTAAGAGCTATAAAACAAGGTTTAATCCACCATTTTCTACATTTTAAAATCCCTGTACCAAGTCAGGAATATGACAGTTCTTGTCCATTCGTTTTTGATGTGCTTTGTTATTTGAATTTGCCATGTGATTATGGATGTTCTGATTAGATTTTCCTCTAAGTTCAGTATTTTTTTGTGATTTTACTTTACATATTTATACTCGAAGGTCCTGCGTACAGCATAATTGATAATTGTATTGGTAGTGATCTTGATAATTTACAGCAATATATCAACAGCTTAAACAATCAGGATTTGATAGCAGTACTCTCTATGCTTTGATTTGAAATCATTTACTGATTGGTGTATTCATGTATTCTGACAATCATCGACACTAACCTTCGGAAACTTGTAAACATAAATGATTGAATACATATACAAGAAAATGTTCCTTCCTGTGTTATTTTTATGAGGTAACAATGAAAAGTGTAATATCATTCAAAGCCAGTTGGTTTATATGGTATATTACTAATGATATTATTAGTAAATGATAAAGTTACAAACAGACACAGAAATAAACAAATATAGGTCACGGTACGGCCTTCAACAATGAGCAAAGCCCATACCGCAGAGTCAGCCAAAAAAGGTCCCGAATCGACAAATGTAAAACAATATAAACGAGAAAACTAACGGCCTAATTCCTTTACCAACAAATAAACGAAAAACACACCAACAAACAACAACCACTGAATTACAGGCTCCCGACGTGGGACAGGCATAAACATACATAATGTGGCGGGGTTAAGCATGTTAGCAGGATCGCAACCTTCAGTACAACATAAGAAAGATCATTTGAAAAAGGCTTAACTCATCAGATGGATACTAATACGTGTAACAAAAACACAGAGTGAACGTTGCCGGGTTCCTGTATATCCAAACATCAAAAAGACACGTATTACTAATTTAAGAATACTTGTCGTTACTAGTTTGTCTCTAAAACGTGACAATAAAATATGACTACATCTGGAACATTGCGGACATTATATTTAAAATAAATAACTTTGTAGTCGTTTATTATGAATAAAATGAGTTTGGATCTGATCAGGGATGGGGTAATTAAAAATGTAATGGTAATTAAGTGTAATGCATTACACTTTTCCATGTAATTGCATGTAATGTGTAATTGAGCATTTTTTTAATTACATGTAATGGTAATTTAATTAATTACATTGAAAAAAGCATGTAATGCTCAATTACTTTTGAATTACATTTCAATTACATGTACTTTTATGGTGTTAAAGATAAGGATTTGTGTTTAATTATACAAATTGTAAAATAATATGTACATGTATTTTTCAAATATTGATATCACATGCTTTTTTAATATATAAAGTCTGTAATTTATTTTGAAGTTTTTATATCATTTATTTGAACTACAGATTTTTTTAATACTCTTATAATTTACAAAATGTGAGAATCATATATTAGTGTTGTTCAGTTTTTAAGAAAGATCTTTTAACGTAATAGATTGATAATTAATTAATCAGCTTGTTAAACAAAACACAAAAATGTGTCACTGTAAAACATCTTTCTTAGACAATTTTAGAATTGAATCACTGCATACAATCATTTTGTCAAATAAGTATACACAAAAGGATTATAGAAATAAAAATTAACAGCTGTAAAAACAAACAGCAATTAATCAGATTAAAATGTCCAGGGGCAATGCCACTATTACATGTATTTTTATCTAATTAGCAAAATATTGCTTATATTTAGACATTATATATATACATTGTTTGTACTAAAATTTATTTTTCAATATTGTGACAAGCACACTTTTTAATATTTTTTGAGTAAAATAAAAAAATATTTCTAATTCATTTATAATTTCTTTATTCATATTATGTTTAATTCAAATGAGTTCATTTCTGCGATGTCAAAGTGGCTTTTGTAAATAGGAACAAACTCCCTCTCCCATCAATATGATGATCTTCTAATCATAAAACTTCCATGTTCTGATCAAGCAATATCTAGCACATTTAAGCTTCTGTCGAAAGATTATTTACAATCGCTGTTTTCAGACCAGACAGATTCAGACTAAATGACAAAACATCAAAATACCTAAATTAAATGATTATCAAATGCAACGCTTAAACTACAATGTATGCTTACATGAATATTTTACACGTGCATTATATATACATATAAAAGATTGTTGAAAAATATCATGATGAAATGTAATGTGTAATTTAATTAATTACTTTAGTAAAGGAATTGTAATTTAATTAATTACATTTCAAAAACTGTGTAATGTGTAATTAGTGTAATTGATCATTTTTGCAATGTAATGTGTAATTTAATTAATTACATTCCAATGTAATTGACCCCAAGTCTGGATCTGATTTGCATCTGGAACCAAACGGATATCATATATTAATTGAAAAAATATGTGGTTGATTATTATGAATAAATAATCATATATCTGATTACCGTCCGGATACATAATGGATTTCTTATATTAAGGATTACAGTACACTTAATTTTGTTTTTAAGGTAATGGACGCACAACCAAAAGTTACATGCACTATTGTAACAATTAAATGTGTAACTGTTTCTGTTAAGCAGAAAGTCTCGTCATTATAAATGTATCTGATGGCCAGTGCTAATCTATTGATATGACACTTTGCTTATAGTAACTTTAGAATTAAACAAAATGCAATAGATATATGAATGTTTTTTTTTATTCTAAAAATAACTATTTCGTATACACAATATTAGGTTCTATACGTCACTGAAGAAACAAAAAAACTACAGTGAAGTGTTCTTTTGCATGAGACATTTATTGCAGACTGGTGAGATAGTTTGACTTTTCCAAAATGAGCAGTTTAGTCTTTTGTAAATTTAACGCGCGTCTGTCGTAAATCATTCCCATCTGGTATCTAAAAATTTAAATAACAAAATTCAAAACGAAAAGTTGTTTTTCAAATAGCTAAATCAAACGCTCAATACATCAAGCGAATGGAAAGTAACTGACATATTCCTGATGCGTAATACAAGGTTTTTATTCGATTTGTTCATCGAATAAGATAATCAAATTAAGGGTCACCACAATTCCGAAAGTTTTCTCACAGCTTTTACATTGTGCTGTATTGATGATTTTTGAGTAAATATAAATACGAAAATTTAGTATGAATGTCAATTAGATTATTTAAGTCAAAATATGTTAAAAGATAACAATTGTTGGTCGTAAGTAAATCTCGTAGTTACTGAAAGATAGTAGAGCCCAATCTCTTAATAGAAAATAAACGATGAAGAGTATTTATGTTTAAATGTGTTGATAATATTAATAAGTTAATGCTAATGTAAAGTATACTCAAAGATCTTATTAGCTAACAATTGTTTGGTACAGTTTTCCAATGTTTATTGGCAAATATGAAAGAAAAATCATTTCGTTGCAGATTCTCAAATGCCAAATACAGGCTATGTACATGATTCTTGTAAAATAAATAGGTGTACCCCTCACCCGTTTCCTTAAAATAAACGCTAACAAGACTGCCTTCATTTGTAGCATAAACTAAGACAGTTCCTTATCATTTTAATCGCGCAATAATGCTGGAATACTGTACTTATACTTTATAAATATATATTTAAGAATAAACCAGTATCACAAATCGTGTATGTAAAGTGCGGATCTTAAGATATTATTTTCACTGTATAAGCTATACATTTCTGATGTAGAATGATAAATAAACAGACGATTTATTTTTTATTTTTGACGAAAATGAAGAAAATAAGTTAAAATGTTTATGTTTAGAAATAAGTAATACTAGTAAGACAATGTAAGAGATGCTCACGGGGTTTTATCGCGCCAAAAGCCATCCAGCTGTGAAATATATACCGAAATATGTGAATATTTAGGACATTTCACGAACAGATCGTGCAGGTGATTTAAAACTAGCAGGTAAGATGTTGTTGCAGAAAAATATTACTTTCAACACAATTATTACCGTTATATAACGTAGAATATGTGTTGTTATTCAGTTTCTTCATATTGAACTAAATTCCACTATGATGCTTTCTTTATGCGTGTTATGTTTACTGTCGAATAATGATACTATACTTTTATTTTAACTGTAGAGCAGTTTATTAGTATTGCATATGCGGCACATTTTTACTATATTGATTTTATTTTTGTTTATCTATTAAAGCCTTAATTTAGCTGACTTGCTCAAACAATAGATACGTAAGAGAAGGATTTGATAAAGTTTAACTTGCGGAGGAAAGTTTGATTAAACCCTCTAATAAATTCAATAGAAATAACATTTATTTCAAATGAATTCCATTTAATTTCTTATAAATCGTAGTGATCTTTATCCTTGGTTTTACTTATCCATGTCCATGACACTTCATCCCTTATTACGTACATCTCGATTCGATATAGATTAAACCGTTTTTGTTATCCCGTTGGAAAGGTTTTACACTGGGACCCTTTATAACTCTCTGTTCAGTAAGAGCCAAGACTCAATGCTGAAGACCGTATTTTGACCTATAATGGTCTTCTTTTATAAATTGTGACTCTGATACTAAAAAATAATAAAGCTTTTCTTCCTCATGCATATATTACCTTATCTGTATTTGGCAAAACGTTTAGGAATTTTGGTTCTCAATGCTCTTCGACTTCGTACTTTATTTGACCTTTTAAACTTTTTTGGATTCCAGCGTCACTAATGGGTCTTTTGTAGACGAAACGCGCGTCTGGCGTATATACTAAATTTAGTCCTGGTATCTATGATGAGTTTATTCATTGTCACAAAAGACATCTTCTTATATCTATCTATGGCTCGAACCGAAACTGGAGGGGACAAAAAGGGATAAAAAAGTTCATTTTTAAAAGCCTTACCTATAGTACGCTACAAATGTTCGTTTTCATAATACGATGAATTTAAAAACATAGAGAATGCAAATGGGAATATGTCAAAGAGCCAACAATCCAACCAAAGAGCAGAAAACAGCCGAAGGCCACCCATGAGTCTTCAATGACGTTTTTCCTTTTGCATAATACATGTTATACGGATTATCTGTGAGGAATACTGGCGAAGTTTGACTTTTAATAATTCAAGATCACCGTATGTGCTATGGCGTTTGTAATATCGTCATATTGAAAAAATTAAAAAAAAAAAAACCTTCTTGAACTCGTCGAATTAAAATGATTCTTTCTCCTTCTCTTGATGTCTCATAAAATAATATTGGGTGGTTCAATTTGAAATTATTAAGTCAGTTGCATCAAGTATACATTAATTACATTCACCTTGATTTGAGTAGTCTTTTTTGAGTTGACATTTCGTTTAAAGTTGACAAAGCCTTGTACATTGAAATGTAGGTCTACGCAATATTAGATCACACATAAAATAATGAAGTAAAATTTAATCGAATTACTGATTTAAAGTTACTGTTTGAAAAAAGGTATACTACTCATGTTTACTTGAGATATCGCCCCGAGCTGATAGTATGAGCCAAAATTTGTTCCTGTGAAAAAAATTGCGGTGTTTTTTAAATTTTTGTTATAATTAAGGGAAAGCGTAATTTTACGAATACACTATGCCATTTTGGGAAGCGTTTTTGTTACAAGTTTGAATAGCTATATTTTTTATGAAGAAGGAATTAGGAGTTTGTATTTCAATTTGAAAATGTCATAAATACTAACGTCATCAACTAAGTTTTTTTTCATTTGTTGCTAGTCCATTTATCACATAAATCTACAATAAAAATTCATCGCATCTTCGAAAATTCTACATCAGAAATGATTGCACTAATAGTGATAATTCATCGCATCTATAGTTAAAATGGAGCGCTTTCAATAATTGATGTTATATTATGTTGCTTTTATAACACTTATTTGAACTTGATGCCGTTTTTGAACATTAAAAAGACGTATCCAAATGAAAATATGTTAAAATTACATTCAAATCTATTATTTTGGTATTTTCAAAACGTGAACAGTTTTCCCCTGATCCTTTATTCTACAATAGACATACTCGCATATGATAGTAAAAATTAACTAGCTGGATTCGCACTTTATATACACTGATAAACATATATTGAATATTTTGCATTTTAGTTTTTAAAATCATCTCATTTTTAAACGTAACAACAAGACCTTATTATTCATAAAAATGGCACAAGTCGAAATTATTTTTGGTATAAAATTTCACCAGGGACAAACAATACTTATTTGTTTACATATACACTAATGAAAGGTTGTCAATTTTAAGTCTTATAATTGAACTGTAAATAGTTTACGTCAAGTTTAATAAAACTATGTACTCTTATGAGGTTGTATATAACTGGTTAAGTTATATGTATTCTAATAATTTATATCTTATTTGCACATTGTAGGCGTTCTACACCAAAACTTAGGGGCCACCGTGTCTGATTCGAAAATGTTATTGGGTATTTCAAAGATCAAATTTCCACTCTGCACTTTTAGTTTCTTTACTGTTGTGCGAATTTCATATTTCAATTCTTGATTAGGACTTGTTTCATTACTTGTAGGTTATGATTTAATGATCACTTGGCCCGAGAGCTAAAGATATTGCCATATTTAGACGTTCGCTGATGTCTTATATAATGTACTCTCTCTAAATCATGTCGTCTGAACCAAAAGTAGAACATAATGTAAAATTCCAGCAATTTTAAAACGGTTTAGACTAAGGTAATCTCCCATGCAAACAAAAACCATCACAGAGTGTAAGGATTTCATTATCTATTTTAACCGAAACTTGTCAGACGACTCAACTTTGGAGTTATTTCCTCTATTGTGTTATATAAAGCAGCTGTGCTATCTTAGCAGTCAAATGGCATTGACCGTATATTCATATGTGATATACAGTCACTGACAGTATATCGACTTGTTTATGACGTAGAGAATGCATTTCCGTATGGTTTTATTTATAATGTCAATAAAGCATGTAGGTTCGCGGAAATTTTACGTCTTCATTAAGAAATGAGGGTTTTTACCCTATTTACTTTATTTAAACAGTTATAAGATTTGTTGTGTATAAAGAATAACCATACGTTGTCTCGAAATATAAATGTAATATTTACTCGGCTCGAACAGGTGGAAATGCTCGGTATGGCCTTGCTTTCTACTTGTTTTTTAGCCTGGTACAAATAATATTGGTAATTCGATATAATGTATGGTTTGATGATTGAATATTGTTACTTGACTTCTCATTGTTATTTGTGATCATTCATGAAAATAAATAATAGGCAAAATATAATATGCAGAAAAGTCAAATGACTCAATGTTATTAATCATATTTTGTGTATGTTCCTTGACGTTCCTTTTTAATTTATCAACAGATACAGATTTTTTTCAACTCAAACGCTCGTTTTACCTCACAATATTTGTATATGCTTTTCCTTGGCCTGGAACATCAATCGTCAGTACTTGGCAAAACTACCTTTATGCAGCCTAATCGATTTTTCGTATTTCAAACATGGTTGTTAGATTGCGTTTTAGATTTGTTAAATTCATGCACAGCCTTTATCTATCGGCTACATGAACCTCAACAAAATATTGGGTAATCTCTGAAGAATAAGCAATTCTGGTCAATGAAAAACAACTCGGTTCATATGGTTAAGTATATCTCATAAATATTTTTATATAGCTATAAAACGTGACAATAATGAAATATTGAATAAATGTGTGGTAACTCATTATGCTTTAAAAACTGTAAATTATACAATTAATGTCTGCAAAGTAACTAATATAATATATCAGATAAATAAATTTTATATAGATCTAATTTCCGTCTAGAACGAACCGGATATCATATATAAATGAACAAAAGTGTTGTCGCTAAATGACGAATACAATAAAAATATACTGTATATATTGATTTCAGTCCAGTTACGTAACAGATGTTTTAAGTTAAGGATTATAGTACATTAAAGATTGTTTTTGACATTTGTAAAGCACTAACAATGGCTTCATAAACTATTATATTAATTAACTGTTTTTAAAAGCAGAAAGTCCAGCAATTTTCTCTTTCCTGAACACAGTTCTTACCTTCTGATATGACACTTCAAATATAGAAATTTTAAAGAAAAATGCAAAGATGGATGTCGTTTTTTCTCCATAAAATTAGCTTATGAAGGCAGAGATTTTTCTCAGCTAATTTTGAGTTATTTATTGTTGACATACGTGTGCACTGTTGGAAAATTTCGAATATTAGGTTTAACACATCAATGAAGAAGAAAAATGTTCAGATAGAAATATTACTACACTATCATGTTCTTTTGCATACGAAATTAGCCGAACATTTTTATTCAGATTAGAGAGATAGTTTTTTTTGTAGAAAAAAACGCACGCCATAAGAACATCATTCCCCCCCCCCCTTGGTGTATAAAAAGTAAAATAACAAAAAAAAAAAAAAAAAAAAAAAAAACGAACGCCAAGGAAAATACAAAATAAAAATGGTAATAAATGACCCCAACAAAGACAAGCGTAAATCAATTCAAACAAGAAGACTAACGCTATATATATATATATATAAAAAAAAAACGAGAAACGAGAAACAATACCAACCAAAAGAGAAGCTATGAACAACAGGCTCCTGTCAAACTCATCATAGATACTAGGACTAACATATTTATTTGCACCATACGCGCGTTTCGTTTACAAAAGACTCATCAGTGACGCTCAAAAAAAAAAGAAAAAACACAGAAAGCCAAATAAATTTCGACGTTGAAGAGCATTTGATGCGGACACTAAATTATCATTTAAAAATATGTAGGAACAGTTGCAAAAGGAAAACTCTTATCCGGGATAAAACTGCATTAAATAAAACACCGAGAAATTAAAAACAATAATTTTGATATAATATGTATAAGGAGTATAAAAAAAAATTGTTAGATGTGTGTTATTCACAGCACGAGTACAGAAGTGAGAATTTTCGTCATACTAAATTCTTCTAAGGTGATGCATATTAAAATAGTGAGACGAGATTTAACAAAAAATAAATATATATTTAATTACAGAAATGCATTATAAACATAACTGTGTTAACAGGTAAAATTTAAACGAAAGTACAAATTGAGAATTTCGCAGTTACTGAAAGCTAGTTAAAAGTAAAAAAACAATCAATCTAAAACACGGTAAATTTTATCATGCTTCTAAGACTTTAATCAATTAAAACACATCCGAGGGGATTGAGTAGTTACATCGCCAAAGAGAGTTAACAAAGAAATGACAGGCAGTTGGATAGTTAGACAGAACATCTGGTTAGAACATTATTCATTAACGAAGATTTCAAACGAATATATCTAATCTTGTGAATTTACCACTCTCTGCATACAAAACTAATGTAACATACGTGATTCGTTGAACAAACAGTTCATGGTTCATTTGTGACCACTAAACCCACAAAATGTAACGAAAAAAAAAAAGAATTCACTGTTACATATTCGCAGACCTGTAGGTTTGGTTTTGTTAACTAAAAGAATCAATGCAATGGTCGTCATCAAGATACGCAAGTGGTAAAAGTGGTTATCTCTTTGAAACTGTATGGTCTATTTGGTTGACTGTTATTGAATACCAATTGAACAGACGATTACAGCTATGTGCAAATTGTCGTAAGAACAACCATATCTTTTTCCTTGAATATCTTTTGTTGGGAGGGATTCATTCTAAATGATCTAATCTAATATCAGTCGGTTTTATTTGGGATTCTTGTATCTCAGCCTCATAGATGACATATCTTGTCCAACTGTTCTTGTGTTAAAATATAGTTATAAATTCAGATGATCGGGTATTGTTACTAATAACTTAGTTATTTTCTTACTTGTTTTTGTGTTTTTCCGATTTGTTTTTGCTTACTCCGTTACTCAACTTATGATTTTTGACTCTCCGGTTGGTGTGACAATCTCTTTAGATATTAGTTGTATCAAGTATCAACATACATATACAAAATCCTTAGCGAATTTAACAACACTACGTTAATGTGTTAAAATGTGATATTTTAGTTATTTCAACATTTAGATTATATAGTTTGCATAAACAGTAGGTGGGGAGCGGTATTTTCATTTGTTTTCGTTTCGTAGCAGTATAGTATTTGTGTTGACTATTCGTTAGTTTTCTATGTTGTGTCATGTGTACTATTGTTTGTCTGTTTGTCTTTTTTTTTCATTTTTAGCCATGGCGTTGTCAGTTTATTTTCGATTTATGAGTTTGACTGTCCCTTTGGAATCTTCCGTCCCTCTTTTATTTCAATTAACAGGTGAATTTTGTTATAAGTACATCATGTCCATTTGAATGAAAATGTCGTTATGTGTAATGTGAATAAAATGAATTGCTAAAAACTACAAAAGACGATGCCAAAATCAAGCACCTGACTACTCTTTGGAGAAAAATTACGAAGGCAAACTGCAGTAGACATCTATTTGTGTTTTGTTTTGTTCGTAACATTTGATTGTTTCTTCCAATACCGTTTTGGGTAGACTTTTGTTTGTATACTCGTCGTCATTTTATATTTGTTAATGTGTTTGAACATGGACTAAAAAGGATTTTTGACTGTCACGTTGGAACCCCAATACTCTTTTTAAACTTTATCGTAATTAGTATATTTTAGCACACGAAAAGCTTTGATACCTTTAAAATCAATCTTAGAATCTCTTTTTTGTAAGGCCTTATCGTAAAGCGATGTTTTGTTCGTAACATTCGATTGTTTCTTCCAATACCGTTTTGAGTAGACTTTTTTTTGTATACTCGTCATTTTATATTTGTTAATGTGTTTGAACATGGACTAAAAATGATTTTTGATTGTCACGTTGGAACCCCAATACTCTTTTTTAACTTTATTGTAATTAGTATATCTTTGCACACGAAAAGCTTTGATACCTTTAAAATCAATCTTAGAATCTCTTTTTTGTAAGGCCTTATCGTAAAGCGATGATCAAGCTGCTGAATTGCTTTTTGTTGATATATATTGTATGAGACGCTTTAGATTATTTGAAAACAAAACTTCGTGAAATAAAACCGAGACACATACATGTAATATTTTAAAATAAATGAAGATATTGAGATATCCCGACTTAAACAAAACTATGTAAACTCTCTAACGTAATTATTAAATTGATTGCAAAGTGGTCATGAAAGTCATTGAATCTCTGAGGGTTCATTAACTATTATTTTATTCCATTATCACAAATGAAGTTCGGACGCTGATATCTAAAATAATTTACCATACGCACTGGGAAATATTCTTTAATCTATTAATAACTTTTGATAAATAATGCATCTGATTAATTAAATAACAAGTAAAGCTAGTATATATATAACGATTTATAAAGTACTCCATGTCCATTTGAGTGAAAAGTAACATTATTCATCAAAGAATAAACAGAAATTGCTAAAAGGAGAAAATCTACAATCTGTCAAATCATAAACCTATGTGTTCTTTATACTTTTATTTAATTATTGTATTATAGAGAAAATAAATTACGATGTTTTAAGATATCTATCAAATCATGGAATATGGGAGGACGTTAATTTTCCGCTGTTTAGTTTTAAATAAGCGTTGTAAAAGAATTGTCAATTTTCATGAAATATATCTGACGAAAGTTTGTTTACCATTTTATATGAAACGTCTTTATATCTATTGCTATACATTGTTTTATCATATTATATGAAACGTTATAATATAGAGTAGACGTTTCTGTCTCATGTCAATGAAGTATATACATAACCCCTTAATCATTAATAAAAGTGATTGTTTAAATATTGGGAAGCATTTTAGTGATAAACGTTTCAGGGAGAAATACTAATAATACGACCGTTTTGATAGGCTGTACACATGCGGTAGACGTTTTATCAGTATTAATTCAATAGGTCAGTGAAAAGTAAATATTGTCACACCAAAGACACCATTTTCTTCCAGATAAATTAATATTGATAGAATGTCTGGAGCCCGCAGAACGTTACAATGGATGTATAAAGATAATTGAACATGCATTTTCGAATATATATGATACAAAAAGAAGAACATGTTATATATTGCTAGACACGTGACAAGTATTGCAAATGAAACATCGACATAATGTAAATTAGCTTTTCTGAATGAGTTTAATCAATTTTATTAGTATAATCATTTAACAATTTAATCAAATGTGTTTGGTTAATTACACTCTCTTGTAGTATTAACTTAAGCTCGACGACTTTATATCTGTAATTGCCTCGGCTAAGAAGCATGTAATGATTCTTCAACCAGTGATCAGGTTTAAATTACTCTTATTTTCTACAATCCATACTAGCTAAACTTAGATAAAGTTGAAGCATAACCAACAGAGATATAATGCACTTTGCACATTTGTATTCATACCATATCTTATTTTAAATTTATAATTATAGCATACATTTTGTAAATGTTAACTCTTTTTCCTTCTGATGAAATGTGCACGCGTGTTTCTTTGTACATTTCAATATAATTTATAATATATGTTTGAGAAAGTAAATTAAATCTTAAAGAAAAGTTTTATAGCACATGATTTGATTGTAACACTGTTACTGAGGAAATGTATCTACATAAAAAGGAAATGGAAAGCTGGGCTTTCCTGATTTATTCGAACTCTGCATTATATAATTCTTCTTGTTCTAACGTCAATAGTATAAGCTATTGCCACATATATGCTGGTTAACCGAAACAAAAGGGAAAAAGATATTTTTTTCAAATTTGATCACAACTATCAAGGTGTTTATACCGTTAAAGTATTTCACTCAATAAACACAATGAGGTTGCTTCATATGCTGTTAAACATGGTGTATATGGTTATATGTTGCATATTTATAAATGTACGGCAAAACTATGACGGTAATAGAAAGAAGACATGCTATTTATAAGGTTAGTTAACATAATCATACACGCAAAACGAATACTTCTTTAGTTTTGAGTTCTTTTTCATAGAGCAGGAAACAATAAATAATAAGAGATGACGTTACGAGGGTCATCAAAATGAAGCTCCTTGTCATTGTCGACGACAATAACATGAAAGTTCGCTTTGGAACATTATGTTTGTAACAGATATTAGCATTTTTCTATAAATGTCTTATATTTTGTATAATAAATCTGAGCATCAAATAAAATGTTTCAAATGTCAAGACCTGGTTTTGTTTTAATTATCTATACTACTGTAAATAGAATGTATATATAAAGTCAAGACTATTATTGTTGTTATCTTTTCGTTTGATATGTTTGAGATTTTAATTTGTCATTTGATTAAGGACTTTCAGTTTTGAATTTTCCCCTGAGTTCTTTTTTGTAAACTTTTAAATGATAACACGACTGTTTTTTTTAACATGTTGCACATGTTTAAGTGGACGACATCATCATTCTCTAATTAGTTGGCGTCTTCTTGTAATGTTTTCCAAGTTATGGTTTATAGACTACTCCGTATTTTTGTCATTTAATTTTGTTTTAAGACGTTTTCTCCTCGTCTTAGACGTATGAGTTAGTATTTCCTTTTAGTATCTTCTGCATTTACTTTTTACTTGTATAAGAAACTGTCGATAATAAAATGTAAATAGATACCGGAACTCGCGACAAAAATTTAGAATATAAATTGGTTTATGAAAGTCATTCCCAAGAGACTTTACAGTGTATCATTTTAAATACATGGTCATCTTTTATATTATAATGAAATTGGAAGCTTCAGAACCCAAATGAATAATTCCACACGGTTTATATTTTTTTTTAAATTAAGCAGATGTTTAAAATAGTTAGTGTACTCATTATATTTCAAAATAGTATGTTATCTTTCTCTTTAATTGTAGTCATACACATCGAAGAGGGCCAGTAAACAAATCATGGTGAAAGACTAAAACGAGGAATTGTCTGATGAAACCATAACACAAACACTTTTTTATATTGTGAATATTACAAAAAAACATAAAGATAGAGAAAAACTTACAAAATCTGACACAGTGAGATTAGCGACTAGTTTCTGATTCTCATTAATATCTAATTCACCGTTTGATCACGACGTTTTTAGAATAAATGTCTTGTAATACGAAATCGTTTAAACGTGGTGCCAAAAAAAATGGAAAGTTGGAAAACCTCTGCAAACTGCATGTTCTGACGACATGATATATGGCAATATGACGTTAGTAGTTTGAAAGTAAGATATTATACAAATTTGAAGAGTAAAAATAACGAATAACCTTTAGCTTCAATATTTTCAGTCGTATAAAATAATCCTGAAAATTCAACACAATTAATCTAACATCAATTTTATACTTTGACGTGATAGTGAAGGAAAAAAAATACCATTCACATTCAAGTATTTGTAATTATGCGATGAGTAAAACAAGAAATAATTCTTTTACACTACATAGCAATGCATTCTACACAAGACACGAATTATAACCTCACTGTAATTTTCTATGATCTCTGGAAATGTTTGACTAAAACATTTTCCGTTTAATACTACAAGGAACGTGAAAAGATAGTGACAGGATAACTGTAAAATTCAGAAACAATATAATATTTTAAATCTCAACAATATATTTCTTTTACACATGCTACAGTGTGCTATGTAAAAATACTCAGCTATGTTCTGTTGGAATGACCTTTTATAATTTTTATTCCTCTTGTAGAATTATCGTCATTATTATTTCTGTACGTGATACATTGTTCTATTGAGAGACAAAGTGTATGTCCTTGTTCGAAATAGACCTCCCACACAAGAGTTAGTTAACATACATCATCAGTCTTTTACTTAGAGCAACTCGCATTTTCATACCCAATTATATTGGATTCATTGGCTAACTCTTTTGAATATGTAATATGTAAATTTAGCTATAAACAATCAACTAATATATATGATGTAGTTGACTTATAATATTAATCTGCAAATAAATTATGGTTTGTTTGTTTGTAAGAAAGGATTGAAAACTATTCAGTGTCCAAGGTAATTGGAAATGTCAAACACAGATGTGTGAAAGTAACTGAAGTCAGTGTCTCTTTTGACACATTTAGCCCTTTCTGAGGACTCCGAGTGTCAATGCACAATCTCTCCATCGGGATAGCACAATTCACAAACACATATTTGTCCCAGACAAAGTGACTAAATCTGAAATGATTGCCATTCATATGAATGATTAGGTACGCTGTATACAATCATTACAATTTTCATCTGAATATTTTTATTTGTAAGTGCCGCTATTCAGTCAGCAGTATAGCAGTCACTATCTTGTGTTTCCCTTTTTCACCATTAGAGTTGAATGGTTGTATGCACATGTTAATTCCTTGACTTCTCTTGTTACAGAAGGACTACAATCCTAAAACATGTCGTTCATTTTATATTGAGGAATGCTTATTACTTTAGCAACTAACAATTGCAACGTGGACTTTTAATCCAATGTCTCGTCTTTGATAAATGCCGTACTTTCATTAATATAAGAAGATGTGGTATCAGACAACTCTATATCCAAGTCACAATTTTGTAAACTACACAGGGCCCCGAAAATAACTAGTGTAAAACCATTCTCTCGGAAACTAACTTTTCAATCTACAAAAACAAAATTATGAACCATATCAACAAACGACAACCACTGAAAGTCAGGTTTGACGACTTCGGACAGGTACAAACAAAAGTCAGCGGGTTTAAACGTTTTTATCAACCTTCATCCTTATCTAAAACAAAAGTGTAACATCACTAAAGACACACTATAAAATATCAATTGAAATAGCTAAACTCAATAAAAATCAAACAAGGGAATAAACACTACACAAATCAATTTCATCTATGAAACAATGTTAATAAAAAATCAATAAAATAAAGGGTGAAATTATAAATTATTTCAGAAACTTAACCATAACCTTTAAAACAATATCGCCATATAACTTTCGTTTTTATAAATATGTACCTAAGTATAAACCAGTATCATAAATCGTGTACATCTACAACTACTTAATGTTTTGCGTTTTAATTTTGAAAATTTCCTATTTAAACATAACATCTATACTTAATTATTCATAAACATGCCACTGGTCGAAATTATATTTGGTATGGCATGTCACCAGGGACAACGTTACTTATTTGTTAACGTATACAATAATAAAGAGATGTGACATCTTTTTTAAAAGTGTTTGAAATGAACTGCAAATAGCTTACGTCAATGTTAATAAAACAATGTACTCTTATGAGGTTTTATATAAAGTGTTAAGTTATATGTTTTCTAATACTGTATATCTTATTTGCACATTGTAGGCGTTCTACACCAAAACTTAGGGACTGCGTGTCTGATTCGAAAATGTTATGGGCAATTTCAAAGATCAAATTACCACTTTGTACTTTTAGTTTTGTTACTTTTGTGCGAATTTCATATTTCAATTCTTGATTTAGACTTGTTTTATTACTAGTAGGTTATGATTAAGTGACCACTTTGTCCTAGAGCTATATATATTGCCATCACTAGACGTTTGTCGTTGTCTTATATAATGTACTCTTTGTAAGTTATATCGTCTGGACCAAAAGTAGAACATAAGGCAAAATTCCAGTAATTTTGAAAAGCATTAGACCGAGTTAATCTACCATGCAAACAAAACCAAGCTCAGAGTATAAGGATTTCATTATTGATTTTAACCGAAACTATTCAGACGACTCATCATTTGAGTCATTTCCTCCATTGCCTTATTTGGATGTTTTCATTTTGGCCTACAACAATATAACTTTGGTAGCTTTAATATGACCAACAGGAATAAACTGTTATAAACAATAGAATAATCCCAATTAACATTATAATATCATTTACCTATTAAGTTTCTAAATGAAATTCTATTTTTTTTTTTAAAGTGCAAGTGTAAGTGAATTCACAAAATCAAATCAGGCTTGACAATGCAGAAGTAAGATTTAAATGCTTAATTACTTATGGAGTTAGTTTGCTTATTTCACAAAACATGTCTTCTTCTTTACTTAATAATATACAATTAAAATGTCAGGAATGTATGGAAAGTTTCTATGACATATCAATGGGAAATGTTTTGGCTAGATTTGTCTGAAAGTATGTTGTCTTGATTATTTAATGGGGTTATTATGTGTCATGTTATTTATCCAGGCTCTATTGAGCCTCTACTTTCTTCTATTAAATGTTCTACACATTTTGTGTTTCGAAAAACAAGTAGTTTCCATCTTTGTAGATTATTGCATCTTTGTGGCCGAATTTGATTTATAAAATATTTACTGCAAAATTGTTAACAATTAATCGTTCAATTACGTCTGGCGTATACACTAAATTTAGTCCTGGTATCTATGATGAGTTTATTTACAACCACTGGGTCGATGCCACTGCTGGTGGAGATTTATTTCCCCGAGGGTATCACACGCCCAGTAGTCATCACGTTTTGTGTTGACATGAATTGATACATGGTTATATTTATAAATTTACTGTTTACAAATTTTTCTATTTTTGATTTTTTTTTTGAATTACTAAGGCTTTTCTACCTCAGACATAGATCACCTTAGCTGTATTTGGCAAAACGTTTAGGAATTTTGGTTCTCAATGCTATTCAACTTCGTACTTTATTTGGACTTTTTACCTTTTTTGGATTCGAGCGTCACTGATGAGTCTTTTGTAGACGAAACGCGCGTCTGGCGTATATACAAAATTTAGTCCTAGTATCTATGATTAGTTTATTTCCTTGCTTTTAGGACAACATACTACGAAGAACATGAATCAAATTCAGTCCTGATTTTAACTAATTTACAAAAGCCACAGACTAGCCGAATTCCGATAAAACTTAAATGAAAACTAATCAGAAATACTTTAATCATACTCTAAAATGCCATTAGGCATTTAGTTTGAATTCATGTACAACATTTGTTTATTAGGATATGGTAGCTATTCCGCAGATTGGCAACTTAGGATTTTTTATTTTTCACGTACTGTCCCTTTCGAATTTACCCTGAAGTTCTGAACCTTAATTTACCTTTATTTTTTAACTGTTGGGAACACTGTTATCTTGATAGATAAATGCAGAAGAGAAAACAGTTACTACATTTGACTGTTTCTATGGTAATTTGCTCCATTCTAAAAGATATATTTTATGTTAGAAAGCTGCTTCACAATAACACTTTTTTGACTTGCCACAACAATGTCTTTAGTGATTTAATGGCTTAATTATGTATTATGTACTGACTGCATCTAAAGAATAATATTCATCTAGTAGTATTTAGATTATTATATGCAGTTTTTATATATTATAGGTACAGATAAATATTGTATCCCTATCTTGCATCTAAAATCATTCAAGTTCTCCTGTGAAAAATTCTAATATTCTGTGACTTAATGAAAATGAAAGTGAGATAATCGTACCATATATGTATTCCCGAAGGTCCAACGTACAGCATGATTGATAAATTTATTGGTAGTGATTTACAGCAATATACCAACCGCGTAAACAATCAAGATTGAACTTCAGTACTCTCTCTGCTTTAATTTGAAGTCATGTACTGATGGGTATACTAATATAGCAAATTTTCTGACAATTATCGTAACTTACCTTATGAAACGTGGTAAATATTTACATAAATAATATTGCATACACTAGCAAATAGACCTATCATGGTTTACTTTTATAAATTGATATTTGGATGGAGAGTTGTCTCATTGGCACTCACACCACATCTTCCTATATATGTCTGTGCTATTCTTATATAAGAGGAAACAGGATAGATGTTATCTCATTTAGTTTATATAAAGCGATATGGTTCATATGGTATAGTACTAGTATGTCTGTGAAACGTGACAATACTAATATATCGAATAAAAGTTTGGTCGCTTATTATGAATATATACGTATATGTCTGTTTCCTGTCTGGAATATAATACAGTTCTAAATATGTTACTTTGTAGTCGATTATTATTAATATAATAATCAAAGATCTTATTTCCGTCTGAAACGATACTAGTACTACTATTATATGAAATAAATAGATGCGTGGTCGCTGATTATAGAAAACATAGTCACTTGTCTGATTTCCATCCAGTTACGTAACGGATTCGTATTTTGGGGATTAAGTTACACATGGATTTCTCTTTCAAGTGATTGAAGCCCACAACAAATGTTACATGTACTAGTATATCAATCAAACTTTTTCTTTTATCCATGTCACAATGTGTTAACAGTTAACAATTGTAGGTCAAAGAAAGGAAATCAACACGGAGCCTTGTCGCACAGAGATTTACAAGCTTTAACGAAACCCAAAATGACAAGCGTAAAACAAGTCAAACAGGAAAACAAACGGTTTAATACAAAAAAGTGTTTAAAGAGGTGCTAAATACAAAAGCAACGTTATAACAAAATAAACAACAAACTTAACGAGATCTGTTCGTCTTTTCTTTTTTTTTTCTTGACGCTGCATAGGCTTATTTTTTGATATTTTGTTCTTCTTTTGTAGCTTTCATGATGCATTTCATGTGATTTATGTTAGATACAGGATGAAGTAAAGAAAAGGAAAATGATAGTGTTATCCTATCATGTGAAGACAACACTAACAACAGCATTGCAACAAGTGACGAAATGACATACAAGGCACCGCTAAATATTGTTGATGTTCTATGGGGCTCCAGGTAAGTAAGTAAAGATCATCCTCTAAAAGTAGCAAACGTAACGTAAATGGCAAGTACACAATCAGAAATCATTCCATACGATAGCATCATCGAGGAACAGATTGGGATTGTTGTTACAACGATCGGAACAAACCTATGATCAACCGTGACAAATATATCTGAAAACGATCACCAAGCCTCTGAGAAGAACAATATTCTCAAGGAAGATTTCAAACGAATATACATACTGTAAAATCAACGTTGTCTAATTTCGCTACGTTTTCATTCAGATTCTATTTATTTCCGGATGACACTGGTTTAAGGGTTAAGTGATTTATTGGCTAGATACTTCTTGAGCTCGTGCTCGTGCGTTTACCCCTAATCTTATGATTCATAAAGTTAAACCCAACCTGTGATTCTGGTTGCACAATTTTTCCATTCCTTTTAGTTCATCTTAAGTGCAACAATAAGCTTGATTTTATCATTATTTGATGCTTCTTAATAACGGCGTTTATGATATAATCATTATTTAGTCCATATGTAACATAAATATATGGTGGTGTGTCTTGTATAATCACATATGTCATTGTCCTTTGATAAAAGATTAAATGATTCAATGCAAGAAAAAAATGGCAATTATAAATTGATACTCGACGGTCATAAGTAGAACACGATTTATTTATTAATTTGAAGTTATCGGGATAATTCAAAACAAAATTTCAATGAGTAAACAATAAATCAAACATCAGAACTCTCTGTACAACTTTTGATACAATCAACTAATGGGTGTACTAATACACTAATGTTATAAAGTACTTCTAATGACAAACTAATGTTTGTTGGATTTACAATCTTTTTTAAATAGTGACTACAAACAAATTATTTTTAGTGAAGATGATGTAATGCTTTATTTCTTGTAATTTTAAAACCAGTATTCTCCTCTGAGATTTACAGATACAGTACCTCTTGAATAAATATTCAGTTATGTGTTTAAATGATCTGATTGCAAACGCAATTTCTATATATGAAATCCTCTATTATGTACATTGCAAAAAGGGGTTTACATATAAGATTCACAGAACATGTATATTGTATTGAGGGGGGATTGTTTATTTGTTATAATAACACAAACATAGTTAACTAAAAAAGTGGTTACTGCCAAAACTGTTTTTCTAAGAAGTAGAAACAAGAACACGTGGACGTTGATGAGTACACAATTAATGAAACATGGTCATGAAAGTCATTGAATCTATGAGGGTGCATTAATTATTATTTTATTTCATTATCCCAAATGAAGTTTTTCGTACGTTAATATTTACAATAATTTACAGTGTGCACCGGAACATATTTGTTTATCTATTAATAACTTTTGATAAATAATACATCTAATTATTTCATCAGCATGTGACTTTCGTGTAAATATGCACAGATGTAGCGATTTGTCCTTTTGAGTGAAAACTAACATTATCCCTAAAAAAATTGACAGAAATCGCAGAAAAAAGGATGTACAATCGACCAAAGCAAACGACAACAGAGACATCTCCAACAACATATAACCAGACATAGATCACACAGCGACATCTCCACCAACATATAACCAGACATAGATCACACAGCGGATTCAACAGATAGCCTGATAAAGATAGGGTTAATGGAACGAATGTTATATACTTAAATGTTCTACTTTTACTTACATTCATGATTGAATCAGAACAACTAGTTTCGAATAGCTCGACAATTAAAGGTTATGCTTCTTTAGTCGAAGAATCATACAAGACATATCTATTGCTGTAAATTTACATATTATATGAAAGGTTTACATACAATTTAGACGTTTCTGTCTCATGTCATTAAAGTGTACACATCGAAATGATTTTTTTGTAACATTGTAAAGCAGTTCAGTGGTAATTGTTTCAGAATAAAATACTGATAATACGATCGTTTTGATAGTATGTAAACATACGCTAGACGTTCTATCAGTGTTAATTCAATAGGTCAATGAAAAGTAAATTATGTCAGACCGAAGACATCATGTTCCTCGAAATGAATGTATAATGATAAAATGTCTGGAGCCCGGAAAACGTTACAATTGATGCATAAAGATAATTGAACATGCATTTTCTGATATACATGATACAAAAGTTAATGAGTTTTATAATTTCTATGCACGTTACATGTATGGCGAAGGAAACGTCGTCATTATTTAAATTAGCTTTTTTGAAAGAGTTAAATCAATTTTATTAGTATAATCATTCAACAATTTAATCAAAATTTGTTTGGTTAATTACATTTTTTGTAGTATCGAACTAAGCTCGACGACTTTATAACTGTAATTGCCTCTACTAACAGGCATGTAATGGTTTGTCTAACTGGTGATCATGTATAAATCACTCTCATTTTTTACAATCCATAGCTAAACCTGGATGAATTCGAGGCATAACCAACGGATTTATAATGCACTTCGCACATTTATTTAATCCTATTGATTTAAACAATGAGGGTACTTAAGTTTTTGGAAATTTCGGATTTTGTGATTTTGTGGGATGGAATATTTGTACTTAGATTAAAGACATTATGTATATTTAGAAAATTATTTATAATCATCACTTTAAAAAATTGGACATTTATTTTCCTCACGAGTATACGTTCAATGTGCATGACAAACATCTTGTTTGAATTTCATTCCGTTTGGAAAGTTTAAAAGCATAGACAGTATTTGCAAGAATTTGAAAAAAAGAAAAATCAAACACGCATACAAACTCGTGAAATACACCAGACTTTCATTTTTAATGCCGAAAGTGCATTTTTTATACAAAAGACTCATAATTGACTTATGTTACATCATATTTCAAATTGACTGACAGTCTTGCCCCTTAAGTTTCAAGAAAATGTCTAGTTGATTACCTAAAAGTTTACATTGACTATGTTACCAATGTTATATCATATATAATTCATGGTTACGGACAAATCATCAGAAAAATAACCAAACATGTTTCCCTTAAATGTATTACTAATGTAGTGGGCATTCATTTTAAAGTTCAGTTTTGGACATGTTGACTGTATGTACGGTTTTATACTATGTGGTGAGTAACTCGGTTGTTATCTGTTGAGGTGCCATTCGAAAAGGTAACATAAACTCATATTTTTGTTTGATCAAACTTCTACTGTTTTATTTAGGGCACAACATCAGTTCAACCTTAATTTTTGTGATTTTACTTTTTTCCAAGATTGTTTGCGAATGCGTGTTTCACCTTATGCACGCTGGGGCCTTTTATACTTTACTATGAAGTATGGATTCTGTTCGGTGTCGAAGACGGTGAAACGCATATAGTTGTTTGCATAATAGTCCCTCGTGGAAACTTGCCTCATGAAGAATCATACCACAACGTCCTATCTCTATTTGATTACCTTACATCGTTTATTTCTAAATTTGAACTGACTACTAGGAAATCCAAAATATCTATTTATATGACAAATGCGTTTTTGGTTTGGAATGTTTTTGTTTTTTTTATATATATTCACCTTTATGTTAAATGTTACGATAACTATTCGCGATAGAAAACTATTCTTTCATTATTAGAAATCCGATTTCAGTTGTTAGTTTACCATGTTTAAGTAGCTGGTTGTTGCAGTCAAACTAGTTAAATCCCGTCGCATTTTGAATGTTCTAGGTTAATTGGTTGTCGTTGATTCATCAAGGACTCATTTTTCGTTTCGTATTTTTTTTTCTTTTTTATGAATTAAGCCGTTAGGTTTCTCAATTACATTGTTTCATGATAATCATTTAAGGTCATTTTGCAGCTTATTGAGGACATTGATATACATAAAAAGGCAAAAAAAAAAAGGGACGAAAGATCCCAGAGTGACAGTCAAACTCATAAATTGAAAAGAAACTGACAACGACATGGCTAAAATGAAAAAAAGACAAACAAACAAACAATAGTACACAAGCTGCACCTTTTTGATTTATTCCTAACCTGCACTATATTATTCTTTATGCTTTTTCGTCAATAGTATAACATTTTGTGACTTATATGCTGGTAAACTTAAGGAAAAGGGAAGAACAGAGGTGTTCAAGATTCGTTCAGAACTATCAAGGTGATAAAGTATAACACCTACATAAACGCAAATTAGGACGTAAGTGAAAATAAGACGTGTTGTAGATTAATACTCGTTAATAGGTTCGATTATTTTTCTACAAATCAGGAATAGATAAATAAAACAATGAAGTTTCGAGGTGTCAACAACATGAAGCATTGAGTTTCGCGACGACCATAACATAGAAGTTCTCTTTGCAAATTATATTTGTTTTAAACAGATATTAGCATTTTTCCATTAATGTCTTATATGTTTTGTAATTCACTTAATTTTAAAAAATAGATATGTTTTTATTTGCCTCATTTAAATAGATTTTAATGCATATATTGGTTGAAAATAACAAACTAATTCTGCATTTTCCATAACATTTCAAATGTCTGTATTTACTAGCGTTTTACCTGTCAATAAATCGTTAAAAATGTTTGCATATAATTCTATAAAATCTAGATCATATTGGGATTCAAAATTTATGTCGGTATTCAAATTAAAATTCTTGAGATTAATCCACCACTTTATAAATTAAAAAAATGCCGGTTCCAAGTAAGGAATATGACAGTTGCTATCCATTGGTTTGAATGCAGCGGCAGGATCTGGAAAGATGCTCAGTTGAAGAGTTGAATGCATCCAAGAAAACACACCTCATTTCCGTTAAAAAAGGATGTTTATATGGCGTGATGTATTGTATAAGACAAAATTCACTGATACACTAAAACGTTAATTATTATAACAAACCCCAATATCACGGCTATTTTTTTTTTGTATGCAAATAAAAGAATATAACACTGATGAGAAATTTAGACAATATTATTTTTCAAATAATTACGTTGTCTCATTGGCAATCATACCACATCTTCTTTTTTATTTACCATTTAAATTTTGATAATCGTTTTACAATGTTTTACTTCAGTAGATGTGGTTTACATGATTTTCACCGGTTTTTTAATAACGCGATAATCATAAAACGCTTCGTTTGTTTATATTTTGTATAATTATACACTTTAATATCAACGTTAACTCTATACAAAACAACTTATATTTGTAACATTTTTTATACGATGTAGAAGACATTTTTAATTTAGAAAGGACACATCAATCCTTTATACAACTTATGTAATTCTGGAATTGCAGTCTGAGCCGTTTATCTTTCATCTTATCCTCATTTCGATCAGATCTATCACTGTGCAAGCCATTAAGCCATTGAAATAGTTTAATTTTAACATGTCTTTTGATATTTTGAACATCCAGAGAGGATATAATTCTTTTTTGTTTCGTCATTGTTTACATTGTGTTTAATAATCGTTTGAAAATATTCCGGATCTGTCGGGCAAAATTTCTGGAATATATCAGTTAAAATTGAGAAAGGAAATGGGGAAAGTGTCAAAGCGACAACAACCCGACCATAGAGCAGACAACAGCCGAAGGTCACCAATGGGAAGCGAGAAACTCCCGCACCCGTAAGCGTCCTTCAGCTGGCCCCTTAAAAATGTATTCTAGTACAGTGATAATGGACGTCATACTACACTCCAAATTATACACTAAAATTAAAAACCATACAAACTAATAAAGGCCGGAAGCTCCTGACTTGGGACAGATGCAAAATGGAGGCCGGGTTAAACATGGTTATGAGATCGCAATCCTCCCCCAAAAACTCTGGCCAATGTAGAAAAGTAAACGCATAACAATACGCACATTAAAATTCAGTTCAAGAGAAGTCCGAGTCCGATGTCAGAAGATGCAACAAAGGAAAATAAACAAAATGACAATAATACATAAATAACAACAGACTACTACAAGTTAACTGAAAACCCTGGTGTAATTAATTTTCTGTAATACATAAATTTAATTCGCTAAAATTTAATGCAATGTTTTATGACATCACGAATTAGTTGATCCATATGATGTGTCTTTGACCAAACTAGCTAAGGACATTTTTACCACATGGTAGATTGTGGTTTGTCATTACGTCGTCTAATCTTTTAATTACCGAACGTGACTTATTCCCGATTGTGACTGTTTTGCTGAGCGTGAATTCGCATTACTATAAGACGTGTTACGGTACTTATCTATCCCAAATTCATGTATTTAGTTTGATGTTATATTTGTAATTTTCATCGGATTTTGTCAAACTGGTTGACGTCTTTTCTATTAAATTCATGTGTTATGGTAAAGAAAATTAATCATCGCCTTCATTTATTAGTTTTGATTTTGTTCAACGTAATCAGTACGATTTTTATGTTTGAAGTTAGATTCAAAACAAACCGGACATATATATAACATAATTAATTGCTATTGATTAGTATTGTAATGTTCATTGTGTTTAAATGTAATATCAGTATTTAGTTCTATTATAATCTTAATTCAATCCTATTTCTATCTTATTTTTTAGAAATAATTTTTCAAATATGACGTCATATTTGTGCTGTTTCAGAAATTCAAATGTCTGCATGACGTTATATTGTACCTTTTCAACACTTCGTATGTGACGTCATGGTTATGACTTTTTGCGTTCAGGCCTGGTTTGTCACCGAGTCGGGTGTGTCTATTTTCTGTGTTGGTCTTCAATGCATTATGTATTATGGTTTTGTTTTCTGTAATTAGTTAACGTCAGTTTGATTATGTAAATCTTTTATATTCATTTGATAAAATTTACTGTTTGCAATAGCATAAATTGTTCTATATAATAAGGATGTTCTTATCACAAGCAAAAAACCCTAGCCGTATTTGGCACAACCTTTTTCAACTTTTGATCCTCAGAGCTGTACAACTTTGTCCCCCTTTTTTTGACTTTCGAACTTTTATATCTGGGCGTCACTGGTAAGTCTTGTTTGGACGAGGCGCGTTTTTGACGTAATGAATTTTAAACCTGATGCCTTTTGTTATCTATTATTCATGTGTTTCTATGCCTAATACGTTCTGCTATTTATTTGTATTGTAGTCCTGTATTATTATGTTGTCATTTTAATGTTATATTTAATAATGCCATCAAAGTGCGAGGTTTGGCATGCCACAAAACCAGGTTTAACCCACCATTTTTTTCTTTAAAAATGTCCTGTACCAAGTCAGGAAAATGGCCATTGTTATATCATAGTTTGTTTCTGTGTGTGTAACATTTTTACGTTGTGTTTCCGTTGTGTCGTTTGTTTTCTCCTATTTTTGAGTGTAAATTCAGATTACTATAATACGTGTCACGGTACTTTTCTATCCCAAATTCATGTATTTGGTTTTGATGTTATATTGGTTATTCTCATCGGATGTTGTCTAATGCTTAGGCCGTTGCTGTATGTGCTACATTTTAATGTTGTGTCGTTGTTCTCCTCTAATTTTTAATGCGTTTCCCTCAGTTTTAGTTTGTTACCCCGATTTTGTTTTTTGTCCATAGATTTATGAGTTTTGAACAGCGGTATACTACTGTTGCCTTTATTTATACACGAATCGTACAAGTTGGGGGTATATACACACCATAAGATGGTGACAAGGGAACGTCGACATCTAAAAATGGATAATTAACGATAGGAAATGAAAAATCATCTCTTTTATCAAAAATTTTTGTATTAAGCTTCCAGTTAATGATATAGATATCAAGATCGAGGAATGGGCAGTGGTCATTGTTAGTATAAGCTTTATTTAAAGTAAGTTCAACAGGATACATTTCTTTAGTATACATACTGATGTCGTCATTATTGAGAGCCAACCTCCATTTGTTTGATGTGTAAAAGCTTTTGATTGTGCCATTTAAAAATTTTCATGGCGTTATGTAGACGAAACGCGCGTCTGGCGTATAAAATTATTTAGTTATCTTTACATGTATTTACATTCGACGCCTTTTAACCAACTCACCTAATAGTACCTAGTTATTGGATACATTGTTAATCTATTTTGAATATGAAGAATGTTATCTTAACTATCAACCGTCAATCAATAAGAATGATGTTTACTAGAAATATGCAATTGAATGTCAGTTACTTTAGTAGTAAATGTGGGAGGAATGATTGGAAACGTCTAACACAGTCGAAGTCAGTCATTCAATTTTCTTCGAACGCATTTGATCCTTACATAAATTCCTACTTAGGAGTGTAATCATGTTTAAAATTCACAACTTCTTCATTGGGTTGTCTTAGTTGAGAAACACGTCTCTTGCCTCGTACAAATTGACTACAACTGAAATGACTGCAATTCATTCGGATGATTAGGTACGCTGTATAAATCAAAACAATTTTCATCCAAATATTTTTATTTGTAAGATCCTGTATTCAGTTCGGACAATATTAATCACTATCTTTTGTTTTTATTTAGGAAATCTAAGAATTTTAAACTATAAGGTTGTTGAATATTTTAATTCCTTGAATTCAACCGTTGCGAAAGGACAACATTCTTTAAACCTGGAAACCGTTTAATTTTAAGGCATTTTTAAAATGCAGCAACTACCGATCCCAATTGCAACGTGGACGTTTAAAAAAATGTTTTGTCTAGGATAAGTGTCGTGCGATATGGGTTTTGTTAATTGGTAGAGAGCGTACAGTGGCCTATAGTTGTTAATTTCTGTGTCATTTTTGACTAAGGTGGAGAGTAAGCACACCCTTTTTAAATAATTAATTAGATTTCAAAAATGTAAACCTTTTCATACATAACGAATGTAAAAATTTCACCTTTTCCAATATTGGCATATTTTCCGCATGCACGTACGTGTCACAAAGAGGCTTAATTAAGGCCGTTTATTTTCTCGTTTGAATTGTTTTATATTGTCAATTCGGGGCCTTTAATAGCTGACTATGCGGTATGGGCTTTGCTCATTGTAATGACTGTACAGTGATCTATAGTTGTTAATTTCTGTGTCATTTTGGTCTTAGGTGGAAAGTTGTATCATTGGCTATCATACCACATCCTCTTTTTTATATTCAGTATAAACCAGTATCAAAAATCGTGAATGTGGTAATCTTCATAACGATTGAATATTTTGCGTTTTAGTTTTAAAAACCTTAAATTTAATCATAACAACAATACTGAATTATTCATACAAATGACACTAGTAGAAATTACATTTTGCATGACATGTCACCAGAGACACTGTTACTGTTATTTTTTTACATATACAATAATGAAAGGAGGTGCCTTCTTTTAAGCCTAAGAATTTAACTGCAAATAGTTTACGTCAATTTTGATAAAACTATGTACTCTTATGGGTTTTTTTACAAAGTGTTAAGTTATATGTTTTCTGATACTATATATATCATTTGCACATTGTAGGCGTTTTACAGCACAGCTAAGAGACCACCATGTCTGAAACGAAAATGTTATTGGCAATTTCAAAAGATTAAATTTCCACTTTGTACTTTTAGTTTCATTACTATTGTGCGAAATCATATTTCTATTTTCTTGATTACAATTATTTTGTATCACTGGTAGGTTATGATTTAATGATCACCTTGTCCGACAGATAAACAATACTGCTACCAAAAGACGTATGTGACGGTCTTATACAATTTACTCCTTGTAAATCATAAAACTACACTTGAGGATAATTATTTTTAGAGTATATAATCTAAAAAGTAGGTCCGATGACTCAGTGTACCAAATTACATGGTCGTCTTAACCAAAAATAGATCACATGGTAAAATACAAGTGATTGTCTTTTTTAAAACGCTGTAGACAGAGATAAAAGAGGGACGAAAGATACCAAAGGGACAGTCAAACTCATAAATCTAAAACAAACTGACAACGCCATGGCTAAAATTGAAAAAGACAACCAAAAAAAAAAACAGCACACATGACACAACATAGAAAACCAAAGAATAAACAACACGAACCCCCAAACAAACTGGGGGTGATCTCAGGTGCTCCGGAAGGATAAGCAGATCCTGCTCCACATGTGGCACCAGTCGTGTTGCTTATGTGATAACAAATCCGGTAAATAGTTTATTTCGGTAGGTCACATTCATGAAAGGGAAGGGGATTGTAGTTACGACGTAAAAAATATATCCGATATCATTTGTGAAACGGTTATTCCATAACGGTCAACCAACTCGTGATGGCGTCGACATCGAAACACATCTCAAAATATCATTGTATACCATATATGTTGACATGAATATCATTTTATGGTCATTTTTATAAATTCACTGTGTGTAAATGTAAGAAATTATTCGACATACTCAGGATTTTTTCAAAATATTTGCATTTTAGTTTTTAAAATCGTTTCATTTTTAAACGTATCAACAAGACCTTATCATTCATAACAATGACACTAGTCGAAATTGTATTCGGTAAACATGTCACAAGAGACAACGTTACTTATTTGTTTACGTATATAATAATGAATGGAGGTGACATCTTTTAATTCGAAAAATTTATCTCAAAAAGTTTACGTCGATTTACAGAAATGTAATCTTTTATATAAATTGATAGGTTATATGTTTTCTAATACTATATATCTTATTTGCACATTGTAGGCGTTCTACACCAAAGCTTAGGGCCGCTGTGTCTGATTCAAAAATATTATTGGCGATTTCAAATATCAAATTTCCACTTTGTACTTTTATTTTCATTTAATACTGTTGTGCCAAGTTCATAATTCTTTTTCTTGAGTACCATTTTTTTACTGTTAGGTTATGATTTAATGATCACCTGGCCCGAGAGCTAATATATGTTGTCATCACTAGACGTCCATTCTCGTCTGATATAGTGTACTCCCTTTACCCTGTAAATCACATAACTACACTTGGAAATAATCATTCCTTGAAAACTTTAGTTTTTATTACTTTGGGCCGATAACTCCATGTACAAACTTACGTTGTCATGACCCACTGTGAAGAACATGAGGTAATTTTCAAGTATTTGAGACGACTGCGACCGAGATTCCCCCCATTGAAAACATAGCTGAAAATAAACATTTAACTACTATTTATCATACATTTTAATCAAAAATGTTCAGACCACTCGTCATTGGAGTTATATACACTAAATGATGAACAGTCTTCTTCCGATGTTTTTTAATGTTTGCCTATAATCTTGAAAGCTCTGATTGAAAAACAGGGATAAGCTTTCAAAATCAGGAAGCATCTACAAATCAGCAAATTCGTTTAAAAAAGGTTGATGATTAAAAGGGTTATTTGACTTTTTAAAGTGTTATCATACATGTATCACTACTTCTATCCATTATTTGGAATAATTATTGAACAATATTGAATAAGCAAAAAAGTTCTTAATTATATTTTGTGTATGTTCCTTAAGCTTGGTGTATAGTGTATAGTGTATGTAACTACTGATCAATTTAAAATTGAATAAAATCTACAAGGCTAGTTTTACCTGTAGAACGTTTTTTAATGTCTGTCCCAAGTATTGGCCCTTGATCGTCAGAACTTGTCGAATGCTATGAGTAATTAATTGTTCGATATTTTGCGAAATGAATGTGAGATTGCATTATGGATCTGATATATATCTGCACACCATGTGTCGTTCATCTCCTTTTGGGGTTCGGTACGCTATTGTATAGGTACTTGTCTATTGATAATTAATATGGTATCTTCTATGTCCATGTCCTTAAATTTATTTTGGTTGTAAGGTCGCAGTATCGTTCAAATTCGTTTGATTTTAAAGTGATTAAGTTTATACAACAATGTTGACTGTTGTAATCCTCTTCTTGACCTTTTTGTTTTACCTATAACGTTTGTTTGTTTTTGTTCACATATCTTTGTCATTTTGTCAATATAATAGAATTTGATGCGACTAACTGTTTGACTTTTTTTCAGTTTTAGTAATGGCGTTGTCGGATTATTTTCAGTCTAAAAAATTGACTGTTCCTCTGGTTTTTTCCACAATGAGTTTTGTACTGCACAATAGTAGACGAATTCAATAAAAGATCAGAAAAATAAAATTTAAGAAGGAAAACTCATATACTAGTAAATCCATCATCGTGAACTGTGTTTACAACGTTTGAACATTTTCATTACCCTATTGTTGATTCAAACATTGGGATCAGTGTTTCCAACATTAGCACCTTTACATTACGAAAGTACACGATTTTCTGAACATTTTAATATCTGATTACTAAAATGAACTTTGAGAATAATAAGGACACATGTACTTTCACATGTAACACCTGTCTCATATTATTTTTGAGCATTTCCGTAACCGTTTTGTTATATTATAAACCAATTAAATGATTGTCGAATGGCACATTTGACAACTATCACTAGTTAGCTATCATTTACAGTAGCAAAATCAAATCAATCAGAGCTGACCTTTTATCAACCCGCGTTATTTAGTTAAATATAGCAATATTGATGAATTTTAACTAGATGAAATGAAACGGGCACTTAGCGTACTAAATTGTATGCCTGGATTCTTCAATGAATTTGTACTGCATAAACGTGAAAAAAAATCCATGTAAGAGCAGACGAATAAACATTAAAAGCAAAATTCTTATACAAGTACATTCATCTTTGTGAACTGTATTTGGTACATTTGCACGTTTGCATACACTGTTGTTGATTCGAAATACACCATTTCCCAAAGGATTGGAATATCTGATTACCGGAATGTACTATAATAGTAATAAGGACATCATTCACTTTCAGATGTCACACCTGTCACATATTATGGTTTAGCATTTCTGTGACTGTATCGTTATACTATAAATTAATGATACGATTGAACAGAACATTTAATAATAAGTATCAAAAAGTAAAATTCCAAAAATACTGAATTCCAAGGAAAATTCAAAAAGGAAAGTCCCCAATCAAATTGCAAAATCAAAAATTTAAACACATCAAACGAATGGATAACAACTATCATATTCCTGACTTGGTACATGCATTTTCTTATGTAGAAAATGGTTGATTGAACCTGGTTTTATAGCTAGCCAAACCTCTCACTTGTATGACAGTCGCATCACTAGTGAGCTATAATTTACAGAAGTTGAAACAGTTTTAATCATAACCGAACTTTAATCGACTAGCGGTTAATAGGTTAAAAAATAGCAATACTGGTGAATTTTACCTAGATACTTAAACGAAACAGCTACTTAGCGTACTAAATTGTATGCCTGTAATCGTGAATAGATTTGTACTGCAAGATAGTGGACAAACTCCATAAAAGAGCAAAAAAATAATCATTAAAAAGAAAATCAATATACAAGTAAATCCATCTTTGTGAACTGTGTTTGGTACATTTCAACGTTTGCATTACTCTGCTGTTGATCTAACGTACACGATTTTCCTAACATTTTGATATCTAGTTACCAGAATGTACTATAAAAATAATAAGGACATTAATCACTTTAGATGTAAAACTTGTCTCATATTATAGTATTCTAGTATTTCTGTGACTATTTCATTGTACTATAAATTAATAAAATGATTGTCGAATGACACATTTGATAAGTATCACTCGTGAGCTATAATTTACTGTAGCCGAATCAGTTTAATAAGGGCTTACCTTTTATCAACTCGTGTTGTATAGTATAATATATAACAGTACTGACTTATTTTACTGAGATGAAACAAAACAGGCACTTAGCGTACTACATTGTATGCCTTAATGAATTGGTAATTCATAATAGTGGACGAGTTCCATGTAAGAGCAGAAATATAATCATTTAAAGAAAAATCAATATACTAGTACAAAAATTATCGTGAAATGTGTTTGCAATATTAGCAACTGCGTTACCCTGTTGTTGATTCAATGTACACGATTTTCATAGCATCTTAATATCTGATTACCAGAATGTACTATAAAAATAATAAAGACATCATGTACTTCCACATGTAGCACCTGTCTCATATTATTTTTGAGCATTTCTGTTGCTATTTCATTAAACTATAAATTAATGAATTGATTGAATGGTACATTTGATAAGTATCACCAGTGAGCTATAATTTACAGTAGCAGAATCAATTTAATCAGAACTGACCTTTTATCTTAATGGTATACGAGGACGGAAGTACATTACGGATATCGACTATAACCAACGTTGAAATATAAATCACAAAACACTCTAAAGCATTAACATATATATTTAGAAATAAATAAAGCAGCCCAATATTTTAAGTTATAATTTACAATAATAAATATTTATCACAGAACCCGGGGCAATTGAAATATTTACATTTTAGATGAAAGCTGAGAACAAATATGGTGATGTTCGTTTTCAATAAATTGAAAGAGGTTGACAATTTTATTACCAATCGTCATCTTTGACATTTGATAAAACAGACAAAGAAATGTTTAAATGGTTAAATGGTGAAGACTCAATAAAGAGCATAGTATGGATTATGTGATGTTTTGATATTGTTCGTTAATATGAGGGATTGTGTTTCATTTATCATTCACCCGTGATATAAAATTTTGGCAGTCGATTTTTTCTTGAGACAACTTGTCTTTATATAAATTTTGTATCAATGTCAATTAATCCTTGTCTTGAAATATTTAACATTTCAAAAGTGTTAACATTTCATTTACTTAAAAACTCGTTTAAAATTCAACCAAATGATAATTGTGTTTTACAACAGCAAATTCAACATAAACGAACATATTCTTTCGTGGTATCATAAATGTTTGTTCTTTTTGTTCTTGATTTTAGTTCGGGCGGATTTCTGCAATATCACTTTAAATGGGTAATATTTATAACAAAAATCAAACAGCACTGCCTCTTTTTGATTTGTGCATTGCTGTAGACTCCGAAAGGCGTCTGTAAGTTTCTTCTTCGAGTTCAGTCTTTTTCTTTTTCAAATGAGCACAGAATAAGGCCTCGAAATTTTTGACAAATGTTCTGCTAAATAAACAATAAATAACAAAATTCACAGCTGCATTCAGTGCTAAAAGTGTATCCGAATATTCCCGTATTCCTTTAACTAGAAAATCTTCCTCCTCGTGGTAACCATATCCAAAAAATGTCGTCATTATGGCATCCGGTGTGATACAGAGAATGAACGTTACCATGACGACAACCATCATTATTGTTACTCGGTGACGTGCACTGTTCCGTTTATTCGCTCTAGATTTTCGAATTGAATTTATTATACACGTATTCAGTGTTATGAGGATCAATAAAGGAATATTACATCGTAAGAAATTCTGAACCCAATTATACGCCGAAGCAAATGTTTCATTTTGCCATAATGCTGTTATTTCAACAAAGTATTGAGTTGTATTAGTATCCTGATCGACTACTAATATAGTTTTATATCTCATAGCAGAAGGAATAGCGACACAAGTCATTACAAAATAAATCAATGCACTCGTCGTAATAGCCCTAGATCTACTACAGATTAGTCTAGCTCTTACGGGATGACAGACCATTATATAACGCTCGGCAGCAACTGCCACTGTCAACCAAGAGGAAATACATGCCGACATGTTGAAAATAAAATGTGCATACGGATATATATTACCAAAGGCTTTGTTTGCTTCCGCTTTGTGAGTTTTAGACAGAAGAGTTACGGAGAAGTAAATAATGTCATTAAGTAATTTCACGCTGTCAGAAACAGCTAGTGCACTGAGAAAGGCATTTGTGGATGTCAACATGTTTTTCTTTGATAAAACGATTAAAGTGATCATGTTGGCTAATATTCCTGGTATACATATTGTCGGATATAATATAAGTCCTGTAATAAATTGCGATGTTTCGTAAAATTCTTTGTATTTCAAATCAGGCGCCTTTCCCAATGGCAAACAATTCGTAACGTTATTTTCAGAAACTGATAGCTGCATTATCTCTTGTATCGCCGGTGATGATCTTTGGGTTTAATATTCCATCTGAAAATAAAAATAACGAGAAATATTAACTCCTGCAGATTTTGCTTTTTAATTGTTTTTTTTTTTTTCTTCTGGGTTTAATATTCCATCTGAACATAGAAATAACGAGAAATATTAAACGCTGCAGATTTTGCTTCTAGTTGTTTTTTCTGTCATAAACAAGACTTTTGAAATATCTAATGTGACAAAGGCAAATCTAAAACATTAACACGGTATTGCTTCTTATGATGTTAATTGGTAAAACTTATTGATTTTCTCTGAAATGAAGGAGAATAGATGTGTTTGGCGGTACATACTAATTGCAGTTTTTAGAATAACGATTATGTTTCTTTACATTTAATTGAAATAACAACATCATTCATAGAGCAAGAACTTACACAATCTTGTCATTAAGTACAAAGGATAAATGAAGATAATTGTACATTGTATCAATAGAAACTTTGACGAATATAATATAATTGACAAACCCAGATAGCTGATAGTAATATAATTGAATAGCCTCAGACATTAAACAATTATTTATAAATAGAAAACGCATAATTACAGAAGCATCAGGTAAGCTGAAAACCATATATTTGAAAGTCAATAATGTAAAAGACCCGTAATATTTGACGAGCTATAGCATGTACAGTATGAACAAGCACTTAAAATTTTCATCGCGATCCATCTACGGTCAACTTTTGAAAGATAATACTTGTTATTAGGCGTATGCAACGCTTTTCTGACTTCATCTTCATACGAAATGCTCAAACCAAAAACACTTCAAAGCCAATTATATATAAGTCTTTTACTCTTATTAGAAATAAAATACATTCATCCAAGAATATACGTTGTATATAATGCTTGAAAGAATTGCTATGAAACAGTTAACAGAGATACATCTATTCGCCTACAATACGAATGCAACTTGTCTAGTTCTGAGAAGCATTAAAAGTAAATATCATTGATTTATATAGAAATAAGTAAAATGCTTCTTTTTATACTCCTGAATTAAATACAATTGTGTATTAGATAAAAAAAAAAATAAAAAAATCTCAAAACTAAAGACAATTTGTTTTTGTTTATTGAGTGACAAGCTAGTTAAGGATTGCTATTTACTTTTTGAGACAATATCATGCGGATGATATCGTATTGCCATATTTAATACAGAAGTCTCGAGATAAATAAAATATAATTGTACACTCTCCTCAAACTATTCAAGCTTATTACGGTACGATTTGTCTGTCTGGTATGGATTGAAATATCTCAATAAGATGAAATAATATTGCTATATTTAAAAGTCGTTTATTGCCTGAAGACGTTATATCATACACCGATGTTAAGATAACTTTGAAAATTCGATAGTAGTTCAGTTTGTTTAATTTGTTGAACAATCAAAGACATTTGCAATGCTCTGTATTATTTCAAAGTTTAGACCTCACTTTGATAGTCCGTTTAATCCCTAACTTAACGTACAGAATTGTTAAAACTCTAAGCTAACGTACATAACTGTTTAATATTTAACCAAACGTACAAAATTACTACATCTCCAATCAGACGTATAAAACAGTATATTAGCATTATGCGTTTATTATTAATACATGTACTATCTGTGGACAATATTTATCAATTTTATAACTTTGGAAATTCAAAGAATCTACACGATTCTCACAGGAGACAAGATGTTCATTCTACCGCGTCGTATTAACCACGGCGTAGAACAAATGTATCGTTTGGTGCTGTATCCTCTAAAGTAGAAAAGATATGTATTATGTCAAGGCGAATGTCTCTCAAGTGACACTATGTATATAGTAAAGCGTCGTATATGCCACAATGGACAAGATATTTACCGTATCCCGTCATATTGATCACAACGTAGAACGAATGTATTGTATAGAATTTAACAGGAGACATAATGTGTATCGTTTCGTGTCGACACAGGTGATACTATATATATATATATATATATATAGATTCGCGTCGTTTGCGCAACAGGGGCAACATATGTATCGTATCGCCTTATTTGCGCCACATAGAACCAGAAATGTATCGCATCGAGTAGGATGCGCCACAGGGGAACAAAAAATAACTCAAACTGCATCGTAAACTTGCCTCAGAATACTATGTATTGTATCACGTCGTTGGCAGAACACCATACATATCGTACTGCATTAAAAGCATCAATGGGAAAAAGGTATGAACCGTGTCGCATTGAATGGGCAAGAAGTCCCCGGCATGAAAGCTTTAATATTATTTCAAATGATTATAAAAAAGATTTGGTATAATTTCCAATGAAACAATTTTTCACGAGGGACTGAACGGCATTAACTTAGCAACTCATTTAAGGTCACCGTTAATCCTTCACCAATGGTCAAACCGATACTAATATAGCAAGATGTAAAAGCGCCTAGAAACGACAAATGTAAATTAAACAAGTTCAATTTATGTCAGAACTTAGTGGTTTTGTTTCGTTTACAACTTTATCTTAAAGGTTAAATTTAAATACAGTTTGCATAAAACATTGTTAAGTGCTGCTTCTGTATCAATTTAAAATTACCATATTAAACAGCTTAGCACAGATTTTCTAAAACTCAAAGTATTTAGTCTAATCAGTCGGATATTGATGGCTGAATAGAGATTGGTGTCTAGACATGCTATATGCACAGTAATATGTATAAATTGTCTATTATTGGTAGTATTACTCCGTGCTTCTATGTTGTAAATGGTGAAAGTAGTTAGTGGTCATGCTAACCTTTAAGTATAATAGACAATATTGTCCCCAGTATAAAAATTGAGAAAGGAAATGAGGAATGTGTCAAAGCGACAACAACCGACCATAGAGTAGACAACAGCTGTAGGCCACTAATGGGTCTTCAATGTAGTGAGAAACTCCCGCACTATGTAATATAATACTATTTTTTGAAATATAATACTATGTTGATACAAACATTGAAATAAGTTATCGATCCAAAAATGCTTTTTTCTCCAGAACTATCAATAAATTAGTTTCCTTTGATTAAATATTTGAAGCCTTATAGTTTCATTCTGGATGATAACAGTTACCGTAACGGTTATATTTCAAAATAATTTGTATGAAGAAAGAAGCCCAACTCTTCTACGAGTATATCGGATTATCGATACTTTTATCTTTATACCTTTATCCTTTTTCTTTGAAAATAGACGAAAACCCAATGTGTAAACAATATACAGGAATAGACGAGGAAACACAACATGAGAGCAGCGTGATCCTACGTGATCCTACTGAAAATCGTTAATATACTACCGATATTGACTATCACCCCGTACAAAGAATAAATGATGGTAAATAAGCGGTTCAATCTATACCAATAGGTTTTGTCAACCTTGACAATATCTAAAAAAATCGGTCAATGAATCACTTAGACATTTTGTAAATATGCATATAATTCCAGAGATTTCTTTCGATTACTTATACTCAGGAAGTGCAATGAACGCATCTACTTGTTTCTGGAAAGATTTGTCCATATTTAAGTTCTGATTAAAACAGACAAGAATCCTTTAAGATTTCCAACTGTGGCCGCGAAAAAACAAACAAAAAACAATAGCGGATCTAACTTTCATCTGGATCTGGATGTTTGTCTCTCATTTTTGTTTTCTTAAACGTTTTAACCCAGTTTCTTTATATTATTTATTCATTTTTTACCCGTATCTCTATTCTGAATATGTCAGCATTACTTAATAAAAAACAAAATCATGAGTTTCAATGTTGTAGCTCTATTTTCCCTATTTTGTTTTTTGCAGTTGTTCATTCTATTTGGTATTGGACCATTAGTCTGTATATAGATCCTCGTTCATCGTATTGTTTCCAAATGTACATTGCAACTCTATTTGGTTTTCTAGAAATACTTTCACAACCTGGGTTTAAAACTTAAAACAAAAACACAATATGGTTAACGTTTTAACCTAAAGGATGAAAAACTAAGACAATAAACGTTTCTGTTTAACGTGTGTGACAGCATAAAACTCAACCTTTTTAAGATTTATAGGATGAAAACTTAAGCTAACAATTTTGTTCTAAACATTTGTAACAACATAGAATTCAACCGTTAAAAGACGTATAGAACAAAAACTAAGGCAATAAAAATGTCTGTTGAACATTCGTGACAATATAATTCTCAACCTTTCAAAGATGTATAGGATGAAACTTAAGCTTACAATCTGTTTGGTTTAAAATTTGTGACAACATGAATCTCATCCTTTTAAGGATTTATAGGACAACACTTAATCTTATTGTTAATGTCTTCTGCAATATATCTAAATCGAAATAACAAGTACATGTCATAAAACTGTCCGCGGTCATGCCTCTATCAATAACATTTGATTAAAATAACGTTAAGACCGGCAATGTTATAATAGGATTATCGAAACACATTGTTATATTATATAAACCATTTTGCTGTTTAATTGAAGTCAAAACGAGGCTGACACGAAGTGACAGTAAGAAAAGAGAATTAATGACAAATGAACGTACATACAGACATAAGTAGTGATAAATACAGTTTACATCATTGCTTATTTGTTTCATATATATGATTTAATAGATCTTGGTTACTTTTTTTTACCCCCCCCCTTTTTTTTTACTGCAGACAGATATGACAGCGGTAACATGGTTTTCCATTTTGTGCATCAGTTCCCCTGTCCTGTCTGAAGATAAAATTGTTTAACATACTCGCATCAAAGATAAATGTACCATTAATACATTGTTGTAAAAAAGATTCACCAGTGACGCTCGAATATGAATATTTTTTCTCGAAAGATGGGACTAAGTAGAGTCTGAAAACAAAATTAAAATAATACGAAGTGTTATGATTCCCAATGAGACAACTATCCACCAAACTTCAAATGAAGTAGATGCAAGCAATAATTGACAACCATATATCATTTTAGATACGTATGCAGTAATATGTGAATAACCTCAGAGTCTTGTCCTTATTTAGACGTGGGTATTTTGTAACAAACACAACTGTGAATGCAGATCTTAAATAATATTGGGCAGATGTATATTTCAAATTATTACGCAAAAATATCAATTTCATCGCCTGATTCCGTCTGCAGAAAAGAAAATAATAGCCCAATTAAAGAATAACAATATAATTATTTCATGATTAGAATACACTTAAATGTCGTTACAAATCTGGTATTTTCTGTCCATTTTAATTTGTAAAAAAAAGATCATGCTAAATTAAGGATGGTATGAGTTCATATCAGCAAGCAAGTTAAGTATTTTATGTCACGCGGTAAGGTAAGGTATTGTATTTTTTTCTATTCTTGTTACTAGTTTCTACAATACCGTTATTTTTAGAAATAAGTCATCGCTTTCTGTTTGTTCTGTTCATACTATTAATTATCTAGCAAATATAGGTAAAAGTGATTACAGCACAGATCTCTATACGATTTAAAATGGTCAAATTCCCAACATAATGTTTAGCCTTAGTAAGATAAAAACGACTCGGCGGGAGGTGTCTTACATTGTATAAACACTAGATGCTTTTTCTAATAATTTGTGACGATTTGGAGCTTGTTGCTCATACAATCTCGGTATGTGTTGTTGGTAGCTAGCATACCCGTCGACGTATGTGTACACAACTCAGCCTTAATTTTGAAAATTGATTTAAAGAAAACAAATCCTTTTTGTGTAGTTCTCTCTCTCTCGTAGAACAAATGAGTTGACTGCTTCTTGGATGGTATAGAAATTATTTATTCTTAAACCGACACTGGGTCCAGTTCTAGTTAATGAGAGTTCGTTGCGATATTAGGTTAGATTTGTGTTGCTCATTCTTTTATATGTGTAGTGCTTAATGAACTGTTTGTCGAATGTGTGTTTTTTTTGTAAATGGAAGAGGGAGTCCAACTGTAAGTTCCTATATGAATTTATTTGGGGAAAATATTAGTTGTCGAAAATAAGGGGGGGTCTCACCACGGAAACCTTCCTCTTTGGATTCGTCACTCCTTGTAAATACTGTTCATTGCACCCTTGGTGTCTTCTCAATCAATTTAAAATAAATCATTTGGGACATCTTCTACTTTGCCCCCTTGTTATCTTCTCAAACATTTCAAACGGAATTATTCGGGACTTCTCTAACTTTGCCCCCTTTTAAACTTGTTGTTTAATTGAAATGCAATAATTTTGGATTTCTCTAACTTTGCTCCCTTGATATCTTCAAATTCAATTTAAAAGGAATCATTCGGGCTTTCTCTAACTTTGCCCCCTTGACGTATTCTCAATCAATTAAAAGAAATCTTTCGAACTTCTCTTGATTTTACCCCTTAATATATGCTCTTACTTTATCATAACGGTCTTAAAATGTAATTATCTTATGCGTATCTCAGGCAATTTCATTAAATGAAAAAGTCTAACATAGAATATTCTAGTTGACAAAACCTAAATCTATTTTCTAACACAATTCATACAATTTAAATTTAAGATGTAATTAAGTATTCAGTTCTTGTCACCAAAGAATCTGGAACCTTTAGTATTCACAATGTTAAGTTAAATTTAGGGATATAAAAGATCAGTTTGTTTAACGAAATGTTAACATTTATAAATCAGTAAAGACTATACAAAAAAGTAAAATCACAAAAATACTGAACTTAGAGAAGTTATTGTAGAAATTCCGAGATAGTTCATTTGTGAAATCATTCAATCAGAGAATTTCAATGCGAAAAAAGACTAAGAGATCAGAATAAATGTTGAAAACTTGAGAGAGAGAGAGAGATTATGCAATACTAAAGAAAGGACAATTCCTTCTCAGCAAAATAGGAAACGAAAAACGATTTATTTTCACAGAATGTTGTGAACGTTTCATCAAGAAACCATTCACTAAAGTATAAAAAAATGCGGAAAGTAATTATTGAATATGGCGTAAGCTCTTTCGAAATTCAAATTGCTATTTCAAAACTATTCACCTAAGACGTGAAAACGTTATTAAAAACAAAATTAGAGGAAGGAAACGAATATTTCTAGGAAATGAAAAAAAATGAAAACAATTTGTTGTGACAGCATCAGTGCTATTATAATGGTCAACAAATAACACGTGAGCATTGGAAGATAAAACATGCGTAAAAGACACCAAATGGTCAGACGATACCAAACAATGGACATTACAGATGTGCGTGTTACCCAAATAATTATTTATCTATGGGGCTATCTATGTATATTGGTATACTGATGTTGATTGATCAATACGAGGGAGATATATCCCATGGCTGATATTATAATTCCTTTTACTATGACGCTTGATAAAATTTTGCGTTTTATTGAATACTGATAGTTTTCTACTTTAAATTTGAAATTAAATAGACGGTAGTAACATAAAATGCGGTATGAACAATTAGATAACATAAAGCTGAGAGGGTGCTAGAGCAGAGTGTTACCCAGAGAAAATATTGTCAAACTTGTATTCATAAAATAAAACAATGCGATGTTAACCGATTAAAGGTTGTGTGAATCAAGGTAAAATAGCTGAACATTTTTCAATTTTCAATTCAATTTACTAGCAGATTTAATTACAAGTTTCAGAACAGTATTAACCCAATAAACCATATCTTAACTTTATTGCAGTGGAGATACAGTTTTTGGACAAACTATGCTCATTTTAACGAAAACCCTACAGAAATGTCGTCAAAATTGTTACTCTCTTTTTAATTTGTTTTTCGACAAATTAAAACACAGCCAATTCACCTTGAAGTGCCATTCTCAAATTTATATTGTATTATAGTTTTTATTCAGGACTTTTGTGTATTATCTATCACTTGACAATGTACTGATTATATCCTAAATAAGTAACTTTTTCTTATTCTTATAATCTAAAAGATGTTGTTTGTTTATTGATGGCCCATTGAAATATCGTAAGGAATTTTATTATGACAACGTCCAGACTGGCTAGACGAAAGAATCGTATATCCATGAGCTACGCTTTAAATATTACGTAAAATACATCAGCACTGTTAACAAGAGAAAGAATAAAACATGTTTGCTGTTGTTTTTTTTTCATGATCCTGATTCTTGAACGGCGAGTTTGAAGTTTTATGTACAAACACTGGACACTTTTAATTTGCAAAACACTCATTTGCAAATCCACCGCCGCCTCTCCTTAGATATATCGCGTTTATTATAACCAAAATGTGTATAATTACATGGGATTTAAAAATTCAATACTGTTCTGCTGTTATTATTACCTATGCTTTCAATTTGATTTAGAAAAACATGGGATTTATCATTATCCCATGGGATTTTAACTAAAGTGTTTATAACTGATTAGGAAAGACGCAAAAACAAATCACTTGTCTAATCATAATCCCAATTTGATTATGTAAACATGGTGCATCAAAATGAAAATAGCAAAAGCTTTTTCTTGATTATCATTCGCCAGGAATGCTAACACAAAACCATTTTGAGAACCAAAGAAGGTTGTACATAAAAATAAGAAGGTGTGGTATGTTTGACAATAAAGAAACTCTCTACAAAAGACCATATGTCAAGGAGGTTAACAACTATAAGTCAAAGTGCGCCCTTCGAAAAAATTGTCAATTGATAGATAATACACAAAAGTCCTGAATAAAAAATGAAAAAAACATCTTACTTGAATTCCCGTGAATTTTTATTACCAAAAGTGAAGACACAGAAAAGTCAAATTCATCATCTGTCAGGTTTAAGGCAATCATTTGATATATGACATTATGCTTGTATTCCCAATTATTGGAGGTTAATAAATTTATTATTGCAATAGTTATCAAAGATACCAGGTTTATAATTTATTACGCAAGACGCCCGTTTCGTCTTCATAGAACTCATCAGTGACGCTAGGATCACAATATTATAGACGGGCATTGAGGACCAAAAATTCCAAAAAGGTGTGCCAAATACGGCAAAGGTAATCTATGTCTGAAAGAAGAAAATCCTTAGTACTGTGAAAAAATCATACTTTTGTAAACAGAAAATTTATGATAATGACCATATAATTGATATTCATGTCAACAGCAAAGTGCGAATAGAGGGCTCCTGATGCCCTAGGGGGCGAAATGTCCACCAGAAGTGATGTAAATCAAAGGTACCAGGCTTGTGATTTAGGACGCCAGACGCGAGTTTCGTCCACATAAGACTCATCAGTGGCGCTCAGATCAAAATAACTATAAAGCTAAACAAGTTCAATGTTGACGAGTATTGAGGTCCCAAAATTCAAAAAAAAAATATGTCAAATACGGCTAAATTTATAGCAGATAGACCTGTACATTTTACACACTTGGCACATCGTCTTGTTACAAAGTTAGGCGTCTTTGTGACACGTACGTACATGCATACATTCGCATACATTCGAATCATGAAATGAAAAATATTCAATTATAAAAAAGAAGATGTGGTATGATTGCCAATGAGACAACTATCCACAAAAGACCAAAATGTCACAGAAATTAACAACTATAGGTAACCGTACGGCCTTCAACAATGAGCAAAGCCCATACCGCATAGTATACTATAAAAGGCTCCGATAAGACAATGTTAAACAATTCAAATGAGAAAAATAACGGCCTTATTCATGTACAAAAAATGAACGAAAAACAAATATGTAACACATTAACAAATGACAACAACTGAATTACAGGCTCCTGACTTGGGACAGGCACATAAATAATGTGGCGGGGTTAAACATAATTGCTTATTTCAGTTTTGATTTAATGGCAATGTCATATGCGTTGCTATTCAGATTTAGCACTATAGTTATCTGTTTTAGGTGTCAAAAAGAATCATTGCTCTCGCACTGTGCACTCTTTAGGTAATTATAACTGAAAGTACAACACTTCGGTACGGGAAAACCCCCAACGGCTGTTAAAATGTCTTTAACTTGTAAAAAGCCGACGCGATAAGAAATTTAAAATTCGATTAAAAATAAAAATTTTCTAGGAGAATGAACTAAATTTCATTGTCAGAAGTGATAAACTGATCAAAACAATGTGCTTTAATCGTGCAACATAAAATAAAAGAAATATTACCTATGCAACAGTCGTGATCATTTGTAATAATTCAGTTTTATTACTTTTTATTATTGACTGTCTTCATATTTTTTTCTTCAATTTTATCAGTTTCACGACAATATTTTTATCAGCGCTATATTGAATGCATCAAAGTGCTTATAAACGCCTCTTGTTGGAAGTAGCAGTCTTGCCTAAAGTACGAGTGTTCGTTGGTTTATATCTCAACCGATCCAAAATCAAAGACTTGAAATTTGAATTTGAAACATGTGGGAGTAAAGGGTGCAATCAACAGTTTTTTCTATGACGTCATATTTTGAGGGACCATAAATAAGTATCCCTTAATGGTGGACTGATTAATACAGACTAGATATAAAACTAGATATCACTGGAATCAGAATGTTCTCTAGTTTCTAAAGAAATAAATATAAAGTGTACTTTTATCATATTAAAAAAATTCCATCCGAAGAACATTGGGGAAAAAATGCCTAATTTAAACATAAAAAAACTGAAATCAGGTCATGTTCGTACCCATAAAGACATGATACGTGAACATTTTTCATAATCAAAACTGTATGAAATTTTAACAGTGACGGGGGCCGCATGTGGAGCAGGATCTGCATACCCTTCCGGAACACCTGAGATCACCCCTAGTTTTTGGTGGGGTTCGTGTTGTTTATTCTTTAGTTGTCTATGTTGTGTCATGTGTACTATTGTTTGTCTGTTTGTCTTTTTCAGTTTTAGCCATGGCGTTGTCAGTTTGTTTTAGATTTATGAGTTTGACTGTCCTGTTGGTATCTTTCGTCCCCCTTTTATAGGTTTAAACCAGGCCTTTCAAAAAAATCTTGTTTCAGGGTCCGGTCTCCTGCTCCGAAAAGAGCTATAGTGGCTGCAAATAAGTTTTAATTTTTCACTGGCTAAAAAACAGGATGTTAACAATATTGTCTCCCCTCAAAACATGTATATTTAATATAATTTTTAAAATTATTTCAATCATTCGACCTGTTTTAATTGAAAGCTAATCAACTATTTTTAACAATCAAATACAAAAAACATGATACTTGGGTTTTATTTTCAATTTGAAAAAAGTTAATCATTTCTCTAGGCACGTAATAAAATGTCTAAACCTACACAGATTCAAAATAGAAATGACAACTATAAAATATAGCAAGGTATGCATCTATATTTTATGACTACTTTATTATATGAATAAAGATATTTACAGATTTATCATCAACTGAGAATTGAAGGATTTTTTTGTTTTTTGTTTTATGAATCACGACAATACGCTTAGTCTCGACTTAACGAATTCTGTCATTCGGAAACACATAATCAATTATACATGCCCTTCTAACGCCATTTAAGGATAGAAGATTCGCCTGTACCCATGCACTTTTTGAATTATAAATGGGCATCTACATGATCGTCATTCTACAGTTTAGTTAGAACTACTTCATGTTCCGTAGTTACGTTATTGCTATTTCTGTACCATTAAAGGGAGATTGACTAACTTGTTAGGTTTAATTTACCGAATACTTAGTGCAGTATAGCACCAAAAAAAGCTTCACCATTTATTATATACAAAACATTCAATACTATTCCAAGTATAAATCACATGAAAACCCAACAGAACAGTTTATAAAATATAATTTTCGGTACATTAATCGTTTGTCAACATCGTAGTAAACGTAGTAAAACATGTAGGTCAATTATGGTTTGGTCCATTTATTAAACGGGGATGCATACAATAGCAAGGTACATGCATTGCATCGACTGTGGCACTTTTGGTTTGCCTTTGTAAGTTCCTTGGTATCAGGAGTGACTGCCCTGGTAGCGGGCCGCAGTCTATCTGTAGACTTTTGTGCACTCGCTTTTATACATCTGTCCCACCAACGTCTCGTGTCCCCATGGAGATGGTGGGCAGATTACGTTATGCTGATTGGATGCTGATTTCAGGTCATTAGGTCACTGACGTCAATGAACATAGTGATGCAAATGGCGGCGATCAGAATGTTGACATTCTGTCGAGTTGAGAAATGGACAAACGGGACTTATCTAAGCTTACTCTTAGCATGTATGGGCCACGGTTACAATATATATGCCTAACATTAATAAAATAACAAAAATAACGTGTGAAATAAGGGTAAACAGAAGGTGGGAACAGTCGTTCAGTCAGGGGACCCCCCCCCGGGGTCAAACAGTGAAGACAAACTCTATAGTATTATTTCCAGAGACCTGACTAACAATATTTTCATACAATAACAATATTCAGTATACACAATGTTCATAACATGTATTTGTAGACGCGTTGGCTACCAGTAAACGACGAACGCGAAAATAGAATAGAGTGTTTACTGAATAGGCTGAAACAGTCGTAGGTACAAACCTACAGCTTATACCCTAAACAGTAACAGTATCTATCGTATATTGGAACTTGCGTATTATCAATGTAAGTTTTACGGAACTACGTGTAAAACAACTAAACAATTGCAAATGTTGCACACTTCAAAGGTTTAGTTAATGTCCTGCTTTTGTTTTAAAATTGTTTTTCAATTCCAGTTTCCATTTGCATAAACCATTGTAGTAATGCTAGTTGATACATAAAGCTTAATGAACACTATCTTTAAGACTTTGAAATTGTAATAAACCATTGCTTTACATTTTTTAATATTCACCCTGGTCCTATGATTGTATTGCGCACGCACAGTTTCGTGTATGTTTCTATCAAAGTGTTAGTACTGCATTATTACAACATCAACCAAATTATGTATCAAGTTGTGTGACAAAACCAAATAAGATGCGATTTGCTTAGCTGAAATGAGCAATTAAATTTCCAATACTTAACTCCATGCGTAAATTTAATTTCAAACCAAGCCATCATACATAGTGTAAATTATTAAAAAAAAAACAATTTAGTTAACACAAATAATTAATGAAACTCTTATGTAATTTTACATCCAATTTACAGCATTAAGTTTTGGTACTGCCTCTGTCAGTGGTCAAGTGGTAGTGTTCCGGACCATATGAGTATTTGGACCATACGCGTATGGTCATGACCATATGCGTATACTCATATGGTCCGACCATACGCGTATGGTCCGACCGTACGAGTATGGTCGGACCATATGCGTATAATACTTGTTTGGTTATTAACGGGCCGGACCATATGAGTATTTGGACCATATAGGTATTTTTTTTTTTAAATTACATCAAGTTATAAAAGTTTCAATAATACAAAAACTTTATCTAAAAAAACAATGACGATTACATGACAATGTAATATTTTTTATAATTCAAATACTACGTAAAACTTAAATATTGATGCCATAGTTAGTTTTCATCGCTAATTACATTCTTGCATGTAGGCTTGGGGTGACATTTCAGTACTTCCAAATGGTATCATAGCTTTTTTGCATTTGCAAGTCTTGGTTGTGCACGATCCTTTTCATTTACACCTTTTGTTTGCGAGTGGAAAGCTAGTCTTTTTGTAGCTGCGTACAGTGATACCGAGGTTTTTGGCCATTCCGATATGTCTACGGTGTTTTAAGAAACTCTAGATCTCAAATATTGCCGGTAACATGATTGCTATCATGTCACCATATTCACAAGACAACTTTTAAATGAACTATGTTACTTTCCAATGACTTCTTGTGTAACAGTTCATTAAGAATTTTTTTGAATTTATTTTTTAAGTCGACATATTGCCATTCACTCGTAACAAATCGGTAATGACCATCGGTATAAATTGTATTTATTATAGTTTTGACAAGTAAGTAAAATTAACTATGTGAAACTTCTTATATTTATTTAGCTAATCTTTTTATTATAATATAATAATAAAATTACCTTTATGATAGCGTCTTTTTAATGAACGGTCATACCATATGAAGAGTTAAGAAGTATTAAAAGTAAACTGTAATAAGAGAGTGTTAATTACCCCGACCATACGCGTACGGTCGGACCATACGCGTATGGTCGGACCATATGAGTATATACCCATATGGTCATGACCATATGCGTATGGTCCAAATACTCATATGGTCCGGAACAGTAGCATTCAATTTCCAACTAGACATTAAAACTCTTAAATCAATCACTGTACTTTGAGGATCATGATTTTAATTTATATTTTACTATTGAATTATTTCACAATTTTCATTGCGAGGTCATGAAAGCAAACGATACGGTATTGGTTTATCTCATTGTTGCAAGCCGTTTGTATGTCTATCTTTTTTTACATTCATTTCACTTGCACTTTGGTTGATATTTGTCTATTTATTGTAGCTGGAGAACATTTTTTTTTTTCAATCACTGTGTTACATGTCATTATTATATCTAGATACGCGAGTTACTAAAGCTAGCAATTTTAAAACCTTTTGTTCGAATTTGAGACAACATCTCCGATTAAATTCATTACTAAATACTGGAGTTGCATTTCAATTATATCAAGTTGAGTCAAACAAACAGAAACATATAAAGAGGCGGACTACAAAGAGTTTTAACATAGACATTACGTGGTTTCATTTTACTCCGATTATTGATATACATGTGTTTGTAATTTGCCTTTACGAACTGAGTAATTGATGAGCCATGTTATATGTATCATTTAGTACTTTACCCCACCTAGATATTAAAACAAGTTGTTTCAATAGCCTTGCACATGTATGACATTACCTGTTTTAACAATTATCCTTTCAAGCAAAATAATAAAACGTGTATTACACTCATAAATGTTTAGAATTTATATGCCCTAGAAGGTTATTTGCGTTTTATTTTCAATTTAAAAAAGGTTGATCATTTCTCAAGGCTCGTAATGAAATGTTTAAACCTACACATATTCAAAATAGAAATGACAAATATAAAACAAAGCATTGCATGGATATACATTTTATGACTATTTATTATATTGATAAAAGATATAAACAGATTTGCTATATATTGAGAATCACGGGATTGTTTTGACAAAAGTTCTTAATGAATCACGACATTAAGCTTAGTCTCGGATTATCGAATAATGTCTTTTAATCGAAAAAATATGTCATCAATTAGCGCCCTTATGACGGCATTTCCAGATAGAAGGCTCTATCAAAGTGTCAAGCTTAAGCATCTACAGTGTCGTATTCTGCAGAATGTCTAGAATTATTTATGTTCCGTATACGACTGAAGGGTGGATGATAAACTTTTTAGATTTTAATTTCTAGAATAGTTTCTAGTGATGAATACTATCAAATTTATTTTAGTCATTCATTCAACATGTGAGCCTACATTTTAGTCATGGTGTGATCGAAGTCATATGAAAGACATAACGAGCTACCCTATCTTGGAACTTGTGTATGTTAAATGACATAAGTTTTACTGAAGTAAAACTGTACTTAAAAGTTTGAAACTGTTTTACGCACATTTATTTAGGGTTGCGTAAATGTCTTGATTTTTTTAAAAATAATTCTATCACATTTAATTTCCAATAGCATGCACCACTGTAAAAGCAAATGTATTTAATGTTGTAAGCTTAATGAACACACTATCTATGAGAGTTAGTTTTAGTCGTAATAAACCAATGATATTCTTTGCTCAATATTTTCTATTAAGCCCAATCCTTTGGTTTTATTGTACACACAGTGTGACGTGCATGTTTCTATCAAAGCTTTGTTCTAGCTTTATTGTTGTATTCAACGTAAACATGTATCAAGTTGTATGACAAAACCTACTCAGATTTTAAATGATTCACTTAAATGGGCTATTGAATTCTCGACATTTGAATAAATGCTTCATTACAATTTCAAACCACGTCATCTTCTGTTCATTGAATGATTGAGAACCACTATAAATTGAATTAACAATTTTCGAAATTTAGAAAACAAGTACTAATCAAATATATCATATATTAAGCAAATAAATATATAACATATTTTGAACCAGATTAATTCAAAATAGGATATCAAACTATGTAAAAGAATATTTAATCATTTAAGGAATGACTGTAATATTTTTTCTGTCTATGAAGAAATAACATTAAAAATTTGGTGCACACTGAATAACGCGCGTAGCTGGTTATTTAACAGTGTGCACCACATTTTTTATGTTATTTCGAATAGACAGAAAAAATATTACAGTCATTTCTTATAATTTAATCCTAAATTCCATTTTAAACCGTAGAAAACCATGAAAAAACATTGATGACGTCACGGTCACATCACTGAATTATGTCTATGGGCTCATAACAAAATAACGTCAGCCAATCAGAAGACGCGTTACATCCAAAATTAGATTATTTTTCTTTACATTCTGTTAACCTTTATTCTTTATACATTATTTCTGTTTAGTAAATATATAGTATTAAAATGCATAGCGGTCGCTTTTGAAGAGATATCTTTTTTAACAAGCATACCTCATCTATTAAATTTGTATAGCATATTAAAATTTAAAAATCGAGTGTTCCCTGTTGCTTTCTACTATCAGAACTGACTGAAATCTGATGAAAGGGATAATAAATGCATACGAGAATCCCAAATCGATGTGATTAAGATGCATGCATAACTTTATCATTCCGCTCCTGTTATCTATAACATAATTCTTTAACCTACACTCCTGTTAAATGTCTATAGGTACCTTAAAAAAGACTTTTATAACATTTTTACAACATTGTCTCGCTGTTTTGGTTTGAAAACAATTGTTCTTCTTATGACAAAATTAATGTTAGCAGTTAACAAAACATATCGTAAACTTAAAATGTTTTACTGAAAGAACCCATTAAAATTGTAAACATCATTTACTGGAAGGAAAATCAAATTTTAAAACACGAATTACAAATTGAAAATCAACTATAACCATGTTTGCCGTTAAATGAAGACTTCATTGATATTCGCTGTCATAGACGTAGTAAATGTACCAAATCCATTTCATTAGTTGTGCGTATTGACGACAATTAAATACTTTATGTTATTAAAAGAAAAAATTTTGAAAACACAACATCAAAAACAAAATATCTCACTTAGTTTAACTCCGCAAAATTGTGTATTTATTTCCCCTTCCCAAGTCACGATCTTGTATTTCAGTGGATGCTGTTTGTTGTTGTCCTTTTGTTGTTTTCGCAACCAAATCACAAGTAAATATTTTTTATCGTTTTCAGTAATATTTTTTATACTTTTTTTGTGATTTATTCTCTTTCTCACTTTGTATATAATTGCATCTATTGACATATATCTTTGAGGAAATGAAATAGTTTTAAACTTAAGCAAATGTCACGATGGACAGATTAAAAGAAATTCATTGTTACATCTATTAATGAGACAGATTTCCTGAGAGACAGGAAACTTTTCTAGGGACTTAAACGAATGAACCGTTAATAGAAAACTTAATGTCAAACGAATGTAAGATATTTCTAGTCTTTAAAAACACAAAACCTTTATGTACAATATATCACAGTTGAAATTAATAGATATTTATAATTAACGTAACACAAAACCTCGCTTTATCCGTCTCTTTCATTGGCAAAGTGTCTGAACTAAATCAGAACCTTAACAGCCGTTCAGTAATTTTTCAAATGAACGTCTTTTGTTTTAAATCCACATTTATGCACTTACAACAGGAAAGACAAATATTTACCAGCAATAAAAAAAGAACAAAGGATTTAATATAAAACTTGTACACTTGATTTTAATTGATAATGCACTTATTTTAGCTATTAAAAATGTGAATTATTCATCAATTAGCATTATTCTATATATACGTTAATGCATTATTTATTTGACTGATTTATTTTTCTTGAATTAGCAATTTAATATTCGTAACATGTATGTATTTTAGTAGCTTATAAGCTTAAGGGACCTTATATAGTATGGAATAATGTCTAAAGTTGTATTTGTAAGCAGTGTGTTTAATTTTCTACGCCGCCAAGATGGGACCACAAATTGGTTGCTTAACGGAGTAATTATCAATAATGATTTTTTTTTAGTTTATCAATTGTCAAAAAGCTTCTTATTTCTTGTTTTAATTCGTTCAATAATAACACTGATGACGTACAAAAATAATAGAAAACGCATTATTACAGAAGCATTGATCAAAGTCCCAACGGTATTTTGCATGGTTAATTAGTATACAACCACACAATAAGTCTTCCAAGTAGGCTATCTGCGACAAAGGCGGTGTATATATTTAAAGTACAAATAACACTTTACAAATGTCATGCACCCGATAGCGCTTTTCTGGATTTACCTCCTCTAATACGCTCAAAGTCGAATAATTTAAAGCAAAGAATATATATAGAGGAACCGTTACAGTTGATGAGCTGTATTATGAAAAAAGAAATTACAGATGAATTTTAACTCTTGTAACATAACATTGTATTCAGTGTGTGCGTCCAAAGTGCATTTCTAGATTCACTTTCATCAAAAAGACTAAAATCACCTTATTTCAAGGTCTAGCATGTATAAGACGTGTTTGCTATAGCAATGCCAGTTCGTATTTCATGTATGAGCTCGAACTCTTTTTGGAGTCATACAACATGTATAAAGCTATGTTTTATGGTTTATATTACTCTTTGGTCTATCATTTTCATTTTGTTCATCTGTCTTTTGTTTCACGAGTACTGGATTAATTTTGTGTCATAAATACATTTAAAATGTCTCTGTTTCATTAATATACGCACGAAGAAGCACTGCATTTAAAAAAAAATGACGGAAAAAGATAGTTATGAAATTAGCAAACTTTAGATACATTTTTGTGTTCTTTTTGTCTATAATACGAATAAATTAAGCTGGTTCACAGACACGATTTAGGGCTTTAGAAGAAGAAAAATAAGATAATTTGAAAATATGTCAACAATTGAATTTGTGTTATTGAAAATAAATGTATGAAAATAGTAACATAAAAGTAGACATCATAAAAGTAGACATCATATATAGACTTGCATATATATTAAGGAGTATAAAGCTTCTTTTTATTATCTTAAATTAAATACATTGTGTATTAGATATATAAGAATTTTTCAAAGATAAAGACGACATATAAAAAAAGAAGATGTGGTATGATTGCCAATGAGACAACTATCCACAAAAGACCAAAATGACACAGACACCGTACGGCCTTCAACAATGAGCAAAACCCATACCGCATAGTCAGCTATAAAAGGCGTATTTTTATTTAATGAGTAACAAGCTTGTTTTTAGGATTGATATTTGCTATCAGAGAACCTGTCATGCGCACGATATCTAATAGTTATGTATAATATACAAGTCTCGTGTAAAACAGCAAATCAATCTTTTAGCACTGAGATAAATAAAATATACTTTTACACTCTACATCAACTAATCAAGCTTATTATGGTACGAACTGTCTGTCTGGTATGGATTGAAATATCTTATTAAGATGAAGTAATATTGCTATATTTAAAAATCGTTTATTGTCTGAAGATGTTATATCATACACCGATGTTAGAATAACTTTAAAGATTCAATAGTAGTTCAGTTCACCTCATTCACTCAATTTCATTTGTTGAATAATCAAAAACTTTGGTGATGCTCTGCATTATTTCAAAGCTAAGACCTCACTATGATAATCAGTTTAATCTCTAACCATACGTTCATAATTGTTTAATCTTTAACCAAACGTACTGATTTGTTGATACAAAAACCAAACGTACTGATTTGTTGATACAAAAACCAAACGTACAGAACTGTACGTTAAGTGTTCATCAACCGTTTATTATTGATAAATGTACTATCTGTTGACAATATTTATCAATTTTATAACATTAGAAAATCCTAGATTTTGACACAATTCTAACAGGAGACAAGATATTCATCATACCGCGTCGTATACTCCACGGCGTTGCACAAATGCAACGTTTCGAGCTGTATGCTCTATAGGAGACAATATATGTATTGTGTCTAGGCGAAAGCCTCACAATTGACACTATGTATATAGTATAACGTCATATGTGCCACAGTGGACAAGACATATATCGTATCCTGTCATATTTACCACAACGTAGAATGAATGTATTGTATAGAATTTAATGCTAAACAGGGAACAACATATGTATCGCATCGCCTCATTTGCGCCACATAAAACTAGAAATGTATTATATCTAGTTGTATGCGCCACAGGGGAACACAAAATAAACCGAATTGCATTGTAAACCCCACTAAGTATACTATGTATTGTATCGCGTTGTTTGTGGAACACCATACATATTGCACTGCATTAAATATGAACCGTGTTGCATTAAATGGACAAGATGTCCCCCGCAATTAAGGTTTAATCCTATTTCAAATGAGTATTAAAAAGAAAAGATTTGGTATAATTTCCAATGAAAGAACTTAAAAAAGACCGTATGACATTAACTTAGTCACCATATTTAAAACGCCATACCACTAAACAAGATTTAAAACGCCTCGAAACGACAAATGCAAATGAATAGTATATCACTCTGTACTCCATGCTTTTATGTTGTAACTGTTAAAAGTAGTTAGTTGTTATGCCTACATATTGTACCTTTAATTATAATGGACAAAATTGTCCTCAATAAGTTAGAAAAGAAAATATGATACAAACATTGACAGAACTTATCGATCCAAAAATAATTTCTCTAAGAATAACTATTTCATTCAATTGGTTTTCTTCCATTAAATATTTGAAGACTTATATTTTTTTCTGGATAAAGACAGCTTCAATTTTTTCAAAATAAAATATGTTGGAAGAAAGAAGCCTATCTCTTCTACCAGTATATCGGATTATAGATACTTTATAGATCTTGATACCTACATCCGTGTCCTTTAAAAACAGACGAAAACCCAATGTGTAAATTATATACAGAAATGGAATAAGGAGCACAACAGGATAGCTACATGATCATACGTGATTCTACGTGATTCTACTGAAAATCGTTAATGTGCTGGCGATATTGGTATTTATCCTGTACAAAGAATAAAATGCTAATAAACAAACGATTCAATCAAGACCAATGAGTTTTGTCAACCGTGACAATATCTTAATATTTCGGTCAATGCATCACTTATACATTTTGCAAATGTGCATATAATTTCAAAGATGTCTTTTGATTACTTCTACTCAAAAAGTACTCTAACGCGTCTATTTGTTTCAGGAAAGATTTTTCAATATTTTAGTTCTGATAAAAATAGACAAGAATCCGATAAGATTTTCAACTGTGACCATTCAAACAAAAACCAATAGCGGATTAAACTTTCATGGAGATCTGGGTGGGAGTCTTTTCTAATTTGTTTTCTTTTACTTTTTAAACTAGTTTCTCTGTTTTCTAAAGTTATCTTGATACGTATTCTCTATTCATTATCTGTAGGCTCACCACGAATAACAAATGCAAGAATGTGTTTTTAATGTTGTAGCTCTATTTTCCCTCTTTTTATTTATTTTTTACATTTGTTCATTTTATTTTGTATTGGACCATTAGTCTCTATGATAAAAACTCCATGTATATAGATAGACCCTCGTTCGTCGTATTGTTTCCAAAAGTACTTGTACATTGCAACTCTATTTTATTTTCTAAAATGCTCTCAAAATCTAGGTTTAAAACTCAAGAAAATAAAATTTTCTGTTTTACTTGTGTAATAACATAATTTATATTTAAATCTCTTTAAGATTTATAGGATGAAATCTTTAGACAATAAACTTTTCTGTTTACCATTTGCGACAACAAAAATCTTAATTTGTTAAGGTTTTATATGACAAAAACTAAGGCTATAAAAATTTCTGTTTAATATTCTTGACAATATAATTCTCAACCTTTCAAAGATGTATAGGATGAAACTTAAGCTTACAATTTTTTTGTTCAAATTTCGTGACAATACAAACCTCAACCTTTTACGGATTTATAAGACGAAAAGAAAAGACAATACACTTTTCTGTTTAACATTCGTGACAACATAATTCTCAACCTTTCAATGTTTATAGGACGAAAGCTTAACCTTAGTGTTAATGTCTTCTGCAATATATCTAAATCGAAATAGCTAGTACGTGTCATAAAATTGTCCGTGGTCATGTCTCCATCAATAACAATTGATTAAAATATCGTTACAACCGGCAATGTTTTGATAAGATTATTGACCTACATTGTTATATTATATAAACCATTTTGCAGTTTAATTTAGATCTAAACGATGCTGACACGAGGTGACAATCAGAAAATAGAATGAATGACAAATTTTAGTACAGACATTAGTAGGGATAGATAAAGTTTAAATCATTGTTCATTCGTTTCATATATGTAATGGATTATGGTGATTTATTTTTACCCCTTATCCTTTTTTAATATAAGATGGTAAGGGTAATGTGGTTTCCAATTTGTGTTTCCTTTTCGCCGTCCCGTTTGAGGTTAAAATAGATTAACATACATATGGGTGCGATCCTAACCTTGACAAAATTAACTTAGAGCAGACTTGTTGTCTGCTTTCTTAGTTAACTGAAGAATTACATTTTGTACAAAACACTCATCTGTGACGCTCGAATCAAAAATTGTATTTAAAAAGATCACATGAATATGCTTTGAAAGGGTTGGACCAAGGAGTGTATTCATTTTCTCAAAACAAAATAAAAAATAAGGAAATATGGTATGATTGACAATGAGACAATTATTTAACAAACTTCAAATGAAGTATATGTAAGCAATAATAGACAACCGTATGCCATTTTAGATATGTATGCAGTAATATATGAATAACCTCAGAGTCTTGTCCTTTTCAAAAGTAGGTTTTTGTAACTAACACTATCAATGCGGATTTAAAATTCAATGTTTAATAGGCAGATGTATATTTCAAATAAGAACGCAAAAATGTCAATATCATGGCAGGATTCCGTCTGCGGACAATAAAACAATACCAAAATTAAGGAATAACAATATAATCATTTTATGATTAGTATTCACTTGGATTTCATTACAAGTCCGATGTTTTCTGTCTATTTTAATTTGGCAAAAATAGATCATGCTCAATTAAGGATGGTATGAGTTCATTTCAGCAAATTGAGTATTACATGTCACGCAGTATGATATCTTTAAATTGTTTTGCCTTTCGATAGACAAAAAAAAAAAAAAACTCGCCGGAGGTGTCTTATGCTGTATTTTAAATACTAGGTGCATGTCTAATAACGATTTGGAGCTTGTTACTTTTAAAAATCTTGGTATTTGTTGTTGTTGGCTTGCGTACTCGTCGACGTATGTACTCACAAATCTTCCTTATTATTTTTGAAAATCGATTTAAAGAAAACAAAACTTTTTGTATAGTTTTCTCTCGTAGAACGAATGAATTGACAGCTATTTGGATCGTATATAACTTATTCTTAAACCGACAATGGGTCCAGCGACGCTAGTTAATGGGGGTTCGTAGTGGTATTAGGTTAGATTCGTGTTGCTCATTCTTTTTTACATGTGTAGTGTTTTATAAACTGTTTTTCATAGTGTTTTTCATTTTTAAAAGTGCAAGAGGAAGTCCAACTATATGTTCCTCTACGAAATTTATTTAATAAAATGTTAGATGTCGTAAAAAGGGTAAGAACCTGGAAAACCCCCCTCTTTGGACCCACCACTACTTGTAAATGCTGTTTATTGCACTCTTGGTACCTTCTTAATCAATTTAAAATGAATCATTTGAGACTTCTTTTACTTTCCCCCTTGGTATCTTCTCATTCATTTCAAAAGACTTATTTGGGACTTCTCTAACTTTGCCCACTTTGAATCTTGTTGTTCAAATTAAATGCAAACGTTCTGGACTTCTCTAACTTGCATTGGTTCCCTTGGTATCTTCAAATTCAATTTAAAAGGAACGATTCGGGGTTCCTTTAACGTTGATCCCTTGATATCTTCTTAACTTTTCCCAATACTATAGTCTCAAAAGATTTAAACGAAATCATTCGACACTGCTCTAACTCTATCATAACGGTCTTAAAATGTAATTATCCTATGCGTACCTAAGGCAATTAGAGTAAATGAAAAAGTCTAACATAGAATATTCTAGTTGACAAAACCTTAATCTGTTTTCTAACACAATTCATACTTTTACAATTCAAGATGCAATTTAGTATTCAGTTCTTGTCACCAAAGAATCTGGAACCTTTAGTTTTCACAATATAAAGTTAAATTTATGGATGTAACAGATCAGTTTGTTTAACGAAATGTTAACATTTATCAATCAATTCAGATTATACAACATTATTGTAGAAAGTCCGAGATAGTTCATTTGTAAAATCATTTAATCAGAGAATTTCAAAGCGAACAAAGGCTAGGAGATCAGAATAAATGTCGAAAATTTTAAAGAGAAGGATTAAGTAATACTAAAGAAAGGACCATTCCTTCGCCACAAAATAGGAAATGAAAAACGATTTCTTTTTAACGAATGTTGTTAACGTTTCATCAATGAACCATTCACAAAAATATAAAAAAGGAGAAAGTAATTATTGAATATGGCCTAAGCTCTTTAGAATTTAAATTGCTATTTCAAAACTATAAACTTAAAGCGTGCAAAACGTTACTAAAAAGAAAGAAATGGGAACAAAACGGGGATTTCTAGGAGATGAAAAAGATAAACACAATTTGTTGTAACAGCACGAGTAGTGTTACAAGAGTCAACAAACAGCAAGCGAACTTCGGAAGATATAAAGACATAAAAGAAACCGAATGGTCAGACGATACCAAATATTGGACTTTACATATGTGCGTGTTAAACAAATGATTACTTAACTATGGGGGTTACCTATGTGTATTGGTATACTTCATGTACAAATGCAAGATGTTGATTACTCAATAAGAGGGAGATATATACTTTTATTCCGTTGCTGATATCATAATTCCTTTCACTGTTACGCTTGATTAAAATTGTGCGGTTTCTCAAATACCGAAATTTTTAATTTAAATTTGAAATTGAATAAACGGTTTTAACAGAACATTCAGGATGAAAAATTTAATAACACAAAGCTGAGAGGGTGCTTGAGCAGATTGTTACCCCAAGTTAAAAATATCAACCTTGTTTTCACCAAGCAAAAATAATGCAATGTAAACCGATTAAAGTTTGTGTGCATCAAGTTCAAATAGTTGAATATTTTTCAATTTTCAACTTAATTTTCTAGCTGATATAATTTACAAGTAACAGAGCAGTATTAACCCAATAAACCAGCTGTTCCCATTCTTAACATTAACACAATGGTGACAGAGTTTTAATACAAACTATACTTAATTTTAAGGAAAACCCTGACGAAATGTCTTCAAAATTGAAACTATCTTTTTAATTTGATTTTCGACATATTGAATCACAGCCAATGCACATTAAAATTATTGTATTCTAGTTTGTATTTAAGGTTTTTATAAAAAGGAGAATGGAGATGGGGAATATGTCAAAGAGAAAACAACCTGACCGAAGAGCAACTGTTTCTCATTATTACAAATTAAAAAATGTTGTGTGTTTATCTATGACCTATAGAAATGTCGTAAGGAATGTTATTATGACTATGCTCAGACTGGCTAAAGGAAATACTCGTCTATCCATGATTTACGATTAAAGTCTTATATAGAAATACATTTTGACTTTAAACAGGACTAGAAAACTTTAGAAGTAAGAAGATTTGGTATGATTGTCAATAAAAAAAAAACTCTCTACCAGAGACAAAATGTCAAGGAAGTTAACAACTATATTATAATAGGTCACAGTGATACTTTCGACCATGAACAAAGCCCATACATGAATTCCTGGAGATATTTATGACTACCAGTGTATTCACAGAAAAGCCAAATTCATTATCTGTCTGGTTATATAAGGCAACCATTTGATATATGACAATCTGCTAGTATTCCAAATAATTAGAGGTTAATATATTACATTTCCATAAAATGATTTATTTCATTCACACCTTACGGGTGTAAGGACGTACATATTTTATAAGCCTTTACCAAAGATTGAAACGCGGATTCTCGAAAACATAAAACACTTTTGAAAACGATATTTCATGACATTGTCAAAGAAAATCAGTATTTGTATATTGTGAATTTCTTTACCACATAATACTTTTATATATTTCTTTTCTGTCCTTTTCATTTTAGTTGACGAAATCAACCGGGACTAGAGAGGGGGGTATAGCTTATTTAATCTTAAACTATTGGACGTGATATGTTCTTTTGTTCTACCTATTTTAAACTATTGGACATTTGATAAGTTCTTTTGTTCTACCTTAGAGACAACTTTTTGTATCATTTGTATATTTGTGCTTTACTTTATTTAGGAATAGTTAACGTTCCCAACAATCATCCAAAACCTTTTATGATTGCAATAATACCCAAATCAGTTAGACCTGCACTATTGTGGACTTGACATAGCGTCTTGTTACAAAGTCAATATATAAAAGAAGCTGTGGTATGATTGCCAATGAGGCAACTCTCAACAAGAGACCAAATTACACAGAAATCAACAACTATATGTCACCGTATGGCTTTAACAATGAGCTAAGCCCATACTGCATAGTCAGCTATAAAAGACCCCAAAATGAAAATGTAAAAAAAAAATCAAACGAGAAAACTGACGGCCTTATTTAAGCCTCTTTGGGACATGTACGTGCATGTATACATTCGAATCATGAAATGAATTGTATTCAAGATCTAATTTAATTCAAATTTTATGTCGATTTCATGTGCTTTGCTATACAGATTTAACACTATAGTTATCGGTTTTTGGTGTCAAAAAAAAAATCATTGCTCCCGTACTATGCACTTTATAGGTAATTATAACTGAAAGTAAAACACTTTCGTACAGGAAAACTCTCAACGCCTGTTAAAATGTCTTTAACATGTAAAACAACCGACGCAATAACACATTTAAAATTCGATAAAAAATAAAAAATCACTTTTCCCGGAGAATGAACTAAAATGCATTGTTAGAAGTGATAAATTGATCAAAACAATGTGCTTTAATACTGCAAAATAATATAAAAGAAATATTACCTGTGCAACAGTCGTGATGTTTCGTAATAATTCAATTTTTATTACTTTATATCATTGACTTTCTTCATTTTTTCAATTTAATCAGTAGAACGGCAACATTTTTTCAACGCCCAATTAAATGCATCAATGTACTTCGATCAGTGGTCACGTAATAGTCGGTCCAAATAAAACAATGGATTCTCCGATGAGCAAGCGGCATGTAAGAGTAAGAGAAAATATTGATAGAGTCAGAGACGGAATAGTGTTTTTTTGAGAGAGTGACATGTTTTCTCGCGTCCTGTAAATTTGTAAACAAACGCGTTTAAAATCCAATTCAGAATGTCGGTCTAGTACAAAGCAGGCTTTATTTTCATATAACATTACATCATGTTCTTGTCCTGAATATATATTTGTAACTGGACATTAACCAACCATACCTCCATCCCGCCATCCCTGTACTTTAATGTTCAAACAACAATGTCATGATTGTGTACATAAATAACTACATTGGCAACGAACCAACATGGAAATCATGGGATATGCACAGTGATTTGTGAAAAAGATTTGTAAAAGATAAAACAAAATCTGGTCTTAAACAATCTTGACCAATGTCTTAGCAACAAAACCTTTTTTTTTCAGGCATGGTGTTACTTGGTATATACATCAGCTACTTGCACCAGAAATGAAAAACGAAGTTTTTTATGTTTGATTGTTAGACAACAACAATGTTGATCAAAACTAAATCAAACAAACAGAATAATAGTAACCAAAGTAAATAAAGTTATAACATGTTAAAGATTAATTGGTTATTTTTTAGTGTTTAAACGCAACTTAAAAGCGCAAGTTTGAAGCGCCACTTTTTCAATATTTCGTGGCGGTCAGTTTTTATGGGTGGAGAATGACCCGAAGAAAACAACCGACTGAAAATCGTTGTCACTTAAGATTGAAATCGAGCGCGGTTCGAACTCACATTCTCAGTATTGTCTGGCTAGTGATTACAGTAATACAACTACCTCAACTAATTGGCCACCGATGCCTCCTTTATGTCAAAGACGCATACAATATACATTTTATAAATACGTGTGGCGTATTAAATCATAAATCATAAGCCTTATACCTTTGATAACTACTATATTGTCTCGATATAGATATACACGTGTTTGTCTATAATACATAGTTTTATTTCTCTCTGGATATAGATATACACGTGTTTTTCACGTGACTTTGAGGAGTCTGTAATTGATGAAACTTGTTGCATGTCTTATTTTACTACGTCCTCCCCCCTAGATAATAAAACAATGATTTCAGTAGCCATGTACAGGAATGATATTACCTATTTTTATTAATTATTATATGCAGGCATAACGATTATGTGCATATTTCATTGGTATATTTTAGAATTGATATGCCTTGGAAGATTTGATTGTGTTTTATGTGCAATTCGGAAAAGTTTAATCATTTCTCCAAGCACATAATAAAATGTCTAAACCTACACAGAGTAAAATAGAAATGACAATTATACGCACTCTGTAATTATTGAACCATGTTACATGTATTTTTTTACTACTTTTCCCGACTAGATAATGAATGAGTGGTTGCAATAGCCTTGTACATGAATTATATTACCTGTATTATTAGTTATTCATTCAGACAGAATAATTATGTCTGTATTACATATATTATTAGAATTGGTAGGTTTTTTGCGTTTTATTTTCAATTTGAAAAAAGGTAATCATCTCTACAGACACGTAATAAAATGTCTACACCTACACATTTTCAAAATAGAAATGACAAATATAAAATATAGCAATGCATGCATTTACATTTTATGACTACTTTGTTATATATGGATTAAAGATATAAACATATTTGTCATTAAATGAAAATTCTACTAAATCAAATCAATTAAAAAACATTACTGGTTGAGTAAATGTCCTGCTTTCATTTTAAAATTGGTTTTTATTCCTTTTAATTTCAATTTCCAATTGCATGTACCTCCATTGAAGCAACGTTAGTTGATATGTGAAGCATAATGAACACACTATCTATGAGACTTTGAGTGGTAATAAAGCATTGGAGACAGGTATTCCTTTCTTTTCGCGATATAATCACGTCAATGAGACATCAAACAAGTCAATTGGACAGCAGCACAGTAATGCGAGAGCAACACAGAAACAAAAAAAAGCGATACGTCAATGAGATATCAGTATGTCAATGAGACATCACCATTTCAATGAGACAGATACAAGTCAATGAAACAGAAACATGTCAATGAGACAGAAACACGTCAGTGAGACAAGACAGCAACATGTCTATCAGACACCAACTTGTCAATGAGCCAACAATAAATCAATTAAATGACAAAACGCTACTGTTTTTGGACTTCATTTGTCCTATGTGAATTAAATAACACGTGTTTTGTTGGAATCTAAATACTAGATAATTAAGATGAGACAATAATACTCTGTAAACATGAGACCAAGTGAGCAATGTACAGTGTAAATGATTTCATAATATATAAATTGCCTTATATCGTTGACTATAATAAAGTAGCATGATTCTTTTTTTTTAATGGGTTATATTTTATCGCTTATTATAAAAACATGTAAACAATGGAGAACATATTCACCATACAGCTGTCACAGGAAAACAATATGTCAATATGTTTGAAAACATGTGTCTGGTTTATAGATTTTCCTCTCACATGATAATGAAACTTACACGAGATATACACGTGTTTGTAGTGTGACTTTGAGGACTCTGTAATTTTACTACTTTCTCTGCGTTAATGAAACAGTGGTTTCAATAACTTAGAACATGAATGATAATTAGATGTGTATTACACTCATAAATTTTAAGAATTCATATATGCCCTGGAAGGCTTCTTGCGTTCTATTTTCAATTTGAAAAAGGTTGATCATTTTCTCAAGGGTCGTAATGAAATGTTTAAACCTACACATATTCGAAATTGAAATGACTACCATAAAACAAAGCATTGCATGGATAAACATTTTATGACTATTTTATTATATTGAAAACAGATATAAACAGATTTGCAATTTATTGAGAATTACGGGATTTTTTTGACAATTTTTTTTAATGAATCACGATTATAAGCTTAGTCTCGACTTATCGAAAATGTCTTTTAATCGAAAAAATATCATCAACAAGCACGCTATCATTACTCGATTTTCATATACAAGGTTCGCTTTAATCCATGCACTAACAACGTGTAAAGCATCTACAGGGTCGCATTCTGCAGTGTAGTCTACACATAATTTGAATAAAGGAAGGATAACCAACTTATCAGATTTTGATTTTACAAATATTTCCATCAGTATACCATTAAACTTTTTCAGCTATTCATTCTTGAAAAATGTTACCAACGACAATATCTCAAAACATGCACATTTTAAATGACTTCAGTTTTATCAAAGTAAAACTATACTAGCCTTTGGCCTTTGTTAGTCTTGTATCATTTTAACTTCTAGTTTCTTGTGTACAATTTGGAGTTTAGTATGGTGTTCATTATCACTGAACAGGTATATATTTGTTTAGGGGCCAGCTGAAAGACGCCTCCGGGTGCGAGAATTTCTCGTTGCATTAAAGACCTGTTGGTGACCTTCTGCTGTTGTCTGCTCTATGGTCGGGTTGTTGTCTCTTTGGCACATTCCCCATTTCCATTCTCAATTTTATCACAAGTTTGAAACAGTGTTTTGTACACGTATTAAAGGTTGCATACAAATCTTGCGTTTATCTTCAAATGATTTTATCAAATTTGATTTCCAATTGCATGCATTACTATGAAAGGAAATGTAGGTAATATTGTAGCTTAATGAACACACTATCTGTGAGACTTTTAATATTCTTTGCTTAATATTTTTCTATTTAGCCCAATCCTTTGGTTTCATTGCGCAAGCACTGTGACTTGCATTTTTCTATTGAAGCTTTGTTATGGTTTAATTGATGTATTAAACGTACACATGAATCAAATTGTAAAACAAAACCTACTCAGATTTAAAATGCTTAGCTGGAATGGGCAATTGAATTTTCAACACTGTCGTACATACTTCATTTAAATTTCAAACCATGTCATTTTACATACAATGATTTATAAAAAGAAACGCACTTTAAATGACATGAACATTTTTTTAAATACAAAGAAAAGGTACTAAACACAGAGACCTGTTGGTGACCTTCTGCTGTTGTCTTTTCTATTGTCGTGTTGTTGTCTCTTTGACACATTCCCCCTTTCCATTCTCAATTTTATTTACATCCATTTTTTAATCAATTTGTTATAATAGTCAAAGAGGTTGTCGATTTTTTTAGATTGAGCAAAAAAGATGAAACATGAGACAGAATTACGTCAATGAGGGAAAAACATGTGATTAGGACAGCAACATGTCTATGAGACAGGAACAGTTCATTGAGACCGCAATATGTCAATAAAAGACGGACACGTCAATAAGACAGCAACTGATCAATGTAACAGGACACCAAAACATATGTGAGACAGCAACTGCATGAGCCATGTAACAGAAGCCTACTGATACCATTATAGTCTATATCTTTTGAGGAATGAGGTATTAATTATTATAACACAAAATTAACTTATTTGTCTAAGAAAATATATTTAACTATAGCTTTCAACGTCTTGTTCTAATGTGAGCATGTCACGTGTTTACTTGAATAAAAGATGCTGCTGATGAAAAACACCTATTGAGCAATTCTTAAGTCTGGTACAATGTACATACTTTAATGCATTGCCTTTGACCGTTGACTAGATAAGGATTTAAATATTATTTGTTTTAGATTGGCAATGTTTCATCACTTCATATAAAACATATGAACAATGGAGAAAATATGTATCATGACGCTGTCGCAGGAAACAAGTGTGTACTATAACATGTGACTGATTGATAAATAACATATGTTATGCAAGATTAATTCAACAAATGATATCAGACTATGAAAAAAGAATATTTAATTATTTGTCTTCACATTCTTGTATCCTTTATGAATTATCCGTTATTTCTGTTAAGTAAATATATAGTAATAACATGCACTGCGTTCGCTAGTAGAGAGATATATTTTGCAAGCAGCAATATCAAATCTATTTATTTGTAAAGCATATATATTTGAGTGTTCTCGGTCGCTCTCTACTACAAAAATGACTGAAATTTGATGAGAGGAGTAATGAATGCATAAGAGAATCCCAAATATATATGATTAAGATGCATGCATAACTTTATCAGCTCCGGTCCTGTTATCTATAACATAATTCGTTCAACCCACACTCTTCTTAAATTTGTAGAGGCATCTTCAACGAGATTTTAATAACATTTTTACAACATTGTCTCGCTGTGTTGGTTTGAAAAGTTATTATTTACAATTGAGCTTCTTATGATAATAGTCACTTAAGCAGTTAACAAAACATATCCTGAAACTAAAACGTTTTACTGAAAGAACCCATAAAATTGTAAACTTCATTTACTGCAAGGAAAATCAATTTTTTTAAACACGAATAACAAATTGAAAAACAAATATAACCATCTTTGCCGTTAAATGAAGATTTCATTGACATTCGCTGTCATAGACGCAGTAAATGTACCAAATCCTTCTCATTCGTCGTGCGTAAGGACGACACATAAATACTTTTTGTCGTTAGAATTGTTTTAAAATTCAAAAATTACAAAAAACAAGAGTCTTTTTTATTATAATCAAACATGATAAAAGTAAATATATTTATCTTTATAAGAAATTTTTGTTTTTATTTCTAATTTTCTGATTTTTTTTTCTCTTTATCGCCTTGTGTATAATTGCTTCTATTGATAATTATACATAATGCGACAAAAAGAAAAAATACCCACTTCTGTGAGCAATAGCATTAAATTTAAGCAAATGTTACGATGGACGGATTAAGAGAAATTTCAGTATAATATCTATTAATGAAAACGATTTCCTGAGAGACAGGAATCTTTGCTAGGGACTAAAGCGAATGAACAGTTAATAGAAAACTTAATGTTAAACGAATGTAAGATATTTCAAGTCCTTTAAAGCACAAAACCTTTATCGACAATATATCACACTTCATATTAATAGACATTTACAATTTACGTAACACCAAACCTCGCTTTAGCCTTCTCTTTCATTTGCAAAGTGTCTGAACTAAATCAGAACTTTCACAGCCGTTCACTTATTCTTCAAATTCCTCTGAAGGATGTTTTACCAGTGTATCATGACTGAAATTGTATCAATGGAAACTCTTATGAAGGTAATATGATTGATAAACCCAGATAGCTTACAGAAATATAATTGAATAGCCTCAGACATTGGATAATTATCTATAAATAGATAACGCATAATTACAGAAGCATTAATCAAAGTCCCAGCGGTATTTTGTTTCGTTAATGAGTGTAAAAGTACTCACAACATTTTCCTGACAGTCTTTCTTCGGCAAGGCGATATATGGAAAGTAAAAATAACACTTTATATTTACATTTAATGTTATGCACCCAACAACGCTTTTCTGGATGTACCTGTATCTTGAACGATAAAAGCCGAACATTTGAAAGCCAAGGATATAAAAGAACAGTTTCAGTTAATGAGCTGTATTATAAAAAAAAAATAATTACATTGAAATCTATCTTAAGTCAACTTTTTTAAATGTGCGCGTCCGAAGCGCAAATACAAAATTGCAATTTTACTTTCAGTTGATTTCAAAGCCAAAAAGTTATAAGCATGTTTTGCCATGACATTGCCAATTTAAGTTTCATGTATGAGTTTGAACGACCCTTTGGGGTAATATGACATGTATATTACTATAAATTATGACTATATACTACTCTTTCGTTTAATATTATCATTGTGTTCGTCTGCATTTTGGTTCACAAGTACTGGAAAAGAAAATTTAAAAGGGAAAGTCCTTAATCAAACAGCAAATCAAAAGTTCAAACACATCAAACGAATGCGTGGATTACAACTTCTCATATGCCTGACTTGCTTTAGACATTTGGTAGCAAACTAAACTATTCACTAGAAACGACTATACAACTTCTTTATATACTCTTATATTAAATACATTGTATATTAGATATATAACTATTTCTCAAAGTTAAAGACAATATATTTTTGTTTATTGAGTAACAAGCTCGTTTAAAAGGATTGATGTTAACTATTAGAGAAACTGTCATGTGGACGATATATCATTGCCATATTTATTAAGCAAGTCTCGTGTAAAACAGCAAATCAATCTTTTAGCACTGAGATAAATAAAATATACTTTTACACTCTACTTCAACTAATCAAGCATATTGCGGTACAAACCGTCTGTCTGGAATGGAGATGTTCATGTATTTGGTTTTGATGTTATATTGGTTATTCTCATCGGATTGTGTCTAATGTTTAGTCCGTTGATGTGTGTGTTACATTTTAATGTTGTGTCGTTGTTCTCCTCTAATATTTAATGCGTTTCCCTCAGTTTTAGTTTTTTACCCCGATTTTGTTTTTTGTCCATAGATTTATGAGTTTTGAACAGCGGTATACTACTGTTGCCTTTATTTGTATTGAAATGTCTTATAAAGATGAAATAATACTGCTATAGTTACAGGTCGTGTATTGAATGGAGAAGTTATATCATATACTGATGTTAAGATAAGTTTAAAGATTCAATAGTAGTCACCTGATTCATTTAATTTCTTTTGTTGAATAATCAAAGACATTGGTAATGCTCTATATTGTTTCAAAGCTTAGACCTCGCTATGATAGTCAGTTTAATCTTTACCCAAACGTTCAGAATTGTTTAATCGTTAACCAGACCTATTTAACTGAACAGTATATTTACATAAACCGTTATTATCAATAAATGCACTATCTGTGGACTTTTTTCAGCAATTTTATAATATTGGAAAATCATAGACGTTAACACAATTCTCACAAGAGACAAGATGTTTATTCTGCCTCGGCGAAAAAACCACGGCGTAGAACAAATGTTACGTTTCGAGCTGTATCCTTTTGAGGAAACAAATATGTATTGTTTCGCGCATGCCTTACAGCTGAAATTATATATAAAGAAAAAAATTACTGTATAGAATTTTTAAAATGTACAACAGGAGATTTAATATGTATCGTTTCGTGTTGCCACAGGTGATATTATATATATATAAATTCGCGTCGTTTGCTCAACTGGAGACAAGATATGTATCGTATCGCCTCAATTAGCGCCAAATAGAACCGGAAATGTATCGTATCGAGTTGTATGCGTCACAGGGGAACACAAAATATATCGAATCACTGCGTAAAACTTCCTAAGAATACTATGTTTTATTACGCGTTGGTGGCGGAACATTACACATTTCGTACAGCATTACATGTTCCATTGGAAACAATGTATGAACCTTGTCCCATTAAATGGACAAGATGTCCCCGGCATGGAAGCTTGAGTACACATAAGAGAAGATTTGGTTTAATTTCCAATAAAACAATTTTTCACGGGGGACTGAACGACATTAATTTAGCAAATCATTTAAGGTCACCGTAAATCCTTCACCAATGTTCAAATCGATACTAATATAGCAAGAGAAAAAGCACCCGAAACGACAAATGTAAATTAAACAAGTTCAATTTATTTCAGAACTTATTGGTGTTGTTTCGTTTACGCTTTGTCTAAATGTTAAATTTAGATAAAGTTTGCATTAAACATTGGTAAGTGCTGCTTCTGTATCTATTTAAAATTCCCATATTGAACAGCTTAGCACAGATTTTCAAACACTAAGGGTATTAAGTCTAATCGGTCGGATATTGATGGTGTCTAGACACGCTATATGCACAGTAATATGTATAAATTGTCTCTCATTGATAGTATAACCCGGTGCCTGTGGGTGGACATGTTATATGCACAGTTATATGTATAAATTGTTTCTTATGGATAGTATTACTCCGTGCTTCTATCTTGTAAATGTTGAAGGAGTGAGCGGTTATGCCTACAAATTGTACCTTAAAGAACAAAGGACAAAATTGTCCTGAATATTTAAAAGTTTGGAAAAATTTGATACAAACATTGAAACATTTTATCGATACAGAAAATAATTTTCTCTACGAATATCTGTATCTATATATCAGTTTCCTTCCATTAAATATTTGAAGAATTAATTTTTTTCTTGAAACAGCTACATCTTTTACCGGTACATCGGATCATCGATACTTTATAGATAGTTATACCTTTAATCTTTTCCTTTTGAAACAAACGAAACTCCAATGTGTAAACAACATACAGAAATAGAACAAGGAGCACAACAGGAGAGCTACGTGATCCTACGTGATCCTAGATGATTCTACTGACAATCGTTAATGTACTTGCGGTATTTACAGTCATACCATACAACGAAGATAATGATAATAAATAACCGATTCAATCTAGACCAATGAGTTTTTTCAACCGTGACAATATCTAAAAATACCGTCAATGCATCACTTAGACATTTTGTAAGTATGCATATAATTCCAAAGTTTGTCTTTTGAATACTTATACACAGGAAGTACACTGAACGCTTTTACTTCATTTGTCAATATTTTAGTTCTGATTAAAACAGACGAGAATCCTATAAGATTTCCAACTGTGGCCGGTCAAAACAGTAAAGAACAATATCGGATATAACATTCTCGGGGATCTAGATAGGGATCCTTCATTTTTGTTTTCTTTAACTTTAAGTTTAAACTAGTTTTTCCATATTCTTGGGTTTTTCTTAACCGTTTTCTTTTTTCTTTTTTTTTTTTTTTGCTTTTATATGGTTTTGGGCCCTTATTCTGTATTATGTAAACCCATGCAGACCCTCTGGAATCGTATTGTTTCCAAATGTACATTGCAACACTATTTGATTTTTTAGAAATGCTTTCACAATCTGGGTTTAAAACTTAAGACAATAAATTGTTCTGTCTAACGCATGTGGCAACATAAAATTCAACCTTTTTAAGATTTATAGGATAGAAACTTAAGCTCGCAAATTTTTTGTTTGAAATTTGATACAACAAAAATCCTACCCATTTAAGGTTTCATTTGACGAACACTTAATCTTAGTGTTATTATCTTCTGCAATGTATCCAGTAAAACGAAATGACTAGTACGTGTCATAAAACTGTCAGTGGTCATGACTATCAATAACATTTGATTAAAATATCGTTACGACCGGCAATATTTTAACAAGGTTATCGACATACTTTGTTATATTATATAAACCAGTTTGCAGTTTAATTGAAGTCAAAACGAGGCTGACACGAAATGACAGTCAGAAAAGAGAATTAAAGACACATGAACGTACATACAGACATAAGCAGTGATAAATACAGTTTACATCATTGCTCATTTGTTTATGAAGTAATGGATCATTGTGATTTTTGTTTACCCTTCTCCTCTTCCAATATAAGATTGTAGGGGTAACATGGGTTCCAATTTGTGCTTCCGTTCCACCGCCCATATGACGTCTTAATTGTCTACCATGTACACTTATTAAAAATACATGTATTAGTAATACATTTTTGTACAAAAGACTCGATCGAATAATTGGACCATTTTACAGATTTATAGGATGAAAACTTAAGCTAACAATCTTTTTTTAAACATTTGTGACAACATAAAATTCAACTTTTCAAAGACATGTAGAACACAAACTAAGACAATAAAAATGTCTGTTGAACATTTGTGACAACATAATTCTCAACCTTTCAAAGATGTATAGCATGAAACTTAGGCTAACATTTTTTGTTTCTTTTAAAGTTTGTGACAACCTTTTAAGGATTTAAAGGACGAACACTTAATCTTGGTGTTAATGTCTTCTGCAATATATCTTAATCAGAATAACTAGTACGTGTCATCAAACTGTCCGCGGTCATGCTTCCATCGATAACATTTGATTAAAATATCGTTACAACCGACAATGTTTTAATCAGATTCTTGACACACATTTTTATATTATATAAAACATTTTGCAGTTTAATTGAAGTCAGAACGAGACAGACACAAACTGACAGTCAGAAAAGAGAATTAATGACAAATATAAGTACATAAAGATATACGTATGGATAGATACAGTTTAAATCCTTGTTCACATGTTCCATATATATATATGATGTAATGGATCATGGTGACTTTTGTCTTTTTGTATCCCCCCCTTCGACACACACTTTTCCCAATCTGACATGGTAGGGGTTATACAGTTACCAATGTGTGCTTCCTTTCTACCGTACCGTTTGAAGATATCATTGCTTAGCATAACCTAAAAAATATGCATGTACAAAAGATTCATTAGTGTCGCTCGGATCAAAAATTGTATCTAAAAAGACCATATGAATATGCTTTGGAAGGTTGGACTAAGGAGTGTTTGTATTTTCTCAAAACAAAATAAAAATAAGGATTGGTGGTATGATTGGCAATAAGACAACTTTCTACTAAACTTCAAATGAAGTAGTTGTAAGCAATAATAGACAACCGTATGTCATTTAAGATACGTTTGCAATTACATGTGAATAACCTCAGAGTCTTGTCCCTTTTAAACGTGGGTATTTTCTAACTAATACAACTGTGTCGGAACGGATTAAAATTTATGTTGGGCAGATGTATATTTCCATTTATTACGCAAAAATGTCAATATCGTCGCAGGGTACCGTCTGCAGACAAGAAAACAATTGCAGAATTCAAAATTAACAATATAATCATTCCATGATAAGAATACAATCACTTGAATTTCATTACAAGTCCGATGTTTCCTGTATATCTTAATTTGTCAAAAATAGATCATGCTTAGGATGGTATGAGCAAGTCATGAAGTTGAATATTTCATGTCACGCGGTAAGCTATCGTTTTTTATTTATTCTTGCTACTAGTATATACTATACCGTTATTTTAAAATAAGTCCTTGTCATCTGTTTGTTCTCTTCATACTGTTAATTATCCGGCTCATGTAAATACAAGGGATTATAGCGCAGATCCCTTCAAGATTACAGAGGGTCAAACCTGTTTGTCGACGTGTTTTTTATTTTTATTTTAAAAAGTGGAAGAGGGAATCCAACTATATGCTTATATACGAAATTTATTTGGGAAAATATAAATTGTCGAAAAAAACAGGGGGAGGGGGGTCTAACCCCGGATAACCTCCCTCTTTGGATCCACCACTGCTTTTAATTACTTTATATTGCACCTGTGGTACCTTCTTAATTAATTTAAAATGAATCATTCAGGACTTAGTTTACTCTGCCCCTTTGGTATCTTCTCATTTATATTAAATGGAGTTTGTCGGGACTTTTCTAACTTTGTCCCATTTGAATCGTGTTGTCCAATTTAAATGAAATCATCCCTTGGTATTTTCAAATTCAATTTAAAAGGAATCATTCGGGTTTTCTCTAACTTTACTCCCTTGATATATTCTCAATTAAAATGACTATTTCGGGACTTCCCTTAATTTCCAATTTACTATATTCTCACGCAATTGAAAAGAAATCATTCGACACTGCTCTTACAAAACCTTAATCTATTTTCTAACACAATTCATACAATTTATATTTAAGATGTAATTTAGTATTCAGTTCTTGTCAGCATAGAATCTGGAACCTTTAGTATTCACAATGTAAAGTTAAATTTATGGATGTAAAAAGATCAGTTTATTTAACGAAATGTTAACATTTATCAATCTATTCAGACTATACAAAATTATTGTAGAAATTCCGAAATAGTTCATTTGTAAAATCATTCAATCAGAGAATTTCAAAGCGAACAAAGGGTAGGAGATCAGAATAAATGTCGAAAATTTTAAAGAGAAGGATTAAGTAATACTAAAGAAAGAACCATTCCTTCGCCACAAAATAGGAAATGAAACACGATTTATTTTGAACGAATGTTGTTAACGTTTCATCAATGAACCATTAACAAAAATATAAAAAAGGAGAAAGTAATTATTGAATATGGCCTAAGCTCTTTAGAATTTAAATTGCTATTTCAAAACTATAAACTTAAAGCGTGCAAAACGTTACTTAAAAGAAAAAGGGGAATGAAACAAATATTTCTAGGAAATGAAAAGGATGGAAACAATTTGTTGTGACAGCACGAGTGATGTTATTTTAGTCAACAAACAGCATGTGACCATCGGGAGATAAAGACAAGCGTAAAAGAAACCAAATCAGACGATACCAAAAAATGGACATTACAGATCTGCGTGTTAACCGAATGATTTCGTAACTATTGGGCTATCTATGTATATTTGTATACGTCATGTAAAATTGCCAGAAGTAGATTGGTCAATACGAAGGAGTTCATATACTTTTATCCCATGGCTTATATTATATTACTTTCACTGTATGTGACGCTTGATTAAAATGGTTGCCCTTTATTAAATACGGATAGTTGTCTACTTATTGGAAATTGAAAAGAAGATAGTAACAGAAAAATCAGAATGAAAATTTTTTTATAACATAAAGCTTAGAGGGTGCTCGAGCAGATCGTTACCCCAGAGAAAACATTGTATTCTTCAAGCAAAAAGAATGCAAAGTTTACCGATCAAAGGTTGTGTGCATCAAGGTCAAATAGTTTAATATTTTTCAATTTTCAAGTTAATTTTCTAGCTGATTTAATTTACAAGTAATAGAACAGTATTAACCCAATAAACTAGCTTTTCCCTATCTTTACATTACACAATGGAGATACAGTTGAAGGACAAACTATGTTTAATTATAACGTTAATCCTGAAGAAATGTCTTCAAAATTGTAATTCTCCTTTAAATTGGTTTATCGATAAATTGAATCAGAGCCAATACACATTGAAATGCCATTCACAAATTTATATGGTATATTAGTTTTTATTTGATACTTTTATGTATTCTCAATCATTTTACAATGTTCTAAATGAACAATAGATAAGCATTTTCTTCACATTTTTATAGTCTAAAAGATATTGTTTGCTTATTCATGGGGTCCATATAAATGTCGTAAGGAATTTTATTAGGGCTATGTCTAGACTTGCTAGATAATCATATATCCGTGATGTACGCTTAAAATCACTTGTTTCGTTCAAATTGCATTTCACAGTACTCATGTGTCAGATTTTTTCTGGATAAACATTCACCAGGAACGGTAAAACAAAACTGTTTTGAGAACCAAGGAATGTTATACATAAAATTACAGTGCGACCTTCGACAATGAACAAAGCCAACACCTGAATTCCTTGGGATATTTATGACCACAAGTGTATACACAAAAAAGCCAAATTCATTATCTGTCAGATTTATGGCAACCATTTGATATATGACGATCTGATAGAAGTTCCAATTATTGAAGATTAATAAGTTATGTTTCCATTAAATGGTTCATTTCGTTCACACCTAACGGGTGTAAGGACGTACATAATTTAGAAACCTTTCCCAAATTTGATTGAAAAGCTGATACTTAAAAACATAAAACACTTTTAAAAACGATATTTCATGACATTGTCAAAGAAAATTAGTATTTTTATATTGTGAATTTCTGTACAACATAATTCTTTTATACATTTCTTTTCTTTTCTTTTCATTTTTGTTGAAGAAATCAGCCTTAGAATTGGGGAGGGTATAGCATATTTAATCTTAAACTATTGGACGTGTGGCAAGTTCTTTTGTTCTACGTTTGAGACAAATGTTTAAATAATTAGTTTATTTATTGTTTTTTTTTTAATCTTTTTTAGAAATATTTAACGTTCAAAAACCTTTTTATTATTGCAAAATTACCAATAACAGTTAGATCTGCACATTTTACGCATTTAGCACATCGTCTAGTTACAAAGTTCAGCTTCTCTGGACACGTACGTACATGACGTTTATTATCACTGTACTAGTATACATATTTTCTAAGGACGCCTCTGGGTGCGGGAGTTTCTCGCTACATTGAAGACCCATTGGTGGCCTTCGGCTGTTGTCTACTCTATGGTTGGGTTGTTGTCGCTTTGACACATTCCACATGTCCTTTCTCAATTTTATTTTTATGCATACATTCGAATCATGAAATGAATAATATTTTTTTTTATTTCAAATTTAAATTTTATGACGATTTCATGGGCGTTGCTTTTCAGATTTAACACTTTTATTAGTTATCGGTTTTAGGTGTAAGAAATAATTACTTCCGCACTGTGCACTTTATAGGTAATTATACAACACTTTCGTACAGGAAAACTCTCAACGGCTGTTAAAATGTCTTTAACTTGTAAAAAAACGACGCGATAACAAATTTAAAATTCGATTAAAAATAAAGATCCAATTTTCCAAGGAGAATGAACTAAATGTCATTGTTAGAAGTGATAAATTGAACAAAACGATGTAGTTTAATCGTGCAAAATAATATTACCTGTGCAACAGTCGTGATGGTTTGTAATAATTCAGTTTTTATTACTTTATATTATTAACTTTCTTCATATTTTTCAATTTTATCAGTAGAACGGCAATTTTTTTTTTCAGCGCCAGATTTAAGGCATCAATGTAGTTCGGTCAGTCACGTAAAAGCCGATCCAAATCAAAGACTTGAAATTTGGATTCTCAAATTGACAAGCGGCATGTGAGAGTATGAGAATGGACTGGTCGAGTCATAGTCATAATAGTGTTTTCGGAGAGTGATGTTTTCTCGCGTCCTGTAACTTTGTTAACTAGCACGTTTAACATCGAACTCAGAGGGTCGGTATAGTACAAAGCAGGGTTTATTTTCATATTCATTATCATGTTCTAGTTATATTATATACATTTAATTTGCAACTGGACATTAAACAGCACAATCTCCATCTCTCCGTCTAATGTTCGAACAACAATGTCATGATTGTGTACATAAAAGAATTAAATTGTCAACGCACCAAAACAAAAATCATGGGATGCGCACGGTGATTGTAAACAATAAAAGTGGTCTTTAACAATTTTGCACTACTAATGTCTCAGTATCGTGTATGTTGCTATCAAAGTGTTGGTACTGCTTTATCACAGCATTATGTACTACATTGTATGACAAAACCCTACTGAAATTTAGAATGCTTAGCTGGAATGGGTAATTACATTTTCAATACTAAACTTGTCAATGAGATAACAACACGTCAATGAGACAACAAAACGTCAACGAGACAACAACACGTCAATGAAACAACAACACGTCACTGACAACAACACGCAAATGAGATAACAAAACATCAATGAAACAACAACACGTCAATGAAACAACAACACACCAATGACATAACAAAACGTCAATGAAACAACAAAACATCAATGAGATAACAACACGTTAATGAAACAATATCACGTCAATGAGATAACAAAACGTCAATGAAACAACAACACGCCAATGAGACAACACGTTAATGAAACAACTACACGCCAATGAGACAACAACACGCCAATGAGATAACAAAACGTCAATGAGATAACAACACATGAAGGAGACAGCAACACGTCAATGAAACAACAACACATTAATGAAACAACAACTGATCAAAGACACAACTGTAACTATGTAAATATCTTTTGAGGATTTGAAGTATCATTTGTGATATCTATCAATTCTTTACATTGACATTGTATTTAACTTTTAAAGATTTAGATCAGTCAGCAATACTCTGTAAACAGGACACCAATTAAGTAATTTTCAAGTTTGGTATAGTGGAAACAATTTCAGGATATATGAATTGCCTTATATGGTTGACTAAATTAAAGTAGCAAGCTCCTTTTTTTATTGATAAAAAAGGTTTATATTTTATCGCTTCATATAAATACTTGTAATCAATAGAGAACATGTAAATCATACAGCTGTCGCAAGAAAACAATATGTCTAAAAAAATGTGTCTGGTATATAGACTTTTCTCTCACATTATAATGCAACTTACACGGGATATACACGTGTTTGTCATGTGACTTTGAGGACTCTGTAATTGATGAAACATGTCACATGTATAATTTTACTACTTTTCACACCGAGATGATGAAACAATGGTTTCAATAGCCTTGTACATGAATGATATATACTGTTTGATTAATTATTCATTCAGGCAAAATAATTATGTGTGTATTACATTCACATATTTAAGAATGTATACGCATGGGAAGAATTCTAGTTTTTGAAAAAAGGTAAATCATTTCTCTAGACACGTAATAAAATGTCTAAATCTACACATATTCCAAATAGAAACTATAAACCAATGCATGGATATACATGTTATGACTATGTATTATATTGATGAAAGATATAAACAGATTTGCCATTTTTAAAATGAGAATTACGGGATTTTTTTTACAAAAATTGTTAATGAATCACGACATTAAGCTTAGTATCGACTTACCGAATAATGTCTTTTAATCGAAAAAATATCATAAATTAGCGCGCCCTTATGACGGCATTTCCCTGCACTATCAAAGTGTCAAGCTTAATCATCTACAGTGTCGCATTTTGCAGAGAGTCTATAATTATTTATGTTCCTGATACGACTATAGGGTGGATGATTAACTTTTTAGATTTTAATTTATAGAATATTAGTATCTGGTGCAGAATATCATCAAATTTATTTTAGTCATTCACTCAACATGCGTGCCTACATTTTGGCCAGGCGGTGATAGAAGTCACATGATAGATATAACGAACTACCCTATCTTGGAACTTGCTTATTTTAAATGACATAAGTTTTTTCCAAAGTAAAACTATACTTTAAAGTTTAAAACTGTTTTACGTACGATCATTTAAGGTTGCGTAAAATTTTTCCGTTTATTTTTAAATGTTTTTTTTTATCAAATTTGATTTCTAATAGCATGCACCACTATTAAAGCGCAATGAGGTTAATATTGTAATCTTAATGAACACACTATCTATATGAGTTAGTTTTAGTCGTAATAAACCATTGCTATTATTCATTTAATATTCTCTATTAAGCCCAATCCTTTGATTTTATTGGACACGCACTGTGACGTGCATGTTTCTATCAACGTTTTGTTATTGCTTTATAGTTGTATTCAGCGGAAACATGTATCAAGTTGTATAACAAAACTTATTCGGATTTTAAATGTTTCGCTGGGATGGGCAATTGAATTTTCAACAAATAAATGCATGCTTCATTTTAATTTCAAACCACGTCATCAACAATACACTGAATGATAAAAATAAGTGCACTTTAAATCAAATATTTATTTTCTGAAGTTTTAGGAACACGTACTTAACAAATATATTATATATTAATCAATTTATAATAATAGTCTTCAAGAACGAGGAAAAGGAGATGAAACCTGAGACAAAAACATATAAATCAAACGATAACACGTTAATAAAACGGCATCGTGACCAAATGACATCAACCCGTGATTGAGACAGCAACATGTCAACGAAAGAGCAAAGATGTCAATAAGACGGCAACACGTCAATGACACATCAATACATCATTGAAACATTGACATGTCATTAAAACAGGAACATATCATACGACAGCCACACGTCAACGAGAGAGAAACACATCAATGAGACGACAACACGTCAATGACAAATCAAAACATCAACGAAACATCAACATGTCATTAAAACAGGAACATATCATATGACAGCAACACGTCAACGAAAGAGAAACACAGCAATGAGACGGCAACACGTCAATGACATATCAAAACATCAATGAAATATCAACATGTCATTAAAACAGGAACATATCATATGACATCAACACGTCAACGAAAGAGCAACACATCAATGAGACAGCAACACGTCCATGTGACAGCAACACATCAATGAAACAGAAACGGATCAAAGAAAAACTACACCATTTTGTTTTGCCTTTTACGTTATTTTTGTAAAGTAATTATTTATAAATGTGCTGGTGAGAATAGTTCTTCATTTGCAAGCATATCACATCTATTTATTTTGTAAAGCATAGATGTTCCAGTGTTCACGGGTGCTTTCTACTCCTAGAACTGACTGAAATTTGATTACAAGATACGAGAATCCCTAATCTTCATGATTAAGATTCTAAGACTAAAAGTGCAGTATTTATAATTTATTCATAACTTTATCATTCCCACTACCTTTATCAAACTCTTGTTACGTTTGTAAAGGTATCATAAACAGGATTTTAATTATTTTTTTACAACTTTGTTCCGCTGTTTTGGTTTGAAAAGTTAAAATTTTTACAATTGAGCTTCTTATGATAATAGTCACGCTAGCAGTTAACAAAACATATCCTAAACTTAAAATGTTTTACTGAAAGAACTCATTAAAATTGTAAACTTCATTTACTAGAAGGAAAATCAAATTTTAAAACACGAATTACAAATTGAAAAACACATATAACCATGTTTGCCGTTAAATGAGACTTCATTGATATTCGCTGTCATAGACGTAGTAAATGTACCAAATCGTTCTCATTAGTCGCGCACATGGCCACCAAATCCATCTCATTAGTCATGCGTATGGACACCAAATCCATCTCATTAGTCGTGCGTATGGACGGCACATAAATACTTTATGTCGTTAAACATGTTTTGAAAATCAAAAATAACAAAAAACCAAAAGATTCCTCTTAGTTTAATCAAGCTAAATGTTTACATCCGCCAAATGTTGTATGTATGTTCCCTTCCCAAAACCAGATCCTGTATTTCAGTGGATGTCGTTTGTTGCTGTGTTACATATTTGTTTTTCATTCAAAAAGTTGTACATAAATTAGGCCGTTAGTTTTGTCTTTAGAATTGTTTTACATTTTTCATTGCGGGTCCTTTTATAGCTGACTTTTCGGTATGGAATTTGCAACTAGAAGGCCGTATGGTGACTTTTAGCTCTGTCATTTTGGTCTTTTATGAAGAGTTGTCTCATTGGCAACAAAATCACTTCTACTTTTCATAAGATATAGCTATAGGTAAGTATATTCATCGTTTCAGTAATATTTTTTTAACTATCTTTTGTGAATTTTCCCTCTTTTTAACATTGTTTATAATTGCCTGTATTGATATACATCTTTAAGCAAATGGAATAGTCATAAACTAACAAAAATGTCATCATGATGAACGGATTTAAAAAAGTGAATGTTATATCTATTAATGAGACAGATTTCCTTAGATACAGGAAACTTTTTCGAAGGACTTAAACGTATGAACAGTTAACTGAAAACTTAATGTCAACCGAATTGATATATTTTAAAGCCTTAAAAGCGCACAACCTTCGTCGAACGTATTTCTCACTTTTCATTAATAGGCACTTATAACGTCTTACGTAATTCAAAACCTCGCTTTAACCCCTTCTTTCATTTGCAAAGTGTCTTGACTAAATCAGAACATCCACAGCCGTTCACTAATTGTTCAAATTAACGTCGTATGAAGGATGGTTTTAACAGTTTACAATGACGTGGTTATATTAAAGTAGATATTTTAATTGGGACATTTTTATGAACCATTCGTCCCGTTGATTGACACACATATTGAAGAAAAAAAATAAGCCAGCTACCAAAATTAATTACCATAATTAACAAATTCTTGAGATGTTATACATCATAATATTATCACAAGAAGTACATATTGATGAGAGAGAGAAATTTGAAAAACAGTCCACAATGCGCTAACAAGAGTAAAGAGATTCTACAGATAGGAATCAAACATCAAGCAAAGAATGATGTACATGGAATTTAACACCAAAAAAAAGTCAGCTTTTATTGATTAATAATCGTGCATCTGTGAGGCTAATAATCTTCAGGAACATATCATAGAGTGTAATAATATATAAAGCTGCGTTTGTAAGCACTGTATTTAATATTCTACGGCAAGATCTTACCACAAATTGGTTGCTTAACTGAGTTATTATAACTAATGATTTTTTTAGTTTATCAATTGTCAAAAAGCTTCTTACTTCTTGATTTGATCCCTGCCATAATTACACTGATGATGGATAAATCAAATTTAGAAAATATCTTCAGCTACGTAATCAATTCTAAATTCTGTTTGATTACCTTAATTTTAATCATTTTTCTTTTTTATTAAGAGAGATCATTTAAATATTCAAGGACCCATGACTTCTCTAAATTTACATTAAAACACTAGGTCTATTTGCGTAATTGGAGAGACGGACCAAGCATCAAGATATTAAAAGTCTCGGATTAAATTGGCGGCAACTTTATATCTTTCAGAAATTCATTTACGTAAATAATTACTACAACTGTTATACAAATACGAAAAGCTTGAATTTAATTATTAATTTTAAGATAAGTCTAGACTGGTTTGAATAGTGATATAATTAATCTATATGAATATTTTTGTGATACTTATGATATCGTTGCTAAATATGCGATGTTAACAGCAGTGAACTAGTGTTAGCGTTACTCAATTTAAGGATGTTTACAAAAGTACATTGATTTTAGCTTTGCTGAATTTCCGATGTTTATGACAGTATACTGGGGTTAGCTTTGCTTAGTTTTTGATGTTTCTCTGATGTAAGCGTTGCTTTGTTAATGTGCCTTTGCTTAAGATGTCTGCCTTACACCACTTATTTTAGCGTACTCTATTAGTGTACACATGCATGTGAATGTATTATGGTATTAAACGGCTTACCATTTTATTAACGTTGGAAGTTTGCCCACATTACGATTTTGAATATTTATAAAAGGTGAAAAACAGTAAAAGTGATAATCAGTTTTAATTACATTTTGTAGGGAAAACAATCATCTGTTAAATTAAAATCCTAAAATTTATGTGCTTGATTTTATTAATACTCCGTTCCTTAGCCTTGGTTTGAAATTAATTGCTAACAGAGAGCTGAGTGCTTTCAAATGGAATTAAGCACTTTTTTGTGACAGTTTTGAAACTCAATATTGCAACACTGATTTGAAATTTGATATAAAATATTGCAATGTTGTTTCCACTCGATATTATTAATGTTTAGTCGTTAAACTTGATATTTAGTTTTTTTAGAGTAAAAGTTGTATAATGAAATCCTTAAACTCTTCATATTTCAAAATGTAGTGCTCTATAAAATTCGACTACCTAATCAGAACTGAACCAATTATGAGAATAAAATTACAAAACAACATTACAGTAAAAGGTTGTAATTCACATAACAAAATGACTGTACTTAGTCAGGAATATGACAGTTGTTGTCCATTCGATTGATGTGTTTGAGCTTCTGCTTTGCCATTTGGTTAGGAACTCCCAATTTGAATTTTCAGTATTTTTGTGATTTCATTTTTAAAAACTTCTAGTATACCCTCATACTTTTCGATACATTCACTGAGACCATAACAACGACTAGATAACAGTTTAAATATTCCTGACTAAACTAGTAAGTATTACGTTTTATAAAGTGATGTACATGTAGTTGATCACTCCAGTATTAGCTGTTTTTCTTCTAAGTTATAAACATGTGTTGTTTGAGGTGTTTTTTTGCTCATAACTTTTGAAGCTCCTCTTCTCTTTTCATTGATAAATTTAAATCATTTTGAATACACGTATGTATAAATTTTTCTATCAAAATTGTATCAAATTGAATACATATCATTTAAAAATGTACTTTCAAAAACAAACTACTAAACAATTGCAATAAAAGCTACACATTTTTTCTAAAAATATAAAAAAAAGGCAAGTGTTATATTGCGTTAATATGTGTGGACAGCACATCATGACTGAAATTGGCATTTCTACATTGTCTTAACGATTCAGTTTAGTTACTTTTCCTTTATTATATTAAATTTTCTCGTTGGTATTGACTTACTTAAAATTAAGCAGATATTGATTATGATTTAAATTAATGTGTAACGCTCAGTGGCAGATAGCATAACAGGACGATGCCATCTTAATGTTGTGTATAACACTAAAAAGGAGATAACTCTGTTAAATTCAGCGGTATTTTTTAATCGGGTTCTTTTGTTAAGGAAATATTAAGCGTCTCAATGATTAAATTGATGTTTGTCAAACTGATATATACTAGTGTCCAATGAAATTTTCCCGATAAAATGTGTTTAACAAATTGTTTAAAATTTTATATTTTTGTCAAAGGATCCAAGTAAATATTTTGTCCAAATTTTATGAAAACTAAACGAGCGAAATTAATTTTAAGCCCAGATGTTTAGTACCATCTTAATTTAATTTAGAATTGATGGAGGAACAGCAACAACAAATGTTCGGTAGTGAATTATTCCCATTCAATTTCACAACTGAGGTGATCATGGAACAACGGGTTCATCGAGTCAAAATAAATTATGAAAAAAAATCAATGCTTTATTTCATACATTATTTCTTTTTCTGAACTGATTATTACGTGGCTAACATTTATCTTGCTAATAGGTGTCCATGCGTTCATGAAGCTGCCGTAGTTCCTTATCTTCTCTGTCGTCATAGTCTCATGTTTATGTATCTAGATATTTCGATAATATAATTTGTTTTATGCTAATCACTTTTAATTTTCAATTATTATCGAACTTTTTTCTTCCATGCTATATAGTCGTTTCAATTCACTGTACAATTTACAATAAATCCAATGTTAAAATGAGCATTTATCATGGAATGAAAGAATTATTGTTTTCAATCTAAAACGAAAGCCTTCCTTCCAATGACTAACTTAAACTTTCATCATGAATTACCTCACCAAAATCGAATTATTCTTAGCTTTTAAGAGCACTTTGAAGGAAGAGGGGAATAACAATTCTTCACAATGAATGCTAGTGAAATAATAATGTTTTGTAAAATATATTTTTTTTTAATTTTGAAACAAAAAATGCAATAAGGATATCAATTGAATAGATGGGCAGGACTTTCTTGTTACATTGAAGTACCATAAGTGACCTTCGGCTGTTATCTGCTCTTTGGTCGGGTTGTTGTCTCTTTGACATATACCCTATTTCCATTTTCAGTTATATTATAATGATATAATGCATGTTAATGTGAATGTACTAGTACTACCCTTCTTAGAGTGTTGACATTTATCTCACGTTACTTTAGTATATATGAGGAGTTTTTAGAAGTAACTAAGTTACACAATTCAATTTATTTTAAGTTGAAAATACCCAATTTCCCCTACTTGAAAGCGGTGACATTAATTTTTCTTTACTATAAAATGAATATACGGAGAGTGTATTCATACAGGTAACTAAGTTACAAATTCAATTCATTTCAAGGTGAAAGTACGCGTTATCTCCTACTTAAAGGTGGTGACATTAATTGTACAGTACACTGGATATATTTACGAAGGAGTTCATTCTTAGAGGTAATATAGTCACAAAGTTCAATTCATTCTAAGTTAAAAATTCGTGTTACCCCAACCTTAGAAGTTGTGACATTTATCGTGCGGTACTATAATATAAATTAACAAAAATGATCAAGTTTAATGCATTTCAAATATATTGCCCACGAGCATCACTGCAGAGACATGTATTGTTGAAATGCGCATCTGGTACCGTTAATGTTATTTATAGTAAAAAAAATTCCATTAATTTCAATGTAAATATACGTGTCATCCCAAACTGAAAAGCTATGACGTTTATCTTACTGCACTACAGTTTACATTTCCGAAAAAAAGTTCGTTCGTGGATGTAACTTAGTTACAATTTTCAATCCATTTCAATTTCATTGTAAGCATTATACCTAACTTAGAAGTTGTGACATTTATTCAACGGTACTATAGTATGAGTAAACAAATAATTGGTCCATTCTTTGTGGTTGTTAAGTATCAAATTTCAAATCATTTTAAGGTGAAAGTGTGTGTTGTCCAATTAAAGAGGTGATTACATGTAAATAACGCGTATATAGTATAAATGTATGAAAGTCATTCTTTGAGGTAGTTAGGGTACGAAATCCAATTCATTTCATAGTAAGTGTTACATACTTGACCTTTTTAGAATAAGCGTTGACATTCATCGTAGAATACATGAAAATAATAATGATAATAATAAGTATGATCAGAATTACTAAGTACACTCATTTTTATGGTTAAAATATATTGATCCAAATTGCATTGTGAAGTGTTGATTTTCAAAATAGAACAATCTTATTGACTTATCAAAAACTTCCAAAATTAATTCACCTGTTGACTGCACTACCCAACTTGCCAGAGTCAAAATTAAATGAATTGAATTGAATACTTTATTCTTTCAATTCATATGGAATGGAAAACCTGATCGAATTAGACGAAGTACTTTAATTGGAGATATTCCACAAGGAGGTTTAAATATGATTAATATCCATTATTTTAATATATACCTTAAGATTGGCTGGATAAAGAGGTTTTCATCCAATTTATATGGTAGTTGGCAATCATTGTTATTAAAAAGCCATGAACAGTATGGTGGAGAAAGAGTATTGCATTTTGAAAAGGAGAAACTCAGAGAAATCTCTGATAGTCTTAGTAATCCTTTTTGGAAGGATGTATTTTTTAGCTTTCATGTAGCAAGGCCTGCTACCAATATCTCTGTTCAAGATATTTTGTCATTAGATATTTTAAATTTTGCACCTCTAGTAGATTTTCCGTACTTTATTCAGTGGCAGAGAAGGGGAGTGCAGTCTTTGTTTGACCTTATTAACTTAGAGACTAAGGACTTTTGTAACTTTGATCAGATAGGACCAAGACTTCAAACAAATAATTTTTTAAAGTATTATGGTCTCATTGCAAAGATTCCAAAGTATATGAGAGAACATATTAAAGAAAACATTGCTCATGTAAATTTTGAAACTTTTAACTGTATTGATAATTTTTTGGAAAGATTATTGTGTAACAAAAAGGCAAAGTTTGTATACAAAGATCTTGTTGACAGAAATGTGCAACTGCCAACAGAAAAGTTCTTACAATGGGAGCAATTACTTGGCATTGAAATTGCAGATTGGTCAAAATATTATATTATTTTAAGAAAATCATGTAAAGACACTTATTTAGGGACTTTTCAATACAAATTTTTACACAGAATAATTGCAACAAATACTTTCTTGTATAAAGTTAAACTTAAAGATTCAAAGCTTTGTACTTTTTGTAAGATTTCTGATGAAACCATGGAGCATTTATTCTATGAATGTCCAATAACACATTTTATATGGCAATCTTTTTCACAAAAATTGAAAAGATATTTTGTGAACTTTACATTATCTAAGAAGCATATTTTTCTTGGTCTTCAAAATGAGAGTTTACTGTTGAATTTGATCATTATTATTGCAAAGAACTATATATACAAATGTAAGTTGTATGAAAAGAACCCAAGTATTATAGGACTATTAGCAAAAATAAGAAAATATCAGGAAATGAACATTATATAGCAAAGAAAAATGGTACCACACCTTATTTTCAAAAATTCTGGGCCCCAGTAGATTACATTTTTACTGATTAGTAATAATTACTTTTGATTCAAATCATATAAAATAAAAAAAAATGAAACTTAATTTATAAAGAGCAGATCTTTACAAGGATAACATTTTTCTTTGCAATACACAAGTTGATATATATGTTTTGTTAATGCAATTGCGAGAATGTGTGTGTGTATGTGTGTGTGTTTTCTTTTCCCCTTTTTATTATAATGTTAATATTCAAATAATATATATTCACAGTAGAAGAAAAAAAATGTAGTCAATTATTTGTTGTATATATTAAATCCCTTAACACCATAGTCAGGTGGTGATGTAAAGGGATTGTAAAAGCCTGACTACTGAAAAACAAATAAAAAAAAAAAAAAAAAATCTTATTGACTTATCTGCTTTTCTAAATATCCGGAAATATTCGCACGGATACCTTTTTGACTTTTGTCAGTCTTAGATTAAATTCACTAAAATTTAAGACCATTTGAAAAAAATTAACGTTGACCCTATATGAATTAAAGTATTTTCAATAAACAGCTTTCGAATCATATATCTCCTTATATGTTAGGTATTTATAATGCCTGGATTATAACGTTGTTTGGTAAGAATATTCTTGATGAAGATAAATTAAGAAAAAACTTTCGTACGTTACAAATTCACATCTTTATTTTATATATTTTTTTAATAACTGTAAAACCTAATTCTAATTTTAACATATATTGAAAGTACTTAATATATGATATTTTTCTGCAATCTTTATAAGTGAACAATTTTAAAACCAGGTCTTAATATTAATAAAAAAAACAAGATCATAAATTTAGAATATTCTTACATAAATGTATTTACATGTAAAACGAAATGCATTACCTTAACAGTTACGTCCACAATTCAATATCATCCTTGATAATCACGGCTTGTCACAGGACCATAAAAATAGTTCTAATCATCAACTGACAATTAAATACTACTTTCTAACAGAGTTATCCATTAACGGAGTAGATTCCCAGTAGACATAAGAAACAGTTTTGATTTAATGAAAAAGTACAAACATTTGTACAAACTAAGCACTAATTGTTAGCCTCGTATCTTTGATGAGTTTATAATAAGGTATATAGGAGAAATGCATTAACTATTATCGACGGAATATTACTCCTTGTTTTCACAACTAGCACTAATCGGAATATAGATATCGCTATCTACAGCTATTGGTTAAATGCTTCTGTCACTGATTCCACTTACTACAGCAATGGAATTAAAGTAAGATAAGAGATTTGATATCATTGCTGTTATTTGGTAGTTTTAAAAGCATGATGATGTTAGAGGAGAAGTGTTCACAAACAGTTTTACCAATGGTAATAACTGTTTCCCATTATTAAACACAGATAACTGATTGAAGTTACTGGTTCCTAATGTAGGAGAGTAGTAACTGGTTCCCAATGATGAATATAAGTTACTAGTTCCAAATGTTAAACAGAAGTAACTGGTTTCAAATGAAGAACATGAATTTCTCATACAAAATACTGAATAGAAATTACTGAATCAAAATATAAGACTGCATTTCTAATGCTGATATTAGACATAATAACTGGTTCCCCATGTTGGGCAGAAATAACTATCCCATTTTCAGACAGAAGTGATATATGGATTTATATTCATGCAATTGTAATTGGTATTTTTGTTTATGAGATTTTAATATTTTCTTATTTCTTTTTGCAGTACATAATCACGTTTTAACTTTCCAATATGTTGCCAGTCATATTGAACACGATAAGGATCAAACAGATTTATTTTAGAAGAACAACATAATTCACCTTCATTCTTTAATGACAATTATTTAAATTGTAATAAAAGGGGGAACTCGTTATAAAACAGAATTTGGTTAGTACTAAAATAGTTCTGAATTAGATATGTATTTTGTTTCTGTGTCAATCGAATACACATGATTCCATCGTAAAAGATGTAATACAAGTAAGAGTTTTACACAAATGATACACGATTGTTTCTGTTCAGTATATCTATATTTGTTGCATTTATATAATCATAGATTCTTGTGCATCGAGTGTGATACGATATTTATCACTCGGGACAGGTACATCTTTAATATAAAACACTACCCTCTCAGATCGTTTTAAATATTTAGAATTTAACTGTCAAAAGTTATATTGGACGAAATAAAAGGTTAACTGTAGTTTGTTTTGGAGGTTTCGTATATCAACTCAATTTACAAAAAGTTACAAACGTTGCACATTTTTTTCAACCCTAAATAAGATATCATAATTAGATGTATTGATATTTTGTTACTTAAGGTCGATGTTTAGCCGATGCAGATCGATCTTGTAAGTTACGTAACCAACATCAAGCATCAAATTCTCCATATAAGATATCATCCCAATGAACATTATACAACAAATACCCTGAGAAGTTGGTATGTTGCTTCATGATAAAACATCAATTTCTAAATAATTTACCTTGTTTACGTTCTTTCAAAATATCATGGATTGTATTGGTGCAAACAATTAATATAACTTAATATACATGAAGTTATAAAAATCTGATGTTTATACAATGTAGTTTTTATGTTAACATTTTTACAAAAAAAAATATGTACCTTTACCAGCTATTCTTACTCACATTCAGTTTGTATTCTAGGAAAAGTGATCGTGGTTTCTATTAGCTCAGGACATACGACGAACATGCATGCTATATATAAAATAAAAATTACATTACATTTTAATGTTTACTTTTGTGAAAACCACATGAGTATATAATGGCGATTTATTACTTGAATGGGTTCTTTTTAGATGAAAGGAGTTGTAATGGCAATTTATTACTTGATTTAATTCTTATAAGATGAAACACTATTAACGTCAAGGCAACAGCTGAAGAATCTGTTTTCCTCAAATCCATACGAGGACAATAGATAGGTGCTATCAATATTTTATGTTTTCTCGTGTAAACAAATTCACGCACCTTCGTGAATTCTATATTGAAATGTCTGAATAAGTTTGCCGTCGCCACATGGTTCATATTTTGATTTTATAGATAGGTATATTACAAAGATTGAAAAAGACTTAACTTCAGTCATCTCTAATTTTAGGAATAGAAAATGAGACTTTAACTGTAGTTTACCTTTTAAACCGCGAACATTTTATACTGAACCAAGATATTACAATATGTATTATCGTAACTATACCTACATTTAAAATATATCAAATCCCCACGATTTTTAAGGTTAACAATATTGTACTAGTATTTTATTTGGTATTAGGACTTAGAGCATTAAGGTTGTACAATTCTTAACTAATTTGTTGAGCTATGACTGTCAATTCAAAATGCCAATGCAATATTATGTAACAATTTTTTTCATTGACTAAAAGTCACCGTCAAATCCACAGTTGACCATTCTTAACTAAGGAGGGACCAACGATTTTAAATTGATTTGATCAAAACATGTCTGATTACTATAATATTATCGAAATTGAACAATATCTAACTCAAAATAGATGGGATTTTATTCAAATTTGAATCATTGGGGTAACACAATAACCTTACGATTGTAAGTTTTCATGTGTATGACGGCACGTTTAGCCTTGACGTCTTTGTGCTTTAATCCTTCAAGAAATTTTGCGGGATTTATTATTTTTTTTCAAATGTCTGCATTTTTCTAGCGCAAATGTAATGTTCTTTTTTTGTGATGCATCATCACAGAGTTAGAATAACAGTAATGTATTTGAAGTGTTGCCATTGTCAACTATGATTTGACGGTCGAACATTTTAATATCTCCGCTACGAGTCGCCGGTAAAACTGCATTTGCGACCGTCAAATCGCCAATTGATGGTAACAATTCTTCAACTACAGTACTGTCATACAATAATTCGACGGTCGAAAAAGGAGGTTTGTGGATGATGAGGAGAATCGATGTCATATTTGATCAGAATTGTAACTTAATGCATAGAAAAAAAGAATAGGAAAATACGTGAATCAGCAAGTTCAAATGACAGTTACATTTTTAGATGATTTAAATTTAAAAGTCAAAAGGAAATAAACAAAAACTAATCATAAAATAAAAAAAACAGAAAACATGCCTATGTGAGAACATAATAAAACAGTTAATAATTTACAGACAATAACCTGCGCTTTGTTAAGTTTAAGAAACAGTGCATGGTGAAACGTGATCATAAAAGTATTTTAAGTAATATTTTTGTTCTATAACATTACCCAAACAATCTGCTATAGATTTTGTTAAGATACACCCTTTATGATGTTTTAAGTCTTCTTAGAAATATTGTATAGTTCTTTTTTTTATTGTTGATCTATACAAATTTAAAAGTCACATTTACCTAATACATCGTTTCACTGTGGCACTGACAAATGTAATACTTTTATTTCAAAATAAAATTTAAACAAAATCTTAATTCTTACCTGTCTACGTATAAACAAAAATATCCAATAATACTTGATCTTAACCTTTGTTCTAATTACATATCACAAATCAGGCAATTAAAACCTTATCAAATAATTGCGTAAATATTTTCTTAACATTAATTCATATCTCGATTGCAAGAATGATACTGAATTGAAATAGTATTGAGAATACTTTTCTTACTATTCCCAGTTCATTAGATCAATACAAACTGACACCTGCCATAGATATGAAATACTATATATAATCTTGTTTTATTAATTTATATACATATATATATTAGCCTTAACAGTAGGCAGATCCGATCATTACAGAGGAAGATGTCAGTCAGAGGGAAAAAGATCTTGTTTAATTCCATCGTAATGTACAATTGATTAGTGTGGGTTACTTTTGCACCAATTGAGGCTTGATATTTAATACCTATGGTGATTTGTTTTACTTTTAGAACAACATATGATCTAAAATAATCTACACAGCAAGGATAATGTACTGAAATAATCTACATAATAATAAAGAAATAAGTTCATTTATTCAAAGGTCATATAAAGTTGTTTTTACTGCAACATTCACATTTCTGCACTATTAAATGAATTAACAAATATTTTTTTGCTAGTCTCTTAACTTTTTTATTCGAACTTCACTGATGAGTCTTTTGTAAAACGCTCGTCTGGCGTACACAATTGTAATACTGGTATATATGAAGAGTTCGTTCCTTAATTTAAACCAATGGTGAAAAAAACCATTGAAAAATGTGATCAATCGACGTTTTTTCCGTCAGCTTATTATCATAAAAGGATAATAAACCTTCCAAAATTTCAAAAAACAATGCATCATTTAACGCGTGTAGCAATCCAATATGATATTACAAAAACAAACAAACTAAAACATTTAAACGTTGCACAAAACTACTCAATTAGCTAGAAATGTAGGCCTTTTTAAATTCATAACAGTTATATTTGCCTAAACACAGCAGAGTGAGGCGGACTTAAATATAGTCTATATGACACAATTTTTGAAGACGAATCGCCATAGAATGATAAAATATAAAATCACTTTACTCTGTAACGGCAAGATAATAAAAATATGAAATAATAAATGAAACTTATAAATAAACTCAAACACCAGCGCTACATATGTACCTACAAAGGTGCACATAAAACAAAAGCAAGTGTTAAATGAAATAATTAGCTGTGAATCGTCAATACACACACTCATGCACTTTCTGCCTTAAAGAAATAAATACATAAACAACATTGATTTTCCCTCATATAATGTGTATGTGTTTTTAATACGCATAACTGTTAAGATATATAAACAAATAGACGCCTCGATCATAATACTTCCTTTTGTTCTTAAAGCATTACAACACTACTTAAAAATCATCAACGACTCTAGGCTTATAATTTTGTACACCAGACGTGCATTGCACTTACAAAAGACTCATCAGTGAAGGTAGTATAAAATAAAGTACGAAATTGAAGAACACCGAAGACCAACACGTTCAAACCGACGGATGAAGCAATGTTGTTACTACACAATCAACAAATCCCGTAACACGTATAACAAATAAATTGTCAGGCATTGCTTACTAGGTATTAGAGAGAAAGGGAAAGGAAACAAACAGGAAATTAAAAACTAAACTATTACTCTTAGCAAAACGTGTTAATATATTGCAAACGGCAGAAGTAATTTCTTACAATCAATTTATAATGTATATATTGTATATGTACACAATGACTTAATCATGTACTAGCAATTGTACAGGCAACTTTTATCTTTTAGTAAGTAAACAATTTACTTGGATTCTAGTTCCTTATAGTTTCTTGTATTTTCTCTCATGGATGCATTAAAGGCGACAGAAGAATTAAACAATGAATTAAAAAAGAGAACAATAAGAAACCTTTTATATCATTTTTTGAAAATAAAAACCATGTGGATGCAAACTATGACACGCCACACTCAAGACACAATTAATCAAATGAAATCTTCTTTGTTTTGAAGGAAAGAAATAATAATTATACTTTAAGTTGTAATTATAAGACATTTATACTATTAAGGGTTGTATTGGAAGACAGAAATCAATATATTCTGATTAAATCAACTTGATTCAATATAAAATCAGTAATCATATCCTATCAGATGTTTGCTTGTAATAAATTGTTTCATGCATTCGAAGTGCTTTTTTGGATACACCTTCGTAAAGAACGCCTAATGTCGAATGTATATAAGCCAAGGATGTATAAGAACCGAAACAGTATAAGAGCAATATATATTACCAAAATCCATTAAAGGTCAACTTTCCCTGACGGAGTTGACACTTTAGTTTCTTATCAGTTTTTGGATCTATAAACGGACAGTTATTTACAAAAAGAACTACAGGTACCAGTACGATTTTAAAAAATCTACCAAAAGGTAAAAATAAAAATCACAAAAAATGTTGAACTCAGAGGAACATTCAAACGGAAAGTCTCTAATTAAATGCGATGTCAAAAGCTTTAACCTGGCTTTATAGCTATCTAAACCTCTCATTTGTATGACAGTCGTATATAATTCCATTATATTGACTACGAAGTGTGAACAAAACATACCGTATTTGAAAGCCATATTTGCCGCTGTTGTTTTCTCCGATAGCGTTGTCAGTTTATTACTGACTTTTGAGTTTGAATGTCCCTTTGATGTCTTTTATCTCACTTCTATGAAACATTTCAATGATATTTTCTACCGATGATTCTTCAACAGTTTCCCCTGGGACATTTTCACTACGCTCAATTTAGGATTGGACATTCTCTCTGATATCTGTTGAGTACATGTTTGATGTGAGACTTAATATTCGCGGTTAAAATTGTTTGTTTTGATAATCTGACAGAAACATTTCGTCGCTGAAAAGGATAGTTGTCTTAAATATAGAAAAACATCTTAACACTATAAAAAAAGTATAAACGCACTGTTTTCATATTTTTTGTCGAATTTGCAATCAAACCATATGTATTCTATCAAGTGAAATTGAATCGTTGAAACTATAATCAATTGCATCATCAGAAAATTATATTAACACATTCTTACAATTGAACAGATAGTGAGTTGTTTGTTATACATGTCTTCTTTTTGTTGTTATTTCATTAACATTCGTCCCTTTTCTCCTGTTATTTATAAAAAAATAGACGCTTCGATTCTAATGATATTTTTCGCCGAGCATTACAGAAACCACTTAGTACTTTACCTTGATTTACCTATAATTGTGTACACAATACGCCCGTTGTCCTACAAAAGACTCATCAGTGAAGCTAGATTCAAATAAAGTACGACATTGAAGAATAACAAAGACCAACACGACCTTCAACCCAACGGATGAAGCAATGTTAGCAAACAATCAACAACTCCTTCAACATGTATAACAATCAATTGTCAGCCTTTGCTTACTAGGTATAAGAGGAAAAATGGGAAGAGACAAACAGGAAATTAAAGACTTAACGATTACTCTTTTAACAAAACGTGTTAATATATTGCATACGGCAGAAGTTATTTCTTACTATCAATTTATAAATGAATATATTGTATATAAACTCACCATAGATACCAGGACTAAATTTTGTATATATGCCAGACGCGCGTTTCGTCTACAAAAGACTCATCAGTGACGGTCGAATCTAAAAAAGTTAAAAAGGTCAAAAAAAGTACGAAGTTGAAGATATGTACGCAATGACTCGATTCAATCATGTATTAGCGACTACACAGGAAGTTTTTATCGTTTTGTAGGTAAACATTTACTGGGATTCTAGTTCATGATAGTTTGCACAATTTCCTGAATTTTCTCTCATTTATGCCTAAACATGCCTCAAAGACAACAGAAGAACTAATGATTTAAAAAAATGAATTAATAGAGAGGACAACAAATAAATTAGCGAAACTTCATCGAAACCTTGCAAGTCTCTTATTTTGCAATCATCTAAAAAAAAAAGTGGATACAAACTATGAAACGATAGTTCCAAGACACAATTAATCAAGAGAAATCTTCTTTGTTTTATAGAGAAGATGTAATCATCTATAATACTAAAATTACGAGGTCCAATTTGTCAGCCGTCATCGGGTAAAAACGACAAATCAAAGAATTCAACTCTATATAGAACTAATATAGGACAATGGTGTAGATTAAAAATTACACCACTCCAGACCCTTTTGTTTTCCACATAATTAATATTGCCAATAATTAACAAGTTCCGGGTCGAATCCGATACCGATACCAATAGTATATTCACCTGTTAGCTATTACCTTAGCTGTACGTTCCGCATTTGACAGGCGCACCACCAAACGGTGTATTTAGGATTTTGCTATATACACGGGTCATAATCAAAGGGCTGAAAATACACCATTCCTGGATAGCCAGGACCTTTTGTTTTCCAAATAATTAATATTACCAATAATTGATAAGTTCCAGGTCGACGGGTTCAAACAGAAAGATTTCAAAGCAAAAAAAAACTGTATCTTATAATCGACATGACTTTATCAGATGACAATACCAATTACTAAAATAAGGCTTAGGCATAGTTATATACTTTAAGTCAGTCACGGACCCGCGATATCACGGGTGTGTACTTGTTATACTTAAAGTTGTAATTTTAAGACAGTTATTCTATTTAGGGTCGCATTTGAAGTCATAAATCAATATATTCTGATTAAATCAACTTGATTCAATATAAAATCAGTAATAACGTCCTATCAGATGTTTCTTTGTAATAAATTGTTTTCTTATAGTATAAAGATGTTTTCTATATTGATGACAACTATCCCTTTCAGCGACGAAATGTTGCTGTCAGATTATCAAAATAAACAATTATGACCGCGGATATTAAAGTCTGACATCAAATATGTAATAAACAGTTATCAGAAAAAATGTCAATCCTAAATTGAGCGTAGTGAGAATGTCTCAGGGGTAACGATTGAGAATAATCGGTAAAAGAATGCCATTGAAATATTTCAAAGAAGAGAGGTGAACGATATTAAAGGGACATTCAAACTCGTAAATTGAAAATAAGCTGACAACGCAATGGGAGAAAACAACAGCGACAGTTATTGCGTTCAAATCCGATATGGGTTGAGGTGAAAGATATCAAAGCTACGTTTAAACTAATAAGTTGAAAATAAACTGACAACGCAATGGGAGAAAACAACAGCTGCAAGTATAGCTTTCAAATACGGTCCGGGTGTGTTCATTGTTAAAGATTGTAGTGGTATTTACAGTTAATAACCTGTTTGTCTATATATTCAGAAACTAAGGTTTTAACTCCGTCAGGCAAACTTGACATTCAATGGCTTTTAGAAATATATATTGCTGATGGACTGTTTCTGTTCTTTGACCTATATACATTCGACATAAGGCGTTCTCAGAGAAGGTAGATAAAAAACAACACTTCGAATGCATGAAAGTCTAAACCCATTGTTTTCAAACTTTTGTCGATATCAAAATCAAACCATTTGACTTTTATCAAGTGAAATTAAATCATTGACACTATAATTAATAGCATCAACAGAAAATAATGCATCTAGTCTGTAATTGCATTTCCAAAAGCATGGTTGAACATATCAATGGGAATTCAAAATATCAGACAAACGAAGAACCGTTTAGACAGAATAAACAAACGATTAGACAGAGTCAACAAAATCATAGTCATCTCGAATCTATATTCCCGTAAATCTTAGTAAAGCAAATATGTGTTTCTTGATATAGTAAGATGACGAGTGAAATATGATTAACAAATAATATTTGTAGAAGCTTAAGTTATTTGTTTTTATATGTTATTTGAAGACAAGACCAGGAATGCATGCATAAGTATGTAAAAACAGCATGATTTATATTAGTTCCGCAAAGGTCAAATCAAGTGCAACAACAATTAAAATATCGGATTGAATTGCAATAAGAAAGAAACACCGTATACAAACGATGTATTTATCAAGTAAACAGAAAAAAAAACACAAACATAGTGAACTCCGAGTATAATTCAAAACGAAAGGTATCTAGTTAGCTCAAACACATCACATTTATTGATAACGACTGTCATATTCCTGACCATGTACAAGCATTTGCTTATTTAGAAAATGGTGAATTAAAAGAGGTTTTACAGCTAGCTAAACATCACAGCTGTATGACAGTCGCATTAAATTCCGTTAGGTAATACAGGTCATGACGCGATTTTATTTCTGTAGATTCACACTATGTTAAACTCATTGAAAATGCTACGGGTTTAATATGGTGGTTGAAACCTGGTTTGATAGCTAAATAAATGTCATACGTGTATGGCAATCGCGTTGAATTTCAATATATTAGCTGCAATGTCTGAGCAAAACATACCAACATAATAGTAGAAACGTCATAAAATTAATGTGCAACAGTCATCATTGTAACGTAATCTTTATATTCATTTCACTTAATCGCAAAAACACACAGACCAATATTGCTTGTTTACAATCAAGTCTTATATTGTGAATGCATTATACAAGAAAAGGCACCATTATTTGAAATGCATAATTGCAAAAAAAATTATGCAACAATCGCTTTTTAACGCATAATGTCAGATTACATAACGAAAACGATTGGATCATCATTTTTGATATCATGCTACATAACAAATAAGATCCATTGCTGAGTATGGATTTAAAATTACATGAAAACAAAAATAATTAAAGGATACAATTCCCTCCTAGATAAAAAAAAAAAAAAAGAAAAAAAGAAAATAGTTCCTGAAATATATTCCGTTTCAGCATTTCAATATGCAAAACTTCAAAAATATCGAATTAAACATTTTGATCGATGCGATCTAAAATATCGGTTCTTTTGTTTGATACTGCTTGACAGCCAGCTATATTGTTAATCAGTATATCTTTGAATATTATTCATATTAAGTCGTTTCAATTGAGGTTCTCGGTTTCGTGTCCATGATATTTGAAGATACAAATACGCTATGTTCAAACTTATCAATCTTACAAATGTAGAAGTTGAATTTTCTTTCCTTTTAAATGAATAATTTACGCGCGTTACTTAGTGTGCACCAAATTTTTTATGTTATTTCGAATAGACAGAAAAAATATTACAGGCATTCCTTAAATAATATAAATTGAAATATTTTGTAGTACGAAAAACAACACATTAGAAACAAAGCTCCTCAGGCAACATTAAATATTGAGATAAATTAAAACTGAATAACATTTGTTTTACTAATTGACAAACAATACCGCATTATTCTTAGAAATGATTCGCAATTCTATCTGTCGTTTTATTTCTATCATGCAAACGAATTTCTCATTATTTTGAGCTTTCGGTTTTTTTTTAACAATATTTGTTTTTAAAGTTAAGCGACAGTATTGTATTGATGTAAACATTTGGTTAATCAATTTAAAAATGATTTTACATTATCATATATTTCACAAAGTTTATATTTTCGTCAGGTATAAAAAAAACATTAAACAGTTAACTATCCGTCAACATTGTACCGATTGAATTTAATTATCTACGTTGCGAGTACCAGGATGTCGAACCCCAGAGAAGGTAACAGGTCGACAAATTAAAAATTCCGGAGCAAAATGTCTGTTACATAAAAGTATAGTGTGCATGGATTCGAATAAAAACAATCTGAATATGTCACATAATAATATTTTATAAAATTCAAATATATTTTTTATAAACTTACGGTCAACAGAATCTCGGCATTATTACAGACCTGGAATGTTGTTGAATATGAAACTGAATGAATATGATAATCTACAACGAAATTATTAACCTATATTTGTGAATGGATCGTTGCATAGCGGATTTTTATTGTTGCAATTGTTATGTAGACTTTAAATAGTCTTCAGATGTTTCTGACAATTTAATTTATAAAGTATTCGTTTCATAGTAGACCTATTGATAATAACTCGTGTCTATACACGCATATCAATTAATAACTCGCCTACAATGAAGTTTAATTGAATTCATGGCATGGGTAAGGCACATGCACATGATACAGAACGTGACTGGTTGGAGGTAGTGCGCATCGGACGTATAAAAATATTTTTTAACCTTTTAACTTTTGACGGCTATTATTCGTTTGTTTCTCTATCCTATATTTTATCCCATTTATCTGTTTATCAATTGTAACCCTGTCGTGTAATGTTGTCATTTTTATGTTAAAATTAACATTGTCATTAAAACAGGTGGTTTGGCATGCCACAAAACCAGGATTAACCCACCATTTTTTTCATAAAATGCCCTGTACCAAGTTAGGAAAATGGCCATTGTTACATTATAGTTCGTTTCTGTGTGTGTAACATTTCGGTGTTGTGTCTCTGTTGTGTCGTAGTTCTCTTATATTTGATACGTTTCCCTCGGTTTTATTGTGTAACCCGGATTTGTTTTTTCTCTATCGATTTATGGATTTTGAACAGAGGTATATTACTGTTGCCTTTATTAGATATATTTGGTTATGTACAAGGTATAATCCTTACCTGCGACAGTGGTGTGATAGTACAACTTAAAGATAATGTCGCAAACAACAGTCCTAAAACAAAATGTTCATTTTGTATGGTGTTACTTATGGTGCTGAAAGATGTATTGAAGTAGTTAGGAAGTGGGAAAGAAATATCCAAATCTGTATTTTCATCGTACATTGGTAAGATTAGAATATATGAACCAGTGAATTTTACTAAATCATTGTTTGCATATATTTGTTGGATTACGTTCAACAACTTTGAAAAGGATGTTTTATGTAGTGTTGTGTCTCTTTTTTAGTCTATTCCTCGCTTTAACATTGGCAGGGTCATTTGAATTGTGTAATCTGAATGTCTTCTTGATGTTTTCCGGTTAATTGCATGCAAACATTAGAAATGAGCGCAATGAACGTAAATAAATCACATCAACGTCAATGTATTCTCATGATACAAATATCTAGTTTAATGTTTTAACATGATAACAACATCACTATTGCAACAAATATGAATGTATTTAAGTGAGTGTTTTTCTTTGTATACTGTGTAGTTTACAGTTCGTATTGTGTTTTTCAATTAATTAATAACCACCGAATTAGACTATCTACCGGATGTGTTATCACATAAGTAACACGACGGATGCCACATGTGGAGCAGTATCTGCTAACCCTTCCGGTGCACCTTTTTCGGTGGGGTTCGTGTTGCTTATTCTTTAGTTTTCTATTTTGTGTCATGTGTACTATTGTTTGTCTGTTTGTCTTTTTCATTTTTAACCATGGCGTTGTCAGTTTATTTTCGATTTATGAGTTTGACTGTCCCTCTGGTATCCTTTGTCCCTCTTTTACAAAACAATAGTCACAACACCTGTTTGTATCTTTTTGACAGTCTCGAATCTCATTAATTGTTGTCTGTGTCTATTTGTTTATGTGTCGCCTTAATTGTACACATTGTCTAATTTAATGTTCAGAACAATGTCTTACAGCCATACAAAAGAAATAAAACAAGCATTGCAAATAACATAACATTTAAAAGGTGTCCTCTATATCTGTGTCTCAACTCAATGTTATCACGATCGTTAATCTTTTGATATCAGAATAATGTCCTGACATTTTATTGGCTCTGCAATATGAAACATAAAAACCGATAAGACAAAACGACAAAATCCACAAAATACTACTTAGAAACAAAAGACCTAGCAAAACGAACTGTACCAAAACATGCATTCACAATAAAAGTACGGAATAACCGGAATAAGAAATATTTTAAAAATGTCCTACTGACTACAAAATACTCTACATGTTGTACAATTATAGAGGCTTAAAAGACAACAACATTCACAACATTGATTTTACCACGATTTGTTTAGTCGTTATGGAAATTCAACGTTGCTGCTTTATTGTTCTACAGAAGCAACTGTTGAAATTCATTCAGATATTATATTTGGATTGAAGTACGAGAAAAAATGTGTACGTTTATATAAGAATGTTATTTCTCTATTGTTTTGCTATTTTTACATTTCTTGGGCGGTGTGAGAAAAAGATTTCTTCTCAATAGTGAAATGTCTGCTCTGATTAGTCAAAGTTGATTATGACGTCAACATTTCATAATTTCTTCTGAAATTACTATTGTGACGTCATGAAAAAAGGTGACCATGCCTGATGACGTCACTGTCAACAGCGACAGTTATTGCGTTCAAATCCGATATGGGTTGAGGTGAAAGATATCAAAGCTACGTTTAAACTAATAAGTTGAAAATAAACTGACAACGCAATGGGAGAAAACAACAGCTGCAAGTATAGCTTTCAAATACGGTCCGGGTGTGTTCATTGTTAAAGATTGTAGTGGTATTTACAGTTAATAACCTGTTTGTCTATATATTCAGAAACTAAGGTTTTAACTCCGTCAGGCAAACTTGACATTCAATGGCTTTTAGAAATATATATTGCTGATGGACTGTTTCTGTTCTTTGACCTATATACATTCGACATAAGGCGTTCTCAGTGAAGGTAGATAAAAAACAACACTTCGAATGCATGAAAGTCTAAACCCATTGTTTTCAAACTTTTGTCGATATCAAAATCAAACCATTTGACTTCTATCAAATGAAATTAAATCATTGACACTATAATTAATAGCAGCAACAGAAAATACTGCATCTAGTCTGTAATTGTATTTCCAAAAGCATGGTTGAACATATCAATGGGAATTCAAAATATCAGACAAACGAAGAACCGTTTAGACAGAATAAACAAACGATTAGACAGAGTCAACAAAATCATAGTCATTTCGAATCTATATTCCCGTAAATCTTAGTAAAGCAAATATGTGTTTCTTGATATAGTAAGATGACGAGTGAAATATGATTAACAAATAATATTTGTAGAAGCTTAAGTTATTTGTTTTTATATGTTATTTGAAGACAAGACCAGGAATGCATGCATAAGTCTGTAAAAACAGCATGATTTATATTAGTTCCGCAAAGGTCAAATCAAGTGCAACAACAATTAAAATATCGGATTGAATTGCAATAAGAAAGAAACACCGTATACAAACGATGTATTTATCAAGTAAACAGAAAAAAAAAAACACAAACATAGTGAACTCCGAGTATAATTCAAAACGAAAGGTATCTAGTTAGCTCAAACACATCACATTTAATAACGACTGTCATATTCCTGACTATGTACAAGCATTTACTTATTTAGAAAATGGTGGATTAAAAGAGGTTTTACAGCTAGCTAAACATCACAGCTGTACGACAGTCGCATTAAATTCCGTTAGGTAATACAGGTCATGACGCGATTTTATTTCTGTAGATTCACACTATGTTAAACTCATTGAAAATGCTACGGATTTAATATGGTGGTTGAAACCTGGTTTGATAGCTAAATAAATTTCATACGTGTATGGCAATCGCGTTGAATTTCAATATATTAGCTGCAATGTCTGAACAAAACATACCAACATAATAGTAGAAACGTCATCAAATTAATGTACAACAGTCATCATTGTAACATAATCTTTATATTCATTTCGCTTAATCGCAAAAACACACAGACCAATATTGCTTGTTTACAATCAAGTCTTATATTGTGAATGCATTATACAAGAAAAGGCACCATTATTTGAAATGCATAATTGCAAAACAAATTATGCAACAATCGCTTTTTAACTCATAATGTCAGATTACAAACGAAAACGATTGGATCATCATTTTTGATTTCATGCTACATAACAAATAAGATCCATTGCTGAGTATGGATTTAAAATTACATGAAAACAAAAATAATTAAAGGATACAATTCCCTCCTAGATAAAAAAAAAGAAAAAAAAAGAAAATAGTTCCTGAAATATATTCCGTTTCAGCATTTCAATATGAAAAACTTCAAAAATATCGAATCAAACATTTTGATCGATGCGATCTAAAATATCAGAATTCTTTTGTTTTATACTGCTTGAAAGCCAGCCATATTGTTAATCAGTATATCTTTGAATATTATTCATATTAAGTCGTTTCAATTGAGGTTCTCGTTTTCGTGTCCATGATATTTGAAGATACAAATACGCTATGTTCAAACTTATCAATCTTACAAATGTAGAAGTTGAATTTTCTTTCCTTTTAAATGAATAATTTACGCGCGTTATTCAGTGTGCACCAAATTTTTTATGTTATTTCGAATAGACAGAAAAAATATTACAGGCATTCCTTAAATAATATAAATTGAAATATTTTGTAGTACGAAAAACAACACATTAGAAACAAAGCTCCTCAGGCAACATTAAATATTGAGATAAATTAAAACTGAATAACATTTGTTTTACTAATTGACAAACAATACCTCATTATTCTTAGAAATGATTCGCAATTCTATCTGTCGTTTTATTTCTATCATGCAAACGAATTTCTCATTATTTTGAGCTTTCGGTTTTTTTTTAACAATATTTGTTTTTAAAGTTAAGCGACAGTATTGTATTGATGTAAACATTTGGTTAATCAATTTAAAAATGATTTTATATTATCATATATTTCTCAAAGTTTATATTTTCGTCAGGTATAAAAAAAACATTAAACAGTTAACTATCCGTCAACATTGTACCGATTGAATTTAATTATCTACGTTGCGAGTACCAGGATGTCGAACCCCAGAGAAGGTAACAGGTCGACAAATTAAAAATTCCGGAGCAAAATGTCTGTTACATAAAAGTATAGTGTGCATGGATTCGAATAAAAACAATCTGAATATGACACATAATAATATTTTATAAAATTCAAATATATTTTTTATAAACTTACGGTCAACAGAATCTCGGCATTATTACAGACCTGGAATGTTGTTGAATATGAAACTGAATGAATATGATAACCTACAACGAAATTATTAACCTATATTTGTGAATGGATCGTTGCATAGCGGATTTTTATTGTTGCAATTGTTATGTAGACTTTAAATAGTCTTCAGATGTTTCTGACAATTTAATTTATAAAGTATTCGTTTCATAGTAGACCTATTGATAATAACTCGTGTCTATACACGCATATCAATTAATAACTCGCCTACAATGAAGTTTAATTGAATTCATGGCATGGGTAAGGCACATGCACATGATACAGAACGTGACTGGTTGGAGGTAGTGCGCATCGGACGTATAAAAATATTTTTTAACCTTTTAACTTTTGACGGCTATTATTCGTTTGTTTCTCTATCCTATATTTTATCCCATTTATCTGTTTATAAATTGTAACCCTGTCGTGTAATGTTGTCATTTTTATGTTAAAATTAACATTGTCATTAAAACAGGAGATTTGGCATGCCACAAAACCAGGTTCAACCCACCATTTTTTTCATAAAATGCCCTGTACCAAGTTAGGAAAATGGCCATTGTTACATTATAGTTCGTTTCTGTGTGTGTAACATTTCGGTGTTGTGTCTCTGTTGTGTCGTAGTTCTCTTATATTTGATACGTTTCCCTCAGTTTTATTGTGTAACCCGGATTTGTTTTTTCTCTATCGATTTATGGATTTTGAACAGAGGTATATTACTGTTGCCTTTATTAGATATATTTGGTTATGTACAAGGTATAATCCTTACCTGCGACAGTGGTGTGATAGTACAACTTAAAGATAATGTCGCAAACAACAGTCCTAAAACAAAATGTTCATTTTGTATGGTGTTACTTATGGTGCTGAAAGATGTATTGAAGTAGTTAGGAAGTGGGAAAGAAATATCCAAATCTGTATTTTCATCGTACATTGGTAAGATTAGAATATATGAACCAGTGAATTTTACTAAATCATTGTTTGCATATATTTGTTGGATTACGTTCAACAACTTTGAAAAGGATGTTTTATGTAGTGTTGTGTCTCTTTTTTAGTCTATTCCTCGCTTTAACATTGGCAGGGTCATTTGAATTGTGTAATCTGAATGTCTTCTTGATGTTTCCCGGTTAATTGCATGCAAACATTAGAAATGAGCGCAATGAACGTAAATAAATCACATCAACGTCAATGTATTCTCATGATACAAATATCTAGTTTAATGTTTTAACATGATAACAACATCACTATTGCAACAAATATGAATGTATTTAAGTGAGTGTTTTTCTTTGTATACTGTGTAGTTTACAGTTCGTATTGTGTTTTTCAATTAATTAATAACCACCGAATTAGACTATCTACCGGATGTGTTATCACATAAGTAACACGACGGATGCCACATGTGGAGCAGTATCTGCTAACCCTTCCGGTGCACCTTTTTCGGTGGGGTTCGTGTTGCTTATTCTTTAGTTTTCTATTTTGTGTCATGTGTACTATTGTTTGTCTGTTTGTCTTTTTCATTTTTAACCATGGCGTTGTCAGTTTATTTTCGATTTATGAGTTTGACTGTCCCTCTGGTATCCTTTGTCCCTCTTTTACAAAACAATAGTCACAACACCTGTTTGTATCTTTTTGACAGTCTCGAATCTCATTAATTGTTGTCTGTGTCTATTTGTTTATGTGTCGCCTTAATTGTACACATTGTCTAATTTAATGTTCAGAACAATGTCTTACAGCCATACAAAAGAAATAAAACAAGCATTGCAAATAACATAACATTTAAAAGGTGTCCTCTATATCTGTGTCTCAACTCAATGTTATCACGATCGTTAATCTTTTGATATCAGAATAATGTCCTGACATTTTATTGGCTCTGCAATATGAAACATAAAAACCGATAAGACAAAACGACAAAATCCACAAAATACTACTTAGAAACAAAAGACCTAGCAAAACGAACTGTACCAAAACATGCATTCACAATAAAAGTACGGAATAACCGGAATAAGAAATATTTTAAAAATGTCCTACTGACTACAAAATACTCTACATGTTGTACAATTATAGAGGCTTAAAAGACAACAACATTCACAACATTGATTTTACCACGATTTGTTTAGTCGTTATGGAAATTCAACGTTGCTGCTTTATTGTTCTACAGAAGCAACTGTTGAAATTCATTCAGATATTATATTTGGATTGAAGTACGAGAAAAAATGTGTACGTTTATATAAGAATGTTATTTCTCTATTGTTTTGCTATTTTTACATTTCTTGGGCGGTGTGAGAAAAAGATTTCTTCTCAATAGTGAAATGTCTGCTCTGATTAGTCAAAGTTGATTATGACGTCAACATTTCATAATTTCTTCTGAAATTACTATTGTGACGTCATGAAAAAAGGTGACCATGCCTGATGACGTCACTGTCAACAGCGACAGTTATTGCGTTCAAATCCGATATGGGTTGAGGTGAAAGATATCAAAGCTACGTTTAAACTAATAAGTTGAAAATAAACTGACAACGCAATGGGAGAAAACAACAGCTGCAAGTATAGCTTTCAAATACGGTCCGGGTGTGTTCATTGTTAAAGATTGTAGTGGTATTTACAGTTAATAACCTGTTTGTCTATATATTCAGCAACTAAGGTTTTAACTCCGTCAGGCAAACTTGACATGCAATGGCTTTTAGAAATATATATTGCTGATGGACTGTTTCTGTTCTTTGACCTATATACATTCGACATAAGGCGTTCTCAGAGAAGGTAGATAAAAAACAACACTTCGAATGCATGAAAGTCTAAACCCATTGTTTTCAAACTTTTGTCGATATCAAAATCAAACCATTTGACTTCTATCAAGTGAAATTAAATCATTGACACTATAATTAATAGCATCAACAGAAAATAATGCATCTAGTCTGTAATTGTATTTCCAAAAGCATGGTTGAACATATCAATGGGAATTCAAAATATCAGACAAACGAAGAACCGTTTAGACAGAATAAACAAACGATTAGACAGAGTCAACAAAATCATAGTCATCTCGAATCTATATTCCCGTAAATCTTAGTAAAGCAAATATGTTTTTCTTGATATAGTAAGATGACGAGTGAAATATGATTAACAAATAATATTTGTAGAAGCTTAAGTTATTTGTTTTTATATGTTATTTGAAGACAAGACCAGGAATGCATGCATAAGTATGTAAAAACAGCATGATTTATATTAGTTCCGCAAAGGTCAAATCAAGTGCAACAACAATTAAAATATCGGATTGAATTGCAATAAGAAAGAAACACCGTATACAAACGATGTATTTATCAAGTAAACAGAAAAAAAAAAACACAAACATAGTGAACTCCGAGTATAATTCAAAACGAAAGGTATCTAGTTAGCTCAAACACATCACATTTACTGATAACGACTGTCATATTCCTGACCATGTACAAGCATTTGCTTATTTAGAAAATGGTGAATTAAAAGAGGTTTTACAGCTAGCTAAACATCACAGCTGTATGACAGTCGCATTAAATTCCGTTAGGTAATACAGGTCATGACGCGATTTTATTTCTGTAGATTCACACTATGTTAAACTCATTGAAAATGCTACGGGTTTAATATGGTGGTTGAAACCTGGTTTGATAGCTAAATAAATGTCATACGTGTATGGCAATCGCGTTGAATTTCAATATATTAGCTGCAATGTCTGAGCAAAACATACCAACATAATAGTAGAAACGTCATAAAATTAATGTGCAACAGTCATCATTGTAACGTAATCTTTATATTCATTTCACTTAATCGCAAAAACACACAGACCAATATTGCTTGTTTACAATCAAGTCTTATATTGTGAATGCATTATACAAGAAAAGGCACCATTATTTGAAATGCATAATTGCAAAAAAAATTATGCAACAATCGCTTTTTAACGCATAATGTCAGATTACATAACGAAAACGATTGGATCATCATTTTTGATATCATGCTACATAACAAATAAGATCCATTGCTGAGTATGGATTTAAAATTACATGAAAACAAAAATAATTAAAGGATACAATTCCCTCCTAGATAAAAAAAAAAAAAAGAAAAAAAGAAAATAGTTCCTGAAATATATTCCGTTTCAGCTTTTCAATATGCAAAACTTCAAAAATATCGAATTAAACATTTTGATCGATGCGATCTAAAATATCGGTTCTTTTGTTTGATACTGCTTGACAGCCAGCTATATTGTTAATCAGTATATCTTTGAATATTATTCATATTAAGTCGTTTCAATTGAGGTTCTCGGTTTCGTGTCCATGATATTTGAAGATACAAATACGCTATGTTCAAACTTATCAATCTTACAAATGTAGAAGTTGAATTTTCTTTCCTTTTAAATGAATAATTTACGCGCGTTACTTAGTGTGCACCAAATTTTTTATGTTATTTCGAATAGACAGAAAAAATATTACAGGCATTCCTTAAATAATATAAATTGAAATATTTTGTAGTACGAAAAACAACACATTAGAAACAAAGCTCCTCAGGCAACATTAAATATTGAGATAAATTAAAACTGAATAACATTTGTTTTACTAATTGACAAACAATACCTCATTATTCTTAGAAATGATTCGCAATTCTATCTGTCGTTTTATTTCTATCATGCAAACGAATTTCTCATTATTTTGAGCTTTCGGGTTTGTTTTTTTTAACAATATTTGTTTTTAAAGTTAAGCGACAGTATTGTATTGATGTAAACATTTGGTTAATCAATTTAAAAATGATTTTACATTATCATATATTTCACAAAGTTTATATTTTCGTCAGGTATAAAAAAAAAACATTAAACAGTTAACTATCCGTCAACATTGTACCGATTGAATTTAATTATCTACGTTGCGAGTACCAGGATGTCGAACCCCAGAGAAGGTAACAGGTCGACAAATTAAAAATTCCGGAGCAAAATGTCTGTTACATAAAAGTATAGTGTGCATGGATTCGAATAAAAACAATCTGAATATGACACATAATAATATTTTATAAAATTCAAATATATTTTTTATAAACTTACGGTCAACAGAATCTCGGCATTATTACAGACCTGGAATGTTGTTGAATATGAAACTGAATGAATATGTTAACCTACAACGAAATTATTAGCCTATATTTGTGAATGGATCGTTGCATAGCGGATTTTTATTGTTGCAATTGTTATGTAGTCTTTAAATAGTCTTCAGATGTTTCTGACAATTTAATTTATAAAGTATTCGTTTCATAGTAGACCTATTGATAATAACTCGTGTCTATACACGCATATCAATTAATAACTCGCCTACAATGAAGTTTAATTGAATTCATGGCATGGGTAAGGCACATACACGATACAGAACGTGCCTGGTTGGAGGTAGCGCGCATCGGACGTATAAAAATATTTTTTAACCTTTTAACTTTTGACGGCTATTATTCGTTTGTTTCTCTATCCTATATTTTATCCCATTTATCTGTTTATCAATTGTAACCCTGTCGTGTAATGTTGTCATTTTTATGTTATAATTAACATTGTCATTAAAACAGGAGGTTTGGCATGCCACAAAACCAGGTTCAACCCACCATTTTTTTCATAAAATGCCCTGTACCAAGTTAGGAAAATGGCCATTGTTACATTATAGTTCGTTTCTGTGTGTGTAACATTTCGGTGTTGTGTCTCTGTTGTGTCGTAGTTCTCTTATATTTGATACGTTTCCCTCAGTTTTATTGTGTAACCCGGATTTGTTTTTTCTCTATCGATTTATGGATTTTGAACAGAGGTATATTACTGTTGCCTTTATTAGATATATTTGGTTATGTACAAGGTATAATCCTTACCTGCGACAGTGGTGTGATAGTACAACTTAAAGATAATGTCGCAAACAACAGTCCTAAAACAAAATGTTCATTTTGTATGGTGTTACTTATGGTGCTGAAAGATGTATTGAAGTAGTTAGGAAGTGGGAAAGAAATATCCAAATCTGTATTTTCATCGTACATTGGTAAGATTAGAATATATGAACCAGTGAATTTTACTAAATCATTGTTTGCATATATTTGTTGGATTACGTTCAACAACTTTGAAAAGGATGTTTTATGTAGTGTTGTGTCTCTTTTTTAGTCTATTCCTCGCTTTAACATTGGCAGGGTCATTTGAATTGTGTAATCTGAATGTCGTCTTGATGTTTTCCGGTTAATTGCATGCAAACATTAGAAATGAGCGCAATGAACGTAAATAAATCACATCAACGTCAATGTATTCTCATGATACAAATATCTAGTTTAATGTTTTAACATGATAACAACATCACTATTGCAACAAATATGAATGTATTTAAGTGAGTGTTTTTCTTTGTATACTGTGTAGTTTACAGTTCGTATTGTGTTTTTCAATTAATTAATAACCACCAAATTAGACTATCTACCGGATGTGTTATCACATAAGTAACACGACGGATGCCACATGTGGAGCAGTATCTGCTAACCCTTCCGGAGCACCTTTTTCGGTGGGGTTCGTGTTGCTTATTCTTTAGTTTTCTATTTTGTGTCATGTGTACTATTGTTTGTCTGTTTGTCTTTTTCATTTTTAACCATGGCGTTGTCAGTTTATTTTCGATTTATGAGTTTGACTGTCCCTCTGGTATCCTTTGTCCCTCTTTTACAAAACAATAGTCACAACACCTATTTGTATCTTTTTGACAGTCTCGAATCTCATTAATTGTTGTATGTGTCTATTTGTTTATGTGTCGCCTTAATTGTACACATTGTCTAATTTAATGTTCAGAACAATGTCTTACAGCCATACAAAAGAAATAAAACAAGCATTGCAAATAACATAACATTTAAAAGGTGTCCTCTATATCTGTGTCTCAACTCAATGTTATCACGATCGTTAATCTTTTGATATCAGAATAATGTCCTGACATTTTATTGGCTCTGCAATATGAAACATAAAAACCGATAAGACAAAACGACAAAATCCACAAAATACTACTTAGAAACAAAAGACCTAGCAAAACGAACTGTACCAAAACATGCATTCACAATAAAAGTACGGAATAACCGGAATAAGAAATATTTTAAAAATGTCCTACTGACTACAAAATACTCTACATGTTGTACAATTATAGAGGCTTAAAAGACAACAACATTCACAACATTGATTTTACCACGATTTGTTTAGTCGTTATGGAAATTCAACGTTGCTGCTTTATTATTCTACAGAAGCAACTGTTGAAATTCATTCAGATATTATATTTGGATTGAAGTACGAGAAAAAATGTGTACGTTTATATAAGAATGTTATTTCTCTATTGTTTTGCTATTTTTACATTTCTTGGGCGGTGTGAGAAAAAGATTTCTTCTCAATAGTGAAATGTCTGCTCTGATTAGTCAAAGTTGATTATGACGTCAACATTTCATAATTTCTTCTGAAATTACTATTGTGACGTCATGAAAAAAGGTGACCATGCCTGATGACGTCACTGTCAACAGCGACAGTTATTGCGTTCAAATCCGATATGGGTTGAGGTGGAAGATATCAAAGCTACGTTTAAACTAATAAGTTGAAAATAAACTGACAACGCAATGGGAGAAAACAACAGCTGCAAGTATAGCTTTCAAATACGGTCCGGGTGTGTTCATTGTTAAAGATTGTAGTGGTATTTACAGTTAATAACCTGTTTGTCTATATATTCAGAAACTAAGGTTTTAACTCCGTCAGGCAAACTTGACATTCAATGGCTTTTAGAAATATATATTGCTGATGGACTGTTTCTGTTCTTTGACCTATATACATTCGACATAAGGCGTTCTCAGTGAAGGTAGATAAAAAACAACACTTCGAATGCATGAAAGTCTAAACCCATTGTTTTCAAACTTTTGTCGATATCAAAATCAAACAATTTGACTTCTATCACTAGTGAAATGTCTACTCTGATTAGTCAAAGTTGATTATGACGTCAACATTTCATAATTTCTTCTGAAATTACTATTGTGACGTCATGAAAAAAGGTGACCATGCCTGATGACGTCACATATTAAGAACACAAATTTTCGATAACCTTTGGAAAAGAAGGGAACAATCATTAGAGAAACAGATTCTGACACTATACCTCGTGTATAACGATATTTCTAAACTCTTGACAGTTAAATTCGAATTATTTAAAAAGCTCGACAAGCCTCGCTCTTTAAATAATAAAATGTTACTGTCTCGTGTGTAGAAATATAGTAACATACTTGCAGTGTAGGAATCTATATAAGAACAGAAATGCCAATGTTTCACCCTCCTTGAATGGGGATAGTAATTTAATGCATGATCTCCACATTTTTAAAAATGAAACAAATAATATTCATCTTTAAAGGTTGCATTTCTGTAAATATTGACAATACAATTTTCCTTAGGAACTCCTTTTACGGCTAAAACTGTACCACTTTTTCTATGAAGTTTTGACAAAAATCTTATTTTAGAAGTGAAAGTTCATATGCACCACAATTTTTTTCATAGGTCAAAATATAGGGCTGTGCGGCATATTTTCAACGTTTATATGCCCTGAAGTTCTTAAAATGTAAACAAACACTAATTGTCTTAACTACCCCTACCTCGAATGAAAGGTTGCCACAGATTTCAATGAAAAAAATATACGCATGTAGGTCACCGTATGGTTTTCAGCAGTATATTCAAAACCCTTTCCGTATAATCACCTGTAAAAGTACCAGAAATCACAAATGTAAACTAAATCCAACAAAAAAGCTAACGGTTTATGTGCAAACAATACACAAAAAGAAATATGATATACAGCAACAAAAAGAAAACAACTAAATAATAATTTTCAGCATGTCTGATGGGTCCATCCACTTCCCTTTCATCCGTTAGATATGTTTGATTTTTATTTATTCCATTTTATAAGGAACTTCCCGTTTTAAATTTTCTTTGGATTTCTTCTTTTCTTACTTATTTTTTTACTTTTATCGTTAACCCGGAACAGTTAAGTTAGAACACGGTGACCTACATGCGTATATTTTTTTCAACCATACCTTATCCTTATATTTTTATATTATTTTTCTATTGATGTTATATTATTACGTTTTAACTACATGTACAAGTACATTTTACGTGTGGTCATATTATACAATTTTTCCCATTTCAATAAGTTAATTGAAAGAAAAAGAACATGTCAGAAATGAAATATTGATTTCAAAACTTCTTAACTTCAGTATTTATATGACGCTAGCTGAGACTATTTTTTTATAGTTTACAATCTGAGATAAACCTCAAGACAATATGAATTAACTACCGTTTACATAAAAATAAACACACCAGTCTTAGATCTCTACAGATTTACACCGGTGTAAAAAATCAGTTTATTATTTTAATAATTGGAACAGAAATAACTTCCACAATATGTGTTTTATATTTAGTAAACAATTATCGTATCAACATTTGACAGCTCATCATCTGAATTCTATAATTAAACGGTAAAATCACTGACTGTAAGTACGTGTCCAATGTGTTCTGTCCTTTTAAGAACTCATCATAGACCAAGTTGATGACAAGAACAGGGTTCTGATGGGATTTGTATTTAATACGTTACAGTAAGTAAATCGAATCATTTGTGAAGATCGTTTGGTGAAATCTATTGTCAACATAAGCGTTTGAAGTAGTTCGTGCGTTCAATCACGGGTCAAACCGAAGACTTATACAACTTGTATTACGTCCATCTACACTAAGCACGCGTCGTTTTGGAAAAAAATCACAGACTGGTCGGCCTGCAGTCAAAGTAATGGGACTAGGTAGGGTGACATATTATCCTGCAAGCTTCTTGTGTCGGTCTTGTACAAAGTAAGGTTCATTTTGTAGCACAAAAGATACTCTTAATATATAAAAATATCATTATCAATATAAGAAGGGCGAAAGATATCAGATGAACAGACAAACTCATTGATCGAAGATAAATGACAACGCCGTGGCTAAAATGAAAAAGACAAACAGACAAAACTAGTACACAAGACACACCATAAAAAACTAAACACCAAGCAACACAAACCCCATAAAAAACTGCTGGTGATCTCATGCGCTCTGGGAGGGAAAGTAGACCCTGCTCCAAATGTGGCACCCGTCGTGTCAGTCATGCTATAACAACCCAGTTAGTAGTAAAATATTACATTATATATAAATATATGTCAATATAATATTAATATATTACATTATAACTAGTGTTTAACAGTATCTTGTTAGTAATTTTTAGTTTAAAGTCGACAGGCAATATGATGGAATCAAATAAACTAAAAACAATGGTGTCTAAGAAGTAAGTCAGTGTTTGTAATCAATGAAAAAAAAATGATACGAAGGTAGAAGTATTAATAAAATAAGTCGAAAACAATTCCATTTTAAATTTATCAATTGTCTTTCTAAATTTATGATTAACAGAATTACCAAGAAATTATTTGTAGGATGCTTTACATAGAAGATATCGAGGAGATTAAAATATAATTATTATAGTTCATTACTGTTGCACACACTTAACAATATCATGCTTATAAATTCAGCGCAGTATTTAATAAAATTTTATTTAATTTTGTGGCAGTTTTTTTATTGACTGAATAGAGAAATTAGTAAGATTTGTATTTTCATCAAAACGTTCATGAAATAAACGAAAACGTTTTCTGATTTTTATAAAAATACATATATACAGACTTACAAAAAGGGGGGGGGGGGGGTAAACGAGCCTCGTTCAATTCTATAAATGTAGAAGTATGCACTTATCTAGTTCGTTATATAACAAGAAAACGAGCATCACATATTTTATTTGTTCCATCTTATTTTCCAGATGTATTATAAAAACAGCTCTTTTTCAATATTCAATTTCGAAATTTTATCGTTTATTTTTGCTTCTAGTCAGAACCTTACGTTTTTTTTTTCTATATAATTTTGAAGGGTATCTGATAAAAACTTCATAATTTTTAACAAAAATCTTTACCATCTATCATGCCTATCGTCAAAGACAAACTGTTAAACTGTCTTATCCCAATTACAATAGGGTTTAAGTTTAAGGAATGACTGTTATATTGTTTCTGTCGTTTCGAAATAACAATAAAAACAAAACGTGGTGCACACCCTAAAATAACACGCTACGCGGGTTATTTGGTGTGCACCACATTTTTATGCTATTTCTTCAAAGACATATTACAATCAGTCCTCTAATTCTTAATTTCATTCTTAACCGGAGTAAAATCATAAAAAATCGTTGATGACGTCACAGTCATATGAAAAATTATGTCTATGAGCTGATAGACAAAACAATGTCAACCAATCAGAAGACGTGTTACATCCGAAATTAAATTATATATTAATAAATACCCTAAGCTGCTTTACACAGGAGCTAGGTATTGTCAATTCACTTAGAAATCTAACATATACCTCGAGGACACTTTTGCAAGTGTCTCGTTTATTGCTCACCAAGTTTTAAACTCACAGGTAAATTCTATGTAACTTCGAAATTATATCCAACATGGATAAATACATCTACTACGCTAAATCATATACTTTGTCGTAAGTCTTGAAGAATTTAGTACACAAACGATCAATTTTATAATTCAGATTTGTTTTGCGAAATGCAGATATCAGCATACTTTGGTTAATATTTTAGTGTAAGCGTGTTTATTTGAAACATTTTGGATTCCAAGCTTTTAGAGTGGTTCGTGTTTTTCATGCTTAAATTTCTATGTAGAGTGTTTTGTACTATTGTGTGGCTGTTTTAAGTTTTAGCCTTATCGTTTTTTGTTCGACTTAGCAATTTTAAAGGCACTTTGGAGTTATGCTCAAAATTAAGTACACTCTTTTGTTTTAAAAGCTTAATGTTCTTTCTTGTTTTTATCATGGTATGGTCGATTTATTTTTATTCAAATTGTCTTCTTTTTTAAATAAAGAAAGAAAGAATAAAACATAAAACATACGCTGTTTTCTGTTTAAATGTTTATAATGATAATTGACATGTATTTAAAATGCACTATTGATATAATGATCAATCTTATCGAATTTACAATGTGTTGTAATTGCTCAGACTTAATTTCCTAATTGTCTGACCTACATGGCATTCAATTGAATAACCATGCGTTATTTCAATTTGTGTTTATTCTATCTGGTGTTTGATAACGTGACCGAGTGATGTCTTTAATCTAGTTGTGTCTCAAATTTGGCAAATGAAATGAGATATGATTTAAAGATACACCTTCTCGTCTACAGCAGATATCTGATCTTGTTTCTCAATTTAAAAAAAAGAATGAATATTGGTTCGATTTGAACTTCGTGTAAATAGCATTCATGCTAATGTGAAACTATCAATGAACCAAGAAATCAGAGTTCTTAATTGATCAGGTATATAAAAAAAAGATTTGGTCTGATTGCCATTGAGACAACTCTCCACAAGAGACCACAATGATAGAACAATTAACATACCGCATAGTCAGTTATAAAAGGCCCCGAAATGAAAACGTAAAAAACAATTCAAACGAGAATAGTAACGGCCTTATTTAAAAAGTAAAAAAAATGAACGAAAAACAAATATGTAACACATAAACAAACGCCATCCACTGAATTCCAGGCTCCTGACTAGTTTGCACTCAATACATTTGTTGTATCTTTGTTGATGTGTTTTCTTTTTTTTTTCTTTTCATCGGAGATTCCAACGTTTATAAGTAATGTACATTCCTGCTCCAATTGCTTGTTTAAACCCTTAAGACAGATAAATTCGAAAAAGTGCTTTAAATAATTTGCCTCATTTCTAGTGTGTCTATTTTACCGTTCCTATACAAATGTATGATAAGGTTATCCTTAAGAATGGAATGTCAATATTTCAGTTTCAGGGGATATTTTTATATTTCAATGATGGTGATAATAAAGAGTTCTAGAAATGAAAGATCCATATGTCAGTTTAAAAAAAACATTTCATTTGGCCATTCCTCAACAAACTTCAAAAATTGGTTCGATGGTAAATACATAGTTATGTACCAGCAAATTGCAAAAAATGTAATTTTTGTTTGACCTTTATAATAGAAGTTAAACAGGCTCCAAATAAAGCGTTATAATAGGCACATTACTAATAATATTAATGTCCTCATGTATTTGTCATGCTATTATTATAGAAATATAATTGTGTATATCAATCAATTTTTCCTTTCTATTTTAGGTGGGCGACAGAGTGGCACTGTCCTCGATTTTTCGTCAATGGCGACACACTTTAAAACAGGAATTCGATACTAGAGTTATTATTTTCTATGATTAAATGTTCTTTTGGACTCGTTATTCGGAAAATGTTAAAAGTGTGCATAGCCATTTGATAAAGGCGAATGATGCTTCAAATTTTAGATTAAAACAAGGATTTTTGTATTTTATCAAATGTAAATTATAGCAAATACTCCAGCAATATTAATGAATTTGAAATACTGTCATGTAAAATAATGGGTTTGCCATAACTGAAAAGGCTGATACTTCCGTTTGCGAGAAACAAAATCATCCTTGAAGAACAATGCATTTTTCACTCTTTCCATTTGTTACAAGCCATCATTTAATATATAAAAAAAATACGAATATTTATTTGATAACGAATAAGACAACTACCAAATAACTTGGCTTTGACAAACTATAAGTCACTACAGAGCCTTCTGTATTAAAAAAAACAAGACACCGCAAAACAACCTCTAAGAAGTGCCGACACAACTGAGTGTCACACAATAAAACTTATGGAAACAATAAACAACAACAGAGTATGTCTTTGAAATTGAAAAAAAAACATTACTGCATAATCTTTTTGAAACAATAATAAGTTATTTAATTCAATTCCGCAGACATGCTTTTGTTTCAATGATACAAACCAAAACAAACTAACGTTACTCGGTCGACACCCGGTTTCGAATGCCTTGTATTGTATTATTTTTCTTCTTTTTTTTTTTGGCTCTTTATAATAAAGTTGAGAATGGAAATGGGGAATATGTCAAAGAGACAACAACCCGACCATACAACAGACAACAGCAGAAGGTCCCCAATGCAGCGAGAAATTCCCGCACCCGGAGGCGTCCTTCAGATGGCTCCTAAACAACTATATACTAGTTCAGTGATAATGAACGCCATACTAAACTCCAAATTGTTCACAAGAAACTAAGATTAAAGACTAACGAAGGCCAGAGGCTCCTGACTTTGGACAGGCGCAAAAATGCGGCGGGGTTAAATATGTTTTGGGGATCTCAACCCTCCCCCTATACATCTAGCCAATGTAAAAAAGTAAACGCCTAACAATACGCACACTAAAATTCAGAAGAAAAGTCCGAGTCTGATGTCAGAAGATGTAACCAAAGAAAATAAATAAAATGACAATAATACATAAATAACCACAGACTATTAGCAGTTAACTGACATGCCAGCTCCAGATTTTAATTAAACCGAGTATCATCATATGAATATCAGGCACAATCCTTCCCGCTAGGGGTTTAGTTTCATACCATCATAACATATGTGAGAAGAACATAACCCGTGTCATGCCAACAACTAGTTTTTAAATAAATGTGTTCAGTTCGGATGCAAAGATATATATATATAAGCAAATCAATATTAACGCCAAAATATGCAATCATTTATTACCTGACAACAGTATCGTAACTATATTCCTTCATGATAATTCTATTTAAAGGTTTTGTGAGCTTCTGTGGTGAATACTGACATTTTCGTGCTTTTTAAAGAATATTTCCATAAAGTATTGGATGTGAAATATCTGAACGTATAAGAAGTCTGCATGTTGAGCTATATTTACGAATGATGTCTATATTTTAAATGGATTAATGAGACTGAGAAATTAGTAAACTATCGTTAGAAGAAAAAAGTAAGATGCAAGAAATCTCACTTCATTGTTTACTCAGTGGGAATCTTATTTGTTTAAAACAAAGCTGAAACCATGGTGTCTTTAATTTAATTTAATTTTCATCTGGCTTGAAACGTTTGGTAAAAAGACATTGTCATCATAGCCCTAATGGAGCGTTATAGATATGCGGTAACTGCGGGTGTGTTTATACTTCATTAGTGGTGCGATTCAATCTAAGCATAAGGATCAGTAAAACATTGCAATATATTCTAATAAAATGTTCAGTTTGTGAATAATAACCTTATTTTATATCCAATCAAATATCAACTACCAATAAAATTGAAATAATGCAGAAACTTTGCGTTTTTCTCTTAATGTAATGGCATGGAAAAACCAAAATGTGATAAATATCACGCTTTCGGCAGAATATGACGTCAACAACTTGAATAAATGCTGATTTCCTTCCATTTTTATATAGTGCAATGATGCTTTAAACATATTATGTGAACCTTCATTGTATAAAGATATGTTAAATGTGCAATCAATACTTCTGTTATCGTCGACATTTACGGCCGTAAAGCATGATTTATAATAATTATGATTTGAATTATTCTGTTTGTGCGTTTATAATACAGAAAACACTTGTAATCAAATATAGAAATCTATGTAAAATGCCGCAAACATTTTAGTAAACGATGGTCTGAAAAATTACGATAATAAAATCTTTGAACCATTTTATCATTTCAATACACAATCACACCGTAATTTCTCTGTTGTATTTATCCTTGTAAAACTTTGTTTATATGTCCCCTTTGTCCATCTATCAGACGTTAATGAATATAAAATGGTAACTCTCTTATCAAAGTTTGGCATATACAAAATAACATATTAAACAGTTTAACTGTTCTACATTTAATCATGCAACAGCCTTAGTTGTTCTATATGTTCTCTGTCCAAATCTAAAGACACAATCATATAAATAATGTCATTCAGTAGATATATACATTGTATCAAGCCAATAGCATACATAATAGAATAGATTTCAGTCTGATACAAAGTGAAATATATAGTGATGTCATATTTTTGTTTAAAGTATTCATAAAATACATGAGTCAGAAAAAAGTAAAATCACATAAATACTGAACTCTGAAAATTCAAAAAGGAAAGCTCCCTAATCAAATGGCAAAATCCAAAGTTCAAACACCTCAAACGAATGGATAACAACTGTCATATTCCTGACAGGCATTTTCTTATGTAGAAAATGGTGAATTGGACCTGGTTTTACAGCTAGCTAAACATCTCACTTGTATGACAATGAAAGAACCACAATCTATATAGTATTTCCCAAACGAAAACGGGTTTTATTGATAACAACAATTTAACCGCCATTTAAAGCATGTTATACTTGGACATTGCATTACACGCCAATGTTTGTTTTGACATATAAATTTGGTTAAGGACAATATAAGTTATTTCAAAAAGAAATGTTGGTACTGTTTCTATTAATCCAAAAGGACCCTGGCCTCATAACTGTTCGCAAACTCTTGGTCAACAGCAACCTAATGACGGATTCAACAATACTCCATGAGCTTTAAGTTAGTAAAAATCCTTAAGTTAATAGTATCCGGATTTATTTCATTAAAAGTAAGATAATGAGAGATTCTTCAATATAAAGCATTTGTACCGGATATATAACTTGTAATAGAAAAGACAAATGGTTAAAATATGCTAAAGGACACTTATCAACATTACATCGACCTACTTTATAGTTTTGTCAAATCGCTCTTTCTTTTTTATTTCGTTATGAAAGTACCGTAAATGTGAATGCCGATATGGAGAGTAATAGGATAACCCATATACAAAAGGAGAATCAATATATGGAACCATCATAACAGATAACTTCATCATACAAAAATATGTTCATCGACGTAAATTCCTCAACAAGCAAATGTAAAAATGATGTTTAAAGATTTCTTATCAGACCAATATATGTAGAAGACTTTATAAAACAACTAGAGAATACCACGTGATATAAGAGAGAGTAGAAATACCACGTGATGTAAGAGAGAGTAGAAATACCACGTGATGTAAGAGCGAGTAGAAATACCACGTGATGTAAGAGAGAGTAGAAATACCACGTGATGTAAGAGCGAGTAGAAATACCACGTGATGTAAGAGAGAGTAGAAATATACCAAATGAACATTCAAACCCATCAATCAAAAGTAACATGACAAGGTCATGGCTGAAAGAGAGCAATAGATTTAGACAAACGACAGTTTATAAAACTCAACATATAAAACTTACGACTGAGCAACTTCAATCACTCCCTAATCGGTGGAAGTTATCCATGATGCCCGGGAAAGGTGAGGAAACACTGCACCACATATGACATGGTATGGCTAACATCACATTCAGTTATGTCATTCATCGAGTTTGACATGTGTGGTCTTAATTTTTCTAATTGAAATATAATCATCTAGTGTTATATCGTTTGACAACACGAAAGCCTTTTTGTTAATCAGGTGGCTGTTACGATGATGAATATATCATATGCCCTGTAACCGGCGAGTGTTAAGCTTTCCTCAGGTAAAGTCTTCTTAAAAATTAACTCATCATGAATACCAGGATTAAAATTTTGAAATTGCGTCAGACGCGCATTCGTCTACAAAAGACGTATCAGTAAAGCTTATATCAAACAAAAGTAAAAGGCCCAAATAAAGTACGAAGTTGAAGAGCATTGAAAACCAAAAATTCCTAAACCTTTTCCAAATACAGATATGGTAATCTATTTTTCTTGAAAAAAGCTATTTAGAATGTGTACATGCTCTTCGTGTCTACAAAATGCTTATATTCACAACCATGTATACAAGTTAAACCCCTTAGAGACTTGTATCTAGTTGATTAACTGTAAAACATATTCTGTTCATAAATATTCATTTAATATTTGCCACCTGAAGTCAATGAAAATCTAACAAAAATATAACTTCCCCTAATAGTTAATTTAATACGGAAGTGTGTTTTAGCAAAGGTTTCATCGTGTCTTCACCGACTAACGTCACAAATAATCTATCATTTTTCTTATAAAATGTCAGTTAAATAGTTATCTATATTTCGGATACATTATAGGAAAACAAAGAAACAGGGGTCACGTCCATGACTGAAAGTCAGTACATTCACAGCAAAATAAGAGAAAACAACCACACACACAAAATACAAAGGAGCAGTGCATTATTTGTTGTTCTTCATATAAAATCCAAGTGAGGCTGAAACACGAAGCACGAAACTCGGCGGAATTCTTTGCAAATATACTTTGGATAGACTTTGTAAGATGTAAACTCACCTTATCGGTCAAAAATTTACATACTCGAATGAAGTTCATATTTAAAACAAAATATTTGTTCAAGTATAACTATGTGACAATAATACCTGTCGATAAATTCATTTTCATGTAAATATAAGATACAAAAAGGAACAATATAGTAGATTTTATATGAATCAGTTTTCATTATGCTTACAGGTTACAGTGGAGATCAGTTCTAACCTCTCATAAATTCTGTCAGAATCTGTCAGGAGAACTGTTCTAGAACAGTATGTAGAACTGTCAGCCTGACACCTTTTAGTCAGTTCTAGGTTAGAACTGTTCTAGCTAGAACTGATTTGGTCAGTTCTACCTAGAACTGATTTGGACAGTTCTAGCTAGAACTGATCCTGACAATTCTACCCTAGAACAGTTTTAGACAGTTCTAGCTAGAACTGACCAAATCTTTGGTCAGTTCTACTTCTAGAACAGTTCTACGGTTAGAATTGATTTCAAACTCTACGGCTAGAATTGATTTATAAATTCTACGGCCAGAATTAATTTATAAATTCTACGGCTAAAATTGATTTATAAATTCTACGGCTAGAATTGATTTATAAGTTTCAAGAAATATTTGTCTTAATATAAAGGCTTCGGCAAAATAGCGATTAATATTATATAGAATTTTGCTATTTTGCCGGTTTTATTTCAGATTTATAATCGGCAAGAGAACATGTTTAACCCCGCCATATTCTGCATGTATGTGCCTGTTCCAAGTCAGGAGCCCGTAATTCAGTGATTTTACATAAATTAGGCCGTTAATTAGTATTAGGGGGGGGGGGGGGGTATTATTTGAATTGTTTTACATTTGTTATTCTGGGAGTCAGGATGGCTCGTTATCACATAACAAAATTATCTGACCTCATTAACCAAATGTAATATCTGTTAACGAGTAGTTTTCATACCTCGGACGGACCTGTTTAACAAAAATCTTTTGACCACATCAATCTAAACTGACATTATTTGCTCTTTCTTTCTGCAAATCTATATAGCTGCACAGTACTTCAGTTTTAATTTTAGGTCAAGAGGGACTGTACTATACAAGTTACAGCAATATTGGAAAACAATTTTGTTCCCATCAATTTATAGTGCCAGCATGCAGGGGCAGATCCAGCCATTCTAAAAAAGGGGGGGGGGTTTCCAACTATAAAACTCCTGACCCCCCCCCCACCCTTGATCTGCCAATGAGCATGTCCTCTTTTTATTCAAAATATTGAATCATAAACAAATATCAGTAGTTTTCATACTTCAGACTGAGTCGTATAATAAAATCTTTTGACCGCATCAACCAAAACTTACCATATTTGCTTTTTTTATATGTAAATCTAAATAGCTGCACAGTAGTTCAGTTATAATTTTAGGTCAAGAGGGACTGTCGTATATAAATAACTACAATATTGGAAATCAATGACCACAATTTTTTTTCTCGCATCAATTGAGAGTGCCAGCATTTCCTATTTTTATTCAAAATATCGCATCAGAAACAAATATCAGTAGTTTTTATACCTCAGACTGACAGTAACATGTAATCATGTAACAAAATTATTTGTCTGCATCAATCAAAACTGACCATATTTGACCGCATCAACCAAAACTGACCATATTTGACCGCATCAACCAAAACTGACCATATTTGACCGCATCAACCAAAACTGACCATATTTGCTCTTTTTTATGTCACTCTTATAGTCGCATAGTAAATCTGTAATATTTTTATGTAAGGATGGATTGTAAAATCATGAAAATACAAATGATAGAAATATTGGAACACAATGCTACCTAATTTCATTTGCATCAATTTAGAATGCCAGCATGTCCTCTTTATATTCAAAATATTGCATCATACACAAATATCAGTAGTTTTCATACCTCAGACTGACTGGTATAACAAAATAATTTGTCCACATCAACCAAAACTGACCATATTTGCACTTTATTATGTACATGATGTCAATCTTAATAGCCGCAAAGTAAATCATGTATATTTTTATATCGGGATGGATTGTTTAATATAAATGAAAGCAATATTGGAAAATAAAATTATGCTCACATCAGTTTATAGTGCCAGCATGTCCTCTTTTTCATCAAAATTTTGAATCGTAAACTAATTTCAGTAGTTTTGATATCTCAGACTGACTCCATGAATATAACAAAATTATTTGTCCGCATCAACCAAAACTGACCATATTTGACAGCATCAACCAAAACTGACCATATGTGACAGCATCAACCAAAATTGACCATAATTACACTTTGCTATGTAAATCTTAATATATATATAGCCGCATACTAAATCACTTATAGTAATACATATTACGATGGATTGTATAATTCAAATGACAGCAATATTAATGAATATTGGAACACATTGGCTACAACAAAATTTCCACATCAATTTAGAATATCAGCAAGTCCTCTTTTTATTCAAAATATTGAATTGTAAACAAATTTCAGTGGTTTCGATATATCAGACTGAGTGAGAATTGTTTTAACAAAATTATTTGACCGCATCAACCAAAACTGAACTTATTTACACTTTATCATGTAAATATACATGTATATGGCCTCATTGTAAACATGGTAAACCAATATTATTTCTATGTGAGGACGGATCGTATGATAAAAATGACGCCAACTTTGAAACACAATACACCTTATCGCTAATCCTGGCTGACCCGGCCTCTTGAACTTTTGAAGCATACCCCTAACAATGACTTTTCCATTGTGGCGTCAGATATTTTGTTTTAAGACGTCAAAATTTTACAGGAACCTGTGTGATATCCAGTAATGGCAGACAAATAGCGACAAGGTGTATTTATACCACATCTAAGAATTTAGCGCGCCGTTATTTCCTCTCTGTATCCATAATAATGAACCGTCATTAAAAATTCTAAAGTGACTTTTTAACATGTTTAAGTCAGTAGTTTGTGATGGGTTTTTTTTTTAAACAAAACAATTTAATGGCATCATCCAACACTCACATGACTGATTCATATACTTTATTTTAAAAATAAAATAAAAAGTACATGTATGGGAAGTGCTCTTCTTGGAATAGAATACTGTTAATATAATTTGAAGAAGGCAAAGAAAAATGCATGATTTTCTTTGTAGCCGAACGTCCAGGGGCAAATGTTTCATTCATGTTCAGATCCAGTATATTTTTCTGAGTTGCAGACTCCCAGATATCATTTATATTCGTTATGGATAAGTCTGGCTAAATTGACGAGATGGTGCAAATGTATAGTTTGTTTACGTTGTACAACACTTTTTTCATTAATATCCCATAATTCATCCACTGTACAATTTTCGTTTAAACATTTGTCAAAACAGAATCTTAAATGAATGTAAATCCAAGGCAAACAAGGTAAATTACGATTAAAATTCCATGAATTAAATGAAGAGTTTTATTTAGAAAGAGATTGTTAAAAACGGGGAACGAAGAAACGTAAACAATGATGTTTCCGTATGCAATCTTATAAAAATATTTCTCCGATGAGTTGGGTAACCTTCTATTCACTTCGATATTTGTACATGTAACGTAATAAAAGTTGTTTGATCAGTACAAAATATAGAAAATCTGCTATTTAATATATAGCAAAGTAATTGGAAGTGATTTATTTCTTCTAAATTCTAAAGTGCCCTTACTGCAGTGACGTCATTTAGAACTGTTCTACAGTCCTGACTGATTTAGTCAGTTCTGCTGACAGTTCTACGGTCAGAAGTGATTTGGACAGTTCTACCTAGAACTGATTTAGACAGTTCTACCTAGAACTGATTTAGACAGTTCTACCCTAGAACTGATCCTGACAGTTCTACCTAGAACTGATTTAGTCAGTTCTACCTAGAACTGATTCTGACAGTTCTACTTAGAACAGTTCTAGGGTAGAACTGTTCTAGGTAGAACTGTTCTAGGACAGATAAGAACAGTTCTATGACAGAATATTCTGACAGTTCTAATGAGAGGTTAGAAGTGATCTCCACTGTATATTAACAATTTCTTAAATATACATGCCATGTTTTATTTTGTTATATCATACGTGTTGTTATCTATAGTTGAATACTAATTTTAAAGCATTACAAAAACAACACTTTATACTGTGGACTGCAATATTTATTCACTCTCGAGCTCAATATATCAAGTTATTAGGATTTAAAATGCTCAGTAAATCTCGCAATTCATGGAGAGAGGTGGTATAAGGACCCTTTATCTTATTTTATGAAACACGAGAGAAAGAAACATCCTTCCACATTCTATCTTTGACTGTCCTAAGTCAACAGATTGTTATTCAGTAGTTGTCGTTCGTTAATGTTTATTATATTTGTTTTTGGCAATATTTATATCGGTTTTTCTTTGGAATAGATTGTTTTACATTTGTCCGGCGGAATATTTTATGCTTACTGTGGGGTATGGTTTTTGGTGATCTTTAAAAGTAGAACGGTGACCTAAAGTTGTTAACTTCTACATCATTCGATCTGAGGCTAACGTTGTTCCATCAACAATCATACCACATCTTTTGAGGATGTATTCTTCTGACGTTTCAGTCTCATTCAGTCTCATTGAAATCTCGTTCTGAAATTATTTAAAAACATGGGTCACACGTGAAAAATAGCAATGAATTTGATAAATATCATAATCAAACTTAACTCTATGAAAAAAATGTGCATATCCATTAAGTAGTCTTCGAGTAATAAAATTTTCAAGTTTTATTACTAATCTAGTCAGTCTTTTTAGCCAACAGTTAGAGAAAATGGATGAGGGGTACAAAAAACGATTTTTAACTAAGACATGAACATCCAATATAACTTTTTCTTTTCAAATTTCTCAAAAATGTATTGTTTTCAATCATTTATAACAAAGAAGTTGAAATAAGGGAGCTACCATTTGATTTTATGGGGGGCTAGGATGAAATTTGAAAAAAATAGGCAGGACAGAAGTTTTGAGTAAAAAAAAGGCAGGATGAGAAACTTGTTAAAAAAAAGGCAGGATGACAATTTGTGTAAAAAAAGTCAGGATAAACTAGTAAAAAAAAAGGCAGGACCGAATAGAGTAAAAAATAAAAAGGCAGGACAGAGATTACAACTAAAAAAAAGCAGGACAAAACCAAAAATTCCTAAACCTTTTCCAAATACAGATATGGTAATCTATTCTTCTTGAAAAAAGCTATTTAGAATGTGTACATGCTCTTCGTGTCTACAAAATGTTTACATTCACAACCATGTATACAAGTTAAACCCCTTAGAGACTTGTATCTAGTTGATTAACTGTAAAACATATTCTGTTCATAAATATTCATTTAATATTTGCACCCTGAAGTCATGAAAATCTAACAAAAATATGACTTCTCCTAATGGTTAATTTATTACGGAAGTGTGTTTTAGCAATGGCTTCATCGTGTCCTCACCGACGAACGTCACAAATAATCCATCATTTTTCTTATAAAATGTCAGTTAAATAATAATCTATATTTCGGAAACATTATAGAAAAACAAAGAAAAAGGGGTCCCCATCCATGGCTGAAAATCAGTACATTCACAGCAAAACAAAACCGAAAACAACCACACACAAAATACAAAGGAGCAGTGCATTATTTGTTGTTCTTCATATAAAATTCAAGTGAGGCTGAAACACGAAGCACGAAACTCGGCAGAATTCTTTGCAAATATACTTTGGATAGACTTTGTAAGATGTAAACTCCCCTTATCGGTCAAAAATTTACATACTCGATTGAATTACATATTTAAAACAAAATATTTATTCAAGTATTACTATGTGACAATAATACCTGTCGATAAATTCATTTCCATGTAAATATAAGATACAAAAAGGAACAATATAGTAGATTTTATATGAATTAATTTATCAGTTTTCATTATGCTTACAAATTGTGTTTACAATTTCTTAAATATACATGCCATGTTTTATTTTGTTTTATCATATACTTAGCATTGATATGATACCTTTTGCATATGTGTAATGAGCGGAAGTACACAAGCCATAATTTCCCACCCGGGTTGATAACCCATATCATGTGCATCTCGTGCGCAAAACCCATAATAGTGCCTCTCGTGCAAGTTACTTCCGGTGTTTCCGTTATCGGTTGTTTACTTTTCCATTGTGACGTCAGATGTTTTTTATGACGACGTCAAAATTTACGGGAACTGTTATGGGGATAGTTTAATACTTGCTAACAAATGCCATTGACAATTATGAATCATTTTATAGTACAACAAACATGGACTAGTAATGATCATAAAACTTTTCCAAATTTTCAATGTTTCAAAATGCCTCTATAGGAAATGTTACCATACATATATAAGGAGGTAGTGATGCTGTTGTTGGACAATTATAGTATATTTGATTCATGTATCCGTCTCGGGCTGATATGGGGGTCTCGGGATGATACCCAGGCTGATATGGAAAAGGCCATGTATTAATCTCTATATATCATATTTGTTGTTATCTATTGTTGAATACTAATTTTAAAGCATTACAAAAAACAACACTTTACACTGTGGACTGCAATATTTATTCACTCTCGAGCTCAATATATCAAGTTATTAGGATTTAAAATGCTCAGTAAATCTCGCAATTCATGGCGAGAGGTGGTATAAGGACCCTTTATCTTATTTTAGGTTACACGCGAGAAAGAAACATCCTTCCACATTCTATCTTTGACTGTCCTAAGTCAACAGATTGTTATTCAGTAGTTTTCGTTCGTTAATGTTCAATCGACAATCATACCACATCTTTTGAGGATGTATTCTTCTGACGTTTCATTCTCATTATGTCTCACTGAAATCTCGTTCTGAAATTATTTAAAAACATTGGTCACACGTGAAAAATAGCAATGAATTTGATAAATATCATAATCAAACTTAACTCTATGAAAAAATTGTGTATATCCAATAAGTAGTCTTCGAGTAATACAATTTTGAAGTTTAATTACTAATTTAGTCAGTCTTTTTAGCCAACATTTAGAGAAAATGGATGAGGGGTACAAAAAACGATTTTTAACTAAAACATGAACATCCAATATAACTTTTTCTTTTCAAATTTCTCAAAAATGTATTGTATTCAATCATTGATAACAAAGAAGTTGAAATAATATGCATTTTGTTTTTTTAAACTGAGAAAAATCACAAATTTAAAAAATTGACAACATGGTAAATTTGACACGAAAAAGCATCAAAATATGATAAAACTTTCTTATAACACCTACTTATAGTTTTTTTTTTTCTTTAGTTGAATTTATTCAGATTGGTCCACTTCATCTTTATTAGTATGACAAAAAGTTTAATTGTGGAACTGTGATTTTTTTTTTTCACGATAATAGCCCAAAGATGTGTAAAAATTGATGAAAAATAGGAAAATTATCAAAATTGTGTACTTTGAAAGGGCCGTAGCAGAAAAAGAAGTGCAGCACCATATGATTTTTTTCTTCACTAATTACAGTGCTATAATCCAAAAAATCAGGTTTAGTAAAAAATTTGAATCTAGAAATTGTTGGCTCCTCAGAGGTGTACATCCTTAAGGTGGTTTTTTTTTCGTCAGACATATGTTTTTAAATAATGTTATATTCAATGTGGTGAAACTACCGCAAACATTCTAGCAGCAGCGTTGTTTTTTTTTTACATCGCTCTAGATTATTATATCTGTATACTTTAAGCGTTTTTTTTTTTTTTTTTTTTTTTTTTTTTTTTATATATAAAAATATAAAATGGAAAATGTTGTGTGTTCAAATATTAACATGAGCAAAGGAAAAAATCTCATATAAAATCAGCGCTTTTTTTAAAAGTCAAATCGAGCTCCTAAGATAGTTAAGAACCTTTATTCTAGATTTCGTCAAAATGAATCAAGATTTAATGTACAATGATAAACGGAACAACGGAAACAAGGCATTTCAATACTCAAGTTCTGCGTCGCGACAGAAACAAGATAGACACAAGGTCAAAAAGTTCGGAGCAAATATTACAAAAGCAGCCTTATTCAGGCGGAAACCCAGTTGAAATAGAACAAATGCGATACATGCTTACTGTAATGTTTACTTTAGTAACAAACATTTCAAAAGTAAATAGAAACGAATAAAACGACAATTTTCTTTCAATTACGAAGGGTTTTATTTTAAAAGCACCATTTGCATAAGTTTTCAATTTATCTATTTCATAGTAATTCAGAACAATTAGATATCAAGTCGACGACATGGTATCTATCAAGTTACTTGTAGAAAATGCATAACCTCCAATTTAAAAAAAAAATACCATGGACGAAGAACTTATCAATCTATTAGTTCAGTAACTTTTGTGTCTGCCCTTCCATTATGTGACTCAAAAGAAAATCGAGTGCACCTTTTATATGTTAGGGCGTGTTTGAGGTGTATATTTTGTTTTTACAACGTACAAAGCAAGAGTATTTGATGTATCATCTCGCTCCAGATTCTATCATTTTTATATATCAAAGCTACAGTTTGACTTTGTAACATAAAAAAAAATCAGAGTACAAAAAGATGAAATTTATGGGTCAATTGAAATACCTATCTAATGAATCACAAAAATAGAGTACATGTAGGTGTGTTCAAATAGCTATTCTATGCATATCTTCGAGAAAAAAAATTGTGTGTGATATCTAGGGTTTATAATCTTCAACCACTGAAATCTTTTAGTCTGCCCTTCAACAAAATATTTAATTAGATTTTTTTTTAAATGTTTAAGAATTTTCGAAAATTCCACCTAACAACAGATCAGACAACAGTTTTTTTTTTTTGTTTTTTTTTTTTTTTTTTAATCAATGCAGAAAATATCATTAACTGATGCTCATTAGCTAGTAGATTATGACATTTGTCTTTAAATATGCAACTGACATATAAGGATCGTAATGGTGCTATGTTGATAAATTTATCGGTTTTCAAGAGCAAAATTCGCAGCAATCCCTACAATGGCTTCCCGCTCTGCGATTGTGAAAATGAACTGGCGTAATGGGGAGATAATTTTGAGGAAGTAGAATTCTGACTGTATTGGCTTTTAATAGATCATTGTATTATTGATAAGATCAATTGTACTGTTGGTATACAAGTTTAGTAGCTGTTTCAGAAAATTTTTAAAATTGCAGATAGCATAATAAAAACAAATTCAATAAAAATGCCTTCAAGGTCCCTTCAAGGACATTGAAGGACACAGGACACAAGATCCCATATAGCTTGATTTCCTGTAGTTATTTGTCAAGAAAGTTTGGTTTAAACATTTCTATTAATTAACGCAAAGAGCAAAGCGTGTTTCTAGTTACAGTACATAACAAGAACTCTATCCATTTGTCTATAAAACCTTGTCCTTCTAATAACATTAGATAAAATAAAGATTTGTAAGATATCCAATCAAGGAATTGAGAGATGGAAACATATTTAACGATTGACCGAACAGTAAACTTAGTTTTTCTAAATAACAAGTAACGCTGTTGTTCGGTCAAGGGTTATTCTTTTTATTAACTTGTCAAGTACTAGTAGTATGCCGTCGTCTACGTTCTTGAAAAGTCAAATAGCAAAACCCGATTTGGTTATAGGGATAATTATCTAAGCAAAGTTTGATTACATTAGATTAAATAACGATTAGTAGAATCAATGTGTTTAAAGACCGACCATATTAAACGATTGACCAAACAGTCAACTTAGTAATTAATAAAAACACGTAACGTTGTTGTTCGGTCAAGAGTTATCTATACTATTAAACGAGAAGACCTCATTTTGTGTGTCGGTTCTCTTCCTTCCACGATTTAATTATCATGACTCTGTGTTCTATAGGTAACATACATAGTCGCATTTGTCATTCATTCTTATGATTATTCAGATTGCAGTGGCGGATCCAGAAATTTTCATAAGTGGTGGCCCACTGACTGACCTAAGAGGGGGCCCGCTCCAGTCACGCTTCAGTGATTCCCTATATAAGCAACCAAATATTTCCCAAAAAGGGGGGCCCGGGCCCCCTGCCCCCCCCCCCCTAAATCAGATATATTTGGAGAAAAACGACAAAAAAGGAGTCCGGATATTGATTCCGACATTAAACTGACTTTTAGTCATGATAGATAAGACTTCCGGTTTGAAGCATCCACAAGGGAAAACGGTAGTATTTAATTTTCCCAGCATTAGGTTGGTCTTTTTTGTACCCAAGGCAGGTGAAGGGAGTCAAATCAGGAGCGCTGTGATTGGATGTAAGGGTACAATATATTTTTTTATTTATCTATGAATAACTGCAGTGTGTATATTTACATTATAAATTTTGAAATATTTTCTAGAGAATTATTCGAAAAGACTTGCAAAATTTCATTTTGGTGCAAAATGACGGTGGGCATGGATAACATAAACAAGCTCCGTTTGACGTTGGTCATGATACTATATGGCTTTAATTTTTAAAATACAATAATAAAGTACTAACACAACATAATATATCTGTTTTTATCTTAAAAAGTGGTAAATTTAGAAAATGTTAATATTGTCACCTATGGCAGAATAAATAGTACCGTTTTCCCACAAGTACAACCAATCATATGATAGATAACAAAAATGAAAAATAGATAAGCCAATCAGAGCGTTCTCCATATCATGGTGTTTAGATCACAAGAACCACAACTATTTATCTCCTTAGATCGCGTTTATCTACACGTAAACTACGATTATACTACTTTAATAAATAGAGACTCTCTGTATTCTGTCTACTGTTTGAAATGTTTACTTTTTAAAAGGGTCATACCAGTTGCATATAATTGAAATAAGTAAAACATGTGGAAACAAGAATGTGTCCGTAGTACACGGATGCCACATCGGCACTATATTTATTGAGTCGAGTTGATTGTACTTCAACTTCATCAAAAACTACCTCGACCAAAAACTTTCACCTGAAGCGGGACAGACGGATGGACAAACGAACGCACGAACGCACGGATGCACAGACTAGAAAACATAATGCCCATAAATGGGGCATACAAATTTGTTGTTCAAAGTGAAAGCAGTGATTTGGCAAAAATGAAAGTATGGTAGAGATTAGAGGGGGGGGGGGGGGGGGCAGGACCTTTTTCAGGACGTCGGGATCGATTGTTTTTAAGCTCGGGATTTGGGGATTGATCATTACGGGATTTCGGGTTATGAATTTTTTTAAATTCTACATCTCGGGTTTCATGTTTTTAAGCCCGGGATTTCTGTATCAGAGCCCCTCCGACCACCCCTCAAATTAACCTTAGTCGGTCTTTTATAATAGATCCATATCCTACCATTGACATGTTAATAAGGCTCTCAAAAGAAAATGGATTGTCCTAGAAGCATATTTCATTAGACTAATAATGGTCTTTATATAAGTAGTAACATTTATTTCATGTTTGAAGCGGTGCAAATTTTAAATTCAATCGACTTTTACCAAAAGATGCATTGTAGCAAAGGAGAAGAATAATTATGGTCTGAGGCCAGAAACACGAAAATAATTAAATTTAACAGAAAGGAAACAAATATCGGACTTTGGAAAAAGGGAGAGGGCTTTTGATACCTTTTAGGAAATTCTCCATACATAATATCTTTTACAAAACATCATCCTACAACAGTTCACAAGCTTTACACTCTGTATATATGCCCGTGATTTCGCGGGTGTGTTCTAGTTATTTTTATTTACCAAGCATTTTTGAGTAGTATGCGGTCTTCCAATATCTTGAATCGTAAAAAAAAAAGCAGAACACGATTTTTTCAATATTGATAGTTAGTTTATCAAATTTTGAGAAATAAAAGTAAAATCACAAAAATACTGAGTTCCGAGGAAAATTGAAAACGGAAAGTCCCTTATCAAATGGCAATATCAAAAGCTCAATAGATAAAAGAAGATGTTGTATGCGTGCCAATCAAACCAATCAAACACATCAAACTAATATATAACAACTGTCATATTCCTAACTTGGTACAGACATTTACTTATGTAGAGCATGCGCGATTACAGCTGGTATCATAGTTAGCTAAACCTCTCACTTGTATGTCGCATCAAATGTCATTATATTGAACAGTAGATGCACTCTGTGTGGTAGCCAGAAAATACGGACTTTGGAATTCGAATACCCAACTATATAATGATTTATTCGATATGACCGTCAGTTCTTATAAATAATGTTATGTAACATTGAAAAAAAAATAAGCGTTTTATGTTTCATGGGTTTTCGTATGAGATACTGCTATTATAGCGAATATTTATTTTACATCAAAAATATCAAAATATGTGTCCCTCCGACACAGCAGGTGTTGACACATGTGTCCCTGCAGGAACAAGAAGGTTAAATGACGAACATTTTGTGATGTTTCGATCACTAACAGCTATTTTTTTCATAATTCTTTTATGATTGTGCATTTTAGGGTTTACACTTATATGATTGATAACGTAGGATTTTGGTAGGTCCTCTTGACGTGCTTTGTTTTTCGATAGAAGGCGTTGACGGAACAGATTTTGTACCCAATGTAAACAAGATGTCGTCGACGTTAAAAATATTTATTTTAACTTCCCATTCATTGTTAAATTAATATAAAAGCATTAATTTTAATCATAGTTAGATATTTTTATCGTTTACTTTTTATCAGATAGCAAATTACCTTGAATACATTTTTTTTTTTTTTTTGTGCTAACCAAAAAACCTATTCATGCACCAGTCCAATTCAATGGCACAACCAGACATTTTCCGTGTGATAGCTGTTACGAGTTGGCAGATTAAATTCCTTATCTTCAAGTTTAAAGAATTATAAGGATTCATGGCCTTTAGGAAGGAATTATTTTGTGTATAAACTGGACCAATCACAGCCATATCATGAAAGTCCAGGATCTTTTATGTGCTTGCGAATGAATTGGTCAAGTTTATTCACCAACAGAATCTTCTCATGCTGAGTTCACACGTAATTCGAATTCGATTCGCATTAACTTATTCGAATTAATTTAATCCGCATTCGAAACGTTTTACGCCCTAACGTCAATTCTAATTTGAACTACAATGCGCGTCCGCTTTACTGTCCAAACGACGTTAACTTTTAATTCGTATTCCTAAAAGCGTATTTCTAATGCGAATTAGATAATTCGAATAAGCCGATTCGAATCAATACGAATTAAAAAAGTAGAGTGTGTTAACGCGATTTGTGAATTCAATTCGCATTCGATTCGAATTAAATGTCCATGTGAACGAGGCATCAAAAAGCGCTTAATCCTAGTATATATATTTACATAATGTTGTCACTAAGTTTGTTATGTAAACACATGCAAATCATACTACACCCAATATCATGTAAAAAGTGTGAAATAAAAAAAAAATGTTCTTTTCTTCAATTAACTAATCAGCATTTAGGGTCAAAATAAGGCATGCTTATAAAGGTAATTGTCATCAATATTGCACATGCAATTTATCTAAAATTCATAAAAGGTATCATTAACATTGCACAACCAATTTGTTAAAAAAATCTTTCAAAAATCATCGATCTTGCTACCTCAAGATCGCAGAGACGTCTTTCCAATGCTATTAGTTTATACATCTGTCTTCATGAAGCTAAAAACCAAATATGAATTATATTATTAAATTTGTCCGTTGCTAGTATAACCGATATATCATATTACCAGCAATAATGGTTCATAACAGAAATAGATCAAAATAAATACAATTATGACGTCACTGGACGCAGACAAACACATCAAAACCCATTAAAATTGGAACGAAATTATTGTCAACATTAAAATTAGCCAGAGTCATCTTATATTACTTCTTTCTGAGGGAAATTAATAGAAATTAGCTGTAATTTGACTTTGATTACGAATAAGAGAAATGATTTATGAACTATGAATTATGTGAATTTTCTTGATATATTTCATTATTGGACATTTCTATGACAACCCGGAAGATTGGCGTATAATTTCATTTGATTTGAACAGAAGATAAAGAACGACTTATTTTCTATGGGTTTATAAATAATATAAATATATTGTTAAGAACACAGCACTATAATATCCGTCTGTGGGTTTTAAAAGAGTTTGACGTTATTTCTGTCTACTCGGATTTTCAAAGGACAATTTTTGAATTGGATATATATTATATAGATGTATGAGTGCCAACGAGACAATTGTCGATCCAAATCACAATTATATGTCTGTTAATATACAATTCAATTTCTAGTGTACTGTAATGAAATCCTGAAGAACTGAAGTTGAAGAAAATAATAATTGTTAGTTTCATAATCAAATATATTGTAATGGCTAAATTATTTTTTTTATCTTATCAAACAAAGTTATTCAATTATTTAACTGTCCATCTGGATTTCAAGCTACAAGTTAAATTGGAATCGCTAATGTTATTTAACAGCTTTTGGGGAAATATAATTACTTTGTAAACATGTTAAGGACAGACTTATAACTTCCTTGGTGTTGGGTGATTTTTGCTGTCCGAAATTAAAAAAAAAAAAAATCCAGAATAAAGGTTTAAGAAAACTAAGTAAAATAGTGAAATGAGGACTTATACAGTGACTTTTAAATACACCATTATTTCTATAACAGTTAAATACACTACGTACTTCGGTATGTTTATGGAAATAAATACCGACCTGGGCCGTGTCAACGAAGCTGTTCTAGGACTAGGACATGTCTTATGATGGTCTTATGACAAATCTTAGTCTTAAGTCAGGTTAACAAAAATCTCCTAAAATAAGATATGTCCTAAATTTGGTCCTAAAGTTAGGATATACAAATAGGTGTCTTAGGATAGTCCTAAAGTTACAATGTCCTAAAACGTAATAAAAACAACAAATATAGCACAAACTCAATACTAACAATTCTAATACAATATTAAACTATCATAGAATTGAATTAATAAATCAAAATATTTTCAATATTTGTTAAAGATTCAATTGCATTACATTAAATTATTTCGTGCTGTTTATTATGAAGCCTAAAAAATACTATCATTATAAGCAACATTTTTTGCGACTAACCAAAACGGTGCAATATTAATTTAAATATGGGAAAAAGTTGACTTCTTTTTTTTAACTAATCCTGATTCGATACATGTACTGAAATCGAAGTATTTATTAGTATATGTATTACGTTAAAACTTTAACTTTTATTTTGCGTTAATTGTTTCCATATAAGAGTAGATACTAAAATACGATTAAATTTATGACATAGAAATCTGAGTTAATTTCTCTACATATTTGTTAATTAAATAAATGTGTTAGGATGGTCCTAGGATCATCGTAGTTAGGACTGTCCTAAGATATCTTTGTTTTACATCCTAAGACATGTCTCAGTCACGTCTTAAGACCATCCCAAATGATATCGTAAGACATATCTTATGACACTTTCATTGACACGGCCCCTGCATTGCAAGTAAAGATTCTGATGTTGCTTTATTCCGGCCATGTCTGTAAGTTTTGATATTGGTATTTGCTTAACGTCCAGTGGCAAATATAGCATATATGTTCTGGGCGATAACAAGTTAACAATAAAAACAACCGCTAATTCATTAAGACCCGTATGTGAGGAGGGACTAGGAAATTAGATAATGAGGGTGTATCGGATAGGGATAGACAGTTTGCCTTGTAACATGTCACCTACGGATCCGTCAAAGAGTTGATGAAAGGCATTTTTACTTGATGAAAGCGTGGCACTCTCTCTTCATGAAGGGTTTTATTGTACGTCCTTATCCTGACCGGCGGTGGATACGTACTTGATGAAAGAAGGAGACCAATATACATTGTAACATGTGTCTATTCCCATGTCTCGTCTCCATTAAGAGTTGAAGGGTTTCAATATTTGACTTTGATCAAAACAAAACAAAAACTATACTGTAACAAAAAAACAGTTGTATTATTTTGCTGAAAAACACGTTTATATAAATTTTATTTATCTTTCTTTGGTTTATTGAGATGTTGCTGTTCCGGTGTTGATTTGTATTCTGTAGAGAGCTCACTGCACTGTTGCCTTGGTGAATTATTTTAATTATAAATTTATGAAAACAATTCTGCAATACAGTTATTGTTTTAACTAGTTGATTAGTAGTATAGCTTTCAAAACGTTTTATTTGAGTATTAAGCTATCTGTAATTTGTGTTTGAGAGTCTTTATATCCTGTTAATAGAACAGTCCCAGGGTATATCCTGTTAGTATAACAGTCCCTGGTATATCCATACCGTACAAATAAATAAATTCATTGTTTAAGAAATAATTGATGCAAGCTATACTTTATTGTAGTTTTAACATGGGTAGGCATTATATTTGTGATAAGTTTTGCCCGAACGAATGACGGGAAAACATCACTACCCTTATATTTTTTATTTTTGTTAATTTTTGGGTTGTTTGTTTAGTAATAATAAGGTGTCTTTCTAAAATTTGACAGTAAATTTGTTCCTGTATGTTTTTATATTATTTAAAATATATATATATTACATTAATGAAAACATTCATAAGATTGTCAATTCTATCCCGAATTTGTCAATTAAAACAGCAAAAGACGTAGAAATATCTGAATTTTTTGGTATTTGAGCAAGTGTAAAATCATTTTCCCCCGGACTAATGCGATACCGACCAGAAACTTAAAATTTTACGACACTAGAGAGACAAAAGTCAATAATTTTCTTCAGTTTTACCGGTTTAAGGAAAGTAAGACAACATTAAAACATGAGGGAAAACACAAAAACTATGACCTCTTGTGTTTTAGAAATTGAAAGTTAAGTTAAGTTAAGTTATTTAATATTATATAAATCAACCGTCGTTGCACGAGGTTCGTACCGTTCCCCGGTCTGATTGCATTGATATCTGCATCGTTAGCGAGAGCCTTATCCCCACTGCTACCGGGGTTAACATTATCAATTGGCAAATCAAGCCATTTAAACCGTACTTTGAAAATGATTGATATATATGAAATAATTCATTAAAAATCTTGATAAAACTAAAGGGGGTCTCAACACTTGCAGGTGCGTGTAGCTCACAGCTTAAGGATATGAGGAAACGTAAATGTGTTTTCACAAGTCTACTACCAATAATTATGCACACTTTTTAGAATTTCGTAAAATTTTCGTTTTTGTACCTTTTCGCATGGACTGGCTCATATCAGACTAATACCCTTAATATTGTATAACGTTAGGCATAATATATTAATATGAAAGACACAAAAATATTGAAATGATAAACACAATATAATTAAATGATAAGCACAATATAATTAAATGATAAGCAAAATATATATTGAATAATTGATGTTTTGTTTTTAATACTGACTTTACCAGCAATAATATCAAGCGAGCCCTTTTTGATATTTACTGTATTAGTATTAATAATATCAAGCGAGCCCTCAAGGGCGGGTTGATGAAGTTAGTATGAAAATGTTAACATGATTAAATGGCATAATGATTATTTTTTTTTTATCGTATTGTTTTAGCAATTGTTTTTCGGTTGAGAATATGAATAAAACTGAAATTGTCATCAAAACTATTTTTATGCGTACAATCTCTTTGATAAATGTTAATTTTATGCACAATATTTTAAAAATAAATATTTTATTTACAAACTAGATTTGCATGGCATCGACTATTACACATTTGTCCTGTTTTTTTACTTGTATATCTATTAAATTCATATTTGTTTTTACCACAATATCAACATTTAAAAAACTTTGTCCTCCATATCCAATTATATTTTACGGCACGTCTCAGAGAAATAGAGTTTTCAGCACAAACATCTGAAGGTACCAATGAAGGGAAAATCAGCAACCTCAAACTGATTTCTTGTATTAAAGATCCGAGCAGGAGTCCATTGCTATATGACAAAGATCTAGCGGGATTTCCTGGAACCACTTGTGGAATTGGTTTGAGATATATGTTGTTTTTCCTCTGCAATTTGAATTAACTTTTGAGCATACGTTTTCTTCAACCCAAGCAACACCTGTACCTGTGCCGAGCTTATTAGTTAGTAGCATAATGAGGTTCAACACTTGGATAGAATATAAAGGAAAAAACTCATCACTTAAGAATCAAATAGAAGATCATGAATGAAAACTGCATGTTTACTTAAACTTTCAAGGAATAAGAAAAAAATGATAATTTGTCTATGTTAATTTGTTTCATCATCTTTGGAGCTTTTAATTGTTGATAATCACTGAAATCATATAAGGGAATTTGTAGAATACTAAATAATTAAAAATTATCAGTGATTATGTAAAATCACTGGTAATTTTCAGGGAATCTGTATAATCACTAATGATTTTAGTGATTCTACATAATCCCTGAAAAATCAGGGATTCTACATAATCCCTGAAAAATCAGTGATTCTACATAATCACTGATTTACAAATTCACTGTAACATATATATGTAAAACATTTTCAATATTGTCTTCAACAGTATGTTTAACGCTGAATAACATTTTGATTCTAAGGAAAGACGTAAATTTGTTAATATTTCATTAATATTTCATTAATATTTCATTCTTTATACAATTTGTTCCACTTCCCTTTGTAATGTTTTATCATTTGTCTGCTTTCTGTGCCATTTATAAAATGTAATGACAGTGATTTTTCTGGACACTTTTTGTTTAGTGTACATGTGTTAAAAAACATACAAGCACAAAGTTATTACACACAACAAGTTTCTTGATGACAGATAAGAAAATCATCCTTGAGGAATACACTACCATATTGAAGCTTTTAGATGTTTACAAGAATGTAATATCATATGAAAGAGCTACTGGCAACATTAATACCAAATACACTTTCATGAAGTTAATACTGCTTTTCGTGTACACTGATTTTTTTCAAAACATCCCTGGCAAATAAGGTTATACCGATATACAAATAAGGGGAAAGGATATGATTTCCAATGAGACATCTCTTCACCAGTGAATAAATGAATTGTACCTAACCGTACAGCCTTCGACATTGAGAAAAAATAATACCATATAGTCAGCTATAAATGACTCCGACATGAAAATATGATGCTATTCAAAAGAAACAAATATTCATAACAAAACAATTTAATATAGAATTGAGAATGGAAATGGGGAATGTGTCAAAGAGACAACAACCCGACCATAGAAAAAACAACAGCAGAAGGTAACCAACAGGTCTTCAATGTAGCGAGAAATTCCCGCACCCGGAGGCGTCCTTTAGCTGGCCCCTAAAGAAATATATACTAGTTCAGTGATAATGAACGCCATACTAATTTCCAAATTGTACACAAGAAACTAAAATTAAAATAATACAAGACTAACAAAGGCCAGGGGCTCCTGACTTGGGACAGGCGCAAAAATGCGGCGGGGTTAAACATGTTTATGAGATCTCAACCCTCCCCTTATACCTCTAGCCAATGTAGAAAAGTAAACGCATAACAATACGCACATTTAAAATTCAGTTCAAGAGAAGTCCGAGTCTGATGTCAAAAGATGTAACCAACGAAAATAAACAAAAGACAATAAGACATAAATAACAACAGACTACTAGCATTTAACTGACATGCCAGCTCCAGACTTCAATTTAACTGAGTGAAAGACCATGATTTCGTCATATGAATATCAGGCACAATCCTTCCCGTTAGGAGTTTAGTATCATACCATCATAAAATATATGTATTTAAAAACAGACATGAACGAACGACACCCACTGAACTACAAATTCTGAATTTGGAACAGATACATACAGATTGTGTAAGATTGCTATCTTGATCATATCCGTGGTTATTGTTCTCAACTGTGCACATAATTACATCCAGGCCAAGTGCACAATGTGTACACGATATATCGTTTTCGTCCTGAACATGCAGGAAATATTTGCCACTGGACGTTGAGCAGCTTACAATCGATCGATAGCATGTCAACATTATTTCGTGGCATGATCTCTTTCATACTTAAATAATTGATTATGCTATTAGTTTTTCAAGTTATAAAGACCAATTATAAACAAAATAATTGTTAATAGCAAGAATGTTTATGGATTTAACAAACTTGTGTTTGTGCTGAAGGTGTGATAGTTGTATGACTATTTATAAACAATTCTTTGGTTTAATATGTCCCTATAATTGGTAGTATTATCTTTTTAATAACACTTTCATAATTCTATCAGAAACAAAAATAAGTTCAATCAATATGTGAAAAATCAAAAATTTTCATTTCGAATATCCAAATAATTCCTGTAATTTTACTACCTCTTACATGTACTAAAGTATGAGTTTCCATGGTACATGTGGTAGTCAACGAAGTTGCATAAACTACAAGTGATAACATGAAGAAAAAGATATAGTTCCTTGCATTGTCTACCTGACTTATGTCGAAAGCGAATGTAATAAAACTTGTAGCTCCTCGGATAATTTAATTATGTTAAAGATAATGCATATTTTAATGTTTTTTCTTGATGTTTACACTCCGAGGTGTGTTATACGACAGGAACAACTCTTAAAATACTTATATACCGTCAAACAATATTATTCTCTGCAAAGATTTGTATTATTTGAATCCTAATTTACCGACCACACGGAAGAAGAAATTCTTTCCTGATGTGTTCAGGTTCATTTTATCATTTTATAATGTAATTAAACTCGCTGATTAAACTAGATATGTAAACATTATTGCATCCCATTTGTATTGTTAACTGCCACAGAGAGAGCAGAAATCGTGATACATGTTCATGTAAAACGAAAAACGAACATCCTTAGGTCAAAGTATGAATTCAAATTATTTTGTTCAGAACTTGAAACGTGCGTCAACGGCGATTTTTTGGTATTTCAGTAAAAAAAAAAAACGGAATAAAGGATTGTTTCTGACAAAAACCTCAAAATATATGGCAAATTAAAAAGTAAACCCCCAATTCACATAAACTTTGTTGTTCTGATAAGCAACCAAGCCACATCTCTATGACATTATAAATGTGACTTATTTACGTGTTAGCCAGGGTAAAATTGATAAAAGGAGAGCAACATTACTTTTAGTATTCATATTTACCGGACTGTAAAAATAAGAAGATGTTGTACAATTGCCAATGACAAAATTCTCAACAAAAGACAAAAAAAAAAGATAAAAAGTTACCAAATACAGGTCACCACTTTAACAGCCAGCAAAACCGTATACCGCATAGTATGCTATTAAATGGCACAAAATAACAAATGCAAAACAATACAAGCTAGTAGAAATCTAATGGCATGATTTTAGTGCAAAGCAAACTAGACTAATCCTTTTGGTGTCCTTAGTACAGACGGTGATACGTACAGTTGAATATTTATATCATAAACTTCCGCGTTCAATACAGTCAAAGGGTTTCTCTGTAATCTTTAGTGTGAAATGTTTATGGAATGCTAAGAAAATAAATAGCAGGATCATATTATATTTATCTCTTTATCTACTGATTAATATTGACTGAAACCTTACACTTCTTTGAACAGTTCACAAGGTTGAGTTTATTTATGTGGTATCGTTTCGTTTATCTATTCAGAGTAAGTGTTACAATCAATAAAGATAGGACGATTCTGATAGCTTTAGTCACTGTGGAGATATCTATTTAATATCCTGCTGTCAAATGTTTATGTATAGTTTTCTTTTCAAATAAATTGCGATATCTGTTACCTAAAAATCTAAACAAATTAGTGTTCTGGATTCAGTACCTGTTAGCTATGGGTTGCAGTCTTGTAATTGACTGCTCATTAGGCTTACACGCAAAACAGCGGATCTTTGAAAAAATAAAAATGAAACATAGAAAAAAAAAATTCATGTTCATATCATGTATGTACTAATGTAAAATTGTGATTTAATCGAATAAAATGTGGGTCATGCCACGAAGAATAAAAAGTTACGTAACCCTGAACATGCTGAAGTCAAAACCTTTTTTTTTCTACTTTCTGTTTGCTGTTTTTACTAGGGCGCACCACTTCCAGTAAACAAGACATCCTTTCACTTTCCTTGACTGATATGCCCAAAAAGATGCAAGATTTTTTAAAATCTATATATATGTTTCATTCAATTCACCATAAACCTATAATCAAACAGAATTTCAGAAAAAAATGGACTATTTTGTTTCCCTCCATGTTTTGACATGCACCGGAAAATGGAGTTGTAATAAAAGACTGGTACCTATAATTCACTTTTTCCGAATCTAATCTCATTGTTTATACACCAAAATGAAAGTAACGCCATGTCATTGGTTGAATGTTCATTGGTTAGAACGTTTTAACTAATGACAACGTTTTGATGTACGCTTTTGAAAATATTACCTAGAATGTATTACATTCTGAAACGGCGAATTGCTTTTGAGGAACATCAAACAAAAGTAAGAGAAAGACATAACAGATTTGTTTTTTTTTCTGAATTATAAAAGCTTCCGAGTTTCTATCCTACAGTTATATCAGCGGGATTTTTAAGGATGAAGTCAGGCGAAATTAACAAAATCAATAATTTAAAATTAGTGTATATAAATTAGAAGAGCAACAATTTAGAAACAAATTTAGCTAATAATATGGAACTCCTTTTCGAAATATTTCATTTTTTTTTCAAAATTGACGGGAACAGCTGACTCGGACTTAAGATTTCGCTATGTCATTATTTTGGTCTCAAAGCATGAGAAATCTTGAATCTGATTACATTTTGGCAATGTCTTTTAACGAGCTTTTGAAGTAGTATATGAAATGAAAAGTGGGTGATATAGGTCAGAATTTTAACACTGTATCGTAGGTAAAAGACAAATGAATTCGTAAATATGACAAAAATTCCTAAACCTTACATGACAACATCCTCAGATGTGCATACCATCTTGTTTCACATTAGACTTCCTATTTAAAATGTGCATTTATATTATCCCCCTCCCTCAATTCTATTCCGAACATGTTGAGTTGTCATGTACAATTTAACTTAATCTTTGAGGTATCCACTGAAACACATCAATTGTTTGTGTTCCACAGTGCTAGGTATACATTTGTAATTTTAAAAAAATGGCGGTTAAATTCGTAGGGATACTGTCGTTTTATTCCAAAGCCTCTTGTTTCGTGGTCGTCGTTTGTTGGCGTGGTTAAAATGTGTTTCTTGTTTCTTGTCTTTTATATTGATTTGGCCGTTCAACTTGATTTTCCTTTTTGAATTGTAGTTTTTGTATTTTATTCGTGAAACACTAGTCATTTCGGAGCCCTTTATAGCTTGCTGTTCGGTACCGGTGTAAGCCAAGGCCTTGTCTTGAAGGTCTTGACCTTTACCTTGACCTTTAATTGTTTACTTTTTATACATTTGAAGGGCACAGATGACCTGTACTTATTTGAATTTTTCTCATATGCAATCAAACCACATCTCCATGACATTATACTTGTGACATTTCAACTTGTTACCCAGGGTAAAATTGATTTTAGAACAGCAAAATGGCTTTAAGTACTCATATTTACCGGAACGTAAAGATAAGAAGATGTGGTATGATTGCCAGTTAGACAATTCTCAACAAGAGACCAATTAAGATAAGATGTTACTAAATATAGGTCACCACTTCAACAAGGAGCAAAACTGATACCGTATAGTAAGCTTTACAGCCCCCCCCCCCCCCCCCCAAAAAAAAAAAAAAAAAAAAGAAATGTCAAATAATTTAAACTAGAAAATGCTTCGTGTTGAAAGCTGTTCCTTGAAATATGTTTGTTAACTTTTTATACATTTTAAATTGGATGGCGAGTTGTCTCATTGCAACTCGATCAAATCAAATTCTCGATTCTACGTATTCACTAATTACCTTTTGTTATTAATTGTTCTCTATTTGCCATCAAACCTCCAACAAACATGAGTGGAAGGTGTAATCATACTGTATTCCTGTCGTTTTATACGATCCATATACGTGTACAGAGTTCCGGAGGAATAAAAAAAACTTGTGAGACATCAAATTTTAAAAGCATTTTTATAGCCCTTCTCCCACAGAAGCAAAGGACACCCTCAAACAATACCTATTTAATCGGTTCATGTGGTGTCTGAAAAAATAATGATATAAGGATGTGCTTGTAAACGTTTTATGTTTATTGATTGATTATTTCCGGTGGCAAATATTTCAATAATATTTGGAGAGATAAAAATGTTTTTTTCATGCAATCTTTTTATGACTTTAGAAATTCAGAAACCGCTTCAAGGATAAACATTTATCATACGGTGGTTGTTTTAAATATGTATGAATTGACTGCTGGATGACTCAAAATGCCGTTCCGGGATGAAAAAAATTACAATCATAGCTTAACGAATTTTCACAGCTTTCTTTTCAGATATTTTTCAAACTTGTAATGCTTCCGCTTTGTAGATTTGTGTCTGATTCTTTTGAAACAGTAGTTGTTGATCAATATCACTACAAACTGTATAGATGTCTGTATGTTTGTTTTGATAAGCATAGAACAGAACAAGAATGTTTATTTCACAGCTATGACCACCTGCAGCCGTTTTGAAGCCTTGTATTTTAGATATCTGTGTTTTACATCATGTTTGACAATCATTTTCTTAATCATGTTGTTACAAAAACGAAATGTTCTGAATGGTTGGCAGGAATAAGTACGCAAGGTTAAATAGAAATATTTGCTTTAGCGATTACCACGACAGAGAAGTTTATTATAGCTAGTAGAAAAACAATCGGAAATACTGCCAAAACTTGAGAACGCAGAAAAATCGTCAAAATTTTCTATGATCATCCAGCAGTCTTACATAAACTATTATTCTTTTATTCATGTATCTGAATAAAACAAGATTTCTCTTTTAACAGAAGAAACATGTATTTATGTAGCTGTAATCGTAATGTGAATGTGATGTATACTTATATGTTATAAAAAAATAAAATAAGACACGAGGTAACCGATGATGGTGGATTCAGTTATTTCAACCTACAAATGCAAGTGGTTTCAAAGGGAGAAAGAGGGATATACATTAAAGAAGAAATAATAATGATTGTTTGTTATCAACGTATAATGATTCTAAATGGCTGCTGCACGTCCAGCTTAATCAGAACGAGAATATGTTGATGCATGTACATATCCTGGTTCTCTGTACTACGTTCCAGGAATTAGCTGTTAACCATACTCTATGGTATATGTGTAACATACTGAATATTGCGATCGGGGACCAGTCTAATGATTATATTGGTGTAAAATAAACAATAATCCTGCTCTTTACTAGACCAACATGCTGGGTCGGATTTTTAACGTGCTACATGTAGATCGTAAGGTTAAAGTCCAAAGGAAGACATGTCACTATACTCAGACGACACTTTATTCCTACTCCGATCCGATAAGTCTTTGGTCTTACTTCTAAAGGCGAGCGAACATAAGACCACCGATGCTGTTTTTATCATTTGATAACAAGGTCACGAACTTAGATTATAGAAGCATTATTAGATTAACAATAACCGTAAATTTGTCTTCATGAGTTCGTGTTAAATATTTGTCTATGGACACATGTACACACATGCATATTTTCCAATTATTATCGACAGAATGTTGATAAGTAATCCTTGCTACTGTCAGAAAGACAAATTGCAAATGTTTCTTTAATTTTTTTCTAGTATCTGTCTAATATTTAACTAGCCAGGTGTCAGACATTTTTGAGATAAAAATGAAAAAGACAGATTGTTTGCAAGCTTTTCGATGTGAACATTAATTTTCTATCATTCATTAACGAGAAACGAACATTTTAAATGTTCGAGATAAAAATGAAAAAGACAGATTATGTACAAGCCTTTCGATGTAAACATTAATTTGATAATGAGAAACAAACATTGCAATTTTGCGATAAGAAAAAAAGAAACTTTAGAAGTACATGTATTTACAATTTAGTTCATTATATGCCAGGTGTGAATTTCAGCATGTAAGAATAATTTTACTATACTTCTCTTCTTGTCATCCCAGTTTTCGATGTAGCTCATGTTGCTGTGTTTTGTAAAGAGTTTTTTCTATTGTTTTTCTTTTGATCGGTAATTTGTAATTGGTGTAGCACGTGTTTCTGTGTTTTGAATAGCTTTTACTTTATTTTGTCTAATGGTGTGGTTTTTTTTTTGTCTGCCTTATGTCTCGGCAGTGTCAGTTGTTTTTCACTTATGACCTTTATTACTAACTCGCATGGTATATTTCGCCCGCTCTAACAAAACTTACAATTCATAACAAAACAGTCTATTGTTAAAGGTTACAGCTCTTCTATAACAGCATGCAAAGCAAATCTTTGATCAACTTGCTTACTATATTTGCTTGGATGTTTGCAAACAATAGGAAGGCGGAGTTTTAGTTTGTTTTATATATACTGGGATTTGATTAAACAATAAAAATTGATATGAAATGAAGTTAATGTTTATTGTCCGATCAAATTCCAGTATATATTAAACAGACTGAAACAGACTACTTTCATATTGTTTGCAAACACCCAAGCAAACATAGTAAGCAAGTTGATCAAAGGTTTGCTTTGTATGCTTTTATTTAAGAGCTGTAACCTTTAACAATAGACTGTTTTGTTATGAATTGTAAGTTTTGTTAGAGGGGGCAAAATATACCATGCGAGTTAGTAATAAAGGTTATAAGTCAAAAAAACAACTGACACTGCCAAGCTGTAAATCATCTAAGTATACCATGGTTATTTATTAATTATTTATTTATTATTTATTGTTTTCAAATAATTTACCGTTTAAATCTCTAATAATTTGGCCGTTTTCTTCCTTTTTATCAAAATCATGTTTGCAATAAAAACTGCAGTTTACAGACTTTCGATCATGGTGACATTTATATTTTAAAACCGTTTTTCAATTGAAATAAACCCACACTTCCCAGATAATTGTCATTAGATGGGTTATGCCAGGCAGCTGTTTAACTCATATGATTTTGCTACTATGTAAATATCACAGATACTCACAATAAAATATCTAAATTAAGAACATTTAAAATTGAGAATGGAAATGGGGAATGTGTCAAAGAGACAACAACCCGACCAAATAAAAAACAACAGCAGAGGGTCACCAACAGGTCTTCAATGTAGCGAGAAATTCCCGCACCCGGAGGCGTCCTTCAGCTGGCCCCTGAACAAATATATACTAGTCCAATTTGTTTATTCTTCCACGGCATCTTAAGTTTAAGACCCCCTTAATAGGGTTCTCGTATATTACCCAGTATTAAGTTTTCTATAATACTTCTATTTTTCTTTTGATCTTTATTTTACTTATTTTTTTTACATGGGATTGTCAGTTTGTAAGTGATTTATAATTTTTAATATCCTTCTAAAGCATGATTTTTAACGTATAAAAAAATAATTAGTACGTACTTAAAAAGTTTACGGTTTATATATAGAAACACTAGAGGTAAAATGTGGAATACTTGTAGCACTAAAATATATTATATCGATGAAAGTATTTTCATGTAAACTAATTTGATAATAATATATTAACCTGATTTTGGGGAATGTTTCTTAAATTGTATATAATTAGGAATTTTTCTTCACATGTATGTAAAGATTTAAGGATCTGTACTTTCTTAAAGGTTTAACGATTAAAACACTTAGTACTAACTTAAGTAGAGTCAAAAGTTGTCATTCAAATGTGCAATACTTGCAGTAGAATATATAAAGTCGATGAAAGGATTTTCATGTAAACTAATTTGGTATATCAACCTGAATTTGAAGAATGTTTCTAAAAGTGTAATATGTTATTAGGAATGTTTCTTGACATCTATGTCAAGATTTTCGAATTTGTACGTTCTTAAAGGTTTAACAATTGAAATACTTAGTACTAAATTAAATAGAGTTAAACATTATTATTTTTGTATAGAAAATGTCAAATCAATGAAAAGATTTTCAGGTAAACTAGTTTTCACCATTAACCTGATTTTGAAGAATGTTGATAAAATTTAATATAATTATAGATTTTTCTTAATATTCATCATGTTTATGTCAAGAATTTACTGCTGAAGTGAAAAAAATATAGTGATCATCTTTAGTTTGCATGCAACTAATTGACATTGCATTGGCATTGATAGGCAGTTACAGAAAAGTGATGACTATAAATTTTACAGAGATCATCTTTCGTTTACATACACCTAATTGACAATGCATTGACATTGATATGCAGTTACAGAAAGATGATTTAATATATCTGATTTAATGAACTACAACTATAAAATCTGTCCCTTATGTAATTATAGCCGTAAACAGCCCACGTTCCCCGTTAAACTTGGAGAAATGATTGCAAAAAGCGGTATTGAAAATACTTCTTTATGGTGTTGGTTGTTTTATCAATAATGACGATCACTACATTAAAACTGGTTTAATCTGATTCAGAAGAAAACACATTGATACAATGTCAGATAGCCGATATTTATAAAAACTTTATTATCGGAATCTGATACATTTTAAATACTCGGTTTAATCTAAAGAAGTCTTGTTTTTAATATGTGTCATTTAACATTTCGTCGTTTTAGAATCCTTAAGGGTTATGTATATTGGTTATTTCATCCATCAATGAAAATAAATCAGTGGTTGCATTTTGTCTATTATGAATATGTGCATCCTTCCAAAACGTTTTGGTGAACAATTTTGAAAATATTACCCATAATGCATTGGTTTCTGAAACGGATTTATAAGCTATTATTCACGGAGTATACGTATGAATTATGGACTTTTGACGAAGGCAATACGTTAAGTATGAACCTTTTCAATGTAAATTGACCGAAGACGAAGTCTGAGGGTCTATATGCTCTAGCATGTCCTTGTATAACATTATAACTAAGTGAAAATCCTTCATTTCTGTGTAACATTATATAAATAGCACATAGCTGAGAGGGTGATAGAGCAGATTGTTACCCCGAGAAAACATTGTCAACTGAGGCGAAGCCAAGGTTGACAATGTCTTTTCGAGGGGTAACAATCTGCTCTATCACCCTCTCAGATATGTGTTATTTAATTTATTATACTGAATGTTCTGTTATTACTATCGATTAAATTTAAAATTCAAAATAATAAACTATGAGATCTTGTACATAACCATCCGTATTTAATAAAGCGCACACTTGATCAAACGTCTCCGTGAAGGGTAATAGAGTATTTGCCATAGGATAGAGTCGTATTAAATAAAGCGCACACTTGATCAAGCGTCTCTGTGAAGGGTGATAGAATATTTGTCATAGGATAGAGTCGTATTTAATAAAGCGCACACTTGATCAAGCGTCTCCATGAAGGGTAATAGAGTAAATTGACACCCTCGTATCAGCCAATCAAAATCTGGCATTTTGACATGAAGTATAATAAATATAAATAATGTACTATAGAAATGGATTTCTGAAAATACTCTTTCTAAATTGTATTTTTATCAACGGTTTTTAAATTGACTGTTAATATATAATATATAAATAGAAAAATCATGCCAATATACTGAAATACCCTTTAAATCACGTGATCATAAAAACCAACGAAAAAGAAGAATGATACACCAAATGTATAATATTGTGTAGTATACACCTTAACATTATTGACTTGCTTGAGCTTAAAGTGATTCAGAGCTTCTTATCCGATATAGACGTGCGTCTCTAGTTCTATATCGTACGTTGATTCTAGTATGCCTTTTTCATATTAGTTAGTGTTGTTGGTTGCTGTCTCATTGGTGCGTGCCCCTTTGCTGCCTTTATTTTCATGACGTTAGTTGATATCTAATAAAAGGCAGTATGCTTGTGTTATTATGCATATGACTTTTGGTTTTACGATTATAACAATAAGGTGGTGTAATAGGGATATAATTTTGTCGAATTTTAATTCTGACTGAGTCTGCGTTTTGGTGATTAGTTAGTTTAAACATATTTATTTATAGTGGATTGGAAAACAAGTTTTGCAACTTATATAAAAATCCCTTTCCACTTTGCGGGTGCGAGTGCTGCCTTGGAGCTGCATAAGCCTGCTCTTTTTAGAAATCTACAAGGTTGTCTTTGACGTGCAAAATATATGTCTCTCTCTTAACACGTGATTGATCAAAGAAGATACTAACTGAAAGTTTCACTTGGAATGACTGTGGAATATTTCTGTTTTCAAACCGTTACAAACGTGGAACATCAATTAAACAAAGTTAAATGTATCATGTTACGTCATGCATACGGTAACGTCCCATGAGCTAATACGGCTTTCTCGGTGTTGGAAATTGCCGAAAAGCTTAGTTAACTCATGATTTATTACTCATGCTGAATTATCTGTACTTTGTCTGATTTGCTAATATCATTTAATAATTTTAAATATGTGCAACCGGTATTATCAGGTTGCGAAATCCGCCTTTTGAGTTATGTTAAAACATGTTCTACAATCGTGAATATTACCAGACGTTAAGCTATATTAGATTTCATAGACACAAACTGGTAAAGTAAGTATATTACCCAATCCAAGCCATATTTTCTATATGTAATAGTCTAGACCATATATGCAATAAATTTTACTATTCTTCAGTTTTACATAAATCTTTACATTACATGACGGAAACACTCCGGATTTATGTTTAACGGTTAAACCCAGCTCGCTTATTGCTATGATATACTGAATTAATATGGTTTAAAGGACGAATTTGCAGACGTAATAATAATATAATAATTGTGATATACGTGAAAGCGATGAAGATTACAGAATTGTTACTCATATTGACTAGCAGTGGAGTCCGATCTTTTAAACAATATTTATACATAGTAATGTATATTGATATGATGCATTGTCTCGACGTTGTGGTTTTAAAAAAGACAGGAGACCATAAAATACGGAATGTTTTCCTTATTTTAAACGAAATAATTAACAAAGATTACTCGGTACATAGAAATTGTCGGGAGATAAATGGCAGTTTAGGATGAATTTTCTTCCTTGTTATATACAATTTAGTTTGAAATTTGTAGATATACATCTTGCTCCGGAATTATGATATTTTAACATGTTTAATGCACAAATGAAGCGTGCTGATTGACTTGTAAAATACATTTCACTTGTGTAAGGGACCGTCAACATTTATTTTTAAGTCAAAGTATCTTTTTCATTCCAACAGAACTTAAACGACTACCCAAAATTGAACTGTGACGTAATAATGAATTGGAATATAGTCTCCTGGTACTTAGCTTCTGCTGTAATTGGTCAGTCACAGCAGAAGCTAAGTACCAGGAGACTATACAAGTTTTAAAGAATACAGAAATGAAAACCACCCCACTAAGATTCACATACTGGTATATGAAATAGATGTTGAAGTCGTGTCAAACTTACGCCTACTGATATATTTTTATGCAAAATATTTTCCGTTTTAGACCTGCATTATACGTAAATAAAGTCGTTAACTGTAAATCTCAACAAGTTAATATCGACATCGCGTGAAATACTTAACATAGTCAGGAAATGTTCAATCAGCCCTGATATAGATGGGCTTTTGTAAAAAAAAAAAATTACTTCGTCATAAAGTAACAATTGAGGCCCAAGAATAAAAGTCTCTCTTTCATGATTATTAATGATTGCTCAACAACCAGTGTAAAATAACTCATACGTATTTCGAAAAAAAAAAATACGAAATAATGTCTTTTTAGTTAAATGCTCTTTGTGAACTAATTTGATTGGAAATAAAACATCATCCAAAATATATATATTCTACAAAGAAAGAAGCCGGTTGAAAAAGATAAATTATAAGTGATGTATAATTTAATGTAGAAGAAAAGTTTTAATTAAAAAAAGATAAAAAAAAATCCGCTGTCACATAAATATGAAATCAATTTGTACTCGCTACGAAAACGGAAGAAAGCTTTTTATGGCTTAAAGCTCGTAAAATAATAGTTGTTTTTATTCTGCAATTCAACAATATGCCTAAAGGAGTAGGTCCGGTAAGGGCCGAATTTGGCCTCAATTTTCAAGTTCATCTGACGAAAGATTTTAGACACTTTTTAAACACTTAAGTGTCTATTTCGGATGATTCAATAAGTTAATGTGAAAGATTTTAACTGATATACTCATTAAAAACGCTCCGATTCTAGCTTAAATATGAAAAATCCATCAAATATGCCCAAAAATGTCACTTTTCAGATGGTTTTTTGTCAAAAATGAAAGTGGCCGCATCCGTGTTCACTCACAACCTTTATATATGTTATGTATTATCATAAAATACAACTAACAGTTAAATATTATGAATGAACACGAATGCGGCCACTTTCATTTAAGACGGAAACTGTCTGAAATTTAGCTAAAATGCTAAAATTGTGAAGATTTCAGTAATTTAGCATGTCTAAATTATGCTGGTACCCGATATATGTGCATTGTATTGTCAAAAACAGCCCATATTTATGTAGCATAAACATTTTACTTTCAAATGAATAACTAAAGTTTTACATCGTAACAATTTTGTAAAACAGCTATATTTTGGGGCCAAAAAGGGGACTTACTGAACCTACTCCTTTGTAATTAGTTCTTATTTACAACATAACTTAAACAAGGACACCAGATTGAACTGTGAATTTATCGTAAATTTGAATATAACCGGTCGCTCACACAGAAGCAGGGTACCAGGAGACTATTCAAGTCTAATTTACGTGTATCGCTTCATGTTGACTGTCAAACCGTATTTGTATGATATAAAGGTCGACCGCAGGACAAAGGTTACTCATCTCTTTGTCCAATCTAAGCGCCTCGAGCTCACTGTGACTATTAGATGAACAACAATAAAATGATTGATCATCTTATGCGAGTTATTTATGTGTCAGCATCATTATGCATTATAGATCATTATAGGCAACAGACCACAATTAATCTCGCTATTATTTCTTTATAACGTTTCTTTGTAAAAAAAAAAAAAAAAAAAAAAAAAAAAACCTACCCCGCAAATTTGCCAGATATTTGGTATGTGCAATGTACAGTACAAGTCTCATACTATATCCAACTTTTAGGAACATCCCTTCTGTTCAGGTCATCAAATCCGCACTGGTATGTTCAAGTTAAGAGATGTTCCGAAAACTATTAATGTTACCTTTTCCAACTGACCTAATCACATCCTAAACACTCATTCTCATTACTGACAAGTTGAAATAATGCATCTAAAAATTTAATACAACTCTTATTTTCCTTTATTTCCACCCTATAAAAAAAAAAATCAGAAAGACAGAGAACTAAATTAAGCAACAACAAACAAAACACACTATGATAGCAAGGTTGAAGGGAACGGCTATTTTACTTCCGCAAAAAGGGGGGGGGGTATGATTTTTTTCTAAAACAATATTTTGATCCCAAATTCGATGAAAATCTATTTTCTGGTCAAGCAGATGACAAAAAGAAAATTATGAATGCAATTCCCCTTATACCTTAAAGTGTCAAAATTTAAAAAAAAAAATGTTTTATAGCGTTTTAAACTAAATAAATGTGTTCGCTCACATTGACGTCATGTACAATCTAGTGGTGCCGGTTTAAATTCATTTCTTTACTCATTAGTTAATCTTTATACGTGATGCAAAAATGTACTTACAGAGTTTGTAAAGTCACAATGTCAAAAAATATAAGTTAATTGTTTGATTATCAATTTGGTAACTTTCGCCTCTGTTATAAAAAAGGTAAATTTCATGTCTTTTTATATAATATACGATGGTCTAGCAGAATTTTACATAACAGAGGTCAATGGGCTAACAAATGATCAAAAGAAAGTGTAATGTATGATCATGATAATAGACCAACAATTAAAAAATAGAGAAAACATGGGATAGAAAAAATAGGAATAGAGAATAATAGGCTGAAGTGTAAATACAAAGAACCACCTCATTCATACCCTTATTCATGGTTTGGTAACATTAAAGAACGTGAAGGAAATGCATACCATTTATAAACGTTGTTAATTAATATTCCAATTTTAGAAAATATTGAGTAACGAAGATCCATACTTTGTGCAAAATACTTTCCGTTTTAGACATGTATTACACGTAACTAAAGTCGTTAGCTGTAAATCTCAACAAGCTAATATCGACATCGCGTGAAAGACTTAAAATAGTCAGGAAATGTTCAGTCAGCCATGATACGAATGAGCTTTTGAGTTTTAGATTTAAAAAAAAATATTTTAGTTCAATAAAAAGTAAAAATAGAAGCCCAAGAATAGAAGACACTCCTATCATGATTATAAACGATTGCTCAACGACTAGTGTAAAATAGTTTGTACATATATAGAATAAGAAAATTATCTTTTGCTGACTAAATAATGTTATAAAGAGATATATGTACTTTTTGGACCAATTTGATTGAAAATAAAACATCTTCTAAAATACATAGTTTAGAAAATGTAAGAAGCCGTTGACTAAAGATTGTCACTTGAAGAACAGGAACTATATTGGTTATGACCAGAAATCTGCCCAGCACAATAGATTTGTTACAGTGGTGTACCACGAGTTAGGACAATGGCACGGCTAGGCCAAATACAATTTACACCTCTAGTCGAGGACAATGAGTATTAGCTTTATTTGGCAACTGTTTACACAGTTTTGAATTTTTTGAAATACTAAGGCTGTTCTACCTCAGGCATAGATCACCTCAGCTGTATTTGGCAAAACTTTTAGGAATTTTGGTTCTCAATGCTCTTCAACTTCGTACTTTATTTGGCCTTTTTAGCTTTTTTGGATTCGATCGTCACTGATGAGTCTTTTGTAGACGAAACGCGCGTCTGGCATATATACTAAATCTAGTCCTGGTATCTAAGTTTAATTACAACCACTGGGTCGATGCCACTGCTGGAGGAGATTTTTTTCCCCGAGGGTATCACAAGCCCAGTAGTCAGCACTTTTTGTGTTGACATGAATTGATATTGATATGGTTATATTTATAAATTTACTGTTTACATATTTTTGAATTTTTTGAAATACTAAGGCTTTTCTACCTCATGCATATATCACCTTAGCTGTATTTGGCAAAATGTTTAGGAATTTTGGTTCTCCATGCTCTTTAACTTCGTACTTTATTTGGTCTTTTTAGCTTTTTGGATTCGAGCGTCACTGGTGAGTATTTTGTAGACGAAATGCGCGTCTGGCGTATTTACTAAATTTAGCCCTGGTATCTATGATGAGTTTGTTTACCTCCTAGAGGCTAGGAAAATTATTCTTCCATCTCGTCGCTACGATAATAACATGAATAAGTCATTACCACCTAGAGGCTAGGAAAACGAGTCTACCATCTCGATGCTAGGGCTATGAATCAATACAACATCGAGGCGATTAAACGAGTCGTGACCCGGTCAAGTCTAGGATAATTAGTCTTTAATCCGTCGAGATTAAGACAAAGAGTTTTTTCCACCTCTAGGACATCAAATCTTCATCCTCTGTTGATTGTCCAGGAACGTTCTTAACGATAGACATTCAACCAATGACATAACGTCTTTATCATTTTTGGAGAACAAATAACCCATTAAGATTTTGAAACGGGTAAATATCGTCTGTCAAGTTAATATGTTATTCTACATGAAATACAATCACTAAATATTATTCAAATCATACCAAACGTCAAGCTAAATTAGATTTCATAGACCACAATCGGTAAAGTAAGTATGATACCCAATTCAAGCCATATTTTCTGTATGTAAATAGTCTAGACCATAAATGCAATAAACTTTACTACCATTCTTCAATTTTACATAATTCTCTATAAGATGGAAACACTCAGGATTTACGTTAAACGTGTAAACACAACTATATATTACTATGATAAAATGAATTAATCTGATGTTGTAGGATAAATTTATAGGCATGAAATAAAATATACGTGAAACCGATGAAGGCTACAGAGTTAAATTTGATGTATCCCTATATTGATGAGCGGTCGAGACTGATTATTTCAACTACATAGTCTATTGATATAATAAATGGTCTCGACGGGATGTGATTTGTTAAAAGATGTAGTTTCTTCATTTTAAACTGAAATGTTTTCTTGTTTAAAACTTGATAATTAACAATGATTATTCGGTACACACAAAATGTTGAGAAAAGTATATCATTTTTGTTGGATTTTCTAGCTTATTATATAATGTTGTCTTGAATTTGTTGATTTAAGCCCACAATTTGTTTCAAATGCTTGTCAAATAATCTACATATTTTCTATACTTTACATACACTGTTTTTTTTTAATCTGCAGATCATCATTGATCTTAAACGAATAGTTTTTTCCATCCCAATATAATCTAAGGTGGAACATAACACTACAGGGAGATAACTCTGTAAAAATCAGCTGAACGTTTTAATCACGTTCTATTGTTAAAGAAATATTAATCTTCTGAATGATCAAGGTTAGTGGTTGTCAACATGCCGATAAAGTATGTGGTTCAATTTTTTTTTTATTTTTATAATTTTGTCAGAGGGTCAAAGTAAGCAATTTTTTTTAATCTTATGAAAATTAAGCGAGCCAAAGTAATTTTAGGCAAGGTGTTTGGTACCACCTTAAATGTAAACCCGAAATTGAGATGTGACGTAAACAGGAGTTTGAATTTAACCGGTTGCTCACAACAGAAGTAGGGTACCAGGAGACAATAAACGTTCAATAGTATATACGTGTATCGCTTCATGTTGACTGTCAAACGGTATTTGTATAATAGAAAGGTCGACCACAGGACAAATGTAACTCATCCTTTTCACAATCCTGGATGCCTCACTGGGACTACTAGAAAACAATAACACAAGGAAAGATCGATCTCAGGATAAATGTAACTATTCCATTTCTCCGCCTTGAATGTCTCACTGTGACTATTAGATGAACAACAACACAACCGTTGTTCCTTGACTTTCACTCATATAAATCAGCATCTTTTTAAATTATAGTAACGTATGTAAAAATAGAAATGTACGATTTTATCAATATAAACAGTGGCCTGTGTTTTGAATGCATATGAGAGAACTACATGTAACCATGAAAGACCAAAAGACAATGATAGCATTTCATTTAGTATCATGACCATTTTGTACCTCAACCATTTCGTACCCACAATTACAGAACATAGATATGAACACCTCTACTATACTATCGTGGTTAGGTCAGTCGAACATGATCAAAACGGAAGGGGGGAGGTGAGCCTGCCACTAGGGACATTTTTCCTTTGGCAAACATGTTTCCTTCTAAACAGACTAACCGATCATGACCACACGAGTTAACCACTTTTGAACTGATTTTTGTAGTGTGTTTTTTGTACGGTTACGCAACTGTTCCCTCTAAATTCTGTAATGACAGGCACTTGAGTTTCAGTTGTTATCTTTTGTTGTTGTTACAGATTTGGTTTCGTTCATTAATTAGTACAAAAATTAGGCCGTTTTGTCATTCTTGGATCTTTTATATCTGACTATGAGATATGTGCTTTGCTCATTGTTGAAAGTCGTACGGTGACCTATAGTTATTTTTAATGTTTGGGTCATGTATTCTCTTGAGAAGAGCGGTCTCTTCTTATCTCTAAACCTACGCACACATCCTACTTCTTTTGCAACTAATACAAATATTTTCAGCTATGCCATTGTTATTCGAACATGAAAGACTGCGGTGGTCATTAGAATTATTCAAAGATCCAAATTTTGGTAAATTTTTGGTTGAATTATAAATCTACTGTTATATGTACTGTCATTCTGTGTGCATTAAAATTGAGAAAGTGTATGTATTAATAAACCTAAAGTTATGTACATTTAATGTTGTTCTAATTTTAATACCTACAGCGTTCATAACAAAAAAGGTTATTTTGTAAAAACAATAATGAGTTAAATGTTAAAGATTAAATACCCTCTTGGTTGTTTTCGTCTCTCTCTCTTTTAAACATATTTAAAATATGTGCAAGTATAATATATTATACAATGGTCTAGAAATATCAATGTCTCATTTTGTACAAACTCAATTTATCAAAAGCACGGGTTATATTACTGTTAAAGTTTGGCATTTTCGCCTCAATTTTACAAAAATGTAAAATATTTCTGATGTAACACACGATGGTCTAGACGAAGACTAACACTTAAAAGAAGAGAGAATAATGCATTGACTAACAAATAATAAAATAAAAAGATATAGAAAAATTGGCCCGAAAAATAGAGAATCGACAATAATGAGATGCTAAATATGAAAACTAGATATAAGAGGATGTGGTATGAGTGCCAATTGGACAACTCTGCATCCAAGTCACAATTTGCAAAATTAATGTATTAAAGGTCAAAGTATGACCTTATACATGGAGCCTTGGATCACACCAAACAGCAAGCTATAAAAGGCCTAACAAATTACTAGTGTAAAACCATTCTTATATTGAATGTATGCACAAACAAAAATATCAGAAATGAATACTGTCTTATCTAGACCCTCATATACTAACACGCTGTTGAAGTCGTGTCAAACTCATTCCTACTGCGTTTAATAGAACTTTAAGATCGTGAAAGGAAATGAAAAGGAAATCGTGCATCTGATTTAAAAAAAAAAACTTTTGAAGTTACAATCCAATATTAGAAAATATTGAGTGATAAAGATCCATAATTTATGCAAAACACTTTCCGTTTTAGACATGTATTACACGTAAATAAAATCGGTAAATGTAAATCTGAACAAGCTAATATCGACATCGCGTGAAATACTTAAAATAGTCAGGAAATGTTCAATCAACCATGTAACAGAACTATGGATGTGTTTTTGAGAAAGATAAAAATATGTCAAATCAATAAATTGTAAAACATGGAAGCTTGGATATGAGTTTAAGACTTTTAAACATTTAGAATGAATGCTTAAGAACTAGAATGAAATATGTCATGCATGTACATGCCTATATGTACAGCGAGAAAATTAACTCTTGCTGTCTTGAGTATTGTCTTTTATAAAAGTCAAAGATGCGTTAGTTTATTCATGTTTGCTTAACGGTAAGTTGTAAATATTTTACACAAATTCAATATGAGATCCAAGTTCACAAGAAACCAAATTAGTTGCGTCGGAAAGGTCGGTGGATCATGATAAAAGTGGAGATAAACCTACTGATGGAGAAAAAAAAATACCTTTTAGCAGAAATGTTTCTTTTTAAGCAGGCTACCCGGTCACGACCATCTAATTAAAGCTAAGTTTTTTGTACTGTTACACCACTGTTCAAAGGTTAGGAGAGGGTTGGCGCCTTCAAATTAGTTTATCCCCACCACCTTCTGTATGTGCCTGTCTCAAGCCAGAATCCTGTTTCAGTCGTTGTCGTTTGTTGCTGTTCCATATTTGTTTTCGTTTATTAAGGTGGATCCCTACAGATATGGCAAATTTTTTTTCACCATTGAATTTTTCTTAAAATTTGCATACATATACTATGCAATGGCCTCTATGAAAATTTGAGTTTAAAATAGTATGTCACCAGACTCGTTTCCATGGTAACGGTCACCAAAGTTGGTACATCACGTGTATGCATAAATACATACCTGATGTAGAAACTCTGGATTTTTTTTAAGCCTTTGAAAGTATTTTGAAAGGTTTGTTCTTCATTTATTACAAAATTATTATTTAAAATGTAAATAAAACACAAATAATGGCAGTTTTATTCATTTTCATTGATTTCGGCTCTAATTTCATCAACACTGCTCCACAAAAAAAAAAACACAGATTTTGTTAAAAATTTCTATTTTTCTTAAATTTCCAAAAAAATGGTCCATTGAATATTTTTTTAAATTTGACATAAAATGGTCATAACAATGAGCTTTAAAAAGAAATAAAAAAAAATATAGGTCACCAGACTATTTTTTGCCCGAAAAACGTTTTTGTGACCCCTAACGAAACAGTGATCAACAGCAGTTTTTTGTATATCTTTCATCATCGGTGATCAAAGTGTGACATATGTTGTCATATCCTTTGTTAAACTAATACAGAATAATACAGTTTCACAAGGCAATCATATGAGAACAATTTTTTGGTTTCTATGAACAACGGTTACCATGGCAACAGGACATGAAGTTGGAAAATTCAAGTTTTTGCATTGTTCTGATGTGCAAGATTAACAACCTAACAGACAATGGCAGATCAAATACCATGATTTCAGAGCAACAACACATGGCTTCTATGTAAATGTAAACAAATATTATGATACATTGTAATGCAGCTTATATTAGCATTACTGTGGTCTTAAATGAGCAAAATAAATTACTCAGAAGTTAGCGAAAATCACCAAATATATTTTTTTTTAAATTATCGATTCATAGGTAACAGTTATGCAAGTAAATGGATTAAAAAAGACTTTGTCACCTTTTCCTCAGTTAATGATTTAAGTTTGATGAAGCATAATGATAATACATTATATATTTCAGTTGTCATAGTAACATAACCAAAAAATGATGAAATAATAACTTTTTCAAAGGTTTTTCAACTTTCTTTATTTTGAATGCCTCAATAATCAAGCAAACATATAACTGTTATATTTACAAATATGTAAATAGTTTACTCCTCTGATTCAGTCAAGTACTTATTGATAGTCATAGCATTATTAGAGTTCACTTTGTTCTCAGTCAAAATTGTCAATCCTTCCATATTGAATAGTACATGTTGCTCCCAGTCAGATATATCATATTACTATTAGTGGCAATTCTTTTCTTTTAAAATCTGTTTTCAGGTTGTCTGTTTGCCCCTCTAATTTCTTATTCATACTTTCCCAAATTTTCTGCGTAAATTTTCCAGGGGAACATTCTATTGCTGCATTTACCTGAAAGTTTAATTTATTTATTTGTAATGAAAAGGTGTAATATATACTAATAAACTACTAAATCTATATAATATTTCAGTGAGTGCAAAATTAATCCAATCATGCATTACAACATCAATTTAAAAAGATTATATTATACCTGACTAACAAAGGTACTCATTAAGAGTTTTATAATATGATATATGGCCAGGTTTTTGAAGTGATTGCAATAATTAGGTCAGCTGATGGATATGCATTTTATATTGCTTTTGCATATGATGGCCATCCTTTTTAGTGGTTTTTGTTTTGTGTACAATGGCAATTTGGAATGCAATAATTGACAATATAAATGATATAGGGAGTATTATAGGGTCCAATGCAAATTCAAGGTACACATGTATATTTAATAGGTGTGACCTTTACCATATACCTTAAATCAATACAGTTGAACTGTTCTTTTTTGGTAAAAATTTACATATACAGCATGTGACCAAGTTTGAAATAAACATAAGTTATCTACAACACATAGTTATCTTCATTGTCAGAATTGTGGCACATAAGAACCAGTGGCAGTCTTGATAATATACTTTGTATTTGAATTATAAAATAAAGTACAAATCAATAGTGTAAAATGTGGATCACTGTGACCTTCTTTTGTCTGGAAGCTGAGTTACTGAGACTCTGAGAGTGTATATATAAGTTTGCATGATCTGACACCTTTTAGTTGCTGAGATATACATTTGTTGTATATGAAATTGGATGTTTAATGTAGCCAAAGTCAGTGAAGTGGAAAATGTAGGTCAGTGACATCTGTGTACAAGTTTACATGATCCTACATTTTATAGTTGAGTCTACTAAATATATTGTCCAAAAAGAAATGTTATAAATGCCTGCAAAACACCATTATCAGATTAAAAAGTCTCAAATGAAACCTAAGTTTTTTTCAAAGGTAACTACATGTAATTATCCTAAAATGTATGTATTTACCATTGACAGTCATCCCTCATTTTTCTACAAAACTGCTGCTAATAACCTGCTGTTAAATGATAACCATGAGACCTACAATTGATAACAAATATAACAAAAATTAAATAAGTAAATTAATATGATATAGGATTCATAAAAAGTGAGAGTTTTATATTACTTGTTATCAATGTTGGTTGTTGAATATCAAAATAGTAAAAATAATGATAAAAAAAGCCATATTCCATATAATAACAAGAGCATTAATGCTAAGTATGGCATCCTCTCACCATAGAAGACTGTTGCTTTCACATGGGTGTTTAGAATCTACAATGTCCACTTTCACCTTGACATTTGGGAATATCTTTTCTATTAATAAAGTCAAAGTTTAAATTCTTTAAATTTACCTGTATTACTTTCATAGTTTCAACCAGTACCAAACATTTGCAATTCTGCAACAAAACTAGCTTCAACCTAATGAAAAAAAGTGATAACAAATATATATAAATGAAAGTGCATGCAGTGTTCAAATACTATAGCTAAAACATATTACATTTAAAATTAACTGGAAACTCAGGCTGTTAACAATGAAATTTGTAATAATAATATGTATAAAGGCTTTCAAAACCAAATAGGTTTCATTAAATTTGTTGAAATTATACATTAATATAGATTTAATTTAATAAATACAAATGTAACTAATTCTAGCTCAATATTTTTGTTGAAACAAATTCTGTCATGTTTTATACATGAAAGTCTTCAAGTATATATAACAATGCTTTACCACAAAATTGATTTGAAATATTGACCCTAAACTTGAAATTATTACCAAGATCTGTTAATTCATTTTTATGACTGCTTAAGTGCAAATATGAATATAATTATGGTCCTCGTTATACTTTATATATCTACTTAGGAAAATTATCAAAAAATACTTTGAAATTATATGACTAAAGGTTTAATTACCTTCTAATTATTCATTAAATTAACCATGTTTAAAACTGTTTCTTCTTTTGACTTTATTTACAGGATTCTTTTGCAACTGCAAATATTTTCTTTCCAGTTTAATTCTCCTTTTTCTTTAAGTATGGCTGATGAATTCACAGAAAGTACATTCAATCCATTAAGGAAATTGTTGAAATGTGCGGCACAAATTCCTGCATGTATCATTCCTGAAAAAATATGATATGAAATGTCAGTTTGCACATGTATTGGTTAATTAGATAAACTATAAACTATTTAGACTTGAGTTCATAATTTTATTTGGAATATACAATTGATTTTTTCAATTTATATTTTATTATATAATATGATTGTGAATTCATGTTTACCTTTATTCTTATAGATCACAGACTCACATTTATTTCTAATAATGTGGAATGAGAATGGGTGCCTCCCCCCTTCTTAATTTTCTTTTTTGCCTTCATGCATTATCCTGCATTCTACACATCATTCTAGGTGTTTTTAAATGACTAAATATGTAAGGTATCAGACCACTTGGTCTCTGATCACATGAAAAAGATGACTTAATATGAAAATTCTGATTATAAAATAAAGAAAACTAATATTTTGAGTTTGTAAAACATTATTTTTGTGAATGAATCATTGTGACTGCAATTGTTTACTTTTTCAATTCTAATTTTATGTATGGTTATATAATTGCTACCAAATAAGTATTTACAAAATAATCCTCTCCTTTTGGATGCAAAACTAAAAAGCCCCTTATGTATAGATGTCTTTGTGTTCATTGCAAAAATGATAAATAACTTCCAGGGGCAAAATTCCAGAAAAATTACTAAGTCCAGCTTCATAAAAAATTTGGGCAGCACTTCCCCTCAAAATAAAGCTTTTTACCCTCAAACCACATAAACCCCAGACCATAATAGAGGGGAATTAAAGAAAGAAAAAGAGAGGTGTGGGGCAGGTTCATTTATTCAAGACATGAAATCATACACCTTCTCCAACCAGTAAAATGTGTAAAGAGAATATATAATAAAGAGAAAATTGAACTCTCTTACCATGTGCAGCTTTTGAATTGATAAAAAATTCACCAGTCCCATTTTCCCCCTCGTTTCTACACTGTCACACATGATATGCAGGTTACATGCACTGCAGCTACAACGATATGGTATGGACAAAATGCTCCACGGCCTCCACCTCCTGGTACAAGCCTTGAAGGTCGTATTTCCGTTCACAGACAGTATCCGCAGGGGACAGTTTTACATCTTAACGAACATATTCTGCGCTAGGTGATCAACCAGAGCTAGCCGTCGACCTTCTTTCCTGGTTTCGTCAAACAAAACATCACTGTCTGTGATCGGACGCCGAATTTCTCCAACTTCCAAAAACTTATATCATATGATATTATAAGTTGAGAATCATTTAAGACTGTGTGAACTTTCAGGCTGAAGCTATTCGTATTCTTTATTTTAAAAGAACGCATGCATTTATCCTTTATGATAAACCTTCCTTTCTTCTGAGCGATGAGCTGTAATTTAGAAGTTGTTTACACACGTTGTAAACAGACGACATCGGAACTGTTACCGTGACCTAGATATACAGGCGATATATCCTAAATTTTTAAACGGGAACCAGTTTTACATCAGTAAAATGTTGTTATCTCCCTTAGTATCGGAAGTCACCTTAACTTGTACATAAATAAGGCCGCTAGGTTTCTCGTTTGAATTGTTTTACATTTCTGACTTTGTAATTTCTGCTGTGCTCATTATTGAAGGCTGTACGGTGACATATATTTGTTTATTTCTATGTCGTTTTGTTTTTTGAAGTGTTCTCTCTTCTTTTTATATATCTGCGGAGAGTTTTTACAAGTGTTATTCTCCCCTATAGTTATTGTCATAAATGTAAACAAACACCAAATATTTGCTAATTGTAATTAATACACAAACTTTCAGCTATGTCATTGCTATTTAAACGAGAAAGACCGACATTAGAATGATTTATAGATCCAGAATTTTGTAAATTATGGGGTTGAATTATAATAATACTCAGTTTGAATAAACAGCTAAATAAACTGACATTCTCTATCACATTTATGCAAAGGGAGTTGACTTCAATTCTCATATTAATTTGTTTTTATTTATAACAATGTTAAAAATTTATTCAAGTTATAAAAAGTCTACAATAATCAATTTACAGGGCATTGGCTTGATAATATGTAGCTTCGTTTCGTGTGTATCTTTGTCTAGACGCCATATATTTTTTTAAAACTATCGAGGTGACCTCAGATTGACATAAACGATAGTAGCATGACTATAGATATGAATACATATAGAAATCATGCAATTGGATTTTTCTATGTCTGTTTAATCTCATATTATAGATTAAAATTATATGTTAATCATGGTTTATACTTGTATAAGAATGATGTTTTTGTTGATGGAATCAGTCATTCAAATGATTTACCTTGTTTCACATTCAATGTTAAAATTCTTTTCTTTTTTAAAAACTAAACACGCACGAGTCATGCGTTATCCATCTCTAGCAAAGGTTTAACATGAGTACGGATTCAATTTATGTCAAATTATGCACTTGCAAGTTAACACTTTATCAGCAAAATGTGTATCTCATTGGTAAACTTAAACCATACCGGCCGCTTAAAGCGAATTAATATTTTTATTATTTCATTCTATGCAAGTTTAATCAAATGTTAATGTCTTTATAAGACTTACAGCGTTTACAAAAAAATCATGATGTAAATAAAATATGAGTTAACTGTCAAAGTTGAATATCTCTCTCTTAAACAAATTTAAAATATATGCAGGTATAATATCGTATACAATGGGATAGAAATATCAATATCTCACTTTGTATAAATCCAATATGTTATAACTGTTTGAATATCCCTTTGGCATATTTCGCCTCTCTTTAAAAAATATGAAAACCTGACGCCAATATTTTAATGAAGCACACGATCATTTAGACGGAGACTAAAAATTTAAAAATAATAGAGAATAATACATTGGCCAACAAATAAAAGAATATAAGAAAGAGAAATATGGAGCCGAAAAAAAAAGAATCGACAATTACTGGGTGCCTTAATAAGATAAATAAATAATAATGTAGTAAGCACTTCTGTGTTGACATGAAGTATCATTGTCATGGTCATAATTATAAATTAACCGTCTACAAATACTCAGTCTTCTCTACCTCAGAAATCTAATTGTCAAACCTTTAAGGAATTTCTGGACCTCAATGCTTCTCAACTTCACACTTTATTTTGCCTTTTTCACCTTTATTAGAGCGTCACTGATGAGTTATTTGTGGATGCAAAGGCGCGTCTGGCGCACATACAAAATTGCAATCCTGGTATATATGAACAAAAACGATATCAGAAACGGAGATCGCCCAATCCAGACCCCTATTATACTGGATTACTGTTATACTAACACGTTGTTGAAGTCATGTCAAACTCATGCCTGCTGCGTTTAGTAGAACTTTAAGATCGTGAAAGGAAATAAAAAGGTAATCATGCAACTCATTTAAAACTATTGTTAAGTTATATTCCAATATTAAAATATATTGAATGACAAAGATCCATACTTTATGCAAAATATTTTCCGTTTTAGACATGTATTATACGTAAATAAAATCGTTAACTGTAAATCTCAACTAGCTAATATCGACATCGCGTGAAATACTTAAAATAGTCAGGAAATATTCAATCAACCATGTAACAGAACTATGGATGAGTTTTTGAGAAATACATTTTAAAACAAAAATGTGTCAAATCAATAAATTGTAAAACATGGAAGCGTGGATATGATTAATATACTGTTTTACATTTAAAATGGTAAAGAACCAGTATTTCATGCATATATGTAGAGCGAGAATGTCGACTCTTTGTTTTTGTCTTGAATAATGTCTTTTATAGTGCTATGATCTTTGTCTGTTTGGCTTATATCGTTTTTAGCCATGGCATTGTCAGTTTGTTTCGGATCTATGAGTTTGAGTGTCCCTCTAGTATCTTTCGCCACTCCTTTGTGGCGCGATTGATGGAAAATAAAAACACAATATAGTGTATAAAAGTGATTAGTCTTTAAGTTAAGACTGTCAAGAAGGGGAACTATAGTCTACAAATGCAACTAGCACCACGCAGTTTTTAAAGTGTATAAGGACTTAGGACAAGTTCGTTTAACCACTCGAGGTATAAAATTCAACGTCCTGTTTTCGACTTTCAAAATGAAAATGAAAATCCAACAATATCATTTTAATTAAAAATCAGATTACATTGAATTGAAGGAAATCATTTGAGCAGGTGCGATATGTTCACATAATTACAAATTGAGGCTATAATCTAATATGGTTTTAACGTGGTTTACACCAACAAAATTAATTAAGAAAACAAAACCACCTTAAGATTACAATGAACATTGTACCAAATTTAGATTGCAAAACACAAAATATCTGCACTCAACAGATGCATGTTGAATTATTCAAATTATCGTACCTATCGTATGTGTACAAAATTGGCTGATTGCAGGATAAATATATTAATAAATACTTCCATGTTCCTTTTAAGCATGCAATTATTTTTTCTTTGTTCTTCTTGTTCTTGTATATATATATATATATATGAAGTTTATCCCCTTGTCTTTATTTTTAATAAATAATCTATTGAAATGAAGAAAAACAACAAAAAAAAAACAATTGCGATAATAAAAAATCGGACGTGACACATCAATAGCCGTATCTTAAAGACACAAAGTACAGGTATAAACAAAGTAGAATATTTTTTTTATACTTAACTACGAGGACAACTGTAAACGGAAAGTTCCAAATAAAATGGCAGGGAAAAGCTCAAACACATCAAACGAATGGATAAAAACTGTAATATACCTTACATTCTGATGTAGGAAATTGTTGATAAAACCTGGTTTTGTAGCTAGCTAAACCTCTCACTTGTATGACAGTCACATACAATTTAAAATTTTTGACAACAATATAGGAATTAAATTAAGAAATTTATAGAACAAATGTCACAAATAGAGGTGCAGCATCATTGTGTTATACTATTAATCACTATAAAACAAACAAATATGTAAGAAAGAACACACAAAAAGGCATATAAACATAGCATATTAGCACAAATTAAAAGAAAAGAATACAAAAATTAGCATAAATCAATAACACAATGACGGGATGTATAAGTACTTAGCAACTTCAAATGTATATCACCCAAAACAGACTAGATATTAAACGTTATATCCACAGAGACACATAAAAGAATACTATAACACGTTATATTAAAAGGATAAAAAATGCCAGTAACTAGAATCTTTACTTCAAGACCATCGTTTATAATTTGTGAATTGATATGGAATATTTTTTTTGTAAAAACAGGACATGAAGTTCGCTGACATATCCCTGCTTCAGTCTTTGGCTTAGACACTGGCGACATACTACAAAGTCTGAGTAGGAGCTGCAAGCTTTTGAAAACAGAATACTGTGGATTCATTTATTTTCGTGGGTATCAATTTTCGTGGATAGAGGAAAAAAGGCATTTCGTGGGATACGTAAATTCGTGGTTCGCTGTTTCAAAAATAAAAAAAAATGTTTCAGATACTTAAATTCGTGGATCTCTGTATGAAGAATAGTTAAAAAAAAGAAGTAAATCATTGAAAATGTTTTGAATTGTCAAAATCTTCCCTTAATCATTCTATGTTAAAGTGTTCATTTACAAGCGTGGACAAAGGCAACTAATGATTTGTTTGCTTTACAATTTATAATTTGTCGTTAGAATTTTATAAGGTATACAAAGGTCTTTGATGTACAACTGATTGAAAGTTATTTTTTCCTAATCAAGACATAATATGAAGTAATTAGAAAATGATCAAAAGTAAGGAACAAGCTAACGAAGTTTGCCATCCAAGCTAAAACCCAAGCCATAAAACAATGATAAAATTTACTCATCTCACGATTTTATTATATATACTCTGGGGAATATGATTCCTTCATAACAAACAATGTCGCTTCAACAGTGGTTAAAGTCCGGTAGTATTAAGGTGAAAGCTCCTGCCACACCAGGCTTGCCCGATCCATCTCAATGCAGTACACAACGTGATGTTCTTGTAACCCAAGCAGCCAACGACGGTATTGACACGATGAACTCTGCTACTAGCCTTCCAACTACTCCAACCAGAAAACGCATAAAATGTTGTTTCTGTCCAGAATAAAGAAACACAATGCTTAAACGGCATTTTATCAGAATATTAATTGAAATGCAAGTTGTGTCGTTTTTGTCAAGAATAAGCAAAACAACATCTACAATTTATCGAAATTTTATGTAAAAAACCCACATCTTTACCTGTATTCCCTTATTGTTTACATAAATGTATTTGTAAAGTCAAAGGTGTGAATTTTCTTGTTCCTGTCACAAAAATATCACCTAAGGCCAATGTCCCGTCCTTAATCCTTTTAATGAGCAATAAAAGTGGATTTTGACACGGTAATTAACAACTCGTTTACCGTTATTTTCTAATGCATATTTTTTTATCAATTTAAAAACGTAAAGTATGATTGATATTTTAAAGTTTTTATTATTTATTTAAGGAGGTGGAGACATAGAAGTTTTACCAAGATCGCCACGTGGAAATCCTCTCTTACTTGGTCACCTAGATAACGACGTTCAACAATGGATCCTTAACGTTCGTAAGAACGGCGGAGTCATCAACTCACGCATCGTTATGGCAGCAGCTGAGGCCGTTGTGACAAAGTTCGCTAGACACAAGCTGCAAAAGTATGGCGGGCATATCAACATCACAAAGACCTACGCTATTTCCGTTCTCCGCCGCATGGGCTTCGTTAAGCGTAAGGGAACCAAGGGTGTAAAACATCTACCAGCTGATTTCGACGACATTAAACAGGAGTACGTAAAAAAAGTCAGCACAGTCATTAAGCAACACAGCATTCCTGACTCTCTTGTGATTAACTGGGACCAGACCGGGTGTCAGCTGATACCAGGCGGCGACTGGACAATGGAGCAACAGGGCTCCCAACAGGTACCAATCACCGGTATTGATGACAAACGTCAAATAACACTTCTTCTAGCAACATCTATGAATGGGTCCTTATTGCCACCTCAACTAATCTACCAGGGTAAAACAGATCGTAGCTTACCTAAAGGTGTTGATTTTCCAGACAACTGGGATGTTACAAGTACCGAGACACATTGGAGCAACGAAGACACAATGATCCGTTTTGTAGATAAAGTCATCTTGCCTTACGTAGAGGGTATTATTGAAGATCTTCCTCTTTCTCAGAAAAACCAGAAAGCCGTAGCTATCTTTGATGTATACAGAGCCCACACAGGAGAAAAGCTACTAAGCCACTTAAAGAAAAATGACATTATTCCCTTGTTTGTGCCTGCCGCCTGTACTGACAAACTACAGCCGTTGGACTTATCTGTAAACCGAGAGTATAAAGAACAATTGAAATCTAATTTTCATGACTGGTATTCAGCACAAGTTGTGCAACAGCTAAACCATCAAGAAGACATCACCGGTGAACGTGAACCAAAGGTCATCGTAGATTTGAAGACGTCCGTCATGAAACCCATTCATGCCCAGTGGGTAGTTTCAACACATCAGATCATTTCCACCCGTACTGACCTAATCAAGTCTGGCTTCCGTAAAGCTGGTTTATTGTAAATTTGACATTATAACATTCTATCTAGTGCTTTGTTTCGTACTGAGTGACATTGTATGTATGTGAACTAAAGTCTTGTTAAAGATTGTTAAAAGTATGTGTGCAAATGTGTTGTTATGTGTATTTCATTTATTATATGTACTTGTATGTAATGTTTGTTAAAATGTTTAAATGAAAGTAGAATACTAGTATATGAATAAATGTAATCAAAATACTATTACTTTTCTATTTTATTTAAAACACGTATTTTGTTACCATGTTTGTCCCGAATCAACACTATACTAGTATTGCAAAAGTTAACCGGAAGTAAACATCCGATTCATTTCACATTTGTCGGGATTATTCTTCGTTGAATTCTTAAATTCGTGGTTTGCTGTGTCCCACGAAAACCACGAAAATTGGTATACCACGAATAAAAATGAATCCACAGTAAGTTGGGATATGTATATCCAGTATATTACTACTCAGGTTGGGGAAATTAACAATCTCAAAATTAAAATCGCCTCGTTTACCATAGATTCTGGTACCGAAATAGCCGTGTATGTCAAATTCCAGGTATAAATCTAATATTGAAGCGGATGAAACCGAGTCTGTTGTTTCTTAAACTTCTAATTCTGGCAGATATATTTATGAAACCCAATCAAAAAAGTTTGAATTGTTAATGGAAAGAACATTGTCAATATGCCTGAATGTAAAATTAAATGACCTGGCTTCTTTCATGTTCTTGTTTTTGAAAAGTGTCTCCATGTGCTCTGATTCATTTGAGAATGAGAAGTGGTCGGCAATGAGAAACGCACATTCTGTGATGTTGATTAGTGCTGCATATCTGTGTTTTTGCAAGTTTGCTAATATCATGGATTGAATCATTTGCCGGATTATGTGAGATTACAAATAATTCTGTCTAACATTAAAATTGTTTATAAACATATCAATCCGAAAGAATCACATGTAAACACAAAACAAAAAGACAGAAGAAGGAAACAACAAGCAAATTGGTAACAATTCTTAAAAGTACAATGTATGTTTAAAATCTAAACCCGATAGAACAACTGTGCATTAGGAAAGGAGCTCGATAGTAACATATCACTTGCATATTTTTCGACTACTTTTTGAAAGTTGTTGAGTTTCAATCATTACATCTACTACACAGCACTATATCTTAATCAATAAAGTCCTTTAAGTTTCGTTCCTCGGAACGACCTGTATCAGGTTGATATTATGTAATGATACTTTATTCCGAAAGCAATACAGCTTATAGGATACATATACACAATTTTACACCAATATAAGAATTTTATAAGAGATATATAATATATATAAATATAAGGTGTGCATGAAAGAACATATAATACATAATACATGATACATAGTACATAATACAAAATACGAAATACGAGCGGAGAATGATTTAACACTTAAAAAAAGTGAGAACAAAAATATTGTTTATTGCAATTAAATTCTAAGTTGTACTGCAGATTTAAGAAATATATCTAACTTATTCAATTCTGTAATATTTCTGACAGATAACAACTGGATGAGTTTGTATTAGAAGGATTTCTCCAATAATTCTTTTTTATATACTTTTCTCGAATTTTACTATATTTTTTTTACATTCAAGTATAAGCATTAACAATGAGATCTATTAAAACTGTTATAATAAAACAACTTAAGTTTTTAGGTAGGAACAGTACGTACCTGGTTGAAAAATGCCAGCAAGAATCCGTCCTCAAAACGACAACGTTTCAAATGACATTTGTTTATTAAAACTGTTTTTTTTAATCTCCCACATTAGATCACCACACTACAATTATCTCCCTGTAGATTCTATGTTACAGTGTTTCCCACTAATTGGTAAAATTTAACACTTGTTACAGAGTTTTCAAAACGATAAAACAATACATTAATGACGAAAGAGTTGGCTATGATGATAGGTTACATTCGTCACAAAAGATTCTAATCAGTTAACAGCTCTTTCTGACAAGTAGTATTGGTAAGACGATGCTGCTGTATGTATTTTATATCAAGTCAAACGAGTGATATGCTTCATACATTGTTGGAATGAAATAGCGACATTCTTATTATATTACACAGTCGATGATTTTAGTGAGAACAAATTGACAGTCCTGGAAGGTTACATAGTTATAAAACACAAAAATCTTTGTCGTAAACTAATGTCTTTCTACAGAATAAAATTGTTGCTCGAATCATGTTGAAGCGGTAAATGTCAAATGGAAAAGAAATGTCATTTCAAAATCAATGCATTATGACAGTAATAAATGTTGTTTATTATTTAGTATAAACCGAAGTTGGTCACCAATTTAATTACGCATATTTTTTTTGTTTCTGATTTTATCAGTGTAGTAGAAACTAAATGCTAGTTGATAAAGCACAGCTCGCCTAGCATTAAAGTAAAGCATGGACACATGACCTTACAAGTAGTTTTGGTAAAACGATGCTGTTGACTGTGTGTTATATCAAGTCAAACCAGTGATATGCTTCATACAGTGTTGGAATGAAATAGCGACATTCTTATTATAGTACACAGTCGATGATTTAGAGAGAACAAATTGACATTCATGGAAGGTAACATAGTTATATAATTTATCACAAAAAAACTTTGTCGTGAACTAATGTCTTTCTTCCGATTGAAATTGTTACTCAAACGTTGTTGAAGCGGTAAATGTCAAATGACGAAGAAAAGTCACTTCAAAATCGATGCATAATGAAAGTAATAAATGTTGTTTATTATTTAAGTGTAAATCGAAATTGGTCACCGATTTTTTCCCTTTGTCTGATAATAGCGGTTTGTTATAAACTAAATGCAACTTCAGTGAATACAGATAATGTGACCACGCTTCGATTGTAAATAAAGCGTGGACACAGTATCAATATGTTCTTACTGAAACTAAGTGTAGTACAAATCGGCATGCCAATCTACTTATTTATATAAAAGTGTTTTCTTGTTCTTGTTCTTGATGTTTTTTATTGTTGTTGTTGTTGTTTTTTTTTTACTGGTATCTAAAACCGTGTTTAAAATTTGGTACAAATGTCGTTCGTTGTCTTTTACAGTGTGTTTGTTTGGTTTCGATGGTGTTTGAATACGCAGATATACCTGATAAAATTGTGTTGGTTTTTTTTTAATTCAACGCTTCATTTCAAAGTCTTTACACGTAAATCTATCTTTGCAATAACTCTGTTTGGTTAGTGCATGACATGTGACCTCATCAAAGATACCAGGATTAAAATTTTGAATTTCCGCCAGACTTGTGTTTTGTGGGAGGGTTAGCGCTATAAAACCAGGTTTAATCCACCATTTTCTGCATTTGAAAATGCCTGTAGCAAGTCAGGAATATGACAGTTCTTGTTCATTCGTTTCTGATGTGTTTTGTTATTTGATTTTGCCATGTGATTATAGACTTTTTCAATTGATTTTCCTTTAAGTTCAGTATTTTTGTGATTTTACTTTTGTCTACAAACTATCCACCAGTGACGTTCGAATCCAAATATCATTTAATTTCTAATGAAATTTACACTGTCTTAACCATGTACATGTTTAGTTTAATTTATTGTCGTCTTGAAAAGATCTGAAAATATTGTTATGTTTTTTGCTTTATGTCTAGTGGAATATATGGCATGCATTTCAAGACGAAAACAAATTGGTATGTTGCTCATTTCGATACCTATTCCGTCCCCTTTTCGCGAGTGTAAACAACAGAATTAGACTTCTTAACTGGTTTGGGTTTGTACTAAAGATCATCGAGTGTCCCACTTGTGAGCAGGATCTGCATCCCTTCAACAGCACCTGGGATCACCATAAGTTTTGATGGGATCGTATTGTGTTGTGTTTTGTGTATTTTTGTTTGTTTGTTAGTCTTTTTCTTGTTTTTAGCCATAATTGTTTTAATGTCGGTCGGAAAACGACCAAAACGATCATATTTATATGCCTCTGTCACTTTTCCTGAGTCGTGACACTTGATAATTCGTTTTTTCGTCAACTAGATGGATATGAAAATATACTTATCCAAATTACCAGGCTTATAATTTAATACACCAGACGCGCGTTTCGTCTATATAAGACTTATCAGTGACGCGCAGAAAATGTGGTTAGAGTGCCGATGAGGAAACTCTCCATCCAAGTTACAATGTATAAAAGTAAAATATTATAGGTCAAAGTCACTCTGAACCTAAATGTAACTTTACTTCATAGAAAGGCACGCTATAAAATGTCAATTAACAAGTTTAACTCAATCAAAAGACATATTCAAATAAACAAGTGAATATACACTCTACAAATTAATTTGACCAATGCCACTGTTTAAATGCAGTGTTAACAATAATATAAAAAAGGTGGGAAGATGTAAAACAATATCAGAAAGACAACTATAAACTTGGACAAAATGGCGTTTTATAAAATGAAGTTCATAGATAACTATATCTGTTTTGTAAGGAGTACATGGAGTACAGGAAAATATCTGGAATGACTTCTTGTAATCAAGAATGGCGAACAAATCGAGCTCACCATAAATGCTGATGGAGTTGTTCTCAAGACATCAGTCTTGGAAGTATAAGTGATAAAATATTTGATTATCTATGAGTTTGATTGTCCCTCTGGTATCTTTCGCCCCTATTTTATTCAATTTTTAAATATTGGTCACAATGTATTTTGATTGTTCTCTGTCCCCGTCGATGTACTTTTTTAGAACGTGCAAAAAGATATAAGAGTTGTTATCCATTCGTTTTATGTGTTTCAGCGTTTGATTTTACCATTTGATTTAAAGTAACTTTTCATTTTTAAATTTTCCACGAAGTTCGGTATTTTTGTGATGTTGCATTATGTTATTCCTGCAGTTTTATTAAACATTAAATCGTTTGACTAGATAAGCGGTTTTTTTTTTTCGATTATCAATAGTTATCCCACAAGGAAGCGGTGTGTCAGTGTAAGATCACCCCGATGGCTGGAGGCCAAAGGGTGATCTAACACTGACACACCAAGTCCGAGCGGGATAACTATTTTACATCCAAGCTGTTTTAGATTAGACAAAGAACCATTTACAATTTATAAAATCTCGTTTAGAACGCCACACAACCATTATAATATACTATATATATTACTATATGATTTATACCCTTAATGACCCCCGAACACGATGAGTAGATATCAAACAATGTCAACTCGCCCCACTGGCTAATCGGCCCACACTATATCGCCACTTTATAAAAAAATCGCCCACTCTTGTTTACCGACTCGCCCCAGTTTTGAAATAGTGTAAAATCAAATTGAACAATCAGTCTGACAACTCACTTATTAACGAAAAGGGTTTAAACCCCACTGAAAAAAGCTTTGCCCGTCCCACTTATATAAATATCTTGCTTCCTTTAAGTCAGCTAAATTAATGATATTCGGCCTGCTGTAGTGGTATGTGTCATGGCTTGATATGGTAAAAATCTTGAGTTCGAATCCCAGTATATACACTGGATTTTTCTACGTGAATTTTGATATATAGTCTTTTCCGTATAATTGTATATTTGATTATAAGTTTTATAGTGGATTTCACATTCCCGCCAAAATGTGACAGAACAAAGTAAAGCATGCATAACAAAGAAACTCAAACTTGGGTGATCTGATAGGGGTGATCCGGCTCAGATCTCCCCTGTAAGGACAAAGGAGCTAGGATGTAAACTCAAAGACATCGTTTTATCTCGTGACCGTGACGTCATCAACCTTTTTTCATGATTTTTTCCTTAAAAATTCAAATTTAGAATTGAATTATAAGGAATGTAATATTTTTGTATCTTCTTGAAATATCCTTTAAAATGTGGTGCACACTGAACAAGCCGCATACATTCGATAAGACAGAAAAAATGTTTAATCAATTGTTCAGCTAAATTCAATTTATTTCCTTGATCACGATTGAAATATTTTAAAAGTAATTAATAAAAAAATAATTGTATATTTCCGTGATACTACATAATTTGCATTGTGCCTCAATTATTTCTCAAAACTAGTTGAAGTAATCGATTATTTGAAAAGGTATCACCAAACGTAATATAGAAGACATAGTTGTTATTATCACGAAGTAGAAAGTGTAATGGTGTTTGAATTAACACAGGTTAATTGAAACGATTGTTGTGTAATTTCTATTATTATCCAATCAAACTGAAGAGATTAATTAACCACGGAAAAATTTACCATCGTTAATCAACTGCGATATTCAAAATAAAAAGTACAATCAACACTTGGCCATAATTTTATCTGTAATTTTCATTTACTTGTTACATTGAAGAGCTCACGTAATTTCTCATTTGCATTAAAGGTAATTAGTTCGCTATTCAAGTGGATAATTTGAAAATATCGGTGAAAGTGTTTGGATCAATGGTTAATTGATTGCCATTTGTATTGTAGATGTTTAGACAGTAACGGTAAATGATCTAACAGACAAAAACTTTGCCAGTCATTGCATATGGTCTTACTATTGAAACGATATAACGTGTTTTGTGTATGCATATAATGTATTCTTCTTTGTATCAACGATCTACCTGTCTTAACCTTTAGGGTAAGAACACGTTTCTCCTCTCTCCGCAGTGGTTCCTAATAAACTTTTACAACCGCGATGACTGTCTATGATTTATATATGATGTTACGGAAAATAAATGATTCGTAAAATTATTACGGAAAAAACAAAAATTAAAAAACGGAACTAGCATTTTACAGTTTATAAACATTTACAAGAGACTGAGAGAAAGTGCGCTTGGTATATATTTTTTTTCAGGTGGTTGTATTTTATTTTTCAATTGCGTTGTTATGAATTAAACAATTATATTTGACAACTGACAACAGAAGCCGCAAGAAAGTCTAAGTTAGCGAAAGTTGTTTGGACACTTGCTTCCGCTATTGGCGAACAATCGTATTTTATGTGTTCGACCTTGATTTTCGTCTTCAAGATGTTTGTGAAAATAATATGTTGTCTTCCTGAATTTTTATTTACAGTTTGCCACAAGACGTTTAGCAAGTAACGTTAAACAAAAGAAATAAACTCTACGTAAACATCTTTATCACAAACTACAAACTTATACGTCATTGTCCTATAAGTACTTGCAATTGTATAACATTTCAATGACACAATCTTATTACAGACTGAACATTTCCAGACATGGTAAAAAGAAAAAATACCATTTTCAATCATTACATAAACCTCTTCATAGATTGATTGAGTGAGAAAATATCCGGGTTACAACTTAAACTGAGGCAGACACAACAATTACAAGAAGAAAAGCAACAACAGAACACTGAAGTGCAACAAAAACAAAGGACAATGCAACATATATAGAAAAGCATAAATTCAAGTACTTTGTTAATGTCAATATATTCACTAGAAAACTGCAATTTTATGTTATTTTGACATGCATCTTGAGATAACAAATTGGCTATAACTCCAAATTTTCCCTTGTGTGGAATTTGTACTATATCATTGCAAAAACAAATTCATTTATGATGATGCGTCTGTCTAAAGCCAGAAATCTCGTCAGTTCATTTTTAACGGATCAAACTTTCATTTTCACGGCAATTAATTTTTCGTTTTAATGGGACCTTTTTGCTGCCCCAGGCATTTTCTTTAAAGGCTTAGGATTTTGTTTGTCAATTTGTTCATGATACCCAATTTCTTCAATTTGAAAGTGTGTTCCCAAACTAAAGCCTTAAATTGATTAAAATATATGCAATTTTTGATCGATCCCTACATGACATTGATTTAATTCGTTGGTAATCATGTTGCTCCTATTGTGGAATTAAGGCTACGTAGCTTATCAATAGAAACTAAATTTAACACATTTTAGAAAACATATGAGGTTATGAATTTAACGCATACTAAATGTTAATGGAATTGATAATTTTCCAAACGTCCTCCACCTCGAAATTATACATTTATACTGGACATCATTTTGCAACCATTAAAACTTTCATCTTGCTTATAAAAATGAATGTGTCCTTAGCCTAAAACCTCGTCGGATTTTGTGTTTCGAAAAATCGGAATGTTTCTGACATTTAGGGAATTAAGCTATGATTATAGATCTCTGATAGTCTTTGTTCAATTTAATCTCAATATTTAATGTCTCGAGGGGTTATTTTCAACAAAAAAAATCACTTCCTAAAGTTACTTGTTTTTACTGAAATAACAATGGTTTTGACCTTGTGTTGAATATAACATTTATTTCTTGTTTGAAAAAAAACCCCTATGTTTATAAAAAAAAAAGAAGATGTGGTATGATTGACACAGACATTAACAACTATAGGTCATCGTACGACCTTCAACAATGAGCAAAGCCCATACCGCATAGTGAGCTATAAAAGGCCCCGATAAGACAATGTTAAACAATTCAAACGAGAAAACTAACGGCCTTATTTATGTTTAAAAAAAATGAACGAAAAACAAATATGTAACACATAAACAAACGACAACCACTGAATTACAGGCTCCTGACTTGGGACAGGCACATACATAAATAATGTGGCGGGTTAAACATGTTAGCGGGATCCCAACCCTCCCCTAACCTGGGACAGTGGTATAACAGTACAACATAAGAACGAACTATAAAAATCAGTTGAAAAAGTATAACTCATCAAATGGACAAAAATACAAGTGGACGTGGTTAGTATAGTTATCAATTATAATATTAATTATTATCACCTTGTGAAGAGATGTTACTTCCGAGTGGCAAAGTGCTACTTCCGAATGCTGACGTTTTTATGTGTTTAAAGTTCAAATCAAGTATGAACGAATACTAATTCAAAGATATAAACATTGAGTAATTAAAAAGGATGACGAAGTTATCTTTACTTTTGTCAAATTGAATATCCAATAATTAAGACATTTTCCTAATAAGAACAAAACATACTTGAACTACAATCTAGTAGGTAACACAATAGCAAAGTGGTATTTGGTTTTTAGATAATTCGTGTCTTTCATAAATGAATGATAGTCATCGGTTGTGTACGAGTTGGTGAACGAAACTACGCGACTTTAAACTTGTTTAGTGTAATTATTCATAACTTTGATAGTATATAAATTGAATTTTGTTCGATTTGTGACAATATAACATATTGTTATACCATTGCAAGCAGTTGTAAATAAAAATAAATAATTGAAGGAGGGCAGGTATATTCATTATACCACTTTTAAACAACTATTTATTCTATTGCCATTTTATATTCTGAGGATCTCTCTCTCTCTTGATTGTTTCCCTTTTCGTTTCTGCAGTAATTGTCAATTATCATCTATTCTTTAAATTGAGTAATCCAGCAATCCAACGGCAATAAACACCGAGCGACATTTAGCGTTTGCATACATCTACATATCCACTTAAAATATATCAAATTCATTTTAAAAGTTCTTTTACATTGTCGGATATTGTATCAGTTTGTAAAGGAGATGTGATGACATAACTATTACAGAGACTGAAAATAAAATTGAGAATGGAAATTGGGGATGTACAAAGAAATAACAGCTCTACCATAGAACAGTAGGTGTTCGATTTGACAGTGGGTATTAAACTAGTACTTGTATTAAAACCATTTGCTATCATATTCCAGACATCTTGTTGGATTCTACCTAAGCCTGAATAGAACATTTACAAGACCAATACTTAATCTACCTGGTTGTCTTCGGTTTGATTTACGATTCGTAAACCATTTTGCCACTGGTAGATTGATGTTTTTTGTCTAGTGGCAAATTGACTGTTGTTTGAGATTTTGTTTCCATTTTTTTTATGTCTTTCAAAGTGTTGTTTCCCGCTGTTCCATTTCATAATAGCGTCTAAAATTTTGGCGTCTATCGCATTCAAGGTAATAACTTCTTTGTGTTTCATTTGTCAATTAATAACACCCAGTTTTGCGATTGGCCGTTTCAGATTCGTACCCAAAAATGAAAATAACGTCACGACATTGGTTGCATTTCCATTGTATATGATATTTTTAACCAATCACGACGTTTTGGTGTACACTTTTGAAAGTATTACCAAGTATGCATTAGATTCTGTAGCGACGAATTGATGACATGCCTTTTAAAAATAACAACACTATTATAGAGCTGTACATGTAATACAATCACGTTTTATCACATTTGTGTAATTCGAAACTTATTAATGGTAGTTTTTTAGGGTGCATAATAAAATAAAATAGCGTGTAAAATCAACCCTCTATCATTGAAGTAAAACAAAAATTTTAATAGAGTTTTGTAATATTCTGATAAACAGCTGACTTAAACAAGAATCAGTCTGACATTTCTTTGTTCTGTTGTGTTGTTGTTTAAATAGATAGCAGAACGAAATGGTTTACCACAGGACGCCATCATAATAACGCTGGCTATTAAATGCCATAAAATGTGATCGAACTTTATGAAACATTGATTAAATTTGAACATTATATTTTATGTTCTCCAATGTCTTTAGCGTTATTCATTTTATGACTGAAAAGAGAGAGTTGTATATTTAACATTCCGTTTAACTTCCGCAATATAAACTGTCCATCTATGTTTGTCTTGTATGCTGATTGGTTCGATTTAGAACTCTGCCTGTAATAGGTGAACTTCACATTGATTGGGTTTTATTTTCCTACAAAAATCTAGATGAAGAATCAATACCATATTGCTATTTAGTAAAAGATCAGCAAAAAATATCAAAGAAACACCCAAAATCGAAATTAAACTAACAACGGCATATGGCAAAAGAAAAACACCAATATAGGTGTAATACCACCATTGATTTTCCCCTATTAGTCTTTGTTTAATTTGCACTTTTCAAAAAATTCTGTAGTAGAATTTATCTTTGTTACAAATAAAGAAATACTTGGCATGAGTTAAAAAATAAAATTAACGGTACCAATTTTCTTGCACAAGATGCGCATTTCGAAAATACATGTCTCTGCAGCGATGCTCGTGGCCAAAAAATTTGAAATCCAAAGCTTATATAAAAGATGAAGAGCTATAATCCAAAAGGTTCAAAAAGTATAGCCAAATCCGTGAAAGGAATCAGAGCTTTGCATGAGGGAGATACATTCCTTAATTTATAATAATTTCTATCATTTTGTAACAGCAAATTTTAATAACACAAAAAAATCCGTATTTTCATGCCAGTACCGAAGTACTGGCTACTGGGCTGGTCACACCCTCGGTTTATCCTGTCTAGTACTATAGAAATAATCACATAACATTTCATTGCATATAAAAAATAACCATCACTGGAAGTTTATCAATCAAATTTCTCCCCTTGTTTTTCTGCGTACAAGGTTTAGTCACCATGTAACCTCAAGATTACAAAATATTCTATAGAAATCCCCCCCAAAAAAATAATGGTGCTTTGAAATACCCAAGACATAAAATTGAGAATGGAAATGGGGAATGTGTCAAACAGACAACAACCCGACCAAAATAAAAAAACACAACAGCAGAAGGTCACCAACAGGTCTTCAATGTAGCGAGAAATTCCCGCACCCGGAGGCGTCCTTCAGCTGGCCCCTAAACAAATATATACTAGTTCAGTGATAATGAACGCCATACTAATTTCCAAATTGTACACAAGAAACTAAAATTTAAATAATACAAGACTAACAAAGGCCAGAGGCTCCTGACTTGGGACAGGCGCAAAAAATGCGGCGGGGTTAAACATGTTTGTGAGATCTCAACCCCTCCCCCTATACCTCTAACCAGTGTAGAAAAGTTACAAGACATATGTTTATGACACAGAAATCTTTTACTGCAATAAAATGTAGGACTAATTACCTACATAAGTCAAATTCAAGGGAATATTTTTTTTTTCGACCTATTTTCGTATAAAACCAGATGCTACGTACCATGATTTGGTGGTATTACACCTATACAGAACCTAATATAAAACTAAAGATTGAACAACACAAACTCCACTAAAACTTTGGGGTGATCACACCGGATCTTACTGATAGTGAATCGATGGAATGAAACTTCATTGAACTATTTCAATTATTACATATCAATTAAAAGACAGCATGTTTCACATAAATGATGCTCTTTCTCAAATACTCATGTCCGAGTTGGTTGTCATTTTTTATCTTACGCCACCAGTTTTGTGCTTTGCAACGTTGCACACGTTTCAAAGTAGTCAAAAAAATACATAGAACAACATTGCCTCCCTACTTTTCCAACTTTAATGTACACTTAAATTGTCTTATTGATTCCCATCTCTTCATGAAACCTACTGTTGCTATTAACTAAATTTGCCTTTTTAAGCTTTGAAATATTATACTTAAAATTTGTGTGACCTTGTACATTTAGACATATTTCTTGAAATATTTGACGAAACAATAAGAAAAATATAATTTCCATCTTTATCATAAGAAACAATTTATATAATTAGTTTTTGTCTCGAAGTAAAAAAAAAAACAACAAAAGACTCACCTGTTTGTCATTACACTTTTGGTTTTAATTTTGAACAATGTAAACAAGAAGGCAATTAATTCTATTATTAGCTAACAAGACTTATTTTCATACATATTAGTAGCATCTTCACCAATTTCAAGTTGATAACATTTGATGTTGCTAGCCAAAGTTACACTTGTTTTAATGGTGTCAATGTACTATTATTCATAGGTGAAGTTTCAAAGCGTGCAATCTATAACTACATCTAGATTTTAGAATAAATTATGGAACATCCCTGATATTTTATACTTGTTATTTTCCTGTCATTCCTGATATCCATTGATGGAACCAATTTCCGAATATAATGGCGAAATTATAAAACGAGTCTGACAAGTATCCTGAAAAAAAAATCGCGCCTATTAATAAACTCTCCAATCAGTGAAATTACTGTTCTTTTTCTAATTATTTGAGCTGATACAAAGTAAATTTTGTCTGACAGTACACCTCCCCCGAACTACTAGTAAAAAAGGAAATTACTTACGCTTGTCACGGGTATTAAACCTATGGTAAACTGCGATTCTTCAATTTGACAGTAAAATTCATCTTAAAGAGGGTTTTCCGTTTATTTATGAATGATGTATAAACCACATACAATGATGTGAAATCAGATGTTTTTTTCATTTGCACTACAGCAATACGTAACAACGCATCCATTACGCTTTGATTTAATTACCTATTGACTTTAGAATTAACAAATGTATCTCGCCGTCCGATCTTCAACAATGAGCAACATCATGCGTTCTAAATTTAGAAAAAAATTATGTTGCCACCCGAAGTCAGATTTTAAAAACTCTTGTCAGTCCGAATTCTTGCTCCTATTCAACATAATAGTTATCAAAGGTACCAGGATTATAATTTATTACGCCAGACGCGCGTTTCGTGTACATAAGACTCTCAGATCAAAATAGTTGTAAAGCCAAACAAGTACAAAGTTGGAGAGCATTGAGAACCCAAAATTCCAAAAAGTTGTGCCAAATACGGCTACGGTAATCTATTCCTGGGATAAGAAAATGCTTAGTTTTTCAAAAAATTCAAAGTTTGGTAACAGAAAATTTATGAAAATGATCACATAATTGATATTCATGTCAACACCGAAGTGCTGACTACTGGGCTGGTGATACCATCGGGGACGAAACGTCTACCATAACATATTTTTACAGTGTTTTCTAAATATTTCCATAACTTCACCTGGTCGACACTTTTCCCAACCTGTTATTTAACCTGTTAAAAATATAATTTATCCAGGTCGACATGCGTGAAGCATTCAACAATGGACGATAATAAAGCAACCATCAATCAGTCAAAATTTACAGGAATGATATCAGTAAATATATTTGTTCGTTAATTAATAGCTGACTAATAATACACTAATACAAAAATCTAAATTATGAAAAAAATAGGTACAGGGATGCCACATAAAAACAACGTTATGGTGAACACAATGTTAGAACCTAAACACTGATCAACACAAACTAAACCAAACAGGGGATGGTGTTAGAAGCTCAGGAAAGGTCAGCAGATGCCTATGATAATTCTCATGTTCCGTCAGGTATACAGATAACAGAACATTTGAACATGATGTTTGTGCATGAGGTACTCTCTGTTTAATATTCAAATACTAGAGCGAAAATTTGATTATGAATAATTAGGACGAGAAATATTAAATGCTTGATGCTATCATAAATTCGCAACAATAATGTGGATAATGTGTAACCCCTTAAATGGCAGCTGCACATGAATGAAGAACTGCTTGACATTGAGAATCATGTAAAACGTCTGTTATTGACCGACCATGGTGTTGTTTTTGTACACCAGACATCAACCAGTGAAGATCTTTTCAAGGAAGTGATATTTTCTGCAGCCCTTAGTTTTTAGTGGTCTCGTTTTAAAATTTATTCTTTTGGTTGATAATAGCATTAGAAATTAAAAATGTCTGTCAATGTATGAGCTTGCATCTACGTCATTATGTCTTTGACGGATAGATTTCTTATAGGCAATCATATAATATCTCTACATTTCACAAATCAATTTTATGATATCGAGCAAAAGTGTTAATTTATTACAAGAGTGTACAATATGAACAGCTTATCAATAACGTATCAAAGAACAAGTGCATCTCACATCAAATGAAGTCTAAATGTGATGCGTTGTCAATATGTTTTGAATTGTCATAAAGAAGGTTGCACTCGGGTTATAAAGACAAATATTGTAAAAATATGAAGTCAACATTTAAAAAAAAACATCTGTACTTTGCTGCAATTTTAGTTTATGTATTGTTGTAAAAAAACAAAGTATACTCCTATAGTATAATCGCATTTTATCACATTTCTGTAATTCAAAACATATAGTCGATAGCTGATCAAAACACGAACGAAAAAGAGTCTGACATTTCTATTTTCTGTTGTAATGTTATTTCAATGCGGTACAGAACGAAATGGTTCACTGCTGGAAGCCATCATAATAACACTGGCTATAAAATGCAATTAATGTGATCCAGTTTAATGAAACAATGATGAAACATGAACATTATATTTTATGTTACCTAAATGCATGTAGAGCTGTACATTTATGACTATAATAGAGCATTATTTACCTTTTTGTTTAACTTCCGCAATATCAAATGTCAATATTTCTTTTGTGAAACGCGACATCTGTCCTATGTGGAACTCTTTTATTACCTTATGCTATTTTATTATTACTTGGTAATATTTGGTCTATACATAGTATGGTTTTGACATTACGTAATGATGTTTGGTTTGACTCAATATTGAATAATCATTACTTTTAAAATGATATTTTGATATTACACGATGTGGTTTCGTATTGAATTAACATAGTTTTGTCATTGCTCAATATTGTTTGTCATTACAAGATGTGGTATCATCATTATTTAATGTGGTTTTAATGAAACAACATAACGTTATAATAAGACAGCGGTGGCGTTCCAAAGGTTTTTTTCTTCAATGCTGATTGATTCGATTTGGAATTATGCATGTAATATGTAAAATTTACAGTTGATTGGGGGTTTTTTTTCAAGTAATTTTTTATGTAGAATCCCCATCGGATTACTATTAAGCAAAAGAGAGGCAAAAGATATCAAAGGGACATCCAAAATGAAAAATAAACTGACAACGCCATGGCAAAAAACAAACACCAAAATACAAAACTCACAACATAAAACTAAAGACTTAACATCACGAACTTACTTTGGGAAAGGGAAGGGAGGTTGATCATACATGATCTTAATGATAGCTTACTCTCTGGAATGAAACCGGCATAGCACTATTTCCGTTATTACATATCCATTTAACAGCATGGTTTGACATGAGTGAAACCCTTTCTTAAATACTCTTGTCCGAGTTGGTTGTAAATTCTTAATATTACGCTCTTGTATTTTGTAAATGACAACGTAACATTTTTTCCCAAGTAGTCACAAACATACACAAAACAACATTGCTTCCCTACTTTGCCAAAATTGATGTGTGCTTAAATTTTCTTATTCAATTCTATCTTTTATGAAACCTACTGTTAAACCATTTAATACATTTGCATATTCCAGCTTTTAAATATACTTTAAAGTTTGTGTGATGTTTTAAATTTAGACATATTTCTTGAAACATTTGACGAAATAAAAAGCCAGATTTTATTTCTATCTTTATTATTAAAAACCAATAACATTATTATCGTAAGTCCCGAACGACGTAATTTAAAAAAAGGAAAAGAAAAAATCTAATATTTAATAAAACAATAAGAATAATATAATGTCTACCTTTTTTTTATTAGAAACCAACCTCAATATTAGTATATGACTCGAATGAAGTAATTTAAAAAAGAGTAAACAATTCACTTTCTGTATCATTACATTTGTGGTAATATTCCTTGATCACTATGATTTCCAGGGATGCAATTGATTTAACCGCAAAAGTTGACAAAACTTACTTTTACTGGTATTAAGTGCAAAGCCAAAGTATTTGTTTTAATCTTGTCAATGTACTATTAATCAAACATCAAGTCTCATAGCATGCAATTTATAACTACATCTTGATTCAGATTAAATTATGGAACTTCCCTTATATTTTATACTTGTTATTTTCGTGTCGTTCCTGAGGTCCATTTATGGAACCAATTTCCTAATCTTTTGGCGATATGATAAAACAAGTCTGACAAGTATCCGGAAAACATATCACGCCTCTGAATATACTCTCCAATCAGGGAATAATTGTTGTCCTTTTTCTAACTACGTTGGTGCTGATACAATGTAAATGTTGGCTGATAGTACACCACCTCCGCACTACTGCTAAACGATACAATTTACAGGGAATACTAGTACCAATTTTATGTGAAAATGAAAGTCACAACAATTCCTTAACTCCGAGGGTAAAAAATCGGAAAGTCCCGAATCACATGACAAAATCAAATGACAAAACACATTAAAAAGATCCCTTTACCTTTGCATCCAAAAGTCTTCGATGTAGATACTTCTTGCAAACATAAAAAGAAGAAGATGATGGCCAACGAGATTCTCCATCAGAAAAACAAAAGTTTACAGAAATGTTTAACAGCGTATGTGCTCACATCTACGTCATTATTTCTCTAATGTCTCTAATGAATAGTTGTCTAATTGGAATTCAAACAATATCTCTACATTTCATATATCAACGTTACGGTATCGTACACAAAAGTGTGTACTTATTCCAAAAGTGTTAAGAGCAGCTAATTAACGAAACTACGCAGAATATTTGTCTTTCACATCAAATGAAAGTTGCAATGTTATCTGTTTTCAATATGTTTTAAATTGTCACGGAGAAGGTTGCACTAAGGTTATGAAGACAACAGATATTGTAAAAATATGTATTCAAGTTTGAAAATAATAGCAGTAGCAGAGGCTACTTTACAGAAGCGTATTAGCGCCACACAACTTTTTTTTTAATATTTCTCCTTATGTTTGCGTTACGCAAACTTTTGCGTTATAACGCAAACATTTGCAAAATAATGTAAACCTTTGCGTTATGAACCTTGCGTTATTTCGCAAAGGTTTGCGTTATAACACAAAAATATGAAGAAAATGTGTGCCGTTAATACGCTTCTGTCCTACTTATTGTTCATTTTTGATTGTTTATAAAAGAGTCAACTATTATAATGTAATTGAAAAAAATGCTTATAATAGATAACAGAATTTGAAATCTTTAGTTTGTGTAGTTTGTCCTTTATAAAATATTTGGTAAATTGATTGCCAATACAACAATGTATTTTGGCTTGCATCCAACTTTTTAAATGTTTTCTACATACGTGAGACAAAATACATTATAAAACTATATATGCATTGCTCAACTAGTTAATCATTATTTCATCAGATTAATTAAAAACAAAACACATTACAAGTCGATCTGTATAACTTGATGCAGTTGATACAGTAGAAAGGTGCAGCTTATCATTCATATTAATTTTGACTCGTGATTGTCTTAGATAGTTTCAAAATTAACACAAATAACGAATTGTGATTCGAACCCCTGAGTGATTTCACGACTATAGCTCGTGTACAACAATATCAAAACAGACAATTTTACCCTATTCAGTATCGTGTTCTTATTGCGCGCTGATTAATGTGTTCATCCCAGACATATCATATGTGTAACAGTACCAATTTAGTAGCCTGTAGTTGAATTGTTGTCGTTGGTACCTCTCTGATATATTTTCCGTTAATTGTTTTGTTAGTTTGTTAGTTTTCTCCTTTGAACTCTTTAACATTGTTTATGTCTCGTCGTTTTAATAAGGTATAGGGTGTTTTTTTTTAATGTCGAACGTGGTTTATAGTTTTCTTCATTCGAACTTTGTTTGATAGTTGTCTCACCGACAATGACATCACATAATTATCCTGATGTGTATCTAGTCAAAAAGATTTTGAGAATTATGAAGTAGATTTTTATCACATTTCGGAAACAACATATCAGACAAACGGTTGTTTTGGTACATATCGAAATGAAAACAACGCAAATTAATGTGTAGATCAACCGCTATCCTTTCCGAATAGTTGTGATTTTGGTTGAACGTGCCCTACAACCGTCTTTTAAGGTAAACATATAATGTTATGATGAATTAGAATAAACAAAATATTTAAAAACAATTTCTGAATTTCTAGTATTATTCTGAACTACAGCCGTCAAAAACACTGTAGGTGCGGAACTTTTTGTTCTGTTGTATAGTCAATTCAATTCGGTAGCAGAACGAAGTGGTTCAAGGCAGGAGACCATCATATGAACTCTGGCTATCAAATGGTTTTAAAAGATGATCAAGGTTAATGAAACATTGATTAAACATAATAGTTATAGTTTATGATAACCCAAATGTTGAAACTATACACAAATTTATCTTTGACATTTTCGATTAACGTCATCAATACAAACTATCAGACCGTTTGTGTCTGATTATAATTGGTTCGATTTGAAATACTGCCTGTTATATGTGTAATACCACCATTGACACTATGCATATATTTGTCTAAAATTCATTTTTGCCTCTTTCTGTTGTGTTCAGGTTTAGTGACTATGTAACTCCGAGTTCCTTAAATATTAGATAGAAACACCAAAGTGAAAATAATGGTGCTTTGAAAAAAAACACGTTATATGTGTTATGCTCAAAAATGTGTTACTGCAACGCAATTTAGGATTAATTTAATTCCTACAACTGTCAAATTCAAGGGAAGAATTTTGTTCGAGCATTTTTCGTATGCAACCGGATGTAACGTACTATGTTTTGGTTTATTTTACATTTGTTTTATCAAAAAATCTCTTTTAGGGATGTAAAGCGTAATGCTACGAGAGACAAAATATACCAAAAGAACATTTAAACTCACAGGTCGGTAATAAATTCACAAGGCCGTTTCAAACAAAGAAGGGAACCTCGGTGGCCGCGTGGTCTAAGTAGAAATCACTTACCAGTCAACACCGATTTTGTGAGATCGAATCCCGCTCGCGCGCATACACTTGACTCTTATCTAAATTGTCAATTTTCCTATCTAAAGTCGTTGGTTTTCTCCGGGAACTCCGGCTTCCTCCACAAATAAAAACTGACCGCCACGAAAGCGCCTAAATGCGGTGCTTAAATGTGGCGTGAAAACATAAAAAAATAAATCAAAATCAAATCAAACAAAGAAAAATAACTCATCATATATACCAGCGTAACGCGCAGTGCCGCTCGAATTAAAAATGTTACAAAAGCCAAATTATTATAGCATGCACTTTGAATTTTAACCCACATTGGACTTATTTCCATTGTTACATAAATATTTATAAACACAATTTTAAATGAATCATACCCTTTCTCACACATTTATGTTCTGGTCGGTTGTTATTTCCAATATTACACTAGTCTATTGGTTTTATAAATGGTAACGTTGATTACTGTTTCAAGTAATCAAAACAAAACTTATGTACAACAACATTGATTCCCTGTTTTGCCAATTTTAATGTACCCTTAAGTTGTGTCACTCAATCTTATCTCCTAATGAAACCTATTGTTATACTTTTTTTTTTTATCAAATTTAACTTTTCAAAGTTAGACATAGACCAAACATTTGACCATTTAAATTTAAACATGTTTCTTGCATAACTGACGAAAGACAATTTATAAAAAAAAGATTTTTACCTTTATAATTAGCAACAATAATATTAGGTTATGAACTAATGGGTTAAAAAAAAAATACATTTCATTTTGTCGTCATTACGTTTTTAGCCATATTCAGATTCCACTGGAAACTCTATGCATGCAACAAAGGAGTAGGTCCGATAAAGGCCGATTTTGGCCTCAAATTTCAGGTTCATCTAACGAAAGTTTTTGGACACTTTTTAAACACTTGAGTGTCTATTTCAATTGATTCGATTAGTTTATGTGAATGCGGCCACATTCATTTTAGACCGAAACCGTCTACAAATTTAACCAAAATCTAAAATTTTGAAGATTTCAGTAATTAAGTATGAATGAATGATGCTAGAAAGCGATATTTGTACATTGTATTGTCAAAAACAGCTCATATTTATGTAGCAGAAGCATTTTACTTTCCAAAATATAGCTTAAAGATTACATTTTTACAATTTTCTAAAACTGCAATATTTTGGGGCCAAAAGGGATATTTCTGAACCTACTCCTTTAATAATTTGTCGGCAAAATTTATTTTTAATGTTATTAAGTACAACTCCACCAGTTTTCAGTTGAGGGTATCACCAAAAGTCATACTTATCTATGTACTTTTATTCAAAGGCCGAGTTTCGTAGCATGCAATTTATAACAACATCTTAATTCTAGATTTAAATATCGAAATTCCCTCATATCCTTACTTGTTATTTTTTGGTCATTCATGACTTCCATTTATGGTACCAATTTCCTAATCTAATGGCTATATAAGAAAATGATTCAGACAAGTATCCGAAAATTATTATATGGCTCTTAATGTAATCACCAATCAGTGGATAGCAAAATCATTGTTGTTTTTCTAATTATTCATTAGTTTGTCAGATAATGTAACTTTGTCAGAAGTTACACAACCTCCACACTTCCAAGGGAATCAGAGAGGTTGACATGGGTATATATACATATGGTCATGAGTGATTCTCCAAGCTGGCAGTAAAACCACAAGTACTTGTCTAAAAAAACCGTCCAACAAGATCAATCGTAAATTATTTTGTCTTTTTTCTGCTATATTAGAATGCAAAATAAGCAACCGAGCATAAACAGGGGTTATTTGATGGGGAGCAGGTATGATATCGGTGCATGCATATTCTGCTAATTGACATGAGAAAAGAAAAGAGCTGTAGCAGCACTCCAAGCGTCAATGTGAATACAACTACCGTATTCCTCTGACTGCTAAAAACCATTGTCTAAGCGGGTAGTACGCTTTCTTAAGCTTTATGGTTTTATGGTTAATATCGTCTGGACAGAATGAGTCTGCTCGATAAGAACCCAAGCCTTTGATGAATTCGTAGATAGCCTTGTGCTTGTTATGCTTTCTTGTCGCTTCATTTCAAGGACCAACATTGTATAGAATGCATCTAAATTGTTATTTTGTTTTGTCCTTATATATCATGAAAAAATTGCCAACTTGGATTAATTTCAATTGATTGTTACTATAACTTTATTTATATCTAATACACTTTTATCTATAAGACAACCAAAATATTTTTTTCAGTTTTGGGAGCAGAGATAATTATTTTACAGTAGGATTTCGACATTGTATTGAAGATGAATTTAGAGGAGATGATGCGCACGACGCCATGTGGATGTAAAACGGATACGTAATGTTTAAAGTAAGTTAGTTTTTTCTTTTTTGTTATTTTACCTTTAATTGACTTAAATTATATGAAAGAACTCGGAAAAGTTAGACTAGCTACAACGTAGGCCTACATGCACGTGAAGACAATTAGAGAAAAAACAAGAATGTGTTTAAAGTAAACGGATGCCTCACTCGCACTATCATTAATGTGTTCAGTGGATCGTAAAATTGGGATAAAAATCTAAATTTGGCATTAATATTAGAAAGATCATATCATAGAGAACATGTGTACTAAGTTTCAAGCTGATTGAATTGATAAGTCTTTTATCAAAGAAGTTTGGTGAAGACGAAACGCGCTTCTGGCGTAAGTGTAAACTTTTAGTCCTGGTATCCATGATGAGTTTATTTGCATTTATTCTTCTTAATAAAGGCAACAATAGTATTTTAATGTGGTGTACTGTCGTTAAGTAACGGAAGTTGTCCGTTGTTGTTATGTGGATTACATCTTGTATGCACTTTTATTTCATGCATTTTTCTTTTGTTTTTTTTTGGCGTTTATTTGTACTGTATTCCTGTCACTTAATGATGTCATTTTAACGATATTTTTTTGCATTGCCATATAAGCAGGAGGTATGGCTAGACATGCAACCAGGTTCAACCCACACTTTTTCATCAAGTGTCCAGAACAAAGTCAGGAATATGGCAGTTGCTATCAAATAGTTCGTTTCTATGTATTCTGATACAGCAAAATTAGAGAGACTGTTATCTAGGACGTAGCAGCAAATCTATATAATTTAAAGAATCCACATCTTGTTGACACCACTGGTTGAATATATTTCATCACAATATCTTTTCTGAAGACTATCTTTTATTGCAGAAAGAAGAGTAGTCAGGACTAAATATGTTTAGGTGTCATCTTGATGATACAGATTTGTTTCGATCTTAAACGGGGATTGGTATCCAGTATAATGCCGGTAGATTTTCTTCGTTTTCTTTGACATAATAAGTTATGCTAATATATGATCGATACAAAGGGCAAAACAATTAGACACACACTAGAGAACGGCGTTTGATAGGCGTACGACATTTTGTTCTTAGTCAACAATCTGTAAACATCAACGTGTTTATGGAAAAGTGTTGAAGAGTGCCAGGTACTGTGAGCCATTTCGACTAGACGTAGCTATGTATTTATACACCATTCAGATCATAGCAGAACCAAACTTCATGGTCTGCAAAAGAGTTGTGCCATTCAGAAGTTCCTGCGTATTTATAGAAATTGTACCCTTCAAGCAGATAAATGTTAATACCATGTGGCTCTATCGGTGTACACAATATAATAATCGACCAGTTTGTAGCGACACAGACAAATGGTTTTAATCATTTGTGAAATCCTAACATCCGTATACCAGTAATACCTATTAGTAATAACAAAAACAAAGAAACCTATCTTTGTATTGATATGATGTTCCCAACCGAGTAATAATTATTTTTGTCACATGTTTACCGGCAGCTGCATTTGAAGTTCTTCAACGTGTTTGTCATACTATTTATCTCAAAATTCGATTATCCCACTTTCATCTGCAAAATATAACAACTTTTATAAACAATCTGCTTAAAATCAAATATTGATGTCGCCCTTAGTTTCAATCCTAAATAGCAAATTGTTACTTTTTCTCCTATCTCTTTATTTCAGAGAAAACCAAAAACAAGTAAGTCTAAAGACATGTTTATACAAAGCATTTAATGGTCATTGTGCCTTTTTCGCTTCTTGGGTTTTTGAAAGATTAAGCTATGTTGTAACTGAAAATAAAGAAATAAAAAAGAATATGATATTAATAGGTTTAAAACACAAATCAAAAATTGTTTATGTTTTGTGATAAAACAAGCCAGTGTTAGATAATATTAAACATTGGTATAACCAGTAACGAGTCATTGATGTCCAGACATTTTTTTTAAACCTGCAAGGAATATAGCAAGAGTAACAAAAACATACAGAGGGCAAAAAACGAAGAAAAAAAACATTATATAGCGAAACATATTTCATATTAATGTATCATGTATTTGATAAACAACAATCAAGTTTTAACTGGATATATTTTTTTAAAAAATATTGAGAGCCCTTTCCTTTTCTGCGAAATGGTATAATTCTATGAAAGTGTCTTTCGTGTAAACAAAATACTTTCTGTTTCAGAGAAAAATGTTGCAAAGCATGTTAATTGTAACGTTTGGGACATTGTTTTTTTAATAATTGCCACTGGAAGTATAGTAAACAAGAAAAAATCAAAGACATCAGAAACAGACGGACTAGTACTTCTCTTTTTTAAATAGATTTTTAATGTGCATTGTTTGACTCTTCAGTTTTTACAAATGTTTACAGATTCAACGCATAGAAAAAAAATCTAGACATTTTCATGTCATGCTTTTACAGTTCTAATTTACGACTGAGCGGTAAACATCGTTGATATTCGATAGCAGTAGATGTTCATTAGGTCAAGATATTTGTAGATTTGTTTTTGAATTTCACGTAATGCTGTCTTCTTTTTTTTCAACTGTAACGTAAATCTGGTACTTATGAGATCGGGTCAGTACTGACATTTTTTCAAAGGAAAACAAACGCCAAGTGACAATTACAAACGAACTGATTTTTTTTATATAAAAACAACGACAATGCAAAAATCATCCATTCATCAAAGTCTACCTCACATAACAAAACTAGGAAAAGAGGATCCTAATCAAATATAAAACCCCGTATGTGAACCCAGGTACTCTCGGAGGATAATCTGATTATGTTCCCTTAGTGACGTTTGTAGAATACTCGTGACAAGGAGGTGGTTACTGGTTCAAAAGAAAACTTTCCCAATTCATCATTCTCGTTTATCTATTGATGTGTCATAAATTCAGTCTAATGTCGCCACGTTCAAATGAACTGTATTTTTTCCTTCTAGATTGAGAGATATACGTCCGTCACATAATACGTCTTGATCATATTTAGGCTGTCATTCCCGGTTGACATTTATATTGTTATGGTACCAATTACCTTATCAAATGACAATACATAATTATATATCAAACAGTCTGATAAGTATCCTTCAAATTATCCTGTCTCTTAGTTAGAAAACCACACAATCAGTAAAAGAAAATCTTTGTTCTAGATCTAATATAATTTAACTATTGTCTGCTTTACTTCCTCTTACTATTTCGAGAAGATGAAATTGATAGTCAAGAGGACTACAATTATATACAAAAAAACACGATGAATAAAAGTGTTTCAAATTCATGCATAAATGGGTTTATAAAAATAACGAACTCCAAGTTAAATTCAAACCTATAAAAAAAATCACTTCATCGACTATCTTAATTAATTAGGTTAACAAACGTAAACAACTGTTATATAAGAACTTGGCATAGTCAGTTCCCCACGAAATTATGAATTAAACACGGTTGTATAGCTATATAAAAAAGAAGATGGGGTATGATTGCCACTTAAGAATCTTCCACAAAAGACCAATGACACAGAAATTAAAACTATAGGTCACCGTACGGCCTTCAACAATGTTCTAAAGCCCATACCACATAGTCAGCTATAAAAGGCATTGAAAGGACAAATGTAAAACAGTTTAAAAGAGAAAACTAACGGCCGAATTTATGAACAAAAAATTATCGAAAAACTTGATACTAAATGCAGTATAGACATGGACTGAAGTAATTTATAAATACGATTATTCAAAATGAAAATGTCATTTTGAAAAGATCAATCGAGCCAATGTTAGATCTTATGAGAACAGAAATATGTATTCCAAACATGGATAAAAAAATAGTGTGGTTAAGGAAGATAAATGTATATAAATTTCAAATTTGAAATCTTTTCGTTTGTCATAAAATATTTCTAAAAATGAGGCAATATAATACAAGAGATTTATATATATGGGTACAAATCAGTAGACTAAGATTGTCAATGAAAACAACATCATCTATATACCTCAATGTGAAAATAGATTATCTTTAGTTTCAAGTTTTATGTCGAAGTGCCACGTGATTACCGTTACTGTTTGTGTCTTGTGTGTCACGATATTTATGACAGCATATGCTAAAAAAAATTCTAGATATGATTTATTGATAGCAACTGGCTACAGCTACATTGAAATGTAACAATACTAATAGTAAACAAGTCATTTGTTACATTGGAGACTAATTGCAGGAATCTAGGTTTGGGTAAGGAACTGATTAATATCGAATGTTACAATAATATTTTTGTTTCCGTATATAGGTCACCCTACGGTCACATGTATTAATGCTTTATGCATTGGAATTCGAACGATTCCTTTCTTATTTAAAAAATAAAAGTAAATAAAAACATAACGATCTTGTGAGTAGTTTTGAAATTGCTCAAATCATAAACCATGAACGAAGGGCTTGAAAATTTAACCCCTAGTTTTGGTTCTAGAAAGATGTTGATGAGTTCATTAGCATCTCATAACGTTGTTCTTAAAGTACATAATAAGTGGCATCAGATTTATGTCCCTTTTCGGTAACACGCGTGGTCAATTGAACTTTATCATGTTCATCTCGGATAAAATTGTATGTGGTACATTATATCCTGTTGACTACTATCATGTTAATGTCAGTCCTAACTATCATTGTGACTTGTTTGAGTTAATTAACGTATAAGAGACTGATACCTGAAAATATAACGTTTTCGTACTAAAACCACATGTGTAAATGCTATCTGTATTTTTATTTATATTATGGTTCCATATCGTTAATAGGGATGTTGTAGTTTTTTTTAAGATTTTAAACTATTTTAGCATGAAACTTAAATCCTATAATTATTTTTTTTCAACTCATTGCAATTTTAAAATGTTTACTGATATGGATTGACGTACACATCTCATTCGTTTGTATTTTAAACAACATAAAATTAACGTTTTTACAAAAGAGGCGTTGTTGACAATGTTAAGGTCACTAATTACAATGGAGCCAGTAAGATTAAGTATTCATTAGGGCACATAGATTATACATTTATATAAATAGTTCTTTCTTTTGGCTTTGATAAAATTTCAAGCAGCATTTTAAGTAAATAGTGTTGCTCGGTGGTGTTATGTATTGATTCTTTTGATAAGAGGAAGGATAATTGCATATCTTTATTTATTATTTTGCAAGAAGTTAAATGTTATTGATACAAAAAGATGAGGTATGAGTGCCAATTAGACAACTCTTCATCCAAATAACAATTTATAAAAGTAAACCATCATAGGTCAAGGTACGGCCTTTAACATGGAGCCTTGGCTCACACCAAACAACAAGCTATAACGGGCCTCAAAATTACTAGTGTAAAACCATTCAAACGGGAAAACCAACGGTTTAACCCAAATAAAAACGAGAAACACGTATAAAATTACAAAAACAAACGAAATAGAAATGATTTTTATTCATTCATAATTATTTTACTATGTTCTTGGTTTATGCATAGTTGTTGATTGCATAACCGGTATAGCAACCATTATCGCAAATATTTTTTTTCTCTAGATATTTTTAATCATCTTCACAAAATTATGAGTTAATTGTATTGACGCTGTTACTAACCACTCATGTTAAGCACACGAGGAACAGGATCTGCTTACCCTTCTGGAGCACCTAAGATCACTCTCAGGTTTTGGTGGGGTTCGTGTTGCTTAGTGTTTAGTTTTCTATGTTGTGTCATGTGAACTATTATTTGTCTGTTTGTCTTTTTCATTTTTAGCCATTGCGTTGTCAGTTTATTTTCGATTTATTAGTTTGACTGTTCCTATGGTATCTTTCTCTCCGCTTTTAAGCATGGGGGTATTCAAATTTGTTGCGGAATTCAACTAGTTTTAACCGGGTTTGTAGTAACTAATGACAACAGTAGTGTACTGCATGTCATAAACCGATCAAGAGAAAACAAATCCGGGTAACAAACAAAAACTAAGGGAAACACTTACATATAAGAGGAAAACAATGCAACACACACAGAAACGAACTTTAAGATAACAATTGCTAGAACATTTTAAGACAAAATGGTGGGTTGAACCTGTTTTTTTTAAGGCTAGCAAAGCCTCCGCGCTGTATAGCAATGTTACATATACTGCTTAAATGACAACATTACATAACGGGAAAACCCAAGACAGAGAAATTCTTAAATACATATTAACCACAGAACAACAATTAACAAATAACTAAAGTTATTTAAAGCTAATTAAGGAAAATTTGTACCGTTAATGTTATTACTACCACTGGGTCGATGCCTTTGCTGGTGGACTGTTAGTCCCCGAGGGTATCACCAGCCCAGTAGCCAATGCTTCGGTAAGGGCATGAAAATACGGATTTTTGTGTTATTTAAATTTGCTGTTACAATATGTTAGAAATTATTATAAATTAAGGAATGTATCTCCCTCATGCAAAGCTCTGATTCCTTTCACGGATTTGGCTATACTTTTTTGGCCTTTTATATTATAGCTCTTTATCTTTTATATAAGCTTTGGATTTCAAATATTTTGGTCACACGGTATTTGTCACTACTGTCAAACGAGAGAAACATTATTGCATAACTTGTTACTTGTTGCTTTCTAAGACTTAAATTGGGGTTTACCATTTACGTTGTCTGGTCTTTTAAGAGACCGGTCCCCGTATATGAATGTTGTGCTAAGTGTGAATTCGCATTGCTATAATTAGTCATCAGAGGTACCAGGATTATAATTTAGTACGCCAGATGAGTCTTTTGTAGACGGAACGCGATAATGTTTCTCTCGTTTGACAGTAGTGACAAATACCGTGTGTAACCTATCTTCAGGATAAACAAAATATTTTAGAAGTTTTTTATACATTTGTACTAGTATAATTTTCATTAACAGGGTTTCAAATTATTATGGCAACTGAGATTCAAAATACAGTTCCTATTTTTATGTCAACTTTTCGTATACATAAAATCTTCGTAATAAAAGGCTTAAATTGTGAACGTCTGCCGCTCGTTTTGTCATTAAAAAAGACTCTTAAGGTACGATCAAATCATCAAAGTTGCTGAGCCAAATCAATATAAAAACGATGTGGATTTATTGACTTTGAGACAACTCTTCACAAGAGACTTAATGACAAACAATGAACAACTATAGGTCATCTTCTTTAATTTGCAAAGCCTTTACCGCATATTTTTTTTCGAGTTATTGATAGTGGATATGAGTTCACAACTTAACTCTAAAATATATTAATATTATTTTCAATTAAAAGGAAATGAATGATGCTTTTAGGATTCATGTTTAATTTCAACAAGATATTTTGGTACTTAATTTCAGGTATTTATCTCAATATTTCAATTCTAATAATGAAAACACATTCAAATCGGTTTTTGATTTTTTTTTATGATATAAAACTCTAAACGTTTACACATCAGATGAAAGAAAGATAACTCATATTTTGATCAAAACCTAATACATAACCGTGACTATCTTAATTCATGAATAGAGATTTTAAAAGATAATTATGTCTGTGTAAATCATGTTTATGAGATGTTAAGATACAAACTTAAAGCAAACTTACATTACATAATATCAAACTAACTTGTAAAATCAGAGGTGTATAAATGCATTCAAGAATATTAAATTAAACATTTCTTATCTACACAGAATCTATTAAACAGAAAAATAACTAGATTTGCAATTGCAAGCAATAGCGGATGGCACCCTTCCCACATTGCCAGGCGAGCGGCAGCCTGTTTGAAAATTTAAAACAGTATTTACACATAAATACATTACTCATATATGTTATGATGGTATGATACGATGTTCTACTCATATATGTTATGATGGTATGATACTAAACCCCTAACGGGAATGATTGTGCCTGATGTTCATATGATGAAATCATAATCTTTCAGTCAGTTTAGTTGAAGTCTGGAGCTGGCATGTCAGTTAACTGCCAGTAGTCTGTTGTTATTTATGTATTATTGTCATTTTGTTTATTTTCTTTGGTTACATCTTCTGACATCAGACTCGGATTTCTCTTGAACTGAATTTTAATGTGCGTATTGTTATGCGTTTACTTTACTACATTGGTTAGAGGTATAGGGGGAGGGTTGAGATCTCACAAACATGTTTAACCCCGCCGCATTTTTGCGCCTGTCCCAAGTCAGGAGCCTCTGGCCTTTGTTAGTCTTGTATTATTTTAATTTTAGTTTCTTGTGTACAATTTGGAAATTAGTATGGCGTTCATTATCACTGGACTAGTATATATTTGTTTAGGGGCCAGCTGAAGGACGCCTCCGGGTGCGGGAATTTCTCGCTACATTGAAGACCTGTTGGTGACCCTCTGCTGTTGTTTTTTATTTGGGCGGGTTGTTGTCTCTTTGACACATTCCCCATTTCCATTCTCAATTTTATTACAACATATTTATTTGAAAATCTTCAGAAAGTTTTGAGCATTTTTCAATTTTTCACATTTTTAGTATTTCCATGGCAACGGCGGCCATTTTGGAAATTCCAAAACCCAAAGCCTTATCCTCACTTGCCATTTATCATATATAATGAGTTTCATTAAGATTGGAGCATTTTGAGATTTTTTTGAGATTTTTGCTGTTTCCATGGTAACGGTTTCCATTTCGAAAGTTCCAACAAAAGTTTCAACATTGACTTATGCCATGTTATATATATACCTGAAATTTGTTCCACTTTGATCTTATGTTCCTTAAAAAAATGCTGCTTTTATGTTTTTTCCCATAGGATCAATGTTAAACTTTTCTCAAGTTTCCATGGCAATGGCAGCCATTTTGAAAATTCCAAGTACTGTTGGTACCTCAGGGCACCACTGCCAACATTTACATAAACTTTCATGAGGTTAACTCTTATAACGAAAGATTTAGAATTTTGATTTTTTTTTACATTTTTGCAGTTTCCATGGTAACGGTGGCCATTTTTTACCATTCCAATGTCTCTTGCACAACTTCACATGGCGGTTCATATTATGGAATAGTTCCATCAACATGGGTTTGACCAATCCCGAGAAATAGCATGGACAAAATGTGTGGAAGAATAAAAATAAAAATAAGAAAAAAAAGAACGGAACAATAACAATATGTCACCCCAACTCCGTTGAGGGTGCCATAACAAGAAAAAACACAGGAAAACACAAATATTAACACCATTACAAACTCAATAGTAATTTAAAATTCTTGTTAAAAAAACTATTTAAGTTCTAGAAATTTACATGTAACAATATAAACGTATCCGAATAGCAAGCTATTAAGATTTCTAAAATTACTAGTCAGTGTTAAACCATTCAAACGGGAAAACCACCGGTCTAATTTATTTAAAAAAAAAGAGAAACACTTGTGAACCTAATCAACACAAGAGGGGCGAATGATACAAAAGGGATTGTCAAACTCGTAGATCGAAAATAAATTGACAACGCCATGGCTAAAAAAGAACAAACAGACAAATAATAGTACACATGACACAACATAGAAAAATAAAGACTATGCCATATTAACCCCACTAAAAACTGGGAGGGATCTCAGGTGCTTCGGAAGGGTACGCAAATTCTCCTCCATATGTGGCACCCGTTGTGTTGCTCATTATATTACAAATCTGGAAAATAGTCTGATTCGGTAGATTACATTCGTTAAAAGGCAGGGAATTGTAGTTACGACATATGGAACATATCCAATACCATCTGCGAAACGGTAATTCCATAACGGTCAACTAACTTGTGTTGGATTCCGTAAAATAAATGAAGGGATGATTTCAACGTTACAATTTAGAGCTCTTGGTTTTATAGTCCCTTGTGAGCAGCAACCCACTATCAAGGAAATTATTATATTAAATACAAGCCCTGGAATATCGTATCAATTTGGATATATATCAGTTTACAGGCGCTGCTTGAATGTTGCTACATAGAATGTAAAGTTCACAATTGGGAGCCTGAAATCATCTCTTTTGTCGTAAAGTTTTGTTTATAACAATGCTTTATTGTCAATTTCTGGATGTAAGTAAAGATATGAGGCAGACTCAACTGTATCTGTAGTATCTTGTATCACTAAATCGACGGGATAGATTCGTTCAATAAAGTTACCAAAGTTTGAATTATTTAGTGAGAGAACATCATCTATATAGCGAAACGTAAAGTTAAAGCATATTGCTAACTTATTATCTTTCTTCCTAAGAAGTTCCTGTATGAAGTCAGCCTAATAATAATAAAGAAACAAGTCGGCAAGAAGAGGAGCACAAATGGTTCCCATGGAAATGCCAAGAGTTTTTTTAAAACACGTCCTCCAAAAGTAACAAATATGTTGTTCTTTTTTATGAAACGAGCAATACCAACTCTTTCAATTTGTTTTTTAGTTTGGAATGGGGAATAAATGTGTAAAGTGCAGAAAAGTCAAATGTTTCGATAATATTGCAAGATGAAAGAGTCTGAGATAGTTTATACTCTAAAAAATCTTTAGATTTTTTTAATATCCACATCTAATTCACGCAACCTCTAAAATAGGCAGTTTCACAATAACTTTAAAGCCCGGCTTTGATTTCAACAAACGACAACTACTGAACATCAGTTTCCTTACTTAGGTTAGATGCAAACACATGCAGCAGATTTTCACTATTGAAAAGGTACCTAACCTTCACTATTATCTGAAACAATAGTGTAACATCAGAACATAGAAAGACTCACTATAAAATATCAATTTAAAACGACTTGACTCAATCAAGAAATATATAAAAATAAACAAGTAAATCGACACGGAACGAATAAATTTGATCTATGATACACCATGTACGATGTAAATACAAAATCAATAGAATATGGGTTGAACAAATAAAACCAACAGTACTATACCGTTGTATATAAAGGCAACAGTAGTATACCGCTATTCAAAACTCGTAAATCAATGGACAAAAAACAAAATCGGGGTAACAAACTAAAACTGAGGGAAACGCATTAAATATAAGAGGAGAACAAAGACACACTATCAAAATGTAACACACACAGAAACGGACTAAGCATTAGACAAAATCCGATGAGAATAACAAATATAACATCAAAACCAAATACATAAATTTGGGATAGAAAAGTACCGTGACACGTCTTATAGTAACTCAAATACAAGAGAAAACAAACGACACAACGTTTAAATGTAATACACACAGAAACGAACTATAATATAACAATGACCATATTTCTGACTTGGTACAGGATATTTTTAAAGAAAAAAAGGTGGGTTGAACCTGGTGTTGTGGCATGCCAAACCTCGCGCTTTAATGGCAATGTTGAATATAACATTAAAATGACATAACATTAGAGGACTACAATACAAATAAATAGGAAAACATATTAGACAAAGAAACACATGAATAATAGCTAACACAAGGCATCAGGTTTAAAAGTCAATGCACCAACAGCTCGCCTCGTCCACACAAGACTTATCATTGACGCCCAGATATAAAAGGTTCGAAAGTCAAAACAAGTACAAAGTTGTACAGCACTGAGGATCAAAAGTTCAAAAAGGTTGTGCCAAATACGGCTAGGGTTTTCTGCTTAGGATAAGAACATCCTTATTATTTAGAACAATGTATGCTATTGTAAACTGTAAAATTTAACAAATGAATATAAAAGATATACATGAAAAAACTGAAAACTACACCCGGATACATTACATAAACCAACACAAAAAATAGACACACCCGACCTAGTCAAGGCCTTAAAAAAAGTAACGTTACATACGAAGTGGTGAAAAGGCACAAAAATTACGTCACATTTGAAATTCTGAAACAGCACAAAAATTACGTCACATTTGAATGGCTAAAACTATTTCTAAAAAATAAGATAGAATTCGGATTGATTTAAGATTATATTTGAACTAAAAACTGATATTACATTTAATAACAATGCACATTGCAATACTTATCAATAGCAAACTGAGGTAGCAATTGACTATATCATATAGCTATGTCCGGTTTGTTTTGAATCTAACTACAAACGTAAAACATCGTACAGTTTACGTTGAACAAAATCAAATCTGATATATGAAGGCGGTGATTAATTTTCTTTACCATAACACATGAACATAATACAAAAGACGTCAACACATTTGACAAAATACGATGAGAATTACAAATATAACATCAAACTAAATACATGAATGTAAGATATTAAACAATTTAAAAATATGTTTTACAAAATAACTAATTTTGTTGTATATAGTACGAAGTAGTGAAAATGTATTGTCGTACCAAACACTTATCAAAGCAGGCATTAAACAAGATATTACCTTAAAGCATCAAAAAAGCATTAGAAATAGTAGCAACAGGTCAAATTAACAAGAAAGTATGATTTTAGAGTACGCACACTTACTGGCCGCTAGTTAAAAGCCAAAAACAATTAATAATAAAAAATCATGCATCTGATACTAAAATCAGTCCAGGGATTAAGCATTTTAACATCATGGACAGTAAAAAAATACATGACTTGTGCATTGCCAGAAATAAATGTATTGACAGATAGTAGAAAAGTTAGGAGTTCACTTCTTTGTAGAATAAAAATGAACGGTGATGTGTCTCTATACATCCCTCTTAAAAAGAATACACATTAAGTTATGTTTTATTTGCTGATTACATAATCTTTTTTTTTGTTAATGTAAACTATATCAAAAGATATAATTACAACATTGGTAAGAAAACCTTTACCAATAAGTTTGTTTAAAGTTCCGATGAGTTAAAACGGATCTCAAAGTGATTTCCGCGTTTTAGTACAATATTGCCGTCAAATTTTGGATGTGAAACTGATTTTGTTAAGTTTTCTACAGGCACAGTCAAATTTACTAATCAAATCTTTGCAGTGTCGTTTGTTTCTGGTTAAACTTCAGTTGGTTTGTTGTTTCGTGTTTTCATTTTATAGTTGAAACTACATACATTGTACAATGCATTAATATAATATATGCTTACTGAAAACGGTTCTTTTTATTACATATAAGGATATTGGATACATTTACGATTGCTTATGACACAAATAGCATCCAGATTATTAACCTGTTTTGCAAAACATTCCAAGCATTTGAATGAACAACCTATATCTACTATATCCTTTTTTTCCCTCTTTAATTATAAAACCTGTACACAACTAATTGTGCAATTATTTCAGTAATTAAAACGTTTCTTTATGCATGTAATAACTTAAACATTTTATTTTTTTCGAATTCGATCAAAACAGCATTTAATGTGACATTTCTATAAATAACTACCTTATAAATGTTTAAGCACTGCATTGGTGACATACTTCATCGATTTGCAAAAATATGCTTATGGTATAAAAGCTTTGGATAATTGTTTATTATTATATAAGGTAATTATTGTGTATGTTTATGTAGGGGGAAAATGACACTGTCCAATGAACACGACGACAAAATGTGTATGAAACAGTTTCAAAAAGAGTGACGAAAGATACCAGAGGTACAGTCAAACTCATGTATTGAAAAATAAACTGACAACGCCATGACTAAAAATAAAAAGATAAACAGACAAATAATAGTACACAAGACACAACATAGAAAAAAAAACAACTTAGCAACACGACCCCCACCAAAAACTAGGGGTGATCTCAGATACTCATGAAGGGTAAGCAGATCCTGCTTCACACTTAGCACCCGTCGTGTTGCTTATGGTATTACACATTCTATTAAAAGTCTAATTCGATAAGTCACATTCGTGAAAAGGGTAGGGTATTTTAGTTACGACATCATCTATATAACGGAACGTAAAGTTGAAGCATATTGCTAACTTCTTATCTTTCTTCCTAAGAAGTTCCTGTATAAAGTCAGTCTCATCATGATAAAGAAACAAGTCGGCAAGAAGAGGGGTACACTTGGTTTCCATTAGAATTCCGAAACTCTGTTCAAATACACGTACTTTAAACGTAACAAATATGTTGTCAATCAAGAAATCAAGCATCTTGATAATGTCAGTTTCAGGGAATTTCAGACTGATTCTTTACAAAGTAGGATTTATCCCTCCCCAAGACAAAATACAAGAAATTCACGTAATGTCTAAAATAAGAGTGTTATATTTCTAATTATAATGGGTTTTTTTTCAAAGATAGGAAGCACTGTGTAAGGCGAACTAATAATGATGACAACATTCAGCAAAGTGGTGTAGATTTGAAAGTCATATGAATAAGTTCTCTATATTTAATTTTACAGGAACGGTTTTTTGTAAAGCACACAACAAAAGATTCGCCGTGACGTTAATTGTCTACTAGTCAAAAATAAACTGACATAATGGCTTAAAAAGAGAACAGAACAAAAAGACCACCAGACGAACAGACGAACAAATGCACACATAACACAACATTATAAACTAAAGACTTAGCAACACGAAATGGCGGTACCATTAGGTGCAAAGATTATCATATCCTGTTTCACATGTTATACCTGTCGTTCTGCCCATGTTAAAATAAACACGCTAATAAGTATAATTCGGTATTTCACATTCGGGAAAAGGGGACGGGATTATAAAACATGATATTAGGAACATATTCGCTATCATCACTGAAATAAATGTTCCATGATAATCAACTAGGTCTTGATGGCGCGCGTAAATCTCATGAAGGAATGGTTTCAACCTTACCAACTGGAACTTTTGTTTTTTCCTTGGGAACATTTACCCTCTATCGAAGTAAGCATGATATGATATACAAGCCCATGAGTATCGTACAAACTGGAAGATATTGCATAGTCCTCGACTGAATCCATCACTATTTTGAAGTTGAGTTTTCAAATGATGGATTAAGGCGCAAAATATATTGGGCCTTTATGTAACACATTCCGCAGAGAAGTGATTTAATGGATATGACAGAAATTAAGCTTTGCAACAGGCCAACTACGGACTTATCAAACAGTTGTTGCATTATCTGAACACGCGGATAAAGTAGAAATGTTCAATTTTGAATTTACTTGACAACTGTTCATCAATGATTTCGTTTTTTTTTTTGCGACGTCGATCCATGATTAATATGACGCCAATTTATATCCCAATTGTGGTGTTTCGATGTGGTGGCGTAAATTCATGGACGAGGTCCAATGTTAATCAGCAGTTAGTGTAACAAACTTCAGTTAATTATTTATATGATTTAATTTACACCTAGGACTATATTTTATGTTATCTCTTATTTTCACTAACACCGGTAATCTAGTCAAGCAGACCTTGTTTATCACGTGATTACGCACCTATTGAAATTTAACAGGTGAGTCTCAAATCAGTCGGCACATGATCATTGAGAGTAGCACACGTTTGTGCAGTTGGGTTTGTGGTTTAGATAGCAATTTGGACATTATAATTGTCAGGACAGGACATGGATGTCCAAAGGCTAATTGAAACAACACTCAGGTAAGTTATTTTACTTATATTTTATGGTACATTGAGGTCAATTTGCTGTCGAGATGATATTTCTTGCTCGCGGTCCAAATGTACGGATAATTGCCATAGTATTCATATTTATAGATAACGTAAGTAATTTTTGGGTTCAATTATTATTTTGCAGGGGTTTTTAGGCCCGGTTTTAGTGTGCGTTGGCACGTTGCTAATTGTCGACTGGTCGGAGATAATGGTGTCGATGAATTAATGGTGTCGGGGTTAAAAATGGTAACAACTCGGTGATATATTGGTTGGAGTTACAACGCATGGAGGCGGTGATAAATTTATAGTCCGTTTCTATTTATTTGGAGCAAAAAGTCCGTAAAATTATATACATTTTTAGTTGAGAAATCGAGAAGTCCGTGCAGTATTTATGCAGTTTAAAAGCAGTTATAGTTTGTTATTCAGCATTATATTTATTCATACAAATTTAGTGTTCTCTTCAATCAATTTAGAAGCAACCAGATATATGTGAAAATTAGTTAATTCGTCCGTTTAATTATAAAGAGAAATTTAAAGGGGAACAACCCAGTTCATCATTTACATCTACAGTACGTACAACGAGGAACGTATCCGGGCAGTGTGCGGAAAGTGTGCAGGCCGAAATTTGTTTGATTTATGTTTATTTCATGACATTTTGTTTTGTTCCGTGTGTGTTTATTTAGTTACATTTGTGTTCTCATTTCATATTACATTTTTGTTGAATTTACTTTATTTTGTTTTGTTAATTAAATTTATATTTTAATTTGGTTTTGTATGACATTGGCCACCTGACAATTCCCAAAGAACTTACTTCGTTACAGTTAGCATCTTGTAATGTACAAATACTTTTTTATATGTATATATCTCTGTACTGAGTGTTCTTGTGTCTGTTTTCCTGTTTTCCTGTTTTCCTGTCTTGGAGTATTACCATATAAACAGAATATTTGGCTAGCCATAAACCAGGTTCAACTCATCATTGCTTCTTGAATGTCCTGTGCCAAGTCAGGAACAATACATTTCTTATCTACAGTTCGTTTCTATGTATTTTGGTGATTGCTTTTGTTGAAGTTCAGTGTTTCTGTTGTTTCTGTCTTTTCCTCCTTTTGCTGATGTGTTTTCCGGGGATTTGGTTTGTTTCCAGAATTTTTTTTTTATTAAATGAATTATGACTAATGAACAGTGTATACTACTGTTGCCTTTATTTCTGATATGACAGGACTTTGAAAAAGTATAAATATTTATTACGAAGGGACAAAGTTTGGCAACTGATATGACGCAATGAAGGCTTGTCCCAAATTTGACTTGAATGAACAACATATAAGGAGATGTAGTATCATTCCAAATGAGACAACTACAACGTATCAATCAGATATCAAATGAGCTAGTTGTGAATGTGTTGCTCTAAAAAAATAAGCAAACTTTGCATAGCAAGTTATAAAATTCTGACATAAAAATAATGTCAAGCTTTGCAAAGACAAAACGGAAAACACACAGTTGAAAACAAAACTTTGGAACAAAAAAAATATTTCAGTTTCCCAATTGTGAACTGTCCATAGCTTGTATTTTCTATCATGTAATACTTTTTTTTGATTTTTTAATGTCGTTACTACAATCCATTATCCTTTTTTCTGATTGTGACCTACCGAATTAGATTTATTACCGCGTTTGTAATAACATGAGCAACACGATTGGTACAACATGTGGAGCAGGATGTTTTTGCCCTACAGAAGCGCCCGAGATCACCCCAATGATTTTTTTTTTTTTGCTGTTTTTAAGGGGTTTTTTGGGAGAGGATCGTGTTTCTGTTTCCAGTTGTCTATGATTGGTCTGTTATACTATATTTTTCAACTGTTTTTTGTACTTTTTTAGAAATACGAGTGCCTATGTTATCTTTCGCCTTCCTCTTATACAGCAAACAAACAGGAAGCGACGGAGTCCAAAAATCACAATAACTTGGAACAGTGGTATAACCCCACAGGGTAAGAATTAAAGAACAAACGAACAGAATATAAAATCAACTGAAAAAGGACTTTAATCATCTGATCGTTATAACGACTAACAACATACAAACAAACAACTTAGCAATTCGAATTTTGGTATCTGTGTAAATACTTATCTATAATACTTGCTGTTTGAATGGTTGTTCAAAGCCAATAAAAAGTAATAAACATATCAAACAGATAACATATAATGGATTCATCGATAAGACGTCATAAGCAGGCCGGGTAAAAAACAACATATAAGTATCGACAGGTTGTAGATCCATTAATGTTAATACAGAAATAAAAGTAATCGATAAACTTAGTAGTATTTACAAAACTGTTCAGAATAAACTCATCAAAGATACCAGGACTAAATTGTGTAGATACGCCAGACGCGCGTTTCATCTACATGAAATAGGGGTTCATAATGCTCTTGAAAATCGTATATTATCTAGCCTTTTATCCTTTATTAAAAGTTCACTTGTGAGTCTTTTTTTCAGGCAAAACATGCGTTTGGGCGCGTCTGGAATACACAATTGTATTCGAGTACATTGCATTTATGATAACTTCATTCAGTTTTTAATTGTATTTGTTCTTAACAAAATCAATGTTTGTACCATTTAAACAATGTTGAAAATGTAATCACAGTGTTAATTTGGTAACCATTTAGAATACAGTTATACACATAATCAATCAGCTTACTTTGATCGTATATAACTATACTGCGGGGTCCGATGCAAATTGTTTGTAATTGGTTGTTTCCATGTAATTTTCAAACTAAATCATCTGTGTATCTCTTACCAGCAAATACTCGGGTCCGGTGGTGATAAATAAAGGCTAACCAATCCCGCAGACCAAGGTGTTATCAAAACTTACTTGACACCTGTAAAACATTTAAATGCAAAATCCTGTTTTAATCAAAAGTTAATCGTGGTATCTACAATCATTTTATTTAAAGGACGTAGTTAAATTTTCAAGTTATTTGGGTTAACACAATTGCCGCCTTACTTATTGACCACGAATACATATATAACGATTATTGAAATTTTTAAGATCGTCACAATCACGGGCAAAGTATTCGAGTCTAGATAAAACAAAAACACCGAAGGATTGGATCACAGAATGGCACTGTCCCAAAAGTAAATTAACAATTTGAAAATATCCCTTGTCGTTAATATAGGCACATAGTTGTCCGTATGAAACTTAGTAGCAAAATCTAGCTAAAGAAACGTTTGAAATGTGTGTTCCCTTTTTTTAGAAATCTAAGTTAGAATATTTCTTCAATTATAATTTTTTTTTTAAATTAGTTTTATTTGTTTCACACTTATCGTGTCGAGCTCTTTTATAGCTTGCGGTATTTTATGTCACGGTGACCCTTTGTTGCTAACTTCTACATCGTTTGGTCTCTGGTGTATGTTTTTTTTTCTTAAGCAATGACATATGTTGAATAAGTAGACTTCTTTCTCTATCTTGATATTCAGATGGTATTTGTATTTTCATTAGTTTCTTTCATACTGATTTATTGACTGATTTTTTTATTATTTTTATTGTTATTAGATTTATCATCTGACTTCTTACATAACGCATCCTAGTTTAGAAATCAAATAAAGTTAAAACAAAAAACGCTCATTAAGCTTGCTTTTAAATCTCACAACAGCTTTCTTTTGTTAACACTTGTAAATGATAAAAGTATGCAAATTTCAAAAGTTACCAATATTCCTTTGTACATTTTATAGGATTATTTTCAGGGCTTAAATCAATTTTCATATTTCATTGCAGTAATGTGAATACATCGATTGTATAACAGTATGTCTATATGCCATAGCGGAGAGTTCTTTAAGCTAAATGCTCAATGCACAAATTTTGATGAAAAGTCTAAAAGACTAAGAGGTAAAGTAATTTCTTTGTAATTTTGGTCTTTTGATTTAATTCCTGCAACATAATTTAGAAATAGTTTCAAATAAAAAATTTGAATAGGGAACGACTTTGAAATATGATCAAAAATGATGAGTCATCACAAGATTTTCTTCTATAACAAAATATAGAAGGCGTTTGTCACATAACATTATGCATTATATATAATAGACGTATTGCAGCAATCATGCCTGCCTATGTCATCAATCGTCAGTTACAAGGGAATGCTACATTCAATGTAACGGTAGAAAAATAATTGTATGATCGATTGTACTGAAAATTCCCTTTCTATAGTTAAAATATAAGCAACAATTTCTAAAGTTTTTTTTCTTGTTTGTAAGGAAAAGTTGTCCCCTGGAGTAATATTGTACAATTTCATTGCCAGATTTATTGTTGCTATAAATATCAAATATAAGATTGCCAATATCTAACTATCAATTTGAAAGCAGCTAGAAAACCATTGCACAATTGTTTCATTTTTGTTCATGCAAACTGATTCTAAAGACACAGGTACATGCGCATATCATGAGGAATTCATAAATATGAATGTTTCTGTGTCAGAATTTGGCTATAAACGTTGTGATGATAATTTCAGGGATCGATTTTTCGGCTCTCCCTAGACAACAGTTGCGAGAATGGTCTTGAGGAAACGATGATAATCCGTCGGAAGGGGACGATAAATGACTGACCCGTGTTAAGAGAGTGCAATATCTCTTGCACGTAAACGACACCCTGTAGATTTTGAAAAAGAGCAGGCTGATGCCGTTACACGGCAGCACTCGCACCCGAAAAGTGGAAACGGATTAATGTAAGTTCCAATAACTTGTGTCCAAATCCTCTTTATAAATAATTATGTTTAAATCAAATAAGTTTAGGTACTATACAGTTTTAAGCTTTAGAACCTTTGCATTCCCACTGAGAGACATTAGTTGTTGAAACGCGCAATAATAAAAAAAAAAAAAAGATATAGACTGTCTTACCTCTTTGTCAAAATAGCCTGTGGACATTTTGCCACCGTGTTTTATTTTTCTGTTACTTTTTATCTTTTTTAATGTTGCTGGACAGTTGTGTTTTTTTTTTCTCTTCATGTTTTAAATGAGACACTTTCGGTATCACTAATTTTTAAATACGGTCTCTATTTAAAAAAAAAAAAAGAGGATGTTAAGGTGAACATTATTCAGTGAAACCCCTTAACACTTTGTTTGCATTTACCAAGTCGCGTTATATGGTCATTGTGGTTTTGTGTTGTAACATTTTCAACATAGCTCGGAAAGAGGCAATTTTTTTGTTGATTTTTACAAGGTGGCAAATGTCGAACTTCTTTTTTACCCTTGTTACTAGAGCAGAAATGCCACACATGTGACACGCATGTACCTAAAAACGCATATGTCACAGGTATGTAACATGCAAAATACACATGTTTCTTGCTTCGCATGGGAATCATGCGTGGAACACAAGTGTTCACATGCGTAACAAACGCATGTGAATCGCATTTGTCAGAAATACACCTGTGTCACGCATGTGTTGGATAATATTACAGTCAGTCCTTATAATTTAATTCTAAATTCCATTTTAAACCGTAGAAAACCATGAAAAAACGTTGATGACGTTCCGGTCACATGACTAAATTATGTCTATGGGCTGATAACAAAATAACGTCAGCCAATCAGAAGACGCGTTACATCCAAAATTAAATTATTCTTTTTTGTATCAACGATCTCCCTGTCTGAACCTTTAGGATAAGAAAACGTTTCTCCTCTCTCCGCAGTGGTTCCTAATAAATGAATAATAAACTTTTACAACCGCGATGACTGTCTATGATTTATATATGATGTTACGGAAAATAGATGATTCGTAAAATTATTACGGTAAAAAAAACTTGAAAAAACGAAACTAGCGTTTTACAATTTATAAACATTAACAACGACTGAGAGAAAGTGCGCTTGGTATATTTACTTTTAATTTTCTGTTTCAGTTGGTTGTATTTCATTTTTTAATTGCGTTCTTATGAATTAAGCAATTATATTTGACAACTGACAGCAGAAGCCGCAAGAACGTCATCGTATTTTATGTGTTTGACCTTGATTTTCGTCTTCAAGATGTTTGTGAAAATAATATGTTGTCTTCCTGAACATTGAACATTTCCAGATATGGAAAACAGAAAAAATACCATTGCTAATTAGTACATAAACCTGTTCATAGATTGATTGAGCGAGAACAAATCCGGGTTACAAACTTAAACTGAGGGAAACACACCAATTACAAGAAGAAAAGCACGCATTTGTCATTTATTCTTTAAATTAAGTAATCCAGTAATCCAACGGCAATAAACACCGAGCGACATTTAGCGTTTGCATACATCTACCTATTCACTTAAAAGATATCAAATTCATTTTAAAAGTTCTTTTACATTGTCGAATATCGTATAAGTTTGTAAAGGAGAGCTGATGACACAACTACTACAGAGAAAGGTGTTCGATTTGACACTGAGTATTGAACGAGTACTTGTATTAAAACCATTTGATATCATATTCCAAACATCTTATCAGATTCTAGCTAAACCTGAGTAGAAAATTTACAAGACCAATACTTTATCTACCTGGTTGACTTCGGTTTGATTTACGAATCGTCAACCATTTGGCCACTGATAGATTTATGTTTTACGTTTAGTGGAAAATTATTGACTGTTGTTTTAGATTTTATTTCCATTTTTTTGTCTTTCAAAGTGTTGTTTCCCGCTGTTCCATTTCATGTTTCATTTTACTAAAATTTTAGCGTCTATCTCATTCAAGGTAGTAACTTCTTTGTGTTTCATCTGTCAATTAATAACAACCAGTTTTGCGATTGGCCGTTTCAGATTCTAAAGAATCATGGGTAATTTCATTGTTCGTACCCCTAAATGAAAATAACGTCACGACATTGGTTGAATTTCCTTTGTTTATGATATTTTTAACCAATCATGATGTTTTCGTGTACACTTTTGAAAATATTACCCAGAATGCATTAGATTCTGAAACGGCGAATTGATGACATGCTTTTTAAAAATAACAACACTATTATAGAGCTGTAATACAATCACGTTTGATCACATTAATGTAATTCGAAACTTATTATCGGTAGCTTTTTTAGGATGCATAATAAAATAAAATAGCGTGTGAAATCAACCCTCTTTCAAAGAAGTAAAACAAAACTTTTAATAGAGTTTATTTAATATTCTGATAAACAGCTGATTTAAACAAGAACAAGAAAAGAGTCTAACTTTCTTTGTTCTTTTTATTGTTGTTTAAATAGATAGCAGAACGGAATGGTTTACCACAGGACGCCATCATAATGACGCTGGCTATTAAATGCCATAAAAAGTTATCAAAGTTAATGAAACATTGATTAAACATGAGCATTTTATTTTATGTTCTCCAATGCCTATAGCGATATTCATTTTATGACTGAAAAAAGAGAGAGCTGTCTATTTAACATTTTGTTGAACTTCAGCAATATAAACTGTCAATCTATGTTTTTCTTGTATGCTGATTGGTTCGATTTAGAACTCTGCCTGTAATAGGTGGACTACACATTGATTGGTGACTCTATATGAAGACTTAATATCATATTGCTATTCAGTAAAAGATCGGCGAAAAATATCAAAGGAACACCCATAATCGAAATTAAACTGACTACGGCATATGGCAAAAGAAAAACACCAATATAAAAAACCCAATATAAAACTAAAGACTGAACAACCCGAACTCCACTAAAACTTTGGGGTGATTACACCTGATCTTACTGATCTATTGAATGAAACCTAAATTGAACTATTTCAATTATTACATATCCATTAAACAGCATGTTTTACATAAATGACACCTCTTCTGAAATACTCATGTCCGAGTTGGTTGTCATTTTTTATCTTACACCATCAGTTTAAGTGCGAGGTTTGGCATGTCACAAAACCAGGTTCAACCCACCATTTTTTCCTTTAAAAATGCCCTGTACCAAGTCAGGAATATGGCCATTGTTATAATATAGTTCGTTTCTGTGTGTATTACATTGTAACGTTGTGTCGTTTGTTTTCTCTTATTTTTGAGTGTAAATTCACATTGCGATAAGACGTGTCACGGTACTTGTCTATCCCAAATTCGTGTATTTGGTTTTGATGTTATATATATATGTTATATTTGTTATTCTCGTGGGATTTTGTCTATTTGTGTTACATTTTAGTGTTATGTCGTTGTTCTCCTCTTATATTTAATGCGTTTCCATCGGTTTTAGTTTGTTACTCCGATTTTGTTTTTTGTCCATGGATTTATGAGTTTTGAACAGCGGTATACTACTGTTGCCTTTATTGTGCATGGCAACGTTGTACACGTTTCAAAGTAGTCAAAAACATACATAAAAAACATTGCCTCCCTTCTTTGCCAACTTTAATGTACACTTAAATTGTGTTATTGAATCCCATATCTTCATAAAACCTACTGTTACCATTTACTACATTTGCTTTGTTAAGCTTTGAAATATTATACTTAAAATTTGTGTGCCCTTGTTAATTTAGACATATTTCTTGAAATATTTGACGAACCAATAAGAAAAATATAATTAACACCTTTATCATAAGAAACCATTTATATAAATAGTTTATGTCTCGAAAGAAGTAATTTAAAACAAAAAAGAAAAGGCAAAAATTCACTTTCTTTGTCATTATATTTGAAATAGTCTTGAACACTGTGAACTCCATGGATGCATTTCATTTTAAAAAGGTCAACAAAGTTTATTTTTATTTATATCAACTGCAACTCCACCAGTTTTCAAATGCGAACATTGTATGTTGCCAGCGTAAGTCATACTTGTTTTAAACTTGTCGATGCACTATTATTCATAGGTCAAATTTCATAGCGTGCAATTTATAACTGCATCTTGATTCTAGATTAAATTATGAAACATCCCTTATAATTTGTTCTTGCTATTTTCCCGTCATTCCTGATGTCCATTTATTGAACCAATTTCCCAATCTAGCGGCGATATGTAAAACGAGTCTGACAAGTATCTGGATAAAATATCACGCCTCTAAATGTACTCTCCAATCAAAACAAATGATTGTCCTTTTTTATCATGCATCTGTGCTGATATAATGTTCCTTTTGTCTGAGAGTACACCTCAACCGCATTACTACTAAAACATGAAATTACCTACGTTTGTCACGGATACTATACCTGCGATTCTCCAAACTGACAGTAAAATACATGCTAAAGAGCGTTTTCCGTTTATTTATGAATGATGTATAAATACGCAACCACGTTCAGTGATGATGTGAAATCGGATTATTTTATTTGCACTACAAAAAACCGTAACAACGCATGAAATACTCTTTGATTTGATTACCTGTTGACTTTAAAGTTAACAAATATATGTCACCGTCCGGCCTTCAAAAATGAGCAGCATCATTAGTTCTTAATTAAAAAAAAAATATGTTGCCATCAAAGTCAGATTTTAAAAACTCTTGTGAGTTTAAATTCATGCTCCTATTCAACATAACCTATTTTTACAGTGTTTTCTAAATCCGCTTGGTCAACACATCTTTTAAATAAAATTGAGAAAGGAAATGGGGAATGTGTCAAAGCGACACCAACCCGACCATAGAGCAGACAACAGCCGAAGGCCACCGATGGGTCTTCAATGTAGCGAGAATTCCCGCACCCGTAGGTGTTCTTCAGCTGGCCCCAAAACATATGTATACTAGTACAGTGAATACTAAAATCCGAACTATACACAAGAATCTAAAATCAAAAAGTATACAAGACTAAAAAAGGCCAGAGGCCCCTGACTTGGGACAGGCGCAAAATTGCTGCGGGGTTAAACATGTTTATGAGATATCACCACTCCTTCTATACCTCTAGCCAATGTATAAAAGTAAACGCATAACAATACGCACATTAAAATTCAGTTCAAGAAAAGTCCGAGTCCGATGTCAAAAGATGTAACAAAAGAAAACAAATAAAATGACAATAATACATAAATAGCAACAGACTACTAGCTGTTAACTGACATGCCAGCTCTAGACCTCAATTAAACTGATTGAAAGATTATGTCTTCATCGTATGAATATCAGGCACAATCCTATCTTTTATGTTATAAATATAATTTCCTCAGTTCGACATGCATGGACGATAATAAAGCAACAAGAAATCAGTCACAATTAACAGGAATATATTATGGATATCAGTAAATATATTTGTTGTTTAATTGTTAGCTGACTAATAATACAATAGTACAACAATTTTAATTATGAAAAAATAGGTACAGGGATGCTGCATAAAACAACATTATGGTTAACAAAATATTAGAACTAATGAATGAGCAACACAAACTTCACCAATACAGGGGCTGATGTCAGAAGCTCGGGAAAGGTCAGCAGAGGCCTATGATAATTCTCTTGTTTCTGAGAGGTATACAGACAACAAAACATTTGAACATGAAGTTTGTGCATGAAGTAGTCTCTGTTTAACATTCAAATACTAGAACGCAAATTTTATAATGAATAATTAGGACGAGGAATTGTAAATGCTTGATGTTGTCATAAATTCGCAACAATAATGTGGATAATTTACAACCCATACAATAGTAGCTGCACATGAATGAAGAACTGCCTGACGTTGAAAATCATGTCAAACGTCTGTAATTGACCAACCTTGGAAGTGTTTTTGTACACCCGAAATCAACCAGTGAACGTCTTCTCAAGGACGTTACTTTTTCTGCAGCCCCTTAGTTTTTAGTGGTCGCGTATTTTAAAATTTATTCTTTTGGTTGATAATAGCATTAAAAATGTCTTTCAATGTATGAGCTCGCATCTAGGTCATGATTTCTATTTCGGATAGATTTCTAATAGGCAATCATATAATATCTCTACATTTCATAAATCAATGTTATAACATCGTGCACTAAAGTGTTAATTTATTACAAGAGTGTACCATATTAACAGCGTATCAAGAACACATCAAAGAACAAGTGCATTTAACATCAAATGAAGTCTAAATGTGATCCGTTCTCAATATGTTTAGAATTGTCATACAGAAGGTTGCACTGGGGTTATTTAGACAAATATTGTAAAAATATGTAGTCAACATTTAAATAAAAACATCTGTACTTTGCTGCAATTTTCATTTATGTATTGTTGTAAAAAAACACTTGTATACTCCTATAATACAATCGTATTTTATCACATTTCTGTAATTCAAAACCTATTATCTATAGCTGATTAAAACACGAACGAAAAAGAGTATGACATTTCTATGTTCTGTTGTAATGTTATTTCAATGCGGTAACAGAACGAAATGGTTCACTGCAGGAAGCCATCATAAAAACACTGGTTATTAAATGCCAAAATAATGTGATCAAGTTTAATGAAACAATGATGAAACATGAACAGTATGTTTTATGTCACCCAAATGTCTGTAGAGCTGTACATTGTATGACTATAATACAGCTTTATTTAACATTTTGTTGAACTTCCACAATATAAAATGTTAATATGTTTTTTTTGGATGAAACGCCACATCTGTCTTATGTGGAACTCTTTTATAACCTCATATTATTTTATCATATCGTGGTGATATTTGGTCTATACACAATTTGGTTTGGACATAACGTCATGTAGTTTTGGTATAACTTAATATGGATTAATCATTAGTTCTGGTAACAAACAGAAAACCCTGGCCGTTTTTGGCACAACTTTTTTGATCTTTTGGTCCTCGATGCTGTTCGACTTTGTGCTTGTTTCGCCTTTCAAACTTTTGTATCTGTATCACTAGTAGATCTTGTGTGGATAAAACGCATTTCTGGCGTATTAAAATTTTCAACTTGTTGCCTTTTGTTGGCTGTTGTGTGTTTCTTTGTTAATTGTATTCTCCAATTTATTTATATTGTAGTCCTGTGGTATTGAGTTGTCATCTTAATGTTATATTTCACATGGCTATAATTGTGGAGGTTTGGCATGCCACAAAACAAGGTTCAACCCGCCATTTCTTTTCTTTAAAAATGTCCTGTACCAAGTCAGGAATATGACCATTGTTATATGATAGTTCGTTTCTGTATGTTTGTCTGTTGCTTTGTCCGTTTCTGTGTGTGTCAGTTACATTGTAGTGTTGTGTCGTTGTTCTCCTCTTATATTTAATGCGTTTCCCTCAGTTTTAGTTTGTTACCCCGATTTTTTTTTTGTCCATGGATTTATTAGTTTGAACAGCGGTATACTACTGTTGCCTTTATTTAATGATATTTCGAATTTGCACGATGTGGTGTCGTATTGAATTGATATAGTTTTGTCATTGCTGAATGTGGTTTGTCATTGCCAAATATTGTTTGTCATTACAAGATGTGGTATCATCATTATTTAATGTGGTTTTAATGAAACAACATAACGTTATTTTAGACAGCGGTGGCGTCCCATAGTTTTTTTTTCTTGTATGTTGATTGATTTGATTTGGAATTATGCCTGTAATGAGTGAAATATATACATTTATTAGGGCTTTTTTCAAACAATTCTTTATGTAGAATCCCCATCGCATTATTATTAGGCAAAAGAAAGGCAAACGATATCAAAGGGACATCCAAAATTAAATACAATCTGACTGCGCAATGGCAAAAATCAAACACCAAAATACAAAACTCACAATATAAAACTAAAGACTTAACATCATGAACTTTACTTGGGGGGGGGGCGGGGGGGGGGGGGGGGTGATCACACCTCATCTTAATGATAGCCTACTCTCTGGAATGAAACCTGCATAACACTATTTCCATTATTACATAATCCATTTAACAACATGGTTTTACATGAATGATTTTTTTTTAAATACTCTTGTCCGAGTTGATTGTCAATTTTTAATCTAACACGCTTTCGTTTTGTAAATGGCAACGTTACATTCTTTTCCAAGTAGTCGAAAACAAACATGCAACAACATTGCTTCCCTACTTTGCCAAATTTGATGTTTGCTAAAATTGTTTTGAATCCCATCTTTTATAAAATCTACTGGTAACCAATTTACTAAATTTGCCTATTCAAGCTTTTAAATATACGCCCAAGTCAGGAGCCTGTAACTCAGTGGTTATCGTTTTTTTTATGTGTTACATTTTTGTTTTTCGTTCATTTTTTCATATAAATAAGGCCGTTAGTTTTCACGTTTAAATTGTTTTACATTGTCATTTTGTGGCTGACTATGCGGTATGGGCTTTGCTCATTGTTGAAGGCCGTACGGTGACCTATAGTTGTTAATCTCTGTGTCGTACTGCTCTCGTGTGGAGAGTTGTCTCATTGGCAATCATATCACATCTTGTTCTTTATATTTAAATTAATGTGACCTTATAATTTTAGTAATTTTTCTTAAAACATTTGATAAAACAATAAGAAAAATATAATTTCCACCTTTATCATAAGAAACCTACTGTCACATTTTACTAAATATTCCTTGTTAAGCTTTGAAATATTATACTTAAAATGTGTGTGACCTTGTAAATTTAGACATATTTCTTGAAATATTTGACGAAACAATAAGAAAAATATAATTTCCAACTTTATCATAAGAAACCAACAATATAATTCTTTTACGTCTCGAAAAAAGTAATAAAAAAAGAGTAAACAATTCACTTTCTTTGTCATTATACTTTTGGTTATACCACCAGTTAGCCTTTTGTTCTGATATTACCTGCAACTCCTTCAGTTTTAAGATGAAGAAATTGTACGTTGCTAGCTAAAGTCATACTTGTTTTAATCATGTCGATGTACTATTATTCAAAGATCAAGTCTCATAGCATGTATAACTACATCTTGATTCTAGATTAAATTACGGAACTTCCCTTATATTTTATACTTGTAATTTTCCTGTCATTCCTGATGTCCATTTATGGAACCAATTTCCTAATCTAACGACGATATGATAAAACGGGTCTGAAAAGTATACTGGAAAAATATCACGCCTCTAAATATACTCTCCAATCAGTGAATAGCAAATTATTGTCCTTTTTCTAACTACGTTGGTGCTGATTCAATGGTTTTGTTTTCTGACAGTATACTACCTCTGCACTACTGCCCAGCACTAAAATCCAATTTACATGAAATACTTAAGGTTGTCACGGGTATATATTATATGTATGGTCAACTGAAAATTGACTGAAAAATTACGGAATTCGCTGTCCAACATTTAAATAGTTGAACGAATTTGATAATGAATAATTAGGAAGAGGAATGACATGATTATTGTATTGTTTTGAATGTTGTCACAAATTCGCAACCATATGGATAATTTGTAACCCTGTAATTAGCAAATGCATCAGATCGTAATACTGCATAACATTGAGTTTCATGTATAACGTCTTGAAATGTTCGAATATTGAGGTCTTGTTGTACATCCCAAATCAACCAGGTGAGTTCAATGAGACACCTCTCAACCAGAGACCAAAGAGCAAATCCAAACCACAGGAATTAGCTATAAAATGTTCCGAGTATTGTCACTCTAATCCGATCTATAACTCAAGATGACCACCAGCAGGGGACTAAGTTTATTATAGGACTGTATAAGAAAGACATACAAATGTCTTCTTTACGAGAACCTCTGAATTGGACGAAACATGAATGTTTCTTATGAGGTGCATTCAAGATTGCTGCAAGCGGGGGACTTTGTTAAACATCGGGCAATTTGGTCAATACAAATAAAAGTCTTCTTTTGAAAAAAAAAACACTGAATGGCATGAAAGTAACGTATACGGTGTTGACAAAGTGTTGTTACTTTGTAGCAAATCCATCAACCAAGTGCAACATAGCTGCCAATGGGAGACTAAGTTTAACAAATACCCTATGGGAAATATGTACAAATTTCATCTTCTAAAAAGCCGCTCTATGGACTGAAACCAAACATTGGATGAATATTTTCATTTGAGGTGCTAACCAAGTGTTGTTTCTTAGTAGCCGAACCATTATGCAAGATGGCCGCCAACAGGGGAATCGTTATCAGGTGAGCGACACAGGTTTTTGATAGCCTCAAGTTGAATTAATCTTGGATGTTCAACTTATACTTGTTTGAATAGTTTGTTATTTAAGGTAGTTCAAGAGTCTAACAGTGATTTTTTAAGATATTTTTTATCACATAATTTTGTAGTAACTAATATAATAGGGGCTAATATGGCAATCATTTTTTATGCCAGTGTCCAGCTGTAAATCACTGACCACAAGATAAATAGTGTGATCTTATCTCATTGTGGCATGGGTATTGCAACAAAAGTAATTTATATAACTTTGGAGTATACAGAGAAAAGAGAAAAGTTATTAAAAAAACAAAATCGAAAGTGAAAAAATCTGACCAAAATTAACAAAACTATATATATATAAGGAATCATGTACGAGTGTGAAAGTATTTTTGAAAGCCTCTGACAAACTTTAAACTTTTAAGGTTCTTACTACAAACAACAAGAATATGGCTCTGAATCTGTCTTTTGTTAGGAGTTTAGGCACTTTAACCGATTTTAAGTTTATGTGGAATTTTTCAATTCCAGAAAACTCAAAAATCATGTAGGACAGTCTATTTTCAGGAAGCGATGGTCTTGATCTTTTTTCGGAACATGTTTTTTATTGCATAATTTTAATATTCTAGCTAATTTTGAATTAAATTGAGAATGCTAATTTTGAAGTATATTTCTTTTTAAAATACAAATGAAAATCATTCTTTATAGTGATAAAAGTGATGTTAAATATTGATTACATGCAGTTGGTCATTCCTGTTGTTCTTTTATTTTAGACTGTCTGGATAGAAGTGGAGCTTTGTCTAAATTCAATAACTACATCACAGATGTTGATCAAATCTGTGACGTCAAACTCCCGCCAAATGCCAAGTTAGTGTTGGTCAGTGCACATATAATTTAAAATTTACCATATAAGAGCATAAAAGCTACACAGTGTATTGGGCAGTAACGTTCAGGTATGTCATTGTCGTAATTTTCGATACAATGTTATATTATAATTGGTTTCCAAAATACACTGCTATAATATGAAGTTTTCCTTGACAAAACATGACTCAAGTTATATACTGACAACATTTGAGTTTCAGGAGTTTATTATAGACCTGGTATTCAATTTAACTTTCAAAGTACAGCTTACTATTCATATTAATTATACCTCGTGCTCGTCTTAAAAAGAACTTAAATTATTACGAATAGCTTATTGTGATACAGGACCCTGTGTGAATATCGCCACTATAACGTTTTTATCACAATATTTAAAAAAATGACATTTTCCTCGTCGCTGCCTTTTATAATTAACTATACGGTATGGTGTTATCATTTAAGCTCTCGTGAATATGTTCGACTCAGACAAATTATATATGTCCCAAGTAGGTAGCCTGTACCAAATTTTTAACCTCTCAGTTTGAATAAATAAAGTGTCTTGTATTATATTGTTGGCTGTCTCTGTCCAATCTTTTTAAAATACAGTAAAAAAAATCAAATAAGCAGACGCACGAGTGTCCATGGATTTTGCGTCATAGTATAAAAAAAATTGCAAAGATGAAAAGTTTCCGGGTTTTAGTATTCAACGTGCAAAACGTACATTTTTCCTTGATTCAGAATCAAATTGGTCCAAGGACTTTCCCAATTTATTTCTTGATATTAAATGCATGAAATATTAAGTAGTAGGATGTAATTACATGTTAAAAAAAATTGGGTGCTGAATCTTCATGTTAAATAGTGATTTGGTCCAGTTCACAAAGGTCAAATGTTATCATGTCTGAAGCTGTCAAACTGATTTGTTCACCCCCTTAACACAAAATTGTTAATATTTTGAGTTAGAGCTGGTAGAAGTTTCTATAATTTTGATATTATTTGTCTCACTAGTAGTACACTACACCGTAAAAATCTTTTTGAGAAAGATCAAGTGAGATTTTTTTAATTTGAATTCATTGTCTAAAAGAAATGCACTACGAAATAACTATGTTCTCGGTCCAATTACTCTGCTTCTTTTGTAATGTTGGATGTAGTGTGTTTGTGGAGAAGGAGGAGATGGGATTTAGGAAAATTGACAAACGAGAATTAATCAAATCAGAGAATTTAGAAAGCTCAGTAGAGTGTGAATAAATAAAATACAACACATAGGAATACTCTTGGTTTGTTAGTGTTCCTGCCGAAGATCTCTCCAGCTTCCTCCGTGAAGAAAAACTTACCACCACGAAATAACTTCGAGAAATAGTCAATACTGTTGACAGTGACGTAAAATGAACAATCAATAAGTCTTAGATGCAGATATATTCATTTAATAAGTGAATTATACATTTTACTAATCTGAATTTTAAAGACGTATTATATTATTAGGAAATATACTTAAATTTGCTACTGTCTCTGTGACTTAGAATTGCACACTCTACAAAGCTCTACACAAATAATATCCAGTGCTAGCCTACATTATCAGCATAGTCGATCCTTGAAATGGCTTAATTTTGGACTCGATCTATTGGTCCAAGGTTAAATAATATTTTTTTTCTTTTATAATAATTAACTTGGATTTATTAACTATGCAAATACTTTTAAATCTCTTATATTCCCTGAAAAGCTCGCCAAACCTTATGTTCATATGTTAGTATAATAGTCCCAGCTTTATTTGCAATTTTACTAAAACCTACTGAGGCTAGGTTGCCACATATTGACGGGAGAAAGCTCCGAACTGTTTACCATTGAAGTTCACCCATGTATTTTGGAGGTTCGTGTTCCAAAAAGAAGGCAATGGATTATATAAGGAACCACTGAAGCATGACTAGAGCGGAAAATCTTTAGCAGTCAGTCCCCTCCACCTTTTCAAGTTATTAAAATTTCTGGATCCGTCACTGGCACAATTGTTAGTTTCTTTGTAATGGTAATGTAAAGTTATTGGTGTTTTACTGCATGAACATTTTATATTTTAGGCTTTCACGTTTTTATTGGATTTATGGTAATAAATTACCAGATTAATTTGTATCCTCCTTTGATTTCACGGTTAACAACAGACACACAGCTAAAGACCCTGTATTGTTATTTTTTATCTTATCTTTTCTTACCCAATTTTATTTTCACCTGCAGGCTGGAGAAATGTATCAAAATTTCTTACCAAGTCTGTTTTGGTATACATCGCAATTTTAAAATGTGTTCACATTTGATCTTAACTAGCGACTTCTTTGCAGTACTTTAATCAAAATCCGTTCCGTTAATGTTTTCCCGCACACTGGTTTTCATAAATGCCTCCAAAATTGATATTTGTTGTTTCCTTTATACATGTATAGAATAGAGAATTGAGGAGTTATAAACTTTGAAAAACAACAAGCACGGATAACTTTTGAAACCACCCGCAGGACGTCCAGGAGGTGGTCACAAATGGAAGTTTATACATGTAACAGTAAACCCCTCGCAAATGCTTGCTTAAAACACAAATAAAATAGAAGCAGGTAATTGTGTCCTTTACCTTTTATATTCCACTCTAAAGAGTCTCCAAAGAATAAAAAAATGTATGATAGATTTATAATGGTACATTATTCTGTCATTGTATATGGACTATAAGGGACGAAGTAACACCATGTATAGTGAGTTTTGTTTGTCGTTATTTAAACATGATAAAAGTGTTTCTTTCCCCAAAATCTTAAGAGCCTCATTGAACAGGATAAATAATACCTCAGACCTCAAACAATCTGAATCTTTTCAAGTATTTTTTATATGCTCATGTGCATTTTCTTGTTAGCATAGTTTTGTACTTGTACAGATAATCAGAATGATCAGCTATCGAGAATGGTCTCGTTTGTTTGAACAACCAATGATCAGGTAATTTTTAATTCAGCGTTGTCCAATATAATAAAAAAATCCGAGATAACATATGCAAATGGCTAGTTTAATTTGATTATAGTCATAACTGTATGAAGCACATTTTAAAGACTAAAATACATCTACATGTAACTGACTTTTGGTCAATGATTGGGGGGAGGGGGTGGATAGTTGGCACACATGTACATATGAAAAAAAAGAGATGTAAGGTATTGTTCTAAACCTTTGAGAAAGTTATATATACTCGATAACAATATTAACACAACACAACACATCTAGATATTCCAAGTTCTATATCATTAGTTTAAACTTTTTTTTCCAAAGTGGCGAAGAAAAAAGATCTGTCAATAACCATGTTAACACCAAATTCTTCAAATAAAGAAAAACTTTACTTTAGTTGTTTGTTGGGAAGACACTAAGCACTTTTTGTTACTCAGGGACACACATTAACTTCAAATTTAAAAGAAAGATTTTTTTTCAATTACATACAATGTACAGGAAAAGCTTATTCTTTAAATCAACATTGTTTTAATGCAATATACGTTGACCATGTTGACCCCGTTTGTAGATTTTTTTCTGAAGAGATGTTTATGGTAGATCATGTGATGGTACAACCATATTTTAAATTAAATAAATGGATGACAAAATGAAGAAATTGTCTTTTCATCATATAAAAGAATGTGAAACTGTTGTCAAGAGAGGTTGTCCATTTTATTTTGTATATTACCATGATACCCTTTTCTTTAAATTGCTATATTAAATTATTTTATATTTCATATTTTTAATTAAATAAGATTAATCATGTGGTCTTTGCTGGAAAGAAATCACACCATTTGTACTCATATATGCCAACATTTAAAGCTAAAAGCTTTAAGCAGAGATTTACAATATGCATGTACATCTGCCATGATCTGGCATGCAAAATTTTAAAAGCAAGTAAAGAATTGACTTTATATGTGCAATATCTATATGATTTATATACAACACATGAGATTTACAACTATTACATAAATCGGATGAGTTGAGCATGATACACAAATGACTTTCTGATGTACTAAGCTTTCATGCGTAAATCATGCGTTTACAAAATATGTGATACACGCATGTATTTATTACGTGCGAAAACCGCATGTGAGGATCTTGCGTTTAAAGCATATTTCAGATACCGCATGATTTTCGCACGATTCACACATGATTTACGCATGTAATAGCCTTCATGCGTAAATCATGCGTTTAAGAAATTATGCAATACACGCATGTTTAAAACGTGCGAAACCTCCACGTAAAGATCATGCGATTTACGCATACTTCGTAATTCGAATGATTTACGCATGATATACGCATGTAATGGCCTTCGTGCGTATAGCATGCGTGGCACTTTTGCCTTTTGTGAATTTTTTTGTTATAAAATCGTCCGCTGGCTTTCTCTTTTGAATTGTTTTACAATTTTTTGCAGACATTAACGTACGGAGTTTCCTCGTTTTCTAAGGTCAAAATATTCTCATAGTTTTTTCCGTTTAAACTTTGGACTTTGGTGAATTGTTGTCTCATTATATGGTAAAAGGTTGTATAGGGTTTCAAGACCGAAGTTTAGTAAATTTGTTGTACTTATAATCGGCAGTGTTTTGTTTATTCTACATTAAAAGATGTATAAATAGGTGAAATCTAAGAAACATATTTAAATTTAGTGTTCAGTTTATGTTTACTTGTTTTTGTTAACATGTCTTCTTGATTGAGCAAAACTATTTCCATTGATATTTTATTGTATGCCTTTTATATGTTTTGATATAACACTTATGTTTCAGGTAAAGATTTATAAAAACTGTTAACCCGCTGTATTGGTTTGAACCTGTCCTAAGTTAGGAACCTGATGTTCAGTGGTTGTTTTTTGTTAATCTTGTTCATAAGTGTTTTTCGTTTCTGTTTTTTTTTATAAGACAGTTATGATATGGCTAGTGCTGTCTGCACAGTTATACACTCCTGAAGATGACCTTTTGTTTTTTCAATAGCGGTCAGCAAACTTTTGGTTTCCCTAAATTATATACAAGAGTTGTATTGATATAGCAAAGGCGAAGCATAACTTGGAATTGCACAAGGTCATGTTTTATTCTCTGGCAGTTTATGACGTCTTTACACTTAATCCATTGTATGTTGGATGTATACGGATTGATTGTTAAGTCTTAAATGCATATATTTTTTTATTAGTTGTTAGTGGCTTTGAACTAGCTGTCAGATAACTGCGAGTACTCTCAAATCTGTTCATTGAGTTTTTATGTGTCAGGATGTATAAATACCCGGTCACGTTCACTTGTATATTTGTCCATCTGATGAGTTAAGCCTTTTTCAACTGATTTTTATAGTTCTTACTTATGTTGTACTGTTATACCACTGTCCAAGGATAGGGGAGGGTTGGGATCCCACTAACATGTTTAACCCCGCCATATTATTTATGTATGTGCCTGTCCCAAGTCAGGAGCCTGTAATTCAGTGGTTGTCGTTTGTTTATGTGTTTCATATTTGTTTTTTTCTTTCATTTGTGTACATAAATAAGGCCGTTAGTTTTCTCGTTTGTATTGTATTACATTGTCTTATCGGGGCATTTTATAACTGAGTATGCGGTATGGCTTTGCTCATTGTTGAAGGCCGTACGGTGATCTATAGTTGTTAATGTCTGTGCCATTTTGGTCTTTCGTGGATAGTTCTCATTGGAAATCATACCACATCTTCTTTTTATAGGACAGAAAATATAGACAGTTTTGATTATTTGAATAATTAGATAAATGAAACCTCTTACTTTTTAAACGCTACATTTTTTTTTTAAATTGGCAAATTGTAACTAATATTAAAGGTCTATTGTGGTTTTATAGCAAGACTCACATCCAACCAATCTTAAAGTAACTTTATAAGCAATCCACTTATAACCTGTAGTTCAACTTTCTAGATCTTGTATTATTTGTTCATCAACTTATGCTCGTCCTGTTTTATAGTCTTCTTTAAACAACTTATAAATATCTTTTTTAAAACAAACACACTCTACATGACGACATGCAATAATACTAATATCTTTAAGTTAACATTAGAATATCTTATTAAATAATTTTCTATTATAAACCAAAATAATAAAACGGGCCATCAATAATCAAAATAATACAGACAGATTGTGAAGTTTGCTTATTTTTGGGCTATTTTTCTTAGATTGTGTACAAAACATTTTTTTTTTATATTTAATCTATATAATTATATGGTTTTATATTGAAAATTCACAAATAGGTATGAACTATCCTTTTTGCCAAGTTCTGAAGTGTTATTGTTTTACATGAGGATGCATAATTTCAATTTGGAACGTTTAAAGTCTTCTTCCATGTTCATTGAATTTCGTATCATATGTTTAAGAGATTTGTCTTTCTTTTCTAATTTTTTTTCCAGATCCTCTTTCTGTTTTTGAAGCCCTTTTTCCTTATCGGTGTATGATTTTCGCATTTGTTTAGTCGACAAATGCACTCCAGATTCAAACCAGGTTTTGAGATCTTGAATTTCCTGTTGTTTTTTCAGAATTTTAAGAAAATGGGGTTCCATTAATTTTGTTTGTTCCCGTATAGCTATTGCAGCCGCTTTTTCAAGTTCCTTCATGAAATCCTCAGTTCTTGTTTCCAATAGGTGCTTCTTCTCAGCTTTGATTTCTTCGTACTGGTTTTCAGTTTGTTCTTTTTCCATTTCTATATTTGACATGCGCATATAACACTCGTCGTTTTCTATGTCGAGTTTGCCTAGTTCGTCTCTTGCAGTTCCGTCGTCACCCAATTTGAGAAGTGCTTCCCGTTTACTCTTTAATTGCCTCTTTACCTCATTTTGGTTGTTTAGTTCATCACCTAATTGATGTCTTTGCCTTCTATTTTCATTAATTTTACGATCACAATCAGCCTCAATTTCAAGAAGCTTTTTCTTGTTGTTCTTTTCTTGGTTGTCAAATGTTAATTTAAGCGACGTATTCAAACTATCTTTTGCGTCTTTATAAAACGCGTTGGTAAAATATGCATTCTTATTTTGTGATATAATTGTATTTATCTTTTCAAATAACCTTAAAGATTCCTTAAGTTTATCTTCCTCTGGATTGGGATTCTCAAGAGCAAAATATCTGTTATTGCATTTTTTAATATATCTGGATAGAATGGGCCCACCTTCCATTATGTATTTGTCAATCGTACTGCCTCCTTTTGCCAAATCTTCAACTCGAGTAAATACTATCATACAAAATTTGCTCATGTTCTTTCCGAAAATGTCAAACAGTTGATCAAGTGTTGAAATTTCTTCTGTTGTTAACCTTCCAACCTGCAGTAATATAAGGAAAACATGGGGTCCAGGCACAGACATGGTGATGCATCGTATTATTTCTTTATGAATTTCTTCGGTAGAAAACTCGGTATCAAAAAGACCTGGTGTATCGACTACAACAATTTTTCTTTCATGATAAGTTGATTCTCCACGACAGCACTGCTTTGTTACAGATACGGGACTTGTAGCTGCAGTAAAATATTCGTTGCCAAGCAGAAGGTTACCAGTTGTACTCTTTCCCGCGCCAGTCTTGCCAATCAAAACAATACGCATTTCATTCTTGTAGCCTAAAAAATAAATGGGTTCATCAAGAAAACAATTGATATGCAGGCTTTGATTATTGCAGCATAACACACTTTATATGTTAAAGATATTACAATTGTTTACTGCCATCGTGTTACTGTACTGTTAAATATAAAAAAAAAGAAGATGTGTCACACTGGGTTACGATATCACTACTATTTCTGGAAGAAATGCGATTTTTGACGTGTAGATCGAAATAAGGTCGTGGAACGGTTGTAGTGAAACCTTCAAAATCGTGATAAGCGTTGTCAAACTTAGAACATGCACAAAACAATCGTGGTGTAGTCGTGGCGAAATCAGGTCGTATTAAAGTGTAGAAGGAGCGCAGCTAGTTCGTGGTAAGATCACTAAGGTAGCTAAATGATCGTAGCAAGAGCAATCTTTGATATATTACCACGACCTAGATGTGCTCTCACTACGACCTCACTACGACCACCAAGTTCTCACAACGATCCAACAACGCGTCAACTACGACTATACCACATTTATACCACTCTGTTCAAGACCGTAATCCTATTTAATACGTTCATGCCGCCCTTATTACGCTCTACTTTCGACCCGACTACGTTCATTCTACGACCATTTAGGGCTATAGTCATGCGCATTGTCAAGTCACATGAAATATACATTATTTCTCCAAGTTTGTTTTTACACATCAACTTCATTTGAACCATGACAATACAAAACCATGTTAATGGAGTAAATCTTTTACAATAATTAACACAGATACAAACTAAAAATATAAACGATTAGGGCGTAATATGGTTACTATGAGAGTGAATAAAAGTACAAACATTATAGACTGCGTAGGTCATATTGGGTTCGTCCTTTGTTATCAACTGAAAAGATACTCCTCTTTGTTCATTGTGATCATTTGATGAACGAGTGTGGAATCGGGGATGAAACGCTCTAATTTATTTCTTTAACCCAACAGTGACGCCTAATGAGCTTTTTAACAGAGTTGGTGCAAGAATCAAGAAAACAGAATTTTTATTTGGAATAGACCTGTCGCCTGGTCTTAAGCTTACCATTACATCATTGTAAAATTGTAGTGATAATATGACAAGCGTAGTTCGATCGTGATAATTGTAGCAAGGTCCCAGCATGAGTGAGTTGAGAACGCGGTCTAATCGCATTGGTATCGTTGTAGGAGCATAATGAGAGCGTTCGAGCATGATAAAAACAACGAAAATTTACATTTTTACACCACTAATACCTAGTCCTCATCATGATCTGAATTTATTTAGGACCACAAGGAGCATGGTGCAATCATGGACTCGTGTGACACGAGTGAGAGAAAATATTACTACGAATAAAGATATTATCAATCTTGTACATGAAGCAATAAACCAAGTTTGGGACATCATTTCTTTTAATTTATTGAAATATATAATAAAACCTCTTTTCTCATTTTTTTATTTCAAAATGCTGTTTATATTCATTGACAAAAAAGTGTTTCTTCATTTAAAAATGCAAGACTTCTTTGTAAACAGCAGGCGAACTTTATCGCAAACTTTAATAATTTAGAAAAAAATTATGTATCTTATTTTGTCTAAGCGTAAGAAAACTATATCTAAATCGAACTGTCATGCTGGGAATAGACACACTCGTATTTCAAAGTATAGGAAGGTTAGCGTCATTTCAGAAAAGTGCCTACACTACGTAAAGCATCACTGCAAGGCTACATGCCAAATATAAGGTGATTATGTCTTTGAGTATCGTCAAAGAAAGGTGTGACGGAAATATATGTATAAGTCTAAACTAAACATGGATAAAATGAATGCAAAGCGGACGGGTGGTTGTTTCTTATTGTGCACCAAATGAGCATTTCGTCAATAAATATTTCATTAATTCTTCGCGATGCGAAAATATCAAACATATATACAATTTTCTCTCATTCTTCGTCAATTTATCCATTTCTACACCCATTGTATAAAAGAATTTAATCAACGTGTGGGCCGTTTGATCTCAGTTCTTCATTGGTTAAAATCCGGTTATGACGTCGAATTTTCTTGTTTTTCTCTTAATTTCCCTTTGTGACGGCATTTAAAAAGGCGACCATATCTGATGACGTCACACAGAAGGAACACATCTTTTTGCAGATCAGTCGCAAAGAAGGATTAGTTTGCCTGCGTATTGTTTAAAAATTTTAAGAGAAACAGATTCCACCTCCAAACTCGTGTAATACGATATTTATCCTCTATCGACGGTATAGCCTCTCGTTTTAAATTTAAGATAGTAACTGTCTCGAGTGGATAAATATCGTATCACACTAGATGCAGTGGTAGAATTTATACATATATATCAATATTGCAATGATTTAGGTGTTTATTACTGTTACAAAATACATATCTCGCAATAATTAATTCAAAATAACGTCGGCCATTTCTCATTCGATTCAATTTTACGACTTTCAACAACAACAAGTTATTGCATAACACAATAATTGATGAATAATTCATCCAGATAAAATATTTAGTGTCCTGTCATTTTATACGTATCCATTTCTTTTTATCTAAATTCAATGTATTGCTATGTTCTTGAAAGAATCTAAAGAGAGCGAATAAAAGTAGGCAACTATGATCCAATTTGTGCTTGCCGTCTTTTTTTACACTTTTACCTTCATTGATAATAAGCACGACAAGGAAAGTCAACATGACAAAAATATCAGCTCATTGTAATTCATTGGATAAAAAGAATAATTTTGTTAGAGTGAAATATTGGATGACTATTCAGTCATACTTATGAATAAAGACAACAGTAGTATGCCACTGTTTAAAAGTCATACATCGATTTATAGAAATATGATCCAGATACAAACTAAAATCGAGTTAAACACACCAACTATGAGAGGAAAACAACAGAAACAATTCAAACACAGAAGTGCAAATGATCGTAAATGAAATAATATCTATTTCATAAAATACATTACCATTATCTAGTTGAGCTAATATGGACTCTGAAGATTCTGCTGGTTCAGTTAAAGTTATTGATGGTAATTGATCATACACTGTCAAAATAAAAGATACATCTTACTTTACATATAGTTCTTAAATAACTGTAACGGTGTTATGTAGATGACGTCATAGTTAGTTAAATCCTTTCAATTTGAAATGTAAGTTATGGTGATACTAATGCTAACTTCCAAACGGTCCGTATAGGAAATCAAATGACAAAAAGTTGAGATAGTGATCGAGCAGATAGGTATATCTCTAATAAACATTGTCAACCTTGGCTTCGATGGACAATGTTTACTTGGGATAACAATCTGGTCTATCACCCTCACAGTTTTGTGGTATCTATATACTATGTTAGATATCACCATTTATTTGGAATGCTTATAACTCAGCTTGTTCCTTTAGATAAATTTGAGATATATATATTTGGTATCTGTATTTTATGTAAACTAGTAAAACGCACAGGTCGAGTAATAGGTTTATAAAATAAACCTAATTTTAAAAAATTGTAATAGACAACCTAAGACAGTGTTTGCATCATTACATTATTATTGAACCATTCATATTTATGTCATTTTCCAGTTTGCAAATTGTGAACTTTTCATTTCTAAGAAGCACCATTCCAATAGCACCTGTATACAGGGTTTTCTTGATAGAGGGTTGCTGCTTACAAGGAAGCCATTAAACCAATAGTTCAACATAGTGAAGTTGAAATCATTCCTTTGAAAATTTTACAGACGCCATCAAGAGTTTGTTGATCATTACGGAATATATTTTTATATTGTTTGAATACACATAAGCATCTATGCCAATATTAATTGATTATGATTTGAGTCGAAAGCGTCTTGTCAGCGATATAAGACTTTTTTAGTACTGATAAAAACTTAGACAACACTTCGGCAACTTCTGCAACTCATTATCGCCCAGAAAAAAAATAAAGATTGTATACTTTATAATATATTTGGGTGATTCGATAAAATTATAATTCTGAACTCTTTGTGCTGATTATTCGATTTAAATGTCGTCGATCCTTACAATGTACACATATCTGACTTAAAAGTTGGTTAGCTAAACAAACAACACATATCTTCATCAGATAATAATAGATTAGTTTAAACAGTAAATACTAGTTCCGGTCATTTGAATACTATTAAATAGGTTTTTCAGATAGTTCTTAAAGGTATTGTTATATGAATCTTAGATAAAACAAGAACTATCTTTAAAAAAAGATATCGGCCGACGTATTTAAATTTGAGTATACCTTTAAAACTATCATTTCGATAACCTTAAGAAGCACAATGACTTAATGATGCAGGACCTTTTTAATAAAATCTCCATCTGAATGTAACTACAAGAAATTCTTTACTAAGTCAGGTTATATTACGGCAATAATATATAAGAATATTGTGATGACACCTAAAAAATTTATTTGTCAAAAAACACAGTGCAAATAACAAGAAACAAATATACACTTACTACTGTTTACATTAAACGTAATTCATGGTTAACAAAGCTAGAAACTATTGATAGTATAAGTAGTACCTTTCTGTTTACATTCACCAAAACCCCGCGGAAATCTCACATGCTTAGGTGCGTTCAAAAGTCATTTACGTTCGTACAACAAGTTTACATTAAAAATTATATAATTGTCCCGAATAAACAGCTGTCATCGATGCAAAGAACTATTGAAGAAACAATTATCTAAATAACAATATACATTTTTGTAAGATCTAGTTCAAATGTTTATAGTTTTTCACTTGCTTTCCATCACGATATAATTTTCAAGACGTTTTTCAAACACAACCAAATCACCAACCATGACAGCATTTTGTCCAATCACAGAAAGGATTTTCGAGCATGCGTATTCTGTTGCCATAGTTAAGCGTCCTTTAGTTCAAAGGTCACAAACCGAAACTATACCGACTACGTCGTAAAAAAATATAATGTACCTTCATCAACGTCTTCAACGTCTTCATAATAAGGATCGTCGACATATGATGTTGTATCTGAAAAATGTCCAATTCAGCAATCATGCAATTGTTTAAGAAACAATGAAAAAACTGTATACACATACTTATATTGTTGTATCATATTTGTAATAACATGATATTCATATTGTTATCGTATTATTGATTGCTTTTGAAAATATAGTGGTCTCAAGGTGTTCTTATCATAAGTATTGTGATCTGTTTTGTCGAAAACATGAATGTTTACATATTAAAACACTTAGTATTTATATTGATTATATCTTGATTTTCCGGTTTGAATGGTTATGCACCAGTCATCTTTAGGGTCTTTAACAGCTTGTGCTCGTCGTTAGACAAGTCGAATGCCGTTTATTAGGTTTACTTTGAACTGAATGTTACTTGACTGAAGAGTTGTCTCATTGGCACTCGTACAATATATTTTCTTATTTTTTAAATAAACTTCAATCGTATCTATACATATTTATGTAAGGCAATTGGCGTGTGGCAGTGTAAAACGTGTTTGTAATACAATGATTTATAGTATATGGAAGATTCTTAACCTTTATTTGTTGGACTATTTAATTTTGAACGCTCTCGAAAAACACTGGTATCGTTGTACACATAGACGAAACGCGCGTCTGGCGTATATACAAAATCTAGTCCCGATATCTATGATGAGCTTATTTACAACCACTGGGTCGATGCACTGCTGGTGGAGATTTTCCCCGAGAGTATCACAAGCCCAGTTGTGAGCACTTTTTGTGCTGAGATGAATTATCATTGGTATGGTTATATTAATAAATTTACTTATTTACAATTTTTTGATTTTTTTGAAAAACTAAGGCTTTTCTACCTCAAGCATAGATTACCTTAGATGTATTTGGCAAAACTTTTAGGAATTTTTGTCCTCAATGCTCTCCAACTTGGTACTTTGTTTGGCTGTTTTAACTTTCTTGGATTCGAATGTCACTGATGAGTCTTTTGTAGACGACACGCGCGTCTGGCGTAAATACAAAATTTAGCCCTGATATCTATGATGAGTTTATTTATCAAATGACAGCAGTTAGTTGCTTTTAGAACGAAAGTGAGTTTTCAGAAGGTAAGATTTAAAAGTTACATAAAATTTGATTTGACGATTTCTTTCTTTGAAGACCATTATTTCTCCATGTTGTATCTTTTTATTCTATGTTAAATTTGTTTTTGTGTGTTAAATTATAAGTTTGATACCTATGATAATAATTAGCGTGTTGAAATGTATTATTGTACTGTTTATTTGGTTTTTTTTTTCTTTGTCCTGATTATGCATGCATTTATTTGTAATGTAGTCCTGTCATGTAATGGTGTCCTTTTAGTGCATAAAAGTGCAAGGTTTCTCCAGCCACAAAATAAGGTTCAACCCACCGTTGTTTTCTTAAAATATCATGTGCCAAGTGAGGAAAATGGCAATTGTTATCTTACAGTTCTTTTCTGTGTAATTTAAATATAACTCGGATTTGTTCTCTCTCAATTGATATATGACTTTCGAACATCGGTTTACTACTTTTGTTTTTATTTGTTTAAAAAATGTTTTCTTCTATTATTGAAATCGTTTACCTAGTACTTTATTTGAAATAAAAGTTTAAACATAGATAATGTAAAATATACCTAAATCCCCTGTGTTTATATATCCAGCACCATTTTTTTCATCAGGCCAATCAGGAGTTATATAACCTTAAAAATCATTCAAAATGAAAATATGAATATGTTTTTTGTATTTTCTTTAAGCAGCCATATATATCAGAAGAAAAAAAGACAAACAGCCGATTGCGCAGCACCAACAAATGTACGCCTTATAACGATGTATACTATGACATGTTTTATAATTGATCCATTGCAGTGAGTTATATCAGAAGAACTACGTTAACAGTGTATTAAAAAGCACGGCTTAAATGAATTCATATCCTAAAAGGAAATACTACGAACTTTGCCACTTTCTTAACAAAAAAGGTAAAAAGCCAGGCTAACAAAGTATAAAAATGAAGTATACATCGACTATGAATAATAAGTAACCTTTGAGGTAACATGTACCTCAATTTAAATCAGGTTTTTGGATACGAGTCTTAAACCAACAAAATTCATGGATGTCCAATGTTTGAAAAAATAGCATTGCTCACAATGTTTTACGTGTTAAAAAAAACTATATAAAATAGGAACATATTATATACCAATAGATATGAACAAGTCAGCAACGTTTCATAAAAGCTGCTGTGTTTTTTTGAAGTTATTGTCCGAAAACTAGATAAATCCCCTATTGTAATGTCACTGTAGTCCAAAACGTAAACTATCATGTGTTTCTCTTAATCTGAAGGGAACTTGTACCAATACATATACTTTTAAAAACTTTGAGTTAGTCAGTATGCGCGAAAATTTCCGATTTTTCTATAAGTACAAGACCACAATTCGCAAACGTATAGTCAAAATTGAAAAGGTCAACTGATTATAAGACAAAAATAATCTCTTTTCATGTTTAAGCGTTTTGAGTTATTGTATTAAGTGTTGACGACGGAAGGACGTGTCATATTCCTTTTTTCAGTTTTATTAAGCTTTTCATGATATCGCAAATATGATCTTGCAGTTTAGTTAAACCTTAATTTATTGCCTTTAAGTCAATAATAATGAAGTCTAATATATGGTATAAACTTTGTAAAATGACAACAGGATATACCAAATTATTATTAGATATCACAAAAAAAAACAGTTTTTCGCGTTTAAAAATGGAGAAGCTAAGGTCAAGTCATAGAATAATCACTTTATTTTCATGAAAATTAGTGAAATCGTTTTTGAGTTATTGTATAAATAGACACAGAGGGGACTTTAAGGTCTTATAAGTCAATACAAAATTAAAAATGATTTTGCACCATTTTAACACGTTTTCAAATCACGTTTTGAAAATTATGTTTTGCTGCCTTTTTTTCTCTACTTTTTTTTGTCTTATTGGTAACAATTACTAAACAAATTAAAATTCCTAAACCCATAGATAATTTTGACGTATTAAAAAAGACTCAAATAACATTCTTATAATCTTTCTATCATTTGCGATATATAGGTCCTGCGCTTTTGAAGTTTAATTTAATTTTTTTTAATATCGAATCAAAATTGTAATGTAACTATGTCATAAACAAAATGTACGCCAACTAAAAAAGTACCTCCATCATCTATGTGCAACAGTTCATTTCTTTCGACAGAGTGACCTGAAGAGGAAAAATACAAATGTACCTATGTGAAATAACTGAAAGACAATAAAATTGACAATATGACATAATTCAGAAGAAGTGATAGAGTTGTCATTAGCATACAATTAAAATGGTGTTTTTAGCATTCGCGACAACACTAACAATAAATTGTATTGTCTATGCATTCAATGTGAGTGCAACGAGGTCTATATACATATAGTGAACGTAGAGCAAGTTCAGTGTTATTCTCAGTCAAACTACCTATATAAATATTTAAAAAAGCTGTTATATTATTGTAAATAAGATAACTCTGCACAAGAGAAAAAATGACACTGTAATTAGCAAAATAAGTTTTTACCAACGAGCAAATTGGTTATGGTAAATGAATTTTAGTAAAACGCATGTCCCAATTCTACAGCTAAGATTTGGATATGAAGATATTTGGTGTTAGGAGCAAATAGTGTAATTATGGACATGCATATTATGAATTAACAGGAGTGTTATGTATGTTTGTGGATATTAAAGTCGGGGCATAAGGTATAATAGATGATGTGAAATATTTATACATAATATACTAAACAATCAATATTCTTCATCCCAAAATTAACGAGAATGTATGACATGCAAGCACTTACTTTAAAGTGGGTAATTGCATGAAAGGAACATATATAGTTATCAAAAGAACCAGGATTATAATTTTATACGCCAGACGCGCGTTTCGTCTACATAAGACTCATCAGTGACACTCAGATCAAAATAGTTAAAAAGCTAAAACAAATACAAAGTTGAGGAGCATTGAGGACCCAAAATTCCAAAAAGTTTTGCCAAATACGGCTAAGGTAATCTACTCCTGGGGTAAGACAATCAATAGTTTTTTTTCCAAAAATTCAAAGTTTTGTAAACAGAAAATTTATAAAAATGACCATATAATTGATATTCATGTCAACACCGAAGTGCTGACTACTGGGTTGATGATACCCTCGGGGACTAAACGTCCACCAGCAGTGGCATCGACCCAGTGGTGTAAATAGTTATCAAAAGTACCAGGATTATAATTTTATACGCCAGACGCGCGTTTCGTCTACATAAGACTCATCAGTGACGCTCAGATCAAAATAGTTAAAAAGCCAAAACAAATACAAAGTTGAGGAGCATTCAGGACCCAAAATTCCAAAAAGTTGTGCCAAATACGGCTAAGGTAATCTACTCCTGGGGTAAGAAAATCCTTAGTTTTTCGAAAAATTCATTTTGAAATTTAAATTTAAAAAAAATGCTTTCCAGTATGTCTTTGAGAGGCAGCACAATCACATAAGAAAAAGTTCCAAGTAAATAAACAGACCTACTCTTACACTCCAGATAAATTTATAAAGGGTTTTCAAATATACATGTATACATATTTGATAACATACTGCTGCCTATCAATAGCAACATTTGTATTTGAATTTGAGTGTGGATTGACCAGTTCAAAGATTAATACAAAAGTGTGCTAAAGTAAGCTAAAAATGTAATTTTACATTTTGTATTGTATTATATGTATATTATTTGGGAAAAAGGTAGGTGTTAGATTTTAAATATCTCACCAGGTTCGTCTTGATTCTCTTTGTGGATGGCTTTCCTTTGTATTTCTGGTGTTGGTGTAGCTGGTAGTGGCCTCGAACCTGAAACTATTACAAATGTGACTGTATCTAATATATTTTTGAGTATGAATAATGGTTATTGCTTTCTTTTGAAAAACTACTCAATCGTTCTATATAGTTTGTTGAGTCTATGTTTTGGAGGTATCGTTTCAACAAAAGACTGCTTAACTGATTAAGGTTAAGAGAATTATAATTTTATCTACTTTATGATATAGATATTTTTGATTAAAAACAGAAGTGAACATATCATTAAAATTAACCACAAATGAAACTTTTTCTTTTGATTTGCTTTTTCACGCTATTGTAACAAACTATAATTGCCTATGAGATATATCTCCACCAGTGACCATGGTGACGCCAAAAAATGAAGACAACAGTAGTATAACGTTGATTAAAATTCATAAATCGATTGAGAAAAATTAAATCCGGGTTACAAACTAAAACTGAGGGAAACACATCAAATATAAGAGGAGAACTACGACTCAACAGAAACACAACACTAAAATGTAACACACACAGACACGAATTTATATAACAATGGCCAATTTCCTGACCTGGTACAGGACATTTAAGAAATAAATGGTGGGTTTAACCTGGTTAGCCAAACCTCGTATTAGTGTCGCAATGTTTTATATAACACTAAAATGACACCATTACATGACCGAAATACAGTTCAAATACATGCAAATAAACAATACAATATAGTTCATTTCGATAACAAATCAACAGACACACTGAGGTGAACAAAAAACAAACGACAATGCAACACATAGAGAAACAAGCTATTTGATAACGATTGCCATTTGACCTTGTACAGAACATTTTTGTCAGAAAAAATGGTGGTTGAACCTGGTTTTGCGGCCAGTCAAACCTCGCGCATGTATGGAAATATTAAAAATAACTTTAAAACTTAGAACACAAAAAAACCTTACAATAAGACATTTCAACATGCTAATAGTTATTAAAGGTACTAGGCTTATAATTCAATACACCATTTGGACAAAGTGTGATGGGGATAAACATATTTGCTTCCGCTAAACCTTTCTTCATCTAGGACAGGATGTAACAATACAACAACAGAACAAACAAACAAATTCAGTTGAAAATATCTTAACTTATCAGGTCGAAAAAAACCGGTATACCACATAATATCATGATTGTTGTCTTATTCATGGTGAGTTATTATCATAAAAATTATATAATTAATAAACGTGTCTATTATATTTTGTATTAGTAGATTAATAGTTAGGTATTATTGCAGATTTATCTATATCAATTATGTTATCAAATGATTCAAAATATCTGCATATGACATTTTTATCCTATCCTAATTTTATTTTTGTTTCCCCACAAGGACCATTTCGTCCATATAAGAGAAGGATTAACGGGTAAATGTTGCTTTCAAACCAGAGTTCCAAATGGGGACGTGGAAACCATCCTTTCGTACATTTTACGACTTGATTGTCCTTTAGTGAATATACGGTTCACAGTTGATATCAGATATGTTCGTATGTCGAAACATGCGGTCCATACCGTATTATACTGTATTGTAATCGAATAAGCAACACGGCGGGTACCTCATTCTGCTTGAACTTCCGGAGCACCTGAGATCACCCATGTGTGTTGGTGGGGTTGGTGTTGCTTGGTCTTAGGTTTCAATGTTGTATATTTTATACTGTTGTTTGTGTGTTTGTCTTTTTTTAGCCATGGCGTTGTCAGTTTGTTTTCTATCTGTAAGTTTTACTGTTTCTCTGGTAGCTTTCGTTCCTCTTGTTTTAGTCTTCAGTCCATATATATAATATTTTGAATGCAAGCAAGCAAAACAAAACAGTCAAATTAAGCAAAATTGAAATATGTAAATATTCTTTCGCGAAAACCTAAAATAATCATGGCATAGTTATGAATAAAAATACCGAAATCATATCGATCACAGGGTTGGGTGGCCTTTCTTTGTATTTCTGGTGTCGGCGTCGGTGGAAGTGGCCTTAAACCTTAAATCATAATAAATGCATTTGGTTGATTATGTTTTATATCAAATCTCCGAAGTATCAGTACAGCATGGACTTATCAATAATTCTAATAAATCGTACTAAACAATGTAAGTGATCTTATGTATTTGAGGAATCTCTTTTTCTTAAATGCTTTTTGAGTAATTAATTGATTTTAAGGTAGCAATAGTACAACATTCTTCATAAAATTTTTATATAGTACAGTTACATATATTTGTTAATTTCTGTGTCATTTGGTGTCTTGTGAACAGTTGACTCATAGTTTAACCACATCTACATTTTTAATGGTCGGATGAACACAGGAATGACCAAAACAAGTATCCAACAAATATCTGGATTATCTTGTGCAGCGAATTCACCCATAACGACATTCTGATTTTTTTGGTTAAAAGTAACCTATTGGAGCTTCAATCACAATTTTCAAGATAGCTTTTCCTTAAACGTTATTATAAATTCCATTTGTATCAGATATCTTCTTCGATAAACCTTTTACTCATGTCTATAGAGTAATCAGTTATTGGCAGTTGAAATAATTTTGTTCTAGATAGTTTAAACCTTTACTACAAAATGTGCAACTGAGATACAAAAATGCAAAATATATCTGCAGTACATGTACTCTACTTTGTAAACTCATGATTGTTAAAATGAGGTCTAGCGCTGGCATATCTTTTACTACTAGTATTTTTTTGTCAATCAGTGTCAGTTTGCTTAGTTTCTTTTATTACCTATCCTAACATCTGACTGACTCTGGATTATTTTAAACTGAGTTTTACTATGTGTAAACAGTGTTTTTGTAAATTCTACATTTTCTAGAAAGTATAATGGGATCGTTGAGATCTCACAAAATATGATTAACTCTGCTTCATTTCATCCGGCCTTTGTTAATTCTGTATGGTTTTTAAATTTTATGTTTTGGAGTTAAATATTAGGTCGATTTTTTAACCTAACTAGTACATATTTTTATGTAATGGTCAGACGAGGCCTTCAATGTTGTACCTGCGGGTTTTGTTCGCTGCACGGAAGACCGATTGGTTGCCTTCGCCTGTTATCTTTTATTAAGTGTAAAAAATGTTTTTAATTAAATTTATGTTAAGTATTATACACCAGGTTTAATCCACCATTTTCTACATTTGAAAATGCCTGTACCAAGTCAGGAATATGACAGATCTTGTCTATTCGTTTTTTGTGCGTTTTGTTATTTGATTTTGCCATGTGATTATGGACTTTCCGTATTGATTTTCCTCTGAGTTCAGTATTTTTGTGATTTTACTGTTTATACACAAATTGATATGTACATATACATACAGGTGAATAATTAATAGGATCCGCAAACAAGATGTTAACTTATATACATCCGTTTCCTAGTTTCTATATGGTCGAGTGGCTGGGTTTTTTTTATATATCCCCCTTTTAAATTCTCAGTTTTATCTGTTTTATGTACACACTACATGGTAATATCATATCTCGGTCAGATGGAATGTAAAAACAATTATTTGGTCACTCACTATCTAAATCAACACCAATTATAACTGATTGCATATAGAAACGACTACAACTTTAACTATCAATCAAAAGTGTTATATAAATCCGTATTTGTAAGGAACCGTGCGTGACAGATACAGAGATATATCTTTAAATTAATGTTATTACATATGTACAAGTTGCTGTACTGTTTGAATTGACAAATACGAATTCCTTTTACAATTAACACTGTCACTTTTACTAACTTTCTTTGAACAAATATTTATATCCTAGAACAGAAAGTGCATATGCACAATTTTATATACTACAAATAAAACTTCTTCTACTGATTAAGACTGGACGATTTTAAGGATTTTAAATGAACAAGTGATGTAAAAAACAAATGTCTATATGTTTTTAAATAAACTAAAAAAACTGCTGATTGAAAAAAAGAATTCAGCTGTAGTAGTGCCTTGATAATGCTGACAGAAAAGACAGAAGGACCAACATATAAAAAAAGCTATTTACCTCTTTCTACATATGGACCACATTTCTTACAACATCCATCTATTGGCTTGACGAAATCTCCACAACAACGACATATAGGCATACTGTTAGGCTAGCGTCATTTTTTAACAAATAATTGATTCTTTTGACTGCAATGACAATTTATATATATCCACAAATTTGAAAAGAAATTAGCAAGAACATAATATAAAGTGACAATTCTAATAATGACAACACGCATTTGTTTTTCCATTCTTGTAAATTTGTAAACACGTTTATTTGATTTTATTTTTGTCATTTGTGGTTACACAGCTACTTTTGCATAGGTACTATTTCCTTACTTTAAAATATGGTAATATTAAGGTACTTGTATTTTACGGTAATTAATTTGCACTTAATATTTTGTACAGAAATAATACAATATTCCATGTTTGAAAATCATATCTTTGAGAGATTTGAAATAAAAAAATCTTACAAAATGCTGAACATGTAACGGTAGTATCCAAAAATCTGTAGTTCCTAAATTTCAATTAAAAATACAGTACTGTAATATACAAGTATCTAAATATTACCATAATTTTGTAGTAACACAATAGTACTGAATATTAAAAGTAAATTTCCAGTACTACAAATTTTTAGTACAGAAATAGTACCTATGCAAACGTAGCTGTGTAGAAAGTACAAAAATACCACTGCCAAATGTAGATATTAAATATATTTAGAAAGGTAAAACATATAAACCCATTGCAAAAAGAAACAACAGAAAAATATATACAATAACAGTTGAGTTAAAACATAAAACAACATAAAGGATACTTCTTCAGTGATGTATCTATCATTTTATGAAAGAAAAGTCAAAAGAGGAAATCAACAAAACAACAGAAACACTTAATTTCGATAGCTCACGTAACGGAAAAACCTTCAGCTTTAGGGTTTATATTTATGTGACGTCATGTTTTGAGAAGATCAAAATGTGCCAAAAGTATGAGTGGACTTTCGCGGATTTTTTTCTTATTTGGGTTTTGTAGCTTTCACTGAGCATTTGTGCATTATTTCCTTTCGTGATGCATTCGAATCAGAATTAAAGTTCTGTAGTCTTTATAATTGCATTTTTTTAAAAATAAAATCGGCATAGCATTTGCAAATATCTTTCGATACATGTGAATTTACGTGGGAGGTATATTGTAACATCCAATATTATTTATATTGCTAAGTCTGTGCTAAGTATAGATATATCGAGAATTTTATCAGGTTGTTGTTTACAAACCAAAAGAAGCACGTCATATCAGATTTCTAAATATACTACAGTATTAAATTCATATATATTTCATGATCTTAAAAACCTTTTTATGTCATGCCATTTAAGGATATACGATACAGTTACTGTGGAGGTTATGACCTTGCTAACGTAAAACGTTATTTTTGCGATGGCAAACTGTGACATACCGGGAAAAGAAGCATTTTCGACATATTTTTATCATTCAATCAGATTTAACTTTTAATCAAATTCTTGAACCTTCTTTTTTAAAATCACTTCCGGTTTGATTACGTATGAAGATATTATTTGACCAATTTTAATGACAAAGTCAATAATGCAATTTTGTTAAATTTTATAAATATACATCATAAAATTACGTTTTTTCTACATTTATGAAGATTTGATAAATTTTAGTTAATTCTAAAAAAAATCATAAATTTATAGGATACTTATATAAAAGAAAATCATAAATAATTTAACAAAAACAGTTCGTGATATCTTTTAAAAAACGAAAAGGTTGTACATTTCTGTAGGATAAAAAAAATACGTCCACAAATCCGAAATTTGAGCAAAAAGTAGCACACGGAGGTATATTTTTTATTTCATATTTAATCTAGGCAGGTACAAAGTGGCCTTTTTCGCAAATTTTAATAAAAATTATTAGTTAAAAATACAGTTAATAAAATAGGGAATAACGCATATGTTTGAATATATTTACTTCTTCACTGCTAAGTATAATCATATAATAAAATTAGTGTCACAAAGAGCTATTTTACCAGTTATTTTGTTAAATGAGGTTTATTTGTAAGGTATTTAAAAAAATGCTAAAATATCACAACAGGCATGCTTTTGTAATGTACACCACTTCATACCGTTGCTATGAATAAATGTACACATCAAATGACATCATTTTTACTGTGGTTCATTTTATATTTATCAGAAGAGATCATTTAAATTATATAATATTAATATCGCGTATTGAAGTAATATAATTAAGCCTTGAATCAAACTTTAGAAGTTTTAAATAAAAATACTATATGCAAATTTCGTGAAGAGAAAAGTCAAATATGTTTTAACATAGAAACAGTCAATTTAATTTAAGTTGTGAATACATAATTGTCAAAATGAAAAAAAATACGCAACTGCTCGTTTGTTTATGACAGTGAAATAGGATCTTCGGAAATACTGTGAAACTGTTTACTCGCGTAGTGGTATAAACTATATGTTGGTTCTTAAATATGCTTAAGAACTGCCTTTGCAATGCCTTTCAACATAAAAGTGGTAGCATACGCTATACATTTATTACTTGAGGAGATCATAGGGCATGTTTTGTTTTGGTATAAACATGCTACACAGGTCGAATTTTACAACAAATTGTCGGCCTTCCTTTGGGAACGAACTGTGAGCCTCTCCTTGTCTACCTCTTTTTATTTTCATAGGAATCAGAGTTCCTTCAGAAACTTGTCAAAAACTAGATGATCAAAGCAGCCAGATTATTTAATTTCACTTTTAGATATATTGAAGATGTTCTTTCCATTAAAAATCCGAACTGTTCTGATTGGGTTCCATAAACATATACTAGAAATTAATGACAAAACAGACATGACTTCCTCCACCTATTTTTTAGATTTATACCTCGAATTTGACATACACAGTCATCTTAGTACCAGAATCTATGACAAACGAGACGATTTGAATCTTAAGTGGAAGACTGTATCCATGTACAAATGTTGTAATATGTGATATTTTTACACTTACTCCGTACTTGCCGCATAGTACGTCGGCAATATACGTTTGGATCGCAAAAAAAAACTCTGCTTTTTTTTCAGGTCAAAAATAGTAAATATAGCAATATAATATTCATTTATTTCTGATAGTCAATTTGTTTTTGTTTTTTAAATATAATGATTCATCAAGGATTCATGCAAAGAAATTTGTTTTAGCTGTTTTTATTTCTGTTATCAGTCAAATCTATGATATCTTACTAAAGATGTATGAACCAATATTTTTGTTATATTTATATTATATATTTTTTGTTTCGCAATGTTATTTATACACACAAAATAAAACGAGATTCACAAAGATCTGTTATAACACGTACTTTTTATACCGCTATGTCTGGTCTTTTATATACGTTTTTAAATTTCAAACAGGCGTGTTCATGTAATGTAGACTATAATAGCACATAGGTACGATTAAATGAACACAATAAATGACATAATTTTTACTGCGTTTCTTATTTAAATAAAGAAGGCATTTCAATTTAAATTGAAGAAGTCTAATTTGACCTAAAATCTATTCAAACATCATTTATATTTTCAAATAGATATCACGTGAGATTATTATCAGTTAAATTACAAAGCTTAAGGTAAAATATATTATTGCATTGAACTATCTACGCTTCAGTAATATCTTTTCAACTTGCTTTAACGAAACGCATGAAGTAAGATGTCAAGTATTTCCTTTTCAATCTCTCAATCGATGATAGTCGGTTAAGAACAAACATTTACAACCCATGAGGGACTTTTTTGTTTTTTATGCACCATCATTCCAAATGCGTCTGTGCATGGAGGTTATATCTCCCAATTTATATTTAACAGCTTGCGTTTTCTATCACTGTTTTTATAATAGAGACTTTCATAACAGAAAACAGAAAAAGCTATCAGTACGATATGTCATGCTTACATTACTTTGTCTATTTTGTTTTAAACTGGTGAGTACATAATTATGATTTACGTGTATCCCATCAGTATTCATTTGTTTAAATATAGACAGTATAATGGATTACTTTTTTTACAAATTGTTATTTGGATGGAGAGCTTCTCATTGTCACACACATTACTTCTTCCTATATCTATAGTATAACTATATGCAGACAAAAACAATTTAATAAATTGACTGGATAAAACAATAGAATACATTTACATGATATATTTATTATACAAATAAATAAAACTGGATAAAATAACACATATGTATATATGTTACCAACAATTTTTTTTCAAGTGATAGAAAATGTCCTCTTGAACACTATAATGTTCCTAATGAATTATTTAACTAGTTCCAAAAGCTAAATATTTTAATGAACTAATTTGTGTTAAATTCACCATGTTATTCTTCAGTTACATAATTCATCATATAATAAATTATTGATACAGTTTGTGTTTCGTTTTCCCTATGTTTTTTGTTTTTGTACTATTGTTTCCCGTTTGCCTTTTTTATTTTAGCCATGAAGTTGTCAGTCTATCTATTATTTGTCCTTTTAGGAAATGTCGTCAATCTTGCCTTAGTCTTGACCTGAATGAAGATTTGATTGATATATTTTCATACATTTTAACTGCAGCTATACAAGTAATTGCTGTGAAAAAAAGGAACATACAATGTACCAAAAGGATGAATAAAAAAATCATGAGTTAATAAAAACATAAACATTCTCATGGCAATTCGCCGAGAAGAAAAAATAACAGCAATAACTGTCGCATTGTAAATGGTAAGTGAAAACTGTGTGTGCATTCACAGATTATGTACATGTAAGTGTCTTTTGACCATGTCACATAATACATGTTTTTCATGCCAAGTTTCGTGTTTCAGTATTAATGTATGTATCCTAGTTGTTTTGTTGTCATTTAAATTGTAAGATCTTTGCAGGCAAAGTTGTTATATATCCTTGCCAATCAGATATTTGGGCGTTAACCTTTCTCAAGCAGATAAATTTATACAAGTGCTTCGATGGAACGAAATTATAAAAGTGGTATTGTCATGAGGTCTGTTATTTTTTTTTCTATTAACGTTCATAGAATTTGAAACAAAAAACAAAGATAACATACCTTTTGAAAAAGTAAAGCTGAATATCGAGCAATCACTTACTTAAATTGTAATGAAATTGATGACACAATACTATATTTAATTTTACAACACATACAGGTAATAACAGGTAGTATCGTCATCTGTATTTAATAACAAAAATAGACTCGATATCGATTTAAGTCGAACTAAGTTTAAGGATGTACTTGAATGAATTCATAATTGTTAAAAAGAAAAATCTCAAAAATACTGAACTCTGAGGAAAATTCAAAACGGAAAGTCCCTAATCAAATGGCAAAATAAAAATCAAGCTCAAACACATCCAACGAATGATAAGAATTGTCCTACTCCTGACTTGGTACAGGCATTTTTATATGTAGAAAATGGTGGATTGAACTTTAAATTAGAAGGGCTATATTAAGAAACATAGGAGGCTAAAATATTTATCGGTTACGGCTTGATTTCAATATCTTTAATTATTTTTTAGATTTCGAAACAGGGTAACTCAAACTTTAACTTTCTTTTCTCGTTTGTGTTATTTGGGTATCAAACCAAAAGAAAGGAAATCTAGATTTTCTGCTTTACATTTTATACATGTCTTATTATGGGTTATTGAAGTTTTAAATGAAAGGAAAAAACAATGAGTGTTATGGGGCAAAATATTAAACCCTGTATTGTATTTAAATAAAAAGGGGTCCAATCATCCGACAAAAATAATCAATTCATAATTACATCCTTAATAAAAACATAATGCGAATCGAATGACAACCTAAGATAAACAAATTAGATTATTAAATATTTTTTTAAACTTATTTTATTCTGCCAAAAAATCAGTTGAAATAAAAATTTCTCAAGCATAACATATTTTTATAATTTCGACTACTGAGAGTAGAATATAACTTGATTCTTATGTTTTGAAGTTTATGTGATATTCTGTTTCATAGTTAAGTTGCAAGAAACAATGTTAAAACAGTTGTAGGTCATGTGTGTTGTGTGCTTGTTTTAAAAATCTGTAAAGTTATGTATATAGAGACAGGTATCTATATTATATATAGAAGTTGCAATTAGACTTACATTCAACATGAAATTTTATTGCAACTCTTTTCATAAAACAGAAAACGAAAACAAGGAATTTGACAAAGAGACGACACAACCACCTAAGAGTAAACACAGCCCAAGGCTACTAATAGGTCATCAACACTGCCGGTTTCACTGAAACAAAACCTGAAAAAAAACATTTCAAATGTTATCTCCCTTCTTTGGTTGAATTTACCTTTACGTTATAACCACCAATGAGACAGGCTATAATATAACTGGAATGTGTGCGTTGACCGAGTTGACATATCATGGGCTGATTATATCGCAACAATTAAACGAAAATGATGATAAAATTTATTAAGGCTGGTGAAAGCAATAAGTGAAAGGTGCCTAACAATTGATGATAATAGACAACCTACTTACCACTCAAAATCTTATTGAGAGATTGTTTTCGTGACGTAATAACATAAGGAGGACTTAACCGTTTCCACCGGACATAAAAACATATTAATCGTGTTTATTTATTTCATCAGTTCTACACAAGTCCAATCTTTGCGTTTTTTTTGCTTGGACGTGACTGCATATTTTTACATCCCTGAAGTTGTACCAACATACCGACGTACCGGGAGCATTAAACACCCAGTGGTAAAACTACTTAAAGCGGATATGTTCTTTATATTTTAACTTCAATCATATCCCTCTTTCAGGAAGATAGATAGGTAGATAAAGTATCGATATTGTACAAGTATGAGCATTACGACGGGAGCCACATGTTGAGCAGGATCTGCGTAGCCTTTCAAGGCACCTGCGACCAGAACCAGTGTTTGATTGGGTTCGTGTTGCACAGTGTTTTGTTTTCTATGCTGTTTGTGTGTACTATTGGTTGTCTCTTTGTCGTTATTTCTTTTTGGTCATGGCGTTGTCAGTTTAACATCTAATGGGTTTGTCTGACGTTCTTTTATCTTTTCAGTACTTTTTCTGAAAAAAACAGGAAGCAAACATTATTGGCAATAATACAGCAAAAAAAGACAGTGTTATTCATTTATGACTATCTAACGTGTTAATTTCAATGATAACTACAAATAAATATAGAGCAAGACAAAACGGCTGTTTTGTTCCGTTCTTCTATCTTTTTGACTATACAAAAAAAGATTATTTTGAAAACGTATTTTCCGTTATACATTTTGAACTACATGTATAACGTTTTTGTCACAATAATGTCTCCAAAATCAATCATTCTGCTTTTATCTGCAACAACTTATAAATTACTTTATTTTGTATACTTGTATACTCAATCTGATATACACTAAAGTGTTATACTCACGGTTTCAATCCTAGACCTACCCGAATAGAATAGATATCGGTAAGTTTTTATTCAAAAAATTTACTTAGGTAAAATAAAAGTACTACAATGAAACTTTTTCTCCAATAATGAGGAAGTTAATTTTTATTTTTTTTTTTTTGGTTCTCAAAAACCTTAATCATGTACCTGTTTTTAACATGTTTAACGTAACTAATGAGTCATTCGTAGACGAAACGCGATTCTGTCGTATTTAATTTCAACCAGGATATCTATGATGAATTTATTGATAATCATGTAAACTAGAACTGGTGTAGATGTATTGAAATTTTTATCAAGATGAATTTAAGGTGGTAGTTGTTTTGTTTTAAAGTCGGGTTATTTGCAAATAACTTTTGCATGTGTAATGGCATCGGGCTATAACTTGTTAAAAACAGAATAGAAACCAACTGACCTGTACGCAACACACAAGATCCAATTGTGACTTCATGACGCCCATGTAGCGATGGTATATGTTCAACTACTGGTACACAAAGCTGCATTTTATGTACTTCGACGTTTTTTTCATGATATTTAATTCTTAAAAAATATGATTATTTAAATTATATCATCATAACATAACCATTGATTATGAACAGTCTGCATTAGATTAGATATTGATGTTGTCCTCATGGTTCAAATCCTTTATTGGAATAATATTGCTCAAGTATCTGCTAATTAAATCAAACCTAACCAGGGAAAAACTCAGTTCGCCACATTCGAGGACCTTTTGATACAATATGTATCATAAATTGAGCTTCTTTTTTTTTTGGGGGGGGGGGGGGGGTTCTATTGTATTGAAATCTAGACATTTCACTACAAACAATCAATAAGAGAGCCTAATATAAAAATACTAGTAGGTATAAAACACGAAACACAATAATGTTCATGTGTTGTAATCAAACAAGCATGTGGTATACAATAATAACTTTAACTTAAATCTGTGTATAACCAGCAACAAAGTCCTTGGTATTTTAACAATTATGAAACAGTTTTGATTCCACGGTAATTTTTTAATTTTTACTGACGAAAATTTGATTGATTTGTGTTTGCTTGACGCCGCTATATTGTGGCGATACGACAATGTGGTAACAAGCTTTTTTGTTTTGACTTACCTTAATGTGCTAAATTTGTAGATATTTTTTGTTTAGTAAATGTCTGAATTTTCGACCCTATTTATCTACAGAATATATATGACATAAGGGTATATTTTATATAACATATTTGAATTAAAAGATTAAATTAAAATATTAAAAAATTCGCCGAAGTCAAACAGTGTCAACTCCGCACAACTTACTGCTAACATTTATAAATATCAATGGGGAACACGAAACTCGCACAAAATAGAGAGAAAAAAATCCGAAGGTGAACACAAATAAGTGAGAAATTTCAGCTCCCTTAGTATCATTTGTCGAATGGCTCGTGACAAGTAAAAATATGAGAACATCGAAAATAACAATTTCTCCATTTACCATTTTCGTTTTATCTATTGATGTGTCACAAATTCAGTCAAATGTCACTACGTTCAAATGAACTTTGAATCATTATTCTAGATTGAGAAATGTACGTCCGTCACATAATACGGCTAGATCATATTTAGGCTGTCTTTCCCGGTTGACATTTATACTTTTATGGTACCAATTACCTAATCAAATGACAATACTTAATTATATATCAAACAGTCTGGTAAGTATCCTTTAAATTACCCTGTCTCTTAGTATGAAAACGACACAATCAGTAAAAGGAAATCTTTGTTCTAGATCCAATATAATTCTCTTAGAATGAAAAAGACACAATAAGTAAAAGAAAATCTTTGTTCTAGATCTAATATAATTTAACTATTGTCTGCATTGCTTCCTCTTACTACTTTAAGAATATGAAACTGATAGTCAGGAGAACTACTATGAGGAGTTTATTTGGACCCAGCTGTCAAATCTATGTTAAAATTGAGAATGGAAATGGAGAATGTGCCAAAGAGACAACAACCCGACCATTGAAAAAAAAACAACAGCAGAAGGTCACCAACAGGTCTTCAATGTAGCGAGAAATTCCCGCACCCAGAGGCGTCCCTCGGCCTGCCCCTAAACAAATATATACCAGTTCAGTGATAATGAACGCCATACTAATTTCGTAACATACATCACAGAAAAATAAATCAAATCTGACAGACAGGACAATAGCAATATATACTAAATGCAGTATAGAAAACCGTATTCACATGAACACTTTCTAAAACAAAAATGAAGTAATTTATAAATGTACGTTTATACAAAATAAAAATGTCACTTTAAAAACATCAATCGAACCAATCTTAGATGGTATGAGAACAAACATGTGTATTCCATGCTAACAAGGGTATAAGGAAAGTAAAATAAGTATAAAAACTAGAGGTTCTTAAGAGCCTGTGTCTCTCACCTCGGTATATGTGCATATTGAAGTAAGGACACAGATGGATTCATGACAAAATTGTGTGTTGGTGATGTTGATGTGTTTGTAGATCTTATTTTACTGAAAATTCTTGCTACTTACAATTTTCTCTATCTGTAATGAACTTGTCCCTTTAGTTACAGAGAAAAATATTTTGTTGAAACTTACCAAAATTTACCAAATTGATGAAAATTGTTAAAAAATTAATATAAAGGGCAATAACTCCTTAAGGGGTCAACTGACCAGTTTGGTCTTGTTAACTTTTTTGTAGATCTTACTTTGCTGAACATTATTGCTGTCTACAGTTTATCTCTATCTATAATAGCATTGTAGATAATAACCAAAAACGGCAAAATTTCCTTAAAAATTACCAATTGAAGGCAGCAACCTTACAACCAGGTGTCAAATTCATCTGAAAATTTCAGGGCAGATATATACTGACTTTGTAAACAATTTACCCCTGTAAGATTTGCTCTAAATGCTTTGGTTTCAGAGTTATAAGCCAAAATCTATATTTTACCCCCTATGTTCTATTTTCAGCCATGACGGCCATCTTGGTTTGTTGGCTGGGTCACCACACACATTTTTTAAACTAGATACCCCAATGATGATTGTGGCCAAGTATGGTTAAATGTGGCCCAGTAGTTTCTAAGGAGAAGAATTTTGTAAAAGTTAACAGACGACAACGGACGACGGACGATTGATGCCAAGTGATGAGAAAAGCTCACTTGGCCCTTTGGGGCAGGTGATCTAAAAAGATGTCGGTACATTTGGTTCCCAAAACAAATGCTGATAACCTGTAGACATATATTTTTTTTTTAAACCAAAACTATTTATATCCGTTAGTGTTATCGTGGTGTATTTATTTGATTTTTGTCAATGAATGATTTAAATAAGTTAATATCAGGACAAAAGGAAGCACGACGTCACAATTTATTTTTTATAATTTCCCGGGCCAATTTTTTATGAATTATATATAAGTTTTTGATATGGAAGTGGTAGAATGATTTGGTAATGTTTCTGTATCAAAGGAAGGACGAAGGATTGGTGAACTTTGCTTAATACATAGTTACTGATAATTCTAAATGACAATGCAAATTGTATAAACAAATTGTATATATTTTGCAGTTTCTCCAGTCTGTAGATGTTTGGCACATTTGAAGTTTCATAAAGCACTATGCTTTGATATCAAATTAATGATATGTTTAAATTCTTCTGCCCAACTCAAGCAAACATATTTCTTCATTTTTTAAGGCCATTTTTTCTAGATTTTATTACATCTATTCAAAGAAACTTATGCACTTTTTTCTGGTGTATTCTTTCTAAGCAGGAGGGAATTGATAGTGCTACACATTTTAGCGTCTACCGATTTTTTGCCTATATTTGCCCTTAACAAACATATTTTCCAGTCAAGTCATATGTCGAAGTGCCACGTGATTACATATACTGTTTGTATGTTGTTTTGTTTTTTAAAAACATAGCTAGATATATATACTAAAGGGGCGATATGAAGTTGAAACGCAATTAGCTGGATTAGTGTTCATTAAAAAACATTAACATGTAAAATTTGAATTGATTCAATCATTACCCATCCACGTAGGGCTTTAAAATTAAACCAATATTTTTTTCAAGAAGGATGAATTCATAAACATCTACCTATATTGTAATTAAAGTACAAAATAGGTGGAATCGTACTGTCAGAATTTCATTTCCATTTCTGTAACACGCGTGGTCAATTGACCTTGGTCATCATCATCATCATTATCAACTCTCGTGATTGATTTCTCGCTTGAGCCGGTACGACGAAAGCAATTGAGTTGAAATGACCAATGATAATGAGTATTTCATCAGATATGTAAAGGAGTATACACATGTTTTTCATTACATTTAAACTAAATTTAACTAATTTTCATGATGACAGTTTCAAATTTATTCCTTTTGTATGAATAAACTCATCGCTTTTTATGCAATATAAGGCTGCGCGTTTCTTCTTCGAAAGACGATCAAATCAACAAAGTTGCTGAGGCCAAAAAAATGACACAAAAATATACTAACAACTATGAAATGGAAAACAAGGGCAACAGTAGTATACCGCTGTTCGAAAGTCATAACTCGATTGAGAGAAAACAAACCCGGGGTACAACAAAAAAACTGAGGTAAACACACACAGAAAGGAACCATAAGATAACAATGGCCATTTTTCTGACTTGGTACAGGACATTTAAAAAAAATTGTGGGTTGAACTTGGTTTTGCGTCTAACCAAACCTCGAGTTTTTATGATAATGTTGAATATAACACTAAAATGACAACATTACATGATAGAACTACAGTACAAATAAATGCAAGAAGGTTTTAAAATATGGTTTTAAACTTTCAACTTTCGGATGACCACGATGTAAGAAAGATAACTCATGTTTGATTAACAGAGGATAGATTGCCGATACTATTTAAATTCATGAAATTAATATAGATTTTAAAAGATATTTATGATATGTTAGGATACAAGTTTGAAGCAAACCTTACATAATACAATATATTTTTTTCTAGAATTAAACCGCAAACGAAAAACATGATACCCAACATGATTAGAACACACAAATACTTACATCATTACAAGGACATTTCCATTATAATATTCTAGTCATTTCTAGTAAATACATAAAATAACACCATAACAAACTTAATCGCAATCAAATATTCTTGTACGGGTATAAATAAAACAATATATTAACCTGTTACTTTTTGTGACCTTGGTTAATTCGTACATGTCATACGAAAAGCAGTTGATATTACGTGCGAGTTGTCCTGGTGTACTTTCGTAGTTTGTTATGAGTCTGCGGTTGTGATGTTGTTGTGCACTAATAGATAGTTTATTAATGTATTTTTCTGTGCTGAGTGTTCTTGCGTTTGTTTACTATATTCCTGTCACGAAGTGTTATCGTTTTAACAATATTTAAAAAATTGACATGAGAGCAAGAGGTTCGGCTAGCCATAACACCTGGTTCAATCCATCATTTGTTTCATAAAATATCTTGTACAAATTCCGGAATATAACATTTTTTATCTAAAGTTATTACGTATTGTTACGTTTGCTTTTTTATTCAGTGTTTCTGTTGTTTCGTTTGTTACCTCTATTAGATGATGTGTTTATTTAGTTTTTAGTTTGTAAACCGGATTTATTTCATAGCTGTAAATTACAACAAAACATATTGGAACATAATGACTACAACATTTTGTCTTGATAATTTCAGATTGTCAGCATTTCCTCTTTTTATTCAAACTATTGATTCGTAACAACAACTCAGTAGTTTGATACCTCAGGCTGACTCGTATTTGACCGTATCAACAAAAACTGACATTTTTTTTTAAACTTTATTATGTACATCTATATTGCCACATTTTACATCAGTAATATTAGTATGTCAGGATAGATTTTATAGTTCAAATGACACCAATACTGGAACACAATGACTTCAAATTTAATGTGTCAGTTAACAGTGCCAGCATGTCTCCATTTCATATAACATGTTCAAATATATTGATTGGATTAAAAATATCAGCATTTTTGGTATCTCAGATAGGCTCGTTCCCTGAAAAATTGAAAGCATCATACAATGTATGCACTATATTATGAACATTTAAATGGCCACATAAGAATTCAGAAGTTTTCGTTAAGTCAGAATGGATTGTATAATATCAATGAGAACAACATTTGACCACAATGACTAAAAGATTTTGTCCGGAACAATTTCAAGTGCCAGCATTTCCTCTCAGTACTCATTATATTGAACCGACACTAAAATTAGTAGTTCAGTATGGTTTATACAACAAAACTATTAGACTGTATCATACAACACTGTCATGACTAATTTCATTTATTCTTTTTAGTGAAAAAGGATAATAATTGTTTATCTGGGAATAGATTGCTGTTAGTATATTATTTCCGTTGATTGATTTTAAAATTACAATGTGCAAATGCAAGGGCCATCTTGAGAAAAAGGGATACAAGGACCATGGAATACATGTACATCGTAACTGTTCGTCGATTCTCAATATCGAACGATCAGAGTAACTTATCTTTAAACAAGAATCTGGCAATAGTATTTGTAATCAAATATCACTTTTCGTTAGGAAATATGAATAAAGCTTTGGGTACACATTATAAAAAACTTCTCGCAATGCAAAATGTAGGGAGCTATTTCCAAAACCACCAATGGTGGCGTACAGTACACTATGGAATGTCAAAGTCAAATATTAGTATAACATTAAGGATTGGGTCAGGACCCCCGAAGAAGTACCCGCTCTTCAGATGAGCCACGGAACATTTAAGAGTTTGTCCTATCCTGTCCTGCAGAAAAACGATATGCTAGATCCTGGATATTAGGCAAACGTGGCTGTGAAGAACTTTCAGACAATCAAAATTCTCATATCAATTAATTGATGTCTGTCAAGATATGATGCAGACTTAACATATCTGTTACTTTTATCTCTTGGTTGAATACATTTTTTTGAGATGCCATAACACGCATTATGAAAAAGAAGGCCAAAAGATACCAGAGGGACAGTCAAACTCATAAATCGAAAATAAACTGACAACGCCATGGCCAAAAATGAAAAAAGACAAACAAACAATAATACTCATGACACAACATAGTAAACTAAAGAATAAGCAACACGAACCCCATCAAAAACTAGGGGAGATCCCAGGTACTCCGAACGAGTAGGCAGACCCTGCTCCATATGTGACACCCGTCGTGCTGCTCATGTAATAACGAATCCGGTTAATAGACTAATTCGGTTGGTCACATTCATAGATTATGAAAGGGAAGGGGATTGTAGGTTCGACGTAAGGAACATATCCGATATCATTTGTGGAACGGTTATTCCATAACGGTCAACCAACTCGTGATGGCGTCCGTAAATTTTACGGAGGGATGATTTCAACTTTACCATTTGGAACTCTTGGTTTAACAGCTTCCTTGTGAGCAGCAACCCTCTATCAAGAAAATCATGATAGGAAATGCAAGTACGGGAATATTGTATCAATTGGGATATATATACCCCGTATGCAGGTGCTGCTGGAATTTTGCTACTTATAAATGGAAAGTTCACAAGTAGAAAGAAAGCTTAAATCATCTCTTTTGTCGTAAAGTTTTATTTTTAACCGACCCTCGTTGTCAAATTATAGATACAAGTCAAGATATGAGGCCGACTTAACTGTATCTCGTGTATCCTTTATCTCAAGTTCGATGGGATAGATGCGTTCAACATAGTCACCAAATTTTGAATTATTAAGTGAAAGAACATCATCTTTATAGCGGAAAGTAAAGTTAAAGTATATTGCTAACTTATATTTCTTCCGAAGAAGTGCCTGTATGAAGTCAGCCTCATAATAATAAAAAAAAAAACTTTTTCCGCTTTTATAGTTCTTTTATCTACATACAATGATTTTATAACAGTCTTTTAAAAAAAAATTCAAATAGAGTAGCGAACCACCTTCAGGTCAACTTTGTTCATTGGAAACTTTTCTTTGTCTAAAGTTAATCGGATAGTACCAAGGCCTTGTAGATAAATATTCAATGTCTTCTTTGAATTTAATGACAGATGGTCTTTGTTTATTGTTTCTGAGTGATGCAGTTGTGTAACTGTATTCAAAAGTTGATTTGTCTTCAAGCTTGAATGTTTCCTTTCGTCGTATGACTCTTGACGTGACTCGGTTTTTATTTACCCGGCTTTTGGGTCTATAGTCTTTTGCGTTCATGGGACATGTGGATGTTGGGGAGTAAATCTGACACAACGGGAAAAAAATACATAATGTAGAGAAATTTTAACACTGACAACAATAATCAACTGCAAGGGAGAAACAAAATGTCAGTAAAACATATATTTATTTTAGATTTCCATGACACTTGGTTTCCTCGTCAGTTTTAACCTAACGTCGTACTACAGTACATGGAATATAAGGCATGTAGATATGATTGTTACAGATTAGCTAAAATATCTATAGAAAAGGATCTTACAAATTAATGCAAGATACAGTCACAGAAAATAATTATATTTATAAGTACGTCTGAGTCAGTGACAACTCTACAACAGATTTATCCATTGGATCACCAGCAATGATAGTGATACATGGCTGTGTACATTATGTATATACAACTCATCTAAACATCAACCCAACAATGTTAGATTTTTTCATTTGCTTTGCACATTTTTTGTTCTTCCCTCGCCGGGATTCGAACCAATGCTACTGAGATATCGTGACACCAAATCGCCTGCACTGTAGTCGTCCCGCTAGAACAGACGACCACCTGGGCTTCATAATAAAGCTTTCGGTGGCCGTTTGTTACCTTTCCTCGTCAGTTTTAATATAGCGTCGTACTACAGTATATGATATATAAGGCATGGAGATGTTATTCATACAGATCAGTAAAATTATCTATAGTAAAGGCGGTAATCATATTTATAATAGATATAGGAAGATAAGGTGTGAGTGCCAATGAGATAACTCTCCATCCATAAAACAATTTAAAAAAAAGTAAACCATTTTAGGTCAATGAAAGGCCTTCAACACGGAGCCTTGGCTCACACCGAACAACAAGCTATAAAGGGCCCCAGAATTACTAGTGTACAACCATTCAAACGGGAAAAACAACAGTCTAATCTATATAAAAAAAAAAAAACGAGAAACGAGAAACACGTATAAATTACATAAACAAACGACAACTACTGTACATCAGATTCCTGACTAAGGACAGGTGCAAACATTTGCAGCGGGATTAAACGTTTTAATGGATCCAAACCTTCCCCCTTTTTTCTGAAACAATAGCATAACATCACAACGTAGAAAAACACACGATAAAATACTTATAAGTACGTCTGAGTCAGTGACAACTCTACAACAGATTTATCCATCGGATCACCAGCAATGATGGTGATTCATGGCTGTGTACATTATGTATATACAACTCGTCTAAAATGCAACCCAACAATGTTAAATCTGCCGGGATTCGAACCAATGCTACTGAGATATCGTGACACCAAATCGCCTGCACTGTAGAATCTAGCGTTGTACTACAATCCATGGAATATAAGGCATGGAGATGTTATTGGTACAGATCAGCTCAATTATCTTAAGTAAAGGATCCCACAAATTAATGCAAGATACAGTCACAGATTATATTTATAAGTACGTCTGAGTCAATGACAACTCTACAACAGATTTATCTATCGGATCACCAGCAATGATGGTGATACATGGCTGTGTACATTATGTATATACAAATCGTCTAAACATCAACCCAACAATGTTAGATCTGTAAATTTGCTTTGCAAGTTTTTTGTTCTTCCCTCGCCGGGACTCGAACTCATGCTACTGAGATATCGTGACACCAAATCGCCTGCACTGTACCAAATGGATCTTAATTTAAATTTAATACTAAACAGAAAAATATAAACTTGGGGCCAAGATGTTATGCCACAAATATAAGGTGTAAATATCTGTTTTGTACACCAGATCCGGATTACGACAATAAATGTCTCTTCAGTGATGTTAGGGATCGAAACGGTATTTGGAAGGCCGTATAATTTACCCTCCATTTTAGATAGACTCTTGAATTTTAAGAGTCAATTTAGGATGAACGGATCACATAAACCGGAGGGAAAATATGATACAAGCCCAAACGAAAAAATATAAACAAGTCTAAATATTTATATATGTCAACTATATTGTGAATCCCATCAGAGAAGAAAAGTCTACCTGGGACAACGATCGTATTTATCATATATTCAAATCTATATAGATATGTACTATGCTTTGAATCCCATCTGTTCAGCATAGCCTACAAGGTTTCTGGCACTATTAAATTAACTATCATATACATATGAACATTTATAGCCTTTTGATATAACATAGAATGTGCATGACATTTGAAGCCTACGTATAAGAACATTTTTCATACCAACAAAACGAAATTTGGACAAAGGCATTGTATCATTGATGGTCATAAAGCAGCCGTTCAGGATTCGAAGTTTTAAAAATCTGAACAAACGATACCTTTTAGAACATATAGCAGAATATAAAATTACAAGGAAAATACCTTTAAAGGTTAATGAATTGATCTGAATTTTGTCCTGGAAAAACATATAAAAATATATACAGCTTAGGTTGTGTAATCAATCACATGTTCTGTAACATATTTGTGAATAATTACGTTAATACTTGTGCAAAATTTGTTAAAAAGTACAAAATGTCGTTGGTTTTCTTTTCTTTTTTTTAAATAATGTATATGTTGTAGTTATGAAAAGGAAAATATTAACTTTGTTAGATTTGGCTATTTGAATGTTTGTCAATGCATGTACTTGTGATGACGACTAATTGCCGTTATCTCATTTCGTAGTTTGTTTGTGTTGACTGAAATATTTATGTAAGTTTTACTATCACCCCCACAAACTTGAATATTCTACCTGTGATTTGGTATTTTTTTCCTAAAACGCGTTTTTTCAACGTGAACTTTATATCTAAATTCTACATATTACCCTGATCAAAAAAGGCTTCATATCTATTTAGTCCACAAATATAACCATTTAAATGGCAGTCTGCCTAAGGATCAGGCAATATAGTATTTTATGTAAACACACATTGTTAAAAAAACATCAACTCCTATATTTTTTTTAGAAACATTATATGACATAAAGATTAAAAAATGAAGAATAAGTTATATTTTGTGATTGTAGTTAATGTCCTGGACCTATTCCTAATACATGTTATTACTAGATTTATTTCACTTGACTGGGCAGGATTTAAGATGTTTGCTTATTTAAGACCAGTCCATCTAAAGACAGGAGTTTTGGATAAACTAATCAATGAAGTGTCTAGTTATTCGTCCCATATCATACACTCACTTCTTTTGTATATGCGTTTGGTGACACTGATAGGTGATTAGAGTTCAATAATAATTATAACGACAATCATCCTTATTACACACATCTTCAAATAGACTGTCCTTATGCAAATTAAAACATAAGCTCCGCCCGATCAGTTGAAATAACATTGGTAATATATACTTAAGTAAATTTATCACTTTTGACCATTAACTTATAGCTATTAACAGATCTGTGTGATAATAACATTATGATTAATAACATATTATCACTTGTTATTCTGTCTTTAATCTTCTTTCAGTTTTTTTTTTTTTGTTTTTTTTTTGTGTATATTATTGACAGCTAAACATTTCCATAATTTACAATGTTTGAATAGAGTTATCTCCCCTTTCGGAACTCTTTATGTTACTAATCTTATGTATGTATGTACGTATTTACTGAATAATTCCTCCGAAATCCGAGGAATCCCTGGAGATGTGTCACTAACGTATTTACAATGTTTGTGTGACAAATGGACGTCACATTTGACTAACATGACTGGCAGAAGTTGTAATTGCAATTTTCTGTAAATCAGAGTCTGTTTTTCGCCGTATTTTCAAGAGAATCAACCAGACATATCTATTGCAAATTGTAGTAAAAATATTGAAAACCTTATGGCTAGTTATGTATCAGTTGGACTGAAGTCAGATAAGATTTCGACAGATAGACATTTAAAATTCTTCAGGGTAGGGATTTTCTCTGCCTTGAAGTCATATTCTGTTTGCCCATTGCATCGGTCCCCCCCCCCCCCCCCCCCCGTTGTTGGATCAGGTTATTAACAGTAAATATTTCAATAGCACTTTTTAAATATAAACAGTTTTTATCACAGGTATTAAGGTTACACCTCAATTGTAAATCTTAAAGGATAATACAATAAAAAGGGGGATATGAAAAAAGAACATTCCCACATGTCAAAAAACAAACAAACTCAAATCTAAACAAAACTATTGAAAATATTCTTAATAAGAATTCTTGTCTTTATAGTTTGTGAAAATAAGTATCAAAAACAGTGACATGTGTAATGATTTTTTTAAACTTTTATGACACAATGTGGATATACATTTTGTACATGCATGTATATATTTTAGGTCATACAGTTAACATTGCAGCAGCAAGTGTACATTGTTGGTTTCTAATCATCTTCTTATTACTTAATTCTAATATGAAAGAATAATGCATCAACATATTATGTACATTATATCATGTATGTATCAGTATGAGATTCTACAAAACAAAACACACTAGATATTTTTAAAGTTAGCCATTACACTCCCACATATACATGTATGAAGTACCCTCATCAACAGTGATTGATTACTGTAGCTGTTGTCAACAATGCAATAAGGTCATGCACACATACAAAATGCCCAAATAAACAACCATGTGGTTTGTGAAGGCCTTATTAATTATGCATGTGCCTTGGGAAAAAATGTGTGTTACATGTAATAAGTTTCTTTGAAGAAAAACAAACTAAATCTTAAGGTAATATTAATTTTATGATTTCAAACTGCAGTCAGCCATTTATTTTACAAATACATTGTATCAGGTATTAAAATCAGTTTTTTACTTGTAAAAATAAATCATCGCATATCCCCACTTCATGGTGTTGAGCAAGCTTTATGTAGTAGTTGTTATTATTTGGCGTGCAAGTTCATTTTGGTGTCATCTTTTGGTCCACCTATCATTCAGTTATGTGGTTTTCTTTAGAAAATTAGTTACAACTACCTTATCTTTGATTTACAAATTTCAACAACTAACGCTTCAAACATATCAAGTGCTGATGTAAATTACTGGATAAACACAATATAAAATGTATTTGTACTTCAGTCTAAGACTCTTGCTAATGAACAGAAGAAGGTTTGGAGAGTCTAAAGCTTAATGATGTCAATTTGACATTTTCCAACAACATACATATAATGTCTTAAAAAAGAGACTAATAATAATATAATATAGTACACTGTAAGGCCTTCAACAATGAGCACACATTAGAAGACTTCATTGTGCACTTACTATATATTTATAGAATGATATATATTAAATGAACACTTAACAAGTTAACATATAGTTATATGATGATGAATATCATGATAGTAATTGTTTTATGTAGGCTCATTTATTCATTTATATACGTCCTTCAGTCTTATTTAAAAAAAAAATGTATACATGTTACATGTTCAACTTGTTAAAAAAACGATATTGCTTTTCTTATGCAGAAATTTGCTGTGAATGTATATCTTTAGTTTATGAAGAAATTTCCAACTTACATAAAGAAGATATTCATTGTGATGCTTCAAGGCCTGAGGTTTGTAAAACATTTTAGTTTTTAATGTATATAAAAAAAAGAATAATTGTCAACTTTAAAGGGCATGATAACAATGAACATATTCATTTATTATGAATAATATCACTGCTTTGTAAAAGAGGAACATCCTGACCACAACTGTATATGCTAAAGAAACTAGAAGATATTATATGATAGCCACTGACACAACTGATCCATCAGAGACAAAAATTGAAAATGACACAGAAAATTAACACAGCAACACTCCCTCTTTTCTTTTATTACCCTTCAATTAGGCATGCTTACCAGAGCGAACACTAATCTCCAAGGATCTAATTTAACAAAAATTTCAGTTAAAACTTGAAGAAAAAATAACGAGCAAATAAGAATTAGAAAAAAAATTATTCTTACCTTCATGGTCGAAAATATACACTGTTGTTGAAGGCCGTACATTGACCTTAATGGTTTACTTTTTTAAATTGTTATTTGGATGGAGAGTTGTCACATTGGCACTCACACCACATCTTCATTTATCTATTGATTAATATGAGCTACACAGGCTTTAGTTATTTTTGTTTTTATTTTGCTTATAAAAACTTATAACTACCTCTAAGATAACTAATAATTTAGTATATGACTTGATTTTTCAACAGTGTATATATGAAAACAGAGAAAAATAAATGGATGTTCAGACATAAAAAATTGAATTCTTGAGGTTCTTTGATATGCTGAATCTAACCATGTATTTAGATTTTGGATATTGGACCATAAAAGGCAAATGTTCAATTTAGATTTTTAAAGTTCTAAGACCACAATCATTCTGTGTCAGAAACCTATTCTGTGTCAACTTTTTAATCACAATCCAAATTCAGAGCTGTATCAAGCTTGAATGCTGTGTCCATACTGAAAATTACATTATTTTAAATCTGCCATGCATTTGGAGAAGACAAGAGTCTGCCATACATTTGATTTGTTTGACGTGTGTGACGCCATTTTTGTCATATGTTAGGAATCTACATGTACCGTAGATTTGAGTCCTACATTTATAATAGTGGCAACGTTCTATGTTTCAACAATGTTCCATTTAAGGCTATATGCACTGTTTTGCATTAAAATTTACCTAGTATGAAATAATGTTATCTGCATATATGTATCCATTTTCAGGAATCATTACAAGGAACAAAAAATTCTTAAACTTCTAACTGGAGTACTGAAAGAATGCCAGTAGATTTGAGTGCCTGCAATAATGTCCTGTCAACTCTGTCTAAAGGGGGATCAGTCCACTAAAGTACCAACTCCAATCATCCATCGACTCAGTTAGCAAAACATCACAACTTTACGTTGAAAGAAAGGCAGATGAGACAATAAGTGTTGTTCAAAATGCTACTGCACAAGGTCAGAGTGGCATAAAGCTTGCTCGTATATTCAAACAAAAAGCAGAAAATAATTAAGGCTGATGTGAAAAACTACTTTGGTGAGATATTTAATTCACTGATAAAACTATACAATGAGGCGGATAACAATATGGTCAAGGAACAATTATTGTCAAGTATGGCATCAAAAACAACAGAAGAACAACTTTTTAACAAAATTTCAGGACTAACAAAGTATAGAGTTGACAAAGTAAGGATGATGAATTTTTAGTCAATTTATAACCAACATAATCAACCTCCTGTTAAAAGGTCAAGAATGGACCCTGTAAAACTTTAACATGCCTTGTTTTTCGTTTTGAACCCGGCTTTCCATCAATTTGTTTCCTATGGCACAATATATATTAAACTAGAATCAGGTGAAGTTATAACAGTACCAGAAGTAGTTCTTCTCATTCAACCTTGGTTGATATGTATAACTCTTCGGTGAAGAAAACGAGTTTTCTCCTTTGTACCGTATATAATATTTTTAATGTATGTTCTGCATCAAAGCTCAGAAATCTACACGGTCTTGATAACATTACAGCTGATTGACATAGTGAATTTGAGGTGATAGAAAAACTTTTAAGGTACTGAAAGTGAAGATATTATGTCTCTGGAGAAGAAAAATGAAGTCTTGCAAGGAATACTTAAAAGGGGACTTTTAATAACATATATCATCCAACCCAGAATGTACTGACCACTGTATTCAGTGGGGCTTTAGTGACCCCAAAGTGCCAAATTATCAGTCAAAGTGTGACCATGTCCATTTAATCAAATGTGACAGATGTGACAATATATCGTCCGTTTAAATGAAGTATTAAATTTTCCATTTGGATCTTATAACGCAACTAAGTTGAAACTTGCACTTGAACAAATGAAAAACTGGAAATCTCATATAATAAGAACTGTCAACCAAGACCTTGCCAGAACTGACATGTTTGATAGTATGAGTGAATGCCAAGCAGTGATGGTGATTGATTGGGCAATGAAATTCCTCCCTTGCTTGCACGGGGAAAACAGTCAGATTGGTTTGGCCAAAAAGGAATATCCTGGCATGTTACAGTATGCATCTTTAAGGAGTAGAATAAATTAATGATCAAGTTAATTTGAAGGTAATTTTATTCAGATTTTGCAAAGCACTGAAAATTTTTTTGTATGGCCCCGCAAAATATATTTTCGATGCCATATAGCTTTACTCTTGTCCATCATTTCGCAACAAACCATAATACAGACGTTTTTCTAAACGCCTTCAGATATTGGGTTGATTTTTGGTATGTCTGTTAACGATGATGAGTTACAGATCAAATTTAAGTTTAGTTCCTCAGCTGATTTTTGCAGAAATGTAGGGTTTAAGACTTTGAAAATTGTTGAAATAAATAAACCCATTATTGAAAATCACAGTTATACGGACTTTTTTCTATACAATTTCAGATTTTGAGCTGATTTTTTAGACTACCATCATGTTTGTGTACACCTGTGTTGTTGAAAATACATATCTTTTCACTATTCGAGAGGGAACCAGTCGTGTCGTTTTCAACACATCTAGTTTTATTTTATAAAGAAAAAATGGATTATCCATGACCGACACTACTTCAAAATTCTGCTAGCATTGCTTTTCAAAATATTATATTTGAAAATTGTAAGCATCTATTTATTTTGCAAGCCTTTTTTATGTATGTGTGACAGTTACTGGCTTGAAACATACATATTAAAAATTATTATAAAAACTTTAGTTAGATAATTTCCATCCATAAAAATCCGCATTTACTCCTAGACCAGTGATGTTTAAGGTTTCTGTCATTCTATAGCAAAACATTGAGTAATGAAATTTTACTCAGAGGAGATAAGAAGGCTACTACACACTTGTTCCATGCAAATTTTAACATCTATTTAAAGAAATTATAATGATATTTATGTAATCATGATAACTACAAATTGTATTAACGACAATAATACAGTAATTATTCACATTTCATATATTTTAATGAAATCATTTTCTTTCAGCACCGAACATTTGTTCACATTTTGGAAAGTGAATGTAAGCAAGATTGGATTGCTGTAGCTGGTTTCATCAGGCACATACTGAGTGAAGTTAGTGTTTAGATGGAAAGTGTTTTTTTAGGTCTGAAAATTCTGGTTGTTACTGTGGCAATTTATGGATAGCTTTAAATTGCATTTCCCAACAAACAGGTATTGATTAAAAATGCATTCATTTTAGTTTACAAAAAATGTGACATGACTGGCAATGAGACAATTATCCCTCAACAACAAAGATAAATATTTACATGGTTAATGGCAACCCTATGAGTTTTAAAAATATCCATAACTAAAAATGCAATAAAAAGCGCATCACAAACTAGAAATTAAATATTTATAAAAGAAATTCGACACCTAGAAATAATTGATACAGCAAGTCAAGGTATATCTTTGGCATAGTCTAGAATTGTCAGAAACAAATGGATCTCTCTATTTCTGAGTTATAATCCCTGAAATAAAAAAAAATCGGATTAAAAAATTTAAAAAATTGGCAAAACCGTCAATTAATTACTTACAGATGATTTTTATTATTTTTCTCAAAAACCCAGAGGGATAGTTCAAATATGTCTTTGTATTGCAGGTATGTAACTGTGATGCTAAAATTACAAACCTTCTACAGAGGGTTAGAATGTATGTAGCAAATGGTAACAATGTTACAACAGCGAAAGAGGTGAAGCAGGCTATAGATAAAGGACTAGGTGTTGTACGCTGTCAGGTGACTGTAGTTGATGTGAATGCAGATCAGTCAGAGTTGCAAAAAGTTAAACACAAGTGGAGCGGTATAAACTCAATAACCAACCTGGAAGTGCATGAACATTCAATAACCCAATATAAAGCTTTCAACATAGGAAACGGTAAATGAGTAGACAATGTCAACTCCTTGTGCTCATCAGACATAGAAAAAAGAATGTTTGTATGCACAGAGACAGGATGCATTTGTTCTTTCAAATCTTTTTCTGATTTTCAAACACAAAAGAGACTTTGAAAACATGTATATAAACTTGAAAAAGATGTCAACGTATGATCACTTCAGAATAAAAGAGCTGAGCAATGCAACTAAGTGCACATTGCCCTTTCTCTTAGTAGGATTTCTGTTGCTGCTAGTTCGACAAACTCTCCCATTCATCAAGGTTGGGCACTGAAGAAAGAGACAGTGTCAGATACTATCATGATAGGTCATATATATCTGATATAAGAAGAAAGCTCACGGCAAAAATGAAATTTTTGGAAAATATCCTCCTATATTAGTTGTATACAACTGTTTGTCAGTTATAAGTATTGGGTGATGGGGGTGATTAGAACCCATCTCGCAATTTTAATGGTTTTTCTTAGATTTTTATTAAAAAAATCTCTTTAGTTTAAAAAAATATATGTTGATGGTATATTTTTATTTTCTTTTCTTTTTAATTATTGGCATGGATATAATCTATTTCGTAACTAGGGGGTTTAAGTTTTTGCTGATGAAATGTAGATATCGTTTTATTATCTTCTTTATTTAGAAATGATTGATATCTGACCACTTAATTGTCACTTTTTGTACCAGAGAATATTTTTTTATATTAAAAAAAAACAAAAAAACCTTCTGTTTGTTCATTGTCGTTGCTAAGCACATTTTTGGGTTGGTATGTAATACTTTCTGGACACAAAAATGTAACAATTGACAACACTTGAATGTGACTAGTTTAGGTATTCCATGAATATGCGTTTAGACTAAAATATTGAATACATTTGTTATAATTTGTTTTATTTTAGCTTTCCTGTTATAAGGTAAACTTTGTTGCTATGGTTAATTAATATTTGAAAAAAAAAACACGCTAACCGAGCTTTTATAAATAATGATAGTATTAATACTACTTGTTCCATATTTAGTGACACCATGTTTGTGATATTCTGGTAATTGAAAATATTTGAACCTGATTTCTGGTCTTTTTTGGCTTGTTTGGACCTTTCGGTCCATGGATACCCTTCTGTACCTCAAAATTTCTAGAATGATACAGAATTGCAATAAAATAGCTGTTCTTCAAGAATTCTTTGAAAATGTTGCAGTACAATGGAGAAATACTACACTTTATATGAACATTAGTTTTCTGGAGACTGAAATAGTGAAAAACTGTGAGTTTTATGTTAATCTCTTTGCTTTGTATAAATCATACGGCTCTGTTTCTATAGCAACCATATGTAATTGGTCTGGAAAGTAATTTTTCTTTCTGTATAACTTGTTATTTAGATGGTTTGTGCAAGATCTCATCAAAATCTGAGACTAACATGTTTTGGTCACTGCCTTGATCCCTAGGCATACTGGCACTTAATTAAAACATTTATGGAGTGTCATTTTGAGTCTTTCCTCCTTATAACACTGATGGAGCGTAAGGGACACACGAGCATAACGTATCAATCGATATACTTAAAATATCATTAACTGTCAATGAATTAATTTCATTTTCGGAAATATATACAGCTAGAATGTTTTATGAACACAATAAATGTTTCATGTTCTGTTATTATATATTAAAAAGAACATGTGATATGATTGCCAATGAGACAACTGTCCACAAGCGTCCAAATTAAACAGAAATTACCATACGGTCTTCAACAATGAACAAAGCCCATTACAGGCTTGGGAAAGGCACATACATACAGAATGAAGCAGGGTTAAACATGATAGCAGGATCTAAAATCTCATCTAAACCTGGGACAGTGGTGTAACATTCAAATATATGAATGAACTTTAAAAATCGTTGAAAATGATTAACTTATCAGGTGGATACAAATGTAAAAGATACTAAACAGAGTGGAAAACATATCCGTGAGTGTTTCCAATGCCAATTATTTCAAACCATCACAACTACATAAATAATAAACCCAGCATAGTAGAAGGGCCAATGTGGCCAGTGATCTATATCTAAGTACTCGAATTACTGTATTTCTTGCCTGTCAACACAGAGATTGAACGTTTACTACTATATAAATAAAAATTGACCGCGACAAAAATAAACAATGTTGTTAATGTGGTGGTGATAACTATCAATCAATCAATTGATCTTTGAAGAAGTATGTATGCAAAAGAGTGTTATATCAACTGTTCTGAAATCGTAAGCAATCCTTGTCGACCTGTGTTAACTTTGTTGAATCACACATTTGTAAAACTTGTCAATTGATAAGACAAGTGGACGAGGGACTTGCATGACATATTTTTCTTTTTTTCTTATAGCCATGACTTTATGTGATGCAACTATTTTTTAACCAATCAAATTTCAAAATGTTTAGATGTGTGATTCTCTTGCTTCTGTTTATCCATTCTTCATATCTTAATTAATATGTCAAACACAAAAAATCTTCTTAGTTTTGTCTGTTGTACAAGGTTAGAACGAGAACGTCGGTTGTATTTTCCTTGAGAAAAAAATGTCGAATGACTATAATGTATGATGCATGTTCACAGTACAATATCTTAATAAACAGGGTATGATACAACGAACACCTCCAATGCGTCATGAGGAAGAACCACTAAAATGGAAACTGTATAGAATCACAACAAACCGATACAATATACGGGTGTTAGAATTTAATAGCGGTATTATTTCGCTTGCTTAAATTTGAAACCGGTGTAGTCGTCTGCTTTGTAATTTCACCTTGTATATATGACACTACTAAGTGATCAAAATATCTCTTTTAACGCTGAGCAGTCAGTATTTATTCAGTATACTTAAGATGTGATATACGAATGTCTTGCATGACCTCTTTTTTTCTGTCATAGCCATAATTTTAAAATGTTCAAAATATATAAAAAGTGTGATTCGTTTGCTTTCAGTGACCTATTCAACATATCTTATTTTATATGTCGAATATAATCTTTGCTCTCGTTGACCGATTCCACATATTTTATTTTATACGTCGAATATACTCTTTGTTTTGGATATAAGGTATATACATCGAATGTGTTTATTAACTTATTACTCCTCGTTAAGAAAAAACCAAACAATAAACAGAAATTCACATTTCATTTAATAGCATTCACTGCTGATGTTTGAGGTCCAAACGTTAGCTTCATAGCCTTAATATTACATCAATTTAACTACAGTGAAAGTGTTGTAAACATCAAAGAGAGTAATAGACATGGGGTACGCTTGTACCCAAACCCGATCTCCCACATCTAGATCCATGCAGACAGTTTGGGTCGCCATATCATATCTGTTACCAGTATAAAGCCACACATAAGCAGGAATTACATTCTTTATAAGATTAAGATGACCTGCAACAGTGCCTGTCATCATAGTAACAGACACCAAGTATTGACCAGCCATTCCGGGCGGAACAGTAAAAATACCCGTCAAGGAATTGTAACCAGGATCTGCACATTTTATTACGTTGTATTTGACTATGGGAGAGAACGTATGATAACCTCCTGATAATGTCGCAGTTAAGCCAGCTGTAAATAGATTTCAATGGATTTTAAAATATATAATACACATAACCATAACAAACTATTCAGTACTTTAGAATAAACATTCATTACGTAATCTCTAGCACAAAATATTCAACAGTCAGCTATGTTTTGTACTTGCTTAGGGCCACTTTTTCCATTTATGTTATGAATTCCAGTTTAAGTCAGAATATATCGATCTAAATTGCATTTTATTGATTCAACAACACTTACCATTATATTGATGAAATCTACTATTATATTAAATATAGGATGATATTTAAACAAATGTCTTCCGCATAGCTATTTGATTTAGCAAAATTTCTCCTTCGTATTAACCGTTCAAGATCGGCATTTAAACGTAGAGCGTATCAGCACATATTTTTAAAATTAGTAGGTGGTACAAATATGCAACAATAAATTGTTATCCATTAATAATAATAATAAATAACAATAAATTATATTCAATAAACCATAATATGAAAATTGTAGCAATTCAGTCAATGGTGTTGAATAAACAATCCCCTAAAATGTGGATGGCTGATAGGTGATAAAAATCTACACCTGACTATAATGCATTCAATAACACAGAATAAAAAATTCACAAGGTGACATTTGGGTATTTTAAACAAAACCAGAAACATACCAAATTATCCTAGATGCTGTTTTAGAACGGAGACGTTAATCCACGGGCTTCAAATTCTCTAACTGTCCTACTGTAGTAAGCCATGAGAAATAACAATTCTATACACAATGATAGTGTACAGTTGAAATGCAGATTAAGCCTTGATTTGTGTAAAGGATTTATTACCGATTTGTAAATTCTTAATTATACCAAAACACAATTTTATTATCAGAATATATATATATAGCCAGTGTTGATTAATACGGTGATAATATTTTATTATAAAGATTCCCAGTAATAACGGAAGTAAACTGGAAAGGTCATTATTGGGTTATCCGTTTGTAACTTAATTTTCAAATTAGGCTTGAATTGACATTGTAAAATAATGTTTCATTGTGAAATCACGAGGAGATGTTAAATAAACACATTTTATAGTAAAAGAAAACGAAATTTGGACAAAACGTCTGAACAATCTTATGGAGTTCAGACACTGTGAAAAACTATGAAAAATACACTTTTTAACATTAACGTAAAATCTTACCATCATTTGTTCCACACATCAACAACAACAAGACAAACGTACAAATATGAGTCATTATCATTGTAATTTGAAGATTGTTAGCGTATCTGCAAAAAAGTAAAATTGTTATATCATTCAGTGAAAAAGGTATCAACAATACAATTTAAAGATGAATTAAGTCGATAAAACCAAAACAAAATGAATCCCAGACTATATCAAACAATTCAAAAAATGTGGTGAAGTGTCAAATATTCGAATTAAATTATTGAATTAAGTATTGCAAGTATTTAATATTTTTTTTAATTTGTAGCTCAAAACAATGGGGCATTTCAAAGTTCCCTTAGATATGCCAGAATTCGGATATTTAGGATTGAATCGCCGGCCTGTGCTACTGATCAGCTTATAAATACAATCGCATCGTATAAAATGATGACAAAACAACGTCCTCAACATTGGAATTTGTTATTAATTTGTCATAAAAAAAAATTATGTATTTGCTCTACAGGATTTATTTAAACTTAATCATATTAATGCAGACGAACCAATCACAATGTTTGTTTTAAACGGGTTTGTGTCATTCAGTATCAACGTACTCCGTTAGCTTCTTTTGAGGAGTATTAACAATACAATTTAACAAACGTCCCTCAAAGTGAATGACCATAACGTTGCTGCTACATTATTATTTCATGCATGAACAGCTTAAAAATAAAATAAAAAAAATATGAGTTTTTTTTTTATATTATATCAACAATATGTGTCAATAATACAAACCGCGAATGTTAAAAGTTAGATATGTATCAATAAAATATGCTTTCTAATTTATAGCTTGCAAAGTCTATAATCATGATTATTGTTGAATTCATAACACTTAGCACTGTTCATACCGCATCTTTATTATTTTGAGCTATTCTATAATAATACTGTTCACTTACTTTTTCAATTGTTTAGTCTGCTCCTATGGAAACTTGTGAGGGTTAGAGAAGAACACTCTGTTTTATAGTCATGTAAACAGTTAATGTATGCAGGATGTGCAACATATTGCGAAAGCCACGTTGATATATCAAATGCTTTACTTGCTTGTCCAGGATTCGAACTTTTAAAAATCTGAACATACGATACCCTATAGTACATGTAGCAGAATAGAAAATTACAAGTAAAATACATTTTGTATCTTTAAAGTTTAATGAATTAATCAAAATGTTGTCATGGAAAAACTTATAGAAATATATACAGTTTAAATTGTGTTTATCGATCACACGTTCTGAAACATATTTGTGAATAATAACGTTGATAATTTTGCAAATAAGTTAAAAAGTACAAAATGTCGTGGGTTTTCTTTTCTTTTTTAATAACGTATATGTTGTAGTTATGAAAAGGAAAATATTAACTTTGTCAGATTTGGCTATTTGAATGTTTGTCAATGCATGTACTTGTGATGACTAATTGACGTGATCATTTTACCTAGTTTGTTTGTGTTGACTGAATTATTTATGTTAGCTTTACTATTAACACCACAAACTAGAATATTCTACCTATGATTTGGATTTTGTTTTCCTACAACAAGTTTTTTTAACATCAACTGTTATTTAAATTCTACATCCCCTGGTCTAGAAAATTCTTAATATCTTTTTAGTCCGCAAATAGCTGCACTATAACCATTTAATAAGAATATAAAATATGATTAACTACATATATTTAATGTCGATAAAATAATTTTCATTAATTTTCTCAGCATCACAGAAGTAGTGTTTTTTTGTAAACTTTAAATAAATGTCTGTTCAAATGCAGCATCGTTTGTAACGTTCATTGTATTTGGATAACGTCACCATTTACAATAACACCAATTCTAAATTAATGTTATGAAAATGCGCGCATTTGCAAACGATGCTGCATGACAAATTTCAAATGTGAGATTTGACGTTGTTTTCTTTAAGTTTTATTATAATAAAGATAGCCATTTTATTGTAGTTTATACTCCGACGGCATCAATGTGTGCTTTGATGGTCGCAAATATACGCCACAGACTAAGCTAAACTAAAAAAATGCTTCATCAAATCACCTGGGGCTTACATACAATATATGTATCTTCTAAAAGGTCGATTTAATAGTTTGAAATCCTCTGAAATGATATTGTACTACAGAAGAGTCATCTGAGTTTCAGCAGCGATACCTAATAATGATAATATATTTAAGGATGTATTCTTTTTACGTTTTAGTCTCGTTGAAATCTCGTTCTGGAATTATTTTAAAAATATATGATACAAGTAGTATATATCAATGAATTTTAAAATATCATAATCAAGCATAACTCTGTGAAAAATATGTGTCGTTACAAAGAGCAATTTTAGGGTGGTCCAGTTTTCAAATTTTGTGACCAATCAAGTCAGTTTTTTAGCCCAAATTTTAAGAAAAAGGGTGAGGGATGAATTTTTTTTACAAGAATCATGTACGTCCAATATCATGATTGTCTTTTCAAATTTCTTTGATATGTATATGTTCAATCATTTATAACACAAAAGTTGAAATAATAGGGATGATGTTCATAGAAATGAAAAAAATCACAAATTTACAAAATTAACAGCATGCCATTGGTAAATTTGACACAAAAAATCATCAAATTTGATAAAACTTTCTTATGTTAACACCTTCTTATATTTTTTTTTATGCTAAATTTATTCAGAAATGTCCACTTCATCTTTATTGAAAGTATGAAAAAAAAGTTTAACTCTGAAATTTTTTCACGATAATAGCCCAAAAGTAGGTAACAATTTATGAAAATGAGGAAATCATCAAAATTCGGTATTTTCACAGGGCTGTAGCAAAAAAAAGAAGTGCTCCACCAAATGATTTTTTCTTCGCCGATTATTTCTTCACAGTCATATAAACACAAAAGGCAGGTTATGAAAAAAAGTTTAATTCTAAGAAATTAAGAAATAATAGCAATTTCATATCAATTGTTGGTTTTTTTTCGTTGAGATAATTTATAATGTTTTATTTTCCCAAGATACTTGGTAATGAACTGTTACAAAATTCATAACAATGTACTCTATTAATTGTACTGGCTAGTTAATGTTGGACTAAAAATCATACTTTTCTTACCAAAACTTCATAAGACAGTTTTGTAGTTAAGATTTAATCAAATGAAATGTTAAACCGGCAGATTTAATTAGCAGTGTTCGTGTTGGTTAACCTCTCCATCTTCGTAATTGTGTGTCGGCTAATTTTGCATGTTTTCTAATAGTTTGTAGCTATTCTTATTTTGACTGCAGTTTATTGCACATCAAGAATCATCTGTACAATAAACACAAAACAAAAAACCACAATAAATTATAGCGGATTGTATAAATACTATGAGAGCACACCTCATATCAATTACCACTGGCACTTTTGAAACCTTTCAAATACATCCTGCAATACCATACGAGACAGGAAGGTGAGGCTTTCAATGCAGTTTAGGCAACTAACCCGAGGAAGCCAACTGTCCAGGATTTGAACATAAGTAGGTCACTGTCCGATAGTTAGAAGTCTGCACATGCGATACCACATAGTACATGCAGTCCCTTATAAAAGTACTTGTAAAACAGCTTTAAATGTCAATGAATTCATTTGAATTTTGTGACCGAAATAACATAGAAAAACATAAACAGCTGGGATTTTTTTATGAACATATTTGATTGTTTCATGTTCGGCAACACATTTGTCAATAATAATGTTGTATAATAATTTTCTTTGTCGACATAAATTGTTCAAAAAGTACAATGTCTGTGTATATTCAAATTATGTATACGTTGTAGTAATGAATATGAACGTTTTAATTTTTACCATAGATATTTAACTGCAATGGCTAGCATACATCTGACTAAAGATGTCTTCAAAACATTTTTCAAAGACATATACCTGGGAACCTACAAGATGATACTGTTAGGAAATAAAAGAATTTTCAACAACAAAGAATAAAATTGTGAATTAAAATGGGGAATGTGCCAAAGAGACAACAACCCGACAATTGAAAAAAACAACAGCAGAAGGTCACCAATAGGTCTTCAATGTAGCGAGATATTCCCGCACCCGGATGCGTCCTTCAACTGGCCCCTAACAAATATATACTAGTTCAGTGATAATGAACGCCATACTAATATCCAAATTGTACACAAGAAACTAAAATTAAAATAATACAAGACTAACAAAGGCCAGAGGCTTCTGGCTTGGGACAGGCGCAAAAATGCGGCGGGGTTAAACATGTTTGTGAGATCTCAACTCTCCCCCTATACCTCTAGCTAATGTAGAAAAGTAAACGCATAACAATACGCACATTAAAATTCAGTTCAAGAGAAGTCCGAGTCTGATGTCAGGAGATGTAACCAAAGAAAATAAACAAAATGACAATAATACATAAATAACAACAGACAACTAGCAGTTAACTGACATGCTAGCTCCAGACTTCAATTAAACTGACTGAAAGATTATGATTTCATCATATGAACATCAGGCACAATCCTCCCCGTTAGGGGTTTAGTATCATATCATCATAACATATTTGAGAAGAACATAACCCGTGTCATGCCAACAACTGGTTTTTGAATAAATGTGTTTAGTTTCGATGCAAAGACCCTATAAGTGAATCAATATTAACGCCAAAATGTGCAATCTTTAATGACCTGACAACAGTATCGTAACTATATCCCTTCTTAATAAGTCTGTTCAAATGTTTTGTTAGTTTTTTAGGTCAATACTGACACCTGTGTGCTTTATAAAGAATATTTCCATACAAAAATGGATGTGAAATACCTGAACGTATAAGAAGAAGTATTTTATTGGTATACTTTACAAAAGAGTCCATTAACGTATGTTCCTTCTACTATTCATATATTTATATTTCTTTGAAATGACAAAGTATTGCAGTTCAGCCAGCTGAATGTCAGAAGCGATACTTTTCAAAGATCTGAACCCGTAGTAGTTTAAAAATACTTTATAGACTTTTCATATCAATTGAAGTTTTTTTTTTATTATTCAGATGATTTGTATGGCATTAACCATCATAACTTTTCTTCAACACGGTCAAGTCGTTTGATTTATCTAGCTTAAGTTTGCCTCAACCAAAGGTAATGAATTGTTTACGCTATTATTATTGCTATAACACTTTAACTAACTACAAATTTTGGTAGTGTCACTTTTACTGTTTCTGTAAAAAGAACGCCCATTGTAAAAAACCACTATAGCGTGTATATGAATACTATGAGGACCCACCTTATATTAATTACCACTGGTACTTTAAAACCTGTCAAATACATCCTGCTATTAACAATAATAACACAAAGAGGAAGATATACTTTGACTGAAATTTAGGCAACTACCCCGAAGAAGCCAACTGTCCAGGATTTGAACATAAGTAGGTCACTGTCCGATAGTTAGAAGTCTGCACATGCGATACCACATAGTACATGCAGTCCCTTATAAAAGTACTTGTAAAACAGCTTTAAATGTCAATGAATTCATTTGAATTTTGTGACCGAAATAACATAGAAAAACATAAACAGCTGGGATTTTTTATGAACATATTTGATTGTTTCATGGTCGGCAACACATTTGTCAATAATAATGTTGTATAATAATTTTCTTTGTCGACATAAATTGTTCAAAAAGTACAATGTCTGTGTATATTCAAATTATGTATACGTTGTAGTAATGAGTATGAACGTTTTAATTTTTACCATAGATATTTAACTGCAATGGCTAGCATACATCTGACTAAAGATGTCTTCAAAACATTTTTCAAAGACATATACCTGGTAACCTACAAGATGATACTGTTAGGAAATAAAAGAATTTTCAACAACAAAGAATAAAATTGAGAATGAAAATGGGGAATGTGCCAAAGAGACAACAACCCGACCATAGAAAAAAACAAAAGCAGAAGGTCACCAATAGGTCTTCAATGTAGCGAGATATTCCCGCACCCGGAAGCGTCCTTCAACTGGCCCCTAAACAAATATATACTAGTTCAGTGATAATGAACGCCATACTAATATCCAAATTGTACACAAGAAACTAAAATTAAAATAATACAAGACTAACAAAGGCCAGAGGCTCCAGGCTTGGGACAGGCGCAAAAATGCGGCGGGGTTAAACATGTTTGTGAGATCTCAACCCTCTCCCTATACCTCTAGCCAATGTAGAAAAGTAAACGCATAACAATACGCACATTAAAATTCAGTTCAAGAGAAGTCCGAGTCTGATGTCAGAGGATGTAACCAAAGAAAATAAACAAAATGACAATAATACATAAATAACAACAGACAACTAGCAGTTAACTGACATGCTAGCTCCAGACTTCAATTAAACTGACTGAAAGATTATGATTTCATCATATGAACATCAGGCACAATCCTCCCCGTTAGGGGTTTAGTATCATACCATCATAACATATTTGAGAAGAACATAACCCGTGTCATGCCAACAACTGGTTTTTGAATAAATGTGTTTAGTTCCGATGCAAAGACCCTATAAGTGAATCAATATTAACGCCAAAATGTGCAATCTTTAATGACCTGACAACAGTATCGTAACTATATCCCTTCTTAATAAGTCTGTTCAAAGGTTTTGTTAGTTTTTGAGGTCAATACTGACACCTTTGTGCTTTATAAAGAATATTTCCATAAAAAATTGGATGTGAAATACCTGAACGTATAAGAAGAAGTATTTCATTGGTATACTTTACAAATGTGTCCATTAACGTATGTTCCTTCTACTATTCATATATTTATATTTCTTTGAAATGACAAAGTATTGCAATTCAGCCAGCTGAATGTCAGAAGCGATACTTTTCAAAGATCTGAACCCGTAGTAGTTTAAAAATACTTTATAGACTTTTCATATCAATTGAAGTTTTTTTTTATTATTCAGATGATTTGTATGGCATTAACCATCATAACTTTTCTTCAACACGGTCAAGTCGTTTGATTTATCTAGGTTATGTTTGCCTCAACCAAAGGTAATGAATTGTTTACGCTATTATTATTGCTATAACACTCTAACTAAGTACAAATTTTGGTATTGTCACTTTTACTGTTTCTGTAAAAAGAACGCCCATTGCAAAAAACCACTATAGCGTGTATATGAATACTATGAGGACACACCTTATATTAATTACCACTGGTACTTTAAAACCTGTCAAATGCATCCTGCTATTAACAATAATAACACAAAGAGGAAGATATACCTTGACTGCAATTTAGGCAACTACCCCGAATAAACAACTGTCCAGGATTTGAACATATCTTGGTCAATGTCCGACATTAAAATGTCCGATACCGTATAGGACACGAAAAGCCTTACAAAAGTACTTGTAAACTTTCATAACAGTTAATGAATTAATATGAATTTTGTCACGTAAGTAACAAAGAACAAATATTTATAGCTTAGATGTTTTACATAATCATAGTCGATTTATTTCATGTTCTGTAACAAGTTTGCTGATAATGACGTCGACTGTTACTTGTTTTTGTCTACATTATTTGATGAACTAGTACAATTTCTTGTGTTCGTTATAATGATATATATGTAACAATAGTAATGGAAATGGAATTGGCGTTTTAATTCTGACCAGTAATATCTAAAAAAAAAAAATGCTAGTCTACAGCTGACGAAATATTTTTTCATTTTTTTTTTCTAAATCAAATCGAAAAAGAAACATTTTCCTGTGAAACTACAACATTTCTCGTGCAATATATTCAAAAATACTTACGCGTAAAAAATTCAATGATCTTACTTTCTCTTTCACTAAAAACTTAATTAAAAAAAGTTGTATCACTGTTTGTTCGTGTAATCGTCTAGTATTTAACCTAGCTGTGACGTGATCACCAGTTTACCAAAAAAATGCTTCGGGATGTCTTAAATTTGAAGTTAGGGGATATATTTTTGCTCTCTGTAGACTGCTTCACTATGATTTTGAGATGGAGAACATGACAAAAGCGCTGTTGTGGTTTCATTTTGGGTTGTTGTACATGTACATTAATTGTCGTTAAAACAATTTATTCATTTTAGTCCGGCCGATCGGTGAAAAAAATGCTCAAAGAATGAGGAAAGCACCAATTTTTGCTTGATAGTACATTTTTGTGTACTTAGCAATTTTAGCTATGGACCCACCCTCAAAATTCAAAATGGCGGCTTATTTCAAGATGGCTGCCGTACGTTCTAAAATATTTTCCAATATTGCACAAACCAGTGGATTTGATGCTAGAAGCACAAAAATCAATATATTTGTATGACTTGGTGTACTTAGCAAGATTTTGTTTTGATCTATCTTTGAAATAAAAAATGGCGGCTATTTTCAAAATGGCCGCCTTGAAAAATAAGCAAATATTCATTATTGAGAATTGACCTGAAAATAAGCATTTTATTGATGTAAAGTGTCATTTATAGTATCTGTCCCAGTTCTGACCTTTTTGATTTTGCCTTCCTTGTCATTTCATACACAAAGTAGTTGCTTTCATAAAAAGCTGCAGTAGTAGCTTTCATTAAAAGCTGCACTGTTTGTTGTCTTGGGTCATACATAAAAGCTGTGGTTTGGGATTTATCTGCCTTAAGATATTATTCAGTGCCTATCTTATTTCTTGGGTCGCAATATTTTGCTATTTGAGATATTAAACAGTGAATTGAGAATCATTTAAACACATATCAGTGAAATGGCAGGAATTGAGGACAACACGGACAAGAACATTAAAATGGCAGAAGCTGAATCACTTGGGGATATTGAGAAACCCAAAGCTGAAGACGTTTTAACAGAGGACAGCTCAGAAATTACTATTAAACTATTGTACGAGGAATGTTTAGTAGATAGAAAATCTAATGCTTAAAGAACAGTTGAGATTTAACGCAATATAAAACAGAGCGAAGCGCGAATTGATAAAATATGTGTTGGTCTCATTACGTTTTAATTTGAACAGAAAGAGGCACTGAATATTAATAACGAACAGATGAAATCAATATCTCGGCAACTTCAGCAGTCTGAAGACATGATAGACCACAAGGCTAGTACTAATTGCTTGGCGGAATTGATGGTAAGACCAATACGATATTCAATGTTGTGGTGAGATGAATGGACAAGCTGACAACAACTGAGGAAGGAGACACAGTTCAATTATAAGTGCATTTGAACAGCAGGGTACCTTCCAACAACTGGCATCTGTTGTAAATGAATTATTTGACAATCGAAATAATGAAGTTAAGATTCCTGCAATGGACACACCATCTAAGCCTAAATGTGACCTTAGCCAGTACAACGCAAGTTTACAAAAAGTACACAACAAAATCCATGCCTTGGGTCTTTCCCCAATTGTAGTTCGCATGAACCATCAACCGCACCAACTCTGTTGAAGGTGTCTTCACCATAAGTCAAAAGTTCTATGTCAGGGCCCTTGGTCCTGCATAAGACAGTTCAAATTATTCAACAACAATCTCTATTTAAGAAAATACTATAAACCTCTAGTACTAATCAAGGATACCAGCAAAAAGGCTTATGTGTCTTCTTACGCACACTTACCATCTACTATGAGTCAATAATATTTAGTTAAGAGCAGCACACCATTACAAAAACAATTGGCTGCAAGTGGATTCTATCAAGCTTCTCCAATGCTGAATGCAGTGCCTTTACTTACGGTATCATCCCCGTCGAGTCAAACGGCAAATCCCACATTTATCACTCCAATTATGACAACTTCGTCAGCTCCTGGAGCTCTAATAGGCTTCCCATAACAGCAAGCTGACTCCACTGACCGATCCAGGAAAGGGCAGAGGAAATCAAAAGAGTGTTGCAACACCTCTTCTTCAGACTCCTCATTGGAGAGAGAATATACCCGATGGCAAGAAAATCTTGGTGCAAGGGACCGGAGCCGAAGCCCTCCTTCCAAAAATTCAAAAACTCAATTGAAGAGGATCCATGACTTGGGCGGCGTTCATTTTCCAATTTGAACGAACTGTCGGTAGATGACAATGGTAAAACAGGAAAAATGTGTGTAGGCCCCAGATTGCCAGGCTGATGTTGGCTTTGAGAACGCTGGCAAGGTAAACACAGATGATGATTCCAAGGCCTTAAAAAAGCATTCATTTGAAGCAGCGCTTCAGCAAGAAAGATCAGACCAGATTGGAACTATAACAATCCGTCGAGGATGTAAAGACATAGATTCTGTAACACATGTTATAGAGAGGAACTCAGAAACATTAAACAAGGCGTTAAAACAACTGAAAACCTTAATAGCAAACCAGATGGCGATATTTGGATCAAAAAGTGACCAATTATGACCATCGACAAGTCTACTTTGCTGATGACGCAATATCACCGATCGACAAAAGAAATATGAGCAGTCCTTTGGATAATGAGGTGCATAACTTCACACAAATTGTCACAAAACTAGCTGATGTTATGCTTTCAACTAATCAGCATAACCGTGGATTGGCCGATTAATAGAACCTTGGTTCTTCTGATCCAGTAATCATGGAAGATCACCAGTTAAGTGGAAGATCACCTGATCAATATACACGTGGAAGATCTCCTGAACAATACAATCGCGGTAGATCGCAAGATAGAAATACACCCAACCTTAATGCCTATCGATCAGCAACACCCCCACTAAGCTAGAGATCATATGGCCCCTAAAGACAACGGTTAGCATCTCCACGGACAAACTCCAGAAATCCCGTTTATTTCAGACAACGTTCACCTTCACCAGGATACGGAGCAAATCAAAGTGCAACCCCAACAATAGAGTCTTAAAACAGCAAAGGGTCGGGCCAGTAGGCCAACGCACGATTCCAAAGTCTATTGGCCATGAAACATCACCTCACCACAAAATCGATCAGATGCCAACGTCCTCGTCAGATATTGTCATCAGACGAACCATGTGAAAGAGTTTAGCAGTAAGAGGTACTATACATGACCAGAATGTGAGCATGATTGTTGACACTGCTGCAATGATAACATTAGTAAATGAGAAATTAATTCCGGCAACAAATTTGAGATTTGGAGAACGTAGCGCTACGTGGTTTGGTTAACAGCTTGTTATTGGGAAGATTATAAAGAACGACTCTCGACATTAATAGAGTACACATACAATGGGATGTGTGCAAAGAGCCATTAACAGACGATGTTATACGTAGGGTAGATATTTTGGACACACTGAGCGCAGTGATAAACCTAAGTACTCCCACAGTTACCATCAACAATAAAGTGATAAATGCGGCATTTGTTAACAATGAAAACGAGATTTCAACTCAGCAAGTTTGCATAAAACGAACCATCACAGTTCCGCCAAACTCAAAAATGACTGTTACCATTAAAACTAATAAAAGTGCTGACCAGGAGTGCATTCTAGGACCATGCTCGCTGAATAGTTGCGAATTTGTTTCGCACGTAGTTGGAAAAGGAAATAGTTGCCCCTTAACCGTTTTAAGTGAAGGCAATCGTCTAATCCCCCTGAAGAAAGGTACACCTATTGATTACATAGAATAATTTGACGATGCAGTGCGTACGGCAGATGAAAACTCGATAAATGACTCAAGACGTGGCATTGAAGAGACACGAGACAGGTGCACTCGGCACTGCCTCAAAGTTCAGATGAGTTACCTACTATTCAACCTAATTTAACCGACATATACTAACTTTCAATCGACTCGTTTAAACCTATTTCATTCCAACCATTCAAACTTAAAGCGTTTAAAGAACAATTACAATAACATGTAACATATTGATTAACATTTTGAATTTCTCTTTTTGTTTTTGTATATGCAGCCATATTTGCAAATGTTTGTGTTATAGAAATAACCAAATAAATTTTTTCTATATTTTAAAATTAATTGATAACAAATTTAAAAACATGAAGTCCATTTTTAAAGAATCATTACTTTAATTTCCGAAATTATATAGAATACCTATAGGACAATCTTGATATTTATACCGTTTTTCCGCCATCTTGAAAATGGCAGCCATATTGGATTTTTCAGAGTGGGTCCATAGCTGAAATCAAAGGGTGTATAATCAAGAACTACTATGCAAAGTTCCATGCTTTCCTCATCAAGTGAGCAATTCTGCTCTATATCTGCACCAATCGGCCGGACTATTTTTACATTTTATGTAGGAAAGTGAAGTTCATACTATTTATAAATCATTAATTTTCTCAGCAAGAAAGATGTATATGTTGTGTACACTTTATATACGTGTCTTTTTCAAATGCAGCAACGTTTGTAACGTTCATTTCCTTTGGATAACCTCACCAATTCCAATAACATCAATTCCCAATTAATGGTATGAACATACGCGTAAGTGCAGACGATGCATGGCAAATTTCAAATGTGTGATTTGACGTTGTTTTCTGTAAGTTACATTAGAATGGAGATAGCAATTATATTGTTTTTAAAGCTCCGACGGCATCAAAGTGTGGTTGTAAGGTCGCAAATATACTGGCTGAGCTGAATTAAACTTAATTTGCTATCATCAAATCGCCCATTGATACCGTCGGAGCTTAACATACAAGAAAGTTATCTTCTAAATGGTCAATTTAATATGTTTGTATTCCTCTGAAATGATAAAGTACTACAGAAGAGTCATCTGAGTTTCAGCAGCGATACTTGATATTGATTACAATATTTCTTTATTTTTCCAAGATAATTTGTAATAAACTGTAATAACAATATACACTATTATTTGTACTGGCTAGAAATTTTTACACTAAAAATCATACTTTTTTACCAAAACCTCATCAAGCAGTATTGTTTGTGAATATTTTCTCAAATGAAATGTTTAACCAGTAGATTTCAAATAGCAGTACTCAATCATTTTGGTTAACCTGTGCTTCTTCGTAATTCCATTTTTGGCGATTTTGCAGCATGTGTTCTGACAGTTTTTAGTAGCCTATTCTTGTTTTGATTCAGTTTATTGCGCATCAGGATTCATCCGTACAACAAACACATAAAAACACAATAGTGGGATGTATAAATACTATGAAAGCACACCTTATATCAATAACCACTGGTACTTTTAAAACCTTTCAAATACATCCTGCTACTAACAATATTACAACGGACAAGGAGATATAAATTGACTGCCATTGAGGCAACTGTCAGAATAAAGCAACTGTCCAGGATTTGAACATGCCAAGGTTACTGTCCAGACAGTTCAAAGTCTTTGCATGCGATACTTCATAGTTCATGCAGTCCTTTATAAAAGTACTCGTAAAATATAATAAAATGTCAATGAATTCATTTGAATATTGTGACAGAAATAACATAGAAAAATATATACAGCTGGAATTTTTTTAAATGAACATTTTAGATTTGTTTCATGTTCTGCAACACATTAGTCAATAATAACGTTGTACATTAATTTTCTGTGTCAACATAATTTGTTGAAAAATTACAATGTCTAGTATATATTCAAATTATGTATATGTTGTAGTAATGAATATTCGCGTTTTACCTTTGACCAGAGAGACTTCACTGCAAAGGAAGCCGAAAAAGAAATATATCCTTAGAAAACTACAAGATTTCTAGCACAAAAAAAATAATTGGAAAAACGTACGTGTAAATAGTACATTCTTTCTTTTCATTTTTATGGGAAATTTCTTATATATACCAGTTGAATATGTAAAGTTTCCAAGAGCAATAATAATCAAATCTTTTCATTGGAAATTATGCATTTTCGTTAAAACATATTCTTTCAGTTTACTCTTTTTCATGAAAAAATTATATATGCTGTAAAAAATTTCTTTTGTATCACTAATTGGTCGTGTTCTTGCCTCAAATTCAACTTTAAAAGTTGGCACACTGCTGTGGCGTAATCGTCAGTTTACAAAAAAATCGCTCAAATAGATTATACGGGAAGTCTTAAATTTGAAATAAGGGGATAGATGTTTGCATTCTGTTGCCTGCTTCACTATGACTTTGAGATGAAGAACAGCCTGTTCCTTGGTTGGGATTTTTAGGGGTGTTTTTTGGTACATGTACTGATTATAAATCCATGAATTTCTTTCAATAAGTAACGTTGATTACTGCTAAAAACAAATATATGCAGTTATCTTACACTGTTTATAGGAAAGTGAAAATTATATTGTTTGGAAATCAACAATTTTTACAGCAACAAAGAAGTGTTTAATTGGAATACTTTAGACAAAAGTCGATTAAAAAATGTTTGTTTTACTATTCATATGTTTGTATTCCCATGAAAGGACAATGTATTGCAGTACAGTTAGCTACATTTAAGAAGCTATACTTAGTAAAGATTTGAATCCTCATAGTTTAAAAAATACATAATAGAAATTTCATATCAATTGTTTTTTTTAAATTCAATTGATTTGTATTGCTAAAATTGTCATATATTTCCTTCAACACGGTCAAATCGTTTAAATTATCTAGCTTAATTTTGCCTCAACCAAATGTATGAATTTTATACGCAATGCTTATTGCCACAAAATTCAGATCAAGGACAAATTTGGGAAGTGTCACGTTTATTGTTCTTCAGTTCAATCCCCTTGTAACTTGATATGATATGCAAGCATGACATCATCTAAGTCCAATGGAAACATTCCTTATTCATTTAATTTGATGTGGGTGGTTGTATTTGAAATTTATGAAATTGCATTTAAACTTTGAATTCTTTAAATACTGAGGTTTTTCAACATCAGAAATAGATTACCTTATTTGTACTTGGCAAATTCGTAGTCCTCCTCTTCAACTTCATTTCGCCTTTTAAACATTTTTTCATTCGAGCTTCACTGATGAGTCTTTAATAGACGAAACGCGCGTCTGGCGTAAAAATAAAATGTTAATCCTGGTATCTATGATGAGTTTATTTACAACCACTTGGTCGATGCCACTGCTGGTGGAGATTTATTTCCCCGAGGGTAACACAAGACCAGTATTCCGCACTTCTGTGTTGACTAGAGTTATCATTCATATGTTTATAAGTATAAATTAACTGTTAACAAAACTTTGAACTTTTGAAATACTAAGGCTTTTTCTACCTCATGAATAGATTACCGTAGTTGTATTTGGCATAACTTTTAGGAACTTTTGGTCCTCAATGCTTTTCAACTTCTTTTGGCCTTGTAAACATTTTTTTGATTCGAGCGTCACTGATGAGTCTTTAGTAGACGAAACGCGCGTCTGGCGTTAACATAAAATTTTAATCTTGGTAACTATGGTGAGTTTATTTGGGGAGTAGTGTTCTAATTTATTTGAATACGACCGCAAACCTTTTTTGTATGAATAATTGTATTATAAATACGTCATTCGGAGACACATTTGGTTTCCGGACAATAAGTTAAGTTTAAGTGAATATATCTCTGTGGAATTTTACGTCGTGAAAGCCCGAGCTATGCTCTTTGATTTGACGCCTTTCTTGTGTCGTAGATAGGTGTGAAAGTGAAAACCAATAAATTAGCTACTTCAGTACTTAATTGATAGATGATGTTTGGCTACTCCACTCTTTTCATATAATTAAGACTTTTTCATATATTGCGTAGGTAAGATGTAACCTTGTTCAATATTGTTTGGGTTTTATATGGTATGTTATGCAGGAGTGAAGTACTAAAATGTAAAAAAAAACATTGGTTGATACTAACACAACCGGGAACACAAAAAAAGATGACAAGCGAAGACATTATGGCAACTTTATTGACTTTTTCATATGTTTCGGATAATTTTCCCAACCTATTCACAAAAAAAAGTCAAATTCAATTCAATATAACAGATATATTAACGAGCTTTAAACACTTTATGTTATTAAGAGCCATTCTCTGTAAGCTTCAAAATTTCTGATATAGGGTGGGAAAGTGAGGACCTCAAATTTCAATGAAACTTGGTAGTTAATACTCATATGTCACCCTTGTTTGAAATTTGGTATAATATTGATACACAGAGTTGCGGTTGCCATGGTTACCATACATCATCAAATAAGGCTTCTACAAGAGTCTTTCAATCAGTGAAATTACTGTTTTCTTTGCATATAAAACATAAAGCAAACTGTTCTGAGGTCATATTCTTTATTTGTCATCATGAAGACAATGATCTAAGCATATAATAACAATATATAACATAATAAAAAAAAAAGTTCCTATCACAGTTTTTTGAAGCTGCCAAAACCCATGATTTTGACTTTTTGGGTATTTCTTGAAAATTGTGTTTTTTACCAATTTTAATAATAGACTGTGACAAAATGCACCGACAGATGTTTTTAAAATAACACACACATACAACAATACCGTAAGTAATTCGATCTTTAAAACAACGCGTGATCATTGGGGAATTACAAAAAGACTATTATACCTGTTCTGAGCTCCGCCATGTTGTGATCACCTTAACTGCAATAACGATGATCAGTTTAACACAAGTGATACAAGTATGGTTTGTTTATTTTAAGTGATTGTAATATTGAATATCTAAAAATAGAAAATATAACAGAGAAGTCATGAGATGAAATTTAGATAACGAAGTCCTGTCAAATAACCAGAGGAGTGTGTGTGTTAATATTGATATTGAAAATTGAAACTCTTTGTTTGATTCGATTCAAGCATCTATGTTGTTCAAAAGACGTGAACAAATATTTGTATCTAGGGTAAGTTGGCTTGTTCATTAAATATTCTTCTCAAAATCATTATTCTTAATGTAAAGAACTATATAATAAACTTTCATATTTTTCAATACAGTACCGAAAAGATGAATTGAAAAAATAAAAACAAAAATACAAAATTCAAAGTTAAACAGTCTGTTACTATTGTCAAAATGAAGTGTTACTCTATTTAAACCAACATAACAAATAATAAAGAACTGTTCTTTTTGCGAAATCATCGGAGGACATGTTTAGATGTTTTCAGTCATAACTCATGAAACATGAAATAAATGTGCTTTAACTAATAAAAAAAAACCAAAGATAAAGTTTAAAGTTAGTACTTACTGCCAGAATAAAAAAAAAGTGACGGAGATGAAACAGTATTCTTAAATCATAAATTAAAATTCTCATATAGTATATTGATTAATATTTACGTAGATAAACACCGAATTATCATTTATTTCTCAATGCGTTATATATAGATTCCATAACTACAAAAAGTGTATTACGATATTTCTCCCCTCGAGACATTTAAAATTTAATATTTAAAGTGCGAGGCTTACCAGGCTTTTCAAATAATTAAAATTTAACTGTAGATAGTGGAGAAATATCGTAATACACTAGTTACAGGGGTGGAATCTGTTTCTGTAATTATTCTTATCCTTCCTTTTCAAAGATTTGAGGAAAGTTTTGAATTTTTGATGTGACGTCATCAGACATGGTTGCCTTTCATCATGACGTCACAATTAAATTTCGACCAATCATTTGCCGATAATAGATTTTTCACTAGTGAGGAGAAATATTTTTCTCACACCGATCAGGAAATGTGAAAATAGAACAAAAATTAGAGAAAGCAATATAAACATTTATTATTTTCATCAAGTATCTTTATTAGAAATGTACAATATCGTTTAAAATATGAGATTTATATTTTATTACCCTTTTAACTACGTGACAAGGTTACTCTTGATATCAAAAATTGAAATTCCTGTAACATGTTTATTAGAGAAGCAAGCAAAATTAGTGGTAAGTGGTAATGACAAAACATAGCGCTATTGTATTTCTGAAAAGTTAAATTTATAATATATGATAACATTGCTTAGTAGATATAATTGATAATTTACAGCCAGTATGACCACAAACTCATTGAACAGTGAAATTGATAACGAGCAAAATGAACATGGATTGAAGAAAATAACGTACTTGGAAAAATATGGAGTCAAATGTTTTCCTTACCCAGGAAGACGCAGATTCACACCGTTAGTTTACCAATCTGAAGACGGAGGTATCATTATCTCAAATGACGTTTTTGGACTCTCAATCAGACAGTTTGACCGAGTCTTTAAAGCTTGTTTAGTCAGAAGGAAAGCACGAGAACAGTACATACTGAATCTAAGATATCCATACAAAACTTCAGATGAATATCTGGAGTACTTAGAGAAATGTACAGATTGCAATAAAGGTAATAACATAGTTATACATGTAACCCATTGACAATAACTGTTGTGTACCAGATATTTATTATGCTTCATAGATGAAATATCAATTAAGAAAAACTCTTCTTCGAAAAACATCTCCTACTAGTTGTTTGAAATCGATAACCATTACCCAAAGATAAGAGAGCTGGAATTACATTATATGTTAACAAAGCGGAAGTATTAGATACAGATATATAATGTAAGATAACACTTTTAACACAATTCACGAGTTTGTGAACGAGAGTTCACTACAGATAGTTTAACTGGAATTAATACTCCTTTAGTCAATTGGTCTATTTCGCATAAATATATTTTGAAAATTTTGGTAATATTTGTTTTCTCTGAAATTTCATTGCTGCATATAAAACATGTTTGATGTAATATTGAATAAATGTTCTTGTTTTTATATAGAAAACAGGCGCTGGAATACAGATGATTTGAAGGGAAAATACTTGTATGAATGTTTAGTGAATACAGTTGGTACTGAAATAGACATACGTAAAAAACAACAGCTATTTATTATGAAAGATATGGTAAATAATACAAATGTGTCGGGTGCATCAATTATATCGAGTGGAAGTTCAGCCGAAGGGCTTGATTTACCAGGTAGTGACAGAGATGAAATGTACGTCATCAAAGACGTAGACGTAATACGCGATGTAAGGAATATAAAACACCCAGTACAACGGACAACACTGCTTATGGAGACTGATAATAATCATTCTGGATTTACTAGACTTCAATTGGTAGCAGGAGGGGATGGAGATACTCGCTTTATAAAATTGAAACATTTCGAAAGTACTAAAAACGGTTTATATTTATCAGTCAACGAATTTGTAAATAATATAAATCGTCCATTGGCATATCTCCAACTATCATCACATGGTCCCTGTTTATCTGATAAAAATCAAATCTTGGATAGTGTATTCTGTCTTCGTAGTAAATGTTTACCTTTCAATGCAATGGCATGGGCTTCACGTCATCGACAGCAGTGGCCCCCTAATTCCGCTATTGATAAGATTATAAAATATGGTTGTTTGTTAGTACCTATTGGACCAAGGACTATGCCAGAGTGTAATGTTTTATGGAGAGTATCTTTTTCTGTGGCTGAAAAACAACTTGTGTATTCGTTTAACTACATCCAACTGTTATGTTACGGTCTCCTCAAACTAATGTTAAAGCAAAGAATTAACAAACACAAACATGTTGAAGGTTTGCTGTGTTCATACTTTCTGAAGACAGCTTTATTCTGGGTCTCAGAAGAAGAGGATATTGAAACATTTCAATTTCCTAAATTGTTTTATTGTTTTACAAAATGCATAAAGAAATTGATTCTATGGGTAAACAAATGTTTCTGTCCTAACTATTTTATACCTGAACACAACATGTTCCAAGGCAAGATCTGTCCGGATAACAATCTAATACTAATTCAAGTTTTGAATACCTTAGACATTGATGATATTGATGGTTTGATAAGGAATGTGTATTTCCAAGACAATGAAAAGAATCTGTTATTAGATACAATAAAGGACTCTTCCTTCATTATGATAGACTTCTCGTTTTACAGAATATGTGACTTGGCTCCTATAACAGACATGTCCAGTTGTATCAAAGCACTGCTGCTCACACAATTTTTAATTAATTCCAAATCATCTATATTTATTAACGATGTGTGTAAATACTTTTATGCTGACATGAGTCAAAATGCAGCACAATTACTACCAACACCAAATATAACGACAGAACGATACAACAAACACAAACGTTATCATAAACATTTACAGGACGGTACTGACACAGATGCTGTATCAGGTTGGCTGTTATACGCGTCGTTTTATTATGTGACAGGACAATTTAATGTGGTACTTAGCTTGATAGATTATGTCTTGTCTAGATGTTCATCTGATATGATAATATTAGGTAATGGAAACCATACTGAAGGACAGATAAATAATTACAGGCATCATGTCCATTCTACAATGTCACTGAATGATAAGATGAGAATAGCTACTATAAGACCTGTTGTGTACCTTCAGAACTCATCATTAATACCAGGGGAGCTACAACTGGAGGTCAAAGGCCAAGATATTACTTTGCCTTCTAATTTTATGTCTCACTGTCTTAGATTTTTATGTTATCATCATCTTAATGACATATTTAACCGGGAAAAGTCTTTATGTGATTTATACTCAACAGTAAAAAATATGAATTATACTATGCCATGTTTGTTATCTTATTCAAGAACAATCTTAGGAGTATGCTATGAGATATCCGGGGATAAGGATGCAGCCTATCAGTGCTATAATGACGCTCTAAACTGTGATGGTTTTATTTGTCTTTCAGCATTAAGAAGAAAATCCATGTTATGTTCCTCCTCATAAGCAAGGAATTGAAAAGTTTTAGGGGTTTAATTATTTGTCATCATCAACAGAAAAAGCAGTATGCTATTTAATTTCAGTCAATCGGGAAATTAATGTGTAATTAAAGAATGGTTCTTTATTCTACAGCATGTATGACACTTGATGACACTATATTGGTGTTATTATTAAGCATCAACAGTTTTTTGTTGTTGTTAGTCTGTTATATAGCATCAATCAAAAATGAGCATAAATGTGTAAATATAGGATGTAATTCTTTTTCGGAACATATATGACACTAAATGTCAAGATAACCATATTGTAGGCCCAGGTTAGGGGAGGGTTGGAATCCCGCTAACATGTTAAACCCCGCCACATTATTTATGTATGTGCCTGTCCCAAGTCAGGAGTCTGTAAATTTAGTGGTTGTCGTTTGTTTATGTGTTACATATTTGTTGTTCGTTCATTTTTTTACATAAATAAGGCCGTTAGTTTTCACGTTTGAATTGTTTTACATTGTCTTATCGGGGTGTTTTGTAGCTGACTATGTGGTATGTGCTTTGCTCATTGTTGAAGGCCGTACGGTGACCTATAGTTGTTAATGTTTGTGTCATTTTAGTCTTTTGTGGATAGTTCACTCATTGGCAATAATACCAAATCTTCTTTTTTATACTTATCGGGTACTTACATAACTGATCATCAATATTAAAAGATGACTGTTAACAGTGATAGACAGAAACCATTATAAGTGCTGATGCAACTCTCTCTGCTATAGACATTTTTTTAATCATCAAATTAATGATATAAAGAACAAAACACATTTGCTTCATGTCTGTAATCTTTTGGATATAATATCAAAGACTCATCGGCTAAGAGTTTGAGTGATGTTTTTTAGAAGGAAGATTATCTTCTTTCTGACTGTGGAATTGTTTTAGCAAGCCGAGCAAGAAAAGGAAATCTTCAACGTTGCTTTTAGCGTTGATATTGTGTGGTTTAGGGATATTCGACTAACATTTGCTATTATACAACACATCAACTAATTCTTTTGAAGGAATTGTCATATAGTTAAACATTGTGCATCTTATAATTCTCCATTTATCTTGTGATGTTTATTTGAGTGAACACACTTATTTGATAGTTACATGTAGTATTCTGTTAATATTTCAAAATATAATATTTTTTCTGATAACTTTAAAAATATATTTTGTTTCCTAAATTAATTATTGTGTCATTATTCTGTTCCAGCGTTTTGCATTTGCAGAAATAAAACATGCATTTGTGTTAATACAAACTATTTCATTCTCATCAATTCACAGGTAAACAGAAACCCAGAAAAAAACCATAAGTTAAATGGAATTTTGGGGAATTTTATGCAACGGTCGTAAATGTTATGTTTAATCCTGACTACTTCAACGTACCTACTACACAAATGAACACTTGGTTTTGTTTAATCAATCATTTATCAGAAAGCAAACGTAACATAAAATGTGTACATACTCGGAGAACAAAAAGTAACAGAATGAGATAACAAATGTTCGTATCCAACAGTTTTCATATAGAAGACATGTTTATAAGTTATCCTATATCATGTATATGGACTGTTATGGTCATGCGTTTGAAATTATTTAAATACGATGTAATTCTTGCTGAAAACTGAGCATCTTAACCTCCTACAATTGTTAGTCTTAAAGGATACCGACGCTGATATGCAAATTTGCAGTTCTGACAAAAACGGATACAAAATTTATTCCTAATTCAATCAAAGATCATCCCAGCCAGTATGTATTATATTCCAACGTATTGCATTTGTAGAAATAAAAACTGCATTTGTGCTAATACAATCTATTTCAATTTCGCCAATTCACAAGCACAATTAAGCAGAATCTGAGAAATAAATTAGTTGTATGGAATTTTCTAGAATTGTATGCGACTGTCATAAAAAAGAGAGGTTTAACTAGCTATTAAACCAGGGTTAATACTTTCTACCTCAACAAACCTGCTAAACGAATGGACATTAGGTTTTGTTTAATCAATCTTTATCGGAAACAAAACGTTACTTTTATACATGTTATAGCTGTACAAACTCTGAGAACAAATCGAGTGAACTAACAAATGTTCGTACACAACAGATTTCAAATATAAGACATGTTCTAACTGTTTTTCATGCGTTCTAAACTATTGAAATAAGATGTAGTTCATGCTGAAAACCGAATACTTATCATCTGAACCTCTTACGATTGTTATTCATATTGGATACCGAAATTAAAATGTGATCATGCAATGCTGTCAAAAAGAATGAATACACGAAACAATCCCGCATAAGTCCCTTGACACCCAAGGATTTTGCCAGCCAGTATGTAACTTTTTATGATGTAAATTTTACATCGACGTCCTTATAATAACGTAAGAAAGACCATTACTATAGAATAAAATGCAATCAATATTGCTGACATTCCTTGGAAATAATAAGATTCTAGTAAGGAAAATATAATTTACAACCTATACATGTAGTGAATTCTGTAGTATTATAAGCGTTATACTCTTAGTCAAAGTCAACTTTAAAGTGTGAGGACAAATGATGGTTGAAGTACATAGAGGTATTTAGAGATGTTGTGAATAAAAATGTAAGGTTGATCCAAATTGAAAAGACACGTACATATTGGTGCAGTCATAACCTGAACAGATAGTTAACTTGATGACCAGACTTTATAAATGGTGAAAATAAACATTGGGCAGTATTTCTCCCTGCTCCTTCCTGTCCAATAACATAAAATATGTTAACTTACAAAACAGAATTGGTCTAGGACTGCTTTTATGAATGCACACAAAATTTATTTGGTGAAAGATATAACATTAATGATAAACCTGGACACTTTTCTGATTTATTTATTTTATCGTTGATTTTCCTTTTTGGATGGTGATGTTCATTTGGCACCGTCTTACGATGTTTATATATCCCAACTCGTTCGCTATGGTCGTGCGTGAAGTGATTTTTTGGATTTCTATTAGCGTATTCAAAGTTTTACTAGTAAATCGTTCAGTCCAGGATTTTGGTACCACAAGTTACTGAAAACCTTTACTTAGTTCTTCGATGATATAGAAGATTTGGTTTTGAAGTTTTGTTGCATCTGGTCACAAGCCGAAACCGATGGAAACTATAACTGTAAGAAAATATCAACGGAATAACGTAAACACTGAACTGCTACGAACTATTTGATAATCCTTCAAGTTAAGTTATTTCAAATGGTGAACTATTCAACACTGTAATTAAATCTTTAAGAATTACTTTTTATTAGTACCATAGTGATTTTTTAATTTTTTATTGACTTTGAAATGTAAATGTCATTTCGGGACCTTTTATAAGTGAGAATTTGATATGGGGCTTTGTTCAATGTTGAAGGTAGTACGATGCAATATAGTTGTTAATTTCTGAGTAATTTGGTCTCTTGTGGAGAGTTGTATCATTGGCAATCATACCACATAATAACATCTTATTGGTTATATTTGTCACCACCAGTCCTGTACAAAAAACTATTTTTTTATCATATCTTCCTTGATAAGAAGTAATTGATCTGGACTATTCTTTCCACACCAGATATGTTGTAATAAAAGTAAAAATTGGTCTGATCTGCTTCATCATACATTTAACACGATCCAAGGTTAACTCCTTAATATTCCAACGATATATAAGACTTAAATTTAAACTTTGCTCTAGAGAGGGACTTAAAAAGCTTCCATTTTAGAAAATTATTTATTGTTAAGCTTAAAAATATTTTAATTCACCGCTTATTGTATATTTATTTAAATAAAACTCAGAAAAAGTTTTCTTTAAAGTGAAGTAGAAGAAATAAGTAGAAAAGTAAGAAACAGCTCTACTAACGTTCATTGTAGGGCACAATATCGAGGCAATGTTTTCATAAAATATGTTTTTGAGAGTCAATCAAATCAGAATATTTCATTATTCGAATATTTCACAAACCAAGACATTAAAAGAATTAAAAGTACACATCAGGTGAAAGGTATATGTGCAGCTTCGCATAATACGTGTAATACCACATATTTGTTTTTCTTTTTAGTCTTTATAAAATTTGCAATTTTCAAAAAAAAAATGTGCTGAATTTTTCTTTCTTTCAAACAAAGAAATGGTAGGCATGAGTAACGTTTTATCCTGCTCAGGACTATATAAAAAAAAATACATAACATTCCATTGAATGGAAGAAAATATATATCACTGGAAGTTCAGCATTTGTTAAAGCATGAACATTTACTAATACACTTTTTTCTGTGTATTACCTTTAGATACCCTGTTACCTGAAGTTTCCAAAATAGTCTATAGAAATACCACGTTTTAGAAGGATAAATCATGTCAATCTTTTTTCAGAATGAGTATTTTGTGACGGTATATGTGGTAAGTGATGCATATTTTAAATTCTTTGTTGTCGTATAACCCCGATGTTATCTATGTTATCAGGATTGATATAATAAACGACCAACCGTATCGCAGTACATGATATGTCATACGACAACAAAACCCTTTAAATATGCATCATCTGATTTTAATATCGTCAAAAATATCATTGTCTGCAATAATAATGAATCTGTTCATGAGTATTAACATGTTTTACCTATTACACTTAAGCACTTTCGTGGCGGTCAGGTTTTATGGATGGGGGAAGCTTGAGTGCCCAGGGAAAATCACCGAAGTTCGATAGGAAAACAAACATTCCTAGTCAATTAAGATTGGAGTTGAGTTCAACCGGACAAGGGTGTTGGAACTCACAATCTCAGTGTTGACTGGATAGTGTGTAAATGTTACAGTAATGGCATACAGAAAAGAGCTAATGAATTGTTATGATGTGTGAAAAATACAAGTCTCACTTATAAGGTATTTGTAGTATGAACTTTATAAACGGGTGCTACTTTATTTCTTTTTTTTCACGACATTTGACTGTTCCGTTGGTATATTTCGTCCCTTCTTTTATATATTAGAAAAGCAGTTAACTTTTCAACCTCAATATCACTGTTCAAAACATTCAGGATTGAAGTAGTACATTAAAACCTAGTTGGCTACAACACTCAAATTAAATATTCACGTACTCTGTACATTAAAACCTAGTTGGCAACAACACTCAAATTAAATAGTCACGTACTCGGTACGGTAAAACCTAGTTGGCAACAACACTCAAATTATATATTCACGTACTCTGCACTCTAATCAGCGTAAAAAGTTAACTAACGCAGGTAAATATTGTATACTTGTAGCATATTCAATTAAAAATGTTTATCTTCCAAGCTGTTTCTTAATCCAATGTAGTCCGAAAATAGGAAACCGGTATCCAGTGAGATGTTAAAAGAACAAAACTATTTCAGTTTTCAAACACTCGTTCAAATTCATCATAGTTTTAACAAGGTGTCATATTAAAAGTTAAAACACATTGTATATCATAGGTGCCTTTTGTTTTGTATATATTTATATATATAATGTTTATAAAATGTCGAATTATTCAAGACACTAATGTTTTATCTACCTAATATATATATATTACCTTAGCCTTGTTTTCCACAAACGTCGGCACTTAAGGTTGAAATGCTAAGTTCAAGTTTGAGTAACAAGATTTCAAGTCTTAACAGCTTAATATTGATTTATTATCAGATCTTCAACGGTTTTATAAGGTTTTAGTACTCCTGACGAGTTAGATATTGTAGATGTCAAATGAATTGTTGACAAGTACCATACTTACAATATTCATTTATCGTCAAAAGACTCAATAGCGACGATCGAAAAAAAAAACGTATATGATGCTCTTTGTAAATACACCTGTTTCTCAAGCCACGCCTCCTTTTGGGAGATATATCATATTTATATCTATTTCGTTTTGTTTACCTTCTGGTTCCTAGATATGATATCAATGATTCGTCGCATAGAGACATAAATAAGAAGGGTTACCAGCATAAATTTACTTTCGTAAATTTGAAATTGCATTCACCCAGTGGTTTACGAAACCTCGTTAAACCATAGATATCAGTGGTATAATTGTGTTCGCCACACGCACATTTCGTCTTGCGAAGACTATTTAACATTGAAACTCGACGAAAAGAATTTAAAGTACGAATTTAATGTCAATTAGACACAAACAAATAACTGACAAGTTTTTCCAATACATATTTGGTGATTTGGTAGGGTTATGGTAGCTGAATTATCTGAAGATAGATTTTTTTCTTAGACTCCCGTAAATAGTTGTAGGTCCATAAATAAAAATTTTTATATCAAATTATGGGGTTGCGGTACTTGTGTTTTTGTAAAGGCATACTTGTACATTGCACTTTATGATATCACAGTTTTTGATATGTGTGATATTGCTGTATAAGGGAAATTTTCTTTTTCCTTTCAAGGAAACCTTAGAAGATAAAATAGATTAATATTTTATTAAAGAAATTGCTTTCGTTGAATACTCCGAAAAAACATTCATTAATTTTGGGTCACTTGCCTTCTATTCTTGAAAATCCCACAAATGTGAAAACAATTAAAGAATTTATCTGTAATCTTAGTTTCCTGTGTATAATTCGGAATTTAGTATGACGTCCATTATCACTGAACTAATATGCATAATGTTAAGGGGCCAGCTGAAGGACGCATCCGGGTGCGTAAGTTTCTCGCTACATTGAAGACCCACTGGATGCCTTCGGCTGTTGTCTGCTCTATTGTCGGATTGTTGACGCTTTGACACATTCCCCATTTCCTTTTTCAATTGTACATATAACGACACTTATTTTTTGTATTATTTTATCTTTAAATTTCAAGTTTAAAATGTTTCTTTCGTATACTAAATGAAACCTGATAAGAAATTTTTAAATCAACAAAGAGCTTTTGCGACGTACTTATTATGCATATGTGAATAGTACATTTGCAAAAGGTGAATCCCTTGTGTACAATAGATTGTAATGACGTGGAAGTTATTGACATTAACTTTCCATCCGTTCCGTTTGATGATAACGTTTGCTTTGTCAGTATTTATGAACATCTGCTTTTGATTTTTTTTATTTTAGTTCGTTGTTTTTGTTCAAAACAATTTCTAGATTAAAAAAAATAGATAAAATTTCTGCATCGCATAACAAGGCTAAATAATTATTAGAATTCATTTTCTAATATTTTTAATCAATATTACACTGCTAAACAAATAATACAATAAACTAATCCTGGCAATTTTAGTACAATAAAATCTTCTAAAATGTTAAATGAATATAATATTATCTGCAAACAAAACTTTTGTAAAATTGGCTGAACTTATAGTGCTAATTGGCTTCACTGGACATTGCCGTTTTGTCGTATATAGTAATAGAGGTGGTGTATTAGATCACTTCTGAATATCGGTAAACTACTAAAGTCATCCCCTTTAGAATTAAATGCCACATGACATGTTTTTATCTTTATTAAAAGAAATGCCGAATATACGACAGAATACCGTTCTCTGATTTATTATTTGTTGTTTGCATATCTTCCGGTGACAAATGATTCATGCATGTTCAGGACGAGATTAAACCACCAATGAATGCAGTAGGTAGATCATGTAAACGGAGCAACTTGGATGAAAGGCGGGACATTGGTACTACCACTGACGAATGAGGACTTATTGGATAATGACAGATACTTTGTCCCTTTAATTTAACAAATGAGTCACATAGCGAATATAGTCAATCCAATCCTTATGACGTTGAATATGTAATTTGATAATACTTTTTGAATAGTAATTTGGAGGAAGGCAAATAGTAGCAAGAAACTGTTAACAACATACCTGATCTTTAAAAATATCATGAATTGTATTGTATTCTATAATGTTCAAGAGTGGCCATTGTATGGAACATACACATGTTAGAGGTTCAACTAGCTACACAACCATGTTTACAATAGTAATAAATATGCGAGTTGTTTTATATTCGTTCCTAGTGTTGATATAGTAAAACGTGTGATATTAGGTTTATAAGTACCTCCCACTTTTTTTATTCACCTATCTATAGAAGCTCAATTACTTTTGAAAGTGCATTTTGTAAAAAAAATATTGGAAAAGTGTTTCCAAAAATCATATTTGTGATTTATTTTCGCATCTACTTTGGGTTCGTTGTTCGACTTTTGTATTAATTCGTGTATATGTAATATTGCATACCGTTTAGAAGGTTAAATACCTTTCTTTTGTTGAAAAGTTAGCTCAACGAAAATAATTAGACAACACTTTATGAATATATCAATAATAACAATTATTAATATGTTTTTATAACGTGTATAATCAATTGATTGTATTCAAGAGGGGAAAAGATACCAGAGGGACAGTCAAATTCATAGATCGAAAATAAACTGACAACGCCATAGCTGAAAAGAAAAACAGAAAAACAGACAAATAATAGAACACAATACACAACATAAAACGCAAAAGGCTAAGCAACACGAACCCAACCAAAGAGGCCATATCTAAAAAGTAAAAAGACAAACAGATTAATAACAATACACAACACAACATAGAAAAATAATGACTATGCAACACGAACCAAACCAAATACTGGTGGATATCTCAGGTGCTCCGGAAGGGTCAGCAGATCCTGCACCACGTATGGCACCCGTCGTGTTGCTCATGTTATTAGAAATCCGGTAAATAGTCTAATTCGGTAAGTCACATTCATGAAAATGGAAGAGAATTGAAGTTAAGACGTAAGAAACATATCCAATATTATCTGTGAAAAGGTTATTCCATAACGATCAACCAACTCGTGATGGCATTTGTAACATTTACAAAGGGATTAATTTAACTTCACCATTTGGTTTAATAGCTTTCTTGTGAGCAACAACCCTCTATCAATGAAATCTTAACAAAAATGCAAGCACGGAAATATCGTAGCTGGAATGTTGCAACATAGAAAAAAGAAGTTCCTAAATGAATTCAGACTCATAATAATTAAGAAACAAGTCGACAAGGAGACGGGCACAATAGGTTCCACTTGGAATGCCGGAAAACCACGTCCTCCAATATGCATATGCAACTAGGAAACGGTGTATGCGCTTTTAAGCGATACTAGTACTCTATTCCTCACAGTTCTTGTAATTGGAAAGTGGTGATCGATGACAGAGATGATGGTAAACATTGTCATTACGAACTTTCATTCGTTGTATTCGTTTTCGGCTCACGTTGTAATGCACGAACCATATTGTTACTGTTTTTGGAAAAGTGTGTCAAAGACTGTGTGTCAAAGACACCTTTTAGTCTACATTTGAGTTTTCAGAAAAGTTTCAATATTTTGATATTATTGAAATGATATATTTTTGTAACAAAAATGGACACCGTAGTTTTGCTGCCCCCCCCCCCCCCCTTTTTCCCCTTTTCCCCCATTCTGAAGTCAATACCATAAACAAAAATGCACCCGTAAGGACAAAAAACTTGGTTCAAAACACTGAAAAAAAATTTGGACACAATTTACCATCAGGAATGTATCAATTAACCTGTATCATAACTTTTCAGGGAACCAAAAAATTGGCTAGAAATATAAGGTTGCCTTGAAGAAAACAAATATATTCAGCAATGTTAAAAATGATTTCCAAAATTCAGGATAATCAGATTTGTCGTTTTATAAACGTATACAGAAGTTCATCGGCCAGTCTACTAATTGTCAGTTTGTACCTGGGAGTCACGATTATAAACGTATACAGAAGTTCTCCGGCCAGTCTACTAATTGTCAGTTTGTACCTGGGAGTCACGATTATAAACGTATACAGAAGTTCATCGGCCAGTCTAATAATTGTCAGTTTGTACCTGGGAGTCACGATTATAAACGTATACAGAAGTTCATCGGCCAGTCTAATAATTGTCAGTTTGTACCTGGGAGTCACGATTATAAACGTATACAGAAGTTTATCGGCAAGTCTACTAATTGTCAGTTTGTACCTGGGAGTCACGATTATAAACGTATACAGAAGTTCTCCGGCCAGTCTACTAATTGTCAGTTTGTACCTGGGATTCACGATTATAAACGTATACAGAAGTTCATCGGCCAGTCTACTAATTGTCAGTTTGTACCTGGGAGTCACGATTATAAACGTATACAGAAGTTCATCGGCCAGTCTAATAATTGTCAGTTTGTACCTGGGAGTCACGATTATAAACGTATACAAAAGTTCATCGGCCAGTCTACTAATTGTCAGTTTGTACCTGGGAGTCACGATTATAAACGTATACAGAAGTTCATCGGCCAGTCTACTAATTGTCAGTTTGTACCTGGGAGTCACGATTATAAACGTATACAGAAGTTCATCGGCCAGTCTACTAATTGTCAGTTTGTACCTGGGAGTCACGATTATAAACGTATACAGAAGTTCATCGGCCAGTCTAATAATTGTCAGTTTGTACCTGGGAGTCACGATTATAAACGTATACAAAAGTTCATCGGCCAGTCTACTAATTGTCAGTTTGTACCTGGGAGTCACGATTATAAACGTATACAGAGGTTCATCGGCCAGTCTACTAATTGTCAGTTTGTACCTGGGAGTCACGATTATAAACGTATACAGAGGTTCATCGGCCAGTCTACTAATTGTCAGTTTGTACCTGGGAGTCACGATTATAAACGTATACAGAGGTTCATCGGCCAGTCTACTAATTGTCAGTTTGTACCTGGGAGTCACGATTATAAACGTATACAGAAGTTCATCGGCCAGTCTACTAATTGTCAGTTTGTACCTGGGAGTCACGATTATAAACGTATACAGAAGTTCATCGGCCAGTCTACTAATTGTCAGTTTGTACCTGGGAGTCACGATTATAAACGTATACAGAAGTTCATCGGCCAGTCTACTAATTGTCAGTTTGTACCTGTGAGTCACGATTATAAACGTATACAGAAGTTCATCGGCCAGTCTACTAATTGTCAGTTTGTACCTGGGAGTCACGATTAAAAACGTATACAGAAGTTCATCGGCCATACTAATTGTCAGTTTGTACCTGGGAGTCACAATGAACATTCATGTTGATTTATTACAACACTATTTATATAAAATGATCACTTTATTTTACTGGCAATCTCTGTAATGGTTGCAACTGAACATTTGTTAATTAAATAATTTTTCTTATTTATTCAATGTAAATTTCATATATGTGCATACATATTTTCTTCAAGAACGGTGAGCAGTGAAAAATAACTTTCTGTTTATTAGAAGAAAATTATTGTATTTGATTAGCATCATGTATATATTTCAATTATCAAATGCAATGTTTCCCAGTTATCAGATTTAACAGCTGATTATAATGTAAATTTTAAATTCCAAATACAAAATTTTCCAATTAAGAACACGAGTTAAAAAGTAAAAATTGATTATCTTTTTATGCTATTCTCAAGTGACTTTAAGTTTATGAACATTTTTCAATTGAACTTATTAAACTTTACTATTAAATTTTTAATATAAATTCTGTAAATCATTTAGATTGTTTTACTGCGTATGTGATGCTTCGAACAGAAAGGATCGAGGTAAAATGTCAATTGACTGTACGTTTTTCTTTTGTCTCTCTAAAATATCTATGATTTGTGGAGTCTACATTCGCTTCTTCGTAGTACTGTTATGTACGATGGGGGAAATTGAAACACACGTAACAACGAAACCAGACGTAATGAGCGTGATAAGTCACATTGGACCAACGATGTGTACCAATAAGTGTAAAAGTTTATCCGGGTGTAATGGTGTGAATTTTGATCGTCATCATCTGACGTGTGAGTTATTACGAATACACCCGACAACAGACGAAATGTCTAGTAAAAATGGATCCAGGATTGCTGCTTTGTCTTCTTTGCAACCGGTAGGTTACAGAATAAAATGCAGATTTATGTTAATAAAATTGTTTTAAGTTCTTCTACACTATTATATATTAACAAAAGTAAATATAGAATTTAGAGAACCACTTTTCAAGTAATTTATTTAGCAATACACAAAAGATAGTGTTCTTATTTTCATTTTTTTATTGAGATTTTTTTTTCATTGACCCTTTGATATTTCACATTTTGATCATATTTAAGTCATATAAAACATCAAATTAAAAACTTTTTATAACTAAATGGCTAAACTTATGAACATATACTTTTTTCTGAAGATTTTTTTTTAATGTGTCCACATTTAGAAGTTTACTTTATTTTAATTGCTTGATTCCAGGAAGCAATTCGCCGACATATTTTCCGTTTATGCAAGTGACCTTAGCGTGACCCTCCTCGTAAAAATCCGGTGATCACAATACGCGTGGAACTGTCAATTGAATAAACTATTATCTGATTGTATATGTTATTCACGTGCTCAATATCCATGCTTCGTTGTTGATTGATTACTATAAACATGATGAAGTGACAATCGGCAAACTTAGGCTTTCAAATACGACAATTAATGATCTGCCATATTTGTTTAATCATAACAGTCAGAGAGATAAAAGTTTGACGATTATACAATATCTTTGCTGAAAAAATGATAAAATAGTGCACAGAAGACTAAGTTGATGATATATACATGCATTTGTTCAAGAATTGGATAAACATTATTTTTTTTTAACAGTCACTCGTTTCATATGACTTTAAACAAATTTATATTAATTTGTTAAAAGAATTGAAGTACAATTTTAAAAAACTGAACTTCTTGGATTTCTATAACAAATTGAAGCTTGGTGCAATTCATGATGAATTAAACGAGAGAAAAGTAAAATTACAAAAATTCTTAACTCCGAGGAAAATGAAAAACGTCCCTACTCAAATTCATGGCAAAAACAAAAGTTCAAACAAATCAAACGGATGGGTACCAACTGTCATATTACTGGCTTGGTACATGCATTTCCTCATGTAGAAAATGGTAGACCTGGTGTCATAGCTATCTTAACCGATCACTTGTATTTTGAAGTGATAACTTCAAACACATAATATTTCCAATATCATTGTCACAGCCATGTCATATAAAACATTTACAGGTTTGATTACTGGTAATTAATTGATGTGTAAAAAGGAATAATTTTAATTTCACACTTTCAGATAAATGATCCATGCTGGCCGAATCCTTGCTCTAAAAACAATAAGTGTATTGTTTCCATTCAGAACAAACCATTTTGTATAACAACAACTGACCATAGTGAGTTATAAATATAATTTCAAAGCATATTAAAAAGTAAACAAATATTTCGTGGTAAAAATTTCTTCATGTGGTTTTTTTTAACTTTTGCCTACTTCTTATTTTCTACATTCTATTGAAATATTGCATGCATATACATAAGGAATTCAGTTTATATATATACGATCTGTTAAATTGTGTGCTATTAACTTTTCATGGCTAGACGGTATGTGAATGATAGAATGATAAAATGCTTTTTTACATAAATTAGGCCGTTAGTTTTCTCGTTTGAATTGTTTTACACTGTCATTTCGGGGCCTTTTATAGCTGACTATGCGGTGTGGGCTTTGTTGAATGTCTAGAAGTTGTTGAATGTCTGGAAGTACCTATCAGCCATGTCTGCCTATTCTTCAGGACCCAACACATCGTGTTTCTGCAGTACAGAATAGGACAAACTCTATAATATTCCGTGGCTCATATGAAGGGTAAGTGCTTCATCAGAAGTCCTGACCCCAATCCTTTCCTATTGTACTAAGCTTTGACTACCGATCTAGTCAGTATTTTTTTTTAAGTTCCGATGTCTACTTTACCATGTATACGCCACTATTGGTGGTTTTGGAAATAGCTCCCTACATTTTGAATTGCGTTACGCTTTATTTAAATTTCATAACGAGAAGTGATATTTAGTTACAAATACTAGTGGTATCTGCTTGTCATATTTTTGTTTAAAGCGGAGTAACTCTGGTCGTTCGATATTGAGAGCCGATTCATAGTTACGAAGTATTTGATGGTCCTTATATCCCCTTTGCTAGAGATGACCTTTGAATTTACAAAGTGTATCTTTTAAATTTTGCGTGTTGCTGTTGTTTCGGTGGTGGCGAATAGCTTCCTCTTTTATAAATCCGGAGAGGACTGTTGGGTTATGCATAGACGTCCTATCTAAATATTGAAACGTATTAGTAGGTTTGGTGTATCTTTTTATATCAAGGATACCGCGACCCTTTATGTACGACTGTATCGAGAAAAATAATTTCTTCGTTTGAAATTTCATAAGTAAACTTTAATAAAGGGGGATGATCATTTGCTATTTTAAAAAACTCCTCAACCTCTTCGAGTGACGAATGAGCTATTATAAACGCATCATCTCTATACCTTCCGTTAAATAAGATCTTAATATTTGTATACTTATATTTTTCAATAATTGATAACTTCGAATGCTCTTATATCACAAAGGAGTAGGTCCGGTAAGGCCCATTTTTGGCCCAAAAATATAACAGTTTTACAAAATTGTTAAAATTTAAACTTTTAGTTATTTATTGGACAGTTGAATGCTTCTGCTACATAAATATGGGCTGTTTTTGACAATACAATGCACATATATCGGGTTGTAGCACCATTAAGTCATGCTAAATTACTGAAATCTTCAAAATTCTATCATTTTAGTTAAATTTTAGACGGTTTCCGTGTAAAACAAAAGTGGCCGCATTCGTGTTCATCCTTAATATTGCAATGTAAGTTGTATTTAATGATAATACATAACATATATAAAGGTTGTGGATGAACACGGATGCGGCCACTTTCATTTGTGACAAAAACAATCTGAAAAGTGACGTTTTTTGGCATATTTGAGAGATTTTTCATATTTTAGCTTCAATCGGATCGTTTTTAATGACTTAATCAGTTAAAATCTTTCACATAAACTAATTGAATCAAGTGAAATAGACAATTAAGTGTTTAAAAAGTGGTCAAAATCTTTCTTCAGATGAAACTGAAATTTGAGGCCAAAATGAGTCCTTACCGGACCTACTCCTTTCTAGGTTGCAGTTACTTCCCATACTAGCGCCTATTTTCTGTAAAAAGTATCGGTCATTAAATTCAAAATAATTGTTTTTCAACACTGTGGCTACTAACGATTAAATTGTTTCACAGCTAGGTAATTTTATCGGATAATCTTCTTTAACTGCACTGTTATAAGCCCGTCCAACAGAAAGAATGATTTCATTGAACTCCATGTTTGTATACATGCTGGTGCAGTCAAATGAAACTAAAAGGCAATCCCGATCAGGCCTTAAATTTTCTATTTATGAAATCCCTACTGACTCTAATGTAACTGTTCTGTCTTTTAACTAAAGGTATCAAAAAGTAGTCAATAAATTTGCTAACCCTTTCGGTGACAGAGTTACATTGAGAAATAATTGGTCTGCATGGGGGTAATTATTTACTTTCATCGGTTTTTTTTATCCCTTGAATAACAAGTTCACTTAATTAGTGAGGTTTAGGAAGGAGAAAAAGACGATCCACCTGGGTCCCTCTTTTGATGAGCCTCGGAGAAAATCAAGAGTTATCCCATCAGTCTCACCATTGTCAAACATCTTGCTGATTTGTGTTTGTATATTATTTTTAATCAGTAATTGATTAGGTTCTTGTATTTCCGTGTAATGGATAGAGTTTAACTGTCTCAACCCTTCTTTAAGGTAGCACAATACAAAGATTTTTTTACTTCCAATCACTAACCTTTGAAATGCTGTAACTTTCTTATGAATGCATAGAAAATAATAAAAGAGGTATATATGGATAGATAAAAGATTAATCTTTTAAATAAATGCAATATTTTTATTATGCAATCATTATGTAATCAATTATTATGTAAGTAGTGGCAAAATCTGGGTAAGTTTTAACGGAAAATTTTAACGAAATCTTAATCAACACATCAAGGGCTTCAAAAGGGTGTCTCAGATTGTCTCTATGGTATACCATTCTCTCATAAATCTCTAATTAGTGTAAACATCCTAACCACATAAAAGAGATAATTTTTAATTAGGTGTAAAATTTGTTCTATACATTCTATCTGAAATCTGAGACACTCTTTTGTAAATAATGGCCATAGGAACAACATATAATAAAATCAACTCTCTAGGGATACCTATGCCGAAGCTAATTTCATTTGAAAGTGGAAATTTCCTGAAAAATATTTTAGACACAGTTAACATTATAATTGGTTACATAATTGTTGCATAATACTAACATGGCATTTATTTGAAAGGGTAATCTGTTAGCTATCCAAAACTACCACTTTTATAAATCAAGCATTATTAAGAAAGTTACAGCATTTTGAAACTTGGGAGTTGGAGTTATAAAATCTTTGTATTGTGCTACCTTAATGAAGTGTGTCTTTTTAGATATTACAATTGCGCCTTCCTTGTCGCTTTTATAGAAAATGATATCCTGCATGTTTTTCAAAGATCGTAATCCTAGCTGTTTTTCTTTAGTGCAATTGTAGTAGTTATTTCGTAAATCAAGATTAGATAATTCAAACTTTGTTAGATCTAGATAATCTTCAAGTTCAAAGCAAGCAGGTGTTGGTTCATAAAATGATTTCTGTTGGAACGGATGCATTCCCCGACTTTCTGTATTGCCAAAATGAAAACAACAACTAAGTTATCTGGCAAATTCATTGAAGTCTGCCATTACAGTACTGCCTATATTACACTTCTTAGGCCTAGGTATAAATTTTAAACCTTTACCTAGAACTATGTATTGCTTGTCTGTCAATTGACAGTTGGCTAAGTTATACGGCCAAGTTATACACGTATCGTTTAGCTTTATATACCTGTGCTTTATTTTGTCTTTTCTTTTTAGAAACCCGATCGAGTTTTCTTATTTTTTGTTTTAACAGTTTTTACTTTTTTTTAAATCTGCAAGCCATTCTTAATATTGACGATTGCCAATCTGATAGTTGTAAATGCGATCACCGTTATAACTTTTAAGCCTAAAACAAACCACAATGGGAAAACCAGCTGTTTGCAATCACAGACAAATGGAAACTGAATGCACACATTTTATCGTAAATCTACTTAATGATAAATCATGATGTTGACCTCAGCTGACCCAATATGTCAATAGTTGGAAAGTAAACATATGTTTTCAAATATATAGATACCTTAATTAACATGCATAACTCTACTAATCTATAATGTAGAAGTGCTACTTAAAACATTAAAATCCAATTAAGATGACAGATTAACACAAGTTTTATTAAACAAGAAATAGAAAAATCCAATGACAACATAACAAATTTCCATAGTATTATAATTAATTATTATATGAATTGTCCCCGTATCTTTTCCTTATGTCATGTGGCCCATTGTGTTTTTCGGGTTGTTTTTAACGGATTGCTGCTAGCTTACTGTCATTAAGGTCCTTTAGTTCTCCTAATTTTTGGTAAATAATTGATCTTGCTGTACTTGCACTTTTACTTGTAGTTCAAATTTTTTCTTTCGCCTGTCTTCTTATAGTTGTTATTGTTTCCTTTTTTCCCTCCAAGAAACCGTCTAATGTTCGGATAATTCTGTCCGTAAAAGTATTTATAGTCTCTTCCGTGATGTTCTTCATTTGATCTCTAAACAAATTCTCATTTCAACATTGCCGAGATCAGGGGTGCATCACATATTGAGATGACAGGAGGGCGGGATATTACTTTATGTTTTGCCCTACATCATTCCTTCTCTGGCTTTCGCTATGCCTAATCTTTGGCTCATAACCTCCTCTATTGTGTTAACGGCTTCAAAGGCAATATCAATAGGTGGTGGTACGATACTGTCGCTTAGTTCTGTTAGGTACAGATCATCGAAGCTACCAGAGTTCTTTTACCTCTTGTTTTTCCAAACTCATAAATAAACACATGTCAGTAAAATTTAATAATGGCGAGACTTAAGAATGCCTTGCAAAACACTTATCAAGTGTGAGTCCCTGAGAACAGGAAATACGGATCGACATCAATAACAATTGAAACGATACAAGGGAAGGTACTAAAAAGGACAATGTCCTATAATCAACATGTTGAATGTCTGGAAGTACCTTTCAGCCACGTTTCCCTATTCTCCAGGACCCAACACAACGTGTTTTTGCAATAAAGAATATGACAAACTCTGTAATAATCCGTGGCTCATATGAAGGGTGGGTGCTTCATCTGGGGTCCTGACCCAATCCTTCATATTGTACTAAGCTTTGACTACCGATCTAGTTAGTATTTCTTTTAAGTTCCAATGTCTACTATACGCCACTATTGGTGGTTTTGGAAATAACTCCCTACATTTCGAATTGCAAACTGAACTAGTTTTTTATAATGTTTTCGTAACTCTTTATTCATATTTCCTAACGAGAAGTGATATTTAGTTACAAATACTAGTGGTATGCTTGTCAGACTCTTGGTTAAAGCGGGGTAACAATGGTCGTTCGATATTCAGAGCCAATTCACAGTTACGAAGTATTTCATGGTCCTTATGTCCCCTTTGCTTAAGATGACCTTTGTATTTACAAAGTGTATCTTTTAAATTTTGCGTGTGACCTAAAGTTGTTAATTTTTGTGTTATTGTGGTCTCTTGTGGAGAGTTGGCTCATGGGCAATTATACCACATCTTCTTTTTTTTTTTATATTAGACACATCTTTATTCCAAAACCTAAGATTACCCTATAGATGTAGTTTACTTTTTAGTGTTGTTTCCTTGTCTGATAGACTTGTACTTGAACATAATATTTTAAGACTTGGAACGAATATCTAATTATAAATGAAACGGAATCTAGTCATACGACTATGCATCTGCACCGATATGTCAAATTCGTGGGGAAACTCTATCATTCAAATGTGAGAGCAAAAAATAGTTTCTTAATTATTTACATTAAAGTCATCCAACCAGTTATGGATATCTACATGTCAAAGTACATTGTTGATCAATGAACACAATGACTACAATGTGTATTGTATATATAAACAAAACGGATTCATGTGTTTCCTGCTATGTGAGAGGTTAAGCTAGCTATAAAACCAGGTTCAATATACCATTGTCTACATGAGCAAATGCATGTTCCAAGTTAGGAATATGATATTTGTTATTCATTCATTTCAGTCCGGAATATGACAGATTCGTTTGATGTGTTTTATCTTTTGATTTTGCCATTTGATAAGGGACTTTCCGTTTTGAATTTTCCTCGAAGTACAGTATTTTTGGTTTTTTTACTTATTCATTTGTTTGAGTTTTTGGTTCGGCCTTTGATTTATGACTTTATGTTTTAAAATTTCTTTTGATCAGAGTATGCTAGTTTATTTACTTTACACTTCTTTAAACAATCTCTTCTTTTATAATTATTTTGTCTCTCAAAGCAAACCGGATACTCCTCCAGGAAATAGGTGTAGGTGACCATACCGAATAAAAAAAAAGATAATGCCTTAATCGTATTCAGAGTAAAATAGTTATACTAAACCATTTATATTTTCAGAAAATTTCATGGAAACTATACATTCAACAAATTACCCAGCAGAATATCCAAACAACGATTTTAAGAGTTGGTCTTTCACTGTCGAAACAAACTTCCAACTGGTTCTGAAATTTACAGCATTTAATCTTGAGACAAATTGCGATTTCCTTAAGGTAATATGAAATAAGAAATATAATAATTATCTTACTTAATGAATAAAGCTATGAGTATCAGCATATATGATAAAATTGAGAATGGAAAAGGGAAATGTGTCAAAAAGACGACAATCCGACCGTAGAGCAGACAACACCGGAATTTTATGAACAGGTTTCGTAGCTTTAAACTCTACAACAAACGATAGTACTGAAGTTTGATGTAGACGAGAAACATTTTTTTTTATATTAAAAGACCCATGCTGATCTGACCATAACTTGTTTCATAGGTAACGTCAATAACAAACGCTTATGTCTTCAAACTTCTCCTTCTACAAAACTGACGATTTATCACAAAAAATCGAAAATCAATAAAGCAAAATGTTGAAAAAAAAATCTTTTTTACCTCAAATTTCATTTTTTTTTAAATTTGTTATAAAACTTAAGACTCTGTTTTTCTAGTATCGACTACACAAATGAAATATATCTTTTTAACCGGGTTTAATCCAATCAAAAACATGCTTTTTGTCATTAACAGGTTAAGTTAGTTGCAATCTTTTTTTATCCCAGGCATAGATTACCTTAACCGTATCTGGCACTATTTTTTGGAATTTTGGATCCTCAATACTCTTCAACTTTGTATTTGTTTGGTTTTATAAATATTTTGATATGAGCGTCACTGATGAGTCTTTTGTAGACGCAACGCGCGTCTAGAGTACTCAATTATAATCCTGGTACCTTTGATAACTATTTACGGCTTAGCTATTTCGCAAACCGGTGTTTTAGTGATTGAATCGATGTTGAACAGTTTGTAGAATTTGCTACTATGCTATTAAAAATTCTTTCTATGTATACATTTTTAGATTTATGACAAACAAGGTGGCACAGAGCTGTATAGTTTGACTGGAAATTATCTTCCAGATGATGTTTGGTCAACAGACAGTACTTTCTTCATCCAATTCACGACTGATCACTCATATACTTTCACTGGTTTCTCAATTGATGTATATAAAACCACTTGATCAACAATGAACACCGTCTAATGATCAAATATGTGCAATAACACTGCTCAAACATTCCCTGTAATGTAGTTTTAGTGGGTTATTTTATTGCAAATTCAGTTTTATAGTAGTTTTCTTAGATTTTTTTTTTGGTTTTCTTTTCTTTTTATTTATAAATATTTGTTTAGATACCATTGCTTAACCTTACTTCTAATTGATCCTGCATTTTATGTCTGTTTAATATGTTTCGAATACATTGCTTTACCTTAATTCTAATTGCTCTGTCAGATCTATGTAAACTTAGTCCCCGGGATACAGACTATTCTCGCTAATGCGGCAAACATTGATGAAATATTCATATTGCTTAATATTGTTAAGTGTATTTTCTAGAAAAAAATGAAATTCATTAAAAATAACTTTCTTTTACGGATTTCATTTCAATTATCAATGACAAATAATAACACCGTGATAATTCGTGTGCAACGAATCTTGTTTCTCGAACCCAAAATATATGAAAGCCGTGGAAGTGCAAACGTTACGTTTTTTGTTATCCTATTACAATAACGTTTATTTCTGGATTCTACTTTCAATTGTTTACAGTTCTTCCTAAAGATATATTATCAAAAGAAGGATACTGTTTAATGTCATGATAGCAAATAATGGAAATCTAAATATTTATGTATATGTTTCTCGTTTTTCTATTTTTTCTAAGTTGCATGAATAAGGGTTTTTTGTTAAAAAAAAAGAAGCTTAAGATGTATTTTGTACAGTTACTAAGATGAACTAAAAAATAAGAGACTCATGTAACGTCGAAAATGTGGAATCATGTAAATGTACCATTATTATGACAACTTTACATGACAGGAATACAGTTTAATTAAATACAGGTGTAAGATTTCAGTCAATTCATTCATTTATTTTAAATATATATATTTACAGATCTAACATTGTTGGGTTGATGTTTAGACGAGTTGTATATATATATATATACATTGTTGGGTTGATGTTTAGACGAGTTGTATATATATATACAACTCGTCTAAACATCAACCCAACAATGTTAGATCTGTAAATTTGCTTTCGCAAATTTTTGGTTCTTCCCTCGCCGGGATTCGAACCCATGCTACTGTGATATCGTGACACCAAATCGCCTGCACTGCAGCCGTCCCGCTAGACCACACGACCACCTGGGCTCTCAATAAAAGAGCATTCGGTGGGCATGTGTTACCTTTCCACGTCAGTTTTAATCTAGCGGCGTACTACAGTACATGATATATAAGGCATGAAGATGTTATTGTTACAGATCAGCTATAAAGTGCCTAGAAAATCAACCTAACGATGTTAGAGTAGATTTGATTCGTAACTTCCTCCCCGGCGCCGGGGCTGTAACCTGTACTGTATTTTCTAACTTCTACGACAACACCGCCTAGCATTGCGCAGAGACCTTATCCCCTCATCTAACTCTAGCTTATTAAAATAAGCTTTCGTTTCGGGAGGTGTTACCTTCTTGTAGGAATTAAACAAGGATCTCTGATACAATACACGAAGTATTTATGTTTAGTGTACAGAAATGATCATCTACTCATCTCTTCAGTATAATTGCAGGATGCTAATCTATTTTTAGAAGCATACAATGACTGTAAATAAATATATGTATATGTCTGCCTGTGTGTAGTGACAACTGCAAATACATATATATATATTGTAAACAGATACGTAAGAGCTATTCACAACTCATGAGTCAAACAGTTACTGAACAAGATTCAAGAGAGAATGTCAGTTTCTGTGTTTGCTGATTTGTCCTCTGAAACTATAGGTCATGTTCTGGATTTATTTCGAGCGATGATTTAACTCTTTGTATTTTTTTATATTTTTACAAACAAAGAGGAATATTTTTGGCAAATTTTATTATATGATATAAGTTTTGCTTTAAGATAATAGATGGTAACAAAATAATGCAGAACTGGACAATATATCTTCAAACTTCTTTTGAAAACTAAGTTAGACCTTAAACTGCCAAAATCGATTAATACTACAACCGCATTAGTTGTACAAAAACATAGGTTAAAAATATAAAACTTGCTAAAATGTCGATTTCAGAGGCGCTTACTCTTAAACGTGTTGGGTTTGTTTTTCTTCTAAAAACTATATAGAACATAGACCCTGGCCTGCAAATAATGTAATTGGCACACCTCACCTACCACATCATCTAATATATATCATGTATGTTCTAGCAGTAGATTTATGTCAACAATTTTATTTAACCATCAGTTGCTATGTGTGTTGATATATCAAGAATAATTTGTATCTGAAATACAGATTTCGTAAGAAACATAAAAGGACAGTTTTGTAATAATGTCAATAGCTAAATCTGTCGAGTATATCTCTTAAAAACTCGTTTACATTCCATGATGACGATATAACCAATACAGCTGCCAACAACGGCTACAAAGAATATCATGAATATCACAAGTCCAACGATTCCAAGAGTCTGGTCCTTGTCTTGTCCCTGGAGTCCTAAACATAAATATGGTTTATTAGAGTATTGTACAATGTACATGTATTAATGATATTTATCAACATTCATTCTTTGAGTTGATGTTTAACTTACAATGCTATGACAGCACTATGTTCTTGTATTTATTACATCAGCCAGTGAACCTCAACTTAGCTATATAAAGTGTTTATAATTGTGATAAAAATAGAACACCACATATTTTTAAACAGAACATAGAACGGGGTGTTGTCAAGTCACTGAAAGCCACGCGTGAAAATATGATTAAAATTTAATCATACTCAGCAATAAACAGCTATATACGATATGATACATTAATTGCAAGAGCAATATTTTCCCACGAACATATATTTCCTCTGCAACACTTTCGTTGAGAATATTGAAGATAAAACATGAAGGGTGTATATATTAGTAAAAAGTCACTTAACATGATATAAAAACAAAATTATTCCTGCATTAAAGGTTGGTAAAAATAACAAAGAGATAAACATTATTGTAACATTTTCTTCATAAATATTTCTGAAATGCATAAGATACGACGTGCACTGACGTCAATCCTAGATAATATCGGTAAAACGTGACGTCGTAACTCCTGCAGTTTTTTTTCAAAATCCCCAATTCCGTAGCTGTTTATAAAATTCGGCGGAATATAATGACGCTTTCGGTAAAATAGTTTGATCAAGGTTCAAAGGTCGGAAATAATTGACCGGTCAAATAGTCCAACGCTTGCCATTGAAAAAAAATCAAAATATTGTGTATTTTTATATAGAATGTGATAAATGCGTTATGTAAATGATCAATATTGGAAATCACTGAAAAAGGTGATTTTGCGTAATGTTTGACGTACTATTGACTTATCAATTATCAACTTGTGTTTACAATTTCAATCGCCTTTATGTTTTTCATGGTTTTTGTTGTTGCGTGTTTTGGTACATAACTTGAACATGGTTTACCTTGCTTTTGTTTTAATGTAGCATTCAGACAATCTGCGTTATCTGGTTGCAGGGTGTTGACTATTCTTTTTGTTCCCATTTTACACGTGACTATCAGTGTTTTCGGGCACTTTGATTGGACAGCTGTTACTGGAAGATATATTCTGTAAGCTTGATTCCGTGAATCGGATGTTGATTGAAGTTCTTTTGAATAGTCTGCTTGCTGAAAAAGTTAAGATATTGTATAACATTTCTCAGCTGATATACCATTACACAAACTTATTTGCATTTAGGTTCTATTCAGATCATGAGTTTTGAAGGTCTCCTGGGTACTTAGTTCCTGGTTGGTTTTTTTTAACAAAATATAAAAAAGATGGATTGCCTGAAACCTTGCACGTGTATTTATTTGGATTGAATTATTGTAACGTTATATTGTCATTTTAACATTACTAACATGGTCATAAACCTGGGAGATTGGGCTACCCATCAATCTAGGTTGAACCAAGCAGTCCTCATAAAATGTCTTGTACCAAGTCAGGAATATGGCAGTAATAACATGGGTTTTTTTTCTTTGGTAAATTCATTGGTTCATAGATAAGTATGACGACTAAACCCAATATTAAACAAACAAGAACAGTGCCTTTTAGTTCGTTGGAAACATTCGATAAGTCGTCTGTATAATCATGTGCTCTCTCGTCGTGAACCTTGTATATGGGAGTCTTTTGTTATTTGTTACTAGAAGCATTTGATATTAATCATTGGTTGGGAATCTCCCAAGGTTTCTGTTTTACTATTTGCTTTGTACACTTGGGACAATTTTTGGAGTATTACTCACAAATGATTGTATTGACACATGAATAGAGTTCAACTACGTATCTTGTTTTTGTTGTTTGTGACGTTGAGTTGATGGGGTTTTTTTTATTTATAATTAACGTTACTAATAGTTATCAAAGGTACCCGGATTATAATTTAGTACGCCAGACGCGCGTTTCGTCTTCATAAGACTCATCAGTGACGCTCATATCAAAATATTTATAAAACCAAACAAGTACAAAGTTGAAGAGCATTGATAATCCAAATGTATAATGGGAGTCTCCGCATTTTTTTTGGATTATTAAATAGCAGAACACAATAGGCATATAATTTCAATTAATCAATCAATTTTGATACAGGAGTGCATTTATCTACCAACAATTTGAATGAGCATATCTATGTTATCAATTTCATCTTTACTAAGAGTTTTACCGAAGTGGATGTTGGTTCCATTATTTTAATCAATATAACATATGAGCATGTGTAGCTTTACAGAATGGTTTCGTTGACATATGATTATCATTTTATTACAAAAATATCTCAATATATACTTCATTTTTAAAAGTTATGAAATTAAAATTGAGAATGGAAATGGGGAATGTGTCAAAGAGACAACAACCCGACCAAATAAAAAACAACAGCAGAGGGTCACCAACAGGTCTTCAATGTAGCGAGAAATTCCCAAAATTGTATACAATGTTTGTGTATACTAGTACTCAAATACCTCCTTAACGAAAAACCTATAGAACAAGATCTGCTTAACCTTCCGGAGCACCTGACATCGGGGTTCGTGTTGCTTATTCTTTAGTTTTCTATGTGGGGTAATGTGTACTATTGTTTGTCTGTTAATCTTTTTTCATTTTTAGCCATGGCGTTGTCAGTTTATTTTAGATTTATGATTTTGACTGTCCCTCTGGTATCTTTCGTCCCTCTTTTAATTGGCGTACTAAATTATAATCCTGGTACCTTTGATAACTATTAATATGATACAAATAAAAAAACAATATTAAATCTTTACCCCATAAACCACTGAACACTGTGGAATTTGTGTATAATTTCTAAATGTCATCGAAAACAGATCTACTTCATGGTTGACTAACTGGTGGCAATTATTGGCATTGTCGATATCTGAAAAAGATGCAGATTATGGTTTAACTATAAATGAGTGAAGATAACGAAAACTGCATTAATTTACTATAATATTAAATAACCAAAAGAACTACCTCCGACGAAATTCTAAACGAATAGTCCCTAAGAAAGGCAAAATCAAAAGCTCAAACAAATAAACCAAACGAACATCAAATGGTTTATTTCTGACTTGGGACAGTCATTTTCGTATGTACAATGATGTAGAAACAGGAATATAAAACCTGGCTAAAAAAACACTGCCTTGCATGACAGCCCAAGAAAATTCCATTACCTCCACAACGATATGTGAACAAAACAGACACAATAGATTAAAATACCAAAAAATGGGTTTAAAGTAGTCAACAATGTGCTAGAACCTGTCTCACTATAAAAAAAAAAGCAAATATGTCAACAAAGATAAACAAATAGGTACATAGACACAAACACACAGTGAATGGATATACAAGTATTGAGCCACGTCTATGGATATCGCCAAAATTATACTAAGCACTAACATAATATTTTACAAAGACAGATGAAAGAATACTAGCACACGTCATTTTGTTTATATATTTATTTTGTTTTGTTTGAATTTAATGAATTTTATCATTTAACGAAGCTTACGAAAAACTAAAATTATAGCTGATACTGTAATATTTGGTTGGTTTTTTTTTTTAACTTACACTCATATGATTCAATTGTCATATTCAGTACATGTCCATATCTTGTGTTACCATGGCCACACTCATACTCAACGTTGACTCCATCGTTATCGTAAACGGAAGTGGTTAATATATACATTCGCTTAAACGTATGCCGCTTTCCTAATTGGTTTATATCGTTTACAGGTTCACCGTCTAAAACATTAATATCGATACTACCATCTTGTCTTGATTGAATGTTACCTTTCCACCCCGTGGCAGACAGTGAACAAGTCAGATTAAAAATTTTACCGAAAATTTTTGGATTTGACGAAAGACTCCATGAAGGAAAACCTGAAAGAGTAAAAAAAAAATATTGAAAATATTGAATAAGGTTTCTGTTGACTTTAATAATGGCTTATAAATTATAGAACATTTTTTTGTTGATATTTTACGAAAATATATCAATGCCATAAAAAGTGCGATATCTTTCAACAAAATGCAATGGTATCAATCGGCAAAACTCGACATATTCAGGTATTCTATGTCATAGTTAGATTATATTATATATCGAAGTGTACCGAATGAAAACGAAATTAGAAGTTGCACAGAACAACACAGACACCATATTAACTACACTATACTGGCATTTTAGTTCTTCCATAATAAGTATACATGTTCATTTTATGTAGTTAATATTTTCAGTGGATATCAAGTAGATTTGTTTTTGCGTGGTATTGGTTTTACTGTAACTGATTCAGCAAATTATTTACACTATATTAGTAGTAACTCTTTCAACATTAGGATACAAGTGCCTTTAATGTCGGTTACTGTTACAGTGTACACAAACTATGTTTGTTTTCGCGATAATATTGGTTTTAACTGAATACTTTTCTATAATATACATCATAAGAATAAGAATAATATGTGGTATGCAAGTATACCCCAAAATAATTAGTAATGTATGTATGTATAATATATGTCCCAAACATATTAGGAGTGTACATGGCGAAGCAATCAAATATTACAAAAAATTGGAGACCCCCTACCTCCATCACAATCTTGAACTTCAGGATCCATCATTTGTGATCCTGGTATTTGTCTTCCGTTTGGATCAACACACCAACACAGGCAAAATTGCAACGCATGTAAACGCATGTTTACCAGGAATTTACTGTACGTTTCTAAACATGTCAGAAACGCATGTTTGGAGCACCGTACGTTAAACGCATGTTTGGAGAACGTATTGTTTACATGCGTTTATGGAAAACATGCGTTTGAAAACACGTGGTAAACGGATGTTTATGTGAAACATGCGTTTGAAAACACATGATAAACGCATGTTCATGGTAACCATATGTTTGAGAACATATGGCTAACAGATGATCATAAACCGTATGGTAAACATATGTTTGGATGATGGTTGCTTTACTTCCAGTTGCAGGTCAGATGCATATTCAGGCTATGAGATCATGATAATCAGAATTGAGCTCCAACCCTAATTTGTATAAGACTGACACCCTAACTCACAAAGTAATAGTTTGCAGGAAGATATGTCTCCCTACCTGGACACAAAATTCTGACTAAGTGTTGATTCAGTCTGCTCTTACTTCTTAATGCTTTTTGCCTAGCAAAGCAGCTTATACCAGTTTTCAAGTCTTTGCATTGACTTGGTCCCTGTTTGAACCTTTAATAACCTCCTGCACTCAAGGCAAGCACTTTCAGACTAACTGAGGTGTTCTAATAACATGTAGGATATATGAACAAAACATGTCATGATGTGAATTATTCTTTTGAAATAAAACTTTCATGGTATCAATTCTATTGCATCATATGCGCATTTCATCTGAATGCAGATGTTTTAATCAATAAAGAATCTACAGCTTTACAGTTTGCACTTTGACATGAGTTTTTTAAGGATTTTTAAGAGCGCTTACAAATTATATCATTAAGATGAGAACCCCTTAACCATCCCATCAGCTTAAAATTAAACCCATTTCTATACATCCGTGTTGAAGGCCGTACTTTAACCTATAATGGTTTACTTTTTAAATTGTTATTTGGATGGAGAGTTGTCTCATTGGCAATCACACCACATCTTCCTATACCTATGTTTTCTTAAAATGGCATGATTGATAATAAAGTCTCATCTTTGGTAACAGAATATATTTTAAAAAGTTGTTAACAGTATAATCAAATGTACATATATGTAACAAAAGTTAAAGTCTATTTCTTCATCTTTTTTTTCTTCTTTTAACAGTTTCTTTCCATGGCTGATTCTGAAATAAATGCAAGATGCAAATTTTATAATAACATCAACTAACTATCAATATATTTTGATTTTAAAACAAGCAAAATAATCAAATTAAGGTTAATATTATTATTACTTACAGTGATACATGAACATCTGTATATTTACAAGCATTCTGTCAGTATTGCATTACAATTTATCGGACCACAGCTGAATTATCACGTTGTGATTGGTTAAACACCGTCACATGGTGACCCCTATGAGACAGTTTGGGGTTAGTCAGTTTCATAAGAGGTCCATGACACGTTAATGGTGACGTCATCTATTAATGTTGTTGTATTTCATTGTTAATTTTTTCAACAGAACGCAGAACAAAAGTCTGGTGTCCGATAAATTTGTTATACGGTTAACTACTGACCCCCTACAGATCCATAGAGGGTGAATAAAATTAATAGGGGATTTGGCCTCTGGCCTCACCCCCTATGGATTTCACTAACCCTCTATGGATCTGTAGGGGTCAGTAGCTAACCATATTACTTATAATATAGTCCCCTACCAGTTAAATTTCATTGTATTGGAACATATTTCTAACTTTATCTACTGTGGATTCATTATTATTCGTTGGATACCAATTTTCGTGGATTTCGTGTGAACAGTTGAACCACGAAATTAAAAGTTCAACGAATGACAATTTTTCCTATGGCTTGTATGCAGACTTCAGCAAAACCACGAAATTAAATATCCACAAACCTGTAAGTTTTCCTCAATCCACGAAAATTGGTACCCACAAAAATAAATGAATCCACAGTATAACTTGTCATGGTGTAACATGTGTAAACTATATAACAAATATCAAATCAAAGTGTTGAAAACTAATTATCTAAGTGAATTTTGTAAGACCAAGGACCATTATTATGCTCAAAATCATTACACCAGAAAAAACTAGAGGCTCTCAAGAGCCTGTATCGCTCACCTGATTCTACCTGGGTTTTTGAAATCATATAAAAAAAAAAAAATTTGGCTACAAAGTAACGACACTTGGCCAGCACCTCATTAAGAAAGGAACATTTATGCTATGTTTGGTTTCATTCCATTCAGTGGTTCTCTAAAAGAAGTCATTTGTATGCATTTCCCATAGGGTCCTATGTTAAACTAAGTCCCCCACTGGCGGCCATCTTGAATGATGGATCGGCTACAAAGTAACAACACTTGGTCAGCACCTCATAAGAAACATTCATGCCATGTTTGGTTTCATTCCATTCAGTGGTTCTCTAGAAGAAGTTCAAAATGTAAAATGTTAACAACGACGACGGACAACAACGGACGCCAAGTGATGAGAAAAGCTCACTTAGCCCTTCGGGCCAGGTAAGCTAAAAATTAAACTGGATCTGTTACTTGTCATGATAAAACAATATCATATCAATATCTTCAAGCATGAAGAAACAATTCCTGCAAGAATGTGTCCATAGACTAGTTCATGAATGCCCCACTTGCACTATCATTTTCTTTGTTCAGTGACCATGAAATTGGGAACAAAGCTCTTATATTTGGCATTAAATTTAGACAGATCATATCATTGGACTTCAACTTCATCAAAAACTACTTTGACCAAAAATTTTAACCTGAAGAAAGACAGACAGAGAAACCAATGCACAAACCGAGAAACAAAATGCCCATACATATAAAAGGGGCATAAAAAAGTGAGGAAAACTGGATGGACAGACCACAGAAAGCCTTCAAAGGGAACTAAAAAGTTAAAACCATTGAAAATCACATATATCAGAATACCTATTTAAACAGTGATTTTTTTTTTCTTCTCAAATAACTACAATTTCTGTTTGCATCCTCAACTGTCACCTTTCTCTAGTTAAAATTGTTTGATATACTTTACATGTTATTTTTAAAGCATAAAGGTACATGTTTAATGTGTTTTGTCTAACTAATATAAACTTCCTAATAATCCAAATTGCAAAATAATTATGTTTTAAATTTTACTTCTTTTTTGTTGTTGAGGGCAAAGAAATTCAAAAGTAACATTGTAATCCCACATGTAGCATTAATTCTGCACCACGAATATTGGCTGATGTGCAATGGATTAACACAGTAGCGCAAATTTTGATTAAGCCGAAGTGCGATAATGGCATTGTGACACTTTTTTATCGATAAAATTGCTGAATTGCTAAGGTGGTAATTTGAATTTGTTTATCATATTTTCTATGTTATTTTTTAATGTTTACATGTGAATTTGGTCAAGGAAAATCCTGTTTACCACCCACTTCATTTAGTGGTGATATAATTTGATTGGTTGAGGTCACAAGTTGATAAAACATTCATATATTATATTCTATATAACATAATACCTTGTCTTAACTTGCTCATGCTGGTGTCCATGTACTGTGTCTAATATTTTCCCCTTTTCTTCACTTATATATGTTCCATTTCTCCCAAAAGTAAAAAAAAAAGTCAACTTCATCAGGCCCATTGACATATATTAGCTTGCTTTTGTGGAAAAATGACCTCTGAAATTAAAACAATTAAAATATTGATTTTATTACAATTTACTGATTTAAGGATTATCTTATGTACCTATGTTTAGTAAACCAGATGCTCTGCAGGGCACAGCTTTATAAGATTGCAGAGGTCAAACCCTGAACATGTGGAGCAAGTATGACACAACATTTAAGCTTGATACAGCTCTGAATTTGGATTGTGATTAAATAGATGACACAACATAGGTTTCTGACACAGAATAAATATGTGGTCTAAACTTAAAAACTTAAAAATTTTAAATTGGAAAAATGGTTAAAAATTGACTATCAAGGGCAATAACTACTTCAGGGGTCAACTGACCATTTTGGTCCTGTTGACTTATTTGTAAATCTTACTTTGCTGAACATTTTTGCTGTTTACAGTTTATCTCTATCCATAATAATATTAAAGATAATTTCCAAAAACAGCAAAATTTCTTTATAACTACCAATTCAGGGGCAGCAACCCAACAACGGGTTGTCCCATTCATCTTAAAATTTCAGGGCAGATATAGATCTTGACCAGATAAACAATTTTACCCCATGTCAGATTTGCTCTAAATGCGTTGGTTTTTGAGTTATAACCAAAAACTGCATTTAACCTCCATGTTCTATTTTTAGCCGTGGTGGCCATGTTTTTTGATGAAATGGGAATCTTGGTTTGATGTTTGGTCAGCGGACGCATTTTTCAAACTAGATACCCTAAAGATGATTGTGTCTAAGTTTGGATTAATTTGGCCCGGTAGTTTCAGAGGAGAAGATTTTTGTAAAAGATCATGGAAATTAATGAAAAATGATTAAAAATTGACTATAAAGGGCAATAACTCCTAAAGGGGTCAACTGACCATTTTGGTCATGTTGACTTATTTGTAAATCTTACTTTGCTGAACATTATTGCTGTTTACAGTTTATCTCCATCTATAATTATAATATTCAAGATAATAACCAAAAACAGTAAAATTTCCTTAAAACTACCAATTTAGGGGCAGCAACCCATGAAGGGGTTGTCCGATTCATCTGAAAATTTCAGGGCAGATAGATCTTGACCTGATAAACAATTTTACCCCATGTCAGATTTGCTCTAAATGCTTTGGTTTTTGAGTTATAAGCCAAAAAATGCATTTTACCCCTATGTTCTATTTTTAGCCATGGCGGCCATGTTTTTTGATGAAATGGGAATTAAAACACAAACTTTATTCTAGATACCCTAGCTAGGAATCAATCAGATGAAGTTTGGTTTGAATTGGTTCTGTAGTTTCAGAGGAGAAGACTTTTGTAAATGTTAACGACGACAGACGCAGGACGACGGACGCCAAGTGATGGGAAAAGCTCACTTGGCCCTTTGGGCACAGTGAGCTAAAAATGCTTATTTGGGACCTTTTTTTTGGCCCCTTATTCCAAAACTGTTTGGACCAAAACTCCCAAAATCAATCCTAACCTTCCTTTTGTGGTCCTAAACCTTATGGTCATAGAAATTTCATAGATTTCTGTTGACTTATACTAAAGTTATTGTGCGAAAAATAAGAAAAATGCTTATTTGGGCCCTTTTTAGCCCCTAATTCCTAAACTGTTGGGACCAAAACTCCCAAAATCAATCCCAACCTTCCTTTTATGGTCATTAACCTTGTGTTTAAATTTCATAGATTTCTATACTTGATTGTAAAGAGAGCTTCCAATTAAAATAAATAGTATGTTACTGCTAACATGGTTAATTTTCAAACTAACCCAAGAATAAAAAATGTCACCTCTACATGTATGTCCTCAACATTTACTTGTACATGTACGTACATTGTACATGTAAGGGACGACATCAAAAGATTGATGTAGGATAAAAAATTTAAATCAAATAGTTTGGGGGTGGGGGGTTTAAAATTCTGCAAGTTTTGTATATCTAAAATCGATATTTACATATATATCCCTATTGGTAAATCAATTTTTCCCAAATTAAGTTAAGAGGGGGGTGTGGGGGTCAGTGAAAAAACTATGTGAAGTAAGTTTTTTATCCTACATTGTACATTGAACTTTTGATGTCGTCCCTAAGTCTGAAAACAAAAAAATATTTAAACAACTTAAACATAACATTCATGACATACCTCTAATCATACATTTGCAATGTTTCATTGGCCATGTTGGCTGCTGCTCCTTATTTGCACATGAATCAATACAGCACTTTTCAAATCCACTACTAGTCTAGATACATGTATAAATATAGAAATCATCGCCTCTAATGACTTCTGTTTTGTTGATTATTTTCCACTACTTCTTTAAGTGCTTGTACTTTCTTTAAAAATGCTAAAAGAAAAATGTTTAAATGCATAAACATGATAAAAGGAAGTTATGATACATGTAACTGGCAAAATTGCCTCACTTTGACATTTCAAAATAAGACTAACAGATTTGCCCTAAAAAATATGACTTTATAAAAAGCATTTCATCAATTATTTTAATGTTCTTCTGCATCATTTCAAATCAATATGATCAATACGACATTTTAATGAATGAACTGGTTATATTGCATCTCTGATTTTGTCAATTAATGTCAATCTTTGGGCAATAAACATAATACATTTACATGTATTAACATGATTAAGGAATTTGAAATTTTAAGTTACATGTGTATATGAAGATGTGGTATGAGTGCCAATGAGACAACTCTCCATCAAAATAACAATTTATAAATGTAAATTATAGGTCAAGGTACGGCCTTTAAGTTTAACATAGAGCCTTGGCTCACACCGAACAGAAAGTATATACATGTATGTATCACAATTTTGTGCTGTATTCGTGTCAGTTCTGACTTTAATACACCTATGTAGATAATAAAATTGAGAATGGAAATGGGGAATATCTATACATTAAATGTCTATCAAACCATCTAATGCCCAATTTTTTTAATTTCTATAGAATTACAACCACATGATTAATTATCTGCCTTTTCACAATGAAAATGACATGAAAAAAAATAGTATAATAACAGCATCACCCTTTTATAAAGTGACTTGTATTTATTTTGTACACTGTTAAACAATCTTTTGTGTCTGGCTTCATGCATTTAGTGATATTTCTTTTCAATTTGGTACTGGATATTGATTGGTATGTCTTATATAAAATTATGAGTGAGTTTTAATTCATGTTTCAAACAAGCAGATAGTACATGTATATGGGTATTAAAATTAGAAAACATTTCAGAAAAGAATACCCACTTTAGAGTGGTCCGTAACAGCGCAAGACACATGTAATCTTATTTTTTTATTTAAATTACCTTTAAAGGAATTATTGAAGCATCATCACGCATGACTGGAGAGGCCCCAGTTTGGCAGTCAGTGCAACCCCCCACTTTTATTAACATTTCTGGATCTGCCACTGTTGACCAATTCAACTAGCTGTGAAAATGAGATAAAGGTTATGTGAAACTTGGCATTCACTACACACAAAACAGTTGACCTATTACTTATTTACTTGGAATGATCAAGTTTTTACATAAACTAAAATCATATAAAATCAAACAGTGACTGTGTATCCCAAACTCTGTGCATGTATGATTGACAAAAGGAGGTCAATGGTTTTCAGGGTGTTTGGTGGTGTTTTGGGTAACGAAAAGACCCACCCCTCTGGATTTCATGTTTTTATGCCCCAGATTTTGCAATCAGGACCCCTCCAACCCCCCTAAAACACAAATACTTTGTTTACAAAATACCCTGTTCTCACAAGAAGGTCATAAATAAGGGACCGGTACCCTATTCTAACCAGCAGGGGGTATCGGGATCGTTCGCCCTGATTACATGTTCGCCCTAGGTTTGTTCGCACTGAGTTTGTTCGCCCTGATAGTCCGTTCGCCCTGGGTTCGTTCGCCCTATATTCATCTATGATATGTATATATGTTACATTAATAAACGAAATATATAAATATATATTTCAATTTATGTTCATGTATATCTATTAAAAGTTAAATACAGAATATTTGGCAAATTTATATTAATTAAATAAAATTTTTGGCTGCATTGTTACACTTTATTTTATAATTACTTTTTATTACTAATGATTGAATTTTGATTGCTGATAAGGTATCATTTGAAATCTTTGATATCTCTGATTGTTATATGAATTTTCTTTGATGGATTAATTATAATGAAAATAACATTTTTCTCAAAAAAAATAGTCAGCTTGGATAGATAAAAACACCGATGACAAGTGATCAATGTACAGCAGTGTGACTGTGTTTTTGGTATTTGTTTTACTAAGAGTAATTCAATTTGATAGTGAATGTACAGAAACTTATAACCTAGTCCTAGTAGCAGCTAGCTATAAACAACATGATAAATCGCAAATATTCGGCCAAATTGTAGACTGACTTCAACACATTCAATTATATACATGTACACACAACGCAACACTATTTACTAAAAATTGAAATCAGGGCGAACGGACTCTGGGCGAACAGGTATTAGGGCGAACAGAAACTAGGGCGAACTGGAATCAGGGCGGACGGACCCAGATTCCCAGCAGGGCATGAAACAGCAACCCTAATTTTTGGCATATTTGAAATATAAAAGTAATATAGGAAGTACCCCCCCCCCCCTTTTTCCCAGATACAAACATACCATTCATATGTCGGATAGTGTTGTATTATTATGTTTTATGATATAAACTCATCATGCTCAATGGAACTGAAAGTTGAAGTACATGAAGTATGGAAGATGTCTTAAATTATTTACAGAGTATGGACTATGGTAGTCCAAATAATTATGACGTCTTGAAAGGCTATTATAATTTTTTTCTTTGACGTCTTACTTCGACCGTCAAAGAAAAAAAATATAATAGCCTTTCAAGACGTCATAATTATTTGGACTAGGACTATCATATGGACGATGTGCACGGTGTGGCGGTACATGGTCGACACAGAGAGAATTTAATGCTTACAACTTTCTGCTTTAAAAATCCATTTTAATAAATGTGAATGATAAATTTATTTTTACCTTTCTTTGTGCTTTCCAAGTGGCAAGTCACCTATCAAAACAAAAACACTTTCCTTTGCGTTGACTTTCATTTCAATCGTTCCCTGTTTTTTTCCAGTGAATCTACAAGTTATCTATTTCCATTTATTTGTTAATCGGTTTGGCCATCAGTTTGAACAACCAGAGTTGTTTATACCATATATCTCTGACTCTGTCCATTCTTGCAGTTAGTTTAAAAAAATTGAAACCTCCATCCGCAGCTCGTGAGCGTCGGAAAAATCTAATAGTTAACCACCACAGTGATGTAACCCGCACAGTGAGGTTTTAAGACACGCCTCTTTTCATAAATTAACGCCCCAAAAACTGATCTTTTATATAAAGGTACAAAAAGCGTTGTATTTTCCGGGACTGTAAGACTTATTTTTTTACTGAAAGTAACTGTGGGAACTGCATTGGTTTCCCTCCCCCTTACTTATATTCCCCTGAAACTGTAGGTAAACATATCCCTTTTTGGCTGTCATTACAGGAGCTTAATCGTCAATCTTAATGGACAAATTAACTGTTAATTATATAAAAACTTGTAAGTAGGGATATTCCAGAGGGATCAAAGTACTGCCAGACAGCAATGAGCAGGGGCGGATCCAGCCATTTAAAAAAAGGGGGGGGGGTCCAAACACAGGACAAAGGTTTGGTTCCACCTATATGTCCCTATTTTAATGCATTGATCGGCCAAAAAAAGGGGGGTCCAACCCCAACCCCTTCCCCTGGATCTGCTACTGATACGTCACTGGTTAGTTTTGTGTGGACGAGGCCCGTTTTTGGTGTATTGAATTTTAAACCTGATGCCTTTTGTTATCTATTAATCATGTGTTTCTTTGTCTAATACGTTCTCCTATTTATTTGTATTGTAGTCCTGTAATATTATGTTGTCATTTCAATGTTATATTTAACATTGCCATTAAAGTGCGAGGTTTGGCATGCCACAAAACCAGGTTCAACCCACCATTTTTATCTTTTAAAATGTCCTGTACCAAGTCAGGAAAATGACCATTGTTATATTATAGTTCGTTTCTGTGTGTGTAACATTTTAACGTTGTGTTTCTGTTGTGTCGTTTGTTTTCTCTTATATTTGAGTGTGAATTCACATTACTATAAAACGTGTCACAGTACTTTTCTATCCCAAATTCATGTATTTGGTTTTGATGTTATATTTGTTATTCTCATCGGATTTTGTCTAATGCTTAGTCCGTTTCTGTGTATGTTACGTTTTAATGTTGTTTCGTTGTTCTCCTATTATATTTAATGCGTTTCCCTCAGTTTTAGTTTGTTACCCCAATTTTGTTTTTTGTCCATATTATTGGCATTTATTTATGAGTTTTGAACAGCGGTATACTACTGTTGCCTTTATTTATACGCCACAATATAAACCATTTGTAAACACTCATTGTTTGTAGGAACTAGAAACAGTAAATTAAGTCAATATATATGTTCCTGGTGGAAACGATCAATTGGAACCAACTGCCAGATAAGGTAATGCATGCTTCTTCTGTAAGGTATCAGGTCCATTTCGCCCCCAATATACTTTCGCACCCTACACGTTCGCACCTGGCATGTTTGCACCCAATTTTAAATCAAATTCTAGTTGAATAATTAGAAAATTAGATTGTAGTTTTAAATACACCAATCACGGCTGACCCGGCCGCTTGTACTTTTGAAACATACATTTGTACAACAATCACTTTTCCATTGTGGCGTCAGATATTTTGTTTTATGAACAAATACACTAACCAAACATGATTAAAATTTATTCAACACGTCAGAATCTCACTTTATTTTGAAACAATGATTTTTTAAACATGACTTAATAACCAAAGATTTATCAGCACAAAAAAAAACGTTCTCACTTCAATTTGAGACAATGACATCAAAAAAATTTATAGCAAAACACTAGCCAAAAATTGATTACAAAGTTATTAGACACAAAACCAATATAAAAAGGATGCAAACGAGAAGGGTGCGAAAGTACAAGGTGGAGAATGTGAATGGGCGAACGGACCTTGATTCCTTCTTTAGAGGCATTCAATACCGCTCTACAAACACACTGCTCATAACAACAGGGCTCTTCTCCACCTTGTACAATAAAGTGGTTCGCCATTCCATCTTAATCTCCACACCGAAGGAACATGTTGGAACCATTGTCACATTGATATTAATTTAACGAGTCTTTAAAGTTCTATGGTTCACTACGGAATTGATCAATTATATTAACAGAAACTTGACCGCAAATATTAATACTGTGATGCTGCAAAATAAATAAGTATCTGTTAAAAAAAACCATGGTGACAGATAAATACCCAACGAGCGTGTTATTATTGTTCTTCATAAACTGAGTTGGTATTTTTCTTTTCTTTTATTCTTTTAGAACTCAGTAGGGATATAAATGTGCTAATTTCTCGTTTCATTTCCTATCTTTATAATTTTCTCAGGAACAAGAGAAAAGCCGCTGGAAAATGATCATGATAATTACCTTGGGCTGGTTTTGATAAATGGTGATTTTATACTGTATATATATAGAACAAAGAATGAAGACAATGAAAAATTGTAATGGCAGTTTTGTTCCTGTGATACAATGTTGTCCATCCATTTTTTTTTGGAAAAAACAGATGGTGATAAAGCAGATTAGCCAGAGTACATGTACTTTAAAAGCTGTAATTGTGAGGTAATTATTAATTAAAAAAGAACCTTGATATGATTTGAATCATTTGTTTCAGTATTAAAATCAGTTGTCAACTTTTATATACTTGTGTCAAATTAAACACAAAGCCATGGTAAGCGATGAAATATTCAAATATCATTGCTCAACTACTATGTCATGTATGTACTGATACAAAAGTTGAAATGAGTTTAAAGGGTGTTACCATGTACATTGTACTACCCTTGTTAAGTAGCAAGTATATGCAGTCTTACTCTTACATTGAGTGTTAATGAGGAAACTCAATTGAAAATTGCACCTTTGATAAAAGTGGTATGCCACCAGCAGTAAAACACATTTTTATAAGGAATGAATATAACTGTATTACAACAACACATTTCATACAGAAAATTACAAAAAATCAATGTACAATAATATTGTATGTTTTATAGGGCTAATGCAGCTTCAAAGAAGAAACATATCATCAGTGACAACAAAATTCTTTGTACTTTAAAGACAAAATAGTCTATTGTGTTAGCACATTTAAAGAGCAACAATTTCATTTAACAATATCATTGGATTAAACCATCTGCTTTGAAATACTGTAAGTCAAGCTTTTGAGTTCAGAAAATGAAATGAAAATATGTAATTACTTATAAACAGCTTTTGGTTTGATATTGCAGTATTATTAAACCCTAAAGTATATTCTTAGCCTAGATGCAATTCACTGTACAACCATAAATATGGTTGTTATATGGTTGTTATAAATGCTGTAAAGCTGATAAACATATATATGATATTGTTTAATTTTTTATAGCCAATGAAAAATCTGAATAATTGAATGTGAGATTTGTATCAATGTCAAAGCCCTAGGACATCGTTATTTTAAGTTCAAAGCCAAATATTTTCCAATATGATATGTGTAAAAGAATGTTTTGTATCAGAAACAAAGATTGATTTTCCAAGCTGAATACAAATTGTAAACTTGTAGATTTATGGGAGTGGTAGTTTATGGTGAAGTTGTAGTCACATCAACTTTAAAGGAAATTACGTACCCATGTTCAATATAATGCTATGTTTCTTAATCTTGTGCCAAATTATGATTTTGACCCTATGTCATGATTCATTAATGTTGAAAATGATAGTGTGAGCGAGCATTGTGTAGACTTGCAAGGTTATGCTTTTATAATTGTCAACTTCAGCCAATATTCACCTTATTGAAATAGAATCCACCATACTGAACTCTCCAGTTTGAAAACATTTTTAAGCTGACTGTTCTTCGTAACACCATTTAACAGGCTATTATTTAAAGTTGGAATTATTTTCAATTATGGAATTTGTTAAATTTTCTGTGCTGGAAATTTTTTAATAAATTCCATGTTTATTTGGTATAATAATGTTTTGAGCGGTTCATAACACTTTCCATATAATGTATTTTGTATAGATAGTGTTGTGCGCGGCACAGTACATTCTATTGAAAATGTACTATCTTCTTTGTAAAAGAAAGTGTTGTGCGCAGCACAGACCATTGAAGTACAGAATAAGCATGGAATTTACTAGAAATTTCAAGCACAAGAAATTATAAAAATTCCATGATTAATAATAATTCCAAGTTTAAATAATAGCCTGTTATTTGTATTTCAAAGTCAATCAGTAAAAAATCAATACTTATTAACAATGTTTTGTATCTTCTTATGTTGTTTGATTTAGATGGAGGATGGAAGAAAGCAAACAGAAGCAATAAATACAAATAATTATAAAATTACACATTTAAGATTGACTTATTGCAATTACATGTTGTCATATGAGTATTTTTCACATGATTTACATTAAAGTTATGCATAAAAAAAAAATTTGCATCTATTATTGTTTGTTTATAAGAGGAAAAATATGGTGTCCAATGCTGTAAAAATTAATTTAAAGTCATACTAACTAGTGCTGACAATTAATGAACCTCCTCATTAAATTAAAAATAATTGTGTTTTAATATAAAAAGAAAAATTGGTATGATTGCAAATGAGGCAACTCTCCATGTGTAATCACATGTGGTTGGTGTCAGCAACTTTATTACTTACTATTCATGATACAAATCTAACGAACTATAAAGAGTCACAAAATGACAAGGATAAAACAATTAAACAAGAAAATAAAAAGGCTTGTTGTTACTAAGTTTGCATGCTGATATGAATAAGCCATCATATTAAGAGGAAGAAGTGTCTGGTCATGCCTGTATTCATGTAGTAAATGTTAAGATAGGTAGAATAATTTTGTTCTTTGTTATATATGTAATATATATAATTAATATTTACTTATATTTTTGCACACTTATAAATAGGTTCATGTATGAATTGCTCCTCTTGTAAAAATCCAGGAAAAGAAAACCATGAACAAGCTTCAAAAGATAAAATTGATGATAATGCATCCGGTAAGTAGATCATTTATTAAAATACACCTATGGTTGTAAATTTTAAAAGCCTTGACCTTTTACACAAGATAAGCTCAACCAGCTTACACAATTCACCATTGGTTGTACTTGGTATAATATATCAAAGTAACCACCAAGATCAGTTTTTATATAATATGACCTCTTCATTGGTTGTACTTGGTATAATAGATTGAGGTAACCACCAGGATGAGGTTTTATATAATATGAGCTTTTTATTGGATGTACTTAGTATAATAGATCAAGGTAACCACCAGGATGAGTTTTTATATAATATGAGTTTTTTATTGGATGTACTTAGTATAATAGATTGAGGTTACCACAAGGATGAGGTTTAATATAATATGAGCTTTTTATTGGATGTACTTAGTGTAATAGACCAAGGTAACCACCAGGATGAGGTTTTATATAATATGATTTGTTTATTGGTTGTACTAGTATAATAGATCAAGGTAACCACCAGGATGAGGTTTTATATAATATGAGCTTTTTATTGGATGTACTTAGTATAATAGATTGAGGTAACCACCAGGATGAGGTTTTATATAATATGAGCTTTTTATTGGTTGTACTAGTATAATAGAACAAGGTAACCACCAGGATGAGGTTTTATATAATATGAGCTTTTTATTGGTTGTACTTAGTATAATAGATTGAGGTAACCACCAGGATGAGGTTTTATGTAATATGAGCTTTTTATTGGATGTACTTAGTATAATAGAACAAGGTAACCACCAGGATGAGGTTTTATATAATATGAGCTTTTTATTGGTTGCACTAGTATAAAAGATCAGGGTAACCACCAGGATGAGGTTTTATATATGAGCTTTTTATTGGTTGCAGTAGTATAATAGATCAAGGTAACCACCCGGATGAGGTTTTATATAATATGAGCTTTTTATTGATTGAACTAGTATAATAGACCAAGGTAACCACCAGGATGAGGTTTTATATAATATGAGCTTTTTATTGGATATACTTAGTAAAATAGAACAAAGTAACCACCAGGATGAGGTTTTATATAATATGAGCTTTTTATTGGATGTACTTAGTATAATAGATTGAGGTAACCACCAGGATGAGGTTTAATATAATATGAGCTTTTTATTGGATGTACTTAGTATAATAGATCAAGGTAACCACCAGGATGAGTTTTTATATAATATGAGCTTTTTATTGGATATACTTAGTAAAATAGAACAAGGTAACCACCAGGATGAGGTTTTATATAATATGAGCTTTTTATTGGTTGTACTAGTATAATAGACCAAGGTAACCATCAGGATGAGGTTTTATATAATATGAGCTTTTTATTGGATGTACGTAGTATAATAGAACAAGGTAACCACCAGGATGAGGTTTTATAGGATATGAGTTTTTTATTGGATGTACTTAGTATAAGAGATCAAGGTAACCACCAGGATGAGGTTTTATATAATATGAGCTTTTTATTGGATGTACTTAGTATAATAGATAAAGGTAACCACCAGGATGAGGTTTTTTATAATATGAGCTTTTTATTGGATGCACTAGTGTAATAGACCAAGGTAACCACCAGGATGAGGTTTTATATAATATGAGCTTTTTATTGGATGTACTTAGTATAATAGAACAAGGTAACCACCAGGATGAGGTTTTATATAATATGATTTTTTTATTGGTTGTACTAGTATAATAGATCAAGGTAACCACCAGGATGAGGTTTTATATAATATGAGCTTTTTATTGGTTATACTAGTATTATAGAACAAGGTAACCACCAGGATGAGGTTTTATATAATTTGAGCTTTTTATTGGTTGCACTAGTATAAAAGATCAGGGTAACCACCAGGATGAGGTTTTATATATGAATTTTTATTGGTTGTAGTAGTATAATAGATGAAGGTAACCACCAGGATGAGGTTTTATATAATATGAGCTTTTTATTGATTGAACTAGTATAATAGACCAAGGTAACCACCAGGATGAGGTTTTATATAATATGAGCTTTTTATTGGTTGTACTAGTATAATAGAACAAGGTAACCACCAGGATGAGGTTTTATATAATATGAGCTTTTTATTGGTTGTACTAGTATAATAGACCAAGGTAACCACCAGGATGAGGTTTTATATAATATGAGCTTTTTATTGATTGAACTAGTATAATAGACCAAGGTAACCACCAGGATGAGGTTTTATATAATATGAGCTTTTTATTGGTTGTACTAGTATAATAGAACAAGGTAACCACCAGGATGAGGTTTTATATAATATGAGCTTTTTATTGGTTGTACTAGTATAATAGATCAAGGTAACCACCAGGATGAGGTTTTATATAATATGAGCTTTTTATTGGTTGTACTAGTATAATAGAACAAGGTAACCACCAGGATGAGGTTTTATATAATATGAGCTTTTTATTGGATGTACTTAGTATAATAGATTGAGGTAACCACCAGGATGAGGTTTTATATAATATGAGCTTTTTATTGGTTGTACTTAGTATAATAGATTGAGGTAACCACCAGGATGAGGTTTTATGTAATATGAGCTTTTTATTGGATGTACTTAGTATAATCGAACAAGGTAACCACCAGGATGAGGTTTTATATAATTTGAGCTTTTTATTGGTTGCACTAGTATAAAAGATCAGGGTAACCACCAGGATGAGGTTTTATATATGAGCTTTTTATTGGTTGCAGTAGTATAGTAGATGAAGGTAACCACCAGGATGAGGTTTTATATAATATGAGCTTTTTATTGATTGAACTAGTATAATAGACCAAGGTAACCACCAGGATGAGGTTTTATATATGAATTTTTATTTGTTGTACTAGTATAATAGAACGAGGTAACCACCAGGATGAGGTTTTATATAATATGAGCTTTTTATTGGTTGCACTAGTATAAAAGATCAGGGTAACCACCAGGATGAGGTTTTATATAATATGAGCTTTTTCTAAGATATACTTAGTGTAATAGAACAAGGTAACCACCAGGATGAGGTTTTATAGGATATGAGCTTTATAATTGCTTGTATTATGTATAATTTGTCAAGGTAACCACCAGGATAAGGTCTGAAATATTATGAGCTTTTTGTTGGTTATACTTAGTATAATAAATCAAGGTATCCAGCACAATATAAAGTGGTACTAAACTACAAAATTTAAAGAATTTCTACCAATATGAATACAAGGCTATGTATATCTTTATTTCTCATTTTTGTTATCTTTTTCAGAATAGCTGATAATTATCTTTACTTTTACATGCTGGAAGAAGCTTGGTGTTTTTTTGGAGGAAACTGGTGAATTATGTTCTACAGAAGAGCATGAAGTTAATATATTGAAGAGGAAACATCCAAAGTAGTAGATCTGTGTTTGCTACACTTCTGATAATTTTATATGTTTACAATGTCTGGATCATTTTATTTTTAAGTACAAATGGATCAAAGTGTCCATTGAAGGAGTTGCAATATTTGTGTCCAATCAATGTCAAATGTTTACAATGTCACATAAAGTAGAGTTATTTTTTTGGTATTTGAGATTAATCAGAAGTATAATTTTTCTGAAGATGTTAATTAATGCTATGTATAGCAGAAGTTAAATTAAACAATTTCAATAGATTTAAGCGTACATGAAACAAATATGTAAACAACAGTTATTATGAAACAACTATTTAACAAAAATGATTTAGAAATTGTGAGTACTAGATTAAAAGCGATAACCATACAATAACTATAAGAAGAAATGTATATATTTTCCTATTTCATTTTTAACCGGATTTTTGTGACAAAAATGTCGGTTATTGATTTGGGGATGTACGGCGGGCGGCCGGGCGGCCGGGCGGTCGGGCGGGCATGCGGGCGGGCGGCAATCAAATGTTGTCCGTGCATTAACTCATGAACCGTTCAACCAAAGCTTTTAAAATTTTAATATGTTATTACTGACAACTATACGAAGGTCAAGTTCAATAATGGCGATTTTGACTTTTACCGTTCAGGAGTTATGGTTCTTGAAAGGCGGCAATCAAATGTTGTCCGTGCATTAACTCATGAACCGTTCAACCAAAGCTTTTAAAATTTTAATATGTTATTACTGACAACTATATGGAGATCAAGTTAAATAATGGCGATTTTGACTTTTACCGTTCAGGAGTTATGGTTCTTGAAAGATTGAAAAATTGAGTTTTCAGTCGTGTCCGTGCATTTACTCATGAACTGTTCAACCAAAGCTTCCCAAATTTTAATATGCTGTTACTGATGACAGAATGGAGGTCAAGTTCAATAATGACGATTTTGACTTTTACCGTTCAGGAGTTATGGTTCTTGAAAGATTGAAAAATGAAGTTTCCAGTCGTGTCCGTGCATTTATGCATGAACTGTTCTACCAAAGCTTCCGAAATTTTAATATGCTGTTACTGATGAATAAATGGAGGTCAAGTTCAATAATGACGATTTTGACTTTTACCGTTCAGGAGTTATGGTTCTTGAAAGATTGAAAAATGGTGTTTCCCGTCGTGTCTGTGCATTTTCTCATGAACCATTCAACCAAAGCTTTTGAAATTTTAATATGTTGTTACTGATGACAAAATAGAGGTAAAGTTCCATAATGACGATTTTGACTTTTACTGTTCAGGAGTTATGGTTCTTGAAAGATTGTAAAATGGCGTTTCCATTCACGTTGTTGCATTTACTCATGAACCATTCAATCTAAGCTTTTCAAATATTATTATTTCAAAATGATGATACTGATGACAAAATGGAGGTCAAATTTGATATTGATGATTTTCACTTTCACCATTCATCAGTAATGGTTCTAGTGATATTGCCAGGACACAAATAAATGTAAATAAATCCGGTTTGCTGTCGTTGTGACAGCCTCTTGTTTTTTTTAAATTGATAGTAGTTTATGTCAATGAAACAAGTAGTTATAGTCTTATAATTCTTTTTAGATTTGAATATTTGGTTCTGATTGAGCATTGTAGTCAATTTTCATTAAGCTACCTTATAGGTTGCACTTTGTAAATACAGCTGTTTCTCAAACCATGCCTTTTTTGGGGAGATATAGAATATTCATATAGAATTAATTCTGTTTACGTACTGGTTCCAATACATGATCTCTATGTTTCATCTTGTAAAGAAATAACTTGGGGAAAGTAACCAGTAAATATACATATGTGTTTTGGTCAAATATGTGAGAACCCTTAAGTCAAGGTAAGGGTAGGACATAATTTTAGTGTAAGTTTAAACTGTTAAGAAGTTCGGGGCATATAAATGTTGAAAATATGCCGCACAGCCCTATATTTTGACCTTGGAAAAAAATAGTAGGGCAGATGAACTTCCCATTCTAAGGCATAATTTTTTTCAAAACTTCATAGTACAATTGGTACGGTACGATTTTTGCTGTAAAAGGAGTTCCTATGGGAAATTACATTGTCGATATTTACAGAAATGCAATCTATAGGTAATGATACATTAATGACATCATTTTGTAAGCCACATATTTATATAAGAGACAACATTTTGAAAGTTCCATGAAATTGCAATATAATTTTATTCATTTACTATTGAATGTATTATACAAGGTATTTTATTTATGCTATACTGATATTGAAAGTGTATATTTTTTCTTATTTTGCTGTCTTTTTTAAATTGATAGTAGTTAGCAACATTATGACATGAGTGTGACATGAGTGTATTAATAATTCAGCTGTGGTTAAAAAAAAATGTCTGAAAAAATTTACGATACTGGTAGTCTAAAAATTCTTCTAAGATGAAATAATCTGAGTATAATTGAACACTGAAGTAACATTTTCATTGAGTAATTTTCATTGTTTTTTTCTTTCTTTCCTTCTTTGCTAGAACTTGGTGTTTTTTTATAGGTTCACTTATTATATTTTATCAATTTTGAGAACATTTGTTTGCCATTTTATAGATTATATTCATATTAAAAATGTACTGGTACTTAGAAAGATAAAGTACAAAGGTTAAGGGCTGTTCCAGAAAAAACTATGTCCCCCAGGGACGGCACTTTTTTTACCCCTCACCATCCATAGATATTCTTAAAACTCTACAGTGAACTAGGTTACATATTAATCTTACTAAATACCTGGTTATATAGTAGTTTGTTATATTGGTGTCAACTTTAAAGATTTAATTGATAGGTAAAAAAAAACAGGAATTTTTCATGTCGGAATAAATTTATATGATAGTCAACTTTAAAAATTTCTGTAACTTTTTCAAATGGTCTTGGATATTCATAAATCTCTACAGTTTACCCAATTACATATTAATCTTACTAAATGCCAGGTGATATGGTAGTTTATAATATTGGTGTCAACTGTACAGATTTAATTGATAGGTAAAAAAAAACGGGAATTTTTCAGGTCACAAAAAATTATGCTAGTCAACTTTAAAAGGCTCTGTAACTTTTTCAAATGAACTTGGATATTCTTAAAACTCTACAGTTAACTCAATCACATCATTATCTTACTTAATACCTGGTTATATAGTAGTTTGTTATATTGGTGTCAACTGTAAATATTTCATTGATAGGTAAAAAAATAACGGGAATTTTTCATGTCACAAAAAATTATGCTAGTCAACTTTAAAAGGCTCTATAACTTTTTCAAATGAACATGGATATTCTTAAAACTCTACAGTGAACAAGGTCACATATTAATCTTACTAAATGCCTGGTTATATGGTAGTTTATTATATTGGTGTCAACTGTAAAGATTTAATTAAAAGGTAAAAAAACTGAAATTTTTCATGTCGCAAAAACTTATGATAGTCAACTTTAAAAGGCTCTGTAACTTTTTCAAATGAACATGGATATTCTTAAAACTCTACAGTGAACTAGGTTACATATTAATCTTACTAAATGCCTGGTTATATGGTAGTTTATTATATTGGTGTCAACTGTAAAGATTTAATTAAAAGGTAAAAAAACTGAAATTTTTCATGTCGCAAAAACTTATGATAGTCAACTTTAAAAGGCTCTGTAACTTTTTCAAATGAACACGGATATTCATAAAACTCTACAGTTTACTCAATTACATATTAATCTTACTAAATGCCAGGTTATATGTTAGTTTATTATATTGGTGTCAACTGTAAAGATTTAATTAACAGGTAAAAAAACTGAAATTTTTCATGTCGCAAAAAATTATGATAGTCAACTTTAAAAGGCTCTGTAACTTTTTCAAATGTACTTGGATATTCTTAACACTCTACAGTTAACTCAATCACATATTTATCTTACTTAATACCTGGTTATAAAGTAGTTTGTTATATTGGTGTCAACTGTAAAGATTTCATTGATAGGTAAAAAAAAACTGGAATTTTTCAAGTCGGAATAAATTTTTATGATATTCAACTTTAAAAAATTTCTGTAACTTTTTCAAATGGTCTTGCATGTTCATAAAACTCTACAGTTTACTCAATTACATATTAATCTTACTAAATGCCAGGTTATATGGTAGTTTATAATATTGGTGTCAAATATAAAGATTTAATTGATAGGCAAAAATAGCTAGTATTTTTATTCTGGACAAAATTTAGATAATTTTAACTTTAAAAAGTTCTGTTACTTTTTCAAATAAAATTTGATTTTCATAAAACTCTACAGTTAACTCAGTGACATATTAATCTTACTAAATGCCAGGTTATATTATAGAAGTCTGTTATATTGGTGTCAACTGTATAGATTTAGTTGATAGGTAAAAAAACTGGAAATTTTCATGTCAAAAAAATTTATGATAGTTAAAAATTTCTGTAACTTTTTCAAATAATCTTGGATATTCATAAAACTCTACAGTTAACTCAATTACATATTATCTTACTAAATGCCTGGTTATATAGTAGTTTGTTATATTAACTTTAAAGATTTAATTGATAGGTAAAAAAATGGAAAAAAATTTTGAGACTGATTTCTGATAGTCAACTTTTAACATTAATCAAATTTCTGCAAATCAACATGGATTTTGATAAAACTTTACAGCTATCTCCATTGTTAATTGATCTTACACAATTCAAATATAATTTGTGTATTAAAGAATCAAATACGCAATGAGTTAGCCCATAATGGACAAAAGATTTTTAACCTCCCTACACTCTGATGTATTCAATATTATCAAATTATGCCCATATGTGTTTTAAAACAATTTGATCCACCCTTAAAGATATGAGTACATTAGTACTATGCAGTATATCTCAGGTAGTTAATGCACACTTTATCTGTACATAAATCAAATTATAGCACAGTAAGAACAAAGAAATTTTGCCTATGTCATGTGTAAACTCAAAATGTAAACTTTTTATTTATTTATTTCCTCTTAGCATATATTTCCAAATTCTTTCAGTTTTATTCAATGGATATTTTTCATTGTTTCCTATGATATGATCTTTCTAATTGTAATGCCAAATAAGAGATTTTCTCCCTTTTCACGGTCCACTAAACAGAGAAAATGATAGTGCAGATAGGGCATCTGTGTACTGGGGACACATTCTTCTTTGTTAACAGTTTTTATTTGATTATTCAACCACTTCCTAGTAGCTTCAAAAGTTGAAATGTTTATAAAATTATTATTAATAATCATATTCTAAGGAGAAATTTTAATTTGACCACAATTTCTATCAAATCACTTTTATACTGAATTTAATACCCCTAAATTGAAAAAATGATCATATATGTATTCCATCAGACATCATCCTGCAATAAGTAAATACAATAAATCTCAAATATTGCACAGATTTTCAATATTTTACTTGCATATCTAGTTTGTCGAAAACATGTTATCTATATTTCCTTTTAAGTTTTGTTTGAAATCAAGCAAATTTTTGTTGAATTTAGTCAAAATTCTTAATTTCATCCATTTTTTGTATATATTTTGATGATTCATTCGAATAAATCTCCAAAATGCAATTGATTTCACTTTTTCACATATATTTTCTGAAACTTGAAATGCTTAACATTTTAAAATGTTGGACTTACTATTAGTGCCCAAATCAAGCACTTGAACTTTCCTTTTAGAAAGGAATATGATTCATATAAACCATGTAATATAAGTTAAAACACTGGTCCTGCTCCTATATAAACTATACCTGATTTAACTTAATCTTACATGCATTTTATACAGCTAAGATGAGAGGTAGAATTATAATTATACTCATGTATGATATTGGCTAAACACACTGATAACAGTGAATAGCTTGAATGAACATATATTACAATAAACACAATTACAATTTAGGTTGTTCTCTTATTGAAAAGATGTTAATTTTATTGTCTGCCTATGTTAGCAGGGTTTGGCTTTATAGTATCTGTTCTTTGTGGCCATATCATGTCAATTAAGTTGTGTGTTTGGCTGTTACCCTCTTTGTTCTGCATTAAGTAAATTTTGTTTGGTCACAACAGCCTTCATTGATTTGTTTCTTACTTGAAACTTTTAACATGTCTATTATGTTTTGAAAGTCTAAGTTATATTCAGAATTCAAATTTGGACTATGATATCACAATTCACTACATAGAAATGTAATCTTGTGAAATAAATACATCAACCAGTAAACACCTCTGGTTTTTGTTGAGCCTGTGACTTTTGTTGCAGAAAGTTCCACATAGGGATAGTGATCTGGCAGCAACAGCGTTAACCAACTTCTTTTAAAGCTTTATAATTTAATAGGTGGAAGAACCGCATGCTTCATACTTTGAATGTAGATGCCTTATGTTACCGTCTGTCACATATACACTGTCCTTGACCTCATTTTCATCTTCAGTGACTACTTGAAAAAAAAGTTCAGATTTTTTTGTAATGTTAATTACTCTCTTATCACGAGTAATATGATAACTATTTTTGGTATTTGCGTATCTTGCAAGGTCCTCATGACCGTCAGACAGTTTTCACTTGACTTTGACCTCATTTCATGCATCAGTAAACAAGGTTACGTTTTAATGGTTATCTCAGATATTATAAGCAATAGGTCTAGTATATTAGGTGTATGGAAGGATTGTAAGGTGTCCAACTTGCATGTGTCATCTGACCTTGACCTCATTTTCATGGTTCAGTGGTCAAATTTTTTGAGTTCTGATCTCTTTTTCTAATACTATATGCAATAGGTCAACTATATTTGGTGTATGGAAATATTCTATGATGTATATGTCATGCATGTCAGTCTCACAGTGTTTATTTGACTTTAACCTCATTTAAAGCCCTTCATTGCTCAGCATTAAGTTTTTGTGTATTGGTCTGGTTTTTGGTAAAACTATAAGCAATAGGTCAACTTTATTTGTTGTAAGGAAGGATTGTGAGCTGTATATGTCTGTCTAGCAGGTATCATCTGACCTTTACCTTATTTTGGTGGTTCATTGGTCAATGTTAAGTTTTCATAGTTAAGTTTGGTTCTAAGATACTATAGGCAATAGGTTTATTTAATGCATGGATTGATTGTAATGTGTACATGACTGTCTGGCATGGTTCATCTGACCTTGACCTTGACCTCATTTCCATTGTTCATTTGTCAATGTTTAGTTTTCGTGGTTAAGTCTCACTTAAAAACTATAAACAATAGGTCATCTATATTTAGTGTATTGAATGATTGTAAGGTGTACATGTATTTCCTTTTATTTTAAGGGTTCTTTAGTGAATGTTCAATTTTCGTAATTATGACAATTCCTTTATACCATAAGCAATATGATACATATATTTGGTCTATGGTTTGGTTGTAAGTTGTACATGTTTTCCTGGTAGGGTTCATATGGCCTTGACCTCATTTACATTGATCATTGATAAAGTTAAGTTTAAGTGGAACTTTAAAACTTTCATATGGCACACTTTAAATACCAATACAAGTAAAGCAGGCCGGCCATTTCAGTGAGTGCACTCTTGTTACTTGTAGCAAGAAAACGAGTTCAGGGACACCATGTTTTCTTCTAAATTTCTAAAAGTACATTATAAAAGATATCTTCTTGTAATTTTTGTTTTCCTGAATGCAAAGTATAAGAAGGTTCTATCTGAGTAAATTATTAGTTCTGATCTACATTAAACTATTTTCCACAGTTATTGAATTATCATATGAACTCATAGATATGTTGACATAGAAAGCTGACTAAAATATTTTTGTTATTCAATTAGCCTGGTGGAAAAATCCCTGCCACATTTCCACTATAATAAGAATTAAATTTCAGCCATTCATAACTGTCTGGTAATGAGATGACAACAATAAATTGGCATATAAATTTCTAATACAAAAACATAAGGCACATTATGATAACTTTGGTATAAATTTGACCACAACTTTAACTGTCACCAGAGTGCAATGCTGAAATGTCTCACATTCTTAAATTTCTCGCCTTCCTTACTAACCATTGATATTATGTTGATAGCCCTAAATATAAAGCTTTACTACAACTATCACATAAACTTAACGTGATCCAAGAAAATGAGGTCAAGCTCAGATGAACCATGCTGAACAACATGGTCCACCATACGTTTATTCCATAAACCAAATATAGTTCAACCATTGTTTACAGTATCTAAAAAAAAAATAACCATGCAATTTACATTGCCTAATGAACCATGGAAATGAGGTCAAGGACATATGAATTCTGCCAGACAGACATGTACACCTTACTATCATTCCAGTCATTGAATATAGTACAGTTGACTTATTGCCTATAGAATCTAGGAAATAAACATCACTATGGAAATTTTCAATTGCCTATGGATTGATTGATTGGTGTTGAATACCACTTTCACCACTATTGTGCTATTTCATGACAGGCTGTTTTTAATGATGTAGGAAGCATGAGTCCCCGTAGAGAACCACTGGACATTGGTAGGAAAACTGACAATCCTTGTCCATTGTAATTGAAGTGGAGTCTACCTGCCACGTTCAGGATTCGAACTTCTATGTTGATAGACAGACTAATGATACAGTAGTTCAATTACTAACACCACTTTATCGAGGTCCCTTTGCCTAATGAACCATGAACATTGGCCAAGGTTAGTTAAGCACTACCAGACATAGCTTTACATGTTGAACTATTGCTTGTGATTTTTGACGTCCAATATGTGCTCTTCAGTTGTGTTCATTAACGTCTATTAGTCTTTGATTAGAGGATATAGGTAGAATTGGGAAATCACTTATGTTCATATCAAGTGTGCGTGTATCCTGACTCATACCAACATGTGATTATGTTTAAAACTGTGCATGAAAGATGAAAGAAATATAACAAAAGGACATTCAAACATCTAAGTCAAAAATAAACTGACAACGCCGTGTCAAAAACAGGAAAGGACCAAAAATTATTTGCCAACAGCATGAGATACCAAAACTACAGCACAAACAAACAAAATACAGTTACGGGTAATACATCTCGGTCTTCAACAATTAGCAGATGTATACAAGCTTTGACTCGTCAAGTAAACTTGTAAATGTAGTTTTTATAATGTAACACAAACCATATCAGCAATTAATATGAATCAATTGGAAAAAAAGCTTTCAAAAAATGATATAAAGTTACAAACTTTAAGTCATACTATGGACACTATAACACTAAATTACCTTTCGATAATACTATTCATTATTGTGTGTTATTTACAGCAATAATTAAAGGCAAAAATGTATTGCAAATACAAGACTATCAAATTTTCGATAAATCCACCAGATTTATTGTCTTTATTGTTTTTGTTTCAAGAGTCCTGCAATAGATACAAACAAATAACTGTATTCATACCACACTTTTCAAGTAAAGTCTTTACCTTTTGAATAGCTGATAATGGTTAAGAACAAATCGTAGACCTCCCAACACGCAAAGAAAACACCTTGGATTTAATACCTGCCTCTCATCCATCATTTAAACTAAGATGTAAACTTTTACCATTAATAGGAAACAGCGACCATGACATCGTCTTACTTGATATAGCATGTAAACTTTTAAAGCCAAAACCAGTATTAAGAAAGATATACTTATGGAAAAAAACAGATATATATATATATGAGATAAAGGAAGACCTCGAAACATTCAAGACATCTTTTAAAAACATCAGCAACAGAACTGTAGAATCCATGTGGCAAAGCTTCAAATCAGAAATTCACAAAAACATTGAGAAGCAAGGACCAACAAAAATGACTCAATTTAGACACGCATACACCCATGGATGAACACAGCAATAAGACGCAAGATCAACAAAACACAAAAAGCGCACAAGAAAGGTAGGAAAACCAGAAAGAAAAGAGACCCAGACAGATACAATAATCAAGACAAGAAGTACAATGGGAAGTAAGACAAGCCATTAAGAAATACATCGAAGAAGTCAGCTCAAACTACAAGGACAACTCCAAGAAATTCTTGGCCTTTATTAAAAGCAAAGGTCAGGAATGGACAGGAACAGCACCATTAAAGAACACAATTGGATTCCTCCAAAGTGACAACAAAAGTAAAGCTAACATTCTTAACGACAAACATATGCAACTGGACAGCCTTAATCAATGAGAAAACCCCATACCGTATAGTCGGCTATGAAAGATTTGACATAAAACTTGTGAAAGAATTCTTACGAGAAAACCAATGGCTTAATCAATGACAAAACGATTTACGAAAACAAAAATATGACAGATATGAAACACTATCACTAAACTGCGTGCTCCTGTTTTGGGACAGGCACATACCGAATGTGGCGGGGTTAAACATTTTTGTAAGCACTCAAACCCCTCTTACCTGGGATATTGGTGTAACAACGCAACATAAGAACACAATGTAGGAATCAAAAGCAATTGCCTCAAGCCAAAAGATAAAAACAATAGAAATAAATCACCGAAATAAGAGTACTTGATGTTACTAAAAGCTATCCCAAATTAACAAATAATAAATATATTGTTTTCACCCAGACTAAAGTAACAATCCGTACGCATACAACGTATTTAGTCTAGTGTAGAGCTTCATAATTAATACAAAAAACGCGTGTTCCCACAATGCCACAATATAAGTATCGACAGGATGTAGGTGATGCGTTTTCATAACTACATATATAGCAATATGTATTATTCAATTATGTTAATAAAAACTGGACAAAGTGATGCCCCGCACTTCACTGTTAAGTAACTGTATCATAACAAAGTCAATGTAGGACTTTCTTTGAGATAGTATTGTGCCTGGGAGACACAATTGATTCCCCCCGCAGATGCAACGTGTTATTCTAAATAACTATAGAATTTAACTGCTTATACCCCAGAAATGACAAAATAGTTCAACTATCTCCCCAAAAGAGTACATATTAATTAAAATCAAAACTCTGACCACATGCACACCTTCAATATATGTACAAATAGCCAGCAAAGTGAAAACTTCCTAAGATTCAAACTTTAGGAGAATAACTACATACCCATAATGGAACGGACGAACGATCTATTACACTTAGTACAACCAATAAAAAGCTCATCTTGGTGGTTACCTTGTTCTATTATACTAAGTACATCGAATAAAAAGCTCATATTATGTAAAACCTCATCCTGGTGGTTACCTTGTTCTATTATACTAAGTACAACCAATAAAAAAGCTCATATTATATAAAACCTCATCCTGGTGGTAACCTTGTTCTATTATACTAAGTACATCCAATAAAAAGCTCATATTATATAAAACCTCATCCTGTTAGTTACCCTGATGTATTATACTAGTACAACCAATAAAAAGCTCATATTATATAAAACCTCATCCTGGTGGTTACCTTGTTCTGTTATACTAAGTACATCCAATAAAAAGCTCATATTATGTAAAACCTCATCCTGGTGGTGACCTTGATCTATTATACTATTGCAACCAATAAAAAGCTCATATTATATAAAACCTCACCCTGGTGGTTACCTTGTTCTACTATACTAAGTACATCCAATAAAAAGCTCATATTATGTAAAACCTCATCCTGGTGGTGACCTTGATCTATTATACTATTGCAACCAATAAAAAGCTCATATTATATAAAACCTCACCCTGGTGGTTACCTTGTTCTACTATACTAAGTACATCCAATAAAAAGCTCATATTATGTAAAACCTCATCCTGGTGGTGACCTTGATCTATTATACTATTGCAACCAATAAAAAGCTCATATTATATAAAACCTCATCCTGGTGGTTACCTTGATCTATTATACTAAGTACATCCAATAAAAAGCTCGTATTATGTAAAACCTCACCCTGGTGGTTACCTTGTTCTACTATACTAAATACATCCAATAAAAAGCTCGTATTATGTAAAACCTCATCCTGGTGGTTACTTTGATCTATTATACTAGGAAAACCAATAAAAAGCTCATATTATATGAAACCTCATCCTGGTGGTTACTTTGATCTATTATACTAAGTACAACCAATAAAAAGCTCGTATTATGTTAAACCTCATCCTGTTGGTTACCTTGTTCTATTATACTAAGTACATCTAATAAAAAGCTCGTATTATGTTAAACCTCATCCTGTTGGTTACCTTGTTCTATTATACTAAGTACATCCAATAAAAAGCTCGTATTATGTAAAACCTCATCCTGGTGGTTACCCTGATGTATTATACTAGTGCAACCAATAAAAAACTCGTATTATGTAAAACCTCATCCTGGTGATTACCTTGTTCTTTTATACTAAGTACAAGCAATAAAAAGCTCATATTACATAAAACCTCATCGTGGTGGTTACCTTTATCTATTATACTAGTGCAACCAATAAAAAGTTCATATATAAAACATCATCCTTGTGGTTACCTTGATCTATTATACTAGTGCAACCAATAAAAAGCTCATATATAAAACCTCATCCTGGTGGTTACCCTGATCTTTTATACTAGTGCAACCAATAAAAAGCTCATATTATATAAAACCTCATCCTGGTGGTTACCTTGGTCTATTATACTAAGTATATCCAATAAAAAGCTCATATTATATAAAACCTCATCCTGGTGGTTACCTTGGTCTATTATACTAAGTACATCCAATAAAAAGGTCATATTATATAAAACCTCATCCTGGTGGTTACCTTGGTCTATTATACTAAGTACATCCAATAAAAAGCTCATATTATGTTAAACCTCATCCTGGTGGTTACCTTGATGTATTATACTAAGTACATCCAATAAAAAGCTCGAATTATGTAAAACCTCACCCTAGTGGTTACCTTGTTCTACTATACTAAGTACATCCAATAAAAAGCTCGTATTATGTAAAACCTCATCCTGGTGGTTACCCTGATTTATTATACTAGTGCAACCAATAAAAAACTCGTATTATGTAAAACCTCATCCTGGTGGTTACCCTGATCTATTATACTAGTGCAACCAATTAAAAACTCGTATTATGTAAAATCTCATCCTGGTGGTTACCTTGTTCTTTTATACTAAGTACAAGCAATTAAAAGCTCATATTACATAAAACCTCATCCTGGTGGTTACCTTTATCAATTATACTTAGTACAACCAATAAAAAGCTCATAGTATATAAAACCTCATCCTGGTGGTTACCTTGTTCTATTATACTAAGTACATCCAATAAAAAGCTCATATTACATAAAACCTCATCTTGGTGGTTACCTTGTTCTATTATACTAAGTATATCCAATAAAAAGCTCATATTATATAAAACCTCATCCTGGTGGTTACCTTGGTCTATTATACTAAGTACATCCAATAAAAAGGTCATATTATATAGAACCTCATCCTGGTGGTTACCTTGTTCTATTATAATAAGTACATCCAATAAAAAGCTCATATTATGTAAAACCTCATCCTGGTGGTTACCTTGTTCTAGTATACTAAGTACAACCAATCAAAAGCTCATATTATATAAAATCTCATCCTGGTGGTTACCTTGATGTATTCTCGTATTTTGTTAAACCTCACCCTGGTGGTTACCTTGTTCTACTATACTAAGTACATCCAATAAAAAGCTCATATTATATAAAACCTCATCCTGGTGGTTACCTTGGTCTATTATACTAAGTACATCCAATAAAAAGCTCATATTATGTTGAACCTCATCCTGGTGGTTACCTTGTTCTAGTATACTAAGTACAACCAATCAAAAGCTCATATTATATAAAACCTCATCCTGGTTGTTACCTTGATGTATTATACTAAGTACATCAAATAAAAAGCTCGTATTATGTTAAACCTCACCCTGGTGGTTACCTTGTTCTACTATACTAAGTACATCCAATAAAAAGCTCATATTATATAAAACCCCATCCTGGTGGTTACCTTGGTCTATTATACTAAGTATATCCAATAAAAAGCTCTTATCATATACTTAGACTAAATAACATATGATTTTTACCGTATGATAATATCATTAAATTAACGTATATTCCATATTTTTCGAATTGGTGCTTAACGGGCTGATATGAAAAGTTTATCACATGCTTCGATTGTTATTACATGCCTTTCCGTAACGTTATCGCATGGCATTCCGGTGATACTCGGCAAATTCCGGAAAATACACCTCAATGCTACGTTTTCAGTGAAAAACATTACAAAGTATTGTACTAAACAATTATTTGGATACTGTTAAGTCAATTGTGTTAAATAATAGTAAAAAAAAAAGACCCAAACAAATTATTAAATAAATGCATTTTTTAAAAGTTTCAAACAATTTAGAAAGTTACTTTAAAAAACGTTGACTTTTCCAAACACTGTTCAGTATGTAGATTGTTGAATATTTTTTTTGTAGATTTGTCCATATTAATATGTTTGACACCATCTGCGAGTATGGTCTTGAGGACACGATGATAGTCCGTCGGAAGGGGAAGATAAATGGCTGATCCGTGTTAAGAGAGAGCCATATCTCTTGCACGTTAAAGACACCCTTGTAGATTTCGAAAAAAAGTAGGCTAATGCCGCTACAAGGCAGCACTCGCACCCGCAAAGTGGAAAGGGATTAATATAAGTTTCAAAACTTGTTTCCCAATCCACTATAAATAAATATGTTTAAACTAATATGTTTTTTTTTCTCTGTTGAGGCATATGATAGAAAGATTTCATATCGAATGTATTAAATTTGGGGTCCGACGTCCGTGAACTTTTCACTCTTTGAACTTCTTTTCGGGAACCACGTAAAAGAATCAATATATGAATGTGTTATTTTTCTCTACTGTTGAAGCATATGATAAAAAGATCATAACATGTCATTTTTCATATCGCATGTATTATCAGCCCTCGGTCAATATCAGCCCTCGAGCCATGCGGCTCTTGGGCTGATATTGAACCTAGGGCTGATAATACATGCGATATGAAAAATGCAGTGTAATAATCTGATAATATTATATAAAACCTCATCCTGGTGGTTACCTTGGTCTATTATACTAAGTACATCCAATAAAAAGCTCCAATTATGTAAAACCTCATTCTGGTGGTTACCTTGTTCTATTATACTAAGTACAACCAATAAAAAGCTCATATTATATAAAACCTCATCCTGGTGGTTACCTTGATGTATTATACTAAGTACATCCAATAAAAAGCTCGTATTATGTAAAACCTCACCCTGGTGGTTACCTTGTTCTACTATACTAAGTACATCCAATAAAAAGCTCGTATTATGTAAAACCTCATCCTGGTGGTTACCCTGATCTATTATACTAGTGCAACCAATAAAAAACTCGTATTATGTAAAACCTCATCCTGGTGGTTACCTTGTTCTTTTATACTAAGTACAAGCAATAAAAAGCTCATATTATATAAAACCTCATCCTGGTGGTTACCTTTATCTATTATACTAAGTACAACCAATAAAGAAGCTCATATTATATAAAACCTCATCCTGGTGGTTACCTTGTTCTATTATACTAAGTACATCCTATAAAAAGCTCATATTATGTAAAACCTCATCCTGGTGGTTACCTTGATCTATTATACTAGTGCAACCAATAAAAAGCTCATATTATATAAAACCTCATCCTGGTGGTTATCCTGATCTATTAAACTAAGTACAATTAATGAAAAATCTCATATTATATAAAACCTCAACCTGGTGGTTACCTTGATCTATTATACTAAGTACAACCAATAAAAAGCTCATATTACATGAAACCTCATCCTGGTGGCTACCTTTATCTATTATACTAAGTACATCTAATAAAAAGCTCATATTATGTAAAGCCTCATCCTGGTAGTTACCTTGATCTTTTATACTAGTGCAACCAATAAAAAGCTCATATTATATAAAACCTCATCCTGGTGGTTACTCTGATCTATTATACTAAGTACATCCAATAAAAAGCTCGTATTATAACATCATCCTGGTGGTTACCCTGCTCTATTGTACTAGTGAAACAAATAAAAAGCTCATATTATAAAAAACCTCATCCTGGTGGTTACCCTGATCTATTATACTAAGTATATCCAATAAAAAGCTCGTATTATGTTAAACCTCATCCTGTTGGTTACCTTGTTCTATTATACTAAGTACATCCAATAAAAAGCTCGTATTATGTAAAACATCATCCTGGTGGTTACCTTGATCTTTTATACTAGTGCAACCAATAAAAAGCTCATATTATATAAAACCTCATCCTGGTGGTTACCTTGATCTTTTATACTAGTGCAACCAATAAAAAGCTCATATTATATAAAACCTCATCCTGGTGGTTACTCTGATCTATTATACTAAGTACATCCAATAAAAAGCTCGTATTATAACATCATCCTGGTGGTTACCCTGCTCTATTGTACTAGTGAAACCAATAAAAAGCTCATATTATAAAAAACCTCATCCTGGTGGTTACCCTGATCTATTATACTAAGTATATCCAATAAAAAGCTCGTATTATGTTAAACCTCATCCTGTTGGTTACCTTGTTCTATTATACTAAGTACATCCAATAAAAAGCTCGTATTATGTAAAACATCATCCTGGTGGTTACCTTGATCTTTTATACTAGTGCAACCAATAAAAAGCTCATATTATATAAAACCTCATCCTGGTGGTTACCTTGATCTTTTATACTAGTGCAACCAATAAAAAGCTCATATTATATAAAACCTCATCCTGGTGGTTACTCTGATCTATTATACTAAGTACATCCAATAAAAAGCTCGTATTATAACATCATCCTGGTGGTTACCCTGCTCTATTGTACTAGTGAAACCAATAAAAAGCTCATATTATAAAAAACCTCATCCTGGTGGTTACCCTGATCTATTATACTAAGTATATCCAATAAAAAGCTCGTATTATGTTAAACCTCATCCTGTTGGTTACCTTGTTCTATTATACTAAGTACATCCAATAAAAAGCTCGTATTATGTAAAACATCATCCTGGTGGTTACCTTGATCTTTTATACTAGTGCAACCAATAAAAAGCTCATATTATATAAAACCTCATCCTGGTGGTTACCTTGATCTGTTATACTGGTGCAACCAATAAAAAGCTCATATATAAAACCTCATCCTGGTGGTTACCTTGATCTTTTATACTAGTGCAACCAATAAAAAGCTCATATATAAAACCTCATCCTGGTGGTTACCCTGATCTTTTATACTAGTGCAACCAATAAAAAGCTCATATTATATAAAACCTCATCCTCGTGGTTACTTGAATGGATTTTTTTTAAGTATAACATACATTTGTATACAAAGCTTGTATCCTACGATTAAAATAGAAAGTAAAATTTGGACCATTTATTCAGACAATCATCCACCCTATACATTTCAGAATTACTTAAAGTTAATCAGAATTGGAAAGTTTGATGAATAACCTTTGGATATATTATAAATTTAATTATCATTTCATAATTTTCATCTCGGTCGATATTCCGTTTATAAGATGGTCGGTTTTTTTTAAATGGATTTGATTAGTGGGTCCAGGACTAGGATCCTTTTCCTATCAGACCTGATGATCATCTCAAATAGAAGAAAAATCATGTTATTTGCTGGAAGAAATCATTTATCTTCAATAAAGTCAATTTATTTATGCCCCTTTTTATTTGTTTGGGACATTTTATAACTACAAACAAGCGGCCACCCCTTTACACCAAAAAAGAGCGTAACTGTAGCCAATAAGTTTAGGATAAAATTTAAAAAAAAAGGCAGGACAGGAGCTTTGAGTAAAAAAGTCAGGATGAGCAACTTGGCAAAAAAATGCAGGATGACAAATTATGTAAAAAAAAAAAAAGGCAGGATGAGCAACTCAAGGCAAAAAAAAGCAGGATGACAAATTATGTAAAAAAAAGTCAGGATAAACTAATAAAAAAAAGCAAGACCGAATAGAGTGAAAAATAAAAAGATAAGACCGAGATTACACCTAAATAAAAATTCAGAATTTTTTTTTTCATCCTAGCCCCCCCCCCCCCCCCTTTTCTATAAAAATTAAATGGTAGCTCTCTAAATTAGGATATGTTTAACTTATGTATACAATGGCTTGTGTCTCTATTTCTTTTCAACTTCATCCCAAAAAGAAAACCCAGGCATAGGTATGTGAAGGCTACTAGTAAAATCAAGGATTTTTATAGTTAGTTTTACTATACAAATTCTTGACAAAATTCAGGTGCCCAGACTAATTTTGTTTTACAAATTCATCTCCAGGGCTCTTAGGTAAAAAAATATATATAAACAATGGAAGTTCTTATTCGTATATAGTTTAAATTGATTAACAGTTGTGCATTAATATTTCACTATTTCATTAAAATATGGGTTTTTTAATTATTACACAGGCTTTTTTTCTTAGGAAAATTGATATCACAGACTTTTATAATGTACGTTCTTGAGAATGTTCCTTTCTTAATTTTATTATTAACATTGATTCATTTTAAAAGGACCTTTTTCAAAACAAAAACAATAAGAATGCGGTTATATTAAAATTTTCCGCTAGGAAAACGTGCCAGACATGTTTTACTAGCTATAGAATTATTTTCCTTGCGCATTGTAATTCGAATTAGGACGTAAAACGTTTCGAATGCGAGTTAAACTAATTCGAATTAGTTAATGCATATCGAATTCGAATTACGTGTGAACTCAGCATTACATTCCAACTTAAATTATGGTCACGGACTTGATTTATACTAAGGAAGAACAGTCTACAAATTTTACTACCGGAATGAGGATTTACTGGTACATAACTGTACAGCAACAAACAGAATGTTGAAGTCCGTATTAGATAAAAGCTCATGCTTGTGGTTATCTCTATCTATTTCGATAGATCAGGAACATATAAACATTGTTAGATATACTGTTCCCATTATTGATTATAGGTATAACAAAAAATAAACTGCTCGTAATAAGGGCGTATTATATAAAACCTCATGAATCCTGCTCGTTACCTCAATCTAGTTTACTAAATATAACAAAGAAGAAGCTCAAATACATTTTACCCGGTAGACTAGTCTTCTCTTGGATTTATACTTACATCTTGTTCTTAATTTCTAATATCTTTAAAATACATTCTGATTATAGTTAACATACAAATTCTTCATGATCGTCATAAACATGCATGAAATACTTGCCACTGGAACGATCAATCAATCAATCAATCAATCTTCATGCCGAAAAATGTATATTCGTAAACTTTGTTACTGGATACACATTCCATAGAAGAATGATTGAATTAAAACAAAATGCCGAAAGATATGTCTCACAGTTTAATCAAAATACCCGGATTTTTTGTCTTTTTAAAATTAATTTTGAGTTTTTGTCTCTGCTTATCCTCATTATAATTTTGTCCTTTATACGCCATAACTCATGGTGGTGATCCTTATAAAGGATGCTTATACGTATACGGAGACAAGAAGAAGAAGTATTTCCATTTATTTTTACTATTATTACTTCTTTAATAGTATATCTTTTCATTCTTTGACTGTGTTTATGATCGGAACTACGAATATTTCTTTTATCTACATAGCTGTCAATCATCGCGTAGTCATGAATATGCATTACCTACCCTAGGTGGTTACATCATTCTAAGGGTTAACTAATAGACACAACCAAGTGAGCGTCCATAGTATTGCGTCATAGTATACAAAATGGTAACGGTGAGAATTCCGGCTTTGCGTACTCACGTACATTTGCTAAAGTGAGGGTCTGGAAACCGTTTCGGGAGGAAAGAATAAAGAATGATGGACAAATTAAAGTGCAGAATAATGAGAAAAAAATAAAGAAAGGAAAGAGGAGAGTAAAAATGCAAAAAATAGAACAAAGAACATTTGAGAATCATGGGGTTCAACTTCTAAATTATAATTAGACTGAATATTGAAAATTATTGAAAGTAAAGGACACATTATAAATGAAGAAACAGAGAAAATGTTAATGGTCTGAAAATTAAAGATATAAAGGACCCTCATCCAGAACCTTGTATTTATTATTATTCAATTAGTTTGTTACATTCAGGGGCGGATCCAGGATTTTCAGTTAGGGAGGGCAAAGTTTTATATTCCGGCCGAGCGGAGGGAGGCGAAAAAAATTTGGAGTTTTTTTTAGGTAAAATTATTAAAATATTCTTCCAAAGGGGTGAAATGTAGATATTTCGAACTATTGTGCAGTAAAATGAGCAAAAAATTAAAGTTTCAAAATGAAACGGCCATAATCCACACAGGTCTGACAACAATCTACAGATAGACGGACGCAAAGTGAGACGAGACAGTTCACAATTGCTCACCTGACCAATATATTTTGCAAACGAAAATTTCTACTTTTACCAGAGATTTTTTATTTTTTAATTGTCCTTCCATAATATCTGGGTTTTTTTACTCTTTTGATTTTCGCAGGTTGTGCCAGACTTTACTGTGTTCGCTAAAAACAATTAAAATCAGAATGAGATGTATTTACGCAGATATCTTTATTTTCTTGGGATGCCAAGCATGTAATACGGTACAGAATTGGACTAAATTTTTAGGTTTGCAAGTGAGAAACAAATATAGACACAGAGATACAAATTAATAAACTAAGCTTCCGCTTGAAACACTATCTTTCATTACGGATATTATGAAAGAATCTCACCTGCCGACTGTTTTCTTGATCGCATCATGATGAAATTTTGAAAGTGAGTAAGGGATGTTTTGGAACTACGATTTATCAAAGAAATTGATTATAAAAACCGGAAATACAATATAACATTTGTATTTACTTTAACTGCTAAAACCTATTATATTTGTCATCAAATGCAGCTACGCGTGTGACACCTTCCCGTTTGAAATAATAACTTTAATAAAGCGTAGGTCAGTTGATTAGTAATCATGTTGATTCTGTTAAACTGACTGTTTTATATACTTTGAATGTTAAAAAACATGGAATGGTCTCTTCTGATACTTAAATATGTTGAAGTCAACCCATGCTTTGCAAATTTTAGGGAAGGGGGGGGGCGCACGCCCGCCACGCCCCCGCCTAAATCTGCGCCTGACATTTCTTTTTTCTTTTATGTGGTAGTAGTTTGATAAAATTAGTTGTCATATTTTTTTTTATAGTGACAGTGTTTGAGTTGGTCATGTTGTATAGAAAAGAGAAATTGAGAAGGACGTTTATTCTCAAGAGTTACAACTGTTCTAGTAGCATGCTTTGGCAGATTAGAGGAACATAATTTAGTGACTATTGTTTGTCATGATTTTAACATGATAAAATGCTTCTTTCCACTAATTCTAAAGAGCCTCATTGAACAAGACAGAAACTACCTCAGACACTCTGACACTTACTAAGGGGAGACCATTTAACTTAAAAAAAAAGGGGGGGGAGTGTTTAAAAAAAAAATCTGACCCCCAATTTGATGAAAAAAAATATATTCTGGTCAGGCAAGCAGATGACAAAAATATTATTCTGAATGTGGATTTCCCACATATCTAATAGTGTTTAATTTTGACAAAATAATTTGATTGATAGCGTCGAAAAACTAATTAAATTTGTACACACTGTGTGCAAAAAAAAACTTCTGAGTCAGAAAAAAATAATCATACCCTCTCTTTTTGAAGTTTAATGCTTTCCCCCTTAATTTAAGTAATCATATAAAATCTGAAAACATATGTTTTTAAACATCAATATGTTTATAGGGTATTACTCAAAACATACGTTAACAACCTGTTTTTAAACATATGTTTACCAGGTGTTACTCAAAACATGCGTTTACCAGGTGTTTTTACAAACATATGTAAACCACATGTTTTCAAACGCATGTTTACCAGGTGTTTCTTAAAACATATGGTAAACATATGGTCAAACGTATGTTTCTCATGTGTTTTGTAAACATGTGTTTCACATGTGTTCATCAACGCATGTTTACCACATGTTTTTCAAACATATGGGAAACGCATGGTTTCAAACACATGTTTACCACCTGTTACTCAAAACACATGGTAAACATATGGTGAAACGCATGTTTACAATACGTTTTCAAGAACACCTGGTAAACATGCGTTGCAATTTTGCCTGTGAACAGGTTTTATACCTCCTTCCTTCACACTGTCGTGTCTTATATTCCCCAGTTGGGGTACATTCGGGAACATGAGAAGAGAAATCTATCGACGACAATCGTAACTGTTGACATGCTGTCTTATTCTTTGCTGTAGATTCTTTTGTTGTGTTAGGATCGACTTCAAAAGATATGGTTTTGTTCAATTTACCAAACATAGTGAAGTATCATTTAAATTTATCCTTTTTGCACTAAAATTCAAAATCAAAACTTAACAAAGCATTGACCATAAAATATATAATAGCTATCTACCTTTCGATTTAAACAAAAAATAAGGTAAGTAGGTAAACTCATTTTGTTTTAATATTATTTTACGGGGACTAAATTAGAAAACGTTTCTAAGTTTAACAGCAGTTAATCCAAAAAATCTTCATCCATAAGTGTGTTAAGGTCAGGATAAATTTTTTAGATATGTTGGAAGGCTGAATTGCTAGTGGTATAATCTATTAAGAAAAAGCCATATGTCTTGTCTGTGTGACTTATTACGAACTGCCACATATCTTTAATGATATGACTATTTCGTATTACAGAGAGTTATTATTACACTAGATCACCAACATTCAGCCAGCTGTGTAACAATAATAATTAGAAGTAAGATAACTCTATTTTTCTCACAATATCCTTCAATATTGTCTGTAAAAATAACTGACTAATATTTATTTTACATATAATTCGAATGTTTGCTATAAAGTTATTAGTGATAGTTTCTTATAGAGATTTTCATATACACACTTATTTAAACGGAATTTGGTCTAAGTATCAAAAAAAGACATTTTTGTCAAAAAAATGTTTCCCTCAAATGGAAACAATTTTTGTATGTGCATTAGAGAGACAAATAAATCAAGTTATAGTTTATGTAAAAAAAAGATGTGGTATGATTGCCAATGAGACAACTTTCTACAAGACACCAAATGACACAGAAATTAACAATGATAGGTCACTGTACGGCTTTCAATAATGAACAAAGCCCATACCGCATAGTCAGCTATAAAAGGCCCCGTAATAACAAATGCAATATAATTCAAATGAAACCTAACGGCCTAATTTATGAACGAAAAACAAATATGTTACACATTTACCATTGTTAACAAACGACAACCACTGATTTACAGGTTCTCCTGACTTGGAAAAGGCGCATACATACAGAATGTGGCGGAGTTAAACATGTTAGCGGGACCCGACCCTCCCCTAACCTTGAGCAGTGGTGTAACAGTACAACATAAGTATACATTTTATAATAAATCATTGATATAGGTCTTACAATCACACATGTTATAACAACTTAAAACTAGCTATCATTATTGACATTGATCGAATTAAAACAAATCATTGAACAACATCTAAAGAGCTAATTCATTAAGTTCAAGTTTGACAAGATCCTAGATTGTCAACAGTTGACTATTGATATTTTTCGTTTACACATGATCTCATTTACTACTCCGTTGACACATTAATTTTAGATTAATTTAAGCTATGCCAAAATTGTAAAATCTAGATATAAATTGTATGAAAAAATTATGGCTAGGTTGAATAGAATATTACAGATCAGGTTTTATAAAAACATAAAGTTAATAGAGGCTATAAATTAATGTATAACCAGTCAAACTTAGCGTTTAAGTGCTGTCAAATTCATTCGTGATTAATGTTTTAATGGGGATTATTCTATAAACTCCTAATATATTTTGTATTAACATAATATTACATTGAACATAAAGTATTATTGTTATTCTATCAAAGAAATAATTAGCCATTTATAAAAATAAATATATCAGTATAATTTTTTCCAATTATCATAAATATAATAAAATATTCTATAAGGGACAATTATACAAGTACAAGTAATGTACATCGAACTAGAGGTAAAGGATACTACATATATAGTTAATTCGGTCTCATATCTTCACTTACAGTAATTGACAATGAGGATCGGTTGAAAACAAAACTTTACGACAAAAAAAGATGATTTCAGCTTTCCAATTGTGAACTTGTCATTTCTAAGTAGCAACATTCCAGCAGCACAGTTCCAAATACTGAAGTTGAAATCATCCCTTCGTAAATTTTACAGACGCCATCACGAGTTGGTTGACCGTTATGGAATAACCGTTTCACAAATGATATCGAATATGTTCTTTACGTCGTAACTACAATCCCCTTTACTTTTATGAATGTGACCTACCGAATTAGACTATTTACCGGATTTGTTATCCCATAAGCAACACGACGGGTGCCATATGTTGAGCAAGATATGTTTACTCTTCCGGAGCACCTGATATCACCCCTAGTTTTAGTGAGGTTCGTGTTGTTAATTCTTTAGTTTTCGATGTTGTGTCATGTGAACTATTGTTTGTCTGTTTGTCCTTTTTCATTTTTAGCCATGGCGTTGTCAGTTTATTTTCGATTTATGAGTTTGACTGTGCCTCTAGTATCTTTCGTCCCTCTTTTACATCAAGAACATGAAAACATTGAAAATAATACTATTTGAATATGATTGACATTGGAAAGTGTATTCCATATTTCTATGAATTTCGAATATACTAAAAATTGTAAAACACACATTCAATAAATAATATGAGTTCAATAAAGTTCAATATTATATTCTTCTGTAGAAAAATTGGGATATTTATAAAAATATAATGCACTTTGAATATTACTTGAAATACTGTATAATACATTCATATATACAGCTTTAATATACTAATACATTGATATAATCCTGGACATATCGAATAATTCAATAAATGAAAATTGTAGATGGGATTTTTCTCGTTATTGAAGGGCGTACGATTTCATATATAGTAACATCTACATCTTTGAGTGCATAGTTGTTTACTTAAAAATAGTTTTATTGAAACGTTTCCTGCATCCTACTTCACCTTTCAGGGGACTGCATGCTAGAGAACAGTGAACTAGATGCTAAAATTAGTTTACTATTTATACTAAAAAGTCGAAACTGAATGATTTGTTTTGGTACAAATTAATATTTTTAATCTCTCAGTTGTATCAAATTCCATTATATTGGCAATGATGCGTGAACAAAATGTAACAAATAGGGGCAAAAGAACAACACGAATCCAATCCAAAACGGGGGGGGGGGGTGATTTCATATTCTCAGGAGGAGTAAGCAGATTCTGCTTCATGTGCTCATGTTATAACAAAGCCAGTAAATAGTCTAATTCGGTAGGTCACATTCGTGAATAGAGAACGGGATTGTAGTAACAACACAGATAACATATCCGATACCATATGTATAACGGATATTAAGTGTTAAGCTTAAAGCTACTTACAGTATTTTACTTATATAAAAAAGAAGATGTGGTATGATTGCCAATGAGACAACTATCCACAAAAGACCAAAATGACACAGACATTAACAACTATAGGTCACCGTACGGCCTTCAACAATGAGCAAAGCCCATACTGCATAGTCAGCTATAAAAGGCCCCGATAAGACAATGTAAAACAATTCAAACGAGAAAACTAACGGCCTTATTTATGTAAAAAAAATGAACGAAAAACAAATATGTAACACATAAACAAACGACAACCACTGAATATACAGGCTCCTGACAGGCACATACATAAATAATATGGCGGGGTTAAATATGTTAGCGGGATCCCAACCCTCCCTCTAACATGGGACAGTGGTATAACAGTACAACATAAGAACGAACTATAAAAATAGTTGAAAAAGGCTTAACTCATCAGATGGACAAAAATATAAGTGGACGTGGCCTGGTACTTATACATCCCGACACAAAAAGACACAATGAACAGATCTGAGAGTACTCGCAGTTATCTGACAGCTAGTTCAATGCCACTAACAACTAATAAAAAAATCATGCATCTAAGACTAAACTATCAATCCGTACACGTCCAACGTCCAATGGATTTAGTGTAAAGACATCATAAACAGCCAGAGAAAAACATGACCTTGTGCAATGCCAAGTTAAAGGTATCGACAAATTGTAGATCCATGAATATGTATATATATAACATACTAGTAAAATTTAGTTCGCTTTTAATCTACTGATAACAAAATCAATATATATTCCAATAAACACAATATTCAATGATCTTATTTAACTGTTGAATAGGTAACCTTTTAGAATAAGTTTTTTTAAAGGAGCGACAACTTTACATGGATCATTTCTAAATTTCTGGGCACGGTTAACAACATTTCCATAAAAATTAGGATGTACTATCCCGTTTGAAATAAGTTTTCTACAGGTACATCCAAACTTCTATGGAAAAATTTAGTAAAGGTTTTCAGTAATTTATGGTAACGATATCCCTGGTTTAATAATTTACCAGTAATACATAGGTTGCGTTCGTTAAAATCAAAAACGTCACAACAGACACGGGCATAGCGAACAAGTTGTGAAATATAAACACCGTAAGATGGTGCCAAAGGAACATCACCATCTAAAAATGGAAAATTAACAATAGGGAACAAAAAATCGTCTCTTTTGTCGTAAATTTTAGTGGAGTTTCCCATTTAAAACCGAAATATCTAAATCCAGAAAAGGATAGTTATTACCGAATAAATTTGATTTATTTAAAGTAAGTTCCTTGGGGTAAATTTCAGCAGTATATTGAGAAAATTCTTGATTATTTAACGAAAAAATGTCATCAAGATAACGGTAAGTGTTGTTGAATTTATCCATTAAATGTCATTTCGACGGGTCTTTACTGAGTTTAGTCATAAACTTGTAATACATATTATAAAAACACCTTTTGTATTTTTTGTTTAAAAATAAAGGATATATTGTTTTTAAATTATGGCATTGTTTGAAGACCTAAATGTGTATTAATCGCACTTGAAAATTGATAAACGGATTAGTGCTAATCATGATTGGGCGTGGATATTAAGTTTGATGGGTCTGAGTTCGAACCTAGTCATGAATAACTTTGAGTGAACGCAAAGGAATAAATATGAAAGAGATTAATTTTGTTCATAAGATATAAAAATCAAATTGAAATAATTTGCCTTTTTGTTAATTTTTTTCTTCAAATTTCTTATAAAATTATGAAAACACATATGAAAACTCCGGAAAAATTCGAAACGGAAAGTTCCTGATCAAATCGAAATTCAAAAGCTCAAACACGTCAAACGAATGGACAACGACCGTCATCATTTTCGTATGTGGATTGAATCTGGTTGTATAGCACGAACTAACTTGTATGACAGTCGCATCAAATTCAATTAGATTGACAACGATGCATGAACAAAACAGACACAATTTTTAAAATATTTCAAAATGGATTAATACCGTTTTGGTCATTCATTTTAATTTCTTACTTCCAGGAGTTACATATCATATTCCTTGATATTGAACAGAAGTTTCTTTTTTAGATAAAAAAAAAGAAGATGTGGTATGATAGCCAATGATACAACTCTCCACAAGACCCAATGACACAGACATAAACAACTATAGGACACTATACCGCATAGTCAGCTATAAAAGGCCCCGAAATGACAATGTAAAAAAAATCGAACGAGGTTATACTTACAAACGAAAACGTCTTCTTCCTGTAAATATTTTCTTTCACCTATTCTTGAGCTATATATACAGGAATACCAAACATTAAGATCATTTGTAGTCAGATTCTGAATAACCAAGGTAAATCCATCCTTCGACACCTTTCCACCATACTTGTGAGAAAGATAGCCTGATTTGATATCAATCAGAAGTTTGTCATGTTTCGATGTCCACTTATACCAACCAGACGTTTCTGGACAGCAATTTGGAACATTGCAAAATAACGTCACATTTTGCCCATAATCTGTTACCTTTCCAACAATTCTCCAATCCCGAATACCTAAAATATGGTAACATAATTTCCTCTTTGAATTATAGGTTGCGTTCCAATGTATCAAACTATAAACAACTGTCATACAAGTGAGAGGTTGAAATAGCTATAAAACCAGGTTTAACAAAGCAAAGGAGTAGGTCCGGTAAGGGCCGATTTCTGCCTCAATTTTCAAGTTCATCTAACGAAAGATTTTAGACACTTTCTAAACACTTAAGTGTCTATTTCAATTGATTCAATTAGTTAATGGGGAAGATTTTAACTAAATAAGTCATTTAAAACGCCCCGATTCAAGCTTAGATATGAAAAATCTATCCTATCAAATATGCCAAAAATCGTCACTTTTCAGATGGTTTTTGTCAAAAATGAAAGTGGCCGCATCCGTGTTCATCCTTAACATTTATATATATTATGTATTATCATCAAATACAACTTATATTTCAATATTATGAATGAACACGAATGCGGCCACTTTCACTTCAGACGGAAACCGTCTAAAATTTAACTAAAATGCTACAATTGTGAAGATTTCAGTAATTTAGCATGACTTAATGATGCTAGTACCCGATATATGTGCATTATTTGTCAAAAACAGCACATATTTATGTAGCAGAAGCATTCTACTTTGCAATAAATATCTAAACGATTACATTTTCACAATTTTCTAAGACTGCTATATGTTGAGGCCAAAAGAGGGTCTTACTGAACCTACTCCTTTCAAAAAGTAACTTTTCCAGGTCAGGAATATGACAGTTGTTTTCCACTTATTTCGTTGGTTTTGTTTGTTTGTTTTTTTTGGACTGTTTCTCTTTGAATTAACTTTGAAGTTCAGTATTTTTGTTAAAAGATTTTATTGATACAAACAATAACTAGCCTCGAACTAATAATAGGAGAATACAGTTTTCCTCTATTCATTGTAAATGAGGGACGAAAGATACCAAAGGGACAGTCAAACTCATAAATCTAAAACAAACTGACAACGCCATGGCTAAAAATGAAAAAGACAAACAGCAAAACAATAGTACACATGACACAACATAGAAAACTAAAGAATAAACAACACGAACCCCACCAAAAATGTAAATGATTATCAGTGTTTGATAGGTTATCCAACAAAAATAACTAAAAAACAATATCTTCAAAAGACATATCTTAAATTCAAAAGTAGCATTCGTTTCATGCGTCAAGTTCAGTTAATAATTTGTTACTAGTATCCTAGAAATAGGCCTGATCACATTAAAATTAGTTAAATAAAGTTGACATATTGCTGATTATATCTTCGAAACAGACCAACTCATAACTATTCCTGACCACGAAGCTTAACGTTGAAAACTTATTCATGAAATGGGATGAATAAGGTGAATCCTGCAAAAACGGTAATGCACATCTTACTATCATACCCTACACCAAACAAATTTGGTATATTGCTAATCATATCTGAGAAAGAAACTTTAAAATGGAAGATAAATGTGTTGAGCACTGACCCATTGAATAAAGTCAAGGTCAAGTAAACTATTTCGGACGAACTTGCATGCATTGCAATAAATGTGTTGATCATACTACTCATAATGCAAGTGACAATCACGGGATACAAAACCATATCCATTTTTAGATAAAAGCTTAAAAATGACACTGAATTGAAGGGTAATATTAGTATGTCTAAATGGAAACTTTAGAATCTATACATTGTATTTTGACCTATAGTGGTTTTTCTTTTACAAATTGTGACTTTTGTAAAGTTATCTCATTGGCACTTATACCACATCTTCTTATATATATTTTGTATATAAAATTTGATGTATCCCGTACCGTTCACCTTTAAACCTTTTACCTTAAACTAAAAACAAATACAGACAAAGGAAGCCACATGAGATAGTGTAAATCAATTTTGACTAAGCGATATATTTGTTGTTTTGACAAAATATCTATATGCAACATTGAACAGAATATTAACTCTAACAACTGACCATGTACAGTTATATGTCACATATGACTTTGGTTAGCTGCTGACCAACGAGGAACACAATCGCAGATAGCAGATACAGGTAGACTGGGATACGCACTGCTTATATCAACAACCTTTTTGAACATCAAAACACACAGATAGATTGACATAGATACCATAGAGAGGGAGCCAAGACCAGTTGAGACAAAAAACAGAAAAAACAGATTGTTTAAAAGAAAATTTGTTTCTCTATATTAGTTAATTTGTTTTAAAACTTGTTTTGAAACTTTGTTAACCTTTTTTCATAATAAACTGTAATTATATAATTACCTTGTATAATAAGACAGTTGAATAGAACCAGTATCGGTATCAAATACTGCATATCTAGCAAATAACTGAAAAATTAATTATAAACTATCAATACAGAATAAGAATCATGCCGCGATCTCTGAAAACAACTTTTACGGAATCCTCATCATGTTCCTAACACTACTTCACTACAACACTTTTATTATTACCCTAAATATCAAATTATGAATATAAAATATATATATATCTGTTTTGCAATATTCCTTACTCAAAATGGTACTGTAAATATTTGATTTAGCATAAATAGGCTTTTTTACTAAAACCAAAATTGAAATACCTATAAAATCACTGACCTAACACGGGTGCAAAGATCCAGTTTGTTTTGTTTTTTCTACGCGGATCAAGTCTATTTAATGTATTATATTTATCCTGATTATAATCTGAATCGTACCCATGCCATGTATACTAAAATAGCTATCATTTAGTTTCTATAATAAATTGGCAAACCATGCAGCAAAATAGTATTATCCATTTAATAATTATACTGTAACCTAACTGATGACCTTTATTGATAAAAGATTTGGCAAACAAGCAAAGTTAAATCGCAATTTTAATAATACATTTGAATAAAGATTGATTGTTTGACTATATTTATCTATGCATATGCTTGGTAGTAAGGCAAAAGGAAACAATAAACGGGGATAAGTAAAAGAATAAGTTTAATAAGTAGAAAAAGTGTGTTCTTCTTGTTGTTTTGTTCAAAAACATTCAGCATTTCACCTTAATATTTATAAAGAATGTTTTAGTGATAACAATCACATTCAAAATACATGTAATAGTCTTTTTATTATGCATCATTGTCTGTATCTTAAAATATCTATTTTATTGTGGAAAAAATGGACATTCTTGTCAAATATCAAAGATTGTTAATTTTCAATCAAATTTATAGGTTCCTCTTTTTCAGATAAAAAAAAACAATTTTAAGAGGTAGTTTATAAAGTTTTTAGCGAATTAGAAGAATGTTAAACGTGGCTATTGTATAAAAAAAACTGATTCTTTAATAGAAGAGCAAGTTGCTCAATGACGATGACAATGACAGTGTCGTGGTCGAGGAGCAGATAAATATATCAATTATTCGAACGGAACAATTTAAAAGACAGTGTTTAAGTCCAATTCTTGTTGTGTTCCTTTTGTGTACCTAAAGATGTTACAAGATTAGAATTTTAAGTATTGTGGTAGATATTTGTCGATGATGTGAACTCGCACAGAAATGATTGAATGATCATATTGATTAAATATTGAAAAATGATGTCATTTGCAGCGTTTCTAATGTCTGATCTATGGCCGTACATACGTTTATTCAACCTTTTTTTTTGTCTTGTCATTTTATATCTATATATTTTTGTGATCACAAGAGGGTATTAAATGTTTTCGTACTAAAGGATGATTAACCAATAGCGAAATGCACGCTCTTCTACTATGTTTGACGGATAGTTCCTAATCTAATAACAAAATCAAAAGTTCAAGCACATCAAATAAATGGAAAATATATGTTATGTTTCTAAATTAGTACAGGCATTTCAAGAACTTAATGCATAATTAAGAAAAGAACTATGTCAATTTGTAGATATAAGAAGATTTGGTACGAGTGCAAATGCGAAAATCTCCATCCATGTCACAATTTATAAAAATAAACCATTATAGATCAAAGCATGGTCATCAACACTTAGCCTTAACTCACATCAAATAAAAAGATATAAAGGAAAAATTACTAGTGTTAAACCATTCAAACGAAAAACCAACGGTATAATCTATACAAAAATGACAAACACTATAAACCACATCAACGAGCAACATCTACTTAACATCAGACACCTTCTGTGACACTATAACTATGTTTAAATTTTTACTAGATAACATTTTTGTCCGCTATGGAGATTCCGTATTTCGTCATTGAACATCGGTATCCTACTGCTGCCTTTATTAAGAAATCTTTTTTCGTTAGTCATCATATATTATATTACAAAAACAAGACATCATGATGTTAAAAAACAATACTGAAAATCACCTAGTTAGACAAATGCAGACATTTTTTTGCTAGGATTTTTTATTATAGTTACAAATTGATAAGAAAGCATTTGAAAGATATGCAAAACATTTTAAAAAGATAGGCGAAAGATTCGTATAATTTTAAAGTAATGTTTAAGGGAAATATATATTTTTAAAGTAATACATCGTTTGTTTGTTTTTTTAGATTTATTTTATTTTATCAAAACACATAATGTATATATTCATGATAATGTACAAAGGTATATTAATCATTCTTTATCGTGCAGATAATACAATTTCAGATTATTATAACTAAGTTAATTTTCACAATTCCGACAATTACTAATACTTACAGTTTATAATATAGATAAACAAAAGTGTGTTGCGAGTCCTAACAAGGTTTTTCTCTTTGCAGGTCACGATGTATATCGTCAACAAGTATAGCCAAAAATTCTAACTTCACCACGGAGCCTTGTCTCTCATTGAAAATCAATCTATGAAGGGTCCCAAAATGACTTGTGTAAAACAATTTCGCAAGACAACCAACGGTAAACTCTATCGCGAAAATGGAGAACCGGGAAATACTAATAAACGACACCAACAAACGGCAACCACTGCAAATCAGGCTCTTAACTTAGGGTTGATATATTACAACGCAGGGGCTTTAAACGTGTTAACAGGCGTCAACCTTCACCGTAACTTGAAACAGTAGTGTAACATACCAACATAAAAATATAAGCGAAAGATTTTAAAAAGATATATTTCGACAATAGGGACCTAGTCTTGCTTAAAGTGATTCATTCCGTTCTTTTCTGAGTAATTATTGTTATCTCTTAAAAGTTTGGATATTGACCTTGTTTCATCAGAAGGCTCTTATTTGAGGTAAACAATATGACTTACTATTGAAACCCTTCAAAAAAATATGATTATACATAAAAGTAACGAAACAAAAATAGAGCGGATGTAAAAAATTGAATATAAGTTTATATAAATAAAACAGCCATTTTGAGAGAAATGATTCCCAAATTCAAATTATCTATCGCTTATACAAGACTTTTGTTGACCTTTTGACTGGTAATATATGCTGAATCATATTAACTCGAAATGTTATTGATCTCTTGAACATAAACCTCCGATGAATTTACGACTGGATACTAGGACACCACAAACAAATGGGAACTGTGCGTCACACGAATATATTAACGCCACAAAAATGACGGGTTTTTTTCATGCAGTTTGTATTATCACATGTAAATTTCTTATATATGGTTTTGTAACATTCCAATGTGTATGTCATAGCTTTACAATCTGTTTAATAAGGAATAGTTTTCAACAATCCTACACCAAATTAATTAATATCACGAATTGGTTGATCAATACGATGTGTCTTTGTCCAAACTAACTAAGGACATTTTTACCACGTATTAAATTGTGGTTTGTCATTACGTCGTCTTTCAATTACCGAACGTGACTTATTCCCGATAGCGAGTGTTTGGCTAAGAGTATTGTAATATTTGTTATTCTCATCGGATTTTGTCAAATGTCTTATCGTTTGTAGTTGTTAATCTTTTTTTTTTAGGAAATTGTTCATTAGAAGGCAGCTTTTCTGTTATTTAAAAATTCATTTGCATAGGAATAAAACATCATAGTTCTCCTCTTATATTCAATGTGTTTCCCTCAGCTTTAGCTTGTAACCCGGATTGTTTTGTTTGGTTTTTTTTCTCAATCGATTTATGAGTTTCGGACAGCGTTATACTACTGTTGCCTTTTTTATACATACATGTATGTTATATTATATGCCCTGAGTGTATGCTATTGTGTTCTTTTGTTTAAATTGTCCATATGGCATAGTGTTTTCTTTTATACTTATTTTTTCCGAGAGCTTGCTTCAAATCAAGGTTCAAAGCACTACTTTCATCGGAAAATGGCTGTTTCACCATAGCAGTTGCTTTTAGAGGTAAAACTTAGTACGTTTTTCATGTTTTTGAACTACCCCTTTTTGATATGACCCTATTTCGGTATTTTTGTTTAACTTTTGTTAATCTAACAACCGTACCCATAGCAAAACGTGCCTTACCCTGATTAGAATTTGTTTGTGGCATCACTTCCGTGAAGATGTGCATTACAGCACTACTAGTGCCCATTCAGATTCCTATTTGTTGGTAAGCTGTTGGAATGTTAATGTTGAGTGTAAGGTGGCTGGACAGTTTATTTTTCATATGACAACATGCTGTTTAAAGTTCTAACTTCTTATATACATCGGAAGCAATGTCATACACTAGTATTGATTTTCCTTGTCAGCTTATAGCAAGGACTTGTTTACCTCTGAGGAACCTTATGAAATTGTTCCAAATCTACTGCTTAAAAGAAATTACCTCATTTACTAGTTCAATCATATGACCAGTCATTTGGTTAAGAAAAACAGATATTGTTTATATAAGGTATTTAGAGGAATTATGCATATATAGCATCGAAAGTTCGAATGAATCCTGGCGGGGTGCTCGGTGGCCAAGTGGTCTAAGTAGTTACTAAGGTAATCAATAGCCAGTCAACACTAAGGTTGTGAGTTTGAACCCGCTCGGGATGGTGCACTCGCGACTCCAACCTTAGTTGACTAAGATTGTCATTTTCCTTTCGAAGGTCGTTGATTTTTCAGGACACTCCAGCTTCATCTGCCAATAATAATTGGATGCTTTGTCCTTGTATGGATGTGGTCATTTTTTTTCCGTATAGCTCTTCAACTGTTTTGATTCAAATATTTGACATTGAGCGTTCCAGATGAAGGTAGTTCTAGAAACAGCATTTCAGACGGATGAAATGTGTTGTTTTCACGCAGGTACGTTAAGGCAGTTTTTCTATTTTTTTCCCGTATTTTTTACCAAGCGCAGATAACTCTATTTTCCTCATTATTATTCATGACGTCATCAGATAAATCTCGGCGTCGCAAGGTTACATTTGTCAGTAGCATTTATTTAGACGTCCAATTGTTAATAAAACTATTGAAATATGATGCATGCCTATAATAGTTACTGATATTTAACCTCATATTCAAAGATTTACGTAAAGTTTATTAAATTTAGCTGTTTTTTTTTATCGCGGATTAGGCCCCGCCTACTTTTATCATACGACCAATCAAATTTTGTCGGGGTCGTAAAGATGCTTGCAGCATGAATGAATCGAGCACCTGTCTGAGTTTTCAACAGAAAGGAATTTTCGTGTATAAACGTGAAATTTGCTGCAGTTTTGTAGTTTATTTGGCAGACAAGTCATGTGGGATAGCAAGAATGATCGTTGTCAATAGGCAAGTTGTAATTCAAGCGATAAATACTCGTATTTACCTAGAATTAGTCAAAGAATGTCAATTTTAACGGGCAACCACGTGTGAATTGCCATGCTGTCGCCAGATTAATCATCCGGCGACAAACTGTCCCTTAGATATGATTGATTCTAATTGAATAAGTATTATTATTCATCGGGAAGTATTTGAGAGACCCCCTTTAGTATGACATATATAAGTCCCTGACTTCGATGGCGAAGGCGATGATACCATGCAGTGTTATGTGATGTTTAGAAAACATGCGCTTGTTTCTGTCAATGGGGGGAGGGGGGTTAACTATCCACACTCGTACGAAAAATCACCAAGTTTCGTACGAGTGTGGATAGAAACCCCTCCCCATTGACAGAAAACGATATGTGATATATCCACATGACTTGAACATATATATTGTTGACTGAAAATCAATGCATGCATACTTCTCATTTTTTAACAAGTTTTCTAACCAGTAAATAAATTTTATCATTTCCATATAGTCTGCTATGTACACGGTTATTGAATGTTCCCCTGGAATGAGCAGTGCACTAAAAACTTGTTCGATTAGTAAGGAGTAAGAAGACCAGTATTCCCACTAGCTGCGGAACCGTAGCTCTTAGGTCCTTATGCTATTTTTGACTATTTGCGCACCATAGGTTCCGCAGCTATATTCCCACATGCATTTTTGTTGTGTGTCTGAGCAAAGGTTATCAAAAATTTACTGGTCCGAATGAAATTTTACTATAGTCTAGGGCATGGGACTAGTGGCTAACTGTCCAGAGTAAATAGGTGTGGAAAACTATCAGAAATGTATAAGCATTATAAGGTCATTATAGTTCCAATTACTTATACATGTACATGAAAGCCCTGTCATTTTTCTCTGCCAAAAGTCTTCTGTAAATAATCATTACTGTTTAAATAAACCACTCCAAGGGTGGTGTAATATAATCTCTGGGCACCGCCCATCAATTAATTATTGTTGTGGTCTTCTGGGAAATGATGGGGTTTTCTTATTGTAGGTAATTTCTGAAATCGTATCTTTCACCGGAAAAGATCGCCAATTTCACACGCCTATATGACGTCATTTATCCCTGCTCTACTAAAAGTTTCCAGCACTTTCATAATTGTCATTCTGTAGGGTAGTATAGATTTAATTAATATTCCGTAAGTACATTATCAGGATTGCCATATGACAAAGGGAGGGAACGTGACCATCCTTTCAGATTTTGATTTCCCAAATATTTTATGCAGTATAAAATAAAACCTTTTCACCCGTTTGCTGAATATATGTTTAATTTCTATGAATACATTTTTGTCAAGTGGTGATAGAAGTCACATAACAGAATCGTCTGAAAAACGTATCCCGGATCTGGCCTATTCACTTGTGAAGACCATACCATGACAGAAATTTGCCTCATTGGTGATTATACATCATCTCCTTATTTTTCCATACAGTCTAATTGCTACCGTTTTTCTATGATACATGTAAGATATATTATCTGTTCTGTAAATAAGGAAGGGAGCTTACTGCTACAATCCATCAAAGTACATGTAGCTTAAGACATGTAAGATAGGAAATTGTTGCACTTACTGATAAAATACAGAGAATCTATGAATATTTACTAAAATTACTTACAGGTAGGACATAAGTGTTTGAACTAGCTATATATATATAGTCTGATATATAGTTGTAATAAAGTTCCGAGATTGTCTTGTTTATCCGGGTTATATTTCATTATTACACACATCATGTGCTGTCACATGATAAGAATTCCATGCAGTACAAAATTTATTTGTCATTATTTTACCTTACAGCATCAGGGGAACCAAACTATAAACTTGGTTGAATATTGTAAGTGGAAATAGATGAAAATAGATCTCTTTGCTTAACTTGCCTCTATTACAAAAAAATATTTTTACATCTGATACATTGTAAGTGTCTTTTGTATCTAAATAAGCATTAGAATTGACTATTCGAAAAATTACTTTATTTTCAATTGACAAAAAAACAAATCAAATATACATTATATTGTAATAGAAATGCAGAACATTAATATTGTCTCAAAGATAAGAGTGAGTCTCATTGGGGTATAAGCGTGACGCTGGATTGCCAATTTTTTGTTAACGTGACATGTGTCAGAAAGTCAATTTATTGTGCAGTGAAAACAGAAAATGAATTATAATTGCTTACGTACACCATTACATAGTGTAAGTGGGATACGGGAATCTGACAAGCAGTTAGAGGTATCTGGGATCAGAATCCCCCAATGAGACCCCCATCAGATCCTTACATTGTATTAAGGCAGTTAAACTGTCATATTTTGACCAAATAAAATTTTCCTTATTTGATACATTGTACATACAAAATTTTGCATCCATAGTATTATAAAATAATATGTTCTAAAAAGGTGAAACAAGGGGAGGGTTGTGTACATGTTAACCCCTAAACATATTATTTCTGTACCAAGTCTTATCAGCTTTAATCTATTATGAGATGATGTACAATGTACATGCACATGTATCAGGTAACATCATCAATGGTCAACATGGTAAAGACAAAACTTTAAATGAATCATTAAGAATATGAGCCCCTGTTTCATTAGAATTAAGAAAAGTTGTCAATTGTTCATTGAATTTTTTTAATTTGCCATTATTTGGTTCATAAATTGATATCCGACAAATATTAAACTCAATCTATAGTAAAACTATATTGATTGTTCTCGTTGCAACATGAAGTGCATTTTGTTAATTTGTACAAATTTATTTTCTGAAAAATCACACTAAACTAGTTTATTCCTTCTTATGGTGGTTCACTCTGCATTCAAAAGGCCACTTCCATTGATTGAAGTTACCTTCATTCCAGGCTTGTGACTGGCAAGATTTTACATATCTTGGCTGCATTCCCCACCCACCACCACATTGCAAATTTCAGTCCAAGGGGAACATTTTTTTATACTTTTCTCTTTAACAAAATTGCTGTGTAATAATTAGTTAGGTTTCCATTTTAAACCCATGTTAGCTGCCCAACTTATTTTTTTTAATAAGGTACATTTAGAAACTACATGTATAATCAGTTTAGAATTACTTGTTAGTTTTAATAGTTTTAATAAATTAAATGCTTGTCATTTATATTCATTTTTTTGTTATTTGAAGAAGTTTGTTTACACACAGACATTCATATTTTCTTACCAAAAAAATAACTTATTCACATATTTATCATGTTTATCATTTATTTAATTTATAAATAACTTTTACCCAAGGAAAGGGAAAAACAAGTTTTATTTAATATCAGAACTTCCTAAACATTTTCTAAAGGTGCTGAACTTGGACTTGTGAAATATTGCAATTCAGAATATGGCATGAAATATTAATGAAACATGGAGAAATTACACAGCAAGAAAACCCTTAAATGCCATTTACATCTTCTTTGAAAACACTTTGTTTAATACTTCTTCAACTGTACAAAATTTAATTACCTTTTAACTTTATCAATGATTATAAACATTAAAATTAGTTATGAAAAGCTAGAAATTTAGCAGAATATTTATGAAATCCTAGATGAGAAGTTATGATATTTAAAACACCACATCAATTCACTGTCTTTTCACAATGCGACAATTCTTTATGATCTCTCTGTGTATTTTAGAATCCTTTTCCCTTCTTACGACTTGTATTTCAGAATTGCTCGCCATTTTTATATTTGTTGTCTGACTTGGAGAAAAAAACCCTCTTACTACTGATCAGCAAAAAGGTACGTCGTGGATAATCCCACTATCGACTGCAATTCACTGACCAGCAGTCTTTATTCAGAATTTAATATGCGAGAGTCTATACGTACAAATAGAAGGTTTAAGTCAAAATTATTTCCTTTTTGATTGTTGAATTATGGTTTCTAGCTGAGTTGTCAAATCCAGTGAATTGCTATGTCATATCCGGTAAATTATGTTGTCATATATCCCTGTCACTGTGATTCAGTGGTTGTCGTTTGTTCATGTGTTACATATTTGTTTTTCGTTCTTTTTTTTGTACATAAATTATGCAGTTAGTTTTCTCGATTGAATGTCATGTCGGGGCTATTATAGCTGACTATGTGGTATGGGTTTTGCTCATTCTTGAAGGCCGTACGATGAAGCATAGTTGTTAATTTCTGTATCATTTGGTCTCTTGTGGACAGTTGTCTCCTTGGCAATCATACCACATTTTTTTATATATATATTTGCATAGTTTGTTTTATTGCAACCCGACAAACGGTTAACAGATATATTGATCTTCATTTGCATTAGGTCAATTTCTATCCGACGCAGCGCATATTACGTTTAATTTTACCTTTTCATTTGGTATTTCATAGATCAATCTAAAAAAACAGTTCTATGACATATGATATACACATTTGTCATTCGTAATTACAAAATGGAAAATAACACGTTTAATAATTTCATAATTTCGAAGTGCTTTTCTGGATTTACCTTCTTCAGAGACGCTCAAAACCAAACATTGAAATCCGACGATGTATAAGTACCGAACCCGTTGAAGAGCTATCTCCTATGGCTCGATACCACGTTTCGGGGAGAAAATTTCAGGAACTGAATTTTCGGCTCTCCCTTGACACCATTTGAGAGTATTTCCGTCGGAAGGGGAGTATAAATGGCTAACCCGTGTTCAGAGAGAGTTATATATCTTGCACTTTAAAAACACCTTTTGAAATTTCGAAAAATAAAAGAGAAGGCTTATCGCGCTACAAGGGAGCACTCTAACCGGCAAAATTGAGAGGGATTAACGTATGCTGCAAAACATTGTTTCCCAATCAACTTTCAATAAATTTGTTTCAACCAGCTATATCCTAGTTTCTACCGTTATGTTTGAGTTGATGAAATAACATACATTAAGTCATAAGATAACTTATTACGTCTTTGGTTATTCAAAAAAGAGAAGGGATTTCAGCAGCGGGTCATTATAACTGTAAATACATTTACGTCTTGCTAAGGCTTATCTTGCAGTGCGTTTTTTTTTATGCTGTTGGCTCTCTTGCAGGTTGTTTGTATCATTTTAAAATATTAACCAAAATTGTTATGAGAGATTACAGGCAATGGCTTGGCTGATGCTCTTCATTTTAAAAATTAACTGACGATTCATAAGGGTACCACTGGTGGGGATTGACGCAGGGATGCTCATTTCTCAATTCCTAAATATTTTGTAACTGTTTTTCCTGATTCCAGTTTTTTTACTCCTTTATCAATATTTATTCAACTTATTTACCCTATAATCAACATGCCAAAAGCGTATCATCCTTTTACTGAAATGATAGTCAATATTTTTAATACATCTTTCATGAACAAAAGTAATATTACAAAAATACAGAACTCCGAAAAGATTTCCAAACGGAAAGTCCGTAATCAAATGCCAAATCAAAAGCTCAAATCAAACGATTGTATAACAACTATCATATACTGTCATGCGCATGCTCTGTACAATGGTGGACGTTATTTTTTTAGCTCGTGTTAAATACTAAAATTATGACCATTTAAACACTTTCCCTACTCTGGAGGATGTGTGATATCGAACTTTAATGTAACGTGGAACGTTACAAAGACATTGGCTATTTTCAAAATGTGATATTTGTGATATGAACTGATGTGAAGTTAGTGTATTCCAGTGCAGTCGGAAACTAGGTTGAAATAGAACAAAAGAATCGAAGCTCTTTGTTAGAGAAGGCGATAAATGTTTACTGTATTGTTTACTATAGTGACAACATTTTTAAAAGTTAATAGAAACAAACAAAATTGCAATTTTTTTCTCAATTACGAGGTGTTTTATTTTAAAAACACCATTTGCATAAGTTTTCAATTTATCTAGTACATAGTTACGCAGAACAATTAGATATCAAGTCGACGACATGGTTATCTTTCAAGTTGGATGAAGAAAATGCATAACCTCCGATTTTTATGAAAAAATTACCACGAACGGAAAACATATCAATCTATTAGTTCAGTAATTTTGGTGTCTGCCCTTCCATTATGTGACTGAAGAAAAAATTCCAAAAAATGGGTAACAATTGTATCGAAGAGAGAAAATCGAGTGCACCTTTTTATGTTAGGGCGTGTTTGAGTTGAGTATTTTGTCTTGATATCGTACAAAGTAAGAATATTTCATACATCGTCTCGCTTCAGATTCTATCATTTTTATATATTAAAGCTACAGGTTGACTTTATAACACAAAACAATCACAGTACTAAAAGATGAAATATATGGGTCAAGTGAAATACCTATCTAATGAGTCACAAAAACAGAGAAGGTGTGTTCGAATAGCTATTTTTTTACTGAAAGTACTTGACGACAGTCTTTCAAGTTGGATGATGAAAATGCATATCTTCTAAAAATTCTAATTTTTTGTGTGTGATTACTAGGGTTTATAGTCTTCATACACTAAAAAAATCTAGTCTGCCCTTCCACGAAATATTTAATAAGAATTTTTTTAAACGTTTATTAATTTTCGAAAATTCCACCTGACAACCGATCAGACAATAGTTTTAAGTTGAATCAATGCAGACAAGATTATTAACTGATGCTCATTAGCTAGTTGATACATTTGTCTTTTAAAATACAACTGACAGATCGTAATGGTGCAATGTGGATAAATTTATCGGTTTCCAAGAGCAATATTGGTAGCGCGTCATCCCTACAATGGCTTCCATTTCTACGATTGTGAAAATGAACTGGCGTTATGGGGAGATAATTTTGACGAAGTAGATTCCTGACTGAGTGGGCAGTTTGTATACGTTATATACAGTAAGTTCTTCTTATCGAGGACCAAGGTAATTCAACCATAAACATAAACATAAACAATTACGGTCACCTGTCATTTATAACAATGTAAACATTGTAAACATAACATTAAATGTTTTCATTGATTAATACTACTGTTATCAATGTCAATGTCTACACCTGATATTAATAAAACACAGGCTGCGTAGAGACAGCAAGCCGTCACCACCAGTACAAGAATCTACAAAAAGGTTTATAATGTCATCGCAAACTTCTCCAGAAACATCAAAATCTCCGTCTATAAATGTAGATCCGTCCGTTATAAGGCATGCTCCTATAAAAGCTGGACTGAGCTCTTTTGACCACCTACCACCCTCGAAGTCTACCTCTCAGCCAATCACATGTACTTTATCTCAATCCGATGTCACTAGAATTGCTCTGGAACTAAAAATATGCTACATTCCGAAATCGATTATACCATCAAAGCAACCATAGACCAATATAAACAAGAGATAAATACACTTACGAATGAAAATCAAAAATTGCGAGACGAACTTGATTCTCTCGAGCAGTATGGTCGTCGTGATTTAATGAGAATCAATGGCATTCCTGATGGTTGCAATACGGAAACATCGGACAAAACTACCGAGCTGGTAACAACCCTAATAAAATCGATTGACAGAGAGCTGCAACCTGGAGACATTATAAGGTCGCATAGAATTGGTTCGGCGCCGCTCACAATTAACAGCAGTGAAAATGAGAATCATGTTCAATCCAAAACACCTAGGCAAATTATTGTAAGACTTAAAGATCCTCAAGTCAAAAAACGCATACTTCGATGCAAAAAGATACTGAAAAACAGACGGGATATGAAGTATGTTAAACTAAACGAGGACTTAACTAAAACAAGAAACAACATTGCTTACAAGGTCCGACAGTTAAAAATAGAGCATATTATAAAGGACACAGGGACAAACGATGGCAAAATTATGGTGAAGGACAACCAAGAACAAATACATGTAGTAAACACTCAGGACTCATTTGATCAGTTTTGTGCCAACTTTTGTATTCCGGGCGTCTTTGACTTCCTTCATAGACTCGAAATGAACTCTAAAGAAAGACACCACAACAAAGAGAGTACCAAGGGTCCCAAATACCGTACTTATGCCCAGTCAGTATCTTCTTCTATCAATCAATCAGCCACCTCAGATGACCGACAAGATGGATCTTAGACACTGATATCATTCACATGTACACACTGTATCTAAATATATAGCTAATTAAGACGGTAGTAGCTTCGCAAAATAGACACTAATGCACTAAATTGTATCGCAATGTTATTTGCGTAAAATGTATATCGTTAAACTTTAGGGAAACCCTACTATCAAAAAGGGTAAATTATATTTTTGCTTTCTTTTCTAAATTTGCCTTGTGTATTTATATTTAAAACTTCAAATTTACAAATAGAAATGTATAAACATTTAAATTATAATAACAAAAAAATAAAAAGTTATCGGTAAATGATAATTCAGCTATTTGTTTTATAATATTAGATATAAATTCGCTACAATCTATATTCTCAATAAAAATGTATAAAAATGTTGTTACATCTAACAAACATCTAAGAGAGGAATAATTATAACTTTACTGTTAACATCGTATATATGTTTATTCATCCGTATAATCACGACCAACGGTTGTGTAAAAAAAACCCAGTTCACAATAGTTCACAAACGAATGACCTTTATATTAGAATATTTTCCAGTCATGATAGTATAAAAAAAGTTTGTTTTAAATCCTCCACGTCCCAGTTGTATGTTCCTTGATCTGGTCAGGAACATATTTTTTGTATATAAGTTAAATTCCTTTTTTTATTGTTTATTTTTGTACACCGATGAAATGCAAACTGTTTTGTATGTTTTGAATTCTATTCAATTTTTATTTATAGACAGTGTAGACTTATATTGTTATCTTCTTGTATTTTTGTATGACCACTCTCACTACTTAGTTGACCAGTCTGGTGTTACATAATGGGTATTAGAATCGATCAATATAGAATGAGAGTTGGTCTTTTTGTACATAACATATGTGGTAAAACAAATAATCTATTTTGTAATATGTATGAGGTATATCTTTTCTACTTGTTGTATTTTTCAAAAGAAAAGGTTAACGCTTTTAGAGTTATCACAATGATTTGGTTTTCTCTTGAATTGTCTGTTTTAAACAAATGTATAAAAAATTGTTCACATTTCGGTTTTATCGAAAATGATAGTCAATCGCATTGTTTAGGGGATAGAGATCAGTCTTCGGATAACGTTGTTCAAATTATATTTCTGTTACTTGTTCTTCAATTACTTCTTATTATGGGTGGAATAGAAACTAATCCTGGCCCTCATCCGCTTTCCGATGATAATGACGATCATAATATTAGCTTCGAAAGTGTATCAGAGAGTAACAGTATACGTGAAATGTTTTCAACTTCAATTTCCTTTTTACATTTAAATGTGCAAAGCTTACTTCCAAAACTTGATCTGATTCTTGCTGAGTACGAAGATTTTGATATACTGTCATTTACTGAAACTTGGTTGAACGGTAATAACTCGTCAGACTCAGTTGAACTTTTAAACTACCAGAAACCATTCAGGAAAGATAGGGGTCCCATGAAAAGTGGGGGAGGGGTTATAGTATATGTTAAAGAAAATATTCATTCGAAGAGACGTGATGATTTGGAAGTGCCCGGTGTTGAGGTTATATGGATTCAGCTAAAAATAAATAACAAAAATGTATTGTACGGAACCTTCTACGTGCCACCTAAAAGTAATAATGAAATATGGAAAAAAATTGAAAGTTCAATTGAGTCTGCCGTAAATGATGTAAAATGTGACCGAATTATTGTAACGGGAGATTTTAACGATGACTTGCTAAATGGGGCTAATTCCAAAATACATAATATTTGTACAAATTACAGTCTAGAACAACTTATTGAAGATCCAACTCATTTTACGGAACTATCGTCTTCGCTAATTGACTTAATTATAACTGATAATTCCGATTTTGTACCGTATTGTGGAGTCGGGCCACCACTTTTAGACCAAATAAGATATCACTGTCCAGTTATGGGGTTTATTAATGCACAAAAACCTGCTTGTTTGTCTTTTAAAAGAAAAATATGGTTATATAAGCAAGGTGATTTTGATGAATATAGACGCATATTGACCAAAACCAACTGGGATAGAATATTTGCTCTAAATGATGTTGATAAAATTAATTCAGAAATTTCAAATCGTATCCTTGATGCAGCTGAAATTTCCATACCCAATAGAATTGTAACTATTCGTAAAACTGACCCTGCTTGGTTAAATAACGATTTAAGAAAACTCATAAGAAAGAAAAACCGTTTACACTCGAAAGCTAAGCGGTTTAACCGACCCGCCGATTAGAATAAATTTAGACAAAATAGAAATAAAGTGACAACTTCAATAAGACAAGCTCGCGAACAATATCAAAATAATCTTATACAAAAATTGTCAAATAGTAACCTATCAGCAAGAACTTGGTGGAAAACTTGTAACCAAATTTCTGGTATCAAACCTACTCACTCGGGTATTCCTCCCCTGCTTAAGGATGATAACTTGATTTTTAATGATATTGATAAAGCGAATGAATTTAATAACTTTTTTGCCATACAGACAAACATAGATGATACCGAAGCTGTTATTCCTGACTTAACCGTTCCAGACTATACACTAAGTGACATTACACTTAAAGATAGTGAGGTCGAAGATGTTTTAAAGATTTTAAATCCAAATAAGGCCTCAGGTCCAGACTTGATAAGTCCAATTTTATTAAAAGAGGTTGTACCACAGCTAAAATTTTTACTTTGTAAACTATTTAATTTATCTTTATCTAAAGCTATATTTCCGGCAGATTGGAAAAAAGCAAATGTAACTCCTGTTTTTAAAAGTAATAATTGTAATAAAGTAAAAAATTACAGACCAATCTCGTTGTTAAGTATATTATCAAAGTGCATGGAGCGATGTGTCTATAAACATGTACACAACTTTCTAATTGAAAATAGGATAATCACCCCTAATCAATCGGGTTTTACAAAAGGCGATTCTGCCATAAATCAACTTATAGATATTTCTAACTACTTTGGTAGAGCTTTAGATAACGGAAAAGAGATTAGGGTGGTTTTTTGTGACATCAGCAAAGCTTTTGATCGGGTTTGGCATAAAGGGTTATTATCAAAACTTAAACAATATGGAATTTCTGGAAATTTACTTAATTGGTTTTGTGATTATCTATCTGAGAGGAGTCAACGGGTGGTCTTAAATGGAAGCAATTCAACATGGAGACAGATAAATGCAGGTGTCCCACAGGGCTCAATTTTAGGTCCGCTACTTTTTCTTATCTTTATTAATGATATAGTATCTGATATTAAAGCTACTATCAAATTATTTGCAGACGACACTAGTATTTATTTGACAGTTAACACCCCTGAAAATACTGCTGAAATACGTAAGATTCAGATTATCCGTTCCGTATTTCAGGTTACCGTTAGTCTCGCCCTAGTGATAACGTTTACTGCGAGATTTTGCGTTATTATGGGCATGCTTTGTGTCAAAGCACATGTAAAAAATGTACGTCATGTAAAATTATTATGATAGTTTTTGAGCGGTAAAGCTTCGAAAAGAAGAATGGTGAATTTTCACTGCATAGCGGAGGGTTGCTCCAACGATTCACGAAAGAAACATAATGCTGTAAAGTATCCTGATATGATTTTAAATGGATGTATCGTCGACTTTCATGTACTTCCTTCAGTCATAAAGAATCCTAAACTAAGGAAGCTCTGGTTGTCTCAGATAAGAAGGGAAGGGTTTAATCCCGACCCAAATTGTCACTGGCATGCACTTTGCTCCCGTCATTTTATTGAAGGAAGACCTACGAAGGAAAATGCAGTCCCAACCCTATTTGCCTACAACAACTACAAAACTGGAAAACCAAGAGACACCAAGAACAGTACTTTACGTCCCATTGAACAATTGATATTGACAACACAGTAAGTAACAAATAGTTGAAATTAGTGTCCTCTTTCTTTTTCATTCCTCAATATATTTTTGTCTTGTTTGCCTATTATGATGAAACAGTAAAAGAAAATTGTGTGTTGGGTGGGGGGGGGGAGGGGATAGAAAACAGATGTTTGTCCCTTTTATCTGTTTATAAGAAGCGGAAATTACCCCTCTTATGTCCTAGAGGCTCCCAGATAATAAGCTTTGACAACTTATAAAAAAGTTTTCATGTTCACGAACAGTGTTTTTTAAATATTGGACTGTATGCACATGAAGATAGATATTTATTTTTTAATATATATATATATTTTACAGACCAGCAAACATTGTTACAGTTTCACAACTGCCAAAAGTACCAAGACAAAAGAAATACATACCAGATATTCCAGGTAATTTTAAGTAAAACTAATAAAAATTGATGTTATGACTGAATAGTCAGTGTGCCATCATGGTACTGTTAAATCAGAGGGAGCTACATGTAACTGAACCAAGGAACATAGGGGTCAGTCTATTGCCCGTTACTGTATGACTGCATGTTCTGATAGGCATATATATATATAGTTAAAATGCATGGACGGTTTTCATAATTTTTAAAATTTAACAATAACAATTGTGATTAATCAGTCAATGACGACATAAAATCAATTAGTAAACAATGCAAATAACAATTATAATATTATGTAATTAAAATACAAATATAAAAGTCATATATCAAATTTAAAACAATTTATCTTCACAATTTCAAGATAAAATAATTGCCAATATTATTTTATCACAAAATAAACAACTTCAAAAACAAAATTTTAAAAGTATTTTGCAAAGATAGATGATGAGTCTCAAGATTAATTTTGTCTGCACACTTTATGTACACCATCAACTGGTATACTCGTGGACAGTCTTATTTAAAGGTCCAGTAGAAAAGATATGTGTTCTGAGAGATATGGCTCTTAAACATATGGTTCTAGTTTCCATTTATAAAATGATTACCTACATTTTTGTACTACCACTTTCTAAATTACATGCACATTTTGTACGTTTAATTCTTTAAAATCAACCAGTCTATGATCCTGACTGATGTACATTGTAGTCAAATAATTCTAATTTAAATGGTACATATTTACTTACTTTCAGTAATTTCCTACATTGAAAAGCCAAGTTTGGACCACACTTATTGCATTAGCACTGAAGTGAGTGAAGATGTCTCCATTGAGGAAAAATGTGCGATATTAATTGAAAATAGCAACACCTTACAGGTACGAAATTAATTGGGATTTTATTTGATATTGAAAATTCCTACTTTGGATATAAGAGTCAATAGCCATGTAAAAGATATTTTTTAATCTTATGAACTATAGAAATAATATGTATTTCAATCAAAAATTGATTTGTTTTAATTTATTAGATGGCAGTTCATACATCAAAAATGATATAATGTAAGAAGCAAGGTGCTTTTATATTCAAATTAATACATTGATATTAAATATGATCTATTCAAACATTTTACTAAATATATATTTACTTTTAAAATTTGTAATCCAACTTGAACATGTTGAAATATAGTATTACATGTAAATGTTTTTTTAAGTCATTTTACCATATAACTGTATTTCATTCTAAACATGCATGAAATATTTGCCACTGAAATTGAATGTTAAGCCACCAAAAATCAATCAATCATACAACTGTATTGTTTTATTGTTACCAACTTGACTTAAGTAAACAAAAAATACAAAAACAATTTCATAAATTGTTTGCATTGATTTATATATTTATAATTATTACTTTTTTTCACAGCAAAAATGTCAAAGATATGAGACAGATAATAACCAGCTACGGAAGCAAGTTAAATTACTACAAGTTGAACTACATGCTACCAAAGAGAAAAATAAAGTTTTAAATGAGAAGTTTAATAATACAGATGAACTGCTAAAGGACAAACTTGTTGAAAAGTTGACTAAATCAAATAGTAATGTTAAATGTTTTCTTGGACTGCCAAGTATTTCAATGCTTTTTGGAATTTTTAAATTATTAGAAGGACATGCTTCAAAAATGAAATACTGGATGGGTCCCGACTCAAGTGACGGTAAAAGATGGCAAGTAAATAATAAGAAAAAACCTGGTGCTTCAAGGAAGTTAACTTTTTTTGAAGAATTTGTTATAACTCTTTTGAGGTTGAGACTAGGACTAAACACATATGTGTTGTCTCTTTTGTTTGGTGTTTCACAGTCAACAATTAGCAGGGTTTTCACGACTTGGATATCTTTAATGGCACAATGTTTAGGACCACTTATTAAATGGCCATCTAAGGAAAAGATTAAAAAACACATGCCTCTATCATTTCGTAGAAAATATCCTAACACTCGTGTAATCATCGATGCTACTGAATTTTATGTGCAGAGACCAAGAAACCCAACAGCACAGTCAAAAACGTGGTCAAATTACAAGTCAAAGAACACTTTTAAAACGCTTGTAGGTATAACACCAAATGGAGCTTTTTCGTTTAAATCTGACTTATGGACTGGTAACATTTCTGATAGGAGCATTACTGAAAGAAGTGGATTCATTGATCTGATTGAAAAGGGGGATCATGTAATGGCTGACAGAGGTTTTTTAATCAAAGACTTATTATTATCAAAAGGTGCCACCTTAAATATGCCACCATTTACCAGACCATGTAAACATGGAAAAGGACGATGTCTTACGGCAAAGGAGATTAAGGAATCAAAATCCATAGCCTCTTTGAGAATACATGTAGAAAGATCAATCCAGAGACTGAAATCTTATAAATTCTTAAGTGGTGTTATGCCAATAAATTCACTTTCTGTTGCTAATCAGGCTCTTAAGGTTGCAGCATTTTTTTGTAACCTGATGAAACCATTAGTTCAAAAGTTATAAAACGTGTTTTGTTTTATAAATCATTTGAAATTTATTTGACATATATATTAATTAAAGGAGCAATGATTGGCAATTTTTTTTTCCAGTGTTTCTTTTTTTCTTTTATGATTCATGTTAATACTACAAATTATATTCCTTGATTAAAAAAAATCAACAGCTTAATAAGAGAATTATTCTGTTCTAAAATTTTCTTTCAAAAACTGATAAGTAGCTATAGTGGAAATATGGCTTTATCATGTATTCAAAATTTAAATTTTGTCAAAACTAACAGATGTACACGTCTATGCACAATAGTAGGTTATCTCCCATTTGAAAGAGTTGTCTTTTATAAATTTAGAAGAATAGAGACTATTTACATTATCAGCTGATAATGTTTTAAATAATGAAAGCGACATATATCATAAGTTGTTTTAAAATAAAAGATGATATTTATTATGTTTAATATTGTTTATTTTAGTTATGTTTAATCAAATTAAATTATATAACCAAACTTTATCACTGTTTTATATTGTGAATTGTAATGAACTTCAAACAAAGTATTCAACTGGTACATGTGGAATTCTGACGTCTATACTAGCAGAATTTTTGGTAGAACATATGAACTGTAGAATGATGCAAGTTTTGGTAAAACATTAGACCAAAATTGTTCATCAAATGGTATTCTCTCATGATGTACACCTTTAAAAGTAAATAATACAAAATCACACCATTTTCTTTTAGTAACTGCAAGCTGACATTGAATTTGACAGTAATACGGAGATGTGTCATTTCTCTTCATAAGTGGAGTATCATTTTCTATGTGAAAGTTTGTTTTGTCTAAACAAGCAGCATTGCTTGGAGTTTCTTGTGAAAATTTATATGGACATTTTATTTCCAAACAACCTTGTCCACAGCATTTACACTCTAGTAAACCATCAGGAGAGCAACCTAAGTAAGGACTGTTGTTGTCAATTACAAACCCAGATAATTTACATTCTAAACTATCATGCAAGTTTTTTTTGTCATGAAGATAAGACTCTCTAGCAACATGTTCAAATCTTTTTCCATGTCTTAAAGCAGGCAAGTCTGAATTAACACTGTTTGCAAGACCTAAAATGAGTTTGACTAGATGGCCATCAGGGTTTCTTCCTGAAAAATGAATACAACTATATAAAATGGAAGCTGTTACTCTGCCATGTCTCTGATAAAACCACAAATCACTATCACTCTGACTGATAGTCTTTTCGAATATATCAGTGAAATAATTATCAGGGATATTTCTATGTATGTGCTCAATAAAAGATTCAAGTGAATCATCTGACGAATCATCATTATTAAATTGTGTTGCTAGATCTAGTATGTTGACAGGCAGACACTCAAAATCATACTCCGAACCAGAGCTATCTGACAAAACATATGCTGCGCATGCTGGTAAGTTTTCTGATTTTATTAACCGAAGCATTTTTTTTTCTACAGCATGTGGTGACATGTTATGACAAGATGGCCTATAATGGTCACCTGTTGGTTTGATTGGTGGTTGTCCTGTAGGCTCACTCCTCAGGTCTAAAGAAGTTATTTTTACTGGAGCTGATGTTCTGACTAGGTTAACCCATTTAGCAGCCTTGTCAGTAACAGAAATAACCGATCTATCAGACAAATCCTGACAAAATCTTTGCATCCCGAACAGGAGTGCTGCCACGTGCTAACATGTTCCATCACCACTGTAAAATAATTATATACACTGAAGTATTAATTTTTTAGAAGTGCTGGAGAGTTTTAACATTTTCAAAAAAATAATGTTTCCCTATATTTGAAAAATAAAAACAAAAAGTTGCTAAAAAAAAAACTTTTATCTCTGAAAAATCAACATTGACTATCCCCGCTTGTTTGCATCTCTTTTTTGAAGGTGATAATTCTGAGGAAAAAAAACTGGAAATTAATTTTATGTGCCCTTTTAAAACAGTTAATTTGGAGTGAACTGATAATATGGTATTCCATGTAGGTTAAAAATCAAAAACAGATGACATAATAAAAATACACATTTTTTTGGCATTTCTTGATGGGATTATTCATCTTTTTTTATTTTTCTCGCTCATTATTTTCATTTTTATCTGAAAAAGATAAAAATGGCTAATCAGAATTCTACAATTACATGTACTTGATAACTGTATTCATAGGCGGATCATGGGGGGCCCAGCCCCCCCCCCCTTTTCGTGGGAAAAATTTGGTTATTTATATAGGGAATCATTGAAGCATGGCTGGATCGCCCCCCCCCCCCCCCTTTAGGAAAAGTTCTGGAGCCGCCACTGGTATTCTTGATATTATTATTCTTTTCTGTTATCAGCATACTTTTTAACCAATCTATTCATTATTTTCTTGTGTTATTTTTTATATTTTAACAACCCATTATTCTCTATTCTGTAAACCCCATCGGCACCCACACCCTCGGACTCGGATTATTCATGTAAGAACTTACGCAACACATGTTCATTCTGCTGAATGTATTGACCCATCAAATAGGACCACTATCCAAACTTCATACGGGTCAGCAGACTGTCTCTCTTCTAGTACACATGCTGCTTTTACATAGTGTATATCGCTGTGAAATTTTGACTGCCTAACATTACGGATATGTCCATTAGAATGAAGACGGTAAATGTTGTAATTTTTATAGCCTTTCAAACGTTCATTTGTCCAGTTACAAATGTTTTTTAAATAATGATTAACATCAAACGCTTCAATTATTGGAATTGTATTTAAATCATCAGACCAATCAAAAACAGTCTTGGGATGCGGCAACTCAACACCATCTACAGTTAGCCGTATTTTATTTTCGAATATGTAATTATCGGGTTCAAAGGCAGGAATCTTTTGTAATTCCTCTTCTTCAGCTAGTTCAACTAATTTACTCTTTTTATAACCCGTTGTTTTAACACCTCTGTTTTTCAAGAACTGTTTGATTTCCGGGACGTTTTTATTCTTAAAATCAGAGTCTATTGTCGTCAATGTAAACAAATAGTTGCCACGACGTCACACGACTTACGTACCTTCATGAACAAAAGAGTTCTTGACGTTCGGTAATCTGAATCTTACGTATTCTTAATGGAGATCTGAATAAAATTCATATGTGGTCCTCTAAGTGGCTTGTAAACTTTAACTCACAAAAAACAGAAACCATGATTATTTCAAGAAAATCAATAAAACCTAGTCATCCGATCTTAAAAATGAATGACACTGATCTTCAAGAAGTTTCAACTCATAAACATTTGGGTATTATTTTTTCAAATAATGGATTATGGAATATTCACATTGAATATATAGTTAAACGTACATACATAAGAATAAATATCCTTAGGAAGATGCGTTTTGTACTGAATAGGTTCACTTTAGAAAAAAATGTATTTTTCATACATTCGACCAATATTAGAGTACGGGGATGTCATTTGGGATAATCAAACACAATACTTGATAAATAAAGTGGAAAATGTTCAAATTGAAGCTATGAGAATTGTAACAGGGGAGAATAAATTAACTTCGATACAGATGCTTTATAAGGAAACGGGTTGGGAAACACTTTCAGAATGAAGGGAAAAACACAAGCTCACTATGTTTTATAAAATGGTGGATAAGGAAACTCCATATTATTTACAAAACTTGGTACCAAATCAAATAGTTAATTTACATAACCATTTCACTCGTCAGACTCAAAATACTTCGGAAATTCGTACAAGAACCAATCTATACTCCAATTATTTCCTTCCTTCGTCTATTAAATTGTGGAATAAGTTACCAGACCAAACGAGAAATTCTACGTCTTTAAGCATTTTTAAAAGTCGTATAAAAAACCCAAATAATAAATGCCCAAATTTTTACTACACTGGTACAAGAATGGGTCAAGTACTACATGTCAGATTAAGGATGAATAGTAGTTCTCTAAATGAACATTTGTTCAAACGAAATCTAGTAGATTCTTCAAACTGCTCGTGTGGTTTGATCGAGTCTACAGCTCATTTCTTATTGCATTGTAAAAAAATATGACGAATTGCGTAATGACATTATTTTCTCAATTAATTATCCAGTCACACTAAACACGAATTTACTTTTATTTGGATCACAAGCTCTAAATTTAGACCAAAATAAAGATATTTTTGGAAAAGTACAAAAATGCATACTAAAGTGCAAGAGATTTACAAGTTAAATTGTTATTCACTATTCTCACTAAGTTGCATTTCATCTAAACATGTGTGTAGTATTTCGGTGTAGTTTTCTTTTTTCTTTTTTTTACTTTTTTTTCTTCTTTTGTTGTATTTATTTTCATTATTTTAAAATTAGTTTTTTTTTTCTCCTTTCTACTTTCTTTTTTTTTTGTTATATAATTACTTAGTTTATACTTGTTCCATATCATAGTAACATTGCATGCTATATTTATGTAATAGTTAACTGGAGTTGGTATTTCAAGGAAACGGATTAATATAAGCTATATATAGCTTGTTTCCGAATCCTATTATTATTGTGTATTTTGTATGATGATATATTTGTATTGATGATGAATAAATATGTTTAAACTAACTATCATATTCATGACTTGGTATAGGTATATTCTTATGTTGATGATGGTGGATAAATTACAGAACACAATACGACTGAGTCTATACTAAGCAATGCAATGCAGTACAGCAGACTGTCATATGATTGCGTTCCGACAGAACCTGATTATCACAAATATGGCGAAAGTTTTCTAACGGTTATTTTGATTAGCGTTGGTCCACGGTCTGGTCACTGTCTGATGTCTGGCGAATCGCATTTTGCAAAATGGGGATGTTGTAAGGACATATTTGGTCGTTTTTACCCTAGGAAAGATACAAATCTGATTATAATCGGATTCAGAACCTGATAATCGGGACGAATGCGAATAGAAATAGCTGAATTTTAACGCTTCCTGAATAATATCTGATTGTTGTCGTGATTAAAAAGATGTTTTTACATATCTCAATAAACGTTTGAATTTCCAGTCACGATGCATAGGATCTCATTTAGACTTTTTATAAATTTCCATCGTGAATGGTTCTTCCAAGATCGGCAGTACAATGGTGAATGTGTGACCCCAGCTTAAGTATTGGTTAGTTACTTGTAAAACATATTTCATATAAAACAATACGATTTCTAAAGTATTATTGTAGGTGTTGAATGTCAAATTAAAAAGAAATGGTATCAAATAAAGAGGAATTTAAATTGTTTATTTAGATTCAATTGTGATATGGACCAACGTTTTTTTATGAGGATTGAGTCCAAAGTCAAAACGTTTGTTCAATATTTCAAACAAAGTGTGTAATTTTTTTTTTTATAAAACTTGAATGATCACTAATTAAAAACGCATTTTTTGACAATACCCCTAAATAAATCAATATGATTTTTTTGCAACATTTTTATGATCATACTATGTTTCCGTATTTTATTTGTAAAAAGTAATTTAACGCGTTAAGAAGTCGGATGTTATGTTATAGTATTAATGTATGGACTTTTCATATTGGCCCTGTAACATGCCCGAGGTTTTAATAAAGGCCAAGGACGGTTGTAATGGCCCTGAGGCAACGCCGAGAGGCATTACAACTGTCCGAGGCCATTATTCATATTATATCAAGGGCATGTTACAGGGCCAATATGCAAAAGTCCATACATTAATACTATAACATACTTTTATTAACCAACTAATGCAACTTTATTCAAGAACAGTCTTCAAGTCTTGGATCCAAAATTATACAGCTAACTACAAATCTACAACAAAACCAATACAGAAAAAGCCCGTTTTATAACATTTTTATTAAATGGTTTTAATTCTTCGATTAAACAAAGAGTAAGAAACTTACCGTGAAGAATATACAGGAATTTCATAGCTGAACTTGTCTTTTCGCATTCAAAATGGAATTTTGATCAACATTGTGACTGTCAGATGTAATTTCTGATTTCTCATCCAAGTACTTAATTTTATGCTATTAGAATAAATCAGAATGTTTAACTATTTTTAATCTTTGTCTTGAGTAGTCTGAATTCTGAGGTGGTAGGTACCAGTTTTGGTGTACCAGAACATGTGTCCCAAGCAGAAATTTCGTTATAGTAAAGCATTGAGGTATATAATTGCATCATGTGGACTAAAAAAATAAATGAATGTAAATTCTAGGCTAGTGTACTACACAAGTAAGTAGTTGCATACACAGGTTGGGGATATCCTTCACAAATGGGTCCAATCAGATGTCAAACTTGTGGTCTCCTCACTTGATGGCATCCAATCAAAGTGGGGAAAATATTCATTTTTTGTAAACAAAAATATCTTGAGATTCTGATGGTAAGGATAGGTTCGAACAAGGCTCTAATTCACTAAATATCCTTTATCTCTTGAATTTTGCGTAAAATTCTTTTCGGCTTTTGCAGGTTAGCATTAGATTGGTATCAGAGCATCACATTTTTTGCCTTATTTGCAATGCATTTATAAATTTTTAAATCTCCATGCTGGACAGACACCCACATTTAAAAGTTTTTTTTATATATTTACATAAGCACGCAAACATCGTAGTTCCTTGAATCCATACATTTTATTTGTATATAAGCTTGAATGCATTTTCAAGAAAATAAAATCATAAATCCATGAAATTATAAAGATTAATTGTAAAAAAACTGGTTTCTGCCACCTGAGGATTGAACAACGGAAAAGAAACAGTGATAATAATCGAAAGTCGTACTCGAAAAAGGCTGTGAAATATTTCCGTTTCAAGTCGTTACAAAACACTGAACATCATTTAAACTTGTTTTTATGATATTAAGTTTTGAAAAAAATTAAAAAAATGTTACACTTATTTAAAGAAATAAACGACATTTTGATTTAATCGATGTCCCATTTCATCTGTTGATAATGCATGACTGTGATTTCGTAATGCACGGGTGTGATTTCGTAATGACTGGCTGTAGCAATTTCTCCGTTCATAATGACCAGATGTCGAAATTTTCCTTTTATAAAGCATGGGCATTTCTATACATATTGTAGTAAGTTGGTTAATAATATAGTATTAATGTATGAACTTTTTCATATTGGCCCTGTAACATGCCCGAGGTAATAATAATGGCCAAGGATGGTTGTAATGGCCCTGAGGCAACGCCGAGGGCCATTACAACTGTCTGAGGCCATTATTAATATCAAGGGCATGTTACAGGGCCAATATGAAAAAGTCCATATATTGATACTTTTATTAACCAACTAAGGCAACTTCATTCAAGAACAGTCTTCGAGTCTCGGATCCAAAATTATACAGCTATCCACAAACTACAACAGGACCAATACAGAAAAAGCCAGTTTTATAACATTTTTATTAAATGGTTTTAATTCTTCGATTAAACAAAGAGTAAGAACTTACCGTGAAGAAGATACAGGAAATTATTTTATAGCTGAACTTCAACTTGTCTTTTCGCATTCAATTTCGCATGGAATTTTGGTCAACATTGTGACTATCAGATGTAATTTCTGATTTTCTCATCCAAGTACTTAATTTTAGACTATTAAAATTCATTTCATCTAGCCAATATCAAGTAGCTGGGAAGAATAAATCAGACAGTTTTTACTATTCTGCATTCTGAGGATTGATCTTATTGAACAACGGAAATGAAACAGTGATAATAATCGAAAGTCGTACTCGAAAAAGGCTGTGAAATATTTCCGTTTCAAACCGTTACAAAACAATGAACATCATTTAAACTTGTTTTTATGATATTAAGTTTAAAAAAAATAAAAAAATGTCACACTTATTTAAAGAAATAAATCACATTTTGATTTAATCGATGTCCCGTTTCATCTGTTCATAATGCATGACTGTGATTTCGTAATGCACGGGTGTGATTTCGTAATGCATGACTGAGATTTCGTAATGACTGGCCATAGCAATTTTTCCGTTCATAATGACCAGTTGTCAAAATTTTTCTTTTATAAAGCATGGGCATTTCTATACATATTGTAGTAAGTTGGTTAATAAATAAGAATATAAAATGTATTGACGTTGGAAGCACATATATTATAGTGTTTTAAATACCAATACCGACGTAAATGATTACAAAGACAGAGTTGACATATCTGATTCTGAAGTTTATATTCTTTAACAAATTAATAAAAGAGGGACGAAAGATACCAAAGGGACAGTTAAACTCATAAATCTAAAACAAACTGACAACGTCATGGCTAAAAATGAAAAAGACAAACAAACAGCACACACGACAAAACATAGAAAACTCATGAATAAACAACACGAACCCCAATAGCTCATTTTTCAGGTCTTTTTTATCTGTAGTCTATATCAAAGGCTGCAAAATGCCCCTAAAACAATGCTTTAAAAAATTATTATCTGGCTAGTTTTACAGACTAGAAAATAATGGAGAAGAAATTAAAACAAATGTCTGAAAAAAATCAATACAGAAAAGATGACACCCTCATACAGACATTAAACTCCGTAAATCCTAAGTGTTTGAACAGCAGTATACTACTGTTGCCTTTATTTGCATCTGAATGACTGTAATATTAAATTAGGTTTCATACATCTGAAAACTGATGAATTTAGTTTAAATGATTGTTCATTAGAGTGGAAACTGGAAGAGTTCATATTTATGTTCATCAATAATACAAAAGGTATAAAAGGTTTCATTTGCCAGATTTAACAATACAGCGATTTTTTAGAATATGAAGTTCACGCATTCTTTCGAAATTAATAAACGTTTACACAAATAGTTTATTCATACTTTTTAAAAAGTATTTTTTATGACAAAACATTGACAAATATTTTATACAACTCTATCTATCATAGGTACACATTTAAGTTTCAAGTCATATAGCATAGGGTGTTATCACTCCAATGTATTGAGTCAGTCGTGACAAAACCATCCAGAATTATGGATCATCAATGTATTTAACGTAACCGTAGCCACTGCCTACAAAAATCATAACCCGAACCATATATTTTATTTTCAGTCAGCCCAATGATGTATTAATGACATGTATAACGCTCATATCTGCTTAATGTAGATAAAACAAAAATAGATAACGTTTGAACTGTAATTAGATAATTAAGTAATAATTCATGAAAAACAAATATTTGTTGGAAATATACACATGACCGGGCCGTGATGTTCGAGTTCTATCATGAGCGTTAGCAATGAATAAAATCAATGAATATCACGGCCCAGGCAATGTGTTAATTTACAACAAATGTATGGCTTCCGTGAATTATTTGATTATATTAGGACAACATGGACAACTAAGGTCAATAAAACCTTAAGCGAGAGTAGGTATGTTGTGTGTGTGGCTGTTCTTACTCCCTGTTAGATAAAGCTCAAACATTCTAATAAATATGTAAACTGCATCAATTATTTCGCTAATTACCGCAAATATGTTCCGTTACATGTTGGTATACGTTGGAGGTATTTTGTAACATCCATTATTATGTATATCTCTGAATCTACGCTAAGTATAGATATATCGAATATTTTATCATTGTGTTGTTTACAAAGCGAAAGAAGCACGTCACATTAAAATACACAATATACGTATAGTAATTTTACAAGTGAAGCGAAGCGAAGTCCATTTGCAAACAGAGCGAATTTCAGATTTAACATTTACACATCAATAGTTATCGTTCTTTATCAAACGAAACGAAAGTGGAAAATTGTAATAAACTCGGAAATAAAAGCAGTTCATGAATCAAATTCAAAACTGTTATCGGAACAACCAAGAAGGTCAGTAGTCTTTTCTGGGTTTTTTCATCACGAATGTATCCCACAGTTCTAAATGTACTATATGATCCTAAATATTATGCAAGTAAGGTCATGAAGGTGGCGACCTTTTTGAACATATGGGTGTGGCCAATAGAGTTTATGGCATTGAATATTCAGTTTCAGGTGTTTGTTTGCATATTTTACTTCACCTTTAAAGACAATTTTTTTCAGCATTGTATATGGTATAATATCCACATTCGTCGTGTCGTTTTAAAAATCATTATTTTCAATACACTTTAAAACTTTAAGAAGCAGGATTCTACAGTAGAGGGGCCAACGAACGGCTGGATGGACCCATTCGCCCATCAGTATACATATACCTTCCATTTTCAAATTTTAGAGTGTAGAGCTAAGCCCCGGTCACAACAGATCGTACGATTTTTTGACGTGGAAGATCTATAAAATAGTTGTCATGGTACTGTCGTGCAAAATGTCAAAATAATATTTCGAGTGGTCACATCAGCTACGACATGCCTATAATGGTTCCACGTTGGTACAAGACAGAAAAAAATATGTAATTGTACTGTCGTGTGCTTGTCGCAAGTCGGTCGTGCGACAGTCGTGCGACAATCGTGAGTTGTTTGGGGCTACTTTTTAGGTGTTCATGTTTGGGATGCACGTGTGACTGTCGTGTTACTGTCATGCCACTGTCGTACGACCGTGTGCAACTGTGATGCGAGTGAAGACTCTCAGCAAAAGCTCTCGAAACATACCAGGCTCCATCCACATGAATCCGACGAAATCACCAGCAAATTCCCGTTTCAACTCTTGCATCAGTGTTCTATTTCATAGCTGAACTTGTCTTTTCGCATTCAAAATGGAATTTTGATCAACATTGTGACTGTCAGATGTAATTTCTGATTTCTCATCCAAGTACTTAATTTTATGCTATTAGAATAAATCAGAATGTTTAACTATTTTTAATCTTTGTCTTGAGTAGTCTGAATTCTGAGGTGGTAGGTACCAGTTTTGGTGTACCAGAACATGTGTCCCAAGCAGAAATTTCGTTATAGTAAAGCATTGAGGTATATAATTGCATCATGTGGACTAAAAAAATAAATGAATGTAAATTCTAGGCTAGTGTACTACACAAGTAAGTAGTTGCATACACAGGTTGGGGATATCCTTCACAAATGGGTCCAATCAGATGTCAAACTTGTGGTCTCCTCACTTGATGGCATCCAATCAAAGTGGGGAAAATATTCATTTTTTGTAAACAAAAATATCTTGAGATTCTGATGGTAAGGATAGGTTCGAACAAGGCTCTAATTCACTAAATATCCTTTATCTCTTGAATTTTGCGTAAAATTCTTTTCGGCTTTTGCAGGTTAGCATTAGATTGGTATCAGAGCATCACATTTTTTGCCTTATTTGCAATGCATTTATAAATTTTTAAATCTCCATGCTGGACAGACACCCACATTTAAAAGTTTTTTTTATATATTTACATAAGCACGCAAACATCGTAGTTCCTTGAATCCATACATTTTATTTGTATATAAGCTTGAATGCATTTTCAAGAAAATAAAATCATAAATCCATGAAATTATAAAGATTAATTGTAAAAAAACTGGTTTCTGCCACCTGAGGATTGAACAACGGAAAAGAAACAGTGATAATAATCGAAAGTCGTACTCGAAAAAGGCTGTGAAATATTTCCGTTTCAAGTCGTTACAAAACACTGAACATCATTTAAACTTGTTTTTATGATATTAAGTTTTGAAAAAAATTAAAAAAATGTTACACTTATTTAAAGAAATAAACGACATTTTGATTTAATCGATGTCCCATTTCATCTGTTGATAATGCATGACTGTGATTTCGTAATGCACGGGTGTGATTTCGTAATGACTGGCTGTAGCAATTTCTCCGTTCATAATGACCAGATGTCGAAATTTTCCTTTTATAAAGCATGGGCATTTCTATACATATTGTAGTAAGTTGGTTAATAATATAGTATTAATGTATGAACTTTTTCATATTGGCCCTGTAACATGCCCGAGGTAATAATAATGGCCAAGGATGGTTGTAATGGCCCTGAGGCAACGCCGAGGGCCATTACAACTGTCTGAGGCCATTATTAATATCAAGGGCATGTTACAGGGCCAATATGAAAAAGTCCATATATTGATACTTTTATTAACCAACTAAGGCAACTTCATTCAAGAACAGTCTTCGAGTCTCGGATCCAAAATTATACAGCTATCCACAAACTACAACAGGACCAATACAGAAAAAGCCAGTTTTATAACATTTTTATTAAATGGTTTTAATTCTTCGATTAAACAAAGAGTAAGAACTTACCGTGAAGAAGATACAGGAAATTATTTTATAGCTGAACTTCAACTTGTCTTTTCGCATTCAATTTCGCATGGAATTTTGGTCAACATTGTGACTATCAGATGTAATTTCTGATTTTCTCATCCAAGTACTTAATTTTAGACTATTAAAATTCATTTCATCTAGCCAATATCAAGTAGCTGGGAAGAATAAATCAGACAGTTTTTACTATTCTGCATTCTGAGGATTGATCTTATTGAACAACGGAAATGAAACAGTGATAATAATCGAAAGTCGTACTCGAAAAAGGCTGTGAAATATTTCCGTTTCAAACCGTTACAAAACAATGAACATCATTTAAACTTGTTTTTATGATATTAAGTTTAAAAAAAATAAAAAAATGTCACACTTATTTAAAGAAATAAATCACATTTTGATTTAATCGATGTCCCGTTTCATCTGTTCATAATGCATGACTGTGATTTCGTAATGCACGGGTGTGATTTCGTAATGCATGACTGAGATTTCGTAATGACTGGCCATAGCAATTTTTCCGTTCATAATGACCAGTTGTCAAAATTTTTCTTTTATAAAGCATGGGCATTTCTATACATATTGTAGTAAGTTGGTTAATAAATAAGAATATAAAATGTATTGACGTTGGAAGCACATATATTATAGTGTTTTAAATACCAATACCGACGTAAATGATTACAAAGACAGAGTTGACATATCTGATTCTGAAGTTTATATTCTTTAACAAATTAATAAAAGAGGGACGAAAGATACCAAAGGGACAGTTAAACTCATAAATCTAAAACAAACTGACAACGTCATGGCTAAAAATGAAAAAGACAAACAAACAGCACACACGACAAAACATAGAAAACTCATGAATAAACAACACGAACCCCAATAGCTCATTTTTCAGGTCTTTTTTATCTGTAGTCTATATCAAAGGCTGCAAAATGCCCCTAAAACAATGCTTTAAAAAATTATTATCTGGCTAGTTTTACAGACTAGAAAATAATGGAGAAGAAATTAAAACAAATGTCTGAAAAAAATCAATACAGAAAAGATGACACCCTCATACAGACATTAAACTCCGTAAATCCTAAGTGTTTGAACAGCAGTATACTACTGTTGCCTTTATTTGCATCTGAATGACTGTAATATTAAATTAGGTTTCATACATCTGAAAACTGATGAATTTAGTTTAAATGATTGTTCATTAGAGTGGAAACTGGAAGAGTTCATATTTATGTTCATCAATAATACAAAAGGTATAAAAGGTTTCATTTGCCAGATTTAACAATACAGCGATTTTTTAGAATATGAAGTTCACGCATTCTTTCGAAATTAATAAACGTTTACACAAATAGTTTATTCATACTTTTTAAAAAGTATTTTTTATGACAAAACATTGACAAATATTTTATACAACTCTATCTATCATAGGTACACATTTAAGTTTCAAGTCATATAGCATAGGGTGTTATCACTCCAATGTATTGAGTCAGTCGTGACAAAACCATCCAGAATTATGGATCATCAATGTATTTAACGTAACCGTAGCCACTGCCTACAAAAATCATAACCCGAACCATATATTTTATTTTCAGTCAGCCCAATGATGTATTAATGACATGTATAACGCTCATATCTGCTTAATGTAGATAAAACAAAAATAGATAACGTTTGAACTGTAATTAGATAATTAAGTAATAATTCATGAAAAACAAATATTTGTTGGAAATATACACATGACCGGGCCGTGATGTTCGAGTTCTATCATGAGCGTTAGCAATGAATAAAATCAATGAATATCACGGCCCAGGCAATGTGTTAATTTACAACAAATGTATGGCTTCCGTGAATTATTTGATTATATTAGGACAACATGGACAACTAAGGTCAATAAAACCTTAAGCGAGAGTAGGTATGTTGTGTGTGTGGCTGTTCTTACTCCCTGTTAGATAAAGCTCAAACATTCTAATAAATATGTAAACTGCATCAATTATTTCGCTAATTACCGCAAATATGTTCCGTTACATGTTGGTATACGTTGGAGGTATTTTGTAACATCCATTATTATGTATATCTCTGAATCTACGCTAAGTATAGATATATCGAATATTTTATCATTGTGTTGTTTACAAAGCGAAAGAAGCACGTCACATTAAAATACACAATATACGTATAGTAATTTTACAAGTGAAGCGAAGCGAAGTCCATTTGCAAACAGAGCGAATTTCAGATTTAACATTTACACATCAATAGTTATCGTTCTTTATCAAACGAAACGAAAGTGGAAAATTGTAATAAACTCGGAAATAAAAGCAGTTCATGAATCAAATTCAAAACTGTTATCGGAACAACCAAGAAGGTCAGTAGTCTTTTCTGGGTTTTTTCATCACGAATGTATCCCACAGTTCTAAATGTACTATATGATCCTAAATATTATGCAAGTAAGGTCATGAAGGTGGCGACCTTTTTGAACATATGGGTGTGGCCAATAGAGTTTATGGCATTGAATATTCAGTTTCAGGTGTTTGTTTGCATATTTTACTTCACCTTTAAAGACAATTTTTTTCAGCATTGTATATGGTATAATATCCACATTCGTCGTGTCGTTTTAAAAATCATTATTTTCAATACACTTTAAAACTTTAAGAAGCAGGATTCTACAGTAGAGGGGCCAACGAACGGCTGGATGGACCCATTCGCCCATCAGTATACATATACCTTCCATTTTCAAATTTTAGAGTGTAGAGCTAAGCCCCGGTCACAACAGATCGTACGATTTTTTGACGTGAAAGATCTATAAAATAGTTGTCATGGTACTGTCGTGCAAAATGTCAAAATAATATTTCGAGTGGTCACATCAGCTACGACATGCCTATAATGGTTCCACGTTGGTACAAGACAGAAAAAAATATGTAATTGTACTGTCGTGTGCTTGTCGCAAGTCGGTCGTGCGACAGTCGTGCGACAATCGTGAGTTGTTTGGGGCTACTTTTTAGGTGTTCATGTTTGGGATGCACGTGTGACTGTCGTGTTACTGTCATGCCACTGTCGTACGACCGTGTGCAACTGTGATGCGAGTGAAGACTCTCAGCAAAAGCTCTCGAAACATACCAGGCTCCATCCACATGAATCCGACGAAATCACCAGCAAATTCCCGTTTCAACTCTTGCATCAGTGTTCTATACTGCTTAAACATCAGGCACCGTTCGATCCATGGCTTAACCCACCACCGTCGAGCGTTCCTATACTGTTCATGAGGCCGAATCAACGCAATCAGGACTATATTTTCCTCTTGTTGGAGTCCGGCAAGGCGCCTATTCAACAGGGCCGATAATAACCTTTCTGGTGGAAAAGCCATCCTCTTTAACCTGCAGACTGTATGTTTTTCAAACATTCATTCCCGCCTAATTGTATTTTTTCAAATAAAATGTAAATATACTGCACGAACGTACAACTGTCGTACGACAGACAATCAATGCTTTGCAAGCATCGTACCAAGTGTGATATTCGTGAGGCAATCGTGCGACTGTATCACGTTTGTCTTGCGACAGTCGTGAGATTGTCGAACGACAATCCTGCGACGATTGTATTATTAAAATTGTTGGTACCCACGACATTGTGTTTATTGCACAACAGTCGCACAACTATGGTAAGATACTCTCACGACAGCCACAAGACATTGATACGACAAAAAATCGTGCAGCAAAAAAGGTGCATGTCTAAAAGAGGGACGAATGATACCAAAGGGACAGTCAAACTCACAAATCGAAAATAAGTCGTTCAACTGTCGTACGACTGTTGTGCAACTGTGATGCACAAAAAAAATTAAAATGTTCGTCCCACGACACACGATGCTCAAAATATCGTACAACTGTCGTGCGATTGTCAAACGACGATCACAGACGACCCGCAATTTGAACAAATTTCATGTCGTAGAGCTGCATAGATGTGTCGTGGGTTCATTGTGACCAGGGCTTTATTAATGGGCAAAAATTGGGGAAAAAAATGCCAGACAAATATTTTACAAGAGGGCATGGAGGGGAAAAATTAATATTTTGTTTTTTTCTGACCCAAATATAAGTAGAAAATTGAAAACAACGCGTTGAATAATTTCTTGTATCCGAAGCGCTTTTCTGGATTTACCTTCATCAGGAACGCTCAAAGCCAAACATTTGAAATCCGAAGATGTAAAAGTACCGAAACCGTTGAGGAGCTATATGTCAAAAATACCTTTAAAAATACCCAAATTCATCAAAAATCAACTTTGCCTGAGGGAGTTGAATCCTTAGTTTCTTAATAATTTTAAAATTTATAAACGAACAATTTAAGTAAAGTTTGTTAAATCATGTCAGGACCGAAGTACTGACTACTGAGCTGATAATACTCTCGGGGACTGATAGTCCACCAGCCCAGGCATCGACCCAGTGATGTAAAATGTAGAAAACAACACGTTGCATAATTTCGTGCGTCCGAAACGCTTTTCTGGATTTTCCCTAAAATTAACTTCTTCAAGTAAAAGTTTAAAGCCACTTACAGCAAAATCTCAATTAATTTAAGTTCTGTAAATTTAGAAATTATTGCGTGCATTTATTACTACAATTTTGTCATTTTGGACTAAAATGCGATTTACCTTTTTGCGATATTATGAAAAATCCTGTTCAATTTATTAAGAAAAAAATCAAAATGCAATTTTAAACTATTGCGATCATAACCCTGTGGCATTTTTCGCAATAATAAGAACATCGCAATAATTTCTGAATTTACAGTATTAGTATTGTGTTGTTAAAGGGAGCTGTGATAACGAAGCAACCATTAATATAAACTCTAATTTCAGAGCTGTGTTTAGCTTAAATGTTGTTTACATAGTTGCTCAACTGGTCGGGGTTCTACCTCTACAGGAAAATCCGGGTTTGCTGACAATCTGACAGCCTCTTGTGTTCTGTTATTATCCAGATAATATATATGTCGTGTACAAGTTGCGATTTTGTACAGGTATATACAAAACTCAATCAATGATTAACGCAACAACTTGTATGACCAATTGATTTCATTTCAACACAATGTGATATTTGTGAGGTTTTTTGAAAGGATGGCAACATTTTTTGACACTGAAGGATATATGTTTTCTGTGATTATCTTGGTTGTTGATTAATAATTGTCAGTAACAGAATAAGCAGTTGTTCTTCAAGCTCTACACATTCCATTGTGTTCTTATTATTACTTTTTCGATTATTGCAGTGGTTTTTTGGTTAATATTGTATCTTATTACAACTCTTGCTTGTTTTTTGTGGTTCTTCAGTGTTATTGTTGTATCTTATTACAACTGTTATGACAACATGGACAATATTAGCTTGTTTGTGGAGTTCTTTCGTTAATATAATCTTCTTTAAATCATGTAAGTAAACTTTCTGCTCTGACTCCTTAAATGATAACAAACTTAATATAATCAACACAATTTGTAACTGTTCTTTTGTAGGATGGCAGCAGCCTTGGCTAAGGAGGAAATAAATTTTCTACGGTTAGCTAGTTTGTTGATAAAGATCGCACCACGTGTTATAAGACGAAGGTTTGACGATGAATTCCACCCAGGACAGCTTGAACAATTTCTGAGCAAAAACCGACGTCATATCGATGACCTAAAGAACAAAAAAGTCATCACACGTGTACAGTATGATATATTATATCCAAGAGGTTAGCTGATAATTGTTTACAATACCAAAAATATCATATAATATAGTTTTGACAATTTAAAAAACTGTTCAGGTTATAGACGAGAATAATGAGAAACAATCTAGATGATATACATTTCAATATAATTACATTAGAAAAAATTGAGAAAGGGATTAGATGTATGTTTCATTATAATACGTTATTCTGATTGTCTAACTGCACAACACGTGTTATTTGTTAAGCAATTGCATTACACAATAAAACTTATCATTCATGTTAACACGAGGTCCAACAATAAAGTGCACAGGTGAATTAAATTAAAAAAAATGATAAAATAAGTGTTTTCATGATCCTAGCTAATTTATTGTAGTCCAGTCATGTTATGTTGTCATTTTAATGTTATAATTAACATTCCCATTAAAGCGGGAGGTTTGGCATGCCACAAAACCAGCTGGTTCAACCCACCATTTTTTTCTTTAAATGCCCTGTACCAAGTCAGGAAGATGACCATTGTTATAGTATAGTTCGTTTCTGTGTGTGTTACATTTTAATGTTGTGTTTCTGTTGTGTCGTAGTTCGCTTATATTTGATATATACGTTTCCATGAGAGTTTTAGTTTGTAACCCAGATTTGTTTTTTCCTTATCGATTAATGAATTTCGAACAACGGTATACTTTTGTTGCCTTTATTCGTCAGTGACGCTCAGATCGAAAAAGTTAAATAGCCAAACAAGTACAAAGTTGAAGAGCATTGAGGACCAAAATTCGAAAAAGGTTGTGCTTATACATCTAAGATTATCTTTTCCTGAAATAAGAAAATCGTAGTTTTCCGAATACTAGTAATTGAAAGTTTTGTAACAGGAAATTTATGAAATGACCATTTTATTAATATTCATGTCAACACCGAAGTGCTGACTACTGGGCTGGTGATATCCTCGGGGACAAAATGTCCACCAGCAGTGGCATCGACCTAGTGGTGTAAATAGTTATCAAAGGTACCAGGATTATAATTTAGTACGCCAGACGCGCGTTTCGTCTACACAAGACTCATCAGTGTAAAGTTGAAAAGCATTGAAGACCAAAAATTCCAAAACGTTTTTTTTTAAACTCGAATATTTCTTCCAACTATTTTGTATGTTCTGTCAGTGGTACTTTGCAAGGCTGAATTTGATATTGTTACCTTCACAACGGGTGTCACCTCTGCTTACCCTTGTGGTTTACCTTAGACCACCGCACGTTTTATCGTGCTATGATCAGTCTTTATTTTTTTGTTATTTAAACTGCTGTTTTTCTTTTGTTCTTTTTCCATTTTTCAATCCGTGTTTGTCTCCCGCGTTGCGATGGACATATAAATACATGGCATCTATCCGTCCGTATGTCTATGCGTCAGTCCTGTCTTGTGAGCGATCACACGGGCATACTTATTGACAGATTTTTACTTATATCATAGGTTTATATCATCCATATCTCAGACAAATTTGTAAATCAGTGCCGATCAATTATTTTAAAAAGAATAATTTCTCTTGTATATGTTACAGTAAATAGGTTAAATTAGGAATTACACGTAATTACTAATCATTTCAGTAAGTATCTGTAAATACTAATCAATTTATTACTGATTGTTTCAGTGATTACTAGAATTCCCTGATTTTGTTGTCATTTTTACAGCTATTTACTAACTTGATATTTTTGTACTAAAATTAAAGCATAATTCCAGAATCCAAATCAGAAAGTAAAGGGTCAGGGATTTTAGGGGTTACTTTTAAAGATGAAGAAATCTAAGGCACGAGTTTCACGATTAACATTTCAATGGCATTGTTGAAGTACGTTAGTCTAAATTTAACGACAAGATTCACATTTATTTTTTTATTTTTTATAGTTCACTTTCAGCAAATTGTCAAAGTGGAATATCGAGATTTGCTAAAAAATTATGCTACAATGTTTTTAAAAAGTAATGTTGAATAAATCTAGAAAAACAGATTTTGTATATCAAGAAAATAAATCTACAATTTTGCACCATATATTTTGTGCATTTTATAATGACGATTTAACAGTGCACATGTTTGGAAGATAGACGCGAAGTTGTCTAATATTTCATGAATGTTCAGGACTATAGGCAAAACGTAATTATACGCTAAAACAACCCTACCGTTGCTCTGACACATTAAGGGGGGATGAATATTATCAGGGGAGAGGCGATGATTCAAAAGTTATTAAACGAGCACCAGCATATGGCATAGTATGAAGATCATCTTTTTTCTTCATTTTTATTTTATTATTTTGAGCGTTGTAAATTTTGAATCAAGGAAGTATTTTTGTTTTTGTTTTTCTTATTTTTCTGTATGGGAAGAAGGCACTGTATTTGCTTTGGACGTCGCGTACGGTGTTGGTGATAATACGGGGTTTGCTTTCCAGTTCGCCTTTATTGCATTTGTTAGAAGTTTCGGAATTGATAACTATATAAACGTATATATCAAAATGTGCGTAATTAAAAGTAGAAATGGAATATGCCTTAAAATCGATACTTTTATTAATTTTGTTACTCGAATGATCCCTAATAACACTGATTTTGAGCGTGTAGACAAGTAACACCGCGATATATGATCAGCGTTGCTTTGAAGTTATTCTTGTCAATTTTTAAACTTATTAAAAAAAAGTTGTACTCATAACAAGAGTAGTCTTTGGTGTTAATGGTGTATGTTTTATTTATGACGTCATCGTTAACTGGACGCGTCTGACCAGGACGAAAAGTTCACTTTGTTTTGTGGTCAAGCCGAAAATTGAAAAAAAATATGGATAGGGGTGAAGTTAAGATTGATTTTTAAAGGTAATTCACAAAGATTATTCCGAAAATGATATATCTTTTTATTCCGTATATAATAAGGAAAAAAAAAAAAAAGTTGTGTTACAACATTTCAAAAGATCGTGGCAGAATTAATGATTTTTTGAAATTTGTATTTCTGTCACAAAACCCAAATCTCGCATATTTTTTGGAGCTCTTCAAAATTCGAACGAATGCTGCAGATCCAAACCACAATTTACATATCCACCCTTCCTGTGTCAAAATTATACAATAAATATGCAACTTTTTATGTCTTCAATTAGTAAGTATTGTTTAAATTATGTCCTAAATTGTTCATTTTATTAAATCCGTTGAAATGTCACACTCGCAGTTTTCTGACGTTTTGGCGTATTTGTAAAGTGTCTTATGAAAAGAAATAGGCAGTTGCAGTCTTTTCTACGATATGAAATTTTATTCAAACGTGAAAACTTTTTTTTTAAGTATATGAAAAAAATTTGTGTCGAAGTTTTAAGAGAAAATATTGAAAAAAATAAACGCGATATTTTTGTTTTTGTCTAGTCAAAATGTCACAAAACGCCGTTTTTTACATTTTTGTTACAAGTATGATAAGTCATATTATACAGTTTTGGAGGGGGGAATTTGAAATTATAATAGCACAAAAAATACTATATAGCATTAAAATCTACTGTTCGGGGATTTTTTTGAACCCATTTTCGATCACATGTCGAAAGTATTAACGACACAGTCAGCGACTACTTTTGTCTAGTCATAATGTCACACCATGCTTTTTTACTTGTTTTGACGTTACGTTCTGTAAAACTTGACATGTAGTGCCTAACGTCGAAAATTGCGGAAGCCATGCTAATTAACTTTTTCCAATTTGATATAACGAATTATGAATTTGATATAACAGATTATGAATTTGATAAAACAAATTATGAATTTGATATAACAGATTATCAATTTGGTATAACAAATTATCAATTTGAGATAACAGATTATCAATTTGATATAACAAATTATCAATAAGAAATATCAAATTGTCAATTTGATTTAACAAATTGTGAATTTCTCTACCAATAGTATGATTTAATTATAATAATGAGATTGGTTGAAACATTGCGTAACCCAAATTGGCGCATTTTTTTTGTGTATTGATTCATTGTTTATCTGACGTCCAGCGACAAATATGTCATTGAATGCTTATTCAAAACTTTCTTAAGGGGTTTAATGTTTCTGAAATCCTCTCCCTCCCTTTTTATCTATTATTTGAGGCAGTTTTGGGGACTAGTTTGAATGTTCTCTATTCAGTACATGGGACCTAGTGTCTTAGAACGAACGATTACAATAGAAAAAGGATCAATTTATATTGCACATTTTCAAATCAGAAAGAATGAATAGTGTGTTTCTAGGGACATAGGAACATGAAAGGATAAAAAAATGCTGGCATGCTTCTTTATTAATTACAAGGATTAATAAAACATCCTTAAGTTCATCCTTGCATTTTTCTTTATATATTTGGTTCAATATTTATTTTGTTTGCACACTTTTCATTAAAAAACAAAGACCCATGCGCGATCTGGAAGAGAAAACCCATGCACAATCATTACAATACCGTTGATAAAGTTGCAGTAGGAACTGATTTTTCTTTTTATCTTGTCTAGATTGTGGTGCACATTCGCCTATACATTGTATTTTTATATATGTTGTTGTTTGCAATTTGAAGATAGTATCAAGAAAAACGTAAATAGCTGAGTGACAACTATAGAACTACTTTTATTTCCATGATGAACCAAAGTGAACATATATATACGTACAACTTTAATATTAAACTAATGCTCGTGGTTTTAGTATTATTCAACTAGGAAAGTTTTCGCTAAAATGGGCTATCGAAAATACAGCTGAACGGATTAATCCTGCGCTAAAATGGGCTCGTATGTCTGTGCTAAAATGTCCCCTAGTAGTTTTGCGCTAAAATTATCTGCGCCCATCTGTTTTCTTGTTCATAGTTGAGATTAAATTTCTTTTTGTTTATGAAATTGGCAAATTTTATTAAATTAATTTTATTGTGGTTAATTTGAATTTGCTTTCAACTGTTGATTCTTTTACCATTTAATACAGGCGATGAAACAAACGATTCAACTAAGAAAAATTTTATTTTCGGATATTATCAAAAGCGGATAAAAGAATAAGCCCTTGACATGCACCATTTGTGAGTATGATGGTCTTGTGAAACAATGATAGTCCGTCGGAAGGGGGCGATAAATGACTGACCCGTGTTTTATTAAGAGAGAGCAATATCTCTTGCACATAAAAGTCACCCTTTTAGATTTCGAAAAGAGCAGGCTAAGGCTACAAGGAAGCATTCGTTCGCACCCTCAAAGTGGAAACGGATTAATATAAGTTGTAATAACTTGTTTCCCAATCCACTATAAATAAATATGTTTAAACTAAAAGAAAAGGCAGTAGAAAAGACAGTGGTTTAAACTTTTTTTTTAAATATCCTGTTTCAATCAAACGAAAGAGAAAATATCTTTGCTCCAAGGGGATAGTAATGTAAATGAATATTATTTTTCCGTTTTAATTTAACTGTACTTAAAAAAAAATATGTGCCGCTTTTGCATTTCGGTTCTATGCGTAGCAAGTCAAGCAAACCGCTCATATAAATTATGCTGTATAATTGAGCTGCACGAAATAAAAAAAGAGTACGACGTTATTTATACAATGCATGAAAAATAACGTCAAAATAACGTTACCAAAACTAACACCAACACCGTACGCGACGTCTTTGACATTTTTTTTGTGTTAGACAGTGCAACATTGAAATATTGAAGAGTAAGGGAGGGGCCGGTTTTCAGTATATTAGGGGAAATATGTTCGTCTGACTACTCTATATTTATGATATTTTGAAGTGTTATCTCCTCCGATCTGGTGTTATCATATTTTAACCTATCGTACGTCCCGAAGTTCTAAATATATCTTAAAAAAATCCAACTTAATAAGTGTCGTTGCATGTAGGATAATTGTCCAAAGTTCCACGACTATTATTTAAATATGTCAAAACAAAGGATCCCTAAAACGAGTCTTGCGTATGATTCGTCAAGCGTACGTTCCTTTCGTCAATTTGTAAGAAAGCTCTTAAATGACCGACCTCTAGCACATTTGCATATTCACGTATCTGGATACGTGCACGGATCGACGTATATCGGACAGATTTGTTTACAATAATGAGACAACCTTGATCTCAATCAAAATTAAATGCATTATAAAATATTTTCATCGGGACCGACTTGACTTTATTTATCCTTTCCTCATATGCGTGTTATACGATACGTGATTTCTGCAAATGCTCTTCTAGTATATAGTATAATCATAAATTTTTTTGTGACTACATTCTATATTTAATCTAGTATATATCTAACGTTCCCTACGTTCATATCTGGCCTTCTTTTTGTATCTTTTTCTTGATATATAGCGATTTAAACAGCAGCCAGTTAATAAGTTTTCATTCTTTTTATCTTTGTTTTAGATTCTTCAGGAGTATCATCAGACATGTTTGATGTATCATTGATGGTACTTTTACTAAAACATTTCACAGATCTTGACATCCAAGATAGACTTCCACTAGAAATGGATCTTACTACGGCTGCAGATATTTCTAGGATAAAATTTTACAGAAACAACATTGTTTATTCTGACAGCGGCAAAGTTACAGATAACAAAATTTCAGAAATATGGAACTGTGTGGTTGAGGTAATTATTTAATAAAAGATTAATAGACAAAATAATATTATAATATCAAAACAGTGATCATTAACTTTATACCGTTCAGAATTGGTCTTTCCGTTTCCGGACTTTAGTTTGACTCAAACCAATGTGATGAACTTTATTCACAATGCTTATAAACAATAAACACAGATCAAGTTTGAATTTCAATGGCGTCACTTTGACCATTCTGAAGTTATGCCAAATTATAAATGAAAATAAATCATCTGTAGACACCTTCCTTATTTATTTGGGTTTTTTTTTTAAGTTTGCGGCCGTATAATGGTACAGCTTCGTCGTCGTCGTCCGAAGACATTTGGTTTCTTAACAATCACTTGAGTTTAAGTGAATTAATCTCTATGGAATTGTACAACGTGCCTATTTTTGATATGTATCTACCTTTGAGTAGTATTTAGTATTACGATATTTTTTTCATTTTCTGTTTTAGTATTATGAACAACATATTTATTTATTTTGTAAATGAATAAAACATATTTCCGTTCTCTGACAACAAATTACTATATCTATACTTATCTGTGCACGTTATGTCCAAATTATCCAAGGAAAGAGTTGTTTTTTGGACAATGCTTAATCCCCCCTTCTTTTATTAATAATGTATTTATATTGTGTCATAAATCAATTATAGCGTTCAATTATTTTGTTCATATGTCTTTTTGATCGAGTTAAGAATTTTCAATTTATAGTTTATAGTGTGTCTTTTGTTTTGTAATGTTAAATTCTTGTTTTAGGTTAGTGTGACTGATGGTGTCTGTTAGAACGTATAAACCCGCTGCATTTGTTTGAACCTGTACTAAGGCAATATCCTGTTGTTCTGTTGTTCCCGTTTGTTGATGTGTGGTTCATTAGTGATTCTCGCTTCTTCTCTTTTAGTTATATCGATTAAACCTTTGGTTTTTTTCTGTATGAATTATTTTACTCTAGTCAATTTGGGGCCCTTGATAGCTTGCTGTTTGGTATGAACCATTGATCCGTGTTGAAGAACGTTCTTTAATCTATAATTGGTTACTTTTTACACATTGTGACCTTGGTGGAGAGTTGTACTTTGGCACTCATATCACATCTTCGTATGTGTAATCAATTCTATAAACGGAAGGTTAGGGTGATTATGCGGTTGATGGCCATAACCCTTTAGATGTTTTTTGAGAAAAAGAGCCAAAAATAAACATTTTTTTCTGGTTTCCGGACAATGACTTGTATGGAATAAATTTGGGAATTATGACCGTTTCCGCTTAAAATAAGCAGCTATGAAGGGTCCAAAAACAATCAACTAATTGTGCTTTAATTGTATTGGTTGTATTTTATTTATTTCAATGGGGATTAAATAATCTTGAAGCATTGCAGTTATTAAAATAAATGTGCAAAACATTATTGCGTATTTAGAATGACTTTGATCTATACATATTTATCAAATAAATAATCCTAACTAACATTATATATAACAATAAACGGTAACATTAAACAATAAAAATTCCTCTATAAAATCATATCAATTGTGTATTGCACTTTAAATTGGTGAAAATATACATCCCTAAAGTTGTCAAATTAACAGCATTATCATACAAATATATGAATCCCCTGAACAATACTTTAAACATGAAAGTCGCCTTTTTTATTTTACTTTTCTGAACATTAATAATCACAAATTCACAATTTTTTCAAAATCTTTTAAAAAAAATCCAAACCACTTAGAATTACTATCCCATAAACCACATCACCAATAAACTGGGAATGGAATCGGGGACAGGTCTAAGAGACAACAACCCGACCAAGAAGGCCAACAAAGGGTCTTCAACACCGCTGGAAAATCAGGGACGGGCTTCAGCTGGCCCAGTATCAAGATGTTTATTTCAGCGAAAACGGATGTCACAATAAACTCCGAACCATATAAATCCATTTAAAAAGTAGGCATTATAGATTTAAAAACACACAACAATACGCACTGTAAAACTCAGCTCAGAGAGGTCTGTTGCATGTCCAATTTTCTGGCACATTTTTATCCTATATCATTGTCCAAGTTTGCCAAAAACTGCTAAATAATCCCTTTCCCATCATACAAAGTAATAATTTGTTTAAAATTAAATCATTACTTGCTGACAAATAAACCTCCAAACAAATTTTTCAATTTTTCCACTTGTAGCAATATTCCAACACCCGATCAAATATTTGTCAATTAATAAAAGATTTACTACCACTTGTAGCTTATATTGAATTCCTTAATGGAGCATTTTCAAAACTTAGCTAATATTGTTCATTACTTAAGACATAAATGAAATTATTGGTGTATTTTGATATGCTTTACCTCACCATGTATTATGATTTTTGATATAAGTCAATAATTGGTAAAAGATCAATTTCATATTTTTCAGTTTTCGCATCAGAAACCTACGCTGTGCGCTCGAAATTCAGACTTCATCAATCTTGTTGTTGTCAAATTTCCTTTCAATTTACACGTTTCCTTAATTTACAAAATAAATGGGATATTATATTTTTCGCTGTCTTCGTCGTTTTAGAAATACTGTTGTATTATCTTTCATTTGAAACGAATCTACAATTATCTTTTATTTTGCTTTGAATCAGGTAACAGTAGTATGCTATAAAGTATAAACTACAGGGTTTTTTTTCTGACAGGCCATACTTAGACTAGAACCAGACTTAAAGTCCGAGATTGATGCATTAATGAGTGCAACATTTACCAATGGCAGTGATATTCGAAAATTCATACAGCTTGAGAGACAAATTCAGCAAGAGCTTACTCTCAGTCAGACACTGGCGACATTAGATGATCATAGTACTAGAGGTATATTCAATCAATTGTGGAATAGATCATTGTATTTATGTAAGCTTTAAGAAATTAAACCAGATATAGAAAAATTCAATTGCTCGTGTTCTCTAACTAATAGTATTCATATTGATGTTTATGGTGATATCGGACTATTTAACCGTCAATAGTCTTTTTCTTTGATTATAAAAGATGCAGTGAAGCACATAAAATTATTCTATATCATTCTGAGCTTACTACGAAGAAAGATTATGTCTTATCAATGTGTTAACTTCAATTGGATAGCTTCCTTTGTTTAACCTTTTTTTTTTTTTTTTGAGGATATTTAATTGTAAATGTATGATTTAACATACACGATATCCATTTTATTATATCAAATGCGCACAAGGACAATCAATGTTTCTTATATAATGCTAGAAGCCAATATATTTGAATATCCTAATTATAATAGAACCATTGAATACCCGATAAAACTTGACAGGAACAGAGCTATAAATCTGCAATAACTTACGAAAATATATCGCACGCGATTCCAACACAAAATTATTCACCCTTTTTCTGTTTCTTTAAAACATTAAACTGATAATGAATCTCAAATTATCCTTTTAGTAAATCCTGATTTTTTTCCGTATGCTGGCACCACGGAAGATTTTCACAAACTACTGTCTACTGGAACATATGAATCGTTTGAAAATAGAGTTTTCCTTTGTGGAAGTTGTGCATGTGGAAAGTCCACATTAGCAAGTGTTCTTATTGGTTGCCCTATACCGCTTACATGGAAATCAACAGATGGATTAGTTATACACTTTGGGCGCAACGGTATCAACTTAGAAACGTATGCGATGGTTCCCTTAAATGAAGGTAATGCAGTTTGAAAAGGATAAGAGGGAATTGAGTTAGATTTTAAAGCATTAATGCTACAATGTACATACCAAAACAAACGAAGTAAAGTAAAAACAGTAAACACAATACCCCTTATCGAAATTTGCCCGATATCACTGAATATCACAAAGGTTCCTGTAAAATTTTGAAGTCACAATAAAAAAATGTTTCACGCCACAAATGAAAAGTGATTGTTGTTTGACTTCAGTAGTTCAGATTCTGAGGTAAAGTGTCACAGATTTCCAAGTAGCAATGAGGTCTTTGATACCATACCTTTTGATTACATTGTTTTTGTAAGAGAAGCACACCAAACGGAAAGAGGGAAATATTTACCCATCAATATATATATGTTACAGACATTTTCTAAATTTATGCATTTTGAAAAATACCTGAATACTTTGGGAATTTATAAAATGCCTCCAAGATTAAGTCATTTTACACAATATCTCATTTTTTTTCTAGGCATTTTTCAAAATGCCTGGAAAAATTGAAAGGCATTTTATAAATGCCTTAAATCACATATTGAATAAAACATAAAGATTAAATTGAAAACTCGGAACATTGGAGCTGTTTTAATAATGACCAATAACTGAATTAAAAAAAAAAGTTTTTAAATTCAAGAATAAATGTTACTGAGTTATTCCAAATTCACACACAAGCTCAGAACACGACAATTTTTATTTTTTTTCAAAATGTGTGGATGACAGAATTGTTACATAATATTTATCCTGATTTTTTTGCAAATACATTGTTTGGGTTGACATCTGGTTCAAGCACTTCGTCCATATTTGAAGAAACCTGGACAAATTTACCTCTTTCATTGCCTTTACTGAAAAACACTTAATGTTCGACAACACTGTGTTTCGCAATGAGCATACATGTCACACATCAATATCTTCTTTTTCCTATATATTAAAAAAAATCATGGAACATTATCATGATTAATTTTGATTTTTATCTTTTCATACAAAGCTTGAACAGACTGAAGTAGATCTGGACATGACGGATGATGCAATTTTAGCAGGAGACCCTTATCCTGTCAAAGAACTGTTATTAGTCTTTTTTAGGTCGATTTTTCACGATTTTAACCACAGTCATCTATTGTCTCATTCATTCCTCCGATTAAAAAGACAAAGGCAGTAGAGATAAAGATACATTTTACATCACAACTAAATATGACCTTGTAGGCGAAACCCATGCTGTAGAGGGAATCATTTGGATGTTTATGTATACAATTATTTTTTGTTATTTCTGAATGGGAGCATTAAATATATTGCCACGCGTTAGTAAAGTGCAACACTCTCTGCACGTTAAGAACTCTATGGCCGTTCTACAGGGGGAAATTGTCTGTCCCTATTTAAAATACCTTAATTCCCATTGCAAGCGGCAGTCAAAGTTAGTGTTTTTTAACAAGGTAAATCGACTGCAGAAATAACCCATACGTACTATAATCAAATTGATCACGTTCAAGAAAGGCATCACATTTTTGCGACTTGAAGTATTCAATTAAGAAAAATACTTTTCCCCCGCAGGTCTGGTGTATCAAATTATAATCCAGTAAGACCCCTTTTTGGCCCCAAAATATAGCAGTGTTACAAAATTGTTTAAATGTAAACTGTTAGTTATTTATTTGACAGTAGAATGCTTCTGCTACATAAATATGGGCTGTTTTGGACAATACAATGCACATATATCGGGTATTAGCACCATTAAGTCATGCTAAATTATTGAAATCTTAAAAATTCTAGCATTTTAGTTAAATTTTAGACGATTTCCGTGTAAAACGAAAGTGGCCGCATTCGTGTCATCCTAAATATTTCAATGTAAGTTGTATTCGATGATAATACATAACATATATAAAAGTTGAGGATGAACACAAATGCGGCCACTTTTATTTTTGACAAAAACATATAAAAAGTGACATTTTTCGGCATATTTGGTAGATTTTTCATATTTGAGCTTGAATCGGATCGTTTTTAAGGACTAAATTAGCCAAAATCGTTCACATAAATTAGTTGAATCGAATGAAATAGATAAATGAAAAGTGTTTAAAAAGGGGTCAAAATCTTTCGTCAGTTGAACCTGAAATTTGAGGCCAAAATCGGTCCTTACCGGACCTACTCCTTTACTACTAGTGTCTTAAATACAGAGCGATTACATACTGAATGTAGTTTCACAAAAAGGATATATCTATATGAATTGATCACAGTTTCGATTCCGAAAGAAAATAAATAGTTTGTTTATTTCAAAAAAAGTTATTATTAAATATAAATAATGAAATCCAAAAACTATTTGGATGTATTGTAGATTTGAAGAAGGCATTTGACTCAGTTTAGGGACTAGGCCTTCTATATAAATTGATAAAGACTGATACTATTAGATCATATAAAGGTTTAAAAAAATATGTATGAATGCACTGAATCTTCAATGAAATATAAAGAAAAGATATCTGATTCTGTATGTACAGATAAAGACTTGAAATAAGATGACAAAAGAGGGACGAAAGATACCAAAGGGACAGTCAAACTCATAAATCTAAAACAAACTGACAACGCCATGGCTAAAAATGAAAAAGACAAACAGAAAAACAATAGTACACATGACACAACATAGAAAACTAAAGAATAAACAACACAAACCCCAACCTAAGCCCTTATCTTGTTTAATATCTATGTAAATGACATTTCTGAAATTTGTGATACTTTGGATAGAAATAAATTAAAATAAGTATTGGCATATAAATATAGATAAATGCATATATATATAGGCTTCTGGTATATTCAATGCATCCCATATGGAACCATAAAAAGGCACACAAGTTCTATTCATTATGTTTCAATATTTGAATGATATAGAAAATATACCTATAAATATTCATAAAAACAACTGCATGAATCTTTTATGAAACCTATCTTAATGCATAACTCTAGTTTGGTATATGGACATCTATGAAAACATATTAAGATCACAGAGTGGAGCAGTAAATTATTTTATTTTTCAAGATGAAACATGTGAAACTACATAATACAGTATTATACACAAGTATAAAAAATCAATTAACACTTGTAAGATCGATTAAATCATAATGGTATAATAAGATATAAATATTACAATTGATTTTGTTAATTTTAATGCTGCTTCTAACAATTGCCACTTCTGATCCATTTTTATTTTTTGTGTAGGGGCTAAGAAACATACAGAGTATTTTTCTATTTTAATCCAATACTTTAAATATTCTATCCCACCATATTTTGTGGACAATATGCTCTTACATCTACATTTGTATATATAGTATTTAAGTAACAACAAGATATAATAAAAAAAAAACAACAACAAGATATTATTAACTGTTTTACTGTTGACAAAATCCTCAGACACACCTAAAATGACCTCTTTTGCACTAAAAGGCAAGAAGATGTCATAATTTCTAATCCAATCTATAATGGGAAACCAGAAGTTTTGTGTTACATTACATTCCCAAAAAATGTGAAAAATATTTTCTCTAACTTCTGAACAAAATGTACATAGTTCAGTTTCTTTTAATTTACATTTATATAAAAAGGAATTACATGGTAAAAAAAATTTTGCAAACTTATTCTAGGATTTAGTAAAGAAAATAAACAGTAATCATTGCATCAAGGGAAGTATCAAATAGATATGTAGTAGATTAAGCACTAACAAATATGGCAAGGAAATAAAGCACACAAATATATCCGTTGTTACATGATGCATTCTTGGTATATCTCTGTACAAAATACAAATCATGAAAATAATTTAAAACTATTTGATATTGAAATATTGATTTAGAAAAGTAAATTTCAAAATGAATACACACATGAAAGATATACTGTAAGAAATTTATAAAAAGGTGATTTTTAGAAAAATTATTTGTCTATCGTAAATTTAAAAAGAATCATGAATCTGAGCCTTATTTACTTAAAGAAAATAACTTTGATACAAAGAAAGATATTCCTAAATTAAGGGTAAATGACCATATTTTGGAAATTGAAAGGGGCAGAAACAAAAATATAAAAAGAGAAGAACGTGTATGTCAACATTGTTGTCTACATAAAATACATAACGAAGAACATTTTTTTATTTATATGTACAGAAAATGAAGATTTGAGACTTGAATTTTTACAGAAAGTATAAAAGATACCTCCATGTATTCTAATATAGATAATAAAGTACATGTTGTTAAATTAGTTTGACGTCTTTCCTGTCCGTCAATTATGCAGTTAAAAAGTCATGGTCACTGAGGATGGAAGATTCAACAACTGCATGATAGAAACATATGTATATACTGTTTTATTCTTTCATTGTATTTTATGATGTATACTGTAAACTTATCTTGTTGATTTATGTATGTCTTCAACCCCATTTTGGGTATAGCTGTGCTTTATTCAATTAACATAAACATAAACATATAATACTACAAAATATTCATTGGTCTTATAGCTTCTTTAGTTTACAACATATTCCTCAGGGAAAACAGTGTAATGTTTAAATAATAAAAACATGTTTCATAAGAAAAATTCCTAGTTATTTTTACATTTAATATTCTCTAAATCTTAAACTGAATCAATAATTATATCAACATGTCTTCTTGTAGAAGATAGAAAACAAAATGTGTTGACCAAGGTATTAATCGGTAAGCCAAGTCATGAGACAAGTACAGGTCAAAGTTTACATACCCACTATGACCTTCAAATTGAGCCATCATCTAAGGGGATAACAGTTTCCCAAGATCTACGGAGTATAAATGCAACCACAGTCGAAATGAATGAAGCTACATCGATTAATCTTCCTAAGATGAAACAAATTGAAGCCTATGCAGTACGTGACGACATTTTGAAGGAAATAGAGAGTGGTCAATACAAAATAAAGATTGCACCTTCAGATTTAGTTGACTTTGGAGGGCAACGATCGTATGATATGACCCATCAGTTATTCATTCAGCACGGTGGGACATTTGTCGTAATGTTTGATGGTAGTAGAGATTTTCATGAACCACTGAAGGAATATCCTACTGGAAATATATCCAATGAATGTAAGAATAACTGATTTCATTCTGAAAGAATGTAGAATTATTCAAAACATAACCTTTATTAAAATCATCATTACACAGTTCACCTCTGCAACATGTGCCTTTACACCAGGCATACACCAATCATCAGTATTTTTTTCACATTTATTTCTACACTGAAGTAAGGAAACACTAGTTTGTTAATGTCCAAATCTCATACGTCGATGTCAAAGTATCATTTTTCGTAGCATGAGTAAAAATATATTTTCCTTATATAAAATTTTTAATGATAGGTGCTAAGTGGATAAATCTTAAACACCAATTTTAAAGTGCATTTTTTTCTTTTCTTTTATGATAGCAAATAATACCCAATACTGCATTCATGCGATTTCACATATCTTAAATCCTGTTACCCCGACTAACAGATCGCAGCACGGATCTTTTATAATAGTTAGAAGTCTTACAAATAAGAACAATCTCACAATATCAGAGTTTTAATATCATTATTCAAAATATCTCAAATATTTAATGGTTGTGATTTTTGTTCTGTATTTTATTTTAACGTTTTGTGTTTCTTATTATGCGTGACAAACACGCACTTTTGGATTTTATACTGCAGTCACGCTCCTTATTATACCAATACAAGTTAACAGATTTAATGAAACGATAAAAGTAAACGTTTGTGATCTCCTGGTTCGCAGCTTCTAGTGTAAGAGACCATTTATATTCAAATTAGTGTTAACGTTACAGTTGAGTTTTGGGTCCTCATCGCGGTCGGGGTGAAATGCAGTTTTTGGATCATATCTCTGAAACTAAAGCATTAAGAGCAAATGAATAGAAATGATAAAGTTATACAGAACGAATAATGTTAAATCAGAATTTTCTATAGATAGAATATACAGAATATTTACCTATGTTGTTGTGTAGATTTAAGACGAGTATAATGCCTCCATTGTTTTTCATTTTCAGAAAGCAAATGTTACGTTGTTTTCTCTACATATCAGTTGATAATGAAACCGTTTAGTTTTCGGTCCATTCATAGTGCTTTCCATGTAGTATTTTTACCAAATCTGACAGTTATGCCAATTTTGAACCGTGCAAAAAGCTGCATGACGCACACTTTTATATAAAACAGCATAATATAAACTACGTTTCACATAATAATGACACAGACAAACAATTTTAATTTATATCCCCTTCTAGCTTTAACAGACTTTACCACGGTCAATTTATTAGTATTGGATACATTGTATTCGATATATTTGTAAGAATGTATTCTAGTGTGACATATGAAATACCAATAATAACTGTAGTTGTAGTTGATTTTTGGTATTTTTTATTGAATTCAGAGTTTTACAGTCACTTTTGTCAATGTACAGCCTTCAACAACGAACAAAATGCATTTGCACAGTAAACTGTAAAAGATTTTTAAAAAATACATACGTTTTTTTATGTTTTGTTTCTTTATATTGTCCATTTCTGTGTGAATTTTATCAAAATCTTTTTTTTAAATTACCTCGAAAGTATAGCTAATCCCCGTGAGTATATAAAACATTTTGAACATTTACCCGTGACGTTACTTTTTGTGGTGTTGACAGACACACAATTCGATATTCTATAAAACACGATTGTGTGTACTGTCCAAAGTTATTTTAGTAATTCGTTGTTATGTCGAACTGTACTATTATATTATTTATTTATGTATTTTTTTGCCTTTGGGTGTTTTTTTCATTTATTTGTACTGTGTTCCCGTTAAGCGCTTTATTCAAAATTGCCATAAAGCACGGAGGTTTGGTTAGCAGAAAAACCAGGTTCAACCCACAATTGTTTTCTGAAAATGTCATGTACCAAGTCAGAAATATAGCAGTTGTTATCTAATAGTTCGTTTTTATGTATATTGCATTGCCGTTTGTTTTTGTTGTACTTGTTCTGTTGTTTCGTTGGTTTCTTCTTATAGTTGATGTGTTTCCCTCGGTTTTAGTTTTTAACCCGGATTTATTTTCTCTCAATCAATTAATGACTTATAAACTGCGGTGTACTACTGTTGCCTTTATTTAGAAAGTTAAATTATTTGAAGGTATGATATGTATTTCATTATTCATATATTTCTTCTAGCTATTGTGAAGCATTGGGTGAATTCAATACTGACCTACTGTGTTGATGATAGTGATGTTATGCCAATGATTGTGTTTGCTGCAACACATAGAGACCTTCTGTCGGAGGTAAGCATTTATTTCTTTACATGTAGCATTAAATAACTTTTATCGAAGAAACGTTTTGTACAAAGTAATGAACATTTTTTCTCTTGTTTGTACAATACCAGGTTTAAGACAGTTGTTTTCTATTCGTTTGAAGTGTTTGACCCTTTTGCAATTTGTTGAGGTACTTTCCGATTCGAATTTTTCTTTGGAGTTGGTATATGTTTTTTTATATATTTTCCCTTTGCAACACTATTCTTGAAGCAGTATACAGTCAGTAACACAATGCAAAGAGACTTTGTTTATGTGTTTATCTTTAAACCTAAAAAAACATACGTAACTTTTTAGTATGATACAATACTTTTACAACTATTTGCTGATGATCTCGTCGCCGTATACTTTATAATGAATTCTATATGCAGCATTGCCTTGCAGCATTGCCTTGCAGCTATTCACGTTGATAAGCGTTTTAGGGAATTACTTCAATAAATCAAAATTTATTGAAAACAGGAACGTAATTATTAATCTCCATCGCCCTATAGTCACTTCTATAATCATACATAAATAGTATTTTTGTTTTTGAAAACAGTTTGAATTTTCATCGGAGTTCATTTTTTTGTGATTTAACTTTTTACTAACTCAGGTAAACGATTAAATAACGATTATGAGTGTTCCGCGAATTTATGATCTTCATTAGTATCCACATTAAAAACAAACCCCGTGTTGAATTTGAATGTGTTGTTATCTTCTTTCATTTGTTCTTAATTATAATGCATTGGATACATGGTATCATTGCCAGTAGATAAATACTACTTATTATTACATAAATACAACTGCCATCCTTCCCTTTGTCTCTTATTTGCGGTAATATTATGTTACAGGGTTTTTTGCGTCTGTATCTGAAGACAGGTTGGTTCCCACACAGCATTATAATATTAATTCATGGATCTCTTTGACATTTTAGCACAAGGTTTCATACTGCTAGATGATGGATGAGATTTATTTATTAATTAGTTTATTTTTATTTAGTTTTTTTTTTTTGGGGGGGGGGGGGCTGTGGGAGAAATTTAGGATATTTTGGTACAATGTTTCATACCACAATAGAAGGGTTGGGCTTGATTTTCAAGTTTTTTCCCAGATGTTTTGTAATAAGGGACAAGGAAGGGACTTAACCAATTAGGTGTTTGCTTTTAAGATAATAACATGAGTATAAGAGAAATTTCTTTTGACAAAATGTAGGCACAAGGTTCCACACCACATTAGGAAGGTTGGGATTAACTTTGGGGGTAATTGTCATACCAAAAAAGGGTCTTACAAATACAATTTTATGTCAGATTCACAAAGGATAATTTGAGTATAAGTGTTAGGATATCTATTCAATTATAACACAAGTTCCAATACTACAATAGGAAGATTTGGATTTATTTTGGGTGTAATTATAGTAGTTGCTTAAAGGGTCAAATAGACCCCATCATAACAATAAGTTGTTTGGTTCACACATAACAAATTAAATTTAACTGTATAATTAATGCACAAGGTTCCATTGCACTATAGGAGGGTTGGGAATTATTGTTTTTGTTCAGTAGCTAAGGACTTTTAAGAAATTTGGGATCGATTTTATGGGTCATGGTCCAATAAAGACAACATCAGTATACCACTGTTCGACAGCCTACACCTTATATTATTTCAGTATAAGTTTATAGATGGCTATTTTATTGTGTCACAAGTTGTTCACCATAACATACTGTTTAAAATTGATTTTAAGGTTAATGAACAGTTTAGTAAAAAGGAACAGAAAACACTAGATTTGTAATACTGGATATACATTGCTTATTTCTTTAGCATTTTTAATGAGGTTTAATTAAAAGTCTTGATTTCTTGGGCTCTTTGATAAATATATTTATATAGTGTTTACTCACATTTCAGTATAATATAACATAATAATACAAATATGAATCATATTTAATAATGTCAGCCAGCCATCATAGTGATATTGCACTATACCTCTCATATTTTAAAAATTAATATGTTGAATATAATTGTTATTTGGATCAACATTAAGGTTCAAAGGGTCAAACATTTATCTTTGTTTGATTTGAAAGTAAATGAATTACCGGTGTTCTTTTTATGCTCAATCTATAAGTGTTTTAGATTTTCGATTTTGGTCTCAGTATTCAAAGTTGATACATCGTTGGATCCAAAATTAACATTTGAATGATTTCATAAAAATACATTGTATTGGTATTCTATGATGTGCAAAATTGTTTGTGTTTTAGTTTTTGATTTTTGGGTTCATTTTTCAAACTGATCCACATTAAGGTTCAAAGAGTCAAAACAAAAACTTTGTTTGATTTGGAAAAAAAATATCATCCCTTGGTGGTCGATGTTACTGCTGGTGGACGTTTCGTCTCAGAGGGTATCACCATCCCAGTGGTCAACACTTCGGTGTTGACATAAATATGAATTATATGGTCATTTTTGTAAATCTCCTGTTTACAAAAGAATGATTTTTTCTAAATGCTAAGGATTTTCGTATCCCAGGCATAGATTTCCTATGCCGTATTTGCCACAATTGTTTGGAATGTTGGGTCCTCAATGCTATTCCACTTTGTACATAATGGACTTTATAACTATTTTGGTCTGGAGTCACTAATGAGTCTCATGCAGATGAAACGCGCGTCTGTCGTATTAAATCATAATTCTGTTACCTTTGATAATTACTTAAACCACTGGGTTGATGCCACTGCTGGTGAACTTTTAGTCCCCGAGGGTATTACCAGCCAGTACTTCGGTGTTGACATGAATATCAATTATAGGTATTTTCTGTTTACAAAAGAATAAGTTTTTCTAAATACTAAGGATTTTCTTATTCCAGGCATAGATTACCAAAGCCGTACTTCGATGTTGACATGAGTATCAATTATATGGTAATCTTTATTAATTTCCAGTTTGCAAAAGAATAAGTTTTTCTAAATACTAAGGATTTTTTTATTCTAGGCATAGATTACCAATAAAATTGAGAATGGAAATGGGGAATGTGTTAAAGAGACAACAACCCGACCAAATAAAAAACAACAGCAGAGGGTCACCAACAGGTCTTCAATGTAGCGAGAAATTCCCGCACCCGGAGGCGTCCTTCAGCTGGCCCCTAAACAAATATAAATGCCAGCTCCAGACTTCAATTAAACTGACTGAAAGATTATGATTTCATCATATGAACATCAGGCACAATCCTTCCCGTTAGGGGTTTAGTATTATACCATCATAACATATATGAGAAGAACATAACCCGTGTCATGCCAACAACTGTTTTTAGATTAAATGTGTTTAGTTCCGATGCAAAGACCTTATCAGTGACTCAATATTAACGCCAAAATATGCAATCTTTAATGACTTGACAACAGTATCGTAATTATATCCCTTCTTAATAAGTCTATTCAAAGGTTTTGTAAGTTTCTGAGGTGAATACTGACACCTTTGTGCTTTATAAAGAATATTACCATAAAAAATTGGATGTGAAATACCTGAACGTATTAGAAGTCTGCATGTTGAGCTATATTTACGAATGATGTCTTTATACCGATGATAAAATTTAGTAAATGTTTTGACTAGTTTGTGATATCGAAAACCCTGGTGTAATAATTTTTCAGTAATACATAAATTTCTCTCGTTAAAATCTAAAGCATTGTTACATACACGAGCGAATCGTACAAGTTGAGATATATAAACACCGTAAGATGGTGACAAGGGAACGTCACCATCTAAAAACGGATAATTAACGATAGGAAATGAAAAATCATCCCTTTTATCATAAATTTTAGTATTCAGCTTTCCATTAGTGATATAGATATCAAGATCGAGAAAAGGGCAGTGGTCATTGTTAGTATTAGCTTTATTTAAAGTAAGTTCAACAGGATAAATTTCATTAATATACATACTGAAGTCGTCATTATTAAGAGCCAAAATATCATCCAAATATCTAAAAGTATTATTAAATTTGTTTATCAGATGTTGTTTCGATGGGTCTTTGCTTATTTTTGTCATAAATTGTAACTCGTAACAATACAAAAACAGGTCCGCAATAAGTGGTGCACAGTTAGTCCCCATTGGAATTCCGATAATCTGACGATATACGGAATCACCAAAGCGAACAAAAATGTTATCTAGTAAAATTCAAGGGCATATATAGTATCAAAGCATGTCCAATTAACATAGTTTTTTTGTTTATTGCTACTAAAAATTTACCTAAAAGAGTTTGAACATATATATTCACATTCTGATTTTTTGAATGCCCATTTTATTTGGTGTGTGAATTTTTTCTTAATGAGAATGTGAGGCAATGTGGTATACAGAGTAGAAAAATCAAAACTTTGAACAGATTCAAAATCACCAATATAAGCATGCAATTTATCAAGTACTTCCAACGAGTTGTTGACACTCCAAAAGTAATTTATTCCACTATTTTCGAAGGCCTTATTTGAACAATTTATTATCAGGTTTTTAATTGTACCAAGTGTGCTGGTAAGAAGAATAGACAATTTAGTAGTTGAACAATGGCTTGAAGACGAAATAAATCTATATTTGTAAGGGGTTTTGTGTAGCTTCGGAGCCAAAGCCGTATTTGGCACAATTTTGGGAATTGCTGGGTCCTTAATGCTCTTTCACTTTGTACTTGTTTGGCTTTATAACTATTTTGGTCCGAGCGTCATTGATGAGTCTCATGTAGACGAAACGCACGCCTGGCGTATTAAATTAGTCTAGTGCCTTTGATAACTATATTCATTGATTTGCTCAATCTAACAGTTTATTGAGTTATTTGTTTGGGGGCCCAGTTTTCAAGTTTGTTCAAATAGGGGTCTCAAATTATACCTCGTTTGACTTCAACAAGAATTGAATATATAAGGTTCTGTGATATGCTGAATCTAACCAATTATTTGGCAAAACAAAAAGCAATCGTTGGTCCTCAGTGTTCTCTAACATCGTACTTAATTTGGACTTTTTAACTTGAAGAGCTGCAAATCTGTCTTTTCATGCTGATAAAGGGACAGATAATATAAGTTAACAAAAAAAATGTTCAGAGAAACTGAATTTGTTGATATTTATGTAGATTAAGTCCAGTTTACACTACATTTCTTAGGAACTAGCCATCTGCCAACTTATTATAATCACCACGTTCAGATTCTAAATTTCATGATTAAGATTTCAGTGTAATATAAACATTCTGTTTGTAACATAACGCAATTAATAAGAACGATAATTATTACTGTTCTCCTTTTTTCTTTGCTTTTTTTCATGAAGGGAAATGTATGACAAATGCTGCAGTTTTTTTATTGTTTCGATTTATTTGTGAATATGAACAAGTGTTGTGTGTTTGCTATTGATTCATTCATGCATGATTTCCACTTATTATCAAGAACACAAATCATCTTATATTCACCAAAAAACACACTTTTAATTGGAGCAACCCATATATTTTAAAAACTAGTGTTTTCTTCGTGGTCTAGCGGATAAGCTGATTTTATAGTCATCATCATTTAGATGCAATTTCTTATAGACAGTTTTTTTCAGATTGCTTTATATATATACTTTTATATGTGAAGCGAACCCTATTCAAACTTTAGCTCATAATGTTCATTAATATTTTTTTATTAAATTCTTGATGTACTTTGATATGCTGGAAATGTCCACATCAGTTTCAAAAATTGAGTATATGGGATTCTTTGTTATGCCCTAACTTTTCAGGGTTCGAATTTTAAAATCGTATCAAGCTACTTCCTATGAGCATTTTGTTAATTAGAGGTATAATATTTTTAATATTTTTAATGTATCTTTGTTTCATTTAACTACCAGGACATGCAAAAGAAGATGAAAGTAGAATTTGTAAAGAAAGTCACTGAAATGTTTGGTACTCATGAAATGAATAAACACATTGTTTTCGATCCGGTTTTCTTCATTAACGGTACAGACAAAGACGATCAAGAAATTCAGCATTTGAAAAACCAACTTGTCACCATTGCAAAGAACCAACCATCGTGGGGACTACGGCGGCCGATGATTTGGGTTCCCCTTGAGCTTCTAATTGCTAATATGATACGGGACAACATCAATATAATACCAACAACATATTTATCTCAGGCAAATAAGGCGAATAAAGGACTAGCGATATCGGACAAACAACTAGAAGAATTTCTCTTAACACAACACTCCTTGGGCAAACTCATGTATTTCAAGCAACCAGAACTTAACAATTTCATCATTATTTATCCCCCAGCATTGGTAAATATTCTGAGGTCGTTTGTCGCAGATCCAATGTTTTGGCCACTGGAAGAGAATCTTAAAAATATTTTAAGAAGAATGACGGAAACTGGAAAGATACATAAAAGAGATCTCCTTGAGTTATGGCAACAGGAAAAATTCCATGATATCATACCAAATGATGACTTCAAGGAGTTTGTCATTCAGGTTCTCTTACATCTAGATGTTTTGGTGCTGCCGAAACGATATTCAGGCAAAAGTGACGGACACGTACATTATTTTTTGGTTCCATGCACAGTCAAACTCATGATGCCGATGTCATTTCTAGATGACGATTTATTTGCAAACAGGACAATTACTTTGGTATATCGATTTAAGAAGTCAGTCATACCCTCGGCATTGTCCTTTAAACTGATTGGTGCCGTGAGTGCTATTTGGCCTATTAAGGAAGTGAATGAACGTCCATTATTGTATCATTCGTCAGCCGTGTTATGTGTTGACAGCAAAACCGAGTTTCGAGTTCTGGTAGAAGACAAGCGAGTCGTCGTATATCTCACACATATGACATCTAAGTATAACATATCTCCAGATATTGCAGCAAGCATTCAAGAATGCTTGACTTATACATTAGATGTTGTTTTGAAATTCTATCACTCAAGCATTGGAAAGAGTCCAAAAAATCTCGATACATCAAATCTATTTCAAATTGAAGTCGGAGACGTTTGTGGCAGATCTCCATGTGTGCTATCCATTTCCAAAGCGAAAGAATCTTCTTATTGGGTCTGTGTCAATGGAAATAAGCACCCCTCCAGATATCCCCTACTATGGTTTTTTAACAAGGTACGTTATACAGAAATTTAATGACATGTTCTGCTGTTATAAGTTCCTTTTTGTTTAAGTATAACACTATTGTTTGTGTTTTTCATTAAGCCGTGTATACTATGCAGTTGTGTAAAATAGGCACCTTTTTCATTCCTCCAAAATCAAGAAAACAAACTTTTTAGAAATATGAAAAAAGAAGATAAAAAATAACAAATTGAAAAAAACATTAAGGGATAACAAATGTGTTAAAATGTACTTTTGTGTAAGTCTTGTTTACTGTACATAATCTTTAATATGGACTAATAATAAGACCCCTCACCAAAATTATAGGGGGAGAAACAAATGGGAAAAAATATAAAGATATTAAAGAAATCAAAATTAAAAATATTTTATAAATAGTTTGGTTTTTTTAAGTCTAGTTAGCTGTAAAAAGTCTTCAATAGGGAACAATTTAACCATGTATTTAATCTTCATCTAAATCTATTGAAAGATAAAAATGATAATATTGATTGTTCATTCAAATTATTCAATAGTCACAAACATTTAAATGGACGAGCTTATATCAAACAATTAACATTTATAAATTATGAAAGTTTTTAATAAAAGATCCCTTTTCAAATCAATGTTTGTCTAAGCTTGTCAAAGCTGATGCTTTGTTTAAATTTTATAAAAGAAATTACTAAAATGTTATACAACAAAAGATATTAGATCTCAAACATTTTCAAAATTGATAAGCATTAATTGAAATGTGATGACTCCTTAGGCAATATTCGGAATGACCGTAAAATCAGATGCATGATGCAGTACTGTTCTTACTTTAACACTTTTCATTACTTTGTTTGTTTATAATCTGTACCTATAGTTATATGTTAGAATTGCTGATGACGTCCGTCCAAAGATGATTTGAGTATGTTCACATCCAAGCTTAAGGATGTTGAAATTAATAGTTATACCTGCGTTTCTGTTCAACCATCATGTATTAATAGTATAATGTAAATTTACTTATTAACTTGAATATGACGAATATTTGTAATCGAAATCGTGTTTTACTATCAAAAGACACAGTGTCAGTTTATTTTCTTGCTTCTTAATACTTATTTCTTTTGTTTCAGAAGCATGAAGAATGTCCATCCTCTTGTCCAGGTAAATAATATCAGTTCTTATAATACTTTCATTGTAAAAAAACTGTTCTCCTTTTATTTAGGTAGTATGTATTTAATTCATGTTACTGTACGATAACGCAATAGCCTTTTTGTATAACTTATATAATTAAGACAATAGTTTATAATACCTGTATACTCAATGATGATGAATTTATCTAGCAAATTCTTTTATAAATTATGGGTAGCTAACCAAATGCAATCAAGTACAATGCAAACAGACATTTTTAGACAGCTGACCAGTGAGATAAGGGACGACCAATAACACCTCGAATTCCGCTGACAGATACATAGATTGTTAACTATACGTTTAGTTGTTATAGTTGACCCTACGAGAAAGGTATAATTAAATGATATATTTACTTGCGAGTTAAAAAAAAAGAAATGGTATAGTAGACTTTGTTTCTAACTCTATAATCAGTTACCACAGATCAGTTATCATAAGTGACAGTAAATCAAAATAGTTCTCTACAGATAACGAAGTCAGTTGTTGAAAACAGACGCACAATTATCTTCTAGAGGTAAGCAGTGTCTTTTCTTTCATAAACAGCGCAACAGATTAAGGTCAAGTATATCATCGTTTAGTCTGTCAGGAGGATGTTGTCTCAACTCGACTTGGACTCACAAAAAACACCTGATCCAAATCAGAAAATTTACATGAAGTGAGAAATGTTCCCCGAAATCATAATAATATTATGTTTTACATTACAGCAGTTATTGTAATATATAAACGTGCATATAGTACAACTATGGGAAGTTCTTCAAACATTTGATATGTTCTTTATTTAGGACTAATCTGTAATTATACATTGTACCTTTATTTCCAATTTTTTTGTATCTTTAATAAATAAGGGTTTGTGTTAATCTTTAATATTATTCAGGTCTTGAGGACACGGTTCTAGAAATGTTGCCAAGCGAACAACAACTTTCAAGACTTGCTGAGTTACTTACCATGAATGAATGTAGAAAATTGATGACTTACTTCGGATTACTGAGAGATTGGGAAGATATTGAATACAGCTACACAACAATGCCTCTTATTTCAAAAATCATGGCGTTACATTCCTGGCAAACACGAAAGATAAAGGGAAAACTTTCAAAAACATTTTCGAATTTGCTTGACGCATTGAAAGAAGTTGGGAATGCAAATCATTTACTTTGCAAGGTCAGACACTTTTTGTTTAATAAGACTTTATTTTGTTTTTAACAATTACATTTAACTGCTGAAGCTTACAGAGTATATGCATGTGATAGGAATTGCAAATGTAATAGCAGTTTAAATCTATAGACAAACATTTTACAAAACATTTCCGAACGCATTCAAGCGAAGTAATTGTCAAAGTACAAGAGAAGATATTGTGTGTGGGATTGAATTGAAATCAGGCTAAGTGTTCAATTAACCAAAACAAAATGTTGAAACACGATGACACAAAATTTAACGTTTGATTTTATGTCGTTGGTTTTGTAAATTGGTAAATATAAAAAGGGCAACATTTAAGATGCATTAACTAGTTCGAATCTGGAATAAAACTATGTAAGGCGCGTACTATTTGGTTTTTTAGATATACATTAATGCTCATGGTATTGAGGAAAATTTTTGATTTTTTGCCAAAGTTTACATTTAAGCCTAAATACTTTTATTACTTCAATGAACTTTTAAAGAAATGGTTCATCTATATCTATAACATTTACGATATTTTGTGTCAAACGAGTAATAATACATGCACAGTAGAAATTTTAGTCAAATAAACACTAAATGAGCGTTTGCAATATTCATCTTATACAAAAGAGTGTATTGTTTCCTTTCACGCCCACAAAGTTATTGTTTTTATTTCACTGAGAAGTATAACAAGTTTGAACAATATTTTTGGTAAAATTTGTTCTTTGTTGTTTTCACGTCCCTTATCTTGTTACATAATGCTAATACCTACTGAATATTTATCAATACACTGACAATGCTGAATATATCATAAACTTTCTTTCAGGTCTTCAGGGAAGACACAGACTTGATAGGTAACACCTGTTTAAAAGATTTAGTAGTCAGTTACATATGTTACAAGACTGGTTTTTTTCTATCTCAAGAATAGATTACCTTAGCTGTATTTTGTATTTTTAAGAATTCTGGTCCTCATTGCTCTTCAATTTTGTACTTTATTTGGCCTTTTTAACTATTTTGGATTCGACCGTCACTGATGAGTCATTTGTAGACAACATTTTACCCTGGTATCTATGAACACTTAATTTAGATAAAACAAAACAACAAAAATCCACCAAGCACAACCAATTCAAGTCTCCTTGTTTTGAGAGAGGAACATACAAGAAATGGTGGAATATAACATGTTTGCAAACGATCAAACCTGCCCCTATCTTTATTATGGTACAGCACTATATCAGAACAGCTACCAGACAAAAAACAACTAAGAACAGTTACAAAGGCAAAATACACAAAATGGCCGATCTTATTCTACACTAGTGTACAAAAAGCTAGTCTTATGATCGCATTCACAGTTCATATATATGATATAACTCTCAACTCACTACCGACATATTATGGTAGTCAGATCTTTAGATATCAGAATATCATGTAATAGAACCGATTGTGTCCTAATTCCCATTCATCTGTTGCGTTAACTTTTTCAGTTTGTGTTATATACCTTGATTTGTCTTCTTATTTGTTCTGTCAGATTTAAACTGTTAACTTCTGCTGTTTATATAAATTACAAATATTGAATAAACCCTTTGTATCCAGATTTTAATATTAATCAACATTTATCAATTGTCAAAGAAACGCCTAATCCTGTCGATTCTGTTAGTTCTAGGTTCACCTTTTTAAATTTATGTATTATTGCTTTATTTTTATACATAAAACGCACATACATTGTACATGTTGTACTATATAACAGACAAGCTAGTGGTCACACAATCTCTAACGGCAGCATGAATCTTAAACGGTGAATCTTCTCGTCAGAATTGTAGAAAGTCTGTCTATTATAGTGGTCTACCGGGATATCTCTGATAAATTAAAATCTTTTTTTAAGAAACCAAGGAAGAGATTCTGGTTAAAGTGTTCTTAAGTCAGATCCGTTAAATTTGCCGGTGTCTTTATTGTTTGGTTCATGAAAATCATAAATTAACAACCATAACGCTAGTTTTCAACAACAACAACAAAAAGTAAATGGTTTTGTGGGTTATTTTAAATATGCAAAATAATTCAAACATATTATCATGTATTTTTTTTAAATCAATTTACTAACCCTTTTTGAATACATGAGAACAACATCTGTTTGGCGGTAGATGGGACAATAGCCCTAATGCGCCTTCAAATGAGGAACGTGTAAACAAAAAACTCTGTGTAGTGATATTTGACACTTTTCTATAATAAACAAGTGACTGAGCTTAACCATTTGTGATAATTTAGAAAGTGGGGGAACAAAGAATAACTGTGTAAAATCAATGGAGCTATTAAATGTGTTCAAAGTATTAAATTTTCAAAGAACTTATTGTGTTAAAAATGGGATTTTTTACCATGAGGAGTCGCATCACAAAAGGGTACTCAGGGTTTGCTAATTTACGGAAAAAGTCATTTCACTTCGTACCCCGAAAATTTAACCACATATGTCAAAATGTCTCAGCTTCGAAACGAGCCATCACACACATCCAAGTTAACTATATGGACAGAGCAACAGAAAAAAACGTTACCATTACCGCCTATGGAGAAACTAATACGTATCTGAACCCAGCTATAACAATTATTGTCTATTGATTGTATTTTTCGTCGTGATATGTAATGCATTCGAACTATGGTTTTAGATTGACCTTTTATTTGACTTCTCCAACTTGTAACACTTCAAATTTACTTGTCAAAATCAAATTCTTCTGGTCACACTTGCACACATCTGAGTAAAATCCAATAATTTTACACTTGGTTTATATTTTGATTGCCTCAAAACATGTGATTGCAATCTATCAAATCACTGACAAATACAACTAAGTGTATACATTCTGACGAGTGCTGTTTTATAGTCATAATATTTAAAATGAACCGATATAGATTGTTCTAAATGAATTGTCAAATATATGCATCATAAGTTTGAAACTATAGAATATATATGTTTATATTGACAGATATTGCAGATGTCCGACTACAAGAAGTTCCCGATGATGATGTGTGTAAAGCTCTGCCTAAACACTTAGGTAACTGTGCCATACAACTCGGAATCGAGCTAGGAATAACGTTTAGTTCAATAACGGAAACACTGTTACATCATCATAAGGATATGTATGGTCAAATAGAAGATATCCTGGGAAAATGGAAATCATCAAGGGAAGTAAAACCTACAATATACAGGTTGATGCTTGCTTTGGAACGTGTAGATACCGGAGGGTTGACGTATTTGAAGGACATGTATCTGGGAAAATAGTATGCTTTTGACTTCATTCTTTCAACTGGCCATGAAAAAACAACGTATGATAGATATATCAAGAAAACCAAATCCATAGAAAAACAAAACAAGATGAAAATCTTAATATAAATGAGGAACAGAAATACTGTGGATTTATTATTATTCGTAGGAAACAATTTTCGTGGTTTTCTTGGGTACAGTTAAACCACAAATTTAAATGTTCAACGAATGACAAATTTTGTATCAGGTTGCATGCAGACTTTGGCAAAACCACGAAATCAAATATTCATGAAAAGAAAGTTTTCTGCATCCCACGAAAACTTCTACCCACGAAAATAAATGAATCCACCGTATTCGATGTGAGACAAAGCTCCGTGTTAAAGGCCTTGATTTAGCCTATCATTGTTAAACACTGTTTACATTATGACATTGATAGAGAGATGTCTAACTGGCACTCATACCACCTCTTTTTATTAGCTCATATAGCATATTAGACCAGTGAGCTTTTCTCATCACTTGGAGTCCGTCGTCCGTCGTCGTCGTTCGTCATCTACCGTCGTCGTCTGTAACCTTTTACAAAAATCTTCTCCTCTGATTACTGATCCAAATTTAACCAAACTTGCCTATAATCATCATCGGGGTATCTTTTTTATAAATGTGTCCGATGAACCGCCAACCAAGATGACATCCATGAATCAAAATAGAACATATGAATAAAATGCAGTTTTTGGCTTATATCTCTGAAACCAAAGCATTTAGACTAAATCTAACTGAAGTAAAAATATTCATCAGGTTAAGATAAATCAGACAACTCGTTGTTGGGTAACTGCCTCTGAATTCGTTATTTTAGGGCAATTTGGCAGTTTTTGGTTATTATCTTGAAAATTATTATAGATAGAGATAAACTGTAAACAGCTTAGACAAATTTAACCAAACTTCGCAACCATCATTATTAGAGTATCTAGTTTGATAAATGTGTCCGATGACCCCGCTTATCAATAAATATGGCTGACATGGCTTAAAATAGAACATAGGGATAAAATGCAGTTTTTGGTTTATATCTCTGAAACTAAAGCATTTAGAGCAAATCTGACATCACATGAAAATGTTTATCAGGTTGAGATGTATCTGCCCTGAAATTGTCCGACTAAACAGTAAACCCGTTTTTGGGTTGCTGCCCCTCAATAAGTAAAATTAAGGAAATTTGGAGGGTTTTTTTTGGGTTATTATCTTGAATATTATTATAAATAATGATCAACAGCAATAATTTGCAGCAAAGTAAGATCTACAAATAAGTCAATAGGACCGAAATGTTAAATGACCCCTTACAGAGTTATTGCCCTCAAAAGTCAATGTTTAACTATTTTGTTTTATTTGTATGTAAATATATATTTTCAAAGACTAAACAATTTTTGTTTTAATGATTTGGCATTATGCAGTTCTTTCAACATCAATAAATAAATCTAAATATACACAAAATGAGTACAGTATAAATCAACAGATGAAATATTCAATGAAAAATTAAATGCGACGTTTGTTTCTTAAAAAATGAATAGTAAGCCTACATTTATGTCAAATTGTTTAAAATATAGTAAACAAAATTAACACAAATTATCAGTCATTCTATTTTTAAGCGTGTAAATTGAAGCAAGGATGCAATTTTGGTACTTTAATTCCAAAACTCACAAATAGTTTTGATGTCTGTTCAATCCAATTTATTCTATGAATCAGTATGGATTCAAAATTAAATTTGTGAAATCATGTAGTGAGTTTTGATATATATTTCACATCAATTTATCTGTGTAATAAAATTGAGAATGGAAATGGGGAATGTGTCAAAGAGACAACAACCCGCCCAAATAAAAAACAACAGCAGAGGGTCACCAACAGGTCTTCAATGTAGCGAGAAATTCCCGCACCCGGAGGCGTCCTTTAGCAGGCCCCTAAACAAATATATACTAGTCCAGTGATAATGAACGCCATACTAATTTCCAAATTGTACACAAGAAACTAAAATTAAAATAATACAAGACTAACAAAGGCCAGAGGCTCCTGACTTGGGACAGGCGCAAAAATGCGGCGGGGTTAAACATGTTTGTGAGATCTCAACCCTCCCCCTATACCTCTAACCAATGTAGTAAAGTAAACGCATAACAATACGCACATTAAAATTCAGTTCAAGAGAAATCCGAGTCTGATGTCAGAAGATGTAACCAAAGAAAATAAACAAAATGACAATAATACATAAATAACAACAGACTACTGGCAGTTAACTGACATGCCAGCTCCAGACTTCAACTAAACTGACTGAAAGATTATGATTTCATCATATGAACATCAGGCACAATCCTTCCCGTTAGGGGTTTAGTATCATATAGTAAATCTGTTTTGATGAGAACTTTCACAATACTTTTTGTGCTTTTTTGTAAATGTTTGTTTGTTTTGAGATTGTAATACGGTGATGACTGCTGTAACCATATTTTGACTGTTTTATCGGTTGTGTCTGTTTTGTTCGCACATCGTTGTGGAGATGACGGAATTTGATGCGACTGTCATACAAGTGAGAGGTTTGGCGCTGTGGGACCAGGTTCAATTCAAGAGTTTCATTTTGTGAAGTTGAAATCATCACTACGTTCATTTTACGGACGCCATCACGAGTTGGTTCACCGCTATAAAAACCGTTATTCAGATGATATCAGATACGTTTCTCATGTTGTCACTACCATCCCGTTCCCTTCTTCACGAATGTTACTTACCGAATTAGACTATTTACCGGATTTGTAATAACATGAGCAACACGAAGGGTGCCAGATGTTGAGCAGGCTCTGCTTATATTTCCGGAGCACTCCCAGATTTTGGTTGAGTTCGTGTTGCTGTTGTACCCCTATTTTGTTTTTGTTTTGTTCACGCATCGTTGTCAATTTAATGGAATTTGATGCAACTGTACAAGTGAGAGGTTTAGCGCTATAAAACCAGGTTCAATCAACCATTTTTTACAGTAACAAGTCTTGAATATGACAGTTGTTGTCAATTCGTTTGATGTGTTTTATCATCTGATTTTACCATTTGAATAGGCACTTAAAAGGCTTTACTCATCAGATGGACAAAAATACAAGTGGACGTGACCAAATTATAAATCAGTACACATCCAACATCCAATGGATTTAGTGTAAAGACGTCTTTAACAGTCAGTGAAATACATGACCTTGTGCAATGTCAGGATACAGGTATCGACAGATTGTAGATCCATGAATGTGTATATGTATATAACATACTAGTAATATGTAGATTTAATTTATTGATTTTAAACAAAATCAATATTTATACCAATAAAAACAAAATTCAATGATCCTGTAACAGTGTTAAATTGGTAATCTTTTAGAATAAGTTTATTTAAAAGAGATGTACGTTTACAAGGATCATTTCTAAATGTCTGCACACGTTTAACAACATTTCCGTAAAGATGAGAATGTGCCATCCCGTTTGAAATAAGTTTTCTACAGGTACAACCAAACTTCAAAACCAAATCTTTGTATCTATGGAAAAATTTAGTAAAGGTTTAAAGTAATTTATGGTAACGATATTCCTGGCTTAATAATTTACCAGTAATACATAGATTACGTTCGTTAAAATCAAAAATGTCACAACAGACATGGGCATAGCTAAAGAGCTGTAAAATATAAAAACCGTAAGATGGTGCCAAAGGAACATAACAATCTAAAAATTGAAAATTACCAATAGGGAACGAAAAATCGTTCCTTTTGTCATAAATTTTACTGTGGAGTATCCTGTTTAAAACCAAAATATTTAAATCTAGGAAAGGACAGTTATTACCGTTAAAATTTGGTTTATTTTAAGTAAGTTCCTTGGGGGTAATTTCAGCAGTATATTGAGTCAATTCTTGATTATTAAACGAAAATATTTCATCAAGTGTTGTTGAATTAATCAATTAAATGCAATTTCGACTGAGTTTAGTCATAAACTGCGATTCATTACAGTACAAAAAAACGTCTGCTATTAAATTATGACGCTGTTGAAAACAAGGGCTAATCAATTTAGATGTCAGCATACTCTTCCATTTCTGTGATTATTTCCGACTTTTTTCAGAAAATGTGTCCTCTATCTTCTCAAACAAATATTTGTTTGACTATAGAATTTAACAATACTCTTTGTTCTCGCAGAAAAGCACTTGAACTAATCTGTTAATGACTTCCTGAAAATCCCAAGATTCGTCTTTCAGAAAACAAAAGTACATCTCTGCTTCCCCTTGGAAGAAAGCATCGCCGATTAAATCATATATTTCTTTCATGGAAGACAGGAAACACGAAAGAGGAGGAGTTTCATAGCTTATGATGATTTGTGGTCTTTTAGAATCGATCTTTCGTTTGCCTGGTGTACTTTCGAATGTATTGAAATTTAGCTCACCATCTAGATGTCCATAGCAGAACCTCACCATGTCTTTTATGCCAGTCTTCTTAGAATTTTCGGATATTTGGCTTGAATCGTTTTGCATTCATTTGGAAGTGAATTTCGCTTAACATGCTTATCTCAAGAAAAATCCCTCATATTCTTTGTCCTGATCTATCTATTTATCATCGCATCTGATGTCCCTGGTGACCGTGGCATCTATTTGAATCAAAAGTTTTAAAGAAGGTAAATACTTTAATTTGTTTTCTTGATGTTTCATCTTTAATGAGACGTATTCAACAAAGTTACGCATTGTTTGGTCAAAGCAATGTTTTAGTACAACAAAGATTTCTATTACGCGTGTGCTGAAATGACTGTCCGACCAACTGGAATCATCTGGATAAAAATGTATCATATAAAAAAGTATATTTTAGTGTGTAAGAGCCAACTATCGATTCTTTGCATCGACTACAATGTTCGCGAACCTCCATTGTCGGTAGAAATGTCTTTCAATGAGTTTTGCTACAGTGTAAACCCTTTGTCTGCTTTCTTTCTTTAAAAGAGCTTTCTCGAGATGAGCTTTGCTAGGGCGAAATGCATGGTTTTCATATCTAAAAATTGCATAGATAACTCCCTTGTCGTTAGGCAATTTTTCTACATAGTATTATTTTATATTCAGGTTATCTGCGCTTGGGGAGAGTGTGGCCTTTTCAAAAGGTATCAAAATGGTAACATCGATATCTACTTCAAAGCCGTCTGCGCTACGAAACAAATGGAAGGTCACATCAGTTTTTATAGTAAAGAAGTTGCAACCCGTCAGCATTATCTTCCAACCCTCATTCAAATTTTCAACCAAAGATGCAAGTAGTAAATCGTGTATTCCTAATCTAATATCATCTGTAAATGCATCTGCGTAACCAAAATTGAAATCTATGGCATATTCACGAATATGCTTATTTTCATCCATGCGATATGGATAAAATATATCTATCTCTGCTAGTTGTGGTAAAATTATAACAAAATCGAATTCATCTGGTCTGCCAACTTTAGTTTGTTCTCCCATACTGCCAGCAAGATGTAGTTCGCTGTTTTGAAAAACAGAATACGTATCTTGTAGTAACTTTACTGTGTCTCGGAAGAGTGATTGAATATACATTCTCACATCTGCATGTGTCTCTTTTCTATCATGTTCTTTTAACTGCAAATTTGTCCAAAACGAGGTTCTGTTGCTACCATGTGCTTGCAGCATCCGTCCTGATTGTGTTTCCAAGTGGGAAATAAGTCCGTTGATATCTTCTTCATCGCAATCGCTACTTATCTTTTCAACACTTAATTCGTGATCTCCAGGTACGATTTGATATGGCCATTTAAGTAAATTACCATATTTAGCGGAAAAACGTAAATCCATTATTGCTAAAATATAAACAATTATCTTTATAGTCATTGTATGTATAATCAAGCTAAAGATTAATTAATTTCAATTAAAGAACATTTCAAATAAAATAATGCAAACACCATACAACATGGGAAAAACTCAATAAATGGTCAGATCTGATAAACCAGGTTAAAACTGTTATGATAAATTACCAGAATTACAGCACAAAACCATTAAACCATTAAACGGCATCAAAACTGAAAGTAAGTTAAACAGGAAATGCACCAAGTTGACTTGAAACTTGCACTTCATAAGTGTCTTGTATGTGGTTATTGTGTCCAGTTGTTTAACCCCTGTTACACTTCCCTTTATTTCATGTTCAATAGGGAATATTGTTAACCTATTGAAGAAATGCATATGAGAAAAGCACAGACATAAATGTTGATAATAAAGACTAGTGATGGATACAAATGATAACTAGAATCAAGACCTGTCATTCGCCTTTCCTGAAGAAAAAAACCGTTGTCTTGCGTATGACAAAAGGAAACAAATGCAGTTTATCTTTTCTTAACGTTTTGTGATGTATAAAATTTTACAAAGGACGATTTTAAGCACTGCATCTATGAAGGTGTCTCCATTCCAGTTCAAAGTGAAAATCATTGCATATATTTTAAAATAACCCATATTACGTTTTAAGTTCCTCATCAAAATAATGTCACTCTTAAATTTTCTTCTTGATCGTAATGAATCGTCCATCCTCTGTCCTACATATTCAGATAGATGTTACTATATCTTATTTTACAACTTACCATTAGAAGAAGACATGTCTTCTCCGTCTATATGAAAAATAGACGATTACCTCTTCACAGGTATTTCCATTTTAGACTTGAAGTTCATTTGTGAAACTTGCAATGTATGAATAAGGTCGTTATCGTTTAAATAACTAGTAGTTCCCTTTAAAAATATGAAATGAGTTATTGGAATATTTCACAAGAAACCAATTACCACCTCCAATTACCTATCACGCTATTTCACGAATGATTATTGTAAGTCATTTATAATTAGTTATCAAATGTACCAGGATTATAATTTAGTACGCCAGACGCGCGTTTCGTCTTCATAAGACTCATCAGTGACACTCATATCAAAATAGTTATAAAGCCAAACAAATACATTGTTGAAGAGCATTGAAGATCCAAAATTCCAAAAAGTTGTGCCAATACGGCTTAGTTAATCTATGCCTGGGATAAGAAAATCCTTAGTTTTTCGAAAAATTCAAAGTTTTGTAAACAGGAAAATTATAAGTGTGTAAATGTATGTTGCTTTTTAATTTGCATGTGAACTCATTTTTGCGCCTGTCCCAAGTCAGGAGCCTCTGGCCTTTGTTAGTCTTGTATTATTTTTAATTTTAGTTTCTTGTGTACAATTTGGAAATTAGTATGGCGTTCATTATCACTGGACTAGTATATATTTGTTTAGGGGCCAGCTGAAGGACGCCTCCGGGTGCGGGAATTTCTCGCTACATTGAAGACCTGTTGGTGACCCTCTGCTGTTGTTTTTTATTTGGGCGGGTTGTTGTCTCTTTGACACATTCCCCATTTCCATTCTCAATTTTATGTTCTACTAGTTTTGCATTAAACAAAATCTTATAGACATTAAAATTTGAAAAAAACGAAATGTGTGATATGAACTGACTAGTTCGCTTGATTGAATACGCATGCAGAATTAGCCACATATTTAGTACTTTCTTTAATTTGCATGGCGGTCATAATATTTTTTTTCTGAATAGGATCAAACATGTTTTAAACAGCTTTATAAGGCCAATTCAAAATAAACCACTATTGAAAGTTGTATTAGCATTTCAACGGTTAATTTCGATGGAGATTCAGCAGTTTAACACCTTGTCATGGTTCATTTACATGATACAAATCAATGTTTATGTTAGTTTAAAGGGGACTAATTACGATTTGTAAAGGATATTTGGTATGCATGGAATTTTATGCGACTGTCATACACGTGAGAGGTTTAGCTAGCTTTAAAACCAAGTTTAATCTACTTTTTTCTACATATCAAATGCGTGTACCAAGTCAACAATATGACAGTTGTTATCCATTCGTTTAATGTGTTTGAACTTACGATTTTACCATTTGATGAGGGACTTTCATTTTGAATTCTCCCCGGAATTCAGTATTTTTGTGATTTTACTGTTTGCCATATCTTCTTTGAAATGATTTTGTTATTTTTATGTTTTTTCTTCTAAAGCTATCTTTTATAGACTTGAATAGTTGAAAAATTGTTGCCTAAATGTTGCATCGCACAATTTGTCGTGGTTGATCGACTGTATGTTCATATGTTAAATAAAATTGAGAATCGAAACGTGGAATTTTTCAACGAAACAGCAAGCCGACAAATGAGGAGAAACATCCTAGAGCCACCAATGGGTCTTCTACATGCAAGAAAATTCCACATCCGGAGGTGGTCTTCGGCAATTAAATAAAATCGTATACTATTTCAGCGAAAATAGATGTCACACTTAACTTTGAAAAATAAAAATGAACCAAATTTAAAACATGCAAGACTAAGAAAGGCTAGAAGTTCCCGACTTGGGACAGGCGCAAACATCCGAGGAGGCTTAACATGTTTTGTAAGATCTCTAGCCTCTTTCTTTACCGTTTCGTATTACAACAAATATATCTGAATTACTTACTAAATCGGGATTCTATAAATTATTTATAATTTGCTCAAACAAAATTAAATTGTCCGTTTAAAAATATAAATTTCCAAATGCACAGAAAATCTGGCGGTTCATTTGACTGTTTTAATGAATTTATTTTGTCACAATAATTAAATTCGATATTTCAAGAAATTAGGTGATGAAAATCAATTTCGGGAAAACGACAGACAAACCATATCTTACTTAAACATCGGAAAATAAATGTTAAGGTGTACATCAAATATATATTCACATCAATAATATACTAAAATATGACATCGGAAATTAGTCAAATCAGTCTATATCGCCACGATTAAGGATAAATTATCAAAAAAGTATTTGAGAAAATAAACTTGTTAACAAAACACTGCAAATTTATATGAAAGTGTTTTATGGACCAATGGCATGTGTACTATTGTTTGTCTGTTTGTCTTTTTAATTTTTAGCCATGGCGTTGTCAGTTTATTTTAGATTTATGAGTTTGACTGTCGCTTCGGTATCTTTCGTCCCTCTTTTGAATACGCAAAAACAATTTACAACCTTCATCTTTGTACTTATAAGTGGTGAATAATTCCAGAACTATATAAAACAAAAACAAACATCACAAACACCATATGCACAGAATATCAGAAATATTATTAGGATTTAGCAGCGTCAACAGGAAAAAGAGCGAGAACAAAAATAAAATAATAAAATAACAGGTGTAGTTATTGCTCAAAAATGGTTTAAAGTTTCTAAAAAAACAAAGCAATGCTTTTGAACGCTTTAAAATTCTATCCTTACATCAAATATGATTTGTGAATGCTATGAAAATAATTTATTGATGAATAATACGTTATTTTGTATCAACATTTTGAAATCAGTGTGAATAAAGCTAATATTTGAGTCTTGAAGTTACATTTTCTTAACCGAAAATAGCCAATAATATCAGTTACTTATTGGAGATCATCAATTGTTCTCTGAAAATTAGTTATTATAGTTAAGATGCCAAAGAAACCTATAACGATGAAACATGGGTTTTTTTTATAACATTTTTATACATACACCTACCTGTGTATACTGTATAATATGTTGCTTAAGCTCAGTTAAACAATATAAATGTTGCTATAAACTGAACAGTGGAAGTTCAGTATTAAGAAGGGGCTGTGTAACGATTTTCATTTATTTCAATGCAGTGTTTTAGAAACAAATTTTGAAATTTTTGATAATTTGAAACTATTAAGGAACGGTTATGGTTTATACATGTCGAATTTTCAAACTTCCCCATTTCCATTGTCAATTTTATTGAACCGTGAAGGTTGGCTAGCCATTAAACCATTGCTATCTCTCTTTACATATGTAACAGAGTTCAGAAAGGGTGACAAAAAATTAAAATCCAATGCTGTATACTTTTAGCCACTGTAACTCTACTTTTATTAACTGTCATACTTGCCCTTGGAGATTTGTTGATAACGAGACTCTTTCAAGTTTGAAGGTTTATTTATATAATATTGAAATAACGTAAAAAGTACGTGCATGATTTTCTAGTGAAACCTACCCACTCCTTACCCCGTAGGATTAACCATAATCAGGAACGTTTGGGACCTGAACTCCTGAAGTGATATTGATTATAGCGACCTTTAACTTCTGCTGAGATGTACGTTTTGTAAAATTCAAAATATAGTTACCCTTTAATTCGTGAAAGTTTACACAAAAACAAAGGGAAAAAAACGATTTTATTGAGGCTTTAACTCACTATGTATATGTTGTACAAAACAAACTAGGAGTTTAAAAATCGATTAGGGACATATTCTGGGTATAATGAAAGTTGTCTGCTGTCTACATGGCTATGTTTCTCCGCTGTAATGCATGCAGCAAACATTTCAAATAGCAGCCATATGATTTAATATCTTTTAGAAATATTGCTGTAAGTTGATCTTTGAGCTCTTTATGTGTTCCTTACATCTCCTAATTGTTGTACTACATATCTGAATTACCTTCCGAACTAAAAATTAGATTTTCGTAGTTCTGTTGTAATTAAATATTTTTATATATACACATTTCTTAAAGTCTTATTATGTCTTAATATGTAGACATGTGGCCCGTTTGTGATTAACAGAGTCGTATAGTAAATTGATATTTTCTTCATTTATAAGTTCCAACGAGCAGACAATAGAATACATACAAGAATAACATTGGCGTTTTCCCAAAATACACCTGTTTGAATAGCTTTCATGTTTTGATAGGAAAAGTGGCGCGATAAAGAGGTATTGTTTGAATCAACCTATCGAGTGTATTTAATGCCTCTACCATTCTAAACTTTATACATCCCTATTTAAAACCAAGGAACCTACTATCATTTCGTATACATATGACAACAAAAAAACCGGCAGAAGGTATATATAAATTAATATATTATACGTCATTAAGGTGGCTCGTGGGTACAAAAATTTTAGCAAAAAATTAAACCTCTATTTTTTCATTACAAATTTTATTTATTACACTATTAGTTGTTACTTTATGATATGGTACAAAAAACAACCCAAAAATAATGATTTGGTTTGGCCCCAAATGACTTTAAAAATTGAAAAAGCTCCAAATTATCTCCCTTTGGTGCAAAAATGCCATTTTTTGGCCTTAAATTTGAAATATCTTTTTTAACTCATCGGTGACCTATATTTTTTATTATTGTTTTCAAATAAGCTGTACATAAACTAAATAGTTGTAAAATTTAAGCGATTTCTTATATTAGGTTATTTTTTTATTTCGATATTTCCTCTTTTTCTCCTATTAGTTCAACAGAAAAAAAGGACATTAACAAAAATGTATGCTTCTTCCAGAGGCAGATTTTAGCTTAAATGAACGGTGACCCTATTTTTTTATTTCATTTTTCTTTTAAGTATATGATAAAGTTCATTCATGAAAAAATATAGCGAAATCCTATTTTAGAAAAAAAAAATTATTTATACCCAGGAGCCCCCTTAACATTGGAAGTCTTGGTGGAGAATTATATATATTATCGCTAAGCCAAAAGGTTAAAATCTTTTTGAAAAAGGAGCAAAATATCTGATAAAAAATCACATGATATTTACTTTTATAAATGTATGAATGTTGGGATATTTGAATACCATTTTTTTTAAATAATTTAGAAATGGATAGAAAAGTTACACAATACGTATATATCTAGAATAATAAAATTGAGAATGGAAATGGGGAAAATGTCAAAGAGACAGCCACCCGACGATAGAACAGACAACAACAGCAGAAGGTCACCAACAGGTCCTCAATGCAGCTGGCCCCTAAACAAATATATATACTAGTTCAGTGATAATGAACGCCATACTTAACTCCAAATGGCACACAAGAAACTAAAATTAAACTAATACAAGACGTTCAAAGGCCAGAGGCTTCTGACTTGGTACAGGCGCAAACATGCGGCGGGGTAAACATGTTTATGAGATCTCAACCCTCCCCCTATACCTCTAAGCAACTGACCGACAAACCAGCCAACAATATTGTTGAGGTATGCTGTACAACTAATGGAAGCTTTTAAATATCTTGACTGGCTATACAGCCCTTGCACGGTCGGCACATGCTGTAAATACTACACGGACGTTGTAAAGAATGAAATTTTAAATTATTCTACATTCAAGTCCATGCGATCACAGAGAGTTATATATCGTAACCACAGCAAAGCTTTTAAAAGACCTATTCTGAAAATATAAAGGTCCTTACTATGTATTTGTTGCATAATCTATCCAAAAATAAATGTTAACATATTGTTCATTTCGGCCTCTAGTAAGTATTCTATAACTAATCATTCAGAGATTTTAACTACTGTCAATGAACGTATCATAACATTTTGTAATGAAACATTTGATTATACATAGTTGAATTATGTATTTGTGGAGTGTATAACATTCTTTGTGTAAATGTCGTGCCTTTGGTGGTCTTCTTTTATTCGAATGACAGTTTCAACTTTACACTGTAAACAAAATTATTAAGCAAACGTATTCCTATTCACTCAATGGATGTTTAGTAAATCCTAATAGACATAAGAAGATGTATGTGACGTCACTTATTTTCACTTTTTGCGTTGAGTCGGGTGTGTCTATTTTTTGTGTTAGTGTATGTAATGTATCCGGTTTTTGTTTTCTGTAATTAGTTAATACTTCAGTCTTATTATGTATATCTTTTATATTCATTTGATAAAAATTAATGTTTGCAATAGCATTAATTGTTCTAAACAATAAGGATGTTCTTGTCCCAAGCAGAAAAGCCTAGCCGGATGTGGCACAACCTTTTTGAACTTTTGATCCTCAGTGCTGTACAACTTTGTACTTGTTTTGACTTTCGAACTTGTACAAACATGTTTTATATCTGGGCGTCACTGGTAAGTCTTGTGTGGACGAGGCGCGCTTCTGACGTATTGAATTTTCAACCTGGTGCCTTTCTTTAGTGAGATAGTAAATAATTAAATCAAGCTTTCGTTACCACAGTTTACTTTAAACCTTTCCTAAATTTTACAAAAAAAAAGATAAAGATAAAGATTTGGTTTGACTATTATGTTGTACATCAGAAAAATATATTTTAACGGGATAGCTCATTCCAATTTCAACAGAGATGTTGTTAAACGAACTCGATAATTTACAAACGATCCGTTTAATTTTATCGATCCTTTAAATAAGCTTATTCTCAAAGGTTACAAATTCAACACTATACAATAAGATCTTTGAATACAGATTTTATTATTATTATTATCATAGATATTGCTTTCAGTAAATTAAAATCAAACTACATATCCTTTGTTTATACACATGCACAACTAACCTTCCATCTATAGCTAACTGTGAGATATGGGTTTTACTCATTTTTAAAGACCGTACAGTGACCTATAGTTGTTAATATCTGTGTCATTTGGTCTCTTTGAAGAGTTGTCCCGTTGGTAATCACACCACATCTTCTTATTTTTATATTATTTGTTAGTTTACTTACTGATAAGTCGAGCCCCGATTTAGTAATGAAAGGCACGAGTTCGATGTTTGACTGTATAACGTATAAAGTAACATATTTGTTGATGATAAACATTTTAAAAATGGTTGAATAAACAATGACAAACATTTTATTTACTCTTTGAGTTATGTGATAATTTTATCAACGTTTTAGAAAAAGGTTTCTCCTCTTTGTCTTCTCAAACAAATATTTGTTCTATAACTATAGAATAAAACAACACTCTTTGTTCTCGTATAAAAGCACTTGAACTAATCTGTTAATGACTTCCTTAAAATCCCAAGATTTGTTTTGCAGAAAACAAAAGTACTTATCTACTTCTCGTCGGAAGGAAGCATCGCCGATTAAATCATATATTTTCTCCTTGCAAGGCAGGAAACATGAAAGAGTAGGGGTTGCATAGTTATAGGTAATTGTGGTCTTTTAGGATCGATCTTTCGTTTGCCTGGTGTACTTTTAAATGGATCAAAATCTATCTCTCCTTCATGATAATCATAGTAAAATTTCATTTTGTGTTTTAAGCCTGTTCTGATGTAACTATCCGCGTTTGGTCCAAATCGTTTTGCATTCATTTGGAAGTGTATTTCGCTCAACTCACGAAATTCTGACCCCTCATATTCTTTGTCCATATCTATCCATTTATCATCATTTCTGATGTTGCTGGTGACGCTGACATCTTTTGGAATCGAACGTTTTGAAGAAGGTGAATACCTAAATTTGTTTTCTAGATGTTTCATTTTTATTGAAACGTATTCAACAAAGCTACGCATGGTTTGGTCATAACAATGTTTTAGAATAACGAAGACTTCTATCACGAGTGTGCTGAAATGATTGTCTGACCAACACCAATCATTTGGATAAGCATGTATCATATACAAAAGTATATTTCCAATGTGTATGACCCCACTATCGATTCCTTGCATCGTCTACAATGTTCCCGAACCTCCATCGTCGGTAAAAATGATTGTACAACTAGTTTTGCTAAATTGTTAACCCTTTGTCTGCTTTCTTTTTTCAAAAGATATTTCTCAAGATGGGTCTTGCTCGGTCGAAATGTATGGTTTTCATATCTGAAAATAGCATAAAAAATTCCCTTGTCGTTAGCTAACCTATCTATATAGAACTGTTTAATGTTTAATGTTAATGTGTGTGGGAAGAGTGTGGCCTTTTCAAAAGGAATCAAAATGGTAACATCGATATCTACTTCGAAATTATCTGCGCTACGAACCAAATGGAAGGTTACAGCAGTTTTACGTGTAATGCAATTGCAACCCGTCAGCACTATCTTTCAACTATCATTCAAATTTTCAACCAAAGATGCCAGTAGTAAATCGTGTATTCCTAATCTGATATCATCTGTAAATGTATCTGGGTATCCAAAATTGAAATCTTTCGCATACTCAGGGATATGCTTATTTTTATCCATTCGGTCTGCATAAAAGATGTCTATCTCTGATAGTTGTGGTAAAATGATAACGAAATCGAATTCATCTGGTCTGCCAATTTTGGTTTGTTCTCCCATACTGTCAGGTAGATGCAATTCGCTCCTTCGGAAAACAGAATACGTTTCTTGTAGCTATTTTACAGTGTTGTCGACGAGGGATTGTATATAAACTCTAACTTCTTTAGGTTTACCTTTTTCTATCATTTTCTTTCAACAGCAATTTTGTTAAAAACGAGGACCTATTGTTACCATGTCTTTGCATCATCTGTCCTGACTTTGTTTCTAAGTGGGAAATAAGTTGGTAGATACCTTCTTTATCCGAGTCACTACTCACGCTTTCAATAGAGTTTATGCTTTAAAAACTAAGTGCTTGGCCTCCCAATATGATTTGGTTTGGCCATTTTTGTAAATTGCCGTGTGAAGCTGGAATTAAAATAACTTTGTTTATAGTTTTTGGTATGTATAATCAAACTATTACTAATGAAATAAATAATGTAAGACTACTTTACAGAAGGTAATGTTAACAATAGAAGGCAAAGCGAAACATGATACTGGAAAAAGGTTAATCAGGAAAAAATAAAAAATGGTCAGTTGTGTTGAACAATGTTATTTTATTGTATTACAAATTGCAAAACGTTACAACATACAACACCAAAAAAAGCATCATAATGAATGTTAGAAATAGCACCAACCGGACTAAACACAAGCACTCCTTAAGTGAAATAGTAATGAGGTATATTAATACCCAAGATCGGGTCATGTTGTTTCTCCTCTTTATAAAATTTTACATTCTATTAGGTGCAACACAGGAATATTTTTACCCTTATTAGCCAGATAGCAAATGATATTAGGAACATGAATTTTGTTACTCTGATGATTTTTTTGATACCTCGATTTGCATCTTTCGCCCTTGGGCGTAGCCGAGGACAATAGTTTTTTTCCGTGGGGACAATACACTTACTATTTTCACGAACATCCATTCAGTTAGTGCTTTAATATATCGAAAGGGACATACACATTTGTGTTTGATATTTATCTCCATCTATCGGAAAGCGACGCAAGTCTCCACGATTAAGACATGATCTTGCCCTCTGTTTTGACCCGGTGTGTGTCGGAACGACACAAGAATCGATGTTAATAATAGAGATGGATTCTGAAAGTCCTGAATGAATTGTTAAATAAGTGTTAGCCAATACCGTAGCTGCAGTTGAAATTCCACATTCTTATATGACGTGCTTTTGCCGCTTGGTAAATATCGCCGTTATAAAATTGTCGATATATCTGTACTTAGTTTTAGCAGATTAAGAAATATATATAATAATGGATGTTACAATTTACTTTCCACGTTCTGTCGATTTTATGTTTTAAAAATTGTAGAGTAAAAAAAAAACTTCATTAATGCTTTTGGTTCATTTAAATTCTTTCAAAACATGAAGGCATACAAATAAATACGCTAACGCTGAAGGTTTTCCGTTACGTTTACCATCCAAATTGGTATAAATTTCCAATTAAATGTATTTTTGAGGTAGGCTTTGTTTTATGGTCTATTTCATTTCATTATTCGCATATTTACTGATTTCAGCAAAGTTAACATGCGGCTCCTTAGTAACGGAATGTTAACTTTGGATTTGACGGTTGCTTACGAGAAAAAACATGTAAATTGAAAATGGCAAATGTTTAGTTTGAAAATTAAAAGAATTAAAAACAATTGTTCTAGCTGTTATTTACGAAATAGTTAGTGCAAGCTTCAGATTAATAAGAATGTTGTTTCTTTATCTAACTGGGAGTGAAAAGGAAAGCCCCAGAAACGTGGCCTTCCCACTCTCGATTCAGTTTTTTTAATTACCGTATTTGTCCTATTAGAATCGAAATGATAAGTGGAAGCCATATATTTGTTGGATAGTTACACAAGGCCTGGGCAATGTTCGAAGTTTATCCGGAGCGTTAGCGAGGCGATGTTTACATTTACAATCAATCTATGACTTCCATGAATTATTCATTAATTAAACAGACGCTTGCGGTCAAATAGTTTCATCTAGGGTGTATGGCTGCAAACGATGTGCCGGTCAAATAGTTCAACCCTTTAATTTCTAATAATCTAATTCTGAATTCCATTTAAAACCGGAGTAAACCATGAAAAAACGTAGATGACGCCAGGGTTACATGTCAAATCTATGTATATGAGCTCATAAACATAGCAAAGTTATCCTATCAGAAGAAGCGTAACATCCAAAATTAAAGTATTGCTATTTAGAAAATTGTGAAAATATTATGCACTTATGGTTTTAGTATAATTATTGTATAGAAACAGCTGTTGCCTACTTTTTCAGCTAACAAAGTTGTTTATATCATAATTTGTCATTTTTAGCATGTCAGATTGTGATTTTAAAGCCTAAAAACATTTACTATATAATGGCAAACCTTAACATCTTTACAAATTGAATTATATGGTACTTTATAATAATCAATGTGTCTATGTGCATTTGTTTTGTTAGTACACGTACTGTCCTTATAAAAAGACTTGACAAAATATATATCATACACCTCAATTCTATTTGTTTGCTATCACTGGAAAAAATCACAAAGGTTGAAGTCACAACATAACCTGTCTGATACGACAAAGAAAAACTGATTGACGTGTGACAAAACATTCAAATGGCACAGATTCTCGGGTTGGGTAACGCATAGCGAATAGCGAAAAGGTATGTTAAGGCCATATATAACGTTTTCTATCAAATGAAAACATCATAGAAGTGCCATATTTCTTATGCATTTAAAAAAAACAGTCCTATAACATTTATCGATGTCGATATTCCTATATACGAGCATTTTTATTCCTCGATGTTTTCTTTATAGCAGATATCTAAAACGTTCTTCATCCAAAATAAAAATAAAAGTCGATACTTAATATAGACAATTATATATGTACGTCATTATCAATCACTGCCCTTCATATTTAGACGTTTTGTGTAAAGATGTTGCTGGATTCTATTTTACAACTTACCATCAGAAACAGACATATCTTCATCGTCTATTTTTTTTAAATAGACTTTGACGTCGTTACAGGAATTTTGATTTGCAACTTGAAATTTATTTGTCACGGCATAACGTATAGATAAGGTCCTTTAATATTTAAAACTATTAGTTCCCTTTAGAAATTAGTCATCATTTATTAGAACCTTTCAAAAAAAAAAACCAATAATCACTTTCAATAACAAAACACAATGTTCCACAACAGATAAAATAGTGTTTGGTGTAATTTTCAGACTTATATAAATATGTACATTAACCTTGTATCTATATCATTCTTAGATCCAGTGGACTTGTATATTGTATGGTTTGTCACTAGTTTAGACTTGTTTGTATGATATATATATATATATATATATATATATATATATATATATATATCTTTCTTATTGAAACCTTTTCTTTATATTTTTTATGACTTGTTTCTTTGCCACTAGTTTTGTAATATCATTATCTCCTATCTCCTAACTATTTCTGATCAGAACACAATATTCACAACTTTAATTTGCATGGTCCTCCTATTAGTTTTTTTCTAAAAAAAAAAAAGGATAAAAAAATGCCTGTAAATTTATTACACTCAATCCTAGTAAGATTTATGATGAGTTAACCGCGTTAGAAATTGCCAACTTGGTTTGAAGAAAGACAAACATTAATGGTTAGTAAATTATATTTTGTATGAAGATGTATAATTATTGGCACGCGCATCCACGGTACGGTCTATTTACCTTGACACTTTTGCTAGATTTACGTTTGTGATTAGGTCAATTTAAAAGGACCCACTGTTTATAGTTGTATTAGCAAGTTAGTGTAAGGGGACTAATTACGAATCGTCAATGATATTTGGTATTCATTGCCAAGTGTTATTTCTATTGAAATTATTTTGATACTTGTATGTTGTTTCTTCTAAAGCTACTTACAAGACTTCAACGGTTGTAACCAGTGTCGCCTTAATTTTGCCCTTCACCTAAAGTCATGCTTAATCAACCGTATGTTCATATGTTGAATAGAATTGAGAATCGAAAGGAGGAATGTGTGAAAGATGCAACAAGTCGAGAAATAGGGAGGAAACAGACCAAGACCACCAATATGTCATCAACACAGCCAGAAATTTTACTCCCGGAGGGGGGTTTCAGCTGACACTTAAAAAGATGTTTACTAGTTCAGCGAAAATAGACGTCATACTAAACTTTGAAACATAAAAATGAACACAATTTGAAAAACTTACAAATGCCAAAGGTTCCTGACTTGGGACAGGCGCAAAAATGCGGAGGGGTTTAACATGTTTTGTGATATCACAAACCTCCTTCTATGTATCTAGCTAATGAAGAATAAGCACAAACAGTTGAACGCTCAGTAACACACAGTTTAGAAGAATATAGAGTTCGATCTATTCATGCTAATTTGAAATTGATACAAAATAAATGTAAAATGTCACAGACTGTCAAAATAGTATACTGGTCTTGTTAGGATACAAAAAGTACGTATTTCAATTTATAATGTTAAAATGAAAGATAACCATACAGTTGCATAGGCGAAAAGACAAAGATAGGCATAATTCATGTTAGTCCCAAGATGTACCTCTGAAAATTGTGATTTTAAATTTTAAAATCCATATCTGAAATAGATTTATTCCATTTTACTAAAGATAAATTAATTTAATAAACCCATTTAAACATACGAAAACTATGTCATCCAATTCTTTATTAAAAGGTAAATAGTATAGATACAATAAGATATTATTTTGTTGATATGTTCTTTATTATAGATTTTAACGTTGTCATAATCCACATTGTATTAGTCATATTTCAGCGTGCTTAAACTGTACATTCACACCGATTGTGTACTAAAATGTTCATCATGGTATGTGCTTTATGCGGAACAGAATCTTATTACATTTCCAGAGCATATGGGATCACACCTATGTTTAATTTTGTGTTAGTGGTGATCAGTTTTTAGTTTTCTATATCATGTTTTGTGTACTTCTGTTTTGCTTTCGGTCGATTTAAGTCTTATTCATTGCATTATAATTTGATTTCAACTTATATATACACAATTTAATAATCATTCGGTATATTCGCCTCTCTTTTATAAAATCATATTAGATTATAAAGAACAGTCTTTTCCGTTTGAACTAGAGCACTAAATCTCATTTAGACACTTATATGATAGTTTACCTACAAAAATAAAATGTCATGTGAGGGCGGCTTGAATTAGAACGGCTTGCGCAAAGGAACCCATGACACAAATTGTTTTCAAAAATATTTTAATCAAAAGATAAGAAAACAGGTTAGATAAATGTTATGTACCATTAAAACTTTTTTCTGAAAGGCATTCCCCTTGTGCAGTTAAATTATGAAACAACTATCATTCCTTATTTGTATTTGGTTTTAGTATATAGCCTTTTATTGATCGCAATTGCGTTATCAGTTTATTTCAATTTTATGAGTTCGGCTGTCCATTTTGGTATATTTCGCCACTCGTTTACTACTGTAACGATTTCGTTTTTGAACGAAACAGACCAATTGATTTCAAAATGTAATATGTTGTTTTTTACACTATTAGAGGGTTATACAATGTCTTATTCACATATAAGGGAAAAGTTGGTTTATATATAGGAATGTAAAATTTAATGAAGTAACTATTTCAAACACATTAGCAAAGTACTCAATTAATTTAAATTAAGTACCAAAACGTATGCTCTGATTAGTTCATAAACACTGTATATTTGATTCATTCAAGTGACTGAAAAGTGAATAACGCATATTTCTTGTACACATTATCCATTCTTTTTAGGCTTTTTTCAATACAAAAATTATTTCAAAGTACACATGCAAAATTTAAAGACACATTGGCACGCACATGCAATAAATTAATCCTTTGTATTATAGTATGTAACGTATTTGGTTTCATATTTAAAGTTCTAACAATAAATGAATTTATTGCATTGATCTAGCTAGTTAAATTATAACGATCTAGTTCATAGTTTATAGGATAACAAACTAATTTGAAGTCGACAATTGAAATACCTGGGACAAAATAAGCGGCAATTATTGTTTTAATCAACAAGAAAGACATTCGTCCAATGGTAAGTTGCTATTTATAAGATCGAGTAACTTCCTCTCACAAAAGATTTGAATACGTAGGACAGTGATTGGACAGGTCATCTATATAAATTTGATAATTTTTTAATTGTTTAAAATCCACGGTACGGTATATTTACCTTGACACTTTTGCTAGATTTACGTTTGTGATTAGGTCAATTTAAAAGGACCCACTGTTTATAGTTGTATTAGCAAGCTAGTGTAAGGGGACTAATAACGAATCGTCAATGATATTTGGTATTCATTGCCAAATGTTCTTTCTATTGAAATTATTTTGATACTTGTATGTTGTTTCTTCTAAAGCTACTTACTAGACTTCAACGGTTGTAACCAGTGTCGCCTTAATTTTGCCCTTCACCTAAAGTCATGCTTAATCAACCGTATGTTCATATGTTGAATAGAATTGAGAATCGAAATGAGGAGTGTGTGAAAGATGCAACAAGTCGAGAAATAGGGAGGAAACAGACCAAGACCACCAATATGTCATCAACACAGCCAGAAAATTTAATCCCGGAGGGGGTTTCAGCTTACACTTAAAAAGATGTATACTAGTTCAGCGAAAATAGACGTCATACTAAACTTCAAAACATAAAAATGAACACATTTTGAAAAACTTACAAATGCCAAAGGTTCCTGACTTGGGACAGGCGCAAAAATGCGGAGGGGTTTAACATGTTTTGTGATATCACAAACCTCCTTCTATGTATCTAGCTAATGAAGAATAAGCACAAACAGTTGAACGCTCAGTAACACACAGTTTTGAAGAATATATAGTTCGATCTATTCATGCTAATTTGAAATTGATACAAAATAAATGTAAAATGTCACAGACTGTCAAAATAGTATACTGGTCTTGTTAGGATACAAAACGTACGTATTTCAATTTATAATGTTAAAATGAAAGATAACCATACAGTTGCATAGGCGAAAAGACAAAGATAGGCATAATTCATGTTAGTCCCAAGATGTACCTCTGAAAATTGTGATTTTAAATTTTAAAATCCATATCTGAAATAGATTTATTCCATTTTACTAAAGATAAATTAATTTAATAAACCCATTTAAACATACGAAAACTATGTCATCCAATTCTTTATTAAAAGGTAAATAGTATAGATACAATAAGATATTATTTTGTTGATATGTTCTTTATTATAGATTTTAACGTTGTCATAATCCACATTGTATTAGTCATATTTCAGCGTGCTTAAACTGTACATTCACACCGATTGTGTACTAAAATGTTCATCATGGTATGTGCTTTATGCGGAACAGAATCTTATTACATTTCCAGAGCATATGGGATCACACCTATGTTTAATTTTGTGTTAGTGGTGATCAGTTTTTAGTTTTCTATATCATGTTTTGTGTACTTCTGTTTTGCTTTCGGTCGATTTAAGTCTTATTCATTGCATTATAATTTGATTTCAACTTATATATACACAATTTAATAATCATTCGGTATATTCGCCTCTCTTTTATAAAATCATATTAGATTATAAAGAACAGTCTTTTCCGTTTGAACTAGAGCACTAAATCTCATTTAGACACTTATATGATAGTTTACCTACAAAAATAAAATGTCATGTGAGGGCGGCTTGAATTAGAACGGCTTGCGCAAAGGAACCCATGACACAAATTGTTTTCAAAAATATTTTAATCAAAAGATAAGAAAACAGGTTAGATAAATGTTATGTACCATTAAAACTTTTTTCTGAAAGGCATTCCCCTTGTGCAGTTAAATTATGAAACAACTATCATTCCTTATTTGTATTTGGTTTTAGTATATAGCCTTTTATTGATCGCAATTGCGTTATCAGTTTATTTCAATTTTATGAGTTCGGCTGTCCATTTTGGTATATTTCGCCACTCGTTTACTACTGTAACGATTTCGTTTTTGAACGAAACAGACCAATTTATTTCAAAATGTAACAGTGTAATATGTTGTTTTTACACTCTTAGAGGGTTAGACAGTGTCTTATTCACATATAAGGGTAAAGTTGGTTTATATATAGGAATGTAAAATCTTAATAAAGTAACTATTTTCAAATACATTAGCAAAGTATTCAATTAATTTAAATTAAGTACCAAAACGTATACTCTGATTAGTTCATAAACACTGTATATTTGATTCATTCAAGTGACTGAAAAGTGAATAACGCATATTTTTTGTACACATTATCCATTCTTTTTAGGCCTTTTTCAATACAAAACTTATTTCAAAGTACACATGCAAAATTTAAAGACACATTGGCACGCACATGCAATGAATTAATCCTTTGTATTATAGTATATAACGTATTTGGTTTCATATTTAAAGTTCTAACAATATATGCCTTTATTTCATTGATCTAGTTAGTTAAATTATAACGATCTAGTTCATAGTTTATAGGATGACAAACTAATTTAAAGTCGTAAATTGAATTACCTGGAACAAAATAAGCGGCCATTATTGTTTTAATCAACAAGAAAGACATTCGTCCAATGGTAAGTTGCTATTTATAAGATCGAGTAACTTTCTCTCACAAAAGGTTTGAATACGTAGGACAGTGATTGGACAGGTCATCAATATAGATTTGATAATTTTTCTATTGTTTTAAATGCTCGATTTTAAAGTGGAGTTCTTATGATGGATAAATTTAAATCACACAGAAAAGGAGAAATCTGGTTATATTTAACTCTACAGTATGCATCAACTTTCATAACTTTCAGTTTATATTCATTTTCAAGAAAAAGATTTTGAAATTAAAATTGAAACATTTTGAATATGCACCGTTTAATAATCGTATTTTGATCAATTTTAAACATCACTAAATTATCATAAAAGTACCCGTATAGTTGCCTATATTCTATTTCATTTCATCTTAGAACAGATAACGGTTTTTTTAGTGCGTTATTACGAATTTGATAATAATATACGAATTACTTTATATTATGATTTACAGGACAACACATTGTTCATAGTATTATCAAAGATGTAGACATTTTTTACTTGTACGTCTGAGTCAGTGACAACTCTACAACAGATGTATCCATCGGATCGCCATCAGTGATGGTGATACATGGCTGTGAACATAATGTATATACAACTGGTCTAAACATCAACCCAACAATGTTAGATCTGTGATTTGCTTTCGGAAATTTTTGGTTCTTCCCTCGCCGGGATTCGAACCCATGCTACTGTGATATCGTGACACCAAATCGCCTGTACTGCAGCCGTCCCGCTAGACCACACGACCACCTGGGCTCTCAAAAAAAGAGCTTTCGCTGGCCGTGTGTTACCTTTCCTCGTCAGTTTTAATCTAGCGGCGTACTACAGTACATGATATATAAGGCATGAAGATGTTATTGTTACAGATCAGCTAAATTATCTATAGTAAAGGATCCTACAAATTAATGTAATATACAGTCACAGAAAATTATTATATTTATAAGTACGTCTGAGTCAGTGACAACTCTACAACAGATGTATCCATCGGATCGCCATCAATGATGGTGATACATGGCTGTGTACATAATGTATATACAACTCGTCTAAACATCAACCCAACAATGTTAGATCTGTAAATTTGCTTTCGCAAATTTTTGGTTCTTCCCTCGCCGAGATTCGAACCCATGCTTGTATATATTAACAATATCCCCTTTGGTAATAACATAATGCGGTTTGATAACTGGGAGTTAGATATTGCTTCGCTCAGTGGGTGTTTGGGTCAAGTTATATTAGTTCAAATTGCTGTATACTCAGTTATGTGTTTACAGCACTTGTAGTTATGATTACATAATACTGTGAACAGATCTGACGATTAATTTTATTTTTTAAAAACTAGTGTAATATTTAGTTAAGGAGGCTCGAGAGTACAAAGAGGTCAGCGAAAAATTAAACATTTGTTTTTCATTAAAAGTTTTATTTATTACACTTTTAGTTGTTACTTAATGATATAGTGCAAAAAAAAATCAACCAAACAAATCTTCTCGTTTAAGACCTAGCTGACTATTAAAGTGTTTATATCATTGAAAAAGCTCTTAATTATCTTCCTTAAGTAAAAAAAAAATTTGCATAAAAATTGAAGTTTTTTCTGTAATTCATCGGTGACCTATATTTTTTTTATTATTTTATTCTAACAAGCTGAATTTAAACTAAACTTTTGGACAATTTAAGCGAATTCTGTAATTAGTTTTTTTTTTATTTCGATATTACTTTTTTCTCCTATAAGTTCGACAGAAAAAAAGAACCTTAAAAAAGGCATGCTTTTTTTCGAAATCAGATTGTGAGCTTAAATAGACGGTGACCCTATATCCATATTGACAGGCTTTGCTGTGTTTGCAATTTGGTATCTAAACGATTTATTTCAAATGATTAAAATCATAAATCAAACAACATATATATATATATAACATTAACAATAGCTTGATTGTACAGACAGTGAATTCAAACAAACTACTGTTATTTCAGCAATAATGGATACACGTTTTTCCGATACACATGGCAATTTACTAAAATGGCCATATGAGAGCCAACCGGGAGATCACAACCACACTGAGAGCATAACACAAAGTAGCTGGACTGCTAGAAATATACAAGATTCATTCCATATCAACCATCATATTTCCCATTTAGAGGTACATTCAGAACAGATGCTGCAAACACATGGTAGACATCGGTCCTCTTTTTTGACAAAACTGTATTCAAAAGAATATTACAGCAAAAGGAAAGACGGAGATGTTCAATCTGAAATACAAACACTCTTAAACAATACTTTGGAATTACTACAAAAAAAGTATTTAGTATTTCAAAATAGTAGCCTACATCTGGCTGGCAGTATGGGCGAACACACCAAAATTGGAAAACCAGATGAATTCGATTTCGTTATTTATTTACCACAACTATCAGAGATAGATATATTCTTGCCTGACCGAATGTCGAAAAATAAAAATCTTCGGAAATATGTCAATGATTTTGAATACAAATATGCATCTACAAATCATATTAGATCTTACATACACGAGCTACTGCTAGCAGCGTTGGTTGAAAATTTGACAGATCATTGGAAGATTGTTCTGACTGGTTGCAATTTCTATATTAGGAAAACTGCTGCCACTTTCCATTTGATACGTAGTTTAAACGATATCAAAGTAGACATCGATGTGACAATTTTGATACCTTTTCAACAGAAAACACTAGATAGATACGGAATTGAATTGAAAATAGATCAGAAATATATAAATAAGTTGGTTGACAAAGATGGAGTAGTCTTTGCCATTTTCAGATATGAAAATCATGCATTTCGACCAAGCAAAGCTCATCTTGAAACAGCTTTTTTGAAAAAAAAGAGCCGGAAAAGGGTTTACATTGTAGCAAAACTCATTGTTAAGACATTTCTCCCAACGATGGAAATTCGCGAACATTGTAAACGATGCGTTGAATCGATAGTTAGCTCATACACACTAAAAAATATACTTTTGTATATGATGGACTTTTATCCAGATGATTTTTATTGGAAAGACAATATCAGCACACGCGTTATAGAGCTCTTTGTTATACTAAAACATTGTTATGATCAAATCGGTTTTAACTTTGTTGAATACGTCTCGATGAAACCGACACATTTACAAAACAAATTGAAATATATACCCTCTTTAAAACGTTTGATTCCAAAAGATGCCATTGTCACCAGCAGTATCAGAGGAGATGATGAATGGACAACTCAGGAAATAGAGAGGTCTACATTATGGGAGTTGAACGAAATTTACTTCCAAATGATCAATGCAAAACAATCTGGCTCAATACGATGTTGCTCAATAAAGAAGATATGCAGGAAAAACATAAATGACAAAGTATTGTTTTCCAATCGATTTGTTCATGATAAAGACATAGATTTTGATCCATCCAAAAGTACACCAGGCAAACGGAGGACCAATAGTAGAGAACCAAACATTCATCATGACGATATACCTTCTTTTTTATGTTTCCTACCCTCCATGAATCCAATAAGGAATATTATTGAGGATGATTTCTTCAGTAAAGAAGTAGACGAGTACTTTAATTTTCTACAAACAGAACATTGGGATTTTAAGGAAGTCATTACAAGATTAGTTCAGTTGCTTTCAACCGAAAAGTTGCAAATCGACGTCAAGCAACCATCAACCAATCAATCTTCAAACGAGGAATTGCCACTTGACGTCAAGCAACCATCAACCAATCAATCTTCAAACGGTGTTGTTACAAGTTGTTCAATTCTATAGTGTTAAAACTTATTTCAACAAGAATGACGATTCAAACCTTTTTTCTGAAAATCTTGGAAAGATTTTAACATTAATAGAAACATTATTTTAAATGTCTGTCATTATTCACTTATCAAAATGTTTACCATCATTAGACACATATATCAATGTTGTCATATATACGTATACATTTTTAATTTACGTCATCAACTAACGGCTCGCTGTATTCCTTCAGAAAACAAAAAAACATTGACACTTCAATTGAATAAACATAGAAGCTTTGTGGTGTTATGGGGAAATGCTGATATAGTTTAAGGTTTGCTGTCGCTTTTCCCGGCAAATATTGCTGCATTTAGGGCTTAGGTTCTGAAAATATTTTTCAAGAAAATATATCTACATTTCTTTGTCTCAGTTTTTCACAAAAAATGCAGGTGTATACAGATGAAACACCATTCCCGATCGCACGTTACACAATCACACCATTCCTCATACACCATTCCCCTTACACCATACAGCATAGCACCATTCAACTTACACCATTGCACCATATGCCATACACCATTACACCATACACGTTGTTTTGGGAAGTTTACACCATCCAAGGACGGTACTCAATAAATTAACTCATAAAAGATATCATAATTGAAATTTAGTATTTGCTCCATACGCAGGTTTCTTCGAAAGACTCATCAATGGCGCTGGAATAAAATAAGGCCAAAAAAAGAACGAAGTTAAAGACCATTGAGGAGCAAAAAATCATTTAGTTTAGCAAAATCAAAAGTCTCAAACCTGTAAACATTATATTTGATTGGACATTGTCAAATGATCAAACATACAAACAGGTTTAACCTTGCCTACTCATATGATTTTCAAATGTCAAACTTATTTAGAATACTTGAGTTAAGCTTACATTTATACAACTAAAGTATGTATGACAACAAAAGTCTTCATCTTCAAGCATTACGAAAAAAGCTCTAAAATTTTCATATTTTTTTGAAGTAATTGAACTAATTATAAATGCCGGGATTGATATTTTGTATTTGCGCCAGACGAGCGTTTCGTCTACAAAGAATTATAAGTGATGCTCGAATCAACAAAAGTTAAAAAGATAAAATAAAGTACGACGAAGGAGAGCATTGAGAACCAATAAATAGTTTTGCCAAATACAGCTGAGGTCGTTTATTCCTGAGGTAGAAAAGCCTAAGTATTCCAAAAATTCAAAGTTTTGTAAACAGCTTATTTATTATTATTACTATACCAACGATAATGCATGTCGACACATGGGCAGGTGATACCCTCGGGAAATAAAACTCTACCAGAAGTGACATCGACCCAGAGGTCGAAAGTGAAATTGAAAATGGAAGAAGGGAATGTTTCAAAGAGACAACAAACCGACCAAAGAGCTGAAAACATCCGAACGCCACCAATGGATCTTCAACATAAAAACAAAATCCGCAACCGGACGCCTGCTTCAGCTGGCCACTTAAACAAAGTGTGTGCTAGTTTAGAAAAAATGAACGGCACATTAAATTGGCAGTAAGCATTTTCTTCTAGAGTGTAATAATTGCTCCCTTGTCCGAAAACGTCTGTTTGAAAGTATTCCGCTCCCATACACTATAAAACACTCGTTTTAGGCCGCAATTATCTCAGTCTAGAGGAAAATCTACTGATGACTAAATAAATGCAAAAGTTTTAATGAATTCAAAGCGATTTGACCTAAAGCGTTATTCATGCATGGTTAGGATCGTAATTTGATGAAACGATCTTAAGTAACAAAATCCTGGAGACGCAATGCCGCCGGCACATATATATTGGAAAGATCTGACGGAAACAATATTTTTTTTATTTGCAGTTATTTCCCTTTATCTTTTAGACAGGGCGACAGATTAACAAAAGATAAACCTTGTTTCCGAATCCCTTTGTATCAATGTACCATTGTATTTATATGTATATGTCATGTACATGTTTTTTTAAATGAAATATGTTTAAAGTAAACTTCAAATCATCTGCAATGTTCTAAAATTTAAACAGAGAAGACTAACAAAGGCCTCAGGCTCCTGACTTGGGACAGGCGCAAAATATATGGCGGGATTCTAACATATTAAATGAAATATCAACACTCGTAATACCTCCAGCCGATGTAGAATAAAAACACGCATGGAAATACGCACAGTAAAACTCAGCTGAAAAGAAGCCAGATTTCAAAAAAGATAATGGAATAAACTAAGCAAAATGACAAGGATACATCAATTAACAAAGAAGAAAAAGCAGTTACTGACAGTTCCAGATTAAAATTAGAATGATTGAAAGATGATATTTAAAAGCAAGCACATTCCCTCCCGTTAGGTTTATACTACCATCATAACATATACGAAAAGACTTTAACCAGTATCATTCCAACAACTTGTTTTTGAAGAAATGTGTTTCTTTCTATTTTTTCAATATAAGCAATTTAAACTGTTTATCTTTCTGCATACATCAGTTTGTATTGTCATAGTGTTGGATACTTATACCATACTTAACTACATTAGTGTGTTTACAGGTATAAAACCATTAATGCATAGCTTAATTGATTCCGATGTTACATTCTTCAATTTCAAGCATTTATGGCTATTTAGTCTTAAGTTCAAATACAGTGGCAGTTATTTATTGTCAATACAGTACCCTATCCTGAATTGTGCTGAAAAAATCAACATTCCTTTAATTGCGTATAGAGAGTACTGGTTCCCGAAAGTTTGATAGTACAAAAAACGGAACTTCTGATCTGAACAACAAATATGCTCCTCAAAATTTCACATACTTCTTCATCATTCATATAAATCTTTCAACAAGGGTTCTTCAGTGATCCCTAGTATCCAAGCTTTCATTTGATTCCAACAATATCCAAATATACCCGCTATTGACAAAGATACAGCTATGCGTAGAAATTATTTTGTTTAAAATATGTACTACTTTCTTGTATTTTCTTTCCAATCGGGCCTAAATTAGTGGTTCTATACCTTATAAACGACGGTTTATTGTTGGGTCTTCACGATACCTCTTTTTGAACTGTGAATATCAATTTTATCAACAAAGCATGACTTTTAAGTTATTATGAAAGTACCTATTCCCGAGTCGGCGTAAATCAGATGAGAATAAACTATCCGAAAGAATTTTAGGAGACCCTACAATCTCAATATCTGCCGTCTTGCAATGGTATGAAAACTTTTGCCATTTGCCATTTCTACACTTTACGCGAATATGCTTCATTCCGAACAAAGCACAAATTGAAAGATTTGGTCCTGCGTTGTTTCATAAAAAAATGGCCAACATAGATACATAGGTACAAGTAGACAACAACCCGACCAAAGACAACAAAAACAATCATTTAGTCTTAGGGAAGGAAGAATCATACTTTGTAAAAACATTAGTGTGATTCTAACAATAAATTTTCAGAAACTGATATTGTAAAGATGTTTGATTTCTAGATCCACAACATATTTGATACGTTCGGGGGGGACGTCTTAGAAAGAAAGAATCCTTTAACTTTAATTTCCGCTATAAAGATGATCTTCTCTCAAATAATTTCAAGTTTATTCTATCGAATTTGAGGTAAAAGATACACCAAATACAGTTAAGTCTGCCGCATACTTACATTTAGAAATTGAAAATGAGGGTCAGTTAAGAACAAAACTTTACAAGAAAAGAGAATATTTAAGCTTTCCAAATAATAAATTTTCATGTCTATATAACAGCAGTCCAGCAGCGCCTGCATACGGAGTTTATATTTCTATATCTCCATTGATACGATAGTTCAGGACTTGTATATCCTATTATAATTTCCTTGATAGAGGGTTGCTGCTCACAATGAAACTATTAAACCAAAAGGAGTTCCTATTGGTGAAGATGAAGTCATACCTACGTAAAATTCAAGAGCACAAAAATACTAAACTCTGAGAATAATTCAAAAAATTAAAGGACCTGATAAACTGGCAAAATCTAACGCTCAAACACACCAAACGAATGTATAACAACTGTTATATTTCTGACTAGGTACAGGCATTAGCTATGTAGACAATGATGGATTAAACCTGGTTTTATAGGTAGCTAAACTTCTCACTTTAGGACAGTTGGCATCAAATTCCATTATATTCACAATGAGGTGTCAACAAAAAAAGGGGTACAACAGTCATCATTATAGTATCATCTTAATCACTATAAAAAAATATATACTAAGTATAACAAAGAAGCACAAAAAGGCATATAGACAAAGCACATAAGCAAAAATTAGAGACACGATTTCCATAATTTGCAATAGCACAATAACATAATGACGGAATAGATACGTAAAGAGCCATCTCATATGTATCAAAGAAACACACAAAAAGTTATATAGACAAAAACATTGTCAAACATGAAAGACGTTCATTGGTTGATAATAGATACGTTCCATACCTCGTAACTAGATTCCTGTACCTTTTTCAAAGAAAGGAACTTCCCAAATTAAATATATATACGGGTTTGTAATAATATGAGCAACACAATGAGTGCCACATGCGAGCCATTTTTTGCTCACCCTTTTTTTGTCGGGTTGTGTTATGTATCCGGTTGTTTTCTGTAATTAGTTAATACTTCAGTTTTATTGTGTATATCTTTTATATAGTCACTCAATAAAATTTACTGTTTTCAAAAGTATAAATTATTCTAAATAATTGGGATGTTCTGGTACCTAACAGAAAACCCTGGCCGTTTTTGGCAAAACATTTTTGAAATTTTGGTCCTCGATGCTGTTCAATTTTGTACTTGTGTTGGCTTTCAATCTTTTGTATCTGGGCGTTACTAGTAAGTCTTGTGTGGATAAAACGCACTTCTGACGTATTATATTTTAAACCTGGTGCATGTTGTTAGCTATTATTCGTGTGTTTCTTTGTCAATTGTGTTCTCCTATTTATTTGTATTGTAGTCCTGTAATGTTGTGTTGTCATTTCAATGTTATATTCATGGCTATAACAGAGGGAGGTTTGGCATGCCACAAAACCAAGTTCAACCCACAATTTGTTTTTCTTTTTACAAAAATGTCCTGTACAAAGTCAGGAATATGGTCATTCTTATAGTATAGTTCGTTTCTATGTGTGTTACATTTTAACGTTGTGTTTCTTTTATGTCGTTTGTTTCCTCTTATATTTGAATGTGAATTCACATTATTATAAGACGTGTCACACTACTTTTCTATCCCAAATTCATGTATTTATTTTTTATGTTATATTTGTTATTCTCATCGGATTTTGTCTAATGCTTAGTTCGTTTCAGTGTGTATTACATTTTAATGTTATGTTGTCATTCTCTTATATTTTATGCGTTTACCTCGGTTTTGGTTTGTGACCCGGATTTGGTTTTTTTTCTATCGATTTATGAGTTTTAAACATAGGTATACTACTGTTGCCTTTATTTATACATTTGTATTTTCAAAATTTTTTATGGAAACTACAATGTTAACAAATTACCCATCAGAATTTCAAGACAACGGTTTAAAGATTTGGACTTTCACTGTCGAAATTAACTTCCAAATGGTTCTGAAATTTACAGAATTTAATCTTTGGACAAATTACGATTTCCTTAAGGTAATTAGAAATAAGAAGTGCTATAAATAACGTACTAAATAAATAAATCTATAAGTATCATGATATATGATAAAATTGAGAATGGAAATGGGGAATGTGTCAAAGAGAAGACAAACTGACCACAGAGCAGAACACAGCCGAATTATATGAGCATATTTCGTAGCTATAAACTTTTAATTTTCCCATAGTCAACTTTCCTTTTCTGTGTAGCAACATCCCAGCGGCACCAGCATATGGAGTATATGTGTCTCAATTAATTCGTTTCTCTAGAGCTAGCTCAAAGTACGTTGATTTTGTTGAACGAGGAATAATGCTTTCTTAAAAGTAACTAAGACAGGGCTATGAATCAATCAAATTAAGGTCATCACTCAATAAATTTTACGGTCACCATCATGAGCTGATTGGCCATTATGACAAAAGTGTGTCAGAAATCATATATGATAATCTTCCTGAGTCTTAATAACATTCAATCATTACCGAACTGAACAAAGAAATAACACTACGAGTGCCGTATAATGTACAGGAAATGCTTACCGTTCCGGAGAACCTGATTTCACTCCCGGTTTTTAGTGGAATTCGTGTTGTTTCTTATTTATTATTAATCACTGTTGATGTTAATGTCCTCTGTAATTTTGTCTTTGTTTACTCCTTGGTTTTGATTTTTATTGTCTCTACGACAAACGACAGTCCTGAGGTTAGATGTACACAATATCATTTTTTTCAATTTGGAGAAACCCATGATAATCGGATGATTGTTTGATCCATAGATATAGTCAAGAACACCCACCCATGGCTTCATACACTCCTTCTACAAAACTGAAGTTTTATCACAAAAAAATCGAAAAACAATAAAAGTTATTTCTAATTGTTATAAAACTTTAAAAACTTTTAAAAAGTTGGTCATGAAAATTAATGAAATTTATTTATTATCATGTCGCAAACGTTTAAAAATCAGGAAACAGGTGTCGCATACAAGTGAAAGATATTTTTTTAACCGGATTTAATCCTATCAACAAAGTTGTTGTAAATATAAAGGAATTTTGATTAGATTGTCGTAAAAGTGACAGGTTTAGCGATATGAAACCAGATTCAATCCACCATTTCTACATATGAAAATGCCTGTACCAAGTCAGGAATATGCCAGTTGTTGTCCATTCGTTGTTGATGTGGTTTGTCATTTGTTTTTGTGATTTAGGACTTTTCGATTGAATTTTCCTCGGAGTTCATTTTTTACTTTTTTTGTCATTAACAGGTTAAGTTATTTGCAACCTTTAGGCTTAGCAATTTTGTAAACCGGTATTTTACTAATTGAATCGGTCTACAATAGTTTGTATTTTGCTACTACATGTTATCAAAAATACTTTATATGTATACATTTTTAGATTGATGACAGACAAGGTGGAACAGAGCTGTACAGTTTGACTGGAGATGATGTTTGGTCAACAGACGTTACTTTCTTCTTCTTAATTGTTCAATTAATTGCACTGGTTTTTTAATTGATGTATATAAAACCACATGAACAACAATTAACTACCTTTTGATGGCTACTATTCGTTTGTTTCTCTGTCGTATATTTTCTCCCGTTTATCTGTTTATTTATTGTAACAAAGTCGTGTTATGTTGTCTATTTAATAATATTGTTAACACTGCCATTAAAATAAATTCATCATTGGTACCAGGAATAAAATTTAGTATTTACGCCAGACGCTCGTTTCTTCTACAAAAGACTCACCAATGACGCTCGGATCAAAAATGTTATAAAAGGCCAAATAAAGTACGAAGTTGAAGAGCATTGAGCAAAGCGGTATATACTAGTGTAGCCTTTATTTGTCAAAATAACCAACTATCTGTGTTTAAATTGTTTATCCCATTTAAGTGGGAGGTTCAGCTTGTTATAATAAAAAGCTGCACAATGAGCGCAAGATACGCCCGTCGTCTTTTTAGTGAAGCTTTATGCAATAATCATCAATAATTTCTGAGATAATGCGTGACATGTGTAACACCGCCCCCCCCCCCCCCCCCCCCCCTGTTTTAGTTATGCAGTCACGTAACTCAAAAAGTTTTTATCTTATTTTCACCAAAAAGAATACAAATTGTTTGACCATCATAAGAAACAACTATGTTAAGTTTAGTGAAATTTGAATAAGGGGTTTTCAACATACGGTGTGACATGTCAAAATTTTGACTGGCGTATAAACACAAGATTCAACCAACTATGTTCCTCGTGTATGTATATTTGATGGGTTCAAGTTCAGTAATATGATACTAGTACATTTATTTACATAGTCAGAATTTGGTCATGTAAGATGTTGTTGACTTTCTCCTTGGGGTTCGGTCATTGTTTTATACTTATACTTACACTTATTTATGAGAAGATGTGGTAAGAGTGTAAATAAGAAAAAAATATTCATCCAGGTCACAATTTGTCAAAAGTATACCTTGGTTCACACGAACAGAAAGCTATAAAAGGCCATGAAATTACTAGTGTAAAACAATTCTATTTTTCATGTGTATATAAAACGACAACTGACTGGTTCTTGTTTACATATATAAGCATGCAAATTGTTGACTGTTGCGTCAGACTCTCGAATCAATTTGGGTATTGTTTATCCAAACTAATAAAGTTACCTGAATGCAAACTATTAAAAGACAATAAGAGAGATAATCTAATTGAAAATGTTCACACTATAACTTTTATAATAGGTAGTTTAAAAAAGAGATACATTTTTTATACAATACAATTTTCCCCTAAACAGTTTGAACAAACAAGATAAAGTTTCATTTGATCTATTGTGGAGAGTTGTCTGATTGGCAATTATACCACATCTTCCTATTTTCAAATTGGTTAGAATGATAGGAATAATTTCTTGATATTTCGATTAATACAAACTTTTGTTTCGTTCAGAATATTAAATATTTTATGAAGTAAAATAAACTTTTCTATGTTTGTCCTTATTAGATATCATTTTGGAATTAAACAATATGTTATCTAATTCACGACAGTGCATTTGTTAATTTGTTTCGTTGATGTCACTGGACACTTTGATGTAGATTTGACTTGAAAACAAATCAACTAATTAGTTTATAAATATGTGTACTTTTATATAACCGGTATTCATAATATAAAAAATGTGAAGTCATTTTCGATATTTTTATCTAAAACTGATTCGTTGGGAACTCTACTGTATGTTTATGTCGTTGGATAAAAATTTCTCACTGACTTTAAAAAAAGGTAAATCAAACCAAACGATCGATACGAGAACAAAAATAACTATCGAAACTGTTTCATATTCCAAAGGAAGTTTTTAAATTTTAGCATTTGTCTTAATGAACGTTCTAGTTAATCTTTGTTGTAATCGCATTATATACGTAGTTAAAATACTACAGTTATCTGGGATGTACCTACCGACAGGGTAATTACAACACAGACAGACAGACAGAAAGATTCATTTTGACCCACCAAAACGTTTATCTATCCGTTATGAGACCTTCGCATTAATGTTTGACTAAAATTTCCATATATTTAAAATAAAATTATTTATTTCGAATTTGGTAATAAAATATGCACAATGCAATGTTGTGACGGTTTTTGATATACACAAATGGTAATTGTACTCATAAATAGGAAGAAAATCGTGCTTGAAATAGGCTAAAGCTCTGTTAATACAAAGTTCATTTACACTTTTAGCAATAAAGAGAAATCCATTGCCTATAATTTTATACAGGGATGTGAACATTTTTAAATTTAAGTTTACCTTCTAAAACTTTTATTGCTTCATACATATGTTTATCTGGAATCAAATTTTAATGTATCACAATCAGTTAACTCCATATCCGTTATTGTTTCAATACTTGCAATAAGTCGTTACGATAACGTAACTTAGATAAGAGAAACAAATTATCAGAGTCACGTAGTCACAGTGATCTCATCCTTGAGTTGAGAATACAACCCTGCAATATGTTGGTGTAAAATAAACCAATAACAGTGGAAAAGAAGTACAATGTATGACAAATCAACAAGTTTAATTTATAATTGTAAGTTGGAATTCAGTTAACCAAATGAATGTTTTAATAAAGTATGCAATACAATTGAAAAAATTTAGGAAAAAGATCCGTGTACGTTACGTTTTTTGTTATCCTATTACAATAACGTTTATTTATGGATTCTACTTTCAATTGTTCACAGTTCTTCCTAAAGATATATTATCGTAAGAAGGATAATGTTTAATGTCATGATAGCAAATAATTGAAATCAAAATATTTATGTATATGTTTCTCGTTTTTCTATTTTTTCTAAGTTGCATGAATAAGGGTTTTTTGTAAAAAAAAAAAAAAAGCTTAAGATGTATTTTGTACAGTTACTAAGATGAACTAAAAAATAAGAGACTCATGTAACGTCGAAAATGTGGAATCATGTAAATATCATTATTATGACAACTTTACATGACAGGAATACAGTTTAATTAAATGCAGGTGTAAGATTTCAGTCAATTCATTCATTTATTTTATATATATATATATTGTAAACAGATACGTAAGAGCTATTCACAACTCATGAGTCAAACAGTTACTGAACAAGATTCAAGAGAGAATGTCGGTTTCTGTGTTTGCTGATTTGTCCTCTGAAACTGTAGGTCATGTTCTGGATTTATTTCGAGCGATGATTTAACTCTTTGTATTTTTACAGACAAAGAGGAATATTTTTGGCAAAGTTTATTATATGATATGAGTTTTGCTTTAAGATAATAGATGGTAACAAAATAATGCAGAACTGGACAATATATCTTCAAACTTCTTTTGAAAACTAAGTTAGACCTTAAACTTAAAATCGATTAATACTACAACCGCATTAGTTGTACAAAAACATAGGTTTAAAATATGAAACTTGCTAAAATGTCGATTTCAGAGGCGCTTACTCTTAAACGTGTTGGGTTTGTTTTTCTTCTAAAAACTATATAGGAAATAGACCCTGGCCTGCAAATAATGTAATTGGCACATCTACCACATCATCTAATGTATATCATGTATGTTCTAGCTGTAGATTTATGTCAACAATTTTATTTAACCCTTCAGTTGCTATGTGTGTTGATATATCAAAAATAATTTGAAATACAGATTTCGTAAGAAACATAAAAGGACAGTTTTGTAATAATGTCAATATCTAAATCTGTCGAGTATATCTCTTAAAAACTCGTTTACATTCCATGATGACGATATAACCAATACAGCTGCCAACAACGACTACAAAGAATATCATGAATATCACAAGTCCAACGATTCCAAGAGTTTGGTCCTTGTCTTGTCCCTGGAGTCCTAAACATAAATATGGTTTGTTAGAGTATTGTACAATGTACATGTATTAATGATATTTATCAACATTCATTCTTAGAGTTGATGTTTAACTTCGTTGCTATGACAGCACTATGTTCTTGTATTTATTACATCAGCCATTGAACCTCAACTTAGCTATATAAAGTGTTTATAATTGTGATAAAAATAGAACACCACATATTCTTAAACAGAACATAGAACGGGGAATTGTCAAGTCACTGAAAGCCACGCGTGAAAATATGATTAAGATTTAATCATACTCAGCAATAAACAGCTATATACGATATGATACATTAATTGCAAGAGCAATATTTTCCCACGAACATATATTTCCTCTACAACACTTTCGTTGAGAATATTGAAGATAAAACATGAAGGGTGTATGTATTAGTAAAAAGTCACTAAACATGATATCAAAACAAAATTATTCCTGCATTAAAGGTTGTTAAAAACAACAAAGAGATAAACATTATTGTAACATTTTCTTCATAAATATTTCTGAAATGCATAAGATACGGCGTGCACTGACGTCAATCCTAGATACTATCGGTAAAACGTGACGTCGTAACTCCTGCAGTGTTTTTCAAAATCCCCAATTCCGTAGCTGTTTATAAAAATCGGCGGAATTAATGACGCTTTCGGTAAAATAGTTTGATCAAGGTTCAAAGGTCTGAAATAATTGACCGGTCAAATAGTCCAACGCTTGCCATTGAAAAAAAAATCAAAATATTGTGTATTTTTATATAGAATGTGATAATTGCGTTATGTAAATGATCAATATTGGAAATCACTGAAAAAGGTGATTTTGCGTAATGTTTGACGTACTATTGACTTATCAATTATCAACTTGTGTTTACAATTTCAATCGCCTTTATGTTTTTCATGGTTTTTGTTGTTGCGTGTTTTTGGTACATAACTTGAACATGGTTTACCTTGCTTTTGTTTTAATGTAGCATGCAGACAATCTGCGTTATCTGGTTGCAGGGTGTTGACTATTCGTTTTGTTCCCATTTTACACGTGACTATCAGTGTTTTCGGGCACTTTGATTGGACAGCTGTTACTGGAAGATATATTCTGTAAGCTTGATTCCGTGAATCGGATGTTGATTGAAGTTCTTTTGAATAGTCTGCTTGCTGAAAAAGTTAAGATATTGTATAACATTTCTCAGCTGATATACCATTACACAAACTTATTTGCGTTTAGGTTCTATTCAGATCATGAGTTTTGAAGGTCTCCTAGGTACTTAGTTCCTGGTTGGTTTTTTTTAACAAAATATAAAAAAGAATGGATTGCCTGAAACCTTGCACGTGTATTTATTTGGATTGAATTATTGTAACGTTATATTGTCATTTTAACATTACTAACATGGTCATAAACCTGGGAGATTGGGCTACCCATAAATCTAGGTTGAACCAAGCAGTCCTCATAAAATGTCTTGTACCAAGTCAGGAATATGGCAGTAATAACATGGTTTTTTTTCTTTGGTAAATTCATTGGTTCATAGATAAGTTTGACGACTAAACCCAATATTAAACAAACAAGAACAGTGCCTTTTAGTTCGTTGGAAACATTCGATAAGCCTTCTGTATAATCATGTGCTCTCTCGTGAACCTTGTATATGGGCGTCTTTTGTCATTTGTTACTAGAAGCATTTGATATTAATCATTGGTTGGGAATCTCCCAAGGTTTCTGTTTTACTATTTGCTTTGTACACTTGGGACAATTTTTGGAGCATTACTCACAAATGATTGTATTGACACATGAATAGAGTTCAACTACGTATCTTGTTTTTGTTGTTTGTGACGTTGAGTTGATGTTTTTTTTTTATTTATAATTAACGTTACTAAATGTATAATGGGAGTCTCCGCATTTTTTTGGATTATTAATAGCAGAACACAATAGGCATATAATTTCAATTAATCAATCAATTTTGATACAGGAGTGCATTTATCTACTAACAATCTTGATTTGAATGAGCATATCTATGTTATCAATTTCATCTTTACTCAGAGTTTTACCGAAGTGGATTATTTTTTGTTGGTTCCATTATTTTAATCAATATAACATATGATCTTGTGTAGCTTTACAGAATGGTTTCGGTGACCTATGATTATCATTTTATTACAAAAATATTTCAATATATACTTCATTTTGAAAAGTTATGAAAATTGTATACAATGTTTGTGTATACTACAGTACTTGCAACCTTAGGCGTTACTATTTCAGCGATCAGTCAGCGGTCACCGATCAGTCACCGATCAGTCAAGTTCGCGTCAAACTCACGTCAGCAATCCGTCAGACTTATAGTAAAAGTAATTGACTGATCGGACTGATCGGACGGATAGTACCGATCGACCTTGATGACGGATTGAACTTTAATACGTCACATGATAAACTAATACAAATTACGGAATCTTAGTTTCGTTTAATCTAATTAAAATGGCGACTCTTGAAAATCGAACGTTCAATGATACATTGTGTTTATTAATTACTTAGCAAATTTTTATGAATTGAAATGAAAAGAAATGTACAGATAAAACCTAAATTAAAATATCATCATTAAAGAATGGTCTTTTTCGTTTTATTTAGGTTATATATTTTCAAAACCGGCGAGTTCTAAAACGGTGTCTACATCGCGATTTTTATTTCATTATTTTCCAAACATTCTCGGGAAAAACAAAATGAAAAAATCAGTTATTGAAAAATGTAGTCTATTTTTTTCAATATTTTAAATTTTTGTATCCTTATCATCATAAAATTCTTAAAAAAAAACTTATCATAATCACGGACTTTCTATTTTCTCGTCACAATCGAAGCATTTAAAATAACAAATTACAAAAATAACTGCTGTATTTTTTAACAAGAAATAGAAATAATTTTAAACAATGCAAACAACATTACATTATATTTTTCTGATAGTCTTTTTTTAATAAAAAAGATAACTACTCCTAAACAATAAAAAGTACAAAAATCCAATGTTGGTAAACATAAATATATTCCTTAAGAAGAAAGAAATAAGCTGATTTATTCTTGAATAATTCACATTTTCTACAAAAAACATATGAAAATCATTTATAACAACTGATTGCAATTGAAATAACAATATTTTCCAATATGAGAAGAAATATTTGCATTTTTGCCAACACAAACAAAAAAATAATATCTCTTTCCTTACAGTAAACATAATTTATGAAGAACAACCAATTCTGATGGACAAAAAGTAATGCAATCATTTATTTTCAATATTTTAAGTCTCATTACATCTCAATTCTAATTAGCAGACTTGTCTCAAGATGGTAAAATAACTGATTTCAAATAAAATAGTATCATCTTTAATAAAAAGAAGAATAATTTTGGTTATTTTAAACAATGCGAATAAAATTTTAGTATGATTTCTCTGACATTCCTTTAGTTTTATGAACAAAAAAACTATTTTAAACTATAAAAAGTTCAAAATCCAATGGCGGTCAATAATTTTCAGTAAAATGAAGAAATATTTGCATTTTAGGTAACGCGTACAAAAATTTAATATCTTTTTCCTTAAGGTAAGCATGTTTTATGAACAACAGCCAATCCTGATGTACAAAAAATACTGAAATCATATGACGGTTAATAATTTGTATCAGAATAAATCAATAACTGCATTCTTATTCCACAAAAATAAAAGTTTAAGTATTTTAATTCTCATTATATCTCAATTCTAATTAGAAGACTTGTCTCAAGATGGTAAAAATAACTGATTTCAAATAAAATAGTATCATTTTTGATAAAAAGAAGAATAATTTTGATTATTTTAAACAATGCGAACAAAATTTTAGTATGATTTTTCTGATATAATTTTAAATTTATGAAAAAAAAACTATTCTCAACTATAAAAAGTACAAAAATCAAATGGCTGTCAATAATTTTCAGTAAAATGAAACAATATTTGCATTTAAGGAAACGTGTACAAAAATTTTATATCTTTTTCCTAAAAGTAAGCATATTTTAAGAAGAACAGCCAATCCTGATGTACAAAAAGTACTGAAATCATATGACGGTTAATAATTTGTATCAAAATAATTCAATAACTACATTCTTATTCAAAGTTTAAGTATTTTAATTCTCCTTATATCTCAATTCTAATTAGAAGACTTGTCTCAAAATGGTAAAAATAACTGATTTCAAATAAAATAGTATCATTTTTGATAAAAAGAAGAATAATTTTGATTATTTTAAACAATGCGAACAAAATTTTAGTATGATTTTTCTGATATCATTTTAATATTATGAAAAAAAACTATTCTTAACTATAAAAAGTACAAAAATCCAATGGCGGTCAATAATTTTCAGTCAAATGAAACAATATTTGCATTTTAGGAAACGCGTACAAAAATTTTATACCTTTTTCCTAAAAGTTAGCATATTTTATGAAGAACAGCCAATCCTGATGTACAAAAAGTACTGAAATCATATGACGGTTAATAATTTGTATCAAAATAAATCAATAACTACATTCTTATTCCACAAAAATAAAAGTTTAAGTATTTTAATTCTCATAATATCTGAATCCTGATAAGAAGACTTGTCTCAAGATGGTAAAAATAACTGATTTCAAATAAAATAGTATCATTTTTGATAAAAAGAAGAATAATTTTGATTATTTTAAACAATGCGAACAAAATTTTATTATGATTTCTCTGACATTCCTTTAATTTTATGAACGAAAAAACTATTTTAAACTATAAAAAGTACAAAATCCAATGGCAGTCAATAATTTTCAGTAAAATGAAGAAATATTTGCATTTTAGGTAACGCGTACAAAAATTGAATATCTTTTTCTTTAAAGTAAGAATGTTTTATGAAGAACAGCCAATCCTGATGTACAAAAAGTACTGAAATCATATGACGGTTAATAATTTGTATCAAAATAAATCAATAACTGCATTCTTATTCCACAAAAATAAAAGTTTAAGTATTTTAATTCTCATTATATCTCAATTCTAATTAGAAGATTTGTCTCAAGATGGTAAAAATAACTGATTTCAAATAAAATTGTATCTTTTTTTATAAAAAGAAGAATAATTTTGATTATTTTAAACAATGCGAACAAAATTTTAGTATGACTTTTCTGATATAATTTTATTTTTATGAAATAAACTATTCTCAACTATAAAAAGTACAAAAATCCAATGGCGGTCAATAATTTTCAGTAAAATGAAACAATATTTGAATTTTAGAAAACGCGTACAAAAATTTTATATCTTTCCCCTAAAAGTAAGCATATTTTATGAAGAAAAGCCAATCCTGATGTACAAAAAGTACTGAAATCATATGACGGTTAATAATTTGTATCAAAATAAATCAATAACTACATTCTTATTCCACAAAAATAAAAGTTTAAGTATTTTAATTCTCATAATATCTGAATCCTGATAAGAAGACTTGTCTCAAGATGGTAAAAATAACTGATTTCAAATAAAATAGTATCATTTTTGATAAAAAGAAGAATAATTTTGATTATTTTAAACAATGCGAACAAAATTTTATTATGATTTCTCTGACATTCCTTTAATTTTATGAACGAAAAAACTATTTTAAACTATAAAAAGTACAAAATCCAATGGCAGTCAATAATTTTCAGTAAAATGAAGAAATATTTGCATTTTAGGTAACGCGTACAAAAATTGAATATCTTTTTCTTTAAAGTAAGAATGTTTTATGAAGAACAGCCAATCCTGATGTACAAAAAGTACTGAAATCATATGACGGTTAATAATTTGTATCAAAATAAATCAATAACTGCATTCTTATTCCACAAAAATAAAAGTTTAAGTATTTTAATTCTCATTATATCTCAATTCTAATTAGAAGATTTGTCTCAAGATGGTAAAAATAACTGATTTCAAATAAAATTGTATCTTTTTTTATAAAAAGAAGAATAATTTTGATTATTTTAAACAATCCGAACAAAATTTTAGTATGACTTTTCTGATATAATTTTAATTTTATGAAATAAACTATTCTCAACTATAAAAAGTACAAAAATCCAATGGCGGTCAATAATTTTCAGTAAAATGAAACAATATTTGAATTTTAGAAAACGCGTACAAAAATTTTATATCTTTCCCCTAAAAGTAAGCATATTTTATGAAGAAAAGCCAATCCTGATGTACAAAAAGTACTGAAATCATATGACGGTTAATAATTTGTATCAAAATAAATCAATTACTACATTCTTATTCCACCAAAATAAAAGTTTAAGTATTTTAATTCTCATTATATCTGAATTCTGATTAGAAGACTTGTCTCAAGATGGTAAAAATAACTGATTTCAAATAAAATAGTATCATTTTTGATAATAGAAGAATAATTTTGATTATTTTAAACAATGCGAACAAAATTTTAGTATGATTTTTCTGATATAATTTTAAATTTAGGAAAAAAAACTATTCTCAACTTTAAAAAGTACAAAAATCCAATGGCGGTCAATAATTTTCAGTAAAATGAAACAATATTTGAATTTTAGAAAACGTGTACAAAAATTTTATATCTTTCCCCTAAAAGTAAGCATATTTTATGAAGAAAAGCCAATCCTGATGTACAAAAAGTACTGAAATCATATGACGGTTAATAATTTGTATCAAAATAAATCAATTACTACATTCTTATTCCACCAAAATAAAAGTTTAAGTATTTTAATTCTCATTATATCTGAATTCTGATTAGAAGACTTGTCTCAAGATGGTAAAAATAACTGATTTCAAATAAAATAGTATCATTTTTGATAAAAAGAAGAATAATTTTGATTATTTTAAACAATGCGAACAAAATTTTAGTATGATTTTTCTGACATTCCTTTAATTTTATGAACAAAAAAACTATTTTAAACTATAAAAAGTACAAAATCCAATGGCGGTCAATAATTTTCAGTAACATGAAGAAATATTTGCATTTTAGGTAACACGTACAAAAATTTAATATCTTTTTCCTTAAAGTAAGCATGTTTTATGAAGAACAGCCAATCCTGATGTACAAAAAGTACTGAAATCATATGACGGTTAATAATTTGTATCAAAATAAATCAATAACTGCATTCTTATTCCACAAAAATAAAAGTTTAAGTATTTTAATTCTCATTATATCTCAATTCTAAGTAGAAAACTTGTCCCAAGATGGTAAAAATAACTGATTTCAAATAAAATAGTGTCATTTTTGATAAAAAGAAGAATAATTTTGGTTATTTTTAACAATGCGAATAAAATTTCAATATGATTTCTCTGCCATTCTTTTAATTTTATGAAAACAAAACTATTCTAAACTATAAAAGTACAAAAATCCAATGGCGGTCAATAATTTTCAGTAAAATGAATAAATATTTGCATTTTAGGTAACGCATACAGAAATTTAATATCTTTTTCCTTAAAGTAAGATTATTTTATGAAGAACAGCCAATCATTATGTACAAAAAGTACTTAAATCATATGACGGTTAATAATATGCATCAAAATAAATCAATAACTACATTCTTATTCCACAAAAATAAAAGTTTAAGTATTTTAATTCTCATTATATCTGAATTCTGATTAGAAGACTTGTCTCAAGATGGTAAAAATAACTGATTTCAAATAAAATAGTATCATTTTTGATAAAAAGAAGAATAATTTTGATTATTTTAAACAATGCGAACAAAATTTTATTATGATTTCTCTGACATTCCTTTAATTTTATGAACGAAAAAACTATTTTAAACTATAAAAAGTACAAAATCCAATGGCAGTCAATAATTTTCAGTAAAATGAAGAAATATTTGCATTTTAGGTAACGCGTACAAAAATTGAATATCTTTTTCTTTAAAGTAAGAATGTTTTATGAAGAACAGCCAATCCTGATGTACAAAAAGTACTGAAATCATATGACGGTTAATAATTTGTATCAAAATAAATCAATAACTGCATTCTTATTCCACAAAAATAAAAGTTTAAGTATTTTAATTCTCATTATATCTCAATTCTAATTAGAAGATTTGTCTCAAGATGGTAAAAATAACTGATTTCAAATAAAATTGTATCTTTTTTTATAAAAAGAAGAATAATTTTGATTATTTTAAACAATGCGAACAAAATTTTAGTATGACTTTTCTGATATAATTTTAATTTTATGAAATAAACTATTCTCAACTATAAAAAGTACAAAAATCCAATGGCGGTCAATAATTTTCAGTAAAATGAAACAATATTTGAATTTTAGAAAACGCGTACAAAAATTTTATATCTTTCCCCTAAAAGTAAGCATATTTTATGAAGAAAAGCCAATCCTGATGTACAAAAAGTACTGAAATCATATGACGGTTAATAATTTGTATCAAAATAAATCAATTACTACATTCTTATTCCACCAAAATAAAAGTTTAAGTATTTTAATTCTCATTATATCTGAATTCTGATTAGAAGACTTGTCTCAAGATGGTAAAAATAACTGATTTCAAATAAAATAGTATCATTTTTGATAATAGAAGAATAATTTTGATTATTTTAAACAATGCGAACAAAATTTTAGTATGATTTTTCTGATATAATTTTAAATTTAGGAAAAAAAACTATTCTCAACTTTAAAAAGTACAAAAATCCAATGGCGGTCAATAATTTTCAGTAAAATGAAACAATATTTGAATTTTAGAAAACGTGTACAAAAATTTTATATCTTTCCCCTAAAAGTAAGCATATTTTATGAAGAAAAGCCAATCCTGATGTACAAAAAGTACTGAAATCATATGACGGTTAATAATTTGTATCAAAATAAATCAATTACTACATTCTTATTCCACCAAAATAAAAGTTTAAGTATTTTAATTCTCATTATATCTGAATTCTGATTAGAAGACTTGTCTCAAGATGGTAAAAATAACTGATTTCAAATAAAATAGTATCATTTTTGATAAAAAGAAGAATAATTTTGATTATTTTAAACAATGCGAACAAAATTTTAGTATGATTTTTCTGACATTCCTTTAATTTTATGAACAAAAAAACTATTTTAAACTATAAAAAGTACAAAATCCAATGGCGGTCAATAATTTTCAGTAACATGAAGAAATATTTGCATTTTAGGTAACACGTACAAAAATTTAATATCTTTTTCCTTAAAGTAAGCATGTTTTATGAAGAACAGCCAATCCTGATGTACAAAAAGTACTGAAATCATATGACGGTTAATAATTTGTATCAAAATAAATCAATAACTGCATTCTTATTCCACAAAAATAAAAGTTTAAGTATTTTAATTCTCATTATATCTCAATTCTAAGTAGAAAACTTGTCCCAAGATGGTAAAAATAACTGATTTCAAATAAAATAGTGTCATTTTTGATAAAAAGAAGAATAATTTTGGTTATTTTTAACAATGCGAATAAAATTTCAATATGATTTCTCTGCCATTCTTTTAATTTTATGAAAACAAAACTATTCTAAACTATAAAAGTACAAAAATCCAATGGCGGTCAATAATTTTCAGTAAAATGAATAAATATTTGCATTTTAGGTAACGCATACAGAAATTTAATATCTTTTTCCTTAAAGTAAGATTATTTTATGAAGAACAGCCAATCATTATGTACAAAAAGTACTTAAATCATATGACGGTTAATAATATGCATCAAAATAAATCAATAACTACATTCTTATTCCACAAAAATAAAAGTTTAAGTATTTTAATTCTCATTATATCTGAATTCTGATTAGAAGACTTGTCTCAAGATGGTAAAAATAACTGATTTCAAATAAAATAGTATCATTTTTGATAAAAAGAAGAATAATTTTGATTATTTTAAACAACGTGAACACAATTTTAGTATGATTTCTCTGACATTCCTTTAAATTTATGAACAAAAAACTATTCTAAACTTTAAAAAGTACAAAATCCAATGGCGGTCAATAATTTTCAGTAAAATGAAGACATATTTGCATTTTAGGTAAAGCATACAAAAATTTAATATCTTTTCCCTTAAAGTAGGCATGTTTTATGAAGAACAGCCAATCCTGATGTACAAAAAGTACTGAAATCATATGACGGTTAATAATTTGCATCAAAATAAATCAATAACTGCATTCTTATTCCACAAAAATAAAATTTAAGTATTTTAATTCTCATTTTATCTCAATTCTTATTAGAAGACTTGTCTCAAGATGGTAAAAATAACTGATTGCAAATAAAATAGTACAATATGTGATAAAAAGAATATTAATTTTGGTAATTCTAAACAATGGGAACAAACTTTTAATATCATTTCTTTGATATTCTTTTAATTTCATGAAAAAACAACCTATTCGAAACTATTAAAAGTTCAAAAATCCAATGGCGGTCAACAATAACCATTTTCGTAGAAATAAGTTCATGTTAACAGAGTCATATAATACAATTATGTATTATATGTCTCTGATGTTTATAATTTTTAATACGAAAATATTAATCAACACAAACAATTTAACGCTCTAAGCATCTTATTCTGTTAAACTATTTTTACTTTTGTATTGCAACTAATTTTTTACAAATCATAACGTGTAAATTAAGGTGTCTTCGTAGAGGTCCGCGTTCATCGGTTGTAAACACTGTGGAGTTCGGTTTACATAAGAATTTTAAATATATACGTATCCGTCCGATCCGTGCATAAATTTAATTTACTGATCGATCGGTGACAGTTGTCAGGGTAACTCTCACATAGGTTATTTGACTTATCTGACGGATCCTATGGGTCACCGATCACCGATCACTCATCGATCAGTCAAACATCCGTCACCGATCATTCACCGATCAGTCAAGTTCACGTCAAACAGTAACGCCTAAGGTTGCAAGTACTGTAGTACTTAAATACCTCCTTAGCGAAAAACATATGGAACAGGATCTGCTTAACCTTCCGGAGCACCTGACATCGGGTTTCGTGTTGCGTATTCTTTAGTTTTCTATGTGGGGTAATGTGTACTAATGTTTGTCTGTTTATCTTTTTCATTTTTAGCCATGGCGTTGTCAGTTTATTTTAGATTTATGAGTTTGACTGTCCCTCTAGTATCTTTCGTCCCTCTTTTAATTGGCGTACTTATTTATAATCCTGGTACCTTTGATAACTATTAATATGATACAAATAAAAAACAATATTAAATCTTTACCCTATAAACCACTGAACACTGTGGAATCTGTGTATAATTTCTAAATGTCATCGAAAACAGATCTACTTCATGGTTGACTAACTTGTGGCAATTATTGGCATTGTCGATATCTGAAAAAGATGCAGATTAAGGTTTAACTATAAATTAGTAAAGATAACGAAAACTGCATTAATTTACTATAATATAAAATAACAAAAAGAACTACCTCCGATGAAATTCTAAACGAATAGTCCCTACGAAAGGCAAAATCAAAAGCTCAAACAAATAAACCAAACGAATATCAAATGGTTTATTTCTGACTTGGGACAGTCATTTTCTTATGTAGAAACAAGAATATAAAACCTGGCTAAAAAACCACTGCCTTGCATGACAGCCCAAGAAAATTCCATTACCTTTACAACGATATGTGAACAAAACAGACACAATAGATTAAAATACCAAAAAATGGGTTTAAAGTAGTCAACAATGTGCTAGAATCTGTATCACTATAAAAAAAAAAAGCAAATATGTCAACAAAGATAAACAAATAGGTACATAGACACAAACACACAGTGATTGGATATACAAGTATTGAGCCACGTTTATTGATATCGCCAAAATTATACTAAGCACTAACATGATAACAAAATTATAGCTGATACTGTAATATTTGTTTGTTTTTTGTTTTTTGTTAACTTACACTCATATGATTCAATTGTCATATTCAGTACATGCCCATATCTTGTGTTACCATGGCCACACTCATACTCAACGTTGACTCCATCGTTATCGTAAACGGAAGTGGTTAATATATACATTCGCTTAAACGTATGCCGCTTTCCTAATTGGTTTATATCGTTTACAGGTTCACCGTCTAAAACATTAATGTCGATACTACCATCTTGTTTTGATTGATTGTTACCTTTCCACCCCGTGGCAGACAGTGAACAAGTCAGATTAAAAATTTTACCGAAAATTTTTGGATTTGACGAAAGACTCCATGATGAAAAACCTGAAAGAATAAAAAAAAAATAAAAATATTGAATAAGTCTACTGTTCTCTTTAATAATAGCTTAGTAATGGCTTATAATTTATCGAACATTTATTTGTTGATATTTTGCGAAAATATATCAATGCCATAAAAAGTGCAATATCTTTCAACACAAACAATGCAATGGAATCAATCGGTAAAACTCGACATATTCCGGTATTATACGTCATAGTTAGATTATATAATATGTCGAAATGTACCGAATGAAAACGAAATTAAAAGTTGCAAAGAACAACAAAGACAACATATTAACTACACTATACTTCCATAATAAGTATACATGTTCATTTTATGTAGTTAATATTTTCAGTGGATATCAAGTAGATCTGCGTGGTATTGGTTTAACTCTAACTGATTCAGCAAATTGTCTACACTATATTAGTAGTAACTCTTTCATCATTAGGATACAAGAGCCTTTAATGTCGGTTATTGTTTCAGTGTACACAAACTATGTTTGTTTTCGCGATAATATTGGTTTTAACTGAATACTTTCTGCCATAATCATGATAATAAACATCATAAAAATAAGAATATGTGGTATGCAAGTACAACCCAAAGTTGATTAGTTATGTATGTATGTATAATATATGTCCCAAACATATTAAGAGTGTACATGGCGAAGCAATTAAATAGTACAAAAAATTGAAGATCCTCTACCTCCAGCACAATCTGGAACTGCAGGATCCATCATTTGTGATCCTGGTATTTGTCTTCCGTTTGGATCAACACACCAACAGGTTTTATACCTCCTTCCTTCACATTGTCGTGTCTTATATTCCCCAGTTGGGGTACATTCAGGAACACGAGAAGAGAAATCTATCGACGACAATCGTAACTGTTGACATGCTGTCTTATTCTTTGCTGTAGATTCTTGTGTTGTGTTAGGATCGACTTCAAAAGATATGATGTTGTTCAATTTACCAAACAAAGTGAAGTATCATTTAAATTTATCCTTTTTGCACTAAAATTCAAAATCAAAACTTAACAAAGCATTGACCATAAAATATATAATAGCTATCTACCTTTCGATTTGAACAAAAAATAAGGTAAGTAGGTAAATTCATTTTGTTTTAATATTATTTTACGTGGACTAAATTATAAAATGTTTCTAAGTTTAACAGCAGTTAATCGAAAAATCTTCATCCATAAGTGTGTTAAGGTCAGGATGAAAATTTTAGATATGTTGGAAGGCTGAATTGCTAGTGGTATAATCTGTTAAGAAAAAGCCATATGTCTTGTCTGTGTGACTTATTACGAACTGCCACATATCTTTAATGATATGACTATTTCGTATTACAGAGAGTTATTATTACACTAGATCACCAACATTCAGCCAGCTGTGTAACAATAATAATTAGAAGTAAGATAACTCTATTTTTCTCACAATATCCTTCAATATTGCCTGTAAAAATAACTGACTAATATTTATTTTACATATAATTCGAATGTTTGCTATAAAGTTATTAGTGATAGTTTCTTATAGATATTTTCATATACACATTTATTTAAACGGAATTTTGTCTTAGTATCGAAGAAAGACATTTTTGTCAAAACATGTTTCCCTCAAATGGAAACAATTTTGTCATGTGCATTAGAGAGACAAATAAATCAAGTTATAGTTTATGTAAAAAAAAAAGATGTAGTATGATTGCCAATGAGACAACTTTCTACAAGACCACGGACGACACTCGGCTAACCGAGAGATTGGTCGGTTAATCTGTATTGAGTATGCGGCTATATCGGCGTTTGGTCTGTTAATCTGGTTGGCTAATGTCTGTTAATCAGGTTTTATCGAGAAAATCATTGAAAGTTCTGCATGTTTCATTGCATAACTTTTTAAATATATTTTTATCATAAAAAATATTCATGTCTAACAAAACAATTTAATGTACTGAATCCAGTGGTGCAGTTATTATTTTTCTAGCTTCCGTGTACGATCTATAAAATGAAAAGGCGTGTTACTCATCAATAATTTTATACACATTTTACACACACAAAATGTACACAAAATGACACGTTGGTTGAATTTACTTGCATGCAATATTTTGAACATCGACAAAAAACAGGCATTATGTTTGTTTACTATATTGATATCATTGTGCGAAAAATCTACACGAAAATCTGTATTTTGTGACATAAATCAATCTTTATTTAAAACCTGGTCTGTTAATGGGTCGGATGTATAAAACCCGGTCTGTTAATTGGTCTGTTAAGAGTTATGAATGGCAATAAAAGAATAATATTATTGCTATATACGGTGTTATCGGATCAAATGGGTAGGCTCAAAACGAGCGGCTAAAATATACGGAAACAACACATGAGCAATGAAATATGAAATATACGGAAACAACACATGAATAACGAACAATTTAGACAATGGAAATTGAAAATTGATCAAAATAGTTTCAAAAAGGGTAGTTATAAAGTTATAATAATTTCATCTAAGAATGGTCGCATATATCATGTGGATTCTGTTTAATTGTCATGAATAACACCAATTTGTCATCTTCATTGGTACCAGTATATAAATCAGACATAAACGTCGTAATGTAACTAAACATCAGTAAGTAAAATATATTGGGATGCTTACATATAAAGAATATAGAAAGAATAATGAGTAAGATAAATAAAATGTAGAGAAAAGTGACATAACAATTTGAAGAATACAGAAATACACACCACCCCAATCCGGACCCTCATGGTATACACGAGAATCTGGATGGAGACGCAGAATATAGAATAAAAGATAAGGACAATAGAGAGTGATAAAATGCAAAGAAAGTCAAAATAAAAATGCTCTTACTAGAAGGATATTGTTCACCGTATCGTCATTTTTTTTAATCAAGAACATCTCATTCTTAACTTTTACAATGGGAAAATATAAAGGTAGCAAAACTATTGTCGTGGCTAAATAACTCTTAACTGACACAATTTCAATTGTCCAACCCATTAACAAACTTTATTACCATAATTTTCAATAAAAACGTGGTATTATTCACGTTATATTACAATTATGAAACTTTTACTAATGTCAATTTATTTTTTAGAACCACAGTACTATTTTGTGTCCTTTAAATGATATCTAAAATGTTTGTTTCGCCTTTTATTGAAAAAAATGCTGTGCGTATAAGCCTAAATACTACATACTTGCGCGACGCCTTTTAGTTTTACTGAAAACTGCGCAGACTATAATATGTTTTTAAGGGTGGAAAATGTTCTATGATAGATATAATTTTGTCAGACACTTTTCTTTTTTTTTATTTGTTCTTATAATATGCCAAAAATCTGTATATTTAATAGTGTTTAACATTAAATTGTGCGTTTTACTCTTAACAGACATTAGCCAACCCGATTAACATACCAAACGCCGATATAGCCGCATACTCAATATAGATTAACCGACCAATCTCTCGGTTAGCCGAGTGTCGGCCGTGAAGACACCAAATGACACAGAAATTAACAATGATAGGTTACCGTACGGCTTTCAACAATGAACAAAGCCCATACCACATAGTCAGCTATAAAAGGCCCCGTCATAACAAATGCAATATAATTCAAATGAGAAAACTAATGGCCTAATATATGAACGAAAAACAAATATGTTACACATTTACCATTGTTAATAAACGACAACCACTGATTTACAGGCTATCGTGACTTGGAAAAGCCGCAAACATACAGAATGTGGCGGGGTTAAACATGTTAGCGGGACCCAACCCTCCCCCTAATCTGGAGCAGTGGTGTAACAGTACAACATAAGTATACATTTTATAATAAACCACTGATATAGGTCTTACAATCACACATTTTATAACATCTTGAAACTAGCTATCATTATTGACATTGATCGAATTAAAACAAATCATTGAACAAAATCTGAAGAGCTAATTCATTAAGTTCAAGTTTGACAAGATCCTAGATTGTCAACAGTTAAATATTGATATTCATCGTTTACATATTATCTCATTTACTACTCCGTTGATACATTAATTTTAGATTAATTTAAGCTATGCCAAAATTGTAAAATCTAGATATAAATTGTTTGAAAAAATTATGGCTCGGTTGAATAGAATATTACAGATCAAGTTTTATAAAAACATAAAGTTAACAGAGGCTATAAATTAATGTATAACAAGTTAAACTTAGCGTTAAAGTGCTGTCAAATTCATTCGTGATTAATGTTTTAATGGGCATTATTCTATAAACTCCTGATATATTTTGTATTAACATAATATTACATTGAACATAAAGTATTATTGTTATTCCATCAAAGAAATATTTAGCCATTTATAAAAATAAATGTATCAGTATTATTTCTCCAATTATCATAAATATAATAAAATATTCCATAGGGTACAATTATACAAGTACAAGTAATGTACATCGAACCAGAGATAAAGGATACTACAGATATAGTTAAGTCGGCCTCATATCTTGACTTACATCTAGAAATTGACAATGAGGATCGGTTGAAAACAAAACTTTACGACAAAAAAAGATGATTTCAGCTTTCCAATTGTGAACTTATTATTTCTAAGTAGCAACATTCCAGCAGCACCTGCATACGGGGTATGTATCACCCAATCACCCAACGATATTCCCGTGCTTGCATTTCCTATCATGATTTTCTTGATAGAGGGTTGCTGCTCACAAGGAAGCTATCAAACCAAGAGTTCCAAATACTGAAGTTGAAATCATCCCTTCGTGAATTCAACGGACGCCATCACGAGTTGGTTGACCGCTATGGAATAACCGTTTACAAAGGATATCGGATATGTTCTTTACGTCGTAACTACAATCCCCTTCACGTTTATGAATGTGTCCTACCGAATTAGACTATTTACCGGATTTGTTATCCCATAAGCAACACGACGGTGCCACATGTGGAGCAGGATCTGTGTACCCTTCCGGAACACCTGAGATCACCCCTAGTTTTTAGTGAGGTTCCTGTTGTTTTAGTCTTTAGTTTTTGATGTTGTGTCATGTGTACTATTGTTTGTCTGTTTGTTCTTTTTCATTTTTAGCCATGGCGTTGTCAGTTTATTTTCGATTTATGAGTTTGACTGTCCCTCTGATATCTTTCATCCCTCTTTTACATCAAAAACATGAAACCATTGAAAATAATACTATTTGAATATGATTGACATTGAAAAGTGTATTCTATATAATACTATGAATTTCAAATATACTAAAACATGTAAAACACACATTCAATAAATAAGATGAGTTCAATAAAGTTCAATATTATATCCTTCTGTAGGAACAGTGGGTTATTTATAAAAGTATAATGCACTTTAAATTTTACTTGAAATACTGTATAATACATGCATATATACAGCTTAAATATACTTATACATGGATATAATCCTGCTACCTTTTGTAACTATGGATATATTATTTGTTTAGAATATGACATATCGGATAATTCCATATTTGAAAATTGTAGGCGGAATTTTTCTCGTTATTGAAGGGCGTACGATGTCATATATTGGAATATCTTCATCTTTGTGTGTATAGTTGTTCAATTAAACATAGTTTTTTTGAAACGTTTCCTGCATCCTACTTCAACTTTCAGGGGACTACATACTAGAGAACAGAGATGCTAAAATCATTATATTATTTATACTAAAAATCTATTTGAAAGTCGAAACTAAATGATTTGTTTGGTTCAAATTAATATTTTTAATCTCTCACTTGTACGACAGTCGCATCAAATTCCATTATATTGTCAATGAAGCGTGAACAAAATGTCACAAATAGGGGCACAAGAACAACACAAATCCAATCAAAAACGGGGGGGGGGTGATTTTATGTTCTCAGGAAGAGTAAGCAGATGTTGCTTCATGTGTAGCACCTGTCGTGTTGCCCATGTTATTACAAAGCCAGTAAATAGTCTTATTCGGTAGGCCACATTCGTGAAAAGGGAACGGGATTGTAATAACAACACAGAGAACATATCCGATACCATATGTATAACGGATATTAAGTGTTACGCTTAACGCTACTTACAGTATTTTACTTGTAATAAATATTGTAATAACACCTTTTGTATTTTTTATTATAAAATAGAAAGGATATATTATTTTTAAATGATGGCATTTTTTGAAGACCTAAATGTGTATTAATCGCACTTAAAAATTGATTAACGGGTTAGGGCTTATCATGACGGGGCGTGGATATTAAGTTAAACGGGTCTGAATTCGAACCTTATCTTGAATCACTTTGAATGAACGCAAAGGAATAAATATGAAAGAGATTAATTTTGTTCATAAGATATAAAATCAAATTGAAATAATTTGTCTTTTTGTTATTTTTTTTTTTTTTTTCAAATTTCTTGAAATTATGAAAACAGATATCTCCGGGAAAATTCGAAACGGAAAGTCCCTGATCAAATTGCAAATTCGAAAGTTCAAACACATCATGAACGAATGAACAACGACCGTCATATTCCTGTCTTATACAGGCATTTTTGTATGTGGATTGAATCTGGTTGTATAGCACTACATGTAACTCACTTGTATGACAATCCCATCAAATTTAAATAGATTGACAACGATGCATGAACAAAACAGACGCAATTTTTAAAATATTTCAAAATGGATTTATACCGTTTTGGTCATTCATTTTAATTTCTTACTTCGAGGAGTTACATCTTATATTCCTTGATATTAAACAGAAGTTTCATTTTTTATATATCAAAAAAGAAGATGTGGTATGATAGCCAATGATACAACTCTCCACAAGACCCAATGACACAGACATAAACAACTATAAGACACCATACCGCATAGTCAGCTATAAAAGGCCCCGAAATGACAATGTAAAAAAAATCAAACGAGGTTATACTTACAAACGAAAACGTTTTCTTCCTGTAAATATTTTCTTTCACCTATTCTTGAGTTATATATACAAGAATACCAAACATTAAGATCATTTGTAGTCAGATTCTGAATAACCAAGGTAAATCCATCCTTCGACACCTTTCCACCATACTTGTGAGAAAGATAGCCTGATTTGATATCAATCAGAAGTTTGTCATGTTTCGATGTCCACTTATACCAACCAGAAGTTTCTGGACAGCAATTTGGAACATTGCAAAATAACGTCACATTTTGTCCATAATCTGTTACCTTTCCAACAATTCTCCAATCCCGAATACCTAAAACATAGTAACATGATTTCCTTTTTGAATTAAAGGTTCAAAAGATTGCTTTCCAATGTATCTTACTATAAACAACTGTCATACAAATGAGAGGTTGAGATAGCTATAAAACCAGGTTAAACAAAGTAAAATTTCAACAAATAACTTTTCCAGGTCAGGAATATGACAGTTGTTTTCCACTTATTTCGTTGGTTTTGTTAGGTTCTTTTTGGACTGTTTCTCTTTGAATTTACTTTGAAGTTCAGTATGTTTGTTAAAAGATTTTATTGATACAAACAATAACTAGCCTCGAACTAATAATAAGAGAATACAGTTTTCCTCTATTCATTGTAAATGATAATCAGTGTTTGATAGGTTATCCAACAAAAATAACTAAAAAACAATATCTTCAAAAGGCATATCTTAAATTCAAAAGTAGCATTCGTTTCATGCATCAAGTTCAGTTAATAATTTGCTACTAGTATCCTAGGAATAGGCCTGATCACATAAAAACTTAATGTTCATCAATGAACCAATAAAATAAGTTAAATAAAGTTGACATATTACTGATAATATCTTTGAAACATACCAACTCATAACTATTCCTGACTACGAAGCTTAACGTTGAAAACTTATTCATGAAACGGGGAACAAAAACGGTAATGCACATCTTACTATCATACCCTACACCAAATAAATTTGGTATATTGCTCATCATATCTGAGAAAGAAACTTTAAAATGGAAAATAAATGTGTTGAGCACTGACCCATTGAATAAAGTCAAGGTCAAGTAAACTATTTCGGACGTACTTGCATGCATTGCAATAAATATGTTGATCATACTACTCATAATGCAAGTGACAATCACGGGATACAAAACCATATACATTTTTAGATTAAAGCTTAAAAATGACACTGAATTGAAGGGTAATATTAGTATGTCTAAATGGAAACTTTAGAATTTATACATTGTATTTTGACCTATAGTGGTTTTTCTTTTACAAATTGTGACTTTTGTAAAGTTATCTCATTGGCACTTATACCACATCTTCTTATATATATTTTGTATATAAAATTTGATGTATCCCGTACCGTTCACCTTTAAACCTTTTACCTTAATCTAAAAACAAATACAGACAAAGGAAGCCACATGAGATAGTGTAAATCAATTTTGACTAAGCGATATATTTGTTGTTTTGACAAAATATCTAACAGAATATTAACTCTAACAACTGACCATGTACAGTTATATGTCACATATGACTTTGGTTAGCTGCTGACCAACGAGGAACACAATCGCAGATAGCAGATACAGGTAGACTGGGATACGCACTGCTTATATCAACAACCTTTTTGAACATCAAAACACACAGATAGATTGACATACATACCATAGAGAGGGAGCCAAGACCAGTTGAGACAAAAAACAGAAAAAGCAGGTTGTTTAAAAGAAATTTCTGTTTCTCTATTAGTTAATTTGTTTTAAAACTTGTTTTGAAACTTTGTTAACCTTTTTTCATAATAAACTGTAATTATATAATTACCTTGTATAATAAGACAGTTGAATAGAACCAGTATCGGTATCAAATACTGCATATCTAGCAAATAACTGAAAAATTAATTATAAACTATCAATACAGAATAAGAATCATGACGCGGTCTCTGAAAACAACATTTACGGAATCTTCTTCATGTTCCGAACACTACTTCACTTCAACACTTTTATTATAACCCGAAATATCAAATTATGAATATAAAATATGTATATCTGTTTTGCAATATTCCTTACTCAAAATGGTACTGTAAATATTTGATTTAGCATAAATAGGCTTTTTTACTAAAACCAAAATTGAAATACCTATACAATCACTGACCTAACACGGGTGCAAAGATTCAGTTTGTTTTGTTTTTTCTACGCGGATCAAGTCTATTTAATGTATTATATTTAACCTGATTATAATCTGAATCGTACCCATGCCATGTATACTGAAATAGCTATCAAAGGTTACATCACTTAGTTTCTATAATAAATTGGCAAACCATGCAGCAAAATAGTATTATCCATTTAATAATTATATTGTAACCTAACTGATGACCTTTATTGATAAAAGATTTGGCAAACAAGCAAAGTTAAATCGTAATTTTAATAATACATTTGAATAAAGATTGATTGTTTGACTATATTTATTTATACATATGCTTGATATGGCAAAATGAAACAATAAACGGGGATAAGTAAAAGAATAAGTTTAATAAGTAGAAAAAGTGTGTTCTTGTTGTTTTGTTCAAAAACATTCAGCATTTCACCTAAATATTTATAAAGAATGTTTTAGTGATAACAATCACATTCAAAATACATTCAATAGACTTTTTATTATGCATCATTGTCTGTATCTTAAAATATCTATTTTATTGTAGAAAAAAACGGACATTCTTGTTAAATATCAAAGATTGTCAATTTTCAATCAAATTTATAGGTTCCTCTTTTTCAGATAAAAACAAAACAATTTTAAGAGGTAGTTTATAAAGTTTTTAGCGAATTAGAAGAATGTTAAACGTGGCTATTGTATAAAAAACAGATTCTTTAATAGAAGAGCAAGTTGCTCAATGACGATGACAATGACAGTGTCGTGGTCGAGGAGCAGATAAATATATCAATTATTCGAACGGAACAACTTAAAAGACAGTTTTTAAGTCCGATTCTTTTTGTGTTCCTTTTGTCTACCTAAAGATGTTACAAGATTAGAATTTTAAGTATTGTGGTAGATATTTGTTGATGATGTGAACTCGCACAGAAATGATTGAATGATAATATTGATTAAATGCTGGAAAATGATGTCATTTGCAGCGTTTCTAATGTCTGATCTATGGCCGTACATACGTTTATTCAACCTTTTTTAGCTCACCTGGCCCACAGGGCCAAGTGAGCTTTTCTCATTACTTGGCGTCCGGCGTCCGTCGTCCGTCGTCCGTCGTCCGTCGTCGTCGTCGTCGTCGTCGTCCGTCGTTAGCTTTTACAAAAATCTTCTCCTCTGAAACTACTTGGCCAATTTTTACCAAACTTGGCCACAATCATTATTAGGGTATCTAGTTTAAAAATTGTGTCCGGTGACCCAGCCAACCAACCAAGATGGCCGCCATGGCTAAAATAGAACATAGGGGTAAAATGCAGTTTTTGGCTTATAACTCAAAAACCAAAGCATTTAGAGCAAATCTGACAGGGGTTAAATTGTTAATCAGGTCAAGATCTATCTGCCCTGAAATTTTTAGATGAATCGGACAACCCGTTGATAGGTTGCTGCCCCTGAATTGGTAATTATAAGGAAATTTTGCTGTTTTTGGTTATTATCTTGAATATTATCATAGATAGAGATAAACTGTAAGCAGCAATAATGTTCAGTTAAGTAAGATCTACAAATAAGTCAACAAGACCAAAATGGTCTGTTGACCCCTCTAGGAGTTATTGCCCTTTATAGTCAATTTTTAACCATTTTTCGTAAATCTTAGTCATCTTTTACAAAAATCTTCTTCTCTGAAACTACTGGGCCAAATTAAACCAAACTTGACCACAATCATCATTGGGGTATCTAGTTTAAAAATTGTGTCCGGTGACCTGGTCAACCAACCGAGATGGCCGTCATGGCTAAAAATCGAACATCGGGGTAAAATGCAGTTTTTGGCTTATCACTCAAAAACCAAAGCATTTAGAGCAAATCTGACATGGGGTAAAATTGTTTATCAGGTCAAGATCTATCTGCCCTGAAATTTTGAAATGAATTGGACAACCCGTTGATAGGTTGCTGCCCCTGAATTGGTAATTTTAAGGACATTTTGCTGTTTTTGGTTATTATCTTGAATTTTATTATTGATAGAGATAAACTGTAAACAGCAAAAATGTTCAGCAAAGTAAGATCTACAAATAAGTCAAAAGAACAAAATTGTCTGTTGATTTCTTTAGGAGTTATTGCCCTTTATAGTCAATTTTTAACCATTTTTCATAAATCTTAGTTATCTTTTACAAAAATCTTCTCCTCTGAAACTACTGGGCCAAATTAAACCAAACTTGGCCACAATCATCATTGGGGTATTTAGTTTAAAAATTGTGTCCCGTGATCTGGCCAACCAACCAAGATGGCCGCCATGGCTAAAAATAGAACATAAGGGTGAAATGTAGATTTTGGCTTATAACTCTGAAACCGCAGCCTTTAGAGCAAATCTGACAAGGGGTAAAATTGTTTATCAGGTGAAGATCTGAAATTTTCAGATGAATCTGACAACTCGTTGTTGGGTTGCTGCCCCTGAATTGGTAATTTTAAGGAAATTTTTCTGTTTTTGGTTATTATCTTGAATATTATTATAGATAGTGATAAACTGTAAACATCAATAATGTTAAGCAAAGTAAGATTTACAAATAAGTCAACATGATGGAAATGGTCAATTGACCCCTAAGGAGTTATTGTCCTTTATAGTCAATTTTTAACAATTTTCATAAAATTTGTAAATTTTAACTAACATTTTCCACTGAAACTACTAGGCCAAGTTCATTATAGATAGAGATAATTGTAAGTATCAAGAATGTTCAGTAAAGTAAGATGTACAAACACATCACCATTTCAACACACAATTTTGTCATGAATCCATCTGCTTCCTTTGTTTAATATTCACATAGACCAAGGTGAGCGACACAGGCTCTTTAGAGCCTCTAGTTATAGTGTGTGAAATTTTTATATTACAGTTATAATCCAAATATATATTTTAATAAAAAACCATATCCATATATCAATCTTCTTTTTCAATTTGTGTGATTAGATGGTATAGTAATATATGAACCTACAAATTGCAAAAAATTGAAAACAACAATTTAGAAATTTCATTGGTCTGACTGGCTTTCTAGGTTTATCTTCATCAATAATGCTAAGAGCCAATTATTTGAAAGCCAACAATGTTGAAGAACTGTAACAGTTGAAGAGGGTATCATCGAGGCCTTCGAGGGTATGATCAGCCTAGTAGTCCGTATTTCGGTACTGACATGATTTAACGAACCTTTCTAAAGTTGTCCATTTATAAATTTTAAAATTTTATAATTATTAAGAAACTAAGGTTTCAACTCCCTCAGGCAAAGTTGACAATTTATTTTACGTATTTTTGATATATGCTCTTTAACGGTTTTGGAACTTATACATCCTCTGATTTCAAATGTTTGGCTTCGAGCGTTCCTGATGAATGTAGATCAAGAAAAGGGCTTGGATGTATTAAATTATTCAACGTGTTGTTTTTTAATTTTTGAAGAGATATAAATCCAAAAAGGTTAAAAATAATAGTCAAATCAATCTAAGGTCTAGTTTGTATGAGGAAGTTTTTTTTGGCAAACGTAAATAATGCACTTTAAATACGGTACCTTATGAATGCTGTTTTCCAAGCCTTGATGTACCTTTAGAACAAGTTTTTGAAAGGTCTGTAGAACATGTAGAAGGACTTTGGTAATTTTTGTCCTTTTTCAGTATCTTAGTCAACCAACTTTGCAGAACCTAAATCTGTATTTTTTTATATTAAGTTTTTGTTCTAAGTGTGCATGAATAATCACATAATTACTTTAAATATCTGAATGTTATTTAAAATTTAGACAATGTCTCAGACTGTGGTAAATTGAGTTGAAATATTTTTTCTTGGACAATAGTAGTATTCATATTATGCATACAAAGATCAACACAGTATTAATGGACCTTGTAAAATTTAAGAGTGACATTGCATCTCATAGTATCTATGATTGCATTTGCATTTAAACACTTTAAAGGTGTTGACACTGTGATGCAGGTATACCACATGACTCAGTTATTTACTACTTTTCAATATTTTTGCGTTACTTTTATGCTATGGCAATGTATGTGTCTTTGTTTGAAGACATTTTGGTTGGCAGATAATAACTTGGGTATTAGTGTATGGGTCTCTATGAATTTTTAGCAAAAGGTTCCATACAACAATAAAAAGGTTGGAATTAATTTTGGGGGATATTGTCATTGATGTTAAGTAATGAAGGGCCAAAAAGGAGCCAAAAAAACAAGCATTTTTCTTATTTTAGGACAATAACTTTTGTATAAGTGTGTGTACTCTATGAAACTTTACCACAAGGTTCCATATCTCAAAAGGAAGATTGAAATTGATTTTGGGGTCATTGCCCAAATCATTTAGGAATAAGGGATAAAAAAACTAAGATTTTCTGGTTTCTGGATAATTACCTAAGTATAAATTGGCCAATTTCAATGGGGTTTAATTCAAAGTCTTGAATTTGTGTAGTTTTTGATATGCCAAATTTAACAGGTTATTAATAATTTGGATTTTTGGCCCACATTTTTAATTGGTCAATATTATGGTCAAAATTGTAAAAAGTTAATCTGTGTTTGATTTCATCAACTGATCAAACATTGAATGCTTAGTAATATCTGGTATGCTGAATCCAAGCATGTGTTAAGATTTTAAAATTTGGGCAGAGTATTCAATTTGGTCCAAAATTAAAGTTAGTATTATTTTATCATTAATTGAATTGATTATGTTCTTTGAAATGTCCCATTTAACATTTTTTTTTTATTTTGAACCCAGTTTTCAATTTGGTTAAAATCAGGGTCTAAAATAAAACTTTGTTTGATTTCAATAAAAGTTGAATATATGGGGTTCTTTAGTATGCTGAAGTTAGATTTTAGATTGTGGGTCCCGTTATCATATTGGTCAACAGGGTCCAAAGTTAAACTTTGATTGCTTAAAAAAAATAATTATTGGTGTTCATTGACGTGCACAATCATACATTGTTTTATTTTTTTTTTAATTCTGGACCTTTTTCAAACTGGTCCACATTAATTTCCAAAGTACCCAAATTAAACTTGAAGTTTGATTTAAAACAATATTTTGTATGCTGAATTTACATACAGTGTAGTTAAATTATTTTTTCACTGCTAAAGGAATATACCAGTGATTATGAGTAAAATAAAGGGAACCACAATTAACTCCCCCTAATAAAATGGTACCATATTACTAGTTCTGTCATAAGGAAAGGTCCAAGAGGAAGAAATACTCTGAAATTGTATTTCCACTAAATCAAATATTATAGTATTTGTTCTCACAGAATTATGAAAGGGTAGGAAATATTTGCTTCAAAAGGAACATGTAAAATGGCATTGTTTATACCAACATATGTGTCCGAGGTAACTTCTGTTAGGTGAAACACACATACGTTGGCAGTGGAATAGTATAAAAAGTAACCTTTCAGTAATCTCTTGATAGCAATGTTGCAACCAATAGTGCATAAAAGAGGATTTTAGATACAAATTTTATATTCATCCCAAAATTAATTCTAAATCACCTACATCAGTGTCCCAAACTTAGTACAATTCCTGTGACACAAGTTGTGATACGTTTGATAAACTAACTGAGGACAAGGATATGATCTTAGGTGGTCTGAGGACAAATAGGAAAAATCCTAGTACAAGGCCTGCTTCAATAAAATTTTAAAAGTGGATAAAATTTAAAAGAATCGTTTAATACTGTATATATTTGTACAATGTTGTAAGACGCAGATCGACGTCCTGTCTCTAATCGACGTCCAAATCTGACGTCACAATTAAATATCCTTCCAAATCAACGGATAATTTTATGTCTATCTAATCGACGTCCGTTTTTTGGCTTCTCTTATCAACGACTGTTTTGGATACAGAATATAAAATTGACCAGAACCGACAGCAGATGAAACCTTTAGACCTTTGAACAGATTATGTGTGACAAAAAGGATCTATTTAAAAAAAATGTGTTTTTTTTTTTGAAAGATTTATAACATACTAGACTATCATATGTGAATAGGTTGTGATATATTTTAGCTCACGTGGACCAAAGGGCCAATTGAGCTTTTCTCATCACTTGGCGTCCGGCGTTGTCCGGCGTCCGTCGTCCGTCGTCTGTAAACTTTTACAAAAATCTTCTTCTCTGAAACTATTCGGCCAAATTTAACCAAACATGGCCAAAATCATTATTAGGGTATCTAGTTTAAAAATTGTGTCCGGTGACCCGGCCAACCGACCAAAATGGCCGCCATGGCTAAAAATAGAACATAGGGGTAAAATGCAGTTTTTGGCTTATAACTCAAAAACCAAAGCATTTAAAGCAAATCTGACAATGGGTATAACTGTTTATCAGGTCAAGATCTTTCTGCCCTGAAATTTTCCGATGGATCGGACAACCCTTTGTTAGGTTGCTGCCCCTGAATTGGTAATTTTAAGGAAATTTTGCAGTTTTTTGTTATTAACTTGAATATTATTATAGATAGAGATAAACTGTAAACAGCATATTGTACAGCAAAGTAAGAACTAAAAATAAGTCAACATGACCAAAATGGTCAATTGACCCCCTAAGGAGTTTTTTGTTTTTCCTTTATCATTTTATAGTCAATTTTTAACAATTTTCATAAAATTTGTAAATTTTTAACATTTTCAACTGAAACTACTGGGCCAAGTTCATTATCGATAGAGATAATTGTAAGCAGCAAGAATGTTCAGTAAAGTAAGATGTACAAACATATCACCAAAACACAATTGAATCTATCTGCGTCCTTTGTTTGATATTCACATAGACCAAGGTGAGCGACACAGGCTCTTTAGAGCCTCTAGTTTTGTCTTGTTATTTTATATCTATATATTTTTGTAATCACAAGAGGGTATTAAATGTTTTCGTACTAAAGGATGATTAACCAATAGCGAAATGCACGCTATATCACTATGTTTGACGGATAGTTCCTAATCTAATAACAAAATCAAAAGCTCAAGCACATCAAATAAATGGAAAATATATGTTATGTTTCTAAGTTACAGTACTTGCAACCTTAGGCGTTACTGTTTGACGTGAACTTGACTGATCGGTGAATGATCGGTGACGGATGTTTGACTGATCGATGAGTGATCGGTGATCGGTGACCAATAGGATCCGTCAAATAAGTCAAATAACCTATGTGAGAGTTACCCTGACAACTGTCACCGATCGATCAGTCAATTAAATTTATGCACGGATCGGACGGATACGTATATATTTAAAATTCTTATGTAAACCGAACTCGACAGTGTTTACAAACGATGAACGCGGACCTCTACGAAGACACCTTAATTTACACGTTAATTTGTAATAAAATTAGTTGCAATAAAAAAGTGAAAATAGTATAACAGAATAATATGCTTAGAGCGTTAAATTGTTTGTGTTGATTAATAGTTTTGTATTAAATATTGTTAACATCAGAGACATATAATACATAATTGTATTATATGACTCTGTTAACATAAACTTATTCCTACGAAAATGGTTATTGACCGCCATTGGATTTTTGGACTTTTTATAGTTTCGAATAGGTTGTTTTTTCGTGAAATTAAAAGAATGTCAAAGAAATAATATCAAATTTTTCTTCGCATTGATTAGAATTACCAAAATCATTCTTCTTTTTATAAAAAAATGATACTATTTTATTTTAAATCAGTTATTTTTACCATCTTGAGACAAGTCTTCTAATCTTCTTCTTCTTCTGTTTGTATTGCCTTCCTTTAAGGAACACCAAGAATATCTTGTCATGAATGTTATTTACACTATCTACATATCTCCAATTCTCCTCACAGAATGTTTTATATATACACAAGCATACACGACCCACTTTTCCACTTTTATCAATTAATTTTTTAAAATCAAAAAAAAAAAAAATTATTTAAATTGTCTTTGGTGGAATTTTATATGGTTAATTTTAAATTTTAAAAGACTACATTGCCAATATCTCCAGCAATCAGATTTATAAGGTCACTGTTCATTTACATGTATCACTACCACATTGTTTATTGGGCACTTTTGCTGTCTTTTCTAGCAGTTTCAGTCTCATTAAATATAGTTGATGACATAACACACTTGATAACTTTGTAATAGCATTTTGTTGATCCACACTAAAATATTTGCTAAAATTTGTACAGTCTAAAATTAGCAGAAGAATCGCATCTTTGTTTCCAAATAGCTCGGACCACTTGCTTTCACCAATCACATTGATAACCTCTATTTTGAGACGGTTATAATATATTTGTCTAGTTGAAAATAAGGCAGGACAATCAAGAATGATGTGCATTAGATCTTCGGAATATATTGTGCACAGTTTACAAATCTGATCTGAATGTTCTATGTTGTACTTGTGTTTGATAACTTGTGTCATAAATGTTCCAGTAAGCATTCTGGCTTTTGTAATGCCCATTTTAACCTCAGATACCATAGAACGCAACGATTTCCATATTATATGGGGCTTTCCAACAGCCAAATCTTTTGTATTGATATATTTCAGAGTTGATTTTTTGACCGACTCAGCCACTAATATATTAGTCCATGTTTTCTGGATTGCACTTTTACATTGATGTTTGAACGCTAATTTTGAAGGTTGTTCTGCCATTAGAGTATAAATTTTCGGCAACTTGTACTGTTCAAGAATATCCTGTATTCGACCAAAAAAGCTTTCTTGATTTTCACCGTTTACAGCCAATTGTCTCATCATGAGGTTCTTCAGAGTAGAGTTATTACAGGAGATAATGTTATATAGAAGGCTTAAGTGTCTTTTATGCAACTCTGCCTCTACAGGTAATGCACCAAGTAATAAGTAAACTATTTCTGTTGCTGTACGTGTCGGCAATGATTGGAATCGACGTAAATTTGAAATATGAAATTTCCTTAAAATGTCTATTTGTGATTTGTTCAGTGGCAACACTTCTAACCCAAACAGAAGCTTTGGCAGTATGTAAGACTGATATATTTTGTAGGCAACGATGGGATTGATTCCATTAGAGCCATGTAGTCCTGTGCTAATCAATGCATACATAGTCCTCCTTGCTAGACTAATACGATCCTCTAAATTCAGATTATTTTCTTTAAGCTCAGATCTAAGAATTCCCAAATGCACAGTTTGATTGGATGGCGAAATATCAGAGTCACCAAGTTTCCAAGATAATGTAGACTTAATACTGTTTGATTTACTAAAAACCACTGCTGTGGTCTTTTTGGGGTGAATTGAAACTCTGTCTTGCACAGCATGTCTATGTAAGGTTGATAACATACATTGTAGTTCGTTTAGATTTGAGGACAAGAGAGCGATATCGTCCGCACATGTAGGACATCCCAGATAAACATTGCCCATCCTGAAACCTAGTCTTGTTTCCTGTAATTCCATCAGTAAATTGTTGTTATAAATTTTATACAGTAATGGAGACAAAATGCCACCTTGTCTCACTCCCTGTTAATAATACGATAATTTGTGATTTGTAAACTATTTCTGTTGCTGTACGTGTCGGCAATGATTGGAATCGACGTAAATTTGAAATATGAAATTTCCTTAAAATGTCTATTTGTGATTTGTTCAGTGGCAACACTTCTAACCCAAACAGAAGCTTTGGCAGTATGTAAGACTGATATATTTTGTAGGCAACGATGGGATTGATTCCATTAGAGCCATGTAGTCCTGTGCTAATCAATGCATACATAGTCCTCCTTGCTAGACTAATACGATCCTCTAAATTCAGATTATTTTCTTTAAGCTCAGATCTAAGAATTCCCAAATGCACAGTTTGATTGGATGGCGAAATATCAGAGTCACCAAGTTTCCAAGATAATGTAGAGTTAATACTGTTTGATTTACTAAAAACCACTGCTTTGGTCTTTTTTGGGGTGAATTGAAACTCTGTCTTGCACAGCATGTCTATGTAAGGTTGATAACATACATTGTAGTTCGTTTGGATTTGAGGACAAGAGAGCGATATCGTCCGCACATGTAGGACATCCCAGATAAACATTGCCCATCCTGAAACCTAGTCTTGTTTCCTGTAATTCCATCAGTAAATTGTTGTTATAAATTTTATACAGTAATGGAGACAAAATGCCACCTTGTCTCACTCCCTGTAGTATATTAAATTTCGGACTTATTGCACCGGCCCATCTGACTTTTGAGGTCATACCATCATATAGATCTCTAACGATTGTCCAAATTTTAGGGTGGACACCTATTTCATACCACTTATCCAAAACAATTACATGGCTGACAACATCAAACGCTTTCATACTATCAACAGTGATGAGACATAATGGAATTAATGGTGTAAGTTTGCTCTCACATTTTGCTTCGGAGACTATTAGTGCTGCTAAGATCATGGAAACTCCTTTCGTGAAACCAAATTGAAGTGGACTCTGTTTGTTATCAAAATATTTTTCAATTTTTGGTAATAACACACATTCAAAAAGTTTGGTAAAGACCGGCGTTACAGTTATACCTCTATAATTATCCAGAATCGAAGGATCTTTCAGTTTTTTCAAAATTGGTGTAAGTATTCCAGACTTTAATATTTCTGGAAAGCTGCCGAAGCTTAAAATAGAATTAAATGTTGTTGTGATACTTGGTAACAAAATGTCCCCAGAGGCTTTCAATTGTTCTGAACATATCTCAAATTCATCAGTAGCTTTACCAGTATGTAAATGTTTTATGCCATTTTGAATTTCCATTTCTGTAAATGGTTCCAGCGGGTCATCAGCGCTATTACAAAATTCAGTAATGAGTTTATGACGGATAGTGCAGAGCTCAAGATATTTTTCATCATACCCATTGTCCTTTGGGATTGCTAAATCTTCAAAATATTTCAGAAAACATTTTCTCTGTTCGTCTGGGTCATTCACTTCAGTGTTGCCCTCTTGTAAATAAGGTGTTTTAACAACTGACTTTCCTCTGTTCCTTCGAATTAAGCGGTGGAACAATTCAGTGGTAGGATTTTCCATAATTTGATTATAGAGATCTTGCCTGTCTGTATACTTTTCCAAACGGAATTGACGACGAAGCTCTCTTTGAGCAGTATTTTTTTGTTGTTTAAGTGGGACCTCTGGCTTTCCTTTTTCGCACCACTCTCTGTACAATTTGTGACAGTTAGTTATCAACATTCTCGCTGCTGGTGAGGCCTTCCACTTTGGGCCTTTAAGATAGATAATCTTCATTGGCGTTGATGCTTTTGTGGCTTTTTGCAAGATTGACATTAATATTTCAATAGTTGGATCTGAGCTTATTTTGCTATAATTGTTTTCGAGTTCAAGACGAAGAGTGTTCTGCCAAGTATGAATATCCATTTTCTCCCATTGATATTTCCAAATTGCTGAAGACTGTTGGCTCGGTCTTTGAATTGAGGCAAAGCTTATGTTAATGACAGCAGACACAATGGTATGGCTAGAGAGATTTGTGGCATGCTTTTCATGAATAATGTAGTCCTGTATCAGATCTTTGTGTGAAGACAAGATGTAATCAATTTGTGAGGATCCAGCCCCTGAGTGTTGCATAAATGTGTGTTTTGTTGCTCCTGACACAATAAGTTTGTGGTCTCTAACAAACGAATGGATGCACACGTCATGTTTATTACCAGCCCTAGGCTTTAGAAGTGTTCCGTTCAGGTCACCGGCTATTACAATTCGATGGGTATCACTATAGTTGTTTATTATAAAATCTAAAATATCGAGACATTCTCCGTATTCCACAACAGAGTTGACCGACGCATTGTTCGTTGGGAGGTATACGCAAATAAGACATATCTTTGGATCTGAGTTGATTAAAATGCCAATGATTCTTTCATTTCCTTCATCAATTTTAGTGACTGAATCAGAATTGAGATATAATGAGAATTAAAATACTTAAACTTTTATTTTTGTGGAATAAGAATGCAGTTATTGATTTATTTTGATACAAATTATTAACCGTCATATGATTTGAGTACTTTTTGTACATCAAGATTGGCTGTTCTTCATAAAATATGCTTACTTTAAGGAAAAAGATACTAAATTTTTGTACGCGTTGCCTAAAATGCAAATATTTCTTCATTTTACTGTAAATTATTGACCGCCATTAAATTTTTGTACTTTTTATAGTTTAGAATAGTTTTTTTTCATAAAATTAAAAGAATATCAGAAAAATCATACTAAAATTTTGTTCACATTGTTTAAAATAACCAAAATTATTCTTCTTTTTATTAAAAATGATACTAATTTATTTGAAATCAGTTATTTTACCATCTTGAGACAAGTCTGCTGATTAGAATTGAGATATAATGAGACTTAAAATACTTAAACTTTTATTTTTGTGGAATAAGAATGCAGTTATTGCTTTATTATGATATAAATTATTAACCACCATATGATTTCATTACTTTTTGTTCATCAGAATTAGTTGTTCTTCATAAATTATGTTTACTTTAAGGAAAAATATATTATTTTTTTGTACGCGTTGCCAAAAATGCAAATATTTCTTCTCATATTGGAAAATATTGTAATTTGTAAATTTTGTTATAAATGATTTTCATATGTTTTTTGTAGAAAATGTGAATTATTCAAGAATAAATCTGCCTAAAATTATTTCTTTCTTTTTCAGGAATATATTAATGTTTACCACCATTGGATTTTTGTACTTTTTATTGTTTAGGAGTAGTTATTTTTTTATTAAGATAAAAAAGACTATCAAAAAAAAAAATGTAATGTTGTTTGCATTGTTTAAAATTATTCATATTTCTTGTTAAAAAAACAGCATTTATTTTTGTAATTTGTTATTTTAAAGACTTCGATTGTGACGAGAATATAGAAAGTCCATGATTATGATAAGTGTTTTTTTAAAGAATTTTATGATGATAAGGATACAAAAACTTTAAATATTGAAAAAAATAGACTACATTTTTCAATAACTGATCCTTTCATTTTGTTTTTCTCGAGTATGTTTGGAAAATAATAAAATCAATTTCGCGATGTAGACACTCGCCGGGTTTGAAAATATATAACCTAAATAAAACGAAAAAGACCATTCTTTAATGATGATATTTTAATTTAGGTTTTATCTGTACATTTCTTTTCATTTCAATTCATAAAACTTTGCTAAATAATTAATAAATAAAATGTATAATTGAACGTTCGATTTTCACGAGTCGCCATTTTAATTAAATTAAACGAAACTAAGATTCCGTAATTTGTATTAGTTCATCATGTGACGTATTAAAGTTCAATCCGTCATCAAGGTCGATCGGTACTATCCGTCCGATCAGTCCGATCAGTCAATTACTTTTACTATAAGTCTGACGGATTGCTGACGTGAGTTTGACGCGAACTTGACTGATCGGTGACTGATCGATGACCGCTGATTGATCGCTGAAATAGTAACGCCTAAGGTTGCAAGTACTGTAGTACAGGCATTTCAAGAACTTAATGCATAATTAAAAAAGAACTATGTCAATTTGTAGATATAACTCTAAATGTTATTGATCTCTTGAACATAAACCTCCGATGAATTTACGACAGGATACTAGGACACCACAAACAAATGGGAACTGTGCGTCACACGAATATATTAACGCCACAAAAATGACGGGCTTTTTTTCATGCAGTTTGTATTATCACATGTAAATTTCTTATATATGGTTTTGTAACATTCCAATGTGTATGTCATAGCTTTACAATCTGTTTAATAAGGAATAGTTTTCAACAATCCTACACCAAATTAATTAATATCACGAATTGGTTGATCCATACGATGTGTCTTTGTCCAAACTAACTAAGGACATTTTTACCGCGTATTAAATTGTAGTTTGTCATTACGTCGCCTTTCAATTACCGAACGTGACTTAGTCCCGATAGCGAGTGTTTGGCTAAGAGTATTGTAATAATTGTTTTTGTCAAATGTCTTATCGTTTGTAGTTGTTAATCTTTTTTTTTTTTTAGGAAATTGTTCATTAGAAGGCAGCTTTTCTGTTATTTAAAAATTTATTTGCATAGGAATAAAACATCATAGTTCTCCTCTTATATTCAATGTGTTTCCCTCAGGTTTAGCTTGTAACCCGGATTGTTTTAGGGGTTTTTTCTCAATCGATTTATGAGTTTCGGACAGCGTTATACTACTGTTGCCTTTTTTATACATACATGTATGTGATAGTATATGCCCTGAGTGTATGCTATTGTGTTCTTTTGTTTAAATTGTCCATATGGCATAGTGTTTTCTTTTATACTTATTTTTTCCGAGAGCTTGCTTAAAATCAAGTTTCAAAGCACTACTTTCATTGGAAAATAGCTGTTTCAACATAGCAGTTGCTTTTAGAGGTAAAACTTAGTAAGTTTTTCATGTTTTTGAACTACCGCTTTTTGATATGACCCTATTTCGGTATTTTTGTTTAACTTTTGTTAATCTAACAACCGTACCCATAGCAAAACGTGCCTTATCCTGATGTACGATTAGAATTTGTTTGTGGCATCACTTCCATGAAGATGTGCATTACAGCACTACTAGTGCCCATTCAGATTCCTATTTGTTGGTAAGCTGTTGGAATGTTAATGTTGAGCGTAAGGTGGCTGGACAGTCTATTTTTCATATGACAACATGCTGTTTAAATTTCTAACTTCTTATATACATCGGAAGCAATGTCATACACTAGTATTGATTTTCCTTGTCAGCTTATAGCAAGGACTTGTTTACCTCTGGGGAACCTTATGAAATTGTTCCAAATCTACTGCTTAAAAGAAATTACCTCATTTACTAGTTCAATCATATGACCAGTCATTTGGTTAAGAAAAACAGATATTGTTATATAAGGTATTTAGAGGAATTATGCATATATAGCATCGAAAGTTCGAATGAATCCTGACGGGGTGCTCGGTGGCCAAGTGGTATAAGTAATTACTAAGGTAATCAATAGCCAGTCAACACTAAGGTTGTGAGTTTGAACCCGCTCGGGATGGTGCTCTCGCGACTCCAACCTTAGTTGACTAAGATTGTCATTTTCCTTTCGAAGGTCGTTGATTTTTCAGGACACTACAGCTTCATCTGCCAAAAATAATTGGATGCTTTGTCCTTGTATGGATGTGGTCATTTTTTTTCCGTATAGCTCTTCAACTGTTTCGATTCAAATATTTGACATTGATCGTTCCAGATGAAGGTAGTTCTAGAAACAGCATTTCAGACGCATGAAATGTGTTGTTTTTCAATTTTTTTTTACGCTGATTATTTGATTTTTGAAGTTTCCTCAAATGGCAAATGTAAGTCCTCATTGACTTTATAATATTTGATGATTTGATTTCGGTCAATTAGAATATGCTTTAGCAAGATTGAAAATGAGACAAAAACAAAACAGATACCAAACGACATGGGTGAAAGCAGCTGTTTGAATAAATCATTACAATCTGTCAACACCTGTATCTTGGCATTTCACAAATTCATGTTTTTCATTGACTGTTTAGGACGTCTTTACCCTAATTTTATCCATTGGATGTTGGAAGTGTAAGGATCGATAATTTATTTTTAGATGCATGATTTTTTTTAAACGTTGTGCCTTTGGACTAGCTGTCATGCAGTTACTGCGAGTACTCTCAGATCTGTAGGAAGTGTCCTTTAGTTGTTAGGATGTACAAGTACCCTGCCACGTCTACTTATATTTGTAGTATTTTTTTTGTCCATCTGATGAGATAAGCCATTTTCAACTGATTTTTATAGTTCATTCTTATGTTATACTGTTACATCACTGTCTCAGTTAAGGGGAGGGTTGGTGTACCGCTAACATGTTTAACCCCGCCACATTCTGTATGTATGTGCATGTGTTAAGTCGGGAGCCTGTGATTCAGTGGTTGTCGTTTGTTCATGTGTTACATATTTGTTTTTCGTTCTTTTTTTGTACATAAATTATGCAGTTAGTTTTCTCGATTGAATGTCATGTCGGGGCTATTATAACTGACTATGTGGTATGGGCTTTGCTCATTCTTGAAGGCCGTACGATGAAGCATAGTTGTTAATTTCTGTATCATTTGGTCTCTTGTGGACAGCTGTGTCCTTGGCAATCATACCACATTTTTTTATATATATTTGCATAGTTTGTTTTATTGCAACCGGACAAACGGTTAACAGATATATTGATATTCATTTGCATTAGGTCAATTTCTATCCGACGCAGCGCATATTACGTTTAATTTTACCTTTTCATTTGGTATTTCATAGATCAATCTAAAAAAAAACAGTTCTATGACATATGATATACATGTTTGTCATTCGTAATTACAAAATGGAAAATAACACGTTTAATAATTTCATAATTTCGAAGTGCTTTTCTGGATTTACCTTCTTCAGAGACGCTCAAAACCAAACATTGAAATCCGACGATGTATAAGTACCGAACCCGTTGAAGAGCTAGCTCCTATGGCTCGATACCACGTTTCGGGGAGAAAATTTCAGGAACTGAATTTTCGGCTCTCCCTTGACACCATTTGAGAGTATTTCCGTCGGAAGGGGACGATAAATGGCTAACCCGTGTTCAGAGAGAGTTATATATCTTGCACTTTAAAACACCTTTTGAGATTTCGAAAAATAAAAGAGAAGGCTTATCGCGCTACAAGGGAGCACTCTAACCGGCAAACTCGAGAGGGATTAACGTATGCTGCAAAAAATTGTTTCCCAATCAACTTTTAATAAATTTGTTTCAACCAGCTATATCCTAGTTTCTACCGTTATGTTTGAGTTGATGAAAAAACATACATTCAGTCATAAGATAACTTATTACGTCTTTGGTTATTCAAAAAAGAGAAGGGATTTCAGCAGTGGGTCATTAAAACTGTAAATACATTTACGTCTTGCTAAGGCTTATCTGGCAGTGCGTTTTTTTTTTTTTTGTTTTTTTTTATGCTTTTGGCTCTCTTGCAGGTTGTTTGTATCATTTTAAAATATTAGCCAAAATTGTTATGAGAGAATACAGGCAATGGCTTAGCTGATGCTCTTCATTTTAAAAATTAACTTACGATTCATAAGGGTACCACTGGTGCGGGTTGACGCAGGGATGCACATTTCTCAATTCCTAAATATTTTGTAACTGTTTTTCCTGATTCCAGTTTTTTTACTCCTTTATCAATATTTATTCAACTTATTTACCCTATAATCTCCATGCCAAAAGCGTATCATCCTTTTACTGAAATTATAGTCAATATTTTAATACATCTTTCATGAACAAAAGTAATATTACAAAAATACAGAACTCCGAAAAGATTTCCAAACGGAAAGTCCGTAATTAAATGCCAAATCAAATGCTCAAATCAAACGAATGTAGAACAACTATCATATTCCTGACTTGGTATAGGTATATTCTTATGTTGATGATGGTGGATAAATTACAGAACACAATACGACTGAGTCTATACTAAGCAATGCAATGCAGTACAGCAGACTGTCATATGATTGCGTTCCGACAGAACCTGATTATCACAAATATGGCGAAAGTTTTTAACGGTTATTTTGATTAGCGTCGGTCCACTGTCTGGTCATTGTCTGATGTCTGGCGAATCGCATTTTGCAAAATGGGGATGTTGTCAGGACATAATTGGTCGTTTTTACCCTGGGAAATATACAAATCGGATTATAATCGGATTTAGAACCTGATAATCCGGACGAATGCGAAAAGAAACAGCTGAATTCTAACGCTTCCTGAATAAAATTTGATTGTTGTCGTGATAAAAAAGATGTTTTTACATATCTCAATAAACGTTTGAATTTCCAGTCACGACGCATAGGATCTCATTTAGAGTTTTTATATATTTCCATCGTGAATAGTTCTTTCAAGGTCGGCAGTAAAATGGTGAATGTGTGACCCCAGCTTAAGTATTGGTCAGTTACTTGTAAAACATATTTCATATAAAACAATACGATTTCTTAAGTATTATTGTAGGTGTTGAATGTCAAATTAAAAAGAAATGGTATCAAATAAAGAGGAATTATTGCATTTAAATTGTTTATTTAGATTCAATGGTGATATGGATCAAAGTTTTTTTTTATGAGGATTTAGTCTCAAGTCAAAACGTTTGTTCAATATTTCAAACAAAGTGTGTAATATTTTTTTTTATAAAACTCGAATGATCACTTAAGGTCAAGGAACAGTAAATGGGCTATGTCGCAGATTTTGCTCAAATTGTGCATACCATCTTGGCTCGGTGAACTACAACTGACAATCGAAAAAATAATGTATTTATCTCTTTTATTATCTGAAATATTGCAGATTGATTTCTTTCAATATGGGTGAATATTTGTATAGAAAGCACATACAATCGACGAAAAAACATACAAAATTTGCCTTAAAATCGCCAAATCTTTTATTCTACTCCATAGATTTTTCTTTAAAAACTGTATGTTGTTGACACATAAAATTCCGTTATAATGATGCAAAATAAAGATAGGGTCACCGACTTCGTTTGTTGTCTAAATATCATTTTGTCACCTTGTTGGTAGTGAAAAACGTCAAAAATCAACGTTTTACGGCCTGCCACATGGCGACGTTACGATAATTTCGACATTTTAAAGGATTTTTTCACAAAGAACACAACATTGACTGATGTGTACCGAAAAAACGAAGTCGGTGACCCTATCTTTATTTTACATCATTATAACGGTAATTTATGTATCAACAACATATAGTTTTTTAAGAAAAATCTATGGAGTAGAATAAGAGATTTGGCGATTTTAAGTCAAATTTTAGAAGGTTTTATGCCGATTTTATGTGCTTTCTATACAAATGCTCACCAATTTTGTAATAATTCAATCAGTAATATTTAAAATGATAAATGAGATAAATGCATTATTTTTTCGATTTTTATTTGGAGTTCATCGAGCCAGAGTTGTATGCAAAATTTTACTTAAATCTGTGACATAGCCCATTTACTGTAACTTGACCTTAAACGCATTTTATGACATTACCCCTAAATAAATCAATATGATTTTTTGCAACATTGTTATGATCATACTATGTTTCCGTATTTTATTTGTAAAAAGTAATTTGACGCGATAAGAAGGCGAATGTTATGTTATAGTATTAATGTATGGACTTTTCATATTGGCCCTGTACCATGCCCGAGGTTTTAATAATGGGCAAGGATGGTTGTAATGGCCCTGAGGCAACGCCGAGAGCCATTACAACTGTCCGAGGCCATTATTCATATTTATATCAAGGGCATGTTACAGGGCCAATATGCAAAAGTCCATATATTGATACTTGTATTAACCAACTAATGCAACTTTATTCAAGAACAGTCTTTGAGTCTCGGATCCAAAATTATACAGCTAACCACAATTCTAATGCAACAACGTTTGTAACGTTCATTTTGATTGGATAGCGTCACTTTCTTACATGGCATCAATTGACAATTGATGCTATGGGACGTACGCGCAAGCGCAGACGGCATATAACAGATTTTAAATACATGTTTTAACGTTGTTTGCTGTCAGTTTCATTAGAATGGAGATAACAATATTGTATTTTAAGCTCCGACGGCATCAATTTGGGATTTGATGGTCGCAAATACCCGTTTACTGTCTCCGCTAACGCGTCGCCAGTAAACTTAATTTGCGACTATCAAATCAAATCAAAAGCTATTCTTAATCTTTGTCTTGAGTAGTCTGCATTCTGAGGTGGCAGGTACCAGAACATGTGTCCCACTCAGAAATTTTGTTACAGTTAAGCATTGAGGTATATATGATTGCACCATGTGGACTAAAAAAATAAATGGATGTAAATTCTAGGCAAGTGTACTGCACAAGTAAGTAGTTGCATATACAGGTTGGGGTTTTCCTTCACAAATGGCTCCAATCAGATGTCAAACTTGTTGTCTCCTCACTTGACGGCATCCAAAGTGGGGAAAATTATCATTTTTTTGTAAACAAAAGGATAGGTTCGGACAAGGCTCTAATCCACTAAATATCCTTTATCTCTTGAATTTTGCCTAAAATTCTTGTCGGTTTTTAGCAGGATTCTGCAGGTGAGCATTATATTGGTATCAGAGCATCACATTTTTTGCCTTATTTGCAATAAATTTATAATTTTTTACATCTCCATGCTGGACAGACACCAACATTTAAAGGTTTTCTATATATTTACATAAGCACGCACACATCTTAGTTCCTTGAAACCATACATTTTATTTGTATATAAGCTTGAATTCATTTTCAAGAAAATAAAATCCTAAATCCATGAAATTCTAAAGATTTATTGTAAATAACTGGTTTCTGCCACCTGAGGATTGAACAACGGAAATGAAACAGTGATAATAATCGAATGTCGTACTCGAAAAAGGCTGTGAAATATTTCCGTTTCAAGTCAAGTCGTTCCAAAACACTGAACATCATTTAATCGTGTTTTTATGATATTAAGTTAAAAAAAAAAAAAACACTTATTTAAAGAAATAAACGACGTTTTGATTTAATCGATGTCCCATCTTGCATGACTGTGATTTCGTAATGCACGGGTGTGATTTCGTAATGCATGACTGATATTTCGTAATGACTGGCTGTAGCAATTTCTCCGTTCATAATGACCAGTTGTCGGAATTTTCCTTTTATAAAGCATGGGCATCTCTATACATATTGTAGTAAGTTGGTTAATAAATAAAAATATAAAATGTATTGACGTTGGAAGCACATATTTTATAGTGTTTTAAATACCAATACTAACGTAATTGTTTACATAGACAGAGATGACATGTCTAATTCTGAATTTATATTATTTCACAAATTAATAAAGTATACTTAATAGCTCATTTTGCAGGTGGTTTTTTTATCTGTAGTCTAATCAAAGGTGGCAAAATGCTCCTAAAAACAATGCTTTAAAAATGAATATCTGGCTAGGTTTACAGACTAGAAAATAATGGAGAAGAAATTAAAACAAATGTCTGAAAAAAATAATACAGAAAATATGACACCCTCATACAGACGTTGATACTCCATAAATCCTAAGTGTAAATCCTATACTACTGTTGCCTTTATTTGCATCTAAATGACTTTAATATTAAATTAGGTTTCATACATCTGAAAACTGATGAATTTAGTTTAAATGATTGTTCATTAGAGTTGAAACTGGAAGAGTTCATGTTATGTTCATCAATAATACAAAATGTATAAAAGGTTTCATTTGCCAGATTTGACAATACAGCGATTTTTTAGAATATGAAGTTCACGCATTCTTTCGAAGTTAATAAACGTTTACACAAATAGTTTATTCATACTTTTTAAAAAGTATTTTTTATGACAAAACATTGACAAATATTGTATACAACTCTCTCTATCAAAGCTACAAATATAAATTTTAAGTCATATAGCATATATATAGAATAACCATACATTGTCTCGAAATATCAATGTTATTTGTACAAGGCTTAGAAACAGGTAGAAAGCGAGGCTGTGCCGAGCATTTCTACCTGTTTCGAGCCGAGTACAAATAACAGATTGATATTTTGAGACAATGTATGGTTATTCTTTATATACTGCAACTCTTATAACTGTTCAAAATGAAGTATTTAGGGTAAAAAACGTCATTCTTTTATTGTGAGCGGACAACGTAAAATTGTCGCGAACCTGTATGTTTTATTGACGTCATAAATAAAACTCTACGGAAACGCATTGTCAACGTCATAAACAAGGTGATATACGGTCAGTGGCTGTATATCACAAATAAATATACAGTCAATGCAATTTGACTGCTCAAATAGCACAGCTGCAGTATATAGGGTGTTATCACTCCAATTTATTGAGTCAGTCGTGACAAAACCATCCAGAATTATGGATCATCAATGAATTTAACGTAACTGTAGCCACTGGCTACAAAAATCATAACCCGAACCATACAGTTTTATTTTCAGTCAGCCCAATGATGTATTAATGACATGTTTAACGCTCATATCTGCTAAATGTAGAAAAAAAATAGACAACGTATGATCTGTAATTAGATAATTAAATAATAATTCATGAAAAACAAATATTTGTTGGAAATATACACATGACCGGGCCGTGATGTTCGAGTTCTATCCTCGGTTCTATCCTGATCGTTAGCGAGGAATAAAATCAATGAATATCACGGCCCAGGCAATGTGTTAATTTACAACAAATGTATGGCTTCCGTGAATTATTTGATTATATTAGGACAACATGGACAACTAAGGTCAATAAAAACTTAAGCGAGAGTAGGTATGTTGTGTGTGTGGCTATTCTTACTCCCTGTTAGATAAAGCTCAAACATTCTAATAAATATGTAAACTGCATCAATTATTTCGCAAATTACCGCAAATATGTTCCGTTACATGTTGATATACGTAGGAGGTATTTTGTAACATCCATTATTATGTATCTCTGAATCCACGCTAAGTATAGATATATCGAATATTTTATCATTGTGTTGTTTACAAAGCGAAAGAAGCACGTCACATTAAAATACACAATATACGTATAGTAATTTTACAAGTGAAGCGAAGCGAAGTCCATTTGCAAACAGAACGAATTTCAGATTTAACATTTGTACATCAATAGTTATCGTTCTTTATCAAACGAAACGAAAGTGGAAAATTGTAATAAACTCGGAAATAAAAGCAGTTCATGAATCAAATTCAAAACTGTTATCGGAACAACCAAGAAGGTCAGTAGTCTTTTCTGGGTTTTTTTTTCATCACGAATGTATCACACAGTTCTAAATGTACTATATGATCCTAAACAGGTCGAGAACTCTAGATTTCTGACGTCAGAATATATTTGCATAGTAATTTCCAAAACACAAGGCTAATATGGCCTTGAAAAACCGACCAATCGAGTCAATGAACTACAATGCATTGTGGGCTACTACGAGTAAACTACTACTTAAAACACGTGGAATTAGTGGGAAAACAGTCAATTAATATATATTGTCTGGGACTCTCATTACTCAAGTTTTTATTCTGCAAATATATTTAATGTAAAATATATAACGTAATCTTCAATTTGCATGCTCAGATTAAAAAAATATTGTTTATTGGCTTCACGATTCGACTTTCTTTTTCGCCTTGCAAAAGTAGTTGAACCGGTTTTGTGCATTGTTATAAATTGAACCTGCATTAATTTCACGACATGACACAGTGAAATATCCAATGGAGTGACCACTGTCCAGTAAGAAAATCATTAGAGCTCTTTTAAACCTGTATAATGTCATTGCAAAATCATTTCTGCCTAGAAAAACACGAAACTTTCATTGAAACACTTCTTTCTGTACTGAATGTGTATTTTTTTTTTATCAGGACCTGAACTAATAGTAAGAACATCATAATATTCAGTATGCTAAAAAGAAGTGTTATAAAAGCGGCAGGGGCGGGTCCAGCCATTTTAAAAAGGGGGTCCTAACCCTGGACAAAAGGGGAGGGGTTCCAACTACATGTCCCCATCCAATTGCACTGATCGTCCAAAAAAAGGGGGTCCATCCCTGGAACCCCGCCCCCTGGATCCGCCACTGAGCGGGTACGGTATATAGCTCAATACATTTTTTATAGTTTAAATTCATCCATCGATAATATCCGTTTGTTGCTAATTTTATCACAAAATATACCTCAGAGGGTTTTTTATCGTTCGGCTGCTGTCCTGTTGACATATGTAAAATATCTCCAATATTAAAAGTCTCTGGATCATAGTGGGTGCCATATTACCTATTATTTTTTTTTCTAAAACGTGCTTTGTATATAGAAATAAGAAGATGAGGTATAAGTGCCAAATGAGACATCTTTCCAACAAAGACATAATTTAGTAAAGTAAGCAGTCATAGGTGCAATGCTGAAAAGTAAGCTATTAATGACCCTAAAATTACTTGTGTAAAACAATCCAAACAAACAAAAAAACAAACAAAAAAAACCGGCCCAATTAAATATATAAAAGGACAAGAAATCTATCCCATCAAAAAAAAAAAATATATTGTATAGGAGCCTGTATTTCAGTGGTTGTCGTTTGTTTATGTGTTACATATTTGTTTTTCGTTCATTTTTTTTTATATAATTAAGGCCGTTAGTTTTCTTGTTTGAATTGTTTTACATTGTCATATCGGGGACTTTTATAGCTGACTATGCGGGATGGGCTTTGCTCATTGTTGAAGGCCGTACGGTGATATATAAATGTTAATTTCTGTGTCATCTTGGTCTCTTGTGGACAGCTGTCTCATTGGCAATCATACCACATCTCCTTTTTTTTTATTATAGATCCAACGCTGCAATTTTCACAAAACATATATAAATTTCCATCTTGTCGCACATACATATTGATAAAATTGTTACAGCTTATTTTTTATGCATGTGGAGCAAAACTTTGGTTAGCTTGCTTGCTTGTTTGTATATTGTACAAAATATAAAATATACAAGTTAAACTATGCCTATATATATATATATTGTTTAAAGATGTCAATCTTATTTTCAAAGCTTGTATGAACAACTATACAAACAAAGCAAGCAAGCCAACCAAAGTTTTACTTTGCAGGTTTAAGAAATCAGCTGTAATGATTTTATTCAATTTGGCAAATGTCCGAGCCCGTTAAAAAACGAACAAACTGAAACCACAGTTGCTGACTTCACTACCTTAAAAAAAAAGGGAACAGTTTGGAAGTCCCATATACTGAAATGTGACCAACAAAATTACTTATAAATTTTGTTAACACTGCCATGTATGTAAATATTTCTTCGCCTTTTTTACGAACACAAAATTCAAGGATCCCACATTTGCCTTTAATTATCTATACGAACATTGCTGTACTCTTGAATATAAGCACCGGCTGTTATCGACGGCTTACTTTACACCAGTAAGTTTGTCTCATGGGTAATTTTGTTTTTTCGATGTTGTTTTATTGCTTCTGGTGGAAAAATACATGAAATCTCTGTATATCGGGTAATTCAAACCATTTTTTCTTCACATAGAAACAACTCTTCGTTAATCTGAGCATGGAAGTAATACTTTATATCACGAACTATAAATGAGGATACACAAAATGAAAAACTAAGCGAAATTGTGAATCCCGCATTGCACGAAAAAATGTGTTGTATTTCAGTAAATAACACGTGTTCTTGGTTGATTGTAAACACGTAGTAGTCCATCATGCATTGTGACTCGTTTAGTGGATTGGTCAAAAACCTAGGTAAAAATAAATTGCGTCACATGTAAATAAACAATTACATGTGCGAGAACATAAGTATGCTAATTTATGCATTTCCATATAAGGTAGTGGTCCCGACCTACTAAATATTATGCAAGTAAGGTGGCGACCTTTTTGAACATATTGTAACGTGATCGAGGGGAAGGTCAACACCGACACAGACGGACGGACATGGCCATCTATGGCACGACAATATATCCTGTGGTAAATTCCCAGTCACTAAATAATACGATATTTATATATACAAGTTTATTAACAAATGTACATTACTTCCGACTTATTGACAGTTAGCTACAAAGTTTTCACATATTAACTTTAAATACAAGTCCTCCAGAATCTAACTGATTCAAGACTTAAAATGCTCAAGGAATACACAACATCCTTACAGTATCACAGCTGATACACAATCTCCCAGTCTCTTGACCAACTGACCTTATCATAGAGTTTGATTACTTCATCTCTAGACAAACAAATAGGCATAACTAATTTTATTATCCTACACACCAGGACATCGTTTCTGGTCTTAATCACATCTGACAGTTCAACTTTAACTGCAGATAATAAACTAGCAACTTGTCAAATTAGCCTTGCGTCATTAATTTTCTCTGTACACAAAATAAACAGTTATAAAGCCAAACTAACTAGAGGTCAATATTTACAAAACATTAAAATATTACAATATATGGGTGTGGCCAATAGAGTTTATGGCATTGAATATTCAATTTCAGGTGTTTGTTTGCATATTTTACTTCACCTTTAAAGACAATTTTTTTCAGCATTGTATATGGTATAATATCCACATTCGTCGTGTCGTTTTAAAAATCATTATTTTCAGTACACTTTTAAACTTTTAAGAAGCAGGATTCTACAGTAGAGGGGCCAACGAACGGCTGGATGGACCCATTCACCCATCAGTATATACCTTCCATTTTCAAATTTTTGAGTGTAGAGCTAAGCCCCGGTCACAACAGATCGTACGATTTTTTGTCGTGGAAGATCTATAAAATAGTTGTCTTGGCACTGTCGTGCAAAATGTCAAAATAATATTTCGAGTGGTCACATCAGCTACGACATGCCCATAATGGTCCCACGGTGGGTACAAGACAGAAAAAAATATGTTATTGTACTGTCGTGTGCTTGTCGCAAGTCGGTCGTGCGACAGTCGTGCGACAATCGTGAGTTGTTTGGGGCTACATTTTAGGTGTTAATGTTTGGGATGCGCGTGTGACTGTCGTGTTACTGTCGTGCCACTGTCGTACGATCGTGTGCAACTGTGATGCGAGTGAAGACTCTCAGCAAAAGCTCTCGAAACATACCAGGCTCCATCCACATGAATCCGACGAAATCACCAGCAAATTCCCGTTTCAACTCTTGCATCAGTGTTCTATACTGCTTAAACATCAGGCGCCGTTCGATCCATGGCTTAACCCACCAACGTCGAGCGTTCCTATACTGTTCATGAGCTCGAATCAACGCAAACAGGACTATATTTTCCTCTTGTTGGAGTCCGGCAAGGCGCCTATTCAACAGGGCCGATAATAACCTTTCTGGTGGAAAAGCCATCCTCTTTAACCTGCAGACGGTATGTTTTCCAAACATTCATTCCCGCCGAATTGTATTTTTTCAAATAAAATGTAAATATACTGCACGAACGTACAACTGTCGTACGGCAGACAATCAATGCTTTGCAAGCATCGTACCAAGTGTGATATTCGTGAGGCAATCGTGCGACTGTATCACGTTTGTCTTGCGACAGTCGTGAGATTGTCGAACGACAATCCTGCGACGATTGTTTTATTAAAATTGTTGGTACCCACGACAATGTGTTTATCGCACAACAGTCGCATAACTATGGTAAGATACTCTCACGACAGCCACAAGACATTGATACGACAAACAATCATACCAGTTTATAAGAACAAAGGCTCAAAACAGGATGTTTTTAATTATAGACCAATTGCAATTTTACCACTCATTTCTAAAATCCTTGAAAAACATGTGAAAACACACTTAGTAAAATATCTTAATAAATACAAGTTATTGTATAGAATGCAGTCAGGCTTTCGTGCAAACCATTCTTGTCAAACTGCTTTAACAGCTTTAATAGATAAATGGCTTAAAGCCATTGATGATGGCGATCTTGTTGGAGCAGTATTTCTAGATCTAGCAAAAGCCTTTGATCTTCTCAATCATGAACTGCTTATTCAAAAATTAAACAAATACAAATTAGCTTATACTTCATTACGTTGGTTTACATCATATTTGGCTGACAGATATCAGAAAGTATCTATTTCAAATACATTTTCAGACGTACAAAAACAAAAAACGGGTGTACCTCAAGGATCCGTATTAGGACCGGTGTTGTTTTTAATTTTTATTAATGATCTTCCTTTGTCTAATCCTAATCATAACACCGATTTATTTGCTGATGATAGCACCATATCAGTCATTGGACAAAACAAAAGTTGCATCAGTCAAAAACTTAATACGGTTTTACAAGATATTTTTCGCTGGTGTGATGACAATAAGATGGCTGTAAATGTATCTAAAACGAAAGCTATATGCATTGGATCTAAACAAAAGCTTTCCGTTACATCAAATGAAAACATTAATCTTGCTTTAAATGGACAACAAATTATAGAAAGTACATGTGAAAAAGTTCTAGGTGTTTTTATTGATGCATCTCTATCTTGGTCTTCTCATATCGATTATATAATCAAAAAAGTTAACTCTTCTTTAGCTTTACTAAAAAGGATAAAGAAATATCTAAATCATAAAGCTAGACAAATGTACTATAACGCTTACGTTTTACCTCACTTAGATTATTGTTGTTCAATATGGGGAAACTGTAATAACTTTCTATTAGATAGTTTACTAAAACTGCAAAAAAGGGCAGCAAGAATAATTTTAGACGAACATGATTACACCAAACCTTCAAGAGAATTATTTCACGAATGTAACATTGTGCCAATCACACAAAGAATACTTTATCACAAATCATTACTAATGTATAAGGCAAAACATGGCTTAGCTCCAGAATATATGTCCAGTCTTATTGTATCAGCTTCTGCAAACCAAAAATATAATACGAGATTTTCATCCTCAGATAATTTTATTATTCCAAAACCAAATACAGAGTTGTATAAGTCTAGTTTCTCGTACAATGGACCAAAAGTGTGGAATGCTCTTCCTAATTCAATAAAAAAAATCAAATACAGTATCCGAATTTAAACATAAATACAAGTCTATGTACTTTTAACATTACCATCATATTTTACTGTAATGCCATATCATAATTGTTTATTGTATTTTAAATTGTACATAATCTTTATTTAATTTATTATTATTGATGCATTGTTTATTTGTAATGTAATTATTATTGTATTAAGAGAGCCTTATTGAAAATTGGTGTAATCCAAATGAGTTACTCTCTCTAAATAAAGATATTATTATTATTATTATTATTATAAACAATCGTGCAGCAAAAAAGGCGCATGTCTCAAAGAGGGACGAATGATACCAAAGGGACAGTCAAACTCACAAATCGAAAATAAGTCGTGCAACTGTCGTACGACTGTTGTGCAACTGTGATGCACAAAAAAATTATAATGTTCGTCCCACGACACACGATGCTCAAAATATCATACAACAGACGACCCTCAATTTGACCAAATTTCATGTCGTAGAGCTGCATAGATGTGTCGTGGGTTCATTGTGACCAGGACTTTATTAACGGGCAAAAATTGGAAAAAAAAATGCCAGACAAATATTTTACAAGAGGGCATGGAGGGGAAAAATTAATATTTTGTTTTTTTCTGACCCAAATATAAGTAGAAAATTGAAAACAACACGTTGAATAATTTCTTGTATCCGGATTTACCTTCATCAGGAACGCTCAAAGCCAAACATTTGAAATCCGAAGATGTAAAAGTACCGACACCGTTGAGGAGCTATATGTCAAAAATACCTTTAAAAAATACCCAAATTCATCAAAAATCAACTTTGCCTGAGGGAGTTGAATCCTTAGTTTCTTAATAATTTCAAAATTTATAAACGGACAATTTAAGTAAAGTTTGTTAAATCATGTCAGGACCGAAGTACTGACTTCTGAGCTGATAATACTCTCGGGGACTGGACTGATAGTCCACCAGCCGAGGTATCGACCCAGTGATGTAAAATATAGAAAACAACACGTTGCATAATTTCTTGCGTCCGAAACGCTTTTCTGGATTTTCCTTAAAATTAACTTCTTCAAGTAAAAGTTTAACGCCACTTACAGCAAAATCTCAATTAATTTAAGTTCTGTAAATTCAGAAATTATTGCGTGCATTTATTACTACAATTTTGTCATTTTGGACTAAAATGCGATTTACCTTTTTGCGATATTATGAAAAATCCTGTTCAATTTATTAAGAAAAAAATCAAAATGCAATTTTAAACTATTGCGATCATAACCCTGTCGCATTTTTCGCAATAATAAGAACATCGCAATAATTTCTGAATTTACAGTAGTAGTATTGTGTTGTTAAAGGGAGCTGTGATAACGAAGCAACCATTAATATAAACTCTAATTTCAGAGCTATGTTTAGCTTAAATAGAGTTGCTCAACTGTTTGGGGTTCTACCTCTTCAGGAAAATCCGGGTTTGTTGACAACCTGACAACGTTTTGTGTTCTGTTATTATCCAGATAATATATATACAAAACTCAATCAATGATTAACGCAACAACTTGTATGACCAATTGATTTCTTTTCGAAACAATGTGATATTTGTGAGGTTTTTTTAAAGGATGGCAACATTTTTTGACTCTGGATGATATATGTTTTCTGCGATTATCTTGGTTGTTGATTACTAATGTCAGTAACAGAATAAAGAGTTGTTCTTCAAGCTCTACACATTCCATTGTGTTCTTATTGTTACTTTTCGATTATTGCAGTGGTTTTTTGGTTAATATTGTATCTTATTACAACTCTTGCTTGTTTTTTGTGGTTCTTCAGTGTTATTGTTGTATCTTATTACAACTGTTATGACAATATTAGCTTGTTTGTGGAGTTCTTTCGTTAATATAATCTTCTTTAAATCATGTAAGTAAACTTTCTGCTCTGACTCCTTAAATGATAACAAACTTAATATAATCAACACAATTTGTAACTGTTCTTTTGTAGGATGGCAGCAACCTGGGCTAAGGAGGATATAAATTATCTACGGTTAGCTGGTTTGTTGATAGAGATCGCACCACGTGCTATAAGACGAAGGTTTGACGATGAATTCAACCCAGGACAGCTTGAACAATTTCTGAGTAAAAACCGACGTCATATCGATGACCTAAAGAACAAAAGAGTCATCACACGTGCACAGTATGATATATTATATCTAAGAGGTAAGCTGATAATTGTTTACAATACCAAAAATATCATATAATATAGTTTTGACAATTTAAAAAACTGTTCAGGTTATAGACGAGAATAATGAGAAACAATCTAGATGATATACATTTCAATATAATTACATTAGATAAAATTGAGAAAGGAATTAGATGTATGTTTCATTATAATACGTTATTCTGATTGTCTAACTGCACAACACGTTGAATTAAATTAAAAAAAATGATAAAATAAGTGTTTTCATGATCCTAGCTAATTTATTGTAGTCCTGTCATGTTATGTTGTCTTTTTAATGTTATAATTAAAATTAACATTCCCATTAAAGCGGGAGGTTTGGCATGCCACAAAACCAGCTGGTTCAACCCACCATTTTTTTCTTAAAATGCCCTGTACCAAGTCAGGCAGATGACCATTGTTATAGTATAGTTCGTTTCTGTGTGTGTTACATTTTAATGTTGTGTTTCTGTTGTGTCGTAGTTCGCTTATATTTGATACGTTTCCCTGAGCGTTTTAGTTTGTAACCCACAACGGTATACTACTGTTGCCTTTATTCGTCAGTGACGCTCAGATCGAAAAAGTTAAATAGCCAAACAAGTACAAAGTTGAAGAGCATTGAGGACCAAAATTCGAAAAAGGTTGTGCTTATACGTCTAAGATTATCTTTTCCTGAAATAAGAAAATCGTTAGTTTTCCGAATACTAGTAATTGAAAGTTTTGTAACAGGAAATTTATGAAATGACCATATTATTAATATTCATGTCAACACCGAAGTGCTGACTACTGGGCTGGTGATATCCTCGGGGACAAAATGTCCACCAGCAGTCGCATCGACCTAGTGGTGTAAATAGTTATCAAAGGTGCCAGGATTATAATTAAGTACGCCAGACGCGCGTTTCGTCTACATAAGACTCATCAGTGTAAAGTTGAAAAGCATTGAAGACCAAAAATTCCAAAAAGTTTGTTTTAAACTCGAATATTTCTTCCAACTATTTTGTATGTTCTGTCAGTGGTACTTTGCAAGGCTGAATTTTATATTGTTACCAAAATACCTTCACAACGGGTGACACCTCTGCTTACCCTTGTGGTTCACCTTAGACCACCGCACGTTTTATCGTGCTATGATCAGTCTTTATTGTTTTGTTATTTAAACTGCTGTTTTTCTTTTGTTCTTTTTCCATTTTTCAATCAGTGTTTGTCTCCCGCGTTGCGAGGGACATATAAATACATGGCATCCATCCGTCCGTATGTCTATGCGTCAGTCCTGTCTTGTGAGCGATCACACAGGCATACTTATTGACAGATTTTTTACTTATATCATAGGTTCATATCATCCATATCTCAGACAAATTTGTAAATCAGTGCCGATCAATTATTTTAAAAAGAATAATTTCTCTTGTATATGTTACAGTAAATAGGTTAAATTAGGAATTACACGTAATTACTTATCATTTCAGTAAGTACCTGTAAGTACCTGTAACTACTTATCAATTTATTACTAATTGTTTCAGTGATTACTAGAATTCCCTGATTGTGTTGTCATTTTTTACAGCTATTTACTAACTTGAAATTTTTGTACTAAAATTAAAGCATAATTCCAGAATCCAAATCAGAAAGTAAAGGGTCAGGGATTTTAGGGCTTACTTTTAAAGATGAAGAAATCTAAGGCACATCAAAAGTGCATATTATGGTTGTATTATAATTTCTGAAACTCCCTAAAATCATTTGCGACATCCAAGACAATGATATAAATATAAAATTGAGAAAATAATTTCTGAGAAGTTTATAGGCAACTTAGCTTGCTGTTTTTGATTGATTGATTGATTGTTGGTTGCTTTAGTCCAGTGGCAAATATTTCATGCATGCCGATCAATTATTTTAAAAAGAATTATTTCTCTTGTATATGTTACAGTAAATAGGTTAAATTAGCAATTACACGTAATTACTAATTTTGTTAAATGATCTTGATTATTCCTAAAGTCTCTGCAAATCAATCAGATCAAGATGCCCAATGACATGAGTTAAGTTCTTTTTGACCACATATGTTTAACTACGATTTTTTTGTCAGACTTTTGAGATGAAGCTCATATTCTTTACAAACAAAATTTTACAATTTGAAGGCGTTAAGAGTCACATTTTCATATTTCTGTGTTTCTCTTTTTATGATTTTCAAGACTTCCAAACTTAAGACGTTACGCACGATACTGGTGTCACCAAACGTAACGTCGAATTACGACGTTTTCTACATGGAAAAATGGAACGTTGAAAAACGACGGCATTGAAAGACTGAATTTGATGTTTTTTAATTCGATTGTATGTTTGTTTTGTTTATTTCCCTTTCAGTTTACGTTAATTGTTTCTTTAGTTTGTCTTTTTTTAATGTTTGTTTGTTTACTTTTTAAGAAATATACAAAATATAAGAGCAATTCAAAGACAAAATAACTCGTTCAATTTTATTCCGAATAGTCTGTTATAAACTGCTTTGCTCTGCCAGTCTAATTATTTCTTCGTGAATGGCCAAGGACAAATCAATTACGGAGTCCGTCAAAATATCATTTGTTACATATAAGACAGATTTGACACTCACAATTACATTTTTACGTTTAATTAAACTGTACGATAAAGGTCCTGTTTTTCTGTAATATAATCCACGAATAACGGTAGTTCCTTCTGGGTACTGACCCTGCCAATCGTCAGTTTCCGAACTTTTCAGTTTTTCTTGACATGATCCTGCCTTCATTAGATAAAAGTCTTCTCCTTCATCGTCTGTATATAAGGCAACTAAACTTCCTTTTCGGATCATATCAACTACCTCGAAATCGTCATCTGGGGAGATATCTTCAACAATTGCACACCCGCGTTCCTTTTCTGTTTGTATATTTTTTACTAAGCCGACAAGTTCTGTATGTTGACAGGAATGAGCCATGTTGAGCAAGCAGCTATCACAGCTGTAGCATGACAAATTTCTTACCGAAAGTAAGCCTTCTCGTTCTGAAATGATTTGATGAATATTTCTGTTCTGAGGTATGGACTTAAAGTACCTGTCGCGATTCCGATCTATGTTGTCTATGAATCTGAAAACACGCCTTAAACAAACTGACGAATCTCTAGTTTCCTGTAGGTTTTCATTTGCAAATTTATAAAAATCATGAGCTGTTTGAATTGTTGCTTTCCTCCTTAAAATCGCTAGGTCAGCTTGTCTTTTAACATATCCACCCACAGCATCTTGAAAGCCTACAGTGAAAAATATAAATATTTAGATCAGATATTGTAAATACTATGGCATAAACAAGTATTGGAAATACACTAACTGCAAATGTTAAGAAGATTACAGAAGCGACACGTTTGGAATTTTTTCAGATGTGTTCGGTGTGGGGATCAGAATTTTGAAAGGGTTGGAAAGGGGGGTCTTTTCACGGCGTAAAATTCAGTATAATAGACCTTATTGTATGATTTCTTTAAATATTGTGTTGAAATTCGGATAGTTTTTCATGTTTAACATATTTGAAGGTAAGCGGGCGGCGCGCACCTCTAGTAATCCGCTCATGGATGCGAGTTAGAATCTCACTCATTACAAGGTGCGTTCGACTCCAAAGATTGTAAGCTAATCTGGCGAAGATGGATGTTTTTTTTTCCGGAATCCCACAATGATAAAAACTGTGTGCCGTGGTGACGAAAGTGAGTATTTGCAATCATACCACATCTCCTTATTTTTATAATTATTGTGCGTCCACTACCTGAGTGCAATACGTGTTGAATGAGTTTTCTATCTCTTAGGGAACAAACCTATATATAAATCATTAAGATATCTTCGACTTACCTTTAGCGTGTGAAGTCTCAAAATAATTCCTTATTAGTCTGTCGTATCCAAAATCTTGCTGTCCATTTGACACATCACCCATACAGTGCCTTGATTTATATTGACATTGGCAACCATCAGTATATTCGTGCATTGTTGACACATTATAGGATATGGAATTCAAGTATTCTTTCATCTGATTTTGGACTTCATGGACAAAATGATGATCGTGCTTATCATCATTACTAACTACAAAGAAATGTTCCTTAATAATATTTGGGTTTTCAGTTGTGCTGTCCTTTCCGTCGTACTCAAGAACTGCGTGTCTATAAATGATCGACACGTGAAGAGACACCTCTGTGCGTTGGAAATAGGAACTTTGTATTTCTTCTCTGGCTGAACACCTTTAAAACAGAATAAAAAATATGTTTATCGTTTTTCTCAATTCAACAGCTGAAAATCACGGCATGAAATTTTTTAGAACATCATATTAAAATTGTAATAATAATTGTTGGCATTTCCGATATTGTATTGATTACAAGTTTTTGTCAAAAGGAATATAAATACATGTACATGAATTTCAAACAATTATACGGAGTTAATTTTACGGACAATTTAAAATAGTAATCTTATCTAAGATTTGACAACGAGGCTGTGAAAAATGCAAGGGTGTTCTCGATTTTAATTTTTGAATTGGCGAAGTGTGTCTGTTCCCTCAGGCTTTGAGAAACATTACATATTGGCCAAGTATGCCAGTTTTGTGATTACATGTACTTGTATGCGTAATATAATAAAATTGCTTGATTCAATTACCGACAGATATATTGAAAGGATTAATGTCATATACCTATATTCAAAACTTACCTAAAGTTTTCTGAAAAGTCGTGTATACAAATACAATCGTTGGCAGAAAGGTTCGATATAATAGCCTTGAGTTGCTGGTTTTGCCATGCTGCTCGGAATTGGTGTGAGGGAAAGGTAGATAAAAGCTCCAGTAGAAATTTGAAAAGTGTTCCTATTTTTGTTTTTTTTTTTTACTGGCATAAGTTTTTTTCTTTCCAGATTCCCCTTTGTACAAACATTAACATATTCAAACTTTTTTCATGTCACTTCAATAGCTTCATCAGTTGTGTCATTTTCCTCCGGCATTAAAAGGAGATTTGCAACACCACAGTTTTGGCATTTTCTGTTCAAGCATTCTGTTTTATAATGCTCTTTATTTGTACCTTTAGGACATAAAGTTTCAGCAAACATATCTGCTTGACTTTTGAAAATGGGATAGCGTGCCTCTACAATAGCGCGATCGTGTGTAGATTCGAGAATCAATTTTCTTTGTTTCATACATTCTGAAAAAAATAGTTCTGAACTCAATATGGTACCGACAGCAGCATGTTGTGCGATCCTGTTCTCTAACAGGGCGTACAAAAAAAGGTTTGCATTTCTCGAAAAACCTTTGAGACATTTTTATATCAGGATACTCGGCCAAGAAAGCAGTATACACTTCAGTTTGTGTTTTTTCTAAGATATGAATCATGTGACTCGCATATACAAGGGGCTCTAGCCTTTCTCTTTTAACGTCTTTTTTATTTCCTGTTGGTCTAGATATTTCCGTCGACAGCCAAAAATTGTAAGCTAATCGCTTGTCCTCATCGGATATTGCGTCTGATCGCACTTTTTGTTTTGTTATTGTCCAGCAGGACTGCTCTGAACGGAGAACGTTTGTCCGTATCCGCTTACCCCCCGACAATCGCCTTATCGGTACTTCAAGTTTAGAAGCGAGTTTTTTCTTACATCTGTTTTCCGTCACGATTTCACCACTTACAGCTGCTAAAATTATGTGTTTGGTCACTAAGGAATCTTTTGATCTTTGAGCTTTTGTATGAGTCAGGACTTTTTTAACATCAACTAAGACATGTTTTGCTATTTCATCATTTTCAATTTCGTCAGGGGATTTCACAATGTTCATTTTCCTTAATTTTGCCATTGTAGGTGACTGCTTAGATTTTTTCCCCGTCAAAAGGTTTATCAAAAGTTCAGCCTTTTTTCTAGGAGTCTGAGGAAGTGCTCTCTTAAGTTTTTTCATTGCTCTGGATTTTTGCATTCTATTTGTAAAATTCGTTACATTTTCAATTTCTACAATTTCAAGATTTTCTTCACCTTTTCTTTTTTCCCTAAACCTTCTGAAATTATGCAAGTTTTTTAATCTCCTAGCTTCAGCTTTTTGCTTAAGTGAGTTGTGTTTTTCCCTTTGTCTTCTCTTTTTTACAGCAGCTATGGAATTTTTGTATTCTTTTATTCTCTCATTTTGTTTCATTTCGTAGTATAATTTATTTCTCTCACTTTTTTGTTGTTTTTTCCTTTCTCTATACATTTTCATTTTGTCAATTTTACCTTTTGATTTCATGATGGAACCTACAGTTGCAAAAATATCTTTAATTTAAAACACATCGCAAATTAAATACGTCGAATTGACGCATAAGAAAGGTGACGTTAAAAAAAGATAAATTTACGTTGAAATACGAAAAAAGACGTAGGGGACATTTTGTAAGTCTCAGAAAGTTAGAAATATTATTAATTAACTAAACGGCTATACCAATACAATGCGTACCATTTTAAAGCTTAATCCATGAGCAATCTGATAAGCATAAAGTAGAAAGTGTGAAAGCTTCGCATTCTGAACTGAGATGACACAATCTAAGAAAATGTGTAAGGAAACGTTGAATGTAGAATAAGGGGACATTTTGTAAGACTGAGAAATATGGCTTGTTTGGTTTTCAAAACAAACACGATTTTGAGCAAACTTTTATACGTTGAAGTATAGTTTATGAGCCGTCTTTCTATATTTTTAAATAGTGTTAGTCATTTAAAATATTGCAATTATTTAGAGAAGAAACTTTTATATGCAAAGCTAGTGACGTTAAAATCAATTTTTTTTAAATAGCTGAATTCATCGATAACCCATCTCAAGCGAAAGGGTCAAATCGAAGGTCACATGAATAAACACAAAAAAATTAAATGAACTACTTATATACATGTAAGGAACTTTGAATATTGTTCAGTTGCGATGTTATCATAAAAGGTAATAAAACACGAGTTGTCTTCAGTTGTCATATAGATACATTTGATTTTTTTACTGAATATCACTCTATTTGTCAAATAACTTTGGTTCTACGTGAGCACAAGTTATTACACAAACAAATAATTTAACCGTATTCACTCTTATCATGCCTGTAACGGTAAACTGATTGAACTATCCGGAATGTCTTTAAAAGACGGATTACATGTTCCAAAAAAGCTCGATATTTTCTTATTGTTTTGTTATTTTTTGCATTATAAATTGATCAGTTGCACATTTGCACAAAATTGAAGCTCGAGATCATATACTGTTTTTGGTATATCTGCAGATGCGGATACGTCAACGTATATGATACGGTTGATACGTCTTTCTATTAGAGCTTTCTTACAAATTGACGAAAGGTACGAACGAACGGAAAGGGAGCACGTATTTCATTTCTACAATAACAGTTAAAAAGGTCTTTATTTTATCCAGTAAAACAGCATTCTTTTCTAAATCAAGTTTATTTTTCAAAAATAATAATATCGTAAATAATACACGATTTTAATATAATAAAACAGAGAAAAATAGTGTCAAATACACTTACGTTCGATACGTTACTTACGTAAAACACACATTTCCGCGGGAATTTTTTAAGCACGAGTTTCACGATTAACATTTCAATGGCATTGTTGAAGTACGTTAGTCTAAATTTAACGACAAGATTCACATTTATTTTTTTTATTTTATATAGTTCACTTTCAGCAAATTGTCAAAGTGGAATATCGAGATTTGCTAAAAAATGATGCTACAATGTTTTTAAAAAGTAATGTTGAATAAATCTAGAAAAACAGATTTTATATATCAAGAAAATAAATCTACAATTTTGCACCATATATATTGTGCATTTTATAATGACGATTTAACAGTACACATGTTTGGAAGATAGACGCGAAGTTGTCTAATATTTCATGAATGTTCAGGACTATAGGCAAAACGTAATTATACGCTAAAACAACCCTACCGTTGCTCCGACACATTAAGGGGGGGGGGGGGGGCAATGAATATTATCAGGGGAGAGGCGATGATTCAAAAGTTATTAAACGAGCACCAGCATATGGCATAGTATGAAGATCATCTTTTTTCTTCATTTTTATTTTATTATTTTGAGCGTTGTAAATTTTGAATCAAGGAAGTATTTTTGTTTTTGTTTTTCTTAATATTCTGTAAGGGAAAAAGGCAACGTATTTGATTTGACATTTTTTTTTAGGTTAAACAGTGCAACATTGAAATATTGAGGAGTAAGGGAGGGGCCGGTTTTTAGTATATTAGGGGAAATATTTTCGTCTGACTACTCTATATTTATGATATTTTGAAGTGTTATTTCCTCCGATCTGGTGGTATCATATTTTAACCTATCGTACGTCCCGAAGTCCTAAATATATCTAAAAAAAATCCAACTTAATAAGTGTCGTTGCATGTAGGATAATTGTCCGAAGTTCCACGACTATTATTTAAATATGTCAAAACAAAGGATCCCTAAAACGAGTCTTACGTATGATTCGTCAAGCATACGTACCTTTCGTCAATTTGTAAGAAAGCTCTTAAATGACCGACCTCTAGCACATTTGCATATTCACGTATCTGGATACGTGCACGGATCGACGTATATCGGACAGATTTGTTTACAATAATGATTTAACCTTGATCTCAATCAAAATTAAATGCATTATAAAATATTTTCATCGGTACCAACTTGATTTTATTTATCCTTTCCTCATATGCGTGTTATACGATACGTGATTTATGCAAATGCTCTTCTAGTATATAGTATAACCATAAATTTTGATCAGCTGACCATATTTCAACATTGTTTTAACAAAGTTAGTAAATAGGTGTAAAAATTCGTTAAAAATTAGTAATTACTGGTAATAACTGGGCTGATTCAGGAATTACTTGTATTTACTAAGTGCATCGTGAATTACATGTAATTCCTAAATTTTAGTAATTGCATGTAATTCATAATTTCACCTATTTACTGTAACATATATGTGACCCGCCATGACATTTGCAGTCTTATGGAGGTAGAACGTCATTGTTAGAAAAATTATAAACATGATAAATATCGAGATTCAATGAAATACGTATTTGTGAAGAAGAGATAAACACTTTCCTTTGCTTTTCTTTTGCGGACGCCGAACTATACATCATACATAAGTTTTGAAGAAGTTTTACTTTATCGTTTGAAGTGAAAAATATTTGAATCTACATTTTAAATTGATACAAAAAAAAAATACAATTTCTGTTCTATAGATTTCCTTTCATAAATGAAGTCTGAAATATATCCATAATAAATGCACCGTATCAAATTCATATAAGAGAACACCTACTTATAAAATGTTACGCGTCGCATACTATGTATAGAGACATGCGTAATAAATTTAAATTAAAAAAAGGAATTCTTAAAGCTTACTTTGACAAATTTTAAACTAATTTTATTTCAACAAGTTTAAATTACATGTTCTAAAATAGAGCTACAAACAAACAAATAATGCTCTGCTGTATAGATTTTCTTTCATAAATGAATTCTGAAATATATTTATAATACATGCACCATATCAAATTAATATATGACAAGACAAGACAAGACAATTTATTACAACTAATAGGCACACGTATGGTGCTACAAGAGGATAACAATTATACATTAAAAATTACATAGTACATACTTATACATTTACAAGAAAGTCACACAATAGATTAATAATTGATATCATACAATAAAACTGAAATATATTTGGTTGATTTGTTTGCAAAATTCTTAATTGCAACGTGGTTAGAAATTATAAAAATTGTAACATGCTATGAATTATGAAAATATTTTTTCAATATGTCTTAGAAACATGAACACTTTTGTTAGCACTGACACGTTACAGTGTGATAATAGACCAATAAATTTCAATTGGGAAGGATTTTTTATGTAATATGTAGGTATATACTTTTCTCTTAAAGACATAATTTGTTTATTGGAACATACAAAAAAATAATGATATTCGTCACCAATGGTATTTGAATCGCAGTGACAGCATATACGATTTTCTCTTGGTGTATTTTTCCACCGACCAACTTCTATAGGGATTTTGATGTTTGAACATCTAAATTTACTGTAGATGTATCGATCTGCCACTTTAAGATTGAGTAAATATGGCTCTAAACAAAACATTGTTTTGTATGAAGCATAAAACACACCTCTAGATGAGTTTATCATATCAGCAGATAGGCTCTGTCCGAATTGGTCAACCAATCTCTGTTTTATTTCTTTTTTAATATCCGAGCTTTTGATATCACCCTGTGCATTCCAGACAAAAGAAAATCCTGTATCATCTAAAATATGAAAATATAAAATATGAGAACACTTACTTATAAACTGTTACGCGTCGCATTCTATGTTTAGAGACATGAATAATAAATCTAAATTAAAAAAAGGAATTCTTAAAGCTTAACTTTGACAAATTTTAAACTAATTTTATTTCAACAAGTTTAAATTACATGTTCTAAAATAGAGATAAGAATTGTTTGCATTGTAGTAAATTTAAGTCTTTGAAATTTTATTCAAATACGCTATTAAATATCACTAAGAGCCAATAAATACAATAATTTTCTGTTTTATAAATTAGTGCATTCGATAAGTAAAAGTCGTCATAGAACAGTCTCATTTTCATACCGGTATTCGAAATGTCTCGTTTCATTGCTATTACAACAAATATGTCATAATAACATGCCAGAGAGTTTTGTTTCGGAATATTCTAGATAAATATACAAAAATCAAATTTTAGACAATGTACCCTCCTAAGACTGGAAATGGCTAGTCACATATAGTCAACGGCGTTCTTCTCACAATGACGTTCTACCTCCATAAGCCTGGATATGTCGTGGCTGGTCACATATATTGATTATATGGAAGGAGAAATTGTTCTCTTATCATGCTCAAGTGTATGAAAGACATATCATAGGTTTGTATCAGCAATGTCATTGTCATTTTCGAAAATGCTGATCCAATATTTTTACCAAGTTATGCCCTCGAAAAAATTAATTATATCGTAAATGGCATTTGCTCTCAAGCCTCCATTTCCCTTAGATATCTAAAAATTGTTTTGAAAAACACAAAAAGGTGTTTTTGTAGTTATTGCTCTTGTACCTTGGAAAAAGAAAACTGGTGCAACGCAGGGGACATTTAAAATTTATTTGATATGGCATTGTCGGAGTATTTTTGACTATGAGTTTGAAGTCCCTTTTCTGATTTTCGCCTCTTTTTGTGACTACATTCTATATTTAATCTGGTATATATCTAACGTTCCCTACGTTCATGTCTGGCCTTCTTTTTGTACCTCTTTCTTGATATTTAGTGATTAAAAAAGCAGCCAGTTAATAAGTTTTCATTCTTTTTATCTGTTGTTTAGGTTCTTCAGGAGTATCATCAGACAAGTTTGATATATTATTGATGGTATGCTTACTGAGATATTTCACAGATCTTGACATCCAAGATAGTCTTCCAGTGGAAACGATTCATACTACTGCTGCAGATATTTCCAGGATTAAATTTTACAGACAATACATTTTTCATTTAGCCAGCCGCAATGTTACAGATAACAAGTTTGCAGAAATATGGAACTGTGTGGTTGAGGTAATGTTTTAATAAAAGATTAATAGAAAAAATAATATTATAATATCAAAACAGTGATCATTAACTTTATACCGTTCAGAATTGGTTTTTCTGTTTCCTGAATTTAGTTTGACTTAATCCAATGTGATGAACTTTATTCACAATGCTAATCAACAATAAACACAGATCAAGTTTGAATTTCGATGGCGTCACTTTGACCTTCCTGAAATTATGCCAAATTATAAATGAAAATAAATCATCTGTAGACACCTTCCTAATTTATTTGGTTTTTTTTTAGTGTGCGGCCGTATAATGGTAAAGCTTCGTCCGAAGACATTTGTTTTTTTTAACAATTACTTGAATTAATCTCTATGGACTTGTACAACGGGCTATTTTTGATATGTATCTACCTCTGACAACAAACTACTATATTTATACTTATCTGTGTACGTTATGTCCAATTTATCCCAGGAAAGATTTGTTCTTTGAACAATACTTAACATCCCCTTTTATTTATTAATAATGTATTTATGTTGTGTCATAAATCAATTATAGTGTTCACTTATTTTGTTCATATGCCTTTTTGATCGAGTTAAGAATTTTCAATTTATAGTTTGTAGTGTGTCTTTTGTGTTGTAAAGTTATATTCTTGTTTTAGGTTAGTGTGACTGATGGTGTCTGTTAGAACGTATAAACCCGCTGCATTTGTTTGAACCTGTACTAAGGCAATATCCTGTTGTTCTGTTGTTCCCGTTTGTTGATGTGTGGTTAATAAGTGATTCTCGCTTCTTCTCTTTTAGTTATATCGATTAAACCTTTGGTTTTTATTTGTATGACTTATTTCACTCTAGTCAATTTGGCCCTTGATAGCTTGCTGTTTGGTATGAACCATTGATCCGTGTTGAAAGAACGTTCTTTGATATATAATTGTTTACTTTTCACACATTGTGACCTTGGTGGAGAGTTGTACTTTGGCACTCATATCACATCTTCGTATGTGTAATCAATTCCATAAACGGAAGGTTGTTGGAGTGATTATGTGGTTGATGGCCATAACCCTTTAGATGTTTTTGGCGAAAAGAGACAAAAGTAAGCATTTTTTCTGGTTTCCGGACAATGACTTGTATATAACTGCACGGAATTGAATGAAATTGAAACAGTAGGTTTCGTACCAGTATTAAAGATTGTAATGAATTTGGGAATTATGACTGTTTCCGCTAAAAATAAGCAGCCAAAAAGGGTCCAAAACCAATCAACTGATTGTACTTTAATTGTACTGCTTACTTTTGATTTATTTCAATGGGGATTTAATAATCTTGAAGCATTGCAGTTATTTAAAAAAATATGCTAAACATTTTTGCGTATTTAGAATTACTTTGATCTATACATATCTATCAAATATATAATCCTAACTAACATTATATATAACAATCAAAGTCGTACATTAAAGCAATAAACAATAAAAACTCCTCTATACAATCATATCATTTGTGTATTGCATTTTAAATAGGTGAAAAATAGTTGTCAAATTAATAGCATTATCATACAAATATATGAATCCCCTTAACAATAATTTGACATTAATGTCGCCTTTTTTATTTTACTTTTCAAACCATTAATAATCACAAATTCACAATTTCTTAAAAATCTTTTTAAAAAATCCCAACCACTTAGAATTACTATCCCATAAACCACATCACTAATAAACAGGGAATGGAATCGGAGACAGGTCAAAGAGACAACAACCCAACCTAGAGTAACATAAAGACAAAGGCCAACAAAGGGTCTTCAACACCGCGGGAAAATCCCGCAATCAGGGACGGGCTTCAGCTTGCCCAGTTTCAAGATGTTAACTATTTCATCAAAAATGGATGTCACACTAAACTTCGAAACATATAAATCCATTAAAAAAGAAGGTATTGTAGAATTAAAAACACACAACAATATGCACTGCAAAACGCAGCTAAGAGAAGTCTGTTGGATGTACAATTTTGTGGCACAATTTTTAACCTATATAATTTTCGAAGTTTGTCAAAAACTGCTAAATATTTCCTTTCCCATCATACAAAGTAACAATTTGTTTAAAATCAAATCATGACTTGCTGACAAATAAACCTCAACTTCCAAACACATTTTTTCTGTACCCACTTGTAGCAATATTCCGACATCCGATCAAATAGTTGTCAGTTAATAAAAGATTTACTACCACTTGTAGCTTAGACTAAATTCCTTAATGAAGCATTTTCAAAACTTAGCTAACATTGTTCATTACTTAAGACATAAATGGAATTATTTGTTGTATTTTGATATGCTTAACCTTACCATGTATTATGATTTTTGATATAAGACAATAATAGGTAAAAGTTCAATTTCATATTTTTCAGTTTCGCATCAGAAACATTCGCTGTGCGCTCGTAATTCAGAAATCATCAATCATGTTGTAGTAAAATTTTCCTTTCAATTTACATGTTTCCTTTATTCACAAAATAAATGGGATATTATGTATTTCGCTGTCTTAGATAGATAGTTTATTATCATAAAACCATGCAAGTACAAAGGTTACAGAGAAGTTAAAAAAAATAATATACATATAATAATAAAAAATGCATTAAAAATGTATAAAATTCAAAATTTCGGATGAGATAACATATAAAAGGAATATATATATAACCTTATATAGTCAAATGTAAAAGCTTAAATTGTATAAAGAAATACTTTCTATAAGTATGGTAAATAAATTATGGTTGTTAAGAAGGAGTGAGCTTACTATTAATACATCTTATAAAATTGCAGAGGTTTCTTAGTGTCTTTGGGTTTTTTTTAATTAAACAGTTTGTTGAATGTAAAAATGTTATGTCTTGGTATCAGTTCATTTAGAATAAATCTTCTTCTTTCATCTTGTAAAGCCGGGCAAACAAAAATATAGTGGTATTGTCTCCGATATCTCTTTTTGTACATATTGAACATTTTCTATCACTTCTGTCAATGTTGTACCATCTCCCCTTTTCTATTGGCAGTGAATGATTCGATGTTCGGAATTTACAAAGTGTATATATATCTCGGCATTTATGATGTTGAAATAATGTTGAAATAATTCTCAAATTCAAAATGTTCCTTAAAGAGCCTATACGTAATGCATTTTGATGTGTTCTGGATAGCTGAATCCCAAATTTGTTTAAACTGGTCAATTAATCTAAGTTTGATACTTTTTGGTAACCATTAGTCGTTATAGAAATACTGTTTTATTATCTTTCATTTGAATCTACAATTATATTTTATTTTGCTTTGATTCAGGTAACAGTAGTATGCTATAAAGTATAAACTACAGGGTTTTTTTTCTGACAGGCCATACTTAGACTAGCGCCAGACTTAAAGTCCGAGATTGATGCATTAATGAGTGCAACATTTATCAATTACATAAGGCTTGGCACCACGGAAGATTTTCACAAACTACTGTCTACTGGAACATATGAATCGTTTGAAAATAGAGTTTTCCTTTGTGGAAGTTGTGCATGTGGAAAGTCCACATTAGCAAGTGTTCTAATTGGTTGCCCTATACCGCTTACATGGAAATCAACAGATGGATTAGTTATACACTTTGGGCGCAACGGTATCAACTTAGAAACGTATGCGATGGTTCCCTTAAATGAAGGTAATGCAGTTTGAAAAGGATAAGAGGGAACTGAGTTAGATTTTAAAGCATTAATGATACATTCCAAAACAAACGAAGTAAAGTAAAAACAGTAAACACAATACCCCTTATCGAAATTTGCCCGCCATCACTGGATATCACACAGGTTCCTGTAAAATTTTGACGTCACAAGTAAAAAATGTTTCACGCCACAAATGAAAAGTGATTGTTGTTTTACTTCAGTAGTTCAGATTCTGAGGTCAAGTGTCACAGATTTTCAAGTAGCAATAATGTCTTTGAAACCATACCTTTTGATTACTTTTTTTTTTTTTTGTAAAGGAAGCACACCAAACGAAAAAAGGGAAAGATTAACCCATCAATATATATATGTTACAGACATTCTCTAAATTTATGCATTTTGTAAAATACCTTAATACTTTGGAAATTTTCTAAAATGCCTCCAAGATTAAGTCATTTTACACAATGTCTCATTTTTTTACTAGGCATTTTACATCACATATTGAATAAAATATAAAGACTTAAAGGGAAACTTCGCAAAAAAATGAAAATTTTATATTATGTTTATTTGATATAAATAATCATAGATTTGTTAAAATTATTGTTCAATTCTTCTAGATAAGTGATTAAAATAAAAATTAAAATCCCACTATCACTTCTCGACTTATCGCCATTTTGACGGCATCTCCGATACAAATAGTCACGTGGTGAGTATATTTGAATAAAATATCTGAATACCACAAAGCGAAAAAACAAGCATGGCATATCGTATATTCAGTATCAAAATGACTTGTCAAGCGTACGAATGTACAACTCGGAGTTCCCATGGCATAAGCTTACACACTTTCCCAGATCCTGCAAAAAAGAAAGAGTTGTACCAGACGTGGATGATTAACCTTAATCTAACACCAACCACCTTCACTCACAACAAGTTCAAGAAAGTGTGTGCAGACCATTTTGAAGCATCTTGTTTCGTTGGAAATTTGATAGTAATTATGCTTTTTTTCTCATTAATGTTTTTATTGCTATTTCGTTCCAAGCCTGGTTGAAAGATATTGTCAGATTAATGTAGTTCAGTATTTCGGCATTCATGCATTAGTTACAGATTTTGTTGTTTACAAGTTTAGTAAACGGATAAAAAGTCACAGACAAAAAGTCACAACAAATTTGTTGATAATTTTTGAATATAAACAAGAAAAAAATCTTCAAATATTATATTATTTATTACATTTATTCAATTTTAAGTTTATGAACTTGTTTATAAGCCTTAAAAATAAAAAGATATTTGATTTCAATCATGCAAGGGGATATATATTTCTTGGCACAATGAAGCCATAAAAGGTACCTAGCCACTTTGGCATTTTGATTTTATAACAATAATGTGATGTCATTTATATTAATTTAATAATTTCTGTTTAAAACTTGCTTTAAAAATAATATTTCAAGAACAAACCAAAAAAGAATTATTTAATTTATACGTTTTCTCGTTTAAAGAAAAATAAACTCGAAACTGAATTATGACGTTTTGTTTTGTGACTTTCTGTCGTAAATTCACCAGTTCAATGAAGTATATTTTTTTTAGGTGCACTAATTTTATGTGTACATAAAAAATTAAAAATTACGTAAAACATTTAAAGGTTCATTTGTTTAATATAATAATGGTTTAAAAATAAGACTTTATTTACATGTAGTATAGATGCTGTTTAACCCCCCCCCCTTCCCGCCTTTTCCATATTGCCCCATAGATAAGGTTGAAGAGGTGATGGGTAGATGGGAGCGTATGTATTCGTGTGGAAACGGAAACTTAATAGATCTTACCGCCCCCTTGTTATGTTTTTTATCTGTCTACTAGGTCAACCCAGTTGCGTGGTCCTACAAGTTAAGGCTAAGCAGTTTCGGGATATAAAATGTCGACAGCTAGCCTAACGAAATTTGTAATGATTTATGGTCAATCGCAGGAGTAATTTTTCTTCCTAAATTTATGACAGGAATACATCTAGTATGGTAGACACTAATTTGGAAGTTGTAAAAGCATAAAATTATTCTAATGAGATTAAAAGGTATCTGTAGCGGCTTTCAACTTTTCGAAATACTATGCCAAAAAAAGTCTTTTATCTGTAATAGATTTTATTCATTTCGGGTACTTAACTCTAATATGAAAACCGACGATCTTTTGAATTATTGCCAGAGGTCGTGTAATAGTGTCACATTCAGGTATTCTAGTGACTTCCTGCGGGGTAATAAACTGGTGACATTACGCAATTCCGGACCTAGCTGTTTGACCCAGGTGTGCACAGGTAAAAGTGCCATCAAAAATGCAGTCAGGTGTATTATACATCCTGTTAACAATGTATGCCCCTAATCTGATTGAAATACACAAATCCGTCCAAATATGAAATTAAGAGTTTAAAATTTATATCCACATGCTGATTAATTCTGACATGTGCAAAGACAGAAATAATAACACCGTAAATTATTAATTTTGACTTCGGTTTCAAAATTAATATGTAGAAGATTATCTAGTACTGTACACCAGGATTTTTAAATATACAATTCCTTGTGTACACGTACCATGTAAAATGATTTTTTTTTTTTGAAATTTCAATTGTACAAGGGATGTACTTTTCGGGATGGATCCAGTCATATTAAAAATGAGGGTTCCAACTATATGTCTGACTTCAAATGCATTGATCGGCCAAAAAAAAGGGGGGTTCCAACCCCCGAAACCATCCCCCCCCCCCTGGATCCGCCAATGCTTTTGTACACAATAACTTTCATTATGTTTTGTCAGCTTGTTTTATTTGCTTATCAAATGTTAAATTTAAGTTATGGTCTTGAGTTGTGATGAATAATTTAAGAAAAAAAAACTGCATCATTTTACCACATTGTTTGGATTAAATCGTAGAGAATTTAACCGAGCATTATGGATGACTATCTTATACTTTCTTGTCCTATTTCCGATATGAGCGGGCGCAATTACGAAATAACTTGCCATTAGGAAATTTGCGTTTACTTGTATGTGAAGAGACAAACATGTGCAATTATGACACGAAGTTGATACTTAGTTCGTGGTTGTCTCTAGAAACGGCATTCGTTTGTCTTTCTGTACATGTACATTCAATTATTCAAAGGAGTTGTCATTTTTTCAATATAAGATTTTTACAACACTAAAACACACCCGCGAAATCGGTGGCATTTCCAGCTTTTAAGCTGTTGTAGGATGATTTATTGAAAAAAGATTTTATGTAATGAGAAAAGGATATATATCAAAAGCGTTCTTCCTTTTTGCCAAAGTCCGTTATTTGTTTCCTTACTGTTACATTACATTATTTCGATTTTCTGACATTAGACTTACTCTTCCCCGTTGCTACAAGGCATTTCTTGGTAAAAGTCAAATTAAATTAAAAAATTTGCACCGCTTCAAACATGAAATAAATGTAACTGCTTATAGACCATTATTTTTCTCATAAAATATGCTTCTAGGACAATCCATCAGTGCTTTTTCTTTTGAGAGCCCTATCATATGACAATGGTATGATTTGAATCTTTTATGAATGACTAAGGTTAATACCTACCATAATTATATTTTATGATATTTTCGTTCAAATAGCTGAGGAATTAGAACGTGGTGAGAATTAAATTATTTTGATAAGGCCATTACTTCCTGAATATTTAAAAAAAAAAAAAAAGAAGATCGCTTTGAACGACCCATTTATATAACTGCAATTGGTAATTACTATCTATTTCAAAAATTCAAGGTCACCGATTCTTATTTAAAAATTTTAATTCATTTACTCGTGTTTATAAGGACATCATTATTCATAAATTCATTCAATTAAATTAATTCAGTATTTCTTTTTTTTAACAAAAAATATTCAGCGTCAATAATATATTTTATTAACTTGAGCTCATGGAAAATATTAAGATTCCCCCGTTTATCATTCATACGAAATGTTGTTCACACCTAGAAAAGTGAACCGTGACGGCTTAAATTCACTGAGTAAAGATCAAAAGATACAAAATGCTAATCTTTTAATTAACTTGAATTTACCCACGCATTTAACAGGTAGTCACTATGTGTCAAAGTACAATACACATTGTATTTGCGGGGCCGTATTTGCACATTACAAATGTACTAGCAGCACATATTTACTAGACTGACGTAAAAGGTAAAAAGTACAAACATGCATTTTTAAAACACTATCAGTTATATATGTTTGTTCAAAATATCCGTCGAAAAAAAAATCATAAAAAATATTTTATATGATTAACTTGTATCACTATAATCATTTCAGAAAATATTAAAATATAAATCGTACATTCTAATTTCAAGCGGAGCGCTGTTCCATCTTAATTATTAGTTGGTTACTAGCTACACCAAACGTCGTCGATGCGCTTTAAATAGCGTTATAAGATGATTCACGATTAAGATTTAAAATGAGATTATTTTCACTCCCGGCATGCTTTAAGACTTAAACTACGTCACATAAGTCAGGAAGTTCGAAGAAATAAAATTAGTAATTCTTAATTTTCTCCTTTATTGCTGTTCATATCCAGATAAAACTTGGTGAATATGTTTTTTATGGTATTATGAACATAATTAGCTAATGAGTAAAAAATCGCGAATTATCCCTTTAATTGAAAACTCGGAACATTGGGGCTGTTTTAATAACGACCAATAACTGAATTAAAAAAAAGAGTTTTTAAATTCAAGAATTAATGTTACTGAGTTATTCCAAATTCACACACCAGCTCAGAACACGACAATTTTTTTTTATTTTTTTTCAAAATGTGTGAATGACAGACCTGTTACATAATATTTATCCTGATTTTTTGGCAAATACATTGTTTTGGTTAACATCTGGTTCAAGCACTTCGTCCATATTTGGAGAAACCTGGACAAATTTACCTCTTTCATTGCCTTTACTGATAAAACACTTAACGTTCGACTACACTGGGTTTCGCAATGAGCATACATGTGACGTCACACATCAATCTCTTCTTTTTAATATATATTAAAAAAAAATCAAAGAACATTATTGTGATAAGTTTGATTTTTATCTTTTGACACAAAGCTTGAACAGACTGAAGCAGATCTGCACATGACGGATGATGCATTTTTAGCAGGAGACCCTTATCCTGTCAAAGAACTGTTATTGGTCTTTTTTAGGTCGATTTTTCACGATTTTAACCACAGTCATCTATTGTCTCATTCATTCCTCCGATTAAAAAGACAAAGGCAGTAGAGATAAAGATACATTTTACATCACAACCAAATATGACCTTGTAGGCGAAACCCATGCTGTAGAGGGAATCATTTGGATGTTTATGTATACAATTAATTTTTGTTATTTCTGAATGGGAGCATTAAATATATTGCCACGCGTTAGTAAAGTGCAACACTCTCTGCACGTTAAGAACTCTATGGCCGTTCTACAGGTGGAAATTGTCTGTCCCTATTTAAAATACCTTAATTCCCATTGCAAGCGGCAGTCAAAGTTAGTGTTTTTAACAAGGTAAATCCACTGCAGAAATAACCAATACGTACTATAATCAAATTGATCACGTTCAAGAAAGGCATCACATTTTTGCGACTTGAAGTATTCAATTAAAAAAAATACTTTTCCCCCGCTTCATATGTTACATTTTTTTTTTAATCTAGGTTTCAACAGCCATAGTCAGCAGTTAGGTGTTGACATGAATATAAATTATATGGTCATTTTATGAAATATCCTGTTGTCAAAACTTTAATTTATTAAAAAAAAATAAGGATTTTCTCATCTCAGGAATAGATTACCTTAGTCGAATTTGGCCCAACTTTTTGGAATTCTTGGTCCTTAATGCTCTTCAACTTTGTACTTGTTTGTCTTTACAACTAATATGATCTGAGCGTCACTGATGAGTATTATGTAGACGAAACGCGCGTCTGGTGTATCAAATTATAATCCAGTAAGACCCCTTTTTGGCCCTAAAATATAGCAGTGTTACAAAATTGTTTAAATGTAAACTGTTAGTTATTTATTGGACAATCGAATGCTTCTACTACATAAATATGGGTTGTTTTGGACAAAACAATGCACATATATCGGCTATTAGCACCATTAAGTCATGCTAAATTATTGAAATCTTCAAAATTCTAGCATTTTAGTTAAATTTTAGACGATTTCCGTGTAAAACGAAAGTGGCCGCATTCGTGTTCATCCTAAATATTGAAATGTAAGTTGTATTTGATGATAATACATAACATATATAAAAGTTGAGGATGAACACAAATGCGGCCACTTTTATTTTTGACAAAAATCATATGAAAAGTGACATTTTTCGGCATATTTGGTAGATTTTTCATATCTGAGCTTGAATCGGATCGTTTTTAAGGACTAAATTAGCCAAAATCGTTCACATAAATTAGTTGAATCAAATGAAATAGACAAATGAAAAGTGTTTAAAAAGTGGTCAAAATCTTTCGTCAGATGAACCTGAAATTTGAGGCCAAAATCGGTCCTTACCGGACCTACTCCTTTACTACTAGTGTCTAAAATACAGAGCGATTACATACTGAATGTAATTTCACAAAAAGGATATATCTATATAAATTGATCACAGTTTCGATTCCGAAAGAAAATAAATAGTTTGTTTATTTCAAAAAACGTTATTATTAAATATAAATAATGAAATCCAAAAACTATTTGGATGTATTGTAGATTTGAAGAAGGCATTTGACTCAGTTTAGGGACTAGGCCTTCTATATAAATTGATAAAGACTGATACTATTAGACCTAGACCATATAGAGGGTTAAACAAATATGTATGAATGCACTGAATCTTCAATGAAATATAAAGAAAAGATATCTGATTCTGTATGTACAGATAAAGACTTGAAATAAGATGACAAAAGAGGGACGAAAGATACCAAAGGGACAGTCAAACTCATAAATCTAAAACAAACTGACAACGCCATGGCTAAAAATGAAAAACAATAGTACACATGACACAACATAGAAAACTAAAGAATAAACAACACGAACTCCAACCTAAGCCCTTATCTTGTTTAATATCTATGTAAATGACATTTCTGAAATTTGTGATACTTTGGATAGAAATAAATTAAAATAAGTATTGGCATATAAATATAGGTAAATGCATATAGGCTTCTGGTATATTCAATGCATCCCATATGGAACCATAAAAAGGCACACAAGTTCTATGTTTCAATATTTGAATGATATAGAAAATATACCTATAAATATTCATAAAAACAACTGCATGAATCTTTTATGAAACCTATCTTAATGCATAACTCTAGTTTGGTATATGGACATTCAGAAAAAATATTAAGATCACAGAGTGGAGCAGTAAATAATAATAAAGATTTACTAGCCGCTTCAATAATAGTTTTATTGAAAAGGTGAATTAATAATTTTGCAAACTTTTTTTTTTTTTTTTTTTTTGTAATTATTTTTTTTTTTCAAAATGAAACATGTGAAACTACATAATACAGTATTAGACACAAGTATAAAAAATTAATTAACACCTGTAAGATAGATTAAATCATAATGGTATAATAAGATATAAATATTACAATTGATTTTGTTAATTCAATGCTGCTTCTAACAATTGCCACTTCTGATCCATTTTTATTTTTTGTGTAGGGGTTAAGAAACATACAGAGTATTTTTCTATTTTAATCCAATACTTTAAATATTCTATCCCACCATATTTTGTTGGCAATATGCTCTTACATCTACATTTGTATATATAGTATTTAAGTAACAACAAGATATGTTAAAAAAAAACAACAAGATATTATTAACTGTTTTACTGTTGACAAAATCCTCAGATACACCTAAAATGACCTCTTTTGCACTAAAAGGCAAGAAGATGTCATAATTTCTAATCCAATCTATAATGGGAAACCAGAAGTTTTGTGTTACATTACATTCCCAAAAAATGTGAAAAATATTTTCTCTAACTTCTGAACAAAATGTACATAGTTCAGTTTCTTTTAATTTACATTTATATAAAAAGGAATTACATGGTAAAAATTTCTTTGCAAACTTATTCTAGGATTTAGTAAAGAAAATAAACAGTAATCATTGCATCAAGCGAAGTATCAAATAGATATGTAGTAGATTAAGCACTAACAAATATGGCAAGGAAATAAAGCACACAAATATATCCGTTGTTACATGATGCATTCTTTGTATACCTCTGTACAAAATACAAATCATGAAAATAATTTAAAACTGTATGATATTGAAAATATTGATTTAGAAAAGTAAATTTCAAAATGAATACACACATGAAAGAAATTTATAAAAAGGTGATCTTTAGAAAAATTATTTGTCTATCGTAAATTTAAAAAGAAACATGAATCTGAGCCTTATTTACTTAAAGAAAATAACTTTGATACAAAGAAAGAAATTCCTAAATTAAGGGTAAATGACCATATTTTGGAATTGAAAGGAGCAGAAACAAAAATATAAAAAGAGAAGAACGTGTATGTCAACATTGTTGTCTACATAAAATACATAACGAAGAACCTTTTTTTATTTATATGTACAGAAAATGCAGATTTGAGACTTGAATTTTTACAGAAAGTATAAAAGATACCTACATGTATTCTAATATAGATAATAAAGTAAATTTTGTTATATTAGTTTGACGTCTTTCCTGTCCGTCAATTATGCAGTTAAAAAGTCATCGTCACTGAGGATGGAAGATTCAACAACTGCATGATAGATACATATGTATATACTGTTTTATTCTTTCATTGTATTTTATGATGTATACTGTAAACTTATCTTGTTGATTTATGTATGTCTTCAACCCCATTTTGAGTATAGCTGTGCATTATTCAATTAACATAAACATAAACATATAATACTACAAAATATTCATTGGTGTTATAGCTCCTTTAGTCTACAACATATTCCTCAGGGAAAACAGTGTAATGTTTAAATAATAAAAACATGTTTCATAAGAAAAATTCCTAGTTATTTTTACATTTTATATTCGCTGAATCTTAAACTGAATCAATAATTATATCAACATGTCTTCTTGTAGAAGATAGAAAACAAAATGTGTTGACCAAGGTATTAATCGGTAAGCCAAGTCATGAGACAAGTACAGGTCAAAGTTTACATACCCACCATGACCTTCCAATTGAGCCATCATCTAAGGGGATAACAGTTTCCCAAGATCTACGGAGTATAAATGCCACCACAGTCGAAATGAATGAAGCTACATCGATTAATCTTCCTCAGATGAAACAAATTGAAGCCTATGCAGTACGTGACGACATTTTGAAGGAAATAGAGAGTGGTCAATACAAAATAAAGATTGCACCTTCAGATTTAGTTGACTTTGGAGGGCAACGATCGTATGATATGACCCATCAGTTATTCATTCAGCACGGTGGGACATTTGTCGTGATGTTTGATGGTAGTAGAGATTTTCATGAACCACTGAAGGAATATCCTACTGGAAATATATCCAATGAATGTAAGAATAACTGTGTGAATATGCAACTAATTTCATTCTGAAAGAATGTAGAATTATTCAAACATAACCTTTATTAAAATCATCATTACACAGTTCACCTCTGCAACATGTGCCTTTACACCAGGCATACACCAATCATCAGTATTTTTTCACATTTATTTCTACACTCTCTACACTGAAGTAAGGAAACACTAGTTTGTTAATGTCCAAATCTCATACGTCGATGTCAAAGTATCATTTTTCGTAGCATGAGTAAAAATATATTTTCCTTATATAAAATTTTAAATGGTAGGTGCTAAGTGGATAAATCTTAAACACCAATTTTAAAGTGCATTTTTTCTTTTCTTTTATGATAGCAAATAATACCCAATACTGCATTCATGCGATTTCACATATCTTAAATCCTGTTACCCCGACTAACAGATCGCAGCACGGATCTTTTATAATAGTTAGAAGTCTTACAAATAAGAACAATCTCACAATATCAGAGTTTTAATATCATAATTCAAAATATCTCAAATATTTAATGGTTGTGATTTTTTTGTTCTGTATTTTATTTTAACGTTTTGTGTTTCTCATTATGCGTGACAAACACGCACTTTTGGATTTTATCCTGCAGTCACCCTCCTTATTATACCAATACAGGTTAACAAATTTAATGAAACGATAAAAGTAAACGTTTGTGATCTCCTGGTACCCAGCTTTTAGTGTAAGAGACCATTTATATTCAAATTAGTGTTAACGTTACAGTTGAGTTTTGGGTCTCATCGCGGTTGGGGTGAAATGCAGTTTTTGGATCATATCTCCGAAACTAAAGGATTAAGAGCAAATGAATAGAAATGATAAAGTTATACAGAACGAATAATGTTAAATCAGAATTTTCTATAGATAGAATATACAGAATATTTACCTATGTTGTTGTGAGACGAGTATAATGCCTCCATTGTTTTTCATTTTCAGAAAGGAAATTATACGTTGTTTTCTCTACATATCAATTGATAATGAAACTGTTTAGTTTTCGGTCCATTCATAGTGCTTTCCATGTAGTATTTTTACCAAATCTGACAGTTATGCCAATTTTGAACTGTGCAAAAAGCTGCATGACTCACACTTTTTTATAAAACAGCATAATATGAACTACGTTTCACATAATAATGACACAAACAAATAATTTTAATTTATACCCTCTTCTAGCTTTAACAGACTTATACCACGGTCAATTTATTAGTATTGGATACATTGTATTCGATATATTTGTAAGAATGTATTCTAGTGTGACATATAAAATACCAATAATAACTGTAGTTGTAGTTGATTTTTGGTATTTTTTATTGAATTCAGAGTTTTACAGTCACTTTTGTCAATGTACAGCCTTCAAAAACGAACAAAATGCATTTGCACAGTAAACTGTAAAAGATTTTAAAAAAATACATACGTTTTTTTATGTTTTGTTTCTTTATATCGTACATTTCTGTGTTCACATTGCGATAAGACGTGTCACGGTACTTGTCTATCCCAAATTCATGTATTTGGTTTTGATGTTATATTTGTTATTCTCGTGGGATTTTGTCTGTTGCTTAGTCCGTTTCTGTGTGTGTTACATTGTAGTGTTGTGTCGTTGTTCTCCTCTTATATCTAATGCGTTTCCCTCAGTTTTAGTTTGTTACCCCGATTTTGTTTTTTGTCCATGGAATTATGAGTTTGAACATCGGTATACTACTGTTGCCTTTATTTATCAAAATATTTTTTTTAAATTACCTCGTAAATATAGCTAATCCTCGTATGTATATAAAACATTTTGAACCTTTACCCGTGACGTTACTTTTTGTTGTGTTGACAGACACACAATTCGATATTCTATAAAATATGATTTTGTGTACTGTCCAAAGTTATTTTAGTTATTCGTTGTTGTGTCGAACTGTACTATTATATTATTCAGTTATGTATTTCTTTGCCTTTGGGTGTTTTTGCATTTATTGGACTGTGTTCCCGTCATTAACTTTTGTTATTTAAGCGCTTTATTCAACATTGCCATAAAGCACGGAGGTTTGGTTAGCCGAAAAACCAGGTTCAACCCACCATTGTTGTCTTAAAATGTCATGTACCAAGTCAAGAATATAGCAATTGTTATCTAATTGTTCGTTTTTATGTATATTGCATTGCCGTTTGTTTTTGTTGTACTTGTTCTGTTGTTTCGTTGATTTTCTAATATAGTTCATGTGTTGGGTTTTAGTTTTTAACCCGGATTTACTTTCTCTCAATCAATTAATGACTTATAAACAGCGGTGTACTAATGTTCCCTTTATTCAGAAAGGTAAGTTTTTTGAAGGTATGATATGTATATCATTATTCATATATTTGTTCTAGCTGTTGTGAAGCATTGGGTGAATTCAATACTGACCTACTGTGTTGATGATAGTGATGTTATGCCAATGATTGTGTTTGCTGCAACCCATAGAGACCTTCTGTCGGAGGTAAGCATTTATTTCTTTTCATGTAGCATTAAATAACATTTTGTACAAAGTAATGAAAACAAAATTCTTGTTTGTACAATACCAGGCTTTAGACAGTTGTTTTTTTATTCGTTTAAAATGTTTGACCATTTTGCAATTTGTCAAGGTACTTTCCTATTCGAATTTTTCTTTGGAGTTGGTATATTTTTTTTTTATATTTTCCCTTTGCAACACCATTCTTGAAGCAGTATACAGTCAGTAACAATGCAAAGAAACTGTGTTTATGTGTTTATCTTTAAACCTAAAAAAAAATATGTAACTTTGTAGTATGATACAATACTTTTACAACTATTTGCTGATGATCTCGTCGCAGTATACTTTATGAATTCTTTATACAGCATTGCCTTGCAGCTATTCACGTTGATAAGCGTTTTAGGAATTACTTCAATTAATCAAAATTTATTGAAAACAAAAACGTAATTATCAGTGTCCATCGCCCTATAGTCACTTCTATAATCATACATAAATAGTATCTTTGTTTTTGAAAACAAATTGAATTTTCATCGGAGTTCATTTTTTTTGTGATTTAACTTTTTACTAACTCAGGTAAACGATTAAATTACGATTATGAGTGTTCTGCGAATTTATGATCTTCATTAGTGTCCAAATTAAAAACAAATCCCTAGTTGAATTTGAATGTGTTGTTATCTTCTTTCATTTGTTCTTAATTATAATTCATTGGATACATGGTCTCATTACCAGTAGATAAATACTACTTTTTATTGCATAAATACAACTGCCATCCTTCCCTTTGTCTCATATTTGCGGTAGTATTATGTTACAGGGTTTTTTGCGTCTGTATCTGAAGACAGTTTGGTTCCAACACAACATTATAATATTAATGCATGGATCTCTTTGACATTTTAATACAAGGGTTCATACTGCTAGATAATGGATGAGATTTTATTTTTTTTTTGGAGAAATTTAGGATATTTTGGTACAAGGTTTCATACCACAATAGAAGGGTTGGGATTGATTTTCAAGTTTTTTATAAGATGTTTTGTAATAAGGGACCAGAAATGAACTTAACCACTTAGTTGTTTGCTTTTAAGATAATAACGTGAGTATTAGAGAAATTTCTTTTGACGAAATGTGGGCACAAAGTTTCACATCACATTAGGGAGGTTAAGATTAACTTCGGGGGTAATTGTCATAGCTGTTTATAAAATAATGGCCAAAACGGGTCTAACAAATACAATTTTATGTCAGATTCACAAAGGATAATTTGAGTATAAGTGTGAGGATATCTATTCAATTATAAAACAAGGTCCAATACTACAATAGGAAGATTTGGATTTATTTTGGGTGTAATTATAGTAGTTGTTTAAAGGGTCAAATATACCCCATCATAACAATAAGTTGTGTGGTTCACACATAACAAATTATATTTAACTGTATAGATCTGTATTAAATTAATGCACAAGGTTCCATTGCACTATAGGAGGGTTGGGAATTATTGTTTTTGTTTAGTAGCTAAGGACTAAAACGGCGCCATAAACAATCATCTTTCATGTTTCAGGACACTTATTTTAGTATGAGAATATGGATTTCAATGACATTTTACGACAATGTCCACATTCAAAAAGAAATTTGGGATCGATTTTATGGGTGGTGGTCCAATAAAGACAACAGTAGTACACCACTGTTCGACAGCCTACACCTTATATTATTTCAGTACAAGTTTATAGATAATTATTTTATTGTGTCACAAGTTGTTCTACCATAACATACTGTTTAAAATTGATTTTAAGGTTTATGTACAGTTTAGTAAAAAGGAACATAAAACAATATATTTGTAATACTGGATATACATTGCTTATTTCTTTAGCAATTTTAATGAGGTTTAATTAAAAGTCTTGATTTATTGGGCTCTTTGATAAATATATTTGTATATTGTTTACTCAAAATTCAGTATAATATAATATAATAATACAAATATGAATCATGTTTAATAATGTCAGCCAGCCATCATAGTGATAATGCACTATACCTTTCATATTTTAAAAATTAATATGTTGAATTTAATTATTATTTGGATCACCATTAAGGTTCAAAGGGTCAAACATTTATCTTTGTTTGATTTGAAAATAAATAAATTACTGATGTTCTTTAATATGATCAATCTATAAGTGTATTAAATTTTTATTTTGGTCCCGGTATTCAAAGTTGATACATAGTTAGATCCAAAATTAACATTTGAATGATTTCATAAAAAATACATTGTATTGGTATTCTATGATGTGCAAAATTGTTTTTCTTTTAGTTTTTGATTTTTGGGTTCATTTTTCAAACTGATCCACATTAAGGTTCAAAGAGTCAAAACAAAAACTTTGTTTGATTTGGAAACAAAATATCATCCCTTGGTAGTCGATGTTACTGCTGGTGGACGTTTCGTCCCAGAGGGTATCACCATCCCAGTGGTCAACACTTCGGAGTTGACATAAATATGAATTATATGGTCATTTTTGTAAATCTCCTGTTTACAAAAGAATGATTTTTTCTAAATGCTAAGGATTTTCGTATCCCAGGCATAGATTACCTATGCCGTATTTGCCACAACTGTTTGGAATGTTGGGTCCTCAATGCTATTCCACTTTGTACATAATGGACTTTATAACTATTTTGGTCTGGAGTCACTAATGAGTCTCATGAAGATGAAACTCGCGTCTGTCGTATTAAATCATAATTCTGGTACCTTTGATAATTACCTAAACCACTGGGTTGATGCCACTGCTGGTGAACTTTTAGTCCCCGAGGGTATTACCAGCCAGTACTTCGGTGTTGACATGAATATCAATTATAGGTATTTTCTGTTTACAAAAGAAAAAGTTTTTCTAAATACTACGGATTTTCTTATTCCATGCATAGATTACCAAAGCCGTACTTCGATGTTGACATGAGTATCAATAATATGGTAATCTTTATTAATTTCCAGTTTACAAAAGAATAAGTTTTTCTAAATACTAAGGATTTTTTTATTTTAGGCATAGATTACCAAAGCCGTATTTGGCACAATTTTGGGAATTGCTGGGTCCTTAATGCTCTTTTACTTTGTACTTGTTTGGCTTTATAACTTTTTTGGTCCGAGCGTCATTGATGAGTCTCATGTAGGCGAAACGCACGCCTGGCGTATTAAATTAGTCTAGTGCCTTTGATAACTATATTCATTGATCTGCTCAATCTAACAGTTTATTGAGTTATTTGTTTCGGGGCCCAGTTTTCAAGTTTGTTCAAATAGGGGTCTCAAATTATACCTCGTTTGACTTCAACAAGAATTGAATATACAAGGTTCTGTGATATGCTGAATCTAACCAATTATTTGGCAAAACAAAAAGCAATCGTTGGTCCTCAGTGTTCTCTAACATCGTACTTAATTTGGACTTTTTAACTTGAAGAGCTGCAAATCTGTCTTTTCATGCTGATAAAGGGACAGATAATACAAAAAGTTAACAAAAAAATGTTCAGAGAAACTGAATTTGTTGATATTTATGTAGATTAAGTCCAGTTTACACTACATTTCTTAGGAACTAGCCATCTGCCAACTTATTATAATCACCACGTTCAGATTCTAAATTTCATGATTAAGATTTTAGTGTAATATAAACATTCTGTTTGTAACATAACGCAATTAATAAGAACGATAATTATTACTGTTCTCCTTTTTTCTTTGCTTTTTTTCATGAAGGGAAATGTATGACAAATGCTGCAGTTTTTTTATTGTTTCGATTTATTTGTGAATATGAACAAGTGTTGTGTGTTTGCTATTGATTCATTCATGCATGATTTCCACTTATTATCAAGAACACAAATCATCTTATATTCACCAAAAAACACACTTTTAATTGGAGCAACCCATATATTTTAAAAACTAGTGTTTTCTTCGTGGTCTAGCGGATAAGCTGATTTTATAGTCATCATCATTTAGATGCAATTTCTTATAGACAGTTTTTTCAGATTGCTTTATATATATACTTTTATATGTGAAGCGAACCCTATTCAAACTTTAGCTCATAATGTTCATTAATATTTTTTTATTAAATTCTTGATGTACTTTGATATGCTGGAAATGTCCACATCAGTTTCAAAAATTGAGTATATGGGATTCTTTGTTATGCCCTAACTTTTCAGGGTTCGAATTTTAAAATCGTATCAAGCTACTTCCTATGAGCATTTTGTTAATTAGAGGTATAATATTTTTAATATTTTTAATGTATCTTTGTTTCATTTAACTACCAGGACATGCAAAAGAAGATGAAAGTAGAATTTGTAAAGAAAGTCACTGAAATGTTTGGTACTCATGAAATGAATAAACACATTGTTTTCGATCCGGTTTTCTTCATTAACGGTACAGACAAAGACGATCAAGAAATTCAGCATTTGAAAAACCAACTTGTCACCATTGCAAAGAACCAACCATCGTGGGGACTACGGCGGCCGATGATTTGGGTTCCCCTTGAGCTTCTAATTGCTAATATGATACGGGACAACATCAATATAATACCAACAACATATTTATCTCAGGCAAATAAGGCGAATAAAGGACTAGCGATATCGGACAAACAATTAGAAGAATTTCTCTTAACACAACACTCCTTGGGCAAACTCGTGTATTTCAAGCAACCAGAACTTAACAATTTCATCATTATTTATCCCCCAGCATTGGTAAATATTCTGAGGTCGTTTGTCGCAGATCCAATGTTTTGGCCACTGGAAGAGAATCTTAAAAATATTTTAAGAAGAATGACGGAAACTGGAAAGATACATAAAAAAGATCTCCTTGAGTTATGGCAACAGGAAAAATTCCATGATATCATACCAAATGATGACTTCAAGGAGTTTGTCATTCAGGTTCTCTTACATCTAGATGTTTTGGTGCTGCCGAAACGATATTCAGGCAAGAGTGACGGACACGTACATTATTTTTTGGTTCCATGCACAGTCAAACTCATGATGCCGATGTCATTTCTAGATGACGATTTATTTACAAACAGGACAATTACTTTGGTATATCGATTTAAGAAGTCAGTCATACCCTCGGCATTGTCCTTTAAACTGATTGGTGCCGTGAGTGCTATTTGGCCTATTAAGGAAGTGAATGAACGTCCATTATTGTATCATTCGTCAGCCGTGTTATGTGTTGACAGCAAAACCGAGTTTCGAGTTCTGGTAGAAGACAAGCGAGTCGTCGTATATCTCACACATATGACATCTAAGTATAACATATCTCCAGATATTGCAGCAAGCATTCAAGAATGCTTGACTTATACATTAGATGTTGTTTTGAAATTCTATCACTCAAGCATTGGAAAGAGTCCAAAAAATCTCGATACATCAAATCTATTTCAAATTGAAGTCGGAGACGTTTGTGGCAGATCTCCATGTGTGCTATCCATTTCCAAAGCGAAAGAATCTTCTTATTGGGTCTGTGTCAATGGAAATAAGCACCTCTCCAGATATCCTCTACTATGGTTTTTTAACAAGGTACGTTATATAGAAATCAATAACTTAAATGTTCTGCTGTTATTATTACTTTTTTGTTTAAGTATAACACTGTTATTTGTGTATTTTATTAAGCCGTGTATATTACGCAGTTGTGTAAAATACGCACCTTTTTCATTCCTCAAAAATCAAGAAAACAAACTTTTTAAAAATATGAAAAAAGAAGATAAAAAATAACAATTTAATAGGGACTAATAAGACCACGTTTCTTACCACCAAGATTGTAGGGTGAGAAACAAATGGAAAAAATTATAAAGATATAAATGAAATCAAAATCAAAAATATTTTATAAGTAGTTGGTTTTTTTTAGTCTAGGCAGCTGTAAAAAGTCTTCAATAGGGAACAATCAAACCATGTATTTAATCTTCATCTAAATCTTTTGAAAGATAAAAATGATAAGATTGATTGTTCATTCAAATTATTTAATAGTCACAAACATTTAAATGGACGAGCTTATATCATACAATTAACTTTTATAAATTATATGAAAGTTTTTAATAAAAGATCCCTTTTTAAATCAATGTTTGTCTAAGCTTGTCAAAGCTGGTGCTTTGTTTAAATATTATAAAGGAAATTATTAAAATGTTATGGAACAAAAGAAATAAGACCTCAAACATTTTCAAAATTGATTAGCATTAATTGAAATGTGATGACTCCTAAGGCAACATTCGGAATGACCGTAAAATAAGATGCATGATGCAGTACTGTTCTTCTTTTAACACCTCTCATTACAATTGCTTATTTGTCACTTTGTTTGTTTATAATCTTTCCCTATAGTTATATGTTAGAAATTGCTGATGTCGTCCGTCCAAAGATGATAAAAGTTTGAGTATGTTCACATGCAAGTTTAAGGATGTTGAAATGAATAGTTATATTCAATACCTGCGTTTCTGTTTAACCATCATGTAATAATAGTATAATGTAAATTTACTTATAAACTTGAAAATGATGAATATTTGTAATCGAAATCGTGTTTTACTATCAAAAGACACAGTATCAGTTTATTTTTTTGCTTCTTAATACTTTTTTTTTGTTTCAGAAGCATGAAGAATGTCCATCCTCTTGTCCAGGTAAATGATATATTCTTATAATACTTTCATTGTAAAAAACTGTTCTCCAATTATTTAGGTAGTATGTATTTAATTCATGTTACTGTACGATAACGCAATAGCCTTTTTGTATAACTTATATAATTAAGACAATAGTTTATAATAGCTGTATTCTCAATGAGAATGAATTTATCTAGCAAATTCTTTTATAAATTGTGAGTAGCTAACAAAATTCAATCAAGTACTATGCATAGAAACATTTTTAGACAGCTGACCAGTGAGATAATGGACGACCAATAACACCTCGAATTCCGCTGACAGATACATAGATTGTTAACTTTACGTTTAGTTGTGATAGTTGACCCTACGAAAAAGGTATATTTCAAATGATATATTTACTTGTGGGTTAAAAAAGAAATGGTATAGTAGACTTTGTTTCTAACTATAAAAGCAGTTACCACAGATCAATTATCATAATTGACAGTAAATCAAAAAAGTTCTCGACTTAGCAGACACCGAAGTCAATTGTTGAAAACAGACGCAAAATTGTCATCTAGAGGAAAACAGATTACAAATCAGTTCATCCACTAAGTGGGTGTCTTTTCATTCATAAACAGCGCAACAGTTTAAGGTCAATTATATCATCGTTCAGTCTGTCAGGAGGATGTTATCTCAACTCGACTTGGACTCACAGAAATCACCTGATCCAAAACAGAAATTTTACATGAAATGAGATATGTTCCCCAAAATCAAAATCATATTTTGATTTACATTACAGCAGTTATTATAATATATAAACGTGCATATAGCACATATAGTGGAAAGTTCTTCAAACACTTGATATATCCTTTATTTAGGACCAATCTGTATTATTTATGGTACCTTTATTTCCATTTTTTTTTTATCTTTAACAAATATTTGTTTGTGTTAATCTTTAATATTATTCAGGTCTTGAGGACACTGTCCTAGAAATGTTGCAAAGCGAACAACAACTTTCAAGACTTGCTGAGTTACTTACCATGAATGAATGTAGAACATTGATGACTTACTTCGGATTACTGAGAGATTGGGAAGATATTGAATACAGCTACGCAACAATGCCTCTTATTTCAAAAATCATGGCGTTACATTCCTGGCAAACACGAAAGATTAAGGGAAAACTTTCAAAAACATTTTCAAATTTGCTTGACGCATTGAAAGAAGTTGGGAATGCAAATCATTTACTTTGCAAGGTTAGGCACATTTTTTAACAAGACTTTATATGTTTTAATAATTAATATACATGTACCTGCTGAAGCTTACAGAGTATATGCATGTGATAGGAATAGCGAATGTATTAACAATTTACATATATAGACATACAATTTACAAAACATTTCCGACCGCATTCAAGCGAAGTAATTGTCAAAGTACAAGAGAAGATATTGTGTGTGGGATTGATTAGAAATCAAGCTAAGTGTTCAATTAACCAAAACAAAATGTTGTAACACGATGACACAAAATTTAACGTTTGATTTTATGTCGTTGGTTTTGTAAATTTGTAAATATAAAAAGGGCAACATTTAAGATGCATCAACTAGTTCGAATCTGGTAGTAATATAATTGTGTAAGGCGTGTACTATTTGGTTTTCAGATATACATTAATGATCATATTATTGCGGAAATTTTTTGAGGTTTTGTTAAAGTTTACATTTAAGCCTAAATAATTTTTTTACTTCAATGAACTTTTAAAGAAATGGTTTATCTATATCTATAACATTTACGATATTTGGTGTCCAACGAGTAATAATTCATGCATAGTAGAATTTGTAGTCGAATAAACACTAAATGAGCGTTTGCAATATTCATCTTATTCAAAAAAGTGTATTGTTTCCTTTCACGCCCACAATGTTATTGTTTTTATTTCACTGAGAAGTATAACAAGTTTTAACAATATTTTTGTTAAAATTTGTTCTTTGTTGTTTTCACGTCCCTTATCTTGTATATAATGCTAAAAACTGCTGAATATGTTTCAACACACTGACAATGCTGAATATATCATATACTTTCTTTCAGGTGTTCAGGGAAGACACAGACCTGATAGGTAACACCTGTTTAAAAGTTTTAGTAGTCAGTTACATATGTTACAAGACTGTTTTTTTTTCTATCTCAGGAATAGATTACCTTAGCTGTATTTTGTACTTTTAGAAATTTTGGTCCTCATTGCTCTTAAATTTTGTACTTTATTTGACCTTTGTAACTTTTTTGGATTCGAGCGTCACTGATGAGTCATTTGTAGACAACATTTTATCTTGGTTTCTATGATCAGTTAATCTAGATAAAACAAAACAAAACAACAAAATCCACCAAGCACAACCAATTTAAGTCTCCTTGCTTGATAGAGGAACATACAAGAAATGGTGGAATATATGTTTGCAAACGATCAGACCTGCCCCTATCTTTATTATGGTACACCACTATATCATAACAGCTACCAGACAAAATAAAAACTAAGAACAGTTACAAAAGCAAAATACACAAAATGGCCGATCTAATTCTACGTTAATGTACAGACAGCTATAATCGCATTCACAGTTTGGGTCATAGATATGATATAATTTTCAACTCACTACCGACATATTATTGTAGTTAGATCTTTATATATCAGAATAGCCTGTAATAGAACCGAGTGTGTCCTAATCCCCATTCATCTGATGCGTTAACCTTATTGAAACCTCGGATTATTTCAGTTTATGTTATTTACCTTGATTTGTCTTCTTAATTGTCTTATCAGATTTAAACTGTTAACTTCTGCTGTTTATATAAATCCAAAAACAATTATAAATATTGAATAAACCCTTTGTATCCAGATTTTATTATTAATCAACATTTATCAATTGTCAAAGAAACGCTTGATCCGGTTGATCCTGATAGTTCTAGGTTCACCTTTTTAAATTTATGTATTACTGCTTTATTGCCTTTTATCCCCAAAATGCACATACATTGTACTATATAACAAACAAGCAAGTGTCACACAATCTCTAACGGCAGCATGAATCTTAAACGGTAAATCTTCTCGTTAGAATTGTAGAAAGTCTGTATATAATAGTGGTCTACCGGGATATCTCTGATAAATTAAAAACTTTTTTTATGAAACCAAGGAAGAGATTCTGTTTAAATATTCTTAAGACGGATGCGTTAAATTTGCCGGTGTCTATATTGTTTGGTTCATGACATTATTCTTACTTAAAAATCATAAATTAACAATCATAACGCTAGTTTTCAAAAACAACAACAACAACAAAAAAGTAAATGGTTTTGTGGGTTATTTTAAATATGCAAAAAATATCAAACATATTATAACCTGTATTCTTTTAAAGCATTTTGCTAACCCTTTTTGAATACATGAGAACTATTGATTGTATTTTTCATCGTGATATGTTATGACTTCATTCGAACTATGGTTTTAGATTGACCTTGTTATTGACTTTCTCCAACTATCTATATCAATTCAAATTTACTTGTCAAAATCAAATTCCTCGGGTCCCATTGTAAAGCTTGAATTATTTACACTTACACACATCTGAGTAAAACCTATTATTTTTCTCCTGGTCTATATTTTGATTGCCTCAAAATATTTAAAATGAACCGATATAGATTTTTCTAAATGAATTGTCAAATATATGCAACATAAGTTTAAAACTATAAAATATATATGTTTATATTGACAGATATTGCAGATGTCCGACTACAAGAAGTTCCCGATGATGATGTGTGCAAAGCTCTGCCTAAATACTTAGGTAACTGCGCCATACAACTCGGAATCGAGCTAGGAATAACGTTTAGTTCAATAACGGAAACACTGTTTCATCATCATAAGGATATGTATGGTCAAATAGCAGATATCCTCGGAAAATGGAAATCATCAAGAGAAGTAAAACCTACAATATACAGGTTGATGCTTGCTTTGGAACGTGTAGATACCGGAGGGTTGACGTATTTAAAGAACATTTATCTGGGAAAATAGTATGCTTTTCACTGCATTCTCTCAACTGGCCATGAGAAAAAAAGTTTGATAAAAATACCAAGAAACCCAAATCCATAGAAAAACAAAACAAGATGAAAATCTTAGTATAAATGAGGAACACTCAATATATTGTATGAACAGCCTGTGTTAATTGTTTTACCCTTGTCATTATTGTACACTTAAAAGTTTGCTACTGTGGATTCATTATTATTCGTTGTATACCAATTTTCGTGGTTTTCGTGGGTACAGGTTAACCACAAACTTGAATGTTCAACGAATGACAAATTTTGTATCAGATTGTATGTAGACTTTGGCAAAACCACGAAATCAATTATCAACGAAAAGACGAGTTTTCTGCATCCCACGAAAACTGCTACCCACGAAAATAATTGAATCCTCAGTATTGGACGTGAGACAAAGCTCCGTGTTTTAGGCCTCAATTAAGCCCATCATTGTCAAACGTTTTTTTACATTATGACATGGATGGAGAGATGTCTTATTGCGCTCATACCACCTCTTTTTATTAGCTCATCTACCCGAAAAGACCAGTGAGCTTTTCTCATCCCTTGAAGTCCGTCATCCGTCGTCGTCTTTAATCTTTAACAAACATCTTCTCCTCTAATTACTGGTCCAAATTTAACCAAACTTGGCCACAATCATTATTGGGGTATCTTGTTTTAAAAATGTGTTCGATGACCGGCCCGCCAACCAAGATGACCTCCATGGTTCAAAATAGAATATATGAATGAAATGCCGTTTTGGGCTTATATCTCTGAAACTAACGCATTTAGACTAAATCTGATATGTAAAACTATTCATCAGGTAAAGACCCATCTGCCTTTAAATAAATTATTAGATAAATCAGACAACTCGTTGTTGGGTTACTGCCTCTGAATTAGTAGTTTTAGGGAAAATTGGCGGTTTCGGGTTATTATCTTGAATATTATTAAAGATAGAGATAAACTGTAAACATAATTCATGTTCAGCAAAATGAGATCTACAAATTTGTCAAATGACCAAAATTGTCAATTGACCCCTGAAGGACTTATTGTCCTTTATTGTCCAATTTTCACAAAATTTTCGTAAATTTTATAATCTTTAACAAAATATCTTTTCCTCTGAAACTGCTTACACAAATTTAACGCAACCATCATCATTAGGGTATCTAGTTTGATAAATGTGTCCGATGACCCCGCTTATCAATAAATATGGCTGACATGACTCAAAATAGAACATAGGGATAAAATTCAGTTTTAGGTTTATATCTCTGAAACTAAAGCATTTAGAGCAAATCTGACATCACATGAAAATGTTTATCAGGTTGAGATGTATCTGCCCTGAAATTGTCCGACTAAACAGTTAACCCGTTTTTTGGTTGCTGCCCCTCAATAAGTAAAATTTGATTACCCTCAAAAGTGTAACTATTTTGTTTTATATGTTTGTAAATATATATTTTCAAAGGCTAAACAATTTGTGTTTTTATGATTTGGCTTTATGCAGTTCTTTTAACATAAGTAAATAAATCTAAATATACACAAAATGAGTACAGTATAAATCAACAGATGAAATATTAATTAAAAAATTAAATGCGACGTCCACGAAATCCAATGTGTAGCAAACCTCACTTTCTTGAAAAATTAATAGTAAGCATACATTTATGTCAAGTTGTTTAAAATATAGTAAAAAACATAACACAAATTATCTGTCATTCTATTTTTAAGCATGTAAATTGAAGCAAGAATGCGATTTTGGTACTCTAATTCCAAAATCCCGAATAGTTTTGAGGTCTGTTCAAACCAATTTATTGTATAAATTAGTATGGATTCAAAATTAAATTTGTGAAACCACATAGTGAGTTTTGATATATACTTCACACCAATGTATCTGTATAAATCTGTTTTGATGAGAACTTCAAAAATACTTTTTGTGCTTTTTTGTAAATGTTTGTTTGTTTTGAGATTGTAATACGGTGAAGACTGCTGTAACCATATTTTGACTGTTTTGCCGGTTATGTCAGTTTTGTTTGCGCATCGTTGTGGAGATGACGGAATTTGATGCGACTGTCATACACGTGAGAGGTTTGGCGCTGTGAGACCAGGTGCAATCCAAGAGTTCCATTTTGTGAAGTTGAAATCATCACTACTCTCATTTTACGGACGCCATCACGAGTTGGTTGGCCGTTATAAAACCCGTTATTCAGATGATATCAGATATGTTTCTCATGTCGTAACAACCATCCCGTTCCCTGTTTTTCGAATGAGACCTACCGAATTAGACTATTTACCGGCTTTGAAATGACATTAGCAACACGACGGGTGCCAGATGTGCAGCAGGCTCTGCTTATATTTCCGGGGCACTCCCAGATTTTGATTGGGTTCGTGTTGCTGTTGTACCCCTATTGTGTTTTTTTTTGTGTTCACGCATCGTTGTCAATTTTATGGAATTTGATGCGACTGTAAAAGTGATAGGTTTAGGGCTATAACACCAGGTACAATCCAACATTTTCTACATTTGAGAATGCCTGTACCAAGTCAGGAATATGACAGTTGTTGTCAATTCGTTTGATGTGTTTTATCATTTGATTTTACCATTTGATTAGGCACTTAAAAGGCTTTACTAATCATATGGACAAATGTACAAGTGGACGTGGTCCCAACAACAAAAAGACACTAGGAACATATCTGAGAGTACTCGCAGTTATCTGACAGCTAGTTCAAAGACACTCTTAACTGATAAAAAATCATGCATCTAAGACTAAATTATAAATCAGTACATATCCATCCAACATCCAATGGATTTAGTGTAAAGACGTCATAAACAGTCAGAGAAAAACATTACCTTGTGCAATGTCACGATAGAGTAATCGACAGATTGTAGATCCATGAATGTGTATATGTAAATAACATACTAGTAATATTTAGTTTGCTTTAATTTGCTGTAAACAAAATCAATATTTATACCAATAAAAACAATATTCAATGATCTTATTACAGTGATGAATTGGTAACCTTTTAAAATAAGTTTATTTAGAGTTTACAAAGTATTAATTCTAAATTTCTGTACACTGTTAACAACAATCCTGTAAACATGAGGATGTGCCATCCTGTTTGAAATAAGTTTTCTACTGGACAACCAAACTACAAAACCAAATATTTGTATCTATGGAAAAATTTAGTAAAGGTTTTAAGTAATTTATGGTAACGATATCCCTGGCTTAATAATTTACCAGTAATACATAGATTACGTTCGATCAAATCAAAAACATCACAACAGACACGGGCATAGCGAACGAGCTGTGAAATATAAACACCGTAAGATGGTGCCAAAGGAACATCACAATCTAAAAATGGAAAATTAACAAAAGGGAACGAAAAATCGTTCCTTTTATCGTAAATTTTAGTGTGGAGTTTCCCGTTTAAAACCAAAATATCTAAATCTAGGAAAGGACAGTTATTACCGTTTAAATTTGATTTATTTAAAGTAAGTTTCTTGGGGTAATTGAAGCAGTGTATTGAGTCAATTCCCGATTATTTAACGAAAAAGTATCGGTAAGTGTTGTTGAATTTATCAATTAAATGCAATCCTCGACGGGTCTCGGCTGAGTTTAGTCAAAAACTGTGATTCATTACAGTACCAAAAGCAAGTCTGCTTTTAAATTATGACGGTGTTGAAAACTAGGGCTAATCAATTCAAATGTCGGATAACGGACCGCTGATCCCTGTAAATGGTTGTCATCGTGCACAGATTGGTTTCGATATCTGGAAATCCAAAAGTGGCATTATACATTTTGTTATGTGTTGTCAAAAGAACATTTGCATATCTATGAAAACATGTTTAAACCCCGTTCCCCTCCCCCTTCATGGTTCCGCCTGTCAAAGTCAGAAGCCTATGGCCTTTGTAAGTCTTGTAAGTTTTTAATTGTAATTTATTTATATGTTTCGGAGTTTTTATGTACTAGTAACGTATAATTACAATTGAGAAAGGAAATGGGGAATTTGTCAAAGCGACAACAACCCGACCATAGAGTAGACAACAGCCAAAGGCAACTTATGGGTCTTCATTGTAGCGAGAAAATCCCTCACGTCCTTCAACTGGCCCCTTAAAAATATGTATATTCGTACAGTGATCATGGACGTCATACTAAACTCCAAATTATACACAAGAAACTTAAATTAAAAATCATACAAGACTAAAAAAGGCCAGAGGCTCCTGATTTGGGACAGGCGCAAAATTGCGCATAACAATACGCACATTAAAATTCAGTTCAAGAGAAGTCCGAGTCCGATGTCAGAAGATGTAACAAAAGAAAATAAATAAAATGACAATAATACAAAAATAACAACAGACCACTAGCAGTTAACTGACATGCCAGCTCCAGACTTCAATTAAACTGATTGAAAGATTGAATCATATGAATGATGTATTTCGGTGAAATAAAAATCTGCTTAAAGATGTTAAATTTTAGAAAATGACCTTTTATGAGCTATTAAGTCTTATTTAAAAAGATAAATGGATATTATGGGGCAAAATACTTTACCTTGTATCGTATGGTATAAAAAAAATAGATTCCGAACATCTGACACAAATTCCAAAACCTCACCTTAGTACATCCTTGATATCTTATTTTACAACTTATCATTGAAAGAATACATGCTTTCTCTATATGAGAAAAAAATAGACGCATATATCGGAACAGGTATTTCCATTTTTACATGAAATTTCTTTGGCAACCTACATATATGAATAATGTCGTCGTCATTTGTAATAACTAATTACCTTTGAAAAACAGATTGAACTATGAGACAATAAAAATCAAAACCAAGGAGTAAACAAAGACTCAAAAAACCAAGGGACACTTACATCAACAGTTATGAATAATAATTAAGAAACAACACGAACTCCACTAAAAACCGGGAGTGAAATCAGGTGCTCCGGAAGGGTAAGCATTTTCTTTCACATACAAAAAAACACTTTCCATTAGCTATCACATTATTTCACAAACGAGTATTATATGTCTTTTTTTATTGTAAGTGTTTTTCAGAGACTACCAAAAATAGCACAATAATCTTTTGAAGTTGAAAAAGACCGTATTTCGAATTATAATTTTAAAATGAATACATCACTATTAAGTTACATAGTCGGAGAGAAACAATGAGACAAAAAGCATATTTCATATATCACATCAATAATGTACCCTTTAAAAGTGTTTTAAAAAAATAAATTATAAACTTTTAATACTTTGAATTGATTATGCAATTTTTGTTATAACTCTAACGAGTAGTTATCACATCTCGAGTTTGGAGTCGTATTGCCAAATTTGTCAAACTTGAAGTGGGAGGTTAGGCTAGCCATTAAACAATAAATACATCTCTTCACATAATTAATGTAACATAGTTCAGAAATGATATATATATATATATTTAGCTTTTGGAAGTTTAATTTATTTATCTGTCTTACTTTCCTTACAAGACTTGTTGATAGTGAGGCTTTTTTCAGTTTTAAGGTTTACTTATATAAAATAACATTAAAAGTACATGCATTCTATTTTTCGTCTAACAACCACCACCCCTAACTCCCGCGGAATCTTAACTCTTGAAGTGATATTGATTAAAGCTACCTTTAAAACATATCACTTCTGCAAAAATGTCCTTTCATACAGATTTTACGGGCTTAAGCCATTTTTGCATTCATATGTTTTTTGTTACAGGTCGTTAAAGCTAACTGCCATCTTTACAGACATATAATTGTCTTGTGTGACAATCAAAATGAAGTTTCCCTTTAAATCATGAAAAAAGGAAAGGAAAAAAATCATTTTATTGAGGCTTCAAAAACACTATGTTTATATATATATATATATACTTTGCAACACAAACTATGAGTTTTGAAATTAAGAATAAAAACATACTAGCTGCAAGTACCTGCGAGTACTCTCAAATCTATACTTTGCTTTTGTATGGGGATGTATAAGTACGCTGGCCCGTCCACCGTGTCTTTTAGTAAAAAGTAAAATCACAAAAATACTGAACTCAGAGGAAAATCAAATTGGAAAGTCCATGATCACATGGCAAATCAAACGACAAAACACATAAAGTTAATGATGCCCTCGGGAAATAATCCACCAGCAGTAAAGTTTCTGTAAGGAAGAAACTTTACATCGACTTGGTTGTAGTAAAAAGTAAAATCACAAAAATACTGAACTCAGAGGAAAATCAATATATATTCCTGCTTTGTGTAGATCTAAAAGAGGGACGAAAGATACCAAAGGGACAGTCAAACTCGTAAATCTAAAACAAACTGACAGCGCCATGGCTAAAAAAAAAAGGACAAACAAACAATAGCAAACACGACACAACATCGAAAACTAAAGAATAAACAACACGAACCCCACCAAAAAACTAGGGGTGATATCAGGTGCTCCGGAAGGGTAAGCAGATCCTGCTCCACATGTGGCACCCGTCGTGTTGCTTATGTGATAACAAATCCGGCAAATAGTCTAATTCGGTAGGTCACATTCATGAAAGGGAAGGGGATTGTAGTTACGACGTAAGGAACATATCCGATATCATTTGTGAAACGGTTATTCCATAACGGTCAACCAACTCGTGATGGCGTCCGTAAAATTTACGAAGGGATGATTTCAACTTCACCATTTGGAACTCTTGGTTTAATAGCTTCCTTGTGAGCAGCAACCCTCTATCAAGAAAATCATGATAGGAAATGCAAGCACGGGAATATCGTATCAGTTGGGAGATATATACCCCGTATGCAGGTGCTGCTGGAATGTTGCTACTTAGAAATGGAGAGTTCACAATTGGAAAGCTGAAATCATCTCTTTTGTCGTAAAGTTTTGTTTTCAACCGACCCTCATTGTCAATTTCTAGATGTAAGTCAAGATATGAGGCCGACTTAACTGTATCTGTAGTATCCTTTATCTCTAGCTCGATTGGATAGATGCGTTCCACATAGTCACCAAATTTTGAATTATTTAGTGAAAGAATATCATCTATGTAGCGAAAAGTAGAGTTAAAGGATATTGCTAACTTCTTATCTTTCTTCCTAAGAAGTTCCTGCAAGAAGTCAGCCTCATAATAATAAAGAAACAAGTCGGCAAATAGAGGGGCACAGTTTGTTCCCATTAGAATGCCGACAGTCTGTTGAAAAACACGTCCTCCGAACGTAACAAATATGTTGTCAATCAAGAAATCAAGCATCTTGATAATATCAGTTTCAGAGAATTTTTTGTTTGAATCAGAGTGATCCTTTACAAAGTAGGATTTATCCCTCCCTAAGACAAGATACTTGTATCTACGTTGGCCATTTTTTTTTACGAAGCCAAGCAATACCAACTCTTTCAATTTGTCTTTTAGTTTAGAATGTGGAATACTAGTGTAAAGAGTAGAAAAGTCAAATGTTTTAATACTGTTACAAGATGAAAGAGAGTTAGATTGTATGTACTCTAAAAGATCTTTGGAATTTTTAAGTATCCACATCTGATTCACGCCCCCTCTAGAATAAGCAGTTTCACAATAACTTTGAAGCCCGTCTTTGATTGCTGATAAAATAGATGTTAATAATTTCGAAAGAGGTATCGTAGAGCACTTGGAAGACCCATCAATATACCGTTGTTTGTAAGGACACTTATGTAGTTTAGGTATCTTATATAGTGATGGCAGATCCAGTTCTTCATCTTTGGTTGAAATTCCAAAGGAACACAGAACAGACCTATGATTATCTAGGATTTCCTCTTTGGTAAGTGCCGTGAGGGTATATGTTGAGTTTCCAAGTGAGTTGTAAATACCTAATTCGTTTATCAAGCAGTTAATGTAATGAGTTTTACACACAAAAACGATGTTGTTTGGGGCGTTATCTGCGGGAACAACAACATATTTGTCATGGAGGTAGGATAGGTGCTTTGCAACATTTGGGTCTTTAAAGATTGACGTAGCATGGGCATTAATAGACCCATTCAGTTTCTTAATTTTGATTTGTATCAACGACCTCACTGCCTTAATCCATTCGGAAAGAGTGTCTATGTCTTCCTTCTCGCGCTTAGTCCATTGCCTGGAATAATCCTCAACTGAGTCCATCAAAATTTTAAAGTTGTGTTTCCAATTGATGGATTTAGGCTCACGATATTTCGGGCCTTTCGATAACACATTTCGTAGAGAAGTGTTATTAACAATGTTGAGGTCATCGGAAATAACATGGCCAGCAGGATTATATGTGAACTGGGAACTACAAGTGCAATTAATTGCATGAATCAACTGATCTGTTTCGTTTGTCTTTTATGTTGTGCTGCTACACCCTGTCCTAGGCACGCATTCAAACTAGTTAATTTGTTGCTGTATATTATATTTTCCTTTTCGCTCCTTATTTTAAACGTAAATCAAGCAGTTTGTTTTTCTCGTTTCAATGATTTCGGGCCTCCTATAGCTAACTATGCAATATGCGTTGTACTCATTTTTAAAGACTGTACAGTGACCTATACTTGTTAATTTCTGTGTCATTTGATCTTTTGTGAAGAGTTGTCACATGTCAATCATACCACATCTTCTATTTTTTATATTGTTTGTTTGTATAGTCATTGGAAACAGCGAGCTGCGATTTGGTGAGAGTTCTTTGGACTACTACAACTTATAGTAACATATTTGTTGATGATAACCATTTTAAGTAATTGTTGAATAAACAATAAAATAATAACCTACTAATCCATGTGATCATTTCCAACTTTTTTTTCAGAAAATGCTCTTTATCTTCTCAAACAAATATTTGTTTAACTATAGTATCAAACAATACTTTTTGTTCTCGGTTAAAAGCAAATGAACTAGTCTGTCAATGACTTCCTTAAAATCCCAAGATTCGTTTTGAAGAAAATAGAAGTATTGTTTTACTTCTCCTCGGGAAGGTTACATCATCGATTAAATCATATATTTCTTCCTTGGAAGGCAGGAAACATGAAAGTGGAGGAGTTGCATAGCTAATGATGATTTGTGGTCTTTAATCATCGATCTTTTGTTTGCCTGGTGTACATTTTAATGGATATCAACTTCTCTTTCAATCAAGATATCCATAGCAGAATTTAATTTGTCTTTTATGTTAGACTTCTTATATTTCACTGCATTAGACCAGAATCGTTTTTCATTCCTTTAGAAGTTGATGTCCCTTCCCTAAACTCACTCAATGTTGACCTCTCATATTGTTTGTCGAGATCTGGTGACTGTGACATCTATTGGAATCAAAGATTTTATCGAAGGTGAATACTTTAATTTGTTTTATGAATGTTTCATTTGCATCGAGACATATTCAACAAAGTTATACATGGTTTGGTAATAACAATGTTTTAGTATACCGAAAAGTTAAATTACCCGTGGTCCGAAATGAATGTCGTACCAATATGAGTCATCTGGGTAGAAGTTATCATACCAAAACATATATTTCTAGTGTAAACGAGAAACTATCGAATCTCTGCACCGTCTACAATGCTCTCGAATCTCTATCGTCGGTAAACAGTTTTTCTATTGTGTTAATCCTTTGTCTGCTCTCAGTTTTCAAAAGAGCTTTCTTAAGATGAGCTTTGCTTGGGCGAAATGCATGGTTTTCATATCTGAAAATAATATATATTACTTGTCGTTATTCAACTTATTTATATAGTATTGTTTTATTTTCAGGTCATCTGCATGAGGGTTAAGTACGACCTTATCAAAAGGAATCAAATGGTAACATCGATATTTTCTTCGTAAAATACTGAGCTACGAACCCAATGGAATAGATAGAGGAAGATGTGGTGTGAGTGCCAATGAGACAACTCGCCATCCAAATAACAATTAATAAAAGTAAACCATTATAGGTCAAAGTACGGTCTTTAACACGGAGCCTTGGCTCACACCGAACAACAAGCTATAAAGGGCCCAAACATTACTAGACGTGTAAAACCATTCAAACGGGGAAACCAACGGTCTAATCCATATAAAAAAACAAGAAACGAGAGAGACTCGTATAAATTACATGAACAAACGACAACTATTGTACATCAGATTCCTGACATAGGACAGGTGCAAACATTTTGCAAACATTTGCAGCGAGATTAAACGTTTTCATGGTACTAAACCTACTCCCTTTTTTCTGAAACAATGGTATAACATCCCAACATAGATAACACACGATAAAATATCAATTGGAAGGCTTAACTTAATGAAAAAACGTAAATTAACACACTATTAACGAATAAATTTAATCTGCGTTACCTGAATGCAAATACATAGTTAATAAAATATTAGGGACAATCATTCAAGGCAAAAAAGCAAACAAACAAGTCCAAACAAAGTCATGGCAAGACACCACCGTGAAATATTTAACAACCCTTAGAAAATTATCACTTTTGAAAAAAAAAACGGTTTCTCAAAATATTTACAAGTATATACGAAGGTTATATTAGATTTTCTTTTAAAGAAATTGCCGCCCGTCAGCACTATATATCTTCCAACCATTATTCAAACTTTATATCAACGACTCTAGTAGTAAATAGTTATCAGAGGTACCAGGATTATAATTTAATACGCCAGACGCGCGTTTCGTCTACATAAGACTCATCAGTGACGCTCAGATAAAAAGTGTTAAAAAGCCAAACAAAGTAAATCGTGTATTCGAATCTGAAATCATTTGTAAATGCATCTTGGTATCCAAATGAAATGTTTGGTATTTAATAGTTATCCCACAAGGACGCGGTGTGTCAGTGTAAGATCATCCAGATGGCCGGAGGCCAGAGGGAAATCTAACACTGACGCACCAAGTCCGAGTGGGATAACTATTTTACATCCCAGCTGTTTTAAATTAGATGAAAAACCATTTACAATTCATAAAATCTAGTTTAGAACGTCACACAACCATTATAATATACTTTATATATTACTATATGATGTATACCCTTTATGACCCCCGAACACGATGAGTAGATATCAAACAATGTCAACTCGCCCCATTTGCCAATCAGCCCACACTATATCGCCACTTTATAAAACAAATCGCCCCACTCTTGTTTACCGACTCACCCCACTTTTGAAAAAGTGTAAAATCAAATTGAACAAACAGTCTGACAAATCACTTATTAAAAAAAAGGTTAAACCTCACCACATAAAGGTCTGCTAACTCGTCCCACTTATAAAAAGATCTTGCTTCCTTTAAGTATGATACATTACTATAAGTACGTATCCAGTCGTCCTGGTGTAGTGGTATGTGTCGTGGTTTGATATGCTAAAGGTCTTGAGTTCGAATCCTAGCATATACACTGGATTTTTTCTACGTGAATTTTAATAGATAGTCTTTTCCGTATAATTAATTAAAAGTTTTACAGTAGATTTGACATTCCCACCAAAATGTTACAGAACAAAGGAAAGCATGCATTACAAAGATACTCAAACTGGGTTGATCTGGTAGGGGTGATCCGGCTCAGATCACCCCTATTAGAACATAGGAGCTGGAATGTAAATTCAGTGAAATGCTTATTTTTATTTATGCGGTATCGATAAAATATGTCTTTCTCTGATCATTGTGGTATAATAATAATTAAACCATTGTGGTGACGTCAGCCTATTCATTAACCGTGTATTCTTTTTCTAGAATCAACGCTTCTTAACTCCGTCGCTGAAATGGACTCACCAGATTATATTCTATTGTTTCCTTTGTGTGCCTAATATCATTAAGTTTGAATTGACTAATTTACTGATTTCTGTTCACTAATGGAATTATTTTAAAAATTTATCTTTAACTTATGTAATTTATATATGCCTCCACTGGGAAACGAACCCGTCCATAAATTCCGTTACGTGTTACAGACATCCACATATCAAGGACTTGTCTGTTTAGGTTCTAATCCCTTAATTTTCTTTGTTGTTCCTAAAGTCTAGATTTCCAGTTTTTGTTCTTGTTTTGTATGTTATTGTGGATAGTTTGTGTAATAAAAGCGAGTTTGTTCGTTTATTGTCAGATTATTGTTGGCTATTCCACATGTTGAAACAAAACAAAAATGGATTGCATAGTATTGGTCCATTTTTGTTTTATATAAATATATACTATGATTTCATCTGTTTTACTACATAATAGTTATCAAAGGTACCAGGATTATAATTTAGTACGCCATACGCGCGTTTCGGCTACATAAGACTCATCAGTGACGCTCATATCAAAATATTTAAAAAGCCAAACAAGTACAAAGTTGAAGAGCATTGAGGATCAAATTTTAATTCTCAAATTCCTATGCTAGAAAATCGTGATGAGTCTAGAATTAGGCTTATTGCTAGAAATAACGGAAAAATACTTATTATATGCACTATATATAATGTTCTTTGTCAGGTTGTTGTCCCTTTGACACATTCTCCATTTCCATTAAGATCAATTTTAATAGAAATAAGTTCGAATATATCTTATTTTGTAAAAACAGATAACATTCAGATGATATGAAGATCTTTAAGGACAGACGTGTAGTGTTATAATATGCTTGTACTTTTTAACCATTTAATTGTGATATCTAATTTATTGTAATTGATCATTTGACACAATACCATGGTTATTTAAACTCACTTACAATACCTTCTAATTAAGAATATACCGATAATTTTAAAAAGACATCAACACAATAGTGTTAGTGATAGATACAATGAATAAGTGTTGATTCATAAAAAAAAAAACCATTCGCCCTCCATCCATTGTATCTATATAACCGAAATCGAATGCATGCAGTCTGTCAATAGATGCAGAACACGTTTTAGTTGTAACTTTACAGTGTCGTGGAAGAGTGATTGTACATATATCATTCTCACATCTGCAAGTGTCATTTTCTTTCATTATCTTTTAACTGCAATATTGTCGAAAATTAGAATAGTTTGCGGAATCTGTCCTGATATGTCTAAGTAGAAAATAAATAGTTTGATAACTTCGTCAGGCGACGCTATCAGTATCTACGCTTTCAAAACTATGTTGGTGATCTACCGATAGGGACTGATATGGTCATGTCAGTAAATTACCATGTTTAGCGAAATACTTGGAATTATATTTCATCAACTTTTAATATTCGTAATTCAATGTAACTTTAAAATGAAATCTTCATTATTCAATTAGAAATCATTTCTCAACATTTTGTGATGTATGCAATTGACCAAAGACGATTTTCAAGACGTGCATATATAGAGTTAAATTGGAGTTCACATGAATACGGATTTAATGAGGTCGAAATATTCACTTGCAAGTAAAAAATCATCATCAATGTTTATAAGTTTTTTTTGACAAAATTGAACCATTTTAGCTGATAAAAGCAAATTACTATTTCACTATTTCACTTTCATTAATGATTGAACAAAAAAAATCATACTTTATCATATATCACGTACATGTAGCTAGTGCCCCTTTAATATCTTATTTGAAAACTAATCATTGAAAGAAGACATGCCTTCTGATTGTATGAGAAAAATGAATGCTGATATCATCACAGGTATTTCTTTGTCAACTTACATTTGATGAATAGGTCGTCGTCATTTGTAATAACTAATTAACTTTTTTAAACAATATCACGTGACATGTAATGGACAGTCGAGGTTTTTAGTCGAGAGACTAAACTATGATTATATATGTGAAATATGCCCAATAAGGGGAAGAAAAGAAACAATGTAAGTAACACAAGTGACACTAGTGCTACAAATGATCCCGATGGAAAGAAACCAAAGAAAAAGAAGGCGAAACAAAAACAAAGTAAACCTCAATCAAAATATACTAAGGAAGGCGACAAAACAGGTGACATTACAAATGTAAACAAACAGTTAATCAGTACTCACTTGGATAACGGCGATTTAAAAAGTGTATTGCAAGAAAATATGATGAACAATATGAATCAGTCTAGCTTTTCACAAGACACTAACTTTTACTGCCCTAATCCAAATAATATGTTTCCAAGTCATAGTCAAAGTCAACAGATGTGTTCAACGCCAAACACTGGAATGATTCCTATGCCTATGCAACACGTCTCGCCCCAAATGCTTTCCACTATGCAACAAAGACCACAATGGGTAGACGAACTATTTAGTAGAATAGATAGATTTGAAAATAAGTTAGACCATTTGAATTCAAAAGTGACAAAATTAGAAAACACAACAAAGACATTAGACGACCGTTTTTGTCAGATAGAGTCCAGTACACAGTACATCAGTAACGAATTTGAAACGCAAAAAACCTCTATATCAAATATTAAAACTGAAGTTGACAAATAAGCAAAGCAGTTAAAAAACAACCATGTGAATGATGAAAAGTTGAGCAAAACAATAGACCAAGTAAAAAAGGAAAATGACAGGTTACAAAATGAGTTAACTGATGTCCATATGAGTTCAATGAGAAATAATCTTATATTTTACTATATTCCGGAAAATGAAACAGACCTGTGTTCGGATGTGGTTTTGGAATTTTGTGGTAAATACTTAAAAATTGAAAACCCTGCAGATAAAATTACAATACTTGATTCGTTCAGATTGGGAAAAAAAGCTGAAAAAAAGAGACCAATCCTGGTAAAGTTTGCAAATTTTGAGATGCGGGATCTTGTAAAGAAAAGTTCAAAGAATTTGAAAGATTCACCTTTTGGAATTTCTGAACAATTACCATTAGAAATACAAAAACGTAGAAAAGAAAAATTACCACTACTGAAGGAACTGCGCTCCAGGGATATCAAGGCATATTTTGTGAAGGACAAACTTTTTGTGGGTGGTAAAGAGTATGTCCCATAGGGGCAGCACAGGGAACAATTGAACAATTTAAAATGTTTAAGTTGGAATGTACATGGTTTAAATTCTTGTTATGAAGACAATGGTTTTTTGAATTTTGTAAATACTTACGAAATTTTGTTTTTATGTGAAACTTGGTTACAAGAGAAAAATATTATAGAAATAGAAGGTTTTGTGAAACTTATATGTTTAAATAGAAATGTTAAAATTGGTACACGAAGTGAAGGCGGATTAGCTATTTTTTGTAAAACAAAGTTATCAGATGGTATTTCTATAGATAGAGAGATAGACTGTGGTATTGTTATAATTAAACTAAATCATGAATTTTTTAATACTGCAAATGATATCTACATATGTTTTTCTTATATTCCACATGAAAAATCAATTTTTTATAACAAATGTGATGTTGATTTTTATGATATTATAGAACGTGTTGGTTTAGAGTATAAAGAAAAAGGTTCATTTTTAGTGTGTGGCGACCTAAATAGTCGTATTGGTGAAATTGATGATGTTTTATCAAATGATAACTTAGATCTGTATTTAGAAAGTGTAGACCACGTGGAAACCCCGATTGTTCCGAAAAGGCACTCCGTAGACAAAACCGTTAACGCATTTGGTCGAAAACTTTTACAGTTATGTTATAATACTGAACTTACTATTGCTAATGGAAGACTCGGAAATCGTGTTGGAAAATTTACATTCTGTACAATGAATGGCAGGAGTGTCAACGACTACCTACTTGTTTCACCTAGCGATTATAAACTTATTAAGAATTTTGATGTGCTGAATTTCAACGAATTTTCTGATCACGCACCATTATTATTTGAACTTGAATTCCGAAATTTCAGACCGGAGTTATCGTTTCCAAAGATTCGCAATTACATAAAGTGGGATATAAAAAGATCTAATGAATATATAGATATTATACAACAAGAACAAAATAATGTATTGTCTTTAGTGAATAACATTACCAATACAAATAACTTAAATCATGCTGTTAAGGAATTTACAAACATCTTATTTGATAGTGCTCATAAAGTTTTTGGTAGATCCTTGTTAATACACCAAGATGAAATTAAAGTTAGGCCGAACAACGAGTGGTTTGATAACAATTGTGCAATTGCACGTAAAGATTTTCATGTGGCTAGAAACTTTTTCCAACATCACCCGTCAGACGTCAACCGAAAGGCATACGTTATTTCACGAAACAACTATAATAAAATGAAACGAAAAGCACAATTTAAATAAAAACGTCAAAAAGGTATCGAACTCTGCGACTTAGCTAGTACCGAACCGCGAAAGTTCTGGTCGTCGTTAAAACGAAGAAAAGTGAACAACAAGTGTAAAATTGATAACGAAACCATGATGAAACATTTTGAGTCAATACTAGGAGATAATTCACAGGATCTATGTGAAGAAGTTCGTAATCTCATAGACAATACGGTATTTGGCGATATAAATGTTACACAATTAGACTCTGATATAACTGAAGACGAAGTCGTAGCATCAATAAAAAAAATGAAGTCCGGTAAAAGTTCAGGTAACGATGGACTAATAAGTGAAATGTTTTCTGCCTGTCCTGACGTATTTGCGCCAATATTAAAGACTCTATTTAATAACATTTATAGTTCGGGAATATACCCAGATTCATGGTCAGAATGTCTAGTAGTTGCTGTCCCAAAGAGTGGTGATCTATCCGATCCTAATAATTATCGTCCGATCGTATTGATCAGTGTTTTATCGAAGCTTTATACAACTATTTTGACAAATCGTTTACTCAGTTGGTCCGAAGAAGAAGACATATTGATCGATAACCAATTTGGATTTAGACCCGGCAAGTCAACTGTAGACGCTATATTTATTTTATTTGGAATAATTTCGCATACACTTCAAAATAAACAAAAACTTTATTGTTCGTTTGTGGATTTCCGTAAAGCGTTCGACAAAATTAGCAGGAGGATTCTCATTTATAAACTATTACAGAGTGGTGTTAGCTCAAAGTTTGTAACAATGGTTAGATCAGTATATTCATCTGTAAAAATGCGTGTCAAAACTGCCGATTTACTGTCCGACTCATTCGAAAATTTTCTTGGTGTAAAACAAGGGGAGCCCTTATCACCTCTACTGTTTTTATTTTTTATAAATGACTTGATTGAAGACATGAATATTAGTCCTTCAGCTGACATAGTTAATATTAATGAAGTTCTGATATACTTAATACTATTTGCAGACGATACTATATTATTTGGGAAATCTCCTGAAATTCTACAGGAACTACTTGATAAACTACTTATTTATTGTAATAAATGGAATATAGAAGTGAATATTAACAAAACAAAAGTTGTTGTATTCAAAAATGGCTGGCAACCCGTAACAGCAAAATTTTTCTATAACAACGAAGAACTAGAAATTGTCGATTCGTATATATATCTTGGTATGCTGATACACTGTAATGGAAAATTTTTAAAAACACAGAAACGATTAGCCTTACAAGGTTCACGATCTTTGGCAGCTCTAAATAATTCTACAAATGGTTTATACTTGACGAAGAAAAAGAAATGTGATCTGTTCGATAGTATGGTTGCGTCTGTGATAAATTATGCTTCGGAAATTTGGGGTTTCCATCGTGGAAATGATGTTGAAATTATCCATAACCGTTTTTGTCGATCTATTTTGAAACTGGGTAAAAGTACGCCAAATGTATTCTTATATGGCGAACTAGGGCGTTTGCCAATGAATGTAATTAGAAAACAAAAAGTTTTAAAATACTGGTTAAAAATTGTAACTCATAAACCACTTATTGTGTATGATATTTATATATTGTTACTCAGAGATGCAAATACTGGTAAAACTAATTGGGTTTCTAATGTTCGTGACCTATTGTTTACTATTGGTTTAAACTTAGTATGGTACCAGCAGTCTGGTATAAATATATCATTAGATGTAATAAAAACTAGGTTAAAAGATCAATATATTCAAAGCTGGTCTGCATCTATACAGGATTGTGAGAAACTTACTATGTACAGAATTTTAAAATTAGATTTTTGTTTTGAAGATTACGTAGACTATAACTATAATTCACATTTTTTCACAAAGCTACGTAGTGGTACTATGAAGTTAAATGTTGAGGTGGGGCGTTATACAAATATACTAAGAGAAAACAGATTATGTACTTGCTGTAATATGAAAAGTGTTGAAGATGAGTACCATTTTACGTTAGTGTGTCCTGTGTATAGACATGTACGACTGCAGTTTTTACCAAATTATTACTGTTCGTGGCCAAATGTGACAAAACTTATGTATCTGTATCGAACAAAATCTAGATCTTTAGTTGGAAAATTATGTAATTATTTGAAATCTGCCTGGCAGATTAGATCACATCTACTAAGTTGATAATTTTTCTATTGTAATATCTTATTATATTGTTCTCTGTTGTTTATTGTGTGTCACAATGTAAATATGTTTGTGTTGCTATAGCATGTAACTACTGCTTTGCAAATAAAGAATTCATTCATTCATTTTAAGATAAGAAACGAATTATAAAAATCTTTCACACAAGAAACCAATTATCACTTCCAATTAACTATCACACTATTACACAAACGATTATTATCTGTCTTTAATAGTTTAGGTGTTGCTTTCAATTAGCATTTGCACTTTGCCACTCGTTTTGTATTAGAACACGACATATCTTTGCATGAATGAATACCCATGCAATTTTACGAAGTATTTGTGCATTTTTTGTACTGAACTAGCCAAATATTCAGTATTTCGTTAATTTGAATGGCGAGCATATAATTTTTTTTTAAATAGGACTATACATGCCTGTAATATGAATACAATAAAACCTTTATAAACATTGTGTATATGATGAGTTTATTGTTAAGTTACCCTGTGAACAGTTGCCGAAAAGGATAAACGCTAATTGTTGATCACTGATATAGTGTATGCAGATGTTTTGGCACTTGTTATTTCCATGGAGATTTATTAGCCATGTTTGCACGGCATTGGTCTATTGACCTTAAATTTCTAGATTTACTATTAAAGAATTGCGATTAGGTTCATTTTCATGGAGATTCTGAAGTTTACCACCTTTGTCAAGGTTCATTTACATTGATTTGCGATTTATACAAATCAAAATGTGTCTGCATGAAAAAGTTAAATCACAAAAAAACTGAACTCAGAGGAAAATCAAATTGGAAAGTCCTTTATTAGATGGCAAAATCAAATGGAAAAACACATTAAAAAAGAATGGACAAGAACTGTCATATTCCTGACTTGATACACGCATTTTCAAATGTACAAACTGGTGGAATAAACCTGGTTTTATAGCGCTTAATCTCTCACTTTGTTGACAGTCTCATCAAATTCCGTTATATTTACAATGAAGCGTGAACTAAACAGACATAATAAACAAAATAGTCAAAATTTGGGTACTGCAGTCATCATCGTGTAACAATTTTAAAAGGAACAATTTGACAGAACATAAAACATCTATCTACAAACAAATTCATTACTTCGCATGTTTGACGTCAGAAAATTTTGTACGTCACATATTTTTGTCGATAATGTTCATACAAACAATTCTAAAATTTCACATGGGCAATGTTAGCATACAGGGTTAAAACATCAAAAGTATGTAAGAACTAATTACAGAAATAGACCGAGATTTAGAATAGTCCAAAAGTTCTATAGAGTTTATAAGAATCCACAAATAGTTCATTCCACTGCGCGATTGAATAATTTTGACGCTTGTGGTTCAACGTATTTTCTAATTTATAATAGAAATATATCATTATGACATATTAAAGAACAATAACATACTGACAGGATCTTTTAAAGTACAGAGTCACGTTATAAGATCCAAAGAAACACAAAAAGTCGCATATACAAAACAAACTAGCAAAAATGAAAGATAATACAAACACATTGACGGGATGTTTAAGTACCGAACCACGTTAATGGATATCACATACAACAATCCAACAGTAAATGTAATATTAGTAATAGAACAAAGACAAATGAACGAACAATTTAACACGTTGTTAAGATATGAAAGGGGCGTGACAAGAGGTATTGACAGCATCAACTTAATTTAATGCCTCTGTCATTCTAAACTTTATATATACCTATTTAATAACACAGAACCTACTATCATTTCGTTAACAGACAACACAAAAAAAACCAGAAAGTTTATTTCTAATTATACGTCAGTAACATTGGAGGTCAGTGTTGAAAATTATACTTCTCTCACTTGACAATGTAAATCATCTAATTGGAAATAAAATCCATATGGTCAGCTATCAAGGCCGAAAGGTTAAAAAATTTTGGAAAATAGGACCAAAATATCTTCTTCGATCTAAAAAAAAAAAAAAAGATTGGAAACAGTATCGTCAGATCACAAGAGACGTTTTGTCGTCGTTTTGTAAAAATTGGTGTAAACGGGAAAATCTGATAAAAAATCTCATGATTCTTACTGTAATAAATGTATGAATGGTGTGGATATTCGTATATCACTTTTTGAAAATAATTTAGAAATGGATAAAAGATTACACAATACGTCTATATCTAGAATAAGAAACAAACTTCATGTACTGCCCCAGCGGTTGGTGTTTGTCACCTGCCAACCATGTGAGTGCGGTATGCTACACGGACGAGTTCAAGTCCGTGCGCTTCACAGAGGTTACATTTCGGCCTTAAGTAAATGTTCTAAAACATATTTTTCATAGATGACTTCTGTCAAGGAACTTATCATAAAATTTGAAATGAAAAATAGTGGAATTAATCATTTTTGGAGTGTGTAACATTCTTTGGGTACATGTCGTGCTTTTGATGGTCCTTTTGATTCGTTCGACAGTTTTGACTTTTACACTCTTTATATTCTACAAAACATTATCATGGAAACGTTTTCCTTTTTACTTAAATGGTCGTTTGGGAAATCTGAATAGACATAAGAAGATGTAGTATGAGTGTCAATGAGAAAAATCTCCATCCAAGTCACAATTTGTAAAAAAATAACCATTACATATTAAAGTACGGTCTACATATATACTTCCTGTCGCGCATTCAAAACCTTCTGTTCTAAAGCAAAGTTAAATATGATAAATATAGTTATTGGAGGTATAATGAGATGACTGAAACTGTTAATTTTCTCTTTGATAATATGTATAATAAACCCAAAAGTAGTTTCCGCTGTTCAGCAGTTACAAACTAAAACCGAGATGAAAGACGTCAATTATAATGAACTGCAACAAATACATACATGTATGTACATCTCGACAATTAAAGAAAGCAGATTCAGTTGTTTATCGACAAGTAGTAGGGATATCCATGGCACCATTTGCGCTCATTTGATAGCAGACTTGTTATATACTGCTATGAATCACAGTGTATGGCCAAACTAAAAAAAGACTCGTCTCCACTGCTATTAATTGATAAATTCAACAACACTTATCGTAATCTGGTGATATTTCTTCGTTGATCGATAATTCTTAAATATCATGCCGACATTTGCCCAAAGGAAAGTACTTTCAATAAAGCAGAACAAACCGAACTAATTGCCCTTTCCTAGATTTAAATATTTCAGTTTTACACGAGACCCTACACTTACATGTATGACAAAGTGGGACGAATTTTCGTTCCCTAATGTTAATTTTGCTTTTTTGGAAGAAAATCTCACAGAAATTATGTATAAAAACTCGTTTGCAATGACGGTGTCTGTTGTGACGTGTAGAATTTCAATGAACGCAATCTATATACTAATAGTAAATAATTAAATTTACTTTAGACCTTTCCTAAATTTTACAAAAAAAAAGAAATAAAGATTTGGTTTGACTATTATGGTGTACATAAGAAAAATATATTTTAACGGGATAGCACATTTCAATTTCAACAGAGATGTGGTTTACTGCGCCCGATAATTTACAAACGATCAGGGTAAATTTATCGATCCTTCAAATAATCGTATCATGAAAGGTTACAAAATTTAACTTTATATAATAAGATCTTTGAATATAGTTTCTATTATTACTATTAATATTGCTTTTAGTAAATTAAAATCAAACTAAATGTATTTGTTTCATACACATGCACATCTAACCTTTCTATGTTAGAGGACGGTTGGCGCGCATTTTAACCAATGAACAGGGTTAATCCCTGTCGCATTTTTTACATCAGGAGTCCGTAATTTAGTGGTGGGTACTTGTTGTGGTATATTATAGTTTTTTTTTTTTTAACATAACCCTCGGCCGTCAGTTTTCTCGTTTGAATTTTTTTTTATTTGTCATTTCTGGGCCATCTATAGCCAACTGTGAGATATGGGTCGTACTAATTTTAAAGACCGTACAGTAACCTATAGTTGTTAATATCTCTGTCATTTAGTCTGTTGTGATGAGTTATCCCGTTGGCAATCATACCACATCTTCTTATTTTTATATTATTTGTTAGTTATTAACTGTTCAGTCGAGCCTCGATTTGGTGATGAAAGGCAACAGTTTGATGTTTTACTTTATAACATATAGTGTAACATATTTGTTGATGATAAACATTTTAAATAATTGTTGCATAATCAATAACAAATATTTGTATTACTCTTCAAGATATGTCATCAACAATTAAGAAAAGGTTTCTCCTCTCTTTTTTCTTCTCAAACAAATGTTTGTATAACTATAGAATTAAACAACACTCTTTGTTCTCGCATAAAAGCAACTGAACTAATCTGGTAATGACTTCCTTAAAATCCCAAGATTCGTCTTGCAGAAAACAAAAGTACTTATCTACTTCTCCTCGGAAGAAAGCATCGCCGATTATATCATATAATTCTTCCTTGGATGGCAGGAAACACGTAAGAGGAGGAGTTGAATAGTTATGGATAATTTGTGGTCTTTTTGGATCGATCTTTCGTTTGCCTGGTGTACTTTTAAATGGATCAAAATCTATCTCTCCTTCATGATGATCATAGTAAAACCTCACTTTGTGTTTTAAACCTGTTCTCGTGTAAATATCCTCGTTTGGTCCAAATCGTTTTGCATTCATTTGGAAGTGTATTTCGCTCAACTCACGAAATGTTGACCCCTCATATTCTTTGTCAAGCTCTATCCATTTATCATCATGTCTGATATCCCTATTGACTGTGATATCTTTTGGAATCAAAAGTTTTAAAGAAGGTGAATACCTAAATTTGTTTTCTAGATGTGTCATTTTCATTGAGACGTATTCAAGAAAGTTACACATGGTTTGGTCATAACAATGTTTTAGTATAACGAAGACTTCTATCACGCGTGTGCTGAAATGGTTGTCTGACCAACACCAATCATTTGGATATGCATGAATCATATACAAAAGTATATTTTTCAATGTGTACGAGCTCACTATCGATTCCTTGCATCGTCTACAATGTTCCCGGAACTCCATCGTTGGTAAAAAGGATTTTACAATAAGTTTTGCTACAGTGTAAACCCTTTGTCTGCTTTCTTTTCTCAAAAGAGCTTTCTCAAGATGAGCCTTGCTCGGTCGAAATGTATGGCTTTCATATCTGAAAATTGCACAGATAACTCCATTGTCGTAAGCCAACTTATCTATGTAGTATTGTTTTATATTCAAGTCATCTGCGTGTGAGGAGAGTGTTGCCTTTTCAAAAGGAATCAAAATAGTGACATCGATATCTACTTCAAAGCCGTCTGCGCTACGAACCAAATGAAAGGTTACAGCAGTTTTTCTGGTAAAGCAATTGCAACATGTTAGGATTATCTTCCAACTATCATTCAAATTTTCAACTAAAGATGCAAGTAGTAAATCGTGTATTCCTAATCTAATATCATCTGTAAATGCATTCGGGTAACCGAAATTGAAATCCTTGGCATACTCACGGATATGCTTATTTGTATTCATTCGGTATGGATAAAATATGTCTATCTCTGATAGTTGTGGTAAAATGATAACGAAATCGAATTCATCTGGTCTGCAAATTTTGGTTTGTTCTCCTATACTGTCAGCTAGATGCACTTCGCTCTTTCGAAAAACAGAATACGTTTCTTGTAGTAATTTTACAATGTTGTCGAAAAGGGATTGTATATAAACTCTTACATCTTTATGTTTACGTTTTCTATCATTTTCTTTAAGCAACAATTTTGTTAAAAACGAGGACCTATTGTTACCATGTGTTTGCAACATATGTCCTGAATTTGTTTCTAAGTGGGAAATAAGTTGGTAGATACCTTCTTCATCCGAGTCACTACTCACGCTTTCAATAGAGTTAATGCTTTCAAAACTAAGTGCGTGGCCTCCCAATATGATTTGGTATGGCCATTTTTGTAAATTGCCGTGTGAAGCTGGAATTGAAATAATTTTGTTTGTAGTTATGGTATGTATAATCAAACTATTGTTAATGAAATGAATAATGTAAGACTACAGTAGTCAATGTCTCGGTACTGATATGATTTAACAAACTTTACTAGAATTGTCCGTTTATAAATTTTGAAATTATTATGAAACAAAGGTTTCAACTCCCTCAGGCAAAGTTGGCTTTAGATGAATTTGGCTATTTATTTTAGGTATTTTTTTACATATAGCTCTTCAACGATTTTCGGTACGTATACATGTTCGGATTTCAAATGTTTGGCTTTGAGCGTTCCTGGTGAAGGTAAATCCAGAAAAAGCGCTTCGGACGCAATAAATAATTAAACGTGTTGTTTACCATTTTTTACAGAAGGTAGTGCTACATGGCAAAGCGAGTCATGATACTGGAAAAAAGGTAAATCAGGAAAATACAATGAATGGTCAGTTGTGTTGAACAATGTTATTTTCTCTTATTACAAATTACAAAACGTTACAACACACAATACCAAAAAAGCATAAAAATGAATGTATGTAAACAAGAAATAGCACCAACCTCACTAGGGGAGGGTTGGGATCCCACTAACATGTTTTACCCCGCCACATTATTTGTGTATGTGCCTGTCCCAAGTCAGGAGCCCGTAAATCAGTGGTTGTCGTTTGTTTTTGTATTACATATTTGTTTTTCGTTCATTTTTTTATCTTAAAATAAGGCCGTTGGTTTTCTCGTTTGAGTTGATTTACATTTTTTTATTGGGGCCTTTTATAGCTGACTATGCGGTATGGGCTGTGCTCATTGTTGAAGGCCGTACGGTGACCTATAGTTGTTAATGTCTGTGTCATATTGGTCTCTTGTGGGCAGTTGTCTCATTGGCAATCATACCACATCTTCTTTTTTATATATAAAACCACTCCTTAAGATAAATAGTAATACGGTATATTGATACCCAAGATCGTGTAAAGTTTTAGAATTTCACTTTCGTTTAGATACAACTTGGAATATTGTTACCCTTAATATTAGACAGATATCAAATAATATTAGGAACATAAGTTTTGTTAATCAGATAAATTTCCTTATACCTCGATTTACATCTTTCGACCTTAGGCGTAGCCGAGGGCAATACTCGTATCCGTGGTGACAATACATTTACTATTTTCGCGAACATTCATTCGGTGATTGTTTTATTATACCGAAAGAGACAGACACAATTGTGTTTACTTTATTTCCATCTATCGGAAAGCGACGCAAGTCTCCTTGATTGAGCCAAGATCTTACCCTCTGTTGTCACCCAGTGTGTGTTTGAATTACATAAGAATCGACGTTAATAATATATAAACTCATCATAGATACCAGGACTAAATTTAGTATATACGCCAGATGCGCGTTTCGTCTACAAAAGACTCACCAGTAATAATAGATATGGATTCTGATAGTCCTGAATGAATTGTTAAATACGTGTTAACCAATATCGTAGCTGCTATTGAAATTCCACATTCTAATATGACGTGCTTCTTTCGTTTTGTGAACATCACTTTGATAAAAATTCTCGATAAATCTATACTAAGAGCAGACTCGGAAATATATAATAATGGATGTTACAATTTACCTCCCCCGTAAATCCACATGTATCGGAACCCATTTGCAAACGCTTTGCCGATTTTATGTTTTAAAAATTGCAATTAAAAAAAGACTACTGAATTTTTATCCTTATTTGGATGCATAACAAACAGAATTAATGTACAAATGCATGGCAAAATCTACAAAATCCAAATGAAATCAAATCGGCGAAAGTTTATAATGCTTTTGGTGCATTTGATCCTTTCAAAACATGACGTCATTTCCGTTACGCGAACCATCGAAATTCGTATTAAATTCACTTAAAATGCATTTTTGAGGTCGGTTTTGATTTGTGTTCTATTCTATTATATTATTCGCATATTTTATGATTTCAGCAAGTCAACATGGCTGCTCCTTAGTTACGAAATGTCAACTTTGGATTTGACGGTAGCTTTCGAGAATAACATGTAATTAAAAATGACAAATGTTTGCTTTGAAAATTAAAAAAATTAAAAGCAATTTGTCTAGCTGTAATTTTCGAGAAAAAAAATTATGCAAGCTGCTGGTTTATTAGAATGATGTAGCTTCATCTTACAGGGAGCAAAAATTAACAGCCCTTATACGGGGTATACGCACTCTCGCTTCAGTTTTAAATGACTGTATTTTTCCTATTAGAATCGAAATAATTCGTGAAAGCCCTATATTTGTTAGAAATTTACACACGGCCTGGGCCGTGATATTCGAATTTATCCATAGCGTTAGCGAGGGATAAAATTAACGAATATCACGGCCCATGCCATGTGTAAATTTACAAAAAATCTATGGCTTCCATGAATTATTTCTTGCGTGCGGTTAAATAGTTTCATCGAGGGTGTATGGTTGCAAACTATAGACCGGTCAAATAGTTCAACCCTTGCTATTTAGAAAGGAGTAGGTCCAATAAGGGCCGATTTTGGCCTCAAATTCCAGGTTCATCTAACGAAAGTTTTTGGACACTTTTTAAACACTTAAGTGCCTATTTCAATTGATTCGATTAGTTTATGTGAAAGATTTTAAATGATTTAGTTATTAAAAACGCTCTGATTCAAGAACCAAAATGCTAATATTTTGAAGATTTCAGTAATTTAGCATGACTAATGATGCTAGAACGCGATATTTGTGTACTGTATTGTCAAAAACAGCTCATATTTATGTAGCAGAAGCATTTTACTTTCCAAAATATAGCTTAAAGATTACATTTTCACAATTTTCTAAAACTGCTATATTTTGGGGCCAAAAAAGGGGTCTTACTGAACTTACTCCTTTGTATAAATATTATGTACTTATTTTTTTAGTATAATTATTGTAGTTGCAGTCTTTTTTCAACTCAAATAGTTAAATAAGGCCACACCAAATTAATTTCTTGTTCTACGGATTTTTGGACTCCAAAATTTGGGGCGAGAGAGCGATTTGAAAATTTTAATAAAAAAATATTTAATTTGCAAATTTTTGAGGCGAAGCTTGAAAAGTAAAGGCGAGCGATTATATTTTTTTTGGTAAACATAAAATAGTAGGTTTTGACAATAATAAAACTTGATTTATAACTTGTACTTTGACATTTCTTTAATTTCTGAAGTATTTTTTCCCTGTTCACCAAGAAATAATTTAATCTGGTTTATGTATGTGTGACTGACAATGAGACAATTCTCAATCCAAGTCATAATCAGTTTGGGGGCAACCCCTTAATGTTATAAATATCTCTTTTACATGTTTTATGAGGGATCAATATAAGTTATAATATAGTTGTTTGTACAAAAGGGCTCATATTTTCTAAAAGAACTATATATCTATCTAGTATTAAATGGTCAAAACATGTCCAAGAATTTTGTAATATTCCTGGACTATAACCATGTTAAATTAACACATTTACTTAAACAGTTTAATATTATTCAAAATAAGTGGACCCCTCTTTTAGAAAAAGTTGTTTAAAATATGATGTAACTCTCCTCTTTTTGAGTACCAAATTTTAAGTTTTCAAAGGTTTTGTATAGAAGAACTATACAAAAAGACTTGTCTGAGGGAGGGTTGTTCTCAACCTGACAATAACAAACACAGGTCAAAGTACGGCCTTTTACACAGGGCTTTGATACACACCAAACAGCAAGCTATAAAGGATCCCAAAATTATTAGCGTACACAATTTGAACAGGAAAACCAACGATCTAATTTATATATCCAAACGGGATAATACCAATGAACAACATCAACAAACGATTACTGCTGAACGACAGGCCCCTGAATCAATCAGGACAGGTGCATAAACATGCAGCGGCTATAGATAGTTTTGTTTTGCCAGCATACAATATAATTGCAGTTGAAGGCAAATACTTCAGAAGTTCTTTGTACTTTATTCTAACAACGAACATGTTTTGATAGGGAATATAAGTAAGGGGGAAAGAAACCAATGTTGATATCTTTTTATAATATTTACAAAAAAACAACGGTGCGGGAAATAGACATGATTACATTTCCGGATGTGGGAAGCGGGAATATAAAAAAAATAAAAAAATTCTGTTTTGAAAAAAATAGGTGCGGGTGGGTCCGTCGAACAAGGAATCAAATTGGTGTGGCCTAAAAAAAATTATAATTTGTCATTTTTGTCAGATTGTGCTTTTAAAGCCTAATAATCTACTATAAAGAGGCAAACCTTAACATTTTTACAAATTGAATCATATAGTACTTTATAATAATCAATGTATCTATTTGTTTTGTTAGTCATACTGTCCTCATAAAAAGACTGAATCACAAATAGATATAAGAAGATGTGGTGTGAGTGCCAATGAGACAACTCTCCATCCAAATAACAATTTTAAAAAAGTAAACAATTATAGGTCAAAGTACGGCCTTCAACACGGAGCTTTGGCTCACACCGAACAAAAAGCTATAAATGGCCTAAAATTTACTAGTGTAAAAGCATTCAAAGGTTGAAGTCACAATATAAACTGCCTGATGCCACAAAAGAAATCTGATAAGCATGTTACATACAACATTCAAGTGGCGCAGATTCTGTGAGTACCGCATAGTTACAAATAGCGATAAGGTCTGTTAAGGCAATATATAACATTTTTTTATCAAATGAAAACAGCATAAGAAGTGCACATAATTATTTTACCTTTACAAAACGATGTCAAACTAGTCCTATAAAAAATTATCGATGTCAGTCTAAAACAGTTAACATGTTTCAATTGATTATCGGTTGAATAGATTCGATTGCTCCCTATTAATCCTATGTAATTTATATTGTTTCCTATATACGAGCATGTTTATTCCTCGATGTTTTGTTTATAGCAGATATCTAAAAAGTTATACATCCAAAATAAAAATAAGTCGATTCTTAATATAGACAATTATATCTGTACGTCATTATCAATCACTGCCTTTCTTATTTAGACATTTTGTGCGAAGATGTTGCTAGATCTTATTTTACAACTTACCATCGGAAACAGACATATCTTTCCCGACTATAAGAAAAAAAATGAGGCTCAGAGGAATTTCCATTTCAACTTTGAAATCTCTTTGTCACGCCATAATATATAATTAAGGTCGTTAATATTGAAAACTACTAGTTCCCTTTCGAAATAAGACATCATTTATTAGAACCTGTCAAAAGAAAGCAATTATCACTTTCAATAACCAATTACACTGTAACACAAAAGATAAATATATATATATATCTTTCTTAGTGAAACCCTTTCTTTATATTTTTTATGACTTTGTGTTACTTTGCCACTAATTTTGTAATAAGCATTATCTTCTAAATATTGCTGATCAGAACACAAAACATATGCAGGCTTATTTAGTCGCTTGAATAAATTTGTTATGGCATTTTGTGAATGGAACTGGCCAAATGTTCATAAAATTAATTTGCATGACGATAATATAATTTTTTGTCTTAAAAGGATCAAACATGCCAGTAAATTTAAGACACTCAATCCTATTATAATATATGGCGAGTTTACTGACAAGTAACCGCGTTAGAAATTGCCAACTTGGTTCGAAGAAAGATAAACCCTAATGGTTAGTCAATGATATTTTGTATGAAGATGTATAATTATTGTCACGCGCATCCACGGTATGGTCTATTGACCTTGACAGTTTTGCTAGATTTACGTTTGTGATTAGGTCAATTTACTATTAGGACTAATTACGATTTGTCAATTATATTTTGTATTCATTGCCAAATGTTCTTTCTATTGAAATGATTTTGATACTTGTATGTTGTTTCTTCTAAAGCTACTTACTTGACTTCAACAGTTGTAACCATTATCGCCTAAATTTTGCCCTTCGCCTTAAGTCATGGTTAATCAACCGTATGTTCATATGTTGAATAGAATTGAGAATCGAAATGAGGAGTGTGTGAAAGATGCAACAAGCCGAGAAATAAGGAGAAAACAGCCCAAGACCACCAATATGTATTCAACACAGCAAGAAATTGTACACTGATTTAAGCTGACACCTAAAAAGAAAGGTATACTAGTTCAGCGAAAATTGACGTCATACTAAACTTCGAAACATAAAAATGAACACAAATTAAAACACTTACAAATGCCAAAGATTCCTGACTTGGGACAGGCGCAAAATTGCGGAGGGGTTTAACATGTTTTGTGGTATCACATTCCTCCTTCTATGTCTCTAGCTAATGAAGAACAAACACAAACAGTTGAACGCTCAGTAACACACAGTTTAGAAGAATATTGAGTTCGATCTCAGAATAGGTAACATATGAAACTAGTCAAAATGACAATGATCATTATAACTTGGCAAAAGACTACTAGCTGTTACTGAAATGCCAGCTCCAGATCTCAATTAAACTGATTGAAAGATTGAAGGAATGTTATTCTAATTGCAACATATGCATTATATTGTCAAAATTACATGCAGACGCTATACAAATCTCTGTGCCAGTGGTTCATTTATACATATCCATATTAGAACAAATTTATCTGAATAACTTGCTAAGTCATGGTTCTATAGATTAAATAAAATGTGTTCATGAATAGCCTATTTTTTTTAATTTTGAATTTGAATTTGAACCTTATTCATGCTGATTTGAAATTGATATAAAACAAATATAAAATGTCACAGAATGTCAAGATAGTATACTAGTCTTGTTAGGATACAAAAAGTACGTATTTCAATTTATAATGTTAAAATGACAGATAACCATAAAGTTGCATAGGCGAATAGACAAAGATAAGCATAATTTATGTTAGCCCCCAGATGTACCTCTGAAAATTGCGATTTTAAATTTTAAAATATTAAAATCCAAACTAAAATAGATTAATTTCATTTTACTAAAGATAAATTAATTAAATAAACCCATTTAAACATACGAAAACAATACCATCCAATTCTTTATTAAAAGGTAAATAATATAGTTACAATAAGAATTTTTTTGTGTTGATATGTTCCTAATTATAGATTTTACCGTTGTCATAATCCAAATTGTATAAGTCATATGAACTGTACATTCACATCGATTGTGCGCTAAAATATGCATCATGGCATGTGATTTATGCGGAGCAGAATCGTCTTATATTTCCAGAGCATATGGGATCACACCTATGTTTATCTTGGGTTAGTGGTGATCAGTTTTTAGTTTTCTATATCATGTTTTGTGTACTTCTGTTTCGCTTTCGGTCGATTTAAATCTTTTTCATGGCATTATAATTTGATTTCGACTTATATATACACGTTTGAATATTCATTCGGTATCTTCGCCTCTGTTTTATAAAATCATATTAAATTATGAAAAACAGTCTTTCTCGTTTTGACTAGAACACTTTATCTCATTTAGACACTTTAATACTAGTTTACCTACCAAAATAAAATGTCATTTGGGGGCTGCTTGAATTAATAGAGAGGCTTACGCAGAGGAAACCATGACACAAATAGTTTCAAAAATATTTTAATAAACAAAATTGAAAAAACAGGTAAGATAAAAGTTATGTACCACTAAAACTCAACCTACAAGGTATTTCCCCATGTGCAGTGTTTCGTATTATTATTTGTGTTTTTATATGGCATGTTCATGATCGCAAATTCGTTCTCTGTTTATTGCAACTTTATGAGTTGGAATGTCCATTTTGGTATAATTCGCCACTCGTTTACTGTTGTTACGATTCCGGTCTTAAACTAAACAAGCCAATTGATTTCAAAATCATTTTTTTTTTAATATGTTCTTTTTTACATTATCAGAGGGTTAGACAGTGTCTTATTTGCATATAAGGGAAAAGGTGGTTTATGTATAGGAATGTAAAATCTTAATAAAATAACTATTTTCAAATAGATAATTTAGCAAAGTACTCAAATAATTTAAGTTAAGTGCCAAAAAGTATACCCTGATTAGTTCACAAACATTGTACATTTGATTCATTCAAGTGCCTGAAAAGTGAAGATCACATGTTTATTGTACAAATTATCCTTTCTTATTATGCCCTTTTCAATACAAAACCAATTTCAAAGTACACATGCAAATTTTAAAGACACATTGGCACGCACATGTAATGAATTATTCCTTTGTATTATAGAACGTAACGTATTTTGGTTTCATATGAAAAATTCCAAACAAAGATACCTTTATAACATTGAACTAGTAATTGAAATAATAGCATTCAGATTTATAGAATATAGGATGACAAAGTTATTTAAAGTCGACAATGGCAATACCTGTGACGAAGTAAAGAAGTAAACGTCCATTTATTTTGTAATAAACGAGAAAGACATGTCTTCTTCCAAAAGTTAGTTGTTATATATATATATATATATAAGATCGAGTAATTTTCTCTCACAAAAGTTCTTAGCATGTAGAAGAGTGGACGAACATAACATAAAAGATTTGTTATATTTTCTATTTTTAGGTGGTACTAAACATATTAAATTCGGTCATATATATTCATAAAATATTTATGAAATAGTTTCATTGGCCCTTTGACAAAAATAGGAAAATTTCAAAACAAATTAAACCACACATTTATCAGAAACATTCCATTGGATATGTAGCAGTTTGACAACACAAAGTTTGATCATTGCAAAGTTTAGTAATTCCTTAACAATAAAACGTGACAAAAATGTTCAGGTGATTGTATTACAGAGTTATCTCCCTGTAGCATTGTGTACCACCTTAAATGATTTTAAAGTGAAATTCTTTCTATAAATATACTTAAATTATACACGAAAAATTTGATAGATGGCTGCATTTAACTTTACTTATGTAAGAGTGTTCATAAATGTCAATCCAAATTCACTTTCATTAAAAAGTTTTAAAATTAAAATCAAGAAAACTTAAAATATGCACAGCTTAAAAATCTTTGTCACTTTGAACATGACAAATTATCAAACCATTATCCATATTGTGTTTCCTTTCGTCTTACAATGTCTTAGGAAAGACAATGTTTAATCTTCATTGTAGTATTACGAGTTAGACAAGAAAACTTATTTTGATTGGCACTTTTCTATAAAAAGTAAAATCACAAAAATACTGAACTCAGAGGAAAATCAATTCGGAAAGTCCATAATCACATGGCAAAATCAAATAACAAAACGCATCAAAAACGAATGGACAAGAACTGTCATATTCCTGACTATAAAGCACCGAATCCTCGAGGTAAAAAGATGGAATGGTTTAAGTTTATGATGTTTAGTACAATATACTGGACAAAAATGGATAAAGATAAAAATGCTCCATAGTAGTTGACGAAGATGTAGACTAATATCCCCGTTTATATTGAAATAATGTTATTTTCGAAAAAGGGAGTTAAAATGTGCTTCGCTTAAGAGTGCTTGGGTCAAGTGATGTTAGGGAAGCTTCCTGTCTACTCAATCATATTTTGACAGTGTATTAGTTTTGTTATTCTAGTAATATTATTATTATTGCAATAGTAACATAATGCGGTACAACAGCGTTGACCATTATTCCTATTTTCCATAAGGTATTGTATTATACAGTTAATATCTACATTGCCAGGCTTTGCTGTGTTTGCATTTTGTTATTTGAAATATTTATTCAAAATAATTCAAATCATAGATAGAATCAAATTATACATTTTTAACATTGACTATGTTTGATTGTATATTTATTTCAGATATAATGGATTCACGCTTTTCCACGGCAAATGGAAATTTACTCAAATGGCCATATGAAAGCACATCGGGAGATCACGCATATACTGTTGAAAGCATAACGGAAAGTAGTTGGCCTGCCAAACATATGCCACATTTATTCCATATTAACCAACATATTTCCCATTTAGAGACACAATCAGGACAGATGCGGCAAACACATGGTAGACATCGGTCCTCTTTTTTTACAAAACTGTATTCAAAAGAAGTTGCTAGAAAAGGGAAGCATGGAGATGTCATAATCTATATACAAACATTTTTCGACAACACTGAAAATACTAAAGGAAACATATTCAGTGTTTCGAAACAGTGAACTACATCTAGCTGGCAGTATGGGTGAACAAACCAAATTAGGCAGACCAGATGAATTCGATTTCGTAATTATTCTACCTCAATTATCAGAGATAGATATATTTTGGCCAGACCGAATGAGGGAAAATACGCATATCCGTGATCTTGCCAAAGACTTTAATTTATTTGGATACCCGGACGCATTTACTAATGAGATCAGATTCGGAATACACGAATTACTACTAGCATCGTTGGTAGAAAATTTGAACGATTGTTGGAAAATAGTGCTCACGGGTTGCAATTTCTTAACTAGAAAAACTGCTGTGACCTTCCATTTGGTACGTAGCACAGACAGTTTCGAAGTAGATATCGATGTTACCATTTTGATTCCATTTAAAAGGGCAACACTCTCCCTGCATATAGATTTCTTAAACATTAAACAATACTATATTGATAGATTGGCTAACGGCATGGGAATTATCTATGCTATTTTCAGATATGGAAACCATGCATTTCGACCAAGCAAGGCTCATCTTGAAAAAGCTCTATTGAAATCAGAAAGCAGACAAAGAGTTTACACGTTAGCAAAACTCATTGTCAAGACATTTTTACCGACGATGGAGGTTCGCGAACATTGTAAACGATGCAAAGAATCAATAGTTGGCTCATATACACTAAAAAATATCCTTTTTTATATGATACACTTTTATCCAGGTGATTCATATTGGTCGGACAGTTATTTCAGCACACGCCTTATAGAACTCTTTGTTATACTAAAAAATTGCTATGACCAAATCGGTTATAACTTTATCGAATACGTCTCGATGAAAACTAAACATCTAGAAAATAAACTAAAGTATTCACCCTCTTTAAAACTTTTGATTCCAAAAGATGTCACAGTCACCAGCGACATGAGACATGGCGATAAATGGATAAATCAGGAAAAAGAATATGAGAGGTCAACATTTCGCGAGTTGAGCGAAATACACTTTCAAATGAATGCAAAACGATTTGGGCCAATCGAAGAGATATACACGAGGACTGGCGTAAAAGAAAAAGTGAAGTTTGGCTATGGACACCTTGATGGAGGATTAGATTTTGATCCACTTAAAAGTACACCAGGCAAACGGAGAATTGATCCAACAGACCCAAAAATTATCCATAACGAGACAACTCCTCTTTCCTGTTTCTTTCCCTGTAGAGAAGAATTATTTGATATTGTTGACGATGCCTCCTTCCGACAAGAGGTTGAAAAGTACTTTGGTTTCCTACAACAAGAACCTTGGGATTTTCAGGAAGTAATCACCAAACTAGCCCATTTGCTTTTAACATAGTTAAGAAAAAGCAGAAAAGAAGGTTTTTCAAAGCTTAAGATCATAGAGTTATGAATAATTAAAGGATAGTAAAGACACTATCAAGCATTTTCGAACAAATTTGGAAAGGATTTTTCATTAATGATATAAAATTTAAAATGTCTAGCATTGTTCATTTCACAAGTCTTAGTGTTCAAAATGTATCCCATCAACAGTATACATTTTTGTTTTCAGATACAAGTAGCCTAGAACATTAATTGCTTTTGCATGAATAAGGGCCGATAGTTTTTCTCGTTTGAATTTTTTTACATTCGTCTTTTCGGGACTTTAATAGTTGACTTTGTGGTATGGTGATTTCATTGTTGAAGGCCGTACGTAGGCCTATGGTCAATAACTTCTATGTCATTTGGTATCTGGTGGAGAGTTGTATCATTGGCTATCAAACCACTTCTTATTTTTATATCTTCGTCACCAACTCTCAGAAAAACTATCAAACAACTAAATTGACACGACGAAACATCGATTTTTTTAGATGTGGTTTAAGCTTGCTTTGATTTTTTTGTAATTTACACTTTTCATCACTATAAGCTATTACTTCAGTTTTTATTGAAGAGGAAGCTTGACTGAACCTCGGCATGAAATACTATTCAATGAAAATGTCTAACGCACCGACCATACACGGTGATTGAAATCACATTTTGTATGTGTTTTAGAGCCAGTGAAAATTTATTCTTTTGTTAATAATTATACACATTGAACACAAATTCGGAACGTATACATGGTATATATAAACTATATAAGTTAACTATTGTTCTCTGTTAATAACTAACATGACTAAAGAGGCAAGTATATTCAAAAAAAAAAGCAAGCAACATCGTCAGTGAAGCTCGTATCAAATAAATTAAAAATGCTAAATAAAGTACAAAGTTAATAAGCACTGCGAACCCTAAATTCCAAAAGGTTTTTCAAAATACAGCTAAAAAAAGCAGGTAGTATATTCCTGTTGAGGAAAAATTGTGAGTAGTTGATACATTCCCATGTTTGTAAACAGTTAATTTATTGTTATTACTATGACTGATCAGCTGGGCTGGTCATACTCTCGTAGAGGAAACATCCACCAGCAGTCGCATCGACCCACTTTAAATAACACAGGGAAAAAAATAAACCATGAGACCGACTATTACGAAAACAGTATATTTTAAGAATGATGAATAGGTAAAAAAAAATATATTGAAAATAGTTTATCCCCACTTAATTGGCAGAGTGCAGGAAATGATGCAGAGTGCAGGAGGAGATGAAATAAACCGTGAATGACATTTATGTACTTGTTATTACGAATTTTGGTATCTTAGGTCTCTCTTTTATAAAATCATATTTATTTAAAAATTATCATCTTTTAAAAAAAATTACTACATATTTAATCATTCAGGTGAATAAATAGGCAAAGATCACAGATTGCTGGTAATCAGCAATTATTCTTATTAGACCATTTTAAATACAAATCAATGACCAAGTAGACATGCAAATTGGAAGGCACAATTTCGTCAACACACACACACATATATTAATTATTTGTGTTAAATTGTATAAGGTAGCCAAAACTGATAATTGGTTTTTTAAATATTTTTATTGAAAGGAAAAGGTAATTTAAATGATAAAGACGTGATTCATACCGTTACGTTATATGTGGACAAAGTATTTCAAGTATAAAATGGAAATACCTGTGACGATGTGAGTGTCTAGCATTTTCCATATTATCGGGGTAGACATATCTTCTTCCTGTGGTAAGTTGTAATATAACATGTATAAGACTGCGTTTACCGCTATATTTTAATATTAAAATTTTTCTGTCTTGCTTTTTCATTTTGAAATGTCGATTATATTTCATCGGTAAGCAAACCCCCGCCAATATACAGATATCATGTATGATAAAACTAATTGATAAACTGACATAAATTTTTAATTTGAAATAAATATTCAATGCGGATTTCGAGGTTTGACGACAAAAATAATTTCAATGATGATACTATTACGAATTTACAATTAATAAATGTTATTATATTATTACAGTTATGAATTTTCGATTTCTCTCGGAATTTACCCATCTTTTAATCCTATGCTGATATAAGACGCTTTACCTATACAGTTGTTGCTAGGGTGTTATATAACTAGCTACTCAGTTAAAGTTGTCATATAACTGTCTATACTCAGCGCTGTACAGTCAGTCAAGGTTATTAAAACCTTCCATATAATAAGTTGTCATTTGCACCTTAGACATCTACCAAAGCAGTTCAGAAGGGTAGGAAAGTGTGTGGTTTAAAGTAAGCAGCAGGGTTAATTAAAAATTAACGTGTTTTAACGTGCAAGAAATACGGCTCTTGTCGTTTGCTGATGTTGTTTATAAATGTCTCCCGTTTCTATTTTTTATATAGATTAGACCGTTGCAAAGGTTTTACACTAGTAATTTTTTGGAACTCTCACTGTTCGGTGTGAGCCAATGCTCCGTTTTGAAGACCGTACTTTGACCTATAATGGTAAACGTTTACAAATTATGACCTGGACGGAGAGTTGTCTCATTGGAACTCATACCACGTCTTCTTATATCTATAAACAATGGAATATATATAGCAGGCGTGAACGCCCGATATATATGTGAACTACAAACACAGATTCACAGTGATATTACGCTTCAAAAGTTGCTATCTATGTATTATTATAATTATAATACACTAACACTAGACATCAATATGCACATCATTTTGAAAATGTAACGGAATACTGGAAAAAAGGGATGACATTGTATGGCGCCGACAATAGTCATGAGTTTATTCAGATCACCTTGTACTGATTGACCATTGCTTCTGGGGTCATTTTGATCCGCGGTGAATTGATTTTCACTGCAACAAATGTGTCAATAAAAGAACCATCTAAAATGACAAATTTTGATACAAGCATTGTTCCCGACCCCTTGTACTTGTCTTCTTTCTTTGCTGATTTCAATTATAAAAGACGTGTCGCATCTTGTAATAGTGCGAGCTGCTGTTGTTGCGCCGGACATCAGCGGTCCAATTACTTTTAAAAAGTTGCATATGTCGTGAATAGGTAAAAACTTGTGGCTTTTGGTAGAGGAATACTAAGGCTTGTCTATCTCAGGAAAAGACCACCTAAGCTGTATTTGGCAAAATTTTAAGAATTTTTGTCCTAAATGCTCTTCAACTTAGTACTTTGTTTAGCGTTTTAAACTTTTGCGGATTTGTCACTGATGAGTGTTGTGTAGACGAAACGCGCGTCTGGCGTGAAAAGACAATTTATTCCTGGTATCTATGAGGTGTTTATTTATTTTTGAGTTGACAAGATATGTTACCTGTTGTGACAGCATTTAACCGAACATTGCTTAGGGTCAAATATTTTATTTTTGGTCCGCAATTTAGTACTTTATTTGACCTTTTTAACTTTTTTTATTCGAGCGTCAACGGTGGGTTTTTTGAAGACCAAACTTTAAGTGGTGGTTATTTTCTAATATCCAGTGAAATGTAATGTGAATTATTTTCTATAGTACTGGAAAGGATAAAACTTTACTCAAGTATAACTTTATTTGAACAAAGATAGATTATGGAACAATTTAACAAAGACTAATAGGGTGAAATAAATGATGGTATTACACCTAAATAAAAAAAAACGTTTGACACTTTATGGTCTATTTAATATAGTGCTATAAGTTCACACAATTTTGCGAGATTTTTGTAAGTTCGAAAAATGAGACTGGATTATAGTTGCACTATAAGAATAAGCATTTTGAAATCAAAATATAAATATGAATGTTGATTTTCCTGAAATAGCAATAACTTATCTCGCATTTTCGTTCATGTTTTCGAAAAATTAAATGCATGCAATAATTTCTGAATTTACAGTATTGTATTTTCTTATTAAACTCCTTCTTAACAGGTTATATTGCGTTCGCAATAAAATTGAGAACGGAAATGTGGAATGTGTCAAAGTGTCAACAACCCGACCATAGAGCAGACAACAGCCGAAGGCCACCAATGGGTCTTCAATGTAGCGAGAATTCCCGCACCCGTAGGTGTCCTTCAGCTGGCCCCTAAAAAATATGTATACTAGTACAGTGATAATGGACGTCATACTAAACTCCGAATTATACACAAGAAACTAAAATTAAAAATCATACAAGACTAACAAAGGCCAGAGGCTCCTGACTTAAGACAGGCGCAAAATTGCGGCGGGGTTAAACATGTGTATGAGATCTCAACCCTCCCCCTATACCTCTAGCCAATGTAGAAAAGTAAACGCATAACAATACGCACATTAAAATTCAGTTGAAGATAAGTCCGAGTCCGATGTCAGAAGATGTAATAAAAGAAAATAAATAAAATGACAATAATACATAAAAAACAACAGACTACTATCAGTTAACTGGCATGCCAGCTCCAGACCTCAATTAAACTGATTGAAAGATTATGTCGTCATCATATGAATATCAGGCACAATCCCTCCCGTTAGGGGTTTAGCATCATACTAAAATACAATATATGAGAAGGACATAACCCTTGTCATGCCAACAACTTTTTTTTTAAATAAATGTGGTTAGTTCCGATGCAAAGACCCTATAAGTGAATCAATATTAAAGCCAAAATATGCAATCTTTAATGACCTGACAACAGTATCGTAACTATATCCCTTCTTAATAAGTCTGTTTAAAGGTTTTGTAAGCTTTTGAGGTGAATACTGCCATTTTTGTGCTTTGTAAAGAATATTACCATAATAAATTGGATATGAAATACCTGAACGTATAAGATGTCTGCATGTTGAGTTATATTTACGAATTATTTCCTTATACCGGTGATAAAATTTAGTAAATGTTTTGACCAGTTTGTGATATCGAAAACCCTGGTGTAATAATTTTTCAGTAAAACATAAATTTCTCTCGCTAAAATCTAATACGTTGTTACATACACGAGCGAATCGTACAAGTGGAGATATGTAAACACCATAAGATGGTGACAAGGGAACATCACCATCTAAAAATGGATAATTAACGATAGGAAATGAAAAATCATCTCTTTTATCATAAATTTTTGTATTAAGCTTCCCGTTAATGATATAGATATCAAGATCGAGAAAAGGACAGTGGTCATTGTTAGTATTAGCTTTATTTAAAGTAAGTTCAACAGGATAAATTTCTTTAGTATACATACTGAAGTCGTCATTATTGAGAGCCAATATGTCATCCAAATATCTAAAAGTATTATTAAATTTTTGTATCAAATATTGTTTCGATTGGTCTTTGCTAATTTTAGTCATAAAATGTAACTCATAACAATACAAAAACAGGTCCGCAATAAGTGGTGCACAGTTAGTCCCCATTGGAATTCCAATAACTTGACGATATACGGAATCTCCAAAGCGAACAAACATGTTATCAAGTAAAAATTCAAGCGCATATATAGTATCAAAGCAAGTCCAATTGACATAGTTCTTTTGTTTATTGCTACTAAAAAATGACTTAAAATAGTTTGAACATATGTACTCGCATTCTGACTTTTTAAATGCCTAGTTACTTATGAATGTGAATTTTTCCTTAATAAGAATATGAGGCAAAGTGGTATATAGGGTAGAAAAATCAAAACTTTGAACAGATTCAAAATCAACAATATATAGTTATCAAAGGTACCAGGATTATAATTTAGTACTCCAGACGCGCGTTTCGTCTACACAAGACTCATCAGTGACGCTCTTATCAAAATATTTATAAAGCCAAACAAGTAAAAAATTGAAGAGCATTGAGGCTCAAAAATTCTAAAAAATTGTGCCAAATACGGCTAAGGTAATCTACGCCTGGGATAAGAAAATCCTTAGTTTTTCGAAAATTCAAAGTTTTGTAAACAGGAAATTTATAAAAATGACCACATTATTGATATTCATGTCAACACCGAAGTGTTGACTACTGGGCTGGTGATACCCTCGGGGACATACATGCAAGTAATTTATCATGCTATTTGAAATCATCTTTAATCAATTTATGTATTACATTTACAGAAGTTTAATTGTACATTGCTTGAATACAAACGAAATTTATATCTATTTCAGAAATAATGGAATCACGCTTTTCCGCTAAATATGATAATTTACTTAAATGGCCATATCAATTCATACCGGGAGATCATCAACATAGTTTGGAGAGCATAAGTAGTGACTGCGATGACGAAGATATCAATTTGCTTGTTTCCCACTTAGAAACAAAATCAGGACAGATGCTGCAAACACATGGATGTCACAGGACCTCATTTTTAACGAAATTGCTATCAATTGAAAATAACCGAAAAGGGACACATGAAGATGTAAAAATCTATATAAAAACGCTCTTTGACAAGACCCTTAAATTACTACAGGAGACGTATGCAGTATTCCAAAGCAGTAAACTACATCTAGCTGGCAGTATGGGAGAACAAACCAAAGTTGGCAGACCAGATGAATTCGATTTTGTTATTTTTCTACCACAACTATCAGAAATAGATATATTTTATCCCTACAACATGGATACAAATAAGCATATCCGTGAATATGCCAAAGATTTCAATTTTGGTTATGCGGATGCATTTACAGATGCCATCAGATTTGGAATACATGAATTAATACTAGCATCATTAGTTGAAAATTTGAATGATGATTGGAAAATAGTGCTGACGGGTTGCAATTTTTTTACAAGAAAAACCGCTGTCACCTTCCATTTGGTACGTAGCACCGACTGCTTTGAAGTAGATATTGATGTTACCATTTTGATTCCTTTTAATAAGGCCACACTTTCACCACACGCAGATGAATTGAAAATTAAACAGTCCTATATAGATAAATTAGCTAACAAAGAAGGAGTTATCTATGCTATTTTCAGGTATGAAAACCACGCATTTCGACCAAGCAAAGCTCATCTTGAGAAAGCTCTTTTAAAAACAGAGAGCAGACAAAGAGTTTACACTGTAGCAAAACTCATAGTTAAAACATTTTTACCGACGATGGAGGTTCGCGAACATTGTAAACGATGCAAAGAATCAATTGTTGGCTCATATACACTAAAGAATATCCTTTTTTATATGATACATTTTTATCAAGATGATTCATATTGGTCGGACAGTCAGTTTAGCACACGCGTAGTAGAACTCTTTGTTATACTTAAACATTGTTATGACCAAATATTTTATAACTTTGTTGAATACGTCTCAATAAAAAGTAAGCTTCTAGAAAACAAATTAAAGTATTCACCTTCATTAAAACTTTTAATTCAAAAATATGCCGTTGCCACAAGCGATATCAGAAATGGCGATGAATGGATAAACCAGGAAAAAGAATATGAGAGGTCAACTTTTCGTGAATTGAGCGAAATACATTTCCAAATGAATGCCAAACGATTTGGGTCAAATGCAGAGTTATACACAAGGACTTGTATAAAAGACAAAGTGAAATTTTACTATGGACATCTTGATGGAGAGATCGATTTTAATCCATTCGATAGTACACCAGGCAAACGGAAGCCCGATTCAAAAGAACCAAAATGTGTCCATAAAGACGCTACTCCTCTTTCATGTTTTCTTCCCTCCGCAGAAGAGTTATTTGATATTATTGACGATGCTTTCTTCAAAAAAGAGGTAGAAAAGTACTTTTGTTTCCTGCAAAAAGAACCTTGGGATTTTAAGGAGGTGGTTACCAAACTAGTTCAGTTACTTTTAACAAAGTAAAGCACAAACAAGAAAACAAATCTTTTACATTACATACAGTTGTAAAGTTATAAATATTTAAAGGACATTAAGGACACAATAACAAATTTTTGGAATAATTTAAAAAATATATCAGTGTTATGGGAGACATTTTAAATTATCTATTACTGTCCAAGCACTTGTATTTTTAAAAATGTAGTCAATTAACAGTATATATTTATGTTATTAGATAGATGTATTCTGCAATATCAAACGTTTACATTTCGTTTAATGTTTTAGCAATGTTTCTTTCAAAGTGTTTTGTTTGAGAAGACGATAATGTGGTTTTAGTTTTTTTTTTATTTTTGGTGATTAAAACCAATTCAGCTGTTGTTATCTATTCGTTTGATATGTTTGAGCTTTTGATTTAGGTAGCACTTCACAGTTAGAAAATAAAATTAAAAATGAGCCACAAAATGTTTTATCACCTCCTATTCCTGGATTTCTAATACATTAACCTAACTGTTTGTGTTGTACACGTCCATATGTATGTAATCAGTATCTTCCATAGATTTGATTTTCAAAAGTTAAAAGGGTGAAAAATAATTCCTTTTATTTGTATCTATGGCAACATTCTGCATTTATTTACCATAAAATATTGCAAAAAGGGGGGTGAACATGTCACATATCCCCCCAATATTTGGATCAAACTAGAATTTCAATGCCTTTGGGTGATACCTTTTTAGAAACTGTTGACATTCATCTTCCTAATGATCAAATAAAAAATGGATGTCTTTCGCCTCATTTTTTCGTAAAATCTAATCACAAAGTTCGTGCGAAAAAAAGTTGTAAAAAAACATTACAATAATTGCCGGACCAATGTATGGTATGGATATGTAAATACGGACTGTCACACAGAAAACAGCTTATATTTCATATATTACATAATCTTGGTGATTAGATAAACCCAATACGAAGCCTATTTTAGTACTCAGCTATCCAAAAATGAATATTTTATTGCACACTAGTTCTCATATTTGACAAATCCACAGGGGCCAAAATGCGAAACTACACACCTAACTGTGGAGTGCTACCTTTACCATTGATAATAGACTTCGCGTTTTGAGTTTTCCTCGGAGTTCAGTATTTTTGTGATTTTACTTTTTTTTCAGCACTATAATGGCTAATAACTTAGTGGTTAGATTTTATTGATGACAGAAGAGAACCACTGACCTTTGACAGAAAAACATACAATACTAAAGTCTGTAACGCACCTGATTGAAATCACTTTATGTGTTTTTAAAAAGTTTTAGGACTTTTTTCTTCTGTTAATGATGATGCACATTGCGCTCAAGTTCGGAGCAAGAAAGTTAAATTGCCCCAAAACACTCTAAATAAAATATTCCCACGCTTGCATTTCCTATCATGATCTCCATGATAGAGGCGTGTTGCTCACAAGGAAGCTATTAAACCAAGAATTCCAAATGGTGAAGTTGAAATCATTCCATCGTAAATGTTACTGACGCCATCACGAGTTGGTTGATCGTTATGGAATAACCGTTTCACAGATGATATTGAATAAGTTCCTTATGTCGTAACTACAATCCCCTTCCCTTTTCATGAATGTGACCTACTGAACTATTTACCCGGTTTGTAATAACATGAGCAACACGACGGGTGCCACATGTGGAGCAGGATCTGCTTACCCTTTCGGTGCACCTGAAATCATCCCTCTTTTATTTAGCAGTTTTCACATGCTTTTGTTTTTAAATCATGTTTATAGTTCTGTACCCTAGAATTAAAAAATCAATTTAAGTGTATAAAAAAAAATTGAAGAGCATCGAGGCACTAAAATGTTGATTGATTTGTTGTTGGTTGCTGTCTGACTGGCTGAAGCAAATACACAATTTCATTCCTGATATCTATGATGTCCATCTTGCACAGTCTACTTTGGAAAGAGTTTTGTGAATGTCAATTCGAGGAAGACCAAAGTGATCATATTGTTATGTTCCAGACACCTTGGGGGCCAAAGATTCTAAGGATTTTGCCTATTACCGCTAAAATAATATATTCCTGGAGAGAAAAAAAAACATGTATGTCGAACAACATATCTAAATGTTGATTGAGAAACTTTTGAAGAAGATGTTTGCGTGACAGGATATTATCAATATATCTGAAAGTGAAATTCAAGTAAATTGTGTTTTTTTTTACTTTCTTTGAAAAAAATTACAATGAAATCCGTCTAATATGAACTTTTAAAGTCATAAGAAACGAGTGACCGATGAAAAATAATGTTCTTCCAATTCTTATACCAATGCATACAAACATCATTAACTTAGTCTTCTGTGCACGAATTTATCATTTTTTTCGTGTAAATTTCGTATAATCGTCAATATTTTTTCAATCGGTCAGTGTGGTTGTGAAAATATGGCAGGTAATTAAAGTTCGTGTTTTGAAGCCGAAGTTTAACGATTGTCACCTGTTTGTCAACAATCGACAAAAAATCAACAAAAAGCATGGAAATTGAGCATGTGTTTAACATGTAAATTCAGATAATAGTTTATTTTAAGGACATCCATGCGTATTGTGATCACCGGATTTTTACGAGATGGGTCACACTCAGGTCACTTTGCATACGGAAAATATGTCGGGGGAATTGCTTCCTGGAAGGAAGGAAGCAATTAAAATAAAGTAAACTTCTTCTAAATATGAATGAATTAAAGAATTTTCTTCAGAAAAACTATATGTACATAAGTTTTATAATGAAAGCTATCCATTGAGTTATAAAAAAACATATGCATTATTTTTTGGATTCGAGGTTTCTTATGACTTTAAGAAACTCGGTCAATACGGATGCATATAAATACATTTATATTAGTGTTGTCAAATCACTTTTGCCTAACCGGTTACTCGGATAATCGTTCGACCGATTAACCGGTTAACCGGTAGTTTAAGTTGGTGTTTGAAAGCTTTATCTATAGTACCCTACACATAGATATAAGATGTGGTATGAGTGTCAATGGGACTACCTTCCATCCAAGTCAAATTCACGCTTTTAGAATTGAAGCTAATCAAATACATCGTATTAACTATAGCGTTTGTATCAACTTCAGATTGGAAAAAAAATCTTGATCTCGTAGAATTGAATATGTCTGAAACCGATTATTCTTTCCTTTTCTCTTTTTGTTTCCGAAAATAATGTGGTGTGTTTCAATTTGAAATGATTAAGCATGTTACTCGTACTATCACGTATACATTGAGTACATTCACATTGGTTTGCATTTCACAGTTTTTCAGTTAGCATTTCGTTTAAAGTAAGACTACGCCTTGACGGAGGTTGCACATTAAAATGTAGGTCTACATAATATTAGGTCAAAAATGAAATAATGAAGTAAATCGTAAAATAATAGTATATTAATAACTGATTTAAATTAACTGTTAAAAAACATGTATACTAATTGTGTTTCTTTAAGATCTTGCCCCGAGCTCAGAGACAAGTTCTAATTACTTTTATGTTTTTATGATTAATAAAAGCAATCAATATACTGGACAATTGATCTGTTATATTAATTAACACGGCTACAATTTTTTAATAACACATAACTATTTAATGATTTCAATACAAATTTATACCAAATCTATCAAAATTGAAAAAAAAGTCCGGTTAACCGGTTAACGTTTTTGGTATTCGGTATTCGGTCGTTCTACCGGTTAACCGGTTAACCGTTGACAACACTAGTTTATATAGACACAATATATATCAATGTCCGGGTTACAAACTAAAACCAAGAGAAAGTCATCAACTAGTAGAGGAATACAACGGAAAAACAGAAACACTGAACTCCAGTAATCTTCGCCAAACTGTAAAAAATGCCAGTGTTTCATTATACGTTTCTTTAGTTTACGTTTATACGAATTATATTTAGTTATTATTTACTTTCTATGTTTTTTTGAACTTATATATGCAACATATGTACTATATGTGCAGCAGAATCTTCTTACACTTCCAGAGCACATGAGATCACCCCTATGATTATCTTGGGTTCGTGTTGCTCAGTTTGTACTTTTTGTTGTTTTGTTTTGTGTACTACTGCTTGACTGTCGTTCCAATGGAGCCTTTTGTCATGGCATAATCAGTATTATTTCGACTGATATGTACATATATATATTCATTTGGTATCTTTGCCCCTTTTTTATAAAATCATATAACAATGTATGAAGAACAGTATATACTTTAACTTAATCTGATTAAGACACTTTAATTGCAGTATCTATAAAAATAGAATGTCATTTGGGGGTGGCTTAAATCAGGCAGGTTAACGCAATGTAAATCATGATACCATTAGGTTTCAAAAATATTTTAATGAAAAAATTAAAAAAACAGGTGAGATAATATACATGTACCACTGAAACTTAACCTACAAGGTATAACCCCATTTTATCAAAAACTATCGTTTCGTATTAAATTTTGTATTTGTGATTTGTATGTGGGATTTTCATGACCGCAATTGCGATATCAGTTCATTTTTAACTTCATGAGTTTGAATGTCTATATACTGCTGTAACGATTCCATTCTTAACTAAACTGGCCAATTGATTTCAAAATGTACTATATATATATCTAAAAAAAATGTGGTATGAGTGCCAATGAGACAACCATCCAAGTCATAATTGTTAAAAGAAAACCATTATAGGTCAAAGAATTGTCATCAACACGGACCCTTAGCTCAAACCGAACAAATAGCTATAAAGGGCTATAAAATTACTATTGGTAAATAAAGGCAACAGTAGTATACCGCTTTTCAAACTCATAAATCCATGGACAAAAAACAAAATCGGGTGACAAACTAAAACCGAAGAAAACGCATTTAAACGGGGAAACCAATAGTCTAAACTATATGAAAAATGAGAAATAAAGGCAACAGTAGTATACCGCTGTTCAAAAATCGTAAATCAATGGACAAAAAACAAATTCGGGGAAACAAACTAAAACTGAGGGAAACGCATTAAAAATTAGAGGAGAACAACGACACACCATTAAAATGTAACACACACAGAAACAACTAAGTATTAGACAAAATCCGATGAGAATAACAAATATAATATCAAAACCTAATACATGAATTTGGGATAAAAATGAGAAAAACTTATAAACCACATCAACAAACGACAACCACTGAACATCAGGTTCCTGGCCTGGGACAAGTGCAAACAAATGCAGCGGGTTCACTTCTCCATATGATCATTTTTACACAATCAGAGGGTTAAACAGTGGCTTATTCACATATATGCGAAGAGTTAGCATAATTATGTATTTATTTAACGGGAATGTTTAAATTTGATAACATAACTATTGTCAAATAGATTAAATATTTTAATAAGCAAAGTGCTCAAATTAATGCCAGTTCTGTACCCGAAAAATATCCTCGTAAGCATTGTATATATAATTTATTCAAGTGAATAAAAAGTAAAGATTACATATTTCTTGTACAAATTATCCATTCTTTTTAGGCCTTTATTAAACAAAACTAATGGCCAATTGATAATCAACAATGTCACGCACATGTACATGATTTAATCCTTTGTAGTATAAAATGTAACGTATTTGGTTTCATATGAAAAATTCCAAACAAAGATCCCTTCATAACATTGAACTAGAGGCCATATTCGTATTATATCGGACAAAGTAATTTCAAGTCAAAAATGGAAATACCTGGGACGAAGTAAACGTCCATTAATTGGAAGACATGTCGTCTTCAAATGGTAAGTCGTAATATATAAGATCAAGTAACTTCCTCTCACAAAAGTTCTGGATATGCAGGACAGTGATTGAATATGTTATAAAGGTATATTTGTTAAATGTCCTAGTGTTAAGGTGGTACCAAACACCTCAATTTGGGTCGTTTAATTTTCAGAAAAATTTTGACGAAATATTTTCATTGACCTTTTGTCAAAATTACGAACAATTCTAAAGCTTAAACCGCACATCTATCTGAAAAAAATCATTGGATATGTAGCAGTTTGACAAACACTTATTTTGATTCTTGCGAAGTTTAGTATTTCTTAAACAATAAGACTCTTTAAAATGTGCCGCTGACTTTTACAGAGTTATCTCCCTGTAGCGTTATGTACCACCTTAAATGATTTTAAAGTGAAATTCCTTTGATAAATATATTTAAATCCTACACGGAAAAGTAGAAATCTTGCTATATTTAATTTAGTAGTTTGCTCTTCAACTTTGTATTTATTTAGCTTTTTAACTATTTTGATCTGAGCGTCACTGATGAGTCTTATGTAGACGAAACGCGCGTCTGGCGTATAAAATTATAATCCTGGTACTTTTGATAACTATTTACACCACTGGGTCGATGCCACTGCTGGTGGACGTTTCGTCCCCGAGGGTATCACCAGCCCAGTAGTCAGCACTTCGGTGTTGACATGAATATCAATTATATGGTCATTTTTATAAATTTTCTGTTTACAAAACTTTGAATTTTTCGAAAAACTAAGGATTTTCTTACCCCAGGAGTAGATTACCTTAGCCGTATTTGGCACAACGTTTCGGAATTTTGGGTCCTCAATGCTCTTCAACTTTGTATTTATTTAGCTTTTTAACTATTTTGATCTGAGCGTCACTGATGAGTCTTATGTAGACGAAACGCGCGTCTGGCGTATAAAATTATAATCCTGGTACTTTTGATAACTATTGTAACAATTTTCATAACTTTCATTCGATATTAACTTTCAAGAAAAAGTTTATGAAGATAATTTATCTAGCATAATATTGTAAGGCAGGCAGTCAAAAGCCTTAGAAAGATCCATTAATACCGCTGCAATGTACTGGTTTTTATCAAGAGCTTCACGCCAGTCTTCTAACACTATGAGAAGTGTGGTCTGACATCCATGTCCACGCCTACATGCACACAAAAATGGATTAAATATTTATCAAAATAATCAGTTAATTGAATTTCATATATTTGTTCAAAGATTTTAGAAAATATGGGCAAGACACTAACTGGTCTATAATTTGTTTTTAATAATGGGTCACTCTTTTTATGAAGGGGGGTTACTTGGGCTTCTTTAAGTTCATCAGGGAAACAGTTATTTTCAGTTGACAAATTTACAAGAGTTGTCAGCTGTGGTGGAATATAAGATTTACAATTTTTTACTATTTTTGCTGGAACACCATCAGCTCCCGAAGCCTTCTTTATGTTTATTTTATTCAAATGTTTTTCGACATTATCATTAGATACTTTTTTGAATTCAAAATCAGAATCATGCTTTCTGTTACTTAAAATTTCTTTTATACTTGGGTGATTTGAGGGGTCATATACCACATCTGCTCCAATTTTGTCTGCTACTGTGGAGAAAAGATTATTAAAAACATTTGAAACTTCATTTGAACAATTTACAATTTTGTCATTTTCACATAATAATTTTTTTATCTGTTGTAAAGAGTTATCAAAGGTATCAGGCTTATGATTTAATACGCCAGACACACGTTTCGTCTACATAAGACTCATCAGTGATGCTCAAATCAAAATAGTTAGAAAGGCCAAATAGAGTAACAAGTGTAACAGAGCTGACCATATATCCTATTTTTCATAAAGTATTGTATAAGTATATAGTTGATATACCCATTGGCAGGTTTTGTAGTGTTTGCAATTTATATTTGATTTTTAAATGATTAAATCAAAGATCAAACTAAACTACTTATTACTTTAACAATAGTTTGACTGTAAATACAATAAATTATAACAAACTTACGTTTATTACAACAACAATGGATTCACGTTTTTCTGCTACACAGGGCAATTTACTTAATGGCCATATGAAAGTCAACCGGGAGATCACGAATATACTGTTGATTGCATAACGAATAGTAGTTGGCCTGCCAAACATATGCCACATTTATTCCATATCAACCAGCATATTTCACATTTAGAAACACAATCAGGACAGATGCTGCAAACACATGGACACCAAAGGACCTCATTTTTGCAAACATTGTATTCAAAAGAAAATGCTAGAAAAGGGAAGCATAGAGATGTCAAAATCTATATACAAACACTTTTCGAAATGACTGTAAAATTACTTCAGAAAACATATTCAGTGTTTCAAAACAGCGAACTTAGTCTAGCTGGTAGTATGGGAGAACAAACCAAAAATTAATTCGATTTCGTTATTATTCTACCACAACTATCAGAGATAGATGTATTTTAGCCAGACCGAATGAGGAAAAATAAACATATTCCTGAATATGCCAAAGACTTCAACTTTGGATACCCGGACGCATTTACAAATGATATCAGATTTGGAATCCATGAATTGCTACTAGCATCTTTGGTAGAAAATTTGAATGATGGTTGGAAAATAGTGCTGACGGGTTGCAATTATTTTACTAGAAAAACTGCTGTAACCTTCCATTTGGTACGTAGCGCAGACTGGTTTGAAGTAGATATTGATGTTACCATGTTGATTCCTTTTGAAAAGGCAACACTCTCCAGACACACGGATTTTTTAAACATTAAACTGTATAGATAGTTTTGCTAACGACAAGGGAATTATCTAGGCTATTTTCAGATACGAAAACCATGCATTTCTACCAAGCAAGGCTCATCTTGAAAAAGTTCTATTGAAAACAGAAAGCAGACAAAGAGTTTGAAATTTAGCAAAACTCATTAAAATGACATTTTTACCGACGATGGAGGTTCGTGAACATTGTAAGCGATGCAAAGAATCAATAGTTGGCTCATATACACTGAAGAATATCATATTTTATATGATACACTTTTATCCAGATGATTCTTGTTGGTCGGACAGTCATTTCAGCACACGCGTTATAGAAATCTTTGTTATACTAAAACATTGCTATGACCAAATCGGTTATAACTTTGTCGAATACGTCTCGATGAAAACTAAACATCAAGAAAATAAATTGAAGTATTCGCCCTCTTTAAGACTGTTGATTCCAAAAGATGCCACAGTCACCAGCCACATTAGACATGGCGATAAATGGATAAATCAGGAAAAAGAACATGAGAGGTCATCATTTCGCGAGTTGAGCGAAATACACTTTCAAATGAATGCAAAACGATTTGGGCCAATCGAAGAGATATACACGAGGACTGGCGTAAAAGACAAAATGAAGTTTGGCTATGGACACCTTGCTGGAGGATTAGATTTTGATCCCCTAAAAAGTACACCAGGCAATAGGAGAATTGATCCAACAGACCCACAAATTATCCATAACGGGACAACTCCTCTTTCATGTTTCCTTCCCTCTACAGAAGAATTATTTGATATTATTGACGATGCTTCCCTCCGACCAGAGGTAGAAAAGTACTTTGGTTTCCTTTTGCTTTTAACATAGTTAAGAATAAAGAAGAAAAGAAGGTTTTTCAATACTTAAAATCATAGAGTTATGAATAATTAAAGGATAGTAAAGACACTATAAAGGATTTTCGAACGATTTGGAAAGGATTTTACATTAATGCTATAAAATTTAAAATGTCTAGCATTGTTCATTTAGCAAGTCCTAGCGTTCAAAATGTATCCCATCAACAGTATACATATCAGATACAAGTAGCCTAGAACATTCATTGCTTTTGCATAAATAAGGGCCGATAGTTTTTCTCGTTTGCATGTTTTTTTCATTCGTCTTTTCGGGACTTTTATAGTTGACTTTGCGGTATGGTGATCTCATTGTTGAAGGTTGTACGTAGACCTATGGTCATTAACTTCTATGTCATTTGGTATCTGGTGGAGAGTTGTTTCATTGGCAATTAAACCACTTCTTATTTTTATATCTTCGTCACCAACTCGTAGAAAAACTATCAAACAACTAAAATGACACCGACGAAACATCGATTTTTTAAAAAATAATGTAATTAAGTAGACACAGATGTGGTTTAAACTTGGTTGGATTTTTTGGTAATTTACACTTTTCATCACTATAAGCTATTAATTCAGTTTTTATTGAAGGAGGAAGCTTGACTGCCCAAACAGAACTACGAACCTCGGCATGAAATACTAGTCAATAAACATTTCTAACGCACCGACCATACACGGTGATTGAAATCACATTTTGTATGTGTTTTATAGCCAGTGAAAATTTATTCTTTTGATAATAATTATACACATTGAGCACAATTTCGGAACGTATATATAAACTATATAAGTTAACTATTGTTCTCTGTTAATAACTAACATGACTAAAGAGGCAAGTATATTTTTTTAAAAATCAAGCAACATCGTCAGTAAAGCTCGTATCAAATAAATCTAAAATGTTAAATAAAGTACTAAGTTAATAAGCATTCCGGACCCAAAATTCCAATATGTTTTTCCAAATACATCTGAAAAAAGCAGGTAGTATATTCCTGTTGTGGAAAATTGTGAGAATTTGAAACATTCCCATTTTTGTAAACAGTTAATGTATCGTTATTACTATGACTGATTGCTGGGCTGGCCATACTCTCTTAGAGGAAATAGCAGTAATATACCATGATACCGACTATTACGGAAAACAGTATATTTTAAGAATGATGAATGGGTAAAACTACCAAAAACATATGGCACTAGGACAATAGTTTATCCCCACTTTAGTTGGCAGAGTGCAGGAAATGTGACGTTATACGATGTTATAAACCGTGAATGACATTTTCGTATTTGTTATTTCGAATTTGGTATCGTTGGTCTCTCTTTTATAAAATCATATTAATTTAAAGATTACCATCTTTAAAAAAAATACTACATATTTAATCATTCAGGTTAATAGTCCCCGAGGGTATCATCAGCTGACATGATTTAACAAACTTTACTAAAATTGTCTGTTTATAAATTTTGAAATTATTATTGAAACTAAGGTTTCAACTCCCTCAGGCAAAGTTGTCTTTAGATGAATTTGGCTATTTATTTTAGTTTTTTTTACATAAAGCTCTTCAACGATTTTCGGTACTTATACATCTTCGGATTTCAAATATTTGGCTTTGAGCGTTCCTGATGAAGGTAAATCCAGAAAAGCGCTTCGGACGCAATAAATTATAAAACGTGTTGTTTTCCATTTTTTACATCACTGGGTCGATACCTCTGCTGGTTGACTATCAGTCCCCGAGGGTATCATCAGCTCAGTAGTCAGTGCTTCGGTACTGACATGATTTAACAAACTTTACTAAAATTGTCTGTTTATAAATTTTGAAATTATTATTGAAACTAAAGTTTCAACTCCCTCAGGCAAAGTTGGCTTTAGATGAATTTGGCTATTTATTTTAGGTTTTTTTGACATAAAAATCTTCAACGATTGTCGGTACTTATACATCTTCGGATTTCAAAGGTTTGGCTTTGAGCGTTCCTGGTGAAGGTAAATCCAGAAAAGCGCTTCGGACGCAATAAATTATAACACGTGCTGTTTTCCATTTTTTACATCACTGGGTCGATACCTCTGCTGGTGGACTATCAGTTCCCGAGGGTATCATCAGCTCAGTAGTCAGTGCTTCGGTACTGACATGATTTAACAAACTTTACTAAAATTGTCTGTTTATAAATTTTGAAATTATTATTGAAACTAAGGTTTCAACTCCCTCAGGCAAAGTTGGCTTTAGATGAATTTGGCTATTTATTTTAGGTTTTTTTTACATAAAGCTCTTCAACGATTTTCGGTACTTATACATCTTCGGATTTCAAATGTTTGGCTTTGAGCGTTCCTGATGAAGGTAAATCCAGAAAAGCGCTTCGGACGCAATAAATTATAAAACGTGTTGTTTTCCATTTTTTGATAGATAAGCAAAGATCAAATATTGCTGGTAATCAGCAATTATTCTTATTAGACCATTTTAAATACAAATCAATGACCAAGTAGACATGCAAATTGGAAGGCACAATTGTGTTTATACACGCACATATATTTATTATTTGTGTTGAATTGTATAAGGTAGCTAAAACTGATAATTGGTTTAATGCGACCGATTTTAAATATTTTCATCAAAGGAAAATTTAAATGATAAAGAAGCGATTAATACGTTAAAGGGGCAAAGTATTTCAAGTATAATGGAAATACCTGTGACGATTTGAGCGTCTATCATTTTCCTAATTATCGGGGAAGACATATTCTTCCTATAGTAAGTTGTAATATAACATGACTTTGTATGAGACTGCGTATACCGCTTTATTTTCATATTCAAATTTTTCTGTCTTGGTTTTTCGTTAAGAAATGTCGATAACATTTCATTGGTTAGCAAACCCCCCGCCAATATACAGACATTCTTGTATAATTAAACGAATTGATAACTTGACATAAATAGAAGTTAGGCCAATTAAAATTAATTGGTAGATTTTCATCCCCGCCCGCCCCTCTGAAATTGTCCCGCCCCGATTTTTTTTATTTTGAAAAATATACGATTTCCGGATATTGTTCATTTCCGTTACCGGTTACCGTCAATAATTTCGTTTCATCAAAACTTCCTGTTTCAATTTTCGGTTTTCATATTTCTTGTTTCGAGTACTTTAAAACGATTATGTTGATATGTTCTGCTGCTCAATGATGATAATATCATCTACAAAGAATAGAGATAGATTACCAGAAGGGCATGAAATATTCGGGTTACGAGTAATACGCTGTGTCTAAGAACGCAAATCGCGGTATATCACAAATAGGAAATGTTTGTCATTAGAGATTAGAAAACCGTGGATTTTTTTATAAATACATTGACTTTGTGTCAGTAAATTTGGGCTGTGAATGATTTCTAAAGCGAAAGAATCGGGGAACACATTGGTACAAAAACATAACTGGATTAAAGAAATTGACACAAGCATGAACTTGTTAGGTCTATGACCGTAAATTGAGTTTAAAAAGTCGGCAAACATACACATTGTGTTATAGGAAGCCCTTAGTTTTACCAATGGCTATTGTTTTTGTTGAAAAACACCAAACACCCTCTGTCCCAATACCCTTACAAATAAACTCATCATACATACCAGGACTAATTTTTTTATATACGCCAGACGTGCGTTTCGTCTACAAAAGACTCATCAGTGACGCTCGAATCCAATAAAGTTAAAAAGGCCAAATAAAGTACGAAGTTGAAGAGCATTGAGGACCAAAATTCCTTAAAGTTTTGCCAAATCCAGCTAAGATAATCTATGTCTGAGGTAGAAATGCCTTAGTATTTCAAAAATTCAAAATTTTGTTAACAGTTAATTTATAAATATTACCATATCATGATTTTTTTGTGCTGAATACTGGACTGGTGACAACAAGAGTCATTAAACAACTTCATGTTTTACATTGTAATTATATTTGCTTCTTGCATAAGAATCTTAAAAGCACCAACTCTACTATTTCCATCACTGTTTAAGTTTTCATTTCATTCATACATGTCATAATACTTGTATTGCATACCATTGTATTTGCATCATTTTATGGGGATCGACTACAAACCATCGCTTAGACAGTAAAATAAACTTGGGGTTGGTAGTCCAACTGAAGAGAGAATTTCTCCATGATTTTACTGTTTATTGAAAATAGGTTTCTAAAGTAGTAATTACATGTAGAAATGTGATTGCCAATCAGAGATATTTATTTAAGAATTTGAAAAATGATCGATGTATGATTCTTTAAACATGTACAAAAAATGTATACACCTGTACATGATATAAACTAATTATAACACTTTATATGACGTTCACGTCACAAAAAGGTTTCATATTAAATAAAATTTAAAAGATAAAATCCTCCCACCCGCCCCATTTTTTTCAAAACTTTGGATGAAAATCTACTAATTAATTTTAGTTGGCCTTATAGGACATTTTTTGAATTTGTAATAAATATTCAGTGCGGCGGATTTTGGAATTTGACGACAAAAATAATTTCAATGATGATACTGTTACGAATTTACAGTTTATGAATATTGTTATATTTTTTCAGTAATGTATTTTCTATTTCTCTCGGAATTTACCAATTTGATCTTCTTTTCGCTGAAAACATCACAATTCATCTGTTTATCGTTTGTTGATATAAGACGCTTTACCTTTACAGTTGTTGCTATGGTGATTTTGATATAGGGGTCCGCATTTCTAGTATAAATAGAAGCTACTCAGTTAAAGTTGTCATTCAACTGTCTATACTCAGGTCTGTATAGCCAGTCAAGGTTGTTAAAAACTTCCATATATAAGTTGTCATTTGCACCTAAGACATCTAACAAAGCAGTCAGTTCAGAAGTTCAAAGTGAAGTGTTTGAAACCTGCTTACGGGATATAGAAAGGCTGAGACAGTTGGTTCAGTACAAATTGTCCACTATCCATTGTCTATTGCAGTGGGTGTTTGCTGATATGCCATGCTACCCTGTTGTCCCGACAGTTACATACATACATTTTCTATACAAATGTTTCATACAAAATCAGTTCAGATTCGTTTCATAGATTAGTTTTCCAAAAAGTTCTTTACATTTAGGTTTCAGCCCTCTTCCATACATTTGGTTTTAACAAGTATCAGACTGAAAGGATTTTAAACAGTTTTATTTTAAGGGGTTCTGGATATGTTGATAGGTGATGAAATTCATTTTATTCTTGAAAGCATAGCGTAAACAATTTGACTTAAGAAATTTTGCATTGCTCGTCAAATCCTAGTGAAACTGGTACGAACCCGAGGTTAAAAATATCAAAACCCCCCGCCCGGTTAAACGTTACTTCACGTCTATAAAAAAAAAATTCTTCTAGTAGGTAGCTGATAAAAATTGAAATTAAATAATATACTAACCCATGTTTGATTTAGATGAGATAATAAAATCCTGTCAAATTAAGTAACAAGTAGTCTCTTGTTGTCCCATTGGCAGTCACGTAATAACTAATTTGTATATCGGTTACTGTATCTACTATCTAATAGCTCGTTTCAATGTATGTTACATTTGTTTTTGTTGCACGTCAGAATTATGTTGTTTTCCTCTTATATTAATAGTTGATGTGGTTCCCTTGGTTTTAGTTTGCAACCCGGGTCTGGTTTCTCTTTATCGATTTGTGCCTTTTAAACAGCGGTATTCTACTGTCACTCTTATTTACTCCACTACTGAATGTATCACTGCACGACTGTAGCACTTCTGTGCTGACATGAATTATCATTGATATGGTAAATTTTATGAATTAACTTTTTCAAAAAAACTTTTGAATTTGTGAAAAACTAAGGCTTTTCTACCTCAGGAATTAATCACCTTAGCTGTTCCTCAATGCTCTTCAACTACGTACTTTATTTGGCCTTTTTAACTTTTTTGGATTTGAGCGTCACTGATGAGTCTTTTGTAGACGAAACGCGCGTCTGGCGTGAATACAAAATTCAATCCTTGTATCAATGATGATTTTTGTACAACCACTGGGTCGATGCCACTGCTGGTGGAGTTTGAATTCCCCGAGCCCAGTAGCTAGCTGACATGAATTATCATTGATATGGTCATATTAACAAATTACCTACATATGTATTTATAAAACTTTTGATTTTTTGAAATACTCAGTCTTGTCTACAGTGCAGTAAACTGTATAATATTGTGATTGTGTTTTCTACAGTACTGGGAAGGATAAAACTTTACTCAAGTATTTCTATATTTGAACAAAGATAGATTATAGAATATTTTTGTTGAAAAGTGCAAATTTAACAACGACTAGCAGGGGGAAATAAAGGGTGGTACTACACCTAAATAAAAAAAAAGCTTGACACTTTATGGTCTATTTAATATAGTGCTATAATGTCACACAATATTGCGCGATTTTTGTAAGTTCGAATATTAAGACTAGATTATAGTTGCACTATAAGAATGAGCATTTTGAACATGTTGAATTTAAAACATAAATATGAATGTTGATTTTCCTGAAATTGCAATAACTTATCTCGCATTTTCGTTCATTTTTTTTAAATTGCAATAATAAATGTATGCAATAATTTCTGAATTTACAGTATTGTATTTTCTAATTAAAAGAGGGACGAAAGATACCAAAGGGACAGTCAAATTCATAAATCTAAAACAAACTGACAACGCCATGGCTAAAAATGAAAAAGACAAACAAACAACAGCACACACGACACAACATAGAAAACTAAAGAATAAACAACACGAACCCCACCAAAAAACTAGGGGTGATCTCAGGTGCTCCGGAAGGGTAAGCAGATCCTGCTCCACATGCGGCACCCGTCGTGTTGCTTATGTGATAACAAATCCGGTAAATAGTCTAATTCGGTAGGTCACATTCAGGAAAGGGAAGGGGATTGTAGTTACGACGTAAGGAACATATCCGATATCATTTGTGATACGGTTATTCCATAACGGTCAACCAACTCGTGATGGCGTCCGTAAAATTTACGAAGGGATGATTTCAACTTCACCATTTGGAACTCTTGGTTTAATAGCTTCCTTGTGAGCAGCAACCCTCTATCAATAAAATCATGATAGGAAATGCAAGCACGGGAATATCGTATCAATTGGGAGATATATACCCCGTATGCAGGTGCTACTGGAATGTTGCTACTTAGAAATGGAAAGTTCACAATTGGAAAGCTGAAATCATCTCTTTTGTCGTAAAGTTTTGTTTTCAGCCGACCCTCATTGTCAATTTCTAGATGTTAGTTAAGATATGAGGCCGATTTAACTGTATCTGTAGTGTAACAGTATTTCACATCAAATGATACAGACGTTCTATAATTAAATCATATCTATAGTATTATAAGGCCTTACTTTCCATGATTATGCTTACAATCAATGTTCCAAACTCAAAATAAAACATTTCACTAGTGTTTACAGTAAAGTTAATATTGCTCTCAAGGTTAATTAGTTTATCCTTCTTGTTTAAATTTTCATTCAGGGTCTTCTGGTATTTTCTGATAACCAAAACATTATTCCTCTTCAATTAAATTTCAGAAATGTGCAATTATCAGCTTTATGCTTGAACTCGTTGTAGGTGCATGCATGAAAAACTCGGCCGAAAGCTTGAAAGATATGATAATAGTTATCAAAGGTACCAGGATCATAATTTAGTACGCCAGACAAGATACCCAAGCTATTATCAACAGTAAGTGAAGCGTTACCACTATGATATTGACTTCAGTGAGAGAAAAATATCTTTTGTCTAGGAATATACTCTAGAAATATTTGGCGTTTTCTTCTTGAGATAAAACAGCATTTAAATATTTCCACAGCCGACACTCCGAATAACATCATGCATTATCTAATATACAGTTCATTGAATCATAGATGTATACTCTGCATATTTGAAGTTCATCATTATCTTCAAAGTTAATACCGTAAATTGGTTTATTTTGGTTGTAGTTTTATTTTGGTTTATTTGATGCCTCCAATAAAAGTCCAAAAATTAAAAACACGAAAATAAAACAAACACGAACAATGGAAACTCCAAAATCGTGTACATTGTACCATTACGACAATTTCGTACAATTCTATACACTGCAAAATCTGCAAATAAATACCTGGTATGACTTAACAACAACACTATATAACATATATAATTCATACTTAATTGTCAATTTTCGGAAATTGTTAAGAAAACACAACATGAATGTTTATTCACACATCTCAATATATGCCAGGTTATTGCTGATTAGATGCCGTTATTGGTAATCCGTTATCTTCAACTAAATAACAAGTACTGCAAGAGGCATACGGATTAACATTTTAATCCTTGATCGTCATCTACAATAGTGATGATTAATATTTATTGCATATGATATTTGTAAAAAATAAATAATCTATTTAAAAAGTGATTTTATTGTTCAACATTTTATTTCATATTTTCTATCAGCTTTTTAACCCGATATACGGAATTATTTGCAATTACTTACATCCGTATGCGATTCCTTCATTAAAGTTTACTGAATTTGTGTTGTAAACATGTTTAAAATGAATATAGTATATTTTCCTATAACACTAAAATATTGACTGAAAAAAAAACTCTTTTTATTCAGATATCGGTATTTATAAAGAAGTGGTAAAAAGAAGAGACAACTAAGAGAAGAAATCAAGTGGATTGTTGAAGGTAGGGATACTTACTAATTAATTAAAGTATAAAGTATCACCAATGTACAAACTGATTATTACTCAAGCAATTTATAGTATGCATGTGCAAAAATTATTTTATTATTTTATTGTGAATTGCATTTTTATAAATATTTTTCATGCAAGTAATAATAGATAGATAATTATAATATTACATAGATTACAAAATGCGATATAGTATAGAACATGCATATATCAGTTTCTTTTGCCTTGCTCGATTGTTTGAGCAAATATATTTTTCAGCGTGAATTTTTCATAGTGTTTCAGAAAACAATATAAAAAGTAAAATCACAAAAAAAACTGAACTTCCAGGAAAATTCAAAACGGAAGGGGAAAATCAAAAACTGAAACACATAAAACGAATGGATAACAACTGTCATATTACTGGCTTGAAACAGTCATTTTCTTATGTGGAAAAGGATGGATTAAACCTGCTTCTATAGCTAGCTAAACCTCTCATTCGAATGCCAGTTGCATCAAATTCCATTATATTGAAAACAATATAAAGGAACAAGCCATAAAACTCAATATACCGAAAGCACTTAATTCAAAAACACAGTAAATATCAACCGTATTGCTGAAAACATATGCAATAAACCTAGCCTGCTAAACTCAAGTTCAAATCATTATTATAGTCCTTAATATTCACTCATCATATGTTTTGTCTTTTAGAATCCAAAGGCAAACTTGACGTTTCGAGAATAGCAAAACTTTTGAAAAAAGACGTAGGAAGTAAGAATTATACTTTTGTCAGCTTAAAATTTTCATCTGGAAAATCACAAATATGTCTTATTGTACTATTCAGACATTGCTATATGAAATCAAAAGAAACAACACATAAAACAGTAGGGTGGTATCAATAAGATACATGTTAGTGAATAAACTCATCATAGATACCAGGACTAAATTTTGTATATGTGAGTGGAATGTTTGTTCATGAATGAAATAATGAACCGTGATGTCACTTTCGTCACAAACATCAGTGATTTTCTCTTTGTCTTTCTGAAAAACTTATAACTGTATATTTTTCTGTGTTGTAGATCATTTGAAGATAATAAAAAAAATCCCTCAGAAGATACGCTTAACTGATTTACATGAACATTTTCATCTAATCCCATAGTAACAGATCAAACGTGTTCGCTTTAGGAACTTGTGAGTCTCAAAGGGTTGTGGACTGTAGTGGTTTAAAAGGGAGTCGTAAAGAAAGTGGAGTTTACTCCATATATCCACAAAAATCTAAGTCCGGCAAGATCGAAGTCTACTGTGATATGAAAACCGGTGGCGGAGGATGGACGGTAGGTCTATTATCGATGTATACTGTATACATTGAATGTTAATAAATTCGATATAATAAAGTGTCATTACTTCTTTCATCAACAGTATTACAGTTCATAAATTGTGCAATTTTCTTGAAAGTAAAATTACATTTTCCATGGGCAAAATTAACCTGAAGTAGTGTGTTTTTTTTAGTTAATTCATTTTACGCTATTTACTCTTCAAACATTCCCGATAAAGGAATTGTTCCACTCCACGTAATGTTCGAATGAAAATGGGTACATCAAAGTTAAAAGATACCAAAAGGGCTAATCAAATAAATAATGACTCCTCCACAAGTAGTGTTCGTTGCAAGTCAAAATATGGTATTACTTTGTTTTCGATTATATAAATACAATAAACAAGGAACGCAGACGAGATTATAGCCATGGAACAATTTGTTTTATTGCTAGATTGAAAACAATAATACGATTTTCTTGTTGACTGTACTTCGATTGCATCATATCTAGGCTTTGTTTCATGACTAGCACCAATGATAAAAAAACAAGTCAACACTCCTCACGGCGTTTGTTCCTATGGATATGCTGATTACGTAGCCACGTCAGTTTTGACCAATGTCATAAATCATTCTTAGTACTTTAAGACTCCACTTCAATTTGTTCATGCTTGCTGAGCTTTTGATATAAACGAAAAAATCATTTCTGTTTTATATTTCACAATTTGTCACAGGTTATTCAGAGAAGACTTGATGGAAGTACTGACTTTGAAAAGGATTGGAAAGATTTTGAAGATGGCTTTGGTGATGTTAGTAAGGAGTTTTGGCTGGGTAAAGATTTTTTCACATTGCAAATATGTATGTCATTCACTTGGAGAGAATCAATAGTTCGTAAATAAATTACTACTTTTTAAATCCTTTTTTATTCAGAACAGAATCAAACTTTTTGTTTGTCACTGTAGGTGAGAAGACTTATGCTTCCTTTTATGTAAACGGTTAAAATTATGTCCTAACTACGATTATATATACGAAATAAACATTATGACATAATGATAATGATATCATATCATATACAGATATTAATTACTTGGTCAATTAATATTTCTTAGTGTATGTATGGTTTATTATTAATTATCACATATTTTGTACTGATATGTACGTTTTTGCATGGCCAATAATAGCCGGAAGTCAAGGTTGGTTATCAGCCCTCATGGCCAATATCGACATCAGCCCTCGAAATCTATATAGATCCACCGAGATTAACTTCTGGTAACCTGTCAATCAAAAAACTATTTGTAAACAAGTTGTAATCTGAGGCAGCTAGACGATCAGGAGAGGTTACTCACAGATCAAATGACGATGCATGCAAATTTATACACAAAAAAAATGAAAAATGAGAACACAATGCAAAGAAATTCAGAAAGTTACAAATCTGCTTGTAAAAACCAACAGACGAAATCACAAAATTTCCCGTAAAATTTTTACGTCATAAAGAATTTTTAAAAATATGACGTCACAATGGAAACGCGATTGTTGTATGACATCGAAATTTCAAGTGGGATATATTTCCATATCATAGTAGCGATATGGTGTATTCTTCCTGAACATTAATTGGAAATGTAACACTTTCAGTCTTTTTTTTATTGTTTTTCGTTAAAAAAAAAATTTTAATTTTTGTTGAAAATATCCATATTAATTGGATATATATGCTATCTTTTTTCTCTTGCTTGAAAATATGTGATAAATAGATCATTACATGTCATTTTCCATATGGTCCGTGGTATCAGCGCACGACCCATATCAAGCCCTCTGGCTTGATATGGTAGTCTAGGGCTGATACCAGGGTCAATATGGAAAATGACATGTAATAACCCATAAATATTACGAATAAATCAGCCGTAATATGGATAAATCAGCATGCGCAATACTGATGGTGTTGTCCTGTCGATATAAATCAATATATAATAAGTTAATATTACTTTTCCGAGGCTAATACGGAAAAAGCCGCATGGGCCATTGGCCCATGGTTTTTTTCCGGTTTCTATTTATTACGCCTTACTTTAATTTAGACGTTTCGTTAGGCAAAAAAAAAATTTGTACAATATTAAATTTAAAACATAAAAAAATGTTTAAATGATGTTCAGTGTCTGGAATGCACAGGAGAAAAGTCTTTGGAGCATCAATTTATGATTATTTTAAAAATGAAAAAAATATCTGAATATACTGATAAAAAAAAAAGTGGAAGTAAATAGAAATCACCATAACTTAAAATACCAACAGCAACAATATTCAAAAGCACTTTACAGAAAAGGAAAAACTAGAGAACATGAGCCAAACTGGAACAGGGTCGAACTCGGTCTCCAATTTGAAAACAGAGTTATTGTTGCCTTTGTTTTAAGCTATTATAACCAAAATATAACCAAAAAAATATAATATCGAATGGTTTTGCTGACATATGGTATAGTGAATATATTCAAATATTTTTTTTTCAAAATAACGTTTCAGGTAATAAGTATCTGAATTACATAACCATGAAGGGCACGTTTGAACTGAGAATAGATTTAGTAGATACAAATAACAAGAAGACGTTTGCAGTTTACAGCAAATTTTCTGTTGGGAATGCAAAAACAAAATATAGAATAACTGTTGGTGGTTACTATGGAACCGCAGGTACAGTAGCTTTCAAATATTTGGTTCGTCAAAAACTTTCAGTTAATGTGATTAATAGTTAATTTTACTTATCGGTAAAATTATTTTCTATAGAAATGCTGACATATACTTGGAAAGAGGATGGTTTGAAAATGTAGTCTCTTTTGTCCCCGTGAATTCAAATACTGATAAATGACCTGATGAAAAAGTCGGGGATTTGTCCAATGTATTAAAAATAAAACGAAATAAATAAACTGTCAAATTCAATACGACCCTTTTGATTTAATAATAATTAATAATAATAAATATTTTTATAATTTGCGTTCACCTTTTTATCTTTGTTCATGATGTTGGTGCTTTATGACTGTGTGACCAGGCATAACATACGTTTGATCAGACTCCTCTTCACATTTGCAATTGAAAATTCTTCTAGATTTCAATTTCTAGAATGATAAAACATTATTTCTTATTAAGCAAGAATCTTACAATCTGATTGGTTAAATACCTGGTTATAAATAACATCCCATCATTGTTCACCAGGGTATAAAAAAAATTTCCCAAATTTCCCAAAAATATTTTCAATCATTCCCTTAATAATAGTTTTTTTTCAAATTTTCTACATTTAAAAATCAATTCATAGAAAATATTTGAAAATACAAAGCAAAGTTGATGGTGTAAAAAAGAAAGGCCATATATGTCGTTAGTTAGACTTGAGTATAACTTCTGTGTATTTGACTCTAACAACAAAAATCAAATCATTAAACGTGAGGTGGTCCAACAAAGAGCTGCCCGCTCTACATGTAATAGATATCACAATACAAGCTCTGTCTCAAATATGCTCAAATACCTAGGCTACAGTAGAATAAATCACAGTTAACACAAATACAAACAAGACTAGTGGTTTTCTAGAAGATTATACACCGACATTTACCCTATAGATCATCTCATTTGATCAGACAGCAGAACAAGTTAGCATAACAACCACTATAAACAAATTCAAGCAAATAAAGGTTCTCAAAGATTCTTATTTTATCTGCACAAAATAGTGCAATGGAACTTACTTTTAACTTAAGTATGTTCGCTAGTCATTTTTTGGAATTTTGGCAGATTTTCGAAATCTTCTGGTTTTGTCCTCTTGAATGCCTTCACATTTTTTGCCTATTCATCCTATTGTTCTTTTTATAAATCTTTTGCATGTATAATTATATGCAATTTGTAAAAATCTTATAAAATCTTTATATATTTAAATCTATTTATGTTTTAATAGCTTTTGAGAACTTTAACCTATCAACGCTATGAAATATCATGAGAGAACATTTTCCCGCCAAAATTTCAATGGCTAATATCTCGAAAACAAGCGCATTGACCCCTATATATTGTTTGCTTTTTTTTATTCCTTGATTAATCCTCTATCAATATATACTAGTTTTATGAAAAGCTATTTATTTGGAAACTGAATAGCGAACTTTCTTAAATGTTTCTTAAGCAATCCTTTGTACAACAGTTGACAGCTTCAATGAGCATATTTCTATAACTGCTCTTTCACTAACTGAATAACATGAACATAGTTATAACAAGAAATATACATAAGATAACAATTCTTAAAAACAAATTAATTAAATCACTGTCATATAAATAAATTTGGTGTATTAATTGTCCTCTGATTGGTTAATAAAGGCAACAGTAGTATACCGCTGTTCAAAACTCATAAATCTATGGACAAAAAACAAAATCGGGGTAACAAACTAAAACTGAGGGAAACGCATTAAATTTTAGAGGAGAACTACGACAAACATTTAAATGTAACACACACAGCAACGGACTAAGCATTAGACAAAATCCGATGAGAATAACCAATGTAACATCAAAACCAAATACATGAATTTGGGATAGAAAAGTACCGTGACACGTCTTATAGTAATGTGAACTCACACTCAAATATAGGAGAAAAACAAGAATGTGTCCTCAGTACACGAATGCCCCACTCGCAGTATCATTTTCTATGTTCAGTGGACCGTGAAATTGGGGTAAAATCTCTAATTTGGCATTAAAATTAGAAAGATCATATCATAGGGAACATGTGTACCAAGTTTGAAGTCGATTGGACTTCAACTTCATCAAAAACTACCTCGACCAAAAACTTTAACCTGAAGCGGGACAGACGGACGAACGAACGAACGGACGGACGAACGAACGAACGGACGGACGGACGAACGGACGCACAGACCAGAAAACATAATGCCCCTCTACTATCGTAGGTGGGGCATAACAAACGACACAACGAAAACACAACGTAAAAATGTTACACACACAGAAACGAACTATGATATAACAATGGCCATTTTTCTGACTTTGTACAGGACATTTTTAAAGAAAAAAATGGTGGGTTGAACCTGGTTTTGTGGCATGTCAAACCTCGCACTTTGATGGCATTGTTAAATATAACATTAAAATGACAACATAATAATACAGGACTACAATACAAATAAATAGGAGAACGTATTAGGCAAAGAAACACATGAATTATAGATAACAAAAAGCATCAGGTTTAAAATTCAAAACGTCAAAAACGCGCTTCGTCCACACAAGACTTACCAGTGACGCCCAGATATAAAAGTATTATTTTTATTTTCAATGTTGTCAATTTTTATGGCGACACATCCACTTAAACAGGAACTACTTTTTTTAGTTTTCATACGTTAACATGTGTGTACGATATGTTATTGTTAAAATAAATAATATAAAAAGTTTTTTTAGCCTTATTTTTGATAGAAATTAATTTATAATGATTGGCAATCATTTATTTTGAAGCTATTGAACCATAAAATTAATTTTTGACTCTTCACATATTTACATAATCCGCTTCGCTGATTATTAAATGTGAAAAGCCAAATAAAATCAAATCAAATCAAAATCAAATATTTTATTATAGTCTCACCTCTCTACATGTACAATACAAACATGAATACAATATATACAACATGTTTTAATTAAAAGTACAAAACAATCTTAAAAACATTCGAGAGCCACTCTCAAAAGAGTTATGAGAGACTTTTACATAAAAAGGACAGCTCGATAAAAATACAAAACATTTTTTATCTATATAAAACATTCTTCCTTTGAATTAAAATATCATGGCAGATTTTGGCAGAATAAAAGCACAAATTTTCATTTGTAAATAAAAATATAAATTTTTCATCATCATTTAAGTCTAAAAAATCAATATTAAAAGAAACTGCTCTAGTAAAAACCTCTTGTCTTGCATGTGAATATAAAGGGCATTTGAGTAAAACATGTTTCTCATCTTCAATGAGTTTCTGTTGCATACATGAATCATTAAAACAAAATCTATTTTCACTTAAAACCCCTTCATATCTGCCTGTTTCAATTCTTATTGGCGCCACACCACATCGAAATTTAGCAAAGGCGCTTTTATATTTTCCTGGCATATGAACACTTAAATAATGTTCTTTATAATATTCTTGTTTAAATAATCTATATGTACGCAGTTTACTGCGCTCATTTGTGTTTAAATCATTACACCATTTTCTCTTGTACATATCAAAAACATTACTTTCAATATTCTTAATATCATTTTTACTAAAAGTACAGTTTATATTACAAAAATTTTCAATATTAAGTTCTCTAAATTTACTATGAACTCTAAAATTCCAGTTTTTAATTTTACTGTTACATATTCTATTTGCCCATAAAAACACTTTTTTATTAAGTCTGGTATCATTCATTTTCAAAAATCTTGACCAATTTCTAAAAATACATGACCATTGTTTAATTATACATGGCATCCAGCCCGTATCTCCATATAATGATAAATTTGGGGTATATTTTCCAACACCCATAAAAAATCTCATGGCTCTATTTTTAATTGCATTAATACATGTAAATTCCCTAGCTCCCCATATTGAGGCACCATATTCAATAACTGACATAACCAGTGTATCAAAAAGTTTTGTAAAAATTGAAAACTCAAAACCACCATTAGCTTTACTTTTGGCAATTAATAAACCTAATGCCCTACTGGCAGACTTAGCAACAGCTTTTGCCATATCTATATAATTCAAATATTCATTTAACACTAGTCCCAGATATGTATATTTTTCTACAATATCTATGCTATTATCATTAAACATAAATTGAAACTTTGTTCTTTGTACTGACTGGGGTCTAAAATGAACAATTTTTGACTTGCTTAAATTTACAACAAGATCATTAGTGTTACACCATTGTTACACCATTGACTTAAAATGTCTAATATTTTTTGTAAATCTTTTTCATTATCACACAAATATTAATTTTCAATGTGAAGAGTCAAAAATTAATTTTATGGTTCAAAAAATTTAAAATAAATAATAGCCATTCATTAAATAATTTTTTTCTGATTTACGTAACATAACATTTTTTTTTTAATTGTAAGAAAAGCCACGCATGCAACGGCACGTAATAGGTGTGACTGAGTGCGAAAAAACAAAGATTGAAATCAAACGCTAAATAAGAAATTAATTCGTTATATCGGTGAAGTTAGGTGTGTACGGAATTTTACACTGGTGTTAAAAATTGATACGACCCTCAGCTGCGTATATGAAACATTAAGTATAAAGTTTTTGTAAATATAATACACATTTACCAATCTTAATAACTCTGTACGTACGTCTCAGACCAACATGTCTGAGCTCATATAAAGATTATTTTACATCCCTTACTGAATTAAATCTCTATCGGTTCGAATTCACTAACATGAAGATATCTGAATGCAAATGAAGTATAACTTTTTTTATGAAATTTACGTGTAAATACATCATTATCAAACTCGTTTAATGCATTGTTTTGTGCTTTGGAAAGTACTTTACTAGTATTTGAACTTTTTCCATTTATTTTTAAACGCACTGACATGTTTCATTTTAAATCATAGGAAATTTGTTTCTCAATCGATAAAACAAGGACACACTCGAAAAAACACGGACTATTATCGAAAAATGAATTACTCTTCAACACGTAAAAAGATTTTTTTTTGTAGTAAAGTATCTGAAAACATAGATTTCATGTGCACATTTTATGTGACATTTGCATTTGTATGTGTATTACAATGGTTTTAATCTATATTAAAAGCGTTGTAAGGCTATATTAAACGTTTTAATGAAACAATAATTCAGGGTTGATCATAAATACTAATTGACCGTCTATGATCATATATAAAAGCATCTTTTTTTCTCAGTTTTTTTGCCAAAATGGAAGTCTGTTTGTTAACATTTCCATTCTCAATTTATTTTAATTGTATTCACTAGAAAAAAGCTGTAACACTCAAAAACAAAACAAAAACACGCTATAATCAGTCGAACAACAACGACCCCAGCCGAACACTGTACCTATCGTGATATCAGTGCCTGAAAAATATAACGGGGATCTGTTTGAGCTGTTTATCCCCCACCGTAAGTTAAACCGCGTTTTATTACATATTTACATATTTATTTAGCCAAACCCATTCAATCTAGTCGGCTAATGTTATGTAAATTATAATGTGTACTTTGTATATCACAAGTCTTATTTACTAGTACTTAGTATGCTTTATAACAATTAGAATTGTCATTTATTTTTTATAATTGTAAGAATTGTTATTACATGTTCATTTAGTCTTTCTATTGTAAATATGCTTTTAACTTTTATTTCATTAATACATTCATATGTCTGTGTTTTCGATTGATTTTGAAATCAATAAAACTATAAGTTAATGCAACAGCAATAATATTATGAAAATCTAAAATAGAACTAATGCTTTTTTCCCAATTTCAGGCAACTATCTGGAAGCAAATAACGGCATGAAATTCAGTACAAAGGATCAAGATAATGATACGTCGGGTTCACACTGTGCTGCAAATTATGGAGCATGGTGATACTATAATTGCAGTTATTCAGAATTGAATGCCAATATGAAAAAACAAAAGCTGAGATGGTATTATCATAAGTATAAACAGTCGAGCATGATGATTAGAAAGGTCTAACAGATTATCTCTATACAAATAAAAGCTTGAAGTAGAATGGTTGGTTGTTTTTATCTTAAACTTTAAGACTTAAAGGATAATGTCATAAAATACACGATTGTCATTTTCATGCACTTTTTTGTCTATCTTAATCGTGATGAACGGACAGATGTCGTAGTATATATATGCAAGCAAACGTAACAAAACAAGCATATGCTCAATGTGTTGATTCCAATTTCAGGTTTCGCTTGATACCTAATTTAAGAATATAAGAAGCTGTTCAACTGATTAAACCATAAAGGCATGTGTATGACTGCCAAAATAGCAATTGTTACCCCACATAGAAATCTGTCAAAATTTGCTACACATTTACAATAAACATTCAAACTCATAAATTCAAAATTAACTGAAAACGCTATGAATAAAAAAGAAAAAGACAAAAAAAAGTGATATCAGATGCTCCGGAAAGGAAAAGCAGATCCTGCTCCACATGTGGCACCCGTCGTGTTGCCCATGTAAGTGCAAACCCGGTAATAAGTCTAATTCGGTAGGTCACATTCGTTAAAAGGGAATGGGATTGTATTTACGACATAAGGAACATATCCGGTATCATCTGTGAACCGGATATTCCATATAGGTTAACTAACTCGTGATGGCGTCCATAAAATTTACAAAGGGATGATTTCAACTTCAACATTTGGAATCTTAGTTTAATAGCTTCCTTGTTAGCAGCAAACCTCTATCAAGGAAATCATGATAGGAAATACAAGCCCAGGAATATCGTATCATTTTTTAGATAAATACTCCGTATGCAGGCGTTGCAAGAATGTTGCTACATAGAAATGGAAAGTTCACATTTGGGGAGCTGAAATTATCTCTTTTTTTTTAAGTTTTGTTTTCAAACTACCATTATTTTAGTGTAGTGTCTTAACATTGCCATAAAATCGGGAGGTTTGGCTAGCCACAATACCAAGTTCAACCAACTATTTTTTTCTTAAAATGTCTTGTACCAAGTCAGGCAAATGGCCATTGTTATATTATAGTTCGTTACTGTGTGTGTTGCATTTCAGTATTGTGTTTCTGTTGTGTCGTTGTTTTCTCTTATATTTGGTGTGTTTCCCTCAGTTTTAGTTTATAACCTGGATTTGTTTTTTTCTCAATCGATTTATGAATTTCAAACAGCGGTTTACCACTTTTGCCTTTATTTATACTGAAAGTATATCTGTATTCAAATCAAAGTGAGGAGAATGACCTTTACGACCTAACCCCTTAAATCCGCTAGTGTGCCTTAAAGTAGTATGCTTTATAAATTCTGACAGTTAGCATTCCACACAAGATGAACATTTTTAGAATGAAAGACACAGTTCATCTAGTCAGGAATATGACAGTTCTTGGGCTTTCATTTGAAGTGCGAAAGATTTTGAATTTTCCTTGCAGTTCAGTACATTTGTTATTTCACTTTATTCATATCACCCAATAACATGCACGAGTAGAACGTTATTATACTAATAAAAATAAACGAGAAGAAATTAAGAAAAAACTTAACACACAAAATACTACAGTGGCTGAATTTTCGAAATTAAATAAGGAGCTAATAAATCGTTGTACGAACGCTATTAATATACAATATTTTTCAAAACTTGTACCAGTAGCAGATTCATCCCGCACGACCAAGACGACGAGACAAGAATGGAGACACATGAAAGATAAATATATATTGGAAGAGGGAAAGGCCCGAGACCTACCACCCACTCATCCATATTTGAAATAACCAAACACGAAACACTGGTCGAGACCCCTGCGAATTGCAAACCCAAAGTTAAAGGATAGCTATTGTCAACCGGAGTACTCGAGCGGAACAGTTTTCACCGCAGTTAAAATGACATATCTTTGGAAAACTTTTCTTTTAATTGTAAAAATAGAAAAAAAAATCGTAAACAGTGAATCGATTTGTTTAGCTTTTGAACATAAAAGTGTATTTTTTTTAATTAGATCACTCCAAATGAAATAAATTGTCAAATTGTTTTCGATTTAAAATTTAAAAATAAAAATAAAAATAAAAATAAGTACAGCTACATGTACCACAAGATCTAATATGTGGTGCGATTTATATTTCAGCTGCTCCAGTCACACTAGACTACGATAGCACCACGCTCACTGCGATCTAAAATAAACTCAGATCGTGGTGAGGTATGAGCGGCATGAATATCTAGATTTTCGATGTTTCACGACGCTACTTCGTCCTCGTCACGCTTCTACAACGATCTCGCAACGATAATACCACGTTCTCACCACGCTTGTTCTCCGACCTCACTACGATTATCATCATCTTACTGCGCTCACCATGTTCTCACTAAGACCATACCACGATGTATTCGATTGCAACACGATCTTATCACGCTTCTTCTGTGATTATAGCACAGTCTTACCACGATCATTATACGATCTTACCACGTTACATATATATATACGACATTGTCAGTTCATCAAAATAAAGATAACTCTTCACCAAATATTATCTTTTTACTTAATCCTAGAAATATTGCACATATTGGATTTGATCACACTAACTCCTTCGATCTATAATAGAAAAATAAATGTAGCAGACTATACGACACTCGTCTGATGATTGTGTTTAAGTCATTGTCCGTTTGTTGGTGATATATCATCATACTGTTCTTTTGTTTTTATATGAATCATACTATAAGGGAGCTACCATTTGATTTTTATGGGGGGTGGGGGGGGGGGGGGGGTGGGGGGGTGGGGGGCTAGGATGAAAAATTTTGTCCTGCATTTTTTTTAGCTGTAATCTCTGTCCTGCCTTTTTATTTTTCACTCTGTTCGGTCCTGCTTTTTTTTTTTTTTTTAGTTTATCCTGACTTTTTTTTACCTGAATTGTCGTCCTGACTTTTTTTTTTGCAAGTGTCTCATCCTGCCTTTTTTTTTACTCAAAACTCCTGTCCTGCCTATTTTTTTCAAATTTCATCCTAGCCCCCCCCCCCCCCCCCCCCCCCCCTCCATAAAAATCAAATGGGAGCTCCTTAATGTTTAATTTCATATTGTTTCTAAACATGTATTTATGTTTTGTCTATTAAGATTTATTTGTTTGTAATTGATATGCCTATAAGGGCCATTTGATTAGGAAATAAACATATTTGATCATTTGATTTGATTTGATTTGTGATCCAAATGAGTATATCTTTAACAATGACTAAATAGGAAAGAGGAATTTGTGTCGAACAAAATGTGTGTACTAGCATCAGGAAGAACCTAAATGTAAATTTGTATTCCAAATTCATTGAAAAAAGCAAACTGCCATATGTTTCAACTACCGGAATCATATGCTGCATGTGTGGATCATCTATAATACTAAAATTACGAGGTCCAATTTGTCAGCCGTCATCGGGTAAAAACGACAAATCAAAGAATTCAACTCTATATATAACTAATATAGGACAATGGTGTAGATTAAAAATTACACCACTCCAGACCCTTTTGTTTTCCACATAATTAATATTGCCAATAATTAACAAGTTCCGGGTCTAATCCGATACCGATACCAATAGTATATTCACCTGTTAGCTATTACCTTATCTGTACGTTCCGCATTTGACAGGCGCACCACCAAACGGTGTATTTAGGATTTTGCTATATACACGGGTCATAATCAAAGGGCTGACACTACTATATTCAATCATTGTCAAATTGTTCCCTATTGTAGCTTTATTCAGCAATCAGCAAGACTTTCTAAGATAACTAATATAGGACAATGCTGTTGATTAAAAAATACTCCATTCCTGGATAGCCTGGACCTTTTGTTTTCTAAATAATTAATATTTCCAATAATTGATAAGTTCCAGGTCGACGGGTTCAAACAGAAAGATTTGAAAGCAGAGAAAACTGTGTATCTTATAATCGACATGACTTTATCAGATGACAATACCAATTACTAAAATAAGGCTTAGGCATAGTTATATACTTTAATTCAGTCACGGACCCGCGATATCACGGGTGTGTACTTGTATCTATTAATAATTCACGTTCTGACTTGAAAATATAGATCATCGAAACCTGCGCGCAATGTTCCGTAGATTCCACAGTTGTTAAATCTTAATTTTACAAAAGTCTCGATTTTCGACCAACTTTTTTTCAACTGGCAAAACTTTGAAAAAAATCGGCATAAATCGTTTCGTTTCAATTGTTTGCACATATACAAGCATAAATCTAAAATACTTTTTATCTTGACATAATGAGCATAACAGTTGTTAAAAAAGTCGGATAACAGCAAAAACTACATTCTACCCCTATGTTATAGTTTTTGCCATGGAAGCCATCTTGATTGGGGGCTGAGTTTTCAAAAACTGGATACCATAAGAAAGGTTTAGGCCAAGTTTGGTTTAAGTTGGCCTAGTCATTTCAGAGAAAAAGATTTATGCAAAAGAATTTAAAAAAAAAACAACGAAAAATTATAAAAAAAAATTCTTTCAAGTGCAATTACTCCTAAAAAGGTCAATTGACAGGTTTTGGTGATTCAATTTGACTTATTTGTAGATCTTATACTTGTTGAACATTTTTGCCATTTACAGTTTATCTCTTTCTATTATGCATACGAATAAGAATAAAAGTTATTTTGTCTTTTTTTAATTGCACTTTTTAAAACAATAAAATCGGCAAAGGGTCCGCAAATAGGTTCCATTACATGTAGATTTACGTGGGAAGTATATTTTAACAGCCATTATTATGTATATCTCTGAGTCTGCGCTAAGTATATTTTATCGAGAATTTTATTACAGTGTTGTTTACAAAGCTAAAGAAACACGTCTTATTAGAATTAAGAAATAATTTATGGAAGCCACAGATTGTTGGAAATTTACACATGGCCTGGGCCGTGATATTCGAATCTTATCCTGAGCGTTAGCGAGGGATAAAATTAACGAATATCACGGCCCAGGCCATGTGTAAATTTCCAACAATCTATGGCTTCCATGAATTATTTCGATTCTAATAGGACAAATACGGTCATTAAAAAACTGAAGCGAGTGTGGGTATGCTGCGTGTGTGGCTGTTCTTTTTTACTCTCTGTTAGATAAAGCTCAAATATTTTTATAAATATGTAGCTTGCGTATATTATTTCGTGAATAACTGTTAGAAAAAAAACTTTTTAATTCTTTAAATTCTCAAACCCAACATTTCCCATTTTTAATTTACATGTTTTTTCGTAAGCTTCCTTCAAATCCAAAATTGACACTTTGTAACTAAGGACCGCAATGTTGACTTGCTGAAATGAGTAAATATGCGAATAATGCAATAGAATAGAAAATAAACAAAACCCTAACTAACAAATCAGTTTTAATACAATATCATACGAATTCCGATGGTTCACGTAACAGAAAACTTTCAAATTTAGCGGTTTCATTTGTATGACGTCATGTTTTGAAATGACTTAAATGCGCCAAAAAGATTAATAGACTTTCGCGGAATTTTATTTTATTTTTATTTTGTTTATTTCTCCGAGCTCTTGTGCATTACTTCTTTTTACTATGCATACGAATAAGAATAAAAGTTATTTTGTCTTTTTTTAATTGCACTTTTTAAAACAATAAAATCGGCAAAGGGTCCGCAAATAGGTTCCAATGCATGTAGATTTAATTAAGTGGGAAGTATATTGTAATAGCCATTATTATACATATATCGCTCAGTCTGCGCTAAGTATATTTTATCTAGAATTTTATCACAGTGTTGTTTACAAAGCTAACGACGCACGTCATATTAGAATCAAGACTACAAAATTTTCTTAAAATTACCAATTTAGAGGCAGCAACCCAAAAACGGATATATGTTGACCTCATTAAAAAATTTCATAAATGGTGCAAAATGACGGTGGGCATCGATAACATAAACAAGCTCCGTTGAAATTGGTCATGATACTATTTGGCTTCAATTTATAAAGTAGAATAACAAACTACTAACACCACACATAACTGTTTTATCCAGGTTTTTGTTATAAAAAGTGGTAAATTTAGAAAATGTTAGTATTGTCGCCTATGGCAGAATAAATAGTACCGTTTTCCCTGTAAAACTTATCAAAAATACCTCAGCTGCCTTTAACAAAAATCTTCAATCTTAAATAGATCGTAACTACTCAATATAGGAAAAGTATACGTATGGATACTGGATTTTCTAGTTGCATTCTCATACCACCAAAAAATGTGATAACATAACTGGTACCAATTTGTCTGCACCAGATGCGCATTTCGACAATCAATGTCTCTTTGAACAGCGATGCTCGAAGCCATAATATTTGAAAATCCAATGCTTATTAATAGGATATAAGTGCACCTCCTTTCGAGTGTGACTTGACAATTGGAAAACAGGATAAATGCCAGATGCGTTTTGTCGAATTAAACAGTTGGAAACCCAAATCAAAAGTAATGAGTATCAAGAAGTTAAAAAAGTTGTTTCAAATTTAAACGCTACAGAAGTTGTTGGTCATTTCTGAACTTTGTGTAAATATAACTGTAAATAACACTTTATAAATTTCGTGCTTCTAAAGAGCTTTTCATGAACGCTCAAATCTAGTTTTACACACAAGTACAAATGTATTTTATAAGTTTATATCAAATAAGGAGAATTATTTTATATTACCAGTCATGTCCTTTAGTTTCTCTTTCAGTTGTCTTTCTTCATATATATCTATAGAAGACGATGGTAAAGATGCATTCCATCTGCAATATCACCCCCCCCCCCCCCCCCCCCAACCATTTCCATTTCTATAATGTTTTTAATTGCAAAGGCAGTATATAAAGTTATGACCTGATATATATATGCTGAATATATGAAATGTTTTAAATTTTTCATGAATTTAGTCCCATAACTATGAAATGCAAAACATGGAAATCGTCATTGTGATTCAAAATCGAAAAACAGTTTTCTTTCGTCAATCCAAATCGTTGAGTTAACATTTCACAAAAATAGAGAAGCACTTTTCTTTTATCGTACGAAGCGTTAACGAACGGACGGGAGAATTATAGTATACCATAATCCGTTCAGTTTTAGACCTGCGTATAAAAAAAACTGGATTCCCCGAACAGACGATACTGGATAATTGAATGGTATTTAATTTTAAATTCGTGCTCGAAACTTTTTTACTCCAAATCATGCGGTCATACAACTTTGAAGTATAGATCGTCCTCAACCTTCATGACCTTGTTGAGTTTACCTAAAAAATTTGAGAAATCACAAGCACCTGTCTAAAATCGCGTTGGCTCAAGAAAGAAAATGTCGGCTGCTGCACACAGAACTAGAATAACAGGAGATAAATTTTAGGAGGCGTCAAGCACCTCGTCCGCATTTTTTTGCAGTCACCTTCTAGTCTTACACTCAACCAAATAGATAGGAAAAAAACATTTATTCACACCACTTCAGTGGCGGATCGCAAAATTTTGATAAACAAGAATATGTCCATTGTACACGGATGCCCAAGTCGCACTATCATTTTCTATGTTCAGTGGACCGTGAAATTGGGTTCAAAACTCTAATTTGGCATTAAAATTAGAAAGGTCAATTCATAGGGAACATTTGTAATACGTTTCAAGATAATTGGGACTTCAACTTCAACTACTTTGACCAAAAACTTTAATCAAAAACTTCAATCAAGAACTTAATTTAACCTGAAGCGGGACAGGCAGACTGACGAACGCACGCACGAACAGACGCACAGACCAAAAAACAATGAATAGGATATGAAAAGGGGAACACTGACTGCATAAGACGCAGCACTCATTTGGTAATGTTTTTGTCTAAAATTGAAGTGGCCACACTTGTGTTCAGTCTTAATTTTTAAAAATGTGTTGTGTGTCATGTAATAACTAACATATATAAAAGAGGGACGAAATATACCAAAGGGACGGTCAAACTCATAAATCTAAAACAAACTGAAAGCGCCATGACTAAATATGAAAAAGACAAACAAACAACAGCACACATGACACAACATAGAAAACTAAAGAATAAACAAACATAAATGTGAGAGTGAACACGAAGTGCGGCCAATTCAAGGCGATACCATTTATACAACCATCTGATTTTTCATATTCAAGCCTGAGTCGACCAAAGGTGAAATAAATGCTATTTGAAAAATCAAATATATATATATAAATAGGTTGAGCTTGAGCTCCAGACCCCTTTTCATGTTTTGAAAAAGTCCCCCAATTCATTGCAGCTTTTGAGACGGACACCGGAAGTTGATGTGATTCATGACGAAATACCCGGATGTAAGAACATGCAAAATGGCGAAAGAAGTGAATGTTAAGTGGTTAGGAAGGAAATAATTAGTTCTAAACATGTGTTTCTTATCAACCACATCTTATTTAACGGGTTAATTATCTGATATATATAATTAAGTGTTGATCCGGATATAATGAGTACCGATAAAGTGCGTGTAGCGGTTAGAGTGCGACCCTTTAATCGCAGAGGTAGGTTATTGTAAACAAACTAGACACACGATGTGTATTCTATTTACAAAGAGGTATATTCTTCTCATTATGGGTTGTCACTGCAAATTGATTGGTGCACATATATGTACAGTTGATATACTATAGAAAAATAAGCTTAAATGGCTAAAACACTTGTTTAAATACGAGAAGTAGCTAGGTGACCACGTTTTTCGGCAATACACATCACCAAATACACCTTCCCAGACTTTGATTGACATTTGACACAGACACTGGTCAATGTTACAACTTGTTATGTTAAATATCCTGTCATGCACTTAAAGTGTAGGAAAGAATATATACCTGTATATAAATATAAAACAGTTAATAAATTAATTATTAAATAAAACATTGTTTGTGAAATTGTTATTGTTTCGGTGAGGGGGTCAAAAACATGTGTCATTGCAATAGTTACTACATTTTATTTGATGATATTTAAAGAGATAATAATGTAACTTTAATAAAACTTTTTTTTAAGTTGATTATTAAAATGTGAGCAAAAGCCATTCTCAATTAATTTATTTAAATTTAACATTATAATTTGATATTGTAATCAATGATAATATTTTAGTAGATTTTTGAAAATAATTAAAGAAATTCATGTTTTATTGCTTAAGCAGATTAAGTCAATATTATTAGATTCAAAGTGTATCTAAACACCATTACATATTTATTTATCAAAAATGATTTAAATTATATTTTAAACTTATTACTTGAGTCACAACCTATTTTAACCTTGTGAGAAAAAAACCATGTTATTTTCCAAAATGTAAAAAAAAACCACCCTGTATCTTCATCTTTTGACCTTAATAAAAAACTATGTTGCAAATCAATATGCACTGTTCTCTAGCAGAAATTGAAAGGGTAGGACACTTGTCAATTGTGTTCTGCAGGTAGAAAATCCAAATTTAGTGATCAAGTTTTAATCCAATTACAATTGTATGATGCTTTATATGGGCAATAACTCTTAAATACAGATAATACATGATGTAGATTGTCAGTTATTTACCCATTAATTAACACTTTCAAGTGACTTAATCATGTTAATACATTTGTATATTGTAATTATATCTACTGATAAGATTATCTTAGGGACAACAAATGTCAACACTGTGTAATGCAAATTTACTCATAAAAAAAGTTCATAGCAAACAGTTCAAAGACAAGTTCCAGTTGAATTTAGGATTTAAGGAAAGAATGAAGTGCCCTTCTTAATTTTGTTAATGAAACACTGAAACATGTTAAATACAATAAAGTTCTATACATGTATGAGGGTTCAATATATTTATAAAAATCAAAGAATTGCTGTTTCTTATGCTTGCCACCAAATTCTTTCTTGCTTTCAATTGCTAACAGTCAGGATAGTCTTCATGATATATATTTGATTAAGAAGTCTGAAAATCAGTCTTTTCAAAACTTTTAAAATTCATATATATGGCTGATAGCCTCTTCTTAGGAACATTTTATTGATCTGCGATGTTGGATTATTTGTAAATGTTGAAGACTTCTTAAGCTTGTATTCAAGACAAACTTACAATTTGGAATTTACAATTTTATTTTTAAAATTATATTTCTTAATTGTTATATGGATACATTGTACATGTTAATTAAAGTACATTTATGATGTACAAAATGTTTGATACTTCTTCTGAAATTATTTCCCACAAACTCTTAAAGGTTGTACATGTATGTGTGTGAAAGGCTATCAAGTTGAATTTATCTATAAATATGTAGGATGGACAATCTGGTTTCTAATTTGAGGCTGTTATTTGACTTTGAATATTTTTTTCAATGAATTTTAAGCATGGAGAATGTTTCACAATTTTGATAAATTGTTTTGTTTACAAATATTTTTACACTAGATACACAACATGTACATTGTATATGTTCATGTACATGTTGTAAGCAATCAAATTATCATATGTGTCAATAGTACTCAATGTTGAAAGTGGAAATGAAAGTCGTCATGCTAGCTTTGTTTTAATAACAGATATATACATGTATGTCAGGGGTTTCTCGAAGACATGTCCATGAGTCCTGAATGCTTGAAAATCTGTCCTGTTCTGTCAACTCATCACCTCCATAACTGGAGAGTTCAAAGATGTGTCAATGTTGTCAAGGTAGCCCCGATATTTTGATTTAACTGTTTACCAATATAAGTCTCAAAAACTTAACTTTATGTAAACTTGATTTGATTTACTTACTCTACTTTAGGATAGAGATTTAAAAAATAAATTATATAGCAATAACATTTGACTAAAAATGACAATTCCATTGACTTTCCTGCAAGAAACCTTACTGAGAACATTGCATTTATTGTACTGTACATGTACATGAATTAAAATATGTATATATGTAAATATTTACCAGTCAGGATGCATTTGTTTGGCTAAAAAATATCTTTCTCATCTTCCCTTCTACCCTTATTTGTCATGCCTACTCTTTAACACATTTAATGAAGCACTTAGACAAGAACATTCCCTTACATGTATACATAGATATAGGAAGATGTGGTGTATGTTATAAATTCCATGTAAATTATCAAAACAACATTTTACCTACATACAATGTACTAGTGGTTCTTTTCAGATAAACCATTTGGAAATCATGAACATTTCAGTTTAACTAAATGTTTGCATCTATTTTACATTGTAAATACCAGTAGAGAAGGTTCCCATTATGCATATTGACATTATGTATGTTGCTGCATTATTCGATATTGAGCCATGACACTTGATTGAGCTTATTCTGATCCTCATGCAGCATGACGTGACATGTCTATTTGACGTGTCTCGGGAGAATTTTGATTAATGATACATGTTGCAGTTGTACGTTTGAAAGTGTTAAAGATGGAAGAAATCAATAGTTAAGGCTGTACTGTTTTAATGTAGCTCAACACACACGCTTTGTACAGACTTAAAGTTTTCATGTGAAATGTTTATTTATACATGTATGTAACATACATTTGTTGTACATGTACACACATGTTTCAGCTGCAGATCCATTTTGAAAAGGGGTTTCAAACCCAGGATAAAAGGGGGTGTTCCATCTATATGTCCCGGGCCCATTCAAATGCATTTATCGTCCATAAAAAAGGCAGTGTTTTGTAATGGAAAGAAAAATAACTACATTTTTATAGATAATTCTGTTAAAAGAAATGTTGATAGACAAAGAAATAAACACACATGATGGTCATCTATTTCATATTTTATTCATCCCTATACATAATGAATATCTAGAGTGAACAATCTAAGTACCGTTGTACTTACTGTCTCTGACAAACAGCTGATTTTGGATCAATGACTTTCTTTCATATATCATGTCTATGCATTTCTCATGTCTTTTAAACTTCATCTTTTCCCGAATAGGCACTCAATTTGAACAAGTGACAAGATTTTTTGATGTCAGTCTTTCTCTATTTTTTCATTCATTATGATGTTTCTAATTCTGTTTATTCAACTTATGCTGCATAGATGAGTAAAAAAATGGTTAATGACACTGCTGTAAAAATCACTAAAATGTTGGATACATTACAAATATATGTTAGAAATAAATCTCATATTAGTAACATGTCTAAAATAAAAATCTTAATGTCCATGTACGTCACAGTAACGTGGATCACAAGACTTCTGAAAAGAAACTTCATGTAGATTTCATACTATGCAAATGGTACACAGAGATGTTTTGACAGTAAAAAAACAGATTGAGACAATAAATATTATGACTTTCTTTATTTTGGTTTGAAAGAAGGTTATTGACATTGGTAGACAGATGATTTTATATTCCCAAAAGTTTCTGTGATTAGAATTGCTAAACGCTAATATACCAGATACATGTATCTGTACATACTGTCTGGAAAAAAACTGTTGAGGAAAATAATCAGTTTTTATTGGATGAAGTGCATATAAAACTTCTTAAACCAAATAGGGGTCTCAGTAGCTAAGGGGTCAAAATAGTCCAACTACAAATGTACTGTATCATGAACGGGCGGACCCAGCCATTTTAAAAAGTCGGGGTTCCTAACCCAGGATAAAGGATAAATGCATTGATCATCCCCAAAAAAGGGGGGTCCAACCCAGATAACCCTCCCCCTGGATCTGCCACTGTCACTAGCCAGTTATATACACTGAGGTTGTGAGTTTGAGTCCAGCACATAGCAGGTGAGCTCAAATTCAATCTTAGTTGACAAGGATTTTCTAGTCTTGCAGATCAACGAAATTAAAATCTGTTCTCAATTTTAAGTAAAAGCACATTGTATATTTGAGTTTTAAAATGCTCAAATATTGACAGACTTTTAGATTGTTCTTGTGATGTACATTGTACAATGTAAATTATTCAATCCTTGCCAGACAAGTTCAAATACGCAATAAGATAAGATAAGATAAGATAATTTTATTAACCAATCATGGTGCCCAAAATTTGAGCTATACAATCAAATGAATTACAAAATAAAGCACAGAAAATGATTAGAATGATTAAAGTACATTTAAACAAAAAACCACATGAATACACATTTACACTAATTAACCTGATATAAATCAAGTTATTGACAAAACATAGTTATGGGTGCCACTGTGACCTGGAGAAATTACATAAATCTTTATAGTTCTAGGTCTATGGGAGACAACTCCTGATCAATTTTATTTCCTATATATATATATATATATATATATATATATCTATAAATATTTTTTCTTCTATTTTTTTTTTTTTCTTTTTCAAACAACAATATTTTCTATAATTTTCTTTCGTTCTTCAAAAAGGGAGTGTAATAAATTAGATAAGTTTGAAGTAACAAACAAATCTTCAGATGAAAGAATCCAAACAAATTTCATTTCATCAGATAATCTTGAAAAATTTTTGAATTTTGAATTTAAATTAGATAGATGTTGAGATCGAGTATCTTTTAGAACAGGACATTTTAAAAGAAAATGTAGTTCGTCTTCAACTGCGTTCTTACATAGCTTACACTTTCTGTCTTCAGCTTTAATTCCAATATACCTCCCTCTTTCGATTTCAAGATCATGACAGCTAGTTCTAAATCTTGTGATTATTTGCCTGTCTTTTTTTGAATTCATTTTTAAATATGGTTTAAACATAAAAATATTTTTAAATTTTCTGTAAGTTCTTAATTTATTACCAGATTGTAAATTAGTACACTTCCCAGAATTGCTTTCTAAACTAGCTAACCAGCTTTCTTTAAATTTAATAGTTAAAGATGTTTTTACTTTTTTTAGAATATGGTTTTGTTTAAAGTTTGACTGGTTAACAAATAGATATTCTAAGTCTAGAAATTTAAATATATGTTTAATGCTTCCTATCCAAGATTCCTGGTTATGTTTGTCCATAGAATGAGATAGATTTATGGCTTCCCTTAGAACAATATGTTTTTTTACATGACCAGTATTCTTTTCACAAATGTTCAAAAAGCATTCTGGTAAAGCTAGATAATTTGTTTCCAGAAATAGCTTCACATCCATAACTCCATATAAGATCTTCATTTTAGATAGCATCACAGTCAAGCAATATATATATATATATATTAGCATTGCCATCACATTACCATGAGGCTAAATAGACCCATGGGGAGTTCACTGCATGTATATATTATCCAAGATGTGTTAAACTTTCTCAATGCTGCTTCTTTCTGAGATCTACAAAACAAAGTGTCAGATTTTACAAATACATTTTTGCCTAGAAGTTACGTAGATATTGATCAGATAGTTAATGTTTTTGTTAAAATAGATTAGTAAAGATAATAATTCATGGCCATCGTGGTATTGTCTCAGTATGCATTCATTGATTATATTATGATATAAAAGTTGATCAACAAGTTCGTATCAATTCACATTTTTAAAAAGTACAAGAAAACTGAAAAGCCAGTATCGTTAACAACAGGGCGACTTGTTTTCGCTTTTGAGGGTCTGGCAAAGCGAAGTGACGAATGGGAAAGTGATTTCTTCGCCCTAGTCGTCTGGTAGGGTGAGTCCTGATTCTTAGGAAAAATTGAATTTTAAAAAAAGTCACAGGTATTATAAAAATCTTATTTACTGGTTACATTTGCAAGCTCAAGTCCTAAAATCAGTCCAGAAAGAAATTTGATTAATATGGTTTATGAGCTTACTTTTTTATAAAAAAAAATTTACTATCTGAATCACATTTTTACTGAACATGCTGAAGTTGAGCTATCTGTACTATTTGGAGTCTTTTGGGTCTGTAAAATTCTTCACAACAAGGCAACAAAATTCTACTAAAATTTTTGTAAACTTGAGCTTTTGGGCTTGTGGATTGAAAAGATTATCATGAAGACTGAACATGTTTTATGTGAGGGAGTATGAATTTGTGTAACAATATTTCACAGTCCTTCACATAATGTATTGTGTAGGTTTATGTGCAATGTCATATCAGGTAAATGTCCTATGTTAATAAATTAGATTGAAAGGTGGATATCTAAAAGTTCAGGTGTAGGAAATCTCATTAGAAATGTCATATTAATATACAATCATTGAAGACCTATTGGTGACCTTCTGCTGTTGTCTGTTCTATGGTCGGGTTGTTGTCTCTTTGACACATTCCCCATTTGCATTCTCAATTTTATTATTGCTATTTTGTGCATTTTTCCTTTGATCTTTTTTTGTGATAATTTTTCATATCATGCTATTGCTTGAGATGGAAAATTATCGCTAGAATCTAAGGAGGCACGTGGCGTTGCTAATGAAATTGACAACGTCGTCATAGGTAAAATAGCAATAAACAGATTATCATTGGTCATCTCAACTCGATTGCTTTTCTCGCTTTCACTGTACCGTTTCAATAAAAATACAAGTTTAAAAAACCTAATTCATGTTCAATGTGGTGGTGTGGGGATAATGGAGAGCATGAGGTTTCATCCCCATGCAATTCCTAGAAAAAATAAACACTAAATCCTGGATTTTTTAAAAATAAAGGATTCTTTCCCAGATCATTTGTCATGAATTAATACCTTTTTATGCCCCAGCTCCTTAACTGTCAGTACCTATCTATCTTTCTATCGTAACCCTTAGAGCTGTCTTTCTATCCTTCCCTCCTACCATCTTTTGGTCTGTCCAATAAGTATTTCACACATATTATCAAATTTAAGCTGCAGGGACACTTGTGTCTGGCTCAGACACATTCTCCTTTCATTGGAGTTAAAGATATTGTACTTAACAAGGGTTATTCACCAATATCACCAATATACATTCTAAAAGCTTTTAATAGCTTGAAAATTGTTTAAACATGTTTGTCTCTGATGACATTGATCACTAATTTGAAGCGTTATTTGCACTGACTGCAATATGATTCCATATTGCACATTTATTTGGTTAAGTTCAGTATCAACTATATTGTTACTGTACAATAAAACCTATTTCAATGCTAAAAGTAGAATATATCAGTAACTTGAATAAGAATATGATACATTAAGTCATTTTAATCATGTTAATAGTGAAAGTAAAATATATTATATCAGCAACATGATTAAAAATATGATCTATTAATGCAGTTGTACATCCTATCAATAAAGTTCATTTATAGAACATTTTTAATCTACTTGTTATATCATGTTATAATGGTATTGAGATGCGAAATATGGATTTATTGTCGAGAGATTTTACATTACATGACATTAAGATAATTTGGTTGAATGGTCAGATATGGCATGTGAGCTTTTTTGGAGAACAAAATTTATCAGGCCTATCGGTGGAATATATATATTTATTCCATTTTTGGTGAATTGAAATGTTCGTCAGATTGTTTTGATACAATCACGCATACTAAACATTTGATTGATTGGGTTCTCTGACTTGAACTGTTTCTATGTCATTCGTCTGTGTAGTATCTTGATGGACATCGTGTCTCTGTATCGGTGTGAGTCTTCTGATGGTTTTGTATGACCATTGGTCATTGATTGTATGGAATCACTTCTTTGTATCAATTTGTTGTGACTACTTGCAAATTGAATTGGAGCCTTTCGATAGTTTTGTATGACCATCGATTGTATAGATATCATTAACAACTGGCATCTCGCTTTAAAAGGGAAATATAGCATTATGATTGCTTTGGTTTTAAGTTTGTAAATGCATGCCTCTTAAGTAAATAGATCAATACTAGTTACATATAAAATATATTAGTGTTAGAATTCAGAAGTGACACTCATTTAATGAATTGTAAGTCTATATATATTTGCACTTTTGTATTTATAAAAAAAGAAGATGTTGTATGATTGCCAATGAGACAACCCTTCACAAGAGACCAAATAACACAGAAACAAACAGTTTATAATAGGCTACCTCAGTTGTTTTTCATTCAGAAAATATGTGATTGTGTTCTAAATAAGGTTTTATCTTCCAAGGTCATTGTGCACAACTTTGTTTACAGTGTGTATGATGTATGTAACCTTGAATATGGGAGATAACCAAATGGTAAAGTCTGTAAAAAGGAAATAACGAAAATACCAAGTTTTACTCAGAAAGTCCCTCATCAAATGGCAAAATTAAAAGCTCTTACACATTAAATGAATGTTCAACAACTGACATATTGTTGACTTTGTACAGGCATTTCCTGTCATTTAAATTATTAATAAAGTGGTTTTACTCTCATATGCCTGTTACATACATGTATGTGCAATGCTTTTAGTTTGCAGCCTGACGTAAGAGATTAATGGATATATATATAGCTCTCATTTACATTTGTTCCATGACTCCAAAGCCAGTATATAGCAACTAATTATGGATGTCTAAAAATTAGATTTCAAGGTTTTTTCTATTGTTTATATAAGACAGATAAATAGGAAACAATTTTCTTCAAAATTAATGAAGTCCAAAAAAATCTGGTCCTTAAATTTTCAGAATTATAGGGAAATTTTTTTCTCTAGGTGACCAACATTTTTGATCTTATACACAGCATTGCATTGTAACAATCTTAAACAATCTTCATTGACAGTTTTTATCTATTTTAAGGAAGTAAATGATCATATGAATATTGACCTTACTTAACCTTTAAAGTCCATTCACCTGTCTATGTTAATTAAGATACTGGTTTAGAATAGTTAAAACAAGAACATAAAGTTAGAAGTTTTAGCTAATGGTCATGATGGTAATTTGTCCTAAAGTTTGTTTGAGTTGATGTATAAATCTTTAAAAAAAAAATATTGAAATCAAATTTCATATTTGAAGTATCATATTATGAAAAAAATGTATGTCCAGCCTCCGAAGGGGGACATTTTGATTTCTGGTCTGTTCATTTACTTTGTATGTCTGGGATTAAAAAAAAATTTACCATGAATATACTGGTAAATTATTATTTTTTGACACTGTGACCATTGCTTAACTGTCAATTTTGGTGTGAACTTTTAAAATTATACCCCAAATTATGGTTTTAGCCTCAATTCAACTGATCACAGAAAAAGGAATTAAGAAAATTAGTATTAAATCAGCAAATTCTCAAGTCGAATATTTAGGTCAAGGTAGTTTGCAATGAAGTTTTGGTCACATCAACTTAAAACTTAATGATGTGAACACTTTAAATTATTTGTCAAAGAACAGATGAAAATCAACATAATACCAAATCAGATAATGATATATCAGTTTCAGTCAGTTAACAATGGACCAGTATTATAGCTTATTTAATGTAACAATTAACAGGAAAACAGTATTGTGTATTCCTTCATTGGCTACTATGCTTACATTTTTATGCCCCACCTACGATAGTAGAGGAGCATTATGTTTTCTGGTCTGTGCGTCCTTCCGTCCGTCCGTTCGTCCCACTTCAGGTTAAAGTTTTTGGTCAAGGTAGTTTTTGATGAAGCTGAAGTCCAATCAACTTGAAACTTAGTACACATGTTCCCTTTTGGTTGATCTTTTTACTTTTAAGACCAAATTAGATTTTTTACCCAATTTCACGGTCCATTGAACATGGAAAATGATGATGCGAGTGGGGCATTCGTGTACTTTGGACACATTCTTGTTTTTCACCTAAGGTTACAATGCTTACATTTTTTCTGAATTTGCTGCTTTTAACAATAATAACCAGGACCATTATCCTGTTGGACAACATTTTGCCTTTAATAATCAAAATATGTGTTCTTTCTATGTGACGTCATCAGGCATGGCCGCTTTTTTTTTTCGTGATGCCACATTAGGAAATTCAGAGAAAAACAAGAAAATTTGAAGCCTGGAATTGAATTTTTATCAATAATGAACTCAGAGATCAAACAAACCACACGTTGATTAAATAAAAATAATCAACGGGTCAGGAAAAGGATAAATCATGTACAAATTAGAGAAACATGCATTACAGATCTAGATAGAAGGATGATTTTAAATTCCTATAAACACACATAAAAGAATAGGAAAAAAAAGTTTAGAAATCTTATACATATATAGTATTGATAATTTAGAAGTACTAATTTAAAATGATGAAGATGAAAGAAATTTTGATCATTGAGTCGATATAAATCAGGATACTGGGAAATAAGATTTTGATATCTTCTGAAATAATTCCGTACTTCAAAGAAAGACTAATTTACGAAGATTCTTGCTAATTGTATTAAAATTGTGCTACGATGAGATCTGGTTGTTGTCTTAAAGGGAATTATGTTTACTGCTACAGAGATCAAAGATTGAAATAGTTTGCTTCAGGCTCCAGAACCTTTAGTACTTGCAGAGACATGTACAATGAATTTTTGTATACACTGACTCTTTTTTTGTTTACGGAGATCAAAGATTGAAATATTAAGCTGCAGGCTCTATAAACTTGAGTACTTAAAGCGACACAAATATATACTTTTTCTCTGTTTTAAAGTATGATGCAAATGATTTCGCAGTCATTGATATTTTATGTTATACCCATTTTCAAATGTGTTATGATGCTGCATTATTTGTAGATCAAATATTTGAAAAGATTTTAACTTAGCGATTATTAGAATTTTAGCAGTTTCTGGATTGAACAATTTAATTAGTTATACATATATTTGTTTTACAAAGGCTCAAATTATATTGATTTTAGGAGAAAGTATATAATAAATACAGTGATAACTCTTTGTATTAAGATACATATTTCACAGGATAGAAGACCTTGATGGCTCCCTGTCTGATAGTATATCAAGCTTATGTCTATTGTCCTCATGTTCACGGTTCAATGACCTCTTGTAAGGTGAAAGGTGAACAAAATAAAAGAAAGGAAATGTGGTAAGATTGCCAATGAGGTGGATGTAAAGGCATGTCAGCTTTCAACAATGAGAAAAATCCATATCTAATGTCTTTAAAAATGCCTAGACAATAAAAAAAGAAAATCAAGGAAACTAATAACGCCTGATTTATAACAAAACTATTTACAAAAAGCAAATTTGACAAACATGAACCATTGACAATGACAGAACTACAGACTCCTAACTAGAGGCAGTCATTACAAATTGTGACTTGGATAGAGAGTTGTCTCATTGGCACTCATACCACATCTTCTTATATTATCTACATAAAGAATGCGGAAAGTCAAACTTTGTTTGTGAGCCCTCAACCCTCACCTACTCTGGAAGGGTAGTGTAACAGCACTACATGAGAACAAACTGCCAAATTCAGAAGCAAAAGATCTGTAATTGGCTCAAAAACAACTAACATAAAACAATAGAAACAAAAACCTATGGTAAGTCATTGATCTAACAGATTTTTTAAAATAAAGAATTCATAATCAGTAAAAAAGGTTAGACAATTCAACGCATGCATTCTTGTTTATTGTTTGTTATTTCAAAATAATGTTTTTATTATTGTGTTTTCTCCTATTTTACAGAAATACAACTGTCTACAAAATGTGTAATAGATATGGAACCAACACAGACTGTTCTCTACAGGTAAGATTATATCAAACCATGGCAATCTGTAGGTTGCACTTTATAAATACAGCTGTTTCTCAAAACGCCTCTTTTGGGGAGATCTTGAATATTCATAGAAAATTAATTTTGTTTACATACTGGTTCCCAGTTATGCTCTCTGTGTTCCATCTCACAGAGAAATATTACTTGGGAATGTTACCAGTAAATTTATATGTGCATATTGTTTACATTGAAATGTGTGGTAACCTTTTATTCGAGGTAGGGGAAGTTAAGAAAATTAATGTAAGTTTAAACTCTTGAGAAGTTCTGGGCATATAAACGTTGAAAATATGCCACACAGCCCTATATTTTGAACTTTGAAAAAAATTGTGGTGCATATGAACTTTCAATTCTAGGATAAGATTTTTTTCAAAACTTCATAGTAAAAGTGGTACAGTTTTAGCCGTAAAAGGAGTTCCTATGAGAAATTGCATTGTCAATATTTACAGAATTGCAACCTGTAGTCATGGTTGTTGCATCAAGCCCAAACTTAGATAGTTACATCCTACACCAATGAAAATGTTGTATTATAATGAGTAAAGTTGTTGCTCAGAAAATGTGTTTTTGTCGAGCCTTCGACTTTTGTTGAAAAAGCGAGACTAAGCGATCCTACATTCCGTCGTCGTCGGCGTCGTCGTCGGCGGCGTCCACAAATATTCACTCTGTGGTTAAAGTTTTTGAAATTTTAATAACTTTCTTAAACTATACTGAATTTCTACCAAACTTGGACAGAAGCTTGTTTATGATCATAAGAAAGTATCCAGAAGTAAATTTTGTAAAAATAAAATTCCATTTTTTCCGTATTTTACTTATAAATGGACTTAGTTTTTCTGCGAGGAAACATTACATTCACTCTGTGGTAAAAGTTTTTAAAATTTTAATAATTTTCATAAACTATCCTTGATTTGTACCAAACTTGGACAGAAGCTTGTTTATGATCATAAGATAGTATCAAGAAGAAAATTTGGTAAAAATAAATTTCCACTTTTCCGTATTTTACTTATAAATGGACTTAGTTTTTCTGCGAGGAAACATTACATTCACTCTGTGGTTAAAGTTTTTAAAATTTTAATAACTTTCATAAACTATCCTTGATTTGTACCAAACTTGGACAGAAGCTTGTTTATGATCATAAGATAGTATCAAGAAGAAAATTTTGTAAAAATAAATTTCCACTTTTCCGTATTTTACTTATAAATGGACTTAGTTTTTTTGCCAGAAACAAAACATTCACTCTGTGGTTTAAGTTTTTAAAATTTTTATAATGTTCTTAGACTATCCTGGATTTCTACCAAACTTAGACAAAAGCTTGTTTCTGATCATAAGATATTATTCAGAAGCTAAATTTGTAAAAAAAAAAATCACTTTTTCCGTATTTTACTTATAAATGGACTTAGTTTTTCTTCCAGTTAACATTACATACAGTCTGCAGTTAAAGTTTATAAAACATTTATTAGATTCATAAACTATCCTGAATTTTTTACCAAACTTGGAAGCTTCTTTCAATCAAAAGACAGTATCGAGAGGGAAATTTTTATTGATGTTTTTCCTCATTTTTGTTGAGTCTGCCATTAACAGCAGAAGTAGGCGAGACACTGGGTTCCGTGGAACCCTTACAAATTTTTTTTTAAACAGATGTACTGGGAATCATTATACCATTTTTTGTGGATTTCCTAGTGAAAGGAAAACAACAAATAAAAGATGGTTATAAAATCACCAAAAGAAAATATCCAAGAAGATTTCCTCCTGTCTTAAACCTTGAAAATTTGTATCCATGAAATGATGAATATAAATGCAACCACAACATTCTTTAAATTTATGTTAAAGAAATATCCCTCTCCCCCTTCCCCACCCATCTACATTCTGCAGACCATATGTATAAATTTGACCTTTCATCCATGTTGAGTAGCTATTAGGGGATATTAAGTTTCTGTACTTTTGATAATGGTGGGTGACTGTATCATTAGTAATTGATCTAAATTTTTTTATTTGTCTTTATAGACACAATGTTATGAGCTCATTTGTGAATTGAAACTTTGATCATCGTAACAGCATGAGAATTGTTTGTAGTACAGATACACCTAATTCTAATAGGCACATGTAAGATCTCTTTTGTCTATTTCTATGATTTAGAATATTGAAATAATTCTTTTTATGGAAGTAGTTAGTGATATTGAACAGAGAAGCACGTTGATGGTTTATCAAATTTTTCAAGCATAAATGATTTTAAATGAAAACTAGTAAAATTTTGTAGCATAAATAGGAAAATGGGATGGTTAGATTTTAATGATATTTTATGTCATGCTTTTGTATAGGTTGGGTCATTTAAGTTTTCATCAGAGCGAAATAATTTAACAAACTGATTTTTTTATCTAATTTTGTATAATGTTTATCATGTATATATGTTTCCCATTTAAAAAAAAATATTTTAACTTTGAGGTAAGAGATGATCAAAATAGGTCACTGTAATCTATTTATTATATTTGACTGACTTAAGCATCATTTACAGAAAGGTTAACACAAATGATTTCCAACAACTTTTCTGAAATTTTGATTTAATTATATAACATTGTATAATGCTCTAGATCTTCAACTTGCTATTTGATTTGGCTTGTAAATGTTTAGAATCTAGCATTGATGAGTCTTATGTAGACAAAACATGCTTCTGATGTTCCAACCGATAAGCTTGGTATCTTCCACAAGTTTGACAGCTTATTTCTGTAGATATGAGATCAAATACAAATGTACAATATGCAGTGATTGCAGTCTGTCGTTTATGTTTGAGAGGAGCACTACGGTGACCTATAGTTGTTAATGTCTGTGTCATTTTGGTCTTTTGTGGATAGTTGTCTCATTGGCAATAATACCACATCTTCTTTTTTATATACACATGTTTTATTAAATGAATGAAGACAAATATGATCCATTGAAGTATAGGATGTATAATAGAATGTTTGTCTTTTGTTTCTGCTTATCTACTAAGCTTCATGACGGCCATTGCTAAAAATAGAAAAGATGGGTACAATGCATTTATTGTATTAATATCTTAAAATTCTTACTGGATAAACAAATCTGACAGAAACAAAAAAGCTCAGCTGTATAGATTTTTCTCTTTTCTATTATCAGATTATCAAATGCCATATTAACACGATCTTGCAAAGGATATCACATCAACAGTAGTAATATAAACTAATGTGTTTAATCTCGTCAATGTATTTTAAATGTACAAACCAAGTGAAAATAATTAAGGGAATGAGGTTCAACAAACCAGTTTGAAATTTTTCTGTAAGTTGACTACATGTATAATGCAGAAGACATTAGATCAGAGCCTGCTTTAACGAGTCATTGACATACAGATATCATACAACAAAACATTAAAACTGCATCAGATATTCTCTCCTCAATTAATGAGTTTAGAAAGACAAAACAGATATTCTCTCCTCAATTAATGAGTTTAGAAAGACAAAACAGATTATAAAGCATAGAAGACCTAACTTTATTGAATTTTAACCAAATTACATCATCCTGGTTACTTTGTCAATAGATTGTCAATGTCGGTATCGATTCAGATCATAACACAAAATAATGAACTGTTCAATGGTATTTCTGGAATTCTTGTTTCGGTTCTGATTATTTTAGATTAACATGCAGCCTTACACTGTGTTGAACTTTCATGAAAAGACTTGAAATGTTAGATAGTGAATTGATTATCTTAAGTACTAGTACATGTAGCTGGAACTTTCAGCAACTCCTGTCTAAAATAATGTTGAATGATATTTCTGGAATGCTCGTTTCGGTTCAGATTATATTAGTTTAACATGCAGCCTTACAATGCTTTGAACTTTTCCTGAAAAGACTTGAAATGTTAAAGTAGAGAGTGAATTGATTTATAAGATCCAAGTACATGTAGCTTAAAGTGGAAAATTTATCCACTTTCACACAAGAAACATGGAATCAAACTTGCAATCTGAGTGATTTCAAGATACAGATTTGTGTTTCAGAGTGATTTTGTGACAGTCACCCCAATACCTGTTACAAAATTGCCACCAATGACCATTTCCTGTTACAAATTCACCACCAAGTCTGATTTACTGACAGTCACCTCCATTATGCTGTATGGGTTTTGCTCATTGTTGAAGGCTGTATCATGACCTATATTGGCTAACATTCTATGTCATTTGGTCTCTGGTATTGATTTGGGTTATTTGCAATCTGTCCTATAACCATGGTTAACCAAAATATGTATATGGTCAACCATGGCCACATTTCACAGGGACATACCCCATCTTTTTATTTTCATATGCTCTCCATTGCCACAGAAGCCTATATATGGACACTTAAATTTCAATGCTGTTTATCTTTATTGTTGAAACCCGCATGAATTACGATCCCACCAATAATACTAAAACCACAGTAACAATAAATAATGATTTGCAAATGGATGAAATACTTTCTGTTTATTTATAGTCTTGCAACAGGATTTCTCATCTCAATTTAGGATTTTTTTATTTTTTTTTACCTTAGTGTAAATTGTTTAAATGATTTTAAACTTTCTAATATCAACTTGACTTTTGCGTCAGACTCCCACATTATATTTAAAAACCATTACAATGATATAACATTAAATGTTGGTAAAGCCTGACTTCTTTCTGTATTAAATGATGGTCATTACATATAATCTAAAGTCTAGCCTGGTATAATCCAGTTACTCCTTTAATAAGTCTGGATAATCCTTTTTTCAGTGTCTTTGGCTGTTCAAATTGAAAAAAAAAGATCACATTAAAAGTTGATTAATATTTTCATTTCTATCCTTTATTCCACAAATGATATTTTTGGTAAAATGACAGAGACCAATTCTAAGACCTTGAATTTGATAATGAAAGAGTGTTTTAAATATGTTGTTCAGATGCTCATATATTGTTAAAGACATCAGCTGATCAGCAGTGACATCTGTGTATATAGGTTTTGTCCTACTTCATGTTCTTATTTGCTTTTCAAACTTCTTGCATTTAAGCTGCAGAAGTTTATCTCTGAAATATTTAGAGACAGGTGCCTGTCGTTTATGTGTGTGAAATATCCTTTTCAGTATTTATTGTAACCCAGAACTATGTGTAAAATAGCTACATGTTATTTTGACATGTTTATGAGGTCAAATTGACTATAGTAGTGACCACTCTGCACTAAAGTAACTAGACTTAAGCATGTAAAGTGTCCACTATTATACCTAACTGTTTACTTTCAATTGAATTAACATGATTTTTTTTAAACATTCATGCAATAAAAAGGAAATATGTCCTATATATATTAAAAAGATTTGGTATGAATTTTCAGAAAACTTTCAGCTCCCTATAGCTAAGTATAAGCCACATTAACAATTTTTGGGATACGATTGCTTTCAAGCAATCTGTAGACTTATACCACTACCAGTGGCTCAGGACAATGCCCTCAAGTCAACCGTTTTATTCTAAACATTAAGGACCATCTCAGATTCTTATGATTGTCTTGCTTTAAGGTAGATCATAAGTAAATATTTTTTGAGACAGAATTTTCTTATTTTTAGCCAGAATGAAGATTTTAATATGCTCTTTTCAAAAATATAATAAAAAGGAGGGGTCACCGTGCTATTTTTCAAGCTATGAGTCGTTAAAAATTGCCTAAATTTGGTTAGATTGTTCATGGAAAAACACATTTGTGTGCATAAAAAAAAATCTATGAGATAGAATTTTGAAATAAATTGTGAAAAGATAGGTTTTGTAATATGTTTTAAGAAAATAAAAAGAAAAAATGGTGTCACCGAACTTGTTTTCTTGCTACAAGTAAAAAGAAAAAAATTCCCTATCTGTCCAGTATAATTTTTGCACTAAAAGAGTTATCTTCCCTTAAATGACTCGTTTGAAAAAAATGATTATAAAAGCAAGAAAATTGATATTTGTTTAAATATTTTGGATTATACAATAAATTGCCAAGTTTTCTTTATATTATTAAACAGTATAACCATTAAATTGCAAATCTGTCTTCAAATTTGCAGATTTAGGCAAATAACTAGACCGATTTTTTACTGTGATTGTTCAATCCAAGATGGCGGTATACCATGAATCTACCTTAAAAGATAAAAACAAACAAAGGGATTGAACTTAAACAACTTTCCTATAATGTTCTTTTCATAATCTTCATGTTTGATATTTCCCTTGCCTCATATGCGTGTTTGTAACAACACGGAAAATCAGAATCAAGCAGTATTTATATTTAGTGTTTTTATAAATTTAGAAACACGTCAGAGGGAATTCCCAGTTGTGATAAAAATGCAAGAGTTCTCTGCATTCCGATAAATCTATTTCTGTCATATATAAGAACTGAAGTGGAGTTTTACTTATATGTCACCGTTATTAAACTGATATTTGATATTGTACTTCCATAAAAAAATAGAGAACCATTTAGGTTTAATATACATTCTTACTACAGGGTTTGTTTAGGTAATTATGCGCATGCGTATAGTTTTCTTGACTTCAAGGGGTACTAGATTAAATGGTTGCTCTGGATTCCCCACTCAATTGATTAATTTATAACTCATGGGATCATTTCTATGTATGTCTGCTATTGAGGGTTATTGTTGTTGCATAATTTTAAATCATATGCATCATTTGAATTAAAATAAATTAGTCCACATCGTTCAGGTTTTTTTTTCAACACCCCTTCAGGCGAAATGGAGTCTTCCATATTATCGTTTCTAGTTGTCTCCCTTCCAGAAGTCACTTCCGTGAATTCTGATTCGAAACAATACGTTGAGAAAAATTAACTCGTTCTGTCGATAAACGTTGTATTATATTAAAAACGAGGAATGTGTACGGAAACGAGTCATGATCACTGACCCAAAGGAAATTAAATATTTAAAGAGATAGGAATGGAGTTCCTCCTAGAATTAACGTAGGACAATTGGTGATAAGATACGAAGTGAAATACTTCTCTCACTCTGAGTCTCGGTGACTGCTGTGGAAAGTAAACTTGGAATTGATAGTACAAAAATAAAGTACATTGTCACACACTTTTAACCGGGCTTTGGCTATTTTGTAACTATTCAGATGACGTAAATTACATTTTACATGTGGTCATGTGCAGTTGAAATAGTTTTGAAAATAATATTATCCATCTACATGTATACATGTGTCAATGAAAACAATGGCAATCGTATCCCTCAGAGCATTCTGCTCTCTGATTATCTTGTTCCTTCTATTTAAAAAAAGTCTTGTTTGCACTGTAATTTGTATGTTTAATTGACTTTTATTGTAAATGTTTGGGAATTCTAAAATGTAAGTGCATGGAAGGACTGTAAGGTGTACATGTCCAACTGGCATGTGTCATCTGACCTTGACCTCATTTTCATGGTTCAGTGGTTATAGTTAAATTTTTGTGTTTTGGTCTGTTTTTCTCATACTATATGCAATAGGTCTACTATATTTGTTGTATGGAATGATTGTAAGGTGTACATGTCTAGGGGGCAGATGTCGTGTGACCTTGACCTCATTTTCATGATTCAGTGGTCAAAGTTAAGTTTTTGAGTTTTGGTCTTTTTATCTAATACTATATGCCATAGGTCAACTATTTTTGGTGTATGGAAATATTTTATGATCTTTATGTCAGTCGCGCAGGTTTTATTTGACCGTGAGTCCGTGACCTCATTTTCACGGTTCATTGCACAGAGTTAAGTTTTTGTGTTTTGGTCTATTTTTCTTAAACTATAAGTATTAGGTCAACTATATATGTTGTATAGAAGCATTGTTAGCTGTACATGTCTGCCTGGCATGGTTCATCTGACCTTAACCTCATTTTCAAGGTTCACTGGTCTTTGTTTAGTTATCTTGGTTAATGTTGAGTTTATGTGACAGTTGTTATAAAGCTTAGAAGGCGAGACATTTCAGCGTGTGCACTCTTGTTTCTACATTCATGCAATAAAAGGGAAATATGTCCTATATATATTAAAAAGATTTGGTATGGATTTTCAGAAAACTTTCAGCTCCCTATAGCTAAGTATAAGCCACATTAACAATTTTTATCTTGTTTCTTCTATTTAAAAAAAAAAATCTTGTTTGCACTGTAATCAGGTGTATGTTTAATTGACTTTTATTGTAAATGTTTAGGAATTCTAAAATGTAATTGCTCCAAAAAGCATGTTTGAAAGATTTAAACTTAAAATTAATTCTTGAATTGAAGGACTACAAAAACCCATAATGCTCACTACATTGAAATGCTGAAAGAAAAAAATGAGACAAAGTTGATTATAAAAGTTGAATTATTTGAGAACATGCATGTTGGTATTGATCTCTGCTGCTATATACAATAAATCATGATTTATGAGAATTCTTTGCAATTAAAAGCATGTTTTGTTGTGTGTGATATTGAAATTGTTAACATGAAAGTAATGTAATTTACTTTGAAAATTCTCAGAAATGTCAATACGAATGATTAAGTTCTTGATTAAAGCTCTTTATAAGGTTCAAATTTTTTTTTTGCCCATTTCCCTCGGAAGGAAACACTTTCTAGCATAACACAGACATCAGTTAAAACACTGCACCGATTATTTTCACTTGGACGATGCATCTGATGGAGTAAATTTTCTTGCCTAATTACACCTTAAATGAGGTGAAAGTTTCGTTTTATAAATCACTGCCTTTTTAAGGCTGGTCATATAGCAAAAACCTGACTGTACTTAACCATTAGCAATTTATCATAGAACTTTTAAGATTTTTGTAACATGAAGAAAAAAGGTAGTTTGCCATTTTGAGATAAATCAACTTTTTTCAAATCCATATTAACGTCAGTAAAATCGGTTGATTCTACACGTTTCTGACAAAACTAAGATTATTTATCAGTTTTCTGCAGAAAAAACGGTTTTATGTCTAAAACAATCAGACATCTTTAATAGATAGATGTATGCAGAAGAATCGTTATCGCCAATTGCATAGACCAAACATAATTAACTATTAATGTTAGACGATGGCGTTTTTGCTATTGAGTCTACAGATACTGTACGTAACATTGTGAGAACTTGGTCGTTGTCAATTGACATTATAAATACGGTACAAACTTTAAGAAAACAACTGGCCCATTGACATTATAAATACAATCCTTAAGAAAAATAAATCTTCCATTGATATTATAAATTCAACAAACTCCACAGAAATATATATTACACTGAACCCATACAAACAAGAAAGACGTATCATTTAGCATGATAATAATTACAACTTGTCCTAGAAAAAAATATATGTCTTTACCACACTATATACCTACACATTATATAATTCATGGGTCCTCATTGGGCCAGTGGTCTTTAGCACACTTTACCTGCACTTTATACAATTCATGGGTCCTCATTGGGCCAGTGGTCTCTAGCACACTATACCTACACATTATATAATTCATGGGTCCTGATTGGGCGAGTGGTCTTTAGCACACTATACCTACACATTATATAATTCATGGGTCCTCATTGGGCCAGTGGTCTCTACCACACTATACCTACACATTATACAATTCATGGGTCCTCATTGGGCGAGTGGTCTTTAGCACACTTTACCTACACATTATATAATTCATGGGTCCTCATTGGGCCAGTGGTCTTTAGCACACTATACCTACACATTATACAATTCATGGGTCCTCATTGGGCCAGTGGTCTTTAGCACACTATACCTACACATTATACAATTCATGGGTCCTCATTGGGCGAGTGGTCTTTAGCACACTATATACCTACACATTATATAATTCATGGGTCCTCATTGGGCGAGTGGTCTTTAGCACACTATATACCTACACATTATATAATTCATGGGTCCTGATTGGGCGAGTAGTCTTTAGCACACTATACCTACACATTATATAATTCATGGGTCCTGATTGGGCGAGTGGTCTTTACCACACTATATACCTACACATTATATAATTCATGGGTCCTGATTGGGCGAGTGGTCTTTACCACACTATACCTACACATTATATAATTCATGGGTCCTCATTGGGCGAGTGGTCTTTACCACACTATATACCTACATATTATACAATTCATGGGTCCTCATTGGGCCAGTGGTCTTTAGCACACTATACCTACACATTATATAATTCATGGGATCCTCATTGGGCGAGTGGTCTTTAGCACACTATATACCTACATATTATACAATTCATGGGTGACCTCATTGGGCCAGTGGTCTTTAGCACACTTTACCTACACATTATATAATTCATGGGATCCTCATTGGGCGAGTGGTCTTTAGCACACTATATACCTACATATTATACAATTCATGGGTGACCTCATTGGGCCAGTGGTCTTTAGCACACTTTACCTACACATTATACAATTCATGGGTCCTCATTGGGCCAGTGGTCTTTAGCACACTATATACCTACATATTATACAATTCATGGGTCCTCATTGGGCGAGTGGTCTTGAGCAGTCAAACTTACTTAATCAATTGTCATTTAAACACTCAGGTTGTGAGTTCCAATCCTACACTGTCTGGTGAACTCACTGCAATTTTTATTGACTTAGGATTGTCTGTTTTCTAGCAGAAGGTTCATTATACTCTCCAGTCAGTCCGGCCTCCGCCATCAATAAAAACTGACTGAAATAGTGCTGAAGGTAGCATTAAACACTAATATTTAGCCCATCAAATAATTTGACACTGTTTGCTCAACACAATATCACAACCAGTTTCAGTTGACATTATAACCATTACTCTGAAAAATAAAGTCAGTGTAAAAAAAACTCTGTGTTCTCTTCAGAAGGCCTTAGGAAGGGATTTTACTAGCTTGCTCACTAAAGTAACACCTCTTATTGTTTAACCAATGTTTTGATGGATTGATGGGTGCTTGTTTAATGAACAGTTGAAAATATTTAATTCATATTCAAAATGTAACTTACAAATTATTGTACTTTTTTCGGGGAGGAGGGAACTGGTTAACTCAAAGTTAGTAGTCCTAGTCTGATAAAGATAGTAAACGTTTAATAATTTTTTTTCAATTTGAGATGTTGCTCGAGTGTGTATATAAGTTCTTGATATTATTAAGTAAAGAAATTGATCAAGTCTTATAATTTCAGTCTATATAAGTAGATGGTATAATTGGTAAGCAATTTATGATACAGTCAGATTTCTACTTCATCAAAATTATCTCCCCTTATGACAAATTGATTTTTTTTTTTCAATCTAAAAATGGCAGCCATTGTAAAGGTGATGCCCTATCATCATGGTCATGAAAGTTCTTGATAACACTTAATGTTATTCACATTGCAGCAATATGATTGATACTTGGAAGTTGTATATGGAAAGATGCAAATTGATGCTTTTAGCAGATCAGTCTCTAATCTATCATGCCTAGCTATGAGGGGATGTTTTTTAAACAGAATTTATTAATATAACTAAGATCCTAAAAGTGTTTTAAGTCATTGAGTTTCTGCTTGATATTTGTCGCAATGGTAATCATACCATATCTAAAATTGAGAATGGAAATGGGGAATGTGTCAAAGAGACATACCCGACCTGCAAAGAGCAGACAACGCCACATTTTATATTTTACATATCAATGAATATGTAAAGATGGCAAAGATCAGTGTATTTTTTCACCTTCTGTAATGGAGAGTTCTGTTTCTTTTGTTTAATTTGAACTGAATAACCACCTGAGTTTGGAGATGTTGGAGATGATCCAGTTTAATACTAACAATATTAATATAAAGTACATAGACCTTCCACTGAACTTTGTTATGAAAGCCAATGATAAATTATGACCAAAAAGAAATTAATTTTCACGATTATTGTGGCAAAGATGTTTAGCCTGATGGATCAATTAACTATTTGGAGATAATTGACTGTAATAAATGTTTATTATGTCTCACTGTTGACATTAATTTACACCTTATTTTTCTATCAAGAATCCCCACCAATTTATTGTATCATGATAGTTTTCCTAAGGGAGCATGAACTTCTGATTGCCAACATAGGAGGTGTAGTTTCCAGGAATCTTTGAATAAGCATAATCTGGTCAGAAGTGGTTGTATGTGATATATATACTCTGGTGGTCTTTAGAACTTGACATATTGTATCAGTCTCCATTAAATGAACTTTAGCAGCAACAGAGGAGTTTCAACAGCCTGTAACCAAATATTCTACAGGCCTGTAAATTGTTCAAGCACTGGTTGGTGGGCCTGACACTAAGGGATATACAAAGACAATTGTATATTGCCCTTTAGATGTCTTTTTGGATAATGTTGCTGGTTGTTTTTTTGATGATTTCTTTGAACTCCATTTAAAACAGTCATTTGGAAAGCTCAATGTTACATAAAATACCAGTCCACAGACTCTTATCATAGAAGTTTTTTGGGCCAAGCACCTATGACTAGCTATTTAAGGAATGACTGTAATATTTTTTCTGTTTATGAAGAAATAACATAAAAAATTTGGTGCACACTGAATAACGTGGTAGCGGGTTATTTAACAGTGTGCACCACATTTTTTATGTTATTTCGAAAAGACAGAAAAAATATTACAGTCATTTCTTATAATTTAATTCTAAATTCCATTTTAAACCGTAGAAAACCATGAAAAAACGTTGATTACGTCACGGTCACATGACTAAATTATGTCTATGGGCTCATAACAAAATAACGTCAGCCAATCAGAAGACGCGTTACATCCAAAATTAAATTATTGTCTGATGTTTGGAACTGTAACTGTAGTATAATGGACATGTTGTCAGAAATGACATCATTCTCTCATCTTATTATTGATTTGTTTCTATTTACACTGTAAATGAAGCCTGTTCAAATTATTGTACAAAATACTCAATCTTAGTAATGGAAAGATTGAATTAAAGTCTGTTAAATATTCACAATATTTCATTGTGGGAAATGATAGATAATTTAATTTCAGTCATTTGGAACCAATTCAATAACTCTCTGCATGGAAGTCAGATTACGTAATGTACAACTCTTGTTGAAGATTGCATTGCATTTCCTTTTCTTTAATAAATTTAGGTCGATGCTCTCTGTTTTCTTCAGGAAAGTGTTATTCAAATTGTCCTGCTTTTCTTCAGTTTAAACATATTTAATTATAGTGGATTGGGAAACAAGTTTTGCAACTTATATTAATCCCTTTCCACTTTGCGGGTGCGAGTGCTGCCTTGTAGCGGCATTAGCCTGCTCTTTTTCGAAATCTACAAGGGTGTCTTTAACATGCAAGAGATATGGCTCTCTCTTACGTAACACGGGTCAGCCATTTATCGCCCCCTTCCGACGGACTATCATCTGCTTTTCTTGGTGAAGGTTATATAATATTTGAGTAATTGATATAAAAATAATATCAGTTAAGACTATTTTATAAAAGATAAGTTGAATCATCTGTGACCATCCCAAAAATGTGAACTTGATCATTAATCATACTATAAAGGTGCACTTGATAATTCAGCCCATTAAGGTGCACCTGATTTTAATACCTTATTGATATATTTCTGTAACTTGTTTATATCGGTGGTTTCCCATAAATGATACTAACATTCCTTGACATAAAAACACTGTCCTACATCAGCCCTGAGGCATGTTAAGAATTCATTGCCCAGTGTAAGAGCTCTTAACTTTCCATATGAATTTGAAAGTGTTTTTATCATTTATTGGTTGAGTTTGGTGTTTTGTGTTCAGATCTAAAAGCAACTAGAAATAATAGATTACAGATCTTGTTTGGTTGATGCATTATGTTTTGTTACTAAGGTAATTACTGTCAAATTAGGACTTTAAGTAACCTATTTATTGCATGAATCACTTGGGGTTAGTTTTGTATTTGAATTTAGGTTTAAATGAATAATAAAAAATAATAGCAAGGGGATGAGATGTTGTATATGACAGCTCCATTTCTTTACTAAGTTTTGAGATTTTGTGAGCATTTTGAATCTTGAAATATGTCACCTAGATCTAACAAATTATGTACCGACATATCTGGTTGTATTCAGATGTCCTAAAGAAAATTAAGTCAGCCTTGTTCATACCAAAATTACATGCAATGATGATAAATTGATCTAACTTTTTCCTCTCAAACTTCACAATAAATTTCATCAGGTTGTTACTAGACGAAAACCAAACCGCTTAAAATTCTATACCTTCTCAGAAAATCACTGACGAAATCAATAACACAAGTACAAAATGCCTTAATTGGCAATTATTTGAAGAACATACCAAAAACCTAATGGACTTATGATTTAATAAAGTTTCAAAGGTTGTAGCTCCATGTTATAAAAGTTTTTTATGAGATCTAATTTGTTTGAACTCGAGAGAAACCTTTTTAAACATGGTCTGGCTGTGTACTAGAATTCATTAGCTGTTGTTGTTTACTACAAACATCCATTTATCTTCCCGTTTTTACACTGGAACTTGGTATTGTGACCAATGTAAATTAGGCTTCCCACTATTAACATGCTTAGTCAGTTGGCCTCAATGTTGTTTTTTCTTAAATAGCCATGCAATAGACCACTTTATTAATTAAGTTTATTAACATGTCCATCAAGCTTCAGACAAACAGGGAATAAATGCTTGAATATAACTAAACAGTGAATTAGCTGATTAGGCAAAATGAAAGAAACTTATGATTTCCGTTTACTCTACTAACTCTTATTTAACCCCATAATTAAGATTGTTTTATATGGCAATGGTTAAAATGAAAATTCTGGAACTTAATAAAACAATTCTTTATTTGATATCATTCTGCATTTTTTTGTGCACTTTACTTAATATACAGAATGAGAACATTGCCTTGATTTTCATCAACCTCTAGAATATAATTGAAAGGCAGACTCACTCAGAATAAAACCTGATATTTAAAATTCAGACTTCAATCTGATTCTTGAAATTCATACCTCAATCTGACTATTGAAATTCAGACTTCAATCTGACTTGAAATTCAGACTTCAATCTGATTCTTGAAATTCAGACTTCAATCTGATTCTTGAAATTCAGACTTCAATCTGACTATTGAAATTCAGACTTCAATCTAATTCTTGAAATTCAGACTTTAATCTGATTATTGCATGAAATTCAGACTTCAATCTAATTGTTGAAATTCAGACCTTAACCTGACTATTGAAATTCAGACCACAATTTGACGATTGAAATTCAGACCTTAACCTGACTATTGAAATTCAAACCACAATCTGACTTTTGAAATTCAGAGCTCAACCTGACTATTGAATTCAGACCACAATCTGACTATTAAAATTTAGACCTCAACCTAACTTGGAATTCAGAAATTAATCTGGTTCTTTAAATTCATCATTAAAGACTTCAATCTCCTTTTTGAAATTCAGACTACAATCTGTTTCTTTAAATTCAGACTTAAATCTGCTTTTTGAAATTCAGACTTCAGTCTGACCACTGGTATTGAATTTCAGACTTGAATCTGGTTCTTGAAGTTCAGTTAAATTTCATTACTTAGTATACATTTGCACAATTACAATATTCTCTTCATGCTGTTGAATAAAATCTTGGAAAAAATCATCTGACCTTTTTCATGTTCGACCAAACATTGTAACAGATTAAAATCTAGTATAGATTTTTGTAAGATACATATTTTTTACAGGATTATATCCTCTTATTTTATTAAGCCTACTTAAAGATAATTCTAATGAAAAAATAGTATAATGTATATATTTCATTTCCAGACTACAAAAATAACAATGTATCGATAACCTTTGTAAAAAATGATAAAAGTAAGCCTTTTGTAGTTTGATGGCTCAATCAATGTGAAATGAGATTGGCTTTTATTCAAATTTGGGATCTAGCACCATTTTCAACTGACAATATAAATCTTCTCAAAAATTATTCATAAGATCTCTCGTTATTTTCTTAGCTTACCTATAAATCAATGAACTTAATTAAACGCTTCAGTGATGGAGAAGACAAAGTGCAGACGTCAAGCACAAAGAGAAAGGCAAAGAGTTTCATTACTAACATTTTAAAATCAAACTCAATTAATGATATTGCTTTAAAAAAAAGTCCTGAGTAAATGAACAGTAAATCCGGATCCTAAGATTTGGAAATATAATAGATTGATGTCTAGATTTTTTTAGCCATATTGTCTGAGTTGACAACACGATCGTATCTTTTCCCTCTTTTCACAAACAAAACATATAGACATGTTAAACTGACCATCTTGTCAACTGACAGACAATATAGGCCAAAAGAAAAAAAAGACGAAAAGACAAAATACAGTTAACAAGATGTTTAATGAAAACTAAATTAACCCAAAAGTTTGAGCAGGCCTTATGTACTCTGGAAGGTCAAACAGTTTCTCAGCTTCACTTCTGACACAAGGCCGCTTGCAGTCATAAATATTTCTAGCATAATTCTTGTACTCAGACTCAGGAATTAACCAATCAAAATCCTGGATTTTGTGTTTGAGCACAAACTTTGTACTCTGAGCATGCTGAGTAATTACAGAGTAAAGTTTTATGATGGAGGGCCATTAGCTGTGTGTTCTCTTGTTCAAATACATCAATTAGTCATTTCAGGTGATGATGCATCATATTTAAGTATATATAGGTTTATTTTTCCAAGGTCCATAATAACATGTATCACTAAAAAGATAAATAAAATAAATAATCAATTAAAATAAGAGATACCTTAACAGTCTAACACCTGATGAAACAGCACAAGACAAACCTGTATTGATCTGCAACTTTCAATTTTCTACATAAAAAAAGAGATGCCAGTACAAGTAGATATTGAAAAGATATATTCTACATAATAAACTTTTGGCTTGAATTCTTTATATATCACTGAATAAATGATTACATAATAATATTTCTGTTTGTTAAACCAGTGAAGCATAAACTTGAGCAAAAGGAATTTTACTATACATAGTATTTTGTCATTAAAAATTAAAGAAACTCTGAACATTTTGTTTTGATTTATAGGTTTGATATGAGATACATTAAAATCATAAAGGTGTTTGATATGAGAAATATTGAAATAGTTGTGTGGGTTTTTAAATGTCATCTGTAATGCATAATGGGTCGACTAGCTTGTTTTGAGTGCAAGATCAATATTATTGGAAGAGACATTATTTATAGTTTTGGTTTTGAGAGTTTATATGTACTAAGGCAAACCTGCAACCATTGATGAGGGATGATCTTCTAGTTTTCTGTCTCTTCAAATTGTATGAAAATTGAGAAACCAAACAGCAACAAAGAGACAACAACCCAACCAAACAGCAGAAAACAGCCCAATGCCATAAATGGGTCTTCAACACAGTGAGAAATTCTACACCTGAAGATGGGATTCAGCTGGTCCCTAAACACAAATGTGTACAATGTACTAGCTCAGTTAAAATGGATATCACACTAAATAAACTCCACAACAAAAAAATGAAGTAAAATAAAGATATTGTATATATCTTTATTTTAAGACCAGGTTTGGATTCTATACTATTTTGTTTAGTGAATTGCTTTACACCTGTCATAAGATCATGATGTTTTAAACCAGGATTTATAGCTAGCTAAACCTCTGACTTGTAAATGACAATTGAGATGTTTTAAACCAGGATTTATAGCTAGCTAAACCTCTGACTTATAAATGACAATTGAGATGTTTTAAACCAGGATTTATAGCTAGTTAAACCTCTGACTTGTAAATGACAATTGAGATGTTTTAAACCAGGATTTATAGCTAGTTAAACCTCTGACTTGTAAATGACAATTGAGATGTTTTAAACCAGGATTTATAGCTAGTTAAACCTCTGACTTGTAAATGACAATTGAGATGTTTTAAACCAGGATTTATAGCTAGTTAAACCTCTGACTTGTAAATGACAATTGAGATGTTTTAAACCAGGATTTATAGCTAGTTAAACCTCTGACTTGTAAATGACAATTGAGATGTTTTAAACCAGGATTTATAGCTAGTTAAACCTCTGACTTGTAAATGACAATTGAGATGTTTTAAACCAGGATTTATAGCTAGCTAAACCTCTGACTTGTAAATGACAATTGAGATGTTTTAAACCAGGATTTATAGCTAGTTAAACCTCTGACTTATAAATGACAATTGAGATGTTTTAAACCAGGATTTATAGCTAGTTAAACCTCTGACTTGTAAATGACAATTGAGATGTTTTAAACCAGGATTTATAGCTAGTTAAACCTCTGACTTGTAAATGACAATTGAGATGTTTTAAACCAGGATTTATAGCTAGTTAAACCTCTGACTTGTAAATGACAATTGAGATGTTTTAAACCAGGATTTATAGCTAGTTAAACCTCTGACTTGTAAATGACAATTGAGATGTTTTAAACCAGGATTTATAGCTAGTTAAACCTCTGACTTATAAATGACAATTGAGATGTTTTAAACCAGGATTTATAGCTAGTTAAACCTCTGACTTATAAATGACAATTGAGATGTTTTAAACCAGGATTTATAGCTAGCTAAACCTCTGACTTGTAAATGACAATTGAGATGTTTTAAACCAGGATTTATAGCTAGTTAAACCTCTGACTTGTAAATGACAATTGAGATGTTTTAAACCAGGATTTATAGCTAGCTAAACCTCTGACTTGTAAATGACAATTGAGATGTTTTAAACCAGGATTTATAGCTAGTTAAACCTCTGACTTATAAATGACAATTGAGATGTTTTAAACCAGGATTTATAGCTAGCTAAACCTCTGACTTGTAAATGACAATTGAGATGTTTTAAACCAGGATTTATAGCTAGTTAAACCTCTGACTTGTAAATGACAATTGAGATGTTTTAAACCAGGATTTATAGCTAGTTAAACCTCTGACTTGTAAATGACAATTGAGATGTTTTAAACCAGGATTTATAGCTAGTTAAACCTCTGACTTATAAATGACAATTGAGATGTTTTAAACCAGGATTTATAGCTAGTTACACCTCTGACTTATAAATGACAATTGAGATGTTTTAAACCAGGATTTATAGCTAGTTACACCTCTGACTTGTAAATGACAATTGAGATGTTTTAAACCAGGATTTATAGCTAGTTAAACCTCTGACTTGTAAATGACAATTGAGATGTTTTAAACCAGGATTTATAGCTAGTTAAACCTCTGACTTGTAAATGACAATTGAGATGTTTTAAACCAGGATTTATAGCTAGTTAAACCTCTGACTTGTAAATGACAATTGAGATGTTTTAAACCAGGATTTATAGCTAGTTAAACCTCTGACTTATAAATGACAATTGAGATGTTTTAAACCAGGATTTATAGCTAGTTAAACCTCTGACTTGTAAATGACAATTGAGATGTTTTAAACCAGGATTTATAGCTAGTTAAACCTCTGACTTGTAAATGACAATTGAGATGTTTTAAACCAGGATTTATAGCTAGTTAAACCTCTGACTTGTAAATGACAATTGAGATGTTTTAAATCAGGATTTATAGCTAGTTAAACCTCTGACTTATAAATGACAATTGAGATGTTTTAAACCAGGATTTATAGCTAGTTAAACCTCTGACTTGTAAATGACAATTGAGATGTTTTAAACCAGGATTTATAGCTAGTTAAACCTCTGACTTGTAAATGACAATTGAGATGTTTTAAACCAGGATTTATAGCTAGCTAAACCTCTGACTTGTAAATGACAATTGAATTGTTTATAGAATGTTACAGTTTGGTACATAACAGGATAAATACTTACCCAATACTTACCTATTGCTACAAATATATACTGTACACAAATATTCCACAGGTAATTTCAATGCTTCGTTCAAGATTGAAATGGTAACAGCAAAGATATAACTGCCTTATTCAAAGTGATAGACTGTAAACAGAACAACTGAAAATAACCCTTAATATGGTAGTATGAATATGACTCATATCAAGAGTTAAAACCCATCTAATTTACTTTCACTAATAAACAAAACCTTTTTCGTATGCTCTTGTGAATATTTGCACTTTTAGTACACTTGTAACTACTAACAAACTGCCGATCAGCGTGCAGTTAAAGAAGTTTCAATGGTTCATTTGTATTTAGGAAGAAGGAAAAACGTTAAAGTCATGAATATTTGATATGGTTTGTATAATATAATACACATCCAATATACATATGATTTCTGGTTTGTCTGTCTCATGGGGCTTCCAAACTTCTACAATAGAATTGCATATTGTTTGGTTGTTCATCATGTTCATAAGGCATCAGTGTTACGTGGTAATTTGTACAGTTGTATAATAGATTGGTGTGTCTTACATGTAGGTCAGAAAAAGGGAAAAAAGTGGAAATATACAATATGTACTTATTTTGAGCTTTTGAAAAAAGACAATATGATTGGAAAATTGATATACAGTATTTCCTGTCTACTGTCTACTAGACAATTAGCACTTTCACATTAAAACAAATGATAACATGGTATTTATAAGCATTAAACATTGCAAAATAATATTGTTCAAAGGACAATATACATGATATAATTGTTGATGCCATTTCTCATAAATAAACCCATTTATATAAGAATTCTTATAACACTTACAAGTTTAAATTTAATCAAAAATGTTACAATGAGTTCTTTCTTACATCAAGACATGTTTATTCTCTGCACAGTATGCTGGTCTTCAAAATTGATAATCTATGTATCTCTTCTGTAAATAAGTTTATTATTACAATAAAAGAGAGTCTGTTTTCTAATCTTATAAGGCTGATCTATTGAGTTTGAAGCATTCTTAATCTTTTAATGCACTCTCAGACATGATCTCTATGTCAAATATTAACACGGGCCTTAATGGCAGTATGGTCTAATTAGTTACTTGACTGTAATCACTTATTATCCAGTCAACATTGAGGTTGTGAGTTTGAACCAGGCTGCCTCCAATATTAATTGACTAGGATTGTTAGTTTTCCTAAGATTGGTTGTTTTCTCCAGGCACGCCAGTTTCCTTCGATCACCAATAAAAACAGGCTACAACAAAATAGCCTAAAAGCAGTGCTTAAAAGTGGCATTAAGTACACTCACATGACACGTAACCAAATCAAATATTAAAAGTTGTAAAAACTTCATCGAAGTGTTACAATCGGACTTATTAATGGTTTGGGTTGTCTTGTACCCCAGTGAAAAGTACATTCACTCAGTGATTGAAGTCAAAAATGTTGTTGCTCTCGGACTCCTAAATTTTTTTTTGAGAATTGTTTTGAAAACAAAAGAGGTCAAATTAATAAAAAAAAAATTTGATGTTTAAAAAATTATATTAAAAGCTCCTGTAACCATTGAACATTTTCTGTGGCAATATTATTTATCAGTAACCTAAATACATGTATTCAGCAATGATTTGATGTTTTATCTTTAGAAGCATGATTTAGGTAAGTCCGATAAGAATGAAATATTAATCCCAAGATCATAATAAATGGGATAGACATGATAGGTGATGGTTATTTATATCATGTTCTTTAAAGCAGGAAGTTTATAAATAAAAATGGATTCATTTATAATTGATGATTTTATAATCAATACCACTTTCAATACAGGTGCCACATGTGGAGCAGGATCTGCTTACCCTAATGGAGCACCTGATTTCACCCCTAGTTTTTGTTGGGGTTCGTGTTGCTTATTCTTTAGTTTTCTATGTTGTATAATGTGTTCTATTGTTTGTCTGTTAGTCTTTTTCATTTTTAGTCATGACGTTGTCAGAGTTTATTTTCGATTTATGAGTTTGACTGTCCCTCTGGTACCTTAAGTCCTTCTTTCAACACTATTTTCTTTTTTGTGGCAGTTAGTTGTTATTAGTGGAGTGTCTGGATCTGAAGCCTGAGGGCCAGGAGAGAATTGCTGATTTTGGGCAGAAACCATATAAGAACCTCCCCCCTAACTCAGTTGTCTGAATTAAGTTTCTATTAGGATCAAGTTCAGTTGTTGTATCTCCATTTCTCAGAGGCTTGTACATTAATAAGGAAATTGGCTTCCCTGAGAACCCAAACACTAACAATACACCTGACACTGAGCACTTATTCCAGTGTTTGTCATCAGAATGGAATGTATTGGTATTCAGTCAGATTTAGTCAAGTTCCCAGACATCCCTTGTGGCTTGTCTTTCATGTATTTATATGATACCAATCCATTTATTGTCTGGTTCTGTCATGGAAATCAAAATCAGTAGAGAAAATCACTTATAGACATTTACTGGTGACCTGTTCCAAAAATGATTTATTTGACACCAGTAAATCCTGATATATTGTTGAATGGGGTTTTGGAAAAAGAAGTAAATTTGTCCAGTGATACTTATGGTATATATTTGCAAGTATATATATATATAAGTCTGAAACTAGCCAGATTGAATGGTATCAAGATCAATTCTTATTTTCTATACTGGTTCTTTTCGGTAATTCAGACTGGTACCTATATTAAATATTATCTGTTCTGTAAAATGGGAGAACAACCAAATATTTTCAAGGCCAAAAAAGTGTAAATACTTGTTCCATCTTCCTGTCAGAAGAGTATAGGAGTATATAAAATTATTCTATTTTTTAAAATATTCAAACTATTTTATATCTAGATGTTATGGCAAATATTAGTAGTCCCAGGCCTTGCAAATTTTACCAAAGACTTCGGGATTTAAACTCTGCAGCTTTACCAAAAGTATCCCTAAAATGTTTTACCGTATATTATGTCATGAAAATCGAGGGTTACGTAGGAAGGCAGGAAACAGAACTATATTTGTTTGGCCTTATGTTTATTACTTTAATTGATCCAATATTAGATATAAGCATGCATAGTGTTTGCTATTATATATATCAGAACTCTGTTTCAACTTTGACATTTAGAAAATATGTCTGTAATTCTATAGATCAAAGAAAATGTTTGGTTTGTAGTGAAATGATGTTAAAACAGATTTTGTAATCTGTCCAATAAATCATAGAAGAAATAGAAAGACTGATAACCTTGAGTGACCTTGAATGGTACCAGAAACCATATATTGACTGGTTCCTGTTTTAGATCATTAGGAGCCAGTTTGTAGATTACCTTTTTGTTATTTATAACCTTTATGTTGTTTTCTTTTGTTCCGTTGTTTTACAATTTGCCTTTCGCCATAATTGTAAGTTGTAACGAATAGTTTTGAAGTGTCGACACTTGAAGCCATTAGAAACAAGGATTGATATTGTATTCTTAGATTACATAAAAAAATTGACTTTTTACCTGGAAGGTGGAGTTTCTTCAGATGATGTTTACTCTCATAATTGCTTTCATGAATAACTACCTGCATGGATAGAAGTCGTAAAAATTCCAGACATTTTATGAAATCTGCAGGATCAATAAAACTTGTTAATGTCACCAAACTTCCTTTGTTTTAGGTTTTAATGAGTCTACTCAATTCTGACGAGGACAGTATTTTATTGAAACATTAATGCATTTACTGGATTTCGCAAATCTTTATAGGCACATTTTTTTGAATAATTTCAAACATGAACATAATAGTCATATCCTCAGCCAGAGAGGTTTAGGAGGATTGGACGAACCTCTTGCTGAAAACTAAAAATACAATCAAAGTTGCTATTCAGATTAAAGTTTGATTATGAAAGTCATTGTTATATGACTCCAAATAATTGTACCCAAAGACTTGGGCCTTATTAAAAACAGATTTCCTTTTTAATTGTAATGGTGATCACTTTGTTTACTTGTCTATATTCTATTTATATGGGGAAATAGGTTAAAGTTAGTATTACTTATAGTTCCGTAACTCTTTCTCCCGAGACCAGCCATGAAATTATTCTTGTTGGGACTTTCTGCTTTTTGCATGTGCTCGACATCCGACCCGACGGGGCTTGTTGTCCCTAGACACTAGAGTTTGTGTGTGTCTGTTGGCGTTTTTCAGATGTCTACACAAACTTTTAACCGCTCACTGCTCCACCTTTCCATAAATTTCCTTTTTTTTAGTGATGCCAATTTTCAATTCAATACTCCAAATCGAGATTTCTCCCCCACTTCGAAATTTTGACCATTCAAATTTAGCAGGTTTAACGTCAAGACTATTGTTGACGTCACAATGTAAGTTTCTTGTAGTTTTTGGCAGATTTTGAAATCTAAAATAAAAAATGAAATAACGAAAATATGAAAACACCAGCCTGCATGTTATATGATATCTTCGCCATGCTCTGGATCCCTATTGCTTATATTTATATGAAGTAAGTGTTATAATTTCACATTTAAATTTGTACAAATATTGATATAACCGAACTAGAATATAGTTACAGATGACAAATGTGCAATAAGAATATTGCTGAAATGCTATATTTACGCAGACTTCAGCTTGTCCGAGAACTTTAGGGACAACCCTCATACACTTAGGATTTGAAATGAGCAGACGCTCATATCGTTTGGCTTTAAATATGGAACTTAACAATGACAAGTAGACTCTGTCACCACCGTATATTTTATTATTCTTGTATGTAACTTGTATTCAACTATAATGTATGACTTTAAAAATAAACATCTTGTTTATATTTACGTAGTTTTACGTAGTTTGTCCAATATCCCAGAACTCCAACCAGGGTAGACAATGGGAAAACGAAGGCAGTGGAAACTCCACTCCCGTTACATATTTATACACGTGATCAAAAAAGGTGTAAAAAAAAATAGTCTTTATCAGGCCATTTACTCATATGCCTGTCTATAGTTGACTTCACTGATATTTTAAAGAGTTTTTTTACGTAAAAAGATTCAGTTTGCTTAAGCAGATCAACTCTATCAATTGAATTTGTTTCAAATTTTCTCCATACTTGAGAATCCTTAAAACTAGACACTGTGTGTAGTCTCCTCCTTTATAGAGAAGAAAACCATAAGTTGACCTTCAGATGTGCAAATGGTTTCTATGTTGTTGGTTTACTGTCTAATTAGCTTACATCTCAAATTTTATATTCATGTATAGTCGATTCAGACTACATTTTAAAATTATGTAATGTTCCAATACATTGGAACTTAGGACACTTTGCACGTTTCTCCTCTTTTATTGAGAAGTGAACTAAAAGAGGGATGAAAGATACCAAAGGGACAGTCAAACTCATAAATCCAAAACAAACTGACAACGCCATGGCTAAAAATGAAAAAGACAAACAAAAAACAGCACACATGACACAACATAGAAAACTAAAGAATAAACAACACGAACCCCTTAAAAAACTAGGGGTGATCTCAGGTGCTCTGGAAGGGTAAGCAGATCCTAAACTAAATGTTGACATTCAGATGTGGAAATGGTTAGTTATTATGGTGTTCCTATACTGCTTTATTTGTATTTCAAATCTTATGATTACATTTTAAAATTAGGCCAACATTAAAAATATCTTTGTTTCCCCTCATCCGACTGAGGTTGTTAGGGTATGGGTAGCTAGGTAGGCAAATTATTTTATTTTATTCCTTGATATGGTTTTCTATATTGAATTTGTATAAAATTCATCAGGTAAGGCTCAAGTCAAGAAAAGTGGGGTATTCCCTGTATTCTAATTCAGTGTACACCCCAGTTTTCTGGTGTTACAGGGACCTCCTTATTTTGGTATTCATTTAATGTAATGAAATCTACAAAAGCGCATATTTTACTTGTGATAACAATGCTTAATGATAGCAAGTGTTTTTTTAGTTAAAAAATCAAGCTTATTTCAAGTCTAATTTGATGCATAACTCACAACAAAACAATTCCTTTGTTCACCAATTGTGATCATCAATTATGAGATTACAAAAAGATACATGTATGTTAATCACTTGGGAATTAAAATTCAATGAATAAAATTTTTCAATAGAAGTGAACATAATTTAGTTATGTTCAGTTACACCTGGATCATGCAGCTTGGTCAATTGATTCCTAAACAAAGATTTGTATGTTTTTCTCGAGTTCTAGAAGAAACAAGGCTTCACTTTATATTCATGTTTTGTATTTCCTAAAATGCTTTTAATAAGTATTTACGAATTCTACTGATGCAGTTATAACGTTAAAACGTGCACTTTTGTAATTTTCATGCCATAAATTGAAAAAGGAAATCCCTTTTAAACTGGTTTTTTTTTAAACCAGAAAACAGGGATGTTCCCTGAAAGCAGGGAATACATGTATCCCACATTTCCTGACTTGTGCCCAACCTGTTCAAAGACAAAGTAGATAGATTTTAAAGCATGAGTCAGACCATTTTTACTTAAAGTCTTTAAGATTTTATCCTCTAAACAGGAACAGAGGTTAGACACAAAACAAATCAAGATGCACTATGTGGGTTGAAAGATGCTTCAGTTTTTTTATACGACCGCAAATTTTGAAAAAATTTTCGTCGTATATTGCTATCACGTTGGCGTCTGCGTCGTCGTCGTCGTCGTCGTCCGGCGTCCGAATACTTTTAGTTTTCGCACTCTAACTTTAGTAAAAGTGAATAGAAATCTATGAAATTTTAACACAAGGTTTATGACCATAAAAGGAAGGTTGGTATTGATTTTGGGAGTTTTGGTCCCAACATTTTAGGAATAAGGGGCCAAAAAGGGCCCAAATAAGCATTTTCTTGGTTTTCGCACCATAACTTTAGTTTAAGTTAATAGAAATCTATGAAATTTTGACACAAGGTTTATGACCACAAAAGAAAGATTGGGATTGATTTTGGGAGTTTTGGTTTCAATAGTTTAGGAATAAGGGGCCAATAAAGGGCCCAAATAAGCATTTTTCTTGGTTTTTGCACAATAACCTTAGGTTAAGTAAATGGAAATCTATGAAATTTAAACACAATGTTTATGACCACAAAAGGAAGGTTGGTATTTATTTTGGGAGTTTAGGACCCAACAGATTAGGAATTAGGGGCCAAAAAGGGACACAAATAAGCATTTTTCTTGGTTTTCGCACTATAATGTTAGTATAAGTAAATACAAATCTATGAAATTTAAACACAAGGCTTATGACCATAAAAGGAAGGTTGGTATTGATTTTGGGAGTTTTGGTCCCAACAGTTTAGGAAAAAGGGGCCCAAAGGGTCCAAAATTAAACTTTGTTTGATTTCATCAAAATTGAATAATTGGGGTTCTTTGATATGCCGAATCTAACTGTATATGTAGATTCTCAACTTTTGGTCCCGTTTTCAAATTGGTCTACATTAAGGTCCAAAGGGTCCAAAATTAAACTTAGTTTGATTTTGACAAAAAATGAATCGGTTGGGTTCTTTGATATGTTGAATCTAAAAATGTACTTAGATTCTTGATTATTGAAGTTTTTTTGGTCCAGTTTTCAAATTGGTCTACATTAAGGTCCAAAGGGTCCAAAATTAAACTTTGTTTGATTTCATCAAAAATTGAATCCTTGGGGTTCTTTGATATGCCAAATCTAACTGTGTATGTAGATTCTTCATTTTTGGTCCTGTTTTCAAATTTCAAATTCTACATTAAAGTCCAAAGGGTCTAAAATTAAACTAAGTTTGATTTTAACAAAAATTGAATTCTTGGGCCTCTTTGATATGCTGAATCTAAACATGTACTTAGATTTTTGATTATGGGCCCAGTATTCAAGTTGGTCCAAATCAGGATCTAAAATTATTATATTAAGTATTGTGCAATAGCAAGTCTTTTCAATTGCACAGTATTGTGCAATGGCAAGAAATATCTAATTGCACAATATTGTGAAATAGCAAATTTTTTTTTGATTAGAGTTATCTTTCTTTGTCCAGAATAGTAAGCAAGAAATATCCTATTTGTGCAATAGCAAGAATTTTTTTTAATTGGAGTTATCTTTCTTTGTCCAGAATCAACTTAAATCTTTGTTATATACAATATACAATGTATATACACTTTTTACTACCAACTGATAAATTTAAATAATCTTTACCATTCAGTGATAACAAGCAGTTTTTTTACATCTTAATATTTTATGATGTATTTAAATGAGTAGTTATTGTTGCAAACTCCATTAGAAATTTGAATTGATATCAGTTTTGAAAAAGGGAAACGGGGATGTGAAAAAAAAGGGGGGGGTTAAATTTTTCTCATTTCAGATTTCATAAATAAAAAGAAAATTTCTTCAAACATTTTTTTGAGAGGATTAATATTCAACAGCATAGTGATTTGCTCAAAGGCAAAAAAAACCTTTTAAGTTCATTAGACCACATTCATTCTGTGTCAGAAACCTATGCTGTGTCAACTATTTAATATTAGATTTAAAAAGTTTGAAGAAGAAATCTTTAATTGATTTGTAAAATCTTGGCATTTGTTTTGTGTAAAAAAAAACCATGTAATGTCAAAAATTTGATCACAATCCAAATTCAGAGCTGTATCATGCTTGAATGTTTTGTCCATACTTGCCCCAACTGTTCAGGGTTCGACCTCTGCGGTCGTATAAAGCTGCGCCCTGCGGAGCACCTGGTTTTATTTTCAAAAAAGATCACCCTTGCACACAAACAAATCGTGTGGAAAGCATTTTGTTTGTTTCCTTGATTCTGAATCATGTAGACGCTTCCTTGCAAAAATGCCTTGATTTAAAACCCTCGTTGACTACAGCATCGGAAAGGTATCACCAAAAACCAACGCTCGTTGACTACAGCATCGGAAAGATAACACCAGTAACCAACATAGCAAAAAAAAAATAATGGACAAGAATGGCCAATAAAATTTTTCCGGTCGCGGTGATTTTACCGGGTCGGTCGTGTGAGGGGAAACAAACAATATTTTATTTTTGGCCTTATATGCTGTTCCAATCCAGAATGTCTGTTGCACATACATTTCTGTGAGAGTTGATAGAAAGTTCAATCTTATTACTTTGTCATGGTTGTCACGGAAATCTCCTGTTGGGTAAATACAATAGAACAATTGAATTTTCTTGTATTACAATGTTAGTTCTGTTACAGTTTTAAATTGATGCAATTGAATGTGACATTGTTTGCTGAGTCGAACAGAAAAACAGACATTTAAGGCTTCATGGCGTGTTTATTATATAGACATTGTTTTTTTTATAATTGTAGATGTATTTAGTATAGAGGTCTGTCTAGAATAAAATATTTTCGTGATTTTTTGCTATTACTTACAAAATTGGCTAAAATCCTATTTGGACGAGACTCAAATGCAGTGTGAATTAGATAGATAAATATTGAAGTCAAAGGGGTAATCATTAAATGGTAGAATCTTTTTCTTTAATGATTCAAGGATACATTGTTCATGCATTTTCTGGTGACCTTGAACTGTTTTCTTGGTTTTTGGTCAGGTTATTGTTTTCTTGGTCTTTGGTCAGGTGGGGTTCGTGTTGTTTATTCTTTAGTTTTCTATGTTGTGTCATGTGTGCTGTTGTTTGTTTGTCTTTTTCATGTTTAGCCATGGCGTTGTCAGTTTGTTTTAGATTTATGAGTTTGACTGTCCCTTTGGTATCTTTCGTCCCTCTTTTAGCCATGGCGTTGTCAGTTTGTTTTAGATTTATGAGTTTGACTGTCCCTTTGGTATCTTTCGTCCCTCTTTTAGCCATGGCGTTGTCAGTTTGTTTTAGATTTATGAGTTTGACTGTCCCTTTGGTATCTTTCGTCCCTCTTTTATTGTCTTTGACTTTTATCCTGTTTTCATTCCCAATTTTATTGTGAAATTGCTGGTTGTATTTGTCTGAAATCATTGGTGGGAAATCCTATCATATGGTATATAAAAACTTTATCAGGCTAACCAGAGTTTAAAAGCATACAGAATTGAAGTAAAACATTTATTTTTTTATTATTCCTCCTCAGGAACCAAACTTGGCAGGACTTAAGTATGTTCACCAGTCGAAGGTTCGCCATGTTGGTAGTTCAACTCTCATTTGATTGAGGTTTTATAAGATAGATGGTGGTATTCTGATTAATAAATTGTTTTAAAAAATGTTCTCCATCCACAAGGTGAAATGTTTTAATAGAAACTTTTGGGAATTGATCAAATTGAACCATTTTAAACTATAAATGTCAGAAGTTATCTTCTCTTTAGCAATTAAGGGATTTAATTTCCAGGTGAACAATTAAGGCTTTTTGGTACCTTTAGTTCTCCTGAAGCTTTAGAATTACACCAGACTGTATCATCTTCTGGGAGTTAAATCAGAAATCATACAAGTAAAGAATAAACTAAAACAAGCACCTGCATGCTGAGTTGTGATGATTATTGACTTAATAGTACAAGGCAATTTAATTAAGTGTTGAAAAATGTATAAGGCTGTAATTATAATAATGACTGCTTTTGTTTCCCCATTCACATGGATATTGAATATGCTCTTTGGAGAAAAATAAAAAATGAGGTAATATTTCAAATAAAACAATTTCTGCATAATGAAAGTGGTGATACTGCTCCCCATGGACGAGACCAAGATAAATTGTTATTAGAATTAATGATAGAATATTTGTTGTAAAGACAAATTATTATATCCAAAACTCCATAACCAAAAGCTGATGTGATTAAATGGCAAATTGTCTAATGACCCTTCCACTGACCATTGGTGTTATTTATGAAGAATGATTCGGTGCGTTAGTCGTATTGAAGATGCGAAGTAGCCGACTCTTAAGAAGGGAAGTTATAGCGAGCAATCTATTGTCTGAGGCAGTAAAATCAATATTTAATAAACTGATAATGTGAAAAGTGTAATTATTTAGTGTCCTCGTTTGATGGAGGGAAACATGATAAATCATTCCTGACTACCAAGATAAGGGTGTCTCAAGAGAGGTACCGAATGATCTGATTTATGGTGAACAATTCTGTAACCCTAGATGGAATCTACTTAGGCTGTAAAAAAGAGAATGATACAAAAAAAACTTAAGTAAATTGGAAATGTTGGTGTTTACTATATTGGGTGTTCTTGTAAATAAAATTCAAATATATCAGAAGTTTTGAAAATGGTAAATAAAATCTTTTTATTAACGATGTTAACATGTAAATGAGAATTGCTTTAATTTAAGGAACATTTTGTTCAAATTTGCATAACACTCAAGCATTATACTATCAGGAACAATTTGGTTAAACATGTTAAATGGAATCACCTAGCACACTTAAAGCACTGCAATAACTTTCGGAAACTTTTAAATTGTAATTAGTAATTGGTGGGGAATGGGTCAGCCATGTTCTCTATTATTTGATCATTTGTGTGAGACAAACTTTTTAATGTGCTTTCTTAACTTTGCAGACTTTTAAGGTAGATCATAAGTATATACTTTTTGAGACAGAATTTTCTTATAATTTGCCAAAATGAAGATTTTAATATGCTTTTTTCAAAAATATAATAAAAAGTATGGGTCACCGTGCTATTTTTCAAGCTATGAGTCGTTGAAAATTGCCTAAATTTGGTTAGATTGTACATGAAAAAACACATTTGTGTGTATAAAATGAATTCTATGAGATAGAATTTTGAAATAAATTGTGAAAAGAGAGGTTTTATTACATGCTTTAAGAAAATAAAAAGAAAAAAGGGGGTCACCGAACTTGTTTTCTTGCTACAAGTAAAAATAAAAAAATTTCCTATTAGTCCAGTATAATTTTTTTACTGTAAGAGTTATCTTCCCTTAAACGGCTCATTTGAAAAAATGATTCTAAAAACAAAAGAAAATGATATTTGTTCAAATATTTTGGTTAATACAATAAATCACCAAGTTTTCCTTATATAAACAAACAGTTTAACCATAAAACTGTAAATCTGTCTCAAAAATTGCATATTAGGGCAAATAACTAGACCAATTTTGTACTGTGATTGTACAATCCAAGATTGCGGTATACCATGTATCTACCTTAAATGAATTTTATTTTTAAGTAACTTAAAAATTGTGCCTTTATCTTATTCCAGGCAATGTATCTATTGCTGTAAAATTTAACAAACCCTGATGAAATTTGGATTATTAAATGGGATTATTAAAGTTTTATTCATTAAATTCATCAGAAAGATTACAGAAATTAAATGCGTTATTGTAATTGTCCTGTTTTAGCAACACTGCAATGAAAGAGAAGCTGTAGGCAAAGTTTTGTTTCTACCAGTAAATGTAAATGGACTTTTAACGGCTGTTTTAGGATAAAATCATTTTATATTACATTTAATTACCAATTATCTATACAATTTGGTGGATAATAGCATGTAAATGAACTAATAAAAACAAAAAATTATGTCATTTTTTTTATAACAGCCAGTGTAATCAGTATTTTATTTGAACAGAAGCAATGCAGTCTGGGTAATCTTGTCATGTGACATTTTGTTATGTCATGTAGCTTTCTTATCTTCTTTGAGAAGATTTATAATGGCAGCAGACTGGATAATTCAGTCAGCAATTATGATTTCAATCAGTAGACGTATGGTACCTGCAGTATTGCTAGATATTTCAACTCACATTCTTTTGAATTAATAAAAGATAGAATTGATGGCATTTTAAATTACGTAATTTTCTGATCTCGTTAGATATTACTTAAATTGATCGAAATTTTAATCTTTTAATATAGTTAAGCATTGAAGCAGAGTGACGCAACAAAGGTCCCTGAGGGAATGCATTAGATTGACCTTGTTAATGCTGTCTCATGATCGAAGGAAGGCAGTTTTTGCCAATTAATTAAATATATAATTATTCTGATCATAAATTCTTTAGTTGAGGAAAACTCTGTTGAACAATGGTGCATTGCCCCTGTCAGTGTGCAGTTTGAACCATGGTTAGAACCATGGTTAACCATGGTTGACCATGGTTTGACAAAATTGTTAATTGGCCGACCATGGTTAACCATGGTTTTAATGACCATGGTTGACCATTGTTAGAACCATGGTCAACCATGGTAGGAACCATGGTCAACCGTGGTTACAACCATGGTCAACCGTGGTTCGAACCCTGGTCAACCGTGGTCCCAACCATGGTCAACCGTGGTTCCAACCATGGTCAACCATGGTTATTAATGAGTCAACCATGGTCAACCATCTCCATTAAACCATGGTTGGTCATTTTACATTCTTGTCAAATCAATCTTCAATTATCTTGAAACAGTTAGTCTACTTGTTATGGAGCCTGTATACTTCTCTTCCTTTTTGTGTCAGGACTACCAACAAATGCTAAATTGCATGAAACTCTTTAAAGCTACCCTTGCAGAAATGTTCATCCATAAAATGCAAAGCAGTTTCCACCTGCAAGAACATAAAATTTTCCACAAAGAATCAATTGTTCTTGATAATTTGTATACAATAACAGATTTTAAGGATCAAAAATGTTTTATCTTCTTTTGCAAATTTTCAATAATAAAAACACCCAACAAAATAAACATTATGAACATGTTTTTGTTTAAACAAATAATTGTAACCCCCCCCCCCCCCCCCTTTTTTTTTGGTTTACCTTTCAAACAAAAGAATGATTGTGTAAATTATTTTACCATTGACAAAATTTTCATATTGTACAGTTTTATCAGTTACAAATTAATTTCAACGTAATATCAAATTCAAAAATGTAAAGAAAACACTTTTCAATAGTATAAATAAACAATTAACAACAAAGGAAAAGTTTATATCCAATAAAAAGAGCGAAATAATATAGTGAGTAAATTTAATGCAAGAGTTTATACTAATGAAAATCTAGTTTGAACCAGTGTGATTACTGAGGTGTAAAATATAAATTTCACTGTTTTGCTAATTAAATAATTTGAATCTTAAATTAAACCCCTGGAATTAAAAACAATTAAATATAAAATTTATGTTGATATGGATAACTGACACTGACAAAAAAATTTAAAGACCCATTTCAGGTGGCATGTGTTCAATTAATGAAAGCCAAATCAAATACTGTAACAATTTTTACATCTTTTAAACAAAATATCAAACAGATTTCCTGTGAATGTACTTATCTGATAACAAATCTTCTTTACGTGACAACACTGGACATCAAATCGTGATCAAATCCTTCACTTGATTTTTAAAGCGCGAAATAACTTTACTGAGATCACGTGACGTTTGTTCCAAGTCATTTAAATGTTTCGCACTGAGTGAATCATTGTTAACGGTTGGTGATAATAATTGATCATGACGTCGCATGTGTTTCCGGTTGGGGAATAAACATAAACAATAAAGACTAAAGATATCACTCTGAAATGTTTTCAAGTTCTTTAAATATGCCGTATAATGATAAAGAAAGGCAGATTTATGAACTTGGAGAGAAAGTCAGAAATTACGTCTTTGGATGAAAGAAATACATCGTTAAATGACAGCGTACAACTGTTAAAAAACAAGGAATACTGATCGAAAGTAAGTTCCAACTTCCAGTTTGTAAAAGTTTGTAAGTCCCAAATTTGACCCGACTGTAACTAGCATTCTCGGCCACTATTCTCAGATCCGGACATCCTGGCATTTACATTTGTCAGGAGGTGATGCCATCCGGAATCCTCTAGATTTTTCATCTATTTGAAGGGGATTACTGATTATTTATATTGCCGATATTTTTTTAACGAGAGGTAATAGTATGTTAAAAATCAAAATAGAGATATTATATAGTGTCTTTAACAGTATTAAAAGAGTAAAATTACTATATTCAACTGGTTACGATATATATCAATTAAATTAATTTGCAATAAGTCTATGGAAAATCTAGAGGAATCTTATCCGCATCACCTCTCAACATTGTTTACATAACAAAAATGCTAATCATTGATTGGTCAGTTACATGTTGTGATGTCACTGCAGATCTGAGAATAGCTTTACTGCTCAGTTTATGTGTGTTTTAAAATGTATAGAGAATATATTGTTATTGAAATAATCATGAAAGGTCACAATTTACCTCTTGGGAAGAAAGAAATTAAAAATTGTCAACAACATTGTACCACTGAAAAAACAAGCACGATTTTTTAATATTGAAAGTCTCAAAGTAATTTACAATTTGTTATAAATTCCCATGGGTATAATCCAGATCAATATTTATTCACCATGGTCCAGGTTGTCAAGTTGACCATGGTCAGGTGCAAGACCATGGTTGTCAAATTGACCATGGTTGATTAGACCATGGTTGTCAAATTGACCATGGTTGATTAGACCATGGTCAACCATGGTCAGATGTTTACCATGGTCACAAACGTGGAAAACCATGGTTAACCATGGTTAAATAGAGCATGGTCAACCATGGTTAGATGTTGACCATGGTCACAATCATGGTTAACCATGGTTAACCATGGTTTTCAGCACAGTCAACCATGGTTTGACCATGGTTATCAATGGTTAGCGATGGTAACCATGGTCAACCATGGTTGCATTTTGACAGGGGTTAAGGATTAGGAAATTCAGTTATTTACAGGTTGCAATTTTATAAATATAGACAATGCAATTTCTCATGGAATCTTCTTTAATATGACTGAAACTGTGACTCTTTTACTGTTAAGTTTTGTAAAAAAAAAATTGTCCTGGAATGAATGCTTTACATGCACTCAATTTTAAATCTGACTGTGACCTCATTTTCAAGGTTCATTGTTCAGCATTGAATATAATTGTGGTTCTGTTTGTTTTTCAGATATTATATTAAAACTATACATTTGTACCTGGTCAATGCTATGTTACAATCACATTTCTATGGAAACTTAAATTACAGAGGCAGAATTAAGGATTGTAAGGTCAGACTTGCCAAATATCCTCATTTTGACTACCGAATGTATCATACCCATTTTCATGCTCAACCTGAATCCTAATATTTGAATCTGAAAACAAGACAAAGTCGTGAAGTTAATGGTTATACCAACGGTTCCATTTTAATCATAAAAAAACCTTTCCTACATTGTTTAATCAACATCTAACTACAATTGAAATTGAGAAAAGGAATGGGGAATGTGTCAAAGTGACAACAACCCGACCATAGAGCAGACAACATCCAAAGACAATTGTATTCTGTCTGAACATTATATTTTGACCAGTTACCTAATACATTTCAACCTATTGTCCAGCTTTTTCATTAGACTTCTGTGACCGTTGCGTAATACATTTCAAACTATTGTCCAGCTTTTTCATTAAACTTCTGTGACTGTCGCGTGTCTATTCGTTATACATTTGCATCATTATAAAAAACATAGAATGGCTGTATCCTGTTTCTTCATTTACGCCAGCCTTCAGAGACAAATTAATTGCTGGTAGAAAATTGACATTATTTTCTATCAATGTTTTGATCTGTCTGACAAGCGACGGGATTAAACACTGTCAATAATCATTACAATTGTGGCTACCGATTCTCATTTAGATATTATGTTTGTAAATGTTTATCTTAGGTATTAGTCAAGGATTCTACCATGCTGATTAAAAGTTAGAGAAAAGCTATTCTGTACTAAACGACTTCACAGAGTCAGTCAGATAAAAAATATATTTATTGGATTGGTTTAAAGGAATCAAAGGTTTAATTTAACCAAGGATCAGGCTTCTACGTATGTACATGATAGGAAAGTCATCAGTCAATAGACATAAATACAAAAAGGATGTAAACTGTATAGCCCATGAGGATTTATATAAAAATAAGAAGATGTGGTATAACTGTTATTAATGAGAAACCACTATACATGAGACCAAAGGACATCGAAATTATTAACTAACTATCACTGTAAGGCCTTCAACAATGAGCAAACCCATACCTCCTATAAATTGCCTTGAATTGACAAATGTAAAACAATTCAAATGAAAAAACTAACTGTCTGAATTTATGAAAAAAAACCAATGAAAGAAAAACGAAGTATAGAAATAAAGTATACAATGACTATAAAGTTTATGTTTTCTAATTTCAGCCCCCATGATGGTGGTGGGGACAGAGCAGGAGGGGGAAGGAAAGCTCCAAAGGTAAGTCTGGGGAACAGGTAAAAGTACATTTTGACAGAATTTTCGGAAAGTGGTGGTCCAAAGAATTTTACCACCAAAATTATAGTGACAATAGTGAGGACCAACACCAACAGGAAAACAAATAGTTCCAGAACTCTGTTTGAGTATACCTTATTAAAGTTATTTCCAGAACTCTGTTTTGAGTATACCTTATTAAAGTTATTTCCAGAACTCTGTTTGAGTATACCTTATTGAAGTTATTTCCAGAACTCTGTTTTGAGTATACCTTATTAAAGTTATTTCCAGAACTCTGTTTTGAGTATACCTTATTAAAGTAATTCAGAAATGTTTGTCATACCTCATTACCTTGATTTGTCTTAGCTTTATGAGTGAATGTGGACTTCAGATTTTAGTAGTAACTTATAAGTAAGAACGAGTGGTATGTTTGTCAATGAGGCAACTGACTCTACCAGAGACCAAATGAGTAGAATTTTACACTGAGTATGATTTTAATAGATTTTGCTGTATACATATGAAAGTACCTGTAGTCATGTGAACTGAAAATTCTTAAACAATGCCAAACATAATCAGTTATGAGGCTCTGAATGGGGTTTTACATAATAAAGAATGTAATGGGCAAAAACTACAAAAATAGAGAATAATGGAGTGCTGAAATAAATGTAGACTCCAAAAAGATTAAGGGTAAAAATAGATAAAGTATTGAGAAAATCAGTCTAAAAATTTAAAGAATAATGATATATACATGTATACATGTACATGAAGGACACCGATATAGACCCTCAATTATATAAAGAATAATGATATATACATGTACATGAAGGACATCGATATAGACCCTCAATTATGTAAAGAATAATGATATATACATGTACATGAAGGACACCGATATAGACCCTCAATTATGTAAAGAATAATGATATATACATGTACATGAAGGACACTGATATAGACCCTCAATTATGTAAAGAATAATGATATAAACATGTACATGCAGGACACCGATATAGACCCTCAATTAAGTAAAGAATAATGATATATACATGTACATGAAGGACACTGATATAGACCCTCAATTATGTTATGCTGGTATTAATACAATTTGTAAATGTGATTTTGTCCAAAATCAGCAGACATCAGTGGGTTTAATGTGTCAGTCGAGAACAAAATTAAGGAGAAATTTGAACACATTCGGGAAAGGTTATACCAGCATAAAACTACTCACTTTCTGGGATCGAGGAATATTAAAGTGCATAGAGTTAGATACTGTCAAATTAAATCCGATAGAATGTCACAATCACATTTCTAAGGAAACTTAAATTACAGAGGCAGAATTAAATGGTTTTATTGCACTTTGTGGAGCAACAGAGAGAGAGAAAAAAAGATATTACGTAACTCTCAGAACATTGCGCCGTTTGAGAATATTGATTTTCATTGTCGAAGGCTTAAAGTAAGGATGATGCAATATAAAAACAAAAACGTTATCGGTAACACAATGTGTAAAGTTATTTAATTAAACAATTGGCGTTTTAATTAAAGAATTTGAAATAAGATGTCATTGTTTAGATATAATATAGTACACATGATAATTTTATTTACTGTCATAGCATAAACAAATATGAAGATGTGGTATGATTGCCAATCAGACAACTGTCCACCACAGACCAAAAATGAAGAAGAATTGTTTTCTTTAGGAAATGTGGGAGCATCAAATACAGGAAGTCGTTGGTTGATCTCCAGAATTTTCCATTCAAAGACCTTAGAATTGATATTTACTGTGGGTTGGTTATTGATGATGATATGACATTCACATTTATATAAAAGTCAGGAGATATGAAAGAATTGCCAATGAGACAACTATCCACTGAATTCAGAATGACAATAATGTAAACATTTTAGCATCTTCCTACATAAATGTTCTTCAAACAATGAGGAACACTCATATGTAAGCTTTATTAGGCCCAAAAGATTACAGAATGTCAAACAATAGAAATCAAATAGCCTGATTTACACATAATGTCAGAATAAACATTTTCAGACAATAAAAGCAGACAAATCCCACTGGATTACAGGATCCTCACTTTTTACAGACACATAGGTGATGCATTATCTTAAATTTGTATGTTTTGTTTGGTGTGGGACATTAAACATTTATCAATCAATCAATCAAATATCAATGTTATTCTGTTTTATTGTAGACTTTTGCATTTGATCACTGTTTCTGGTCTATTGATGAAAGCAATCCAAAATTTGCAGGTAAGTTCACTGTGTGGTACCTCAAGCTGGTTACAGATACAAAACTTGTAAAAAGCTGAAGGTTTAATGTCTGTACCTAACCTTTAGAATATAGGTTTGAAGAGTTGTTAAAATGATAGGTAGTTTCTAAAGTAAGGAACCAGTAAGTGTCTTCCATTTCCAAATACTTATACTTTGAAACAGAGGTTTCCAACCAGTTAGAAATTGAAACGGGCTATTGGCAGATTTATTGCTACTATAAGCCTCTATTTTGTTCAAAAATTAAAAAAAAAACAGTATGAAAAAAAAGAGAGAAGGAGAAAGATAATATCTTTAACCTTTCAACCCTTCTTTCTAAAAAACAAGAAACAACAAAAACAAACTAAATTAAATTAAAAGCAACAAAAAGAATATAACACTATAAACCTTTAAGTTAATAACTAAAAAGCAGTGACGTAACACATTTTCTTGAACTCTGAAATAGAAAGTAATTGGCACCTGTCAAAACTGATAAATAAACAATTTTGTACATGAATGTCAAAGTCTTATTTGGTAATTAAAACACCAGGACTATTGAAAGAATTTTAATATGTAGTGACTTTGACAAACTCAAACATGTCTTAGTATGAAAATATGGACCAGAGACTAAAGCACATCAATATAAGAAATTTAAGGTCACTGTACAGCCTTTAAATTCATCAATAAAATTCTGATAGCAAACACATGAATCTAGAGTAACGTATGAAATTATAAAGTTCTAATTTGGGTTACAATTGAGAAATGGCACATTATAGATTTCTTTGCTTCCAAAATATTTTTCCTCAATTCAGAGAATAAAAGTATCAGACTTATCTAATTGTTCACTAAACATCTGTTTGTCTGTATTCTAAAAATTGCATACAATTCCACAGTTGACTTAAGCATTTTACCATTATAACTGTTGAACGCTGATAAACAATAATTGTGGAATTTTAATGCAAGGTAAAAACTATTGTAAACATTGGAGGAGATACAAAATATAAATTGATCAGATGATAACACATGGCTAAAGTGCAGATTTTAAGATTTTATCATTTACTTAAGGTAAACAAGAAAAATATAATCCTGTCTTCTTAATACAATTGAAAATTAAGGAATATATATCTCCCTCATACAATTTTCTTTGAAATGGAATCAGGAGTCGGTTTTAAAAAAAAACTTACGATTAAGATTGATTGTTAAAGTCATAAACAATTCAGTACACTTTTAAGTTGTAAGTTTTTTTTGTGAAACTGACTCCGGATTCCTTGTTTGGCTGTGAATATACTATTTGTCTGTTTCGGTTTTATCAGCTGTTTTGTATTTGAATGAGTTTTGGAATTGAAAAATATTTAGGCCTCAAGCATCACTGAAGTTACCTTTGTTGTCGAAATGTGCATCTATTTTTTTTTTTTTAGAGGAAATGAACATTTTTCTCAAATCCAGTACTATATCAAGCATATTTCCATCTCATAGGCAGAATCCATTTTTGGCAGTATGAACATTTGTGCTGTTTTTGGTGGAAGAAGACTTCAAGTCTTCTGAAGGCCTATGGTGCCGACTTTAAAATCATTGAGCCTCATTTAACTGAACATAGAAATGATTGTACGGATGGGAAATCCATGTACTTATGGCATATTCTTGTTTGAAGAAAAAAAATACGTCATAACGATAATGGAACAAAGCAGGCTGGGTTAGTGGGTTATTTTATGGTAATTCAAGCTACCTTTTATTCACCTTCTTCCAGAGCTATCAGCTCTTTGATTAAGATAAGGAGATGATGACAAAGGAGTTCACTATTCAACAGAGACTACAATGATGTTAGCAAGTATAGGTCATCTTTACTCCATCAACAATGGTCAAAACTTATACCATATATTGTCTTGACATATGACAAAATATACAACAATTCCAATAAGAAAACCTACTTATTGATTCTTATGTAAAAATACTTATAACAGCACTGCCTCAACAGTTTCATATAAAGCAAACCACTTCCAATAATGTTTATTTTTTCTTGACTTAATTGCTATTTACTCTTCAGATAATTGTCAATAGATTGTGATGTAAAATCTTTATAGATTGACCTCCAAAACCTACAGTTCAAGGTTCAGCAGAGAAAACACATCTTATTGTCAACCTACTGTTTTCTTCTTCAATATGGGCTTCATATGTAATCTAATTATAAGTCACGTTTCTACAATTCTTTTGACAATGGTGGCCTAAAATTTACACGACTAATTATAGCGAGCAATTCAATTTAATAAACACCAAATTGATGCCTAGAAAGTCAGTGTTATTGACATGAAGAAAAGCTGCCGTCTAATATTAGCTAACCTTATCATTTTACTAGGCAATCATCAGAAAGCTGTATTGTGGATTTTCTTAATTGATTTTTTTCAATGGAAAATATGAATTTACTACTATTTCAATGTTTTATATAATGTTTTAACTCTCAAGTGGTATTGATTGAATTATGCCTTAATGTTTTTTTCTTTTTAATTCAATTGTAAGATGCTTACGACTCCCATTTTAAATCATGTTGTTGATATTTATAAAAGCTCCCATATTATATCTTGTTGATATTTATAAAAAAACTCCCATACTAAATCTTGTTGGTATTGTGGTAAATTATAGATTTTACTGGCATCCTTTTAGCAAAAGCTTTCAATTGATGAATCACTTTATTCTGAGGTTATTTTCTTAATTAAAAGATATGTAAATTTTAGTTTTTATAGATTTCAGTTTTTATTAGGATCAATGGCATCATCTTCACCAAATATAAACAAAGTCTGTTATTCTTCTACTTTAAAGTAAAAAAGAAAATGTTGGCTGTAAAATTTTCTTTCATTCTTAGACAGTGGTTGATTCAAATGGAGTACAATGTGTATGCCCCATTTGCTGATTGAAAACACAAAAACACCCCTTTTCATTTAGCCCTAGATCTGCCCTGTTGGACATGATGTTTTCTTGATAACTTAAAAATTCTTCCCGACCTATATTTCTTCTAACCTGCATTAGGTGGCACCACAACATCATAAGCAACTCACCTTTTTAAAACAAGTGTGCAAACAAATCTGTGTAAAGAACACTTGTCACATGGCTCCATATTAGGTTTAGACAATATTATTACTTTCACAACTTCCATGAAAAATTTATATAAGGATTTATTTATCAATATAAAAAAGCATATGTTGTATGATTACCAATTACACAATTCTCCACAAGAGACCAAATGACACAAGAAATTAACAGCTTAGTTATAATAGGCCACCATATGGCCTTCAACAATGAGCAAAGCCCATACCACATAGTCAGCTCTAAAAGGTCCCAAATTCACAAATGTAAAATAATTCAAACAAAATAACTTACGGCCTTATTAATAAACAAAACTATGACCTTATTAATAAACAAAAATATGAATGAAAAAAAATATAATACATCAACTAAGGACAACCACTAAACTACAGGCTCTTGACTAGGGACAGGCTCATTAGTGGCAGATCTAGGGGTAGGGTTCTGGGGATTGGAACCCCCCTTTTGTTTGATGATTTATGCATTTGAATTGGGACATATGGTTGGAATCCCCCCCTTTCTTTATCCTGGGTTGGGAACCCCCCTTTTTGAAAATGGCTTGATCTGCCACTGATAAAACATACAGCATTTGTGAATTTATGAACTCCATCTGTATAGACAAAATCATGTTATTAATCAGGAAATTTGCAGAGAATCATCACTATAACAACACCCTCTTTAGAAAAAATGTTCTGCAAACTTTATCAAAAATACTGACAGAGCTAGAAAAGTATTATGTCCCCTTATTTGAAATATTTTCAAAAATATGCACAAATATTAAATTGAATTATTTCCCCTTACTTTTTACAATTTACTTTTTCTATAATTGTGTAAAGAAATAATTGAAATATGGATTTTTGTTAAAAATAACTGTACAGTTGTCAAGACACAACTCTCACAAATAAATACAAGTGAAAAAGATATTGGTTAGAATTATTAATTGTAAACCATATAAAAGTTAAAAACCATATAATGTTATCAAGAAAAATAGCAAATATAATAAATTTTTGTTGCTAACATTATATTGTCGAGAATTTCAGACAAATTAAGACAAATTTCAGAATAAAAATAAATTTTAACTCCACCTAAGTGTGGATAACACATATAAACCAAATCTTGTGTAGATTATTAGTCTGAAACATCAAATGTGTTCCATTCTAAAAAGACAGTCACTACTTAAAGCTTGAAAATATCGGTGACACGTTAATAACAGAAGTTTAGGTTAATGACACAATTTTCTCAATTCTCAAATGCAAACTACTATTTTAGGTAAAGCTCACAAAATAAAAAAAATATTTCACCAGGACAAAGAAGATATTTACTATAACAGAAATAGGTTTAGCATCTCTTGAGAACTGGATATTGGTTAATGCTATTAACTTGAGTTATTTGAATAATTTAATAATAAACAAGTCCTTCTTTAATTGAGAATGTAATATGCACATGTCCGTCATGTTTGTCAAATAATTCTGTCAACATCAGGGGACTTAACTCTGTATGTTTATTTAATTTGCTGAAAGATGCAATAGTAATCTTCAGAATATAATGGTATTAACAAATAATTGATATTTGGCAAATCTAAAACCAGACACATTTTTGCAATATCAAGGCATGAAAAAGTAATTTTCCTTGCTGATAAATATTTTGATGAGAAAAAAAAATCGGCAGATAGAGTACAGACTATAATTTCAATATAATTTATCAAGAACTAATGAATTGTGGGTAATGGGTTTTATAAAATGATTAGATATAATATCTCTGACAATAATTGATATTGTTATTGATGTTTGACAAGTTTTATTACCAATATATTTTGATTGAAGCTTTTACATTACATTGTCCCATTAATGTATATTATATAAAACAGTGGAATCGAACTGACCTTTCATGGAAACTACACCATAATACCCATTCAGTTTTGCTGAGATTTAAGTCATAATACTCTGTAATTTGATAAAAAGACAGATTTTGTATGTAACAGTGAAACAGAAACCCATCAACAAGAAAAAACACAATAGTAAGAGGTCATGAAAATGATATTATTTATAGCATTAATGACAATTGTGGTCAGAAGTTCAGTGTGTTCTATCAGTTCCAGTGTTCATAGTTAAAGCATATGATTGAAATATGACGATTCATTTTTCATAAGATAAAGAATCTGTATTTATTCAGTGTAATGACATGTCTTACAAAATTGACCGTCAAAATACATCTATTATCCTTATGTGTGTGAGGTCCATCCTTTGTTGTTTGTGTGTCTGTATTTTCTTGGATGTATCAAATTTCATATACCCAGGAAGGTAGAAAATTGAAGATAACCATCTTAAATGATCTAATAACTCTTGAAACCATAGGAAATCATGCATGCCTAGAATGTGAGGGATTATGGGTTTGAGACTTGGCTCGGTCAAACCACTGACCAGAAAATTAGTATCTGCTGCTTTCCTCGTAAGCACACCGCTTTTAGGAGTAAGACTAAATACCCTGCTGATCAGAATAATGTACCTGGGATTCAGGTGACATGTTTTTCTGCAGACTGTTACCTGGAGAACTATCCTGTTAAATGTGGTGCATGTCACTCTAGATCTATCTAGGGTTAATATCTCATCAATTTGCTACTGGATGATAAAAAGCTATTCAACATCATGTTTCTAGGAATAACAACATCACATTCATAACACAATTAATAAGAAAATAATTTCAGATAGCATCACATTGAACAATGATGAAGCAATATACCATCACATTACCATGATGCAAAGAAACCCCTGGGGAGAACACAACTTTTTATTATCAATCCTACACGACTTGTTTCTATACAATTTCTATCATGTGATGTGTGCCCTTTACAGACTTAGAGAAAACAAAAACTTTGTATGGAGAATTAATGTGTCTATGTTTTGTAACTTTATCTAGAATAAAAGGTTATTGTAAGTTTATAGACAAACTTTCTGATTAATAAGACAATCTTTGAAATATAAAACCAAATAAAAGTTATGTACATATATAAAAACAATCAGATCTTGTTCATATTGATGTTTATAGATATCTTTATATTATCAACTAAACTGCGGATAAAAAATACTCATCAAATATATCAGGTTTATAATTTTGTATGACAGATGTTGTTTCGTCTACAAATTAAAAAGTTAAAAGGCCAAATCAAGTATGAAGTTGAAGATGTTTGAGTATCTAAATTTCTAAAAGATTTTGCCAAAGACAGTTAAGGGGGCTCGCGGGTCTAAATGAAATTTTTTTATTTAATATAGGATTTCTCTGTATTTTTCTATAAGTGAAATTTATCTTATAAATGCTTAATAGAAAAATGAAATAAAAAAATGGGGTCACCATTCATTTACGCTCACAATCTGCCTTCGAAAGAAGCATACATTTTTGTTAATGTCCTTTTTTTCTGTTGAACTAATAAGAGAAATAGCGGTAATATCGAAATAAAAAAAGAACTAAATTACAGAAATCGCTAAAATTTTACAATCATTTAGTTTATGTACAGCTTATTCGAAAACAACAATAAAAAATATAGGTCACCGATGAGTTAAAAAAGATATTTCAATTTTAATGCCAAAAAATGGCATTTTTGCACCAAAGGGAGATAATTTGGAGCTTTTTCAATGATATCTACATTTTAAAAGTCCGCTGGGGCCAACACAAATTGATTTTTTAGAATGATTTTTGTACCATATGATAAAGTAACAACTACTTAAGGTAATAAATAAAATTTGTAATGAAAAATTAATGTTTAATTTTTTTCTGAAAATCTTATACCCGCGAGCCTCCTTAAGGTCATCTATTCCTACAGAAGAGGTTTAAAAGATACTATTCATCCTTGGACAGGCTTTGAAACATAGATAATTCCTCGGTCCTCAATTGATAATACATTATGGGTGTTAAAATTAGAATCAATCATTGCTGCCATAAACAGAGCCCTCCAAAACACCCATTATTAAATTTCATAATTGGCAACTCCAACAGAAATGTAATTTTTGATAACTGTATCATTCATATTATATTTGTACAATGTAGTTTCAAAGTCAGTTAGAATTTCAAGCAATTGAAGTTTTTTTTGGAATTCATACACAGTTTTTTCTGCCTTTGTTACAGTTCTATCTAGGCACCCTAAGTCCCTGACATGATGTATCCAAGAGTATCATAACAGCAGAAAAATGAAAGAAAATCAGCATATTAGATTTGTTATGAATTTCTATTTTTCTTTTTCAGGACAAGACCATGTATTTAATGCCCTTGGAAAAGATGTGTTGGAAAGAGCATTTGAAGGCTACAATGCTTGTATATTTGCCTATGGTCAGACAGGTAAAGATTGTGTTATTATAGGAAAGTTGAAAGTCAATTGGGAAAACATTTCATTTAAATTTCAAGGTTTGTATTTACCCACGAAATCCACGGAAAATTGGAATTGAAGGACTTCTCTTGAACTGAATTTTAATGGGCGTATTGTTATGCGTTTACTTTTCTGCATTGGCTAGAGGTATAGGGGGAGGGTTGAGATCTCATAAACATGTTTAACCCCGCCGCATTTTTGCGCCTGTCCCAAGTCAGGAGCCTCTGGCCCTTGTTAGTCTTGTATTATTTTAACTTTTAGTTTCTTATGTACAATTTGGAGTTTAGTATGGCGTTCATTATCACTGAACTAGTATATATTTGTTTTGGGGCCAGCTGAAGGATGCCTCTGGATGTGGGAATTTCTCGTTGCATTGAAGACCTATTGGTGGCCTTCGGCTGTTGTCTGCTCTATGGTCAGGTTGTTGTTTCTTTGGCACATTCCCCATTTCCATTCTCAATTTTAAGGAATAGTAATGAATCCACAGTATTAGTTGATACTTTCTTCATAAAAGCAAAAACAAAATTCTGTTTCTAGTTTTCTGTTTCCAAGGATAATTATGCCTACAAATATTGCAAGCTTGCATTTAATTAGATTGAAATTGAATTACTGAGAACTAAGATTTAAATTGAATTTCTGAAAAGAGTTGTAAATAAAATAATTGAGTTAGTAAAAGGAAGTTATATTGTGAATAGGATTATTGCAGTTTTAGTTTTGCTTTTTCTATGATGCAAGTTGTTCGAGGAATGTAAATTCATCAAATAAATATTCAAGACGATGTTAGATGCATAAATATGAAAAAGTAAACAAAACTTTATATATAAAGATTATCATAAGTTTAGAATGTTCTGGATAGTACATAGATAGGTAGAATAACTATAAAATAAGAAGATCTGGTATAATTGCCAAATAGACAACTCTTGAACAGAGACCAAGGGACATAGAAGTTAACAACTATAATTGGTCACCACATAGCTTTTAATAATGAGCAAAACCCATACTGCAAAGACTTTGCACCACATAGCTTTTAATAATGAGCAAAACCCATACTGCAAAGACTTTGCACCACATAGCTTTTAATAGTGAGCAAAACCCATACTGCAAAGACTTTGCACCACATAGCTTTTAATAATGAGCAAAACCCATACTGCAAAGACTTTGCACCACATAGCTTTTAATAATGAGCAAAACCCATACAGCAAAGACTTTGCACCACATAATAAGTAATGAACAAAACCCATACTGCAAAGACTTTGCACCACATAGCTTTTAATAATGAGCAAAACCCATACTGCAAAGACTTTGCACCACATAGCTTTTAGTAATGAGCAAAACCCATACTGCAAAGACTTTGCACCACATAGCTTTTAATAATGAGCAAAACCCATACTGCAAAGACTTTGCACCACATAGCTTTTAATAATGAGCAAAACCCATACAGCAAAGACTTTACACCACATAGCTTTTAATAATTTGCAAAACCCATACAGCAAAGACTTTACACCACATAGCTTTTAATAATGAGCAAAACCCATACTGCAAAGACTTTGCACCACATAGCTTTTAGTAATGAGCAAAACCCATACTGCAAAGAATTTGCACCACATAGCTTTTAATAATGAGCAAAACCCATACTGCAAAGACTTTGCACCACATAGCTTTTAATAATGAGCAAAACCCATACTGCAATGACTTTGCACCACATAGCTTTTAATAATGAGCAAAACCCATATTGCAAAGACTTTGCAATGCCATGTTTTCTATTTTAGGTTCAGGGAAATCCTACACTATGATGGGCACATTCAAAGATACTGGGCATGGTATCATTCCACCACTTTGTATCACCATGTTTTCTATTTTTAGGTTCAGGGAAATCCTACACTATCATGGGCACATTCCAGGATACTGGGCATGGTATCGTTCCACGACTTTGTAACGACATATTTTCTATTTTTAGGTTCAGGGAAATCCTACACTATGATGGGCACATTCCAGGATACTGGGCATGGTATCATTCCACGACTTTGTAACGCCATGTTTTCTATTTTTAGGTTCAGGGAAATCCTATACTATGATGGGCACATTCCAGGATACTGGGCATGGTATCATTCCACGACTTTGTAATGCCATGTTTTCTAAGATTGACAGTCACTGTGATGATGAGAGTTTAGCCGTCAAGGTCGAAGTGTCATATATGGAAATCTATAACGAGAAAGTTCATGACCTGTTAGATCCAAAAGGGTAGGTTTTATAGGAGGTCTGCGGGATAGGAACAATGTTGATCTTGTTACTTTGTAGTGATTTCCTATGATAAATATATTGTTGATTTCTTGAAAGTAATCTTAGTTAAAATAATGAATCTAAAGTACTCATTCCTTTGCATAGGTTTGGTAAAGCCCACCCACCTAGGGCATTATGTTATTTGGTCTGTGGTCTGTGAATCTGTTTGTTGGTTCATTGTTAGTCAATCTGTCCTGCTACAGGTTTAAGTTTTTGGTCAAGGTAGTTTTTGATTAATTTGAAATCCAATCATTATGAAACTTAGTACACATGTTCACTATGCTATGTTCTTCTAATTTTAATTCCAAATAAGAAATATGACCCCAATTTCATGGTCCACTGAACATACAAAATGATAGTGTGAGTGGGGAATCCTTATACTCAAGACATATGCTTGTTTGATTTTATTGTGAAACAGTCTCAAGTTACAAATTAAAAAAATTATAATGCAATTTTTTTTTCCACTAGAAAAAATTTACCATTAATGAATATCAGTTCTTCCATGTATCTCCCTATAACTACTTGGACCATGTAGGAGTAAGGCAAGTCCAAATATATTGATGAATCAAATATTGAAAAAAAGAAAGAACATGTTTTATTTGCCCAGACTGTCTAATATCAAACAAGATTAATCCCATGTCAGCTTTATTTGACAATTTAATTTCCATATTTCTAGATTTTGTTTAGACTTCAGAGAGTTGAACCTTTGCTAAATGAAAGTTTAGTTACAATTAGATGGCCAGTAATTAATCAAGCGTCAGTAGAATTTTTTTTATTTCTGCAGTTTTTTCATCCAATATTGACTTTAAAACACAAAAAGTTAGATTAATTGAAAATGTGTCTGTATGTTTAATTAGTTAATCCATCAAAGGGTTTATTAATTATTACTTCTGAAGGTTGAACCAAAGGTCATTTTCAAACACATATAAAGGGAAATAACTCTATTTGGATTGTTTGAAAAAGAAATTAGTTAATTGATATAAGTCTTTAATTTCATATTGTTATGCAAAAGATATAATTGAGGGCTCAAAGCAAATAGTTTTTTGGACATGATCCTTTTAAAAAGCATATGTTATCCTTGTATAGTTACAGCAAAATGCCTTGAGTGTGTAGGTAACTAATTCTTTGCTAGCTAAACTCTGAAGTCATTATTAAGTTAGGTATACTATCCCCCCGTAAATAGTAGACTAGTGGACAGATAACAAATCTGTCTGTAGGACTAGACTACTCTTAATGAAGGTTGGTATACCTAACCTAATAATGATTTCATGCAAAGTGGAAACGGATTAATATAAGTTGCAAAAACTTGTTTCCCAATCCACTATAAATAAATATGTTTAAACTAATGATTTCACGTTCAGCAAAAACAAACAAGCTAACCAAAGCTATTACCGTTACCTACACACTCAAGGCATTTTGCTGTAAAGATATACAGGCTTTTGTCTATGTACACACAGAGTTAACTATTATGTATTGTCTTAATGAATTAACATATTACTGAACATCCCAGCCATTCCCCTGAAATTTTGAATTCAGAAGAAGAAATGTTTTGTGCAATAAAGGAAAAGAAGTTGTTGTATGTTGACAAATGTCACAAATTCTCAGGTTAAATGTCAAAGATTCAAGGTTTTTACATTATTTGGTAATAATTTTTTAGAAGTAAGCAGAATTTAAAAGTACGGGAACACAATATATTGGGACCATATGTAGATGGCTTGTCACAGCTAGCTGTAGCATCTTTTGAAGTAAGTCCAGTGTTTCAGACTATATAGATACAAGAAGATGTGGTATGAGTGCAAGTGAGACAACTCTCCAACCGGTCACAATTTGTAAAAGTAAATCATAAAAGGTCAAAGTACGGTCTTCAACACAGAGCCTTGGCTCACACTTAACAACTAACTATAAAGGGCTCCAAATATGACTAGTGTAAAACCATTGAAACGGGAAAACCAATGGTCTAATCTATATAAAAAACAGAATGAGAAACACTTATGAACCACATCAACAAACCACAACTACTGAACATCAGATTCCTGACTTGGGACAGGTGCAAACAAATGCAGCAGGTTTAAATGTTTTAATAAGGTAACAACCTTCGACCTTATCTGAAACAATAGTGTAACATCACAACATATGACAAGAAAAGAGTTATAGAATAAAAAAATCAAGAATTAGTATATAGATAAAATTATTTAACAAGTAACCAAACAATATATTAATTCACGAATGTCCACATCATACATGGCATACATAAAATTTATAAGCTGATACCATAAGGTATATTAGAAAAGGGGTAACAGGTCTGCTATATAAACAAATGATAAAATCTCATAAATTTATCTTGTTTCAATGATAACCCAACGGGTAGATCAGACTCGTTAGCCTTAATAGGAAAACCCTAAACAAATGAACCTAGTCCACCAGGTTGGAGGTGGAGCTAGGGGTAATCTCCCCTACTGGTAAAACAGTCCCACTTTGTATGTTTTGTCAGAATTTTCCCAGTAACTTAGGAACAGTTGTGACTATACAGGGCAGATCTGAAAATTATTCCTCCTTATTTTGATATACATAATACAATTTAGATGCAATATTATGACTTCAACTGTATATTTTAAAGAATTTTAGCTTTTGGCATAACACATGGAGCATGAAAGGTTACACAAACTTTATGTAGTCTAAGCATATGATTATTTTGTACAGGATATTGATAACCTTATGAGTGAAGGGAACAAATCCAGAACCGTCGCTGCCACCAACATGAACAATGAAAGTAGTCGGTCGCATGCTGTCTTCAACATCATACTAACACAGACATTAACAGATATCTCGTCAGGGGTGAGTTAAGATTGCAGTGCAATTGGTATCATGTTAGTCACAGTCAGAAAGCTAAAGATTGCAATTTGCAAATTTATACAGCTGTTTCTCAAACCACACATCTTTTTGGGAGATATAAAACATTCATAGATAAATTGTTTTGTTGATATACTGGTTCCAAGAGAAGATCACTATGTTTCATCTCATAGAGGTATAATTTGGGAATGTTACTAATATAAAAACATATGTTTGCGGTACAAATTGAATTCTTAAGAAGGCTTAAAGTGGAGGTAGGAGTAATACAGAATTTTAGTATGAGTCTAAACTCTAAACAAATTTGGGACATTTAAATTTTGAAAAAGTGCCACATAAACCTTTGTTTTGACCTTTGAATAAAATAGTATTGCATATCAACTTCCCATTCTAGGGTATAATTTTTTACGAATCTTCATAGTAAAAGTGGCACAGTTTAAGCCACAAAGGGAGTGTCTGTGGGAATTGTATTTACAGAAATGCAACCATATAAGAAATTTTTTAAGTAAAAGAAGGTGTCACTGATACATAACAAAATTTATGACGTTACATTATTTTCCTTTACCCAGTTTATCTTGAGTTATCTCCCATTGTAAGGCAAAACTTTATATGCTCAAGGTAATTGACATATTTCCGTAATTGTAAAATCTAGTTTTATCCATTATCAATGTCCCATATGACCACAGATTACCATAATTCTATTTTTTTGTCATTTGACTGTTTGACAAATTTTATTTACCATGAGCAACAGGACAGATACCACTCCTGAGACAGGAATTTCACACAACAGCACATGGGATTTGTGTTTGTCAGTAATTTGTGTTCGTTAGTGGACTGTTGTTTGTCTTGAAGCCATGACTTCTGTTTTATAAAACTAATAGGTTTTTATTTTCTCTTAGTTTATTCTCCCCCCATTTTTAAACAATACATCATGAATATATGTTACTTTATTTATAACAATACATAAACAAACATTCAATGTGGTACATATACATTTTAAATTATATCAATTAAATTTAAAACTTCATTGTATGACTACCCGTATAATTAACAACATGTAGGTATAAAATACAATGTAGATATACAACACCATGATAAGACAAAAGATTTTATTCCACTGCATGTTGATTTTGATAGCGAAATCAACATTTGATTGGTTGAAACTTTCACATGTGACGTGGAACAAAACTTCATATTCACCTCTGAGTACCATATTCCCCTCTGAAATGTCGGGACTAAATTGTGTGATGTTATGCGCGGTTTATGTACATAATGTCTTGAACTTCTTATTTTCTAAATAGCTTTAGCAAATATCATTTTCATGTTCAAATTTATTTCAGATATTAAAACAAAAAGAGTAATTGAATAATTAATGTTTATCCGTACTGTTTATCAATATGTATGTCGTGTTTAGTAATAAAAACAAGCGGGTAAAAAAATGCCGGTATGAAAACTAATATTTGAAGATTAGATAGTATATAAAGCGTAGGCAGTGGAATAAACATTAATTTCCCTAGGCCTAGGGAGATATTTGATCATACTCGAAAAATCATATTTCCCTCGGGCAGAGCCCTCCTGAAATATGAATATTCTTGGGTGAACAAATCTTCATTTCTCCCTCATGCACAGGAAATAAATGTATAATATTTACTGCACAGTGAAGCCAATTTTTGGAAGTTTTGATTTAAGGTTTTTTTGTGAATCTACAATAAAAATGAGATATCTATACAATAAAAAAAAATCCGTTAATATTTGATATAAAGTCATATCTCTCTGAGTTGTGTATTCTTTGGATACCAATTCTCATTTAAATGTTAGGGATTGGAAAACCATGAATTTAAGGTGGTACCCAACACTTTAACTAAATTAATTTGGCTCGTTTAATTTTCTTAAAATTTTGACAAAGTATTCACTTTGACCCTTTTACAAAAATATGAAAATTTCAAAAAATTTGAACCAACCGTTTTATCAGAAAAATTACACTGGTTATATAGCAGTTTGACAAACACTTATTTTGATCACTGAGAAGCTTAATATTCCCTTAACAACACAACGTAATTAAAACGTTTATTTGATTTTACAGAGTTATCTCCCTGTAGTGTTAGGTACCACCTTAAATACTCGAAGAAATATGATAAGTTACTTTGATAGGAGCAATTGCGGAAATGTCGAAATGCAATTTTTCTCCCACCACTAAGATTAACATATCCACAATACCTAGCTTTGACAACTATTTCTAAAATAATTTTTGTTTGTTTGATTTGATATCAGTAATTTATAAAAGTTTTACACCAACATATCAGACTATGGGGAGTCTTCATATTGACAAAAAAATATATAATAGATTGATAGTTCAATGGCATAAAATCCCAATGAAAACATATGGGGATAACATTAAAAAATAACATGATAATATTATAACTTATCAGTATACAGAATAAATACATTAACAAAAAACATGCTAGTTACTTTTTATTGTTAGAACCTTTTGCCGTTCATTCATTTGAACATTGTTATGTAAACAAAAATCTCCTTAATGTTTTAAATTCATTTTCAAAACAATATCTACTATTTCACATAAGTCAAAAATGAGTTTAATAACTATTCAAACATCTTAAAGAATAATTCTCAATCTTATCAATGTTTTATTTGCTATTTAGTAGTAATTGATAAAACGTCAGATAGATTTCTACGTCAGTTTCATATCTATAGGGAGATAAGCCTGTCTTTTGAAAGAAAACTTTGAAATGTGTGAATTGACTTGACCATTTAATATTGATTTGAAATAGGGTAGCCGACAATCATTTATAAAATATTTGTCAGACTTTGAAAAGTTTTAATTGTAAAATAAATACTTATTTTGAATTTTTGTAATTTATCAGCTATGAGCTTTCCAGTTTGTAGTTTATATATGTTTGAATATCAAACGTTTAGCAGCAATTTAAAATTATTTTTTTGCAATATTCTTACATTTTTTTTAATTTGTTGAAAAACATTCAAAAATTCAAGAACACCCTCCTAATATCTTGTGCAAATAAGATTTGTAATAAATATTTGAAAAATACATTAAAAAAACAACAACATAATATTATAGCAGCATTGTATTTGAAAAAAAATTTATTTGTAATATTTTGATTATTTTTATACTTCTTCACCTCTTTGTTCCCAAACTTAAATATGCTTTTTTAAAAAAAGTGTTTTCATAAGAGACCATGCTCGACTGACAATATTTTCCTGTGTTCCTTGAACTATGCTGTTAAGTCTAACCTCAAATTGATAAGTATACATCATGACGAACATCTGACTATTATTTTAAAATTGATGTGATAACAACTAGGTGATAAACTGCCTTAACCAAAATGTTTTTACCTGGGAATGTATTAATTTAACAAGATTACATTTCCATGCTTACGTAACCATAAAATCTGGTTAAGGACTTTAATTTGTCACAAAATGAATTTTTGTATTGTTTCAAATTGATGGGACCACCTCAACTAGATGGTAATCTACAATAATAAAAAATTTAACCTTATTCAGCTTTAAAAATGAATGGAGAGACGTAACAGTATATAGGACATATACATAGCCCATAAAACATAATACCCTATTGCTACAGTGGATTCATTATTATTCATTGGATACCAATATTCATGAGGTGAACCACAAATTCAATTAATCAAGGAATTACAACTTTTCTATAGCCTTTGTCTGCAGAGATTGCTAAAACTATGAAATAAAATTTTCACGAAAATGCAATTTTTTCAGAAAATGATGCATGTACCCAAGAAAAAAATGACTCCACAGTATCATAGATGGGGTACATGAAAATGTAATTTTACACAAAATTTATGCACTATGGCCACCAGAGTCATGATAATATTTAAACACCGGTTTAGACGGGCCTAATATATCCTTGTCATAATGGTACTCTTTATAGTATTGCCACATCCGACGGTGGAATTTGAGTAAGGATCGTTCATCATCATTCCTCAATCTTTTACGCAAAATAATCCCAAAAACTATCAGACCAGCTACCAGTAAAACTAAAATGATTGGTAAACCAATCTTCAAAAAGTTAGAGTCGGACTTGTCATGTTTTAAATTTTCAGAAAAAGTTGAGTTGTTAGTTGTTGTCTTTTGGTTTGTTGTCTGTTTTGGAGTTGATTGGAGGTAAGATGGTTTTGTTTTGAGATTAGAGGACTTTACTGGAGATGTTGTTGAAGTTTGAAATTTGATAGTAGTTTTGAATAGTATATTTTCAGTTTTATTGTGTAGGTTTGTAGTGGTACTTCTTTGATTTGATGTTGGCACAGTAGTACTCTGTTGTTTAGAGCTTGGAACAATTGTGCTTTGTTGTTTGAAGGTTGGAACACTTGTACTTTGTTGTTTAGAGGTTGGAACAGTTGTACTCTGTTGTTTAGAAGTTGGCGCAGTTGAACTTTGTTGTTTAGAAGTTGGCGGAGTTGTACTTTGTTGTTTAGAGGTTGGAACAGTTGTACTTTGTTGTTTAGAGGTTAGAACAGTTGTAATTTGTTGTTTAGAGGTTGGAACAGTTGTAATCTGTTGTTTAGAAGTTGGAACAGTTGTACTTTGTTGTTTAGAGGTTGGCACAGTTGTACTCTGTTGTTTAGAAGTTGGAACAGTTGTACTCTGTTGTTTAGAAGTTGGTGCAGTTGTACTTTGTTGTTTAGAAGTTGGAACAGTTGTACTCTGTTGTTTATAGGTTAGAACAGTTGTTCTTTGTTGTTTAGAGGTAGGTACAGTTGTATTTTGCTGTTTAGGGGTTAGAACAGTTGCACTTTGTTGTTTAGGGGTTATAACAGTTGTACTTTGTTGTTTTGAGGTTAGAACAGTTGCACTTTGTTGTTTAGAGGTTGGAACCGTTGTACTTCGTTGTTTAATGGTTGGCACAGATGTATTTTGTTGTTTAGGGGTTGGAACAGTTGTACTCTGTTGTTTTGAAGTTTGCAAAGTTGTATTCTGTTGTTTAGAGGTTAGAACAGTTGTACTTTGTTGTTTAGAGGTTGGAACATTTGTTTTTCGGTGTTTATGGGTTGGTACAATTGAACTTTGTTGTTGAGAGGTTTGAACAGTTGTAGTTTGTTGTCTCAAAGTTGTAACAGTTGTACTTTGTTGTTTTGAGGTTGGAACAGATGTACGATGTTGTTGAGACATTATAAGAGTTGTATTTTGATATTTAGATGTTGACACAGTTGTTCTTTGTTGTATAGAGGTTGGAACAGTTGAACTGTGTTGTTTAGAGTTTGAAATACTTGTATTTGGTTGTTTAGGGATTGGCATAGTTGTACTTTGTTGTGTAGAGGTTGGCACAGTTGTACTTTGTTGATTTATAGTTGGAACAGTTTTACTTTGCTGATTTAATGTTGGAAAAGTTGCAGTTTGTTGATTTGTTGTAGAAACATTTGTACTCTGATGATTTGTAGTTGGCACAATTGTAGTTGAAACAGTGACATTGTGTTGTTTTGTAATAGGAATAGTTGAACTGTTATGGTTTGAAGTTGGCATAATTGTTGTTTGTTTAGTTGGGAAAATTACAGTTTGTTTAGTCGTAGTTGGAACAGTGACATTGTGTTGTTTTGTAGTGGGAACAATTGTGCTCTGTTGGTTCGTAGTTTGTTTAGTTGTATTTGAAACAGTGACATTGTGTTGTTTTGTAGTGGGAACAGTCATACTCTGTTGGTTTGTAGTTTGTTTAGTTGTATTTGAAACAGTGACATTCTGTTGTTTTGTAGTGGGAACAGTCATACTCTGTTGGTTTGTAGTTTGTTTAGTTGTATTTGAAACAATGACATTCTGTTGTTTTGTAGTGGGAACAGTCATACTCTGTTGGTTTGTAGATTGTTTAGTTGTATTTGAAACAGTGACATTCTGTTGTTTTGTAGTGGGAACAGTCATACTCTGTTGGTTTGTAGATTGTTTAGTTGTATTTGAAACAGTGACATTCTGTTGTTTTGTAGTGGGAACAGTCATACTCTGTTGGTTTGTAGATTGTTTAGTTGTATTTGAAACAGTGACATTCTGTTGTTTTGTAGTGGGAACAGTCATACTCTGTTGGTTTGTAGATTGTTTAGTTGTATTTGAAACAGTGACATTCTGTTGTTTTGTAGTGGGAACAGTCATACTCTGTTGGTTTGTAGATTGTTTAGTTGTATTTGAAACAGTGACATTCTGTTGTTTTGTAGTGGGAACAATTGTGCTCTGTTGGTTTGTAGTTGGCACAATTGCAGTTTGTTTAGTTGTTATTGAAACAGTAGCATTGTGTTGTTTTGTAGTTGGAACATGTGTACTATGTTGGTTTATGATTGAAATAATTGTACTTTGCTGATTAAACGTTGGAACAGTAGTACCTTGATTATTTGTGGTTAGAACAGTTGTATTTTGTTTAACTGATGAAAGTTTATGTGTACTTTCTTGTTTTATGGTTGAAACTGTTGTCCTTTGCTGGTGGACTGATTTTGTACTAGCTCTGCTATGTTGATTTGAAGTTGAAAGAATACTTGGTTGATTACTGAATGGATTTGTTTTGCTTGTGATTTCAGCAGTAGTATTGTATTGGTTTGTTTTTGGAACAATTGTGGTTTGTTGATTGCTGATGAGAATAGTTGTACCTCCTTCTGATGATGTGGTTACATGTTTGGTTGTTGGTGAAGGTGTTGTGTTTCTTTGGTTATTTGTCAGTAATCCTGTTTGTGTGTTTACATGGTTGGTTGTTGGTGAATATGTTGATTTGTCTTCTTGGGTACTTGTTAGTGAAACTGTATATTTGTTTCCTACGTTGTTTGTTGAAAACAATATTGATGTGCTTTCTGTGGTGGTTGTTGGTAAATTATTTGATGTGCTTTCTGTGGTGGTTGTTGGTAAATTATTTGATGTGCTTTCTGTGGTGGTTGTTGGTAAATTATTTGATGTTTTTGTTTGATTGGTTGCTGTGTTCACTTGGTTTTTAGTTGGTGAAAATGTTGTTATGTTCACTTGGTTTGTACCTGGTGTAGGTGTTGATGTGTTAACTTGGTTTGTAGTTGGTGAAATTGTTGATGTGCTAGCTTGGTTTGTAGTTGGTAAAAGTGTTGATGAGTTTATTTGGTTTGTGGCTGGTAAAAGTGTTGATGTGTTAACTTGGTCTGTAGTTGGTGAAAGTGTTGATGAGTTTACTTGGTTTGTAGTTGGTAAAAGTGTTGATGAGTTTATTTGGTTTGTGGCTGGTAAAAGTGTTGATGTGTTAACTTGGTCTGTAGTTGGTGAAAGTGTTGATGAGTTTACTTGGTTTGTAGTTGGTAAAAGTGTTGATGAGTTTACTTGGTTTGTGGCTGGTAAAAGTGTTGATGAGTTTACTTGGTTTGTGGCTGGTAAAAGTGTTGATGTGTTTACTTGGTCTGTAGTTGGTGAAAGTGTTGATGAGTTTACTTGGTTTGTAGTTGGTAAAAGTGTTGAGGAGTTTACTTGGTTTGTGGCTGGTAAAAGTGTTGATATGTTCACTTGGTTTGTACCTGGTGAAATTGTTGATGAGTTTACTTGGTTTGTAGTTGGTGAATATGTTGATGTGTTAACTTGGTCTGTAGTTGGTGAAATTGTTGATGTGTTTACTTGGTTTCTAGTTGTTGAAGGTTTTAATTCCTTTATTTGGTTTGATGTTGGTGAAAGAGTTGATGTGATTACTTGATTCGTATCTTGTGAAAATGTCGATGTGCTAGCTTGGTTTGTAGCTGTTGAAAGTTTTGATGTGTTTACTTGGTGTGTGGCTGGTAAAAGTGTTGATTTGTTTATTTGGTTTGTGGCTGGTAAAAGTGTTGATGAGTTTACTTGGTTTGTGGCTGGTAAAAGTGTTGATCTGTTTACTTGGTTTGTTGTTGGTACAAACAGTGATGAGTTTACTATGTTTATAGCTGGTGAAGATGTAGATATGTTCACTTGGTTTGAAGCTTGTATACGTGTTGATGTGTTTCCTTGGTTTTCTGTTGTTAAAAGTGGCGTGTTTACTTGGATGGTTGTTGGAGAAAGTATTGGTGAGCTTTTAGTGGTGATTATTAGTGAATGTGTTGATGTTTTTTCTTTGTAAGTAGGCAATAAGAATGTTGTGTTTTCCTGGTTGGTTGTAGGAGAAATTATTGATGAGCTTTTAGTGGTAAGTGTTTGTGAATATGTCGATGTGTTGACTTGGTTGGTTGTTGACGAAGGTGTATACTCGTTAACATACAGTGCTGTTGACAAAGATGTTGATGTGTTCCCATGAATGTTAGTTATTGAAGATGTTGGTCTGTTAGTTTGGTTGTTTGTTGGGGAAGGTTTTGTGTGTACTTGTTTCACACTGCTTGATTGAGGTGTTTTCTGTTGATGGCTTGTTAGAGAAGGTGTTGTTTGTCCTTGTAAACTACTGCTTGGTTGAGATGTCAAAGTGTTTTGGTTGTTTGTTGGGGAAGGTGTTGTTTGGCCTTGTGTAATACTGTTAGTTTGAAGTGTTGTATTTTGTTTAGGGTTTGTTTGGGAAGGTGTTGTTTGGTATTGTAGACTACTGTTTGTTTGAGGTGTTGTTATAGTATTTTGAATGTCTGTTGTAGAAGGTGATGTTTGTCCTTGTAAACTACTGCTTTGTTGGGAGTTTGATGAAGTTTGTTGAATGTTTGCTGAAGAAGGCGTGGTTTGACCTAGTGGAATACTGTTTGTTTGAGGTGTTTTTTTAGTATTTTGAGTGTCAGTTAGAGAAGGTGTTGTTTGTCCCAGTGTACTTGTATTATGTTGAGTTTTTGTTTGAGAGAGTGTTGTTTGTACTTGCTGACTACTCTTAGCTTCAGGTGTTGTTTTAGTATTTTGAGTGTCAGTTGTAGAATATGTTGTTTGTCCTTCTTGACCACTACTTGATTGAGATGTTGTAGAACTTTGTTGAGTGTCTGTTGGAGAAGGTGTTGTTTGTCCTTGTGGACTACTGTTAGTTTGAGGTGTTGTTATATTTTGTTGAGTGACTGTTGGAGAATGTGTTGTTTGTCCTTGTGGATTACTGTTAGTTTGAGGTGTTGTTATATTTTGTTGAGTGTCTGTTGGAGAAGATGTTGTTTGTCCTTGTGGATTACTGCTTTGTTGAGGTGTTGTTATATTTTGTTGAGTGTCTGTTGGAGAAGATGTTGTTAGTCCTTTTGGATTACTGTTAGTTTGAGGTGTTGTTATATTTTGTTGAGTGTCTGTTGGAGAATGTGTTGTTTGTCCTTGTGGACTACTGTTAATTTGAGGTGTTTTTGTAGTTTGTTGAGTGTCTGTTGGAGAAGGTGTTGTTTTTCTTTGTGGATAACTGTTAGTTTGAGGTGTTGTTATATTTTGTTGAGTGTCTGTTGGAGAAGGTGTTGTTTGTCCATTTGGACTACTATAAGTTTGTGATGTTGTAGAACTTTGTTGAATGTCTGTTGGAGAATGTGTTGTTTGTCCTTGTGGACTACTGCTTGGTTGAGTTGTTGTATTTTGTTGAGTGTCTGTTGGAGAAGGTGTTGTTTGTCTTTGTGGATTACTGTTAGTTTGAGGAGTTGTTATATTTTGTTGAGTGAGTGTTGGAGAAGGTGTTGTTTGTCCTTGTGGAGGACTTCTTTGTTGAAATGTTGTTATATTTTGTTGAGTGTCTGTTAAAGAAGATGTTGTTTGTCCATGTGGACTACTATAATTTTGTGGTGTTGTTGTATTTTGTTGAGTGTCTGTTGGAGAAGGTGTTGTTTGTCCTTGTGGATTACTGATAGTTTGAGGTGTTGTTATATTTTGTTCAGTGTCTGTTGGAGAAGGTGTTGTTTGTCTTTGTGGATTACTATTAGTTTGAGGAGTTGTTATATTTTGTTGAGTGTCTGTTGGAGAATGTGTTGTTTGTCCTTGTGGACTACTGTTAATTTGAGGTGTTTTTGTAGTTTGTTGAGTGTCTGTTGGAGAAGGTGTTGTTTTTCTTTGTGGATAACTGTTAGTTTGAGGTGTTGTTATATTTTGTTGAGTGTCTGTTGGAGAAGGTGTTGTTTGTCCATTTGGACTACTATAAGTTTGTGATGTTGTAGAACTTTGTTGAATGTCTGTTGGAGAATGTGTTGTTTGTCCTTGTGGACTACTGCTTGGTTGAGTTGTTGTATTTTGTTGAGTGTCTGTTGGAGAAGTTGTTGTTTGTCTTTGTGGATTACTGTTAGTTTGAGGAGTTGTTATATTTTGTTGAGTGAGTGTTGGAGAAGGTGTTGTTTGTCCTTGTGGAGGACTGCTTTGTTGAAATGTTGTTATATTTTGTTGAGTGTCTGTTAAAGAAGATGTTGTTTGTCCATGTGGACTACTATAATTTTGTGGTGTTGTTGTATTTTGTTGAGTGTCTGTTGGAGAAGGTGTTGTTTGTCCTTGTGGATTACTGTTAGTTTGAGGTGTTGTTATATTTTGTTGAGTGTCTGTTGGAGAAGGTGTTGTTTGTCTTTGTGGATTACTGTAAGCTTGTGATGTTGTAGAACTTTGTTGAGTGTCTGTTGGAGAAGGTGTTGTTTGTCTTTGTGGACTACTGTTATTTTGTGGTGTTGTTTTATTTTGTTGAGTGTCTGTTGGAGAAGGTGTTGTTTGTCCTTGTGGATTACTGTTAGTTTGAGGTGTTGTTACATTTTGTTGAGTGTCTGTTGGAGAAGGTGTTGTTTGTCTTTGTGGATAACTGTAAGTTTGTGATGTTGTAGAACTTTGTTGAGTGTCTGTTGGAGAAGATGTTGTTTGATTTTGTGGATTACTGTTAGTTTGAGGTGTTGTTATATTTTGTTGAGTGACTGTTAAAGAAGGTGTTGTTTGTCCATGTGGACTACTATAATTTTGTGGAGTTGTTGTATTTTGTTGAGTGTCTGTTGGAGAAGGTGTTGTTTGTCCTTGTGGACTACTGTTAGTTTGAGGTGTTGTTATATTTTGTTGAGTCTCTGTTGGAGAAGGTGTTGTTTGTCTTTGTGGATTACTGTAAGTTTGTGATGTTGTAGAACTTTGTTGAGTGTCTGTTGGAGAAGGTGTTGTTTGTCTTTGTGGATTACTGTTAGTTTGAGGTGTTGTTATATTTTGTTGAGTGACCCTTAAAGAAGATGTTGTTTGTCCATGTGGACTACTATAATTTTGTGGTGTTGTTGTATTTTGTTGAGTGTCTGTTGGAGAAGGTGTTGTTTGTCCTTGTGGACTACTATTTAGTTGAGGTGTTGTTGTAGTTTGTTGAGTGTTTGTTGGAGAAGGTGTTGTGTGTCCTTGTGGAGGACTGCTTTGTTGAGGTGTTGTTGTATTTTTTTGAGTGTTTGTTATAGAAGGTGTTGTTTGTCTCTGTAGATTACTGATTGGTTGAGTTGTTGTTGTATTATGTTGAGTGTCTGTTGTATAAGGTGTGGTTTGTCCTTGTGGACTACTATTTGGTTGAGGTGTTGTTTTAGTTTGTTGAGTGTTTGTTGGAGAAGGTGTTGTTTTTCCTTGTGGATAACTGCTTGGTTGAGTTGTTGTTGTATTTTGTTGAGTGTTTGTTGGAGAAGGTGTTGTTTGTTCTTGTGGACTACTATTTGGTTGAGGTGTTGTTGTATTTTGTTGAGCATCTGTTGGAGAAGGTGTTGTGTGTCCTTGTGGAGGACTGCTTTGTTGAGGTGTTGTTGTATTTTGTTGAGTGTTTGTTGGAGAAGGTGTTGTGTGTCCTTGTGGAGGACTGCTTTGTTGAGGTGTTGTTGTAGTTTGTTGAGTGTTTGTTGGAGAAGGTGTTGTGTGTCCTTGTGGAGGACTGCTTTGTTGAGATGTTGTTGTAGTTTGTTGAGTGTTTGTTGGAGACAGTGTTGTTTGTCCTTGAGAACTACTGCTTGGTTGGGATGTTGTATTATCATGTTGAGTGTTTGTTGAGGAAGGGGATAGATCTCTACTAGTTGAAGTAGAGAATGGTGTAGTAATCTCCTCAGTTGTAGTTAAACATGAGGCATAGTTCTGATTGTAATAGTCCACAATATTAAGTCTACTTAATTCTATTGGTTGAGAACATTTTGGGATATTTTTCCAAGATTTTTGATAGAGAAACTTGCCTAACCAGATAAGATCACAGTCACAAACAAATAGATTACTGCTGAGAAAAACCTGGGGTGTTATAACAGAATTAAGATATGTTAGCATGGTTTCTGGTAAAGTGGTCAGCATGTTTTGTCTCATATTCAAATACTTAATCTTACAGTTATAAGTAGCATAATTTTCCACCATATCCAAGCCATTAGAAGCTAGATTTAACAGTTTCAACTCAATGTTTGATAAACTATTCTTCTGTAACATTTGAATGTTATTCCGTTGTAATAAAACTTCAGTGTTGCTTCCAGATATTTGTTGTAGCATTTCAGTTGATACCTTTGTTAATCGGTTAGTTGACAGATCCAATGTAGTAATTCCTACTTGTACAAAAGCATTATTAGAAATAGTTGAAATTATGTTATGTGAAAGTTGAATCATTTTGAGATTTGACAGTCCGTTGAATAGTCCAGATGGAATATTTCTTATTCGGTTGTAGGAAAGGTTGATATTGGTCACTTTTGGCAAACTCTGAAATGTGTATCCATCCACATAACTTATTTTATTCCTTGACAAGTCCAGAATTTGTAGATTAATTAATCCTTCAAAACTATTGTTTGTTAGTGTTTGAATAAGATTATTTGCCAGATGAAGCTTTTTTAGGAAACCCAGATTTTCAAAGACATTGTCAGTTGTTAAGTTGATATTATTTTTCTCTAAATTTAGAATTTCTAGTGCAACAGGTCCCTTGAAGTTAGATTTCATAATTGAGTAAATTTCATTGTTTGAAAAGTCCATTATCTTTAAATCGGTACAGTTCAGTAAAAATGCACCCCAAAGTTCCTTTAAGTGGTAGTTAGTTATCTCAATAGATTCCAACTCACTAATTCCAAGGAAAAGAAAATCTTTGACAATTCCATTTGGAAGAGAGCCATTCTGAAAAACCAAATGTTGGACTGTTTTAGGAATCAGTTGAAATGCTCGGCTATCACTACATGTCACATCAGTCATGTCCCCCAATCCATCCACGACACAATGGACACATGAGTGAGGACATGTTTGACCTAGTGCTCCTTGAAAGACACAGAAAATTATAATCAATAGGCTCCAAAATAAATAATTGTATTTGTACTCCATTTTGACTCCTCTCTATTTGGTTTTTTTCTCAATATAGAATAATTAAACTATTTAGTGTTTGCAAGTTTATAACCAATATGCATAATTCTTCCTTTTATTCCACAGTATTTTGATTTTGAGGTAAAAAAAGACTATAGTACCATCACAGTGTTTTGAACATATGCACAGATTCACATTTGAAATTGGTTTTATATCCCTGTGCATTGTTTTCATGCATTAAATGTGTCCAGGTTTGCACAGTCCAAACTTGATGTGATGCACTGTAGAACAGTCACATTTTTAATTGGTTTGATATTTGAATTCCACAGTGTGAGCTTACTTGTCGGAACCACCCCCAGTTTATAATGTTTATAACAGTGGGAACTTACTTGTCTGAACCAACTCTGTGATTTCTCCTCTTTGTAACAGTGTGAACTTACTTGTCTGAACCTGTGAACTCTAGTTTCTCATCTTTGTAACCGTGTAATCTAACTGCCGAAATATTTTGAACTTGCTTGTTTAAACCAACTCCCGTTTCTTTAGTTTATAACAGTGTAAAAAGGCATTGAAAAAATACCACACTCGAAGGGAAATTCAAAAAGACTTAAGCCTTATTACAATTTTGATATTTTAAAAAAAAGATGAAGAAATATCCATGGATAAATGGATGCATTTGATGCTTCATCCCAAATATACAGAGTAATTACTATATATTAAGGAACAACTGCAGTTTTGTTATCAGCTTAATCATTTAAATATTCTTTTTTTAAGCTCAAAGTGAATCATTGCTCAAGTCAGCTAAAATTTCTCACAGGACTAGTGATACTTTGATTGCATCATTTGGTTTTTGTCTCCTTTGGCATAGCTCTTTTTAGTCATATTCCCAATGCTAAACACGTACTGTTAACTTCAACATTACAAATACAGGTTTTACTGTATAAAAAACAGACAAGACTCTTGTCAAAATAAGGAGTCTTATATTTGATAGAAAGAAAAATGGTCATTCAAATTATCAATAACTTTATTTACTGGTAAAGACTTCTTTATTCTTCGACCTGCGTCAACTGATAGACTTGTAAGTAAGCGAAGATAAGGTCAAAGGTTGACAAATTGTCTGATTCTTGTCAAATATTAGTTTGAATAATTTGTGTAGATATGAACCTATATGAATGGATTATTGACAATTAATCATCGGCTTGGTTTGAAGGAGTAATCATTTATTTGTTGTTTATCAATCGTTATTGATTGTGATTTGAAATCATAAACTTATATACATGTTCTGATGTTCTAATATATCGTCCAGGTTGATCTTTTGGTTTTCCTCTATTAGGTCAAACTCTTAATGGATTAAAAAACAGAAACAGTTCTTTTCATTGCTGTACCATAATTTTACTAATGAAGTTTAATTTTCTAGTTTACAGTGTTTTACATTTGTTATTTTGAAGCCTTTAATAGATTACTATGTGATATTGGCTATAGTTGTTTATTTCTGTGTCATTTGGTCTCTTGTGGAGAGTTGTCTCATTGGCAATCATACCACATCTTCTTTTTATATGTAAATTCAGTATTTAACTTACAATACAATTTTAGGATGTATTTGGCACCAAATCTTGACTTCTCTTATCTTCTTCTTTAATATACTTATTTAACAGTTTTATACCACCCCCAACAGAAAACAATTTTAGTTTAAAAACCCATATATATATATATATATATATAAAGACTCTGTTCACACCAGCATTGTTTTAATTGATCCAAAAAAAGTCAGTTTATGTTCACAATATGTTTACTTCTAATGACGTTCTTATCTGAACCCTGCGTTCACACGAGAATTAAGAATACAATTGATATTACTTAATTACCCATGAAATAGTAAACAATACTGTATAAATAGGAATATTTAATGTGCTGATACATACGCAGTACAAAAATAAAGTTATAATGTTTTACTTGAATTAGAAGTTTAAATATATCACTGTTCATATAGTTTTCGTTAAGTTTTTAGCATTTTTATGTTGGTCATTTATTTTGTAATGAATTGCACGTGTAATTTTGCCGCCATTCATGTGCACAAATTATTTTCGTTTCTTTGTGTTGACATTTAACATTAGATCGGTTCATCTTTAATTGATTCAAACTGAATTATAAATTATATCTCTCTTGGTAGATCTTCAAGATTGATTCTATGTGTTCACATTGGGCTTAAATCGATCTTGGATGTACTGATCTAGATAAATTGGATCTAATTGTCCAAGTGTGAATGGGGTCATATACCCTAGAAATAAAAGCAGCTATCACAAAATTTAAAAAGTGAGACTATTTTAAACCATAAAATCCCTACAACATTGAAAATTTTAAATATAAAAAAGTATTTGAATGTTTTTCCAGACAATTATTCACTATTGTGACACTCTGTCAGATTGATTTCACGTCTAACATGTGTTTTCAACAAGGTTTAACTCACTCCCAAAGTTAACATTTGTTTGTAAACCATCATCTGTTGTTAATGTAATTGCCACATTGTTTTTATTGTGCTGGTTGTTATTGGTTACAGTCAGATTATTAGAGTCAGCCATCTTGTTGCTGGGAGGAATGTGAATTATGCCAGGTTTCATTTCTATATGTGTTGATAAAGAATCACTTTTGGTCTCTTTCCTTTTAGGTTTTATATATTTGCCACACACTTTTTTAGCTGGTGTAATTTCATTCTGTATTTGTGTCTGAAATTCGTTTATCTTGCTTGAATCCATGTTTGAACATTCCTCAAGTGTTAGGACATCTAAAACTGTTTCTTCACTTTTCTTTTTGGAGTTATTTCCCTTTTGGACTTTTTTAGAATTACTATTTTGGTTGACCACATTTTTGGTGCTATTTTTATTTCTTTCACTCAGAGAATTGGCAAGCTTACCAAAAATACTAGATTTTGAATGTTTTCCACTCTTGCCCTTGCTTTTGTTGGAAGATTTATTATTCTTTGAATCGTAACTTCCATTGTCTATCGTATTTTCAACATAAATTTCAATTTGTTCACCGAGTGAACTTTCAGAGTTTAATCTTCCCCTATGTTTATGCTCATCACTAACAGATAAATCGTCTTTATTTTTAGGCTGACCCAAATTTGTACCTTCCTCCATGAGCAACACATCTTTTGTCTCAGACTGAGAGTTTCTCCGTGACAACGGCTGAAGCTGTTGAATCAGAAGTCGAATACTCTCTTTTTCGAAATCTTTCGAAATTTGTGACGCTGACTTAACTTTGATCCTTTTAACTTGTTTAACATCTAAGTTCTCCTCTCTTCTTGGTCTTGAAATGAATTTACAAATGAGGTAAAAGATTATATTAAGTCCTGTTAAAGTCATTAGAACGGAAAAGATTACTGTTGCCATGACGACATCAGACGAGGATGCTTTCATATACTTTAACTTGTCACTTTCAGACATTATGTACTCTGTTGAATTTAAATCGTTACTTTTGGTAAATTCCAGTTAAAAATCACAAACACAACCATTAGACTTAGGTCCTAGATGTACGTATTTATGGATTAAAATAGAGATCGAGTTGTGCACATTATTTCAAGTTGACTGCATAGATTTTCACCTTATTTTAAAAAAAAATCCAAATGTATAATTTTGCTGCAATGTCAGGGTATATTGATTGCACCCTTTACATTAAAAGATCATCCAGCACAATATTTGAAGTTTTCTAATCGATTTTCACTTTATTTTTTTGAATATTTCCAGAGGTGTTATTAATTGCGACCAAGTGTCAGAGAATATCAAAGGCACCCTTTAGATTAAAAGATCATCCAGCACAATATTTTTACTGTACTAATAGATTTTTACATCATTTTGAATATATCCGAACAGATAATTATACAACAATGTCATGGAGAGTTATTGAACACATCCCTCACATTAAAATGTCATCATGAACTACATAGATGATATAGTTCTGTGATTTTGCATTGATTTAATTTCTCTATAATATAGGAGATCGGATATGTATTTAATTAAACCTTACACAACCCTAAACTTTAATAATTGTATTGCTAAGCTTGGCTTAATTAATAGACAACGCTTGCATGGATTCAAAGAATGCTATCGATTTTTATTGGTTTAAAAAATTGTTAAATGCACCGCTGACAAATTAAGTTGAAATTTTGCAATTATCTCTCGTTAGTTTTGGGTAACAATGCATGGTACGATCAGACTTAGAGATTAAAATTATCACAACATTGGAATTGTGAAGTGTTCAGTAAACTATAAGAATAAACCAAAATTCCATTTCTATAATAGGGACAGTAATTGTCTTGGTTGTATGTGATAGCGTTGTTTGAATGTCAGATGTCTTATCGTTAATGCAGGCACTTACAAAATTATTTGCCATGCTTCTCCACCATTTTGAGGGGCCTGATGAGTTATTTTCATTCTTCGTGAACGGTGCATTTTCGCTATAGTGATCCACTTTTCTACTTTTTTTTTTTTTTTTTTCCTGATCCGCGATCATGGAAATCTATTTTCTGTGAATCATGATTGACAAAAAAATCAACTTGTGAATTGTGATGAGACCCCCCCCCCCCCACACACACACACACACACACCCCATCAGGCCCCTCCATTTCCATTCATGCTCGATAAGTTTGATTAATCTATCGTGATCTTCAAACATGTCAATCAAGTCTGTTTAAACACTTTTACGTAATTTTGCATTTTTGTTCTAAACATAGATATGATGTTTATTCATCTAAAACTTATAAAACAATCATTAGACTCAGATCATTGTGGTGTCTAAATGTTATCTTTTATCTCCCATATCCTCTTTGTAGAAATGTTTTATATTTATTTTAGTTCATTTTGGTTCTTAAGAATGGATTTTCTCTTCAGTTCATTTGTTATTGAGAGTTTAATGTTGTAAAATTGAGACCAAAGAAGATCTATCATTTGTATAACATAGATGGATCATACATTAAAAAATTAGGATTTTACACAATGTTATGTCTATTTATATATATGTGTGTGTATAAAGGCAATAGCATTTTCCAATCTCTTGGTGTATTTGAATGCCTTATAACCAGGGTGGACTCAATAGACTATTTCTCGAAATTATGTCTTTCATGAGAAAAGATCGTCAATTAAGCACTCTTAGAAGGCACACCTGTATCCCTGCACCTATTATAGTTTCAAGCATCTTCCCTATCGTCATTCTGCAGGGTAGTCTAGAAATAACTTTTCTTCTGTACGCATCTAACATTGTCAACCCTTCGCTGAACATGTGTTGGAAGTGATGTCTACATTTTGATCACATGTTGATTGGAGTCACATGACTGATATGAACTAACTAATTTATTGTTTCTGAGAACTGGGGTACAGATATTCACTGGTGAACTTGATAGATGTGGTGCTGCTGATCTTCCTGGGCCACCTGCGTACCTCCTTTCCCTCCCCTGTTTTTGGTCAGATTGATGTCACAGCCTCAGATTTTTAGTTGTATGTGTGTGGTGTTAAAAAAATCATTGAGAGTTGTCACATTGGCAATCATACCACATCATCTTATGTCGGTGGAAGACTTCCCGTAATATTTCTTAGAAGAATCAATCTACATTCAGTCATCTATATAATTAACACAGCATGAGTTAATTACACATGTCAAGAGATGAAAGGATCAAGTGACTAATTTGAAAGCAAAAAAGTTTGTCAACTTTTTTTTTTTTTATAAAATCCATGTTACATGTATTTGTTAGTGTTACTATATAAAGGTTGACAAATGAGATATGCAATTTCCTTAGTGATTCTTGATCATTCATCATTCTTCTTGTCATGTATCTGGTTCCAGTTCTTATTAGTGTTTGAGTGCATTTGTTTTAGTGGTCAGGCTTATTTTATCAAGTTTCCTTTCTTTCTTGTTTTGAAATGACTTGATGTATTTTTTGGTGTGTCATTAGGTAGCTGTCTCAGTGCCATATATTTTGTCCTGAACATGCATGACATATTTTCCTCTGAATGTTAAACAACCAATAATCAATCATTCATATGTACCTTACATAACTTAAAATGTTTCATATTTGCTGCATTCTCTAATATAGATGGATTATTGACCGTGCGAAAGTTACTGTACTTGGACTTAAAGTCTGCTGTATTGATTTAAGAAAGAACACATAAGTTAAAATGCACTTGTTCAAATCAAAACCAAGACCTAGTTCAAACACTAAACATAAAAAAAAATGTGCTACTATGCGATATGGGCTTTGCTCATTGTTGAAGTCAGTACAGTTTAAGCAATATTTTATTCAAGTCCGTACAGTGACCTATAGTTGATAATTTCTGTGTTATTTTGGTCTCTTGTTGAGAGTTGTGTCATTGGCAATCATACCCCATCTTCTTTTTTATAGTCCATATCAGAACCAAGACCTAGTTTTAACACTAAACATAAAAAAAAAGGTGCCAGTCCTGAATCAAAACCAAGACCTAGTTTAAACACTAAACATAAGGAAAAAAACTGCCTCGCTAAACATAAATAAATGTGCCAGTCCAGATTCAGAACCAAGACCTAGTTTAATCACTAAACATAAAAAAATAGGCCAGTGTCAAGTAAGAAACAAAACTAGTTTAACTGGTACACATGTTTGTTTTAAAAGTGGCAGAGAACACCAAAAGGGCAATCAACAATCAGAAGTTGAAGAAGGCACAGTCTCATGGCAAAAATAGAAGATGATCAAAAGAAAAATAATTGTACATAGAAAACTGAAGACTTATTTAATGTGCCTATCCCAAGTCAGTAACCTTTTCAATCAAGATAGATTATATATATAATTCTCTCATAGTAAATTTGTACTTGATGACACAACTTTGTCATATGTTAAATGTACTCTTTTTAGACTTGTGGGGACGTAGTGCCTGATCTATGCTGTAGATTATTCTTGAATGTTGGACACTGAAGGTGTATTTTGTTATGTCGCTGGGGTACTGTCTCATTCACATTAACTTCAAGCCTGACTTAAGGTTGGGATATAGTAAAACTACAGTAACTGAATCACTTAAATTTAAAAACAGTTTATTATAAAATGTTAATAGATTTCATTGACTTAGTGAACTTTTACATTTGGAGACGTCCACTGAGCTTGGTAGAGCAACTTCAAAGTTCAATATGTACCGGTACTTAAATAACAGTTTATCATTCAATTTTAATAGATTTCATTGACTTGGTGTACAATGACATTAGGAGACGTCCATCCGCTGGCTGATTTTAACGGTTGTAATTCATGATAAGTTTTGTCACTCAAGTTGTAATCTCGGTTGTATGTTTTCCTTCGAGCCCCTTGCTCCTTTTCGAAATCGTCACATTTACCGAAGTCATGTGTAACCATTGTCTCCGTCACAGATTTAATATCGCTGTCATCAAGTATTTTCTTTAACTTCTTTTCATTCAAATGTTTACGAATTCTCCAAACAACGCAGAAAACCGGGGCCACCAGAATTGCCATGACAACTATTATAACAATCATTACTCCAAAAGCTGAGTCAGATGGAGGTTCTTTTTTAACAACCTTTTCAATTTCCTTCTCTTTATACGTGTTATTACCCACAGTTCCCTGTTCTTCAGGAACCCAGATCATTCTAGCAGCTACAGGTGGCTTTTTACCTAGACTTATCGGTTCGTCGTGTAATAGTTGAGTCCATGTTGTAGTGGGTACCCTTGGTAGGGGTACTTTTACAACCTGCTGAGTTGTACTGCTATACGACATTTCTGAACTTTTTGGAGTTGCTACGGTTGCAGAAGTTGTTGTTGGTGTTGCTATGGTTGTGATAGATGCCAGCTTTTCAATTATCCGTTGTGTTCCTTGAACTGGCTTTGAAGTTGTTTCAATCTTTGCTTCCAATACCGGGGCCCTAGGAGTTATTGGTTCCCATGGAGGTGCAGGGATATTTTGAGCTTTTGGAGCCACTGGTCCCCAGGGACGTCCAGTGTTACTTGAAATATCTGGTACCCTAAGCTTTTGTCCATTATTATTAAGGTTTTGTAATTGTGTCTTAGGATCAGTAGATGGTGCCTTAGTACTAGGCTTATCAGCTATTGGTAAATTATCCCATATAGATCTGTGTTGTTCGTTAATGCCATTTGTCTTTGTTGACTTTCCAGTCATAACTGTCGATTGAGTATTGGTTAAACCAGTCTTTTTTGCTGACAAATCAAAACCTCTCAGTTTCCTTTGATGTTCAAGCTCTTTAGGTGATGAAGTTTTTTCATTTTCATTATGGACGCTGTCATATATTTCCCTTAGGATCATTCTAAATAAAGGTCCTTCAATCTCATACCCTCCACTTTCTTCACGCTCAATTTTCCCGAAAGGAGTCTCAATTTCATCTCCACCTCCTAATAGAAAACTGTCAACTATATCACTTATCATGGCTGGAGAAAGTTCAGATGCAGCAATCTCTTTTTGATTGGACGGATCTAGCCACACCTCCCTACCAGTGATTGGTGGAACTCTTGTTTTGTTATGCCAAACTCCTCTTCCAGTAATGGAAGGTTGTATTGTTCTTCTGTCATGTGTACCTCTTAATTGTTCTTGACTGGCTGGAATCTCGGGAGAAACATGCAGCAGTCTTGGGTCAGTAGTTCCTGCACTAAAGGTTATCTCCCCTTTATCACCTGCTAGTTTACTTATGTTCTGGACAAGTGTTGCTTCTACTAATGCTTGTTCAGTTGGGTAAATTTGACCTTGACGAGTTTTATACCTGTTCGCACCCTCTCTAACAGGACTCCATGGCAACGCACCGTTTTGTCTCATTCTTTCTCTAACAATTTGTCTTAGCTTTGTTTGATCTATGGAACCATTTCTTGAGGTGGATCTTGATGTTGGGGAGTTTCTCAGAGCACTGTTTTCATTCTCCCTTTCTGTTTCTTGTTCCCTTTCTCTTTCGTGTTCAACCTGGTTATTACCAGTCCATTTAGTTTGATGTGATATTTCAATTGTTCGGGTTTGTTGTGAAGGTTGGTTTGGTTGGGTTGGATCAGATGATTTGTACTTGCTTAAATCTAATTGGCTGATGATATTATGTGAGTTGGATTGAGTTTCACTATTTGGTCTATTAGGTATCCTTTCCTTCTGAATACCTTTCCCTTCATTCTCTTCAAATTCAGATCTAGAAGGACTTTGCCAATTATTTGGGTATCTTTGGTTTATCTGATTTTCATTGTTGGTTGAATAAATGTTTCTTTTATTTTCAACTTGTCCCATTCGTTGACCTCTTTGTTGATTTAAATACCTTTGATAATCATCCATCTCTTGTTGTTGTCTAGGGTTATATTGAGTGTTGCCGTATTGATACTCAGATGTTTGTGGAATGTGTTTGGACTCCGTATGTTGATATCTATGTTGCTGATTTAATTCTGTGGGTTGATATCTATGTTGCTGATTAACACTGTCTTGTATTTCAGACATTTGTGGTAGTTGTCTTGGATCCCATGCAGCTGATGCCACTTTAGAATTAGATTGACTTTGTGTGCTATCTTTGGGTACATTTTGCTGATAATAAGTTTGACCATTCTGTTGCATGTTATAATTAACATTGTTTTGATATTGTTCATTGTCTGTACCTTTGTAAGTTTGTGGTACATTGTGATTACTTGGTCTTTGTTCATATTGTATCTGTTGCTGTTGTTGTTGACCAAGGTCATTTGATCTGTATCTTTGTTGTATATCTTCCCCATAGCTATAAGTTGGAGGTAAATGTTTGACATTCCACACTGCTGAAGGATCTTCAGTTGGTGAGACAGGACGAGGTGGCAGAGTTGTGGCTTCAGTAACTCTGTTTTCTCTGCCTCTTTTTCGATACCATCTGTTTCTTAAATTTCCAGTTACTACATGTGTTGTTTTTGTTTGAGCTCCATGTGTAGATTGGAGATATGGATGAGGTTGAACGTTCTGATTGACATTAGGTAAGGGCTTTTCAGTTGTCAATCCAATTAAATCTTTCTTTTGCTCATTTGTCATGTGATTTGTGATAAGTTTGTTTGAAACATCACCAAAACTTGAAGGTCGTAATGGCATTATTTTGTCTTTCTTTACAGAATTTTCTTCAAAATTGCTACGTAATGGACCATTTCCTTGCTGATAAGGTCCCCTGTTTGGACCCCTGAAGTTATCTGTAGTGTTTGGGTTTGTCCATATTCGGACACTGCCTGGGCCTCCTGTATCTTTCCTTTGCAGTGGTCCATTGTATTGTGAACCCTGTATTCCATTTGGATTTGTCATTGGTGCTCCCATTTGCCCTGTCATGCCCGGATGACCTGCCATTTGCTGTGCAAGGCCTGGATTAGTTGCCATCATGTGTTTCATCGCTCGTTGTTTTTGTTGCATTTCCCAAAGGTCATCCAAGCCATCAGGAAGGTCAGGATCCATCATTGGCATTCCCATGGGATTTCCTCCTGGAACCATCCCCATCATTCTAGAATCCATGGGATGTCCACCTGGAACCATCCCAGGACCCATTTCCATTCCACCATTATTCAAATGAGTTGGAAGCATTTGCTGCTGGGAAAACTGGTTCCTTGTTGAAGGATAGTAGTGCTGAGACCTACTAGCTGGTCCTCCATGTTGTTGCTGTTGACTAGGGTTCCTTCCAGACTGGTCCACATATTGATTTAGTGTTGGAGCCATGCCAGGTTGACTTTGACGGCTCCAGGTACCAGAGTTTGGATCAAATTGTTGTTGTTGTCTGCCATTGTTTTGGTTCCCATGAACTGGTTGACCTTGCTGAGAATTCCATTTGTTTGGTTGGTAATTGTTTGGGACTTGTTTACCCCCTGGTTGAACATGTTGAGGATTACTGTTGCTTGGCTGGAATTTGTTTTGGACTTGTCTGCCTCCTTGCTGTCCTGGTTGACCATTCTGAGAATTCCATGCTCCCCTGCCTTGGTACATTGTCATTGGAGCATTTTTTCGTGCATCTGGTTGGTGTGCCTCTGATAAGTAGACGTCTGTGTAGTTTGTACGTGTACCTGAAACATCAGAAGAAAAACAAGATTGTTATCATACTTAAAAAAAAGTGTCTTAACATCTGGAATTAAAGTATATTCCTTACTTTAATTTCAGAGGTTAATTAAATCCTTTATGTAACTTTTTATTTAGTTATGGAATAGTCATGAAATTCTGCTTAAAACAAGTTGAAGAAGGGTTTTTATGTAATAAAACAGCAGTTAATGTTGCTCAGTCCCCAGTTATCTATATTGGTGTTTTGTATTCAGTTGTTTGTCAGTTTACTATCAACTTTTCAAGTTTGAAAATCCCTTTGGTATATAAGTGATAGATAAATTATAAGTTTTAAGCAACAATTTTACATTTATCTTTTTCTGACTGTGAATAAATGAACAAAATTGAATATGAATCTTAGGCCACGGTTTTTTAATTTGTTGGTTTATGGATTTTTCCCATAAAAAGGTTGGGTCGGTCGGTCGGAAAAAAAAAGAAAAAAAAATATCTTTCAAAACAGAAAAATATGCAAAATATATATATATTTCACCTCACTAACAAAATGATTGTCTTATATGTTGTTTTGTCATCATTTCTTTACATTTAGTTCGAAGAAATATTATTGAAAAGTGATCATGAACATCGCATGACATCGTTTAATAACTTCCTGTAAAAAGGGGGGTTGCACGGACAAAGACGAAATTAAATCGTCATTTCACAAACAAGAAAAGCAGATTCGCGTAGCTCTCAATCAATTCCAGAAAACTTGGTAAATAATGATCTTCAATCAAAAAAATGATAAAGAAAAAAAATGTAAAAACGTCGTACAAAAATAAGTTTCAACACACGTGTCGAAAAACGTAATAGACTCGTCCACTGGAAAAAAGACAATATCGGGTTAATCAGTTGTCATGCAATCCGTTTTTTTTCCCAATGATTGATATTTTTTAATATCTATGAAACAAGAAAATTTCAAATGATTTGTTAATATTCCACCTGTCCACATTTGGTCAAGTCTATTTCTCTAAGATGATGCATCTTACGGACTGATGACAAATAAGGGAAACGAAGTTATTTTGTAATTGGTTTTAAACACAGGTTTCGTTCCGCAAAATTATTTGCGCAAAAGACATTTCAAGGTCAGTTATTATTGATTTGTCTATTTTTAGAAATGTAAATTGAAAGTTTTATTTTTCACCACAGAAAGTGTTATCAACTTTGTTGACGATTAATGCATTTCATTTCATAAAAAAAGAAAATTTTAATTATTTTTCAGGGATAATGCATTGATAAGGGTCGGCAGGAATAAAAAAGCATGAAAAGTCAATTTTATTTTTATTCTGAAAATCGGCAAAATCGGGTCGGCGGATCCGTAAACCAACAAATAAAAAAACCGTGGCCTTAATAAATTTAAAGATATAAGATTATTTATTTGTTCTTTCAAATCTTGAGGAGTAAACCGAGGACTTCAAAAGTAAATTTACAGACAGAAAAGAGAAGTTTGTTTTATGAGTTACATGCATTAACTATTTATTACTCTTCTAGTTAGAACATGTAAAGAGTTATTGCTCTTTGCAAGTAAAGCGATTAAACCCATGGTGCACAAGGAAATCAGCATTTATTCATTTATCAATTAGAACAATTTAAACTCAATATACAAATATAATAAGAATGTGTGTCCATAAAACATTACATGCACCACTCCCTCTATATTGCCATCTAGGCAAAGGGCAATGTACAGTTTTGGGCCAAATTGATCTTAAATTGACGGATCAATAATTGTAATCTAATTGTTTTTGGTATTTGAGAACTTAAAGTTGAATCATTATACAATGTACTTTAGCCAAATATTAAGTTTAAGTTTAAAATATCAGCCATTAGGTAAAAATGTCAAAAATAGGGGTACAGGAATTGATTTAAAGATAATGCAGTAAGTGATGTTATCATATGTGATATCACATTATTGATGTCAAAAAAAATTAAAAACAAAGTCAAGATTTTAAAGAAGGAAACAAAAAGTATGTCAAGCTATATTGTAAAGGAAAAAGAAAAATGTTATGACTCTCTCTGTAAGATAAGAAAATATTGACTTACTTTGTGGAAGATGTGTATCATTTCTTCTTTGTATGTTGTTATTAGTCCACTGGATATTGGGAGGATTTCTGCCATCACTATTTCTTGGGAATTCATAATTTTGGTATTGTCTATTGTACGCACTGGAATTAGTAACTTGTCCATTCACATTAAATGTCAAAATAGTAAATATCACAAAACTTAGAAGGCAAATCATCTTCCTTTTCAGAAATATAAGTTCATTTAAAATTCATTCAACTGGAATTGAAGCACATGTTATTTAGTTTCTGTCTCTCATACATTTGTCCTTCTAACCTTAATAAAAGACATTATAGTAATGAAAGAAAAAACTATTTGAACAATAATTGATGATCATGTGCTATAATGTTCTGCATAATTACAGATTTGGACAGGTACATGTTATTTTCTATTGTTACCTGGTGTTCAGGTGTATATGTAATGTTTTAAAGTGATATATTGTGAACTTTGATGTTCATCATCATAAATTAACTTATTGACATGAGATGTTAGTTTTATGGCTTTTTTTGAGAATTAAGAGTTATTAATTATTTTAATTGTTTGTTACCTGTATAGGTAGATATTTTACAGGAAAATAAGAAATATTATGATATAAGACTTTTTGAATAAGATAAAAAGGGAAATATTATAACATTTGAACATATGAATAAGACAAATGTTTATTGCAAAAGGAAAAATAATGTTTAAAAATTAATACACATGTATAGAAATTATATGAAAAATATGGAAATAAGACATTATTTGAAATAAAAAAGGAAATTAAATATAATAAAACTATCGGAAAAAAATGAAAATTAAAACCATTTATCTTTTTATTCCAAATATTATGTCTATTCAAATCTTCAACTTCGTACTTTATTTATACAGAGTTCGCGAAATCTTTTTTCCCTGGTGGTCCTTGAAGAAAATCTACTGGTCCTCACTATTAATTCTATTGATAAATAACTTAAATTGTCTCAGTCCTATGCAAAAATTTGGTGATAAAATCCTGAGGACTACCACTTTTCGCGAACTCTGTAATATTTGGCTGTCTGAACTTTTTTCTTTTTTGGATTTGAGCGTCTGACTGATGAGTCTTTTGTAGACGAAACATGTGTCTGGCGTAAATACAAAAAATCAACAATCCCGCATCATGCTTAGACCCCAATGAGACCCATTCTCTATTTTCTAATGCTCTCCAATATCCACCTAAAAGTAAAATCGGAATGATAAACTAAAATTGACACAATTCATATCTTTCTTGTATTTAGAAAAAAATAGGTACAGTTCTCTAGTAGTGGCCCCACATAAACTACCAAATATGTTTGTTTTTTTGTTAATTTTTATGTGACAAGGAAAATAAAGATCACAAACATTTTTGTACTTTTTGTAATAAAAACAAATAATTCTATTGTTACAAAATTAATTTGACAGGTTTCATTGTTTAACCACATAGTAATAATTATTTGATTATTTATAAAACAAAGGAATATATTAATAATGACTGCATTTTTATGACAAACTGATTGAAAACTACAGTTTTTGTATTGTACAAGAAATCAGTCATAATTCTATGAGAAGATGATTAAATACAAGATGTTTATAGAAAGATATTTAAAAGAAAAAAGTGACTAAAAAACTGTTATGATCTTGGAAGACAATGATTCTTATGGTTGTATTTATTGTCTTCTGATGTTTTTGAAAACAATTTTAAAATTTTGACTTTTTCAGTTGTTTTTGTCTTTGTCTTTTTGTTCCAACCCCTCTCGAGTCCTCATCTTTTGAGTGGTCCAAGTGTCTTTTTGTTCCAACCCCTCTTGAGTCCTCATCTTTCGAGTGGTCAGTGTCTTTTTGTTCCAACCCCTCTAAAGTCCTCATCTTTCGAGTGGTCCAAGTGTCTTTTTGTTCCAACCCCTCTTAAGTCCTCATCTTTCGAGTGGTCCAAGTGTCTTTCTGTTCCAACCCCTCTAAAGTCCTCATCTTTCGAGTGGTCAAAGTGTCTTTTTGTTCCAACCCCTCTAAAGTCCTCATCTTTCGAGTGGTCCAAGTGTCTTTTTGTTCCAACCCCTCTAAAGTCCTCATCTTTCGAGTGGTCAAAGTGTCTTTTTGTTCCAACCCCTCTAAAGTCCTCATCTTTCGAGTGGTCCAAGTGTCTTTTTGTTCCAACCCCTCTAATGTCCTCATCTTTCGAGTGGTCCTAGTGTCTTTTTGTTCCAACCCCTCTAAAGTCCTCATCTTTCCAGTGGTCAAAGTGTCTTTTTGTTCCAACCCCTCTAGAGTCCTCATCTTTCGAGTGGTCAAAGTGTCTTTTTGTTCCAACCCCTCTAAAGTCCTCATCTTTCGAGTGGTCAAAGTGTCTTTTTGTTCCAACCCCTCTAGAGTCCTCATCTTTCGAGTGGTCTAAGTGTCTTTTTGTTCCAACCCCTCTAGAGTCCTCATCTTTGGAGTGGTCTAAGTGTCTTTTTGTTCCAACCCCTCTAGAGTCCTCATCTTTCGAGTGGTCAAAGTGTCTTTTTGTTCCAACCCCTCTAAAGTCCTCATCTTTCGAGTGGTCAAAATGTCTTTTTGTTCCAACCCCTCTAGAGTCCTCATCTTTCGAGTGGTCTAAGTGTCTTTTTGTTCCAACCCCTCTAGAGTCCTCATCTTTGGAGTGGTCAAAATGTCTTTTTGTTCCAACCCCTCTAGAGTCCTCATCTTTCGAGTGGTCTAAGTGTCTTTTTGTTCCAACCCCTCTAGAGTCCTCATCTTTGGAGTGGTCTTAGTGTCTTTTTGTTCCAACCCCTCTCGAGTCCTCATCTTTGGAGTGGTCTTAGTGTCTTTTTGTTCCAACCCCTCTAGAGTCCTCATCTTTGGAGTGGTCAAAGTGTCTTTTTGTTCCAACCCCTCTAGAGTCCTCATCTTTCGAGTGGTCTAGGTAGTCAAACTACTGTTTCACTAGTCTGTCAACACTGAGTTCAAAACCTGCACATGGCTGGTGATCCGATTCTTTGATTAATTGATTATGATTGTCAGTTTTCCTGACAAAGGTCGGTGGTTTTTTGTGGACACTGCAGATTCCTCCATTAATAAAAACTGACCCCCACAAAATAGCACAATAGTGCTTAAAATGGCATTAAACAAGAAACAATCAAACCCTTAACCAGTGACCCCTCAAACTGACCCTGGATGTTGGACTATTAAGCATCATTCTGTTATTCTTTATAAAAAAAATGTAGCAATGTACCACAAAAAACAGAGAATATGTTTACTACATTTAAACATAATTTTAATTGGTTTATGTTATATTTTCAGGTTAGTGGGGAGAAAGCCAGCAAGATTAGTTTGGTAGATTTAGCTGGTAGTGAACGTGCTCAGAAAACTGGTGCTGTGGGGGACCGTCTCAAAGAGGGAAGCAACATTAACAAGTAAATATCTATAATTAAAAACTTATCAATAAGTGAAGGATGACATTCATTAAGTGTAAAACCAGACAAATCATGTTGTGTGCCATAAATATAAAAAAAAGGAAGATGTGGTATGATTGCCAATGAGACAACTTTCCACAAGAGACCAAATGACACAGAAACAATAAAAGAAATAGAACATTTATTTAATGGAATATGTAGACATCTCTCTCACAAGCAAGCACAACATGGGAACACATTCTACGGCATCCACACAGCACGAGTAACAAACCCTTCATTAAATATATGACAGAAGATGTGACAAGATTGCCAATGAGACAACTCTCCACAAGAGACCAAATGACACAGAAACAGTAAAACATAGAACACTGATACAATGGAATATGTAGACAACTCTCTCAAAAGCATTTTTGTCGAGCCTGCAACTTTTGTTGCAGAAAGCTCGACATAGGGATATTGATCCGGCCGTGGCTACAGCGGGGGCATTAGCTAACTTCTTAAAAAAAATTTATATTTCAGAAGGTGAAAGACCCGGATGCTTCACACTTTGTATATAGATGCCTCATGTTACGAAGTTTCCGTCAGTCACATGTCCAATGTCCTTGACCTCATTTTCATGGTTCAGTGACCACTTGAAAAAAAAGTTCAGATTTTTTGTAATGTTGAATTCTCTCTTATTATAAGTAATAGGACAATTATATTTGGTATGTGCGTACCTTGCAAGATCCTCATGTCTGTCAGACAGTTTTCACTTGACCTCAACCTCATTTCATGGATCAGTGAACAAGTTTAAGTTTGGTGGTCAAGTCCATATCTCAGATACTGTAAGCAATAGGGCTAGTATATTCGGTGTATGTCAGGACTGTAAGGTGTACATGTCTAACTGGCAGGTGTCATCTGACCTTGACCTCATTTTCATGGTTCAGTGGTTATAGTTGTTTTGGTCTGTTTTTCTCATACTTTATGCATTAGGTCTACTATATTTGTTATATGGAATGATTGTAAGGTGTACATGTCTAGTTAGCAGATGTCATCTGACCTTGACCTCATTTTTATGGTTCAGTGGTCAAACTTAAGTTTTTGAGTTTTTGTCTTTTTATCTAATACTATATGCCATAGGTCAACTATATTTGGTTTATGGAAATATTTTATGATCTATATGTCAGTTGCGCAGGTTTTATTTGAGAGTGACCTCATTTTCAAGGTTCATTGCACAGTGTTAAGTTTTTTGTGTTTTGGTCTATTTTTCTTCAACTATAAGTAATAGTTCAACTATATTTGTTGTATGGAAGCATTGTTAGCTGGACATGTCCGCCTGGCATGGTTCATCTGACCTTGACCTCATTTTCATGGTTCATTGGTCTTTGTTTAGTTATCTTGGTTAATGTTAAGTTTATGTGACAGTTGTAATAAAGCTTTATACTTAGGACTACGTATCAACATAATATCAATGATTAGTAAAGAAGGCGAGACACAGCGTGTGCACTCTTGTCTTACATAAGTCTACATTGTTTATAAAGTATTTATACATTTAAAATTGGAAAAAGCTGGATTTCTTTGGCATGAAAAATAAAACTTGCAAGAAGCTAATTTTCTATTGTAATTAGCTAATACTATATTTTTGTAGCATATGAAAATAGGATGTCACTTGTCTGGCCTGAAATGAGGAAGTAAAATATCACCTATATTGTATAAGAATGTTGTATTTTGTAGATCTTTAACAACTCTAGGACTAGTAATATCAGCTCTAGCTGACCAGTCAGCAGGGAAGAAGAAAGATAAGTTTGTACCATACAGAGATTCTGTTCTAACATGGCTTCTCAAAGTAAGTTATACAACCATCTTTTGTCACCATCTTTTCATTAAATCATAAAAAATGTGAAACAGTTGAGATTAATAGGCCTTTAAGATGGACTGACCAAAAACCTATAGTAATCATGTTGTGTATGTTCATCTGTCCATTCTTGATTTCTGCTGTTTATCTGTCAAACCCTCTTGTAGTTTGATCATAAAACTTTATCGAATAATTTGCTCCTACTAGAAGGTGTGTTGTTAATAAAAAAATGACTATTTACACATGCAAGGAAAAAAAACTTTATTTAAGGTATAGGTTAAGCAGATAAACAAATAAACAACTCCAATTTAGCTTCTGCAGTATAGTTATCAAGTCAATAAAATCTAACACAAAATGACCCAACAATAAATAAGAAAAAACACAAAAAAATAGCAAAACATTGTAAGTGACAAAAGGTATGATCATCTTAATTTTATTACAAAAAAACCCAACAAAATTATAGTCTGTCAGAGATACTGATTAATTTCAAAAGTTACCTCATGTAAAAATTGTAATTTCAAAAGTCAAAGTCTGTGTGAAGAAAATGATGACTGGTGCTGGAAATTCAATAGTAGAGGTGCACCACTCTTACAAAGCCTGTGGTGAAACCTGATATTCAACATCTAATGTATTGATAATATATATGTATGCTTGTTACAAGACTATTTTACCCTATTTAAAGGGAGATAACTTTGATTTGTAAAATAAAACTTTGTTTTTCAGGATAATTTAGGTGGTAACAGTAAGACTGTGATGGTAGCAACACTAAGTCCTTCTGCTGATAATTACGAGGAAACTTTATCTACACTTCGTTACGCTGACAGAGCCAAGCGAATCGTAAATCATGCTGTAATCAATGAAGATCCAAACGCTAAAATTATACACGATTTGAGATCAGAACTAGAAAATCTGAAATGTCAATTAAATGAGGCACAGGTTTGTATAACTTATTAGCTATTGTGTTTGGGCGAGAGCTGTCTATATTAAAGCTGTTTGATTTGCACAAGTTTTATTGCTATAAAACACTAGTTCAAAACATTGGTCCTTAATTAATTCAAGAGCTTAGTGAAGACATTACCAGTTTACTCAGATTGTGAACTTTCTGTTTAGAGGTTTAATTTCTGTACTATAAATGTAAAGAGGAAAAAAAAAATCAAACAATGAAATTAACTGGATAAAAACGTTTGATGGGTGATCTAATGAGTGAAATTATATCAACTTTGACACACTCCAAAACCTGTGATTAGTATAGATGGTACTCTCATTTGACTGGGAATTACACATCTTATTGTTTTACAAACTTTTGACAATGTTTATAAATTATTTTTGCATAATAGATATAAGAAGATGTGGTGTGAGTGTCAATGAGACAACTCTCCATCCAAGTCACAATTTGTACAAGTAAACCTTTATAGATCAAAAGACAGTCTTCAACACAGAGCCTTGGCTCACACTAAACAGCAAGATATTTGGGGCACCAAAATAACTATTGTAAAACAATAAGTCCACATTTCTTTACAAATATATTTTATATTACAGAGTATGAAAGCACCTAACTTAAAAGAAAGGCTGGAAGAATCAGAGAAGATCATGAAAGAAATGACCAAAACATGGGAAGAAAAATTAAAAGAAACAGAAAAAATACACAAGGTTAGTTGCTCAAAATAGTTATTGTGATATTTTGTTATAACTTGTATGACTTTTTGTAATAAAAAACCCTATACTGAAAAATATAATATGCAGACTTTTGTTTTGAATTTCATTGGCTATCATTGTGAGTCCAAACTTTCAATCTACGCCCCATCTGAAGTTATCATGGAGCACAATAAGTATAGCAGTACCTATTAATAAGTTTATCTGTTGCCATGGTAAGTGGTCATGTGATATCATCATCCTAAATGTTAATGTCACTAAATCAGGAAACAGTCGTCAGTGACATATTTCTATAACACAAGTAAATGTAAAAAATGATCAGATTATTTGAAATTAAATTCAGATGTATGTATTCTCTCAGGTTTGAGAACACACAGACATGAACAAAATTGATCTATTTTGGGCGGTAAGAGGGAAAGTATGATTTCAGTTACAGCTTTTTTCTGGTCATTTGAACTATTATAAAGAAATATATGCAATGCTTGTTTCTTTCTCGACACTTCCTTGGTACCTCAAACATGTTGCTGAATCATCGTCTTCTATGGATGAGAAAAATCAAATGCTTGACACTTTTAAAGTTCTTATACCTTAATTGCCAGATATGAAGCCTTGGCTACTTTCATTTTACAAAATTCAGTTGCTTTCTAGATATTTCACAAGTTTGCAAGCCACAAATGCACCAGTGGAGCCTTGGCTTGGACTTTACAAAAATGTGAACCCTTGGATTTCTTCTATTGTGTATACTACAAAACAAGGACTTTGAGAGCACTATTAAAAATATCAAATGGCATTGTCATTTACTGTACAGTACCTATGTTGAAAATAGGGAGTAAAAAAATGCAATGGCTGAATTCCTACTTTAATTTATTGCATGGCAATGTAACTGGTCATGCATGGCAAAGTTACTCAAGTTCATGGTAAATGTGAATTGTTGTTAATTTAAAAATTTGTGGACTGTTAGACTTAAACTTATGTTAAAGAACCAAAATCCTCCACAATACTTATAGAAATTTTATGATTTATTGTAATTATACCCCTGTTCAAAACAAACTATAAATAATGTTGTATCCCTGCCTGTTTGTGCAAATGTCTGTCTGTACCATGAAATTTCTGTCACATTTTTCGCACTAAATTTTTTGTGACTTCATGTTTATTGGCCTTTTAGAACTTGCTATATATTTTTTTCCTGTAGTCTTTAATGAAGATGCTGTATATTTTTTTACTCAGGAGAGACATGATGCTTTAGAACAGATGGGTGTATCGGTAGAGAAATCTGGTATCAAGGTAGAAACTGGAAAATATTTCCTGGTCAATCTGAATGCTGACCCCTCGCTGAACGAATTACTGGTGTATTATCTTAAGGTAAGCAGTATTCCTGGTCAATCTGAATGCTGACCCCTCGCTCAATGAATTACTGGTGTACTATCTTAAGGTAAGCAGTAATGTTGTCAGACTAGAAAACATAATGGAGCTGGCATGTCAGTTAACTGCTAGTAGTCTGTTGTTATTTATGTATTATTGTCATTTTGTTTATTTTCCTTGGTTACATCTTCTGACATCAGACTCGGACTTCTCTTGAACTGAATTTTAATGTGCGTATTGTTATGCGTTTATTTTTCTACATTGGTTAGAGGTATAGGGGGAGGGTTGAGATCTCACAAACATGTTTAACCCCGCCGCATTTTTGCGCCTGTCCCAAGTCAGGAGCCTCTGGCCTTTGTTAGTCTTGTATTATTTTTATATTAGTTTCTTGTGTACAATTTGGAAATTAGTATGGCGTTCATTATCACTGAACTAGTATATATTTGTTTAGGGGCCAGCTGAAGGACGCCTCCGGGTGCGGGAATTTCTCGCTACATTGAAGACCTGTTGGTGACCTTCTGCTGTTGTTTTTTATTTGGTCGGGTTGTTGTCTCTTTGACACATTCCCCATTTCCATTCTCAATTTTATAATGTGTCATCACTGGATCAACCAAATATTTGTTGCAAATGCTTAACTTTGTAGGAGCATAATTTTGGTTTGAAAAATTTGTGATATTCCAGAAACACAGATGCAGACATGGGGAGCAAACTATTACTGATACAATCGATCTATTTTTACAAATACAATATATTTAAAATCTTTTTCAAATTTATTTGTGGAAACCATAAATTGTTTTTGCTTGAAATGATAAACCAGAACACTTATATTATCTAGAGGTTTTAGTTTAAATATATATTTACAAATATAAATATATCAAACTCCTTAAACCCCTTCTCTCCTTCTCTCAATCATCCTTAATGTTTATCCTATGAATTTACCACCTTCTTTGTATCAAACACTCATGCCATTAGGAATACTATTTGCTATGTGTGATGCATTAGTTTTACACAGAATACTGACACTTTAAATGTTTCTTCCACTTTATACTGTGATGCACAATATAAACATTAATTATTCCATAATTGTGTAAAGTGCATTTTCTGAGTTTTCCCATGATGGAAAAAGTGGGTGGAAAAAAGATATATAAAGAGAAAGCATTGATTTACAAATTTGAAATGGGAGGCTGATTTATCCTACAAAAGTTAATATCTGATATATAAGAATACATTAAAACTACTTTGGTTGTTGAACTTCCAGAAATGTACTGCATCACAAGAGGTGACAACTAAAATAATGCAGATTATCTCCCCTCATTGAAAGATGATTATCTCCCCTTTGACTGTTAAGAAATATTGAACTAGTGATAAATTATATCCCAGGAGAATAAAATCTAATATAGTATGTGAATTATGTCACAAAATAAGCGTGATTATGATGAAATACAGTAATTTCTTATAAATATTTATGGAATCCTGTAGTGAAAAGATTTTTTATTTACAATCAAATTATATTTGGTTGGTGATAAAATAAATTGTGCAACTTTGTCATCGAAGATCAGTTTTCTACGAAAAAATCAATACACAATTTATTTTAAATCATATTTTTTTTTTAATTTCAATTTTTATTTTGGATAAAATGTTTTCAGGTTTACTTGAATGAATAAATAAAATATATATTTTTTGTAAGAAAGTGCAGTTTTGATGTAAAAGCCCATTTTCTGTCACACTTTAAAAGTTGAATTGGGAATTCTGAATTATGATAATTTAAAAAAAAAAAAAATTACTTATGTCAGTCATATTTTTATTGGTTTTAAGATTTAAACATAAACATTTGGGGTTAATTTTAGGCAATCTAAAACAAACTGATATTAGAAAAAAATTATTTCAATCTAGAACAGTAAAAGATTTTAATTTTATGATAGAAGCAGCATTACAAATAAAATTCATTTGTCTGCAATTTTGATCTTTGCATTGGATACTGAATGAAATGTATTAATTATGCTGTATATTTAAAAAAAAAAAAAAAAAAAAGAATTTATCAGAATGTGTTCTTTTCTTCTTCTTACAGATCAATATACAAGATTTCTTTACACATTTGTTGCATATTCAACATACTGTCATCGAAACTTATTTAGAATTTTAACTTTTTTTTTACATTTGAATATCTTTTAATCTTGTATAATAATTGATTATTGATTTAAATTCTGATGGAAATAAAGAAGGAATAAGCAAATTTTATGTGTCGGATAGGTGATGAAAACCAAGACATCCTATTAGTCTCTTCATGTCCATTTTTATAATTATTTGATGACCATCTATGTGTTGGAAACATTTTTATTGATTAGCAAATAAATTTGTCTGTGGTCTGTATCAATAAAGTTTATATATAGAAGAGATAGGATTCAATACTTTAATTATACTGAGTAAAAGGGGGGGGGGTCAAGGGGAATATGAAAACCACTTTAAAGAGTAGGTCACAATGACCTATATTTAAGATTTATTCCAGCATCTTAGATAATTGAAATAAGGTTTAGTAGTCTTTAACGTCTTGTAAACTAATTGACAGAATTTCAGCAAACTTGTGCTGATTCTTCCCTGCGACATGAAGTTGTGTGTGTTTTAGGGGACTGAGTTTATAATATCTAAACTTGGAATTTGCCATTTTGTTTTGTAGTATTAGTAGATTGTAGGCAACACAAACTATTCCTTCTTTTAATGCAGATATTATGCAAAGTTTGAGAACCTCTGTTTGTTTGTCATAGAATTGATATAATTTATTGAAATTGAATGTGTATTACATATGATTGCAAGGAATTAATTTTTAGAATTAATGGATAGAAGTCTAGATTCTCCATACAAATTGAATATGAGTCTTAATAAAAGTTAGGAAAGCTGTAATTTGTAAACTTTATGCAAATATTCGAACTAAAATCTAATTCATATTCTTTTCCCAACTATAGTATTAAGCGCATCAATGGTGTTCTTACATTTCTCCACTCAATACTGTTTAATATTTAGACTTTAATTGTTAAAATTTGATAAATTAGAGTTGAATTTTGACCAAAAAGAAATTAGATCAAACATGTACTGATCTTTTTAAAAAGAAACTCATCCATTAAGGGAAAGTATACATAGACTAAGAATAAGAGAAGTTGTATTGGTTTTCTAATGATAAATGATAGTTTGACCCGTTAGTGTTAGATATTATTTGATTTTTGACGAACATTAATCATAATTGTGTCTGATCTCTAGCTGGGAGGTGTTACTTGGTACATCAAAACAACACATTTATGTGATTTTCTCTATTCAGTTTACAAGGTCCCAAAGGGAATTTTTAATGCTTGTAATTTTTCATGAAATTGTTGGTGGTTTAAGGGTTAATTTTCTGCATCTTATTGAATTTTTCATTAGAAAGATATTATATGATATTTTTTAAATACATAAATTTCAAGGGAAAATTTCATAGGAAATAATAAAGTTAAAATTCTGCATTTTATTGCAAACAACAGTAGACAATTTTGCTCACATTTCTTCACATTTAATGCACAGTTTTCAGATAAAGCTTAAAAATGAAATTAGTAAGTGTATACATTTTTCACATGGAAATACACGTTTGACAGGATTTTTAAAAATTTTTGTCGAGCCTGCAACTTTTGTTGCAGAAAGCTCGACATAGGGATAGTGATCCAGCGGCAGCGGTGTTAGCTAACTTCTTAAAAGATTTATATTTTAGAAGGTGGAAGACCTGGATGCTTCATACTTTGTATATAGATGCCTCATGTTACGAACTTTCTTTCAGTCACATGTCCAATGTCCTTGACCTCATGGTTCAGTGGTTAAAGTTAAGTTTTTGTGTTTTGGTCTGTTTTTCTTATACTATATACAATTGGTCTACTATATTTGGTGTATGGAATGATTGTAAGGTGTACATGTCTAGCTGACAGTATGGAAACATTTTATGATCTATATGTCAGTTGCACAGGTTTTATTTGACCTTGACCTCATTTTCACAGTTCATTGTTAAGCATTTGTGTTTTGATCTGTTTTTCTTAATTTATAAGCAATAGGTCAACTATATTTGTTGTATGGAAGAATTGTTGTCTGTACGTGTCTGCCTGGCATGGTTCATCTGACCTTGACCTCATTTTCATGGTTCACTGATCAATGTTAAGTTTTCTTGGTTAATGTTGAGTTTATGTGAGCGTTGTAATAAAGCGTTATATTTAGGACTATCAACATAATATCAATGATTAGTAAAGAAGGATGTGTGCACTCTTGTTTTCATGGAAATTAAAAAAAGAAAACTCACATAAGATAAAACTGACATAGATAATTATATTTGAATTTCATGATATTTCAATGTTAAATATCAATGTGAGTAAATAACTTTTTGCAAATACATGTACCGTAATTAAATTCAGTGGACATGTTATTACTATAGCACATGTATTAGAGGCCTTTGTAATCCTATCTAGTCCTGTTCTTTAAATGCTGGGATTTTGTGCCTACAGTATTTTACCAACTTTTAAAATAAACAACTAGCTCCTATTTTAAAGACCAACCCACCAATTAAGAAGCTTCAAAGCCAACCATATTAAAAATTTGTTTGAAAATGATGACTTCTAATTATTAATTATACTTCTTGGCATACTCAACACATAGAAAACTTACTAAATATTTGAAGAATTGGTCAATGAAAGACAAATGAAAAAGAATGATGATTCACTGGTTAATAGATAAACAATATAATGATCAAAATTATCAGTAATTACTACAGGGATCTTTTTCATTAGCTATATACTATAGGGTTATTGCATGAATATTGGGAAATATTGTCCCAAGTAGAATTTTATATTGCATGAGCTTGCAAGTGCAATATATGTTCTTCGAGGGACAATATTCATGCAATAACCCTTTTATTGTATAGTAATATAAGATTTGAAAGTAAAAATTGGTTTATACTAAAATTTTGTTGTTGATGACGTAATAAATTTTGATGATTTATTGCACTAGTGCAATATTAGAATTTATTGCACGCTAACTTTTGGTTACTTTCTGTGGGAAATATTATATTGCTATGTAATAATACCATTTATTGCATTGACCGAATTTAACCCAACAGGATTGCTGAAAAAAAGACATACAAAAAAAAATCAATTTAATTTATTGAAAGTAAATAAACAACTCTTGTTTTGTTGACATTGTGATATTAAAGACATGATTTGAATAAAAAGCATTATAATTCTGTGATAGGTAAACAAAGATCCCCGTCAACACTTAATGTTGCTATTTTGTAGAAAATGACATCTTTATAGAAATCCAATTTACACAGTTTTTCTGATCGCTCCACGGTCACAAGTTATATAGTATTGATTGACAGCTAACAAATTTGTCTCTTAATTGAGTGAAAGGATAAAGAAAGTTCAATTGCTTTCAACAACAAGCAGCTATGATATATTTTCTGTGAGTTACCAAATCTATAAAGTGAAAGTAACTGAGAGATTTCATAAAAAAAATTAGCAAGAACATTGCCAAAATGTAAAAGAATAATAAAAAGAAAGGTGCCTATTTATGTTCTTTGCATATTTTGGGATGCTATTTTTTACTCCCACCTTGTTAAGTTTATAATTTCAAATATGCTTTAAAGAAGTTTTTCAGAGAGCAAAGGGTGGTTTAAGTAGTTAATATTGTAACCACTAGCCGATCAACACTGAGTTGTGAGTTTGAACCCTGCTGGTGTGGGTGCACTCAACTCCAATCTTAATTGACTAGGATCATCAGTTTTCCTATTGAAGGTCTGTGGTTTTCTCCAGGCACTACGGCTTCCTCCACCAATAAAAGCTGGCCGCCATGAAGTAGCCTAAATGTGGTGCTTAAATTAGTGTAGCTAAAAACGTCAATTTAATTGATTGATTAATGTTTTTTTAAGATCTAGCAGCAAATATTTCAGGCATAATTGAAACAAAAGTTTTGTTTGATAATCTTAAAATATTTCAATACTCTTGGTTTCAACCTTATTGAAATGGATATCAGTTAATTTTCTGTTCATCTGTACACAAGCCAATCTGTTTTAGTGAATGGTTTTCCGATATTTCCCCCAGTCATTCTCTTACAATGACTTGCCAATTAAAATGGCATGATTTATTCTATAATCAAAAATAAATGTCATTTTGTTTTATAAGATTGACATTTTCTCAGCTGTTATGAGAGTAGAAGAATGAGAAATAGACGTGATAAAAATCTTGCAAGTAACTTTTGTTTGCTTTCTAATAAAAAAAAGAATCATGTCCAATTTATTCTTGGAAATTTATCACTTTCCCTAATCAAACTTAATTCCCTAAAGAATAGGACAGAGTCACAAGTATTCTTATATGTGCTGTAGTGACAAATAAGAAACAAAGCTCCCCTGTGACATTGATGAATTGATATTGTTGAAATAGGATTAGTAAAAAAAAGTCTTACATGTTAGCAAAATTTGTTTGGAAGAAAAAACAGTATATTTTATAAGGATGAGATTTTATTTTCTAAAAATTTCCGAGTTCAAGTGAACATAAAAAAATTGACCTATTTATGCTCTTGATTGTTTCAGAACCTTTTTAAGCCCCAGCTGTAAGGTGAAGGGGACATTAAGTGTTACCCTTGTCCGTCCATACGCCCCAAAGTGGGTTTCCACATCTCTAACTTTAGTTTGCCTCATCCAAATGTCATGAAACACAATGTTTATTGCCTTAAATTTTAAGTTTAAGCTCGAATTTTGGTAGCATTACTTTTAAAGTTCATTAGTTATGTCCCTTTACAAGATTATATGGAATTATGGGCCGGGGCATCATCTATGTTCAATGGGTACATTCCTCATTTACTTAATTTATTTTGCTTTGTGGACCTTTTGTGGTATGACTGAGTGGACTTATTATATTAAACTGGCAGACTTTGATAAGTGCATCTAAATTTTACCACAAATTTTTATTTTACCTAAGAATCTATCCATTCCATTGTCCTCTATCCAAACTAATTTTGCTAAGTCCTTCAAAGAACAAATTTTTATAGCACTTAACATTCAACATGGACTTGCACCAAACCATTTACTAACTGTAACAATTGCTAGAAATGATTCTGAACCAAAATCTTGAACTTATTCATTTGGGAACTTACTGTGTGATAACAGTTCAAACATAAATCTACTTTAATTGAAGTTAAAAGACAATGTTTTGTATTCATGAATATTTCTCTTCAATTTCCTTATTCACGGTGTAGTACGTTGACGGTTGCTATTCGAAAAAAAAACGCGTCCACTGTTGCTATCCGAAACTTTTACGGTTGCTATCCGAAAAAACCCACGAGTAAACATGGTAAGTGTTTGAATTTCATCAATATTATGTATTAAAAAAACTTTGATCTTGTATGATATCGTCTTCACGGAATATAAGACATATTTGTCTAACGATTTCAGTTCAGTTTGATATTTTATATGAATTACTTTTCCAAATAATAAATAAAACAATCTAGATATTCAATTGGGAACGTAGGAGTGAACGAATTTATCGTCTAATTATTGCCATTATTGTCAAAAAACGGTAACATACTCATGATTTATACTTAGTTTAGTGCAAAAAACACATTTTCAACACATGAAATATACATTTTTCCTATTCAATTTACGTTTACACAAGTTTTTCAGTTTATAACCGGTGCCATATATAATGTGTTTGTATAGTAACCGTAACCCTAGCAAATCATGAAGAGTCCCGTATTATTGTCCCGTGACAAATAAAAAAACACTCTTTCGCTTAATACTTTTGAAAGCTCTTAGCAAACCAATAAATGCCCCTTTTGAAATCTTTATTTCATTCAAAACAATTAGTTTTTCGTTAAAAATGAATAAATCAGTGCAAACGATAACGGGTATTTGGCATGTGTGATCTAATTTATTCATCTCGCTTTCAAAGACGAGACCTATTTTCCTTGTTAGGGGTAGACAGTATTCGTTGATAATATCTATAGTATTCCGTAAGACCAGTTTTATTATATATATACACAAATTACCTGCGCCTGTTGACGTTTCTTTGGGCTGCTCCATCCTAAATTGCCATTTTATTTCGAATAGCAACCGTAAAAGTTTCGGATAGCAACAGCGGATGCGTTTTTTTTCGAATAGCAACCGTCAACGTACTACACCGTGTTATTGCTTTAGAGTCGAATGCATATATCTAAATCATGTTTTGGGAACAATTCAAAATATCAATTTACACTATTTTACCGTGCATACGATGCAGTTTACGCAATGTTAACCAATAAATTAAGTAAGTTACATATTAGTTTCACCTAGATTTTGTTATATAATCTTATTTCCTAAGAAAATACTTGCAAAGTGAAATTAAATCAAAGTTTTACTCTCTCATTCAGATAGAAACATGATATTTGCAAAGCAGTTACCAGCTCATAATTGAATTTGAATTGAATTCTTTAATGAAAAAAAAAATTGAGATATGTTCCTGCTATAAAAACACCATGTAAGAATACAGAAAATAAAATTACCATTTTAAGGAGTGTAGATTGCTAAGTATAATGGGACAAACATTGATTTTGTGGATATCTGATTATATCATTTGAAAGTTTTTGTCTATTTAAATCAATACATTTAATTCTTGAAAAATCATGCCTTATATTTTTAAGAATGAAAGATTTTGTAAAAAAAAAAAGAAAGATTTGTTTTGCCTATCTAAATCATTACATTAAGTCGTTACATAAGACAAAATAAGAAAATTTCCTGACAGTTGAAATGGAAGAAGATTTTGTTAGGATTAAAAGAAACATTTCATTTCTAGTGTTTTCCTGAGATATAAAACTCTGCTGTCTGATATTTTAAAAGGGTACATTATACATGAAGAATAAAAGAAAGATTTCAGTCCTGAAGGGTTACTGAGAAGACACACGGTTAAACAGTCATGGATTTGTAAAGAAGATTTCAGTATACTGTCTTACTAAGGAGACATTGTAGACTTCACTGTCTGATATTTTGTATGAGATTCAGGACATCACTACAGTATTATTGAAATATATATCCCTTTCTACAGAAGAATTCCATTAAGAATGTATTTTATGAGAAATTTTAGAACGAAACATTACTTTGGCATCTAACTTTTAAGTATTAGAAATCTCTGAGGAACTGTTTGCCTTACTTTATTCCATTGTTAACCCCTGTTTTATAATTGAATTTTTTTCAATGAACCATTTTCAATGAACCATTTTCAAAGTTTTTATTCAACTTAAAAAATAATTCATGGGGCTTGAATATATCGTGATTTTACCACGGGTTGGCCCTTTATGACAAATATTTTACCCTGAGCGATAGCGAGGGGTAAAATATCGGCATTATAAGGGACAACCTGTAATAAAATCGATTCAATATCGGACAAATACGGCAATACTGTTGGATGGAAGCGCTCTAGGTGGAGGCAAATATTTGCCGTTCCCATAAATAAACGCACTATTGAATTGGCGTGAAAAAACAGAATAAACTAAATTAGTTACATTGCTTAAACTATTTACAATAACGTATTTGGATAGTTTTGGATGAATTTAAATGATAATTGACTTATATACGTCTAAAATGTATATCAACAAAAGCTTGTATTTTCCCGTAAAATGCTTACATTCTGACGGCAACGTTCTATAGCTTCGGTTAACTCATTCACAAAATAGCATTTGACGAGGGAGTACGATCGGAATAGCCCAAACAATATATTCATATTTTACCACAGGTGTGTACTCAAAGAGTTTGAAGGACATCATGTTAGAATATAGGGTTATTGCATGAATATTGGGGAATAATTTGTCCCGAGTAGAATTTTATATTGCACGAGCTTGCTCGTGCAATATATGTTCTACGAGGGACAATATTCCCCAATATTCATGCAATAACCCTTTTATTGTATAGCAGTATAATATTTGAAAGTAAAAATTGGTTTAAACTAAGATTTTGTCGTTAATGACGTCATGAATTTTAAAGATTTATTGCACTAGTGCAATATTAGAATTTATTGCACGCTAACTTTTGGTTACGTTCTGTGGAAAATATTATATTGCTATACAAAAATATATGATATTCATTCAAATGAACTACAAATGATAATCCTTTTAATTTTATTGTTAGAAATTTCCATATTCTTCAGCTTGTAGAGTACGATCTCAAAATGTTATTTCAATTTGTAACAAAATAGAATGTCTCAGATAAATATTTTTCAGTCTTTGTGATGCTTATTGCTTTTCTAATAAACTAAATTTTCTGTAGGCTATAAAATCAAAATGAATTTTTCTAGAGTTAAAATGAGCAAATGAGAGTTTAGTTACTCAGTGTAGAACTTAATTATCGTCCATTTTAAAAGTTGAAATTTACAATTATTGGACTCCCTGTAATTCATTATCTAAAAATTTACAAGGACTTAAGCCTAAGATTCATTAACTTCAGTGATTGGAAGAAAAGATGAAAGTTCAACAAAAAATTGTTTTCTAAGACTTGATAAAGATCAGTGGCGGATGCAGGAATTTTCGAAAGGGGGGGTGCTAGCCCAGGGCAAAGGGGGGGTGCAGGGGGTGCAAAACATATGTCCCGATTCAAATGCATTGATCGGCCAAAATAAAGGGGGGGTGCGGACCCCCGGAACCCCCCCTCTGGATCCGCCACTGAAGATATTGTCAGAATGTTTTTGACAGTCTCATCACCGATATTGTATTGATGAACATAGTTTTATCCAGCTCATTTGGGTATTTTTAAATGTTTTTTAACAGTTCCACAAACTAAAATATTGCATGATCAGCATATGTATTCAAAAGAACAAAGCTTGTGAGACAACTATCCACCAAAATAAAAGAACAAATGATTGCTAGTGAGACAAACTGTTCACAAAAAAAACCAAGTACACATGTAAATGCTGTAGTATTCTACCTAAGATTAAAAGAACAATTCAAATAAGAACTATCTGCAAAAAAATGGAAGGAACAATAGCAAGGAAACACTATCCACAAAAAAATCAAAAGAACAATACCAAACAACTATCCACCAGCAAAACTAAGGGACATGCCTATCTTAGTTCACCAACCAGGATGGCCTTCAACAAAAGACAAAGTTCCAAACTGTAAGATAAGCCTTAAAAAAAAAACCTGGAAAACAAAATTTCAAAAACATGAATTGAAAACCTGACTTTCTCTCTGTGAAGATTAAACCCAATCAATCAGTCATCTTATTTTGACACAGTGAAATCTTCATGTGTGATAACGTAATTAAATTCATTCAGGCTGTTATAATGTTTAATAGTATTTGACAAAATGTTATGACATAAATTGGACACAAGTTCAAACTTTAATTCATATTGATGGATGCTTGAGGGGGCTGTGTATCGATTTTAGAATCCTGAGAAATAATTAAACGACATTATTTTCTATTACTTTTTTAATGGTGAATAATAGAGGGAAAAACCTGCGACGACGTTTTTGACGGGAATTCTTAAATTTTAGATCCTGAATAACGATAATTGACAACAAAATTGGTGGTTGAATCCTGTTCTTGTCTTAACGGTGTCTTAAGTATAATTAAGAGAGAAAAATGTGGAGAAGTATTTAGGATTCTGTAGATGAGATTTGATTTTAAATGGTTTCTATTGTCAGATTTGGCTTGTTGAACTTGAGTTGACCTTAACAGTATTGTTCATAAAAAAAGGATTTGTTTTTAAAGAAGAATGAAAAAAACAACTGATAAAGACAAGACATTTGTTTCTAACATTTTTAAATGCAGTGTGAAATTTGCATTCCTTGATAACATTGTTTTTTGGGGGAGGGGGAGGGGGCATTATAATCTTCAATTTCCTAAAAAAAAAAAGAATAGTCTGCATAGGATTAGCTTTCATTTTTTTAAAAAGATAAAAATTTGGAGGGCTTTTAGTTTATCTGCAACATCAGTAAGAATAGTCTGCATAGCAATAGTCAATACATAAATACTAAGATATTGATAAAATAAAATTCACACTGAAATCCTGCTCTTTGTTAGAGTTTTCCACTTGCTGTCAAAATAATAGAGAAGTTAAAGAATAGCCATTGTTTTTTTTCAGATTTGTAGCATTATGTTAAGTGCTTTTTTGTTTTGGTCTGCTAAATATATAAAAACAAAGTGTTCAGAGACTAATTTAAATAATAGAAAGACAGTGCCAGCATGAAGATGGAGATGTCTTGTTCTTGTAAAAAGGTATTAAACTTCATAGGTTTACTTTACAACTCTTGGTTTAGATGTACCATGCAAACTTATTGTTAGCTCACCTGGCCTAAAAGGCCATGTGAGCTTTTCTCATCACTTGGCGTCCGTCGTCGTCGTCTGTCGTCGTTAACAATTTTTCAAACATCTTCTCCTCTGAAACTACTGAATGGATTTGAATGAAACTTAAAATGATTGTTCCTTAGATTATCCTGCACAAAGTGTGTGCTTCGATTTTTGATCCGTCAAAAAACATGGCCGCCGTTACTTAAGATAGAACATAGGGGTCAAATGCAGTTTTTGGCTTATATCTCAAAAACGGAAGCATTTAGAGCAAATCTGACACGGGGGTAAAAATGTTCATTAGGTCAAGATCTATCAGCCCAGAAATTTTCAGATGAATCAAACAAACCATTGTTGGGTTGCTGCCACTTAATTGGTAATTTTAAGGAAATTTTGCAGTTTTTGGTCATTATGTTGAATATTATTATAGATGAAGATAAACTGTAAACAGCAAAAATGATCAGCAAAGTAAGATCTACAAATAGGTTAATATGACCAAAATTGTCAATTGACCCCTTAAGGGGTAAATGTCCTTTAATGACAATTTTTCACAATTTGTTCATCATATTTGCTAACTTTAAAAAATCTTCTCCTCTGAAACTACTGAATGGATTTGGATGAAACTTAGCATGATAGTTCCTTAGATTATCCTGCACAAAGTGTATGCTTCGATTTTTGATCCGTCAAAAAACATGGCCGCCCTTACTTTAAATAGAACATAGGGGTCAAATGCAGTTTTTGGCTTATATCTCAAAAACGAAAGCATTTAGAGCAAATCTGACATGGGGTAAAAATGTTCATTAGGTCAAGATCTATCAGCCCTGAAATTTTCAGACGAATCAAACAAACCATTGTTGGGTTGCTGCCACTTAATTGGTAATTTTAAGGAAATTTTGCAGTTTTTGGTCATTATCTTGAATATCATTATAGATAAAGATAAACTGTAAACAGCAAAAATGATCAGCAAAGTAAGATCTCCAAATAGGTTAATATGACCAAAATTTTCAATTGACCCCTTAAGGGGTAAATGTCCTTTAATGACAATTTTTCACAATTTGTTCATCATATTTGCTAACTTTAAAAAATCTTCTCCTCTGAAACTACTGAATGGATTTGGATGAAACTTAGCATGATAGTTCCTTAGATTATCCTGCACAAAGTGTGTGCTTCGATTTTTGATCCGTCAAAAAACATGGCCGCCCTTACTTTAGAACATAGGGGTAAGTTTTTGTGTTTTGGTCTGTTTTTCTTATACTATATGCAATAGGTCTACTAAAATTGGTGTATAGAATGATTGTAAGGTGTACATGTCTAGCTGACAGGTGTCATCTAACCTTGACCTCATTTTCATAATTCAGTGGTCAAAGTTAACTTTTTTAGTTTTGGTCTATTTTTTTAATACTTTATGCATTAGGTCAACTATATTTGGTGTATGAAAATATTTTATGATCTATATGTCGGTTACGCAGGTTTTATTTGAACTTGACCTCATTTTCACAGTCCATTGCTAAGTTTTAAGTGTTTGTGTTTTGGTCTCATTTTCTTTATTTATAAACAGTAAGTCATATATATTTGTAATATTGAAGAATTGTTAGCTGTACATGTTTGCCTGGCATGGTTCAATATGTTCAATAAGGCGTTGTTTACCAGGTGAGCGATTCAGGCTCTTGAGAGCCTCTTGTTTAGGTTGTTAATGAATTTTCACAGTCTCATTCTATTTAAAAGGCTTATGTCACAGACTTCTTATGAACTGAGCTTTACTGTGTGTTTGTTTATTCTATAATAGGTAGCTATAAAGGTATAGGAGGGTTGAAATCTCCCTAAACACATTCAACCCTGAGGCAACATTGTTACTCTCCTAATTCAGGAATGTCTTATGCCTTGTAAGTCTTGTGGATTTTCAAAATTTTTAAACACATGTTCAGAGTTTAGTGTGGTGTCCATTTTACTGGACTAGTATACATAATTGTTAAGCGGCCAGCCGAAGCCCACTACTGGGTGCTGGATTTCTTGCTGTGTTAAAGACCCATTGATGATCAAATTGGGCTGATTTCTTCTCATGCTTTGCCATTGGTTATCAAATCACAATTTGAAGCTCTAACAATTTCTGAATTAACAGTAAATATGACAATATTTGCATGGTAAAATTAGACTGAGTGTAAGACATTTGTATTGATTAAAGAATCTGTAAAGTTAATGAAATGACTTCTAAAGATTTGATAGGAGTAAATCATTCTGCCTTTACTGACTGAGAAATGGTAGTCTCGCTCTTTTTCCGTCTGGATTTGTTACAAAACTACTCAGGCGTTGTTGACAGGTTCTACTATTGCTGTCTTCCAATTTCTCGTCACAAATTGACATAACATATAATCAAAACGTAGAAAATAGAATAACGCTGAAATGTGCCTCGTTTGTTAATTCGATGTAGACTTTTATCGTGGTTTCTTTTAAATGTATAATAATGATTGGAAAATATGTTGTTTTGGGCAACTTTGTTATTTTCAAAATCCTGACTTTAAGGTTTGAGTTGGGGATTATTTATTTGAAATACATTTGCATATCTTGTGACATTGATCATATTTTTGCCTGCTTTTAATCTCCTTTGATTTTAGCTACAACGCAAATGCAAAATATAAGATATTAAAAAAAAAATTGAGTACTGACGATAACAAAATTTGGCAGAGTCCCTGTTCTTATAGGTTTGCAAAATACTTGCATAATATGAAACATTTGACTTATATTATTATGTCAGATCAGGTTACATTTGTTTTATAATCATAAGATCCAATATACGACTTCTAGCAGTAAATCCCTGATGCTAATATCTACAGATCATAAATGTAACGATTACATGAGAAATCGTTGGTTACTTATCCTGTATGTTGGATTGCTTCGGACATAGAAGTGTCCATTTATTGATTCTGGTGTAATTAATGTTGTATTCAATCATCAGTCCTAATCCGACACGAACAAAAAACAGCTAATAAAGTGACAATATGATTGGTCAACTTCCAATCAGAAAGGTTTGTCCTCACAATTTATTCGTTAATAAAAGTTTGGTGTTAAATGAGAAGAGTTAACCTTGTATACTCTCCTTAACAAATCTCCCGATCATTTTGTGTAATGGAATTGTATTCTCCGAAGATTTCAACGAGGAAAAAAAAGAAGGAAGAGCAGATGTGTCTTATATTTTTTTTTTTTATTGGATAAAGATTTTTTGTACGATTGTTTCAGTAACTGAAGCACAATTATTTAGTAGACTATGTTATGATATAAGAAATGTAGTCTTTTTATTAACAGACTTAATTTAGTTAACAAACAAGTGAAAAACAATAGTTTAGCTTACTGTTAACTATTGAGACAGTTGGATAATTAAAGTTACCAGTTACCAATTGAAAATTTATTTCATACAGTGAATTAAGTTGTATACCTAATAACAATGTTGCAAACGTATATCAAAATTGTCATTGTCAATATAAGAAAGTTAGTGTAAAATTAAACAATCCTAATAATGAAAGTGAGAAAATTCTTCGTGGGAAAGAATTGGATTTTTTTTACCAACTAAAAATTATCAGCTATTGACAGAGGCATTTTTAACAGCAGTTTATGTTTGCTAAACGGCAGTGAAAAAAAATCGTTAGTATTTAATTTCTGAATTAGAAAGCTAAGAGTTTTTTTTGTGTTTAAACAAATTATGGGAATTCAATAAACGTATTTTGTACAGGAATAACCATCATATATTTAATCTGTTTGAAACGTTTAAATTAATTTACGATTGTTTATTGGAAATAAATCTTTTGGCTAACAATACATTTGACACAGATAATTCTGGGAAATTTAATTGGTATTGGACAAGTTTAGTAGTTGCTGAGAGTGACCAGTAAAGAATTAGTCCTGACGATTGATGAATGGTTTAATAAAGACCTAGGTTTAATCTGCAAGGCACATCAGAAAATTGCTTTGAAATCCTCAAAGAAGTACGTGGCAATTTGAGCGTATTTACTGCCTTGAAATCCTCAAAGGTTTTTGGAGTATATTTACAATTTTCCCAGGGATGGTCAACAGGAGTTTGATTTGATTAATTATGATTATTTGTTAGTGACAGTTTTCTTCATTTGGATGTACCATGATGTGGACAACTGAAGACTACGATACTTTTGAGCCGAGCAGTAAAAAATTTAAACAGGTGAACTTTAATTTTTAAGCAATTTTGATAAAACATGAAAAAAAAAACAGGGAAAAAATCATTAAAATTATTTTTTGTGGTTCATATGATTGAGGAAAAAATAGCTATAAAAGATAAGATGAATTGAGGTAACAAGAGGGGAAAAGATAAGATAAATTGAGGTAACAAGAGGGGAAAAGCAGCAGAATCAAATATTAAATGGAAAGGGTTATACTTTAATTAATTTTTAATACAACTGATGTATGAATTGAAAGAAATATATTTTTTATAATGTTTGTTAGCATTGAAAGTTCATACTAAACTAATTCCCTGTCTTCAAATCTTAAGAATTGAAACTTTATTTAAAAAATCAGAATGTTTTGATGCATTTCAGTTTAAAAATAGTTCATTGGTAAACATGAAATCAGTTCAGAGATCTTTGATCTGATCAAATGATTGGTCAGAGGTCAGGTTAGAGTTCAGATAGATCTAATTTGTTAATTGACACCTTAACTAGATTAACTATTGTTCTGTTCATATCCCGAACAAACAGTTAAACTTGTTCATAGTATGATCTGATCATTCACAGAGATACAACTAGACATCATGTTTACAATGGTAAGATTTTAAACAAGGAGAAATTTATTGTCATCTGGAGAGATATATTCAAATGCACTCAAAAATGTGAAGAAATTTTACGCATGGTGCAAATTTGTTTGTTAACATTGGTCATTACTGCTACTTCTGTAAACACCCAGACCTAAACTACTTTTTGCCAAGTATTTCTCAATTCTGTATATGATTTGATGCTGGTTTTTGTTTTCCCAATGTCTTCTGAGAACTGAAGCTATTTGTTCCAAGTATTTCTCAATTCTGAGTGTGACTTGATGCTTATTTATTTGTTAGTATTGGTCTTTATCGATACTTCAGTGAACACAGAGACCTGAAGCTTATTTTATGCCAAGTATTTCCAAGTCTACAGAGAGGAATAATAACAGACATGATGTGTGAGTTATGTCCAGATTATAAGTCTCTTGGTCAAGATAAAAATCTAATTCATAAATGATAACTTATAATGTCTGTTGTACTATAATGGTCGGCCATATTAAGAACAGATGTGCTTGTGATTACTGTTACTCTTGTTGTCCATTTTGATGATGTAGTTACGGTGACCTCTCACATGAAATCTAAACAAGATACATAGAGATCTTATAGGACTAATGTCTTTCTTAATTATTAGATAAAAATTTGGTTTGAGATATCCAAAGATTTTTTGAATTGATGATTATTTTTTTTATGTAGACAACCATGGACATTCAACCAACAATATTTCTATTTTACCCTTAGACCACCATGTAATTTATTCCTAAATTCAACATGATTAGTGTGAGATTAGCGTCAAATACCATATTTGCAGTCTTCTGTTTTTTGTCATCTTGGACCAAACCAATTATCTTTTACACTACCTATATAGTAAAGAACAAAAACAACACAGTGATATATGATTGTTGGGAGGACATATTAAACAAACTTGTAGAAAAGTCTTCAAGGAAATGAACAACAATCTAAGAACAAAACAGACATGATTGATATTTATGTAATTTGTTAGTTACTACATACATCACTACAATCAATCCATCGATGAAGTCAGTAACGAAAATGTAAATGAAAATGTCCCATTTCAATTACCCTCTTATCCAGTAAGCATACAGCTCAGTGAGTTACCGACATGATTACTTATAAGATGCACTGTACGTTTTCCTCACAACAAATTGACATTGATTCATACAAACTTGATGGATTTGGGTGTTTGTTTGATCTCCCTGACCTTAAACTTGTTTCTGTTTTCGTCGTATCGGCTTTGTTGAGTAATGGCTTTTAGAATTACAAAGACGTAATCGGTTATTACAGATAATATCATAATGATGTAGATTTTCTATTGGATAAGAGTTGAATGTCTTCTAATGAAAGTATTGTATACAATCTCGATGAAAAGACATCACTGATAGAACTTTTATAGAAACTTTAACAGACACATTTCTAGCTTTATAATATATTCTTTTATGGTCAATATAAAAATAAGAAGATGTGGTATGATTGACAATGAGACAACTCTTTGTCATAGATCTAATGATGTAGAAGTTAACAGCTATAGGTCATTGTGCAAAATTCAACAATGAACAAAACAAACATGACACAGAAAACATATAGATAAAAAAGCCCAGAATTAACAATTTAAGGTCACTGGTACCTTACACCTCAACTAAAATTAATTTGCCTCGTTTAATTTTCTTAAAATTTTGACAAAGTATTTACTTTGACCCTTTGACAAAAATATAAAAATTTCTAAAAATTTGAACCAAGCGTTTAATCAGAAAAATTACAATGGTGATATAGCAGTTTGACAAACACTTATTTTGATCATTTAGAAGCTTAATATTCCCATAAGACCACAAGGTCATTAAAACGATCTGCTGATTTTACAGAGTTATCTCCCTGTAGTGTTAGGTTCCACCTTAACCTGTATAAACCTATCTTACTTTGGTAAAGAATGAAGAAGAGAATGTCTATGTCACTCAGAGACACACTGCAACCTGACATACTATGTCACTCAGAGACGCACTGCAACCTGGCATACTATGTCACTCAGAGACACACTGCAACCTGGCATACAGACATATTTTTGTTTTCAAGAAGAGTAAAACAAAATTCTAATCCAATCACATTGAAAACAACTATGAATATTAGGTAACCTATGAATGCACATCAATGATAAAGCACCCCAACAAATAAAATAGCCAGAAACTGTCTAGATATCATATGATGAGTGGTAAGTTGTTAGTCTGGCAGCAATCCAACAACACAAACCAAATGACTTCTACAGGTGGTTAAAGGTGTCTACATGTCTACAGGTCTACAGGTTAACATAAGGACATCTATAAGGTCAACATATAGTTAGTTGTCAACAAGAAGTGTCCATCCTGTATGTCTATGTTGATGCTGTACTGCTTATAAATTCATCCAATCATCTTTCATTTTTCCTGCAAACTGGATTATAAAATGACATAAACTGGTTTTAAAAGTTTGAACAAATAAAACCTAATAGAGTAAAATCATAATCAATCTAATGTGATAAGGAGTATTTAATTTTCATGTCTAACTGTTTATTTAAGATGCAGAATTTATTTTCAATTTCATAAGTAAATATTGATTTGTGCAATATATTTTGTAATGTTTATGGATTTTAGGCTATAGTTTTATGGGATAATTATTTATTGAATAATTTGTAATGAATATTTATTTACCCTGTGTGAAAATGAAATTAATGAAACTGGATGTTTTTTTTAAGTGTACTTGAAATGCAGATGCTGACAAAGCTTTAATAATGAGGATTTAGTTTTTATAAATTCTGTTTTAAAATGATGAACAACTTCAAAATTTTGTAAATTTGTCCTTAACTTTCTTCAGTTGTCTCTTAAATTGAGGGGAGTGAACTTGTAGAATTGTTAAAAAAGAAGTTAAATATAACACGGGAGATAACTGTGTTATGTCTATTTAGGAAAGTGAGAAAAGATAATTGACCATTATTATCATGGAAAATAATGTTTTTAAATCTGAACTGGGTTAAGTATATAGATCAAGAGATGCAGGATATATATTGTATAGGTAAATTCTATTTATACAAAATGTAATAGGTGACTTTTAAATGAAGCTGAATTACATACAAAGGTCAATAGTCAAAATTAAAATAAGCATAAAAAAGTTATGAATTGAAAAATTTCCCTCAATATTAAACTTTGACTTACATGATATATATGAAGGTTAAAATTTATTTTATGAAATTCATGGAAGCATCTTTCAACTGTATCTGCGAATGTGTTCAAAATTTAGCTTTAATAAATTTACAGTTAACGGAATATCATGCAGTTACATCAAAATTGAGAAGAAATGTGTAAAAAAACTAGATATTTATTGACAAGGACAGGTTATATAAGTATATGTTGGTCAATTGTCACCTGGTGTCAAAACCATAAATAAGTTATATGACACTGTGTAATGTGAGACATAGTGTATCAAAACACACCTCATTAGATGTAAAGTATGTCTATGTATAAACCTCAGAGATGTAAACTATGTAAGTTTAATAAATAGTTAACATACTTCATAAGGACAAGTGAAAGGATTATTTATACCTAGGAGAAAAATATACTGTTTTGTTTACTGTTTAAATGTACTTTAATCAAGACACTTTTACTACAGTTTGGATATAGCATAAATATTTTATATTTGAAAATTATTAGAATACAAAATATGAGAGTGGATGGGACTTTAAAAAATATACCTAGAAGAAAATTATAGTATTTTCTTTACTGTTACGTGTACTTTAGTGAGGATACAGTTTGAATATAGAAAATTTGTTATATATGTGAAAAGTTTTAGAATATAAATGGATTGGCCTTAAAAAATACACCAGCTAGGAGAAAAAAATATAGTATTATCAAAACATTTTGGCGGCAGTTTGGATATTTCAGGTTTATTTTGTATGTGAAACTTTTAAGTATGATAATAATGCAAGTTGAGGGTGAATATTAAATACCTAATCAGGAGAAGAAATTTATAATAGAAATGTAATATCTTCAATGTTAGTGACATTCGGGACACTTCGTTGACTGCAGTTTGAATACAGCAGATGTATTTTATATGTGAAAATTATAAAAATATGAAGTATGCAAGTTGATGCATTTAATGATACCATGAAAGCATATGCTATGGACATTATTATATCATGTTTTGATCTGTGTTAATCATGTTAATTCAGGGTGTTCAGTTTAATGAAGGGATATTGAAATTTTAACTTGTAAGTTGTTTGCACTGGTTAATAATTCATTTAGCTTAATTAGGACATTGTAGGAATAGGTCTGAAATAATGTCTCTTTTGATTTCAAATACCTGAGAATTATACATGTTTTGTATCTTTAAGCCTAGAAATTTGTATTGAAGTATTTATTATAAAGAAGTGAAGGTTGTAAATAGTTGAAGGCAGTGGTCATCTGTGGTGTGGCAAGTATTTATAGCCAGATTTGTTGTTTTATATGTAAACAATATTCTATAACATAATGATATGATCAATGGAATACTTACCTTTAAGTAAGAACAGGGGCTATCATATAACTAGGATTGAGATATTCTTCTAAGGAGTGAGTTCACTTGATATTTTAATTGATTTGATTTATAAGTTTTAAAAGTATGAAATATAAAGGTGAGATTTTTTTTTTGGACCACTTTTTTCACTTGAAGACATGATCAAACTTTTGGTTTGTTTGGTGTTGGGTTTGAGTTTTTTTTTTTTTTTAAAAGGTGGGGGGGGAGTGATTTTTATATGGGACAAATAATTTTTGTCAACACTTAACAATAAACAATAAACTATATTTTTTCATAGACATTGAAGGATCAAGATTTTACTTATTTGTATTATTATCTGCATCATGTTCATCTTGAAACATTAATAAAATTTTCTAGCTTATTAATTTAACTATATGATAAAAAATTGCTAAATGGATAGCTACTTAAGGAAAATTTATTTAAATTTCTACAAGATTTCTAATATTGTGTTTCTTGCATGTTTATAGCCTAATACATTTATTGAATTATAAAAGTTTTCAATTTGGAAGAAGAAATCAAATGCATTGGTATAGAAATGATTGATATAACAACAATAGATATTTGCATCAAGTTGTAATATAGAATTCTTATTGAAATATTTATACATTAACAGGGTAGTTTAAGGACAAATTATTGTGAACTTTCATTATATGATTTAAAAGGTCACATCGTTCTGAATCAAGCCTCAGATTTAGATTAATTTCATGACATACATTGTAGTAACATGGACAAATATGTCAGTTGCAAATATATTGTGATTTCTGTAAATCTTTAAGTAATTGTACATAAAAAGGATAAAAGGATTCACAAAAGATATTAGACAACTACAGACTTCATCAACTAACTAACAGCAGTTTGCTAATTTTGAAAAGAAGAAAAGGTGAAATTTTTATCTATAACTGAAGATAAGAAAAGAAGATGGCGATGTAAACTTGCTGACAAGCTTCTAAGAAAAACACCTTGTAAGAAAAAATATACCTTTTTTAAATGTAGTACATGTATTGGTTTTGCTCATTGTTGAAAGACGTAAGGTGACCTACATATGTTAACCTGTATGGCATTTGGTGTCTCATGGAGAGTTATGTCTCATTGGCATTTATACCACATCTACTTATGTTTATGCTGATTTAGCCAATAACTTTACTATTTTATTCTTGTTTCAGGATCACACCTTGGTTGGCAGAGTCGATGCACCAAAACAACAGGATATACAACTCAGTGGTCTGGGTATTATGCCTGAACATTGTATGGTGGATGTAGAAAACAATGATGTCTATGTCTCACCACTAGAGGGCGCTAGGTAAGTCACATGACATTAATGGTCTGGGTATTATGCCTGAACATTGTATGGTGGATGTAGAATACAATGATGTTTATGTGTCACCACTAGAGGGCGCTAGGTAAGTCACATGACAATAGCGATCTGGTTATGCCTGAACATTGTATGGTAGATGTAGAAAACAACGATGTTTATGTCTCACCACTAGAGGGCGCTAGGTAAATCACATGACAATAGCGATCTGGTTATTATGCCTGAACATTGTATGGTAGATGTAGAAAACAACGATGTTTATGTCTCACCACTAGAGGGCGCTAGGTTAGTCACATGACAATAGCGATCTGGTTATTATGCCTGAACATTGTAAGGTAGATGTAGAAATTAATGATGTGTATGTCTCACCACTAGAGGGCACTAGGTAAGTCACATGACATTAGCGGTCTGGGTATTATGCCTGAACATTGTAAGGTAGATGTAGAAATTAATGATGTGTATGTTGCACCACTAGAGGGCGCCTAAGGTTAGTCACATGACATTAGCGGTCTGGGTATTATGCCTGAACATTGTAAGGTAGATGTAGAAATTAATGATGTGTATGTTGCACCACTAGAGGGCGCTAGGTTAGTCACATGACAATAGCAATCTGGGTATTATGCCTGCACATTGTAAGGTAGATGTAGAAAACAATGATGTGTATGTCTCACCACTAGAGGGCGCTAGGTAAGTCACATGACAATAGAGATCTGGTTATTATGCCTGCACATTGTATGGTAGATGTAGAAAACAATGATGTGTATGTCTCACCACTAGAGGGCGCTAGGTAAGTCACATGACAATAGTGGTCTGGGTATTATGCCTGAACACTGTATGGTAGATGTAGAAAACAATGATGTCTATGTCTCACCACTAGAGGGCGCTAGGTAAGTCACATGACATTAGCGGTCTGGGTATTATGCCTGAACACTGTATGGTAGATGTAGAAAACAATGATGTCTATGTCTCACCACTAGAGGGTGCTAGGTAAGTCACATGACAATAGTGGTCTGGGTATTATGCCTGAACACTGTATGGTAGATGTAGAAAACAATGATGTCTATGTCTCACCACTAGAGGGTGCTAGGTAAGTCACATGACAATAGCGGTCTGGGTATTATGCCTGAACATTGTATGGTAGATGTAGAAAACAATGATGTCTATGTCTCACCACTAGAGGGTGCTAGGTAAGTCACATGACAGAAGTGATTTAAGAATTCATGCCTGAAGGTTTGGAACTCGATAGTAATTAGGCCCTCCTTCTGATAGATCTCTACCATTCGTGAGGTTTTGAAACTTTTTATACAATAATTCACAAATGACATGTTCTTCTAACAGTTTGGTACTTGGTCATAAAAGAGCAACTAAAAGAATCAAGATTACTAGTTAAAATATTCAGAAAAAAAATCATTGTATTATGTGTTATATATTAAACAAAATATTCAGAAAAAAGTCATTTTCCCCAAAAAATTGAACTGAATGTAAGTTTGATTTGATTTTTGATTTTTCTTATTTTGAACTATACGATTGTACAAAAGGAAGTATTATAACAAATTTCTTAGTATGCTCTATGACTGAGTCAATTTTTATGTTCATACATCCTGTCATTTTGATTAAAAACTGATTTTTAAAATACTGAAAAAAGGATGCCTTCAGGCATCATTTGTTCAACGCTAGGTGATGCCTGAAGACATCCTCATGGATGAAAGGGTTAATGCCAGAATCCGTCTTAACATAAAGTTGCCAATTTGAAGAAACGTTATATACTACAGAGTAAACATTTGGTAAATGAAGAAATCTATTATTTGAGAGATGTTGATGATGTAATTTTACAGCAGTATAACTACCTAACATGTGAGACTATAAACATCAAACTAATATTGTATTTACATGTCAAAATTATTCACAAAAGGACAAAATATATAAATCTTACCACAGTTGCATAATTCTGTTCCAAAAGTGCACTTTTAACTTCTTTGTTTATATGTTTTAACTACAAAAGCAGTCCTTTTTAATTAAAATCTTGCTATACAGATGTGTCTTTTTGTCCAACAACTTACTGATAATTAAAATATATGTGTCTTTTCGTCTAACAACTAATTGATAATTAAAATATATGTGTCTTTTAATGACCAGACAGAAAGCTCTTTGCTGGTGATTGCATAATAGCTAAATTTTAATTTGATTTAAGAAATAAGTTAGTGTTTCTCTGTACAGTATATGTAACGATAACTTTGTATGTTTTAGAACGTGTGTTAATGGATCACTGATCGGGGAGAAGACTAGAGTCAGACATGGAGACAGGATTTTATGGGGGATCAATCATTTTTTCCGAATAAATTGTCCAAAATTAAACAGTAAGTATTTTACTATCAGTATTGTTGTGTAATGATGAAGCAGGCCCTAGTGGATTATGCTTGTATGTCCTTCCTGGCTTAAATCTTAACGGCAAGACTTAAAGCTGTAGTTTCATTTAGAGTTTAGTTTAAACATATTTATTTATAGTTTAGAGTTCTTCAAATGTCTAGTGTTTCGGGTATTTCATATAAAAATAGGTATTTTGAATAAAGAAAAGATCTTAAACTAAAAGTGTAGTTTAGTTTGATCATAACAGACTGCAAAGGATGGGGTACAAAATTTATTTCATTTGAATAAGATTTGGCCAAAATGAATCCTATTTTAACTTATCATTTTTCTTATGGTGTAATTTTTTTTAATGGAAAATGGCTAAATATGGTTGATCATTGGATTGCAGTTATAAATTTATGTATGAAGTTATCAATTTTGATATTTTCTGTCCATTCGGATGACTTACAAACGATTACACAACAACTCTATTTGTGTTACACTGAGAATATGACATATCCCCTGCCACACATACACACGGGACTCCCCCTTAATTTCTTTTTATCGAAATATTTAACACCTGCTGGGGAAATGTTAAAACTGTTATGTATATTTAATTCTTGACAAAAATTGTTTAAAACTAGTATCCTTTTTATTACGGCTCTGCTTATACATTGCTTGTAAAAATTAGCTTGCAACAGTAAAATCAATGATTGACATTGGAAAGTGTTTTTAAAAACACTACTAACTAGTATTCTACAGGAATAGAATTTGATAATCTAAAGATTAGATATCGTCTGTTGGACTCCGTCAGGAAAACTTGTTATTAATGTTTGTGTTTAATGGTATTGTCCCTATTTTGCATGAAATATTTGCCACTGGATATTAAGCAGCAGATAAACGATAAATCATTCAGTTAGATTATCAACAAGGTCAAGGTCATGTTATCAGATTGCTGCGATAAAAAGTTGGCAATGTCATGACAAAAAAAATCGTCTCTTGAGAATTAAAATTTAAATATTTCCTCTAAAAAAATTAAGGACATTATGTAGGCTGCTTTTTGGACTGCTTGTAAAGAAATTATTCATAGATTTAGCCTTAAAAAAATCCCAAGACAATAAAAAAATCTGATAAGAAGACAGCTTAGTATATTAACGCTGACACCATCACGATAGAACTATTGTAAGTGGATTTTTCTCAACGTTTCTTGGTCAGATTGATAAAAACTCTTTTAAGAAACACTAGAATATAAAATATACTACTGGCATTTTGTGAATTTTTTATCCAATTAGTAATTTATTGTACAGGAAATTTAATTACTGTATATACATGACATAAATACATTTATGACTGATAACATAGGAGGAAGTATTATTTCAAATATGAATTGCATTATGGGAAATGTCTGTATAGATTATCAGGTTTTCTACACATTGATATCGTAAAATATCAGCCGCGAGCCACAATGTGAACCGTTTTGGCGAGTGAGGTTAGCTAACGAGCTAAAAAGTTTCACATTGTGTCGAGCGGCTGATATTTTACGATATCTATACGAAGAAAACCCGATTATCTTTTTATCGTTCTATTACTGGTCTTTTCTTTCTCTCTAAGACAGTTTTATGCTTGACGAAAGCAAGCTTGATAACTTCTCCTCTCACATTGTGACGATGCTGATAACTTCTCTCACATTGTGACTATGCTGATAATGCCTGGTCTTGTTTTGAAGACTTGATACGAGAATTACAGAGCAACAGAGCAGGGTGATATAGGCGAAGGGAAGGACGATAATACTTATTATCTGATTTATGGTTGAATTTCAAAAATTGTCATGGACATAATTCTCTGACTTTCATGACTTGTAAAAACAGATATAAAAAACAGGATCTGTTGGGTAAACATTAGTGAAACGGCATTACAATTTTATGAATAAGAAATGCTATTATAATCCTAAATTCTCTAAATAAATTTTGTTTTATTTTAGACTTAACAAGACAATCACTGATGAGGTCTCCTTTGGCTCCAATGACCAAAAAGACCAATTTTGCATTTGGCATATCAGTTGATATCTGTTATCTGTTTATTTTATAAAAATCTTCTCCTCTATAACTAATTGACTGTAACCAAACTTGACCACAAGTATCTTTGAGTATCTAGCTTAAAAAATGTATCCAGCAAAGATCAGACTTGTAAGCCTGTAAACCAACATTCGATGATAATCAGTATATGTGTATATATATTTATGAACTAGTAAAAATTTCTTATACAATTCTCAATAAGGCAACAAAAAGCCCCTGATTCCAGCTTGCAAAATTTTTTTTTAGTTAGATGATCCCATGTTTTCATGATTTACGAATTTTTGTTTGGGTTTAAACAAATTTTTGTAAAAGTAATTACATTTAGATTATTTGTTCTCCTCCAATGATAGTATACATGGCAAAATATGGAAAACATGCATTTAATCTGCTCTAATATGTAGCTATTGATGTTTAATGACTTACAAAGATATGTTTTATCTATCCCATATAAATAATAATTGATACATGTATATACATTCTGATGCTTGTTATCTAAACCATGAATAATGAATCAGTAATTAATTATAACAGGTCCACAGAGTGCAACTGAACCAGAACAACAGATAGATTACAGTTTTGCTCAACAAGAATTAATGGATAAACAGTTCAGTAATGATCCTATACAAGAGGCTATAGAAGGCATTGTAAAACAACACCAAGAAGACAAAGAAGGTAAGAGGAACATTGTTTTGTTTTGTTTTGTTTTGTTTTGTTTTTATTTTTTAGAGGGGGGAAAGGGGGGCTGTTCCTGGTTCTTATGATCCACATAATACAAGGGGCATTGTTAAAGACCATCAGGAACACAAAGAAGGAAGGAACATAGTTTGGGGGAGTGTGTAAAAGAGAAGAGCAATGTTTGGGAATTGTTGGTAAAGATCAGATGATTTTATAATCAGCACCACTTGAACTTGTTAAATAAAAAAAGCTTCAGGCTTTGGGGAGAAATATACAAACTTTTTGAAATGGTAGACTAATATTTGCTGATTCTTTAGAGACTTCAAATAAAAGAATAAAGGTTATAATATGTAATATAAAAAAGAAGATGTGGTATGATTGCCAATGAGACAACTATCCACAAAAGACCAAAATGACACAGACATTAACAACTATAGGTCACCGTACCGCCTTCAACAATGAGCAAAGCCCATACTGCATAGTCAGCTATAAAAGGCCCCGATAAGACAATGTAAAACAATTCAAACGAGAAAACTAATGGCCTTATTTATGTAAAAAAAAAAAAAAAAAAAAAAAAAAAAAAAAAAAAAAAATCTGCAGGAAACATGTTTCTAGTTCCATACTCTTTGTCATGATTATTTGTGTCCTTGAAACCCTGCTGACAAACATTCCTGAACATATTTACCTTTGTGTTGTATAAATATCTGACATGACCTTGGTTTATGACACAAACCTATATATGTGGTTATCATAGTTGTAGGTTTTTGAATATAATTCAATCCATTTTATTGTAACAGAGAATTACAAACTTTTCATATGATATCTGTGTGGCTCCTTGTCATTGCATAATGTAATAAGATAGAAGATGGGGTATGATTGCAAATAAGACAGAAACATGTATTTTTTCTTCATAACTCTGACATCTAACTTCTTGAATCTCCATTAGGGATTTCTAGCACAAAAGAACCTAATTCCTCTTTTATACATGCAATAAATATTTTGAATCTTATATACAGGCTTGAATGAGAATATGTGTGCCTAAAATCCAGAGAACTTTTAGATATAACTTTGTGTTCTGATTTAAATGTGAACTTCTGTTAAAGATTATCAGTGGTGGATCTAGGGGAGGGTTCTTTGGGTTGAACTCTTCACCCTTTTTTTTTTGGACGATCAATGCATTTCAATGGAGTACCCCCTTTATCCTGGGTTATAGTCATTCCCCCTTTTAAAATGACTGGATCTACTACTGGTGATGTATAACATTGAGGGAGTAACATCCTTTTTCTTAGTTCTTTATAAACTAAAATTCCAGATATTTTTCGTCAAGTATTTAATAAAATTCTAGATACTTATTATGGAGTATTTAAAACTCACTATATTTACAGAGGCATTAGAACAACAAAGAAAACAGTACGAGAGACAAATGCAGTTGTTAAGGAACCAGATTATGTCTCCTGGTACCCCATCCATGCCTATTCTACCATTCAGTATGAACTTCACATCACCTACTGGTTCTACTAATAGTGGGATACAGAAACGGTACCAGAAATGGGCAGAAGAAAGGTAAATCTGGTTACCATCAACATCACACAAGATACCATTTTCAATAAAGCAGTGATTTAAGAATTTGAAAAGAATAGAAGATTCAAATATTCTTATTTGCTTAATTTTTAAAAAAAAAATTGCATAATTCTAAGTGTGAATAAGAAAATTTATTACAAGCTGACTCAAAGAATGAAATTTTACAAACCTAGAAAAAATTCTATAAAAAATCAGAAAACAGTGAACGGATAAATGCTGTAAAAACAAATAGAAAGTTCTTTCTTATAAATCATTGAAAGCCTATCAACTGCTATTGGTAATTGAAATGCAATAATCCTCAAATTTATGTTGTAACAGTGAAATGTATCCATTACAGATTCCAATCCAATCTTGGTTATAGATACCTTTCTAAATTATGTAAGCTGTACTTTTGTAACTATGATGTAATATTCAGAATTTGGTCGATTCAGGGTGTTTTTTCAGGATTATTTTCAGTTATTCAAGTACTATCTTCACTTGTAACAAATTTTCACATACGTTTTCAATTAGATCTCTTGTATTGCATTTTATATTTTTTTCACTTATTTTTTTTTGAATTTTAACATTTCTGTATTTACAGAGAGAAGACATTTAAACAAAGTCTAGTAAAGTTAAGAGAGGAAGTGGCGAAGGCCAATGCCTCGGTACAGGAAGCTAATGTGTTAGCACAGGAGATGGGAAAACGAACGGAATTCCATGTTACTCTCCAGATACCAGCATGTAACCTTAGTCCTAATAGACGGGTAAGTCCACGTTACCTTAGTCATAACAGAGGGGTAAATCCAAGTTACCTTAGTCCTAACAGACAGGTAAGTTTATGTTACCTTAGTCCTAACAGACGGGTAAGTTTATGTTACCTTAGTCCTAACAGACAGGTAAGTTTATGTTACCTTAGTCCTAACAGACGGGTAAGTTTATGTTACCTTAGTCCTAACAGACAGGTAAGTTTATGTTACCTTAGTCCTAACAGACGGGTAAGTTTATGTTACCTTAGTCCTAACAGACGAGTAAGCTAACTGTTCTTAGGCATTGGGGAAAATATAGGATATGCAGACATAGATGTTGATATTCTTAAAAGAGGATTCACATGGAAAACAAGGATATTTTTTTGTTTAATAAGAAAAGTAGGAAATTGTTTGGTATGTTCCAATTGTTACCACAAACACATCCTCTTTGACCTGATTGTGACCCACTGAATTTGTTCTTACATAAGCAACATGGCAGGTGTCAGATGAGCACCTGAGATCACCAACAGTTAGCAGGGGGGATATTTTGAAATATTTAATGTTAATTGAAAAAAATCACAAAAACCACCTGTGTGAAAATTTCCATGTTTACAATAATTAGCTCTCTTATATTTCAGAAAGGAACATTTGTGAGTGAACCTGCCATTATGGTAAAGAGGAAGAACCGAGCCAATCAAATCTGGTCGATGGAGAAGTTTGAGAACAAGTTGATAGACATGAGGGACATGTATGAAGAGAGGAAGTCCCAGGGGCTCCCTATGATGGTACTGGATGAGGTCGATGACGAGTCGGGGGTTTGTGTGCTTTGCATGATGTTTCAGTTTGCATTTTAATCAGTTACTTGGTTAACTGTTCTTATAGATCAGTTTGTCTAATATGTTTAATTTTATTTTTTTGTTACAGAAAGGAAATTTGGATAAGTTAACATGAATGGCAGACTTCTTTTGTTATTTTTTGTAGTTTGATTGCTGTCACATTGATATATATCCTAAATGCTCTTACATTACAGGGGTTAAAAAATCCACTAGCCCGACGCCCGGGACTAGATCATTTACGCCTCGGGCAATTAAAATGTGTAATCCGATATGCCCGACGGACTAGTAACAAAAAATTCTTGATGTTTCCAAAATAGAAAGTGAAAAATCCCTTCATCACTATTCTATGTTAGCCATTTCGATTCAATTAAGTCATCCGGGATTCCAAGAATTTGAACTGGTTTGTACAGGTCCTGTTGTACATATTTTAAACATAGAACAAATAACTCTGGCATGTCTGGGTGGCCTGGTATCATGTGTTGATTCTCGTACTTTAAATATCGATTTCTCATACCATGGATTGAGGTATTGTACATTGCGTATCGTGCCGAGATTTTCAATTAACGTTATTTGGGGGTATGATGTATTGACTGGTATTGACATGTCTTGTTGCACAGCTCTTGAGCACGAAACTATGCAACAAAATATTTCTTAATATTTTAGTACGGGAACCCCAGGAACTTTGTCAGTTTCAAAACGAAAAACGGTAGATGAATGGAGTAACGAGGCTGAAAATTCATCCCCCCAAAATGCTAAATACGACAGGGAAAAACCGCGGAAAAAAAATAATAGTGTCCAGGACAGCAGGGCTGTCAAGTCTTTAGCGCGAGACTCACACATGTTCATGCTTATTTGGCGGCATTTTCCTTTGATCTATTGTTTTTTCTCTTTGATATTAACAATTTGGCCAACAAATCACGCATTCACTTCCTGAAAAGTTGGCAGAACTGGGACACAATGATTACCCTGGCAAGGTTGGCTGTTGCTCATGAAAAAAACAGACAATGCTCTGTTAATATTGCCGTTAGTTGCCCCAAGCACGCCAATAAAAAGTCTGCTTTGAATGTGGGAACAACTAAGTTAGGTTAAGCACCAAAAGAATAAATAACAGATCAACAAAAAATATTAAATACAGTGTATAATGTCTCCTTCAAAACAAAGGGTACCTTTATTATGCAGCAAACTCTTAATTTTTAAGGCATACTAGGGCTAGCAGGTCAGTTTTGATGGACTAGCAGTTCTTCCAACAGGGCTAGTAAAATCCTGCTGCCAATAAGTCCTGGGCTAGCTAGCTGTAACAAAATTTTTTAACCCCTGTATTATTTTTTGCAAATTTCCTTTTGGTTTTAATGTTTATTACGCTTTATATGTTGGGTAGATGTTTTGAAAGATTTAAAACAAAATATCATTTCATAAGATGCATCAAGATTCATATAAAAGTTATTTCATATGACTTTTAATTTTAATTGCTTTACCTGGCTATACCTAGGGGTCACACTAGTGGTGGCTGTGGGCAAATAAATTGCTTTCCCTCACTTGGCTTTGCTTTGCTTTTCCCTACCATCAAAAAAGATTGTCAAAACTGAGTAATTTTGAGTAATTTTGAATTCCATTAACTAAAAGTTTTGGCTTGGATAATGATTTAGATATATTTTTTTTTGTCACCTTAAATATATGTGTCATTCTTAGTGATACTTTTAATATGATATTGTTAAGTTTTACTTGTTTATGTGCATGAATGTTAAATATTTATATCAGTTATTTCATAAATATTCTCTATTACCACTTCCCCTACTTTCATTTTGCCATTGCTTCATATTATTTTTATTTTAACTCCCAGTTGTAGGTTTCTTTAATCTTCTGTCTCCCGTGTAGCTCTTCAATAGGTTTTATAAACAAACAGAAAGTCTTCTGATCAAATGTGGTTTTGCAGCATCTTAAGGTAGCACAATACAAAGATTTTTTTACTTCAAATCACTAACCCTTTAAAATGCTGTAACTTTCTTATAAATGCATAGAAAATAATAAAAGAGGTATATATAGAAAGATAAAAGATTAATCTTTTAAATGGTTGCAATCTTTTTATTATGCAATCATTATGTAATTAGTGGCAAAATCTGGGTCAGTTCACTTGAATGAATTTAGCTCTATCATCTCTTTAACTATACAGAAAATTTTAACAATCTTAATCAACACATCATGGGCTTCAAAAGGGTGTCTCAAATTGTCCTCATGGTATTCCATTCTCTCATAAATCTCTAATTAGTGTAAACATCCTAACCACATAAAAGAAGATAATGTTTGATTAGGTGTAAAATTTGTTTTATACATTCTATCTGAAATCTGAGACACCCTTTTGTAGATAATGGCCATAGGAACAACACACAATAAAATCAACCCTCTAGGGATACCTATGCAGAAACTAATTTCATAATTTGAAAGTGGAAATTTGGTGAAAAATATTTTAAACACAGTTAACATTATAATTGGTTACATAATTGTTGCATAATACTAACATTGCATTAATTTGAAAGAGTAATCTGTTAGCTATCCAAAACTACCACTTTTATAAATTTTCAAGCATTATTAAGAAAGTTACAGCATTTTAAAACTTGGGAGTTGGAGTTATAAAATCTTTGTATTGTACTACCTTAATTCTATTTTTTTTCTCCAATATATTTTGATAAGAATTATCCAGACAAGAATAAAAGGAATCATTTTTAAAGTAACATTTTCAACTGTTCCTTGTTCAGATTGATAAAACAGTAATGTAGTTCACAATCAGTAAAAATTAGAACACAGACTTCATTTTATTTTTATATTGCAGGATGATGGCCCAGCCGTGAAAGGGGATCCATTTTATGAGTCCCAGGAAAATCATAACTTAATTGGTGTAGCTAATGTTTTCCTTGAATGTTTGTTCCATGATGTGAAACTGGATTACCATGTACCAATAATAAGTCAACAAGGGGAGGTAATTATATTAACTGATGTCTTTGTTAAACATTTGTTCCCATTGCTATATGTTACAATATACCATTAATTTTATGGGCATAACATGGTATTCAGAATTGAAAGTATAGCTTATCCTGATTGGTCGTTATTTTTTATTATTAGAGACTTTGTGCACTCTGCATTATACCAAATAAATTAATTTCCTTAGCCCTAACGGAACTGAGATGTCTTTTCAACGCCAGGATGAGACATGTTTTTTTAAGTGCAAAATTGATAGGCATGGGAGATAAGTACAAATTATGCCAAGAAAAGCAATGCGAACCTATATTTTTTGGACTAAAAAATACTGTCCTTATAACTTTTCTTTAATTCTAGAAAATCAACTTTCTAAAGTATGTATCTCGAAAAAAGCTATCATTTTTGGTATAGGGAAATTAATTGTTTATTTCAATCTTAATTGAATTACCATGTACCAATAATTACACAACAAAGGGAGGTAATTCTTTTTAATAAAAAAATCTGGGACATGTGGCAGCCTTAATGTGTCTTTCCTATAAAATTGTAAATTTCATGTATGCTGTAAGTTTAGAAAAAGATTTTATACGTAAAAGTTTACAGATACTTTTATTTAAAATCTGTTCAGTGTCATCTGAATGCTACTAGACAGGAGGAAACTTTAAAAGAAGGAGGCAGTTCTATATATAGTGCATAAAATATTAGAAATTTAATAGATGAAGAATAGATTGTATAGACTCAACACAATATTATACAAAATGTATTGACTCTACTGAAGCAAATTTTTTTATCAATTTACACAAATTCCAGAAAAAAATGTATATATTTAATGACTCAAAAATGATAGATAGTGTGCTCATTTTGAATTTCTTATATATTTATGTTATCAATATAATACTGATAATCCATTCCATATTTGTAGGTATCTGGTAAACTACACATAGAAATCTCCAAGTTAGGAGGTTCCTTCATGGATCGCTATGGTGATATAAATGAAGATGAGGACGATGAAAGTCCTGTAGAAAGACGTTCTGCTCCAATGATTGTCAGGGTAAATGAATATTAATTTTTCGAGAAAAGTTATGCTTCTATGTGACATCTAAAATGTTAAGATTGTCAGTGAAACAAGTATCCATCATAGTCTAAATGATGTTGATGTAAGGAACAATATGTAACCATACAACTTCAACAATGAGTAAAACCCATACTGTATAGTAAGTTATAATGAGACAACTAACCATACAACCTTCAACAATGAACATATATGAAAGAGAGCAACAAATGTAAACCATAGAACTATATACTTCAATTTGGAGAAGTATGTTGTGGGATGCAAACATTTAGAAAAAAAATGCTTTTAACGAGGTCACATTGAACTTCTTGTTATATTTCAATTTACAGTACTTTTTATACTGAGCTGCGTCAGATAAACTTCATGCAATTGCATGTTTACATGTACATTGATAAGAATTTGATCAATTTTTGAACATTCAAATATAAAATAAAAGATGGTTGTTGGTATGTTTTGTATAGGGTTCTTAAATCGTGTATATCGCCTCAATTTTCAAACATTTAGAGTTTGCATAGAGTTTTTTTACACCCCAAAAAAAAATACTGTTACCTCCATTCTAATGAAACTGACAGAAAATAACGTTAAAACATGTATTTAAAATCTATCATATGCCGTCTGGGCTTGCACGTAGGTCCCATATCATCAATTGTCAATTGATGCCATGTAAGAAAGTGACGTTATCCAATCAAAATGAATGTTACAAACGTTGTTGCATTAAAAGATGTACTGATATTCATTTGCATAATAGTAATGTCTATCCTTAGCTGCTCATATTATGAAAGATATGATTTGTATGATTTAAATTATAGATCCGTATCCATCAGGCCAAAGGTCTACCACCAGCTCTGTGCCATTTTGTGTTCTGTCAATACACATTCTGGGGACATGATGAGTCTGTAGTTGTCCCCCCTGAAATACATCCTGAAGCTGGAGAAGCAGATGACACTAAAATGTTTGTTTTTAAACATTCTAAGGTAAACATTGCTTATCTAGTATTGAAAAATTGTAATAAAAAATGAAGATTGATGTTGTTATAAATAATTTAATGAGTAAGATATAAAAAAAAGGTATAGTTTAGCGAGTAAAATAAAGAAAAGTAGTAAAAAGGTTTATGTTGTCTGGCATATATATACACACAAGTAGACTAGTATCAAATTTATGAGGAGAAGTGCATACTCAAAACTGAAGTAAATCTTTGTGGGGTTTACGCAAGTATAAAAAAGTAAGGTTGAGTTGGATATATTTAAGAAATGTGATATTGCTAGGAAAAAAAACTTGTTTACTTGCAAATATTCATTCAAATTCATGATATATAGATTCTACTACTGCATTGAGTGTGATAGGATATTGATCCACTAGAGACAGTTAAATTTTCAAATTTAAAACGCGAGGCTAGCTAAGCGTTTTAAATATTTAAAATTTAACTGTCGAGAGTGGATAAATATCGTATCACACGAGATTTGGTAGTGGAATTTGTTACTCTAAATACGAATGATCTGCAAAAAGATGTGTTCTTTCTATGTGACATCATCCAGTATGATAGCCTTTTTTCATGCCGTCACAATAGAAAAATTCAGAGGAAAACAAGAAAATTCGACGTCCTAATCAGATTTTAACCAATGAAGAACTGAGATCAAACGAACCACACGTTGATTATTTTTTTATACAATGGATGCAGAAAGGGTTAAATTGACAAAGAATTAGAGAAACATTCCTCCGTTCGATATAAGGTTGAAAGTTTGGGTTAAAGGTAGTTTACTAGGACACAATATATATTGCATCTCTTTAGAGTTAGATCTGACGAAATAAATATTTGGGGATCCTGCCTACTTTAGGGCCCTACCAACATCTTGAATAATGCATTCCAATTTTTATATCATATTTTATCTTTTACAGGATTTTAAAGTACAAACCACAGAAGAATTTATAGAATATTGTCAAGATGGTGCATTATCTATAGAAGTCTGGGGTCATAGAAGTCAAGGATTTAATATAAACGATAAAACTGTTGACAATGTTAATATCAGATCAAGGTCGTTGTCAGAAAGGTATGTATGACATTGTAACTCAAGGGTCATATAGGTCAAGGATTTAATATAAATGATAAAACTGTTGACAATCTTAATATCAGATCAAGGTCATTGTCAGAAAGGTATGTATGACATTGTAACCCAAGGGTCATAGAGGTCAAGGATTTAATATAAATGATAAAACTGTTGACAATGTTAATATCAGATCAAGGTCGTTGTCAGAAAGGTATGTATGACATTGTAACCCAAGGGTCATAGAGGTCAAGGATTTAATATAAATGATAAAACTGTTGACAATGTTAATATCAGATCAAGGTCGTTATCAGAAAGGTATATATGACATTGTAACCCAAGGGTCATAGAGGTCAAGGATTTAATATAAATGATAAAACTGCTGACAATGTTAATATCAGATCAAGGTCGTTGTCAGAAAGGTATGTATGACATTGTAACCCAAGGGTCATAGAGGTCAAGGATTTAATATAAATGATAAAACTGCTGACAATGTTAATATCAGATCAAGGACATTGTTACCCAAGGGTCAAAGGTCAAAACTTTAAAACAACCACTTGACAGTCTTAACCCCTGCGAGATGAAATTCATGAACTGATGAACCCCCATGAACTGTTCATGAATGTTCATGAACAATGCATGACTGTTCATAATGAGTTCATGAATTTAGTTCATGAATAGTTCATAAAATGCAGTTCATGAATATTTTCTGAACTTTAATGAACTGTAAGTCAGTTCATAATGTTCATAAATTGTGCATAACACATGTTCATGAACATTTTATGAACTTTTAATGAATAAATAAATTCATTAAGTTCATAAATAAATTCATAAATTTGACTGTCATACAAGTTCTCATAAACATCTATACATTGTATTATGACATCACAATTAAAGTGCTTTTAGCATGACCTCCAGGTTATTCATTTACAGATCTTGAGATCATTTTGAGACAAAATTCAGTTGAATAGCAAAAGTGTAAATACATGTACATGTTTGTTTATCAAAAAGCATTAAAAATATATATATATATATATATATAAAAGAAGATGTGGTATGATTGCCAATGAGACAACTATCCACAAAATACCAAAATGACACAAACATTAACAACTATAGGTCACCGTACGGCCTTCAACAATGAGCATTGAGCCCATACCGCATAGTCAGCTATAAAAGGCCCCGATAAGACAATGTAAAACAATTCAAACGAGAAAACTAACGGCCTTATTTATGTGAAAAAATGAACGAAAAACAAATAACACATAAACAAACACTTTTGCTGTGCTGCGACTCCCCAAAAGTTTAAAGAATTGAAACCAACTTTGGGACGTACATGTACATCTATACAGAGGGACAAGGGTAAAACTTATTGCCCCCTCCGCTATGGCAGAGGCAAAATTAAAAAAAAATCATACAGATTTGATTAGTTCCCTTTCACAGCATGCAGGTAGAGCCTCATATTACTTCAATACATGTGATACATGATGTGTTTACAAATGTAGTGTAAGCTTAAGTAATTATAAGCAAAATTATGTCCATAAAAAAATATTTCCTTTTCATTGAACAACAGAAATTAGCTCAGCACCTTTTCTTCATACCACACCAGAAGAGTGTTACATTTTGAGAGTCATACAAAATTTGGGACTAACTTTGAAGTTTTGTAACTTACTTTGAGCTGGAGATGTTTCTCATGTTTCGTTTTTACAATCATGACAATGGTAAACTTAATTTCTTTCTTCTAAAGATGTAATTTCTGATTGTCTCTCCAAGTTCAAACATGTGCCTTTCTTAACCATCATACGGCACATAGAGGAACTTGGAAACAAAGCACAGATTAATGACAATTCATTCTTTCCCAAACATTGCAGACCGGTGTCAATAATTATCATATTTAATGAATTACGTTTACCTATTGTAAAACGCTTCAATGACTTTGACAAAAGATTGCAATGCAGACAAATGATTACAAGTGACTGGGAATAGAAAAACGTCATAATTACGTCAGCAAAATGGTGGTTTTGACGCTTACAATACAAATGAAGATGAAGTAATATAGCTGTCAAAATAAAGCAGATTTGTTATCAGATAAGTAAATTATATATATTTTTGATTATTTTTTTTTTGCTGAATAACTATTTGTTGAAGCATTATAATAATTATTGATTAATTATAATAAATATAAAACACCAGAAAGTGAAAGTAGCCTTTACATTTTACAGTGTTGGTTTAATGTTTTCCATTCAGGAATAACTGATAGATTTGTACAATATATTTTATTTCAAGGTAAAAATAATTCATGCTTCAACCATTCTTATGATTGTGTGTGGGCAAATTAAAAGGGGAAAAAAAGGGGGGGTACATTATTTGAAATGTCATGAAAAGGCTGAAGTAGTATTCATGTTATTAATCTTACTCTATTGATATTTTAATAAAAACAACAATTATTAAATTAAATTATTACATTGTATTATACCTGTTAGAAACTGTTTAATCTTGAGTGTTTATTTAAAACAAATATCAAGGACTTTTGATTCTTTGTGGAGTGATTTTTGATTTTGCAGGGGGAAACTTAGATGCATTTATTGATTAAAAGATCTGTTCAACTGGGAAGAATTTCAAGCAGAACAACTTCACCAAGATGTTATGTAGCATTTCTAGTTGGAAGTCCAGCAATTTCAATTACAGACAGGAAGAGAAGTTTACTTATGAAAATAACACAAAAATGAATATCAAGAAAATCCTTTTTAATAATTTCATGAACTTTAGATGAACAGTTCATGAACTACAAGTGGACAAACAATGTTCATGAATTAAATTACTGATGAACAGTTCATGAACACAGTAGTTCATGTGTTTATGAATGATTCATGGACTGGTATGGGTCATGAACAAATTCATGAATCATTCATAAAAAATTCATGAACTATACATGAACAGGACATGAACTACAAATGGACAAGCGTGTTCATGAACTATAAAATCATGAACAATTCATGAATAATAAAAGTTCAAGAACTATTTTTGTTCATGAACTTTAATGAACCAAAGAGTTCATGAACACTTTCTGTTCATGAATAGTTCATTATTCACTGGTTCATGAACATGCATGTCCATTTGTAGTTCATGTCTAGTTCATTAACTGTTCATGAATCTTTTATGAACAATTCATGAATTGTGTTCATGAATCATTCATGAATCATCCATGAACATTCATGAATTATTCATAATCATTTCGCAGGGGTAAGGTTACTGGAGTTATTTATTAGTTTTTGTCAAAGTCATAATAAGAAATGATTATACTGAAATATATGGCTTCCTTTAGAGAGATTGGAAAATAGATCTTTGATAAACTGTTCAAATTGTCAGCTTTTTTGTCTAGAACTATGAATACTTCTACCCTATATGCTATGACAATTTTCATTAAAATACTTTTTTGTTATAGTCAATAGATGTGCATACGGAGAATCTAATGATCTTTGTATGTATTATTAACAGATGGCAAGAAGTAATGAGAAAGATTGAAATGTTCGTTGACGTACAAGAACTTAACCACCAGGGGGAGTATGTTCCTGTTGTAGTACAACCACGACCTGATGTTCCATCGGCTGGAGTGTTCCAGTTACAACAGGTTAGAATATGAAGAATGTTCACTTTCATTGTAAATCAAATTTGTTGATTTTATGACCAATCTACAAAAGGGGCACTATGTTTGCTGGTAAGTGTGTATATAAAAATAAAAGAGGTGGTATGATTGCCAATGAGACAACTCTCCACAAGAGACCAAAATGACACAGAAATTAGAAACTATAGGTCACTGTATGACCTTCAACAATGAGCAAAGCCCATACCACTTAGTCAGCTATAAAGGGCCCCGAAATGACAATGTAAAATAATTCAAACGAGAAAAATAACGGCTTTATTTATGTCTGTTCATCCTATATCCGGTTAGAGATTAATGTAAAGGTACTTAATAACCATGTGTTCACATCAATGATAAACATAGTACTCATGTTCATGATGGGAACTTTTGAAAATGTTTGCCAAATCACCATTACACCCTAATTTAATGATTCACTTAACATGAACACATGAGAACTTGACTGTTTCAAATATCATGAGACTTAACTAAAATGCTATCTTTTATTTTAGGGTCATACAAGAAGAATAGGAGTTAAAGTGAAACCAAGTAAAAATTCAGGAACATTACCTTTAATATGTGAATCTATATCATCAGTGTCTGTTGGATGTATATGTTCTCGGAGTAAAATGACACAGAAAGGACTTGATAGTTATCAGGAGGAAGACTTAACATTATTACGAGATCGATGGTCAGAAGCATTGGAGAGACGGAAGGAATATTTAAATGAACAAATTCAGAAACTTATAAACAAGCAAGGTATGATTTAGTGTTTTATAGAATTTATCATTAATCAAAACTAAATTTTTATTATTTTGGTTGCCAAATTTCATGGGTTAAGGGATATTTTTGTGGGTTCTTAGTTTTTATAAACTCTTTATACAAGCCTATAAACAATTTGTGTGTGGATGATATTTAAATATGTTGTTCTCCAATTCCATAGAAGTGGTTGTTTAAAAAGCTTACTTAAATTCAAAGCACTAAGCAGTGCTTTAAAAGTGTGTTCATTTAATATCCTGTGTAAACTCCAAGGATAACTATCATCACTCTTTCACATTGCGAAAAAAAACTAAATGCAAATAAGCATACATCATAGAAAGTTTTAGAAGTATGTTTTACAAGATTACAATGAAAATAATTTTATTTTCCAATGTTAACCCTTTGTTGACCTTTCAGATAAGTCAGAGTCTGATGCTGATCGTGAGAGAGCTTTGATGGACCAGTGGGTGTGTCTAACAGAGGAGAGGAATGCTGTAATGGTCCCCTCCCCAGGAAGTGGTATACCTGGGGCACCTGCTGATTGGTATGTTAATAGATCTGGGATAGAGTAAAAATGACAATACATGTACATGTATATTGAATTGCCATCTCTATATATTTTGTGCAATTAACATTGAATTTGCTGTGAGAATGTCACTAACAACCAAAGACTTTAATTTTAACAGCAAATTTATTGTTTATATATTTATACTCACATTCCAAAATCAATTGGTTAGAATACTTTTCCTTCGTCATACATGAAATTGTGTCTTACTTTTTGGAACTAAACATTAGAATTTCCTGAAATTTGTTTCTAACCTTTTGGGGAGCGCCATATACTGTAATGCCTATTCACATTCATAGCTTATAAATAAATGCTTATAGCAGGATATCATTAATGAATAATCAATAGCTCTCTGTACATTTTGTTCGGATTACATTCAGATACTTTTGTCCATTAGAAGAAGTAGTTATTAGTCCCCTAGTGATCAAGTCGAAAGGGACTTAAGGTTTGCAGTCTGTCCTTCTGTGTGTCTGTCTGTCCATCTATCTGTCTTTCTGTCCATCTATGTTATATCATTTCTTTCGTCATGCATGTATTGATTAAAAAAATACTGTTAAAAAAAATTACTGTTAGATATTTAATGTGAATATTGTTTTCAGGGACCCCCCAGATGATATAGAACGACATACACCAGTTGTCTTCCTTGATCTGAATGGTATGTCTATACTGTCAAGAAGAACTCAACTAATAAGTAAACAATAACTTATACTAACATATAGAAAAAAAATACTTGTATACAGTCATTTAAACAATGTTATCAAATATTTGAAAAATAGAGGTCACAAAAATATTGATTTGCCTTTCTGTTGAGCCTATTAAATATATGGATCTTATATTCCATCATTTGCTACATTTAGGTTCAGTCTCTGGTTAGATTTTTATAGACATTAATAACTTTATCAAACCTTAATAGACAAATGATAAGAGTTTTATGAAACTTGGACAGATGCTTCTTTGTGATCAAAAGACAGTATACATATTTTAAAGATTTTTTTCAATTATTTTTACCTTTCTTTTCTGTATTTAACAGATTAATGGAAAATGATTTAGCATAACCATTTTGATATAGTCTACATGTGTGTAAAATTTTTATGTAATTTTATCAAAGTGTTAAGAAGCATCATTTTCAAGAGACAGCATCAAGAATAGAAATTTTCATATTTGGTCAACAGTACAACAGTGACAAGTTGTCATGTGCATGCGTCTTTCTGAACCCTCAGACACCTTCTTCTTCCTGTTTTCCAAAACATTTGAATTACAAGTACGGCTATGATAATGACAATAATGTATGCATTCTTTTATTTTTATTGCAGCTGATGATCTGAGTACACCCAGTGCTAGAGAAGGATTACAGGCTGCAGGCTTCAACTCCATTCTTCCTAAAGAACAATCATCTCAATTCTTTAATCTTCCAATCATTAAAAACATTACAGACAAGGACAGCGTAAGTTTTATATCATTTAATACCATAACATAACAAAAGACACAAATAGCCTTGATGGTTCAAAACATAAACCAAATTTGACTAATGCATCTCTCATATTTATGAAAAAATGAAATATATTCAATTTAAAAATTAAGCTATATGTTTATATGTATATATATATCTTTATTCTCCTAAACCAAAGTACAATGGTACAGAGACATATACAAATAAATTAACATAGTATAAATTTGAAATACAAATGTAAAATAGAGACATAAAGTGATTACCCAGGAGATTCTAGGCATTTAATAATAATTCTTATAAACTTGCACAGATTGTTAAGTTCAGACGGGTTGCTACTATTCATTAGACCTTGAAATTTTAAAATATTTGGTCTGTTTATAAAATGATGCTTTAGTAGCAGTTGTCTGCTATCGTCTATTGCTGAGCATTCTAAAATATAATGGAACTCGTCGCCAATATGAGAACCAAATGTTTTCCTGTTTTATTTTTCAGATATCTGCTGTTGTTTCATGGGACTCATCGATTCATGATTCACCGAGTTTAAATCGTGTCACATCATCTAATGAACGTGTTTATATGATATTAAAAGCTGTAATTAGACTTAGTCATCCAGCGTACTTGGAAATTGTGTTAAGGAAAAGAATTTGTCTCAATATTTATACAAACTTTAGTATCACTAGTCTGACCGATAGATTAAAGAAGAAAATTACTGGACAGGTAAGAATTGCTATCAGAAATACTTCTTTCTTTAAGGTTAGAAGGACATTATTGGTAGAAATGCATATTAAGTCAGTTTATGAAGCCCTTAAGCAAGTGATTAACTTCATTGATTTTTTTACAACAGTTATTTAGGTAGCCAGTGAAAAGATTAAAAATTGTATAAATTAGGTTACATCCCTGTTTTCAACTGTCTCTGTGGCCTTGTGGTAGTGTGCTCACCTTGAGTGCTGTATATCTTGGCTTTGAAACTAGTCAATTCAAACCCCAAACTTTGAAATTGGTATTTACAGCCTCTCTTGCTATGCATGCTGCATTCAGGTGTAAGAGCAAAGACTGACCAGCTTGTTTTCTGAATAACGTGACATGCATTCCTTCTGACGTTACCTTGTGAACTAACACTCTACATATTTGACACAGCATTGGACTTGCACAAAGCAGGGGTAATATATATATGTATCACTTTAGCATGTTATTATCCTGAATATGTATTTTACTTTCTGCTCGATGTTTTTAACAGCCATCCTGGCCCATTGATCAGTATCATTTTTCATTTACACATCATAAAGTTATGTCACAATAGCAAGCTTTTATTACCTCTAACCTAAAGTGGTTTTGTGTCTTTGCAGGAGAAATTATTTTCTAGTGGAATTTCATATGAAGTTGTTTCAAATATACCTAAGGTAAGAAAATGTAGTAGTTGATAAAATTAGAACAATTTGACAAGATGAATAATGTGACTTGGTGAGTATTATAATAATGAGAACTTGCATTCTGATATTTTGACACATATATCTGTATGCAGCTTTTCATGAAAATGCAATAATTAAACTAACATTTTGGTTGGTTATGTCAAAATCATAAAAATATTGTAGCAATCATAAATATCAAAAGCTGAACAAATCCAGTTGAAAAAAATTGAAGATGTGGTATGATTGCCAATAAGACAACTCTAATAGACATCCTGCTGAATTTCACATTTGTTTTATTTAACTGAAAATATTTCTGTAGAAAAAAAAAAACTATTGACAGGTTTCTAATAATAACACAATAACTTTAAATACTTCTTAATTATTTACAGGCTTCTGAAGACTTAGAGAACATGGAGACTTTAGCACAGATGGCTGCATCACAGAATGAAGTGACCGCTGATGGAGAAACGTACATAGAAAAATATATCAAAGGTGTCTCCGCTGTAGAGAGTATACTGACGTTAGATAGACTTAGACAGGTTTGTTGAAATTTATATGCAATGTATGGAGCATCTACAGACCACTGCTGGATAGATTATAGATATAGGGTCTTCTTAATGATGGCCTATAATTTCAAAATTATTGAGCATGAACTAACTTTTTCCTGATTCGCATGTTAAAATTTTAGTAAATTGAGTTTTGGATACAGTTATTTAATGTTTTCATATATAAATAAAATGAGAGAGGGGAAAGTGGCTTTTGTTCACATATTGGTTGTTGCCATAAACAAATGATTTAGTATAATGTATGATTCTATTCCCAATTTTATTCAATGATACAGAACTTAGCTGTAAGACATTTAAAAAACAATATAAATTCTTCACCAATAGAACATGACAAGCTTTAAGTCATTTCAAGACTTATAAAAGGAATAAATAATTAAAAGATTTTCCATTAGAATAAAAAGTGTTCCACAGAACAATCTTAGTATTATTTTCTCACATATTTCATTTAATTTGTCTTGTAGGAAGTAAAAGTAAAGGAATTGACAGCAGCACAAGGGAGAGCACTCCGGAAAACAACAAGTACACCAAATATTCCTAATGTATGTTATTTGAAATCAAAATAAAACATTGATTTTGTATTTCCACTCTTAACATTTTATTTACCATAAAAAAAAGTGTGCTTCAGAAAATTAATGTGCAATTCACCATTTCATTACATAAGAATATAATTTTGTATATGACAGTGTGGACACTTTTAAGTTTGGACAGATGAGATGACTGACTAGTTTAACTTGTTGCGATTTATTATGCTGTTTTACTATAAGCTAGATAGATGTTAAAAGAAAAGAAAAATCAGCTATTGTGAATTTTTCAGGAAAAAAATTTAAATCCCAATTACAACTTGCTTGGCCATTGCCAAATTGGTTCACACAGTCTTGAACTGCTATTCTATTTTATTGAAAAGCATGAAAAATAAAGGTTAGAATAAGTTATAAATTCTCAAAAGACAGAGCAAAAGTCTACAGATATAAGGAAACATTCAAAAGGCAAAGAAAAGATGACAATGCCAAAGAAATAAACAAACAAAAAATATAAAATGAAACAGTCCACAAAAAAATACATAGAAAATTAAAGACTTGCAACACAAACAACACCAAAGAACAGGGTGATCTCAGGTGCTCTGTGACTATAATTTAGTCATGTTACATGATTTGCTTGTCACAGAGGAATGATAATATTATGGGATGATTTTGTTTTATTTCAGGCTGGCTTAACACCAACCAAATTTGATGGACAGGTATTATATAAGAATTTAGTAACATCAATAGATATTACAGAAATCTTAGTTGTTTACTGTATTATATATAATCTACAGATAAATCAGCCACTTGTTAATTTAAAAAAAGAAAAACATGGGTTCATGATAATGCAAATCTACCCTTTTGAGTAGATTGATATATTTCAATAAGGCAAAACAAAAAATGGCTTAATTGATACATTTATTGTGTTATCTGCTTAGCATTTTTTCTTTTTGCACTAGATTTCTTACTTTCGTAAAAATACAGCTGATTTCTAATAGTTTTCCTTATAGCAGGTTCCTACCAGATCTTCCTTGGTTTAATTTAATGAGAACAGTATTTTTTCACCTTATGACCTTGCTGGAATACAATATAAATATGCTTATTTCCATCTACTTTGTTATTTCAGCTTAGAGCAGATAGTATCCAAGATTTATCATGTGACAGTTTATCTCCGGGGAGACGGTTGTCACAGCCTGGTAGGTTTTTTCGTAAAAGGTCAAGGTCGGATGTTGGAAAAAGCCTGAAAATCTTTGCAAAGGAACTGAAAAAACAATGTAAAAATTTAGGTAAAGATTATGTGTTGAACCAAAGCATAATTGATGTTTTGCATGTGCTTTTATTGTGTTATATTATCATCCTTCTGCACAAGGTCTGTCTTTCACTCGTCAAAATGTGTCAAAACTTTGTTACTTTCTAGTAAGGTGACCTTGGTTAAGGTCATAGGGTAAAATAAAGTGAAAGACTCTTTTTATTTCTTTTTTTTTGGAAATATTCCGACTTGACTTTAATTTCAAATAAAAAATTAAGTGTAATTCATTAAAATATCCATTAATGTGTAAAATATCCTTAGAAAAAATAATTGATTTTCAATGATTTGGACTCTTATTGATTAACATTGGAAAACAAATGCCGTCTATTAATGGCCTTTAAAATGTCCAGCAGCACATTCTATGAGTAATTTCAGGAATCAGCTTGTTCATGCTACACACATATATTGGACTATTACGCAGGATATGATTTTCAACTTGGCAGAGAAGCATCATACATATTCAATTGTAGAGGTGCATATTGCCTATTGAGGGGAGTTAACAGTTTTTTCATATAGCCGTATAAGTCTTCTCTATCATCAATTTAGACAAGCATCAAGATTTATTAAATGTTTTGAACATGGCTATGTTAAAAAAATTGATTTTTGCTTTTGATTCATTGTTTTACATGATAAATTTGATATACATATATTAGCTTAAGTCTGCACATATAAACATTATTATCAATGTGCTTTGGTTTCCATATACATTTTATGCTTAATTTTCAGTTTCCATGGTGAACATCTTTTGCAGTGATTTTCTGTTGCTATTTCCATATTGTATTTTATATTTAACCAATTAAAGAAACAGACATGTTATATATTATTATATCAAGTGTAGCTTTTTTTTCTTCAAAAGATAGGAAAAAAAGACATACAATATTTCATTTCTAACTCCAATGCTAGGAGTATTTAAACAAATATTGAATAGAACTTCTATATGATTTCTTTAGCCAAAATAGAAAAAAATGTCATATTTGCATTTCTCAACCCAATTCTAGAAGTGTTGAAACTTCTGTCAAATAAAACTGATATGAAATATGAACCAAGACTTCATGCAAAATACTAAATGTGTGCAATTTATAAAATAACCTGAGGATGAAAACAGAGGATGTAATGATACATAATTGTATATGATTAATATAGAAATTACATAATAATGGAAGCCTTACTTTTAGTTTTTACTTTTTTTTTAATTGAAAAAAACCCTTTTTTACTTTTTTTTTAATTGAAAAAAACCCTAACTATTGTCATGACCTTTTTTCTTCCTTTTTTTCCTCAAAGAAACTGTCGTGATGTTGTTTAAATGTCCTTCAAGTCAACACTTCACTTCATGAGGTGTCTAAATGTCCTTTTTGTCAACACTTTACACATAATGACTGTATTGTTGTATTCTTTGCAGCCCGCCCAAACTTTCTGAGTTTACGGGGCACTGGTATAACTGCTAAGCGTATGTTAAATATACTTCAACTGTTTCGTATGTTTTAGATTTCAGTTTCTTTTGAATGCTTTTTATAGTCCATGTTGTATTCTTAAGTATTGTTTTCTATTCATTGTTTATTGTTGTTATTAAAAGGAAATCGGCAGTAATATTCGTAAAAATATTGACAAGGGGTCGAATGTTTGTTATGATATTAATGTTAATTTTATATGTCAGAAGTATGAAAAAAATAATCTTAGATCTGTAAATCTGGGATGAAACATCATGGCAATATGAACAATTGTATTTTTCTCATGTGAATTATGTTCGCAGATTAAACCTTACAAAAGGGAGATAAATGCACTTTTACATTTATCTGAATAACTTCATATTGGTTCAACACTGCAATGTATGTACAATTTCATGATCTATTAAACATCTACCTCCTGTGACCCAATACACTTAATTATGAGTAGGTGTATACTTAACAAAACAACACAAATAGAAATTCTTGTTGATAGCTTTGATGGCAGCTTCACCATTGTTCTATCTGAACAAAATTTTACACAAGAAATATTAAAAAAAACCTTATAGTTCACTGTGAATTGCAATATTCCTTCATTAAATCTATTTGGATCGAGTTTGTTTTTTGATTGAAATCTTAAATTTTCATTTATTTTAAAGAAAAATATAACACAGAAAATTCATATAAATCTTTCTTATATTTTTTGTCTTAATATATTGATCAACATAAAAGAAGAAATGTATTTTTCTATGTTGTAATGTAATTTTAGCTAGCTTAGCTTTTGACAGTTGTCATCTTCTTAATTGTTAATTTATTTTTTTCTTTGTATCCATGTTTTAATTGGATATTTGAACACTTTTACCAATAATGATTGTTTAATATTTATGTGGGCTGCATACCTAATGCATTGACAGCTTTTATTGTAAGAAACAAAGATTGTTAGATATTTGGATGGGTTGCTGCATTTTTTATGTGTTATTTAATTCTATTCAAATGAAAAAAAAATGATAAAAATTATCATGTATGGACTTTTGCATTTCATACTACTGAACATTCAGAAACTTTTAATATGTTCATTATTGAGACAATTTGAAAGGGTAAATTTTGCTAAAATTAAAAATAAACTTTCATTATACATCTTGCAGCATTATTGCAGGCAATATTTCCTAAAATCACAAGGATTTAATTCATGTTTTTGTCCATAAATGATAAATGAATAAAAAAAGATCTGAATTCCCAGTATTTTGATGGTGCTGTGATACATCATACTACATGGTGATAACTTTGTTAAAATCAGCTGAACATTTTAATCACTTACTATTGTGAAGGAAATGTTAAGCTTTCTATTGTGAAGGAAATGTTAAGCTTTTGTTAAGCTTTCTATTGTGAACGAAATGTTAAGCTTTCTATTGTGAAGGAAATGTTAAGCTTCTCAAGGATCAAAATTAGTGTTTGTCAAATTGTAATATTTACAATGAAATTTTTTATGCCCCACCTACGATAGTAGAGGGGCATTATGTTTTCTGGTCTGTGCCTCCGCTCGTTCGTCCGTCCGTCTGTGCGTCCGTTCGCTTCAGGTTAGAGTTTTAGGTCAAGGTAGTTTTTGAAGAAGTTGAAGTCCAATCAACTTGAAACTTAGTACACATGTTCCCCATGATATGATCTTTCTAATTTTAATGCCAAATTATAGTTTTGACCCCAATTTCATGGTCCACTGAACATAGAAAATGATAGTACGAAGTTCAGGTTAAAGTTTTTGGTCAAGGTAGTTTTTGATGAAGTTAAAGTTACATCAACTTGAAACTTAGTATACATGTTCCCTATGATATGATTTTTCTAATTTTAATTCCAAATTAAAGGTTTAACCCCAATTTTCACGGTCCACTGAACATAGAAAATGATAGTGCGAGTGGGGCATCCGTGTACTATGGACACATTCTTGTTTTTCTATAAAGTGTGTTCTTCAAATTTTAAATAAAAAAGGGTTAAAGTAAATATTTTATCAATATTTTTTGAAAATTAACAAGCCAAATTAAAGGACAAGGTTCACTTATTGCCCAAAATGGCCTAAACTATCAACTTTATCATTAACCACCAAAAAGTTCACAATTTTGATCGTAAATGGGTCTATTTCAAAAATCTGAATGTTAAAGCAATCAGTTGTTTTCATAAAAGTACACAATATTCCTCAAAACTAAGCCAATTTTGGTCATTTTGACAAAATTTGATGTTGTACAATTTTCAGATCTAAAAGCTTTAGGAAAAATTTGTCCGCCACCTACGATCCAAAAGATTCCAATTTAGATATAGAATTCATCAATATAAAAATTTTTTGGATCGTGGAAGGTGGCCAAGGTTAATTTTGCCAAAAACAATTAAAATTTTGGACAAAAATTGACCTAAAATACAAATAATGTATAGTCAAAGGGTCATAGCTTCAAAAATTTTTAAAGAAGGTGCCAAAACAGTTTATTTTAGTCTTAATAATATTATCACAAGTATTTCTATATGAAATTTGTATTTTTTATGGCCCGATTTAAAAAAACATTAAAAATTTAGGGCCAATTTTAACCCTTCGTGAACCTTCTCCTTTAGTCCAGGTGTTTGGTACCACCTTAATTCAAATTATAAGAAGGTTGTGATCTAGTTCTCTTTTATACATACAGAGTGATTAAAGGTTTTATGTCAATGATAAAATGATTTTATCTGCAAGAAATATCTTGTAAGAATAATGTACACATAAATATGACATTTTGATGCATGCATGCATCTACATATACAATGCATTATAAACAATAAGCATTTGATGTTTTTATTTTTTTTAAACATGTCACACAAACTGTCATGCATCACAAAAGTACATGTTTTGCAAGGAACATGGGTTCACTTTTATATTAATGAATTGCAATAAGCATGAAATATGAGCAGACATGCACGATATACAGAAAGTTATAAGGACAATGAGATATATTGAATTGAAGGCTAATCTTTAAAGATTGATTTGGTTTTAATTTTATGAAATGACTGAATACCAAAAGATACAATTCATAAAGGACAGGAAAGGTCTGATTTGAACAATTTTAAATGTCTTGCTTTAAAAGTAAAACTTTTTTTTTTTAATTTGGTAAAACGAATTTGAATTTCTATTTACGTAATTTATATTGATATGGTATTAGATTCATTTGGACTTTTATACACAACCTGATAACATCAGCAGAGAGAAAAACATCAAACTTAGCATAGGTTTAAAAGACTTAAAACAAATGTACAAAACCTGCTATAAGGTCAACTGTATTTAACTTAATCCTGTCTTTATATCAGGTCACTCTCTTCATGTATTGCTGTAGAAGAAAGATGTAAGATACTAGAGGGACATTCAAACTCATATAAGAAAACAAACTGACAAAGCCATTGCTAAAAATGGAAAAAAAAACAACAGACGAACAATGAAAACACAAAACACAACATAAAAAATAAATGACTGAGCAACATGAACCCCCCCCCCCCCCCCCAAAAAAAAAATGTGGGTTGATCTCATGTGCTCTGGAAGGGTATATATGTAGTAATACCTATGCTTTAGAACCTCAAGTCAAAGGTTGTTTCTCTTATTAGGCCAATTCTCACTTGTCAAGAGGGTGACCTTTATATGCAAATTTCACTGCATTATTTTCTTTGGAATAAATTTGATCTAAATTGTTGAACTAAGTGTATTGTAAAAACTCTGTAAATTTTATTCTCAGGCTAAATACCACAAACTTTATATTGCAGCTGCATCACCTAAATCTTTACTTAGTCCCATGGGGTCAAAGGTTAAACCAATGTCAACATTAGTAGAAGAACAACAACAGAGAGAATCCAAACCATTGCTGAAGAGGGAAGATTCAGATGAGGTAGGTCTCTAACAAAATATTTTAAAAACAACACCCAAAAAGGGGCCATCTTGACCAATTTTTTCACTCATCGACTTGAAAACACATCAGTTTGTACGAATTCATGGGGAAGCAATTCAATCAATATGTAGGCAATGCAAGTGTGTGAGCTTTTGATTTTGCCATTCCATTTGGTAAGGGGTTTTAAATTTTCTTAGGAGTTTTTATTATTTTGCTTTGCCTACAGCTAATATAATAAAAATCAACAGCTGGAGTCCACCAATGGGAATTAGAAGCAGTGAGACAACCCAGCAGCCATAGTTGGGCCTCAGCTGGCCCCTAAATAAAATTGTCATCTAGTTCAGTGAAAAACCTTCTGTTTATTTTGTAGGAATTTGATGAAGCTGACATTGCTGACATCCAAAGGAGAAAGTTCCAGTCTGTCATAGAACCAGAACCTAATAGTGTTAGCTCTGATGATTTCCAAGACTTTGAATCATATCAAAGTCAGCAACCACAACCTGAAGAAAATCCAATGATTTCAACAGCCGAGGAAATTCCTCATTCTTCTACAAATGACAGTTTAGCAGAGATACAAGGGAAGAATTTCACTCCAAGTTTAGTTTCCAGTGGTTACGGGTCACAGGCAGTTTCCATGTTGACTTTGTCATCAGAAGATTCGTTAAGTTTAAGAAGTATGGAAGATAACAATGAAGGCCATAAAGACTCTAGAGGGAGTCAAAAAGGCAGTATTGAACAAAGTAGTGAAAGTGATGAAGACCAACAAGGTGTTTCTGATGTTTGTCATTCTGAGTCAGATGAACGTTTACCTGAATGTAACAGTACTAATGTAATGGAAGCTTCTGATTCAGATTCCAATAAAACCGTTTTATCACAAGAGAAGTTAGAGACTGTAGAGAACGCGGAGAGTTATAACATGGATATTAGTTCTACGGAAACCTCAAAGGGTGCTGAATCCACTGCGGAATCAAATCTAACGGGTGCTCGTGCAATAGGAAATAAAACTGTCGATGCAGTAGATCCTTATAGTGAAACTGCCATGGAAGAACTAGAAAAATTAGGTTTTGATGAAGAAGAAGAAGATATTCAGGAAGACAAAAATAATGGCTCCGAAATTGAATTGTTTATTGCAGAAGAAAACGATGAAAAATCTGCTAAAAATAGAACTACTGAAAAATTACTATCAAACAAGAGCTTCACACCTCCTAGTACTTTGGAAAAGACAAAAGGTGTGATTAAACGTCCACAGCGACCTTTATCTTGTGTACTGCCAGTAGATCAAAGTGTTATAGAAGAAAGTATGAAGAGAAATAGTCTACAATTACATATGTCTGATGAAGAAGATATTGGTAAGGATTATAAGGATATATTGGTATTTTTTTTATAAAAAGAGTAAAAAAAATAAAAGTCAGGTTACTACAGACAATATTATGCCAAATGAAAAAATATGTGTGTTATCTTATACCCTACCCTCCCTATTTTTTTAGCTCAAAAAAAGCCCACCCTAATGGTTTTTTTTTTGGTCATTTTTAGCTCACCTGGCCCGAAGGGCCAAGTGAGCTTTTCCCATCACTTTGCGTCCGGCGTCCGGCGTCGTCCGTCGTCTGTCGTCCGTCGTCCGTCGTCCGTCGTCCGTCGTCGTTAACTTTTACAAAAATCTTCTCCTCTGAAACTGCTGGGCCAAATTAAACCAAACTTGGCCACAATCATCATTAGGGTATTTAGTTTAAAAAATGTGTGGCGTGACCCCGCCAACCAACCAAGATGGCCGCCATGGCTAAAAATAGAACATAGGGGTAAAATGCAGTTTTTGGCTTATAACTCAAAAACCAAAGCATTTAGAGCAAATCTGACAGGGGTAAAATTGTTTATCAGGTCAAGATCTATCTGCCCTGAAATTTTCAGATGAATCCGACAACCTGTTGTTGGGTTGCTGCCCCTGAATTGGTAATTTTAGGGAATTTTTGCTGTTTTTGGTTATTATCTTGAATATTATTATAGATAGAGATAAACTGTAAACAGCAATAATGTTCAGCAAAGTAAGATTTACAAATAAGTCAACATGACCAACATGGTCAGTTGACCCCTTTAGGAGTTATTGCCCTTTATAGTCAATTTTAACCACTTTTCGTAAATCTTAGTAATCTTTTACAAAAATCTTCTCCTCTGAAACTACTGGGCCAAATTAATCCAAACTTGGCCACAATTATCTTTGGGGTATCTATTTTAAAAAATGTGTCTGGTGAGCCGGCCAACCAACCAAGATGGCCGCCACGGCTAAAAATAGAACATAGGGGTAAAATGCAGTTTTTGGCTTATAACTTAAAAACCAAAGCATTTAGAGCAAATCTGACATTTTGTAAAATTGTTTATCAGGTCAAGATCTATCTACCCTGAAATTTTCAGATGAATCTGACAACCTGTTGTTGGGTTGCTGCCCCTGAATTGGTAATTTTAAGGAAATTTTGCTGTTTTTGGTTATTATCTTGTATATTATTATAGATAGAGATAAACTGTAAACAGCCATTATGTTCAGCAAAGTAAGATTTACAAATAAGTCAACATGACCGAAATGGTCAGTTGACCCCTTTAGGAGTTATTGCCCTTTAAAGTCAATTTTTAACAATTTTTCGTAAATCTTAGTAATCTTTTACAAAAATCTTCTCCTCTGAAACTACTGGGCCAAATTAATCCAAACTTATCCACAATCATCTTTGGGGTATCTAGTTTTAAAAATGTGTCCGATGACCCGGCCATCCAACCAAGATGGCCGCCATGGCTAAAAATAGAACATAGGGGTAAAATGCAGTTTTTGGCTTATAACTCAAAAACCAAAGCGTTTAGAGCAAATCTGACATGGGGTTAAATTGTTTATCAGGTCAAGATCTATCTGCCCTGAAATTTTCAGATAAATCGGACAACCTGTTGTTGGGTTCCTGCCCCTGAATTGGTAATTTTAAGGAAATTTTACTGTTTTTGGTTATTATCTTGAAAATTGTTATAGATAGAAATAAACTGTAAACAGCAATAATGTTCAGCAAAGTAATATTTACAAATAAGTCAACATGACGGAAATGGTCAGTTGACCCATGTAGGAGTTATTGCCCTTTATAGTCAATTTTTAACCATTTTTCGTAAATCTTAGTAATCTTTTACAAAAATCTTCTCCTCTGAAACTACTGGGCCAAATTAATCCAAACTTATCCACAATCATCTTTGGGGTATCTAGTTTAAAAAAATGTGTCCGATGACCCGGCCGTCCAACCAAGATGGCCGCCATGGCTAAAAATAGAACATAGTGGTAAAATGCAGTTTTTGGCTTATAACTAAAAAACCAAAGCGTTAAAGCAAATCTGACAGGGGTTAAATTGTTTATCAGGTCAAGATCTATTTGCCCCGAAATTTTCAGATGAATTGGACAACCCGTTGTTGGGTTGCTGCCCCTGAATTGGTAATTTTAAGGAAATTTTGCTGTTTTTGGTTATTGTCTTGAATATTATTATAGATAGAGATAAACTGTAAACAGCAATAATGTTCAGCAAAGTAAGATTTACAAATAAGTCAAAATGACCGAAATTGTCAATTGACCCCCTAAGGAGTTATTGTCCTTTATAGTCAATTTTCAACAATTTTTATAAAATTTGTAAATTTTTACTAACATTTTCCACTGAAACTACTGGGCCAAGTTCATTATAGATAGAGATAATTGTAAGCAGCAAGGATGTTCAGTAAAGTAAGATGTACAAACACATCACCATCACCAAAATACAATTTTGTCATGAATCCATCTGCTTCCTTTGTTTAATAGTCACATAGACCAAGGTGAGCGACACAGGCTCTTTAGAGCCTCTAGTTCAAATAGCACTGTTAAAGTCAGAATTTCCCTACCATAGACTCAATGTAAAAAAAAAGATAAAATAAAAAAAAATCCCTACCTACCTACCCAATTTTTTTTCAAAGATGTAATAGGATACACACATATTAATTTTTGGTTATACAGTTTAAATGACAAAATGCTGAAGAGATACAGGTGGTTTTGATGGACCTGATTGTTATTGTTCATCGTCTGCATTTTGTTAGAATTGTGGATATGTTTTGGGGAAAACTTGTTTGTTTAAAATGATCCATGATGTACAAATGTAACAAATTTATTTGTTTTTATCTTAAACATTTTTAAAGTTCAACCTTTTAAAAGCTGCCTTAGTTGATATTCACAAATTGTGAAGCAATGCCCTTTACAAGAAGATATTCCTGGTCTAGATCAATTGTTCCTATAAAAGTAATACAAAAGAAAGGATATGGGGTAACCATTTATGAGACAATATCAGAATAGGCACAGGAAAAACAACATGAACAAAAAGCAAATGAACAGCACATTTATTTGACATTTTTTGCTGATCTTCATCTCAAAAGTCATAGCGAGGCATTCCACATAGAGCAAAAACTCACTCAATCTTTGCAAGTTTGAAACTGCTTGGCACTGGTTTGAGCAAAGTTCTGTGCAAACTGACAGTCATGCAACAACTGTAAATGTTCTTCTGCTTCAAACTTATAGTTTGGAAAAACAAACATCTGAAATGATTGAGAGCAACAACAAAAAAGACAGCAACAAAAAATATTAAGATATCACAAAATACAATCTACAACTTTTAAGGAGCAGGATCCGATGTTGAATTTTTATGCAGTCAACTTACATGGAATTATTTGACACTGGGATCAGAGCGATCAATTATAACTAACATTTTATGATTTATTTTATTTTATCTTGTAGAACATGATGATTCCTTAAGCACCTGCTCCTTCGGTAGTCGGGCAGATTTAGATAGATTATCAGAAGTACCTGTGCCGGCATGGATTATCATCGGTGAAAGTGTGATTGTCACACCATCGAAAGGTCCACAGAAAACTGGAGTTGTACAATTTGTGGGACCAGTGGAGTTCGCTGCTGGACCTTGGGTCGGGGTAGAATTAGATTTACCAGAAGGTAGTTATTTAGTGGTAACCATGGTAACTTATTTAGATAAAATAAAGCAAGATAAATAAAACTAATTATTAACAAGAATCATTGATCATCGTATGTGCCCTTCTAACATCAAGTTTTAGCAATATTACAAAACTTGAAAAAATGTGGGATTTTTTCTAGGTTTACAACTTACTTCAATGTTTTATAGACTTTATACACCTGTTACTCTTTGAGTTCACAAAAAAGTCAGGAACTCTATGGATGGAGATAGATAAACTTCCTTTTTAGGAATGGAAATTTAAAGATAATTTATGATTTTCCACTAGTTGTGTACAGTCTATTGAATATGAGTTGATTTAAAGAATTTTTGTTCAATCATACTGAGATATATAGAACATTAACTTGTAAATGAATTATATTTCTAATTTCAAATTGAATTTATCATGTTCAAGTAACGTATGCAAATTTTTTAAAATAAAAACAACTTATATTGAAAAACTTTTAAACCATTATCATTGTAAATTAGAATATATTAATCAATTTAATTTCAGGGAAAAATGACGGGTCTGTGAATGGAATTCGCTACTTTAAGTGCAGGTCAAGACATGGGATTTTTGTACGACATGATAAACTAATTCTTGATAAGAAAAGAAGAGGATCTCGTAAACGTGCGAGCACCGACTCAAAACGTGCTGGAAATATTGTAAACAGATCTCCTGCTAACCAAACCAAAACAGGCAATTCTGGAAACTTTATAAAAGGAACTGCATCAAGTAGTGCTAAGAAGAAATTATGAGAGAAATAGGCTTTTATGTTCAGTCTTTGACAAATTGTGGTATTTTGCACAGATGAGTATTGTACTTTATAAATTTTTAACTTGAGATAGGACAATTATTGTATCAATAAAACTTATATTTATAAAGTACTGTAAACCAAGTAATTTTCCCGATATTGATTCGGGCTTAGCCCTTTATGGATCTTCTGTTGTAATTTTTTTTTAAAAGGTCTTAGTTTGACATACTATGGAACAATTACATTTGAAATATTTGTCAACTTGATAAAATCACAAAAATTAATTTGTATTCTGTAACAAAGTACATGCATCTTATTAATTTACATAATAAATATTGAACAGGGGAGATTGTATTTGAAATATTGGAGCATAGAAGTAATGTTTATCATTTTATCCTTGTTTTTCAACCAATCACTATTTTCTTATAAACTAACCAAAAACAAGTCCAACCCAAGAGAAAAAAATTATGTTACTTGAATTGATATTTTTCCTCGACAGTGAATATTTTCTATCAATTGAAATGATAGAAAGATCTGTGCATTCCAGTATTTGTCATATGACTGAATTTTATATCTATTTATAGTAACTAGTATCAGTTAATATCTATTTTTAGATAAAAATTCTGTGATTTATTTTTAGCAGTCTGATAGAAATCGATGCCATATATGTTGTCTATATTTCCTTCCATATAAATTGTAAATCAAGTAGACCTATAGTATAGGTGTAATTAGGGCATCTATAGACCTTAGCTTGGTGGGTATAACTAGGGCATTAATAGAACTTAACTTGTATGTAAAAAAATCCAACTTGTACGAGATCTTACACTTGTACACAAAATTTGGTGTTCATGAAATTTATCAAAAGCAAGCTGTACTTTTAAAAATTCTACAGAACAAATTTAATCTGGCTCAAAAAGAAAATATGTTTGCAAAATTTGGGAACAAATATGGTTGCTATATATTTAAAGATGGATGATATTAATTGGAATATACTGTCTACTGATATTCCCTTCTGAAAGGAAAAAATGTGAAGTACACTTTGGGGGAAAAAATTGAGGCTTGTCTTATGTTATGTGGTGATTCAAATAAAGATCAGCTGGATTTACTAGGATCAAATGATATTTCATCATCATAATTTTAAAGAAGTAGAATTGTATAGTGTATTAAGTCTAAACAGTATCACATACAAGTTGTAGAATAGAAACTTTAGGTGTATTTTTGAAAACATAGATTTTAAATCATAAATTTTCAACAAGATAATACAGTATTATAGAACTTGATAAAAATTGTCATCGCTCAAATGTCAAAATGCCAAAAATTAGAATTTTAGGTAATATTAATATAGAAGTGTTTTACTAAGACTGATCAAAGTCTAATTAGATAGCTATTTTGTTTAACAAATTAAAATATCTCTTCCTAAGCGTTTGTTTCTCTATATGATACTTTTTATAACCTGAAAATTCATCATAAAACTATAAATTATGAAGGTTCCAAATGAATCAGAACATTTTCTACTTAAATGTGCTTTTTCTGACCATTTTATTTTTATAATCAACTTTTGAAGTGATTTATTTATCAAAATCAATTATGATGTCAAATTTTTATGCAATACTCTAATTTTGCAATCATGTCATTACAGAAAAGGTAACCAAATGCCTAGTCTGAGAACATCACATATGGTTTGCAGATCTCAAAACAAAATCATTAGACATTGCAGGATAGCGTCTAAAAGTGGACACAGAAATTATTTCATCTCAGTAATTTGTTTTAAATTTTTAGCTCTGAACATTTCATCTCAAATATCTAAAATACTAAGCTTAAGTTATATCCAATATTCAGTGCAGATGTAAAGCTGTTTAACAGCATTTGACACAGTTATTGAAAGTTTTCATGATGAGGTTTTTACTAGTATTTCTTGTAAATGTAATATTGTCTTCCAGTGAGAAATGAATATATCAACCATGTTGAAAGTTTGATGATTGAGAATTATTATATAATGTAAAAGATTTCAAGTGAACAGATGTAACATATAATTGAAACTTCTTGGTAAATATTTCATTTTCGACAACCAAGAATTTAATAGGATTATTTATACTGAATTTAGAAAATAGTTTGTTTGATACATCCCACAGAATAAGACACGTCCACAGAATTAAGTGCTGCAAGGTTACAAAAGAAGGCAATATAAATTCACATAACATCTTTTAAGGGAAGAATTCTCAAAAGCCTAAATCAAAAAGTCTTTTGTGACAAGACCATTTAAAGTAAAACAATTAACTAAAAACTTTCTAAAATAACAAAATGAGTAAGTTAACTTTATTTTTAATCCAGGCTTCTAATAATAAATGTACTAAAAATCTAAAAGTATGTCTTTTGATGATTTTATCAAATATTTACTTATAAGCTAGATAATATTGGTGAAACCATATTAACCTCGGCAAACAGCCTCTGTCAATACAGGTTTCAATATCTTGTTTGTGCAATATTTATACAGAACTTTTCATAATGTTACTGAGATTTTCTCGATTTTTATCAGACATATTTGTACATTCCTGTAATTTTTGTTGTTATTTTGTAAATAAATTGTATCTTTATGTAAATGTGATACTTTATTGTTGTGTATATCAGAAACAGAAATATTTATTGTTTATATCGTATAAATTTTTGTCGGATGAAATCGGGCAATTTACACTTAATTACAGTTGTGTAGTGCAGTGAAATTTCTCAAGATCTCTTTTGAAGAACTGAATTCTATATTAAATATGTATAAAAGTTATCAATGATCTCGTTATCTACAAGCATCAAAAAGTATATTGTATTTTAACTTTAACTCATTAGAATATTATCACAAACCAATTTAAGAGGAGCAGATTTAAAGAAAGATGATTTTTTCTGAAATGGAATATTTTGCTTCATTGATATATAATTTCAATAAGTTATTCTGAAATTGATCATTTTTTTTGGGAACAAATGAAGAAATTCTGAGGAAAATAAGCTTTAATTGATGTTGACAACTTTGAGATTTTCACTGCACATATTTGTTGTGGTAAAAAGCAAGCTCTGTGTTATATATTTGTTTTTTGCTTTGTATATTCACATCTTTACATTGTTAAAGCTGTTATATGTTGATCATGGTATGGGAGATAACTCTGAGGTCAACAAGGGAGATAAAAAGTAAAATTCATCACTATTTAATAATGTTTTCCCTATGTGTTAAATTACAACTATATAACAGATATATCAAACTGCTTTTTTTTCAGATTAAATATTTTGAGAAAATGCAAAAAACAGCTAAATTGCAAATGGAAAATTATTAAAAAGCATGAACTTCACGTTAAAAAACCTCATCAAAGATACCAGAGTAATAATTTGATAAGACAGACTTGAATAATCTAACCACAAAATTAAAACTGATATGGGACAGACAATTGGAAAAGAAACACAGCGACAGATCAGAAACCATAAGCCCTTTTCTATTGTAGACAGGCATGAATAGGGTTCCCTGTATAATTGAATGACCTTGAATTAATTGTCATTTGGTCTTAGGTGGAGTTTTTTCATTTGTATTACCAATGTTATTTCAACTGAGGCCTAAAATAAAATATTGTTTGTTTCCCCAATGCCAACCGACCCTGCAAAATTGGTGCTACTCGTAAAATTTTATTGTCAAAACTAAGTGAAATATTATTTTATTCATTTTGGATTTTCAGGCTTGCCGGATCGTTCGATAATGTTCAAGCTTTTTGGAAAAATAAAATTATTTCCCTCCCTACCTACCTACCCACACCTGGCTTGGCAGGGTCGGGATTGGGGAAACAAACAATATTTTAATTTAGGCCTGATCAGGTGGAGGTTATGTTTTAATTTGCAAAATGACAGTCTATTTGAAGATGTGTGGGATAAGGATGATTGCCGTTATAATTATTATTGAATTCTAATCACCTACTAGTGTTACCAAACGCATAATTATACAAAAGATCTGAGTATATATGATATGGGACGAATAACTAGACACTTCATTGATGATCCGAAAACTCCTGTCTATGGATGGACTGGTCTTAATTAAGCGAACTTCTTAAACCCTGCCTAGTCAAGTGAAATAAATCTAGTAATAAGCATTTCATATCTATATTTTTGTAATGGAACATATTAAAGAGAGATGATTTTTACTTTTTATTTAACTTGTTAATTGTCTTGTTTGTTAACATTTTAAATATACATTAAAGTTGTGATTCTTTTGCACTGCCGTAGCACAATGTATTTCATTTAACACTAATCAAATCTGTATTACTGTTATTGTCTTTGTTAGTGGTTGCTATGTGTTACTGTGTCATGTGTTCTGTGAGTCATGTGACTGGTTGCTATATGTTACTGTGTCATGTGGCTGTTTGCTATGTCATATAATTAGTAGGTCATGTGACTATGTTTCATGAGAAATATTACAGTTATAAATATTTCCTGTGTTATTTTTGCCTGTTTAAACAGTTAAAAGAATAATTGGATTAAAGAATAGAAATGAGGTTAAATTAGGAATTTAGTAAATTGAAGTGACATTTTGATCAATTATTGATGTTTATAAGGCAAAAGTTGTCTGGTTTGCCTTGTATGAAGATAAGTTAAATAATCTTAACTAAAAACAAAAATTGTATTTTAAAATGATGGATTTTCATCTTTGCACTACTTGAACTAAAGATAAATAATAAAAAATATTTTCAATTTTCCACAACTGAAGTAACAATCTGCCAGCACCTATTTATAAGACAAAAATTAAAGCTGGTCAGATGTGGCCTAAAATTAAAAGATTTATTTCGAGGTTAGTAAAATTGAAATTCATCAACGTTTTAAGTCATTATAGTAAATTTTGACCAATAAATATCAATTTTAGAAGTCTCAGATTTGATAATAATTTTCTTGGTAGGATGCATTCTACCGTATGTTGTATTAATGTATGTCATTTATGTCATCACATTATGCCAGATCATACTATGTCACATGATTATTTCACTATGTTAAGTGACAAGTTATATGACATGTATGTTATCATCACTTATTGTCTGTTCACTAGAGGACACTCTTAAATTTGCTTTAAAAGCCATAATAAAAAATACTTATGGAATCAGATATATATTAGTTGTTCATTTTTTTTTCTCCACTACTTGTAAAAGCACTACAACATATGTACACAAAAGTATTCATCTTAGTATACAAAGCTTACATTGACCTTGACCTTGCAAGGCTTGCAGACAGACAGACCAACCTTGCTATTTACAATAGGATAAAGCATCATTGATATTTCTAAAGGCTTTCAAAAGTTCTGAGTTGTATGTATATTAAATGTATTTTAATATGGGGAAGTCAACAAAGTTGAATTAATTTATTCTTCAAAGTAAAAATCTGTGAGAACTTGATTAAAAATTTGCAATAGCAACACCAACCCTAAAGATCAGGTCTTCCAGAAGGATGTGTTGATGGATTGATGTCTAATTTCAATGGTATATTTACATACATATTAAAGACGATTGATGTCTAACTTCAATGGTATATTTACATGCATATTAAAGACGAGGACTTGTTATTGGCTCAAAGTCATGAACCCTGTTTCCACATGTGGTTGTCGTTTGTTGTTGTGTAACATATTATTTTGTAATATTTGTCTTTTTAATCTTTAATTTGTACAAATATTGGTCTTTTAGTTTTCTCGTTAGAATTGTTTTACATTTGTCATTCGGGTCCTTTTATAGCTGAGTACATGGAATTGGCTTTGCTTATTGTTGAAGGCTGTTGTGTGACCTATAATAGTTGCTAGTTTCTGTGTCATTTGTTCTCTGGTGGAGAGTTGTCTAATTGGCAATCATTACACATCTTCGTTTTTTTTTAGCTCACCTGGCCCAAAGGGCCATGTGAGCTTTTCTCATCACTTTGGGTCTGTCGTCTGTTGTCGTTAACTTTTACAAAAATCTTCTCCTCTGAAACTACTGGGCCAAATTAAACCAAACTTGTCCACAATCATCATTGGGGTATCTAGTTTAAAAAAATGTGTGGCGTGACTTGACCAACCAACCTAGATGACCGCCATGGCTAAAAATAGAACATAGAGGTAAAATGCAGTTTTTGGCTTATAACTCAAAAACCAAAGCATTTAGAGCAAATCTGACATGTGGTAAAATTGTTAATCAGGTGAAGATCTATCTGCCCTGAAATTTTCAGATGAATCGGACAACCTGTTGTTGGGTTGCTGCCCCTGAATTGGTAATTTTAAGGAAATTTTGCTGATTTTGGTTATAATCTTTTATTATAGATAGAGATAAACTGTAAAATGCAATAATATTCAGCAAAGTCAGATTTTGAAATAAGTCAACATGACCGAAATGGTCAGTTGACCCCTTTAGGAGTTATTGCTCTTTATAGTCAATTTTTAACAATTTTCATAAAATTTGTAAATTTTTACCAATATTTTCCACTGAAACTACTGGGCCAAGTTCATTATAGATAAGGATAATTGTAAGCAGCAAGAATTTAAAAATTTACAAATTTTATGAAAATTGTTTAAAATTGACTATAAAGGACAATAACTCCTTAGGGGGTCAATTGACTATTTTGGTCATGTTGACTTATTTTTAGGTCTTACTTTGCTATACATTATTTACAGTTTATCTCTGTCTTTAATTATATTCAAGATAAAGTAAGATGTACAAAAACATCACCATCACCAAAACACAATTTTGTCATGAATCCATCTGCTTCTTTTGTTTAATATTCATATAGACCAAGGTCAGTGACACAGGCTCATTAGAGCCTCTAGTTATAATTGGTGTATTTTATGAAATAAAAACAACGCTTTATAAATTTCATGCATTCAATGTGCTTTTCTGGATTAACCTCTATCAGGAACACTCAAAATTGAATAGTTAATTGTTACATGAGTGAGTTATATGACAAAAAAGGACGTGAACATAATAGACAAATCCATTTACAATCAGGTTGTGAGTAAGTTGGAAGAATAGTATTGTAATAGTATTGTAATAGTATTTCCACTGGAACAAATATTACATTATTTGGATATCAGCATTTCTAGTTTCATATAAACAAGGTTACGCTAAGTATTTTCATTTCATTAAGATTGACTAGTTGAAATTATGAGAATATAATACAAGGTAACATATGAATCATTTTCAAAATATGCCAATATTTGCGTTTCCAGATAATAATTTGAAGTAAACCACTTCAATTCTAATCTTACAATCAAATTCCTCGTCCTAAACATCAGCAAAATCTAAAGTATCAAATCTTAACGAAACTTCACACGATTATTATAATGCCATTCTCGTATTAAGTTACTGTGAATAAAAAAATGTCAACTACGCTAAATTGTGATACATTCTTTTTATTTTCATGGTTCAGTGGTTAAAAACAATCACTGTTCTTTTGTCATGTAAAATACTTGATAATATTGAGTAATATGATAAAAAAAATTGGTATATGGGTTCCTTGCCACATAAAAGTCTACATGTCTGTCAGCCTGGGCCCTCCTGACTTTAATCTAATTTAATAGATATGAAATCAAGGTTAGGTTTATGATGTCAAGTACGTATGTCATGATTGTATGAAGTACATGTCAGACTGGCAGGTTTCATTTAGTCAACCTTATTTCCGAGGTTCATTGAACATTAGTTTTTTGTGGTTTGATATATTTGTATCATACTATAAACAAGAGAGTCGCTATATTGGGTGTATGTAATGAATGTAAGATGTTCGAATCTGACTGGCAGGTTTCATCTGACCTTGAACTCGTAAGGCATGGTTCATTGAACAATGTTTAGTCTTTGTGGTTTGGTCTCAGACACTGTCAGCAATATAGCCACTATATTGTGTCCATGAAATCAATGTTTGGTGTTTATTTTTGTCCAGAAGGTTTCATGTGACCTTCACCTCATTTCCATCGATCATCAATATCAAGTTTATGTGATACTTGTAGTCAAACTTTCATATTTAAGGCTTTCAACATAAATCCTATCCTTAATAAATCATGCGAGATATTCAACCTTTTTTAACTGTTGTTTCTTAAAAATACAGTACAGTTTCTATCATTTACCAGAAAATCACTTGATTTCCATCATTATTATCCGATTTCTGAAGATAGGTCATTCAGTTTTTTGTTTTTTGGGGCTTCAACCTATTTGTTCATTGACTAGTGTCCATTGTTTGTCTTCTATAAGTAGTAAAACTTGGGACTATTATACTAGTTAGTATATTAGTCGAAGTAGAAAAAGTTTGCACGCATACAAATGCAAGAATGTTGGTAATCTTTTAAAATGACCAATACGTCTTCTTTTTAAATGAACGGTTCTTGTCAAATACAAAAGGTGTGTATTTTTTTTTTTTTTGCAGCCTGATACAGTCATGGTCTTATTGCTTATATTCTTTGAGAAAGGTTTCACGCAAAATGATCTTGCGTTTTTAATTTGGTGTATCATGTTAATTGCTATAATTTCATTACAGTATTTCTAATTATGATTAATTTATATAAAATTGCATTTATTTTTCTCAAATTTACAGTATACGTTATCTCAAATTTACATATATATATTTTACGTGACAATCATACGGATAGTAACAATATAGACAAGTTAAAGGTATATAGATTAAGATCTGGCTACCCTCTGGACCAAACCCTAGGTTTTTATTGGGTTCATGTTGCCCAGTCTTTTAGTTTTCTATGTTGTGTGCTGTGTACTATTGTTTGTCTGTCGATCTTTTTCTTTTTTAGCATTGACATTGTCTTTATATTCGATTTATAGCAAGCTATAAAGTATTTGAAGAAGTGAATAGTGTTTAACTATTCAAACATAAAAACCATTTAACGGTCTTATCTTTTATATATAAAACGATAAACACTTATGAACCACATCAACAAACGACACTGAACCACTGATCATTCGGTCCCTGACTTAAAACAGATGCATACAAGTGCAGCGGGTTTACACGTTTTAATAGGTACCAACATTCGCCTTTAACTGAAAAAAATGTAACATCACAACATAGAAAGACACTTTATGAAATATCAACTAAAATGGCTTCACTCAATCTTAAGACTTATAAACAAAAACAAATGAACACACACTGAACGAATAAATTTCATCTATGACACAATGTAAATACAAAATTAATAAAATAACCTTGGGCAAAATGCTGCGAAATAAAATAACGTACATGTTATTATGCCCTCTAGTTCAAAAGTTAAGAAGTCATTATAACTATACAGTTTTATTTGGAGATTCACGTTAACAGCAAATGTAATAATTGTATATAAATAAGTATCAAGATCTTTGTTTTAATATAAGTACCTTAATTAAGTCAGTCAAGCGTTAAATTTAGATCAGAACTATCCTTTCCTCGCATTGCACAAGAGATATATAGATGACTTATGATGGTTATTTTTTATATTTATAAAACAAACGTAATTGTTCTTTGATAGTTTGTCTTTAATTTAACATAGTTAGCAACTATTGTAAGTCACATACAACATTACATATACGTGATATTTTACAACACTTGTTGTTTTACGAATATCCTGTATTAAAATGCGTCGTTCATTTTTGTGCGATTACCTTGAATGACCTTTATCATAAACATTATCATATTTGATCTATGTTCATCTGAAGTATTTGAATTGAGATACATTGTGTTAACAGTTAACATGTAAGTCATTAGAAAAAATAATGTTAAATTTAATATGAACAACTGCTTTTGTTTTTTCAAATTAATCTTTACTTTTGTTATTCTTATTCTTTTATTGATACGTTATCAATTCCTATTTATTATTTTCAAACAAATGGTTATGTTGGATTGGTACTTGAAAAAATCTAAATTTCTATGTATTATAATTGATTGATTAAATAATCGTTGGTGTTTTAAATCACGTTCGGAGCACTCGCAACTATCTCATGGTGGTTAATTTTTTATTGATCTTTATATGCTGATGGAGGAAACCGAAGTGCCAGGAAAAACATCAACCATTGATAGATCTTAATACGGAAACTGGTAATTCAATACAAAGTCAATTAAGGTGGGAGTCGAACGCGACTGCTACGTGCGGGGAACAAACTCACAAGTAGACCGATCAGGTCCCTAAAGCATTTTGTGGAAATGCAACAATGATTCAACATAGTTACGCATAAATTCAGTCCAGTTTTTGGACCGTATATACCGATTTAGCTGACAAACTCAAGCAGTGTATGTGTCTCGTTGCTGACAAGCTTCACTTAAATGACAAAATCTTTAAATCATCCTAGTTAAAAAAAAACAGTTAACGAATATTAGAAAGAAAAAGTCGTAAAAACTAAAACATAAATAATATGTTGGCGAGACTTTATGAAACTATACTATTATGTGTCGCGTTGCTGACAAACTTCACTTTTATGACAAAAACTTTAAATCATTCTAGATGGATACAAATAGAAATACTACACAGAGTGAACGTGGTCGGATACTTGTATGTCACAACAACAAAAAGACAATAAGTACAGATCAGAGAGTACTCACAGTTACTGACAGCTAGTTCAAAGCTTCTAACAACTATTAAAAATACATGCGCCTAAGACTAAATTATGAATCAGTACACATCCAACATCTAATTGATATAGTGTGAAGATGTCATCAACAGTCGGAGAAAATTATGATATTTTGCAATCTATATTTGTTCATATTTAGTTTATTCATGCACATTTTGTTGTTGTTCAACTGTTTTAATGAGTCAGTACATAATGAACTATTTATATTTGATCTTTCTTAACATGACCCTTTTTCAGTGCTTGCATTTATTTACACTGTATGTCTTTTAAAACTAATAGACTTTTATTTCTCTTTAAGGTCCACTATGAAATTCCTCGTGGTTATTTCACTTATACTAGTAGTCGGTTTTGGGCCAAATGAAGTTGACAGTAGACATATTAGGGCTGCTGCTGGAGGTAGCGGAGGATCTGCACTTACAGATTATAAGTGTTCCTGTTGTGCCGACAAAGTACATCGTTTTGGATGCTGTGTTGATACGTGTATTTATCCACGTGATTAGAGGAAACTCGTTGAAAGAAAACATATTCTTATTATATATCACAACTATTCAAGAATATAAAAACACCTATGGAATCAGATATACATTGTATTTGTTTTTCTTGTTTTCTTCCAAAACGGAGATAATTTTCCATATAAAAAAAGAAGATGTGGTATGATTGCCAATGAGACAACTATCCACAAAAGACCAAAATGACACAGACATTAACAACTATAGGTCACCGTACGGCCTTCAACAATGAGCAAAGTCCATACCGCATAATCAGCTATAATAGGCCCCGATAAGACAATGTAAAACAATTCAAACGAGAAATGTCTATTTTTTATTGACAAGTCCCACATTAAATTTATCAGTTCATAGCTTTGGATCCATACTATCATTTTATGATAGACAATTAATAGAGAGAATACAGCATCGAAAATGTCCAATCCTTACACCTTACAGCAACTACAAAATATGCATACCCCACGCCAGGAATCGTTTAAAAAGTGCATATTACACTTATTTTAATTTTTTGAGCCCCAAAAAGGTCCCAAAACTTAAAAAACGTCTCCCTCCCTTTCCAAAATCCTGGATCCGCCCCTGTGAACGGTTCTCTTCAAATACAAAAGGGGTGTTTCTTTTTTTTTTGCATCCTGATCCAGTCATGCTCTTATTGCTTATATTCTTTGAGAAAGGTTTCACGCAAAATGATCATGCGTTTTAAATTTGGTGTATCATGTTAATTACTATTATTGCATTGCAGTATTTCTAATTATAATTAATTTATATAAAATTGCATTTATTTTTCTTAAATTTACAGTATACGTTTTCTCAAATTTACATATATATATATATTTTACGTGACAATCATACGGACAGTAACAATATAATTGAGATACTTGATTGTGTATAATAATGGTGTTACATCAGTACTGATCATTAAAATTATGCATATATACTCAGTTTTATCCTATCACATATTAGTGTGACTCTAAGAAAGGGCAAAAATATCAGACAAGTTACAGGTATATAGATTAAGATCTGGCTAACCTCCGGACCAACCCTAGGTTTTTATTGGGTTCATGTTGCCCAGTTTTTTAGTTTTCTATGTTGTGTGATGTGTGCTGTGTACTATTGTTTGTCTGTCGATCTTTTTCTTCTTTAGCAATGACGTTGTCTTTATATTCGATTTATATGTCTCTGATCTACCTCAAAACTTATAGCATCAGAACAAGATATTATACTGCTATTATCAAGACGACAGGACTTGTTGTTTGACTACATTTATAAACATAAAAATATGTGGTATGAGACAGCTTAAGTCTTAATTTGTAAAAGTAAACCATAACAGTTCAAAGTACGGTCTTCAACACGGAAAATAGGTTCACATCGAACAGCAAGCTGCAAAGGACCATAAACATGAACAGAGTTAAACTATTCAAACATGAAAACCGTTCAACGGTCTAATCTATTATATATAAAACGATAAACACTTATGAACCACATCAACAAACGAAACTGAACCACTGAACATTCGGTTCCTGACTTACAATAGGTGCAAACAAATGTAGCGGGTTTACACGTTTTAATAGGAACCACCATTCGCCCTTACCTGAAATAATTTTAACATCACTACATAGATAGACACTATATAAAATATCATCTCAAATGGTACACTCAATCTAAAGTCATATAAACAAAAACAAGTGAACACACACTGAACGAATAAATTTGATCTATAACACAATGTATATACAAAGTTAATAAAACAAAGGGCAAGATGTTAAACAATATCAGAAAGCCAACCATAACCTTGGGGAAAATGCCGCCAATAAATAACGTACATGTTATAATGCCCTCTAGTTCAAAGGTTTAGAAGTCATTATAACTATACAGTTTTATTTGGAGATTCACCCTAACGGCAAATGTAATAATTGTATATAAATAAGTATCAAAATCTTATTTTGAATATAAGTACATAAAGTCAATCAAGCGTTAAATATAGGTCAGAAGTATCATCTACTCTCATTGCAGATATCTAGATGACTTATGCTGGTTATTTTTTTTATATTTATAAAACAAACATAATTGTTCTTTGATAGTTTGTCTTTAATTAATAATAGTAATCAACTGTAAGTTACAATATTACATATACGTGACATTTTACAACACTTGTTTTACGAATATATATCCTGAATTAAAATGCGTCGTTCAATTTTGTACGATAACCTTGGATGACCTTGAACATAAACATATTTTAATCAATGTTCATCTGAAGTATTTGAATTGAGATACATTGAGTCAACAGTTATACATGTAAGTCATTAAAAAAATAATGTCCAATTTAACATGAACAACTGCTTTTGTTTTTCAAATTTATTTTTATTTTTGTTATTCTTTTATTGATACATTATTTATCTTTCCAAATTTATTTTTATGGTAAAGGTAATGTTGGAATGGTTCTTGAAAAGGTGTTAAAAAAATTCAAATTTACTATGTATTTTGATTGATTGATTAAACGATTGTTAGTGTTTAAACTCACTTTCGGAGCGCTCGTAGCTATACCGTGGAGGTTAGTTTTTATTGCAGAAGGAAACCAAAGTGCCTAGAAAAAAACACCAACTATTGTATTAGATCTTAATAAGGAAACTGGTAATCCAATACAAAGTCAATTACGGTGGAAGTCGAACGCGACTGCCATGTGCGGTGCACGAACGCACAAGTAGACCGAGGTCCGTAAAGCATTTTGTGGAAATGCAATAATGATTCAACATGGTTACGCGTATAGTCAGTCCAGTTTTGGGATCGTATACACTGACTTAGTTGACAAACTCAAGCAGTGTATGTGTTGCGTTGTTAACAAGCTTCACTTTAATGACAAAAACTTTAAATCATCCTGGTTTAAAAAAAATGAAAAATGCCTGGTAAATAACGAAACAGTTTACGAATATTGGAAAAAAAAGTTGTAAAACTAAAATATATATAATATTTTGGCAAAACTTTATGAAACTGTTAACATGAACATTATGAAAACACATAGTATATCAATCATCACCAAGCTAATTTAAATCCCTCATGCAATAATTTTTTTTTTAAATATTCTCAAACATATTTGTGATGAAACAGTTTAATAGTTCTAACTAGTTAATTTCATAGTTTAGAATATAGCAACTCTTTTTGTTCGTTTGAAATGCGTGCAATTATCAACAAATAGTGTCTTTCAGTTTTTTTGGTTTTTTTTTTTCACTTTTAATTCCACTATAACATTCCTCTGTTTGATATGTTGTCCATATTCGTTCATATTTAATTTGTTCATTTACATTTTGTTGTTGTCCAACTGTTTTAATGGGTCAGTACATAATGAACTAGCTATATTTTATCTTTCTTAACATGGCCTTTTTTCAGTGCATGCATTTATTTAAAATGTATGTCTTTTAAAACTAATAGACATTTATTTCTCTTTTAGGTCAACTATGAAATTCCTCGTGCTCATTTCACTCATACTTGTAGTCGGTTATGGACCAAATGAAGTGGGCAGTAGGCATATTAGGGCTGCTGCTGCTGGAGGTAGAGGAGGATTTGCACTAACAGATTACAAGTGTTCCTGTTGTGCAGACATAGTACATCATTTTGGATGCTGTGTTGATACGTGTATTTATCCACCACGTGATTAGAGGAAACTCGTTGAAAGAAAACATAATCGAACCACTTTGTGTATGCAATTGCCAAATTTGGCATGACAATGACATCTGATGTGACCTTTCTGCGATTAAGCAAAACGTTATACTAACTTGTTCATCAACAACAGAATTAACATAAAAATGATTTAACAAGTTAGCAATTAATCAATCAAAATAATTGCTCTTAACAAATCTCACACTCTATCTTTACTATGGATCCATTAAGAATAAATATATACTAGTATACATCAAATTAGTTTTACCTAGAAATTTTTGAAATACTAAATTATGGAATCTTTCGTTCCTTTCTGAGAAACGAAACCTTATTTTAAAGTTGTGTGCGCTAAATACACAACTCGGTTTATGTCGAGCCTGCAACTTCTGTCGTAGGAAGCTAGACATAGGAATGGTTATCCGTCGGCAGACTACATGTTACTTACTACTATTATTTGAAAGTTTTATATTTTGTGTCGTTCTTTGTTGTGATGTTACATTATTGTTAAAAAAGGTGAAGGTTGGTACCTATTTAAACTTTTGATCCTGCTGCATATATTTGCACATATCCTAAGTCAGGAATCTGATGTTCAGTAGTTGTCGTTTGTTGATGTGGTTCATAACTTAGAGTTTCTCGTATATCTTTTTTTTGTGGATTAGACCGTTGGTTTCCCTGTTTGAATAATAATACACTAGTAATTTTTAGGGCCCTTTATAGCTTGCTGTTCGGTGTGAGCCACGGATCCGTGTTGAAGACCGTATATTGGTTTACTTTGACAAATTGTGACTCGGAGAGAGAGTTGTCTCATTTGCAATAATTCCACATCTCCTTATATGTACTCAATGTTTTTCTAAACCAATCTTTTACATTTATATTTGTATATGAACATTTATATGGCAATCTTAAAATCATTTTGCAAGTAAATGATCCATAAACACTGATTAAAATTCGTGTTGGACAATTTGTAATTAAACAAAACTTATAAACACGCACACTTGGTTAATGCCACAGTACTGTGATATCATAACATCTACGAGTTTATCAAAAGAAATCCATTCTATGAATAAATTCTAGTAACTTAAATTACATCAGCTTTATTAATTACGGCTCTTTATAAGAACCAGACAGAGTGCCATATACATGTGATTTATGACGGTTTCAGGTTTTATCTATCAATGGCCTAGAAGAAGCAGTGACTGAATAGTGCTTAAAAAAATAAATGTGTGTGGGAAAATACGAGTGGTTTCCATGGTAACAGACACTCTATTTTTTGGTTGTGAAGCATAGTAAAATTTCTCAAAAATCACCTAAATCACTACAATTCAGAGCCTGATTATGAATAGAATCAAGCATCTTTCATTAACTTTCATATGAAATATTGGTAAAACTTGGTTTAGGCTTCATTTTGGTTTAGATTGCATGTAAACCAAATTTGTAATTTTTTGGAAAAATTTGTCCAAAAAATGCATATTTTCAACTTTTCTGAATTTGGGATTCTTGCGAAATTATCAAATTTTCTCTGTTGTTTTTCAGAAAAGAGCAAAGGTGTACAACATAGTTAGCACTGTAGTTATGAAGTTTGGATACTACTTTACCAAATTAAATTGAAAAATGCGTGGGATTTTCTTCAGTTTTATCACTAAAGCAACCGATTTTTTCCTTGGAAACGGAGTTATTATTTGCATAATATTTCAGTTTTAGAGCTTAAATGTACTGAATTGTTTCAAAACTGATAAAAAAAAAATACATATAAGCATAAGCTAACTCTAAATAACTATCGTTAAGAGTTGCTGACTTCGATAGTTACCATGGAAATACATATTACCCATAGCAACATCTATTTTAAATTGTATCAATAGAAAGGAGTAGGTTCAGTAAGACCCCTTTTTGGCCCCAAAATATAGCTGTTTTACAAAAATTTTAAAATGTAATCTTTAAGCTATATTTTGGAAAGTACAATGCTTCTTCTACATAAATATGAGCTTGTTTTGACAATACATAGTTATAGTTAATTTAAACTTTGTAACCTAAGTGCCAATGTTTTTAACAGTAATATATTTCATGACAAAAAGTAACCAGAAAGTCTCAACATTGTGACAGAAAGACTCAACCAATACCTTTATATCTCAACCATTTAGAATTTTTCATTTCTGTGCTAAGGCTAGGCTTGACAATCAAATAGTCTTGCAATTTACAGAAATGGTTATCGTAAAGCATTAAAAAAACACAAATAATCGACATATTTTCTTCCTAAATCAATAATATCATAGCAGTTCTATCGGATTCAAAGAAAGTAAACATGATAATCCGTAGGAGAAAAGTGATTGTGACTTCAATTTCAGATATTTTGAACCAAGAAGAGACATATTAGTTACAATTATCATTTATCTATGGCATGACATTCTCCTATTTTACAAAACAATCATTGATTTTCTGTAAATTGACGAAAAGTCGACCTACCCTATGTTTATCTTGGATATTTTGAACCAGAAAAGCTCAACAGGAAGTGCCAGAATACTTTTTACCGTCTCAACATTTGGTTGAGATTAGATGGTTTACCAGGCGTCATGGCTATCAGATGTTCGCCAGAAGTTCACCACAAACTATATATGGCTATCAGGGGTTCGCCAGAAGTTCACCACAAACTATATATATGGCTATCACAAGTTTGCCAGAAGTTCACCGCAAACTATATATGATGTTACAACTTTTGGCAACATCATAAGAAATTTTGACTCTATAGAACATCAATTAGCATGGCGTCAACTAGCAACAAAATCAAAATCGTCAAATAGTTGGTTTATCATGGTGAAAACCATACTGGAACAATATGATCTACCCTCATGCTACGACCTTCTTCAAAACCCACCAGGAAAATTAACCTGGAAAGAACTTGTAAAACGAACAGTAAATAGTTATTGGGATAACAAACTGAAGTTAGAAGCTGCATCTAAATCCTCTCTGAAATATGTAGATATTGACCGTCTTTCAATTGGTAAGACACACCTGATATGGAGTAGTGCTGGACAAAACACTCATGCTATAACAAAAGCCTCTATAAAATGTAGGATGCTACTTGGAGTGTATACTTTACAAGCAAATAGACATAAGTTCAACCAATATGAAGTAGAACCGACATGTCCGCTCTGTAAGCAAGGTCCTGAAGACAGAACTCACTTTTTAGTTCAATGCCAGCATCTTACTTCGTCTGTCATAGAAACATGAAATGCCTAGACGAACATAGAAACATGAAATGCCTAGACGAACTAGAGAAATCCTTACAAATGATGTCAAATACAAACACCAACATCATGCTAACTGGAGATTTTAACTGTCCAGATATAAACTGGGAATCAATGTCAGTCCCGAACAACTCAAGTGACAAGGAGATACAAACTAGACTCATGGAAATAACAGCATCCTTCCATCTTACTCAAATCCATGAAGAACCAACAAGAGAAGACAACCTCCTTGATATAGTACTGACTACAAACCCATCACTTGTCAAAACATCAAAAAATACACCTGGTATATCAGACCACGAAATGATAGTCACAGACTGTGACACCAAACCGTACTACCAACGTAGCAAGCCCAGGAAGTGCTATATTTACTCTAAGGCAAACTGGAGCAGCATTAAAGAGGAAATAACAAAAACATCAACAAAAATCCGACAGATGCAAGACCGCGAAATAAACGCACAAGAGATGAGCGACACCTTCAAGAAAGAGCTGTTTAAAAGCATGGACAAACATATCCCATCTAAAGAAATCCGCTCAAAAAATAACTTACCCTGGATAAACCACAAAATTAGGAAACTATTCAAAAAGAAACAACGGCAATATGTTTCTTACACAGAGGAAGATGAAAGTTGTAGTAGAGGGGGAACAATCTGAAGAAGTAAAGGTGGACTCTGGAGTTCCACAGGGAACAGTACTTGGACCATTACTATTCTTATGTCACATAAATGACCTCCCAGACACTGTCAAGCTAAAAAATCTAAAAAGTGGACAAATTACAGACATTTTCAAAAAGAAGTAAAACGGCAAATCAGAAAAGCAGAATACTCATACATAAACGATACCATCATCAAAGGCCTAGAAACAAACAACTCAAAGCCATTCTGGAAGTATATTAAATCCAGAAAAACAGATAACATCGGAGTATCACCGTTAAAAAACAAAGGGAAGCTGGTCAGTGACAGCAAAGGGAAGGCTGAAATACTAATTCAACAATTTAGATCCGTATTCACAATTGACAAATCAACATCAATACCTAAAACAACAAAATACATCAAAGAATCCATACCACAACTTATTATAACAACTAAAGGTCTCGAAAAACTACTTAAAGATGTAAACCCATCAAAAGCATCTGGACCAGATGGTATACCAAACAGAATACTAAAAGAATGTGCATCAGAAATAGCACCAGGACTAACTGCCATCTTTCAAACATCAATAGACACTGGACTACTACCCGAAGACTGGCTAAATGCAAACATCTCGTGCGTCTTCAAAAAGGGAGACAAACACGCCGCAGAAAATTATAGACCAGTCTCATTAACATCGGTACCTTGCAAACTACTAGAACACATCATATGCAAGCACATTCTAAAACACCTTGATAAACACAGAGTCTTAACATCACTTAATCATGGATTTAGATCTGTTTATTCATGCGAAACACAACTGCTAGTCACCTTGCAAGACTTCATGAAAGCATTTGACGCCGGTCTACAAACTGACATTGCAATCCTTGATTTTTCCAAAGCTTTTGACACTGTGCCACACAACAAGCTATTATCAAAAATGGAAGAATATGGAATCCGAGGACCACTTAACAACTGGCTAAATATGTTTCTTACACAGAGGAAGATGAAAGTTGTAGTAGAGGGGGAACAATCTGAAGAAGTAAATGTGGACTCTGGAGTTCCACAGGAAACAGTACTTGGACCATTACTATTCTTATGTCACATAAATGACCTCCCAGACACTGTCAAGTCATCAGTACGGCTGTTCGCCGATGACTGCCTACTGTATAGAACCATCAAAACAGAAAAAGACCACAAACTGCTGCAAGAAGACCTAGCAAACCTAGAAGATTGGGCAAATAAATGGGATATGCGATTTAACGCTAAAAAATGCTATATCTTGAGCATCAAAAACAAAAGCCAGAGATTCTACACTCTCAACGGCCAGATACTCCAACAAGTTCAAAACAACCCATATCTAGGAGTGCAGATTTCAGAAGACCTGAAGTGGAGCACACACATAACAAATGTTGCAAAAAAGGCAAGTTCAACCCTTGGCTTCCTCAGAAGGAATTTAAGATACTGCCCGCAGGAATGTAAGAAAACCGCTTACATTGCCTTAGTTAGATCAACAATGGAATATGCGGCAACAGTATGGGACCCCTACAGTACAATAGATGCAAACAAACTGGAGCGTATACAACGACAAGCAGCACGCTTTATAACAGGCGACTATAAAACCAGAGAAGATGGCTGCATAACAGACATGCTCGCCAAACTTGAACTTCAAGAACTAAAAGCAAGACGCACTAGCCAAAAACTTATAATTTTGTACAAGGTGGTTGAGGGATTGGTACCTGCTATCGATCCAGACGACTTTTTAAAATCAGCCATCTTGAGGACACTATTGTGCGCGAAAAGAGCGTTGAGAGCTTTAAAGCTGCTCTCACGAGACGTCAGTAAATCGACGGCGCCTTCACCCCGTTGTATTAAAGCCAGAATTGGCAGCTATGACGTAACCATACAGATAAAGAAGCCCGATTAGACAACCCTTTATAGATGCCCTAAGCAAAGCTATCGAGGAAATGTCACCGGGATTATACCAACAAATAACACCAGAACCAACTCAGCTTACACAGATCATACTGGATTGTTCGTCTAGTCACCTAGTGCTACCTCAATTTTACAATAGACTGGAATGTATTAGTAGAGAATTATGTTATGCACTCCATATTGCACGTAGTTCCGCTCTGGACATTCACTACAAGTAATGTGCTTGAATTACTTGCCTGCATATCATTGACATTTATCATAAATTTAAAATTATTGAGTGATTGAAACAGTAGAAACCATCCCGCTCTTAGTGTATATAGACTTCTTTTTTAGTTTTGTAGTAATTGTGGGACAGTGCATATATATATGTAGTGCTGAGTATTCAACACTACAGTTCTCCAAACAGTGGAGGAAAGATACACAACAACAACAACATATGGCTATCAGAGGTTCGCCAGAAGTTCACCGCAAACTATATATTGCAATCCAAGGTTCGCCAGAAGATCACCAAAAACTAAACATGGTTATCAGAGGTTTGCCGCAAGGTTACCGCAAACTTATTTGAATATTATAGAGACCTGTTGATTGGTTGTAAAATTAGGCCAGAAGTTCGCCGCAAAATATATATGGTAATAAGAAGTCGCCGCAGATCTGCCGCAAACCTCATTTGCATGGTAAAAAGTCGCAGCGAGGTTGCCGCAAACTGTTTGCGGTAACTTTGCAGCAAGGTTTGCGGCAGGTCTGCCGCAGAAGTTCGCCAGAAGCCTGATTTTTAGGTAAGGGGTATTTTTTGTCCAATCACACTGTTTAGATACATTAACCTAAGTAGGGTACACAAAAGAGCAACCTAAATTCTGGAATGCAAATACTACCGTGCCACCTTAAACCTTATCGGTACGTTCCTCATCTAACAGGCGCACCACCATACGGTGTATTTAGGATTTTGCTATCTACATGGGTCATAACCACAGGGTTGACACTACTAAATTCCACCATTGTCACATTGTTCTCTATTATAGTATTTTAATCAGTATGTTCACCTGTTACCTATTACCTTTCCTGTACGTTCCACATCTAACAGGCGCACCACCATACGGTGAATTTAGGATTTTGCTATATACACGGGTCATAACCACATCGTTGACACTACTAAATTCAACCATTGTCACATTGTTCCCTATTGTAGTATTTTAATCAGTATGACTTTCTAAGATGACAATATGAATACTAAAAATATAGACTTAAATTAAGGCGTATAGGTACAGTTTTCAATTTGTTTATAGCCGGCATGACGTAAAACGGAGAATCAAAGAATACAACTTTATTTATAACTAATATAGGACAATGCTGTTGATTAAAAAATACTCAATTCCAGGCACTTTTGTTTTCCAAATAATTAATATTACCAATAATTGATAAGTTCCAGGTCAACAGGTTCAAACAGAAAGCTTTTTAAAGCAGAGAAAACTGCATCTTATAATCGACATGACTTTATCAGATAATACGCATAGTTATATACTTCAATTCAGTCACGGACCCGCGATATCACGAGTGTGTTCTAGTATATATATATATATATAAACAAGAAACATTTTTGAACCACATTAATAAACTACAACTAAAAAACATCAGATTCATGAAGTAATTGCAGAAGATTTAAACATTTAATGGTATTAAAAAGTAATCTATTCCTGAGGTAGAAAAGCCGTAGTATTTCAAATATTCATAGTTTTGTGAACAATTAATATGATATGCACAAAAATAGAAAACAAATTTTAAGGCAGCAAAGGCTAGCTAAATTCAGCTTACCTATAGCTAACCATATGCTCCACAGGGCACAGCTTTATACGACTGCAGAGGTCAAACCCTGAACAGTTGGGGCAAGTATGGATAAAACATTCAAGTGGGATACAGCTCTGAATTTGGATTGTGATTAAATAGTTGACAAGGCATAGGTTTCTGACACATAATGAATGTGGTCTAATGAACATAATTTTTTTTTCCTTCTGAGCAATTCACTATGCTGTTGAATATTAATCCTCTCAAAAAAAATATTTAAAGAAATTTTCTTTTTCTTTTTAATTTCTGAAATCTGCAATGAGAAAAATTACCCCCAACTTCCTCCACCAAATTTTTTTTCACCCCCCCCCCCCCCCCCCTTTCCCTTATTCTAAAAATTATCTCAATTCAAATTTCTAATGGAGTTCGCAACACGATTTTTTTTATTTAAATACATCGTAAAATATTAAAATATAAAATGTCATACAGTCGTGGTTAAAATTAATATTAATAAATAGAAACTTCTAAATAAATAATTGGGGAAAGTGTTCAAAGGGACACAGATGATGCCCCCGCTAGCATATAACGTTATAAAGGGACATAACTCAAGAACTGTAAAATTTAAGCTGCCGAAAATTGAACTTTAACTGAGTTTAGAGGTAATAAGCATTATATACACATTTCATTAAATTTAGTTGAGACAAACTTAAGTTAAGAGAACAGAAATGAAAAAAATCTTCAATTTTTCCACTTGTAAAGGGGCATAACCCTATAATGGTAATCAAAGTGCTTGTATAAATCACTGAATGGTAAAGATTGCTTTAACTTATTAGTTGGAAGTAAAAGTGAATATTGCATTGTATATTGTATATAGCATTGATTTAAGTTGATTCAACTACTATTCTGGACAAAGAAAGATAACTCCAATTTTCAAAGAAAATTTCATAAGGCATTGGTTTTAGGTGATTCAACAACCATTCTAGACAAAGAAAGATAACTTCAATTTATTGTCTTGTAAGTACAAAAATGCTTGTTTTTGGCCCCTTTTTGGACCTTTATTCCTAGACTGTTTGCTCTATAACCCTGAAAATATATCCCAACCTTCTACTTATGGTATTAAACATTGTGGTACAATTCAGAACAATTGAAATACTTATACACAGCTAATTATTCTGACACTAGATAAATGCTTGTTTTGGACCCCTTTGGGCCCCTTATTCCTAAACCTTAGGGACCATAACCCCCTAAATCAATCCCAACCTTCCTTTTGTGGAAACAAACATTGTGTTAAAATTTTATTGATTTCTATTTACTTATACTAAAGTTATAATCCGGAAAGCATCCGTCTATGTGATACCAATATACATCAGCAAATATTTTTGCAATCATTTAAAAATGAAGTAAATATTTCAAAAGAAAAAGGCCCAATTTCTTTATTTGCATAATAAGTAAATAAAAACATGTGACTTGCATTTGGACGACACAACTTTTACACAATATTTATTGAAAACATTCTTATGTATTATTATTAAGGTTTATCTGTGAAATGGAGTCTGAGGCCTGGTACCTTGAACGAAACTATTACAGCTTTTAGGCTTAACATAGAGTAATAAAGACTTGTGTATCTGTTCAATCAAACAATTGATTAGTGTTTCCAGCCTTTCGTTCATTTCTGGCCTTTTCCAAATATTCCTTGTCACAGGTATAATGTACTGATAAACCTTTATGCTTGCCCATGATATGTTTGCGGCAGTTGCCACCAGTGGCACACCTGAAATCACAATAGTCACATTTATATGGCTTTATTCCTTTGAGTTGATGCTGAACTCGGATATGCAAGTTTAGGGAACTTTTAGTTTTTGCTCTATAACCACATTGACTACAGACTTTGTGTTGGTCCTTTGTTGAATGTTTGTACTTCATATGAGCAATTAATACCTTCATGGTCACAAACCTGGCGTCACATTGATCACAGATGTAATTCCTGATGTTATTGTGACTGTTCATATGATTGGCAAATATTTTTCTTTTTGGAGTCTGATAAGTACATTGGTCACATTGGAAGTACTGACGCTCATCACCGGCCATCTTGACCTTATGTTGATGCCATAAGTGATCTGCAAGAACAGTTATTTTATACAGTTAAAAGCTATAGGAATAAATGTAAGTTTAATGTATTGTGTACTTTTAATGGGGTTTTTTATACAGTTAATAGCGATAGGAATAAATGAAAGTTAAATGTATTGTTATTGTACTTTAAATGTTTTTTTTTTATACAGTTAATAGCTATAGGAATAACAGTGTTCTCCCCAGAAATTTTGGATAGCATCACATTTTGCGTAAAAAAAAATAAACTGTATTTTTTTTTAATGTCATTTGTCTGCTTTTTTATGAATAAAATCCCATATCTCAGAAAATGTATAAAAATGGACAAAGGACAAAAATATATACACATTTTACAAAGTTTCATAAAAATTGGTGAAAGCGTAATTAACACATACTGATGAAGGATTGACAAACAGACAAATGGATGGACGGACAAGGGGTTATCATATTACACCCTGTAAAAGGCCATACAAATAGGTAGAGAAAAAACAAGAATGTGTCCACAGTACACGGATGCCCCACTCGCACTATCATTTTCTATGTTTACTGGACCGTGAAATTGGAATAAATTCTCTAATTTGGCATTAAAATTAGAATGATCTTATCAAAGGGAACATGTATACTGAGTTTCAAGTTGATTGGACTTCAACTTCATCAAAAGCTACCTTGACCAAAAACTTTAACCTGAAGTGTAACAGACGGACGAACGAACAGACAGACAGACGGACGGACGAACGAACGGACGCACAGACCAGAAAACATAATGCCCCTCTACTATCGTAGGTGGGGCATAATTAATGAGGGCATTGTGAATAAAGGGCTGCACTTTAGCGCATGATACGCCCGTTGCTCTTTTAACTTGTCTTTTATGCTTTAAATGAATTTATATGATCAACTAGAAATAGTGTGAGCCCTGTCAAATACCCCCCCCCAAATAATAAATAAAAATGCACAAAAAAATTGGCACTTTTAAGGCTACCTCAAATTTAACTAAGTTTGTTGTCTTAATTTTTCATCCATACATAAAATTTTGTGAAAGTGTTAGTTATTGTCCAAAAATTGGAAAAATCCCCCCTTTTTTAAGTATAAAAATTCATAACACGGAAATGTAAAATCTGAAATTTATAAAAATTGAAAGGGAGCTTACATCAATAGATATAAACAATTCACCAAAGTTTCATGGACATTGGTGAAAGACTTTTTGAGTTATTGTCCGAAGTGTTAAAAATCACCCTTTTTTTTATGAATAAAGCCCCATAAATCCAAAACTTAAAATCTGAAATTTATAAAAATTGAAAGGGAGCTTACATCAATAGATATAAACAATTCACCAAAGTTTCATGGACATTGGTGAAAGCCTTTTTGAGTTATTGTCCGAAGTGTTAAAAATCCCCTTTTTTTTATGAATAAAGCCCCATAAATCCAAAACTTAAAATCTGAAATTTATAAAAATTGAAAGGGAGCTTACATCAATAGATATAAACAATTCACCAAAGTTTCATGGAAATTGATGAAAGCCTTTTTGGGTTATTGTCCGAAGTGTTAAAAATCCCCCTTTTTTTTATGAATAAAGCCCCATAAATCCAAAACTTAAAATCTGAAATTAAAAAAAAACGAAAGAGAGCTTACATCAATAGATATAAACAATTCACCAAAGTTTCATGGACATTGGTGAAAGCCTTTTTGAGTTATTGTCCGAAGTGTTGAAAATCCCCCCTTTTTTTATGAATAAAGCCCCATAAATCCAAAACTTAAAATCTGAAATTAAAAAAAAACGAAAGGGAGCTTACGTCAATAGATATTAACAATTCACTTAAGTTTCATGGAAATTGGTGAAGGTGTTTTTGAGTTATCGTCCGAAGTGTGGACGACGGACGGACAGACGGAGGGACAACGGTATACCATAATACGTCCCGTCCCGGGCGTATAAAAATTGACCAAATAATTATAGATTAGAAAAAACTGGTCTAAAAAATAAAGAAATAGTACAAAAAAAGACCTCCAAATCAAGACCCTCCTTAACAATTTCTTCAATGAGCCAGCATTAATCTCTGTGATGGATTTAAATGTTTAAAGTGACCATTGCCACACCACAGGGTTGAATATATTTAAAGTTTCTTTTACTGTGAATTAAGGGAGACAACTTACTCTGAAGACTAGATTTTGTTGTGGTCTGGATCGGACAATATAAGGGAGATAACTTACTCTAAAGACAACACTTTGTTGTAGTCTGGATCGGACAGTATAAGGGAGACAACTTACTCTGAAGACTACACTTTGTTGTAGTCTGGATCGGACAATATAAGGGAGACAACTTACTCTGAAGACTACACTTTGTTGTAGTCTGGATCGGACAATATAAGGGAGACAACTTACTCTGAAGACTACACTTTGTTGTAGTTTGGATCGGACAATATTCACACTGGAACTTGTGACTGTCTCTTGTATGAGTGTTTGCTATGTGGTGAATTAAATCTTTCTTGGCTGAGTAAGCCTTGCCACAACTTTCACATAAGTGTGGTCTCAACCGTCTGTGTACGCTCCTTACATGTCTCAATAAATGACTGAAAAAAATAACTGCTTGTTTAATAAAAAAAATGGTAAGGGTTCTGCAGAATCCAGTGTCTTGCCTACTTTTGCTGTTAAACATCAGCTCGATAAAAATATGTCTAGGGATATATTCTTTTGATTGTAAGAATCTTCTGTTGAAGTTTGATAAAAATCCAGGATATTTTATGATTCAAATAAATGGTTTAAAAAATTTAAATGCAGACTGTGTATGTAAAGTTAACTGGAAGAAACATTAAGCCCCATTATAAGTAAAAAAATTTGTAAGGGTTCCGCGGAACCCAGTGTCTCGCCTATTTTTGCTGTAAATCACAGGCTCAACAACAATGAGGAAAAAAATCAATAAAAATATTCCTCTTGTTACTATTTTATGATTGTAAGAAAATCTAAGTCCATTTGAAAGTAAATTACAGAAAAAAACAGAGTAATCTTTTTACAAACTTTACTTCTGGATACAATCTTATGATCATAAATAAGGTTATTTCCAAGTTTGGTACAAACCCAGGATAGTTTAAGAAAGTTATTTAAATTTTAAAAACTTTAACCACAGAGTGAATGTAATGGTTCCCTGCAGAAAAAACTAAGTCCATTTATAAGTAAAATACGGAAAAAATTGAATTTTATTTTTACAAAACTTTCTTCTGGATACTATCTTATGATCATAAACAAGCTTCTGTCCAAGTTTGGTACAAACCCAGGATAGTTAAAGAAAGTTATTAAAATTCTAAAAACTTTAACCACAGAGTGAATGTAATGTTTCCCCGCAGAAAAAACTAAGTCCATTTATAAGTAAAATACGGAAAAAATGGAATTTTATTTTTACAAAATTTACTTCTGGATATTATCTTATGATCATAAACAAGCTTCTGTCCAAGTTTGGTACAAACCCAGGATAGTTTGAGAAAGTTATTAAAATTCTAAAAACTTTAACCACAGAGTGAATGTTTTGTTTCCCCGCAGAAAAAACTAAGTCCATTTATAGTAAAATACGGAAAAAATGGAATTTTATTTTTACAAAATTTACTTCTGGATACTATCTTATGATCATAAACAAGCTTCTGTCAAAGTTTGGTAGAAATCCAGTATAGTTTAAGAAAGTTATTAAAATTTCAAAAACTTTAACCACAGAGTGAATATTTGTTGACGCCGCCGACGACGCCGACGACGACGGAATGTAGGATCGCTTAGTCTCGCTTTTTCGACTAAAGTCGAAGGCTCGACAATAAGAAAAAAAAGGTACAAAATTTTCACAAAGATACTAGCTTTTGATCATCAACATGCTTCTGTCCAAGTTTGGTACAAATCCAATAGAAATAAGTATTGAAATTTTAAAAACTTTAACCTCAGTGGCAGAAAAACTAATTCCATTTATACGTAAAAAAATTTTAACAAAATTTATTCCTGGATACTTTCTTATGATCATAAACAAGCTTCTGTCCAAGTTTGGAACGTAAAATTTTTTTTACAAAATTTATTCCTGGATACTTTCTTATGATCATAAACAAGCTTCTGTCCAAGTTTGGTACAAATCCAGGATAGTTTAAGAAAGTTATTAAAATTTCAAAAACTTTAACCACAGGGTGAATGTAATGATTCCCCACAGAAAAAGTAAGTCCATTTATAAGTATAAAACGGAAAAAATGTAAAAAAAAATTTACGAAAGTTACTTCTGGATACTATCTTATGATCATAAACAACTTACAAGCTTCTGGTCAAGTTTGATAGAAATCCAGTTTAGATTAAGAAAGTTATTAAAATTTCAAAAACTTTAACCACAGAGCGAATATTTGTGGACGACGCTTTCGAAAACGCCATCAGAATGTAGGATGGCTATGTCTGGCTTTTTGGACTAAAGTCGAAGGCTCGGCAAAATTTAATAAATATTATAAGGGAACGACCATTTTAAATGCAAGAGGGGGATCCCCAATTTGATGAGAAAAAAAATCTGGTCAACAGATATCAAAAAAAATATTGATAGTGTTGAAAAACAAAATAAAATTGATCGCACTTAGCACCAAAAAAAATTTCAAACTCCAAAAAAAAAAAAATATCCCCCCCCCTAAAGTTAAATGGTTGCTGCCTTTCATCTATGAACCATGAAAATAAGCTCAAGGTCATGTATTTCCTGCAAGACAGAAGGCATGCCTTTAACTGTTTAATAACTATATGTATAAATTAAAGTTATTCAGCTATTGGTTAATCTGAACAAATAAAATTATAAATCACATACAAAACACAATGCCTAGACTGAGTGAGAATGTACATGATTTACCTAAGTATCACTTTTAAACAAAAAATTAAAGGCTACTGATCACAGATTAGTATAAACAGTCAAACCTGCTTAAGAGACCACCTGTATTAAGCAAAAACCTGTGTTAAAAGACCATCAATTTTAGATCGCTCTGTAATACATTTCATATAGATTGAACCTGTATTAAGTGCCAGTCTTTGTAAGAATCGGGCAATTTAGGTAAAAATCCACCAAGCTAATCATGCTATTTAATACTAACCATCATTCTGAGTTAAAAATTATTAGTCTTTTGTTTGTGTGTGTCTGGTAATATCAAATAACTCGGTTAGAAAATTGGTTAGAATGATAGCAAATTACAGAGTTATCTCCCCTTATTCTAGTGCACTTCAACCAAATTGTATCTTATATTACCAGAACAGAACACAGAAATGAATGTTATTTTTGTGCATAACTACATATTATGAACTGAAATCAATGTTGTCAAATTGGGTTGGGTTTTTTGGTTATGTTTTCACCACTGCCTGATTCTTAGGCAGACTGGCACTTAAAGACTACCTGTGACTGTCGTTAGTCACCATTGTTTTGCTCTCCCATAAGTGGTCTCTTAAAACAGGTTTGACAGTATATTATTTTGATGAAGAAAGCCCCTGAACCCAAAGTTGTTTTGGTTTAAGAAATAATTGATGCACGCTATACTTTATTGTAGTTTTAACATGGGTAGGCATTATATTCATGATAATTTATGCCCAAGTGATAGTGAAGGCTAAAATAACATGAATATAATGCCTACGGTGACAATTAAGGTAATTTCTATGTCCGATAAGTTTAAGTGTAAAAGCATTTGTGTAGGCTCTTCCATGAACCTCTCTTTTTTGTTTGTAAAGAAGCAAACGGCTGGTACTGTGATTTTTCAGAGGGAGGAGTTTAGACAGCCAGCATGAACGGTTATCATATCTAGGTCAAATATGTCAATTTCAGAATGCAACACATTACAGTCATAATAAATGAATTATTAACATCATGTGCACCATTTAAAAGTTTGAAAGTGTTTTTTTTAAGTTAAGGAAATATATTAAGTGCATGATAATTTGATAAAATTCATTATTCTGAATTAGTCAATACACAAATGTATACGCATGTGAAAACAAATTCTATTGGATTTATGGAGCATGGTTTTTTTTTATAAAGCAAAAGAAGCACGTCATATTAGAATCTAGTATAATTAACACTGAACTCACCTATATTGTGAACTCATAAACTGACACTCGTCACAAGAATATTTCTTCTCTCTTGTATGCATTTTTTTATGGTGATTAAAATTGGCTAATGTGTAAGTGATGGTTTTGCAGCCATCAAAATCACATTTAAATTCCTGAAATGATATAGTTAAAAATTCATTTAGGGCTGTAGATTTATTATTATTAGTGCAAGTGTTAATTCTCATTGATTTCAAACATGTAAATATATACATAAACATTAAACATAAAAATGTTTGTGTAAGACAATACAAAGGAGTAGGTTCGATAAGGCCTTGAAATGGTTACCTATTTTAGCCTAAATTTCAAATTGGGATTTATTGACCAATATCACAATGAATAATAGCTTATACAGTGACTAGATAGGAAATAAGTCTTTAAGTTGCAAAGTTACTTTCCTGCATTCTACTCATGACGTCACAAATAGTGCTCATTTTGATTTTCCACGAAAAAACAATGAAAATGGGTGAGTTTCCTTTGAATTTTTGGACAGTGAAACATATAGAGTGCACACGACTACAAAAAAGATCTTTTACAATAATGTTCATAACAACATTTTACATGTCTAACTTGAATATTTAGATGTTTGCCCTCTATGTTTCCTAATCTTAAATTTGGCTGAAATCCTGCCGATTTTGCCAAATTTCGCCAAAATCCCTGATTTAGACCTAACTAGGATGTAAAAATCAACTCCTTAGAATAAGACTATGACAGAAATTGTTCTCTAAAACTTTCTCACATGTCTTTAAGTCAACTTAAAACATATTTTATATTGTAGCTTTGAACTTAATAATTGGGGCCAAATATGACCGTTACCGAACTTACTCCTTTGCGTTTGAATTGTCTACAGAATTTCATTTGTCAAACCAGGAACCCTGCCACATTCTGAATGTACAATGGTGTATGTGCCTGTCCAAAGTCAAGAGCCTCTTATTCAGTGGTTGTCATTTGTTGCTGTGTTACATATATTTGTTTTTCTTTCATTTACTGTAAATTCAGAAATTATTGCAAGGTTTTTATTATTGCGAAAAATGCGACAGAGTTGTAAACGCAATAATTTAAACTCGCATTTAGGAATATTTTATATGCATGAACTAAACAGGATTTCTCTCAAAATCATTTTTTTTTTTTTTTTTTATTAAAGTCTAAAATTACAAAATCGCAATTATAATATTATTAATGCACGCAATAATTTCTGAATTTACAGTATTTGTGCATCATGTACATAAACTAGGCTGTTATTTTAGGCTGTACAGCCCCCTATAGTTGAAATTTCTTTGCAACCCCGCCACATTCTGTATCTGTATTCTGTCCCAAGTCAGAAGCCAGTTATTCAGTGGTTGTTGTTTCTTTATGTGTTACATATTTGTTTTTCATTCATTTTTTGTACATAAATAAAGCCTTTAGTTTTATCGTTTGAATTGTTTTACATTTACAGTTTAATTTTCCATAGAATTGTTGTGTATTGAAAACGTAAAAAAATAAAATTCCCTATACATGCTTTATGGATCCGATTGTAAGCTTTATTCAACTTTCAATAGAAGATAACCTGAAGAAAATAAAAAATTCTGGAGTCAAAAGTCATATAAGTCTTTTTCTGTTGATTCATTTATTTTTCCTAGGTACCAGTATTTTAATGGATTAATGAAATCTTTCATTTCGTGGATATTAATTTTTGTGTTTTTGCCGAAGTCTACATACAAGCCTAAAGAATATTTGTTATTCATTGAAAATTTAGTTTTGTGGTTGACTTGTAACCAAGAAATCCACAAAAAATGGTATCCATAGATTAATAATGAATCTGCAGTACTATATACCATAAGTACCTTAACATTTGGATGCTGTATCCCATGTTCCTTGAACTGATGTATATGCAAACTTGATCTTTTATAAAACTTTTTATTACAAACACTGCATTTTTCTTGATACGTCTTTGTTTTACGGTTGCATTCGTTCATGTGCAACTCCACATCATACTGGCTACTGTATACATAGCCACAGACAGAACAACACGGTTTGACCTCAGGATGAGTTTCTATGATATGTGATGACAAAACATTTAATTCTAGAGTTGTAAAATCACAATTGTCACATTTAAACATTTGTTCAGCGTCTTTTCTTTTCTCTTCTTCTTCAGCAATCCTGGTTAAAGATGTAGTTTTCATTTCTTCAAGGTCATGAACATTTTCTGGATGTTTTTTAATCCAATGCCTTTTTAGAAGCCATGAATTTGAAAACTTCTCACCGCAAATTTTACATGGAATACTATGGATCAGCATTTCATGGGCTTTGTACTCTTTCAAGGTTGGAAAAATCACAGAACATTTCAGACATTTTGTAGGCTTTTTTGTGTAAACTTTTTTTTTTCTGAATGAAGGGTATCCTGTTACTTCCATTGCCTGTTCAACAGTATAATGATGAACAATCTGAAGATGAGCAGCATGGGTACGTGGATATTTCAATGATTTCCTGCAATGTACACAGGTAATTCTCTGCTTGCCCAAGTTACTAGATGTTCGCCTTGCCGGTTTAGTCATATTAGTGGGGTCCACGTTACTTGATGTTTGCCTCGCCTGTTTAGACATATTAGTGTGGTCAACGTTATTTGATGCTTGCCTTGCCCTTTTAGTCATGTTAGTGTGATAGTGGACCAAATGATGGGCAAGAGTATCAACACATGAAAATGTCCTGTCACATATATCACATTTTGTTGGCCTTTTTTCATCTGACAATAAATTGGAAGTATTTGTTTCTATTGCGTCTCTGGAAAATAGAACTCTACGTAAACTGACATGTTTTTTTATTCTTGAGAAAATTACTCTTTGTCTGAGCTGATGCCTTCCATGTTTCTTCTTTAAATGCAATGAAGCCATGCTGTAATAAGGGAAAGACAACCCACATTTCAAACAAGTAAACTGGTTTCTCTTGCACTTTTTCTGTTTTTCATCAATAATACTTGAATTATTCAAGGAACCAGAAGAGTCATTATCTATTGTATCCAATGGGTTATTTTGATCAATCAAGGCTGAATTTTCCATCAGAGTTAATTGATCACTTATGTTTGACTTCATGTCTGATAATGGTTCAATGGAATTATTTTCATCTTTAAAATAATGTGTTAGACCTATCATGTTAGCTGATTTTTCCTTTACCACTACAACTTTTGGTTCCTGTGTTAAACCTGCTACATCAGCTGACATTTCATTTAGGGCTATAACTTTTGGTTCCTGTCCAACTTTTGGTTCTAAAATCTTTTCAATGTCCTCTATTTCTGACTTAGAGGTCAAATTTAGGTTGTTATTGGTAACTGATTTGATCAATGAGCGATTTTTACACATGCTTTTCTTTAGAACAAGTTGGCTAGCAAACAACTTTGAAACAAGAATTTTCTTATGCCTTATTTCTGTATGATTTTTATGTATTAACTTATTTCTACAGACCGATGACTTGGGACATCTATTACATCTGTATTTCTTTGATGGTAATATAACATTGTACTTAATTTTCTTCTTCTGATATGATGAACTTTGACTTTCACTAACTGTACTAGCCTTGGAGATGTTTTCACCATCACACGCTTGACTTTCACTAGCCATACTATCATTGGAGATGTTTTCACTGTCACACGCTTGACTTTCACTAGCCGTACTATCATTGGAGATGTTTTCTCCTTCACATGCTTGACTTTCCCTAGCCATACTAGCCTTGGGGATAATTTCTCCATCACATGCTTCATTCATCTCTTTATCAAATGTATATGTAATCATTTGGAATTCCTTAATATGTTCTCTGTGTTTCCGAAACCCATGTCTTTTTAATGAAAAGGGACTTGAAAATGTTTCATCACAGAATTTACATGGAATACCATGTACTGCAACTGTATGAGCTTTCAAATCTTTCATTGTGGGAAATAGGACAGAACATTTCTGACATTTTGACACCTTCATTGTATAATCTATTATTTTAATATGTGATGGATACCCAGTTGCCTCCCTTGCCTGTTGAAATGAGTACATGTGTACACTACTCTGTAGATGGTTTGCAAGGCCACGTAATGTCGTGAAACTTCTTTTGCAATCTACACATGTTTTTGTCTGCTTTTTTATGTCAACTTTACGTGTGTAGCCTGTTTGCTTTAATGGTAAGTAATCAGTATGACATCTGGTGCTTTTCAAATGGCGGGAGAACTTTCGCTTAGATGAAAAGGTCTTTTGACATTTGTAACATGTTCTATTTTTTTCATTGAAATCTACCTGTACCTTAGGTAAACATGACTCTCTAGAAAACATAGAAAAACGCATGTTCACATGCTTTTGTATTCTGGAAGAAATGGCTCGTTGTCGTAACTGAAGATTTCCATGTTTATTCTTGAAGTGTAATGATGCACTGCTGTAGTATTGGAAAGATAATCCACATTTCAAACAGGTAAACTGATTTCCTTTGCATCTTTTCTGATTTCCATTACTTTGATTCAGCAAGGATCCAGGAGAGTCACTATTGTTTGAATCCAACATACTAATTACTGAACCTTGTTGGAACAGCTTTTTGGAAAGATGTTTTATACATGAAAAGCTCTGACAGATATGTTTCTTTAAAACTAGTTGGCTAGCAAACAATTTTGAAACAAGTATTTTCTTATGTATTATTTCTCTATGATTTTTATGTATTAACTTATTTCTACAGACTGACAACTTTGGACATCTATTACACGTGTATTTTTTTGATGGTATTAGAACTTTGTACTTGATTGCTTTCTTTGGATATGACGAAATTTGACTTTCAATAGCCTTGGTAAAAATTTCTATTGCATTTTCAGAACTTTCTTTCCCAGAAGTGTCTTTTATTTTTACAAAAGATGGATAACCAGTTGCCTCCCTTGCTTGTTCAAATGTGTATTTATGTATACTACTCTGGAGATGATTTGAGAGGTTACGTAGATTGGTGAAATTTCTTTTGCAATCCACACAAGTCATTGTCTGTTTTATCACATCAACTTTCTGAGAGTAACCTGTCGATGTTTTCTGATGGTTTTTTTCTTTTTCTATTACCTTTTGTGTACAAATTGATGACTTGGGACATTCAACGCATCTGTCTTTCTCTGATGGTAATAAAACATTACTGATTTTCTTCTTCTGATTCAAAGAAATTTGTCTTGAGGTAGGTGTTGGTAACTTTTCATTTGCAGGACTTTCTTTATCAGTTGTGTCTTGTGTCATTTGTAATTCTTTAAGATTTCCTGTGTGTTTCTGAAATTTCTGATTTTTCGATACCTTCTTTGTGTGTCCTCTTTTATTAAAGAAAGATGGATACCCAGTTACTTCCCTTGCCTGTTCAAATGTGTACATATGTATACTTTGTAAATGACTTGAGAGGTTACGTAGATTCGTGAACTTTCTCTTGCAATCCACGCATGTCATTGTCTGTTTTATTACATCAACATTATGTGAGAAACCGGTCGATATTTTCTGTTGTTTTGCTTCTTTTTCCGGTGTTGAGAGATTATTTCTGTCAACAGACTCAACACCATGTGAATCTTTGACCTCACCTCTCCTTAAGGTCATATGCTCAACACTTTTTCTCGTATGAGTTTTATGAAATTCAACTATGTGTTCAAGAAGTTCTGATTCAAGTAGAAATTTTTCCGAACAATTTTCGTATTTACAAGCTATATCAGGATCTAAACGTTTTTTCTTGTGAACACTTCGACAATGTGCTCTAAAGTCACTCAATGAATCAAAGTCTATATTACATTCTTTGCAGTTCTGATTAGAAAATTTCTTGTACTTGAAATATTTTGGATAGCCGGTCAATTTCTGCACCCTGTCGGATTTTATTTTATGTTTTTCAATGAGATGAGATGCTAATGCACGAATACCCGAGTAACTTTTGTCACATTTGTAACATTCAATATTCTGAATTTTTTGTTCAATTTTCTTCATTATGTTCTTTCTTTTTTCACGCATATGTTTACTTCTTTTCTTAGATTTACATTTTCTTCTTTTCTTGCTTGTAGATTTCAACTTTCTTGGTTTTATGTTTCTGTGTTTCAAATTTATGTGAAGTTTGATGCGAGATACATTTTTATCCCAAACCTTACAGATCTTACAGGAATATCCGATCTTTTGTACTAGTATGTCTTTATACTGTTTTGAGTACAGTTTCTTCAAATTACAAACAAACAATTCAGCTAAATTCTTCTTTTTAAACTTTTTCATGGTAGGTTTCAATTTTCTAAATGAATTTTGTGAGTGATTCATTAAAAATCTGTGACTATCATGTCTGATAGATTTCTTCTTTCTGTTTGTCAAACACTTTGCATCCAATGTAAATTTATTTCTTCCATCATTCAGTAGAAAAGCCGATGCTTTGACAACATTTCCTGAGGTATCATGGGTATTGCTTTGATCTGTTTTTCCTGAAGTTTTGTCACAATCTCTAGGTTTGACAAGACTATCAATTCTTTCTAGCAGTACATATGACTCTTTGATCAGACTATCTGGTTTCCCTTGCTTTGGCATATTACTAGACTTTGTGGACTCATTTATGACCTCTATCCCTCCTTCCCATGATGCAACATTGTCATTCACATCAGCACAAGTTTCATCTTCTTCTACCCCTAAATCATCACACATTTCAAAACTTTGACTGTCAAATGATTTATCTATTTCTAAATTTCTTCCATGTTTCACCTTCCCACAGACAGGGTTACAGTCTCCATTTACACAATTTGTTTTCATAGTTATCTCCCTTACTTCATTTGGCATGACAGTTAGCTCCCTTTCATTTGACTCTTCAATGCTTGTGTGTTCAGAAATATCTGAATTAGTTCCTTTTTCTTCCTTTGTAATGAGAGTAACCTCCCTTACTTCATTTGACTCTTTAATGCATGTCTGCTCACTGATAAAGTTACAGTCTCCATTTAAACCACTTGTTTTCATAGTTATCTCCCTTATTTCACTTGACTCTCCAATGTTTGTCTGTTCAGATATATCTGAAATAGTTTCTCCATATTCATTTTTTATACCAGTTACTTCCCCTTCTTGTGCATCATCTCCATTACTTGGCCTTGTTAAACTTGCCTGATATTCTTCCAAGTATTTTTGAAGTGATGGAATCTGTAAACCATGACTTACATTCTGTAGCAAGGGAAATAACTCTTCACTAAGATGTAGATTTCCAGTGTACATATAATCTAAAAATTCCATTAAGACTGCAACTTCACAATCTATTAAAAGAAAATAGAAACCATATCCATAAGAAAAAAAGATATCTTTTTAAAACAGTTAAAAAATACAAATTCAATTCATCAACACCAGAACAGCATTCACTAGATTTTTTTATCTATCAATGATGTGTATGATTTTAATAAAACTGACTGTCTAAAAAAAGTGTAAAAATCATATGACAAGTCTTATATGTAGGCAAACTGGAACACAGAGAAGGAAAAATTGAAAATAAGAAATATATAATAATCAGTGAATGATTTTGGAGCATATGTTGATAAATGTACCTTTAATAACTTTTTTTTAACAACTCTTCCAAGGCAAATGCTTTTTTATCAATGTCTGTAATCATGAAAATGCAACTGATATGTTTTACACTTACATGTACTTTATACACCATTTTGTCATAATAAAAAAACTGAACCAATCAAGCAAATTTATAATTGAACCATGGAAATATGGCAATAATAAGAACCTATATTCTGACATCCAAAACATTTTTTTTCTCAAAAATTAATCTCTCAAACTTTAAGTAGACTTTAGATTAATGCTGACAGACTAGTTCATTATTTTGTACATACATGTAGATTGGGCTAGTTTTAGTTTTCTCATTTGAATTGTTTTACATTTGTCATTTCGAGGCTTTATATAGCTGACTATGTTGTAAGGGCTTTTCTCATTGTTGAAGGTCATACAGTAACCTAGAGGTGTTGATTTCTGTGTCTTTAGGTCTCTTGTGGAGAGTTGTTTCATTCGCAATCATACCACATCTTCTTTTTTATAGGGTAGTCAGGCTGGACTAATATGTTGTGGTGTAGTGACCTGTGGACCTGTATTCTTCTTTCAACTTTGTGTCATGCCAGCCACGTTTCTTTGAATGTCACACATGGAAATAAATCAAAAAAGTATATGAAAATTCTGAACTTGTTTGATGAGTTCTAAGATCTCTAACCTCTATTTGAACCTACCTACAACTATTGACACTTGGGGTAAATCTTTCCATTTCTCCACCTCTGTTCTGACTGCTCCAGAGAAAGCTGCCACCACTAGTTTGTGAGCCAGGACTGTTGTACCAGTTCTAGTTATGATTGACAGGTCACATAGAACCTGACTTTTGTACAGTTGATAGAGATAATCTCGTAGGGGAGATAAGTGGTCACAGTTTACCATCTTGGTGTTTATTTCTCCTTACTCACAAATTAAGCCATCTTAGAAATGAAAAGTTCTGGATTATACAGCTGACAGCAAACTTTTAATTGATTCTTTAGCATGTACCTGAAATTAATAAATGAATAATTACTATAACATGTAAGTATACTATAAGTTACACAGGGTGCAATAGACCACTTTCGAGTTCATCGGTCACCGGAAAAAACTCGTCAATTAGGCGCGCCTTTGTGACGTCAAGTACCAGATAGAGGGGGTCGCCTGTATCCCTGCACTATTTACGTTCATCAAGCGTCTTAGTGATCGTCATTGTGCAGGATAAACTAGAAATAAGGGTTGTTCTGTAGGTACTTAATGACAATTCCCTGATGACAGCAGAGCTGATTTTCAATTTTGAGAATTCAATTTGGCGAATAATTTGTACAATATAGAATTATAGTTTTCTAACCACTCGCTCAACATTGAAATGGATGTGACGACGCCGCTAAATGCACAAATGACATTCACTAATACCAGAGTTTTTGACGGAAATGCATCGAACTCGGAAGTTGTCTATTGCCCTAATACAAGAATTTAAAAAGATCAACTTAAACCATTTTTTTTAATAGGTAGATAAATCCAATTGATGTAACAAAAAATCGTACTGAAATTTATTAGGACAATATTAGCCAATCAAATAGTGCCGACAATAACAATCTCATTTTTTCTTGGATTTTAATTTTCAATTACCTGGTGTGACACCGCATCACATCGGACTGGGAGAAATGTTGCTAATACAATAGGTCACCTAATACAATAAACAAAAGGAAGCGAATTAACGCAGAAGTCAGAGGGAATACTCCCAAATTTCTCCGAGAATTTAGGGAGGGATGGCAGAGTTTCCTGGTGTCACACCAGAAATTATTTCAGTGTATGGAATTTGGAGTTACAAACTCTCTAGGTGTACTGTAACAAAAGCCAAAGGCTCCTGAATTGGGACCGGCCAAAACTGTGGTGTGGTTAACCATGTTTTGTGAGATCTCAACCCTTCCTCTATACTCCTAGCCAATGTAGAATAAAGAAACACACAGCAATCATGTGCCAGAGTCATATTTGATTGGTTATATAGTTTTGGTCATATATTTAGTTCTTTGCTTATTATATTTGATACAGCTATGATTTTCACTCTTTAGTATTCAGTTTCACACTTTCCTTTCTTCATGTTATTGGACCCCAGTCATTTTCCTGTACTGAACCTCATTAGTTTTGGAGGGAAAGTACTGGATACAGAACAACTCAGTTTAAAAAAATACAGAGTATGATTTTATAATAGTTAATTATATATATATAATAAAAGAAATAGCAAAATGACAAATATACATAGATATAGGAAGATGTGGTATGAGTGCCAATGAAACAACTCTCCATCCAAATAACAATTTATAAAAGAAAACCATTGTAGATCAATGTACGGCCTTCAACACAGATCCTTAAATGCTTACACCAAACAACAAGCTCTAAAGGGCCCCAAAATTACAAGGGTAAAACCTTTCAAACGAGAAAACCAACGGTCTAATCTATACAAAAAAATGAGAAACAAGAAACATGTATAAATTACATAAACAAACGACAACTACTGTATATCAGATTCCTGACTTACAGACATGTGCAAACATTTGCAGAGGGAATGTACATAAATAAACAGAGGACTACCAGCAGTTACTGACATGCAAGCTCCAAACGTCAATTAAACTGATAGAAAGATTATGTCTTCATCATATGAAAGAATGTTATTGATGATGGACTATGATTTAGAAAACCTATTGTATTAGAACAGTATTACATGTATGTCCCTTTAAAATGGACTGTTGTAAAATTAATATTTAATAAGTACTATGGTTAATATGAATTTAATATTGATAAAAATAGTTGTTTAACATGTCAATATATTTAGTTACATTATTGTGCTATAATTCATTGAATTTATCCTCAGATTTTGTTGGATTTGCAACTTATAATTTAGTTAAAGAGTGTTTATATTTGAATAGTATTTGTCAAATAATTGCTGAGATAAATAATTGTGCTGGGCTTGTTTTCATAAGCCACTCGGGTTGATATAACTACCTCTCATTTCAGCTTTTATTCAAGAGCTTACTGATCTTGCACAGACCTCACTGTCTAATTGGTCTTGCACAGACCTCGCTCACTGCCTACACAAAAAGTGTAATGCATATTATTGCAACTAGCCTTGATGTGTCTAACATTATAATGCATCTAGACAAAGGTTATAAAATGACAGATTGAGCTATGTCACTTTCATGTGAATTTTTAAATGTCTTTCATATACATGTTTCATGTTTTATCTTTACAAAAATGTTGATATTTGTCGAATTATAATTTTCTAATAAACTATGAAAACTTGCTGGTATTAAGTTTTGCAAAGCCAAATATGAAGGATCAGAGACTCTGGATCTAGTTTTCAACTCTTTAGGCAGATAGGGGTAATTGGTTGGTTAAAATATGTCGAAATGACATGGGAAATACACCTCCCGTTACACAATATATAAATATGAGGGTACATATGAATGACCTGTAGTACTGTCAGGGGTCGAAATTTCATTTACCGCTTCTTTATGCATCAAATAGGTTAAAATTTTACAATAATTTGTTAAATTATTGTTATAATGATTCGTCAGAGGTCTTAATAATTATCATTACTAGGAAGGGGTAGGAGGGGTCCTGATCCCGACATCCTGGGCTTAAAAACATGAAATCCCGAATTCCCGGGCTTGAAAATACGAAATCCCGAGGTCCCCAAACTCAAAAAGAATTCCCAAATCCTGAAATCCCGAGCTTAAAAACACCGGATCCCGGATTCATGATAAGGTTATCCCCCTCATTACTGTTATTTTGGGGAAAAAAATATCAAGATTCAATAAAAATTTAGTCGATTTTTTTTATTTTCATTTTATCATTATGCACCAAAAACTACTGTTTTCATCATTTGGCCAGGTTTTTTTATAATTATTTGTCAAGAAGGTACCCCCATTACTACCCTCAAATAAGGTCACATTCTTACTGGATTTTATACTGAATAAAATTAGTTAGTTAGTTAGTTAGTAACATATAGCGAATATATAAGAAACATAGATCTATCATTTGCGAAAAAAAACTTGCATACATTCTCAATCCTGTCTTAAATAATTCAGGTAGCTATGCAAAGTTTTTTTTCATGGAACATGCTTAGTCTGGGTTCATCATGAAGTGATCATAGTACGAGCTGGCTACGCGAGGATAAACCAGGCCGGAAACGAGAATAAAGTTGTTTACAAAATTAGGCAAACTCGACCCTTAATAATAGTCGCCCCATCTATAGACAGAGGTTGCACGAGAGAGGACTCATCCTGTATATTTTAACTAACTAATACAAGTAATTTCATATGGGTAGTATCAGCATTTTATTAAAAGTGTTTAAATAACCAGCAGTAGATGTTTATTGTTATAATTATCAATAATTTCAATCAATTGTAATTGAACTGATGCCGCCGTCTCAGTGTAATTAGTCTCCTCCCACTAGGTGATTGATGTACCCAGGAACATATATATTATTTTATCGGACCACAGATGAATTATCACGTTGTGATTGGTTAAACGCCGTCACGTGGTGACCCCTATGAGACCGTATGGGGTTAGTAAGTTTCATATGGGGTTCATGACGCGTTAATGGCGACGTCATCTATTAATGTTGTTGTGTTTCATTGTTTATTTTTCAACAAAACGCCGCAGAAAAAGTCCAACGTCCGATAAATTCGTTATACGGTTAACTACTGACCCCCTATGGATCCATAGAGGGTGATTAAAATTCATAGGGGACTCGGCCTCCGGCCTCACCCCCTATGGATTTTACTAACCCTCTATGGATCCGTATGGGGTCAGTAGCGAACCATATAACTTATAATATACTGTTCCCAGATGTACCCAAAAAAACTATGTTTTATGCCGAATCCGTAGTGTTTATGCAATCAATTTCTTGGTTCAAAGCAATCAAACTTGGTTCAACTTGACTGACAGTCTTACAGTGCTAGAATTCAATGAAGTTACCACCCACCAACGGACCCCCACCAACCCCATCTAAGCACCTTCAATCAATAATGCTCATGACATGAGGAAGTTACATATCGCTTTACAAAGGATATATATTTTTTTTATTTTATTACTTTTTTCCCTTGATGGAATTTTATCACTGGTCCTTTCTAAAATTTCATTCATTCCCAAGCATTTCGGTGAAAATTTTATCAATTTAAAGTTTATTCCAGCGCCATGCAGATTGATAGACCCTGCTACTTACTACTTGTAATAGCACCACATGGGCTATCCCCCATGCAGCTTGTATACACACCGGCATGCGGATGAGGAACCAACAAAAAACTTTATATTGGAAATTTACATGTTTCTTTTATATTAAATGACATACATTGCATTTTTTTTTATAGAACATGGAACTCTATATCAGAGGGTGTGGATGGGTCCTTCGTTTCATGTTCGTCATTTTGTATTCCATTTTCTCAATCATTTATTTTCTGTCCCTTTTTTCTTCACTTTTTGCCCAATATTCCATTGGCGGATCCAGGGGGGGGGTCCGGTGTTTGGAACCCCCATTTTTTTTTGGCCGATCAATGCATTTGAATGGGAGCATATAGTTAGAACTCCCCTTACTCTGGGTTGAGACACACCCCCCTTTTCAAATGCCTGGATCCGCCCCTTTACTCTCTACTCTATACTATAAGCCCCTTAATTTATTCTTCACTTTTTGTTAATTTTTTAGCTCCTTTATTCTTCACTTATTCTATAACTATTCTTCTTCGTCCTATAACTTTTTTACCCCTTTTTTCTGCACTTTTTGCCCATTTTTTATACATTTTATATACTAGTATGATTCATTTTGCAAAATCTGCTCTAAAAGCACTTGATTTTTTTTTCAATTGACATTCAAGTTGTATTTAGTTTGGTGAACACGTTTTTCAACTGCCGGATAGTTAAACTGTTTGCATCAAGTTCTATTGGAATTAACAATGAACCAAAGGTAATACGAAGATCTCCCACATAAACAAGGAGATAAAGCCGTACCATCTTCAATTTATTTCAGCAATAAACTCTTGATGATATAGATAGTTAATGTGTAGACGATCAAACCTTAGTTAGTACTTACTAGTCCTATTATATATAAGATTTCGTATGTCCATATCGTTTGCTTTCTACATAATAAAATGCCTGTACCAAGCCAGGAATAATGACAGCTGTTATATATAATTATCCATTAGCTTGATGAGTTTGAGTTTTTGATTTTACCATTTGATAGTAAGGACGTTTCGTTTAGAATTTTCCTCGGAATCCGGTATTTTTGTTATTTGCAATGACCTTTTCAGCGTTTTTTTTTTTTATCAGATATTTCTTTTTACTATCAATGATGAACGGTAAAAACATTTAAGGCACACGGTACGAACCTACGAAGTCTAATATTTTATATGGTTGACTACATTAGTTTCAAATTTCAGAAATGGTAAAGAGCTAGATGTTTATGACAAGAGATGATTTCAAATTTCCTAAAGTGAATTTCTCATTTGTCGGCAGCAGTTAAAATGAGATGGTGACTCTTGTTGTCAGAGTATATTGTCTATTCCAATTGACCATTTATATTATATTAACTCCAGAGATAACAAAGTCGACTATTTATCAGTTTACTGACACCATTTCCAAGAGTCTGTGACGAAAAAGAACACTATTAAAACAGAGTTTAGCTTATACCTCAAATTAACAAAAATATCATCTCTACATGTCAAGATGTAATTAGAGAATAATGATGCGATCCATTACTGAATGCTTGCTGCATGTGTAAATAAGTAATTTATTTTAAAAGTTAACTAATATTTCTAACAATGCACAGGGAATCCCGGATGATGTTAGTTAACCAACTTTTTTACCAAGACTTTCAATATATAGTTTTCTTCTGTCATGTCTGTGTACTAACTTGACAACTCTATACGAAGTAGTCAATAATCATGGATGCCAAGTTTTATCCAAGGAGTTTTAAAGTTTCAGATTGGAAATACATTTTGTACATGTGTGTTCACACGAAAAACTAAATTCAAGTTTGAATAGCTTATCTGAACTTAGTTTTTTGACATGACTGTTCAAGGTTTCACGTTTCATTATTACGCTGCATGTTCATCAAGTATGTCTAGCTTTTCATGATAACAAATACCATGATCACTAGTTCCAGTCCTTTGCAGTATGTTGAACAAAGATCAATTTGAGCGTTACTATTCTAGTTAAGAGTCAGAACACTATGATGGATGAAGGATTGGTGTTTAATCGTCCAGTGGCAGTTATTACAAGCAATGTGGATATGATCTCCTGCTTTGTACTTAAAAGACAATGTGGACAAGATTTTTAACAAGCTAGTTCACAATGTAACAGTCCACAATAAGACATGTCACCCTACCTTGATACTCTATTCTGAATCAGTCTTTGCTCCTAATCCGCAATACTGTATGCTTAACAGGGAAGCAGCAAACACCAATTTTCAAGTCTTTGGTGGTTAGACCTGGACAGGTCTCCTAACTTGGAGGCAAGTAAGCTACAACCAACAGTGGCGTAGCTAGGCGGAAGCTCGGAAGCCAAGGCTTCAACATCGTTTTATCAAAAACAAAAAATCATAATAAAAATAATAAAAAATAAAAACGAGCTAGAGGTATGAGAGAGAGGGAGGAGACTCCAGTTGAAAGAAAGTGAAGGGGAAAATAAATGGACACTGTGCGGTTAAATAAACAAAAAGTTGTAGAAGTCAACGAGTCGATATCACTTCTCAGACTCTCGGCGTTCGTTCCCATCACCAGCGCTTTATTTCCCCTCTTTTTATAGCAGACGAATATTGTGTCTGCAGGGTGTTCTGCTAATTACAATGCAACGCAGAATTGACAATGCCTGTGACCAATTTCACCGCTGAATCAACGCAGTTTCAGTGTCATGTGCCGGGTTAAAACATATCTGCGTTATACGATGACAACCGAACGACTTTCGGGGCTATAGATGTTTCCTTCACGCGTACAAGGAGACGTCCATTGATAAAGTAATTGACATTAGGCTTGCTTTTTTGTTGGTGAGAGAGATTGACTCTGACCAGGGACAGTCTATACTAGTTAGTGTAGAAAGTCCCTGCTTTGACTCTTTTAATAATTCATATCCACACAAACAATTCAAACGAGAAAACTAACGGCCTGATTCATGTACAAAATAATGAAAGAAAAACAAATATGATACAGCAACAAACGACAACCATTACACTGAATTACATGCGTCTGACTTGGGACAGGCACATACCGAATGTGGCGGGGCTAAACTAATTTGAAGGCACCATCCTGCCCTAACCTGGGTACCCATTATATTAACCTGAATATATTGTTTACATCTTATCACCAAACAATTTTTAATGGTGTGGTTTTTGTCGAGCCTGCGACTTTTGTCACAAACGCGATCTTTACATTCCGTCGTCGTCGTCGGCGGCGGCGTCCAGAAATATTCACTGTGTGGTTAAAGTTTTTGAAATTTTAATAACTTTCTTAAACAACCCTGGATTTCTACCAAACTTGGACAGAAGCTTGAATATGATCAAAAGCTAGTATCTAGAAGGAAATTAAAAAAAAATATATTTCCTGTTTTTCCGTATATTACTTATATATGGACTTAGTTTTTCATCCAGTTACATACAGTCTGCAGTTAAAGTTATTAAAACATTTATTAGATTCTTAAAGCAGGCGAGACACTGGTCTTAGCAAATATAACCTTTTTATCCCACTGGAATCTCCTGGTTTTTACAGTTTCTTTGAGGAACAATATATATTTTTTCACAAAATTATTTGACTTGTATCAAACAAAAATGCTTTTGACTACACCTTAACATTCAATATTTTCAGTTAATATTTGTGGGTCTAAAACCCTAAAATCCAGGAGCTTCCGGGGGCTTCGCCCCCTGGCCCCCTACCAGAGCTTTGCCCTGGACCCACTGGGGGCCTTAAGCGGCCCCCAGACCCCCTGCCGATTTGGGCTTCACCTTCAACATTTGTCTAGCTACGCCACTGACCAAGGCCATAAAAGTGGTCCAGAGCAATTGATATCTGCACTTACATTTGGGTTGTAATTTTGCTTTACAACATAGAGAAGGTTGAAGATAGGTATCTAGTGAAAAAGTATCAATATACTCATGTTTATTCAAGTCAAAGGTGCAATTAGATGGAGGCGCAGGTTACCAGCTTAACTTGAGAGGCAGTTTTAGGAGTGCAGGCCCCGCTTTTTTGTGGAAATATTTTGGTTATATTGCTTATATAGGGAATCACTGAAGGGTGACAGGAGCGGGCCCCATCTTAGGCAGTCAGTGCATGGGCCCCACTTATGAAATTTTCCTAACCCTCCCTTAAAGAGCTACATTAAAGGATGTATAGATGTTTCAAATCTCCTACTCCAAACATTTCCCAGTTTGGGGCTGCTGGCCCCTCCATTTTCAAAATCCTTGATCCACATCTATAACCTAAACTATTTTTGTAAAAAAAAATCAAAAGGACAAATCTTTGATATATATCAAATCAAATTCATCTCTACAAACTGGCAATTATTACAAGCAATATAAATATGATCCCAGGTGCTATGTACTTGATAGACTGGGTAAACACGATTTTTAACTTGGTAGTTTTTAAAGGCTATAGTACACAACAAGAAATGTTACTCTTCACTCACATTTATATAAGTGAGAGTTTAACTAGCTATAAAACCAGGTTCAAACCACCCTCTTCTATATCAGAAAATGTCTGTATCAAGTCAGAAATATCATAGTTGTCCATTTGTTTGATGTCTTTGAGCTTTTAACTTTGCCATTTGATTAAGATTTTCCTTTTTGAATGTTCCTAAGATTTATATTTGCCCAGTGATCTTTTGATACATTATTATAACTCAGTGTCAACCAATCTTTGCTCTTAATTCGGATTACGGCTAGCTATTAAAGCATAGAAGCAGAATGTCATAGGTAAATCTGAACCAGAAATTTCAAAGTTCAATGAAGTTCACATTTTCTAGACATGTACACAGACTTTGACAAAACCAGGAAATCAAATTTCCATGAAAATACACTGTTTCCTCAATCCATGAAAATTGTTGAGCATGCTTAAAACAAATTAGGCAGTTCATAACAAGATCAGAATAACTAGAGGCTCTTTAAGAGTCTGTGTCGCTCACCTGGGTCTATGTGCATATTCAACAAACGGCACTTTCTTACATTATAGAGAATAGAATTCATAAAACAATTCTGTTTTGCTGAATTGTAATGCTGATCATTTGGGCTTTATAGTTTCTCTCTATCTTCTTTAGGTTTTACTCATAACACAAAAGAGCGTCAACAATATCCACATTTAAGGGAAATCACTCATAAAGGAGTGACAGTCTACTAACTATATCAGCAAAATTTTTCTTGTTGGTAGATCTTATCTTGCTGATCATTTTTGTGATTTAAAGTGTATATATATCTTTTATAACCTGATCATGTAACTCAAAATGCAAATCAAATGGTGAAAATTGTCATTATTCATTGGGTAAGAAAGAGTCATTGGACTATTACCTGTATATTGTCTTAATTGTAGTTCATTTTGCTTGTTTAAGTTTCAATCTATCTATTATAACTTTTAAGGTATAAGGTAAACAAACTGATTGGTAGAAATCATCATCAAAGGGCAATAACTCTAATAAGGTGTTGACATTGAATGCAGACTTATTATAGATGACTATCCAGAATGAGCTGACTATGCGATATAGATTTTTGATAGCTGACTATGCGGTATGGGCTTTGCTCATTGTTGAAGGCCATACGGTGACCTATAGTTGTTAATTTCTGTGTCATTTTGGTCACATGTGGAGAGTTGTCTCATTGGCAATCTGACATAGCACATCTTCTTTTTTTATATTATTTGTAGAAATTGTCTTGCTCCTCATTTAAGCATTTTAATGTTGTTCTCTATCTATTATAGTTTTCAAAGTAATAGGCAAATGAAAATAAAAGGTTAAACTCCTTATTTAAGGGCAATTACTCTCAAAAGAAATCAGGCCATTGGGCCAGGTGAGCTAAGAATCAAAACTTACAGTGATATAAAATGTGACAGAGAGTCGGATTTTTTTTTAAGTTCAATTTAAAATCAAGGTTCACTTGGTACAGGGAAACATTTTTGTACATTTCTAAGTGTCTCTTGTTGACTTAGACAGTACTGCCCTTACTCCAACTTTAACTTTAGTTCACATAAGGTATACCTTTGTATAAACTAATAAGACCAAGAAGTTATTTTTTTTAAAACTTAATTCAAAGTTTGGATTCTTTATCAACACAAAAAGATAATAATTGTAATAAAAGAAACAATTTTTAATTCATTATTTCATAAGATTAATTAATTCCCTCATAATAAAATTTTCTTATTATTCAATAAAAATCCTTCACCTAAATCTCATTTATCAAACAACTGATTTAAAGTTTTTCGTATCGGACCGGGTCGAACATTAAATGATCAGCGGGTGGCAACTGTTCAAAGTTGGGTACTATCTGTGTAAACGTTGCTGGACTTTGTGCTATCTGATTGTCTGAAAGAGTATCATTGGCAGTGTGGACAATCAATGGGTTAGTGTTTCCTTCCTTCCGGGCCATTCTCGCAATTTCCAGATATTCTGTGTCACAGGTATAATGGACGGGAACATTTTTATGCTTAGCCATGATGTGTTTGCGGCAGTTGCCACCAGTGGCACACTTAAAGTCACAGTATGAACAATGGTATGGCTTTACTCCTTTTAACTGATGCTGAACTCTTATATGCTCGTTCAATTTGTTGCTAGTTTTAGTTTTATAACCACAATGACTACAGATTTTGTCTTCCTCTTTTGACGAATGTTTCCATTGTTTGTGTGTCCGTAGCGTACTGGAGGTAACAAACCTAGAGTCACATTGGTCACAGACATAGTTCCTAATGTTATTGTGACCGTTCATATGATTGTTAAATTTACATTTAAGTGGTGTTTGGTATGGACATCGGTCACACTGGTAGTATTGACGACTATCACCTGCCATCTTCATTTGATGTTGGTTCCATACGTGTGCTAAAAAACATTAAATATACATTTATTACTGGATTTTTAGGTACAATGACACTCTCATCAATTCAGAAATAAAGCAAAATACAGTCCTTTAAAGCTTGCTGTTAGGTGTGAGCCAAGGCTCTGTGTTGAAGACCATACCTTGACCTATAATTGTTTACTTTGATAAATTGTGACTTGAATGTGGAGAGTTGTCTCATTGACACCCATACCATATCTTCCTATTTCTATTTTGAACCCATTAATTTAATGAAATTTACTTTTGACTCCATTAATTTAATAAAAATTACTTTTTTCCAGGTATGTGTATAATGCCTGCAGATTTCTGCTTAGTTTATATAACACTAATGTCGGGTGTGGATCCAGTCATATAAAAAGTGGGGAGTTCAAACCATATGTTCCAATATATTGAAAACAAAAGCAATAGTTATCAAACAAAAAAGGTGGAGTTCCAATCCTTGAAATACCCCAGGATCATCCACTGAATGGGTAAGGATGACCTTCTAGTCCAATGTGTATTTCATTATGTTAAACCTACAATGTTTGCCATATTGCTGCTAACTTGGGGCATTTGTGTGATACTAGGGATTGTGGTATCTAGTTTTGAAATCCACCTGTTTGTATACTAATTATAATTTCCTTTTAAAATCAGAATTTTTGAAAAGTGTTAATTTAAATTTGTTATCAATACAAAAAATTAACTGAATAGAAATCACAAAAATAAAAACTGACATTTCAAATTTTGAAATCAGCATCTATATATACCAAACTTTCATCAATTTCACCTTTTTTTCTATTCTTTAAAAAATTAAAATTATAAATGCATGAAATAAAATTCCTGAATTTCAAGATAATTTTTCAATACTGCAATGGTGATCTGAACTTCCCAAATCATGAAGAATAGTATATTTATTAGTTATATTATTCAGAAACTTAATAATTTCAAAAATCTCTTCTTACTCTGAAGTTGATTTCTAACACCACACTGGAATGAACAATAATCACATTGTAACTCATAGAAATCGTTGGTATGGTAACGTCTGATATGCTCCTTCATGTGTTGTTCTGTCGTGAAGGACTTCCCACAGCTCTCACATAACGCTGGCTTTAACTGTAAATGTACAGTCCTCACATGTCTCAATAAACGACTGAAAATAGTAAAACAAATCAGACATAACGCTGGCTTTAACTGTAAATGTACAGTCCTCACATGTCTCAATAAACGACTGAAAAAAACAAAACAAATCAGACATAACACAGACTTTAAGGTGGTACCAAACACATAGAGACTAAAATTTTTTGTCAAAATATTAACTTTGAGTTTGACAAAAATATAAAAATTTCAGAAAACTTGAACCACATGCTGTCTCAGAAAAATGTCATCGAATGTATAGCAGTTTGACAAACACTAATTTTGATCATTGAGAAGCTCATCTTTTATATAAGCTTTGGATTTCAAATATTTTGGCCACGAGCATCACTGAAGAGACATGTATTGTCGAAATGCGCATCTGGTGCAAGAAAACTGGTACCGTTAATTTTATTAATATTTCCTTAACAATACAATGTGATTAAAACCTTAAGCTGATAGTTACAGAGTTATCTCCCTGTAGTTTTATGTACCACCTTACATGTAATACCTGTTATCATTTTCTATTAAACAATAATTTCACTATTTTGTAAATTGCAAGCTTTCAACTACCGAAAATTGTGTTATTTTGGTTGTAGTTTTATTTTGGTTTATTTGGTGCCTCCAATGAAAATGCCAAAATTAAACACACAAAAAATAAGCAAACACCAAATATTTAAACACTAAAATCAAGGACCATTATGACGATGGCATAAAGTTAATTATTGGGTGAAATAGTGTATGTTATTATATCTTCCATATATTTCCTATTTTCTATACATAGCCAAATCTGCAAATTGGCAACACTATATCATTTTAGCTTTCATATCAATCCGATTCCTTCATTTAGTTAACTTTGTCCTGTTTCTTGTTTATGTAGCCTTGTAGGTCATTGCTATTTTGTCAATAAACATAAACAGGTGAATAAGCTCGCACTCTTCTATTGTTCCAATATTAATCACGTACATCAATTGGACGAAGCACCAAAATTACACACACCAAAATAAAACACATGCCTTTTGAGTAAAAACTACCAAAATATCCTGACGCCAAAATTTCCCGATTAACGGTATTTGACTGGTCAAAAAGTTTTCAACAATTTGCCTTGAATGACCACAAGCGTCATTCTATTTCATGGAATTTCACCTGCATCTTCACAATTTGATGAAGTTTAGAACACAGCGGGAGTAACTGCAACAAGTTTTACCTAATGTATCTAGGGCTGACATAAGTGCAGGACATAGCCTCACGACTGAATAGTAGTAATATGAGCTTTTGGCTTATTCCCCGTTCATATAAATTCTACATGTTCTAAGTGTATATGGTTCATACCAATCAAGCAAGGGTAATCAAGGTGTTAAAACCTATTTTTTTTTAAAATCCACTAAGATGAAACACAGTCACACTGCTGAAAAGAAAACTTACTGTCTATGAGCACAAACAAAGCTACATTGTTGGCAAGGAAATCTCTTCTCTGCAGTATGGTTTCTCTTATGTTGTCGAAGTTCTGTTGCAGTATACGCTATTTTACTGCAGCCTTCAACCTCACATTTGTATTGCTAAACATTAAAAAGAAACAATTTTTATGAAGAATCAAAGAAACAAACCTTATTGCTATTTGTCACCTAATTTTACATTTTGCTGAACTGGACACTGAATGTGTACTTACATGAACAACACAATAGAGGCACATATTACATCCCCCCCCCTTTCCGCGTTTTTTTGATAATTTACTTCTGTTGTGGTCTTTAGTTTTCTATGTTGTATTATGAAGACTTTTGTTAATCTTTTTATCATATTTTTTCACTTGACATGTTGTCAGTTTGCCTTCAACTTATAAATGAGCTTGAATATTCCTTAATCATAGTCCAAATAATTATGAAGTCTGGCAAGGCTATTTTAATTTTTTTCTGGGACGCCTTCCTACCTGACGTCATAATTATTTGGACTATTATTTGAGGAAATAGGTCTTCCTACAAAGGCATCCCAGAAAAAAATTAAAATAGCCTTGCCAGACGTCATAATTATTTGGACTAATTGTATCATTGTCAACGTATATATTTGTTCAGCCTTACAGAAGTTCCACTGGAAACTTTGTTATAAACAATGTCATAATATCTGTTCCTGTTGGAACAAATATTCTATAACATTTATTCCGTTAGGAACATTTACTGTAATATCTATTCCAGTGGAAATAATATTCCAAAATACTTTTTCCATTTGGAACTTATATTATGAAGGAACTTCTAATTTCCGTGACATCATAACAATCACTTTTGCTCATTAGAGTAAGACATCTTCTCTTTTGACCTCTAAATATAACTGAAATGTCAGTGATAAATTGTATATATCAATATTGGAAAGTCTGAATGTTTTTGTTTTTTTTCATTTCGGTATTCTTTAATTTTCAAGTTCATTTTTCTCTATTCTATATATTCTTCTCATTTTTCTTTCTTTTAACACCCTGTATTTACTATTCTTTACTGTTTTGGCATTTTTTTCTCCATTACCGATTTTTTTGGGATTCATTTTGTTGAAGTATAGGCCCACTTAATAATGACTATTCTGTTTACCCTAAGACCCTCATATATGATCGATATGATACGATATATTTTAAATTCAAAGTGCATCCTGATATAATATATACAAAATTTAGCACCAAAATTACAATTCAGTACATCTGCAATTGTATATTATATCAGCCAGTCTTTCAAGGCTAACAAAACACAAACACTATTTATACAAGCTCCCAGTCAAATACCATTCTTTGACCTATGATGGTTAACTTTTACATATTTGTTACCAATGGATAGTTGTCTCAGTGGCATTCATACCACATCTTCTTGTTTTTATAATCATACAAAGAAAATATAAACAGTAAATTAATCTTTCTGAAATCTGAGGTTATTATTATAATTTGTTAAAACCACTTATGTTTCTTTAAGTCATTGCATTTATAGTGGCAGTTTTTAATGTAAGAAAGCAGAATCGTCTACTGTAAATTCAGAAACTATTCAATATTGCTTGCATATAATTGAGATTTAGTCATTCAAAATTTTAGGGATACATGTATTGAGAAAAATCCTGTTCAATTCATTTAAAATATTTCAAAATGCATACATTTAAAATATTGCGATTATAATCCTGCCGCAGCTTTTGCAATAATAAAAACATCGCTGAATTCACAGAATATGTAAAGTAAATAGTTAATACCTTAACATCTGGGTGAAGAATCCCATGAGCCTTGAATTGATGTATTCTCAAAAATCTTTTCCTCAGAAACTTCTTACTACAAAAGATACAGATTGGTTTCTTCTTCTCTGCCTCACCGTGGTGTTTAGACGTATGTAAATCTACTGAGTATTGACTACGGAAAGAATAGCCACATGTAGGACAATGATGCTGGACTTCTGGATGTAATTCCATAACATGTACTGTCAAAAAGTTTAATTTTCTAGTAGAATAATCACAGTTGTCACATTTGTAATTTTCGTCTTCTGTATTTTCATTCTCAACTTCATCAAGAATCCAGGCTTTAGATGTAGCCTTCATCTCTTCGAACTCCTCAAAATGTTCTGGATGATCTCGTACGCCGTGCTTCTTTAGGGAAACTAGATGAAGAAACTTCTCGCTACAATATTTACAGGGTAAACCATGGATAACAACTTCATGAACTCTGAAATCTTTCATTGTTTCAAATATCTCGAAACATTTCTCACACTTTGTTTTTTTCTTCTTGGTTAATGCTGTAACTCGTGTGAATGCCGGATAACCAGTTGCCTCCCTTGCCTGTTCAAATGTATATTTATGAACATTTTGTAGATGAGTTGCTAGGTTACGAATATTGGTAAATGTTTTCTTACAATCTACACAAGTTATTTCCTCTTTTTTCTTGGCAATTTTGCTCGGGTAACCAGTTGTATTTCGTGTCTGTTCAAAAGTACAACGATGGGTATTTTGCAAATGACGGGCTAAACTGCGAACATGGGAAAATGTTTTTTCACATATTTCGCAAGTTGTTGATCTTTCTTCAGCAAATTGTAATTGGAACGTACTTGTTTTTAAGAATGATTTTCTGGAAAATAATACACTGCGTAAATTGACATGTTTTTTTAAACTAGAGAATATAGTTCTCTGTCCAAGGTGATGTTTCTGATGCCTTTTCTTGTAGTGCAAGGATGCACTGCTGTAGTAATGGAAAGATAATCCACATTTCAAACAGGTAAACTGGTTTCTTTTGCACCTTTTCTGTTTTCCATCACTTTGGTTCTGTAAGGAGCAAGGAGAGTCAATATTGCATGTATTACTAAATTCAAATAAACCACTTTGTTCATTTAAGGATGAATCTTGCAGCAAAGATAAATATCCACCAAATTGACCGGTAGTATTTGGTGCTTGGAATGGTAAAAAGTCAATAGAATTGTGTTTACTTGCTATGAAATGTCCTAAAGCTCCAACATAAGTAGACACTTCTTTCTGTTCTAAAACATTTGGCTCCTGTCTTGGAACACCACTATGGATTGCATTGGTCATGTTGGGGACATCTCCTTTGGATTTTAGTGTCAAGTTATTTGGATCTCTGTTTACAAACTTCACACATGAGAAACTTTGACAAATATGTTTCTTCAGAACGAGTTGGCTTTCAAAAACTTTTGAAACAACTATTTTCTTATGCCTTATTTCTCTATGGTTTTTATGTATTAACTTATTTCTACAGACCGACGACTTGGGACATCTATTACATCTGTATTTCTTTGATGGTAATACAACATTGTACTTGATTTTCTTCTTCGGATATGATGAACTTTTACTGTCAGTGATTTCAGATAATTCGTTAATTTGTTTAATAAAACTTTCTTCTTTTTTCCTTTTGACTTGTTCTTCTTTACTTGACACTGATAAATCTTCTAGCAGTCTTCGCTGTTTCTGTAGCCTTGTTGTTATGTCCTGTTTGTCAACTCTAGCTGAAACCCTGCCTTGCCTACATTTGATACTAACATTCTTTTGCTTGTGAAATTTTACCAAGTGTTCTTTTAATTTTGCCATTGAAAGAAATTTTTGTGAACATTTTTTGTATGTGCATGACATATCAGGGTCTAAACGCTTTTTCTTGTGGACTATTCGACAATGTGCTCTAAAGTGATTTAACAGACTAAATTCCATTTTACAATCATCACATGTGTGGCGTGTTGAATTCTGGTATTTAAAATATTTGGGATAGCCCGTCAATTTCTGGGCTCTTTCAAAAGATATTTTGTGTTTTTCCACAAGATGTGTAGCTAATCCACGCACCAATTTGTAAGTTCTGTCACATCTGAAGCATTCACAATTCTTAATTTTTTGTTTGATTCTTTCAATTTTCTTCTTTCTTTCTTCAAATGAACCTTTCTTTTTCTTTTTGTTTGCAAATTTTCTTCTTTTGGGTTGTATATTTCTGTGTTTCAAATTTATGTGGAATTTGATATGCGAGATATTTTTATGCCAAACTTTACAGATTTTACAAGAATATCCAACTCTTTTAACTCCTATATCTTTATGGTGTTTTTCATACAGTTTCTTGCATTTCCAAGCTAGCAATTCTGCAGGAGTCTTCTTCCAATTGTTCATGGAATGCTTAATGTTTTCAATTGAATGTTTTGAATGATTAATGAATGGATTTCGTTTTTTATTTCTGGTTCGTTTCTCCTTTGCAAGGTTTGTTAAATTTTCCCTTGTATATTTATTCTTTCTTTCTTTCACTGGAATCAAGGACTTATTGACAGTATGCCTTGTAGCCTTGTTGTTCCTTAAGGTAGTGTTAAGACTTTGTTGTTTCACAGAAGCATCAATTCTTTCTAGCCTCACATAAGCCTGGTTGATTAATTTATCTGGTTTCCCAGGCTTACCCTTTCTCCTGCTGGTCCTTGGCTCATTTCTCACTTCCTCTTCCCATAGTTCATCACCATCATTATCATCATTATCATCAGCCGTTGGAATATCATCGCCTGGTTCCCTTAAATCACCAGACAATTCAAACTGTTCATCGTGATATGCTTTTTTTGTTTTTATATTTCGCCTACTTCTCAAATATTCTACATTTGGTAAAGCCTTAGTTTCCTTTTTTTGTTTTGCCTCTGAATGATTTATTTGTTGTGATTTTCTCGAAGTAGGCCCTTTCTCTTTCAAATATTTTTGAAGTGAAGGTATTTGTAAACTATGACTAGCTTGCTGTAGAAGGGGGAACAACTCTTTATGGAGATGACAGTTGCCAATATACACAAAATCTAAAATTTCTGTTAAAACTGCAGTTTCACAATCTGTTACAAAATAAAGTTTTTAATTAAATAACATTTATACATTTAAACAGTTCAAAGGTTTTAAAAACACAATTATCTATATATACTTTTAGTTATTTTGAAAAGGATTTTTTCTAGAAATAAGTCTTCATGGTCTTGTCAGGTTGTCGTATACCCATCTTAGAACACATTGACTAATCAAAGGCCACCAACTTGATATTGATTCTTTTGTTTTTATCATTCTTAAAACTTTAAAAATGTAAAATAAATTATAATGTTTCATTTTTTAACCTATTCACCATTGTTCATTGATATTTTAGTTGTTGAATCAAGAAATTTTATTTCTGCAACGCATTAACTTAATAAATTTTTAAAAGATCAAATATAGTTATGACTTGTGGTTTTGGTTATTGTGTGTCTGTCCTTTTGGTCATTTTATTTAAATCTTCAACTGGTTGAGTCAGGTTCAGATGTTACATGTATATCATGTATATCATGTATATAGATCTTGGCTTTCAATCATTTGACTTTGAGTGCTCTGATTAAGTATATATATATTCTAATTGAGAAAAGCATGTCGGGCAAATTAAATTTAAAAATATTGTGTTCATTTTTTATATTTTTTCAGCTTACCTACAACAATAGACACTTGGGGTAAATCTTTCCATTTCTCCACCTCTGTCCTAACCGTTTCAGAGAATGCTGCCACCACTAGTTTATGGGCCAGGACAGTTGTACCATTCTTTGTGGTGATAGAAAGGTCACATAGAGATTGACTTTTGTACAGCTTATAGAGATAATCTGCTAGGGGTAGTAAATGATGGTTGTAGGCCATTTTCCCTCTTATAATATTCTGTTTCTCATCGTAGAAATAACTGTGTAATTAATATCAGCCTTTTTAAGATTCATTTTGTCTTTGAATGAAACAAACCTGCAATAAAAAGAGGATACTTATTTGGATGTTTGTTGTTTTGTTCATACTATAAAATTGAGAATGGAAATGGGGAATGTGCCAAAGAGACAACAACTCGACCATAGAAAAAAACAACAGCAGAAGGTCACCAACAGGTCTTCAATGTAGCGAGAAATTCCCGCACCCGGAGGCGTCCTTCAACTGGCCCCTAAACAAATATATACTAGTTCAGTGATAATGAACGCCATACTAATTTCCAAATTGTACACAAGAAACTAAAATTAAAATAATACAAGACTAACAAAGGCCAGAGGCTCCTGACTTGGGACAGGCGCAAAAATGCGGCGGGGTTAAACATGTTTGTGAGATCTCAACCCTCCCCCTATACCTCTAGCTAATGTAGAAAAGTAAACGCATAACAATACGCACATTAAAATTCAGTTCAAGAGAAGTCGGAGTCTGATGTCAGAAGATGTAACCAAAGAAAATAAACAAAATGACAATAATAAAATATATATGGATTAATTTATTTACATGAATGGTACCCATTTTTGTGGATTAGAGGAAAATTGAATTTCATTGATATTTTATTTCATGGTTTTGACAAAGATAGCATATTTAAACATAATTCTTCAATTTACTCTTCAATTTGTGCTTTCCTTTTTCACACGAAAAATTGATATCGACATAGAATCCTCATTAAACTGGATTTTTTTTAATTGTCTAAAATTTTGACATGATGGACGTTTTATAGACTACAGGGAACCATAGGTTTTTCTCATTACTGCAGTTAAAATGGTGACCTATAGTTGTTTAGTAACTTCTACATTTATTTAATTTCATTTGGTTGCTTGTGGAAAGTTGTTTCATTGGCAATCATACCACATCTTCTTATTTGTTTCTTATAATGTTTATTGCACAAACTCATTTACACTAAATGGTTATTGCATGAAATACAACAGATAAAACTGACAATTGTATCATTATGTGGGAGTGAATCATATATTTTTGTCTAAAATGAGTACACATATATTTGGTTAAATTCCACATAATCATAAATGCTCATATAAAGAAAAGTACTTAAAATGAGAGTTTTTCTTAATAAGACACAAACATATATTATTTTGAAGCAATTTGTATTTCTCATGGTACAAAGATTCATTATTAAATCTGAAAGGTTTACAAACTAATAATTCATACAATAAACCTGTAAATCATTTCTTCTTACATCATATGTACATGTTTCTCGTTTTTTTTTTTTTTATATATAGATTAGACCATTGGTTTTCCCGTTTGAACGGTTTTACACTAGTAATTTTGGGGCCCTTTATAGCTTGTTTTTCGGTGTGAGCCAAGGATCCGTGTTGAAGGCCGTACATTGACCTATAATGGTTTACTTTTTTTAAATTGTTATTTGGATGGAGAGTTGTCTCATTGGCATTCACACCACATCTTCCTATATCTATGTATCAGTTGTATTTTTCTTTTCTTTTCAGTTCCTTATCAATACTTTTATTATGTAACAGAGCATGTAGTTGTGATTTATCTGTGTATAATGTGTATAATTTAACAAGGAGACAGATGTTGCTTATTTCTCAATCTGAATCCTATTGTTAATGTGTTTACAAAATAAACTTGAGCTTTGCTCATTGTTGAAGGCCCTCCGGTGACCTACATAGTATAGTTGTTAATTTCTATGTCAATTTGGTCTCTTGTGGAGAGTTGTCTCATTGGTAATCATACCACATCTTCTTTTTTATATTTGTATTACTCATAACAAATATTTACACCAATTTATATTTAGACTAGTGAATTGCTGCTCAGTTTAATCATCATGATATATTTATAAATGCATTTTCATGGAATTGAAATAGCATTTATTTTTTATTTAAGAATTGAATGCTTATCTTTTTGTATCTTCATCGGGGTGTAAAAGCCTTGACCAAAGTACATTTTGTATGAAGCATGGAAGTGGTTCATTCTAACAAGAGTGCACATGGTGAAATGTCTTGCCTTCTTTACTAGTCATTGATATTATGTTGATAGTCATAAATATAAAGCTTTATTGCAACTGTCACATAAACTCAACATTAATGGTTACAGCCCTATGAAGTTACAAAAAGAAGCCTTCAATACTTTGATTTTGAATTGTTTTTTAGCTAGGAACATGAAAACACGATTTTTATCAAGTTTTTATTTAATTTACCTGCCCTGTGCACTTTATACATGTTATAGTGGGACCGCATGTCATCATGGATGATAATTTTTATTGTGTAATGAAGTTGATTAAGAAATAATGCGAGATTGCAGTGTAGCAATCAGAATAATGTATTGTAATGAAACATACATCTAATGTAATTATATATCTAAAAGTTGCTCAATATATGGTTCCATAAGTGTAATAGTTGTAAATTTCTATGAGTGCAAGTATACATGTACTACATTATAATGATCATACGTTCAAACTTCTACATAGATCATTTGATCTTTAATTGGCCGTAGTTTGATCTTTAATTGACCGTAGTTCCATTGGCAATCAAACCAATCAAATTTATGAAAACAAAAAATGACAGATTTTTTAAAAAGGGGGGGGCTTATAAAATATTGTTGTGATCAAATTTGTACCCATGAAATGTTCAGTTTAAGAGTACCACTAACAAATGACTGATCTTTGAGAGAAGGGGTCATGGATTCCCCCCCCCCCCCCCCCCCCCCTTTTTCAATGTGAACCTTTTTAAAATTGTTATTGTTTTTATTGTTTTGCACAAACTTACTTTCACACTGTCAATCAGAATATATACTTTTTTAATTCTCCCTCATATAAACATGTTTATCTTTTCTATAAATTTAAAAATAAATTTGTTCCGGAAAATTAAAATTAACCCCCCCCCTTTTTCCCCTTTTGGTGCCATTTCACCCCTCTAATGTATTAAAATGGTTGTTCCCAATATTGGCTATGGTACCAAATAATTAATTAAAAACATATGTAAATAGAATTTGATGCGACACAAAACATCTGTACAAACTAACAAAGTCAAAGGAGGGAGGAACAGAAAGCATCCCCCTCCTCCTAGTTTATGCCTCGATCTAAACAGCAGCGTCTCCGCGTACAACGAATCTAGCGTATAGTTTTGTTTGGTATGTGACTTCTGTGCAGCATGTTACAATTGTTCTGCTCTGTACCGATACGCGCAGACATTGTATTTTTAGGTGTCTATCTAATACAAATTTGCGTCTTGTATATGACGCTAGCGCTAGATTCTTAAATTGGTAAATTAAAATGTAAATTAAGTATGAAAAGCTTGGACGCTGACCCTACATTATTTTGAACTTTCAGTTTATTCCACAAAATGTCCGTCCACAATGTGTTGCACAGGCCCGTAGCCAGGAATTTCCAAAGGGGGGTTCGTTTGACTCACAAACTCGACTTTAACAGTCACAATTCGAACAGAACATCGACTTTAACAGTGCTTATTTGTTTTCAAGGGGGGGTTCGTCCGAACCCCCCGAACCCCCCCTGGCTACGGGTATGTTGCACACGAAACTACAGTACCATCTTGGTGTTAGTGTCGTGTGCAACATAAACTGGACTTACCAAATTCAAATAAATAATAAACGAGTTAATGAAGAAAAACCCGTTTTATAAAAAGCAACCAGTTTATACTTAATTCCCGCGAAAAAATTAAACTGAATATGATTTTTTTTTAATTTACAGTATATTCTTTAAAGGTTCACAGAAGTAATTTCTATCAAAATGGATAATAAAAAAAGAATTATATAAATAATAAAAGGTAAATAAACAAGAATGTGTCCATAGTACAAAAAAAAGATACCTTGATTAAACTGAACTGGCAAGCCAGTGAACCCACGAAGCTGGCACTACAATCTAGTTACATTTGGCCTTCAATCATACCATAACAGCACACAATTAAAAACAAAAACAAAACAAGACATGGAATAAATAGTTAGATTTAAAACATGAAATTCAATATCCTTTTCTTGAAAAGATATCTGTATAAATGATCTTTCGTTATATACCAGTAACACATGCAAATGATATACGTAGACAAAAACACTATGTCTAACCTGTGAACAATAAATTATAATACAAAGATCAATTAAAACTGTACATGTTTGCCGTCTGACCAAGTTTGACAGTCTGTTGATATATATTTCTTTATTAATTTGACTCAGCCAGGGCCGTAAATTGCCTGCCCTGTAAGGGGAGGCAGTTTATTATCGCCGAGCGGAGCGAGGCAAAAATATTTGGACCCATTCCATGCAGAAAAGGATATTTTTTCAGGCCTTTTCCTTGTATGCAATGTACCTCCCAAGAATACACGACTTGTTAATTTTTTGTTACATTTCAATAAATATGCGCCTGGAATATATTAAAAGTAGTTATAAACAGAGTTCGATTACGTGTCCCGGTAGAGTAAGATTTGTTTTCGCTTTATCTGCTTTATGACTCTTTACAAGATATTTTTACTTAAGTTTAGGGAAAATTTTGCAAAGACTTAAAATGGAGGCCCCTGAAGTTGGTCATTTTTCGTGGTTTATCCGGCTTATTTGGCTGTCCAAATCGAATTAATTTTGACTTCGTTTCAAAGACACAATGTTCAAACCATAAAATGAAAATGCATACTCAATAACTCATAATTTTATCTATTAAGTTCAAATTATTAAAACGTAACAATGTTTGTATACACCAAAAAGTTTTATTCTGGCTTTGTCAAATGCTAAGGTGATTTTTTCTGACTGGACGAATCCCATCTTTTTAGCACTTCTATGCATTCAATATTGCCAACATTGTCACTTCTATGTATGCAGATGCAATAGTATTTGGTGGGAAAATGTTATGTGTGCAAAGGAGTTGAGTTGGGTACCGACCGTTCAGATCCAAATATTGAACACACCTGCATGAAATGAAAATATGATTAACCCGACCTTTTGTTTTAACTAACAACCAGTGCCACATGCCTCTATGTAATTTACGACCCTGTCAGCATAGGCAAATCAAGGGAGGGGACTCAGTCCTCCATTTCGTGGGGGAAATTAGGTTGGTTATATAGGGAAATACTGAAGCATGACTGGAGTGGGCCCCGTTAGGTCGGTCAGCGCCTCCACCCCTTATGAAAAGCCCCCCCTCATGAAAAGTTCTGGATCCGCCACTGATTAGTCAACGTATCTTATAAAATTTTATATCAATCTCCTTCTTCTCTTCTTTATATACAGAAAAACATCAACTGGTTGGTGATTACTTTCCGGTGCATGCCTGGTTTAACAATATTGTTAATGATTAAAAATATATTTTTGATTTCGTAATAATTTTTCAATTCTTATATAATACAAATGTATATGTAAGCAATATTTTTCAATTTTTTATTTTTAATTTTTGGTATAAGATAAAAACAAGATACATATTAAACATGTAGGTGTTTGCAAGGAGCATCTCTCTAGTGAGTTTCTCTTGAAACACTCAGTAGTGGTGCTGCAGGCCATTGGTTTAGGTAGTTTGTTCCAGTCTTTTATAGTTTGGCATAAAAATGAAAATTTGTAACTGTCTTTGCTGCATCGGATTTGTCGGTATGTTTGTTCGTGGCTATATACCTGGTGTTTGATTGGCTTTTAATTAATATGTCAGTATTTAATCTGCTTTTGAGTCTCCTTTCTTGTAATGTTGACCAGTGAAGTGTTTTGATCATGTTTGTTACACTTTCAGTATATTTGTAGTTGGAGTATACATATCTCGCTGCACGTCTTTGGACTTTTTCTATGGAGTTAATGTTCTCGAGTGTGAGGGTCCCAGAAAGTGCAGCAGTATTAAAGTTTTGCTCTATAATAAGGGCTTGGTATGCTCGGTCTTTGATGGTTACTGAGTTTATTTTTAAATTTCTTCTGATGAATCCGAGGGTCTTATTTGCTTTAGATGTCATGTTCTGAATGTGTTTGTTCCATTTTGAATTTGATGAAATAGTTATACCTATATTTTGCATATAGTCAACTGACTCAAGAATGTTTAATTTCATTCATAAGAGAGTTAATTTAAATTTATGATTATTAAACTGATTTTTTTAGAAGAAGTTTCTAACATTGTGACAATTGACCACAAATTAGTCACCAAATAAGGAATAAACCAAATTAAAATATTAATAAACACTCGGGTACGTATTAATAAAAAAAATCAAGTTTATAGTATTGGGTTTGTATAGTATTTGGAATGAACAAAGTGGTGGGGGAGAATGACACTAAATTTGATTATTTATTAACAGTTTCCCTTATAGGCCCTTGTACATATAAGCATTTTAGGTCTTTTCCTTTTGAGTTCAGTGAAAATTCACGATAGCAACAGACACGGAAATTAAATCACCGTTTTTCGATTTGAAATTTACTCTTTTCAAAGAATTTCCGGTCAAACGTCATTTCGATTTCACCACATGGTCACAGATTTAACATCTAAACAACTGTTTAGAGTTTATCGTAATGGAATACACGTTTGAAAGTAAACCGGGTACTACCGGATTTATGTAAGATAATTGTCAGAAAGTCTCAAGAGTAATCTTTTACTTGATTATTGGCATTGGGTTCTGTTGTAACTGAAGTGATGTATGCTTTCTTAGATCTTCTTAAGGTTGATAATTGTCCCTGTTAAACATTCTTTGTACAGAGTAATTTACCGATTTTGCCTCTAGAGGTGAACAAGTAAGAAAATCAGAAAAGGCACAGAATAACTCCTTTGCCCATAGAGTCTGTTCGCCCTGCTTTAAAATATCAATATTCAGGGCATTGAAGTTGAATAAACTTATTCAGATATTTCTATGGTATATACTGTGGATTCATTTATTTTCGTGGGTATCAATTTTCGTGGATAGAGAAAAAAAGACATTTCGTGGTATACGTAAATTCGTGGATCGCTGATTACAACCAAAAAAATTAGATACGTAATTCGTGGATTTCTTTTTGATTTAGGAGATTATATAACATCCTTGGTTCTATCAATAATAAAACAAAACAAAAAAGAAGGAATTCATTGAAAAAGTTTTGAATTGTCAAAAATCCTCGCTTAATTGGTCATTCTAGGTTAAAGTGTTCATTGATAACTTCGATTACAATAATGGGCAGAGACAACTAATTATTTGTTTGTTTTACAATTTATAAATTCTTGTCTGAATTCTATAAGGCATTCAAAACTTTATGATTGAAAGCTAATTTCCCTAATCACGATAGAATAAGGCTACCCTTAAAAAATTGTTTGTTTGGCATTGCCGACCCACACTATCAGCAGGTGGGTAGGTAGGTAGGGAATTTTTTTTTTTTTTTTTACATTTAAAAGCTTTATACATGTAAATCATGAAGTCTCTAGATCAATGTTGTCTAAAGCATTGCAGCATTGTTGTGTGTACATGCTGGTGGTTTCTTTGAAAGGGGTCAACCGTCAATGTCACATTCTACATCATATGGATAATTTCATGTAAGACGGTCAGTTTTATTGGCAAAATTAACCAAAGTACCCAGAAAAAAACACAGAACTGAGGCAGGAAACTGACAAATTAACCATATAAAATGTATGACGTGAAAATTAAACTTTTATTGTGGGACTGCCCATTGAACAGAGGCCTGATGTCACATCTTGAAGTTGTGGTCACAGTTTGGTAAAATTACCATAAGTTAAATGGCTCAACCACTACGGCTACTTGTACAAATGGACAAAGACTTAAAAAATTGCTTTGGTTTTATAAACATCACTTTCTACACCATATGGGTAATTTCATGGCAGTCAGTTTTAGTGTCGTACTAAACCGTAGTACTTGATGGAAAACGCCAACCTGCGGGCGGAAACTGCCTAACAGACTAACATACTTACTATCACAAAAAAGGATTGGAAGGGTGGTAATGAAATCAAATTATATAAATTTTCTAGGCATTTTGATTTTTAAAACATAATATTTAAAATGCTTGTTCCATTTTTGTGAAAGCATACAAAATGCAGGTTAATGTATATTTAAAATAATATAACCAACATGGTATAGTTGTATATAAATGTAACATTATGTAAAAATGGTGAATGAATCGAATATCGCGTGCTTACCACAGCGCTATCAATCCTGGGGAGAACACCGTAACCTTATCACATATAAAATGAAAATCAAACCTTAATTTTGCAACCGTTAGTGCCCAACTAGGGCTCAAACCAATACCTGGAGGATAAGTAATCATACATGCAAGGTGTGACGAACTACCATACAAACACGCCTACTGTCCCTGATATAAAGTTTTGAGGATAAAGGATCTGTTCCAAATTAGGATAGCAAAAATTAAAAAATTGAAAGGTTGGCACAAATAGACATGGTGCTTATACTAATATTATCCAAGTGCAAGGTTTTTCAGGGATATGTTTAAAACGTATAAATTCAAAATAGAAATATGCAGCAGGACAGACAATTTTTGCAGATAAATAATTAATTATGGGTTCTAATGCTTGTTTGATTAACAGAAATCTGGACATGCATTACATGAATACAGATAAATTAATGAGCCCTTAGAATTGTGGAAAAGGAGGGGATTTTATTCATCACTAGTACACTAGATACATTTATAAATATGTTTCTGTCAGTATCTTTTATGTTTGAAGAATTATCTTATTCATATTAAGAAGAAAGGCAAGAAAAGGGGAAAGTACTTCAATTGACACAAGATGCTAGTCTTTAAAATATGTATGTTTTGTACCAGGCTAGCATCTACTGGTACAAAACTACTATAAACCTATAAATCATTTTGGTCTTTAAGCTTTGGTGCTTACAGCCATAATTATCTTGAATCATCGGCATCATTGTGGTTCTGACTATAGTAGATACTTTGTTCTCTGATTCAAGGGAAAATTTGTCAATGATAAATTTCAAATATTTAATAAATTCAACAAATGTAAGAGCCACGCATATTTGTTCTGTGATGTCCCGGTGAAAAACTTTCTATCTCATGAAGCGACAAAGTCAAGCAGAAATCATCTGTTTCTGCTTTACGAAAGATAAAATTGAGTCCTCTACAAGGTCTCTCATAACGTTTCTTTCGAAGAATAGCTGCATGAAAATTTGATTTTTGATAAAATCCATCTCCCTTAACCAATGCATTGCAGCATGGGGAGATGCCTTCCCCTGCCGGCCTCTTAGACATTACTTTTGGCAGACTTTTTTCTATTCCATGTCATTTAAATGTTTGCTCCCAATACAGTGTACGGCAAGCGCTTTTAAGATCTTGATTTGAAATAAGTAAAGCCAGGAACAAACACGGCGGATACGATCAAATTCCGGCACAATTTCGATTTTTTTTTAAATAAAAAAAAATAAATTTCTGAAACGCAAATAAAATTATTTGGGCGGCAAGTTTTTCAGTGGGTCGGGCGGCAATGCCAAACAAATCAAATTTTATATTAGGCCTAAACAGTGATATAAGTATAAGGTGTGAAAATAAATGTTCCTGTCATAAACAATATTACCTACGGGCAATATCCCCGTACTTAATCCTATTGATTTTAATCACTGGTAAACCAAACTCTGACACGGTAATTAACAACTTGCAGTTATTTTCCATGAACAGTTTTAATCAATTTTAAAAAGTAAATTGTCACTGATATTCGATATATTTATTATAGATTTAATCAAAATACTTGTATCTTCTTTCAGTAAAAATCACATGTTATGTTACAGTGTTTATCGCTAGTCAACACTATACTAGAACTGCATAACATAACCGGAAATAAACATCCAACTCCATACACATTTCTCGGGATTATTCTTCGTTGAATTCTTTAATTCGTGGTTCGCTGTGACCCACGAAACCCACGAAAATTGGTATACCACGAATAAAAATGAATCCACAGTACATGATATATTCTTATATTTAAAAGTTTATCATCATTAGGATCATTAATTGTTCAATGACTAAAATTAAAAACAAACATTTTCTTTTGATAAAATATTCAGCCTGAAATTAATAAAAACAATGATGTACAAATTGTAAATCATGAAACAGATTTTCTAGTTCATTTATTATAATACTCTGGGACTATTCTCATTTGAACTGTATACATTCGTGATTGACTGAATACAATTATTTTGCTAACAAATATCAATAAAGATATGGACCATAATTTGGTATTCGGCCTTTGGTTTCTTTTTGTATCCTTTTTTATAAGTTCTAAAACTTTAACTTTGATTCTGTGGGTTGTGTTGATGTTAGAATAGTATTAATGGAACAATTGAGTTTTTCGAGAAAAAATTAATACATTTTGATTCACCGTTTACGTGACAGGAAACAAAACAGGAAACCAATCTTTATTTTCTTTATTTTGCACAATATATTTCAAAAGACATAAATGAACACCATTACTAGTGTTACTTGCTTCATGTTAATATTTAAAATCTATTTTCAATGTTAAATTAAAGTTTTTTTTAAACGCGACAGGAAACCATAAGAAACCGAAAGCATTTTTTTATATTTTTAATGCAAAATCTGCTTAAAATGATCTGAACAGTATACTTTTTCTTAAAATCCATCTTAAATGTAACAGTATTATAAAACTCCTAAATATGTGCTTGTTTTGAAAACAATTAGTACAATTTATTCAGGAATTTCCGTATTTTCTTCATTGATACAGGATACCATAATCGTTGTATCTTGATGTTTTAGCCAAAAAAATGTATTTATATTTGGTTTTGAAATTCCAGTTATATACAATTTATTCCAAATCATTGGTAATGTAAAATTCTTTAAATCCAGTAAAGAAAACAACTTTTAACTTGGAATTAGCATCTTTAAAATAGGCACCATGTGATATTTGTGACCTGTACACCATCTACATGGTTTCCACATTTTAACCTACTTTAGTGGGCTAAAATCAATAAAGTACTTCCTTTCAAGTCATGCATGGTAAAAGTTTACTTTTCCTTTGACAAGTTTATTGCGTTTCTGATAAGTGTTTGCAGAACATGAATAAAAAAAATTAATTAAAAATTGTGACAAAGATACCAACTTTGTACATTCCAAGTGTAACGGTACATTAACATGTATTTTTTATTAAATTATCTTTATTCACCTAAAATATCCAGTAATATTTACTGTTGAAGCTAAATCAATCCAACGAACATCGGCACCATGATAGGAGACGTAATTTCGATTGAATTTTCCAAGGACCCTTTACATCGTTATTGGGAAACGAAGTGTGTTAAAACGTCGGTCAAATCTGAAATCGATTTTGTCAAGTCATTGGGCATTTATTTTCACACAAGATCGTATGTAACATTATGCACATAGGAAAAATAATAGACCCCCGGCGCAATCTCTTTGAAAATTGTATTTTCCTTTTTTAAACAAGACGAAACAAGCCTACAGATTATGTTTGCTTACATCCCGTTGGAAACAAATACAATGTTTAGACCTAGTATTTCGTATATCCGGCTGTAAGGGCGTGATCACGTTAGTCACATGTTTCACGTATGACCGGAAATGATTAGAACTTAACGACAAAAACAATTTTAATAAATAAATGGACTTCTGTTTCGTGTGAAATGTAACGCATAACGATAACGTCATTTTCTAACTTAATTATTACGAAGAACAAAACAAGAATGTAAATCATCTCTGATTTACCTGTTTGAACAGCTCGCGAGAGTTCGTATTTGCATATTGTTGCAAAGAATTCTTTTACAACAAAGCAGATTAAACCATCTAAAATGTGCGTTACGAAATGGGAAACCAAAATAACGACAGTGTTCTTACACCTGCTACAGAAATACTTATAGTTCTCGGCATTTTCTTCTCACTATTCTTATTGGTCGATGTTCTTTGTTATTTTAAAGCAAAAATTACGAATTTGCCGGTGACGATTATCTATAAATTAGTCAGCGTTATGCACTTCGGACGCGAAAAGTAACGCGAGAAACGACACACAAATACGGTCGTATAATCTTTGAAATTTGTTAATTTCAATTTTTTTTCTAGGGAAGAGTAGCATACACTTGTATGTTGATAAAAATAATGGCATCTTTAGATGTAGTTACAACTTTTCTTACAGTAATTCACATTTTATCACTTTTCTATAGTTATAGGAAACGGAGCCCAATAGCAAATTATGGTCCATATATTAATACATATTATATTGCAAGTATTCAAAGGGAAAATGATAAATTGATCGCAGCAATATTTTGTCAATTTTTCAACAAACTTAAACATATTTTCTTAAAATATTTAAAATTATGCGACTAGACAACAATTAGAAAAAAATAAAAATCAGGGCGAATGGACTCTGGGCGAACAGGTATCAGGGTGAACAGGTGCTAGGGTGAACGCGAATCGGGGCGAACCGACCCGATTCGGATACAATCATGCGCAATGTTATCACTAACAGTTACAATTCAAATGGGGTGTCGACTTTAACAGTGCTTATTTGTTTTCAAGGGGGGGGGGGGGGTTTACAAACCGCTGGAACCCCCTGGCTACATGTATGTGTGCTCTGTGTACATTAGATCTAGTCCAAATATTTTTTTCTGGGATGTTGGACTACATTAGATCCAGAGACTGCCAGATACTACCTTAGACTGACTTAGTAGTATTTAGACTGGTTTAGTACCTAGCCAACTTTTATCAAGGATGTATAACTAACCTATATATATATATATTTGTGGGGGACAATTTACTGTTTCATGATTATACATGTACATGTCAAAATCATTGGAAAACAGCAAAATCTTTCTCTTTTAATAGTTTGCACCGATTATTTTGTTTGATTTCACATCTAATGTTTGCTTTAACCATTGTCAACTTGAATTAGTACCATGCCAGCAGTCCAGAGCTCAGGCACAAATAAGTCTAAATTTGCTTTTGACTTTATCATCTTGGTCTTAATTTTTCTCCCTTTGATTTAAGACAAATTATGACTTCAATAAGTCATGTAAGTGTAATGCAATAAAATATTTGACCTGAATTAAAAAGTTGCAAATATTGACAGCTACAATTTTTTTTCTTTCTGAAATTTCATTGCTAGAAAAGGGGAGGGGGATGCTGACAATGTAACAGTGTGAACTATAAACATGATAAAGGTCTAATGTTGGTAATAAATAAAGGCAACAGTAGTAAAAATGTATACTGCCGACCAATACTCATAAATCAATAGAAAAAAACAAATCAAGGTCACAAACTAAAACTGAGGGAAACGCATAGAAATATAAGAGAACAACGACACAACATAAAAATGTAACACAAACATAAACAAACTAAGCATTAGACAAAATCAGGAAAGTACACTAAGTAACTTACTCCCTCATCATTTAGATTTATTTAAAAGACCTTTATTTAAGTATATTAATGAAGAAAAATATGAAGTTTCATTTTTTGTTGCAGATTATGTTGTCAATGTGGGACCCAGATAGAACCAAATCCTTCCAACATGTGTGTAGCTTGTCTTAGAACACAAGTTGATATAACAGAAGGTATTCCTAAACAGGGTGTGTTGTACTTCTGTAGAAATTGTGAAAGGTTTGTTTATATTAATGTCTATAGTGGTCTATTATTACTTTTTCCAGCTGCTTAGGTCCGAAATAAATATAAATTTGTTGTTTCTTGCATTTTGGTAGATAAATAACTAAACTGCAATATGTTTGGGGGGATACTGTTAAAGTTTCCAGACACAGGGGTTTCATTATCTTTCATGTTGACTGGTACTTTTCACGTTTCTAGGTGGTACTTTTCAATTTATTCCATGAATATCTTGTATAAAAATTCCTACATTTAGGCGGTACTTGTCAATAGCATTGGAGGGTAAAAGTACTGGGTACCGCCTCCTAATGAATGGCCTTCAGACATTAATAACTTAGTCAACCTTTATGGAATTTGACTTACCATCAACAGAAGCTTTTTTTAGCTCACCTGGCCCGAAGGGCCAAGTGAGCTTTTCTTATCACTTGTCGTACGTCGTCCGTCGTTGTTAACTTTTACAAAAATCTTCTCCTCTGAAACTACAGGGCCAAATTTAACCAAACTTGGCCACAATCATTATTTAGGTATCTAATTTAAAAAATGTGTCCGATGAACCCGCCCAAGAACCAAGATGGCAGACATGGCTAAAAATAGAACATAGGGGTAAAATGTAGTTTTTGGCTTATATCTCTGAAACCAAACCATCTAGAGCAAATCTGACAAGCTGTTAAATTATTAATCAAGTCAATATCTATCTGCCCTGAAATTTTTAGATGAATTGGACATCCGGTTGTTGGGTTACTAACCCCCCCCTCCCAATTGGTAATTTTTATAGAAATTTTGCCGTTTTTGGTTATTATCTTTTATACTATGGATAGAGATAACTGTAAACAGCAATAATGTTCAGTAAAGTAAGATCTACAAATAAGTCAACTTGACCAAAATGGTCAGTTGACCCCTTAAAGAGTTATTGCCCTTTATAGACAATTTTTTTAAAACACTACATTAATTTGGTAAATTTTTGTAAATTTTAACAAAATAATTTCCTCTGATACTAATGGGCAAAGTTCATTATAGATAAAGATAATTGTAAGTAGCAAGAACGTTCAGTAAAGTAAGAACTTCAAACACATCACCATCACTTAAACAGAGCTCCAGATAAGCTGCGTATTTGCGTCATCACGCAATACAAATAATAAAAAACCCAATGCAATTGCCCATTGCAGGGTTCAATAACCCAATTAATTCAATGGAAAACCCAATTATATGCCAAAACCATGAGTTCTCAACCCTTTTATTGGCTACCGTTTGCGTTATTTACCCTTATCTGTTTACAGTCGTCGCATAAATCTATTTTTATAATTTTTATAATTGGAAATTTTCTTTCGTTCTAAAAATAGATTCCTGCATCAAGCAGCTAAAATGGGTCCCTGTTAGAGTTTTCCCTTGCTCAATAGGAACACGTGTTTTTGAAAACATTTCGATCTTCTCGGCGTTAATCCAATTAGCGTGTGTCATGTAGTCATATTTTTTTCGCATTGCTCGGGATTTATCATAACATACATTGAATTAAAACGAAAGTGAATGGCCGGTAAAAATATTGAATAGAAGCATGTTTTCTGCTTCTTTTGAAAAGCTGAGGGAAAGTTATGATGATAACAAGACTCAGCCAGTGTTTTTAGGAAGCGTCCATCGAATGCACGGGCGTGTGTGTGTACCTTAACGAGAACATTGCTAATAAACAAGGGGTTTCGTCAAAAACGAAATCAGTTGGAAAAAGTGAAATGGCCAAATCAATTATGACATGATAAAGCATCAGGAACCAAAAGTTTTAATAAAAGACAACTAAACCCAGATTTATGTAAATTGAATAAAACAAAAACATTCAAGTATAATTAGAGTTTATATAGTATTTTTTTTTTCATTTTAAGATTTATTAATAATGAATATATACACACAGGCACTGGTGTCAGAATTTATTATATAAAGGTATAAGACGAGTGCCTGTGAATACACATATCCGTTTTTGTGAGAAAATACAAAACTGGCAGAAGGTTTGAAACGGGACACAAATTAAACCTACAATTGCTCCTCAGTGAATAAACCAAATAAAACAGCTAGCAAATAACCCTAACCCTAAACCAAATAAAACAGCTTAACAAAGAAAGAAACATACAACATGACATATTTAAGGTGGAGAAAAATCTGGGGTTGATATTGCCTAAATATTCAATATTGTGTTGATGAAAAAGCCCAATACATTAAGGAGCTTGGTGGTGAAAAACCCAATTTGGTATTAACTTGAGGGGTGAATTGGAATTGATAATGCAATTAAAAAACTTTATCACTCAATTATATAAGAAAATGGTGGGTAAAAACCCCAATTTGTGAATTCTTATCTGGAGCTCTGCTTAAACACAATTTTGTCATGAATCCATCTGTGTCCTTTGTTTAATATGCACATAGACTAAGGTGAGCGACACAGGCTCTTAAGAGCCTCTAGTTTTTGAACTAAATGTATGAACAATGATGAAAAAAAAAAAACAGTATTTGAAACAATATTTTGGAAATATATATTACTTTCATGACTTTTTTGAAGTTAACAATCATGACAAAAGTTACAGTCCTGGACTCTTGGGTATTTTTTTTTTAAATCATAGAATGTTATGAAACTTTGCCAAAGGAGTCTTCAAGATTAAGTAATAGCAACATAAAACATTTGTAAGGACTTGTGTATATATATGCAAACTAAATTACAAATATCAAAGATATCCATAAAAATACCATTTTTTCTAAATTTACGACGTACAAAACTAGTTATACACAAAATAAACGGTTTTAACCAATTCACAGTATGCTATAATGTGTAATGTCTTGCAGATATCTACAACCTCCTAACCACTGGGTGGCTGCACAGCTAGAATCTAGAGAGCTGTTATCTGTTTGTTTGAAAAAACTTGGTGGTGGACTCAAGACTGTAAGTGTTGCAACTCATAGTATTGCCTAGATTAATATACAAAACAAAGATACACTTATGTCTGCCTTGTTTGATATAAAAATAAAAGCAGAAATATTCAGGTCAAGAACAAATCAGCAAATTGTTTTTAAAAGAAAATAAACCAAAAACAATTGCTTGCATTTACAGTACATACTAAACCTGTCATTGATCAGTCTTGGAACCACCAGTTAGGGAGGCCAGCATACAATGTTTACTTCATCAGGTGTTCCCACAACCAAGCACTTAAGAAGCCAACATAAGATACTAGATAATAAAATCAGAACCAGTTGGGTGGCCCCCAGTCTTGAAAACAATTTGACTATTTCTTTCAAATTTAGATATGTTGTTTCCTTTGACGAAACGACATGAATAAGGTCAAGTTCAATTTGCACGATTTTAAAAAGTTATTTTCAAAACAATATTTAAAAAAAAAATTGCCTTTCTTTATTCATCACTGCTATCTGGTAAGGATCTCTCATCAGAGTTTTTTGTACCCCATGATTCAATTTGGTTATTTAAATTGGAATTTATAATTAACCATTTTTATTTACACCTGAAAAATGGCTACCAAGGGAAATAGCTTGAACTTAAATTACATGCCTGAAAACTATTACAGTAGATATTGTGTACCTTGTCATCTAATGAACTCACTGTCCCCTTAATTTTTAAAGGCAAATGTAAACTATTTACCAAAACAACTTCATACATAACTACTTAGTTCCAGTGCTGAATATGAATTACATTCATCTGATTCAGGTTAGACTGATAGATGCAGGATTTGTTTGGACAGAACCTCATTCACAGAGAATTAAAACTAAATTAACAGTACAGAAAGAGGTTTGTAAAATCTCATTTGCAGAGAACTAAACTGAACAGAAAGAGGATTGTTAAACTCTCATATATACAGATCATCCTTATTTGAACATTTATCCACAATATTCACCTTCTGAAAAAAATTAAATACAACCATTCAGGGGTTTATCTGGGTATTTTGGGAAAAGGGACCCTGGCCAGTTTTGGGAATTTTTTAACGCGGTTTTCAATGAAATTGGGAAAAACAACCAATATACCAGATGTTAGTTTTAGTGTGATTAGTTCATAAAATTATTTTTTGTTGGTGAAAATAAAGTAAGGACTACACCTTCTTTGTTTTTATACGCCCGTCGTCTTTTAGACGGGACGTATTATGGTATACCGTTGTCCGTCCGTCCGTCGTCCACACTTCGGACAATAACTCAAAAACACTTTCACCAATTTCCATGAAACTTAAGTGAATTGTTTATATCTATTGACGTAAGCTCCCTTTCGTTTTTTTTTAATTTCAGATTTTAAGTTTGGGATTTATGGGGCTTTATTCATAAAAAAAGGGGGGATTTTCAACACTTCGGACAATAACTCAAAAAGGCTTTCACCAATGTCCATGAAACTTTGGTGAATTGTTTATATCTATTGATGTAAGCTCCCTTTCAATTTTTATAAATTTCAGATTTTAAGTTTTGGATTTATGGGGCTTTATTCATAAAAAAAGGGGGATTTTCAACACTTTGGACAATAACTCAAAAAGGCTTTCACCAATGTCCATGAAACTTTGGTGAATTGTTTATATCTATTGATGTAAGCTCCCTTTCAATTTTTATAAATTTCAGATTTTAAGTTTTGGATTTATGGGGCTTTATTCATAAAAAAAAGGGGGATTTTCAACACTTCGGACAATAACTCAAAAAGGCTTTCACCAATGTCCATGAAACTTTGGTGAATTGTTTATATCTATTGATGTAAGCTCCCTTTCAATTTTTATAAATTTCAGATTTTAAGTTTTGGATTTATGGGGCTTTATTCATAAAAAAAAGGGGGATTTTCAACACTTCGGACAATAACTCAAAAAGGCTTTCACCAATGTCCATGAAACTTTGGTGAATTGTTTATATCTATTGATGTAAGCTCCCTTTCAATTTTTATAAATTTCAGATTTTACATTTCCGTGTTATGAATTTTTATGCTTAAAAAAGGGGGGACTTTCCAATTTTGGGACAATAACTAACACTTTCACAAAATTTTATGCAACTTTGATAAATTGTTTATATCTATTGACATAAGCTCCCTTTCCATTTTTATAAATTTTAGATTTTACGTTTTCTTAAGTAATGAATTTTTATACTTAAAAAAGGGGGATTTTATGAAACTTTGGTGAATATATTAATGTAACATCCCTTTTGATTTGTATATATATTTCTAGTTGATCATATAAATTCATTTAAAGCATAAAAGACAAGTTAAAAGAGCAACAGGCGTATCATGCGCTAAAGCGCAGCCCTTTATTTAAATATAACAACATGGCATTTCAGTTTATTTGAGTATCAAAATAATGAGTTCCAACTTCTTAAAGGATTGTTACATTTTTTTGATTTTGACATGAAAATTTGTGAAATAAAATATTTTAAGTTCTGTATAAAATATATCCTGTTTCTATTTTCTTTTTTATATATCTTTTAGTTTTCAATTTTAGTGTTGCTATGATAGCTGTCACATGTTTGGTTCTTTTCATTTTTTATACGACCGCAAAAATTTTAATTTTTTGGTCGTATATTGCTATCACGTTGGCGTCGTTGTCTGCGTCGTCGTCGTCGTCGTCCGAATACTTTTAGTTTTCGCACTCTAACTTTAGTAAAAGTGAATAGAAATCAATGAAATTTTAACACAAGGTTTATGACCACAAAAGGAAGGTTGGGATTGATTTTGGGAGTTTTGGTCCCAACATTTTAGGAATTAGGGGCCAAAAAGGGCCCAAATAAGCATTTTCTTGGTTTTCGCACTATAACTTTAGTTTAAGTGAATAGAAATCTATGAAATTTAAACACAAGGTTAATGACCACAAAAGGAAGGTTGGGATTGATTTTGGGAGTTTTGGTTCCAACAGTTTAGGAATTAAGGGTCAAAAAAGGGCTCAAATAAGCATTATTTTTGGTTTTCGCACAATAACTTTAGTATAAGTAAATAGAAATCAATGAAATTTTAACACAAGGTTTATGACCACAAAAGGAAGGTTGGGATTGATTTTTGGAGTTGAGGTCACAACAGTTTATGAATTAGGGGCCAAAAAGGGGCCCAAATAAGCATTATTTTTGGTTTTTGCACCATAACTTTAGTATAAGTTAATAGAAATCTATGAAATTTAAACACAAGGTTTATGACCATAAAAGGAAGGTTGGGTTTGATTTTGGGAGTTTTGGTCCTAACAGTTTAGGAATAAGGGGCCCAAAGGGTCCAAAATTGAACTTTGTGTGATTTCATCAAAAATTGAATAATTGGGGTTCTTTGATATGCCGAATCTAACTATGTATGTAGATTCTTAATTTTTGGTCCCGTTTTCAAATTGGTCTACATTAAGGTCCAAAGGGTCCAAAATTAAACTTAGTTTGATTTTAACAAAAATTGAATCCTTGGGGTTCTTTGATATGCTGAATTTAAAAATGTACTTAGATTTTTAATTATTGGCCTAGTTTTCAAGTTGGTCCAAATGGGGGTCCAAAATTAAACTTTGTTTGATTTCATCAAAAATTGAACAAATGGGTTCTTTGATATGCCAAATCTAACTGTGTATGTAGATTCTTAATTTTTGGTCCAGTTTTCAAATTGGTCTACATTAAGGTCCAAAGGGTCCAAAATTAAACTAAGTTTGATTTTAACAAAAATTAAATTCTTGGGCTTATTTGATATGCTTTATCTAAACATGTTCTTTGATTTTTTATTATGGGCCCAGTTTTCAAGTTGGTCCAAATCAGGATTCCATATCAAGTATTGTGCAATAGCAAGAAATTTTCAATTGCACAGTATTGCACAATAGCAAGAAATATCTAATTGCACAATATTGTGCAATAGCAATTAATTTTCAATTGGAGTTATCTTTCTTTGTATAGAATAGTAGTTGATAATATATGTTGGAAATTTGCCAGACATGACTATGATGTCATTTTCTATTTTTATTTGCCAATAACTTTATGTAAATAACTTCATTGGAAATTTGCCAATATAAAATGTTGCTGATGAAGCTTTTTTTCCTTATCTTATCTAAAATGTTTTTAGATAATGTATGTTGGACATTTGCCAGACATGACTATGATGTCATTTTCTATTTTTATTTGCCAATAACTTTATGTAAATAACTTCATTGGAAATTTGCCAATATAAAATGTTGCTGATGAAGTTTTTTTTATTGTTTTATACAATAAACAATGTATATTCACTTTTACTACCAACCAATCTTTACCATTCAGTGATAACAAGCACTTTATTTTACATTTTAATATTTTATGATGTATTTAAAAGAGTAGTTATTGTTGCAAACTCCATTAGAAATTTGAATTGATATCAGTTTTGGAAAAAGGGAAACGGGGATGTGAAAAAAAGGGGGGGGGGTTTAAATTTTTCTCATTTCAGATTTCATGAATAAAAAGAAAATTTCTTCAAACATTTTTTTGAGAGGATTAATATTCAACAGCATAGTGAATTGCTCAAAGGCAAAAAAAAAACTTTTAAGTTCATTAGACCACATTCATTCTGTGTCAGAAACCTATGCTATGTCAACTATTTAATTTTAGATTTAAAAAGTTTGAAGCAGAAATCTTTAATTGATTTGTAAAATCTTGACATTTGTTTTGTGTAAAAAAAACCCATGTAATGTCAAAAATTTGATCACAATCCAAATTCAGAGCTGTATCACGCTTGAATGTTTTGTCCATACTTGCCCCAACTGTTCAGGGTTCGACCTCTGCGGTTGTATAAAGCTGCGCCCTGCGGAGCACCTGGTTATTTACTGTATTTGATTGACTTGAAACCCGAAATTATATACTTGTCCGTTTCCGGATTTGACCTGGTTTTAGTTTATTCCCACACTTCCTGTTTATTTGTGGCAGCCATTGTTTGTCAATGTTGTTTTCATTCAATATGTTTCAACTTGGATTTACACATTACATGTACTTGTAGGCGATTTTTTACATAAAGCTAGCGGTTGAATAAGATAAACATCTCTGTCATGAATAATAAAGATTAAAATGAATTTTGTGATCATTTGGGAATTTTGCTGCCAAAATTGGGAAAATGTAGGTTTTTTGCCGTTGGGAATGGGTCCGAAAACCGGACCCTGTGGAATGCTAGAAAAATCCATGCCATTACTTACAATTTTTTTTAAAACTTTTGCCAATTTGATTGAAATACATGTAATGAATGTCCTGTTTTAATTACTCTTCTATTAAGGTGGTACCTAACACTTTAACTAAAATTAATTTGGCTCGTTTAATTTTCTTTAAAATTTGACAAAGTATTTACTTTGACCCTTTAACAAAAATATAAAAAAATCAAAAGATTTGAACCAACTGTTTAATCAGAAAAATTACACTGGTTATATAGCAGTTTGACAAACACTTAGTTTGATCATTGAGAAGCTTGATATTCCCTAATGAACACAACGTCATTAAAACGTTCTGCTGATTTAACAGAGTTATCTCCCTGTAGTGTTGGGTACCACCTTAAGTAGAAATCATTATTTCTGGATCCCTAACATATTATTTATATGTCTGTATTATTAAAGGTTCTCAATGGAGCAGTTTTACAGCAAGTATTTGTTGTTGAGTTTATTGTCAAGAATCACATGTGTGACGATTGCCACAGAGTGGAGGCTAAAGATTTCTGGAGAGCCTGTGTACAAATTAGACAGAAGGTAAAGTTGAATTTAATGTCAAGAATCACATGTGTGACGATTGCCACAGAGTGGAGGCTAAAGATTTCTGGAGAGCCTGTGTACAAATTAGACAGAAGGTAAAGTTGAATTTAATGTCAAGAATCACATGTGTGACGATTGCCACAGAGTGGAGGCTAAAGATTTCTGGAGAGCCTGTGTACAAATTAGACAGAAGGTAAAGTTGAGTTTATTGTCAAGAATCACATGTGTGACGATTGCCACAGAGTGGAGGCTAAAGATTTCTGGAGAGCCTGTGTACAAATTAGACAGAAGGTAAAGTTGAATTTAATGTCAAGAATCACATGTGTGACGATTGCCACAGAGTGGAGGCTAAAGATTTCTGGAGAGCCTGTGTACAAATTAGACAGAAGGTAAAGTTGAATTTAATGTCAAGAATCACATGTGTGACGATTGCCACAGAGTGGAGGCTAAAGATTTCTGGAGAGCCTGTGTACAAATTAGACAGAAGGTAAAGTTGAATTTAATGTCAAGAATCACATGTGTGACGATTGCCACAGAGTGGAGGCTAAAGATTTCTGGAGAGCCTGTGTACAAATTAGACAGAAGGTAAAGTTGAGTTTATTGTCAAGAATCACATGTGTGACGATTGCCACAGAGTGGAGGCTAAAGATTTCTGGAGAGCCTGTGTACAAATTAGACAGAAGGTAAAGTTGAATTTAATGTCAAGAATCACATGTGTGACGATTGCCACAGAGTGGAGGCTAAAGATTTCTGGAGAGCCTGTGTACAAATTAGACAGAAGGTAAAGTTGAATTTAATGTCAAGAATCACATGTGTGACGATTGCCACAGAGTGGAGGCTAAAGATTTCTGGAGAGCCTGTGTACAAATTAGACAGAAGGTAAAGTTGAATTTAATGTCAAGAATCACATGTGTGACGATTGCCACAGAGTGGAGGCTAAAGATTTCTGGAGAGCCTGTGTACAAATTAGACAGAAGGTAAAGTTGAATTTAATGTCAAGAATCACATGTGTGACGATTGCCACAGAGTGGAGGCTAAAGATTTCTGGAGAGCCTGTGTACAAATTAGACAGAAGGTAAAGTTGAATTTAATGTCAAGAATCACATGTGTGACGATTGCCACAGAGTGGAGGCTAAAGATTTCTGGAGAGCCTGTGTACAAATTAGACAGAAGGTAAAGTTGAATTTAATGTCAAGAATCACATGTGTGACGATTGCCACAGAGTGGAGGCTAAAGATTTCTGGAGAGCCTGTGTACAAATTAGACAGAAGGTAAAGTTGAATTTATTGTCAAGAATCACATGTGTGACGATTGCCACAGAGTGGAGGCTAAAGATTTCTGGAGAGCCTGTGTACAAATTAGACAGAAGGTAAAGTTGAATTTAATGTCAAGAATCACATGTGTGACGATTGCCACAGAGTGGAGGCTAAAGATTTCTGGAGAGCCTGTGTACAAATTAGACAGAAGGTAAAGTTGAATTTAATGTCAAGAATCACATGTGTGATGATTGCCACAGAGTGGAGGCTAAAGATTTCTGGAGAGCCTGTGTACAAATTAGACAGAAGGTAAAGTTGAATTTAATGTCAAGAATCACATGTGTGACGATTGCCACAGAGTGGAGGCTAAAGATTTCTGGAGAGCCTGTGTACAAATTAGACAGAAGGTAAAGTTGAATTTAATGTCAAGAATCACATGTGTGACGATTGCCACAGAGTGGAGGCTAAAGATTTCTGGAGAGCCTGTGTACAAATTAGACAGAAGGTAAAGTTGAATTTAATGTCAAGAATCACATGTGTGACGATTGCCACAGAGTCGAGGCTAAAGATTTCTGGAGAGCCTGTGTACAAATTAGACAGAAGGTAAAGTTGAATTTAATGTCAAGAATCACATGTGTGACGATTGCCACAGAGTCGAGGCTAAAGATTTCTGGAGAGCCTGTGTACAAATTAGACAGAAGGTAAAGTTGAATTTAATGTCAAGAATCACATGTGTGACGATTGCCACAGAGTGGAGGCTAAAGATTTCTGGAGAGCCTGTGTACAAGTTAGACAGAAGGTAAAGTTGAATTTAATGTCAAGAATCACATGTGTGACGATTGCCACAGAGTCGAGGCTAAAGATTTCTGGAGAGCCTGTGTACAAATTAGACAGAAGGTAAAGTTGAATTTAATGTCAAGAATCACATGTGTGACGATTGCCACAGAGTGGAGGCTAAAGATTTCTGGAGAGCCTGTGTACAAATTAGACAGAAGGTAAAGTTGAATTTAATGTCAAGAATCACATGTGTGACGATTGCCACAGAGTGGAGGCTAAAGATTTCTGGAGAGCCTGTGTACAAATTAGACAGAAGGTAAAGTTGAATTTAATGTCAAGAATCACATGTGTGACGATTGCCACAGAGTGGAGGCTAAAGATTTCTGGAGAGCCTGTGTACAAATTAGACAGAAGGTAAAGTTGAATTTAATGTCAAGAATCACATGTGTGACGATTGCCACAGAGTGGAGGCTAAAGATTTCTGGAGAGCCTGTGTACAAATTAGACAGAAGGTAAAGTTGAATTTAATGTCAAGAACCACATGTGTGACGATTGCCACAGAGTGGAGGCTAAAGATTTCTGAAGAGCTTGTGTTCAAATTAGACAGAAGGTAAAGTTGAATTTATTGTCAAGAACCACATGTGTGACGATTGCCACAGAGTGGAGGCTAAAGATTTCTGGAGAGCCTGTGTACAAATTAGACAGAAGGTAAAGTTGAATTTATTGTCAAGAACCACATGTGTGACGATTGCCACAGAGTGGAGGCTAAAGATTTCTGGAGAGCCTGTGTACAAATTAGACAGAAGGTAAAGTTGAATTTATTGTCAAGAATCACATGTGTGACGATTGCCACAGAGTGGAGGCTAAAGATTTCTGGCGAGCCTGTGTACAAATTAGACAGAAGGTAAAGTTGAATTTATTGTCAAGAATCACATGTGTGACGATTGCCACAGAGTGGAGGCTAAAGATTTCTGGAGAGCCTGTGTACAAATTAGACAGAAGGTAAAGTTGAATTTAATGTCAAGAATCACATGTGTGATGATTGCCACAGAGTGGAGGCTAAAGATTTCTGGAGAGCCTGTGTACAAATTAGACAGAAGGTAAAGTTGAGTTTATTGTCAAGAATCACATGTGTGACGATTGCCTTAGAGTCGAGGCTAAAGATTTCTGGAGAGCCTGTGTACAAATTAGACAGAAGGTAAAGTTGAGTTTATTGTCAAGAATCACATGTGTGACGATTGCCTTAGAGTCGAGGCTAAAGATTTCTGGAGAGCCTGTGTACAAATTAGACAGAAGGTAAAGTTGAATTTAATGTCAAGAATCACATGTGTGACGATTGCCACAGAGTGGAGGCTAAAGATTTCTGGAGAGCCTGTGTACAAATTAGACAGAAGGTAAAGTTGAATTTAATGTCAAGAATCACATGTGTGATGATTGCCACAGAGTGGAGGCTAAAGATTTCTGGAGAGCCTGTGTACAAATTAGACAGAAGGTAAAGTTGAGTTTATTGTCAAGAATCACATGTGTGACGATTGCCTTAGAGTCGAGGCTAAAGATTTCTGGCGAGCCTGTGTACAAATTAGACAGAAGGTAAAGTTGAGTTTATTGTCAAGAACCACATGTGTGACGATTGCCACAGAGTGGAGGCTAAAGATTTCTGGAGAGCCTGTGTACAAATTAGACAGAAGGTAAAGTTGAGTTTATTGTCAAGAACCACATGTGTGATGATTGCCACAGAGTGGAGGCTAAAGATTTCTGGAGAGCCTGTGTACAAATTAGACAGAAGGTAAAGTTGAGTTTATTGTCAAGAATCACATGTGTGACGATTGCCTTAGAGTCGAGGCTAAAGATTTCTGGCGAGCCTGTGTACAAATTAGACAGAAGGTAAAGTTGAGTTTATTGTCAAGAACCACATGTGTGACGATTGCCACAGAGTGGAGGCTAAAGATTTCTGGAGAGCCTGTGTACAAATTAGACAGAAGGTAAAGTTGAATTTAATGTCAAGAATCACATGTGTGATGATTGCCACAGAGTGGAGGCTAAAGATTTCTGGAGAGCCTGTGTACAAATTAGACAGAAGGTAAAGTTGAGTTTATTGTCAAGAATCACATGTGTGACGATTGCCTTAGAGTAGAGGCTAAAGATTTCTGGCGAGCCTGTGTACAAATTAGACAGAAGGTAAAGTTGAGTTTATTGTCAAGAACCACATGTGTGACGATTGCCACAGAGTCGAGGCTAAAGATTTCTGGAGAGCCTGTGTATAAATTAGACAGAAGGTAAAGTTGAATTTAATGTCAAGAATCACATGTGTGATGATTGCCACAGAGTGGAGGCTAAAGATTTCTGGAGAGCCTGTGTACAAATTAGACAGAAGGTAAAGTTGAATTTAATGTCAAGAACCACATGTGTGACGATTGCCACAGAGTGGAGGCTAAAGATTTCTGGAGAGCCTGTGTACAAATTAGACAGAAGGTAAAGTTGAGTTTATTGTCAAGAATCACATGTGTGACGATTGCCTTAGAGTCGAGGCTAAAGATTTCTGGAGAGCCTGTGTACAAATTAGACAGAAGGTAAACAAAATGCACCTGTTTTTCTAAAATATGTTTTTCATACTTTGCAATTAAAAATGACTGAATACAAGATCCAACAGTAAAATGAAGTGACTTTTGTATCAATGATACAAATCTGTCGGTTCTAAGAGATACTTATGTATTTACCATGAATATTGGGCAGTAGAAATGGTTGAGATCTCACAAACATGTTTAACCCCGCCGCATTTTTGCGCCTGTCCCAAGTCAGGAGCCTCTGGCCTTTGTTAGTCTTGTATTATTTTAATTTTAGTTTCTTGTGTACCATTTGGAAATTAGTATGGCGTTCATTATCACTGGACTAGTATATATTTGTTTAGGGGCCAGCTGAAGAACGCCTCCGGGTGCGGGAATTTCTCGCTACATTGAAGACCTGTTGGTGACCCTCTGCTGTTGTTTTTTATTTGGTCGGGTTGTTGTCTCTTTGACACATTCCCCATTTCCATTCTCAATTTTATTGAAGTATATTTCATGGACAGACCAAATTTTATACAGACTGCTTTCTGAAATTTTCTGACTGAAAAAGTCTTTTAGCACAAAGCTATACTTCTTTATAATATTGATTTAGTGAAATGATTATAGATGGAAAGGGGGTCAATAATATTTAGAAAATTAGTTATCACATTGGGTAAGTGGTGGCATAGGGGATGTTATAATGTTATTTCTGAAACAGCCTTCATTAAATGAGGTCATTAGTGTTGCTAAAGAATTTGTTATTTGGATTTTTTATGCCCCACCTACGATAGTAGAGGGTCATTATGTTTTCTGGTCTGTGCGTCCGTTTGTTCGTCTTTCCATCCATCTGTCCTTCTGTCCATTCATCCCGCTTCAGGTTAAAGTTTTTGGTCAAGGTAGTTTTTGATGAAGTTGAAGTCCAATCAACTTGAAACTCAGTACACATGTGCCCTATGATATAATCTTTCCAACTTTAATGCCAAATTAGTGTTTTGACCCCAATGTCACAGTTCACTGAACATAGAAAATGATAGTGCAAACTTCAGGTTAAAGTTTTTTGTGAAGGTAGTTTTTGATGAAGTTGAAGTCCAATCAACTTGAAAAACAGTACACATGTGCCCTATGATATGATCTTTCCAATTTTAATGCCAAATTAGTGTTTTGAACCCAATGTCACGGTTCATTGAACATAGAAAATGATAGTGCAAACTTAAGGTTAAAGTTTTTTGTGAAGGTAGTTTTTGATGAAGTTGTTGTCCAATCAACTTGAAACAGTACACATGTGCCCTATGATATGATCTTTCCAATTTTCATGCCAAATTAGTGTTTTGACCCCAATGTCACAGTTCACTGAACATAGAAAATGATAGTGCAAACTTCAGGTTAAAGTTTTTGGTGAAGGTAGTTTTTGATGAAGTTGAAGTCCAATCAACTTGAAACTTACTATACATGTTCCATGCGATATGATCTTTCTAATTTAAATGCCAAGTTAGGGTTTTTACGCCATTTTCACAGTCCACGAAACACAAAAAATGATAGTGCGAGTGGGGCATCCGTGTACTATTGACACATTCTTGTTTTCTCACTAATATTTCTGTAGAGGGGAAATCTATTGTTTTGATTCTGTATATGAATATATTGAAATGTATGAATATCTTTTATATTAGATAAGAACAGTTTTACATATTCATTTATGTTAATGTATTTCAGACAAAACACAAGAAGACATTTTACTATCTAGAACAGATTATTTTGAAGCACAAGGCCCATGTGAACACAGTCAACATCAAACCATGCCATGGTAACTATTATAAGTGTGAATTGAATATCACTTGATTATTTAATTTCAAAATTATAATAACTGAGCCTTCTGTGAGTTTATTATTACCAGTATTTAAATTAAATAAGGAGAGTTGATATGAAGTTTAAACAAATTTCTCTTGGCCTTAAGTCGAAAAAGTGAGACATAGCGATCCTACATTCCGTCGTCATCAGCTGTGGCGTCCAAAAATATTCATTCTGTGGTTAAAGTTTTTGAAATTTTTATAACTTTCTTGAACTATCCGTTATTTCTACCAAACTTGGACAGAAGCTTGTTTATCTTCATAAGATTGTATCCAGAAGTAAATTTTGTAAAAATAAAATTCCATTTTTTCCGTATTTTACTTATAAATGGACTTAGTTTATTCTGCCGGGAAACCTTACATTCACTCTGTGGTTAAAGTTTTTCAAATTTTAATAGTTTTCTTAAACTGTCCTGGAATTGTACTAAACCTGGGCAGAAGCTTGTTTATGATCACAAGATAGTATCCAGAATTAAATTTTGTAAAAATAAAATTCCAATTTTTCTGTAGTTTACTTTTAAATGGACTTAGTTTTTCTGCCAGGAAACATTACATTCCCTTTGTGGTTAATGTTTTTAAAATTTTGATAACTTTCTTAAACTATCCTGGATTTGTACTAAACTTGGACAGAAGCATGTTTCTAATCATAGGAAAATAATTAAAAGTTAATTTTGTAAAAAAAATATATTTTCCCCGTATTTTACTTATAAATGGACTTAGTTTTTCTGCAGTTAAAGTTTTTTAAACATTTTTAAGATTTTTAAACTATCCACGTTTTTACCAAACTTGGACCGAAGCTTCTGACAATCAAAAGATAGTATCGAGAGAAATATTTTTATTGATTTTTCTCATAATTTTTGTTGAGTGTGTGATTAACAGCAAAGTAGTTCAGGGGAACCGTTACAAATTTTGTTTTAAGATAAAAATTGTAGGAATATACATTATACATAATAAATGTTAAAAAAAGCTCATGTAAGACTTAGTATAGTTTATATGCATGCAGTGGTTTAATAATTTCAATAACATTAAAATTTATAGACACTCATTTCATATGACTTTGTTTTAAAAGATTTTTCTAACCCTACTTCCAAAGGAGAGGATATATTGGTAAACCCTTACTGTCTGTCTATCTTCTGAAATTTAAAAAAAAACTTCTGAGAAACCAAATTAAAACATAGCGAATGAAAATGTTTTAAGAAAATACAAAAGAAACTAAAGAATACAGAGGTCATTGGACTACCCCAATATTCTAAACAATTACTAAATTCTACCATTTATTTTTTTCAGAGGGTTTAGACTTCTTCTACATACAACAACAGGATGCTAGAAAGTTGGTAGATTTCCTTAACACAGTTGTGCCTTGCAGGTTTGTTATCATATCTGCCTTTCAAAATTAGGAAAAAAGAAATACATGTTCAAATGTTTTTTTTTGCTCAGGGCTATTCCAGAAAAAAATGTAGGGGTTGGGGGGTTGGAAGGCACATTATATTAATAATACATGGGTGATGGGTATCAGAGCAACTTTTCACACTGTAATTCTCAATTACAATTGTCTGGGTGGTGGGTGCTGACAAAAACTGCCTTCCAAACCCAACCCCCCCATACATTTTTTTCTGGAATAGCCCTCAGAAGAAAATTGATGCTCAAAACACACCCATTTGATATATTGTTTTTCAAGCTCAACTGTTAGTTTATATTTAAAAAAAAAGGATAAAAGTGAAATTTAGATGCAATATCAATAGAAACTTTGATACTTTTTAAAGAGTAGAGAAAACAGTTTGTTCAATTAAAAAAACACCATCGGAATGTCCAATTTTACTGGGAGGTTCTCAAAGGTGTCAGCACTTTTAAAAACCATCTGTCATGTTTTTTTAACAGAGGAAACTAGAAATTAAAAAAAAAATGTTTTTCTCATGAATCTCAAATACCAATGCTTACAAGTTAGAAATGACCCCTGGTTTAATAATGATTGACAAAACTCAGGAAAAAGAGTTTAATAAGATATTATATATTAGAAAAGATAGTATGTTTTATCCAGGGTTTATAAACACACCTTCTATCTGAAGATTGTACCTATTTGTAACTCAGATGTTTTATTTCAGAACTCAGACAGCCGAGGAGTTGATATCACATGATATCCACAATAACACTTTTAACTATAAACATACCTTCTCTGTGGAGATCATACCTATTTGTAAGGTAAGAACATTACTCTTTTATAAGAGAGTGAGAAAGTTTACATATTTGTAAAGAATTTTACCTATCTTGAAGGTGAAAAAACCTATTTTGAGGGTGAGAAGTTTGCCCATTTTGTAAATTACAAAGTTTGCCTATTTGTAATTTGAGAAAGTTTGCCTATTTGTAAGTTGAGAAAGTTTGCCTATTTGTAAGTTGAGAAAGTTTGCCTATATGTATGTTGAGAAAGTTTGCCTATTTGTAAGTTGAGAAAGTTTGCCTATTTGTAAGTTGAGAAAGTTTGCCTATATGTAAGTTGAGAAAGTTTGCCTATTTGTAAGTTGAGAAAGTTTGCCTATTTGTAAGTTGAGAAAGTTTGCCTATTTGTAAGTTGAGAAAGTTTGCCTATTTGTAAGTTGAGAAAGTTTTCCTATATGTAAGTTGAGAAAGTTTGCCTATTTGTAAGTTGAGAAAGTTTGCCTATTTGTAAGTTGAGAAAGTTTGCCTATTTGTAAGCTGAGAAAGTTTGCCTATTTGTAAGTTGAGAAAGTTTGCCTATTTTGAAGTTGAAGAAGTTTGCCTATTTGTAAGTTGAGAAAGTTTGCCTATTTTGAAGTTGAAGAAGTTTGCCTATTCTGCCAGTTACCATTACATACAGTCTGCAGTTAAAGTTTAAAAACAATTATTAGTCCATAAACCCTCCTTGATATTTACCATCCTTGAACAGAAGCTTCTTACAATCAAAAGTTAGTATTTAGAGGAAAATTTTAAATAATTTATTTCCTCATTTTCATTGAGCCTGCAACTCACAGCAAAAGTAGGCGAGACACTTTGTTCTTCATTTTTTAGTTTTCAGTTGTTGTTAACTCATTTACCGTATTGGTTTATTAAGACAGTTTGATTTCCTCAGATAAAAGGACTTAAAAATTCATAGTCATATTAATCTTTAGTCGTTTAGTTTTACAATTTAAAAAGTACAAATGTATTTATTTTAATTGACAGGATAATATTGTATGTTTGCCTCCGAAGTTAGCTCAGCAACTTGGAAACATCAACCCACTGAGTCTATGTTACAAAGTTACCAACACGATACATGTTATAGATCCGACATCACTTCAAGGTAAGTAGAGGGGCTCTGTAGAGGAAACTTCAACCCTCTGAGTCTATGTTACAAAGTTACCAATACGATACTTGTTATAGATCCGACATCACTTCAAGGTAAGTAGAGGGGCTCTGTAGAGGAAACATCAACCCACTGAGTCTATGTTACAAAGTTAGCAACACGATACATGTTATAGATCCAACATCACTTCAAGGTAAGTAGAGGGGCCCTGTAGAGGGTTTGGAAAACGATTAAAAAAATACTTCATTGCTGTCTTAATTTATTTGATATTTTCACGTAGTCTAGGCCCTTTTAATCATCTTTGAATCTGAGCTCAATGATAAAGACATATTCATGAAAAATTTATATTAAGCTTAGTGTTAACAAGGTTGTTAAAAATAATTGAAATATCTGACCTATGATTAATGGGCCATCAATCAATCATTTATAACGTAATGTGGAAAAAAGAAATTATTTTAATGAATATTGCAACTATTGTATGTAAAAGTTGTACTATTTTGGTCTTATTGAAAAAAACAGCATAAAAATATTAGAGCCAATTTAACCCTTAAAAAGTTCAGAAGAAACAAAATGTCCTACAGAATGGAAAATTTGATTACAACAATGAAATCAATAATACATAAAACTTTTTTTTTTTCCCCTGATACATTTGTACCACAGTAACTGATTCCTATGAATCCATGAACTTTAATTAATACAATAATATTTCATGTTATTTTTATATTTTTTTTTAATCTATTGATACAGTTGCAGAAGTAAAAGGTCCCCAGTATTGGAGATATCCATTTCTAAATGTGTGTGAACCTAAACAGCTGGTCGAGTTCATGGTGATAGACGTAGAAATTGTGGCAGATAAAGACAAACCAAATAAGTCTCCTGTCTCCCATAAGGTAGGAATTGAGAGTTACTTCCCCTGGGAGATAAAGACAAACCAAATAAAACTCCTGTCTCTCACAAGGTAGGAATTTACAGTTACTTCCCCTGGCAGATAAAGACAAACCAAATAAAACTCCTGTCTCTCACAAGGTAGGAATTTACAGTTACTTCCCCTGGCAGATAAAGACAAACCAAATAAAACACCTGTGTCTCATAATGTAGGAATTTAGAGTTACTTCCCCTTGCAGATAAAGACAAACCAAATAAAACTCCCATGTCTCATAAGGTAGGAATAGAAAGTTACTTCCCCTGGAATATAAAGACAAACCAAATAAAACTCCTGTCTCATATAAGGTAGGAATTTAGAGCTACTTCCCCTGGGAGATAAAGACAAACCAAATAAAACTCCTGTCTCATATAAGGTAGGAATTTAGAGTTACTTCCCCTGGCAGATAAAGACAAACCAAATAAACCTCCTGTGTCTAATAAGGTAGGAATTTAGAGTTATTTCCCCTGGGAGATAAAGACAAACCAAATAAAACTCCTGTGTCTCATAAGGTAGGAATATAGAGTTACTTACCCTGGGAGATAAAGACAAACCAAAAAAAACTCCTGTGTCTCATAAGGTAGGAATGTAGAGTTATTTCCCCTGGGAGATAAAGACAAACCAAATAAAACTCCTGTCTCTCACAAGGTAGTAATTTACAGTTACTTCCCCTGGGAGATAAAGACAAACCAAATAAAACTCCTCTGTCTCATAAGGTAGGAATTTAGATTTACTTCCCCTGGGAGATAAAGACAAACCAAATAAAACTCCTCTGTCTCATAAGGTAGGAATTTAGATTTACTTCCCCTTGGAGACGAACCAAATAAAACTCCTGTGTTGTTCTTTATCTTAATTTTACCTGAATTAAGTGTTAGGAAACTTATACACAATACTTATTGCCACAAAACACAGATCAAGTACAAATTTGAGTAGTCACTTTTACTATTTCTTGAGTTATGTCCCTTCATAAAGCTATATGCAAACAGGGGCATCATCAGTAACCCATGGACACATTCCTCATTTATTTTATGTGATTTAGGTTTTGTAATCAAATACTTTAATGAAGGCTTCCCCAATTATTTTGTTATAATTTAGGCTGTTAGTTTTCTTGGTTTCATATTTTTCATGTCATTGCCTTTTAGAGCCGACCTTACAGTGTGGGTTTTTCTTATTGTTTAAGGCTTTATAGTTGCCTATAACTGCTTACATCCCCTTCATTTGAAATTTTGTAGATAGTTGTCTCATTAAAATTGGCATTCATACCACATCTCCATATTTTTATATTGTGCCCCAAAAAGTTGGTTAGGAAAACTAATTACTAAGCGTTACTTGTTTACAGCATGTTTTAGCCAACGTTTGTGTGAATCAGGTGACCAGTACTGGACTTAGTGACCAGCAGTATTTCTGTAGAACACATCTAGGTCATTTACTACATCCTGGGGACTCAGTTTTAGGGTAAGTTAATATAGCATTATATATATCATGGACTTTTATACATCATTTTGATTGGTTGATAAATTAATGGCTTGCCTGCCAAAAAAAATCAGTCTTGACAATAAACTTTTGAATCTAGAGACCAGAAAGAATTTGTTGAGGTCAGGGCTAGAGGGCATGTGGCCACAAATATAACGTATATTTAGAACAATATTTTAAATTTCAACGAGATACCTATCTATCTTGAATTTTAACTGGACCATGAAAACATCAAATTTTTATACTTGCCTTAAAATGGGATATAAAAATCATCTTTGAAAATGAATGCAGAGAGTTGTATAAATTGAAAGTTCAGTAGTTTTCTGTAAAAATGTAAACTTTAAAAATAAGGAGATATGGTATGATTGTCAATGAGAACAATATTTACCAGAGACAAAATGACTATGATTATAATAGGTCACTGTTCAGCCTTCAACAAAGAGTAAATCTCATACTATACCATATAGTCAAATAATAAAAGGCCATGACAAAACAAAACATATAGTCTGGCTTTATTTAGGTAGTACAACAATATTATTGAAAATTACTTTTCATTAATTTACATGAACAAGTGTAGTTACATGTATTTTGTTCTTTGAAGGTTTAATTTTACTAACTGTAACCTGAACCATGCAGAGTTTGACAAAATGAAGGCCGACAAGATACCAGATGTGGTGAGTTATACTTCCAAAATAAGTACGGGAAAATCTAAGTCTTTACTATATACAAAATAGGCAGTTTCAGTACAGTGGAGGCACGCAGTTACTGCCTAGTCTCAAACAGGGGATCAGGAGTAAGCTTGACAAATGAATGAAAGGAGATGTGTATTCAATGATTTCATAAAACATTCAGATTTAGACATAAAGGTTCTGGTTTATATATGTTTTTGTAACATCCATTGTTGTGTCAATGCTTGTATAGGTATAGTTATGAGTTCAAGGTTCAACATAGTTTGTTTTTGGGATACGATTGCTTTCAAGCAATCTGTAGACTTATACCGGTGGCTCAGAGCATTTCCCTCACGTCAATCGTTTTATTCTAAACATTAAGGACCATCTCAGATTCTTATGATTGTCTTGGTTTAAAAGGTAAAAACAAACAAAGGGATTGAACTTAAACAACTTTCCTTTAATGTTCTTTTCATAATCTTCATGTTTAATAATTCCCTTGACTTATATGCCTGTTTTTAACGGAAAATCAGAATTAAGCAGTATTTATATTTAGTGTATTTATAAATTTAGAAACACGTCAGAGGGAATTCCCAGTTTTGGTAAAATGCGAGAGATCTCGGAATTCCGATCAATCTATTTCTGTCATATAAGAACTGAAGTGGAGTTTTACTTATATGTTACCGTTATGAAACTGATATTTGAGATTGTAATAGAGAACCATCTAGGTCGTTTAATAAACATTTAATATACGTTCTTGCTTCAGGGTTTGTTTTGGAAATTATGCGCATGTGTATAGTTTTCTTGAATTCAAGGGGTTTTAGATTGAATGGTTGCTCTAGATTCCCCACTCCATTAATTAATTTATAACTCATGTGATCTTTTCTATATATGTCCGCAATTGAGGGTTATTGTTGTTGCATAATTTTAAATCATATGCATCATTTAAATTAAAATAAATATCGTCCACATCGTAGAACACCCCTTTCGGCGAAATGGAGTCTTCCATATTATCGTATCGAGTTGTCTCCCTTCGGGAAGTAACTTCTGTGAATTCTGAAATCGAGTATTAGCTCATTCTGTCAATAAACGTTGTATTATATTAAAAACGAATGCAGTTTAAACCGACAATTGTGTACGGAAAGGAGTCATGATCACTGACCCAAAAGAAATTAAATATTTAAAGAGTTAGGAATGGGGTGCCTCCTAGAAATAACGTAGGAAAATAGGTCATAAGATAATAAGATAATGTACGAGGTGAAATACCTTCTCTCACTCTGAGTCTTGGTGACTGCTGTGGAAAGTAAACTTGGAATTGATAGTACAAAAATAAAACACAATAGGTCAAATTACATTATTTATACACTTTTATCCGGGATTGGCTATTCTGTAACTATTTTACATGTGCAGTTGAATTAGTTTTAAAAATAATATTATCCAGCTACATGTTTACATCGGTGTCAATAAAACAATGGCAATCGTATCCCTCAGAGCAATCTGCTCTTTGATTTTCAGATGCTGGTGAAAAAGATATTTGGAAACAAGAATTCTAGAAATAAAAAGAGGAAATGGAAACTAAAGCATCTCCATGATGATCTTCATGCAGATACATCTAGTAACGAAAGGTATTTACTTTAGTCATATTTCCACTTATAAAGAAAGCTATATAATCAGTATTAAATTCCAGCAAACAAAGCTTGGAGCCATACAGGATTCACCATGTCTGTCTGTCCTTTGAAACCAATGTTGAAAGTCAAAATTATCAAAATGTTAGTGTTACAATACTGAATTTCACAGCAGCAACTAAACCATGTAGGAGGGGTATTAGTCTTGCAACTTATACAGACCAATCTGGAGTGATTTTTTTATTCCCCACCTATGATAGTAGAGGGGTATTATGTTTTCTGTTCTGTGCATCCATCTGTTCGTTCTTCTGTCCTTGTGTCCTTCCCTGCGTCTGTCTGTCCCTCTTCAGGCCAAAGTTTTTTATTCAAGGTAGTTTTTGATGAAGCTGAAGTCCAATCAACTTGAAACTCAGTACACTTGTTGCTTATGATATGATCTTTCTAATTTTTAAGCCAAATAAGGCTTTTGACCCAAATTTCACGGTCCCTGAACATTGAAAATTAAAGTGGGAGTTTCAGGTTAAAGTTTTTGGTCAAGGTAGTTTTTGATGAAGTTGAAGTCCAATCAACTTGAAACTTAGTACACATGTTTCCTATGGTTTAATCTTTCTTATTTTAAAGCCAAATTAGATTTTTTACCCAATTTCACGGTCCATTTAACATGGAAAATGATAATATGAGTGTGGCATCCCTGTACTTAGGACGCATTCTTGTTTATGAATGAATAACTGGTTCTCAGGAGGTCAATTAGCTTTAATGACATCATTGAACAATTGTTTCTTAATGTGAAGTAATAACAATGACAAAGAAAATAAACAGGAAAGTGCAGGACTTTAAAAGTCATCTATACATTTTAATTTCTGAGTATATTTTAAATGCCCATAGGAATAGTGTTTGCTTTATACAAACTGATTAAACAGCTGACAAATTTGCCACCTCAAATTCTAAGTGCAGCATATAGTAATCCTACTTTATGTTATTAACTGTGTCAACTTTAAGGTTTAGGTGGTTATTATTTTATTTTGGCTGCAATAGTTTTGTCAAAGACAGTATTCTTTTATTGAAGCAATTTAACTTTGATGTGTTTGAGCTTTTGATTTTGCCATTTGATAAGGGACTTTATGTTTTGAATTTCCTTGGAGTTCAGTATTTTGTGATTTTACTTTTTTATTACCATATGAAATGCACCTAAATTTGGAATAGATCATGAATTCAGCTAAAATCACTGACTTCCTGTTTTGAATATTTTAGGGACTATACTGACTTCCTTGAGGATCTAGAAGAAGACGAGGCTTTCAGAAAGAATGTGGATATATATAAAGGTAAAAATTAAATCATGAAAGTATACTGGAATGGATATAAAACTGACAATAATATGACAATAAATGAGAAATGACCAAAAGACAATCAATAGTTTACAAAACACAACATAGAAAACTAAAGACAGAGCAAAACCACATTCAAACCAAGAGATAATCTTCGGTGCTCTCAAAATTATGAATGACATAAAAAGGAGAGGTGGTCATTTTATATATTCCTTAAAATAACATTTTTTGGTATAAAGTTTCGTCTTGGGCTACACAGTGTGTTAAACTTTTTTCTCTAATTCTTTGTCAATTTATCCCTTTCTGCACCCATTGTATAAAAAAATTTAATCAACGTGTGGTTCGTTTGATCTCAGTTCTTCATTGGTTAAAAGTCGATTATGACGTCGAATTTTCTTGCTTTCCTCTGAATTTCCTATTGTGACGGCATGAAAAAAGGCGACCATGCCTGATGACGTCACATAGAAAGAACACATCTTTTTGCAGATCATTCGAAAAGAAGGGATACGTTTGCCTGCATATTGTTTGAAAATCATTAGAGAAACAGATTCTACCACCAAATCTCGTGTAATACGATATTTATCCCCTCTCGACAGTTAAATTTTCAATATTTAACTGTCTCGAGTGCATAAATATCATATCACACTCAATGCAGTGGTAGAATCTATATACCTAAATGGTCTTAATCACTAATCAGGTATAAAAAGGAATACATTTTGCTACTCTTGTTATTAAGTGTGAAAATGTTGTTCAGATATGAATAATTACATTTAATGAATTATATTTATCAAAGATACTAGACTCAGAGTGAAACATGATCAACTTGTAACTTCTCAATGTCAAATACATGTTAAACTTTGTATACAACTAACCTATCAACACTTATACCATAATACACAACGAATGAATAAAATACCTGTGTAAATCAAACTTTTATTAAATCTCCAAACCCAGCTTTTATTAAATCTCCAAACCCAGAAAGTTTTGATTGTACAATATACCATTTCAGATGCTGACAAGCTTGCAGTTGATGCAGATGACACAGACGATGAAGAATGTCCACAGATCAGTCTCCAAGAGATGCTTGATGATTTACATATTTCTACCGATGCTACCGGAGAAGATGGAGCAGACATGATGATGGACTGATATATTCATTTATATTTTTGTTGCAAACAATTATTCTTTCTAACATAATTAAAAAAAGTAATTTTTCTAGAGGTTAGTGATGTGTAAAATTGGCTGTTTGATTACCTCACAAACTGTATAAAATTTCTGAAGGACATATGCAAAGTTTGTGAGTCAGAGGCCCAGTTTACATATCAATACACTTCAGAAAAATTGTGTATTCTCAACCCAAACATTTGAAAGAAAAAAAATCAAATTCAATTTTTTTAGAAACCCAGGAATCTATATTGATGTGTATTGAGCTTGGATATATATATCAGTGAAATCAACATAGAGTTATAAGATATAGAAGTAGTTTGTTAACGAAGAAAAAAATCTTGACATAATATAGGTTGTACAAATTACCAGTTTTGTAAAGTTTATTCCAACATTCTAACAATGATACATTTCCTTTGCTATTTACTGATAGTTAAAGCTTATAACTATTATCTGATTAAAATGTTGACTTGTTTTTGACCCATAATCTTCGGTATCAACTTAATAAATGATTTAAGATTTGTATCTGTTTTTACTTCTAAATCACCTCTTAACATTACACATATGTTATTGCATATTGAAGAAGTGCTTTTGTTTTATGGATTTTAGTTTTTTGTTATGGAAAGTTTAGTATTTGAAACCTATGTGATTGATTGAAAGTGTGTTACACCATTTCAAAACTATTGGCTATATCGAGGCCGTAAGTTTTTATATTTTGAGGGATTTGGACTGAACCACTTATCTTCGAAAAAAACAAGTGTAAAACAACAAATCTTTCAACTTTCATGACTTAATTTCTTTCTTCTTGTAGATAAAGCAATTGAATATTTCAGATTCTAATGTTTTAATTGTTAGTTATTTTTAAATTATGATCATTTAGTGATACTGTGAATTCTTTATTATCATTCTATACTAATTTTGGTGGCCAACCATGAATTCAAATGTTCATTAAAATACAAATTTTCTAAAGGCTTGTGTTCAGAATTTGACAAAACTGCAAAATCAAATATCCTCTAGATTACAATTCTGTTTTGAATGCATAGTATTTTATAATCTGGCCCTCATTGTTTCCCAAAATGACTACAAGCTTGATAATATTATGTACAAACAAAAAATATGTAATAAACTTCTATACCTTATTTTCATTGTGTTATGTTGATATTTCTACATTAACCCTATTATTTTTTTTTATGTTTTGATAATGATTAATTTGATTGATTGGTGGATACTCAACACCCGGTTGTATAATCATTATTCATCTTAAATGTTGTGTAGCAATATACCATCCTGACTTGTTAAAGACATTAAATTGACATTTGTTCTTTAGTGTGCTATCCCACAAGGCCAAAGTCCACAGGAATACATGTTACTCTATTGATATGCAAGAAGGGTTATCATCTGTGTCCCATGAACACATTCCGAATTTATAAGTCCCTTACTGACAAAGCCGAAAGGGACTTCAGGTTTGCACTCTTTCCTTCTGTCTAGCAAATAAGTTTTCCAACTTTTTTTTTTGTGCTTGAAGATATTTGGTATATTGTTTACTAATGACAAGTTACAAATCAAGTTCAAATTTTGTTCCGGTTTGATAATTTTGTGCAGAGTTATGGTCCTTGGAATTAGAAAATTCACTCTTATAATAATCAGTTTTCTAAATTTTTTTGTCATGCTTGAATATATTGATTTAATAATTGATGAATTGTTTTATCATGACAAGTTACAAATCAAGTTTAAATTTTATTCCAGTCTGGTGATTTTGTGCAGAATTTTATCCCATTTTCATGGTCCACTGAACATAGAAAATGATAGTGTGGATGGGGCATCCATGTACTTGGGAGTCGGGACACATTCTTGTTTTCATTTTGTCATGTCAGACATTTTAAAGCTTTTTATGCAGTATGGATTTTTTTAAAGGCTCAGCTGTGACTTTTAGTTGTTTAAAACCTCTTCCTGTAGTCTCTGGTTGAGAGTCTTTTCATGGGCAATCATACCACATGTACAAATGTACTTTTACTTTTTATACAAAATTGAATATACAAAAATCTGTAAAATTTCAAGGTAAAACTTGAGGGAAATTATACAAGACTGAAAAAGTACGATAGAGAGCTAGACTTGAAATGCTTACACATAGAACAAAATGATAAAGATGAGCTAAGTCAGAGGTTCAAAAACATGTGTTACCAATGTTCTGTATGTATAAAAAAGAAGATGTGGTATGATTGCCAATGAGACAACTATCCACAAAAGACTAAAATGACACAGACATTAACAACTATAGGTCACCGTACGGCCTTCAACAATGAGCAAAGCCCATACCGCATAGTCAGCTATAATAGGCCCCGATAAGACAATGTAAAACAATTCAAACGAGAAAACTAATGGCCTTATTTATGTGCCTGTCACAAGTCTAGAGGTGTTAATTCAGTGGTTTTGGTTTTGTTTGTTGCTGTTTATTATATTTTGTTGTACATAAAACCCTTATAATTTATGAAGCTACATATATGGTTAATGCATAAAAATTTTACACTCCCATTCCAAATGTTATCTAGTTTGGGGCAGCCCACTGTTTATCAAAATCCTTGATCCACATCTGAGTATATTCAACCATTTTAACAGTCAAATGTATGGGTAAAATTTGTAGCCAAGAACTAATGTTGACCAAACTGATGCATCATGGGAGGCCAGTGTGTAATGTCATTTGAAGAAAGGTCACTGTGACTTTGACCCCTATTAAAGTAAAACATTGTCTGAATTGTGTAAGGTGCAAAACTTTTGTACCATAGCACTAAGACACTTTTGACAAAACTTTATATGCAGAAACATCATCAAATGTGTCAAGTACCAAAATCAAGTTTCGTAGGGAAGTCAAAATACACCAATTATTTTTTCTGTTTGCTTAATATGTTTTACAGTGCAAACATGTTTATCTGAAGCATTTTACAAAGATCTCCACAGGTAGCCTGTAATTCAGTGGTTGTCTTTTGTTTATGTGTTACATATTTGTTTTTCGTTCATTTTTTTAACATAAATTAGGCCTTTAGTTTTCTCCTTTGAATTGTTGTACATTGTCATTTGAGGGACTTTTATAGCTGACTATGCGGTATGGCCTTTGTTCATTGTTGAAGGCCGCAAGGTGACCTATAGTTGTTAATTTCTGTGTCATTTAGGTCTCATTGGCAATCAAAACACATCTTGTTTTATATTGAAAAGAAAATTGTAAAAATTGGGAAACATTAAAAAACAAAATCACTGTCTTTGTAAATGATTAAACCAACTTTTAACAAATGTTTAAAGACGGACATTCTCATTTCCATTCTCAATTTTAAACACAATATAAGAATATATAATTCAATAAAATCCAAGAAGAGAAGAAAATATAATTTCATAAATATAGACAAGGATTTTTATAGTAAAATCTTACTATACAAATCCTTGATATACATGTCATGATGATATAGATAAACAAAATCTTGATGACTAAGGGAGATAACTCTATCCCCAAAATTAGTTATCTGTACATTATACAAACAACATGAACAAGTCTACACATGGCAGATGGTAACAGACGTGATTAAATGGCAAAATTCTATTGAAGAAAGAAGTTCTTGTCAATGTGTTTAAAGCAAAACAGAAAAATCTACGAGAATATACAATTATCAATTGCAAACTTTCGAACAAAAACAATCATAAACAAAGAAATAGAGAAATACAACAGGTTGTGATAAAATCTATTTAATAGAAGATGGGTTGATAAAAATAATTCCCCGTAATTTGTATAATTGATTGGTGTTTACTGAAAGTCCACTGGCAAGTATTTTATATAACCATGCATGATAACAAGCCTATGTGACAAAACATACTTCAAAACTTCTTTAATACAGAAAAAGTTGATATTTTCCAAACTTTTTTTTTAATATCAGGGTGGAGTATACATATAAAACAAATAAATATAAAATCAGAAATATGCTTAAAGATTTTTGACGTATGTGCAATAATCACAAAATGAATATAGCTAAAACAAAACAAAAATGTTCTCACATTATTTAGTACCATTCATTGCGATGTTTTAGAGTTCATTTCTTATTTTTTTTATCAAACAATGATACTATTACTACAATACTCTAGAAATAAGCGGTTTTGGAGAAAAGTTCTAACAGGGATGGAAGGCGCTTTTCTGGACATTGGGATTAGGCCTTTTTTGAGGGACTTTGGAAATGGATCTTTTTTTGGCGGGAATTCAGGATGACAACTGTACCCCTTCTACTCTATAAATTATTATAACTTTTTTTTTTTACCAAACTATTATACAATTTGTATGAAATTCTAAAAATAAGTGTTATTAAATGTCAGTATCAATTGTCATCAGGTATTGAATCATCAGTTTCATCTACAACAACTAATTTTAATATTTTTGGCGTTGCAGTTTTACATCTATCAATTTGTCCATGATTCCTAACTTCCTTAGCTGTTCTAAACCCCTTCATGCACCCCCCACATCTAAACGGCCTTGACATTGGATGGACTCTTCCAACATGATAATCATAATCACTCTTGCGATTGAAAAGCCCATCACACAATTGGCAGCTGAATTTCTGTATTCGACTTGTATGTTTTTTCTGGTGATTTTTCAAGTCAGCTAATATATTGAAACGAATTTTACACACGGAACACTTATATCGTTTCTCATTCTGATGAACACGAATCATGTGAAGAACTTTGGAACTATTTTGTGAGAATCTTTGCCCACAAATATGACATGCATATTTCTTGACCCCATCAAATGGATGAACTGTTTCAATATGTCTTACTTTTCCACTTAGAGAACTAAATTCTTTATCACAAATGTGACAGAAATGTTTCTCTATTTCTTCGTCATCCTTTCGACATTTTGCTTCATGTTTATCAAGCATACGTTTCAAGTAAAACCCTTTATCACATTCTGAACAGAAATAGGACTTGGCTATGCCACCGTGTTTCCCCATTTTTGTTAAGTTAACTCTCATAACTTTTAAACCATTCTGTAGTAATTCTGATGTATTCCCCTGACTGGTACCTGTATTCTTGTTGTCTCTATTGGAACCCTCTATTTCATTTCCTTGTTGATCTGTAACAGATGAAAGCATGTACATGTTTTCTTGTTTCTCTTGTTCAGCTGTATTGTTATCCTCAATTGACACACAAACATGACAAGAATTTTCACCCATTGGAGAGTAAGCTAATAATCCTTCCATATTACTAAAATTCATGTCTGAATTATGTTCCACTGATTCAACATCTTTTGTAAAATTATCACTATGGGTGCCATCATTTGTCATCTCCAAGGACCTATCCACTTTTCTTGAACCAATATCTGAAACTTTCAACTTAGAAGAGTTATCTCCCATTATAAATGTTTCCACATTTTCAGACACATTTTCTTCATTTGTTTCAAAACAGTTTTTTGAAATGTTATTTGAGACCTCAAGAATAGGATTCACAGCTTTATCATCTTTTATTTGTAAAGTGGTTTCATTTATCTTTTTAATAAAATCATAAATCTCAAACTTTAGTGGATTATCTCCCTTACTTCTGTTTTCAATGCTGAGATTTTCAGACAAAGGACACTCATTTATGTTTACACTTGATGCTGTTTTATTTTTGTCAGCTTCCTGTTTAATATACATTGTCAAACTTTTCTCAGATAAGTCCTTTTTCATAACACAATCATTTTTTTCAATCAAACTATTTTCTGACATGTCTGAATTTTTGCTAGTTTTCTTTTCAAATTCGTTGATTGCACTGTTGTCATGACAACCTGAATGGTTACTACCCTCTGCGTGTTTTTCATCACTGACAACTTCTTCAGTTCTTTTGTGGTTTATTTTTATTTTCTTTGATGGTCTTTTCATAATTTGTTTTTCAATATAGACATCTTTTTGTATAATACCTATTTTCGGTATGTCCTTCAATTTAACTGGTGTATCAAACTTCCTTTTCTCAGCACCAAGAACTTCAACAATTTCTTTGAACATACTTTCTTGCCATTTATTCCACTGTTCTTTGAGTGTTAACTTACATGGGTTATTTTCAGATTTTGGGTGTTTAATCAGACCTCGGTTATTTTTTAATATAGAATGTAAGATCTGAATCTGGTCAGTGTCACTCTCAGTATTAGTTTTTTTCACTTCAGCTTTTTGAAATAAACGATGAAAATGAAGTTTATAATGCGTGATCTTTGCACTTCTGTCAACGGAAGGTTTACCACAAAATTCACAATTTGTTAACGGAGAATCCTGGACATGAATATTCATATGTCTAATCAACGCCCCCTTTACTTTAAAGCTTTTCTTACATATTTTACAGGCAAATGGACGATCATCAAAATGAACTCTAAAATGATTATTCAAACTAGCTGAAGAAGTATACATCTTTTTACAAATAGAGCACTGATAAGGTGATTCCCCTTTGTGTTGTATTCTAACGTGATTGTCTAGAGAAGGTTGATGATGGAATCTTTTACCGCAGACTTCACATAGAAACGCTCCTGTACAATTGTGAGTTATGAAGTGATGTTTTAAGTTCCCTTTACTTGTGAATTGTTTCCCACATATAGAACATAAAAATGGCTTCAACAAATTTTTGGATGTTTTTTCATTTTTATCTTGCGTCTTTGAGGAATCTTGTGTCTTCAGGGAATCTTGATTGTCTTGTAACTTTTCCTCATCATTTAAATCTTGATTCAAAGGTGGTTCTTGAATGTCTTCATTCTTATCTGTGTCAATTTTTCCAAACTCATTTTCAGTAACCACTTTAACTTTTTCAAGGTCATATTTCTCATCTTGATGATTGTCCTTGAGTTTACACACCTTTGAGTGTCGCTTAAAATAATATTTCTGGCGATATTCCCTCCAACAAAATTGACATTGATAGTCTCTTGTTGGATTATGGATTTTCTTGTGTCTAAGAAGTGTCTTCCGACTTTTGAACGTACTTAAACACTCGTCACATTTATAGTTACGTTCGTTGGTATGTTTGATCATGTGATTTGTCAGGGATCCTGATTGGTTGAAACTAGCACCACACTCTTTGCATTTATACGGCTTTTCACCAGTGTGTAGTCTCTGGTGATGGTTTCGAGAACTACACTGGGTAAATGCCATATCACAATAATTACATTTATATGGCCGTGAGTTTGTATGGATACGCATGTGTCTTGACAAATCACTCGCAAGTTTAAACTTTTTATCACATTCAACAACGGAACATTCATACGGTCTTTTATCTGAATGGTATTTTTTATGAGTAGTCAGTTGTTTCAAACGAGCATACTGTTTTCCACAGATGTCACATTTTAAATCGTCACCAGTTTTTCTTTTCCTTCCTCGTTTAGCAGGAATAATGGATGAAGCCACTTTTTTTTCTAAATTATGAGGTAAATCAAATATTTTTGTAGCGTACTGTATATCTCCTAAAGCTGTAATTTCTCCATGAACTGGATGTCCTAATTCTACTTGGTAAATGACCTGATCTGTTTCATTAAAGGTCAAGGACGTTGTAGGAATAGAAAATACTGTCATGTTGTTTTGGTCTGTGTGACATATCTGAGCTTGTGTCATTGTACCTCTAACCTGGAACTTTCTATACTAATGTTTACAAGTCCCTGCTCTAACCTGATAAATCTGAAATAATATAAAAATTGGTTATTATGAAATATAGTATTAATGTATGGACTTTTTCATATTGGCCCTGTAACATGCCCAAGGTGTTAATAATGGCCAAGGATGGTTGTAATGGCCCTGAGGCAACGCCGAGGGCCATTACAACTGTCCGAGGCCATTATTAATATCAAGGGCATGTTACAGGGCCAATATGAAAAAGTCCATATATTTATACTTTTATTAACCAACTATAAAGGCAACTTCATTCAAGAACAGTCTTCGAGTCTCGGATCCAAAATCATACAGCTATCCACAAACTACAACAGGACCAATACAGAAAAGCCCGTTTCATAAAATTTTTATTAAATGGTTTTATTCTTCGATTAAACAAAGAGTAAAAAACTTACCGTGAAGAAGATACAGGAATTTCATAGCTGAACTTCAACTTGTCTTTTCGCATTCAATTTCGCATGGAATTTTAGTCAACATTGTGACTGTCAGATGTAATTTCTGATTTCTCATCCAAGTACTTAATTTTATGCTATTAAAATTCATTTCATCTAGCAAATAAAAAGTAGCTGGGAAGAATTAATCAGACAGTAAAGTCTGCATTCTGAGGATTGAACAACGGAAATGAAACAGTGATAATAATCGAAAATCGTTCACGAAAAAGGCTGTGAAATATTTCCGTTTCAAGTCGTTACAAAACAATGTTAATGAACATCATTTATTAAACTTATTTTTATGATATTAAGTTTAAAAAAGAATTAAAAAATGTCACACTTATTTACAGAAATAAACGACATTTTGTTTTAATCGATGTCCCGTTTCAACTGTTCATAATGCATGACTGTGATTTCGTAATGCACGGGTGTGGTTTCGTAATGCATGACTGAGATTTCGTAATGCATGACTGAGATCTCGTAATGACTGGCTGTAGCAATTTCTCCGTTCATAATGACCAGATGTCGAAATTTTCCTTTTATAAAGCATGGGCATTTCTATACATATTGTAGTAAGTTGGTTAATAATTAAAATTAACAAGCAAAACTGGGATCTACTACTCACTGCTGATATCCCAGCTCAAATATAGATAATTTTAATAGTGTAAAAATATGTAAAACTTTGGTAAACAGGAAGTTGTTGAGTGATGAATCTGAAAACACAATACAGGACATTGCTTACTAATATATATAAACACTAAAACCAAATCTCAGAAATCCTTATGATTTAATTCCTTAAATTAAATAATAAATGTGATGAAATATATTCATGGAACTGCATGGACAGAGGTTAAAACAGTATACCCAACTTTTTAAAGCAGGTGTATAATTAGGAAAACAAAGGTACAATTGAACACAGACATTGTCATGCTAAGCATTTGATTGTCTTTCCATCATAATGAAAGATCAAAGTGTTCTCCTCCCTATACGTAGTTATATATTTATATACTGTAAAATCATAAATTTTATAATTGCGAAAAATGCGACAGAGTTGTAAACACAGTACAATAATTTAAACTCGCATTTTGAAATATTTTACATGAACTAACCAGGATTTTTCTCAAAATCGTAAAACTTTAAATCGCAATTATGTTTAAAATGACAAAATCGCAATAATAAATGCACACAATAATTTCTGAATTTACAGTATAGAAACATTACTTTGTTATTGGAATAAATGGACAAGGTGAATGCAATATTAGTGCATGTGGTGTGTCCAGAAATTTTCATAATAGGGGCCCAATAACTGCCCTGTTTCAGTTGCAGACTATACAAAATCAGACAATTTTGCACAACCTGTGACCCATACTTTTTATTATATTCTTGCAAAAAGCATACTAAAAATTTCATTTTGACAAATCATTAAAAAATTCTATGGATTATGATTAAGATCTCCCTTCCCCTCTCTCCCAGCCACTTTAAGCAGTTTTTTGTCATGACCCTAAATATTTTCATAATTTTTTCAAAATAAACCCTTTATCTGAATACTCATCTCAAATGTAATAAAATTATGTCACTTCATAAAATTTACTATAGTCCATGCTTTTATCATGTTTATTGAAACTAAATAAAACAGCTCTATATATAAATGAGTAATTTTTCAGAAAAATAATACATTGTATATAAAATTGAGAATGGAAATGTAGAATAAGTCAAAGGGATTAAACAACCCAACCAAAGAGCAGATAACAGCTGAAGACCACCAATCGGTCTCCAATGCAGCGAGAAAATGTGGCTCCCAGGGATGGTTCTCAGCTGGCCCCTAAATAAAATTGTGTACTAGTTCTGACAGGGGCGTAACAGGGGCGTAGCAGCCGGTACGGCAGGTACGGCACTCGCCGTACCAATAATGTCCGTTGGTACGGCATGCCGTACCTAAAATTTATAAATAAAATATTAAAACCAGATGCTCCGCAGGGCGTAGCTTTATACGACCGCAGAGGTTGAACCCTGAACGGTTGGGGCAAGTATGGACACAACATTCAAGCTGGATTCAGCTCTAAATTTGGATTGTGATTAAATAGTTGACACAGCATAGGTTTCTGACACAGAATGAATGTGTTCTAATGAACTTAAAATTTTTGTTTTCTCTTAGAGCAATTCACTATGTTGTTGAATATTAATCCTCTCAAAAAAATGTTTGAAGAAATTTTCTTTTTTATTTATGAAATTTCAAATGAGAAAAATTTAACCCAATTTTTTTAATCACATCCCCCTTTCCCTTATTCCAAAACTAATCTCAATTAAAATTTCTAATGGAGTTTGCAACAATAACTACTCATTTAAATACATCATAAAATATTAAGATGTAAAAAAACTGCTTGTTATCACTGAATGGTAAAGATTATTTTAATTTATCAGTTGGTAGTAAAAAGTGAATATACATTGTATATTGTATATAACATAGATTTAAGTTGATTCTGGACAAAGAAAGATAACTCCAATTAAAAAAAAATCTTGCTATTGCACAATATTTTGCAATTAGATATTTCTTGCTTACTATTCTGGACAAAGAAAGATAACTCTAATTAAAAAAAAATTTGCTATTTCACATTATCATATACTTAGACTAAATAACATATAAATTTTACCCTATGATAATAGCCTTAAATTGACGTAAATTCCATATTTTTCGAATTGGTGCTTAGCGGGCTGATATGAAAAGTTTATCACATGCTTTGATTGTTATCAAATGCCTTTCCGTAACGTTATCACATGGCATTCCGGTAATACTCGGCCAATTCCGGAAAATACACCTCAATGCTACGTTTTCAGTGAAAAACATTAGAAAGTAGTGTACAAAACAATTACTTGAATACTGGAAAGTATATAGATTAAAATAATAAAATAATAATAATAATAAAAAACAAGAGTGCACACGCTGAAATGTCTCGCCTTCTATACTAATCATTGATATTATGTTGATAGTCCTAAGTATAAAGCTTAGTTTTATTACAACTGTCTCATAAACTTAACATTAACCAAGATAACTAAACAAAGACCAATGAACCTTGAAAATGAGGTCAAGGTCAGATGAACCATGCCAGGCAGACATGTACAGCTAACAATGCTTCTATACAACATATATAGTTGACCCATTACTTATAGTTTAAGAAAAATAGACCAAACACAAAAACTTAACACTGTGCAATGAACCGTGAAAATGAGGTCACCGTCAAATAAAACCAGCGCGACTGACATAAAGATCATAAAATATTTCCATACACCAAATATAGTTGACCTATGGCATACAGTATTAGATAAAAAGACCAAAACTCAAAAACTTAACTTTGACCACTGAACCATGAAAATGAGGTCAAGGTCACATGACATCTGCCCGCTAGACATGTACACCTTACCATCATTCCATACAACAAATATAGTAGACCTATTGCATATAGTATGAGAAAACAGACAAAAACACAAAAATTTAACTATAACCACTGAACCATGAAAATGAGGTCAAGGTCAGATGACACCTGCCAGTTGGACATGTACACCTTACAGTCCTTCCATACACCGAATATACTAGCCCTATTGCTTATAGTATCTGAGATATGGACTTGACCACCAAAACTTAACCTTGATCACTGATCCATGAAATGAGGTCGAGGTCAAGTGAAAACTGTCTGACAGACATGAGGACCTTGCAAGGTACGCACATACCAAATATAGTTATCCTATTACTTATAATAAGAGAGAATTCAACATTACAAAAAATTTGAACTTTTTTTTCAAGTGGTCACTGAACCATGAAAATGAGGTCAAGGACATTGGACATGTGACTGACGGAAACTTCGTAACATGAAGCATCTATATACAAAGTATGAAGCATCCAGGTCTTCCACCTTCTGAAATATAAAGCTTTTAAGAAGTGAGCTAACACCGCCGCCGCCGTAGCCGCCGGATCACTATCCCTATGTCGAGCTTTCTGCAACAAAAGTTGCAGGCTCGACAAAAAACCAAACAAACAAACTATTTAAAAAATACATTTTTTAAGTTTTTCTGAAACATTATTTAGAAAGTTTCTTTTTTTCTCTCTCTGTTGAGGCATATGATAAAAAGGTATCAATTTTTGGGTCCGACGGCCGTGAACTTTTTTACTCTTTAAACTTCGGGAACCACGTAAAAGGATCAATAAATGAATCTGTTATTTTTCTCTACTGTTGAAGCATATGATAAAAAGATCATAACATGTCATTTTTCATATCGCATGTATTATCAGCCCTCGGTCAATATCAGCCCTCGAGCCATGCGGCTCTTGGGCTGATATTGAACCTAGGGCTGATAATACATGCGATATGAAAAATGCCATGTAATAATCTGATAATATTGTGCAATTAGATATTTCTTGCCATTGCGCAATACTGTGCAATTGAAAAGACTTGCTATTGCACAATACTTAATATAATAATTTTAGATCCTGATTTGGACCAACTTGAAAACTGGGCCCATAATAAAAAAAATCTAAGTACATTTTTGGATTCAGCATATCAAAGAACCCCAAGATTTCAATTTTTGTTAAAATCAGACTAAGTTTAATTTTGGACCCTTTGGACGTTAGTGTAGACCAATTTGAAAACAGGACCAAAAATGAAAAATCTACATACACAGTTAGATTTGGTATATCAAAGAACCCCATTTATTCAATTTTTAATGAAATCAAACAAAGTTTAATTTTGGACCCCGATTTGGACCAACTTGAAAACTGGGCCAATAATCAAGAATCTAAGTACATTTTTAGATTCAGCATATCAAAGAACCTAACTGATTCATTTTTTGTCAAAATCAAACTAAGTTTAATTTTGGACCCTTTGGACCTTAATGTAGACCAATTTGAAAACGGGACCAAAAGTTAAGAATCTACATACACAGTCATGACAGTTAGATTCGGCATATCAAAGAACCCCAATTATTCAATTTTGATGAAATCAAACAAAGTTTAATTTTGGACCCTTTGGGCCCCTTATTCTGTTGGGACCAAAACTCCCAAAATCAATACCAACCTTCCTTTTATGGTCATAAACCTTGTGTTTAAATTTCATAGATTTCTATTTACTTATACTAACGTTATGGTTGGTAAACCAAGAAAAATGCTTATTTGGGTCCCTTTTTGGCCCCTAATTCCTAAACTGTTGGGACCTAAACTCCCAAAATCAATACCAACCTTCCTTTTGTAGTCATTAACATTGTGTCTAAATTTCATTCGTTTCTATTTACTTAAACTAAAGTTATTGTGCGAAAACCAAGAATAATGCTTATTTGGGCCCTTTTTTGGCTTCTAATTCCTAAACTGTTGAAACCAAAACTCCCAAAATCAATCCCAACCGTTCTTTTGTGGTCATAAACCTTGTGTCAAAATTTCATAGATTTCTATTAACTTAAACTAAAGTTATAGTGTGAAAACCAAGAAAATGCTTATTTGGGCCCTTTTTGGCCCCTAATTCCTAAAATGTTGGGACCAAAACTCCCAAAATCAATACCAACCTTCCTTTTGTGGTCATAAACCTTTTGTTAAAATTTCATAGATTTCCATTCACTTTTACTAAAGTTAGAGTGCGAAAACTAAAAGTATTCGGACGACGGACGACGACGACGACGCAGACGCCAACGTGATAGCAATATACGACGAAAAATTTTTCAAATTTTGCGGTCGTATAAAAAAACCAAGGGTTTTCAACGGGAATAAAGAAAAAAAAAATATTACAAAAAAAAAAATAATGATAGAAAAGTCCATGTAGAAGTCATACCAACATACGGTATACATTCATAAGCAAATTTCGAAAACTCGTATAAGTAGTATATACATGTACGATAACGAGTAATTTCCTGTATTAATCAAAGTACAGAATTGTTTACTTACAGTTACAAAAGATTTTAATTGATCATGCATATGGTCATGAACAGTCATAGTACTATCAAACACAAATGGCATGGAAGAATCAAAGTTAGAACTCTCAAATGGAGAAACAAACGTTGTGCAGCAAGCATGGAATTTTGAGCGACTGGCATACAAGATTAAAGTATAGCAAGCTATAAAACCAGTTTTAGTCCAGAATTTTCTCCTTTAGAAAATACCTGTACCAAGTCAGGAATATGAAAGTTGTTATTCATTCGTTTGATGTGTTTTAGCTCTTGACTTCACCATTTGATAACGGTATTTTCGTTTTGAATGTTCCTGGGCGGGGTTCAGTATTTTTGCTATTTTATTTTTTGCAATAAAAATATTGTCAGTTACTCTGTATGCATGCACCATAAAGTTTAAGTAATAATGACTAAAATATAAACGAGTTGTCCCAATTTTATTGCGTGCCGATCTATCCGCTACAGAGACAAATAAACGATCTGCACATTTTTAAAATGCACATTCTGCACCAAGACGATCGGAATATAATCCAACTTCAACAACATCATACAGTAACACACTTTTACTGTTTTATTAATAGTCATGTGTTGGTAATATCTATTTGGCGTGGCTCGGTACTTATACATCCCGCCACCGTGGATATAAATCTAGCAGTCACATAGAAGACGTGCCAACCTTTGCATGATCCTAAGAAATAAAGTACATAATGATAGACCAGTCCTAGTCACAGTGATTTTTTTTTATTTTAGTCACTGAAGCCCTAAGTCTGATCTTCGACGGTTTTCAAATACGTTTAATGGGTGTCTTCCTTGAATGCCAACATTTTATATGTTACCTATTCCTTGAATGCCAACAAAAATATTTCAATAGATGTTTATGTAAGAACAATAGGTGTTTTTATAACCATTTAAATGATTTTATACTTATTCAAATGTTAAAAATAATAAGTGAACTTGATAAAATTGCAAAATCTTATCACTTTTTGGTAAGAAAAAAATAGTCGATTTGGAGGTTAATATTATTATGAATTTTAAAGAAATAAGTTAAAAATCAAAACATTTTTAGTACTTTATATTAAATATAAATGTTTTGGAAATGCTGAAATTTACCTATCTGTTTAATTAGTATGATTGCTTTGATAAGCATGCACTTTTGTTTTGATAACTTCTAGCACCTATTCCTTGAACGCAAACATAATTTTACAGGTAAATTGTCGGTAGATCAAAGGATGTTGGCATTCAAGGAATAAACCGTTTAATGCTATTAGAAAATGCTATTCCATTATATTCCCTGAACTCTCAGCATCTAACTGTTATGTATTTTTTTTCCACGGTTACCAACCTTTCCCCCTGAAATACCTGGGTTTTTTTTTCTTTAAAAAAATACCTTCACTCAAAACATATTATATAAAAAAAAACATGTACATATATATAATTATGTCATATGCATATAATTACAGAAATACATTATACTAAGGGATTCGAAATCAGTAATTCTTTTCCCGGTTACCAATCTTTCCCCCAGAAATACCTGGTTTTTTTTTCTTTAAAATAATACCTTTACTCAAAACATATTATATAAAAAAAAACATGTACATATATACATGTCATATGCATATAATTACAGAAATACATTAATACTAAGGGATTCGAATCAGTATTTCCCTTAATATATTAATCGGTCTCCCTGTAGAAAAAAAGGCAAATAACTGCATATATTTTTTTCTTCTTCTGATCTTTCCTGTATGATATGTACCGGGGTGGTGTGTGTCCAGGACTTTGTCAAGACTGTCTCACCCAATTACGATTCTAACCATGAAAATTTATACTATATATTCCAAATGGCTTTGAATCTACTAAAAATTGTTGAACTTGTTTAAACACAAGTAGATTTTCCTCTCATTAAAATTGAGAATGGAAATTGGGAATGTGTCAAAGAGACAACAACCCAAACATAGAAAAAAGCAACAGCAGAAGGTCACCAATAGGTCTTCAATGTAGCGAGAAATTCCTGTACCCGGAGTCGTCCTTCAGCTGGCCCCTAAACAAATATATACTAGTTCAGTGATAATGAACGCCATACTAATTTCCAAATTGTACACAAGAAACTAAAATTAAAATAATACAAGACTAACAAAGGCCAGAGGCTCCTGACTTGGGACAGGCGCAAAAATGCTGCGGGGTTAAACATGTTTCTGAGATATCAACCCTCCCCCTATACCTCTAGCCAATGTAGAAAAGTAAACGCATAACAATATGCACATTAAAATTCAGTTCAAGAGAAGTCAGAGTCTGAAGTGTAAACTTAGATGGACCAAATCTGATATCGTCCGGAAAAGCATTTCAGGATCGAATGACTGACATAAGAAAAGATTTCTGATACAATGCTGTTCTACACTTTATATGTTGTGTGTCATTCGTTCGTCTTGTGTCATAGTTATGAATATTACACAGTTGTTAAGGGATAATATCGCTTAAATATTGTGAAACATTTCATGTTTTTTACGTCTTTCTGATAGTAACTCCCACCCTGTTTCGTTGTATAATTTGTTTATGGACGATAACTTAGTACCGCCAGTAACTATCAATGCCGCTTCAAATTGCATATTTTCTAGTTTCACAATGAAAATAGATTTTTTCGCAGTGTTATAGATTCGTCGTTTGTCTTACCCTTACTTGATATTATATGAGAAATTCTGAAGTTTAACCATCATGTTTATTTATTGGTCTTTGTAAACCGGGAATTTTGAAAATCTGTTCATCGGTCCGACCATAGTTCCCTTTACTTTCTGAATACGTTTAGCGAAGATTTGATATATAAAATTAGTTTAATAATTTCCTAAAACCGGTATGCATATACGGAATGGTGCTCATTTTTTTTTCTGTCAAAAAATTTCTCATCGGTCTGACCATAGTTCCCTTTACTTCCTGAATACGTTTAGCGAAGATTTGATATAAAAAATTAGTTTAATAATTTCCTAAAACCGGTATGCATATACGGAATGGTGCTCATTTTTTTTTCTGTCAAAAAATTTCAAGTATTGAAGGAGCATGACAAGGACTGGCAAGGTGTCCAACACAAAGTTAAAGTGCCTGTATTTTTTTTAGTTAAGATGTTCAACGGCCTTCAACTTTTTTGATAAAGTTTAATTGCTGCCTTTTCGACACGATTCATGTTTCAAATTTTGTTTTCTATAGTTTGAAATTGAATTAAACACAAAAGAGTAAAATAATTGCCCATAAAACTAGTTTTTTAGGAACAAAATTTAAGTGTCAGGAGATTGTCAGAATGCAGGATTCAAGTTTCACTTTTTATCATAAATTTTTATGATTTTCATTTAAAAAAAAAAAGAGTCATATTTTACTGAAATTGTTACCCATAAAACTAGGGTTTTAGAGAATCAAATTTAAGTGTCTGGAGGTCGTCAGAATGCAGGATTTTGCACTATTTATTAAAATTTTCTCGGGGGCCGCTCAAGGCCCCCGAACCCCTTGCCGCATAACCGCCTCTACGAGGCGGGATGCGTCGCTTCGCGACCCATCATGATTTTCTGCCGTACCAATATAAATTAGGATGCTACGCCTCTGCGCTAAATGGATGTCACACTAAACTAATGCAAAACATATAAAATGAACTCTATTGCAAAACATATAAAATGAACTCTATTGTAAAACATATAAAATGAACATTATTGCAAAACATACAAGACTAACAAAGACAGGGGCTCCTGACTTGGGACAGGCTAAAAAGGGCCAGGTTAAACATGTTTTGTGAGATCTCAACCCTTCTCCTATACCTCCAGTCAATGTATAATAAAGAAACACATAGCAATATGCACAGAAAAAGTTTTAAAGAAGTCAGAGTCCAACGTCATCATAGGATAAACACATGTAGATAGCTGATTGGCAAGCCTTTAAGGGTATGTTTCATTTAATAGCCATCTGTAAAACACTAATATAGACAACTTTCAAGTTCTTTGCATTTCCATAAAAAAAAAAACAGTTTTAGTGAACTTCATTTGTGCGTTAAGGGGCATTGCCACTTCTTTCCCACGTTGAGCGAGAGGGGGGAAAAATAGTATCATATGCTGCATTTCACAAATTATTCAGCAAATTAAATTCTTTAAAGATAATCAGCCTTGCCTGTCATTAAGGACTTTTGAATACTCGGGTAGGTTATGTTTTCTTGTTTGAATTGTTTTATATTGACAATCATACCATATCTTCTGTTTTTTATACCTACAGAAACCACATAATTTCAATGACGATCATGAAAAATGCTCTATGAACTTTGATAGTGATGGACTACAAGTGCTCACCTCTATCTGGTAAATGCACACATAATTGACAAACTTTTCTAGTGAGGGATCATAAGTCAAAAGTGGTCAATTGATGGATAGTTAAATAAAACTGTGGGGTCAAGTTGCTTCATATGTCAATAAAATGAGTTGTTACAACTATTGTGGATTATCATTATATTATTTGTTGGATACCTTTTTTTTTATGAATTTTGTTGGTACAAGTGGACCACAAATTAAATGTTCAATAAATTTCATCAGTATAAGCTTTGCTCATTGATGAAAGCTGTACGGTTACCTATAGTTGTTAATGTCTGTGCCATTTTGGTCTCTTGTGAAGAGTTGTCTCATTGGCAATCATACCACATCTTCTTTTTTTATATTTTATATAGACTTGTACACAGAATTTGGCAAAACCAGGTAAATTAGGCCACAATTAAAAATATTTTGGTTTGCCCAAACCCTACTCAAAGGTTGAGACAGTGGATAGGTAGGTAGGTATTTTCTTTCTTTTTTAAAAAAAAAAGAAAATGAAGTATCGGGTGTTTATTAGTCTTCATGCCTATCTGATTAAAAAAAAAACTTCTTCAAATCTGGACAATAAAAGAATTAGAGTAGGCAGCTTTTTTATGGGTAGGTAGGGTTTGGGCAAACAAACCTATTCTTTTTTATGGCCTTAAATATCCAAAAACATGCAAGTTTTCCTTTGGCTTAATCCATGAAAATAAATGAATCCACAGTATATACTGGTTATGAAAATATGACTGAAGTTAGTTCTTCACCAGCCCCAAAAATATGGTGTCTTTAATTTTACCATCTTTTTATACTTACAAAATTAGGAGTCCATTAACACTGTTAATTTAGATATAATCTAGATAAGATGTATTCTATAAATTAATTGAAGATGTCCAAACTTGCTGATGTCTTGGTTGTAAATATAAATTTTGGTACTCTGAAAAGAAAAGAAAAGTGGGCATTTAGAAAGTTTTTTTTTAACTTCAGTTGCCAGGATTAATATCATGTTAATTGTCTTTTATTTGTTAAATGTAATTTTTCAGTATTATTTAAAACTTTAAACATATTGCTGTAAACATATTGCTGTGAACAATATATCTAACTGGAAATGAATCTTATAGGCTTTTTAGAAAAAAGTTGAGAAAATCTATGACTTTATGAGACTTCATGAGATTTATGGACTTTGGTATTGCATGTAGTGTCTGACTGAAAACTTATCAGAAGTTCAACTGCTCCATAAATTAACCACATAATTGTAATTGTAAATAAATACAGGTTTTAGGAGCCTGTAATTCAGTGGTTGTTGTTTGTTTATGTGTTACATACATGTATATACTTGTTTTTCATTCATTTTTTTATAAATAAGGCCATTAGTTTTTTTGCTTGAACTGTTTTACAGAGTCATTTCGGGGTCTCTTATAGCTGACTATGCGGTATGGGCTTTGCTCATTGTTGAACGCCAAACAGTTACCTATAATTGTTAATTTCTGTGTCATTTTGGTCGTTTGTGGAGAGTTGTCTCATTTGCAATTATACCACATCTTCTTTTTTATATTTATCATAATTAAAGTAAATATATTTTGTCATATAAAATGACCAAAATAAGTGTGATTTATATAATTTAAAGTGTTTTATAATGGTTTAGGAATTTGGGAATGCAATCAAATAAACTCATCATAGATACCTGGATTGAAATTTTATATTTACGCCAGACGCGCGTTTGTCTACTAGAGACTCATCAGTGACGCTCGAATCAAAAAATGTTTTAAAGGCTAAATAAAGTATGAAGTTGAAGAACATTAAGGACCAAAAACTCCTAAAAGTTTTGCCAAATACAGCTAAGGTAATCTACTCCTGAGGTAGAAAAGCCTTATAAGTTTTTCAAAAATTCAAAGTTTTGTTAACAGTTAATTTATAATTTATATGAACATATCTATGATAACTCAAGTCAATACAGAAGTGCTGACTACTGCCAGTACTGGGCTGGTGATACCCTCGGGGAATCTCCACCAGCAGTGGCATTGACCCATTTCATTACCCTGTTTGGGTATCAGGTCTGTTTGCATCCAACACACTTTCGCGCCCTACAGGTTTGCATCTTGCATATTCACCCCCTAGGTCCGTTTGCACCTTTTACATGTACATGTTTTACACATCATGTCCAATTTATTATTCCAATTCCATCAAAATTATTAAATAAAAAAATATATGCATTTTTAAAAATTATCTAAATTATTTACTAGTATAATTTGAATGTGGTGACCCTGCAAATTATGGTTGACTTCCAAAGAAGAAGAAGATGTATTAGGTATAGTGTAAATATATATTTTCCAACATATTGGCACTCATACCACATCTTATTTATATTATCCACAGGTGTAGGATAATTTTGGTAAAGTGTTGAAAAAACAAAACTTTAACAGCACAGTACCAAACAGTTAGGGTTCAACAGATACTGCTATTTCAACAGGATGATATTAAAGTGTTTCAGGAAAAGATCTTTACCTGGCAACAGCCTCGGCTTTTAAATTTTTTTTCTTATATAATTTTGCTTCTGAAATTTCTAATCTAGTGGGGAAATTGTCACAGCTTGATTAGACTTCTTAAAATGGCCGTTAATTAATACTAGTATCCACATGTCGATTTATGACAACTTATCAGTGGGTGTGTAAATATTGACAACTGTGTGTAATGGGGCAAAAGCTTTTATGTAAAATGCATAAATTTACATGTTGATTAGAATAGTACAAATTTGTATTGGTTTATAATTCAATACCGATAAAGATCGATTAACAGATGAAACTTCTGATCTGTGTATTTGAAGAATATTTACTAAGGTACAAATATATGTTAATGTCGATAATGTTGGTATACATCTATTTTTTGGTATCTCTGTATTACAAAATACAGTACTCACAATAACATTTCCTGTAAATGTACCTTTTTTTCAACACTGTCTTTTTGAGAATTTATTCAGCAACAAATTCAACAATTTATTTTTTGATAACTAACAAGATATATGGTTTTTTTTTAAACGGAATGGATGCCATATTTCATTCCTCTCTTATTTTCAAGGGAAATCAATAATTAGTCCCTGAATGCTTTTCCTCGGTCCAGGAAAAATGAATTGACATTAATACTAATAAATAATCCTAATAAATAAAATGCTATTTGATTTTCGTTAAAATTTACTTTTTAACAGAATCTAGGACTTATACATTTCTCTAAAAGCCCATTAGCATGCAGTTATATTTGTTTTTATTTTTCTTGTTTCAATAACCATGTACATGTATGAGGCTTTGCAAAAGGTCATCATTTATAAGGATATGAAGGTGTTTTACAGATATTAGAATTTTGTGCAAAAAAGTTAGTCTTGAAGTGAGGCGAACAAAATATAGATAAAAAATATAGAGGTGTTGAAATATAAAGAAACTATTGATTGATTGTAACTAAATGCATGGTTGTTAAACATCCAGTGGCAAATATTTGATGCATGTTTAGGTCGAATATAATTAGATCAAATGGCAGGAAAATAAAGAATAAAGTGAAAAAATAAAAAAAATAAAACATATATAGAAATAAAGAAATGATGATCTGAAACCCCTGCCCCCCCCCCCAAAAAAAAAAAACAAGAGTGCACATGCTGAAATGTCTCGCCTTCTTTACTAATTATTGATATTATGTTGATAGTCCTAAGTATAAAGCTATATTAAAAACTGTCACATTAACTTAACATTAACCAAGATAACTAAACAAAGACCAATGAACCATGAAAATGAGGTCAAGGTCAGATGAACCATGCTAGGCAGACATGTACAGCTAACAATCATTTATAGTACAAAAATAATAGACCAAAACACAGACTGAACTCTAAGCAATGAACTGTGAAAATGAGGTCAAGGTCAAATCAAACCTGTGCGACTGACATATAGATCATAAAAAATTTCCATACACCAAATATAATTGACCTATGGCTTATAGTATTAGATAAAAAGACCAAAACTCAAAAACTTAACTTTGACCATTCAACCACGAAAATGAAGTCAAGGTCAGATGACATCTGCCCGCTAGACATGCACACCTTACAATCATTCCATACAACAAATATAGTAGATCTATTGCATAAAGCATGAGAAAAACAGACCAAAACACAAAAACTTAACTATAACCACAGAACCATAAAAATGAGGTCAAGGTCAGATGACACTTGCCAGTTGGACATGTACAACTTACAGTTCTTCCATACACCGAATATACTAGCCCTATTGCTTATAGTATCTGAGATATATATATGGACTTGACCACCAAAACTTAACCTTGTTCACTGATCCATGAAATGAGGTCGAGGTCAAGTGAAAACTGTCTGACGGGCATGAGGATCTTGCAAGGTATGCACGTACCATATATAATTATCCGATTACTTATAATAAGAGAGAATTCAACATAACAAATAATCTGAACTTTTTTTTCAAGTGGTCACTGAACCATGAAAATGAGGTCAAGGACATTTGACATGTGACTGACGGAAACTTTGTAACATGGACATTTATATACAAAGTATGAAGCATCCAGGTCTTCCACCCTGTAAAATATAAAGCTTTTAAAAAGTTAGCTAACGCCGCCGCTGCCATAGCCGACGCCGGATCACTATCCCTATGTCGAGCTTTCTGCAACAAAAGTTGCAGGCTCGACAAAAAAAAAACAACTAACAAACAAAAAAACAACAAACAAACAAAACACTGCTTACGGTTTTCACTGCTTAACATCCAGTGGCAAATATTTCATGCATATTCAGGACGAGAACAAGTTCACAATAAATACAATAGGTAGGTTGATACAAATTTGAAAAGCATGTCCTATCGAATGATTTTAGGTATCTAGTTTTTTGTCAAGGCTTTCTACGATTTTTAACAATTTCCGATTAATTTGCGATTTTTTCGTATGTAAAAAAACGGTGTCATATGTTTTCGTATGAATTAAAAATTGGATCAGTTCACGGATAGGATAGGACTATATACACGATATAATCTGGAAATTAGAATTTACTAAAGTCGTGGTTCTGGTGATCGTTTGAATCATAATAAAGGTTATTCAATACTAGAAATAAATAGTAAATAGATTTAGGTTGGTGTTTCAAGTGCTGAAATTGTTACATTTTTATTTATTTCCGATTGACACTTAGTTTCTACAAACATGACAAAGGACATTATTTTTTTAAAAACAAAATGCAGTTTTTAAAATTTAGGCATGGGGTTAGGGTTGAAATGTAAAAAAAAATTAGACTGTTTTCATCTTTGTGTATCAAGGATGTATAAAAAAAATAATTGTCAATAAATATTGAATAAATGGATTTTGAACAGCCATTTTATATAAGAACCATGATAATTTAACGCGCTCATTTGTAATAAAAATGACCAAAAAAACACTTGACAGTCACATATGTCTTGAAGATCCGATGTCGGGCAGGCAGACTATATAGCTATACTTCATGTAACCCCTAAGAATATTGCTCAACAACTATTCTTATAGTGAGGCATATTTTTTGCATTAAATAAAAATGACTAATCTGGTCAGTTTTTATTAAATTTGTTCTAGCGTCTTTTAAAACGACTTTGAATATGTTTTAAAGATGTCAAGTTATAGTGTTGTTGTTGTTCTCAATATATAGGTACCTAAAAACCCGTCACAATATAAGCGTGTGCAATCGAAACCGATGGATGATACGAAAATATATGACATACGAAAACATATGACATGACGATACGTTTTACGTGGCAACAGCCTCTGCCCTTTATCTGGAGGAGGGTGACTGTATGATTTTACGTTTTACGTGACAACAGCCTCTGCCCTTTATCTGCAGGAGGGTGACTGTATGATTTTACGTTTTACGTGACAACAGCCTCTGTCCTTTATCTACAGGAGGGTACATTTTTGTAACTGTATGATTACGTGACAACAGCCTCTGCCCTTTTGTCCGCCGGAAAGATAGTATGATTTTACGTATCTATCGCTTTGGTACTTTTCAAGTGATATTAAAGACGACATATACCTTATATTGACTTAATAGAAATACAAAATAATCGATTCATCTTTCAACAAACCTTGATGGTGGATGTAACAGGTTATTTGGTCTTGTTTGTGGTTTCACCGCACGAAAAAGCACTGTAAACCAACATCGGGCATAATTGATCCGGTTTTATCACAATTTTGTAGAGTTAATATTTTTTAATAAGAAATTGCTTCACGCCACGCTTAGGCATAACAAGCTATATTGTGGAAAGAAAAAAATTGGCGATATTATGGCCCCACCAAAAAAAGAAATAATCTTGAAAAAAATTAGCTGAATTTTATTTTTCGTCAACAAAAACCGAAAAATTATATTCTATAAACACTTGAATTAAAAAAAAAAAGAACTTTATTTAGATATGCATGTTCAAATAAGGCCGTTAGTTTTCTCGTTTGAATTGTTAAATGTGTACTATTTTAGTGAAAATGGACGTCATACTAATTAAACCCTAATTAAATGAACTAAAATTTTAAAATATACAAGAGAAACAAAGGCCATAGGCTAGCTCTTGACTTGGGACAGGCGTAAAATGTGAGGGGTTAAACATGTTTTGTGATCGAGACCTCAATCCTCCCCTAATTCTAGCCAATGCAGTAAAAAACAAACAACTAATCTTTGAAAAGTTGCGTAAGTTCATTAGAATAATTGATACTAAAATGGATTCTCTCTGATAAAATGTGAACAATAATTAAATTAAATAAATCTCTATTTGCTGTTACTACACCATGTGTCTTATAATATTATTATGTTTGTCTTTGTGTTTCTGTATACCAATATTGTATCAACATATATTTTTTTCAGAATAACATATATATGTATAGGTCATTTTCAAAAAATGTCGAATTTTGAAATTGAAAAATTTATTAAAAGTTATTTTTTCAAACAACCCTCTACACAAGCAAACCAAAACAAACAGTACTTTAAGAACAACATATTTAAAGATGCAATCTTAATGATGTCAAACAAGAATATCTTGAAACATTTTTTGATCGGTGGTACAATATTTTGGCTATCCTGTTACCATTTTCAAAAGAAATTTTGGGTTATTAAGAAAAGGTTTAGATAAAATGTTAAGCTTGTTTTACGTAGCCAATTAGATGGTTTTCAAGAGAATAAACTTCTATATATATTCATTCTGTAAAATAATAGATTATTTGCCAATTTTCCAGGTTGTACTGAAAAATGCATCTAAAAATTGGTTTTCAAAGGTTGTAAAAATTAACCCCAGTAATGCAAGTCTAAGATAGCAATTTATATCGTTCGGCATTTTTTCACACTTTCAAATAAACCCAACATCAAGTAAATTCCTCATAAGTTAGTTTACTTTTCTCTTTATTTCATTGGTAACAGGAACGTACGTTCCTGATATATCACTATATAAAAGTCTATCCTGTTACCTTTTTGTCTATCCTGTTACCGATATCAGTATTGCACCTGCAAATGCTTAATTGGGAAGATTAAGACGTTATAAACTTAAGATGTGTTCAAACAACGAAATATTTCATTCGTTTTGCACCTATATGTTAAGATAAAAAAAAAATAACGACGTTTTTGTCTATACAATTGTCTATCCTGTTACTGTAACCATAGCAACCATAGTAACAGGATAGACATAACAGGATAGACAAATTTCTTCGTTTTTGATTGCTGTTGTGAAATGACTACTCCAAATGGTGAAGTGATTATGGTTTTCTTTTGTGAATTTGGCTACCAACACGTTATTGCACTTTTTACAAACATACTGTTGGTGTAATTAATCAAAATTGTTGGTAACAGCAAAGACATAAAAAAAAAGTACACTTTTTTTTCACTAAATGTCTTGAAATATCTTTTCTCTACACTGTTGTTCAAGAAACGAGGCGTTTTAAATGTAAAGATTAGTTTGCACTTTTGAAATCAACACTGACTGATTCAATATTCATAGGGAAAATAATTTAATGACTGATTTAAGTAGCGGTAACAGCATAGACATGAACCTCCCGTACGCTGATTGAATTTAGTTTGTAGATAATATGTTACATACAATGATAAAGAAGCTACGATTTTTCGTTAAAGTAATTATTAACGTTCTTAAAAAAGTCCCTTTTGGAGATATCAAGGCGATCAGAAAATCGGGAAAAAAACATTTGAAATGTGTTTTTCTGACAATGTACGCACACAAATACCCCTAAAATCGGACTTAAATGCAGTTTAATCTTATCAAAATAGATGTAAGGTTTGTTTATTACTAATGTTCTGAATCACAAATCCAACAAGCTTTCATTTAAGCCATTACAACTTAAATTTCCATTAGAAATAAAAAAATTAGCATGGGTGTATTGAAAATTCGACATTTTTTCGAAATGACCCATATATAGTATTAAACAAGTTATTTAACTACTATCAAAGAGCTTATCATACATAAACTATTGTTATAAAATATATGAAAATGGTGGAATTAACCTTTTTTTGCAACTATATTTGCTGCAACTCAATCAAAGCCTTCTTTTCTATAGAGAAAGCTAAATATTCAAGCTATACTTACTGAAGATGGGATGATATTATTAAAGCTGTTAATTCCCTCCTTGTATGATATATATGTACATTTCGGCAATAAAGTTTATCGACATATTGTAGGTATTCCAATGGACACTAGTGGCACACCTTTGACAGCAGACTTGTTCAGTTTGTTCGGTTATGATGACAGTTTATAACCAAACTCAGTAAAGTTATAAAGAAAGCCATATAATTTACCCTCATTTTTAGATAGATGGGTATGACAAAGTACGAATGAAAAAGATGGAAGAGAGAGAGAAGAAGAAGCTCCCAGATAGCAATACTTTGTTGGGCCAACATTGGTGATTGGTTGGCAAAGTTGGTAAATAGTTGGCGTTGGCAGCACAACAAGAAACCGACGTTGGCCCAACAAAACTCAGCCAACAGCTATTTTGACACTATTGGCCCCTTGTTGGCCCAACAAAACTCGGCCAACAGTTATTTTGACACTATTGGCCCTTTGTTGGCCCAACGACTTTCCACCAACTGTCATTTTGGTGTTATTGGCCCAATGTTGGCCCAACATTTTCTTACCAACTGTTATTTTTAAAGTAGCTTGCCCAACGATATTTGACTTACGTTATCCATTGGTTCAGTGTAAGATCTTCTGACTGAAACTACTGAACCAATTTTATTCGAACTTTATTTGAATGATTCTATGTTATCGTAGAGAATATAGATTGGGTTTGAAGGGCATTGAGGTCACTTAGTAAAAAATCAAATAATAAAGTCCTCCCAAATAGGACTATTTGAAACCGTCTGTGCCAAGAGCTAGAAAATTCTTAGTATTTTGAATAATTCAAAAGTTTTTAAAACAGTATATTTATAAAAAAAACCAACATATCATTGATATTTCATGACAATATTGAAATATGAGCCAACATTGTGCCAACAATATGCCAACGTATTAAGTTCTTATCTCCCCGTATTATACCACAGATTTTTATTTTTTTTTAAGATATTATTTCAAAGTGCAAACCAAAAAATGTGCTCTTCATTCTCTTTATCTAATATTTTCAAATCTGTGTAGTCATTTAAATGTATTTTATCTTAATGATTGAATAATTTTATGCACAAACAAAAAATACTTAAAACCAGCCCAAAAAAACAAATAAAATTTGAATATAGTTTCTGCAAGTTGTTAAACTAATCAACTCAACTCAGCTGCTCATTTGACACGAGTGTAATATCACACTCTCCACATGACAGCCGAGATTGACCTGCCAATATAATATACATTATATATATAATATATGCATTATATACTAGAGCTTAATAATTCTTAATACATAACATAAGTGCATGAAAAACATGTTTGACAGACTGAAACCATCGTTGACATACTGCTGTTCGACCAACATTGGTCCAACATAATTTTAAAACTAGACGACGTTGGTAGACTGTTGGCAAAAAGTTGACATTGTTGGCAGATTGTTGGCAAATAGTTAACCTTGTTGGCATACTGATGTTGGGCCAACAAAGACCCAACATGTTGGGCCAACTGAGGGCCGATGAGCAAAATGACGTTGGCCCAACATAGTTTTCCAACATTGGCCCAACAATGTTGCCAACAGAATGCCAATATTGGCCCAACACATGTTTGCTATCTGGGAGGACCCTATAGACGAGGATATTCTACGACAGTTAATTCAGAGCACATTTGATGAGTCATATGAGGTGGACGATGACATAAGTGTTATAGACATTGACGATGACGAGCCATCGATTACTGAAAAACTTAGCACCACTGATAAATTATCAGAAAGCTTTGCACAGACAGTTTACCTGAAAAAGGACAATGTAAATGATGACACTAACAGTTCAAGTAAAACGTTGACTACAAAGACCACCAAGCAAATTAAGTTGGATAACGGTCCCAATTTAGAGGTTATTGGTACAAAGTCCAAACTATGTACTGAATTGACTGATGAAATTGAAGAGATCAAATTGGATGATGAAAATAATGAATCTGAAAACCAAACAAACGAAACTTCAACCACTGATAAGAAGACTGATGATGAACAAAGTACTACTAAAGACCATAAGGAAGAAACAACTACATCCATGGACCACGAAATGAAACTTGTTGCTGAAAAGTCTTACAGTATCAAATTTAAAGCAGATAGTATTGACGAAATAAATCTAGTGGATGATAAGACTGGAAACCAAAAAGATGAAAATTCTGTAAGCCAGAAAAATGAGAAAATTGCTACAATTGATCAAACCATACACATAACAGCTGATAGTTCTATCACTGTTAAACTAGAGGCTGAAGTGTTCAAGGCAACACAAGGAAGATCTGAGGTACCTCAGGTAATGGCATCAGCTGATTTCTTTGATGAAAAATTTGTAGATGAGAAGCAGAACGTTTATTTGGAGAAAATTCAGTCTGTACAAAAAACAGAAACTCCTAATGGGGAGATAACTTCACCAGATGAACGACAGAGTAATGTTACCTTTATTGAAGTATCTGTGGCTGATCCTGAAGATGCAGGTCAAGCTAAATCAGATGTTAAACCTGTGGATAATGAAGTGACAGACATGTTAGATGGAAATGATGCTGTTGGTCAAGAATTGTGGACTGTACCCAGACCTATGAAATACGCTACTATGTTAGAGGAAAGAGAAAAGCCAATAGATAACAGCAATATTCCTGTAGCCAGTAGTTACAAGACTTTGTTAGAAGGAGATGCATATATTGAAAAGGAGAAGAAATCTGAACCCAAAGAACCAGTGGAAAACAGTGAAACTGGAAGCGAAATAGTGATACATGATGCTGAAGAAAATTTGGTCGGTGCAGACCATAAAGAAAAGGGGGAAAACACTAATACAAAACAATTTATATATCAGAAATATTCTGTAGAGAATCAAGCAGATACTGTAGTAATGGAATCGGTTACTCGTAAACCAAAATCTTCTGTTGCATTTGAAGAGGATAATTTGTCAATATCTTCAGCCATTGTTGGGGAATATGTTCAAACTATTATAGCAGAAGCTAAAAAAATAGAAGAGGCACACACTGTAATGAATGATCATGTACAGACCATAATGTCTGAAGCTAAGAAATTAGAGGAAATTCAGGTCAAATCATCTGTAAACGATGACATAAAATCTAATGAGATCACTGAAAGAAAAAAAGAGGAAATTCAGGTCAAAACATCTGTAAATGATGATAAGCAATCGGATGAGATCAATGAAAAGAAAACAGAGAGATTAGAGGAAATTGAGATAAAATCATCTACTCCAGATGAAATGAAATCTGATGAAATCAGTGAAAGGAAAAACGAGAAATTATAGGAAATTGAGATAAAATCCTCTACTCATGATGAAATGAAATCTAAAGGAATGAATGAAAGGAAAATAGAGAATTTAGAGGAAATAGAGATAAATTCATCTAATTCTGATGAAATAAAATCAGATGAAATAGGTGAAAGGAAAAAAGAAACAAATGAAAATAAGGCAACAGTAACTTTTGATGAAAGAAAAGTTGATTCATCTAAAGACAATGATGCAATGATAGTTGTAGATGAAGTCAAGGTAGATGAAACAGATAAAATGTCCACTACAAGTGAAACTGACCTATGTTCAGTATCCTCAAGTGTCATAGAAAGTTACGTCAACCATGTGTTAACAACAGCCACAGAACAAACTGTTACTTATAAAGATGTAAGTGAACAGGCAAACAAGGAAGATATGGTTGTGCCTTTAGCTGTTGACATCAAACCAGATGTCTTGCTACAGGAAGCAGATAGTGTAAAAGATACACCAGGAGAAACAATGCCTGCTACTGAAATAAAAGTACCTGAACAAAAGACAAGTACAAAAGACGAGCAACATGAAATATCTACAGCCATATCAAGTTCTGAAACAAGCCCCAATTCAGATTTTACTACTGATTATAATAAAGATACCATTGCACAGCAAAAAACAGTGTCTGAGGCTACTACAGATGAAGATTTGAGGTGCAAAGTTGAGCAGCAATCACTTATAAGTCCAAAGTTGGAATCTGATAGTCTGCCAAATACTGATTCAACTGATAAATTACAAGAGAATGATGATTCAACTGCTGATACTGTGTCCTTGACATCTGTCTCCTCTAGTGTTGTCTTGGAATATGTGGGGAATGTACTGGAAACTGTTAAGGGAGAGCTAACTACAAATCAGAAGGTAGAATTAAACCAGTCACCAGACTTGCAAAAGGAAAGCCGATCAACTTTACTCACTCAAAAAGATATGCAAAGGTCAATCGTTGTTCAATCAGAAATAAAGTCACAAGTTGAAGATGGAAAGACATTGGAGGTTGATCATTCAATTAAAGAGGAACAGGATGATGGGAGCAAACTAGTCAACCAATCAAAACTGATGTCACAAGTTAAAAATGGAAAGACACAGGAGGTTGACCAATCAAATAAAGACAAACATGAAGATGTGGTAGAAAAAGTTATCCAGCCAGATATGATTTTACAAGAAGATGGAAAGGAATCAAAATAAGACAAACATAATGATGTAGAAGAATCTTCAGTTTCTTCTTCTGTTGTAATGGAGTATGTAAATTGTATTGTACATAACATCAAAGAAGATTTAAGTAAAATTAATAACAAAGAGGAAAGAGGAAGTCCTAGAGTAGAACAGGAAGTGGGAAGTAATGCAGCTGAAAAAGAGGCTGTTGTGCCTGAAACACCAAGAACAGATCCAGAGGGACAGGAATCGGCTATGTCTGCCCCGGAATCACTTAAAAACATCAGTCGTGCAGCTATACAGAAAGATACACAGTCAACAGAGTCAAGTTATAACAATGAAACCAAAGAAAGTCCATCATCTATATCTACAGAACAGAATGAGAAGAAAGAAATAATTGTTGCGGTAGCTGAAATACATATAAAGCAGGACACATCTAAAGGATGTGAAAATGTCAAAGTATCTGAAAATAGCACAAATCAAACGTCTGATGTTTGTATTGTGGGAAAGGAACCAATTTCTCCAGCTAGTAATAACATTTCTGATGAAACAGTTATAACTGTCGATGGCAATAACTATTCAGAAGAAATAAAACCAGAACAAGAAAGTAAAAAAATATTGAAATCAGAAACTGAAGAAAAACATACAGAAGGAACTGAACCTAAAAATGAAAGTTCAAAAATATTAAAAACAGAAACCAGTCAAGTAACTTCAAAACAGATAGACAAAAAGATTTTACCTGATGACAAAATGATAACGGAAGCTGTTAATGAACATATATATAGTGATGATAGCGATGAAATGAGAGCTGTAGAAGTGGCTGTGTTAGAAACTGGCATGGTGGGAAGTCTGGCAGCCATTATACACCTGGACTCTAGTTCTAATGAGTCTGTTAGTGGTGCTACTTCGCCAGTGGATAACAAGAGTGTTTCTGACATTAACGGTGTAATCAAAGAGGAAAATCAACTCAAACTAGTGGAGAAAAATCATGAAGATATTGTTAAAGGAAAAGCTGAAGAAACGTGTAGTTCTGAAATGAAAATTGTGGAAACACCAACCACTGATACTAAATCAGCAGATACACTAACCAGTGAAACTAAAACAGTAGATACACCAATCACTGAAACAAAAACAGTAGATACAACAATCACTGACACAAAACCACTTGATACACCAATTATTGAAACTAAACAAATCGATACACCAACTGCTGCAACAAAACCAGTAGAAACATCAATCACTGAAACAAAATCAGTATATAAACAAACCACTGAAACTAAACCAGTTGATACACCAACCACTGAAACTAAACCAGTTGAATCACAAACCACCGAAACTAAACCAGTTGATACACCAATCACTGAAACTAAACCAGTTGATACACCAACCACTGAAAGTAAACCAGTTGATACACCAACCACTGAAACTAAACAAGTAGATACACCAACCACTGAAACAAAACCAGTAGATACACCAACCACTGAAACTAAACCAGTAGATTCACAAGTCACTGAAACCAAACCAGTAGAATCACCATCAACTGAAACAAAATCAGTAGAAACACCAACCATTGAAACTAAACAGGTAGAAACGCCAGCTTCTGAAATAAAACCATCAGATACACCAATCATTGAAACTATACCAGTTGATGCACCAACCCCTGAAACTAAACCTAAAGATACACCAGCTGCTGCAACTAAACCAGTAGAAACACCAATCACTGATATTAAAACAGTAGATAAACCAACAATGGAAACTAAACTAGTAGAAAAACCAACCACTGAAACTAAATCAGTTGATACACCAACCACTGAAACAAAACCAGTAGAAAATCCAACCACTGAAACAAAACCAGAAGTTGCACTAATCGCTGAAACTAAACTAGTAGATACACCAACCAGTGAAACTAAACCTATAGATACACCAAACACTGAAACAAAAACAGTAGAGAAACCTTCCACTGAAACAAAACCAGTAGATACACCAACCACTGAAACTAAACCAGTTGATACACCAACCACTGAAACTAAACAAGTAGATACACCAACCACTGAAACAAAACCAGTAGATACACCAACCACTGAAACTCAACCAGTAGATTCACAAGTCACAGAAACAAAACCAGTAGAAACACCAACAACTGAAACAAAATCGGTAGAAACACCAACCATTAAAACTAAACAGGAAGAAACGCCAGCTTCTGAAATCAAACCAGCAGATATGCCAATCATTGAAACTACACCAGTTGATGTACCAACCCCTGAAACTAAACCTAAAGATACACCAGCTGCTGCAACTAAACCAGTAGAAACACCAACCACTGATATTAAAACAGTAGATAAACCAAAAATGGAAACTAAACTAGTAGAAACACCAACCACTGAAACTAAACCAGTTGATACACCAACTATTGAAACTAAACCAGTTGATACTTCAACCACAGAAACTAAACCAGTACATACACCAGCAACTGAAACTAAACCAATAGAAACACCAATCACTGAAACCAAACAAGTTGAAACACCAACCACTGAAACTAAACCAGTAGATACACCATTCACTGAAACAAAACTAGTAGAAAGACCAACCTCTGAAACAAAACCAGAAGTTTCACTAATTGCTGAAATTAAACCAGTAGAAACTTCAACCCCTGAACCTAAACAAGATACACCAACCTCTGACACAAAACCAGTAGAAGCACTAACCACTAAAGCAAAATCAGTAGATCCATTATCCATGATGGCCGCCAGCGGGGGACTTAGTTTAACATAGGACCCTATGAGAAATGCATACAAAAGTCATCCTCTAGAGAACCACTGAATTGAATGAAGCTAAACATACCATGAATGTTCCTTAGTGCTGGCCAAGTGTTGTTACTTTGTAGCCAAATTTTATCTTTTTTTATATGATTTCAAAAACCCAAATAGAGTCAGGTGAGCGATACAGGCTCTTGAGAGCCTCTAGTTCAAAAAAGTCAGAATGCGAATTTATGTATTCAAATTCTTTTAGGTCATTTTTTTAGTAACAACAAACAAAAGAACTAAGTCAAATGAACCTGCTTTGATACTATGACTGCCCTTGATTTTTACTAGATAACATTTTTGTTTGTATTGAGATTCCATATACTAGTATCGCCAGGTTATCGGAAATTTCAAAGAAAATTAAGTGTGCTACACTTATGACCGAAATCATCAAAGAATAACCATCAAAACAATATCTGATACTAAAATATAACACTTTAAGATATTTGGATGATGTATTGGCTCTCAATAATTACGACTTCAGTATGTAGACTGATTAGAAAAATCCTGCTAATATTAAAAATAAATACTTCCCTTTCGTACGGTGTTTACATATCTCAATTTGTTCGATTCGCTCGTGTATGTAACAACGTATTAGATTTTAACACAAGAAATCTCTGTCTTACTTAAAATAATCACACCAGGGTTTTCGATATCACAAACTATTCAAATCATTTACTAAATTTTATCATCGGAACAAGGACATCAAAATTTATGATAAAGGAGATGATTTTTCATTTCTATCGTTAATTATCCATTTTTAGATGGTGACGTTCCCTTGTCACCATCTTATGGTTTTTATATAACTTGTACGATTCGCTCGTGTATGTAACAACGTATTAGAATTTAGCGAGAGAAATTTATGTATAACTGAAAAATTATTACACCAGGGTTTTCGATATGACAAACTAGTCAAAACATTTACTAAATTAATCATCGGTATAAGGAAATAATTCGTAAATATAACTCAACATGCAGACATCTTATACGTTCAGGTATTTCACATCCAATCTTTTATGGTAATATTCTTAACAAAGCACAAAAATGTCAGTATTCACCTCAAAAGCTTACAAAACCTTTAAACAGACTTATTAAGAAGAGTTATAGTTACGATACTGATGTCAGGTCATTAAAGATTGCATATTTTGGCTTTAATATTGATTCACTTATAGGGTCTCTGCATCGGAACTAAACACGTTTATTAAAAAACAGTTGTTGGAATGACACGGGTTATGTTCTGTTAATTTATTTTATGATAGTATGATACTAAACACCTAACGGGAGGGATTGTGCCTGATATTCATATGATGAAGACATAATCTTTCAATCAGTTTAATTGAGGTCTGGAGCTGGCATGTCAGTTAACTGCTAGTAGTCTGTTGTTATTTATGTATTAATGTCATTTTATTTATTTTATTTTGTTACATCTTCTGACATCGGACTCGGACTTCTCTTGAACTGAATTTTAATGTGAGTATTGTTATGCGTTTACTTTTCTACATTGGCTAGAGGTATAGGGGGAGGGTTGAGATCTCATAAACATGTTTAACCCCACCGCAATTTTGCGCCTGTCCCAAGTCCGGAGCCTCTGGCCTTTGTTAGTCTTGTATGATTTTTAATTTTAGTTTCTTGTGTATAACTCGAAGTTTAGTATGACGTCCATTATCACTGTACTAGTATACATATTTTTTAAGGGGCCATCTGAAGGACGTATAAGGGTGCGGGAGTTTCTCGCTACATTGAAGACCCATTGGTGGCCTTCGGCTGTTGTCTGCTCTATGGTCGGGTTGTTGTCGCTTTGACACATTCCCCATTTCCTTCCTCAATTTTATCATTCAAACATATGAATCAACATGCAATTAATTTATACTTTTAGGTATTTCCTATCTATTCTTTATGGTAATATTCTTTACAAAGCGCAAAAAGGGCCTATTTTGGTATTTATATTGATTCATGTATAGGGTCTTTACATAGAAAATAAGAAAGTTTATTCTAAAACCAGTTGTTAGCATGATACGAGTTATGTTCTTTTCATATATTTTATGATGGTATGAAACAACAATTACGAGAGGGATTGTGCTTGACTTTCGTATACAATGTTTATTAAAGACATACCTTTCAATCAGTTTAATGAAGGTCTGGCGCTGGCATGGCAGTAATTGCTGTAGTTGTCCTTTGTTAATTAACGTATCCTTGTAGTTTTGCTAAGTTTATTTTGTTTCCTATTCTGACATCTGGTTCGGACTTCTTTTAAATTGATTTTTATTGTGGGTATTGCTGCATTTATTCTATCTTAGTTGTAGGTTTAGGGGGTGGATTGAGGTCTCACAAAACATCTTTAACCCCACCGGCTGTTTTGCGCCTGTCCCAAGTCAGGAGCCTCTGTCCTTTGTTAGTCTTGTATGACCATCAATTTTAGTTTCTTGTGTATAACTCGGAGTTTAGTATGACGTCCATTACCACTGTACGAGTATACATGTTTTTTAAGGGGCCAGCTGTAGGACGCATAAGGATGCGGGAGTTTCTCGCTACATTGAAGACCCATTGGTGGTCTTCGGCTGTTGTCTGCTCTATAGTCGGGTTGTTGTCGCTTTGACACATTCCCCATTTCCTTCCTCAATTTTATCATTCGAAAATATGAATCAACATGCAATTAATTTATACTTTCAGGTATTTCCCATCTATTCTTTATGGTAATATTCTTTACAAAGCGCAAAAAGGGCCTATTTTGGTATTTATATTGATTCATGTATAGGGCCTTTACATAGAAATAAGCAAGTTTATTCTAAAACCAGTTGTTAGCATGATACGAGTTATGTTTTCATTGTATGTGGTTTCTCTTGTACAGAGGTAGCTAAAGATTTATGTTTGTTACAGATGAAATTTTCAAAAATGAAGTAGTTGTAATGTAAGTGAGTTTGTGATTTCCTTTTGCAGAACCCCAAATGTAAAGTTTCAACTGAGGCCTGGCTTCCAAAGCTGTTCAAATGTTTTATTTTTCTACCCTACATACCACTATTTCTCATAATCTTATTAAGAAAAACATCAAACACCTATACTAATTAAATGCACATTTACAAAATGCGAATTTATGTATTCAAACTCTTTTAGATCATTTTTTAGCAACAACAAACAAAAGAATTAAGTCAAACGAACCTGCTTTGATTCTATAACTTACCTTACTTTTTAATAGATAACATTTTTGCTTGTATGGAGATTCCATATATCGTCATGTTATCGGATTTTCAAAGATACTTAGGTGTGCTACACTTATCGCGGACTTGTTTGTGTATCGTTATAAAATGATCAAAGAATCATCATCTGATACTAAAATATAACACTTCAAGATATTTGGATTATGATTTGGCTTTCAATAATTACGACCTCAGTATGTAGACTGATTAGAATTATCCTGCTAATATTAACAATAAATACCTCCCTTTTCTGGATATTGATACTATTATCTATATCGTTCTGTAGCTGGAAGCTTGAAACTAAAACGCATGATGAAGGAGATGCTTTCTTTTCCTATTGTTAATTATCAATTTTTAGACGATGACGTTCCCTTGTCACCATCGTACGGTGTTTCCGTATCTCAACTTGTTCGATTCGCTCGTGTATGTAACAACATATTAGATTCTAATACAAGAAGTCTCTGTCTTACTGAAAATTATTACACCCGGGTTTTCGATATCACAAACTGTTCAAATCATTTACTCAATTGTATCGTCGGTACAAGGACATCATTCGAAAAAATGACTCAACATGCAATCAACTTATACTTTTAGGTATTTCCCATCTAATATTTCATGTTAATATTCTTTACAAAGCATAAAACAACTGGTTTTAGAATAAATTTGCATTTTTCGATGCAAAAACCCTTTGGATTAGACAATATAAAAACCAAAAAGGCTGTCGAGGTATGAAACAACCATAACGAGAGGGATTGTACTTGATTTTCTTAAACAATGTATACTGAAGACATACCTTTCAATCAGTTTAATGAAAGTCTGGAGCTGGCATGTCAGTAGTTCCTGTAGTTGTCCTTTGATAATTAAGGTTTGATTGTAATTTTGCTTAGTTTATTTTCTCGCTTTTCGGAGTCAAAAAGCGAAACATATGTATGCTTTTTTCGGGCGTCGGCGGCGTCAACAATGTATTTGTTTGTGATTAGGTCTAATTCATGGTGAACTTCTAGTGAAAAGTCAAAGATATATTTGGTATGCAGTTGTTATAGCATTGGCACATCTCATTACCATGGATATCATTTGGCCCGGCCCCCTAAATTATGGTCTATTGACTTTGAAACTTTTGAGATGTATTTCTGTGATAACAGTTTATTTTGTTTCTTATTCTGACACCAGTTTCGGACTTCTTTTAAACTGATTTTACCGTGGTGTTGCTGTGTGGTTGTTTATTCTATCTTAATGTAGGTTTATAAGATGGGTTAAGGTCTCGAAAATATGAGAGCTCGTCGTATGTGATGTCACATACCAAACAATGACGTCATTTAAAAAATGGCGTAATGACCATTCTGTTTTAGACCCATTGAAGAAAAATTCTCATTTTTAATTTTTGTTCTATTTTCATATTTCCAAGTAAAGGTGTGATAAAAAAAGGTGGGGTGTGATAAAGGGTATCATAGACATGCGATAAAGGGTGTGATAAAGGGTAGACATGCGATATAGGGGTGTGATAAATGGTCTACATCAACGTTGAGCAATACGGATTAAACAGCAGGCTATTTATCAAATATTCAAAACTACTTTATTTACTACTAAATATATGATAACAAAAAATAAAAGATATTTGATAAACTTCACACGATATCGGAATAGTTTTTCAAGAATGAATACAATAGCGACTCACAATGTATGCAGACATCACTAATGAATCCACACTCAGTCCAAATTACATGAGTCCTAGACATGACAACTATAGATGTCAATTTGTGGTTGATGTAAAATATATTATCGTTCTTTTGTGCATTTTTCCTTTGGTATTTTTTTATGATATTTTTTTATATCATTCTACTTGCTTGAGATGGAAAATTATCGCTATAAACTAAGGCGGCATGTGGCGATTCTAATGAAATTGACATAAAATTGACAACGTCCTCATAGGTAAAATAGCGATAAACAGATTAGCATTGGTCATATCAACGGCTTTTTTCGCTTTCGCCGTACCGAATCAAGCGAGAAAATCAATCTTGTTGAGATGATCAACGATAATCTATAAAAAATAATTCGATACTAAGTTTATTTATTCTTTTCAAAATATATTATATGTTATCAAAGTTTGTATTGATATTATTGAATCATTTTGTAAATTGATGGCAAATCTCTCTTACCCTAGTATGCTAGAGTTTTCATTTTCTGTTTCTGATTTCAAATAATTGTAATAATTAAAATTGAAAAAGCATGAACAAAATGATATTAAACAATTCATCTTATTTGATGATTTGACAATTTATTTAATCAAATAATTCATAATTTATTATAAACGTTGAATTCAATAGTGCTTGTTCAAGCATTTATTTGCAATATGTTACATAGACTTTATTTGCAATATGTACATAATTTTTATTCGTAAGATGTTACATACACTAGCGTGATATTAAACATATACCATCCCTTCCAACGTGTTATTTCATTCTCTCAAAGCCTCTCTTCAAGGGTTCGGTTGTGTGATCAGTTTTTCCAGTTGTGGTCGTATTGTCAACTATTTAACATGTAAGTAACTTTATACATTTACCTATCTTAACTTATCTTTTATAAATATCGTGAGCCTAAATCCATCAATTGGAAATACAACTTTAAAATTTTGATGGATTCAGTTGAGGATTATGCCAGGCAATGGGCTAAGCGCGAGAAGGAAGACGTAGACACTCTTTCCGAATGGATTAAGGCAGTGAGGTCGTTGATATAAATAAAAATTAAGAAACTGAATGGGTCTATCAATGCCCATGCTACGTTAATCTTTAAAGACCCAAATGTTGCAAAACACCTATCCTACCTCCATGACAAATATGTTGCTGTCCCCGCAGATAAAGCCCCAAACAACATCGTTTTTGTATGTAAAACTCATTACATTAACTGCTTGATAAACGAATTAGGTATTGACAATTCACTTGGAAACTCAACATATACCCTCACGACACTTACCTAAGAGAAAATCCTGGATAATCATAGGTCTGTTCTGTGTTCCTTTGGAATTTCAACCAAAGATGAAGAACTGGATCTGCCATCACTGTATTGGATACCTAAACTACATAAGTGTCCTTACAAGCAACGGTATATTGCTGGGTCTTCCAAGTGCTCCACGAAACCTCTTTCTAAATTATTAACATCTATTTTATCAGCAATCAAAGACGGGCTTCAAAGTTATTGTGAAACTGCCTATTCTAGAGGGGGCGTGAATCAGATGTGGATACTTAAAAATTCCAAAGATCTTTTAGAGTACATACAATCTAACTCTCTTTCATCTTGTAACAGTATTAAAACATTTGACTTTTCTACTCTGTACACTTGTATTCTACATTCCAAACTAAAAGACAAATTGAAAGAGTAGGTATTGCTTTGCTTCGTAAAAAAGAATGGCCAACGTAGATACAAGTATCTTGTCTTAGGGAGGGACAAATCCTACTTTGTAAAGGATCACTCTGATTCGAACAAAAAATTCTCTGAAACTGATATTATCAAGATGCTTGATTTCTTGATTGACAACATATTTGTTACGTTCGGAGGACGTGTTTTTCAACAGACTGTCGGCATTCCAATGGGAACAAACTGTGCCCCTCTACTTGCCGACTTGTTTCTTTATTATTATGAGGCTGACTTCATGCAGGAACTTCTTAAGAAGAAAGATAAGAAGTTAGCACTATCCTTTAACTCTACTTTTCGCTATATAGATGATGTTCTTTCACTAAATAATTCAAAATTTGGTGACTATGTGGAACGCATCTATCTAATCGAGCTAGAGATAAAGGATACTACAGATACAGTTAAGTCGGCCTCATATCTTGACTTACATCTAGAAATTGACAATGAGGGTCGGTTGAAAACAAAACTTTACGACAAAAGAGATGATTTCAGCTTTCCAATTGTGAACTTTCCATTTCTAAGTAGCAACATTCCAGCAGCACCTGCATACGGGGTATATATCTCCCAATTGATACGATATTCCCGTGCTTGCATTTCCTATCATGATTTTCTTGATAGAGGGTTGCTGCTCACAAGGAAGCTATTGAACCAAGAGTTCCAAATGGTGAAGTTGAAATCATCCCTTCGTAAATTTTACGGACGACATCACGAGTTGGTTGACCGTTATGGAATAACCGTTTCACAAATGATATCGGATATGTTCCTTACGTCGTAACTACAATCCCCTTCCTTTTCATGAATGTGACCTACCGAATTATACCGGATTTGTTATCACATAAGCAACACGACGGGTGCCGCATGTGGAGCAGGATCTGCTTACCCTTCCGGAGCACCTGACATCACCCCTAGTTTTTGGGTGGGGTTCGTGTTGTTTATTCTTTAGTTTTCTATGTTGTGTCGTGTGTGCTGTTGTTTGTTTGTCTTTTTCATTTTTAGCCATGGCGTTGTCAGTTTGTTTTAGATTTATGAGTATGACTTTGGTATCTTTCGTCCCTCTTTTATAGCACTCATCATCATTCCCTGGGGCATGACACAGATGATAACGCGTTCGAACTATTTTCTGGCCTGAAATCATTCTTAATAATTTCATGCTAAAATCCAATTTTACTCATTACATAATTAACATAAAACATAATTCTACGTAGATTTTCCAGTTAACAAAGGAGTAGGTCCGATAAGGACCGATTTTGGCCTCAAATTTCAGCTTCATCTGACGAAACACTTTTTAAACACTTAAGTGTCTATTGCATGTGATTCAATTAGTGCATGTGAAAGATTTTAACTGATTTAGTCATTAAAAACGATCCGATTCAAACTCTTATATGAAAAATCTACCAAATATGCCGAAAAACGTCACTTTTCAGATGTTTTTTTTTTGTCAAAAATGAATGTGGCCGCTTCCGTGTTCATCCTCAATCTTTATATATGTTATGTATTATCATCAAATACAACTTACATTTTCATATTAAGGATGAACACGAATGCTGCCACTTTCGTTTTACACGAAAACCGTCTAAAACTTAACTAAAATGCTAGAATTGTGAAGATTTCAGTAATTTAGCATGACTTAATGGTGCTAGTACCCGATATTTGTGCATTGTATTGTCAAAAACAGCCCATATTTATGTAGCAGAAGCATTCTACCGTCCAATAAATAACTAAAAGTTTACATTTTAACAATTTTGTAAAACTGCTTTATTTTGGAACCAAAAAGGGGTCTTACTGGACCTACTCCTTTCGGCATCTTTTTTATTTGTTTTTGGGATACGATTGCTTTCAAGCAATCTGTAGACTTATACCATTGACTCAGGGCCATGCCCTCACGCCAATCGTTTTATTCTAAACATTAAGGAACATCTCAGATTCTAATGATTGCCTTGCTTTAAAAGGTAAAAACATACAAAAGGATTGAACTTAAACAACTTTCCTGTAATGTTCTTCTCATAATCTTCATGTTTGATATTTCCCTTGACTTATATGCGTGTTTTTAACAACACGGAAAATCAGAATAAAGCAGTATTTATATTTAGTGTTTTTATAAATTTAGAAACACGTGGGAGGGAATTCCCCAGTTTTCCTCAGTTCTCTGAATTCCAATCAATCTATTTCTGTCATATAAGAACTGAAATGGAGTTTTTCTTATATGTCACCGTTATGAAACTTATATTTGATTTTGTACGCGCATAAAGAAATGGAGAACCATCTAGGTCGTTTAATTATCATTTAATAAACGTTTTTGTTCCAAATCGCAAGTCAAGGGTTTGTTTTTGTAGTTATGCGCATGCGTATAGTTTTCTTGACTTCATGGGGTATCAGATTAAATGGTTTCTCTGGATTCCCCACTCCATTGATTAATTTGAAACTCATAGGATCCTTTCTATGTCTGTCTGCTATTGAGGGTTATTGTTTTTGCATAATTTTAAATCATATGCATCTTTTTAATTAAAATAAATGTAGTCCACATCGTGAAGGTGTTACTTTAACACTCCTTTAGCCGGAATGGAGTCTTCCATATTATCGTTTCGAGTTGTCTCCCTTCCGTAAGTAACTTCCGTAAAAATCAAAATACGAGAAAAATTAACTCGTTAGATTACGACAAACGTCGTATTATATTAAAATCGATCGCAATTTAAACAGAGAAGTGTGTACGGAAAGGAGTCATGCCCGCTGACCCAAAGAAAATTAGATATTTAAAGAGTTAGAAATGAGGTTCCTCCTAGGATTAATGGTGATAAGATACGAAGTGAAATACTTTCTCTCACTCTCAGTGACTGCTGTGGAAAATAAACTTGGAATTTATAGTACAAAAATAAAACCCAATAAGTACATTGCTCATACACTTGTATACGGGATTTGCTATTTTTAAAGTTGAGTAACTATTCAGATTAAGAAAATTATATTTAAAATGACTGTGCAGTTGAATTAGTTTTGAAATAATGCTATCCAGCTATACCAGGGCTGCTAAATATGCACGAGACTCACGCATAATCATGCTTTTTTGCGGCATTATATCTCGATCTATTGTTTTTTTCTTTGATCTTTTCAATTTTGACCAAATTTCACGCATTAGCTTTATGAAAAGTTGTCAGAACTGCTATATACATGTGTCAATGAAAACAATACACCTTATCGCTATTTGTCCGCCATTACTGGATATCGCACAGGTTCCCTTTAAAATTTTGACGTCATAGAACAACATATCTGACGCCACAATTAGTGAGAGATATTAGCAAGCAAAATTACCACAAAGCATCATTATTATATACTTTTTAAGAATTAACTGCTGGCCATTAAAAAAATGATTTTTTTCAAGATGGCCACGGCCATTTCCTAAAATGGCTGTTTTCTTTAGTTTGAAAATACTGATTTTTCTGGAAAAATTTTCTTTGAACTTCTTTATCATGTTTTTAGTGAAAACCAATTACCAGGTTTGGTGGATTCATTCCTTACATCACATATTTATAAAAAAATGAATATTTGACATATCCAGTATTTGCGCATGCGCTAAAATGTAACAAAATTCTTTCAAAAACATTTATTTAGTGTTTTTGGATTTCTAATAATATTATGAATTAGTTTAATAACATTTTTCAAGGTTATGATACACATGTATTTACCACTTTTGCGCATGTGCAAACTATTTATAGACATCAAGAGCGATTTGTATGCTCTACCAGGCAATTCTCAGGTATTCGATGCTTAAGGCGAAAATGTAGTTAATCCCGGAAAAACATCAATTGTAATTGCAGATCAGCCACTTTTTGAAATTCAGTAGGAATGGCCTGATTTGTACGGAAAAAGTGTATCGTCATGTTTCGTGAATTGCATATTGCAATGACTTGTTCTAAATCTCTGGGTGATATATTTCGTGATAGGGGATGGACATGTTGTCTTACTGAAGCCAATATTGCAACACCAAGAACGGAAGATTCTTTTTAAGAATGTTCAAATGTATCTAGAACTAGACAGGTCCATCAGACAACCGCATGTAGTTTGCTTGAATTGTTGATTTCAGATTATGAAAGCTAAACTCAGAATATATAATTATGTCATGACTCTGTGGCGTTCAGTGATTTAAAAGACTGGTGTAAGGAAACAGAGTCATCTCGACAACAGTTTTATTCCTTGCGTTCAATTATAAATTAAGAACTTCTTTTGATTTTGGTATTATGTTCATTATGTGTGAAATTTCGTACTTTTCAAACAGTCCATATAAAGCATGATAGCATATTGTTTTAGGATTTGATCATGTGAATTATGCTCGATCGTTACCGACCCGTCTCCGAAATATGACTTCCCTTCCCGAACATCACCCACAGGTGGCGATGGAAAATGATAATTTCACTGTACGTAAGACCAGCAAATTTTTTCTTATTACACAATTGATCAGCAACAAAAACAGAATAATGAAATTATGAAGGGCGATGTTGGTGCCATATGATTAACCAAAGATCACGTTTAGAAAAATGGATGGTAGCTGGACCAGGATTCAGTATACTAGAATATGAATTTAAAAGATCTAGTGGTTTGGGTCATTCTACAACAGTCGAACGACATAATGAAGACTATGAAAACACAAAAAGATTATTTTAAACAGCTTTAAAGGATTTGTAAAGTGATGAACGAGTCTGGAAATTTATTTCTAGAAGAGTCGACAGATTTGTAAAAAAAAAAAAATACTCCATTTAGGAAATTGTTGATTCGGAAACAGATAAGATATGTAAATAAACCCCAATTTATTGGTCCAAACAATACGAAGATCTTTTGAAGTAAATGCAAAACGTCTTTGTCAAAAACAAGGCTAAAGACCCTTTAAAGTGATTGCGATATCTTTTCTAGACTTTTCATTTCTTGTCACAGTAGACAGTTTTACTTAGAATATTTCTTTATCCATAAAAACTAAACTGCTCCTTCGTCTTTATCTCAGGATGTCACTAGAAATAGTGGTATTAAATCGCTACAAATGGGTTTACTTGAAACATTCTGTGATTTGCTGATCCAAATTCGGACGCATTTAAATTTATCGTTAGTGGGGTAGAAAAGGTTAATTCCAGGTCACAAAGTTGGGCAAAAATATTTGATGATTATACTAATGATGTCATACTGCCTTATACATGTTATATAAATATTCAAAAGTAGACATTGTATTTGATGTTTACTAAAGGTTCTTGTGGCAGATGGAAAGGTGTTGGTTCTGGTAGAACACCAAGGGTTTGTAGTAGTTTTCTCTGTGAAGATGACAACGAAACGAAATTGTTCAAGTTTCTTGCTGACAAAATTGCTTCTTGAGAGACTAATACAAATGTGTATGTTACTCATGGTGAAAATATTCTTTGCAGTTTCAATAAGGATACTTCCTATTTATCCCCTTGTAATCATGAAGAAGCAGATACACGAATGTTTGTCCATGTTCGGCATGATTATGAAAAGTGTTGTAAAATGTAATTTTATGTAGTACTGACACAGATGAAATAATATCAATAATTGCAGCAATCGGAAAATTAGGTAGAACAAATTGTGGATAGGTTATGGAAGGAATAACGACTTTTGATGGCTTCCTGTACGTGACATGTCAAATGCGTTTAGTCCTTGTGTGGTTGCTCTTCCTTTCGCCCATGCATTCTGTGGATGTTGCACTTTGTCGAATTGTCGTGAGAAAGGGAAGATGTCAGCTTGGCTAACAATGGAAGTTTTTCCAGATGTAAAGGACGTTTTTTTTTTGGCTTAAGTATGAAACGAGGCACGATGTGAATTGTTTGCCAGGAGGCAGCGGCATTGTGATGCAATTCCGCCTACTAGGGGTTCTTTTCCAGAGCACATCTAAAGAGAAGTATATCAAGGAGGAGTTGTTTGGGCTCAGCCTGATTCATGTATTCGACAGGTACATGTACCAAGTCATAAACGTTGTGATTGGATGAAAGAAAGAATCAATGACATTTGGAAACAAAAATGAACTTCTTTGACTGCCGTTGCATCCTCGTGTCAGGATATTTTGAAATGCGGAGGCGAAAATCCAGCTGTGTTGGTAACTGTAGATGATATCGTTCTGGCCTTCCTTGTACGGGTTGTTGTATAGGCAACTATCAGATAATTATAAGATAAGCAACCTGTCTTTCTAATCAAACTAGGCATTTAAAATTAACAAAGAGTGTTATCACTTGTGAAGTTGATGGAAATTATAATAATATTTCTACGTATTTTTCGCCATTTTTTTACCGGAAGTCACTATTTTTTTCATTTATGTGTTGTTTTGTCGTACTTAGGAACTGTTTTTAACGTTTTATCATAACTTACATTGGATTATACCTATAATACATCTTTCAAGGATTTACATCCCTTGTGAAGTTGCTTGAAAGTATAAAAATTGATTTTTTTACTTTTTTGCCGGCAATTTGAAACCGGAAGTCACCTTTAGTTTCATTAATGTGTTTCTAGTCGTAATTTAGGAACTGTCATTTACTTTTTTTTTTTTTTTATCAAACTTAACATTGGACATTACATATAACACACCTATCAAAGGATTAACGAATTTGCCAATTTGTAATGACGCTATTTCCCAAATGTGTGGGGGCCTTTTTGAAAAAATGATTTTTTTTTCTGGCCAGCAGCGGATTTTTTTTAAGTATCATTTAGTCAACCTTTATACCAAATTTCATGCTTGTATCACGATTTGCACAATTATGTCCATAATATCTCCCACTAAATGTAAAAGTGATTGTTGAATGCGTCAAAAGTTCAAGGGGCCGGGTCAGCCGGGATTAGCGATAAGGTGTATGGCAATTGTATCCCTCAGAGCATTCTGCTCTTTGATTAGATTGTATTGTAAGTGTTGCATTTTTTCCCGAAGTCATTCTTCATACAGTATAGCATGTTATTTTCGCGGGATGTACATTTTCACTTATTTTCGCGGATAGAACAAAATTGCCAAAATAAATTACACCATATTAAAAGTGCACATGCAAAGGTATTGATAAAAGTTTTGAATTCGCCAAAACAATAACCGCCAAAATATTACGTATACCTTATTCAATGAAAATCGCGAAATTTTACACCCGCGAAAATTACCCGCTATACGGTATTATGTTTACCTTTTCATTTGAACAGTTGAACCAAATTTCTTTCTTAACTAAGTTCGTGTGTCAGTTTTAGATCCGTTGATGATAGTCGATAACTCATTTATTGACGTCTCTTTTACGATCTACATTCGAGACAGCACCTTTGCAAATACATTCGTTATCATTTGTTGTGAGGAGTTAACCAGTAGAATGCATACTTACTTAAAATTTTCCTCACAAGAACCTGAACAAAAGTATAAATCGTCATTTACAGTATGTATACGACTTCGTTTTTCTTATATCTTTTATTCAAAAATGATTAATTTCCTTTACTTTCATTTTTCATAATGAAACATTCACTTCATCACACTTGAATGAGCGACATAACAGAACAAATCACCCTTCCGGAGCATCTAAGATTGCATCCGGTATTTTGTGAGGTTCGTATTGCTCAGTCTTCAATTTTCAATGTTGTGTTTTGTATACTCTTATTTGGCTTTATTCTTTTTTGTTCCTATAGTGTTTGATAGTTTAAGACCCACCATTTTTTCATAAAATGCCCTGTACCAAGTAAAAAAAAAGGTCATTGTTACATTATAGTTCGTTTCTGTGTGTGTTACATTTTGATGTTGTGTTTCTGTTGTGTCGTATAGTTCTCTTATATTTGATATGTTTCCCTCAGTTTTAGTTTGTAACCCGGAATTGTTTTTTCTCTATTGATTTGTGAATTCCGAACAGGGTAAACTACTGTTGCCTTTATTTATGTTCGACTTATGAGATTGAACGCCCCTTTGCTATCTTTGGCCCCTCTAAAACGAACAGCGGTATACTACTGTTGCCTTTATTTATGTTCGACTTATGAGATTGAATGCCCCTTTGCTATCTTTAGCCTCTCTTTTACAGTAAGTAAACTACTGTTGCCTTTATTTATGTTCGACTTATGAGATTGAATGCCCCTTTGCTATCTTTTGCCTCTCTTTGACAGTAAGTTTACTACTGTTGCCTTTATTTATGTTCGTCTTATGAGATTGAATGCCCCTTTGCTATCTTTGGCCTCTCTTTTACAGTAAGTAAACTACTGTTGCCTTTATTTATGTTCGACTTATGAGATTGAATGCCCCTTTGCTATCTTTAGCCTCTCTTTTACAGTAAGTAAACTACTGTTGCCTTTATTTATGTTCGACTTATGAGATTGAATGCCCCTTTGCTATCTTTAGCCTCTCTTTAACAGTAAGTATACTAATGTTGTCTTTATTTATGTTCGACTTATGAGATTGAGTGCCCCTTTGCTATCTTTTGTCCTCTTTTACAGTAAGTAAACTACTTTTGCCTTTATTTATGTTCGACTTATGAGATTGAATGGCCCTTTGCTATCTTTAGCCTCTCTTTTACAGTAAGTAAACTACTGTTGCCTTTATGCCTTTTGCCTCTCTAAAACGAACTGTATTTACTTCTCAATATATGATAAAAATAAAAGATATTTGATAAACTTCACACGATATCGGAATAGTTTTACAAGAATGAATACAATAACGACTCACAATGTATGCAGACATCACTAATGAATCCACACTCGGTCCAAATTACATGAGTCCTACACATGACAACTATAGATGTCAATTTGTGGTTGATGTAAAATATACTATCGTTCTTTTGTGCATTTTTCCTTTGATATTTTTTGTGATATTTTTTTATATCATGCTACTTGCTTGAGATGGAAAATTATCGCTAGAAACTAAAGAGGCACATGGCGTTGCTAATGAAATTGACATAAAATTGACAACGTCCTTTTAGGTAAAATAGCGATAAACAGATTAGCATTGGTCATATCAACGGCTTTTCTCGCTTTCGCCGTATACGTACCGACTCAAGCGAGAAAATCAATCTCGTTGAGATGATCAACGATAATCTATAAAAATAATTCGATACTAAGTTTATTTATTCTTTTCAAAATGTATTATATGTTATCAAAGTTTGTATTGATATTATTGAAACATTTTGTAAATTGATGGCAAATTTCGCTTTCCCTAGTATGCTACAGTTTTCATTTTCTGTTTCTGATTTCAAATAATTGTAATAATTAAAATTGAGAAAGCATGAACAAAATGATATTAAACAATTCATCTAATTTGATGATTTGACAATTTCTTCAATCAAATAATTCATGATTTATTATAAACGTTGAATTCAATAGTGCTTGTTCAAGCATTTATTTGCAATGTGTTACATAGACTTTATTTGCAATATGTACATAAATTTTCATACGTAATAGGTTACATATTTTTTCTATTTTCTTATGATTATTCATACGTAGTTTTATATTAGTACGAACCGCTCCTTCTCAGAAAAAGAAATTCGTAAAGACATTTGCCTTGTTGAACCACTGATACGACAGTAAGCATGTGTTACATCCTCGGACCACGCACACACTAGCGTGATATTAAACATATACCATCCCTTCCAACGTGTTTCATTAACAAAGCCTCTCTTCAAGTGTTCGGTTGTGTGATCAGTTTTTCCAGTTGTGGTCGTATTGTCAACTATTTAACATGTAAGTAACTTTATACATTTACCTATCTTAACTTATAGCACTCATCATCATTCCCTGCGACATGACACAGATGATAACGCGTTCGATCTGTTTTCTGGCCTGAAATCATTCTTAAAAGAGGGACGAAAGATACCAAAGGGACAGTCAAACTCATAAATCTAAAACAAACTGACAACGCCATGGCTGAAAATGAAAAAGACAAACAAACAACAGCACACACGACACAACTTAGAAAAATAAAGAATAAACAACACGAACCCCACCAAAAAACTAGGGGTGATCTCAGGTGCTCCGGAAGGGTAAGCAGATCCTGCTCCACATGCGGCACCCGTCGTGTTGCTTATGTGATAACAAATCCGGTAAATAGTCTAATTCGGTAGGTCACATTCAGGAAAGGGAAGGGGATTGTAGTTACGACGTAAGGAACATATCCGATATCATTTGTGAAACGGTTATTCCATAACGGTCAACCAACTCGTGATGGCGTCCGTAAAACTTACGAAGGGATGATTTCAACTTCACCATTTGGGACTCTTGGTTTAATAGCTTCCTTGTGAGCAGCAACCCTCTATCAAGAAAATCATGATAGGAAATGCAAGCACGGGAATATCGGATCAATTGGGAGATATATACCCCGTATGCAGGTGCTGCTGGAATGTTGCTACTTAGAAATGGAAAGTTCACAATTGGAAAGCTTAAATTATCTCTTTTGTCGTAAAATTTTGTTTTCAACCGACCCTCATTGTCAATTTCTAGATGTAAGTCAAGATATGAGGCCGACTTAACTGTATGTGTAGTATCCTTTATCTCTAGCTCGATTGGATAGATGCGTTCCACATAGTCACCAAATTTTGAATTATTTAGTGAAAGAACATCATCTATATAGCGAAAAGTAGAGTTAAAGGATGAAGTTAGCCTCATAATAATAAAGAACCAAGTCGGCAAGTAGAGGGGCACAGTTTGTTCCCATTGGAATGCCGACAGTCTGTTGAAAAACACTTCTTCCGAACGTAAGAAATATGTTGTCAATCAAGAAATCAAGCATCTTGATAATATCAGTTTCAGAGAATTTTTTGTTCGAATCAGAGTGATCCTTTACAAAGTAGGATTTATCCCTCCCTAAGACAAGATACTTGTATCTACGTTGGCCATTCTTTTTTACGAAGCAAAGCAATACCAACTCTTTCAATTTGTCTTTTAGTTTGGAATGTGGAATACTAGTGTACAGAGTAGAAAAGTCAAATGTTTTAATACTGTTACAAGATGAAAGAGAGTTAGATTGTATGTACTCTGTAAGATCTTTGGACTTTTTAAGTATCCACATCTGATTGACGCCCCCTCTAGAATAGGCAGTTTCACAATAACTTCGAAGCCCGTCTTTGATTGCTGATAAAATAGATGTTAATAATTTAGAAAGAGGTTTCGTGGAGCACCTGGAAGACCCAGCAATATACCGTTGTTTGTAAGGACACTTATGTAGTTTAGGTATCCAATACAGTGATGGCAGATCCAGTTCTTCATCTTTGGTTGAAATTCCAAAGGAACACAGAACAGACCTATGATTATCCAGGATTTCCTCCTTGGTAAGTGTCGTGAGGGTATATGTTGAGTTTCCAAGTGAATTGTTAATACCTAATTCGTTTATCAAGCAGTTAATGTAATGAGTTTTACATACAAAAACGATGTTGTTTGGGGCTTTATCTGCGGGGACAACAACATATTTGTCATGGAGGTAGGATAGGTGTTTTGCAACATTTGGGTCTTCAAAGATTGACGTAGCATGGGCATTAATAGACCCATTCAGTTTCTTAATTCTGATTTGTATCAACGACCTCACTGCCTTCATCCATTCGGAAAGAGTGTCTACGTCTTCCTTCTCGCGCTTAGCCCATTGCCTGGCATAATCTGCAACTGAATCCATCAAAATTTTAAAGTTGAATTTCCAATTGATGGATTTAGGCTCACGATATTTCGGACTTTTCGATAACACATTTCGTAGAGAAGTGTTATTAACAATGTTGAGGTCACCGGTAATAACGTGGCCAGCGGGATTATATGTGAATTTGGAACTAGCACAAGTGCAATCGGGAGGTTTAGACTTGAAGTCAATATCGAGATCCTGCAAAACGTGTTTGTAATTGAAAATTTTAGTTGCAATAGGTTTGGTATAGGTATAAGAAATGATTGGTACAGACTGGTCTTTGAAATAAGGAGTTATTTTCGATTGAACTAATTTATGATGAAGGATATTGCCTAAGTTGACGCTATCGATACCTTTGTTGGCAAAGGAAAGATTAAGGAAAGATCTTTTCTCTTTTTTCTCTTTGCCAATGCGGACTGGCTTGAAAAGTCTGTGACTTGCAATATCCGAAATTATAACTGTAATTTTGTATAGGTTTGAATGAGGGTTTGTAACAGTGGATTCCAAACATAAATTGAACAGAGAATGAAGTTTTGAAAGGGGTAATGAATAAAGTTTCGAGCGAATGTGATGAATACCTAACGGCTTTTGTATAAATTGCAGCAATTCATTAATAGATACATCATGCAGAGAAGGTGATGTATTTTATTTCATGCTAAAATCCGAATTTACTCATTACATAATTAACATAAAACATAATTCTACGTAGATTTTCCAGTTTATCTAAGGAGTAGGTCCGGTAAGGACCGATTTTGGCCTCAAATTTCAGGTTCGTCTGACGAAAGATTTTGACCACTTTTTAAACACTTAAGTGTCTATTTTATTTGATTCAATTAGTGTATGTGAAAGATTTTAACTGATTTAGTCATTAAAAACGATCCGTTTCAAGCTCAAATATGAAAAATCTACCAAATATGCCGACAAATGTCAATTTTCAGATGTTTTTTTGTCAAAAATGAATGTGGCCGCATCCGTGTTCATCCTCAATCTTTATATGTTATGTATTATCATCAAATACAACTTTCATTTCAATACTAAGGATGAACACGAATGCGGCCACTTTCGTTTTACACGAAAACCGTCTAAAATTTAACTAAAATGCTAGAATTGTGAAGATTTCAGTAATTTAGCATGATTTAATGGTGCTAGTACCCGATATATGTGCATTCTGTTGTCAAAAACAGCCCATATTTATGTAGCAGAAGCATTCTACCGTCCAATAAATAACTAAAAGTTTACATTTAAACAATTTTGTAAAACTGCTTTATTTTGGGACCAAAAAGGGGTCTTACTGGACCTACTCCTTTCGGCATCTTTTTTATATGTTTTTGGGATACGATTGCTTTCAAGCAATCTGTAGACTTATACCATGGACTCAGGGCTATGCCCTCACGGCAACCGTTTTATTCTAAACATTAAGGAACATCTCAGATTCTAATGATTGCCTTGCTTTAAAAGATAAAAACATACAAAAGGATTGAACTTAAACAACTTTCCTGTAATGTTCTTCTCATAATCTTCATGTTTGATATTTCCCTTGATTTATATGCTTGTTTTTAACAACACGGAAAATCAGAATTAAGCAGTATTTATATTTAGTGTTTTTATAAATTTAGAAACACGTCGGAGAGTATTCCCCAGTTTTGATAAAATGCGAGAGTTCTCTGAATTCCAATCAATCTATTTCTGTCATATAAGAACTGAAATGGAGTTTTTCTTATATGTCACCGTTATGAAACTTATATTTGATATTGTACGCGTATAAAGAAATGGAGAACCATCTAGGTCGTTTAATTATCATTTAATAAACGTTTTTGTCCCTGTCACAAGTCAAGGGTTTGTTTATGTAATTATGCGCATGCGTATAGTTTTCCCGACTTCAAGGGGTATCAGATTGAATGGTTGCTCTGGATTCCCCACTTCATTGATTAGTTTGAAACTCATAGGATCCTTTCTATGTCTGTCTGCTATTGAGGGTTATTGTTGTTGCATAATTTTAAATCATATGCATCTTTTTAATTAAAATAAATGTAGTCCACATCTTAAAGGTGTAACTTTAACACCCCTTCAGCCGGAATGGAGTCTTCCATATTATCGTTTCGAGTTGTCTCCCTTCCGTAAGTAACTTCCGTCAAAATCAAAATACGAGAAAAATTAACTCGTTAGATTACGATAAACGTCGTATTATATTAAAAACGATCGCAATTTAAACAAAGAAGTGTGTACGGAAAGGAGTCATGTCCACTGACCCAAAGAAAATTAAATATTTAAAGAGTTAGAAATGAGGTTCCTCCTAGGATTAATGGTGATAAGATACGAAGTGAAATACCTTCTCTCACTCTCAGTGACTGCTGTGGAAAATAAACTTGGAATTGATAGTACAAAAATAAAACCCAATAAGTACATTGCTCATCCACTTGTATACGGGATTGGCTATTCTTAAAGTTGAGTAACTATTCAGATTACGAAAATTATATTTTACATGACTGTGCAGTTGAATTAGTTTTGAAAATAATACTATCCAGCTATACTAGGGCTGTCAAAAATGCATGAGACTCACGCATGATTATGCTTTTTTACGGCATTATCTCTCGATCTATTGTTTTTTCTTTGATCTTTTCAATTTTGACCAAATATCACGCATTAGCTGTATGAAAAGTTGGCAGAAATGCTCTATACATGTGTCAATGAAAAAAATACACCTTATCGCTATTTGTCCGCCATTACTGGATATCGCACAGGTTCCCGTAAAATTTTGACGTCATAAAACAACATATCTGATGCCACAATGTAAAAGTGATTGTTGTATGCTTCAAAAGTTCAAGGGGCCGGGTCAGCCGGGATTAGCGATAAGGTGTATGGCAATTGTATCCCTCAGAGCATTCTGCTTTTTGATTAGATTGTATTCTAAGTGTTGCATTTTTTCCCGAAGTCATTCTTCATACAGTATAGCATGTTATTTTCGCGGGATGTACATTTTCACTTATTTTCGCGGATAGAACAAAATTGCCAAAATAAATTACACCATATTAAAGTGCACATGCAAAGGTATTTATAAAAGTTTTGAATTCGCCAAAACAATAACCGCCAAAATATTTCGTATACCTTATTCAATGAAAATCGCGAAATTTTACACCCACGAAAATAACCCGCTATACGGTATTATATTTACATTTTCATTTGAACAGTTGAACCAAATTTCTTTCTTAACTAAGTTCGTGTGTCAGTTTTTGATCCGTTGATGATAGTCGATAACTCATTTATTGACGTCTCTTTTACAATCTACACTCGAGACAGTACCTTTGCAAATACATTCGTTATTACACCAGGGTTTTCGATATCACAAACTAGTCAAAACATTTACTAAATTTTATCATCGGTATAAAGACATCATTCGTAAATATAGCTCAACATGCAGACTTCTAATACGTTCAGGTATTTCACATCCAATTGTTTATGGAAATATTCTTTATAAAGCACAAAGGTGTCAGTATTCACCTCAGAAACTTACAAAACCTTTGAATAAACTTATTAAGAAGGGATATAATTACGATACTGTTGTCAAGTCAATAAAGATTGCATATTTTGGCGTTAATATTGAGTCACTGATAAGGTCTTTGCATCGGAACTAAACACATTTATTTTAAAAACAGTTGTTGGCATGACACGGGTTATGTTCTTCTCATATATGTTATGATGGTATGATACTAAACCCCTAACGGGAAGGATTGTGCCTGATGTTCATATGATGAAATCATAATCTTTCAGTCAGTTTAATGAAGTCTGGAGCTGGCATGTCAGTTAACTGCTAGTAGTCTGTTGTTATTTATGTATTATTGTCATTTTGTTTATTTTCTTTGGTTACATCTTCTGACATCAGACTCGGACTTCTCTTGAACTGAATTTTAATGTGCGTATTGTTATGCGTTTACTTTTCTACATTGGTTAGAGGTATAGGGGGAGGGTTGAGATCTCACAAACATGTTTAACCCCGCCGCATTTTTGCGCCTGTCCCAAGTCAGGAGCCTCTGGCCTTTGTTAGTCTTGTATTATTTTAATTTTAGTTTCTTGTGTACAATTTGGAAATTAGTATGGCGTTCATTATCACTGGACTAGTATATATTTGTTTAGGGGCCAGCTGAAGGACGCCTCCGGGTGCGTGAATTTCTCGCTACATTGAAGACCTGTTGGTGACCCTCTGCTGTTGTTTTTTATTTGGTCGGGTTGTTGTCTCTTTGACACATTCCCCATTTCCATTTTCAATTTTATTTGCTTATATTCAGTATTGGAAGGTGATGATGAATTAAACATTTTTTCTAAAGATGTTTATTCTTCAGTCTTGTAATTGAGGAACACAAAACGTCTCAGAATACAATTCAATATACAAATTTGGATTCGATAAGCTAAATTAATTTAGAAACAAGATTGAAATTAAGGTTCCAAAGCCCTTAGGCAGAGTTGACCATAAATGAATTTGTTTTCCGTTCTATGTCCTTTTTTGTCAAATAGCGCCTCATGTTTGAATTCATCTATTCATCTTTGGCATTTGTGTTTTATCGTTCCTAATGAAAGTTTTTACAACCACAGGGTTGATGCCACTACTTGTGGTCTTTCATTAGTTTTTACAACCACAGGGTTGATGCCTCTACTGGTGGTCTTTGATTAGTTTTTTAAACCACAGGGTTGATGCAAATGCTGGTGGTCTTTGGTTAGTTTTTACAACAACAGCGTTGTTGCCACTACTGGTGGTCTTTGGTGAGTTTTTACAACAACAGGGTTGTTGCCACTACTTGTGGTCTTTGGTGAGTTTTTACAACCACAGGGATGATGCCACTACTTGTGGTCTTTGATTAGTTTTTACAACCACAGAGTTGATGCAAATGCTGGTGGTCTTTGGTTAGTTTTTACAACCACAGGGTTGTTGCCACTACTGGTGGTCTTTGGTTAGTTTTTACAACAACAGGGTTGTTGCCACTACTGGTGGTCTTTGGTAAGTTTTTACAACCACAGGGATGATGCCACTACTTGTGGTCTTTGATTAGTTTTTACAACCACAGAGTTGATGCATCTACTGGTGGTCTTTGATTAGTTTTTACAACAACAGGGTTGGCGCCACTACTGGTGGTCTTTGGTGAGTTTTTACAACCACAGGGTTGATGCCACTACTTGTAGTCTTTGATTAGTTTTTACAACCACAGGGTTGATGCCACTACTTGTGGTCTTTGATTAGTTTTTACAACCACAGAGTTGATGCCACTGCTGGTGGTCTTTGGTGAGTTTTTACAACAACAGGGTTGTTGCCACTACTGGTGGTCTTTGGTGAGTTTTTACAACCACAGGGTTGATGCCACTACTTGTGGTCTTTGATTAGTTTTTACAACCACAGAGTTGATGCCACTTCTGGTGGTCTTTGGTGAGTTTTTACAACAACAGGGTTGTTGCCACTACTGGTGGTCTTTGGTAAGTTTTTACAACCACAGGGTTGATGCCACTACTTGTGGTCTTTGATTAGTTTTTACAACCACAGAGTTGATGCATCTACTGGTGGTCTTTGGTGAGTTTTTACAACCACAGGGTTGGCGCCACTACTTGTGGTCTTTGATTAGTTTTTACAACCACAGGGTTGTTGCCACTACTTGTGGTCTTTGATTAGTTTTTACAACCACAGAGTTGATGCCACTGCTGGTGGTCTTTGGGGAGTTTTTACAACAACAGGGTTGTTGCCACTACTGGTGGTCTTTGGTGAGTTTTTACAACCACAGGGTTGATGCCACTACTGGTGGCCTTTGATTAATTTTAACAACCACAGGGTTGAAGCCACAACTGGTGGTTTTTGATGAGGTTTTGTAACCACATATTGTTGCCAATTCTGGTGGTATTTGTTGACGTTTTGTAACCAAAGGGTTGTTGCTAAGGCTGGTGGTCTTTGTTGATTTTTCACAACCACAGGGTTGATGCCACTGTTGTTGGTCTTTGGTGAGTTTTTACAACCACAGGGTTGATGCCATAACTAATGGTCTTTGAATTGTATTTACAACCACAGGTATGATGCCACTGCAGGTAGTTTTTGTTGTGTTTTTACAACGACATTGCTGTTGCCAATGCTGGCAGTCCTTGTAGAGTTTTTACAACCACATGGTAGATGCCACTGCTTTTGGTCACTATTGATTTTTAACAAACACAGGGTTAATGCACTGCTGGTGATAATTGATGAGTTTTTACAACCACAAACTTGATGCCACTGCTGGTAGTCTTTGTTGAGTTTTTGAAATACGATTGCTTTTAAGCAAACTGTAGACTTATACCATTGACTCAGGGCCATGCACTTACGTCAACCGTTTTATTCTAAACATCAAGGAACATCTAAGATTCTTGAGATTGTCTTGCTTTAAATGGTATAAAAAACAAAAGGATTGAATTTAAACAACTGTCCTATAATGTTTTTCTCATAATCTTCATGTTTCAATATTTACCTTGACTTGTTTTCGTGTTAAAAAACACGGAAAATCAGAGTTAAGCAGTATTTATATTTTATGATTTTATAAATTTAGAAACACGTCAGAGGGAACTCCCCAGTTTTGATAACATGCAAGAGTTCTTCGAATTTCGATCGATAAATCTATTTCTATTTCTGTCATTAATAAACTCATCATAGATACCAGGACTAAATTTGATATATACGCCAGACGCGCGTTTCGTCTACAAAAGACTCATCAGTGACGCTCGAATCCAAAAAAGTTAAAAAAAAAAAGAAAAAAAAAAAGAAAAATAAGAACTGAAGTTGCGTTTTCTTATATGTCAACGTTATGAAACTGATATTTGATATTGTACTTCCATTAAGGAATGGAGGTCGTTTAATTAACATTTAATATACGTCCTTGCTACAAATCACAAGTCTTTAGTTTGTTTAGGTAAGTATGCGCATGCGTATAGTTTTCTTGGCTTGTAGGGGATCAGATTGAATGGTTGCTCTGGATTCCCCACTCCATTAATTAATTTGAAGCTCGCGAGATCCTTTCTATGTCTGTCTGATATTAAGGGTTGTTGTTGTTGCATAATTTAAAATCATATGCATCATTTAAATTAAAATAAATGAAGTCGATCCACAACGTAAAGGTGTAACTAGAACACCCCTTCAGCCAAAATAGAGTCTTCAATTTTATCGCTTTGAGTTGTCTCCCTTCCTTTTAAAAAGTAACTTTCATCAATCGACGATAAGTCGAGAAAACATTAACTCGTTCTGCCGGTAGACGTCAAATCATATTAAAACCGATCGGAGTTTAAACAGAGGAATGATATGTGTACGGAAAGGAGTCATGCCCACTGACCCAAAGGAAATTAAATATTCAAAGAGTTAGGAATTGGGTTCCACCTTTAATTCACGTAGGAAAGTATGTGATAAGGCACGAAGTGAAGAACCTTCTCTCACTCCCAGTGACTGCTGTGGAAAGTAAACTCTATTGATAGTACAAAAATAAAACACAATAAGTACATTGTCCGTACATTTGTATCGAGGATTTGCGTTGGCGGTACCAGGGGGGGTTGGACGATCAGTGCATTTGAATGGGGACATATAGTTGGAACCCCCTCTTTTTTTAAATTGCTGGATCCGCCCTGGGGGCTATTCTTAAAGTTGAATAACTATTCAGATTACGTAAATTACATTTTACACGTGCAGTTGAATTATTTTTGAAATATTACTAATACATGTAATCAATGAAAACAATGGCAATCGTATCCCTCAGAGCAATCTGCTCTTTTATTAAAACAACATGGTTGAGCAACTTCTTGTGATCATTGTTGATTTTTTTTATACAATTACAGGGTTAACGCACTGCTGGTAATATTTGATGAGATTTTACAACCACACGGTTAATGCCACTGTTGTTAATCTTTGTTGGGTTTATACAAAAACAGGTTACATTTGTAAATGCAACAGATGAGCTAAGACCCTAAAAATCGTCCTCCATCAATTATTATTTGGAATGAGTGTCGTATTATCAATCATAACTCATTCCGTACTTGCTACTCGAGATGGATTAAACGAGAAAAAAACTGATAAAAAATCCTTATATACTTTTTTGTATTCCCAATTTATCGGCATTATGATTTTTACTCTGCGTTCATCTGGCCCGCTTCAAGTTGAAGTTTTTTGTCGAGATTTTGTTTTTGATGAATTAAAGTCCAATCAAATTGAAACAATGTACACATGTTGCTTATAATATGATCTTTCTAATTTTAATGCAATATTTGAGATTTTACCCCATTTTCATGGTCCACTGAACATAGTGCGGATAGGGCATCCGTGTACTATAGACACATTCTTGTTTAATTCAGTAATGAACATGTATATTTTTGATATTCATATTTAACATTTTTAAGAATATTTTACTTAACAATAGCCCTATTTCTTGTACCAAACATAAGCTGAAAAAACTAGTAAAGGGATTTGTTTTTGTTCCGACTGATAAGGTTGCGTATAATATCATTACTGTTGGACGTAAACTTTACATTTGGGGTTCTGCAAAAGGAAATCACAAACTCACTTACATTCCAACTACTTCATTTTTGAAAAATTTCATCTGTAACAAACATAAATCTTTAGCTACCTCTGTACAAGAGAAACCACATACAATGAAAGTTTCAACTGAGGCCTGGCTTCCAAAGCTGTTCAAATGTTTTATTTTTCTACCCTACATACCACTATTTCTCATAATCTTATTAAGAAAAACATCAAACACCTATACTAATTAAATGCACATTTACAAAATGCGAATTTATGTATTCAAACTCTTTTAGATCATTTTTTAGCAACAACAAACAAAAGAATTAAGTCAAACGAACCTGCTTTGATTCTATAACTTACCTTACTTTTTAATAGATAACATTTTTGCTTGTATGGAGATTCCATATATCGTCATGTTATCGGATTTTCAAAGATACTTAGGTGTGCTACACTTATCGCGGACTTGTTTGTGTATCGTTATAAAATGATCAAAGAATCATCATCTGATACTAAAATATAACACTTCAAGATATTTGGATTATGATTTGGCTTTCAATAATTACGACCTCAGTATGTAGAGTGATTAGAATTATCCTGCTAATATTAACAATAAATACCTCCCTTTTCTGGATATTGATACTATTATCTATATCGTTCTGTAGCTGGAAGCTTGAAACTTAAACGTATGATGAAGGAGATGCTTTCTTTTCCTATTGTTAATTATCAATGTTTAGACGATGACGTTCCCTTGTCACCATCGTACGGTGTTTCCGTATCTCAACTTGTTCGATTCGCTCGTGTATGTAACAACATATTAGATTCTAATACAAGAAGTATCAGTCTTACTGAAAATTATTACACCCGGGTTTTCGATATCACAAACTATTCAAATCATTTACTCAATTGTATCGTCGGTACAAGGACATCATGCGAAAATATGACTCAACATGCAATCAACTTATACTTTCAGGTATTTCCCATCTAATATTTCATGGTAATATTTTTTACAAAGCACAAAAAGGGTCTTTTTGGTTTTTATATTGTCTAATGCAAAGGGTCTTTGCTTCAAAAAATGCAAATTTATTCTAAAACCAGTTGTTGGCATGATACGAGTTTAGTTCGTCTCATATATTTTATGATGGTATGAAACAACCATAACGAGAGGGATTGTACTTGATTTTCTTAAACAATGTATACTGAAGACATACCTTTCAATCAGTTTAATGAAGGTCAGGAGCTGGCATGTCAGTCATTCCTGTAGTTGTCCTTTGATAATTAAGGTATGATTGTAATTTTGCTTAGTTCATTTTCTCGCTTTTCGGAGTCAAAAAGCGAAACATATGTATGCTGTTTCGGGCGTCGGCGGCGTCAACAATGTATTTGTTTGTGAATAGGTCTAATTCATGGTGAACTTCTAGTGAAAAGTCAAAGATATGTTTTGTATGCCGTTGTTTAAGCATTGGCACATCTCATTACCATGGATATCATTTGGCCCCGATTCCTAAGTTATGGTCTATTGACTTTGAAACTTTTGAGATGTATTTCTGTGATAACAGTTTATTTTGTTTCTTATTCTGACACCAGTTTCGGATTTCTTTTAAACTCATTTTACTGTGGTGTTTGGTTGCTTATTCTATCTTAATGTAGGTTTATAAGATGGGTTAAGGTCTCGAAAATATGAGAGCTCGTCGTCTGTGATGTCACATACCAAACAATTACGTCGGCGGCGTCAACAATGTATTTGTTTGTGATTAGGTCTAATTCATGGTGAACTTCTAGTGAAAAGTCAAAGATATATTTGGTATGCAGTTGTTTAAGCATTGGCACATCTCATTACCATGGATATCATTTGGCCCCGCCTCCTAAGTTATGGTCTGTTGACTTTGAAACTTTTGAGATGTATTTCTGTGATAACAGTTTATTTTGTTTCTGATTCTGACACCAGTTTCGGACTTCTTTTAAACTGATTTTACTGTGGTGTTTGGTTGTTTATTCTATCTTAATGTAGGTTTATAAGATGGGTTGAGGTCTCGAAAATATGAGAGCTCGTCTACTGTGATGTCACATACCAAACAATTACGTCATTTAAAAAATGCCGTAATGACCATTCCATTTTAGACCCATAGAAGAAAAACACTCATTTTTAATTTGTTTTTTTTGTTTGTGCTATTTTCATATTTCCAAGTAAAGGTGTAATAAAAAAAGGTGGGGTGTTATAAAAGGTAGCATAGGCATGCGATAAAGGGTGTGATAAAGGGTAGACATGCGAAATAGGGGTGTGATAAAGGGTCTACATCAAAGTTGAGCGATACGGAGTAAACAGCAGGCTATTTATCAAATATTTAAAACTACTGTATTTCCTACTAAATATATGATAAAAAAAAATAAAAGATATTTGATAAACTTCACACGATATCGGAATAGTTTTACAAGAATGAATACAATAACGACTCACAATGTATGCAGACATCACTAATGAATCCACACTCAGTCCAAATTACATGAGTCCTAGACATGACAACTATAGATGTCAATTTGTGGTTGATGTAAAATATACTATCGTTCTTTTGTGTAACTTTTCCTTTGATATTTTTTTGTGATATTTTTTTATATTATGCTTGAGATGGAAAATTATCGCTATAAACTAAGGGGGCTTGTGGCGATTCTAATGAAATTGACATGACATTGACAAGGTCGTCATAGGTAAAATAGCGATAAACAGATTAGAATTGGTCATATCAACGGATTTTCTCGCTTTCGCCGTACCGACTCAAGCGAGAAAATCAATCTTGTTGAGATGATCAACGATAATTTATAAAAATAATTCGATACTAAGTTTATTTATTCTTTTCAAAATGTATTATATGTTATCAAAGTTTGTATTGATATTATTGAATCACTTTTGTAAATTGAAGGCAAATCTCTCTTCCCCTAGTATGCTAGAGGTTTCATTTTCTGTTTCTGATTTCAAATAATTGTAATAATTAAAAATTGAGAAAGCATGAACAAAATGTTATTTAACAATTTGTCTAATTTGATGATTTGACAATTTATTTATTCAAATAATTCACAATTTATTATAAACGTTAAATTCAATAGTGCTTGTTCAAGCATTTATTTGCAATATGTTACATAGAGTTTTTGTATTTTCTTATCTTTAGTCATACGCAGCTTTAAATAAGTACGAAACGCTCCTTAACAGAAAAAGAAATTCATAAAAATATATGTCTTGTTAAACCACTGAAACGACAGTAAGCATGTGTTACATCCTCGGACCACGCACACACTAGCGTGATATTAAACATATACCATCCCTTCCAACGTGTTATTTCATTCACAAAGCCTCTCTTCAAGTGTTCAGTTGTGTGATCAGTTGTGGTCGTATTGTCAACTATTTAACATGTAAGTAACTTTATTCATTTACCTATCTTAACTTATCTTTTATAGAACTCATCATCATTCCCTGCTACATGACACAGATGATATCGCGTTCGAACTGTTTTCTGGCCTGAAATCATTCTTAAGATTTTCATGCTGAAATCCAAATTTACTCATTACATAATTAACATAAAACATAATTCTACGTAGAACTTTCAGTTTATTAAATTTCGGCATCTTTTTTATTTGTTTTTAGATTGTATTGTTAGTGTTGCTTTTTCTCCCGAAGTCATTCTTCATACAGTATAGCTGGTTATTTTCGCGGGGTGTACATTTTCACTTATTTTCGCGGATAGAACAAAATTGCCAAAATAAATTACATCATTTTAAAAGTGCCATGCAACGGTATTGATAAAAGTTTTGAATTCGCCAAAACAATAACAGCCAAAATATTTCGTATATTACCTTATTCAAAGAAAATCGCGAAATTTGACACCCGCGAAAATAACCCGCTATACGGTATTATATTTACCTTTTCATTTGAACAGTTGAACCAAATATATTTCTTAACTAAGTTCGTGTGTCAGTTTTTGATCCGTTGATGATAGTCGATAACTCATTTATTGACGTCCCTTTTACGATCTACATTTGAGACAGCACCTTTGCAAATACTTTCGTTATCAATGTATGCGAGGGGTTAACCAGTAGAATGCATACTAACTTAAAATTTTCCTCACAAGATCCTGAACAAAAGTATAAATCGTCGTTTACAGTACGTATACGACTTCGTTTTTCTTATATCTTTTATTCAAAAATGATTAATTTATTTTACTTTCTTTTTTAAAACTTTTTAATGAAACAATCACTTCATATCACTTGAATGAGTGACATAACAGAACAAATCACCCTTCCAGAGCATCTAAGATTGCATCCGGTATTTTGTGAGGTTCGTATTGCTCAGTCTTCAATTTTCAATGTTGTGTTTTGTATACTCTTATTTGGCTTTATTCTTTTTTGTTCCTATAGTGTTTGATAGTTTATGACCCACCATTTTTTCATAAAATGCCCTGTACCAAGTCAGGAAAATGGCCATTGTTACATTATAGTTCGTTTCTGTGTGTGTTACATTTTGGTGTTGTGTTTCTGTTGTGTCGTATAGTTCTCTTATATTTGATACGTTTCCCTCAGTTTTAGTTTGTAACCCGGATTTGTTTTTTATCTATTGATTTGTGAATTCCGAACAGCGGTAAACTACTGTTGCCTTTATTTATGTTCGACTTATGAGTTTGAATGCCCCTTAGCTATATTTGGCCTCTCTAAAACGAATTCCGTGTGTCCAAAATGATATCTTGATTTGCCATCATCGGAAATTTCAATATCAGAAAGGTACAAAGTCATCGAAGTTTTTGATGCTTATAATCAATCAAATGAAAAATAAAAATAATAGCATAATAACTGTATCAACTTTTAATTATATTTATTGCATTTATTGCCCGAGGCAAAAAATTCTAGAAGTATCTTTTACACAAATAACCAGTTTGTCTGAATGGCTTTTTTAATTTTTTGTATAATTTATTTTCCTTATGTCCTAAGTTACGGACCTGCGTTTCGGCATATAGGTTGCATTTCTGTAAATATTGACAAAGCAATTTCCGATAGGGTCAAACTATAACACTTTTACTATGAAGCTTTGAAAAGAAATCCTAGAATGGAAAGTCCATATGCACTACTGTTTCATTAGAATATAACCAATCCTCTATGTTCGACTTTTCATCATGACGGCGGATATATAGCATATAGATTTGAGAAGATGTGGTATGAGTGCCAATGAGACCTCTCTCCATCCAAGTGACAATTTGTAAAAGGTAAAACATATACAAGTTCCAACCCTTGTCCACTCTGTGTTTTTGTATCCATCTGATGAGTAAAGCCTTTCTCAACTGATTTCTATAGTTCGTTTTTTGTGTTGTACTGTTACGCCACTGTCCCAGGTCAGAGGGAGGGTTGGAAACGTGCTAACATGTTTAACCCAGTCAAATTCTGTATGTATGTATTTTTTGTACATGAATTAGGCCGTTTTTTTCTCGTTTGAATAACTTTACATTTGTCATTTCGTGGCCAACATAATTGACTATGCGGTTGGGGCCTTGCTCATTGTTGAAGGTTGCACGGTGACTTATATTAGTTAATTTTTGTGTCATTTGGACTCTCGACATTTGTCATTTCGTGGCCTTTTATAGATGACTATGCGGTTTGGGCTTTGGTCATTGTTGAAGACCGTGCGGTGACTTATAGTTGTTAATTTTTGTGTCATATAGTCTCTTGTTGAGAGTTGTCTCATTTGCAATCATAACACAATTCTTTTTTATTTGCATAGCGGGAGACAATTACCCTATTGACGCATCCGGTTTGATTGCCTTTGGAGAGCATTCGATCCACTAAGGGTTTTAATAACTTAATTCGTCTATTCGTAATAGAATTACGATATTTAAACAAATGCAAAATACTGTCACATTTATCTAGCATATTATAGAAATAATGTTTTTCTAACGCTATTATGCAATTTGAAATCGCTTACCCTCGTTTCTAGATATAAAGAGAAGAAAGTTAGAATCATGATATTAACAGTAGCAGTTATTGTGATAGTCAGCATACTAGAACACGCGTATTCTGTACCATGTATTGGATTACAAATATTCACATGTGATTGCACAGGAACAAAGGTCGATTGTAGCTCCAAAGGTTTAACAGCAATACCTGAAGGTGTACCTATAAATACAACAGTGTTGTAAGTATGATATTTAACACTAGCTTCTATTGATTTTTTAGTTACTCGTTCATTTGAATAATCTGATAGTCAGTCGTCCATTTAAATTCATGTTTAATTGTGATGGATTTACTTTGGATAAAAGACTAATGTTCCTGAATGTGGCGTTTCAAGTTTTATTTTGAAGTCGAGGTTGATGACGATGGAGGTTGTTCATTAATCAAGTTTAGTTGAATACTATGAATTCATTAACGTCTGTGAGTAATCATTTTCGTGGATTATATTATATTTATAAATATTATTTTCATGAATATTATAGCATTGTTGATATAAGACCGCATTCAATCCTATCCTATAAAAAATGTAACTTGTTTAATATTTGAATTTGTGGTTTGCCCTTACCAATGAAACCCAGAAAAAAACTGTTATCACATTCATCAAAAGGAATCCTAAGTAGGCTTTATTAACTACAAACGAAGCTTACGAAATTCTTTTGTGTTATCTATTCTTTTTATTCCTTATTAAAACTTTTATTTCTCATTTTGATATCACCGACCCAATTGTCTCGTAGTAGCGTGTTCGCCACGGCTGTATGATGTCTTGCGTTATAATCCCCGTCCGTCCGTGTCATTCCAACGACTATAACATTCGTATTACCTGTTCTTTGTTTCATACGCTAGAGAAAGAAGCAGTTTACCAGACGGATTCTTCTCATTTAGCATAAACATGAGGACAGTGCGAGTTTGAAAGATATGTGTCATTTGAATCAAGGTAAAAAAGAGAGTATTCTCTTGAAGTAAGTTTTAAAGAAGAATTTTCGTAACGGATTTCACCATTAACGTACTATTTACTAACGAGCTTTTACCCGTTTCACTAAAAATCTCTTTATCCACATTAGGTCACAATCAACGTACGCAAAAATGATTCTTGACGCTAATGTTGTGAACGAAATTCAAGAAGCCAGTGTTGTACTCCCTGAATTCATGTTATACTTTATCTTACTAAAGATTAATCAGTAATTTTATTTTTAGAATCTTATTGGACAACAAGATATCAACGGTAGCAGCAAATGCGTTTGATAATTTTGTATCGTTGGAAATTCTGTAAGTTTTATTGTTATGATAGAGAACGACCGAAATTATAACTTATTGAACTCTTTGGTCGACATCATGATTTGCACGGAATTAAATATCATCATTCCAAGGATGGTTATTGCAGTAATGTGGTCAAAGTGTGGCGCAGTTAACCATGAAGTACATTAATAATTCATTTGTTAGACCCTGTGGGTATCACCATCCCAATAGCCAGAACATCGGTACTAACATGAACATATGGATATTGTTCTATCTAAATTTGCTACTTAAAAGTTTGGAAATAATTGTAACTTATATATCTCTTCATGCGAAGCTCTCATTCCTTGTCGGGCTTTCACTTTACATTTGGTTTTTGTGGTTTTATCATCTCTTAAAAGTCTGAATAAGGTTTTCGACCTTCATATAATTTTGCTTGAGTGTTACTAAGTTAATGTCGAAATGCGTATTGGTGGTATAAAATTTATCACGTGAATATTGTTACTGTGTAACCTACGCTTATATTAGCGCGTCCCGGATGAGACATTTCCCTTCATTCATCGATCAAAAAATATACACTAGAAGCTATGCCGGAGCAGATTATTTTCTGAAATTACAATCAGTCTGATCTCAATCTAACACCAAGCAAATATCTGCAGTCAACCTTTCTTTGAAAGAAATATAAGACATTAAGGCTGAAAGTTTTTTTTTTCAAATGCTAAAACAAAAGGAACGGAGTCTTGATGGACAAATACAATTTTAAAAATAGCTCATTTATATTGTACCATGCATTCTTCACAAATCATGTCACGATAGAGAACGACCGAAATTATAACTTATTGAACTCTTGGGTCGACATAATGATTTGCACGTAATTTAACATCCTCATCCCGAGGATGGTTATTGCAGTGATGATGTGTGGTGCGGTTGGCCATGACGTACATTAATAATTCGCTAGTTTATCCCTATAGGTATCACCATCCCAGTAGCCAAAACATTGATACTAAAATGAAAATATGGATATTGTTCTATTTTAATTTGCTACTAAAAGGTTTAGTATAAGTACCTTATCTCTTCATGCAAAGCTCTCATTCCTTGTCAGGGTTTCACTTTACTTTTGATCCTTTGTGGTTTTATCATCTCTAGGAAGTCTGTATTAGGTTTTCGACTTTCGTATATTTTCCCTCGTTTGTTAATAAATTGACAATAAATGTGGAAATGCGCATCTGTTAGAAAATTGATACCGTGAATATTGTTACTATGTAACCATCGATTACTATTCACGTGACCCGGATGGGACAATTCACTTCTACCATCGATCTAAAAAAACAACACTAGAAGCTTTGTCGAAACAGAATATTTTCTTCAAGTACAATCAGTGCGAGCTCAATCCAACTTCAATCCAACGTCTGCAGTCAACCTTTTTTTTGAAATGAATATTAGACATTAAGGCTGAGAAAGTTTTTTTTTTCTTTAAATAATAAAACTAAAGGAATGGAGTCTTGACGATCAAACACGATTTTATAAATAGCTAATTTATATTGTACCCTACATTCTTCACAACTAATCGATACTTTTGTCTTCAGAGATTTGGGTACAAATACTATAAGCAGTTTACCAGGCGGGTTGTTCTCAAAGAACATAAACCTGAGGATAATGTAAGTTTGATATTTGTCATAAAAATCAATGTTAAAAAAGACAGTTTCTTTTTCTTTTTAAAAGAATATTCAGAAAATATTTTAAGAGATTGTTCGTAAAAGAGAGGCGAAAGATGCAAAAGGGACAATGAAAACTCATAAGTCTAAAATAAACTGACATACGCAGAAATGATTCCTAGTGCGCACCCTTTGGAATGAAAATCAAGAATCAAGTGTTGTACTTCCTGAAATCATTTTATACATTTCTTAACGTTAAATAAAACTGTAATAGTCTTTTTAGATGCTTGAGGTTTAACCCGATTTCGACTGTAGCAGCAAATTGGTCTGTTAATCGTGTGTCATTGCAACTAATGTAAATCTTATTATTATAATAAAATACGATAGAAATTACAAGTTTCTAAATTGTTGGGTTGACATCATTTATTGCATTGGTTTCAATGTTCTCATGCCGAGGATGTTTATTGATGTTGCCTCAAAATTTGGTGCTGTGGACCATCACCAACCCAGTAACAAGTACTTATGCACTGACGTGAAAATAGCTCATTTATGTTATATCCGACTTTATTCACAAATCTTCGATAATTGTTTTTAGATATTTGAATAAAAATACATTCAGCAGTTTACCAGAAGAGTTATTTACAAAGAACATTAACCTTCAGAAAGTGTAAGTTAGATAAGTATATAACAACAAAATACAGATTTAATAAGAGAGTTTCTTTTCAAAAGATCGACATCGAAATGAACGGAAACAAGAAGGATTTTCGAAGTAACACCTTTGTACTTCAAAATAAACACATTGTAAGCAAGAAGATATAATGTAAAAATAATCTTGTTTAATTTTGGTATCCAATCAAATGATTTTGAAATACCACTGTTGGTCTGCATAATATTCATTTGAGATAGTTGTTGTAAATGAAATAGTGTGTGAATGTGATGTATATCCAATGAAATAAAGTGCTTTAATTTCTTAAAACATGATGAGGTATAAGTGAGGTATAAAAGTCAGATTACACAAAAAGAAGCCTGAAAAATAGACATTGCGAAATGAAAAACATTTAAAAAACACTACACATCTTTTCATATTGAGCGACATGATCATCTCTGGAAAAACAATGGATAAAATCTGACAAAACACAAAACAACTAAGATTCAAATTAAAAAGAAGACAGATTTGTCAGACGTAACGAAATAAAGTAATACCATATTTGATTTTGCGACGCCTAGAGGAAAACAAATATGCACAGGTAGTAAACACTGCAGTAAGTTATTTGCGTTAACACATATGTACAGTTTAGGCATTGAATCAAGTGATGGAATTTCCGCCACTTGTTGAAAAAAAACCAGGACAAATTATCGTGGCTTGTCGGATTGTTACCTTGTTAACCACTTTTTGTGTCGGTCTAGTATTATCAGCTGGATATTTCCATATCATCTTAACCAGCTGTTTTGTTTTCTGTTCTATGGTGGGGTTGTTGTCTCTTTGACACAATCCCCATTTCCATTCTCAATTTTATCTAACGTCTTTTCCATGCCCTTGTTGTCATCGTAAAATATTCAGTATTCCTGCCATTAGAAATTGGATGATTGTTTAATGTAACAATATGCAGTACATGGAACTTCCAGGGGAAACAATCATACCAATATCTAAATGAGATGTAAATTATTTGATAATCAATAATGTGATATCCTAACAAAATCAAAATGATGTTGAAGTGTCAGTGACCTAACGAAGAAAGCACTTAATCCATCACATATTTTTGATTTATTTCCAGATATATCAAGGGGAATCTGTTACTAACCAGTTTACCAATGAACTTGTTTACGTCGAACAAAAATATAACACTTTTGTAAGTGTAATATTTAATCAATATAGAGTGTTTCTCAAAATCATTTACACCAATAGATCTAAAAATTGTGATTAACTATATCCAAGGTTAATAGCTAAATTTCATTATATGTCTGAAAGGTCTGTGTTCGGTAGTATCCCGGACTTTTGCCAGTCATATTAATTATTCATTTATTGTGGGTTTTTTTTTAATTAACGTCGGTTTTTGTTATGTGTAATTGTTTTACATTTCTAATGTGGATTGTACGGTATGGATGTTGCTCAGTATGCTGTCTGATGACAATTATTTGCTTAACCAAGTTGTGTGGAATCATGAGGGCAGTTTTTGAACTGGCACTCATACTAATCTCCTTATCTTAACATTATATTCCTTATGAATTGCTACATTGGATAGTATAGGATGATATAACATAGAAATAACTCATTTCTAAACAAAACATTGGTATTTTTCAAGGGATTTAGAGGATAATAGTCTAACAAGTGTACCAGCACAGTTGTTTTCGTCGAACATTAACCTTGAAGAATTGTAAGTATAATAAAATAAAAAGTATATTTTTTTATATACTAGATTTTAATTAAGAACATATAGTAGAATGTACATTTTAATCTTGTAATTTTGGATATCCAGAAAGTAAGTTGCAAACTATCGGATTGTCGTTCCTGACTTAAATGAGGATAAGAAAAACTTTTTAAATACCGTACATGCCAGAAGTTCAAAATGACGCTGTTATAATATAAGACCTACTTATAATATTGTAGTATGATTCAATTTATATTATATTATTGGTTTTGCTGTTTTCCGCCTACACGTTGTAATTCGCAATTAAATCAAATATAATCATGTGAAAATTACAATGGTGTGTCCGATTAGGATACCATTTCTTTGGACTGTGACCTGGTTAGTGAGAAAATTAAACAGACCGAGGCATTGTGTCGGTCTTTTACTTAAATCCGGGAATCTTCCTATTTCTTTAATATGTTGCCATGTTTTGTACTTATTCACACTGTAAAGAATGTTGTGTTTATCACACAAGAAATATAAAGAATGTCATAAGTTACAGTAGTATATACGGTTCATGAGGGTATAAGTGAAACATTCTAGTTCTATTAATGTATTCTCAACTAAAATTTGTAATTCTCATATGCTTAAAGAGAATTTTTTGACAATTTTTGAATTTTTAAGGTGAAATTTTGTTGTATTCTACTAAATTTTTCAATGTCCAGAGAAAATGTTACGGTCATGTTCCATATTCGGAATATTTCTACTCTGTTGTATTTGTTTAAGTATCAACATATGCTCATTTTACCAAAAATCATACTGATTCATTTATTTCTATGAATAGTAGATGCTACATAATGAGTTTTATTGGGTCTTAAAGATTATGGATGCTCTCTCGATTATATTAATAACTTTTGTAGTTGTGAAATTGTTTTGTTTAAAAAGCACTTCTTATTTCTGTACACAGCATATTTCAAAAAAGTGTCTGCGGATAATGAAGAAAAAGATTAAAATTGCATCTTCACCTTTGATAGATGCTGATATAATTCTTTTAATTTCATATTGAATACCTCAACGTTTGGATGCTGGATTCCAATTATTTATAGATTCTGGCATCCCAACATATCCAGAAACTGACACCCTAACATATCTGGATGCTGGCATCCCAAAATATCCGGATGCTGGCATCCCAATATATCTGGATGCTGGCATCCCATACTATCGGGATGCTGGCATCCCAATATATCTGAATGCTGGAATCCCAAAATATCCGGATGCTGGCATCCCAAAATATCCGGATGCTGGCATCCCAAAATATTCGGATGCTGGCATCCCAATATATCTGGATGCTGGCATCCCAAAATATCGGGATGCTGGCATCTCAATATATCTGGATGCTGGCATCCCAAATATCTGGATGCTGGCATCTTAAAATATTCGGATACTGGCATCCCAATATATCTGGATGCTGGCATCTCAATATATCGGGATGCTGGCATCCCAATATATCTGGATGCTGACATACCAAAATATCCGGATGCTGGCTTCCCAAAATATAGGGATTCTGGCATCACAACCTTGCAGACATGTACCATTTTTCATTATGACATACGAATTTAAATGCTGCTTCCTAATCAATTGGATTTTAGTATTAATCCACCAATATAACACCCAGTACATTTCCTTAAGGTTTTGATGTGTGTTGAATGCATATGAAAACAATCAAGTAAACATAAAAAAAAGCTACTGATGAATGCCGGGAAGATTATATTTTTTGTCTTTGTTCATGTCCAGTAGCCAGTTAAATGCATATTGAGAATGTGACATCATAGGTCAGAGTGTGAAATGTATACTTGACCAACAAACTGAGTCTGAATTGTAAAATGCTAGTTGACCATGTGAATGCTAAAGTCAACAATTTGATATTTATAAAACTATGTCAATGTACTACCGGTAAGTTTCCAATAATTAGCCAATTTTAATGTTATTTTTCTGAATTTGATTACCATTATGTTAGACATGATGTATACATGTTATTGACTATTGTGGTCTCGACACAATACATTTATATATGATGACATCAGGACTACAATTTTCAAATCTGATATGCTCATGTTTCGAATATTCATATATATTTTTTTTTTAAATAAGCTGAAATCATATCAAGTTAAGTAGTTCCCACGGCTTTCAGAAATCAACTGGACAACATTTACAAAAATGCTGCTCATTTTGTATGGCATTTTATCAATCAAATGAATTTGCCCAATGACCATCAACCTTGGGAATGTCTGATTAACTAAGTCATCCAGGACAAACACTCTACAAAACGGATTGGTGACTGAACCTTTATTAAATACTAAATATGAGGTGCGTTATATTTAAACCTGCATAATAATTTTGTTTTGTGTCTATGAGAAACCCCATTGGCATTCAATGTATAAATTAAGGAGATTAGTTTCCCGCAATTGCCTGTATACAATAAAACGTGTACCACAATGCGATATTTAAAAAAATATATATTATTGATACTGGTGCACAGTGTCTATGATCTGTACGTACTGGATATTGTCAGTAGGTTCTGGACTTGCTGTATACATCTTCCAATGAGTCAGTACATCATGTCAGGATCTTCTAGTACTTGAGCCTTTCATTTTATTAACAAAACTTACATTTTCTTTATTACAATCATTATTAAACTTGTATCTTTTTTTCTGTATTTTAATATTTCAATATTTGTTAATCATTTAATCAAATCAGTTACACGAACTGGAACTTTCGAACTTTCTATTATTATGTATTGCCAGTAATCTGAAATCAGCTGGAATCACAAATGATCTGGTGCTGTTTGGATGATTCGTCGTCTGAGTTTAACCTGTCCAATAACTATAAAGTGTTGCGATACATTAATACACAACACATGAATAGTAACCAGAAAGGTGAAGCCACTTCTTTACAAATGCTGAAAAGAGAAATAATAATTATATAAAAGATTATCAACAATAAATTTTCGTTGTAACATCACAACACTAGGGAACGAGAAAACGCATTATTATTCGAAGAAAACCTTCATTTAAACTTCTTTTAAATTAAGTTTTCCACACCAATATATGCCTGTTGTTTCTGTGTAGTGGTTAAAAACTATTCAAAACACATACATTTGACATATGAACCACTAGTTCAATTGATTTTTTTATGGAACAACATCCAGGTCTATACTGTACATTATGAAAGGGAGAAAAGTGTTTTTTTTTAGAAATACATTCTACATGTATTTAGCGACTTTCGTGAAATTTAATTCCCATCTAAGGGTGTATTCGGTTAACACCTTAATTTGTGTGTGTTTTTATTTTTATTTTAGCCTAGTCCTGGAACACAAAACTCTTGTAGCGATATTTACATTTTCCTTACTATGTTCTTTTCATTCAGTTTGCAAATTTGCTATATATATGCATTGCTTTTATTATCAAGCTTCCACCGAGCTTCGTTTGAAAAAAAAGAAATAAATCACGAAAATATCAGCTTAAAATCATTTAATATGAAAAGATGACTCCGAGGCATATTTGTAAGACTAGCTTGACCCATAAAACTATACATGTAACCTATTATTATTAATTCCTGCCAGTAAGCTAAGTACAAAATGTATATATATTAGAGTAAATTTATTTTGAAATCGGTAAATCTGTTATGCATGATAAGCGTTTCTTTCTTTTAAAACATAGTATTTCAAATTTTACATTCAATCTGATTCATATATGACTATTCAGTATGAGTTTTGTTCATTGTTGGAGGCCATATGCTGACATTTAATTGTAAACTGCTTAGTCATATTATTTGATCTCAGTCCGGTGGAGAGTTGTCTCATTAGCAATCATACCATTACTCAGATATTACTCTGACTTCAAACGGCTGTTTTGCAAGACAAGCTAGGCCCATGAGCGTAGGAAGTCAAGACTCAGAGTAATCTCGGACGGGCACAAGTTAACTGGTTTTTGACCCTTGCAAAAAAAGGCAAACAACACATTCAATTTTCTAGACCGAAAATCAATCTGAAATTAAGTTTTTCATACTTTATTTTTCTTGAACTCAAAGGACTCTTACCAGTGATGCATTTTAATGGTTTTCTTATAGGTTGTTTAGGGGTAAACAAATTAATTTTGCTTGCGGACCCAATATTTTTACTGGGCATGACCATATTGATGGTGGTTAATCGTCTCGTAGGGGTTTATGTCGATCATATTTTTGTAACAACTATTCATAATTTCATGAAAAAGTACATATTTCCATAAGGCAAAATAAAAAAAATATATGTGTATTTTCTATTTCCATACCTACCCTAATATAGAAATAGTCTTCCTTCAAGTTTTTTGGTAGTTTGGCACTAAGCACTGTTACAGTCATAATTTCTCTCTCATAGACTCAATGTAAAATAAAATGGTAAAAACTCTCAGTCATATTAAAGTATGTCTGTCTTGGAGGCTCATCGATACCATAGGCTGATCCAGTCCCCCTCCTTTTTCGTGTGAAAAAAATTGGTTAATTATACAGGTAAACACTAAAAGATGACTTTAGCAGGTCCCTTTGATATGACAGTCGGTGCCCCCCCCCCAAATCCCATTTATAGAAAGTTCTGGAATCACCATTGGCTACCACAAACGGATCGAAGTGCATCCCCCCCGACGACATGGGAGAATCTGGCGACTGACGTTAATCATTGTTGCCTAACCATTTAAGCCTGTAATTTTCCCTGTGGAAGTAATCAGAATTATATTATCCGGCTGGCGTATCAAGTCACTGAAATGCGTCCGAGATTGCTCGGACTTCAAACAGCTGTTTTGCAAGACAAGCTAGGCCCATGAGCGTAGGACGTCAGAGTAATCTCGGACGGGCACAAGTCAAATCGTCTCCTATAGAAAAATTCGACATCTGATAATATATATATGAAACCATTACAGACATACAGTTGTCGATTTGAGTAGAATATTCCTTATGAATGGCTAAATCTGAGAAATCTCGGACTACGAAGTGCATGTAAATAATAAGCAAATCTACTTTGTCTTACCTGTATGAGTAGCGTTCTATTGCGTATATGTTTCTGTTATATCAAAATGATAATAAATTGCGGCATACTGGCCAAAGAAGTGTTTTTCGTCCTTTCCCTTGCAACCATGTCCACTTCGCCGATTTTAAACATTCTTTTTACATGACGTCATGCGGGTGGGATTTGCCGCAATTAGCGTAGAAAAATAGTGCAAGCGCTTTCAGTATTAAACATAAGAAAAACTAATAAATAAGAGAATATTAAAAGGGTTACCAGTTTTAATTACTTTTCAAAAAATATTTATACTGGTATAAGTGATTCTTGAGATTTGATTTCTTATCATGTTTACTGTCTTTGCATGAATCTCTACGCATGATGGTAAAACACCTCTTACGTCATAATATCCCTGACGTCATTAGATAAAGTGTTGGAAGGAAAACAACAAACGGATTTTTGTTGTTTTATTTTTTGCATTACACAAAATTATGCATTGAGTACATCTATAGAAATTCGGCCAACAGTGTATCAAACAGAACTTGTAGGATTACTGCATTCGGATATTTTGCGATGTCTGCACTCCTACAGTTTTGGATGCCAGCATCCAGCTTTTTCGGGATGCCAGCATCCCAATAAAACGGGATGCCAGCATCTCAATATAACGGGATGCCAGCATCTCAATAAAACGAGATGCCAGCATCCCAATATGACTGGATGCCAGCATCCCAAAATAAGGGGATGCCGGCAGCATCCCAATATGACTGGATGCCAGCATCCCAATAAAACGGGATGCCAGCATCTCAGTAAAACGGGATGCCAGCATCTCAGTAAAACGGGATGCCAGCATTTCAATATATTGGAAATCCAGCATCCCCAAAAAATCAAACAATATTTAAAAAAAATATATATGGAAAACTAGCATCCTAGTAAAAGTAAGATGCTCCAGTACATTATTATTTTAACAACAGCATCTAGATCAAATTTTAATGCTGGAAGCATATAAAATCAAACAGACAGCATATGTACTATAAAAAGATGCTACCTTATACAGAATATGAAAGCAATTAAAAAATTGAGAAATACTTTGACAAATTATTAAAAATTAGCATCTTTTCATTGACATATGCTATTTCCTAGTTATTTCACGGAATGTATGAAAAAAACTGTACATGAGAATTTGAAATTTTAGTTGAGAACGCATTTATTATACACCAACGTTTCGAACGAAAACATGAAATTATAAGTCTGAAATATTATCATTGCCTTATGAATTGTTTACGTAATAAGTGTTCCAACTTAGAAATTATTGTTATACACCACAAACCAATGATTTCTTTTTTTCCAGAGATCTAAATGGCAATAACTTAAGCAGTCTACCACAAGGGTTGCTTTCATCGAACATAAAACTTGATCACATGTAAGAATATTACCTGTCTAACATCACAATACAATTTCAAAATAGAGTGTTACCATCTTTTTTCCAAGTATGTGAAATTATAATGAAGGGAGGCTTTAGGAAAAAGACGGTTTTAGAAGCAACACTTCTGTATTGTACTTATAGGATACCACATGGTAGAATCGTTGATGCAATGCAATGTTGTTTAAAAATCTTGAATAGTTTTGGTATCAAAAACTGATGACAGGTAAGCCTGTTCGCCACTGGCTTTCAAGAAAACAAGACATACCTTTGGTTTTTTTTTTGATACACCGCCTTGGTGGTCTTGTCCGCTTGCATGGGGCGAGTTCAAGAGGTTGTCGAATCAAACCAAGGTTCAATCGGTTTGGTTTTATGAAAATTTGTCCAATATCTTCATATTACTTTCCAATTCTTGCCCTTATGTTTGATTCCAATGTTAAAGAATTTTGTATTAATGCCATAAGGAAAAGTTTTTTAAGTTGCAGTAGCAAATGCAGTATATGAGGCTTTCACGTCATATAAGGTTCATTATAAAGTAAATCAATTTTAGATATTTATGATTAATTAGATCATAACAATTGTTTCTCTTAGGAGAAACATATATTTTCGTTGACAATGAACATCTAGCGGAAAAGGAAATATTCGTCTGGGCGTAAAATGTGTAATTTCAAATATTTTTTTTAAATACATCAATAGTTTTAAATACTCGTAAACAATTGGTTAAAACGAATTTGCTATAGCTATTGATTTTGTTATCAGTTATCAGTTAATTAAAACCATACCAATTATTGTTGTTATACACATATGCACATTAATGGTACTACTATCTGTCAATACCTATATTATGGCATTGAGCAATGTGATGTTTTTCTCTGAATATTAATGACGTCTTTACACTAATGATTTTTTATTAGTTGCTATTGGTTTTCGAACTAGCTGTCAGTAACTGCGAGTACTGTCAGATGTTTACTTAGTAGCTTTTTTTGTTGTGGGATGTATAGAAACCTTATCACATCTGGTCTCTGTTTTCGTTAATTGTGTTCTGATCTGTATCGATCTGACGAGTTAAGCCCTTTTGAACTGAATTTTTTATAGCTTGTTCCTATGTTGTACTGTTAGACCACTGTCCCGGGTAAGGGAGATGGTTTGGCGACAGTAAACTAGTTTGACCCCACCACATTTTATATTTGCCTGTTCCAAATCAGGAGCCTGTAGTTCAGTGGTAGTCGTTGCTTTTGTTTGTCATATTTGTGTTTCGCAAATTGTTTTGTTTTCTATAAAGCTGTTAGCTTTCTCAAGTGAATTGATTCATATTTTTCATGTCGGAACCTGTTACAACCGACTATACGGTATGGGTAATTTTCATTGTTGAAGGTAGTACGGTTGCCTATGATTGCTTTCATCCACTTCATCTCAACTTTGGTGGATATTTGTCTCATTGGCAATCATACCACATCTTCTTATCGTTTTATTTTTTTATTCATGTCACTTTTAACTTATCATGCTTTCCATGAGTTGCAGCCAGTATTTTCCTGTACTTAACCAGTATAAAATGCCAAAGGGAAACAGTTTTTTTTTCGCAATAACAGAATCAAATCGGTAAATGGCAAACAGCTAATTAAACTAATTGTCAGCTAAAAAATAGAAAGCTTTAATTTCTTAAATAGAAAGTTACCAAAAATATTAAAGATTTTATCCAAATATTAAACTTTAATAATATTGCCTAATTTGTAATAAATGTAACAGTGTATTAAATCAAGAACTCATTGATTCGTCTTTCTTTGAATACCCCATGTCTTTGAATTTAGATAGACAACACAGATACAACATTTCAAACATAATTAATGGCCTTTTCAAAGTATAAATTATTGTGCTACCTTATTTAGAAATTGTTTCAAATAAGAAATAACTTACTTCAACATGAATCGTTGATATATTTTCCAGAGAATTGGGTGAAAACCGTTTAAGTAGTATACCAGAAGGGTTCTTTTCGACGAACATAAACCTTGATGAAGTGTAAGTATAAAACATGTTTATTATCAAAATTTACCTTTGAATAGAGTAAATTCATTTTTAGCTCACCTGGCCCTAAGGGCCAAGAAAGCTTTTCACACCACTTTGTGTCCGTCGTCGTCGTCGTCTTCGTCCGTCGTCGTTAACTTTTACAAAAATCTTCTCCTCTGAAACTACTGGGCAAATTAAACCCAACTTGGCCACAATCATCATTGGGGTATCTTGTTTAAAAAAGGTGTCCGGTGACCTGGCCAACCAACAAAGATGGCCGCCATGGCTATAAATAGAACATTGGGTAAAATGCAGTTTTTGGCTTATAACTAAAAAACAAATGCATTTAGAGCAAATCTGACGGGGTTAAATTGTTTAACAGGTCAACATCTATCTGCCCTAAAGTTTTAAGATGGATAGGACAACCCGTTGTTGGGGTGCTGCCCCTGAATTGGTAATTTTAAGGAAATTTTGCTGTTTTCGGTTATTATCTTATATTATAGATAGAGATAAACTGTAAACAGCAATAATGTTCAGCAAAGTAAGATTTACAAATAAGTCAACATGACCGAAAGCGTCGGTTGACCCCTTTAGGAGTTCTTGCCCTTTATAGTCAATTTTTTACCATTTTTCGTAAATCTTAGGAATCTTTTACAAAAATCTTCTCCTCTGAAACTACTAGGCCAAATTAATCCAAACTTGGCCACAATCATCTTTGGGTATCAAGTTTAAAAAATGAGTTCGGTGACCCGCCAATCCAACCAAGATGGCCACCACGGCTAATAATAGAACATAGGGGTAAAATGCAGTTTTTGTCATATAACTCAAAACCAAAGCATTTAGAGCGAATCTGACGGGGTTAAATTGTTTATCAGGTCAAGATCTATCTGCCCTAAAATTTTAAGATGAATAGGACAACCCGTTGTTGGGGTGCTTCCCCTGAATTAGTAATTTCTAGGCAATTTTGCCGTTTTCTGTTATTATCTTGAATATTATTATAGATAGAGATAAACTGTAAACAGCAATAATGTACAGCAAAGTAAGACCTAAAAATAAGTCAATACGATCAAAATGGTCAGTTGACCCCATAAGGAGTTATTGTCCTATATAGTCAATTTTTAACAATTTTCATAACATTTGTAAATTGTTACTAACATTTTCCACTGAAACTACTGGGCCAAGTTCATTATAGATAGAGATATTTGTAAGCAGCATAAATTCAGTAAACTAAGATGTAAAAACACATCACCAACACCAAAACAAAATTTTGTCATGAATCCATCTGCTTCCTTTGTTTAATATTCACATAGACCAAGGTGAGCGACACAGGCTCTTTAGAGCCTCTAGTATAATATTGAAATGTAAATAGACGGAGGCTTGTTAGACGGTAAATGTTTTAGAACTTCACAAATATAACACAACACATAGTCCACCAGTTAATGTTTGGCCAACAAAACTTTATAGTTTTTGATATAGAATAAATTGATGGTATGTCAGTGTTATCGCCAATGATCGAAATAAGACAAGACATTGTACAAATACCAAGACCTTGTTGATAAATATTTCGTATCATCTTCACAAATGATACATGATGGTCTTGATGAATAGATTCTAGGTCCCGACGTTGTTTATCATCTTAATTACGTTTTATTTGTCTTTGTAAATCATTAACCTTTACTGGTTTTCCATTTTTGGAAATATCTTTTTGTCGAGGCTCGTTACTTATGCCATTTTGTTTTTCTTTGTTTACATATTTGTTTTTTTTTTTGTTTTTTTAAAAAGGGATAAAGATTATAAGACTGTTCCCATATTTTTGATATTTTTTTCCGGTTGTGTCTGATTGTTATGTTCACACATTGTTGTCGTTATGATGGAATATATTTTTAGTGTCATACAAGTGAGAGGGTTAGCTAGCTATAAAATAAGGTTTAATCAACTAATTTCTACACAAGGAAATGTCTGTGCAAGGTCAGGGATATGACAGTTCTTTTCCATTCGTTTCATCTGTTTGAGCTTTTAATTTTGCCATTTCATAAGGGACTTTCCGTTTTGAAATTTCCTTGGAGTTCGGTATTTTTTAATTTTACTTTTACTAATTAGATACCGCGATGAATGACGGGTTATCGCCTTCACGATGTAAAAGTATGCAAGATTATGTAAGATGTCGTTTGATTGGTCCCAGCCAATATTATATGTAGGAAAATAGAATTTGCTATATTTTTGCCTGTACTTTGGAATTAAAGAAAAACATTAGCCGGTTGGTGATTAGAAAAGTGCATCTGATTTTCATGATATGTCTAATATTGTTTTGTCTTTTGTAATTTTGCTTAAATGAAAATGATAAGAATTTTGTATTTCATATACTTTTAAATTTAAGGACAATCTTATGTAACAATATTACATGCAGTGCATGAAGATTTAAAAAGAATAAAAATGTATATAGTCCTGTCATCGAACCAATAATTCTCAATGTAAATGATCATAAATAGTCGTAAATATGTAATCACCATACCGTAAATAAGGGTTTCATGAGAAAAATAAAACGAGTTCTATTACCTAAGCAATTATTCGAAATGAAAAGTGAAATATTTAATATAGAATATCGAATCGCCTTACGAATCTAAACGTTGTTTAGGTCACTCCAATTCGATTCCCAGTTCTTTAGACTTTCCCACTCCTTTTAAGGGAAAATGACTTTTCAATACAAAAAAAAAAAGAATTCCGTAAATTGTAGTCCCCATGCCGCTCCAAAAGTAGTTTCTCCCTGATTTTTTTCCACATAAACGTTTTTCTTTTACATATATTGCTCCGATCGATTCAAACGCACGTGTGATAAATCGATATGAAAAAAAGGTCTACATGCATAGCAATATAGCCATCTTACTCCGTATGTTGTTTTAGAACAAATCAAGAAATAATCATCTCATTCATTATGTTGATCCTAAAAATATATAAATAGTTCCAACTGGATTTCAAGCATCCAATAAAAAATCATTACCATAAAATGATAACTATAACAAAACATATTTAATATCTTTAAGGGCGTTCTTTTTGGATGCATACAACAAAGTTTGTTAGACGAAAATAATCAAAATTAACTAAATCACAGTGAGACAAAAAGTCTTGTATGGAACAGGCACTAATAAATCAAACTATATGCATACGACCATGTTTCTTCTCTTTTTTCTATGAAGTAATGCAGTTCAAATTGGTTTGACCTTAAGTAATACGTGTTTCAACTGAAATCAATGATACTTTTTTTCCAGAGAAATGGAAAAAAATAACTTAAACAGTCTACCATCGGGGTTGTTTTCGTCGAATATAAAACTTGACAGGATGTAAGTATGGTTAATTTTTAACATCACAATACAATTTCAAAAAAGAACTTTACTTTCAATTTTACCAAATGATTGAAATTATAATGAAAATAATTAAAAATTTCCCAGTATTCATTAGATCCTGAGACGGCGTATTAGATTGTTACATTGCAATCACCTAATGAATAAATATGAGGTTGACGTATTCGTGATGCTTCTGAGAAATAATATTTCATCACAAAACATTGATGTTGGTAATAGTTTTAACAGTTTACAGGCAGACTTGTTTTTGTGGCACAATGTGATAATGTCAGTGAAGTTAAACATCAATATAATGTGGTTTTGTGGTTTTAAATATATGAAAAAGAAGAGGTGGAAGATAAAGGGGGACATTTAGAACTCATGGGTCGAGTTAAAGTGACAATGCTACGAACATACGAAAGCCAACGATACAAATACAAGTTCATATATCAAGACATGGAAAAACTAAAGACTGAGCAATAAAACGCCATTAAAAACTGGGCGTGAACTCAAATTCCCCGGTATGGTAGGCAGATCCTGTACCACTAGTAAACGACTATTCTAATCGAAATGACAGAAATTTGTCCTAATTGTTACTTTGTAGTCTGATAGAGTATGGCGATATTGTAGAAAAGAGTGGTTATCTACATATTAATTTACCATTAATCCGTTATAAACATGTATAACCTCGCCACATTATGTATGTATGTGTCTGTCCCAAGTCAGGAGCCTGTAATTCAGTGGTTGTCGTTTGTTGTTGTATTACATATTTGTTTTTTTTTTTTTTTTTTTTTTGTACATTAACTAGTTCGATAGTTTTCTCGTTTGAATTGTTTTACATTTGTGATTTCGGGACCTTTTATAGCTGACTATGCAGTATTGGCTTTGCTCATTGATGAAGGCCGTACGGTGACCAATAGCTGTTTATTTCTGTGTCATTTGGTCTCTTGTGGAGAGTTGTCTCATTGGTAATCATACCACATCTTCTTATTTTTATATATATTGTCATGATGGTCACTGGACGTGCAATCAATCAATCCATTGTGTCAATGTTCTCGTGTTCATTCTTCATCCCCATGTCTGATACACTCCATTTTGAGCACATCATAAAAAGCATGCGTTGCTATTAGATAGTTAGAGAGCGTTGCTGATAAAGATAAATCCAGAAAAGTCCTTCGAACGCATGAAATTTATAGCGTGTTGTTTTCATTTTTTACAGCACTGGTTCGATATCTCTGCTGGTGGACTATCAGTCCCCGAGGGTTTCCTCAGCCCAGTAGTCGGTACTTCAATGTAGATGGATTTGGCTATTTTTTAGGTCTTTTTTTGTTTGTTATAAAGCTCTTTAACTGTTTCAGTTCTTATTCATCATTGGCTTTCAAATATTCGGCTTTGAGCGTTCCTGATGAAGGTAAATCCCAAAAAGCGCTTGGGACGCATGCAATGTATAACGTGTTGATTTCTTTGTGCAAACAACTGCAAACTATAAACGTAATAAGTACTTATACTGCATCCCTATTGGCCGACTTGTTTGTGTACTTATATGAAGCATAATTCACACTAACGTTCACGAAGAAAAAGAAAAAAGGGCATCTTTCTAAGTTCTTTTTTTTCTCTTTATGATTCATTGATGATATCCTGTCACTTCAGTGGTTGCTTTTATTTCACATATTCAAAGGATGCTTGTCCTTTAGGTAATACCGAAACTAGAATGTCTGTTACATAATTGATCTATTGCTTAGCATTTACAAATCTAAAATATACGACAAACATTACGATTTAAACTTTCCCGTTGTCAACTTCCCTTTTCACAGCGGTTAAAACTCATCAAGGATACCATGCTTATAATTTGGTATGCCAGACGCGCGTTTCGTCTACATAAGATTCATCACTGGCGTTCAAATCAAAACAGTTGAAAGGTCAAATCAAATACCAAGTTGAAGAGCATTGACAACATACCCTCAGCCCCATCGTATGGAGATTACAAATCTAATTTGTTACGTGCCTGTGTATTCACATTATATGTGAATTTGAGGCGACAGTTCAAATCTTGTAAATAGATTAAGAAAGAACAAATCCAGTTAACAAATTCAATTTTTGGGAATTGAACAGGGGTCATATCCTGACTCAAAAAATGCTCCGCCAGGGTGAATAAAAATAAAGACTGAAATCCCCTTGAAACACGTGTTTACACTAGTCAGCTTTGCCATGTTTAATAAAGGCAACAGTAGTATACCGCTGTTCAAACTCATAAATCCATGGACAAAAAACAAAATCGGGGTTTACATAAATTTTGAAATATGCAGTCATTTCGGTAAATTGTCTATTTATAAATTTTTTAATTGTTCATAACATGAAAGTTTTTCTACTCCAGATCTATATTGCTATAGCCAAACTAGAAATTTTCAGTTCATATCTCTATTGCCTTATATTTGAGTTGGTCTTGGAGTCTTGGAGTTTATTCGCGCGCCACTGATGAGTTTTATGTTAACAAAACGCGCGTTTGGAGCAAACAAATTAAAGCCTAGTATCGTGTAGGAGTTTGTCGGTCACTATCACGATGTGTATGTGTTTCCACTCACAATAGAAATGCTTTGGCGGTCTTAATTCTTTAGATACATTAATCTGATTGATTTGTAAACTCCCTACCGTTGTCCTATAATTGTATTGTATATGCATCTTTATTGATCCAATTGTAGATTTTTAATTGATTGAATCTTAAGAAGTATAAATACTACTCATATCATGTTTTCTTTTTAAATGCATATCACCGAGTTCTAAATGCATACAATTTTTTTTCGAAATATCGCCTAATAATGTATAACAATGTTTATTAGTCAATGACTTAAAATACATTAAAAATTGTCCATTTTATACGATTTCATATACACAAAAGCCGGTTAACACAGAATTTTTACTGGTCTTAATACAAGATTTCAACTTCCGATTTTTGGTTCAAAAAGGTGTCAGAAAATAGATATGTGTATTACGCTTAATATAAGTTTTCAATATGTTTGGTGTTGAGTATTTTTCATATGTTGTACTATTTTGTCTTTGAGTATATTCAATTGTGGACGGTACAAAATGTGAATTGTCAACAATTAAAGATTATTTATATGAGGTCGCAGTCCGAAGTGAGAGAAATTTGTAGGATGGACAATGTTGGATATGCAACGCTTCGAATGGGCCACATTTGTTTACCATACCAACGGGTCTTTCGAAATATTGAAAATACATGTTAAAGAAGATCTTGAACATGTCTTAACGTTGTCAGAAATAATTTTTCAAAACATTTTCGTCAAGGAACTAATTTGTACAACAAATGAAAACTTTTTCTGTGAAGTATTGGTGGCCCTAAAATGGGCCGTTTGTGAAAGCTATCCTCGGCACCAGATGGATTTCAAATATTTATTTCTTCGTCACTCCAGTTCACGGACCAGTTCTTACATCGACGTTGCCATTTTGTTTACATACGTTAGTGATGTCATTTTAATAGGAAATAACTCGTGTAAAATTTGAGAGTTGCAAAGGTTTATATCAATCGGAGAAATAAAGGGTAATTCATCGCACATTATTATTTTTTCAGGGTTATTCGAAATTCCTTGCATTAGAAAGATATTTAACCCAAATAGTTCATATTAATCCCGTATGAGTCTTCCTATAGTTGCATGTTTTCTTTAGTCAGCTTTTGGGGGTTATCTTACGTCAATGGTTAATAAAGGTGTCATAAAATGGGTGTTTTCGTATTAATCCTGTAGTGTGTCCTCGTACAGTCGTATTGGGGCTCGATCAGTTGATTGACCTTCGGCTACGCTTCGAGCCAATACTGCTAACATCAACCTAACACGACTGTTTTTGGAAAATATTAATGGATTAATATTGCTGGTTAATTTTTAATTGTTGATCTTTTTTATTTCAGAGATTTAACAGATAATGCTTTTACAACCGTTTCAGCCAATATTTTTATGGCAATGACAAATGTAGAGGTTTTGTACGTATTATATTATTGACTTTTAATAGTATAATGATCATTATTAAATACGCCATAGAATGAACTTAAGAAAATAATACAAATGTAAGAGTGTTCGTCTCGTCATTTTTAAGTCATGGCATTGGATAGAGAAAGGTATCGTTTAAATGGAAACTACTCAAAGATACTTTCAGATTGGAGAAAACGAGTTAGGGTCATATTCTGTTAACATTCGTGTAACTTTTTATGAGCTTCATTAAAAAAAGAAGAGGAAAACAAAAACGGAAGTATGAATTTAGGCGACAGTAATTTAGCGAATTTCAATTGTGTTATTTGTCGCCAAAAAACCCAATTTTTATCAATTTGTTCTTGTTTAATAGTCTTTTGATTTCTAGCATGAAATATTTCACAATTTTTTCCGCCACATTTCTCTCGGCGGTTTATAATCCGTTTTGTGGAATTTTTATCCCTCATTCAAAAATCCTGGTTCAGTTGCTGTGCATCATCCCCCTTTACATGTTAGACTTGGGAATAGGACACAATCAGCTAACATACAAATATGATAATTTTGCTTGTATGTAAAGATCCAAGATCGCAAAAACATGTTGCTCTATATATGAAACACTGACACATCGTATTTCAGTGTAATTCAATATTACTTTTCAGAGATTTGAGTCGAAACCAATTGTTATGTTGCAAAATGACTGATCTCTTTGAATGGGCAGCCATTCAAACAAACGCCCCACTTTCTGGAGACTGCACAGATTTTGGTATAGTCAGAAACATTGAAGAGTTTGATATATCAAACTGTACAATTCCAGGTAGGTAATTCAATAGTATCTTATAAATTGACTTTGAGTTCAGTATAATTTATTCTGGTAAGAAACACACATAAGAATAACACACTTTACAAGATTTAAAACAGAAACCGTATTATAAAGTTATTATAAATCACAAGTGACATATGACTGACAACAGCATAGAAAGGTAATGAAAAAATAATCATACAATCTCAAATTGGTTTATTTGAACTAGAAACCATACTCTTAACAGAAGAAAAACACATTTGATGTATTCATGTACACATGCATAAACTGTAATAACAAATCCAATGTATATAAAATTTCTTGCGACTGTCATACAAGTGAGATGTTTGGCTAGCTATTAAACCAGGTTTTGATCCACCATTTCTTAAATAGACAAATGACTCACCCGAGAATATGACAGTTTTTATCCATTCGTTTGATGTGTTTGAGCATTTGATTTTGCCATCTTATTACGGACTTTCCGTTATGGATTTTTCTTGGAGTTCTGTGTTTTTGTTATTGTTACACTTAGGAAAACTGGAGGTGCAACTATAATTTTGAAAGCCAGTCGAATAATATGAATCATATTATAGATTAAAACAAATCGATGTTTGAAGAAAATTTTCTCATTGATACGAAATATATTGCAAGGTTTTACAAATACATCTTATTTTATATATTTTTATTTCCTAAGTTGATGGTCAGTGGGGGTCATGGACAACAACATCGTGTTCCATGACATGCGGTAATGGCACGATATATCGAAATAGAACTTGCAACAACCCCTCACCTTCTGACGGCGGAAAAATTTGTCAAGGTGTCGACAACGAATCGTCAGTTTGTAATCTAGGAGATTGTCCAGGTAAATATTTCTTAAACTGTAAAGAATTTAAAAAAATATATTTAGAATTCGCAATCCTGGTCTTAAACATGTTAGATTTGTAGTTATACAGTGAAAAAGAGTTATCTTCAGATTTATGGTATTAATCAAATGAAATAGAGCCAGAATTAAGTTGAACTTTCAACGAAACACCACATGACATCTTTAAATAGTTACTGTACCCCAATTTTGACATTTTAACCTATTATGTCTGTTAATTTTCCTCACGCATTGTTGTCAATATAATCGAATTTTATGCGACTGTCATACAAGTGAGAGGTTTAGCTTGCTATAAAAAGCAGGAATATGACAGTTGTTTTCCATTTGTTTGATGTCTTTGAGCTTTTGATTTTGCCATTTGTTAAGGGACTTTCCGTTTTGAATTTTCCTTAAGGTTCGGTATTTTTGTTATTTTACTTTTTACATATTATCGAAAATCAACATAGAAATATATTTCGTATAAAGACATTTCTTTGTACATCTTGAAAATTGTTTTTAAGTTTAAAAAGACCATTGTAAAGACGTAGGATAATCGGATTGTCAGTTGGCCGACATTCATAGAAACAAAAGTAAAAATAATATTTTACTAACACTAAACTAAACAAAATCAAACAAAACTAAACAAAATTAAAACATTTGTTTATAAAGAAAATTTCCATTTATATTTACATTATTTGGTGTGGTTTTAACCAATACTTTTTTTTTATAATTTCTTAAACTTGACACTCATTTATATGAACGTTCTTCAAATCAAAATCACACATTCATGGGTATGGTCGAAATGTAGTTCGGTTAATGTGCATTTGGGCCTATTCTAAATTTAAACTTGATGAGATACCAATTTGATGATGATAGCATGGTGGTTGATGCGAGTATTTTTTTATTAAAAATGTTCAGAAGACTTTTTCTATCGTTATAGAAACTTTTGTCACTATTAATCATTACATGAAGAAGACGAATTTGTTGTCTAGTTGTATAGTAATTATGCAACATAAATGTGTATTTGTAAAACTATTGACTGTTTCTTTAAATATCTTTCAACCGCTTCGGTGGTCTATAGTTAGCATGTTCACCTCAGAAGGTGATTAATAAGATCTCGAACGGATCAAATCACAAACTTTGTATTTGCTGCTTCTCTGCTGTGTCAGAGGTGTCTTCAAGCGTGTGTGCGCGTCTGAATCATTTCGGTAGGATAACATGTCTTCCAAATTCATATTCAAGGTTCATATTGAAAGTACATTAACATGTGAAATGCCTGTAATAATTACAACCAAATGTAAAAGATCATCATTCATCAATTCAATAAGGATTTGTCAACCACATAGCAGAGTAGAATGTATATTTAAAGTACATTCACAACTATACATTAAACACCAATCCATCCAACAGTGAAGAATTTATCAATACATATTTCCAGTAGACATGTGTTGATGGTATCACTACTACTTAAACCTGGTCAATAAATGGCACGGCAGCAAAAGAGGCAGCAGTAGTAGAGAGTATTTTTTAGTCAGACCGTACTTCTTTAGATCATCCTCATTGTAAACTGCCAAACACGCATATTTGATAGCACATGTAGTATATATACAAGTGACACCCAGCAAATATATATTCGGCTTAATGTAGAATATTGTATTAAGAAGTATTGAGTAAACTCATCACAGATACCAAGCTAATACTTGTAAACGCCAAAAGTGTGTTTTGTTTTACCAAATTTCACCTGTGACGCCCGCATTACAAATTAAAAGGCCACATAAAGTACGAAGTTAAAGAACATTGAGGACCCAGGTTTCCAAAACGTATTGCCAGATGCAGCTTAAGTTATGTCTTCCTTTAAATCCATTAGGAAGTATTAAAATTAAATTTTATAAAAATATTTGTATAGGTAAACTACGTAACACTCCACTACATATTATATCTGGATTGCGTTCAATATAGTAGGTGCTACGTTGGGCTACTATCGAACGTGCAGCTAGCCTATCGGCTTAATAGATCTAGATAGACCCAAAAATGTATGTTTCTAGAAAATCCAAAAAGGTATCAGAAAGGATATAATCCATCACGTCATTTTGATAGGCTAGCTACGTAGCTTATCGGTCGACATAGATAGATATCTAAGACATAACGGCTATACTAGTTGCTACGATATTGAAAGCAGCACTGTCAACTTTTTAACAATATTAACAGATGTTATATGAAGAGGTGTATTACGTAATAGACGTATACAAATAATTTTATAAAGTTGACGTGTCATACATTGTATTGAATGGTTGATAAAATTCCTTAATATAAATGTGAATACCAACTAGCATTCCTGATACTTACTTCGTATATCCAAATTGAAATGTGTTTGATTTTTTATTAATGTACATGTACGTCTTGAAAATATAATCTCCTACATACTATTAAAGTCAGAAAGAAACAAAACAAGGGTTGTGTTTTGAACGTACATTTATTTCCATTTGAACGGTCTGTTTGTTATTTTAAAATTCAAACGAACATTAAAAAAAATAGTTACAATGCTTTTGTTTTGAATTTGGAATAGATGCTTGAATTGTGTCTTCTGATGTCATTTTCATTAAGAACGATAAAACACTAAGACCAAAGATGAATAGATAATTAAAAACAGAACGATAAAACACTAAGACCAAAGATGAATAGATAATTATGGACCACTCTGCCTGAGGGCTTTGGAATCTTAATTTCAATATAATTTCTAAACCAAGATTCAATAATGGATAAAATTGTATTCTGAAACGTTTTGTGTTTCTTAATTACAACATATACAAGATTGAAGTATACACAGCTAATGAAAAAAGGAAGCAGATATGTCTTTGAGCCTAATACAAATAAAGCACAACGTACTTTAGAAAAAAAATGTTTAAATCACCATCACCTTGCAATACTGAATATAAGCCATGTATATTTTTTAACAATATTCTTTATTCTTTTGTATCATAGTTGATGGACATTGGGGCCTCTGGTCGTCTGTGAGATGTTCTGTTACCTGTGGTAATGGCATAGGAATAAGAACTAGACGATGTGACAATCCTGCTCCTTCTGGTGGTGGAAATGGTTGTGTTGGTTGTGATAAGAAAAAAAAACTATGTTCCTTGGGAAAATGTCACAGTAAGTAATATTATAATTTTTGAATACCGTTTCTAATGACAGTTGTACTTTTAATTATTGATTGGCATTTACACTATTGCTTGGCATTTACGGGTAAATAGTCAAAGCATTTTTTAATTGTAATATTTTACCAGTCATGTTATAGCTGTACAAATATTTAACCCATTAAAAGGACATATTTGACAATCCTTTCCGTCATTCAACATTTGTTTTCTTTCTAATCAATAATACGTTCATTTAAAGGACAATGTACCTTTGTTTTCTTACCTTTTTGCTAACGTAAATGGAAGTGCATTTTTAATTGTGAACAAATATCCGGATCCTTGCAGCAAACACATTTCAAGTGATGGAACAGGGTATGGATTCCTTAAAACAACTGAATTGAGAGATATTTTATTGAAGTCGCTACAATACGACTTTAAAAATATAAATCGGGATAAAAATGCAATATATATATATATATATGTGTGTGTATTATATTTATTATATCTTATTTTTGTCTTTTTGTCGTCAATTTCATATAATGCTTACAATTTCTATTTTTCAGAATCGTGAAAAGATGCAGCCAAAAACAAAAAAATAGGTAAATATAATTCAAATGAATTACTTATATACAATATCTGTATAATCTGCACTTTTTTCGTATTTTTAACATTATGTATTCGTAACATTATTATTTTTTCATCAACTAATAAGTTTTTAGTGTCCCATTTGATCCCTTTGCATTAGAAAATAGTAAAAAAAAAAAAAAAGGAAAATAATGCTTTCAAAAAAGTACTTTTTTTTTTGAAAAAACGCAAGCCAAATCAATATCTGTTGTATTTTGAAAGGTTCTAAACAAATCGTCATTTTCGATGCCATTAAAAAACATAGGAACTTTTAAAGACTATTCTAGTTTTGGCAATTCAGGTTATTTTTGTATGTAAAAGAGAAAAGAGAAATATAAAAAGACGGAACATACCGATTGGACATTCAAAACGCACAAACAATGAAAACTAATCATAGTGTTCTTCTTTTTACTTCTGTAAAGTTTTTGAAGTTTTTGAAAATGTGATACTTTGTAAAAAGAATAATTTTAAATTACAAACAAAAATCGATTTTAACTATAATTTAAAGTATCGGATAAAGAAGCCATGTATTTGTTTATTATTTTAACGTTTTGTTTAACATGTTTATGGGTAACAGTATTTATAGGTATCAATGGTCAACGGTTTTTGGACAGTTTTTCGTGTTGAACAAGAGACCTTCACCAATCTGCTATTGTATGATAAGCATTTAAGATCATCCTAGGTTTTTGGAATAGTTCGAATTGCTCGATCCATAGTTTTCTGTTCGGTGTTTTTCTTAATATTTTATTTTTTTTACCAAGGTGTTGTCAATGTTTCTCTGACTTCTGATTTTTTAGTTGCACTTCTCTTTTCAAACATTCAGCTTTAATATAAAAATAGTATACACAAAAATATACACAAACAGTAAATCTTAACAATGACGGTTATAAATATCATTTTCAAATTTTCTGTTTTCTGTAGATGGAGAATGGAAGAAAGCAAGAAAATTAAAAAGGAAATCTCATCACAGACTAATGAAGAATATCATGAATTAATATAAACCCGGAGGAACAATGAATTATGTGTATCACTTGTGGCTGTAAAGATAAATTTCATTCGCTGATTTTTGTTTCTCATAGAATAATTTTTAGGGATTTTAGATGAGATTGTAGGGATACATGTTAATATCTTTTTTCTCTCATGTATCACTTTCAGGAATTTGAAATTTCTCTGTAGTGATACATAACAACTGGTTTATGTTTTGTGTGTCATATATCATTTGAATGGGGTTCCCCCATGAGGTGATAGGGATAATATCAACTGTATTTCTGTCTAATATATAATTCAAAAAGGTTTCTCTTGAGATTGTAGGGATAATATCAACTTGTTTGGATTCTCATATATCATTAAAAAGGGTTTCTCGTGAGGTTGTAGGGATAATATCAACTGCTTTTTGTTACTCATATATAATTCAAAAGGGTTTCTCATGCGGTTGTAGAGATACTATCAACTGGTTTTTGTTTCTCAGATATCATTTGAAAGGGTTGTTTCTCATGAGGTTATAGGGATAATATCAACTGGTTTGTGTTTCTCATAGATCATTTAAAAGGTTTCCCGTGAGGTTGTAGGGATACTATCAACTGGATTTTTTTTCTCATATATCATTTCAAAGGGATTCTCATGAGGTTATAGGGACAATCTCAACTGTTATTTGTTTCTCATATATCATTTAAAAGGGTTTCTCGTGAGTTTGTAGGGATAATATCAACTTGTTTTGTTTCTCATATATCATTTGAAAGGAGTTCTCATGAGGTTATAGGGAAAATATCAACTGATTTTTGTTTTGTCATATATCATTTTGAAGGATTTCTCATGAGGTTGTAGGTATAATATCAACTGGGTTTTGTTTCTCATATATACTTTTGAAGGGTTGTTTATTATGATGATAAAGGGTTAAATCGTAATTTGTTATTTTTTTCTCATATATTACCTTACGGGTTTCATAAGAGATTGTATGGATAAATGTAAACTGGTATTTGTGTCTCACATATTTTTTTGATGGATTTCAAAACTGGCTGAAAGAAAACATGGAAAACATGCCAACTGCATTTTTATTCAAATATATGATTGTAAACTATCTAAAATAAATGTCAATGTTTTTTCCCCTCATATTTCTTTTTAAGAAATGGATGTTCAGTTGACTCTATCTTAAAAATACTTTTATATATTTGTTATGTGCTATTTTTTCAATAACAATTTTATACTTATAAAAAAATGTGTTTTAAAGGATTCTTTCGGTATGTTCAAATGCATCAATATAGATCATTCAGTTTAAATTGTTTATCAGTGAGCAATATTTGTCTGAATTTTTTATGATACCTTTTGCTAATATGAAGTTGCGCCTTGTTGCATTGATTTACATTAGTATAGTACAACTGCTGACATTACTTTTCATTGGAATCATTTAATATTTGGCTTTCGCAATAAATCTTGATAGAAATTTGTAGTTATCTTCTTTTTGTATACAATAACTTATTTATAATAAAAAAAAAAATGACCAATCTTACACAACATATAAGGTATACCTAAAGCAATCTTGAACATGTCATATAGTGAACATATAACACTTTCAATAACATATGCTGGCATGAGCATGCCATGTTATCATTAAATAACGCCTTCAAACCATATACTGAAAAAAAAATCCATCACAAACATAATATATCGGGCAATTATCACCATACAATATACAAACTATGTTATTCATTTATTATAACGCCATAACAAACATAACACTGATCTACTGTATAACATTTCAATCAACATACAATATACTTAATACTGTAAATACAGAAACTATTGAGTCCATTTATAATAACGCCATAACAAACATACCACTGATCTACTGTATAACATTTCAATCAACATACAATATACTCAATACTGTAAATACAGAAATTATTGCGTCCATTCATAATTTCTATTTTTGAAGACTGATCGAAAATACAGAATTGATTATTACAATTTCAGGGAAAGTTTAATGCATATGAAGGATTCAGATATAAATAAAAAAGTAAAATAACAAAAATATTGAGCATCCGAGGAAAATTCCAATCGGAAAGTCTATGACCAAATGGCAAAATTAAAACCCAAAAGACATCAAACGAATGGATAACTATTGTCATATATTTTTGACTTGTAACATGCATTATCTTATGACGAAAAAGGTTTTATGGCTATCTAAACCGCTCATGTTTATGACAGTCTCATACAAGTCATTTATATTGACAACTTTGTATGAACAAAACAAACAGACATAGTTGGTTAATATGTAAAAAAAAATATAGGGGTATAGCTGTCTACAATTGGTTAAGATATTAATTACTATAAAAACTATTAAAAAGAAAGAGAAAAAAAACATACATTAAAAAAGGAAAACAAAGCGGCATACAGACAATACACATTGACAAAAACTATGTGTAGAGGGACAGGGGATGGTCGCATTTTTGCACCTGGTCCAAGTCAGGAACCTCAGGCCTTTGTTAGTCTTGTAGGTTTTAATAATTTTAGTTCAGTATGTTTTTGAGTTTAGTAAGACGTCCATTTGCACTGAACAAGTACACGTTTTTATTTATAGGCCATCTGAGGCCCACCTACGGGTGCAGGATTTTCTTGCTGCATTAAAGACCCATAGGTGTCCTTCGGCTGTTTTATGCTCTTTGGTCGGGTTGTTTCCTCTTTGACATATATTCTATATTTCTATTCTCGAATTTATGATTGAGAGTTCTTCGTTTTGTATAGAAACTTGCTAATACTGAAGATCGTTTATTGGCCTTAAGATTCTATTGTATTTGCCGATTCGTAGACTCATTATCATTTATGTTCTACAATAGTTATAAAACAGAATGTGATGCATCTTTTCAAAGATTAGATATGTACATGCACTATATCTATATTTCGATAGTTATTCAGTTACGATAAGGAGGAAATGTAAATGGCAGTAAAAATCTTCAAATAAAAATAAGAAGATGTGGTATAATGTGGTCCATGGAAAAAGACCAAAAACCAGTATTCAAAACCCAACATTAAAAACTTAAGACTGAGCAACAAGAACCCCTCTTAAACTGTTAATTGAATTTTGCCAGGTCATTGGTGAAGAAAAGTCACAATACAAACTGTTATCCCAATTACAACCTGTATATTCTTATATTATAATCCTGGTACCCGAAGGTATCACCAGCCCAGTAGTCAACATTTCGGTGTTGACATGAATATCAATCATGTGGTCATTTTTATAAATTTCCTGTTTACAAAAGTTTGAACTTTTCGAAAAACTAAGGATTTTCTTATTCCAGGCATAGATTACCTTAGCCGTATTTGGCACAACTTTTTGGAATTTTGGATCCTCAATGCTCTCCAACTTTGTACTTGTTTGGCTTTACAAATATTTCGATTTAAGCGTCACTGATGAGTCTTATGTAGACGAAACGCGCGTCTGGCGTACATAATTATAATCCTGGTACTTTTGATAACTATTTAATCCACTGGGTTGATGCAACTGCTGGTGGACGTTTCGTCCCCGAGGGTATCACCAGCTCAGTAGTCAACATTTCGGTGTTGACATGAATATCAATCATGTGGTCATTTTTATAAATTTCCTGTTTACAAAAGTTTGATTTTTTCGAAAAACTAAGGATTTTCTTATTCCAGGCATAGATTACCTTAGCCGTATTTGGCACAACTTTTTGGAATTTTGGATCCTCAATGCTCTCCAACTTTATACTTGTTTGGTTTTATAAATATTTCGATTTAAGCGTCACTGATGAGTCTTATGTAGACGAAACGCGCGTCTGGCGTACTAAATTATAACCCTGGTACTTTTGATAACTATTTAAACCACTGGGTCGATGCCACTGCTGGTGGACGTTTCGTCCCCGAGGGTATCACCAGCTCAGTAGTCAACATTTCGGTGTTGACATGAATATCAATCATGTGGTCATTCTTATAAATTTCCTGTTTATTATGAAACTTTGAATTTTTCGAAAAACTACGGATTTTCTTATTCCAGGCATAGATTACCTTAGCCGTATTTGGCACAACTTTTTGGAATTTTGGATCCTCAATGCTCTCCAACTTTGTCCTTGTTTGGCTTTATAAATATTTCGATTTAAGCGTCACTGATGAGTCTTTTGTAGACGAAACGCGCGTCTGGCGTACTAAATTATAATCCTGGTACTTTTGATAACTATTTAATCCACTGGGCCGATGCCACTGCTGGTGGACGTTTCGTCCCCGAGGGTATCACCAGCTCAGTAGTCAACATTTCGGTGTTGACATGAATATCAATCATGTGGTCATTTTTATAAATTTCCTGTTTACAAAAGTTTGAACTTTTCGAAAAACTAAGGATTTTCTTATTCCAGGCATAGATTACCTTAGCCGTATTTGGCACAACTTTTTGGAATTTTGGATCCTCAATGCTCTCCAACTTTGTACTTGTTTGGCTTTATAAATATTTCGATATAAGCGTCACTGATTAGTCTTATGTAGACGAAACGCGCGTCTGGCGTACTAAATTATAATCCTGGTACTTTTGATAACTATTTAAACCACTGGGTCGATGCCACTGCTGGTGGACGTTTCGTCCCCGAGGGTATCACCAGCTCAGTAGTCAACATTTCGGTGTTGACATGAATATCAATCATGTGGTCATTCTTATAAATTTCCTGTTTATTATAAAACTTTAAATTTTTCGAAAAACTACGGATTTTCTTATTCCAGGCATAGATTACCTTAGCCGTATTCGGCACAACTTTTTGGAATTTTGGATCCTCAATGCTCTCCAACTTTATACTTGTTTGGCTTTATAAATATTTCGATTTAAGCGTCACTGATGAGTCTTATGTAGACGAAACGCGCGTCTGGCGTACTAAATTATAATCCTGGTACTTTTGATAACTATTTAAACCACTGGGTCGATGCCACTGCTGGTGGACGTTTCGTCCCCGAGGGTATCACCAGCTCAGTAGTCAACATTTCGGTGTTGACATGAATATCAATCATGTGGTCATTCTTATAAATTTCCTGTTTATTATGAAACTTTGAATTTTTCGAAAAACTACGGATTTTCTTATTCCAGGCATAGATTACCTTAGCCGTATTTGGCACAACTTTTTGGAATTTTGGATCCTCAATGCTCTCCAACTTTGTCCTTGTTTGGCTTTATAAATATTTCGATTTAAGCGTCACTGATGAGTCTTTTGTAGACGAAACGCGCGTCTGGCGTACTAAATTATAATCCTGGTACTTTTGATAACTATTTAATCCACTGGGCCGATGCCACTGCTGGTGGACGTTTCGTCCCCGAGGGTATCACCAGCTCAGTAGTCAACATTTCGGTGTTGACATGAATATCAATCATGTGGTCATTTTTATAAATTTCCTGTTTACAAAAGTTTGAACTTTTCGAAAAACTAAGGATTTTCTTATTCCAGGCATAGATTACCTTAGCCGTATTTGGCACAACTTTTTGGAATTTTGGATCCTCAATGCTCTCCAACTTTGTACTTGTTTGGCTTTATAAATATTTCGATATAAGCGTCACTGATTAGTCTTATGTAGACGAAACGCGCGTCTGGCGTACTAAATTATAATCCTGGTACTTTTGATAACTATTTAAACCACTGGGTCGATGCCACTGCTGGTGGACGTTTCGTCCCCGAGGGTATCACCAGCTCAGTAGTCAACATTTCGGTGTTGACATGAATATCAATCATGTGGTCATTCTTATAAATTTCCTGTTTATTATAAAACTTTGAATTTTTCGAAAAACTAAGGATTTTCTTATTCCAGGCATAGATTACCTTAGCCGTATTTGGCACAACTTTTTGGAATTTTGGATCCTCAATGCTCTCCAACTTTGTACTTGTTTGGCTTTATAAATATTTCGATTTAAGCGTCACTGATGAGTCTTATGTAGACGAAACGCGCGTCTAACGTACTAAATTATCATCCTGGTACTTTTGATAACTATTTAAACCACTGGGTCGATGCCACTGCTGGTGGACGTTTCGTCCCCGAGGGTATCACCAGCTCAGTAGTCAACATTTCGGTGTTGACATGAATATCAATCATGTGGTCATTCTTATAAATTTCCTGTTTATTATCACTACACGAAAGGGCAGATTTACAACAATTTGGGCAATCATGTAAATGTTTGACAAATGTAACTACTATTCTGCCAGATATATTTGCGGACCTACTAATGTATATGTAAATGCATTATTCCTTTGGCATTATTTTGGACATTCTCAAAGATATGCTAAAGATAATTATTTTATTTCCATATCTTTATTTATATTCTAAAGATATGTAAAAATAGGCCTTATGTTTGCATGCACTTTCCAGGATAGGAGATGTATGCAAATTTTAAAATTTACATAAATGTTTTACAGAGGTGTGGGCAGTTTTGAGAGACCGCGGTTTATAAAAAATTTACAACCAATGTAAATGCTGTCAAATGTTTATGTTATATTTGCAAACGTTTTTTGATATCGTTCATGCATGTAAAGAAATGTATTGTATTTACTAATACTTTCCAGTATTATAGTTATTTTGATAAATATCGATATTTGCAACATATCTTTACAGACGTATGCAAAGTTTTGAGAGACCGCGGTTTATAAAACATTTACAACCAATGTAAATGCTGTCAAATGTTGATGTTATATTTGCAAACGTTTTTCGATATCGTTCATGCATGTAAAGAAATGTATTTTATTTACTAATACTTTCCAGTATTATAGTTATTTTGATAAATATCGATATTTGCTACATATCTTTACAGACGTATGCAAAGTTTTGAGAGACCGCGGTTTATAAAACATTTACAACCAATGTAAATGCTGTCAACTGTTTGTGTTATATTTGAAAACGTTTGTCGATATCGTTTATGTATGTACAGGAGTGCATTTTATTTACTTATACTTTCCATTATCATAAATATTTTGATAAATATCGATATTTGCAACATATCTTTACAGACGTATGCAAAGTTTTGAGAGACCGCGGTTTATAAAACATTTACAGCCAAAGTAAATACTGTCAAATGTTTGTGTTACATTTGCAAACATTTGTCGATATAGTTTCTGTATGTAAAGACATGTATTTTATTTACTAATACTTTCCACTATCATAGTTATTTTGATAAATATTAATATTTGCAACATAGCTTTATAGACGTATGCAAAGTTTTGAGAGACCGCGGTTTATAAAACATTTACAACCAAAGTAAATGCTGACAAATATTTGCTTATTTTTGCAAACATTTGTCGGATGTATTTATGTACGTAAAGATATGCATTTTATTTACTTCATAGTTAGTATATGAAACATTGATACTGTGAAGTTGTCTTCACACAGGTATAGCTTTGCGAGACTGCAGTTTATATATCGCATGCACAACAAACGTAAATGAGGGTCGTGATTAGAGCTAAAAGAAGAAAAAAAGAAAATAATTTACTCCCAAAAAAATAGATAAAAAGGGTCTAATATATACAGAATAGAAAATAATCATGACAGTGGGCATAGAATATAAAAGAAATAAAGGAATATGATCTAAATTATCATAGAATACAGATATGAAAGATCCCATTCAGACCCTAGTAAATGCTGTAAGATGTGTCGATTATTTCACATTTACGGAAAAAATAAATCCATATATTGTATAGTACGTTTTGCAGCAGAGTTCACGTATTGATTGTTTCAGAGAGTCACACTGAGCGAACATTTGAATTGAAGTAGATATTGTTCTTCCCGATTCAAAACAGAACTGCTTGAAGATATAATTAATGATATTAAAAAATGGCAAGGTGCTTTTTATATGTCGGACCGATGATATTTTTTTTCTATTTGAATAAATAAGGAAATATCCACAGCTTTACTCCAGAACCATGGAAAAAAAATTTAAGATCTTGCTTGCATAACAAAACACGGCTTTAAAATGTTCATAACTTTCCTTACAGCAGATTTTACAATTCGGTATGCTTGAATCATAACGGAAACTTTAACTAAGACGATGAATTGTAACAGTAAGCTGATATTTTTTTTTACATCTTATATAGCCACATAATAAATGGGTAGATGGATTGATTTGTGTAAACGTCCAGTTGAAAATACTACATGAATCTCAGGTGTAGGGAGAAATGCACTATTATAATAACACTGTACTAAATTGTAAGCAGCTTTTCCTTTTGTACTTCAAAATATGAAAACAACGATGTCATTTAGAATAAGCTCTAAACTAGAATAAATAAGATCAAATCGATAAACACGGTATGTTTTGTCCACATCAAGCTTAATTCTACCAACCTTGATGTGGACTTGGAAAAAAGTTAGTTTCTCTTCTGCTTATTTGTGATCTTTTTTTCATTTTAAACAAGAGCCAAGGCGTGGGTTTTGCATGATCCTATGATTTGAAAATACACGAGTATGCACATACATGTATTTTATCAGAATGTTGTCAGAATGTTTATGTTTACAATTGAAAATGTCTAATAATACAATGAAGAAAGAGATGATGATGATGGAAGTTTTTAACAACCTCGACTGGCTATACTGCGAAGAAAGACCATGAATTAACGATCCCTTAATAGGTGGTAAATGTGTCACTTGTATGTAAATGAAGGGATTTTCCTGACTGTGAAATGGTTCATCTTTTAACACTATAGGGTACTTTAAAAGGAAAACCGTATGTGTTAATTACCAAAATTGATCAAATACAATGTAACGCTAATTGTGTATGATAACATCCAGATGTTGTAAACAGATTATACCAATTACGCAGGCCAAGAGTTGCCAGATAAAGACATCATTAAACATGCAGTTTGTATTCGTGAAAACGTGTTAATACTTTGAAAAACGCAGATGATTTAAAAGTTTGTATGCTAGAAAATTAAAAGAGAAATAAGGACAGTTACTGTAACATTGTATCTAAAAATATGTTGAAATTATATACAGTAAAACTGTTTTTAAACAATTATCTTTTGTATATAAACAAAACATTCTAGTTTCCCCGCTTCTCATACATGTAGCAGATATAATAGATTCGATGCAAAGCAAGTAATTTAATTTTTGAATCAGGTATATCTCTGTATTTCGTGTTTTAACAATAATAAAAATGAACAACATTAATGGAAAAAAAAAACTACATCAATTTCAATAACCTTCTTGCTCCTGTATCAGTTTTATTCTAAAGATATACATGGTAGTATTCGATCAATTCAAAATTTTAATAAAATATCTTGGTGCCCTTTGGTTTCCCGATCTTGACTTTATCCTATTTAAAGGTATAATGATATGAAAAAAATCCCAGTACATGTGTTTGTTCTAATCGAAGGCTCAAATTTTTCAAAACATTTCTTAGCAATAGCATATCATTTCAAATCAAAATAATGTTGTTGCTGAATGATGTAAAGTTAATCGTCAATATCGAACTCTACCTTCATTTTCCCACCAGTTACAACATATTAAAATTTGAAAACCTTTAGATGAAAGGTTCATAAGTCATCGCACGGAAACGACTGGAGCAGTCCGCCTGCTCGTCCGCAGTACAACAATAAATCAATAACGGGACTGGAAATCCGGTAATAAAAATAGCAAGTCTTTTTTTAGTCATTAATAAATGTAAAATAAATCCGGTTTACTGTCACATTCTGACATCCTCATGTTTATGTCGTATACTTGTAAACTGGTGTTTGTCTTTGAGTCGCTTTTTGTTTTTATTCAATGCAATAAGCAGTTTGTCGGCAGTGATTTTTGAAACTTGTCAGCAACAATGCTGATATATACCTGATATATAAATTTTATAAAAATCTGGCAAGAATTTTACCCGTTAGAGACCTAACAAGACCGGACGGAAGGACGGACGCCCGATATTTTAATGTTCCCATCAGCGCGTCGCGCGGCCGGGGACAAATCTTAAAATCATTTTGAATTTAGATTCATATTAATTTGCACTTTGGTCTTCGGAGATGGGTGTGTTTTTTGTGTTTTGAGTTAGATATGATACACAGGCCTGGTACAGCTGGTAAAAAACGCACCTTTTCACAAAGTGGGGAGACAAAACGACTCACATGTGATTGGGGGGGGGGGGGGGGGGCATATTGGTCACAATGGGCGTCGGGAAAAGCCCGATAGTATTCACAGTCTTATAAGGAGTTTTTCTAACAAGTATACAAGTGTTTATGTAAATTAAAAGGGTTGCTATTTCTTTATTTGCAAAAATGGAAATGTGGGATATACACAGCAACCGGCCAATTAACGACAATCAAAACCAAAGACATATACAAATGTAGATAACACGTGACTAATGCAGAATGGACAAGTATTTTTCTACTGCTAATCTGTTACGGTAGTTTTAGTAAAGATTTGTTGGTTTCTTGAATATGAAAGTTAATAATTATAAAAAAAAAAGAAGATGTGGTATGATTGCCAATGAGACAACTCTCCACAAGAGACCAAAATGACACAGAAATTAACAACTATAGGTCACCGTACGGCCTTCAACAATGAGCAAAGCCCATACCGCATAGTCATCTATAAAAGGCCCCGAAATAAGTATATTTAGTAAAGCAAGTATTAAATCTATCAAATTATAACATCACATGTTCACAACAATAGTAAGATTTAAGCTATAACAGCAACATAGTTTATTCTCCAAGTACGTATTTGTTAGTCTTGGAAAAACTCAAACCATTATGACATAAGGAGATGTGATATGATTGCCAATTAAACAACGTTCCATCAAAGTCAAAATGTTCAGTAAGGTCCTAAAATGGCCCCCTTTTTTAGCGTAAATTTCAAATTCGGATTTATTGACCAATATCACAATAAATTAAAGCTAATATAGTGACTAGATAGGAAATCAGCTATTTTGTTGAAAACTTTACGTTTCTACGTTACATTATGACGTCACAAGTTGCACTCATATTGATTTTTCACGAAAAAATCAATGAAAATAGGTAAATTTCAATAGATTATTGGACAGGAAACATAGAGCGCATACGTCGACAACAAAGATCTTTTAAAATAATGTTTGTGAAGACATTTCACATGTCATATTTGAATATTAAGTTTGTCGACGCCTGCGCTCTATGTTTCCTGGTCCTTAATTTGGTTGAAATCCAGCTCATTTTGTGAAATTTCACCAAAATCCCTTATCTTGACCTTTTTGGGATGTAAAAATCAACGTCTTAAGACTTAAACTTTGACAAAAACAGTTCTGTTTAACTTTCTCACATGTATTTAATGCAACTTAAAACCTTCATTGGGTTGTAACTATGAACTTTATAATTGGGGCCAAATATGGCCCTTACCGAACTTACTCCATTTTTAAATATATTGCGCCGATATATTTTTTTTTACCTATTTTGAGGGTGCATATATATTCTCAGGATCATTTTTTCTTTAATGATTTTTCACGAACGACAGAATGTTGAACTTGGTGTATTTGAGTGAAATTTTGCATACAGTTTGCAAGGTTTGTCCGACCATGGAAGTATATAATACTTCAACTTCCATGGTCCGACTAACTACGCACACAACCCACACGTTTACATCATACAAAGTATGTTATATTAATATTGTGTATTGTATCATGATGTTGATTTTCTTTTTATTTTTCACAAATAACAGAATGTTTAACCTTTCTTGACTGCTGCACCAAATGTGTTTTTCAGACACAACAATTCAAATTGCACTGTATCGTCCTGTAAATGCATGCAATATTTGCCACCGGACGTTGAGCAACCATCAATCAATCAATTCAGATTGTACCTCAATATCACTGTTTATCAAATTACTTTATTCTGTAACGTCACACGTTTTCTGTCAAATTCTTAGCGTATCGGTCAACTTTGAAGCAGTGTATATAAAACACAAGGATGATTACATGTGTGTTTCTATATATATAAAAAAAAATAGAGGATGTGGTATGATTGCCAATGTTACAACTCTCCACAAGAGACCAAATGACACTGAAATGTACATATATAGATCACTGTACTGCCTTCAACAATGAGCAAAGCCATACCGCATAGTCAGCTATAAAAGGCCCCGAAATGACATATGTAAAACAATTCAAACGAGAAAACAAACGACCTAATTTATGTACAAAATAATGAAGGAAAACAAATATGTTACATAGCAACAAACTAAATTACAGACTACTTGACTCGGGGCAAGAGCATACATAATGTGGTCAGGTTAAACTCTTTTAAAGGCGCCAACCCTCCCTTCCCCTAACCTGGGACATAAACTGGACCCTGTTGTGTTCCCTTATCGCTACACTAACGGTGCGAAGCTTAAGATGGAATGACGGACCAGTTTAACGTGGGACAGTGGTGTAACAGTACAACATGAGAATAAACTGTAGAAATCAGTTAAAAAAGGCTTAACTCATCAGATGGATACAAATATAATACATCTAACAAAAACAGAGTGGTACTTATACATCCCAACAACCAAAAGACTTTAAGTACAGAGTACTCGCAGTTACTGACAGCTAGTTGAAAGCTAATAACAACTATTACAAAAAGCATGCATCAGTCCGGGATATTATGTTAGTTTTTAGTTTTCTCCGTATATAAGAACAAAGCCATCTATTGAAAAATCTTTAAAAAAAGAAAAGTTAACACAAGGCATTTTCCCTGTGTGAATTTGTCGTCAAAATTGACGTTTTCTAATCAAATTTACGAAAAAACAAAAATGGTAACCGCCATTTTTTTATTACATATTCCGATGTAACTCGATTCAAAGTACAAGTGTGCCAAATATTTTAGAAATCGGGAGATATGCCATTCGGTGTCGTGTTATCTTGAAATATAAGTACACAGTTTTGGATTATGAAGAAAAATTGCCCACTTAGAGGGGAACACGAAACTGCATTAAAAATGAAAAAAAAAAATATGGAGCAAAATTAAACATACAAATCTATGCCCAGTCCCACTAGACCACGATCGAACCACGCTCACCACGATCTGAAATAAATAAAGATCGTGGTGAGGTCGCGGTATGAGCGGCATGAAAATGTAAATTTTCGTTGCTTTCACGATGCTACTACGTCCTCATTACGCTTCTACAACGATCCCGCTACGATTATACCACGTTCTTACAGTGCTTATTCTGCGACCTCACTACGTTTATCAAGATCTGTCTACGCTCATCACGTTTTCACTACGACCGTACCACGAGTCATCCGATTGCAACACGATCTTACCACGCTTCTTCTGCGATTATAGCACGTTCTTACCACGATTTTACCGCGATCTATTCTACGCTCTCAGCAATAACGTCAACATCGTGTTCCATATGAATACAGTTCCATTCCTTCTATTTCTGATTAATACGTTTTCTTGAAAACAATAGTCATGCCACCAAAATCTACTAAAACACGTGGACGTGGTGGTAGGGTTGACGTAGAGGCAGAGGGAGCTCTGATAGCAACGAATCTTGATCAAGTAGTTATGTCGGACCGACCAATCCGACGTAAATTAAAACCTATTGCTGGTCTATAAAGCTGAATTTACGATATTTTAGTGAACGATAGCAGAGATGACACAGATGTGTCCATAGATATAGGAAGATGTGGTATGAGTCAATGAGACAACTCTCCATCGCCAAGTATCTATTTTTAAAAGTAAACCATTATAGGCCAAGGAACGGCCTTCAACACGGAGCCTTGGCTCACACCGAACAGCAAGCTATAAAGGGTCTCAAAAATTACCAGTGTACAACCATAAAAACGGGAAAATCAACGGTTTAATCTATATGAAAACGAGAAGCATGGCTGAGCCGTAGGACAAAATGAACAAGACGTCCCAATTACATACAGACAAACAAAACCTTAAGATATTTAATATATTTAATGTGAAAATGACAATGAGAATGATGATCGTAGTATGAACGTATTCAGGTCGTAAGAAGAGCGTGATGACGACGGCAAGGGCGTGCTAGAATCGTACTATGGTCGTGAATAGCGTGGTATAGTCGTAGTGGAGAGTAATTGGGTCGCGATGAGAACGTGATGGTCGTAGTGAGGTCGTAATAACGTCGCAATGAGATCGTAGCGCAGTTTCTCCGAATGAAATCACGCTCTCGCTACGATGGCACAGCGACCTTTGCGATCTTACTACGATCTTAGTGCGCTCTCACTACGTTTCTACTACGATCTGATTTCGCCACGACCGCACCACGATTGTTTTGAACATGTACAAAGTTAGCCACGTTCATCACGATCTTATTGACCTCACCACGTCCGTGATACGACCTTACTGCGATCTACACGATCGTACTACGATCATCAAAATTTGCATTTTTTTCATAGATCGTAGTGCGATCGCGGCCTAGTGGGACTGGGGTATTAGAAAAAGACACTACTTTTAAAAAAGAAAAAAATAACATTAAGAGATACAATCATAATAATTAAGTGAAATAAAAAAAAACGTAGATAACTAGAACGGCATCTTCTATGAGGGTGTTGATGGAGGTTTTCAGAATAGAGAATAATGGGCTAAAAAAATAAAGAATAGAAAAGAAAAGGATAGGCCAAAAATTTAGGAATAGAGAATAGTGGGCTTCTTGAATATAAAAAAAAAGAGAATAATGGGCAAAATTTATATAGAATAGAGAAAAATGGCGTAAATAATATTAAGAATTGAAGAACACCCACCTCTTTCCTTTTCCAGACCCTCTTTTATCCTATGACTGTTAACAAACATATATAGGCGGTGTTGTCGTAGAAGTTAGAAAAAAAAGTACAGGTTCCAGCCCCGGCGCCGGGGAGGAAGTTACGAATCAAATCTACTCTAACATCGGTAGGTTGATTTTCTAGGCACTTTATATATATATATATATATATATATATATATATATATATATATATATCTTTCGACTAAACCCGAATATGAGACAACGTATAATTTGAATACACATACACAAACACAAACGCATTGCAACATTTGATTTTTTATTAAAAGAATAAATTCAGTCTCTGCTTTAACTCTTGTTTTACCTCCCAGAATTGTATGTTTATTTATATTTTCTCTAACTTTTCAGCCATGATGTCTGAGAGACATTTCAAAATTGGCCTTCAACACTAAATGCTTCTATGTTTGTTTAAAAATTACAATGGAAAACACGCTACAGTACATAAACATATTGTCCTTTAAATAGGTTTAATTTTGCTATGTGAAAAAAACAGAAATGTCGTATTAATAATGAATAAGTATAAATGTACAGCTAAATTTTCAAATTTATTAAAAAGTGTCTTCAGTTAAGACAAACAGTTTAACGGCGTGAAAAGCAGCGTCTTCTATATGTAAAATAAATTTGCAGATTTTGGCACTTTTATCACATTCACTGGCTACCTATAGAACAATAGACCATTTTTCAAATTAGATTGTTTTTTTTAAGTTAGGATGTTCTGACAAAGTTTTTAAAAAAAAAGATCAGTTTGCAGGTCATCTTACAATGGACCCTCTATCAATACATGTTCCTCAGTTTCAACAATTTTCATACACGCTTTACATGTTCATTGATGGAAGGATAGGTCTCTCCCTAACAATAATGATATATTCTTAGAGTACTTGTTTTTGTTATAGATATAAGCCAATCGAAGCACATACTAATGAATTTATGTCCCTGATATTAATATTCTGAAACTAATCAGCAAATTTTCTAAAATTTCATTGCATGCCGCCTAAAAATATGAAGAAAGTACCACAGAAAAAGTGTATACAATAATGTTCCGAGTATGATATAAAAAAGGGGGGAGTACCCTGCCCGGAAAATAATATTACTGATATGTAAAGGAAAGTTTTAACCACGAGTTTGACTGAACTTGACAGTGTTATCTGAAATTCACAACAGGTGATCAAATACACGATGAAATTTGTGAACTCCACGCGGATATCTTTAGAAAACATGCTAATCGAAACAACAGGGGTCGCAGGCATCTGTTTTCATGTATAATTCTAAATTTTAACGATTCAAATTATCTCATTCAGTCGATACATAAAAAAAATTAATATTCTGCAAATACATGTGCGATATAAATGCAAGAAGATTTGGTATGAGTGTCAATGAGACAGCTCTCGGTAAACTTTACATTAACAGAACAACAACTAAAATAATTAAGTTTCCTTTTTAATACAAATTTTACATAAATGTTCAAGTATAAAAATTAAATATATTTAAACTTTAGAAACCTAAAATCTAAAATTTATAAAAAACGAAAGGAGCTAACGTCAATAGATATTAAATTTTCATGCGAATTGGGTCAAGCGTTTTTGAGTTATTGTCCGACATGCTGACGACGGACGGACGGACAGACGGACAACGGTATACCATAATACGTCCCATAAACGGGCGTATAAAAAAAGATTCCTGTCAAAGTACAATTGAACGCTGTAAAATTTTAGTATAAAATAGGCGGTAAATGAGATTTCGAATGACTGATGGTTCGATAACTTGTTTTCAGTTTTGCGTATTTAAAACAACACAATCAAATGACAACGGGAGCATTGTTTTAAGACAATTTATAAATCATAAAGAAATGATAATTATTTGTGCCTTATTATATTGATGGATATTGATACTAGCGGCTGTCTTCTATTGATCTTTTCGGACCAGATCTTTCTGTAAAAGGTGATAATTGTCACACTTAACTCCTGATAAACCCCGTTGATCGGAGAAAGGGATACATCTCGTCCATGGAATGATATTATCTATCGATTTTGTTTGATTTCATTGGTAAATTGTGTGTCAATTATGACACGTGACTCACTGGTTCTTTGTTTGTAATTTTTAATTTTTAACAAGAAAGTTTTTGCAGAGGACGCTTCATGAAGCACACGGAGTTCAACATCTCGTGAAAGGACTTAACGGATAAGGAAAATATTCTTCAATAGATTTAACGTTTATATAATTATGTGTGCATTCTCTCAAGATGTGTTTTGTGTCAAATGTTATGTGGCAACTTTACTACAGATGAAGGAATATTTCTAGACCATTTCAGAAACTTGGACTTTTTATAAAAACTTGATAAATCGCTCGATAACCTTCCGAACGCTACCGATTTTAAATTTGTTATTATCTAGTATTGTTTTGGCTTAATTTGTATATGTGTATTATTTCTACCAGTAACAAGAGACATATATAAATAGTATAAATGTCTCTGCAGTAACATATAATACATATTGTAGTATATGTCTCTTTAAAAAAAGTAAATTCTATGTTTTATAAACAGAGTGAATGATGACTCGTGCAATTCCAGAAGTTTCAAAGAGATACTCAAAGGAAACGATCGTGTAATGCTACGCGAATGAACCATCATAACTTCCCGAGAGTAGAAGATTTTTATGGATAAAAAAATTCACGCAGTACATCAAGAGATCAAGAACCGTTTATGTAGACCCGATTTATTTTTTTATTAAAACGAAATTATTGAAATACATGTATAATAAATGATATTACCAATATGCCAAAACCAATCCCAAAGTAGCTATATGTGTCATATCATAGCTTTACCAGTAAAGCTATGGCAATATTTGTCCATATAATTTGCACCTTTCAAATATATCAGCAAACTAAAAGCAAATATAACTATTTACCATAAATTTCTAGCTGTCTTAAATATCTTTCTTTATAATATCTTTGCATACATATTCAAAGTTTCATATGCCCAATATATTTACACATACATTTCTAGCTGTCTGAAATATCTTTCTTTATCATTTCTTTGCATATGTGTTCAAAGTTACATATGCCCAATATATTTACACATGTCATTGATATTATCATTTGGCCACATTTCTTAATTAAACAAATTGTCTGCAAATTTATGTATTTACCATACATTTAGGAATATGCTCAAAGGCTTTTGATATGTTCTGATTTGACATACATTTCAGCCGACTATAAAGACTAACAAAAATATTCCTTTACAATACATTTGACAGGTCTCTGCAGATTAAAGGAAATGATGCTTTACACCCCTCTATAAAGTTCTCGTTTTCAATTGGTTTACATACCAGGCAAATGTAGATGCACCTTACACTTTATAACCCCTATAAAATTATTTGAATGATGATGCTTTGCTACCTAGACAAAGAAACACATTTGCGGATAAATTTACATCATAGAAAAATACATGACAAAGATTTCCATTTGCGGAGGTATACAAATACATAAGTTTGCGAAAGTTTTGAGATGGTTATAAATATATGCAAATTCTAAACTTTAAAATGGTTTGATTAGGTGTTAATATATTTTATAAACCGCGGTCTCTCATAACCGCCTATAGGAGGGTATAGCACAAGAAATGTTGATATTTACTACATGTAAAGACAAGATAAATTAAATGCAGCGGTTTGTAAATATATGTAAATGTCGGTCTCTGAATACATTTACATAACATTTGCATACCTCTTCAAATCCGGGATTTCGTGTAGTGTATAAAACTTTGAATTTTTCAAAAAACTACGGATTTTCTTATTCCAGGCATATATTACCTTAGCCGTATTTGGCACAAGTTTTTGGAATTTTGGATCCTCAATGCTCTCCAACTTTGTACTTGTTTGGCTTTATAAATATTTCGATTTAAGCGTCACTGATTAGTCTTATGTAGACGAAACGCGCGTCTGGCGTACTAAATTATAATCCTGGTACTTTTGATAACTATTTAAACCACTGGGTCGATGCCACTGCTGGTGGACGTTTCGTGCCCGAGGGTATCACCAGCTCAGTAGTCAACATTTCGGTGTTGACATGAATATCAATCATGTGGTCATTCTTATAAATTTCCTGTTTATTATAAAACTTTGAATTTTTCGAAAAACTAAGGATTTTCTTATTCCAGGCATAGATTACCTTAGCCGTATTTGGCACAACTTTTTGGAATTTTGGATCCTCAATGCTCTCCAACTTTGTACTTGTTTGGCTTTATAAATATTTCGATATAAGCGTCACTGATGAGTCTTATGTAGACGAAACGCGCGTCTAACGTACTAAATTATCATCCTGGTACTTTTGATAACTATTTAAACCACTGGGTCGATGCCACTGCTGGTGGACGTTTCGTCCCCGAGGGTATCGCCAGCTCAGTAGTCAACATTTCGGTGTTGACATGAATATCAATCATGTGGTCATTCTTATAAATTTCCTGTTTATTATAAAACTTTGAATTTTTCAAAAAACTACGGATTTTCTTATTCCAGGCATATATTACCTTAGCCGTATTTGGCACAAGTTTTTGGAATTTTGGATCCTCAATGCTCTCCAACTTTGTACTTGTTTGGCTTTATAAATATTTCGATTTAAGCGTCACTGATGAGTCTTATGTAGACGAAACGCGCGTCTGGCGTACTAAATTATAATCCTGGTACTGTTGATAACTATTTAATCCACTGGGTAGATGCCACTGCTGGTGGACGTTTCGTCCCCCAGGGTATCACCAGCTCAGTAGTCAACATTTCGGTGTTGACATGAGTATCAATCATGTGGTCATTCTTATAAATTTCCTGTTTATTATAAAACTTTGAATTTTTCGAAAAACTAAGGATTTTCTTATTCCAGGCATAGATTACCTTAGCTGTATTTGGCACAACTTTTTGGAATTTTGGATCCTCAATGCTCTCCAACTTTGTCCTTGTTTGGCTTTATAAATATTTCGATTTAAGCGTCACTGATGAGTCTTATGTAGACGAAACGCGCGTCTGGCGTACTAAATTATAATCCTGGTACTTTTGATAACTATTTAATCCACTGGGCCGATGCCACTGCTGGTGGACGTTTCGTCCCCGAGGGTATCATCAGCTCAGTAGTCAACATTTCGGTGTTGACATGAATATCAACCATGTGGTCATTTTTATAAATTTCCTGTTTATTATAAAACTAAGAATTTTTCGAAAAACTAAGGATTTTCTTATTCCAGGCATAGATTACCTTAGCCGTATTTGGCCCAACTTTTTGGAATTTTGGATCCTCAATGCTCTCCAACTTTGTTCTTGTTTGGCTTTATAAATATTTCGATTTAAGCGTCACTGATGAGTCTTATGTAGACGAAACGCTCGTCTGGCGTACTAAATTATAATCCTGGTACTTTTGATAACTATTTAAACCACTGGGACGATGCCACTGCTGGTGGACGTTTAGTCCCCGAGGGTATTACCAGCCCAGTAGTCAAACTTTCGGTGTTGACATGAATATCAATCATGTGGTCATTTTAATAAATTTCCTGTTTACAAAAGTTTGATTCGTATTCCAGGCATAGATTACATTAGCCGTATTTGGCACATTTTTGGGGAATTTTGGATCCTCAATGTTCTCCAACTTTGCACTTGTTTGGCTTTATAAATATTTCGATTTGAGCGTCACAGATGAGTCTTATATAGACGAAACGCGCGTCTAGCGTACTAAATTATAATCCTTGTACTTGATAACTTATAAATTAAAACATATTCACAAACTAGTATTTGCATTGCCACTCGGTCATTACATTTTAGTTTAAGATATGCTTGATCAGAACAAACAATTATCTAACATCTATGTAAAACTATCGTAAATCGTAATTTTTTTGCAGTCAAACCACATCCCTTTATTTTATATTTAATCATTAAATTGAAGTAAAGCCCTGAATTGCAATAACTGATCTTGTTTTTTTGTTCAGTCTTCAAAAATAGAAATGATACTAGTAAATGGTCGCAATAATAACTGTGTTTTCAGTAGTAAGTACATTGTATGTTGGTTGAAATGTTATACAGTAGATCAGTGGTATGTTTGTTATGGCGTTATGAAGTCTCTATATTATTAATGAATAATATAGCTTGTATCTGGTATGGTGTTAAGTGTCCGATATAGTATATTTGTGATAAATTTAATTTAGTATATGAGTTGAAGGCGTTATTTAATGATAACATGACATGCTGATGCCAGCATATGTTATTGAAAGAGTTATAAACGGGACGATATCAACTTCCCTATTATCAATTTCCCATTTCTCAGCAGTAACATACCCTGTACCCGCTCGTATAGTGTTTACATATCACAATTGATACGTGTTGACGTGCTTGTTCACACTATACGGACTACATATACAGGAGTGTGCTCCTTACGCAGAAACTGCTCCAACAAAGATATGAGGAGGACAGATTAAAATTGACACTCTGTAAATTTTATGGACACCATCACGACTTGGTTGATCCATACGATGTGTCTTTGACCAAACTAGCTGAGGACATTTTTACCACATGGTAGATTGTGGTTTGTCATTACATCGTCTAATCTTTTAATAACCGAACGTGACTTATTCCCGATTGTAACTGTTTTGCTGAGTGTGAATTCGCATTACTATAAGACGTGTTACGGGTACTTATCTATCCCAAATTCATGTATTTAGTTTGATGTTATATTTGTAATTCTCATGGGATTTTGTCAAATATGTTGACGTCTTTTCTATTATATTCATGTGTAATGGTAAAGAAAATTAAGCACCGCCTTCATCTATTAGATTTGATTTTGTTCAACGTAATCTGTACGATGTTTTACGTTTGAAGTAAGATTCAAAACAAACCGGACATAGCTAAATAATATAGTTATATATAATTAATTGCTACCCTAGTTTGCTATTGATAAGTATTGCAGTGTGCATTGTCATTAAATGTAATATCAATATTTAGTTCAAATATAATCTTTATTCAATCCTTATTCTATCTAATTTTTGAGATATAGTGTGCGGGAATTTCTCGCTACATTGAAGACCTGTTGGTGACCTTCTGCTGTTGTTTTTTCTATGGTCGGGTTGTTGTCTATTTGACACATTCCCCATTTCCATTCTCAATTGTATTAGTCATTCTAATGTGACGTCATTTTTGTGCTGTTTCAGAATTTCAAATGTAACGTAATTTTTGTACCTTTCATCACTTCGTCATTTTTTTTTTTTTTTTAACTTTTTGCGTTGAGGCCTTGACTAAGTCGGATGTGTCTATTTTTTGTGTTGGTTTATGTATGTATACGGGTTTCGTTTTCTGTAATTGATTTTAACTTCAGTTTTATCATGTATATCTTTTATATTCATTTGATAAAATTTACTGTTTGCAATAGCATAAATTGTTCTAAATAATAAGGATGTTCTTATCCCATGCAGAAAGACCCAAGCCGTATTTGGCACAACCTTTTTGAACTTTTGATCCTCAGTGCTGTACAACTTTGTACTTGTTTTGCCTTTCGAACTTTTATATTTGGGCGTCACTGGTAAGTCTTATGTTGACGGCGCGTTTCTGACGTATTGAATTTTAAACCTGATGCCTTTTGTAAGCTTTTATTCATGTGTTTCTTTGTCAATATGTTCTCCTATTTATTTGTATTGTAGTCCTGTTATATTATGCTGTCATTTTAATGTTATATTTAACATTGCCATTAAAGTGCGAGGTTTGGCATGCCACAAAACCAGGTTCAACCCACCATTTTTTTCTTTAAAATGTTCTGTACCAATTCAAGTCAGGAATATGGCTATTGCTATATTATAGTTCGTTTCTGTGTGTGTTACATTTTTTTACGTTGTGTTTCCGTTGTGTCGTTTGTTTTTTCTTATGTTTGAGTGTGAATTCACATTACTATAAGACGTGTCACGGTCCTTTTCTATCCCAAATTCGTGTATTTGGTTTTGATGTTATATTTGTTTTTCTAATCTGATTTTGTCTAATGCTTAGTCCGTTTCTGTGTTTGTTACATTTTTATGTTGTGTCGTTGTTCTCCTCTTATATTTAATGCGTTTCCATCAGTTGTAGTTTGTTACCCCGATTTTGTTTTTTTGTCCATGGATTTACGAGTTATGAACAGCGGTATACTACTGTTACCTTTATTTATATGTTCACTATATGACATGTTCAAGATTCGGTATACCTTATATGTTGTGTAGGATCGGTCATTGTTTATTTAATTATTCAGCTATTGTATAAAACAAAACAAAAAAGAAAACTGCATATAAAGATTTATTTGGAATAGCCTGAGTGAACTATATAGATGCATTTGAAAGCAACCAGAAGGAATCTTAGACACATTTTTCTAGACTATCACTTAAAATAAAATATGAGGCAAAGAACACATTGAAATTTAACCCCGATAGCCTAAAATGATATATTAGAAACAAAACGCAGTTGATATTTATTCCTTCAGTCAGTTGCGAAATATACCAAAAATACATGAGACACAAACACCAGTTTACATTTATTCCCTACAATCTCATGTGAAACCCTTAAAAGTAAAATATGAGAGATAAAAAAGGTAAACATTTAGCCCTTTAGTATTGCGTAAAATCCTTCACCAATGATACACGAGAAACAAAAACCAGTTGATATTATCTCTACATCTTCATGAAAACCCTTCAAAATTATACATGAGAAACAAAAACCATTTGATATTATCCCTAAAATTTCATGAAAAACCCTTCAAAAAGATACATGACAAACAAAAACCAGTTGATATTTTCCCTACAACCTCATGAGAAAAAAATATTCAAAGAAGATATGAGAGACACAAATACAAATTTACATTTATGCCGAAAATCTCATGTGAAATCCCTCAAAATAATATACATGATATATGATACACAAATACCAGTTTACATTTATCCCGACCATAATATGTGAAATCCTTCAAAACTATATATTAGAAACCAAAAAAAAAAGTTGATATGTATCCATACAGCAATATGTGAAATTCCTCAAATAGATAAATGAGAGAACAAAACTTTTCACATTTATCCCTACAATCTCATCTAAAATCCCTAAACAATATGTGATAAGAAACAAAAACAAACAAATGACATTTATCCTTAAACATGCTAAAGCCACAAGTGAAACATGTAATTGATTGTTCCTCCGGGTTTGTTTTAATTCATGATATTCTTCATTTACCTATGGTTGGATGTCTTTTTAGATTTTCTTGTTTTCTTCCATTCTCCTCCTACAGAAAATAAAAAAGTTGAAAATATTTATAAACGTCATTGTTTAGATTTATTGTTTGTGTATACTTTCATGTATACTATTTTTATATCAAAGTTGTATCGTCGCTGGGCTTCCCAAATGTCGTATATTACTTTTTTTGGCTAAAATTACGTTTTGACACCAATGGTCTGGGCGGGAGTAAATCTTTGTTATTACAAAATAGCAAACAAAATGATACAGTTAGACCAATCAAAACGTTTCAAATAAGACATATTACAAAATTGCCAATGTCAGTTGTTTGTCAAGTTTACTTTCAAAATGTTGTATGAAAACTTCAAAATCGTTGTATAATGGCTTTGGGAATAAACTAATTAAACATTTCTTTATTTCTGTGAAAATAATTTAAGTTCTCGGATAATCCAGAAATGTCAAAGTTTTTATTTCACTGCTATTTACAAAAATGTTCAAGTTCACGTACGACCTTTTGGAAGCATGCATTTTGTCAAAAGTTTCAAAGCTTGTTTGTGAGAAAAAAAAATTTTGAAAAATTTGTAATTTACAACATTTTGGAAGCCCAGCGACGGTATGCTTGAAAAGAGAAGGTAATGAGTAAATCACAAACCACAAACCACAAGTTACAAAAACCTAGATGGTTCTTATCATGCTATTTGCTAATTACATAATTCTTTGCTGATTTGCAAATAACGGAAAACATTTATATGATTGGTCTAGAAGGCTTCCTGTTGTGGCTCTGGAATGTTTTAGTTTATTTTAAACAATATTGAGGAATTAATTTTCGTAAACAAGATCAAGGCGTGAATAACACAAACTATCTCGATGTTTAAAGTATTTATGAACACTAAAAATTGTCAAAACACGTTAACCACATTAAAATACTATCCTCCTTAAACAAAATGTTAAAATAAACAAAAGATACATGGCTTCTTTATCCGAGGCTTTATTTGACATTATAATCGTTTTTTGTGGGTTCAATTTAAAACTATATTTTCTATGACGTATCATATTCTAAAAAGAGACATTACATGAGTGTAAGAACACGATGATAAGTTTCCCTGTTAGTGGTTACTGATATATTTATTTGCGACAAGATGTGTTGATTTCCTCAATAGAATAAATAGCAGAATTATCTCGCCTAAGAAAAAACAAAAAGTTATCAAAGTGTTGTTGTTTGCGGACCTGTTCGTCTTATTGTCTTTCGGTGGACAGTAGAAAATAGCCAGTCTGTCATTTTTTTGTTTGTTTATTGTCTGTTGTTGTAATACTACTTTTCTGTTGAACTTATTATTGGTATTTTGTTTAACATTCTATTCCTTTGATGCATCTTAGAAAACATTAAATAAAGAAAAATCCTTTTAAATCAAGTGCAGATTTAACCTATAATGATTAGGAGTATAAATATTTACCGGCATTTTTGTTTTTGCATGCATCTTTACACGATTCTGAAAAAAAAAAGAATTGGTCGGCATGATATCAAACTGAAGAAAACAAATGAGTTGCATTTCTGTCGTGATTTATATTTTTCAGGTCGTATTGGTTCACTCGCATATTAAAAAAAAAGATGCAAAATTAATACTAATGGTGAAATAAAAAACTGAAAAACCAAAAATAAATATTAAAAAGTCCACAAAAAGTACCATTATTTAAATTGAAGATATTTACGATACATATAAGATATACTGACAACATATTTTTACTTTTGCACCTGAATTTACCTTGTTTTATCACAGGAATCTTCAACGGAGATGTTTAACCTAAAAGTCATTAGATAGACAATCATTGACGTTTTGAGACATTTGCAAGTAGTACGTCGTTCCTGTGCTTTCGTGTAGCGACTTCGGTAAATAGTTATCAAAGGAACCAGGATCATATTTTAATACGCCAGACGAGCGCTTTGTCTACATAAGACTCATCAGTGACGCTCAGATCTAAATAGGTATATAGTTGACGACCATTAAGGACCAAGAATTCCCAAACATTGAGCCCAATACTGATAAGGTAATTTATTCCTGGCATAAGAAAATCTTTAGTTTTTCAGAAAATTCAAAGTTTTGTAAAAGGTCTATCACTTATTTATAAGAAATCCATAACATGTTCCAGAACTAAGAATGTAATTGGAATATTTGTGCATCATTTAGAATGCATCTATGACATCCATTCACAGAAGCAAAAAATGTACCGAAAAATATTAGATACAATGGCCTTTAAATAAACGTAGTCTTGTCAAATGTGCCCTTGTCATGGGTTAAATAGTTGTACAGTTTTAACATCACTGTTTCAAATATCACAATTAGAATGCCTTGACTTAAGGGGGAAGATATTAGCAAGAAAAATCAAGGGAATTGTGCAAATGATGGTACAAGTATGAAAATTAGCACGAAGCATCATTATTATATACTTTTAAAGAAAAACCAGCTGGCCATCAGAAGATTTCATTTTTTTCAAGATGGCCACCACCTTTTCTAAAGTGGAAAACGTTTTAGTTGATCTTCTCTGAGTACAAAATATTACTAGGTTTGGTGGATACCTTCTTAACATGTGACCTTTATACTAGAAATAAATATTTGACATTTTATTGGTTTGCACATGCGTGAAAATGTTACAAAATTCACACACAAACATTTGAATTATTTATTACATGCTTAGCGTTTTTGAATTTTTAATGATGTTATGAATTTGGTTGATGACATTTTTAAGGTTATGATACACATACGTTTAACAATTTTGCGCATGCGCAAACTATTTATTAGTAAAGAACGAATTACACGCACTGCAAGGGCACAATGAAGTTAATCGTAGTTCATCTACCAGATGAGTATTTGAATTCCTTAAACATATCTTTATCGTCCTTCATTCCTCTAAGCATCTAGGTTATATTCGAGTAAAAAATGTTGCTTTTAATGCCACTGTTTGAAAACACGCCCTTTCAGTTGCAATGATCAAGCATTCGATGGATAAGAATAAAAAGGTGGTTAACTTTCTAAATATAAGGCAAACAGTTGGAATGGCCAGACTTGAACGAACAACGTACGTTAATCGTCATGTTTTGTGGATTGTACATTAAAATGTCTTGTTTGGCGTATTAAATTATAATTCTGGTGCCTTTGGTGACTATTTTACACCACTGGGTTGACGCCACTGGTGGTAGACGTTTCGTCCCCGAGGGAATCACCAGCGCAGTAGTCAGCACTTCAGTGTTGACATGAACATCAATTATATGGTCATTTAAATAAATTTTCAAAATTTGAGGACTTTCTTATTATCCCAGGAGAAATTACATTAGCCGTATTTGGCACAACTTTTTGGAATCTTGGTTCCTCAATACTCTTTTATAGCTGTTTTGGTAGGAGCGTCACTGATTAGTCTTATGTAGACGAAACGCGCGTCTGGTGTATTAAATTATAATCCTGTTGCCTTTGGTGACTATTTTAAAATTTTGAGTGATATATTGCGTGATAGTGGAAGGACATGTGTTCCACTGAAGCCGATATTGCAACACCTAAAATATCAGATGCTTTTCATGTATGTTCAAATGTAATTAGGAATAGACAAGCGCATCAGATAACTGCATATGTGGTTTGCTTATATTGATAATGCCAGCCGTTATGAAAGCGTTAGCACAGAACATATAGTTCATGACTATGTGACGTGCAAGTATGACTGTGATCAACGGGTGTAAGGAAAGATAGTCATATCGACCACAGTTTAATTTCTAGCGTTCAATTATGAATAAAGAACTTCATGTTCCTTCGGTAGAACGCTCATTTCACGAGTCAAATATCGGAATTTACAAACAATCCATATCAACAATGCTACCAATGTTTGTCTTGATCTTGTAAATCATGCTCGATGGTTACCCATCCATCTCCAAGATATGGTTTCCCTTCAACAACATCATCCGCACGTGGCAATGAAATTTGCAAATGGTAATTTTTACTGTACGTAAGACCAGCAAGTTAATTTCTATCTTACAATTGATCAGACACAAACACAGAATAATAAGTCGTAAACGGCGATGTTGGTGCCATACGTTTAATCAATATCCCTCCGAGACGATAGATGGTAGCTGAACCAGAAGTCAGTAGACTGGTAGATGAATTTTGATTAGTGGTTTGAGTCATTCTACAACAGAAGGACGACGTCATGAAGACTCTACGAAAACACAAAAGGATTTCTTCGAAAAACTTTAAAGGCTTTCTAAAGTGATGAACAAGTTTGATAATCCATTTCTAGAAGAGTCGTCAGATTTGTACACAATTTGCTCTTTTAAGGAAATTGTTGATTCAGAAGTAGTTAAGATATGTATATAAACTCCAAGATCTTGGATTCAAACAGCACGATCTTTTGAAGCAAATGCGAAACGAAAGAGATTCTACTTTTTTTAACAAGATTAAAAAGAATATTTCCATATAAGAGCCGTAAAAGGAAACTGGAAACTTCTTTGTAAAAAAAACAAAGCTAGAGAACCTGGACACTGATTGCGATCTCTTTTCTAGATCTTTTATTTCTTCTTTAGCCATTAAAATCAAACTGCTCCTCCGTCTATGTGGCAGGATGTGGTATTAAATCGCAGTAAATTGGTATACTTGAAACATTCTGCGATTTGCCATCAACTGATCCAAATTCTGACGCATTTATCGTTGGTTGGGCAGCAATGGTTAATTTATTGCCACCACTTGTGGCAAACATATCTGATGATTATGTAAATGATATCATACTGCCTTACATATATCTTCCTTCGATAAGTATCCAAGAGTAGACATCGATTTGTTGTTTGCTAAATTAATTATTTAAAGGCTGGGACGAAAACAAAAGGCAAAGTACTGGTGCTAGACGGAAAGTTGTTGGTTCTGGTTTTGGAGTAGTTTTCTCTGTGAAGATAATAACAAAACGGAATTGTTCAAGTTTCTAGCCGACAGAATTTCTTCTATAGAGACTAATGAAAATGCTTATGCTACTCAAGTTGAAAAAAACCGCTGCTTCTTTGCAAACGAGTTTAATCTTCTGTTGCGCATCAAAGGAGAAGCAAATATCAAGGTGGACATGTTTGGGCTCGTCTGGATTTATGCATTTCGACAGGTTCATGAACCAAGTCATCACCACAGGAGTTGGGTTAAAGAAAAAAACCCAATGATAATTGGAAACTAAAATGGACTTCTTTGCTGGCCGCTGATCCTCGTGTCATGAGTTTTTTAAATGCGGATGCCAGAAATTCAGCTGTGTTGGTAACTGTAAATGATACCGTTCAGGCCTTCCGTGTACATGTTTGTGTATTGGTAACTGTCATATAATTATAAGATAAACAACCTGTCTTTCTAAACAAACTATATATGCGTTTGAACTTTTAAAAAGTCAGTTATATCTCTTGTTAAGTTGATAGAAATAATAAAACAATTGACATTTTCAACATTATGCCGCCAGCTTGGAACCGGAAGTCACTCTTTTTCTTCATGTAGGTATTGTTTTTTGTACTTCAGGAACTGTACTTTAAGTTTTATCAAAACTGACATTGGATTATACCTATTACACAGGTTTCAAATGATTTACGAAATGTAAACAATTGGATATGACACCATTTGCAAAATGAGCGGTGGCCATCTTGAAAAAATGAGATTTTTTTATGGCCAGCAGCTGATTTTGTTTAATTATCATTTTGTCCACCCATATACGAAATTTCATGCTTGTATCACGATTTGCACAATTATGTCCATAATATCTCCCACTATTTTTACCGGGGGATGCCAAGCAATAGTATGAAACACAACTTTCAACAAAACTGATATACAACAATAATAATATAACTTACTGTGACAGTTTTCCAGAGAACATATTTTTCTCTCTATATCACTTCCAACACAACCATTTCCATTCCCAGTAGGGATAGGGTTGTCACATCGTCTAGTTATAATTCCTATTCCATGACCACAGGAAAAAGAACATCTCACAGACGACCGGAGACTCCATTGGGCCATTCCAGTTAATTTCTAACAGGTGGGGATGGATGGGGAGAATTTTTTTTATACGTATCAGAAAAAAAAAACATCATGAAAAACTACCTATCAGATCTAAGAATTAAGACCTATCAGATGTAGAGTTTCTGTTCATCTTGGATGGATGGGTTTTCATGGGAAAAAATGACCTATCAGAATTGTTTACTGCAAGGATTGTACCCATCAGAATTTTAAATACAATACCAGATAATGCATTATACGTAACTGTCTACATTCAAAAGCACCCCTAAGATCTGACATAGGCATTTTTGTAACCCCTAAGATGTAATTATTTTTGTAACCCCTAAGATGTAATTATTTTAAATTATTTACGGCTGCAAGACCCTCAGAAGTTTTATGCATATGTGTACATGTCAGATAAAATAAAAACTAATTTTCACCCCTAAGATGTATAAATTTTACACCCCTCAGACTTTGTAGTACGTCATCAGTGTCTGAGTAGAAAGTTGATGAAACAGGGGTATGTCAAAGAACGTCTCGTTCTTTTTCTAAAAAAGTTCATCGGAAGGTACCAAGACCTTGTTGATAAATATTCCGTATCAACTTCTCAAATAATACACGATGGTCTTTGTTCTATTATTAATATTACTTTTACTGTTGAATGGTTTCATGTGATATCCGTTTCACGTGGCTCGGTACTTATACATCTCGTCAATGTGTTTGTATTGGCTTTCATTTTTTTGTGGTTTGTTTTGTATTTGCGACCTTTTGTATTTCTTTTGTTCTGAAAACGTGACTCTGACATCCCGTCAGTATGATATTGTTCTATTATATGTCATTATGATATATTTCTATTATGAATTACAATATACGTTGAACCACAAACGTCAAAATCATTCAATCGCGTAGTGGAATTAACTATTTTTGGATTCTTATAAATTCTATATATAACTTTTGGACTAGTTTAAATCTCGGTCTATTTCTTCAATTTATTCTTACATACTTTTGATTTTTTAACCATGTATGCTAACATTCCCATGATTTTACGCACATTGAACGACAAATTTATGTGACGTATACAATTTTCTGACGTCAGACACTCAATAAATGTGTTCGTAGATAGTAGATGTTTTTGTGTTCTGTTAAATTGTTCCTTTTAAAATTGTTAAACGATGATGACTGATGTACCCATATTTTGACTATTATATTTATTGTGTCTGTTTATTTAACGCATCAATGTAAAAATATCGGAAATTGATGAGACTGTCATTAAAGTGAGAGGGTTAGCGCTATAGAACCAGGTTTAATCCACCATTTTCTACATTTGAAAATGCCTGTACCAAGTCAGGAATATGACAGTTTTTGTCCATTCGTTTTTGATGCGTTTTGATATTTGATTTTGCCATGTGATTATGGACTTTCCCAATTGATCTTCCTCTAAGTTCAGTATTTTTGTGATTTTACTTTTTTTTAAAGACATATGTCTTATTCATTGTATCCATGAGAAGCACCAAAGAAAGGTTCCTGCACACTATAATGATAGTAGCAATACTTTAAAACACATTTCAATTACCCTCCCTAAAAATAAACTTATTCTAGTACTATATCCGCCATGTTGGATTTTACCGGAAGTAGAGTTTTTGAAGACATCTTATCTATATCATATATCCAAAAGTAGTACAAAACAAAGGTTTGTACCAAGTATTATGATAGTAGCATGTTAATAACACCTTTTCACATACTAGCCTTCGATATTGGGCTAATTTGAGTATGATGTCTGCCATTTTGGATTTTACCGGAAGTGAGACATTTTTTTCAAATGCCTCCCTATCTGAAATGAAAGAGAAATAGTTAAGAAAAGTCTATGCCAAATTTCATGCTTGTAGCAGGAGGTGCACAATTTTTCACAAAGCCGCCGTACTACTGCCAGCTAGACATGTACACCTTACAATCATTCCATACACCAAATATAGTAGACCTATTGCATAAAGTATAAGAAAAACAAACCAAAACACAAAAACCTAACTATAACCACTGAACCATAAAAATGAGGTCAAGGTCAGATGACACCTGCCAGTTGGACATGTACACCTTACAATCATTCCATACACCAAATATAGTAGACCTATTGCATACAGTATAAGAAAAACAGACCAAAACACAAAAACTTAAGTATAACCACTGAACCATGAAAATGAGGTCAAGGTCAGATGACACCTGCCAGTTGGACATGTACACCTTACAGTCCATCCATACACTGAATATACAAGACCTATTGCTCATAGTATCTGAGATATGGACTTGATCACCAAAACTTAACCTTGTTCACTGATCCATGAAATGAGGTCACGGTCAAGTGAAAACTATCTTGCAGGCATGAGAACCTTGCAAGGTACGCACATACCAAATATAGTTATCCTATTACTTATAAGAGAGAATTTAACATTACAAAAAATTAATTTTTTAAGTAGTCACTGAACCATGAAAATGAGGTCAAGGACATTGGACATTGTTACTGACGGAAACTTCGTAACATGAGGCATCTATATACAAAGTATGAAGCATCCAAGTCTTCCACCCTCTAAAATATAAAGCTCTTAAGAAGTTAGCTAACGCCGCCGCCGCCAGATCACTATCCCTATGTCGAGCTTTCTGCGAAAAAAGTCGCAGGCTCGACAAAAAATCTATTGTAGAAGAAAATAAAAATATATGCCTAAAATGGCAAATATCAGTTTAACTACATGCATGACATGTCTGGACATTTATATCTTAAATATTTTGGTAGCTTGCATTGGACATAAAAAGTTTTTTGAAAGTATACAATTGTAAACATACATGTACATGGTCAGGTTGACTATAGCTATCTACTGTAGTTCTGCTGCTGAATTCTGGTACATTATCTGTCATTTCATGGTCAGATATATGTGTCTCTTGTCTCAAATAGGGTTGCTGATCACCCTGGAAAAAATGTGTATATTTTAACTAACTTCCCTCTAGCTACTTTTAAACATGTATATCATTGCAGTTTGACATCAATCTTGTAAAGTTTAATAAGTGTATACCTGGCATGAAGTTTCATAGAAGAACTCACAAATTACAATCATGTACTGTCTCTGGTGGCCATATTTTTTTTAATTTGGAATTGTATCATTATCTGCCTAAATTTCATATTTTTTCTGACATCCAGTCTATATGTTTGTATGACCATCATGTACATGTATATGTATATGCAAGAATTACAGCTAATTTCCTATTGCCTGTAGAGAAAAACTTTGGCTAGCTTGTTTGCTTTGTTTGTATAAATGTTAGCTCAAACATTGTAATTAAGATTGACATCTGTAAACAATATAGGCATGCATTATTAAAGCAGTACATATTATATTTAAATTTGATTGCAAGTAATTCAATTAAAATTGTCAGTATACAAACAAAGACAGAAAGCAAACTAAACTGAAAGTCTTACCCTACATGCATTAGAAAATTAGCTGTAAATCTTTTGTTTGTCAGAATTTAGATTTGTCACAGTTATAGTATTTGGATTCCTATGATCATAAAAAACAAGAGTGCACACACTGAAATGTCTCGCCTTCTTTACTAATCATTGATATTATGTTGATAGTCCTAAATATAAAGCTTTCTTACAACTGTCAGATAAACTTAACATTGACCAATGAACCGTGAAAATGAGGTCAAGGTCAAATAAAACATGCGCGACTGGCATATAGATCATACAATATTTCCATACACCAAATAATTAGTTGACCATATATTAAAAAAATCCACCAAAACTCAAAAACTTAACTTTGACCACTGAACCATGAAAATGAGGTCAAGGTCAGGTGACACCTGTAGTCCGGCGGCTACAAGCATATTTCAGACGAATTGTGCACTTCCTGCTACAAGCATGAAATTTAGCATAGACCTTTCTCAATTATTACTCTTTTAATTCAGATAGGGAGGCATTTGAAAAAAAATGTCTCACTTCCGGTAAAATCCAAAATGGCGGACAACATACTTAAATCAGCCCTATATCGAAGGCTAGTTTGTGAAAATGTGTTATGATCATGCTACTAACATAATATTTGGTACCAACCTTTGTTATATACTACTTTCGGATATATGATATAGATAAGATGTCTTCAAAAACCGTACTTCCGGTAAAATTCAATTATAATGATTATGATTCAGCAAATGTTATTGCCATCTTTATATATTCAGCACATGACCTGTTGAAGATAGCGTTATGTATAAAGTATATGTTTTGTTTATGCTAGTCGTTGTCAGATTGTTTTTTTTGTGTGTTTTGCAGTGGTAAACTTAAAAAGAAGAAAACTACTAAATGCAAAATGTTAACCAAAATTTATTTTACATAATCAATTAAAAGATTCCTATGGTAATCAATGTCATCAGATGCCACATCATATTTCCACGGAAATCAATGTCAAAAACCAATTAACATTAATACCGTCAGCCTAAATATGTTAATTAGGAAGCACAAACCAGTTCAGATTTATCCCTACAGCCTCATGTGCAATCCCTCAAACTGCTATATGAGAATTAAAAAAACAGTTTACAATTATCCCTACAGCCTCATAAACAATCCCTCAATATGATATATGAGAAACAAAATCCAGTTTACAATTATCCCTACAGCCTTATGTGAAATCCCTCAAAATGATATATGAGAAACAAAAACCAGTTGACATTTATTTCTACAATCTCACGTGAGCCCCTCAAAGTGATATATCAGGAACAAATATCAAATGATATTCATCCTTACTTACAGTCTTATGTGAAATATAAAGTTCATCTGGGTTTTTTAATTCATGATATTCTTCATTAGTCTGTAATGAGATTTCCTTTTTAATTTTCTTGCTTATTTCCAATCTCCATCTACAGCAAATAGAAAATTGGAAAATGATATTTATAACCGTCATTGTTAAGATTTATTGTTATTCTATGTATAATCTTTTTTATATTAAAGCTGTCTGCTTGAAAAGAGAGGAGAAGATATAAATATGTACTCAAACTACAAGTAACAAAACACTATAGATTGAGCAATTCGAATCATTTTTCGAAAAACTAAGGATTTTCTTATCCCAGGCATAGATTACCTTAGCCGTATTTGGCACAACTTTTGGGAATTTTAGATCCTCAATGCTCTTCAACTTTGTACTTGTTTGGCTTTATAAATATTTTGATATGAGCGTCACTGATGCGTCTTATGTAGACGAAACGCGCGTCTGGCGCACTAAATTATAATCCTGGTATCTTTGATAACTATTTATATATTCAGCGTATGACCTGTTGAAGAAAGCGTTATGTATAAAGTATATGTTTTGTTTATGCTAGTCGTTGTCAGATTATTCATTGGTTTTTAAGTGTTTAGCATTGGTAAAGATTTATTGTTTTTTTATGCATAATATTTTTATATTAAAGCTGTCTGCTTGAAAAGAGAGGAGAAGATATAAATGCGCACTCGAACTACAAGTAACAAAACACTATAGATTGAGCAATTCGAATCATTCCGAAAAACTATGATGATCTTATATGCTAAAGTTAACACTCATCATACAATAGCAGATTAGTGAAGGTCCTGCTTAACACTAAAAACTGTCCAAACAACAAATATATGGTTTCTTTATCCGACTCTTTAAATTGACATTGTAATCTTTTTTTTTTGTGTAATTTAAACTGATTCTTTCTTCAAAGTATAATAGAATTATCTGATCACTGTGATAAGTTTTCATTGTTTGTGGCTACAGGTATCTTATATGCGTGATGATTGTTTCATGTATACCGACAAGAGTTGTTGATTTCCCAAATTAAATAGATAGAAGAATACTTTTCGACTATGAAAAATCAAGAAGTTATCAAAAAGACAATCACAAAGTAATTTGTGCCACATGTGTGGAGTAGTAAGTGCTAACCTTTCCGGAGCCCCGGTTGTGTGGGGTTTTTTAGGGGGAGGGGAGGGTTGTATTGCTCAATCTTCAGTGTTATATGTTGTGTTTTGTGGACTTGTTCGTCTTTTCGACTTTTTTCAGGTTTTTTTTTCACCTAACATTGTTAGTTTTTCTTCAACAAATGAGTTTTGAAAGTCCCATTGGTATTTTCCGCCTTTTTTTTATAAATTTTCTATTCTATCTTTTACTTTAAAAATAAATACACTGAATTGCCAAAAAATAGAATAGTATGTCTTCAAAGTTCTTATGTTTTTTGATGGCATCGAAAATGACAATTTGTTTAGAGCCTTTAAAATACAGCAGATAAAGGTTTGATTAGTGGTTGATATAAAGAATAAGAAGTACATGAATAGCCAGTCCGTCGTTTCTTGACTTTGTTTATTTGTTTTTTAAAGTATTTTTTGTTGTTGTAATAATAAATTTTCTATTGAACTTATCACTGTGGATTTTTTATTTTTGATTCCTTTGATGAATTAGAAAATAATAGAAAAAAAAGTAAAATTATGCTTTTCAAATTAAGTGCTGATAATGGAAATATTGTTTGTAAGGAATTATATTTACCATTTTTTTTTGCCTGCATCTTTGCACGATTCTGGAAAAAAAATGGCAGGCATTATATGAAATTAAAGACAAAAATGCGAAATTATAATTATATATATTGCATTTTTTATCTCGATTTATATTTTTTAAGTCATATTGGTTCGCTGTCACATTTAAAAGGAAAAAGGAAAAATAATACTAAGGGTGAAATCAAAAACCTGAAAATCCCAAAAATAAGAAAAATTTTCCATAATTAGAAATAACGAGGCTTAGCAATATTCACATAACCGAACACCGGGGATGCACTAACGAGCAAATGCATAGTTTCATATATAAGAAACATTAATTTATTTAAATACACGCTATTTATGATACACATGATATATACTGACAACACATATTTTTACATTTGCACCTGAAATCACCTTATGTTATGACAGGAATCGTCTGTGGAGATGGTTAACCTTAAAAGTCATTGTATAGATTATCATTGAAGTTTTAAGACCTTGCAAGTAATATTTCGTTCCTGTGTTTCCGTGTAGCAACTTTTGTAAAATATCACTCTATTCATAAATTGTTTAATAAATCCATAACCTGTTCCATAACTAAAAATATGTTCGCTACAAGGACCAGGATATTTGTGCAAAATTACTAATCCATCTATCATAAAATAAGGAGATGTGGTATGATTGCCAATGAGACAACCATCCACCAAAAATTCAAATGAAGTGGATGTAATTATAGGCAAACCGTACGACCTTCAACAATGAGAAAAACAAATACCGTATGGTCGGCTATAAAAGGTCCCTATGACTTCCAATTACGGTAGCAAGAAAAAAGTAAGAAAACATTAGAGGTAAATTGGCCTTTAAACAAATGTACTCGTAATTAGAAATGAAATGAATAAATGGTCAATTATGGAAAGGATTGTCAAATATGCCCTTTGTCATTGTATTTGTACAGCTATCACATGACTTGTTTATTCAGTAAAATATCACAATTAAACAATGGCTTGACTATTTACCCGTAAAAGCCAAGAAACAGCATACAACACAACTGTCATCAGAAACGATATGCAAAATATATAACATTACTTACCGTCATAATTCCCCAAGGAATATAGTTTTCTCTCCGTATCACAACCAACACAACCATTTCCATCATCAGAAAGGGGGAAGGATGTCACATCGTCTAGTTTTCATTCCTATTCCATTACCACAGGTAATAGGACATCTCGCAGACGACCAAAGGCCCCAATGTCCATCAACTATGATAAAAAAAAAGTATTAAGAATACTGTTAAATCTATACTTTTACATATATTAATGAAAGTTATCCTGTTGAACTTACTTTAAATAAAGCTAATACTAACAATGACCACTGCCCTTTTCTCGATCTTGATATCTATATCACTAATGGAAAGCTGAATACTAAAATTTATGATAAAAGGGATGATTTTTCATTTGCTATCGTTAATTATCCGTTTTTAGATGGTGACGTTCCCTTGTCACCGTCTTACGGTGTTTATATATCTCAACTTGTACGATTCGCTCGTGTATGTAACAATGTTTTAGATTTTAACGAGAGAAATTTTAGTATTACTGAAAAATTATTACACCAGGGTTTTCGATATCACAAACTAGTCAAAACATTTACTAAATTCTATCATCGGTATAAAGACATCATTCGTAAATATAGCTCAACATGCAGACTTCTAATACGTTCAGGTATTTCACATCCAATTTGTTATGGAAATATTCTTTATAAAGCACAAAGGTGTCAGTATTCACCTCAAAAACTTACAAAACCTTTGAATAGACTTTTTAAGAAGGAATATGATTATGATACTGTTGTCAAGTCATTAAAGATTGCATATTTTGGCGTTAATATTGAGTCACTGATAAGGTCTTTGCATCGGAACTAAACACATTTATTCTAAAAACAGTTGTTGGCATGACACGGGTTATGTTCTTCTCATATATGTTATGATGGTATGATACTAAACCCCTAACGGGAAGGATTGTGCCTGATGTTCATATGATGAAATCATATAATCTTTCAGTCAGTTTAATTGAAGTCTGGAGCTGGCATGTCAGTTAACTGCTAGTAGTCTGTTGTTATTTATGTATTATTGTCATTTTGTTTATTTTCTTTGGTTACATCTTCTGACATCAGACTCGGACTTCTCTTGAACTGAATTTTAATGTGCGTATTGTTATGCGTTTACTTTTCTACATTGGTTAGAGGTATAGGGGGAAGGTTGAGATCTCACAAACATGTTTAACCCCGCCGCATTTTTGCGCCTGTCCCAAGTCAGGAGCCTCTGGCCTTTGTTAGTCTTGTATTATTTTAATTTAAGTTTCTTGTGTACAGTTTGGAAATTAGTATGGCGTTCATTATCACTGGACTAGTATATATTTGTTTAGGGGCCAGCTGAAGGACGCCTCCGGGTGGGGGAATTTCTCGCTACATTGAAGACCTGTTGGTGACCCTCTGCTGTTGTTTTTTATTTGGTCGGGTTGTTGTCTCTTTGACACATTCCCCATTTCCATTTTCAATTTTATTTGCTTATATTCAGTATTGGAAGGTGATGATGAATTAAACATTTTTTCTAAAGATGTTTATTCTTCAGTCTTGTAATTGAGGAACACAAAACGTCTCAGAATACAATTCAATATACAAATTTGGATTCGATAAGCTAAATTAATTTAGAAACAAGATTGAAATTAAGGTTCCAAAGCCCTTAGGCAGAGTTGACCATAAATGAATTTGTTTTCCGTTCTATGTCCTTTTTTGTCAAATAGCGCCTCATGTTTGAATTCATCTATTCATCTTTGGCATTTGTGTTTTATCGTTCCTAATGAAAGTTTTTACAACCACAGGGTTGATGCCACTACTTATGGTCTTTGATTAGTTTTTACAACCACAGGGTTGATGCCTCTACTTGTGGTCTTTGGTTAGTTTTTACAACCACAGGGTTGATGCCTCTACTGGTGGTCTTTGATTAGTTTTTACAACCACAGGGTTGATGCAAATGCTGGTGGTCTTTGGTTAGTTTTTACAACAACAGGGTTGTTGCCACTACTGGTGGTCTTTGGTGAGTTTTTACAACAACAGGGTTGTTGCCACTACTTGTGGTCTTTGGTGAGTTTTTCAACCACAGGGATGATGCCACTACTTGTGGTCTTTGATTAGTTTTTACAACCCCAGAGTTGATGCCTCTACTGGTGGTCTTTGATTAGTTTTTACAACCACAGGGTTGATGCAAATGCTGGTGGTCTTTGGTTAGTTTTTACAACCACAGGGTTGTTGCCACTACTGGTGGTCTTTGGTTAGTTTTTACAACAACAGGGTTGTTGCCACTACTGGTGGTCTCTGGTGAGTTTTTACAACCACAGGAATGATGCCACTACTTGTGGTCTTTGATTAGTTTTTACAACCACAGGGTTGTTGCCACTACTTGTGGTCTTTGATTAGTTTTTACAACCACAGAGTTGATGCCACCGCTGGTGGTCTTTGGGGAGTTTTTACAACAACAGGGTTGTTGCCACTACTGGTGGTCTTTGGTGAGTTTTTACAACCACAGGGTTGATGCCACTACTGGTGGCCTTTGATTAATTTTAACAACCACAGGGTTGAAGCCACAACTGGTGGTTTTTGATGAGGTTTCGTAACCACATATTGTTGCCAATTCTGGTGGTATTTGTTGACGTTTTGTAACCAAAGGGTTGTTGCTAAGTCTGGTGGTCTTTGTTGATTTTTCACAACCACAGGGTTGATGCCACTGTTGGTGGTCTTTGGTGAGTTTTTACAACCACAGGGTTGATGCCATAACTAATGGTCTTTGAATTGTATTTTCAAACACAGGTATGATGCCACTGCAGGTAGGTTTTTATGTCGTTTTTACAACGACATTGCTGTTGCCAATGCTGGCAGTCCTTGTAGAGTTTTTACAACCACATGGAAGATGCCACTGCTTTTGGTCACTATTGATTTTTAACAAACACAGGGTTAATGCACTGCTGGTGATAATTGATGAGTTTTTACAACCACAAGCTTGATGCCACTGCTGGTAGTCTTTGTTGAGTTTTTGAAATACGATTGCTTTTAAGCAAACTGTAGACTTATACCATTGACTCAGGGCCATGCACTTACGTCAACCGTTTTATTCTAAACATCAAGGAACATCTAAGATTCTTGAGATTGTCTTGCTTTAAATGGTATAAAAAACAAAAGGATTGAATTTAAACAACTGTCCTATAATGTTTTTCTCATAATCTTCATATTTCAATATTTACCTTGACTTGTTTTCGTGTTAAAAAACACGGAAAATCAGAGTTAAGCAGTATTTATATTTTATGATTTTATAAATTTAGAAACACGTCAGAGGGAACTCCCCAGTTTTGATAACATGCAAGAGTTCTTCGAATTTCGATCGATAAATCTATTTCTATTTCTGTCATTAATAAACTCATCATAGATACCAGGACTAAATTTGATATATACGCCAGACGCGCGTTTCGTCTACAAAAGACTCATCAGTGACGCTCGAATCCAAAAAAGTTAAAAAAAAAAAAAAAAAAAAAAAGAAAAAAAAAAAAGAAAAATAAGAACTGAAGTTGCGTTTTCTTATATGTCAACGTTATGAAACTGATATTTGATATTGTACTTCCATTAAGGAATGGAGGTCGTTTAATTAACATTTAATATACGTCCTTGCTACAAATCACAAGTCTATAGTTTGTTTAGGTAAGTATGCGCATGCGTATAGTTTTCTTGGCTTGTAGGGGATCAGATTGAATGGTTGCTCTGGATTCCCCACTCCATTAATTAATTTGAAGCTCGCGAGATCCTTTCTATGTTTGTCTGATATTAAGGGTTGTTGTTGTTGCATAATTTAAAATCATATGCATCATTTAAATTAAAATAAATGAAGTCGATCCACAACGTAAAGGTGTAACTAGAACACCCCTTCAGCAAAAATGGAGTCTTCAATTTTATCGCTTTGAGTTGTCTCCCTTCCTTTTAAAAAGTAACTTTCATCAAACGACGATAAGTCGAGAAAAAATTAACTCGTTCTGCCGGTAGACGTCAAATCATATTAAAACCGATCGGAGTTTAAACAGAGGAATGATATGTGTACGGAAAGGAGTCATGCCCACTGACCCAAAGGAAATTAAATATTCAAAGAGTTAGGAATTGGGTTCCACCTTTAATTCACGTAGGAAAGTATGTGATAAGGCACGAAGTGAAGTACCTTCTCTCATCCCAGTGACTGCTGTGGAAAGTAAACTCTATTGATAGTACAAAAATAAAACACAATAAGTACATTGTCCGTACATTTGTATCGAGGATTTGCGTTGGCGGTACCAGGGGGGTTGGACGATCAGTGCATTTGAATGGGGACATATAGTTGGAACCCCCTCTTTTTTTAAATTGCTGGGTCCGCCCTGGGGGCTATTCTTAAAGTTGAATAACTATTCAGATTACGTAAATTACATTTTACACGTGCAGTTGAATTATTTTTGAAATATTACTAATACATGTAATCAATGAAAACAATGGCAATCGTATCCCTCAGAGCAATCTGCTCTTTTATTAAAACAACATGGTTGAGCAACTTCTTGTGATCATTGTTGATTTTTTTTATACAATTACAGGGTTAACGCACTGCTGGTAATATTTGATGAGATTTTACAACCACACGGTTAATGCCACTGTTGTTAATCTTTGTTGGGTTTATACAAAAACAAGTTACATTTGTAAATACAACAGATGAGCTAAGACCCTAAAAATCGTCCTCCATCAATTATTATTTGGAATGAGTGTCGTATTATCAATCATAACTCATTCCGTACTTGCTGCTCGAGATGGATTAAACGAGAAAAAAACTGATAAAAAATCCTTATATACTTTTTTGTATTCCCAATTTATCGGCATTATGATTTTTACTTTGCGTTATTCTGGCCCGCTTCAAGTTGAAGTTTTTTGTCGAGATTTTGTTTTTGATGAATTAAAGTCCAATCAAATTGAAACAATGTACACATGTTGCTTATAATATGATCTTTCTAATTTTAATGCAATATTTGAGATTTTACCCCATTTTCATGGTCCACTGAACATAGTGCGGATAGGGCATCCGTGTACTATAGACACATTCTTGTTTAATTCAGTAATGAACATGTATATTTTTGATATTCATATTTAACATTTTTAAGAATATTTTACTCAACAATAGCCCTATTTCTTGTACCAAACATAAGCTGAAAAAACTAGTAAAGGGATTTGTTTTTGTTCCGACTGATAAGGTTGCGTATAATATCATTACTGTTGGACGTAAACTTTACATTTGGGGCTCTGCAAAAGGAAATCACAAACTCACTTACATTCCAACTACTTCATTTTTGAAAAATTTCATCTGTAACAAACATAAATCTTTAGCTACCTCTGTACAAGAGAAACCACATACAATGAAAGTTTCAACTGAGGCCTGGCTTCCAAAGCTGTTCAAATGTTTTTTTTTCTACCCTACATACCACTATTTCTCATAATCTTATTAAGAAAAACATCAAACACCTATACTAATTAAATGCACATTTACAAAATGCGAATTTATGTATTCAAACTCTTTTAGATCATTTTTTAGCAACAACAAACAAAAGAATTAAGTCAAACGAACCTGCTTTGATTCTATAACTTACCTTACTTTTTAATAGATAACATTTTTGCTTGTATGGAGATTCCATATATCGTCATGTTATCGGATTTTCAAAGATACTTAGGTGTGCTACACTTATCGCGGACTTGTTTGTGTATCGTTATAAAATGACCAAAGAATCATCATCTGATACTAAAATATAACACTTCAAGATATTTGGATTATGATTTGGCTTTCAATAATTACGACCTCAGTATGTAGAGTGATTAGAATTATCCTGCTAATATTAACAATAAATACCTCCCTTTTCTGGATATTGATACTATTATCTATATCGTTCTGTAGCTGGAAGCTTGAAACTAAAACGTATGATGAAGGAGATGCTTTCTTTTCCTATTGTTAATTATCAATGTTTAGACGATGACGTTCCCTTGTCACCATCGTACGGTGTTTCCGTATCTCAACTTGTTCGATTCGCTCGTGTATGTAACAACATATTAGATTCTAATACAAGAAGTATCAGTCTTACTGAAAATTATTACACCCGGGTTTTCGATATCACAAACTATTCAAATCATTTACTCAATTGTAATGTCGGTACAAGGACATCATTCGAAAATATGACTCAACATGCAATCAACTTATACTTTCAGGTATTTCCCATCTAATATTTCATGGTAATATTTTTTACAAAGCACAAAAAGGGTCTTTTTGGTTTTTATATTGTCTAATGCAAAGGGTCTTTGCTTCAAAAAATGCAAATTTATTCTAAAACCAGTTGTTGGCATGATACGAGTTTAGTTCGTCTCATATATTTTATGATGGTATGAAACAACCATAACGAGAGGGATTGTACTTGATTTTCTTAAACAATGTATACCGAAGACATACCTTTCAATCAGTTTAATGAAGGTCAGGAGCTGGCATGTGAGTCATTCCTGTAGTTGTCCTTTGATAATTAAGGTATGATTGTAATTTTTGCTTAGTTCATTTTCTCGCTTTTCGGAGTCAAAAAGCGAAACATATGTATGCTGTTTCGGGCGTCGGCGGCGTCAACAATGTATTTGTTTGTGAATAGGTCTAATTCATGGTGAACTTCTAGTGAAAAGTCAAAGATATGTTTGGTATGCCGTTGTTTAAGCATTGGCACATCTCATTACCATGGATATCATTTGGCCCCGACTCCTAAGTTATGGTCTATTGACTTTGAAACTTTTGAGATGTATTTCTGTGATAACAGTTTATTTTGTTTCTTATTCTGACACCAGTTTCGGATTTCTTTTAAACTGATTTTACTGTGGTGTTTGGTTGCTTATTCTATCTTAATGTAGGTTTATAAGATGGGTTAAGGTCTCGAAAATATGAGAGCTCGTCGTCTGTGATGTCACATACCAAACAATTACGTCGGCGGCGTCAACAATGTATTTGTTTGTGATTAGGTCTAATTCATGGTGAACTTCTAGTGAAAAGTCAAAGATATATTTGGTATGCAGTTGTTTAAGCATTGGCACATCTCATTACCATGGATATCATTTGGCCCCGCCTCCTAAGTTATGGTCTGTTGACTTTGAAACTTTTGAGATGTATTTCTGTGATAACAGTTTATTTTGTTTCTGATTCTGACACCAGTTTCGGACTTCTTTTAAACTGATTTTACTGTGGTGTTTGGTTGTTTATTCTATCTTAATGTAGGTTTATAAGATGGGTTGAGGTCTCGAAAATATGAGACCTCGTCTACTGTGATGTCACATACCAAACAATTACGTCATTTAAAAAATGCCGTAATGACCATTCCATTTTAGACCCATAGAAGAAAAACACTCATTTTTTTTTTTTTTTTTTTTTGTGCTATTTTCATATTTCCAAGTAAAGGTGTAATAAAAAAAGGTGGGGTGTTATAAAAGGTAGCATAGGCATGCGATAAAGGGTGTGATAAAGGGTAGACATGCGAAATAGGGGTGTGATAAAGGGTCTACATCAAAGTTGAGCGATACGGAGTAAATAGCAGGCTATTTATCAAATATTTAAAACTACTGTATTTCCTACTAAATATATGATAAAAAAAAAATAAAAGATATTTGATAAACTTCACACGATATCGGAATAGTTTTACAAGAATGAGTACAATAACGACTCACAATGTATGCAGACATCACTAATGAATCCACACTCAGTCCAAATTACATGAGTCCTAGACATGACAACTATAGATGTCAATTTGTGGTTGATGTAAAATATACTATCGTTCTTTTGTGCAACTTTTCCTTTGATATTTTTTTGTGATATTTTTTTATATTATGCTTGAGATGGAAAATTATCGCTATAAACTAAGGAGGCTTGTGGCGATTCTAATGAAATTGACATGACATTGACAAGGTCGTCATAGGTAAAATAGCGATAAACAGATTAGAATTGGTCATATCAACGGATTTTCTCGCTTTCGCCGTACCGACTCAAGCGAGAAAATCAATCTTGTTGAGATGATCAACGATAATTTATAAAAATAATTCGATACTAAGTTTATTTATTCTTTTCAAAATGTATTATATGTTATCAAAGTTTGTATTGATATTATTGAATCACTTTTGTAAATTGAAGGCAAATCTCTCTTCCCCTAGTATGCTAGAGGTTTCATTTTCTGTTTCTGATTTCAAATAATTGTAATAATTAAAAATTGAGAAAGCATGAACAAAATGTTATTTAACAATTTGTCTAATTTGATGATTTGACAATTTATTTATTCAAATAATTCACAATTTATTATAAACGTTAAATTCAATAGTGCTTGTTCAAGCATTTATTTGCAATATGTTACATAGAGTTTTTGTATTTTCTTATCTTTAGTCATACGCAGCTTTAAATAAGTACGAAACGCTCCTTAACAGAAAAAGAAATTCATAAAAATATATGTCTTGTTAAACCACTGAAACGACAGTAAGCATGTGTTACATCCTCGGACCACGCACACACTAGCGTGATATTAAACATATACCATCCCTTCCAACGTGTTATTTCATTCACAAAGCCTCTCTTCAAGTGTTCAGTTGTGTGATCAGTTGTGGTCGTATTGTCAACTATTTAACATGTAAGTAACTTTATACATTTACCTATCTTAACTTATCTTTTATAGAACTCATCATCATTCCCTGCTACATGACACAGATGATATCGCGTTCGAACTGTTTTCTGGCCTGAAATCATTCTTAATATTTTCATGCTGAAATCCAAATGTACTCATTACATAATTAACATAAAACATAATTCTACGTAGAACTTTCAGTTTATTAAATTTCGGCATCTTTTTTCTTTATTTTTTGATTGCACTGTAAGTGTTGCATTTCTCCGGAAGTCATTATTCATACAGTATAGCTGGTTATTTTCGCGGGGTCTATATTTTCACTTTTTTTCGCGGATAGAACAAAATTGTCAAAATAAATTACACCATTTTAAAAGTGCCATGAAAATGTATAGATAAAAGATAAAAGATAAAAGTTTTGAATTCGCCAAAACAATAACAGCCAAAATATTTTGTATACTTATTCAATGAAAATCGCGAATTTTTACATCTGCGAATATAACCCGCTATACGGTATTATATTTACCTTTTCATTTGAACAGTTGAACCAAATATCTTTCTTAACTAAGTTCGTGTGTCAGTTTTTGATCCGTTGATGATAGTCGATAACTCATTTATTGACGTCCCCTTTACGATCTACATTTGAGACAGCACCTTTGCAAATAGGGTTAACCAGTAGAATGCATACTAACTTAAAATTTCCTCAAAAATATAAATTTTTCTTATATCTTTAATTCAAAAATGATTAATTTCCTTTACTTTCTTTTTTAAACCTTTTTAATGAAACACTCCCTTCACAACACTTGAATAAGCGACATTACAGAACAAATCACCCTTCCGGACCATCTAATATTGTATTTTGTGAGGTTCATGTTGCCCGATCTTTAATTTTCAATGTTGTGTTTTGTATACTCTTATTTGGCTTTACGTCTTTTTGTTTTTTTTTTGTTTTTTTTGTTCCTATAGTGTTTGAAAGTTTATTTTCGACTTATGAGATTGAATGCCCCTTTGCTATCTTTTGCCTCTCTAAAACGAACAGCGGTAAACTACTGTTGTCTTTATTTATGTTCGACTTATGAGATTGAATGCCCCTTTGCTATATTTTGCCCCTCTAAAACGAACAGCGGTATACTACTGTTGCCTTTATTTATGTTCGACTTATGAGATTGGATGCCCCTTTGCTATCTTTTGCCCCTCTAAAACGAACAGCGGTATACTACTGTTGCCTTTATTTATGTTCGACTTATGAGATTGAATGCCCCTTTGCTATCTTTTGCCCCTCTAAAACGAACAGCGGTAAACTACTGTTGCCTTTATTTATGTTCGACTTATGAGATTGAATGCCCCTTTGCTATATTTTGCCCCTCTAAAACGAACAGCGGTATACTACTGTTGCCTTTATTTATGTTCGACTTATGAGATTGAATGCCCCTTTGCTATCTTTTGCCCCTCTACAACGAACAGCGGTATACTACTGTTACCTTTATTTATGTTCGACTTATGAGATTGAATGCCCCTTTGCTATCTTTTGCCCCTCTAAAACGAACAGCGGTAAACTACTGTTGCCTTTATTTATGTTCGACTTATGAGATTGAATGCCCCTTTGCTATCTTTGGCCTCTCTAAAACGAACAGTGGTATACTACTGTTGCCTTTATTTATGTTCGACTTATGAGATTGAAAGCCCCTTTGCTATCTTTTGCCTCTCTAAAACAAACAGCGGTAAACTACTGTTGCCTTTATTTATGATCGACTTATGTGATTGAATGCCCCATTGCTATCTTTGGCCTCTCTAAAACGAACAGCGGTATACTACTGTTGCCTTTATTTATGTTCGACTTATGAGATTGAATGCCCCTTTGCTATCTTTGGCCTCTCTAAAACGAACAGCGGTATACTACTGTTGCCTTTATTAATGTTCGACTTATGAGATTGAATGCCCCTTTGCTATCTTTGGCCTAGCTAAAACGAACAGCTGTATACTTCTGTTGCCTTTATTTATGTTCGACTTATGAGATTGAATGCCCCTTTGCTATCTTTTGCCTCTCTTTTACAGTAAGTAAACTACTGTTGCCTTTATTTATGTTCGACTTATGAGATTGAATGCCCCTTTGCTATCTTTTGCCTCTCTTTTACAGTAAGTAAACTACTGTTGCCTTTATTTATGTTCGACTTATGAGATTGAATGCCCCTTTGCTATCTCTTGCCCCTCTAAAACGAACAGTGATAAACTACTGTTGCCTTTATTTATGTTCGACTTATGAGATTGAATGCCCCTTTGCTATCTCTTGCCCCTCTAAAACGAACAGTGATAAACTACTGTTGCCTTTATTTATGTTCGACTTATGAGATTGAATGCCCCTTTGCTATCTCTTGCCCCTCTAAAACGAACAGTGATAAACTACTGTTGCCTTTATTTATGTTCGACTTATGAGATTGAATGCCCCTTTGCTATCTTTTGCCTCTCTAAAACGAACAGCGGTATACTACTGTTGCCTTTATTAATGTTCGACTTATGAGATTGAATGCCCATTTGCTATCTTTGGCCTAGCTAAAACGAACAGCTGGATACTTCTGTTGCCTTTATTTATGTTCGACTTATGAGATTAAATGCCCCTTTGCTATCTCTTGTCCCCTCTAAAACGAACAGTGGTAAACTACTATTGCCTTTATTTATGTTTGACTTATGAGATTGAATGCCCCTTTGCTATCTTTTGCCTCTCTTTTACAGTAAGTAAACTACTGTTGCCTTTATTTATGTTCGACTTATGAGATTGAATGCCCCTTTGCTATCTTTTGCCTTTCTGAAACGAACAGTGGTAAACTACTGTTGCCTTTATTTATGTTCGACTTATGAGATGGAATGCCCCTTTGCTCTCTTTTGCCCCTCTAAAACGAACAGCGGTATACTACTTTTGCCTTTATTTATGTTCGACTTATGAGATTGAATGCCCATTGCTATATTTTGCCCCTCTAAAACGAACAGTGGTATACTACTGTTGCCTTTATTTATGTTCGACTTATGAGATTGAATGTCCCTTTGCTATCTTTGGCCTCTCTAAAACGAACAGTGGTATACTACTGTTGCCTTTATTTATGTTCGACTTATGAGATTGAATGCCCCTTTGCTATCTTTTGCCTCTCTAAAACGAACAGCGGTAAACTACTGTTGCCTTTATTTATGTTCGACTTATGAGATTGAATGCCCCTTTGCTATATTTTGCCCCTCTAAAACGAACAGCGGTATACTACTGTTGCCTTTATTTATGTTCGACTTATGAGATTGAATGCCCCTTTGCTCTCTTTTGCCCCTCTAAAACGAACAGCGGTATACTACTTTTGCCTTTATTTATGTTCGACTTATGAGATTGAATGCCCCTTTGCTATCTCTTGCCCCCTCTAAAACGAACAGTGGTAAACTACTATTGCCTTTATTTATGTTCGACTTATGAGATTGAATGCCCCTTTGCTATCTTTTGCCTCTCGTTTACAGTAAGTAAACTACTGTTGCCTTTATTTATGTTCGACTTATGAGATTGAATGCCCCTTTGCTATCTTTTGCCTTTCTGAAACGAACAGTGGTAAACTACTGTTGCCTTTATTTATGTTCGACTTATGAGATTGAATGCCCCTTTGCTATCTTTGGCCTCTCTAAAATGAACAGCGGTAAACTACTGTTGCCTTTATTTATGTTCGACTTATGAGATTGAATGCCCCTTTGCTATCTTTTGCCTCTCTTTTACAGTAAGTAAACTATTGTTGCCTTTATTTATGTTCGACTTATGAGATTGAATGCCCCTTCGCTATCTTTTGCCTCTCTAAAATAAATTCTGTGTGTCCAAAATGATATCTTGATTTACCATCATCGAAAATTTTAATATCAGAAAGGTACAAAGTCATTGAAACTTTTGGTGCTTATATTCTAAAGGAAAATAAAAAAAATAGCATAATAACCGTATCAACTTTTAATTGCTCATGTTATAGGACTCAGTTTATTTCTTACATTTATTGCCCGAGGCAAAAAATTCTAGAAGTATCTTTTAACCAAATAACCAGTTTTTCTGAATGGCTGTTTTAATTTTTTGTATAATTTATTGTCCTTATGTTCTAAGTTACGGACCTGCGTTTCAGCATATAGGTTGCATTTCTGTAAATACCGACAATGCAATTTCCCATAGGAACTCCTTTTAAGGCTAAAACTATAACACTTTTACTATAAAGCTTTGAAAAATGTTTTATCTTAGAATGGAACGTCCATATGCACTACTGTTTCTTAAGAATATAACCAATCCTCTATGTTCGTCTGTTTCATCATGACGTCGGATATATAGATTTGAGAAGAAGTGGTATGAATGCCAATGTGACCTCTCCCCATCCAAGTGACAATTTGTAAAAGGTAAAACATATACAAGCACCCACCCATGTCCACTCTGTTATTTTGTATCCATCTGATGAGTTGAGCCTTTTTCAACTGATTTCTATAGTTAGTTTTTGTGTTGTACTGTTTCACCAATGTTCAAGGTCATAAGGAGGGTTGGAAACGTGATAACATGATTAACCCAGTCACCTTCTGTTTGTATGTATTTTTTGTACATAAATTAGGCCGTTTTTTTCTCGTTTGAATTGTTTTACATTTGTCATTTTGTAGCCTTTCATAGTTGACTATGCAGTTTGGGCCTTGCTCATTGTTGAAGGCCATACGGTGACAAATATTGGTTAATTTTTGTGTAATTTGGACTCTCGACATTTGTCATTTCGTGGCCTTTATAGATGACTATGCGGTTTTGGCTTTGGTCATTGTTGAAAGCCGTACGGTGACTTTTAGTTGTTAATTTTTGTGTCATTTGGTCTCTCGACATTTGTCATTTCATGGCCTTTATAGATGACTATGCGGTTTGAGCTTTGGTCATTGTTGAAGGCCGTACGTTGACTTTTAGTTGTTAATTTTTGTGTCATTTGGTCTCTCGACATTTGTCATTTCGTGGTCTCTTATAGCTGACTATGCGGTTTGAGCTTTGGTCATTGTTGAAGGTCTTACGGTGACAATTTTTTGTTAATTTTTGTGTCATATGGTCTCTTATTGAGAGTTGTCTTATTGGCAATCATACCATTTTTTTTATATGGATAGCGGGAGACAATTACCCTGTTGACGCACCTGGTCTCACTGCCTTTGGAAGAGCATTCGATCCACTCAGGGATTTTATAACTTATTTGTCTATTCGTAATCGAATTGCAATATTTAAACAAATGTAAATTACTGTCACCTTTATGTAAATTACCATAGAAACAATGTTTTTTTCCAAATCTTTTTAATGTGTTTGAGCTTTTGATTTTGCCATTGCATTAGGGGCTTTTAATTTTGAATTTTCCTCGGAGATCCGTATTTTTGTGATTTTACTTTAATGTAATTTAACATTATGTTTTAGATATAAAGAGAAGAAACTTAGAATCATGATTTTAACAGTAATAGTTATTGTAATCGTCAGCTTACTAGAACACACGTATGCTGTACCATGTATTGGATTCCAAATATCCACATGTGATTGCACAGGAACAAAAGTCGATTGTAGCTCCAAAGGTTTAACAGCAATACCTGAAGATGTACCTATAAATACAACAGAGTTGTAAGTATGATATTTAACACTAGCTTCTATTGATTTTTTAGTTACTCATTAATTTGAATAATCTGATAGTCAGCTGTCTATCTAAATTCATGTTTAATTGTGATGGATTTATTTTGGATAAATGACTAATGTTCCTGAATGTGGCGTTTCAAGTTTTATTTTGAAGTCGAGGTTGATGACGATGGAGATTGTTTATCAATCAAGTTTAGTTGAATACTATGAATTCATTAATGTCTGTGAGTAATTATGTTCGTGGATAATATTATATTTATAAATATTATTTTCATGAATATTTTAGCATTGTTGATATAAGACCGCATTCAATCATATCCTATATAAAATGTAACGTGTTTAATATTTGAATTTGTGGTTTGCCCTTACTTATGAAACCCAGAAAAAAACTGTTATCACATTCATCAAAAGGAATCCAGAGTAGGCTTTATTAACTACAAACGAAGCTTACGAAATTCTTTTGTGTTATCTATTCTTTTTATTCCTTATTAAAACTTTTATTTCTCATTTTGATATCACCGACCCAGTGGTCGCGTAGTAGCGTGTTCGCCACGGCTGTATGATGTCTTGCGTTAGAATACCAACCCGTCCACGTCATTCCAACGACTTTAACATTCGTATTAGCTGCTCTTTGCTTCATACGCTAGACAAAGAAGCAGTTTACCAGACGGATTATTTGCATACAACATAAACATGAGGACGGTGCGGGATTGAAAGATATGTGTCATTTGAATCAAGGTAAAAAAAGAGAGTATTCTCTTGAAGTAAGTTTTAAAGAAGAATTTTCGTAACGGATTTCACCATTAACGTACTATTAACTAACGAGCTTTTACCCGTTTCACTAAAAATCTCTTTATCCACATTAGGTCACAATCGACGTACGCAAAAATGATTCTTGACGCGAATGTTGTGAACGAAATTCAAGAAGCCAGTGTTGTACTCCCTGAATTCATGTTATACTTTATCTTACTAAAGATTAATCAGTAATATTATTTTTAGAATCTTATTGGACAACAAGATATCAACGGTAGCAGCAAATGCGTTTGATAATTTTGTATCGTTGGAATATCTGTAAGTTTTAGTGTTATGATAGAGAACGACCGAAATTATAACTTATTGAACTCTTTGGTCGACATCATGATTTGCACGGAATTAAATATCATCATTCCAAGGAGGGTTATTGCAGTAATGTGGTCAAAGTGTGGCGCAGTTAACCATGAAGTACATTAATAATTCATTTGTTAGACCCTGTGGGTATCACCATCCCAATAGCCAGAACATCGGTACTAACATGAACATATGGATATTGTTCTATCTAAATTTGCTACTTAAAAGTTTGGAAATAATTGTAACTTATATATCTCTTCATGCGAAGCTCTCATTCCTTGTCGGGGTTTCATTTTACATTTGGTTTTTGTGGTTTTATCATCTCTTGAAAGTCTGAATAAGGTTTTCGACCTTCATATAATTTTGCTTGAGTGTTACTAAGTTAATGTCGAAATGCGTATTGGTGGTATAAAATTGATCAAGTGAATATTGTTATTGTGTAACCTACGCTTATATTAGCGCGTCCCGGATGAGATATTTCCCTTCATTCATCGATCAAAACATATACACTAGAGGCTATGCCGGAGCAGAGTATTTTCTGAAATTACAATCAGTCTGATCTCAATCTAACACCAAGCAAATATTTGCAGTCAACCTTTCTTTGAAAGAAATATAAGACATTAAGGCTGAAAGCTTTTTTTCAAATACTTAAACAAAAGGAACGGTGTATTGATGGACAAATACAATTTTAAAATAGCTCATTTATATAGCACCATACATTCTCCACAAATCATGTCACGATAGAGAACGACCGAAATTATAACTTATTGAACTCTTTGGTCGACATAATGATTTGCACGGAATTTAATATCCTCATCCCGGGGATGGTTATTGCAGTAATGATGTGTGGTGCGGTTGGCCATGACGTACATTAATAATTCGCTAGTTTATCCCTATATGTATCACCATCCCAGTAGCCAAAACATTGATACTAAAATGAAAATATGGATATTGTTCTATTTAAATTTGCTACTAAAAGGTTTAGTATAAGTACCTTTATATCTCTTGATGCAAAGCTCTCATTCCTTGTCCGGGTTTCACTTCACTTTTGATCCTTTGTGGTTTTATCATCTCTAGAAAGTCTGTATTAGGTTTTCGACTTTCGTATATTTTCCCTCGTTTGTTAATAAATTGACAATAAATGTGGAAATGCGCATCTGTTAGAAAATTGATACCGTGAATATTGTTACTATGTAACCAGCGATTACTATTCACGTGACCCGGATGGGACAATTCACTTCTACCATCGATCTCAAAAAACAACACTAGAAGCTTTGTCGAAACAGAATATTTTCTTCAAGTACAATCAGTGCGAGCTTAATCCAACTTCAATCCAACGTCTGCAGTCAACCTTTCTTTGAAATGAATATTAGACATTAAGGCTGAGAATGTTTGTTTTTTTCTTTAAATAATAAAACTAAAGGAATGGAGTCTTGACGATCAAACACGATTTTATAAATAGCTAATTTATATTGTACCCTACATTCTTCACAACTAATCGATACTTTTGACTTCAGAGATTTGGGTACAAATACTATAAGCAGTGTACCAGGCGGGTTGTTCTCAAAGAACATAAACCTGAGGATAATGTAAGTTTGATATTTGTCATAAAAATCAATGTTAAAAAAGATAGTTTCTTTTTCTTTTTAAAAGAATATTCAGAATATTTTAAGAGAAATTGTTCGTAAAAGAGAGCCGAAAGATACAAAAGGGACAATTAAAACTCATAAGTCTAAAATAAACTGACATACGCAGAAATGATTTCTAGTGCGCACCCTTTGGAATGAAAATCAAGAATCAAGTGTTGTACTTCCTGAAATCATTTAATACTTTTCTTAACGTTAAATAAAACTGTAATCGTCTTTTTAGATGCTTGAGGTTTAACCCGATTTCGCCTGTAGCAGCAAATGGGTCTGTTAGTCGTGTGTCATTGCAATTAATGTAAATCTTATTATTATAATAAAATACGATAGAAATTACAAGTTTTTAAATTGTTTGGTTGACATCATTTATTGCATTGGTTTCAATATTCACTGTCTGATCTCAATCTAACACCAAGCAAATATTTGCAGTCAACCTTTCTTTGAAAGAAATATAAGACATTAAGGCTGAAAGTTTTTTTTCAAATACTAAAACAAAAGGAACGGTGTCTTGATGGACAAACACAATTTTAAAAATAGTTCATTTATATAGCACCATACATTCTCCACAAATCATGTCACGATAGAGAACGACCGAAATTATGACTTATTGAACTCTTTGGTCGACATAATGATTTGCACGAAATTTAACATCCTCATCCCGAGGATGGTTATTGCAGTGATGATGTGTGGTGCGGTTGGCCATGACGTACATTAAAATTCGCTAGTTAATCCCTATAGGTATCACCATCCCAGTAGCCAAAACATTGATACTAAAATGAAAATATGGATATTGTTCTATTTAAATTTGCTACTAAAAGGTTTAGTATAAGTACATTTATATCTCTGCATGCAAAGCTCTCATTCCTTGTCCGGGTGTCACTTTACTTTTGATCCTTTGTGGTTTTATCATCTCTAGAAAGTCTGTATTAGGTTTTTGACTTTCGTATATTTTTCCATCGTTTGTTAATAAATTGACAATAAATGTGGAAATGCGCATCTGTTAGAAAATTGATACCGTGAATATTGTTACTATGTAACTAGCGATTACTATTCACGTGAACCCGGATGAGACAATTCACTTCTACCATCGATCTAAAAAAACAACACAAGAAGCTTTGTCGAAACTGAATATTTTCTTCAAGTACAATCAGTGCGAGCTTAATCCAACTTCAATCCAACGTCTGCAGTCAACCTTTCTTTGAAATGAATATTAGACATTAAGGTTATGAAAGTTTGTTTTTTTCTTTAAATAATAAAACTAAAGGAATGGAGTCTTGACGATCAAACACGATTTTATAAATAGCTAATTTATATTGTACCCTACATTCTTCACAACTAATCGATACTTTTGTCTTCAGAGATTTGGGTGCAAATACTATAAGCAGTGTACCAGGCGGGTTGTTCTCAAAGAACATAAACCTGAGGATAATGTAAGTTTGATATTTGTCATAAAAAATAATGTTAAAAAAGACAGTTTCTTTTTCTTTTTAAAAGAATATTCAGAATATTTTAAGAGATTGTTCGTAAAAGAGAGCCGAAAGATACAAAAGGGACAATTAAAACTCATAAGTCTAAAATAAACTGACATATGCAGAAATGATTCCTAGTGCGAACCCTTTGGAATGAAAATCAAGAATCAAGTGTTGTACTTCCTGAAATCATTTTATACTTTTCTTAACGTTAAATAAAACTGTAATCATCTTTTTAGATGCTTGAGGTTTAAACCGATTTCGCCTGTAGCAGCAAATGGGTCTGTTAATCGTGTGTCATTGCAACTAATGTAAATGTTATTATTATAATAAAAAACGATAGAAATTATACGTTTTTAAATTGCATGGGTTTCAATATTCTCATGCCGAGGATGTTTATTGATTTTGCCTCGAAATTTGGTGCTGTGGACCATCATAAACCCAGTAGGAAGTACTTATGTACTGACGTGAAAATAGCTCATTTATGTTATACCCGACTTTCTTCACAAATCCTCGACAATTTGTTTTTTTAGATTTTTGAATAAAAATACATTTAGCAGTTTACCAGAAGAGTTATTTTCGAAGAACATTAACCTTAAGAAAGTGTAAGTTAGATAAGTATATAACAACAAAATACAGATTTGATAAGAGAGTTTCTTTTAAAAGATCGACGTCAAAATGAACGGAAACGAGAAGGATTTTCGAAGTAACACCTTTGTACTTCATAATAAACACATTGTAAGCAAGAAGATATAATGTAAAAATAATTTTGTTTAATTTTGGTATCCAATAAATTGATATTGAAATACCGCTGTTGGTCTGCATAATATTTATTTGAAATAGTTGTTGTAAATGAAATGGTGTGTGAATGTGATGTTTATCCAATGAAAGAAAAGTGCTTTAATTTCTTGAAACATGATGAGGTGTAAGTGAGGTATGAAAGTCAGATGACACAAAAGAAGCCTGAAAAATAGACATTGCGAAATGAAAAACAATAAAAAAGCACTACACAATCTTTTCATATTGAGCGACATGATCATCGCTAGAAAAACAATGGATAAAATCTGTCAAAACACAAAAAACTAAGATTGAAATTAAAAAGAAGACAGATTTGTCAGACGAAACGAAATAAAGTAAGACCATATTTGCTTTTGCGACGCCTAGAGGAAAACAAATATGCACAGGTAGTATACACTGCAGTATGTTATTTGCGTTAACACATATGCAGAGTTTAAGCATTGAATCAAGTGATGGAAATTCCGCCACTTGTTGAAAAAAAAACCCCAGGACAAATATTTATTTTAAAATTCCGCCTTTTGTGTTCTCGTGATAGCGTGAAAACATCATCATACGATTTATTAGGTTTAATTCAATATTGATTGAATTTAAAGACATTATAATTATTTGGTTTATGTTTCAGGGCCACGCACAAAGCATTTAAATTTAACAGAAACAAGTTAGTTCAAAATCAGCCAAATGTGGTAAATTATCGTGGCTTGTCGGATTGTTACCTTGTTAACCACTTTTTGTGTCGGTCAAGTACTATCAGCGGGATATTTCCATATCATCTAAACCTGCTGTTTTGTTTTATGTTCTATGGTGGGGTTGTTGTCTGTTTGACACATTCCCCATTTCCATTGTCAATTTTATTCAACGTCTTTTCCATGCCCTTGTTGTCATCGTAAAATATTCAGTATTCATGCCATTAGAAATTGGATGATTGTTTAATGTAACAATATGCAGTACATGGAACTTCCAGGGGAAACAATCATACCAATATCTAAATGAGATGTAAATTATTTGATAATCAATAATGTGATATCCTAACAAAATCAAAATGATGTTGAAGTGTCAGTGACCTAACGAAGAAAGCACTTAATCCATCACATATTTTTGATTTATTTCCAGATATATCAAGGATAATCTGTTACTAACAAGTTTACCAATGAACTTGTTTACGTCGAACAAAAATATAACGCTTTTGTAAGTATAATATTTAATCAATATAGAGTGTTTCTCAAAGTCATTTACACCAATAGATCTAAACATTGTGATTAACTATATCCAAGGTTAATAGCTAAATTTCATAATATGTCTGAAAGGTCTGTGTTCGGTAGTATCCCGGACTTTTGCCAGTCATATTAATTATTCATTTATTGTGGGTTTTTTTTTAATTAACGTCTGTTTTTGTTTTGTGTAATTGTTTTACATTTCTAATGTGGATTGTACGGTATGGATGTGGATTGTACGGTATGGATGTTGCTCAGTATGCCGTCTGATGACAATTATTTGCTTAACCAAGTTGTGTGGAATCATGAGGGCTGTTTTTGAACTGGCACTCATACCAATCTCCTTATCTTAACATTATATTCCTTATGAATTGCTACATTGGATAGTATAAGGTGATATAACATAGAAATATTTCTAAACAAAACATTGGTATTTTTCAAGGGATTTAGAGGATAATAGTCTAACAAGTGTACCAGCACAGTTGTTTTCGTCGAACATTAACCTTGAAGAATTGTAAGTATAATAAAATAAAAAGTATATTTTTTTTATATACTAGATTTAATTAAGAACATATAGTAGATATATTTTAATCTTGTAATTTTGGATATCCAGAAAGTTAGTTGCAGACTATCGGATTGTCGTTCCGGACTTAAATGGGGATAAGAAAACTTTTTAAATACCGTACACGCCAGAAGTTCAAAATGACGCTGCTTTAAGTCCAAGACCTACTTATAATATTGTAATATGATTGAATTTATATTATATTATTGGTTTTGCTGTTCTACGCCTATACGCAGTAATTCGCAATTAAATCAAATATAAGCAGGTGGAAATTACAATGGTGTGTCCGATTAGGATACCATTTCTTTGGACTGTGACCTGGTTAGCGAGAAAATTAAACAGACCGAGGCATTGTGTCGGTCTTTTACTTAAATCCGGGAATCTTCCTATTTCTTTAATATGTTGCCATGTTTTGTACTTATTCACACTGTAAAGGATGTTGTGTTTATCATATAAGAAATATAAAGAATGTCATAAGTTACAGTAGTATATACGGTTCATGAGGGTTCAAGTGAAAAATTCTAGTTCTACTATACATCAACGTTTCGAACTGAAACGTGAAATTATAAGTCTGAAATATTATCATTGCCTTATGAATAAATATGTTGTTTAAGTAATAATGTTCCAACTGAGAAATTATTGTTACAATACAAACCAAATGATTTCTTTTTTTCCAGAGATCTGAATGGCAATAACTTAAGCAGTCTACCACAAGGGTTGCTTTTATCGAACATAAAACTTGATAAAATGTAAGTATAATACCTGTCTAACATTACAATACAATTTCAAAATAGAGTGTTACTATCTATTTGAAATTATAATGAAGGGAGGCTTGAGGAAAAAGACGGTTGTAGAAGCAACACTTCTGTATTGTACTAATAAGATACCACATGGTAGAATCGTTGATGCAATGCAATGTTGTTTAAAAATCTTGAATAGTTTTAGTATCAAAATCTGATGACAGGTAAGCCCGGTCGCCACTTACTTTCAAGAAAACAAGACCGACCTTTGTTTTTTTGATACACCGCCTTGGTGGTCTTGTGATCGCTTGCATTGGGCGAGTTCAAGAGGTTGTTGAATTAGACTAGGTTCAATCGGTTTGGTTTTATGAAAATTTGTCAAATATCTTCATATTACTTTCCAATTCTTGCCCTTATGCTTGATTTCAATGTTAAAGGATTTTGTATTAATGCCATAAGGAAATGCTAAAGTTTTAAGTTGCAGTAGCAAATGCAGTATATGAGGCTTTCGCGTCATATAAAGTTCATTATAAAGATCAATTTTAGATATTTATGATTAATTAGACCATAATAATTGTTTCTCTTAGGAGAGACATACATTTTCGTTGACAATGAACAACTAGCGGAAAAGGAAATATTTGTCTGCGCGTAAAGGGTGTAATTTCAGATCTTTTTTTTAAATACATTTAATAATTTGTTTAGCTAAACACGTTTGATATCATTAGTTTTAAATTTTCGTTAAAAATTGGTTAAAACGAATTTGCTATAACTATTGATTTTGTTATCAGTTATCAATTAATTAAAACCATACCAAATATTATTGTTATACACATATGCACATTCATGGTTCTTCTATCCGTAAATACCTATATTATGGCATTGCACAATGTGATGTTTTTCTCTAAATATTAATGACGTCTTTACACTAATGATTTTTTATTAGTTGCTATTGGCTTCGAACTAGCTGTCAGTAACTGCGAGTACTGTCAGATGTTTATTAAGTATCTTTGTTTGTTGTGGGATGTATAGAAATCTTGTCACATCTGGTCTCTGTTTTTGTTAATTGTATTCTGATCTGTATCGATCTGACGAGTTAAGCCCTTTTGAACTGATTTTTTTATAGCTTGTTCCTATGTTGTACTGTTAGACCACTGTCCCAGGTAAGGGGGATGGTTTGGCGCCAGTAAACTAGCTTGACCCAGCCACATTCTATATGTGCCTGTTCCAAATCAGGAGCCTGTAGTTCAATGGTAGTCGTTGCTTTTGTCTGTCATATTTGTGTTTCGTAAATTGTTTTGTTTTCAATAAAGCTGTTAGCTTTCCCAAGTGAATTGATTCATATTTTTCATGTCGGGACCTGCTACAGCCGACTATACGGTATGGGTATTTCTCATTGTTGAAGGTCGTATGGTTGCCTATGATGGCTTTCATCCACTTCATCTCAACTTTTGTGGATATTTGTCTCATTGGCAATCATACCACATCTTCTTATTGTTATATTTTTTTATTCATGTCACTATTAGCTTATCATGCTTTCCATGGGTTGCAGCCAGTTTTTTCCTGTATTTAACCAGTATAAAATGCCAAAGGGAAACAGTTTATCATCGCAATAACAGAATCAAATCGGTAAATGGCAAACAGCTAATTACTAATTGTTAGCTAAAAAATAGAAAGCTTTAATTTCTAAAATAGAAAGTTACCAAAAATATTAAAGATTGTATCCAAATATTAAACCTTAATAATATTCCCTAATTGGTAATAAGTGTAACAGTGTATTAAATCACGAACTCATTGATTCGTCTTTCTTTGAATACCCCATGTCTTTGAATCTAGATAGACAACACAGATACATCATTTCAAACATAAATAATGGCCTTTTCAAAGTATAAACTGTTGTGCTACCTTATTTAGCACTTGTTTCAAAAAAAAAACTGACTTACTTCAACATGAATCGTTGATATATTTTCCAGAGATTTGAGTGACAACCGTTTAAGTAGTGTACCAGAAGGGTTCTTTTCGGCGAACATAAACCTTGAAGTCGTGTAAGTATAATGCATGTTTAACATCGAAAGAGTAAATTCATTTTTGAATATTGAACTGTAAATGCATGGAGGCTTGTTAGACGGTAAATGTTTTTGAAACTTCACAAATATAACACAACACATAGTCCACCAGTTAATTTTTGGCAAACAAAACTTTATAGTTTTTGATATAGAATGAATTGATGGCATGTCAGTGTTATCGCCAATGATTGGAATAAGACAAGACATAGTACAGATACCAAGACCTTGGTGATAAATATTCCGTATCAACTTCACAAATGATACAAGATGGTCTTGATGAATAGATTCTAGGTCCTGACGTTGTTTATCATCTTAATTACGTTATAGAGTGTTCTTTTATTTGTCTTTGTAAATTATTAACCTTTACTGGTTTTCCATTTTTGGTAATATCTTTTTGTCGTGGCTCGGTACTTATGCCATTTTGTTTTTCTTTGTTGACATATTTGTTTGTTTTTAAAGTGATAGAGATTATAATCAAAATTGCCGACTGTTCCCATATTTTTTATATTTTTTTTCCGGTTGTGTCTGATTGTTATGTTCACACATTGTTGTCATTATGATGATATGTATTTTTAGTGTCATACAAGTGAGAGGGTTAGCTAGCTATAACATCAGGTTTAATCTACTAATTTCTACATAAGGAAATGTCTGTACAAGGTCAGGAATATGACAGTTGTTTTCCATTCGTTTCATCTGTTTAAGCTTTTAATTTTGCCATTTCATCAGGGACTTCCCGTTTTGAAATTTCTTTGGAGTTCGGTATTTTTTAATTTTACTTTTACTAATTAGATACCGCGATGAATGACGGGTTATCGCCTTCACGTTGTAAGAGTATGCAAGAGTATGTAAGATGTCGTTTGATTGGTCTCAGCCAATATTATATGTAGGAAAATAGAATTTGCTATATTTTTGCCTGTACTTTGGAATTAAAGAAAAACATTAGCCGGTTGGTGATTAGAAAAGTGCATCTGATTTTCATGATATGTCTAATATTGTTTTGTCTTTTGTAATTTTGCTTAAATGAAAATGATAAGAATTTTGTATTCATATACTTTTGAATTTAAGGACAATCTTATGTTACAATATTACATGCAGTGCATGAAGATTTAAAAAGAATAAAAATGTATATAGTCCTGTCATCGAACCAATAATTCTCAATGAAAATGATCATAAATAGTCGTAAATATGTAATCACCATACCGTAAATAAGGGTTTCATGAGAAAAATAAATCGAGTTCTATTACCTAAGCAATTATTCGAAATGAAAAGTGAAATATTTAATATAGAATATCGAATCGCCTTACGAATCTAAACGTTGTTTAGGCCACTCCAATTCGATTCCCAGTTCTTTAGATTTTCCCACTCCTGTTAGGGGAAAATGACTTTTCAATAAAAAAAAAAAGAATTCCGTAAATTTTAGTCCCCATGCCGCTCCAAAAGTAGTTTCTCCCTGATTTTTTTCCACATACACGTTTTTCTATTGCATATATTAATCCGATCGATTCAAACGCACGTGTGATAAATCGATATGAAAAAAAGGTCTACATGCATCATGTGCATATCAATATAGCCACCTTACTCCGTATGTTGTTTTAGAACAAAGCAAGAAATAATCATCTCATGCATTATGTTGATCCTAAAAATAGATAAATAGTTCCAACTGGATTTCAAGCATCCAATAAAAAATCATTACCATAAAATGAAAACAACTATATCAAAACATATTTAATACTTTAAGGGCGTTCTTTTTGGGATGCATACAACAAAGTTATTTTGACGAAAATAATCAAAATTAACTAAATGACAGAGAAACAAAAAAGTCTTGTATGGAACAGGCACTAATAAATCAAACTATATGCATACGACCATGTTTCTTCTCTTTTTTCTATGAAGTAATGCAGTTCAAATTGGTTTGCCCTTAAGTAATACGTGTTTCAACTGAAATCAATGATACTTTTTTTCCAGAAAAATGGAAAAAAAATAACTTAAACAGTCTACCATCGGGGTTGTTTTCGTCGAATATAAAACTTAGGAGGATGTAAGTATGGTTTATTTTTAACATCACAATACAATTTTAAAAAAGAAATGTTCTTTCATTTTTACCAAATGATTGAAATTATAATGAAAATAATTAAAAATTTCCAAGTATTCATTAGATCCTGAGACGGCGTATTAGATTGTTACATTGCAAACACCTAATGAATAAATATGAGGTTGACGTATTCGTGATGCTTCTGAGAAATAATATTTCATCACAAAACATTGATGTTGGTAATAGTTTTAACAGTTTACAGGCAGACTTGTTTTTGTGGCACAATGTGATAATGTCAGTGAAGTTAAACATCAATATAATGTGGTTTTGTGGTTTTAAATATATGAAAAAAAAGAGGTGGAAGATAAAGGGGGACATTTAGAACTCATTGGTCGAGTTAAAGTGACAATGCTACGAACATACGAAAGCCAACGATAGAAATACAAGTTCATATTAAGACATGGAAAAACTAAAGACTGAGCAATAAAACGCCATTAAAAACTGGGCGTGAACTCAGATTCTCCGGTATGGTAGGCAGATCCTGTACCACTAGTAAACGACTATTCTAATCGAAATGACAGAAGTTTGTCCTAATTGTTACTTTGTAGTCTGATAGAGTATGGCGATATTGTAGAAAAGAGTGGTTATCTACATATTAATTTACCATTAATCCGTTATAAACATGTATAACCTCGCCACATTATGTATGTATGTGCCTGTCCCAAGTCAGGAGCCTGTAATTCAGTGGTGTTGTTGTATTACATATTTGGTTTTTTTTTTGTACATTAACTAGTTCGATAGTTTTCTCGTTTGAATTGTTTTACATTTGTGATTTCGGGACCTTTTATAGCTGACTATGCAGTATTGGCTTTGCTCATTGATGAAGGCCGTACGGTGACCTATAGCTGTTTATTTCTGTGTCATTTGGTCTCTTGCGGAGAGTTGTCTCATTGGTAATCATACCACATCTTCTTATTTTTATATATATTGTCATGATGGTCACTGGACGTGCAATCAATCAATCCATTGTGTCAATGTTCTTGTGTTCATTCTTCATCCCCATGTCTGATACACTCCATTTTGAGCACATCATAAAAAGCATGGGTTGATATTAGATAGTTAGAGAGCGTTGCTGATAAAGATAAATCCAGAAAAGTGCTTCGAACGCATGAAATTTATAGCGTGTTGTTTTCATTTTTTACAGCACTGGTTCGATATCTCTGCTGGTGGACTATCAGTCCCCGAGGGTTTCCTCAGCCCAGTAGTCGGTACTTCAATGTAGATGGATTTGGCTATTTTTTAGGTCTTTTTTTGTTTGTTATAAAGCTCTTTAACTGTTTCAGTTCTTATTCATCATTGGCTTTCAAATATTCGGCTTTGAGCGTTCCTGATGAAGGTAAATCCCAAAAAGCGCTTGGGACGCATGCAATGTATAACGTGTTGATTTCTTTGTGCAAACAACTGCAAACTATAAACGTAATAAGTACTTATACTGCATCCCTATTGGCCGACTTGTTTGTGTACTTATATGAAGCATAATTCACACTAACGTTCACGAAGAAAAAGAAAAAAGGGCATCTTTCTAAGTTCTTTTTTTTCTCTTTATGATTCATTGATGATATCCTGTCACTTCAGTGGTTGCTTTTATTTCACATATTCAAAGGATGCTTGTCCTTTAGGTAATACCGAAACTAGAATGTCTGTTACATAATTGATCTATTGCTTAGCATTTACAAATCTAAAATATACGACAAACATTACGATTTAAACTTTCCCGTTGTCAACTTCCCTTTTCACAGCGGTTAAAACTCATCAAGGATACCATGCTTATAATTTGAGCATTGACAACATACCCTCAGCCCCATCATATGGAGATCACAAATCTAATTTGTTACGTGCCTGTGTATTCACATTATATGTCAAATCTTGTAAATAGATTAAGAAAGAACAAATCCAGTTAACAAATTAAATATTTGGGAATTGAACAGGGGTCATATCCTGACTCAAAAAATGCTCCGCCAGGTTGAATAAAAATAAAGACTGAAATCCCCTTGAAACACGTGTTTACACTAGTCAGCTTTGCCATGTTTAATAAAGGCAACAGTAGTATACCGCTGTTCAAACTCATAAATCCATGGACAAAAAACAAAATCGGGGTTTACATAAATTTTGAAATATGCAGTCATTTCGGTAAATTGTCTATTTATAAATTTTTTAATCGTTCATAACATGAAAGTTTTTCTACTCCAGATCTATATTGCTATAGCCAAACTAGAAATTTTCAGTTCATATCTCTATTGCCTTATATTTGAGTTGGTCTTCGAGTCTTGGAGTTTATTCGCGCGCCACTGATGAGTTTTATGTTAACAAAACGCGCGTTTGGAGCAAACAAATTAAAGCCTAGTATCGTGTAGGAGTTTGTCGGTCACTATCACGATGTGTATGTGTTTCCACTCACAATAGAAATGCTTTCGCGGTCTTAATTCTTTAGATACATTAATCTGATTGATTTGTAAATCCCCTACCGTTGTCCTATAATTGTATTGTATATGCATCTTTATTGATCCAATTGTAGATTTTTAATTGATTGAATCTTAAGAAGTATAAATACTACTCATATCATGTTTTCTTTTTAAATGCATATCACCGAGTTCTAAATGCATACAATTTTTTTTCGAAATATCGCCAAATAATGTATAACAATGTTTATTAGTCAATGACTTAAAATACATTAAAAATTGTCCATTTTATACGATTTCATATACACAAAAGCCGGTTAACACAGAATATTTACTGGTCTTAATACAAGATTTCAACTTCCGATTTTTGGTTCAAAAAGGTGTCAGAAAATAGATATGTGTATTACGCTTAATATAAGTTTTCAATATGTTTGGTGTTGAGTATTTTTCATATGTTGTACTATTTTGTCTTTGAGTATATTCAATTGTGGACGGTACAAAATGTGAATTGTCAACAATTAAAGATTATTTATATGAGGTCGCAGTCCGAAGTGAGAGAAATTTGTAGGATGGACAATGTTGGATATGCAACGCTTCGAATGGGCCACATTTGTTTACCATACCAACGGGTCTTTCGAAATATTGAAAATACATGTTAAAGAAGATCTTGAACATGTCTTAACGTTGTCAGAAATAATTTTTCAAAACATTTTCGTCAAGGAACTAATTTGTACAACAAATGAAAACTTTTTCTGTGAAGTATTGGTGGCCCTAAAATGGGCCGTTTGTGAAAGCTATCCTCGGCACCAGATGGATTTCAAATATTTATTTCTTCGTCACTCCAGTTCACGGACCAGTTCTTACATCGACGTTGCCATTTTGTTTACATACGTTAGTGATGTCATTTTAATAGGAAATAACTCGTGTAAAATTTGAGAGTTGCAAAGGTTTATATCAATCGGAGAAATAAAGGGTAATTCATCGCACATTATTATTTTTTCAGGGTTATTCGAAATTCCTTGCATTAGAAAGATATTTAACCCAAATAGTTCATATTAATCCCGTATGAGTCTTCCTATAGTTGCATGTTTTCTTTAGTCAGCTTTTGGGGGTTATCTTACGTCAATGGTTAATAAAGGTGTCATAAAATGGGTGTTTTCGTATTAATCCTGTAGTGTGTCCTCGTACAGTCGTATTGGGGCTCGATCAGTTGATTGACCTTCGGCTACGCTTCGAGCCAATACTGCTAACATCAACCTAACACGACTGTTTTGGAAAATATTAATGGATTAATATTGCTGGTTAATTTTTAATTTTTGATCTTTTTTATTTCAGAGATTTAACAGATAATGCTTTTACAACAGTTTCAGCCAATATTTTTATGGCAATGACAAATGTAGAGGTTTTGTACGTATTATATTATTGACTTTTAATAGTATAATGATCATTATTAAATACGCCATAGAATGAACTTAAGAAAATAATACAAATGTAAGAGTGTTAGTCTCGTCATTTTAAAGTCATGGCATTGGATAGAGAAAGGTATCGTTTAAATGGAAACTACTCAAAGATACTTTCAGATTGGAGAAAACGAGTTAGGGTCATATTCTGTTAACATTCGTGTAACTTTTTATGAGCTTCATTAAAAAAAGAAGAGGAAAACAAAAACGGAAGTATGAATTTAGGCGACAGTAATTTAGCGAATTTCAATTGTGTTATTTGTCGCCAAAAAACCCAATTTTTATCAATTTGTTCTTGTTTAATAGTCTTTTGATTTCTAGCATGAAATATTTCACAATTTTTTCCGCCACATTTCTCTCGGCGGTTTATAATCCGTTTTGTGGAATTTTTATCCCTCATTCAAAAATCCTGGTTCAGTTGCTGTGCATCATCCCCCTTTACATGTTAGACTTTGGAATAGGACACAATCAGCTAACATACAAATATGATAATTTTGATTGTATGTAAAGATCCAAGATCGCAAAAACATGTTGCTCTATATATGAAACACTGACACATCGTATTTCAGTGTAATTCAATATTACTTTTCAGAGATTTGAGTCGAAACCAATTGTTATGTTGCAAAATGACTGATCTCTTTGAATGGGCAGCCATTCAAACAAACGCCCCACTTTATGGAGACTGCACAGATTTTGGTATAGTCACAAACATTGAAGAGTTTGATATATCAAACTGTACAATTCCAGGTAGGTAATTCAATAGTATCTTATAAATTGACTTTGAGTTCAGTATAATTTATTCTGATAAGAAACACACATAAGAATAACACACTTTACAAGATTTAAAACAGAAACCGTATTATAAAGTTATTATAAATCACAAGTGACATATGACTGACAACAGCGAAAGGTAATGAAAAAATAATCATACAATCTCAAATTGGTTTATTTGAACTAGAAACCATACTCTTAACAGAAGAAAAACACATTTGATGTATTCATGTACACATGCATAAACTGTAATAACAAATCCAATGTATATAAAATTTCTTGCGACTGTCATACAAGTGAGATGTTTGGCTAGCTATTAAACCAGGTTTTGATCCACCATTTCTTAAATAGACAAATGACTCACCCGAGAATATGACAATTTTTATCCATTCGTTTGATGTGTTTGAGCATTTGATTTTGCCATCTTATTACGGACTTTCCGTTATGGATTTTTCTTGGAGTTCTGTGTTTTTGTTATTGTTACACTTAGGAAAACTGGAGGTGCAACTATAATTTTGAAAGCCAGTCGAATAATATGAATCATATTATAGATTAAAACAAATCGATGTTTGAAGAAAATTTTCTCATTGATACGAAATATATTGCAAGGTTTTACAAATACATCTTATTTTATATATTTTTATTTCCTAAGTTGATGGTCAGTGGGGGTCATGGACAACAACATCGTGTTCCATGACATGCGGTAATGGCACGATATATCGAAATAGAACTTGCAACAACCCCTCACCTTCTGACGGCGGAAAAATTTGTCAAGGTGTCGACAACGAATCGTCAGTTTGTAATCTAGGAGATTGTCCAGGTAAATATTTCTTAAACTGTAAAGAATTTAAAAAAATATATTTAGAATTCGCAATCCTGGTCTTAAACATGTTAGATTTGTAGTTATACAGTGAAAAAGAGTTATCGTCAGATTTATGGTATTAATCAAATGAAATAGAGCCAGAATTAAGTTGAACTTTCAACGAAACACCACATGATATCTTTAAATAGTTACTGTACCCCAATTTTGACATTTTAACCTATTATGTCTGTTAATTTTCCTCACGCATTGTTGTCAATATAATCGAATTTTATGCGACTGTCATACAAGTGAGAGGTTTAGCTTGCTATAAAAAGCAGGAATATGACAGTTGTTTTCCATTTGTTTGATGTCTTTGAGCTTTTGATTTTGCCATTTGTTAAGGGACTTTCCGTTTTGAATTTTCCTTAAGGTTCGGTATTTTTGTTATTTTACTTTTTACATATTATCGAAAATCAACATAGAAATATATTTCGTATAAAGACATTTCTTTGTACATCTTGAAAATTGTTTTTAAGTTTAAAAAGACCATTGTAAAGACGTAGGATAATCGGATTGTCAGTTGGCCGACATTCATAGAAACAAAAGTAAAAATAATATTTTACTAACACTAAACTAAACAAAATCAAACAAAACTAAACACAATTAAAACATTTGTTTATAAAGAAAATTTCCATTTATATTTACATTATTTGGTGTGGTTTTAACCAATACTTTTTTTTTATAATTTCTTAAACTTGACACTCATTTATATGAACGTTCTTCAAATCAAAATCACACATTCATGGGTATGGTCGAAATGTAGTTCGGTTAATGTGCATTTGGGCCTATTCTAAATTTAAACTTGATGAGATACCAATTTGATGATGATAGCATGGTGGTTGATGCGAGTATTTTTTTATTAAAAATGTTCAGAAGACTTTTTCTATCGTTATAGAAACTTTTGTCACTATTAATCATTACATGAAGAAGACGAATTTGTTGTCTAGTTGTATAGTAATTATGCAACATAAATGTGTATTTGTAAAACTATTGACTGTTTCTTTAAATATCTTTCAACCGCTTCGGTGGTCTATAGTTAGCATGTTCACCTCAGAAGGTGATTAATAAGATCTCGACCGGATCAAATCACAAACTTTGTATTTGCTGCTTCTCTGCTGTGTCAGAGGTGTCTTCAAGCGTGTGTGCGCGTCTGAATCATTTCGGTAGGATAACATGTCTTCCAAATTCATATTCAAGGTTCATATTGAAAGTACATTAACATGTGAAATGCCTGTAATAATTACAACCAAATGTAAAAGATCATCATTCATCAATTCAATAAGGATTTGTCAACCACATAGCAGAGTAGAATGTATATTTAAAGTACATTCACAACTATACATTAAACACCAATCCATCCAACAGTGAAGAATTTATCAATACATATTTCCAGTAGACATGTGTTGATGGTATCACTACTACTTAAACCTGGTCAATAAATGGCACGGCAGCAAAAGAGGCAGCAGTAGTAGAGAGTATTTTTTAGTCAGACCGTACTTCTTTAGATCATCCTCATTGTAAACTGCCAAACACGCATATTTGATAGCACATGTAGTATATATACAAGTGACACCCAGCAAATATATATTCGGCTTAATGTAGAATATTGTATTAAGAAGTATTGAGTAAACTCATCACAGATACCAAGCTAATACTTGTAAACGCCAAAAGTGTGTTTTGTTTTACCAAATTTCACCTGTGACGCCCGCATTACAAATTAAAAGGCCACATAAAGTACGAAGTTAAAGAACATTGAGGACCCAGGTTTCCAAAACGTATTGCCAGATGCAGCTTAAGTTATGTCTTCCTTTAAATCCATTAGGAAGTATTAAAATTAAATTTGATAAAAATATTTGTATAGGTAAACTACGTAACACTCCACTACATATTATATCTGGATTGCGTTCAATATAGTAGGTGCTACGTTGGGCTACTATCGAACGTGCAGCTAGCCTATCGGCTTAATAGATCTAGATAGACCCAAAAATGTATGTTTCTAGAAAATCCAAAAAGGTATCAGAAAGGATATAATCCATCACGTCATTTTGATAGGCTAGCTACGTAGCTTATCGGTCGACATAGATAGATATCTAAGACATAACGGCTATACTAGTTGCTACGATATTGAAAGCAGCACTGTCAACTTTTTAACAATATTAACAGATGTTATATGAAGAGGTGTATTACGTAATAGACGTATACAAATAATTTTATAAAGTTGACGTGTCATACATTGTATTGAATGGCTGATAAAATTCCTTAATATAAATGTGAATACCAACTAGCATTCTTGATACTTACTTCGTATATCCAAATTGAAATGTGTTTGATTTTTTATTAATGTACATGTACGTCTTGAAAAATATAATCTCCTACATACTATTAAAGTCAGAAAGAAACAAAACAAGGTTGTGTTTTGAGCGTACATTTATTTCCATTTGAACGGTCTGTTTGTTATTTTAAAATTCAAACGAACATTAAAAAAAATAGTTACAATGCTTTTGTTTTGAATTTGGAATAGATGCTTGAATTGTGTCTTCTGATGTCATTTTCATTAAGAACGATAAAACACTAAGACCAAAGATGAATAGATAATTAAAAACAGAACGATAAAACACTAAGACCAAAGATGAATAGATAATTATGGACCACTCTGCCTGAGGGCTTTGGAATCTTAATTTCAATATAATTTCTAAACCAAGATTCAATAATGGATAAAATTGTATTCTGAAACGTTTTGTGTTTCTTAATTACAACATATACAAGATTGAAGTATACACAGCTAATGAAAAAAGGAAGCAGATATGTCTTTGAGCCTAATACAAATAAAGCACAACGTACTTTAGAAAAAAAATGTTTAAATCGCCATCACCTTGCAATACTGAATATAAGCCATGTATATTTTTTAACAATATTCTTTATTCTTTTGTATCATAGTTGATGGACATTGGGGCCTCTGGTCGTCTGTGAGATGTTCTGTTACCTGTGGTAATGGCATAGGAATAAGAACTAGACGATGTGACAATCCTGCTCCTTCTGGTGGTGGAAATGGTTGTGTTGGTTGTGATAAGAAAAAAAAACTATGTTCCTTGGGAAAATGTCACAGTAAGTAATATTATAATTTTTGAATACCGTTTCTGATGACAGTTGTACTTCTAATTATTGATTGGCATTTACACTATTGCTTGGCATTTACGGGTAAATAGTCAAAGCATTTTTTAATTGTAATATTTTACCAGTCATGTTATAGCTGTACAAATATTTAACCCATTAAAAGGACATATTTGACAATCCTTTCCGTCATTCAACATTTGTTTTCTTTCTAATCAATAATACGTTCATTTAAAGGACAATGTACCTTTGTTTTCTTACCTTTTTGCTAACGTAAATGGTAGTGCATTTTTAATTGTGAACAAATATCCGGATCCTTGCAGCAAACACATTTCAAGTGATGGAACAGGGTATGGATTCCTTAAAACAACTGAATTGAGGGATATTTTATTGAAGTCGCTACAATACGACTTTAAAAATATAAATCGGGATAAAAATGCAATATATATATATATGTGTGTGTATTATATTTATTATATCTTATTTTTGTCTTTTTGTCGTCAATTTCATATAATGCTTACAATTTCTATTTTTCAGAATCGTGAAAAGATGCAGCCAAAACAAAAAAATAGGTAAATATAATTTCAAATGAATTACTTATATACAATATTTGTATAATCTGCACTTTTTTCGTATTTTTTGCACGTAACATTATTATTTTTTCATCAACTAATAAGTTTTTAATGTCCCATTTGATCCCTTTGCATTAGAAAATAGTAAAAAAAGGAAAATAATGCTTTCCAGAAAGTACTTTTTTTATTGTAAAAATCCGCAAGCCAAATAAATATCTGTTGTATTTTGAAAGGTTCTAAATCGATGCCATTAAAAAACCTTAGGAATTTTTAAGACTATTTTAGTTTTGACAATTTAGGTTATTTTTGTATGTAAAAGAGAAAAGAGAAAATTTATAAAAAGGCGGAACATACCGATTTGACATTCAAAACTCATTAGTTGAAGAAAAACTAACAATGTTAGGTGAGAAAAAAAACCGGCACGAAACCCAAGTAAAAAATCGGTTGTAGTTTGTGATTGTCTCTTTGATAACTTCTTGTTTTTTCATCGGCGAAAAGTAATCTGTGACTTGTGATTTGTAGTTGCACCTCTCTTTTCAAGCATAAAGCAGTAATATAAAAAGATTATGCATAAAACAACAAAACATCTATTACAATTACGGTAATAAATATAATTTACAAATTTTCTATTTTCTGTAGATGGAGAATGGAAGAACGCAAGAAAATTGAAAAGGAAGAATATCATGAAGTAAAAAAAGACAACGATAAACTTTATATTTCACTTGAGGCTGTAAGGATAAATGTCATTTGGTATTTTTTCCTCATATTTTATTTTAAGGGGTTTCACATGAGATTATAAAAATAAATGTCAACTGGTTTTGGTTTCTCATATTTCATTTAGATTGATTTTAAATGAGGCAGTAAGGATAAATGTCAACTGTTTTTTTGTTTCTCATATGCCATTTTGAAGGGTTTCAAATGAGGCAGTAAGGATAAATGTTGACTGGTTTTTGTTTCTCATATGCCATTTTTAACGGTTTCAAATGAGGCTGTAGGAATAATTTCAACTGGTTTTTGTTTTTTTGTTTCTCATAGAATAATTTTAAGGGGTTTTAGATGAGATTGTAGGGATAAATGTAAATAGTTTTTTTTTCTCATTTATCACTTAGAGGGATTTGACATGAGATTGTAGGGATAAATGTAAACTGGTATTTGTGTCTAATATATCATTTTGAGGGATTTCCCACGAGATTGTAGGGATAAATGTAAACTGGTATTTGTGTCTCATATATCATTTTGAGGGATTTCACATGAGATTTTCGGGATAAATGTAAACTGGTATTTGTGTCTAATATATCATTTTGAGGGATTTCACACGAGATTGTAGGGATAAATGTAAACTGGTATTTGTGTCTCATATATCATTTTGAGGGATTTCACATGAGATTGTCGGGATAAATGCAAACTGGTATTTGTGTCTAATATATCATTTTGAGGGATTTCACACGAGATTGTAGGGATAAGTGTAAACTGGTATTTGTGTCTCATATATCATTTTGAGGGATTTCACATGGGATTGTCGGGATAAATGCAAACTGGTATTTGTGTCTAATATATCATTTTGAGGGATTTCACACGAGATTGTAGGGATAAATGTAAACTGGTATTTGTGTCTAATATATCATTTTGAGGGATTTCCCACTAGATTGTAGGAATAAATGTCAACTGGTTTTTGTTTCAAATATATCATTTTGAGGCTATTGGGATAAGTGTAAATGGGTTTTGTTTCAAATATTTCATTTGAAGGGATGTTCTTATGGATCTACCTTGAAATTATTTCTATACTTTTGTGATGAGCTATTTTTTCAATTACAATATTATATTTAAAGAATAAATTGTGGATAAGTTTCTTTATGGTAGCTTTCGAATACATAAATATAGTTTCGTTCAGCTCAAAATGTTTTTATCAGTCAGCAGTTTTTGTCAAAAATTTTGAGAATACCTTTTGGGAATATGAATTAAGTGGCACCTAGTGACATTTAATTTCCGATGAAATAGGAAGTGGCACGTTGTAACACTGGTTTCCGTGGGAATATGCAGTGGCAACTGCTGACATGGATGTTCGTAGGAATACGATGTGGCACCTGGTGACATTAATTTCCTTTGGAATAATTTAATATTTGGCTTTTTCTCAATAAATGTTGATGTAACTTTGTAGTTTTCTTAGTTTTTAGATAACCACTGAAAAATAATTAAAAAAAAACAAGGACCAATCTAACAACTGTTATCACTAACATAATAGTTTATACCACTGAACATATAACACTGCCAATAACATAAACTTACATCAGCATATCATATAATCATTAAATATCGAATTCACCTGCAAGCCATAAACTGAATAAAATGCATCACTAGCATACCATGAATTGACTGTATAACGCAATTACCACCATACCATATACAAACTGAATTATCAATTTACAATATAGAGATAGCAAATCCAACATACCACTGAACTACTGTATAACATTTTCACCAGCATACCATATACTAACTACATGTATATAAAATTAGAACAAGATTATCGTTTTCTGTTTTCATTCTGATGCGGAACATCTCAATTTCATGAAAATTTCATACATAAGGAAAGCAAGGAAGAAGATAATGATAAATATTATAATAATGAAGGGTATAACAAATGCTCCATATATATATAAGGTGGAGTAGTTTTCAATCTACTGAAATGCGAACGATTCTCAAAATGGTGAAAAGGTTGTGATAATTTAATTTTTATTAGATGGCAAGGATTTCTTATTAACAAGGAGTTTACAATTGATCCGGGGATAAACTATCGTCCTTAATTTACAAATAGAGTCCGTAGTGTGGACCGTGTAATTTTTTGACGCATCTTCCAAATTCTTTTTTTTTTTTATATCTTATGCATGGAATAGTAGGCTAAAAAGTAGGATTAAATTGCATGATAAACAAATTTGAGTGATGAATTTTAGGTAAAGTAGCGATATGGTCCAGTTCAAAAATTAGTATGCCCGAGGCAGTCAAACATAATTATTGAACTCCTTATCATGGAATTGTCCTGATTTCAATTAAACGGTGTTAGACTTTTCTATAATGTTTCATATCATTTGTCCCAAAAGTATTACACTATACTGTAAAATTCTTTTTGAGATATCATAGTTTTTTGGGTTTTTTGGTTTTTTTGTTTCTTTTTGTCTTGAGGAAATGCACAATAAAATAACTGTTCTCGTGCAAGTATAGATGGTCGGTTGACCTTCTGTTCGTAAAGGCGAGTTTAACATCTTCCTAGCTATCTCGGAACATAGAATCTCGGAATATAGAAAAAAAAAATATCTACTTATAGTAAAGGGTGATTAAAAGTTCTTCGTATTGCATAGAAATTTACTATGGCTGAAGATCTTTTATTGATCTTTAGATTCTTTTGTATTTTCAGAGTCATAGACCAATTATCGTATACCCTACATTATTATTAATATTCTACAATAATGATAAAACAAACTGTGAATAAATAAACTCATCATAGATAACAGGACTAAATTTTATATATACGTCAGACGCGCGTTTCGTCTACAAAAGACTCATCAGTGACGCTCGAATCCAAAAAAGTTGAAAAAAGCCAAATAAAGTACGAAGTTGAAGAGCATTGAGATCCAAAATTTCTTAAAGTGTTGCCAAATACAGCTAAGATATCCATTCAGAGATGAGATATGTCTATGAACAATTTCGATAATCTCGATATTAAGTTACGATTATGGAGGAAATTTGAATGTCAGTAAATAACATCAAATATAAAAATAAGAAGATGTGGTATAATTTTTAATGAGACCACTCTCCAACATGGAACAAATGACATAGAAGATAACAACTATAGGCCCCGTAATGCCAAATGTTAAAAAAAATCAAACGAGAAAACTAACGGCATGACTTATGCTAAAAACAATGAACGAAAAACGAATATGATAAACAGAAAATAACGACCACCACTGAATTACAGGTTCGTGATTGGGGACAGGCAAATACAGAATGTGGCGTTGTTAAAGCATATTCATGAATTGAACATTTTAATTGAAATCACACAATACTTCGCATTTTTTATTTTCTGTGATCATTGATGATATTTTTGAGTATTGAAAGATGAACAGTAGAATAATATCTGAATAGTGTGTAACAGTGTAATCGAGAAAATCGTACGCACATACCAGCAATTTCCATCTAGCGCAGCTCTTTAAAGTGCATGTGTAATTGTTTGCATTGGGAAAGCTGTCATTTCTCATCTGAATACATTTGCTATCAAATGATCACGAAACAAGCAGTTTTATAAGTGGGCAATACACAAAACTTACCCTTTAAAGGTGTGAAGGCTGATTTTTGCATGTACCCCTAGGCCAGCAGTGATGTTCAATTCTTTTAAATTTGCCTCATTAACTAATTTCCATTTATGTGCAGAAAAGATCGAATTCCTTCGATATACTTCTATGCCGGTTCAAATTCACAGTATATATAGCATAGGATTAACCATACTCATAAGATGAAAACAATCTGACAATGACATGACAACAGAAAAAGACCAAAACAACAGTATACAAAACAAAACATAGAACACTAAAGACTGATCAACACGAACCCCACTAAAACACAACATAGAACACTAAAGACTGATCAACACGAACCCCACTAAAACACAACATAGAACACTAAAGACTGATCAACACGAACCCTACCAAAACACAACATAAAACACTAAAGATGGAGCAACACGAACACCACTAAAACACAACATAGAAAACTAAAGACTGAGCAAGACGAACCCCACTAAAACACAACATAGAACACTAAAGACTGATCAACACGAACCCCACTAAAACACAACATAGAACACTAAAGACTGAGCAACACGAACCCCACTAAAACACAACATAGAACACTAAAGACTGAGCAACACGAACCCCACTAAAACACAACATAGAACACTAAAGACTGAGCAACACGAACACCACTAAAACACAACATAGAACACTAAAGACAGAGCAACACGAACCCCACTATAACACAACATAGAACACTAAAAACTGAGCATCACGAACCCCACTAAAACACAACATAGAACACTAAAGACTGAGAAACACGAACCCCACCAAAACTAAACATAGAACACTAAAGACTGATCAACACGAACCCCACTAAAAACACAACATAGAACACTAAAGACTGATCAACTCGAACCCCACCAAAACACAACATAGAACACTAAAGACTGAGCAACACGAACCCCACTGAAACACAACATAGAACACTAAAGACTGATCAACACGAACCTCACTAAAACACAACATAGAACACTAAAGACTGAGAAACACGAACCCCACTAAAACACAACATAGAACACTAAAGACTGAGAAACACGAACCCCACTAAAACACAACATAGAACACTAAAGACTGAGCAACACGAACCCCACTATAACACAACATAGAACACTAAAGACTGAGCAACACGAACCCCACTAAAACACAACATAGAACACTAAAGACTAAGAAACACGAACCCCACCAAAACACAACATAGAACACTAAAGATTGATCAACACGAACCGCACTAAAACACAACATAGAACACTAAAGACTAATAAACGCGAACCCCACTAAAAACACAACATAGAACACTGAAGACTGATCAACACGAACCCCACTAAAACACAACAAAGAACACTAAAGACTGATCACCACGAACCCTACTAAAAACACAACATAGAACACTAAAGACTGATCAATTCAAACCGCACTGAAACACAACATAGAACACTAAAGACTGATCAACACGAACCCTACTAAAAACAACATAGAACACTAAAGACTGATCAACACGAACCCCACTAAAACACAACATAGAACAATAAAGACTGATCAACACGAACCCCACTAAAACACAACATAGAACACTAAAGACTGATCAACACGAACCCCACTAAAACACAACATAGAACACTAAAGACTGAGCAACACGAACCCCACTAAAACACAACATAGAACACTAAAGACTGAGCAACACGAACCCCACTAAAACACAACATAGAACACTAAAGACTAAGCAACACGAACCCCACTAAAACACAACATAGAACACTAACGACTGTGCAACACGAACCCTACTATAACACAACATAGAACACTAAAGCCTGAGCAACACGAACCCCACTAAAACACAACATAGAACACTAAAGACTGAGAAACACGAACCCCACCAAAACACAACATAGAACACTAAAGACTGATCAACACGAACCCCACTAAAACACAACATAGAACACTAAGGACTGAGCAACTCGAACCCCACCAAAACACAACATAAAACACTAAAGACTGAGCAACACGAACCCCACTAAAACACAACATAGAACACTAAAGACTGATCAACACGAACCCTACTAAAGACACAACATAGAACACTGAAGACTGATCAACACGAACCCCACTAACGACACAACATAGAACACTGAAGACTGATCAACACGAACCCCACTAAAGACACAACATAGAACACTAAAGACTGATCAACACGAACCCAACTAAAACACAACAAATAACACTAAAGACTGAGCAACACGAACCCCACTAAAACACAACATAGAACACTAAAGACTGAGCAACACGAACCCCACTAAAACACAACATAGAACACTAAAGACTGATCAACACGAACCCCACTAAAACACAACATAGAACACTAAAGACAGAGCAACACGAACCCCACTATAACACAACATAGAACACTAAAAACTGAGCATCACGAACCCCACTAAAACACAACATAGAACACTAAAGACTGAGAAACACGAACCCCACCAAAACACAACATAGAACACTAAAGACTGATCAACACGAACCCCACTAAAAACACAACATAGAACACTAAAGACTGATCAACTCGAACCCCACCAAAACACAACATAGAACACTAAAGACTGAGCAACACGAACCCCACTAAAACACAACATAGAACACTAAAGACTGATCAACACGAACCTCACTAAAACACAACATAGAACACTAAAGACTGAGAAACACGAACCCCACTAAAACACAACATAGAACACTAAAGACTGAGAAACACGAACCCCACTAAAACACAACATAGAACACTAAAGACTGAGCAACACGAACCCCACTATAACACAACATAGAACACTAAAGACTGAGCAACACGAACCCCACTAAAACACAACATAGAACACTAAAGACTAAGAAACACGAACCCCACCAAAACACAACATAGAACACTAAAGATTGATCAACACGAACCGCACTAAAACACAACATAGAACACTAAAGACTAATAAACGCGAACCCCACTAAAAACACAACATAGAACACTGAAGACTGATCAACACGAACCCCACTAAAACACAACAAAGAACACTAAAGACTGATCAACACGAACCCTACTAAAAACACAATATAGAACACTAAAGACTGATCAATTCAAACCGCACTGAAACACAACATAGAACACTAAAGACTGATCAACACGAACCCTACTAAAAACAACATAGAACACTAAAGACTGATCAACACGAACCCCACTAAAACACAACATAGAACACTAAAGACTGATCAACACGAACCCCACTAAAACACAACATAGAACACTAAAGACTGATCAACACGAACCCCACTAAAACACAACATAGAACACTAAAGACTGATCAACACGAACCCCACTAAAACACAACATAGAACACTAAAGACTGAGCAACACGAACCCCACTAAAACACAACATAGAACACTAAAGACTGAGCAACACGAACCCCACTAAAACACAACATAGAACACTAAAGACTGAGCAACACGAACCCCACTAAAACACAACATAGAACACTAAAGACTGAGCAACACGAACCCCACTAAAACACAACATAGAACACTAACGACTGAGCAACACGAACCCTACTATAACACAACATAGAACACTAAAGCCTGAGCAACACGAACCCCACTAAAACACAACATAGAACACTAAAGACTGAGAAACACGAACCCCACCAAAACACAACATAGAACACTAAAGACTGATCAACACGAACCTCACTAAAACACAACATAGAACACTAAGGACTGAGCAACTCGAACCCCACCAAAACACAACATAGAACACTAAAGACTGAGCAACACGAACCCCACTAAAACACAACATAGAACACTAAAGACTGATCAACACGAACCCTACTAAAGACACAACATAGAACACTGAAGACTGATCAACACGAACCCCACTAACGACACAACATAGAACACTGAAGACTGATCAACACGAACCCCACTAAAGACACAACATAGAACACTAAAGACTGATCAACACGAACCCAACTAAAACACAACAAAAAACACTAAAGACTGATAAACACGAGCCCTACTAAAACACAACATAGAACACTAAAGACAGATCAACACGAACACCACTAAAACACAACATAGAACACTAAAGACTAATCAACACGAACCCCACTAAAACACAACATAGAAAACTAAAGACTGATCAACACGAACCCCACTAAAACATAACATAGAACACTAAAGACTGATCAACACGAAGCATACTAAAACACAACATAGAACACTAAAGACTGATCAACACGAACCCTACCAAAACACAACATAGAACACTAAAGACTGATCAACACGAAGCATACTAAAGACACAACATAGAACACTGAAGACTGATCAACACGAACCCCACTAAAGACACAACATAGAACACTAAAGACTGATCAACACGAACCCCACTAAAGACACAACATAGAACACTAAAGACTGATCAACACGAACCCCACTAAAACACAACATAGAACACTAAAGACTGATCAACACGAACCCTACTAAAACACAACATAGAACACTAAAGACTGATCAACACGAACCCCAATAAAACACAACATAGAACACTAAAGACTGATCAACACGAACCCTACTAAAACACAACATAGAACACTAAAGACTGATCAACATGAACCCCACTAAAGACACAACATAGAACACTAAAGACTGATCAACACGAACCCCACTAAAACACAACAAATAACACTAAAGACTGATCAACACGAACACCACTAAAACACAACATAGAACACTAAAGTCTGAGCAACACGAACCCCACTAAAAACACAACGTAGAACACTAAAGACTAAACAACATGAACCCCACTAAAACAGTTCATAAAACACTAAAGACTGAGTAACACGAACCCCACTAAAACACAAGATAGAACACTAAAGATTGATCAACACGAATTGCACTAAAACACAACATAGAACACTAAAGACTAATCAACACGAACCCCACTAAAAACACAACATAGAACACTAAAGACTGATCAACACGAACCCCACTAAAACACAACAAAGAACACTAAAGACTGATCAACACGAACCCTACTAAAAACACAACATAGAACACTAAAGACTGATCAACACGAACCCCACTAAAACACAACAAAGAACACTAAAGACTGATCAACACGAACCCTACTAAAAACACAACATAGAACACTGAAGACTGATCAACACGAACCCCACTGAAACACAACATAGAACACTAAAGACTGATCAACACGAACCCTACTAAAAACAACATAGAACACTAAAGACTGATCAACACGAACCTCACTAAAACACAACATAGAACACTAAAGACTTATCAACACGAACCCTACTAAAACACAACATAGTACACTTAAGACTGATCAACACGAACCCCACTAAAAACAACATAGAACACTAAAGACTGATCAACACGAACCCCACTAAAACACAACATAGAACACTAAAGACTGATCAACACGAACCCCACTAAAACACAACATAGAACACTAAAGACTGATCAACACGAACCCTACTAAAACACAACATAGAACACTAAAGACTGATCAACACGAACCCCACTAAAAGACAACATAGAACACTAAAGACTGATCAACACGAACCCCACTAAAACACAACATAGAACACTAAAGACTGATCAACACGAACACTACTAAAACACAACATAGAACACTAAAGACTGATCAACACGAACCCCACTAAAACACAACATAGAACACTAAAGACTGATCAACACGAAGCATACTACAACACAACATAGAACACTAAAGACTGATCAACACGAACCCTACCAAAACACAACATAGAACACTAAAGAATGAGCAACACGAACCCCACTAAAAACACAACATAGAACACTAAAGACTGATGAACACGAACCCTACTAAAGACACAACATAGAACACTGAAGACTGATCAACACGAACCCCACTAAAGACACAACATAGAACACTGAAGACTGATCAACACGAACCCCACTAAAAACACAACATAGAACACTAAAGACTGATCAACACGAGCCCTACTAAAACACAACATAGAACACTAAAGACTGATCAACACGAATCCTACTAAAGACACAACATAGAACACTGAAGACTGATCAACACGAACCCTACTATAACACAACATAGAACACTAAAGACTGATCAACACGAACCCTACTAAAGACACAACATAGAACACAGAAGACTGATCAACACGAACCCCACTAAAGACACAACATAGAACACTAAAGACTGATCAACACGAACCCTACTAAAGACACAACATAGAACACAGAAGACTGATCAACACGAACCCCACTAAAGACACAACATAGAACACTGAAGACTGATCAACACGAACCCCACTAAAAACACAACATAGAACACTAAAGACTGATCAACACGAACCCTACTAAAGACACAACATAGAACACAGAAGACTGATCAACACGAGCCCTACTAAAGCACAACATAGAACACTAAAGACTGATCAACACGAACCCCACTAAAACACAACATAGAACACTCAAGACTGATCAACACAAACCCTACTAAAACGCAACATAGAACACTAAAGACAGATCAACACGAACCCCACTAAAACACAACATAGAACACTAAAGTCTGAGCAACACGAACCCAACTAAAACACAACATAGAACACTAAAGACTAAGCAACACGAACCCCACTAAAACAGTTCATAAAACACTAAAGACTGAGTAACACGAACCCCACTAAAACACAACATAGAACACCAAAGACTGATCAGCACGAACCCCACTAAAACACAACATAGAACACTAAAGACTGAGCACCACGAACCCCACTAAAACACAACATAGAACACTCAAGACTGATCAACACGAACCCCACTAAAACAGTCCATATAACACTAAAGACTGAGTAACACGAACACCACTAAAACACAACATAGAACACTAAAGATTGATCAACACGAACCCTACCAAAACACAACATAGAACACTAAAGATTGATCAACACGAATTGCACTAAAACACAACATAGAACACTAAAGACTAATCAACACGAACCCCACTAAAAACACAACATAGAACACTAAAGACTGATCAACACGAACCCCACTAAAACACAACAAAGAACACTAAAGACTGATCAACACGAACCCTACTAAAAACACAACATAGAACACTAAAGACTGATCAACACGAACCCCACTAAAACACAACAAAGAACACTAAAGACTGATCAACACGAACCCTACTAAAAACACAACATAGAACATTGAAGACTGATCAACACGAACCCCACTGAAACACAACATAGAACACTAAAGACTGATCAACACGAACCCTACTAAAAACAACATAGAACACTAAAGACTGATCAACACGAACCTCACTAAAACACAACATAGAACACTAAAGACTTATCAACACGAACCCTACTAAAACACAACATAGAACACTGAAGACTGATCAACACGAACCCCACTAAAAACACAACATAGAACACTAAAGACTGATCAGCACGAACCCCACTAAAACACAACATAGAACACTAAAGACTGAGCACCACGAACCCCACTAAAACACAACATAGAACACTCAAGACTGATCAACACGAACCCCACTAAAACAGTCCATAGAACACTAAAGACTGCTCAACACGAACCCCACTAAAACACAATATAGAACACTAAAGACTGATCAACACGAACCCCATTAAAGACACAACATAGAACACTAAAGACTGATCAACACGAACCCTACTAAAGACACAACATAGAACACAGAAGACTGATCAACACGAACCCCACTAAAGACACAACATAGAACACTGAAGACTGATCAACACGAACCCCACTAAAAACACAACATAGAACACTAAAGACTGATCAACACGAACCCTACTAAAGACACAACATAGAACACAGAAGACTGATCAACACGAGCCCTACTAAAGCACAACATAGAACACTAAAGACTGATCAACACGAACCCCACTAAAGACACAACATAGAACACTAAAGACTGATCAACACGAACCCCACTAAAACACAACATAGAACACTCAAGACTGATCAACACAAACCCTACTAAAACGCAACATAGAACACTAAAGACAGATCAACACGAACCCCACTAAAACACAACATAGAACACTAAAGTCTGAGCAACACGAACCCAACTAAAACACAAGATAGAACACTAAAGACTAAGCAACACGAACCCCACTAAAACAGTTCATAAAACACTAAAGACTGAGTAACACGAACCCCACTAAAACACAACATAGAACACTAAAGACTGATCAGCACGAACCCCACTAAAACACAACATAGAACACTAAAGACTGAGCACCACGAACCCCACTAAAACACAACATAGAACACTCAAGACTGATCAACACGAACCCCACTAAAACAGTCCATAGAACACTAAAGACTGCTCAACACGAACCCCACTAAAACACAACATAGAACACTAAAGACTGATCAACACGAACCCCACTAAAAACACAACATAGAACACTAAAGACTGATCAACACGAACTCTACCAAAACACAACATAGAACACTAAAGACTGATCAATACGAACCCCACTAAAAACACAACATAGAACACTAAAGACTGATGAACACAAACCCTACCAAAACACAACATAGAACACTAAAGACTGATCAACACGAACCCCACTAAAACACAACATAGAACACTAAAGACTGATCAACACGAACCCCACTAAAACACAACATAGAACACTAAAGAATGATCAACACGAACCCCACTAAAACACAACATAGAACACTAAAGACTGATCAACACGAACCCCACTAAAACACAATATAGAACCCTAGAGACTAAGCAACACATACCCCACTAAAACACATTATAGAACACTAAAGACTGATCAACATGAACCCCACTAAAACACAACATAGAACGCTAAAGACTGATCAACACGAACCCTACTAAAACACAACATAGAACACTAAAGACTGATCAACACGAACCCCACTAAAAGACAACATAGAACACTAAAGACTGATCAACACGAACCCCACTAAAACACAACATAGAACACTAAAGACTGATCAACACGAACACTACTAAAACACAACATAGAACACTAAAGACTGATCAACACGAACCCCACTAAAACACAACATAGAACACTAAAGACTGATCAACACGAAGCATACTACAACACAACATAGAACACTAAAGACTGATCAACACGAACCCTACCAAAACACAACATAGAACACTAAAGAATGAGCAACACGAACCCCACTAAAAACACAACATAGAACACTAAAGACTGATGAACACGAACCCTACTAAAGACACAACATAGAACACTGAAGACTGATCAACACGAACCCCACTAAAGACACAACATAGAACACTGAAGACTGATCAACACGAACCCCACTAAAAACACAACATAGAACACTAAAGACTGATCAACACGAGCCCTACTAAAACACAACATAGAACACTAAAGACTGATCAACACGAATCCTACTAAAGACACAACATAGAACACTGAAGACTGATCAACACGAACCCTACTATAACACAACATAGAACACTAAAGACTGATCAACACGAACCCTACTAAAGACACAACATAGAACACAGAAGACTGATCAACACGAACCCCACTAAAGACACAACATAGAACACTAAAGACTGATCAACACGAACCCTACTAAAGACACAACATAGAACACAGAAGACTGATCAACACGAACCCCACTAAAGACACAACATAGAACACTGAAGACTGATCAACACGAACCCCACTAAAAACACAACATAGAACACTAAAGACTGATCAACACGAACCCTACTAAAGACACAACATAGAACACAGAAGACTGATCAACACGAGCCCTACTAAAGCACAACATAGAACACTAAAGACTGATCAACACGAACCCCACTAAAACACAACATAGAACACTCAAGACTGATCAACACAAACCCTACTAAAACGCAACATAGAACACTAAAGACAGATCAACACGAACCCCACTAAAACACAACATAGAACACTAAAGTCTGAGCAACACGAACCCAACTAAAACACAACATAGAACACTAAAGACTAAGCAACACGAACCCCACTAAAACAGTTCATAAAACACTAAAGACTGAGTAACACGAACCCCACTAAAACACAACATAGAACACTAAAGACTGATCAGCACGAACCCCACTAAAACACAACATAGAACACTAAAGACTGAGCACCACGAACCCCACTAAAACACAACATAGAACACTCAAGACTGATCAACACGAACCCCACTAAAACAGTCCATAGAACACTAAAGACTGAGTAACACGAACACCACTAAAACACAACATAGAACACTAAAGATTGATCAACACGAACCCTACCAAAACACAACATAGAACACTAAAGATTGATCAACACGAATTGCACTAAAACACAACATAGAACACTAAAGACTAATCAACACGAACCCCACTAAAAACACAACATAGAACACTAAAGACTGATCAACACGAACCCCACTAAAACACAACAAAGAACACTAAAGACTGATCAACACGAACCCTACTAAAAACACAACATAGAACACTAAAGACTGATCAACACGAACCCCACTAAAACACAACAAAGAACACTAAAGACTGATCAACACGAACCCTACTAAAAACACAACATAGAACATTGAAGACTGATCAACACGAACCCCACTGAAACACAACATAGAACACTAAAGACTGATCAACACGAACCCTACTAAAAACAACATAGAACACTAAAGACTGATCAACACGAACCTCACTAAAACACAACATAGAACACTAAAGACTTATCAACACGAACCCTACTAAAACACAACATAGAACACTGAAGACTGATCAACACGAACCCCACTAAAAACACAACATAGAACACTAAAGACTGATCAGCACGAACCCCACTAAAACACAACATAGAACACTAAAGACTGAGCACCACGAACCCCACTAAAACACAACATAGAACACTCAAGACTGATCAACACGAACCCCACTAAAACAGTCCATAGAACACTAAAGACTGCTCAACACGAACCCCACTAAAACACAATATAGAACACTAAAGACTGATCAACACGAACCCCATTAAAGACACAACATAGAACACTAAAGACTGATCAACACGAACCCTACTAAAGACACAACATAGAACACAGAAGACTGATCAACACGAACCCCACTAAAGACACAACATAGAACACTGAAGACTGATCAACACGAACCCCACTAAAAACACAACATAGAACACTAAAGACTGATCAACACGAACCCTACTAAAGACACAACATAGAACACAGAAGACTGATCAACACGAGCCCTACTAAAGCACAACATAGAACACTAAAGACTGATCAACACGAACCCCACTAAAGACACAACATAGAACACTAAAGACTGATCAACACGAACCCCACTAAAACACAACATAGAACACTCAAGACTGATCAACACAAACCCTACTAAAACGCAACATAGAACACTAAAGACAGATCAACACGAACCCCACTAAAACACAACATAGAACACTAAAGTCTGAGCAACACGAACCCAACTAAAACACAACATAGAACACTAAAGACTAAGCAACACGAACCCCACTAAAACAGTTCATAAAACACTAAAGACTGAGTAACACGAACCCCACTAAAACACAACATAGAACACTAAAGACTGATCAGCACGAACCCCACTAAAACACAACATAGAACACTAAAGACTGAGCACCACGAACCCCACTAAAACACAACATAGAACACTCAAGACTGATCAACACGAACCCCACTAAAACAGTCCATAGAACACTAAAGACTGCTTAACACGAACCCCACTAAAACACAACATAGAACACTAAAGACTGATCAACACGAACCCCACTAAAAACACAACATAGAACACTAAAGACTGATCAACACGAACTCTACCAAAACACAACATAGAACACTAAAGACTGATCAATACGAACCCCACTAAAAACACAACATAGACCACTAAAGACTGATGAACACAAACCCTACCAAAACACAACATAGAACACTAAAGACTGATCAACACGAACCCCACTAAAACACAACATAGAACACTAAAGACTGATCAACACGAACCCCACTAAAACACAACATAGAACACTAAAGAATGATCAACACGAACCCCACTAAAACACAACATAGAACACTAAAGACTGATCAACACGAACCCCACTAAAACACAATATAGAACCCTAGAGACTAAGCAACACATACCCCACTAAAACACATTATAGAACACTAAAGACTGATCAACATGAACCCCACTAAAACACAACATAGAACGCTAAAGACTGATCAACACGAACCCTACTAAAACACAACATAGAACACTAAAGACTGATCAACACGAACCCCACTAAAACACAACATAGAACACTAAAGACTGATCAACACGAACCCCACTAAAACACAACATAGAACACTAAAGACTGATCAACACGAACCCCACTAAAACACAACATAGAACACTAAAGACTAATCAACACGAAGCATACTAAAACACAACATAGAACACTAAAGACTGATCAACATGAACCCCACTAAAACACAACATAGAACGCTGAAGACTGATCAACACGAATCCTACTAAAGACACAACATAGAACACTGAAGACTGATCAACACGAACCCTACTAAAGACACAACATAGAACACTAAAGACTGATCAACACGAACCCCACTAAAACACAACATAGAACGCTGAAGACTGATCAACACGAATCCTACTAAAGACACAACATAGAACACTGAAGACTGATCAACACGAACCCCACTAAAGAAACAACATAGAACACTGAAGACTGATCAACACGAACCCCACTAAAGACACAACATAGAACATTAAAGACTGATCAACACGAACCCCACTAAAACACAACAAATAACACTAAAGACTGATCAACACGAGCCCTACTAAAACACAACATAGAACACTAAAGACAGATCAACACGAACACCACTAAAACACAACATAGAACACTAAAGTCTGAGCAACACGAACCCCAGTAAAACACAACATAGAACACTAAAGACTAAGCAACACGAACCCCACTAAAACAGTTCATAAAACACGAAAGACTGAGTAACACGAACCCCACTAAAACACAACATAGAACACTAAAGACTGATCAGTACGAACCCCACTAAAACACAACATAAAACACTAAAGACTAAGCAACACGAACCCCACTAAAACACAACATAGAACACTCAAGACTGAGCAACACGAACCCCACTAAAGCACAACATAGAACACTAAAGACTGAGCACCACGAACCCCACTAAAACACAACATAGAACACTCAAGACTGAGCAACACGAACCCCACTAAAGCACAACATAGAAAACTAAAGATTGATCAACACGAACTCTACCAAAACACAACATAGAACACTAAAGATTGATCAACACGAATCGCTGTAAAACACAACATAGAACACTAAAGACTAATCAACACGAACCCCACTAAAAACACAACATAGAACACTAAAGACTGATCAACACGAACCCCACTAAAACACAACAAAGAACACTAAAGACTGATCAACACGAACCCTACTAAAAACACAACATAGAACACTAAAGACTGATCAACACGAACCCCACTAAAACACAACAAAGACCACTAAAGACTGATCAACACGAACCCTACTAAAAACACAACATAGAACACTGAAGACTGATCAACACGAACCCCACTGAAACACAACATAGAACACTAAAGACTGATCAACACGAACCCTACTAAAAACAACATAGAACACTAAAGACTGATCAACACGAACCTCACTAAAACACAACATAGAACACTAAAGACTTATCAACACGAACCCTACTAAAACACAACATAGAACACTAAAGACTGATCAACACGAACCCCACTAAAACACAACATAGAACACTAAAGACTGATCAACACGAACCCCACTAAAACACAACATAGAACACTAAAGACTGATCAACACGAACCCCACTAAAACACAACATAGAACACTAAAGACTGATCAACACGAACCCTACTAAAACACAACATAGAACACTAAAGACTGATCAACACGAACCCCACTAAAACACAACATAGAACACTAAAGACTGATCAACACGAACCCTACTAAAACACAACATAGAACACTAAAGACTGATCAACACGAACCCCACTAAAACACAACATAGAACACTAAAGACTGATCAACACGAAGCATACTAAAACACAACATAGAACACTAAAGACTGATCAACACGAAGCATACTAAAACACAACATAGAACACTAAAGACTGATCAACACGAAGCCTACTAAAGACACAACATAGAACACAGAAGACTGATCAACACGAAACCCACTAAAGACACAACATAGAACACTGAAGACTGATCAACACGAACCCCACTAAAACACAACATAGAACACTAAAGACTGATCAACACGAACCCTACTAAAACGCAACATAGAACACTAAAGACAGATCAACACGAACCCCACTAAAACACAACATAGAACACTAAAGTCTGAGCAACACGAACCCAACTAAAAACACAACATAGAACACTAAAGACTAAGCAACACGAACCCCACTAAAACAGTTCATAAAACACTAAAGACTGAGTAACACGAACCCCACTAAAACACAACATAAAACACTAAAGCTCGATCAGCACGAACCCCACTAAAACACAACATAGAACACTAAAGACTGAGCACCACGAACCCAACTAAAACACAACATAGAACACTCAAGACTGATCAACACGAACCCCACTAAAACAGGTCATAGAACACTAAAGACTGCTCAACACGAACCCCACTAAAACACAACATAGAACACTAAAGACTGATCAACACGAACCCCACTAAAAACACAACATAGAACACTAAAGACTGATCAACACGAACCCTACCAAAACACAACATAGAACACTAAAGACTGATCAACACGAACCCCACTAAAAACACAACATAGAACACTAAAGACTGACGAACACGAACCCTACCAAAATACAACATAGAACACTAAAGACTGATCAACACGAACCCCACTAAAACACAACATAGAACACTAAAGACTGATCAACACGAACCCCACTAAAACACAACATAGAACACTAAAGACTGATCAACACGAACCCCACTAAAACACAACATAGAACACTAAAGACTGATCAACACGAACCCCACTAAAACACAATATAGAACCCTAGAGACTAAGCAACACGAACCCCACTAAAACACATTATAGAACACTAAAGACTGATCAACACGAACCCCACTAAAACACAACATAGAACACTAAAGACTAAGCAACACGAACCCCACTAAAACACAACATAGAACACTAAAGACTAAGCAACACGAACTTCACTAAAACACAACATAGAACACTAAAGACTGATCAACACGAACCCAGCTAAAGCACAACATAGAACACTAAAGACTGATCAACGCGAACCCCACTAAAAGACAACATAGAACACTAAAGACTGATCAACACGAACCCTACTAAAACACAACATAGAACACTAAAGACTGATCAACACGAACCCTACTAAAACACAACATAGAACACTAAAGACTGATCAACACGAAGCATACTAAAACACAACATAGAACACTAAAGACTGATCAACACGAAGCATACTAAAACACAACATAGAACACTAAAGACGGATCAACAAGAACCCTACTAAAGACACAACATAGAACACAGAAGACTGATCAACACGAACCCCACTAAAGACACAACATAGAACACTGAAGACTGATCAACACGAACCCCACTAAAGACACAACATAGAACACTAAAGACTGATCAACACGAACCCCACTAAAACACAACATAGAACACTAAAGACTGATCAACACGAACCCTACTAAAACGCAACATAGAACACTAAAGACAGATCAACACGAACCCCACTAAAACACAACATAGAACACTAAAGTCTGAGCAACACGAACCCAACTAAAAACACAACATAGAACACTAAAGACTAAGCAACACGAACCCCACTAAAACAGTTCATAAAACACTAAAGACTGAGTAACACGAACCCCACTAAACACAACATAGAACACTAAAGACTGATCAGCACGAACCCCACTAAAACACAACATAGAACACTAAAGACTGAGCACCACGAACCCCACTAAAACACAACATAGAACACTCAAGACTGATCAACACGAACCCCACTAAAACAGTTCATAGAACACTAAAGACTGCTCAACACGAACCCCACTAAAACACAACATAGAACACTAAAGACTGATCAACACGAACCCCACTAAAAACACAACATAGAACACTAAAGACTGATCAACACGAACCCTACCAAAACACAACATAGAACACTAAAGACTGATCAACACGAACCCCACTAAAAACACAACATAGAACACTAAAGACTGATCAACACGAACCCTACCGAAACACAACATAAAACACTAAAGACTGATCAACACGAACCCCACTAAAACACAACATAGAACACTAAAGACTGATCAACACGAACCCCACTAAAACACAACATAGAACACTAAAGACTGATCAACACGAACCCCACTAAAACACAACATAGAACACGAAAGACTGATCAACACGAACCCCACTAAAACACAATATAGAACACTAGAGACTAAGCAACACGAACCCCACTAAAACACATTATAGAACACTAAAGACTGATCAGCATGAACCCCACTAAAACACAACATAGAACGCTAAAGACTAATCAACACGAACCCCACTAAAACACAACATAGAACACTAAAGACTAAGCAACACGAACCCCACTAAAACACAACATAGAACACTAAAGACTAAGCAACACGAACCCCACTAAAACACAACATAGAACACTAAAGACTGATCAACACGAACCCCACTAAAACACAACATAGAACACTAAAGACTGATCAACACGAACCCCACTAAAAACAGTTGATTTGGAAATTGCAAGGTCTTTTACAAAGAAAAGTCAACAAAAAAAACTTTTATTCCAAATACTACCTGCATATTCTTATCAATATGCACAAACGTGGACTTATGTCTTTTTATCTTTAATGTTTAATTAACTAGTAATTATATTGTGTTGATTTGTAATCTAATGGTCATTGGTTTAAGATAAAAATGTCCAAACCAGTGACGTTAATATGTGTATAAAAGGAGCCGCACTCGATAAAAACCTCAGACTGCTAACACAAAGGTTCCTGGTTCGATTCCAGTTCCAGGATGAAAATTTCAGGTAATAAATTTTCGGCACTCCCTTGACACAATTTGCGACTATGTTCTTGAGGAAACGATGATAGTCGGTCGGAAGTGGACGATAAATGGCTGACCCGTGTTAAGAGAGAGCCATATCTCTTGCACGTAAAAGAAGAGCAGGCTACATGTAATGCCGCTACAAGCCTGCATTCGCACCCGCAAAGTGGAAAGGGATTAATATAAGTTACAACAACTTGTTTCCCCAATCCACTTTAACAAAATATGTTTGTGTACATTTCATTAATGACATGAAATAAATAATTTTCATAGATGTTCAGGTTTATTATGATAATGCGTCAAGGGTTCCGTTAAAAACCTTGATTTTGCCTGGGATTACTTACCGCGAAAAGAGAATTTATTTTTCGTTTCATTACAGGTTTTAAAAAAATCAAAAATTTTCTTAGAAAAAAAAGTTTTGACGTGGAATATTAACTTCTATCCAAGTTTTATGAAAATCTCTGAAGGTTTTCAAATTGATCATGTAAAACTTATAATCCCAGAAAGACTGTTAATTGCTAAAAGTCCCTTGTCAACTGAAAAATGAAAAAAATAATACTTTCAAACTTTTTCTTAATCATATAAAAAAACTTCTGCCATAGATTCATAAAATCCGATGAAGGTTTGACAAAGTTATTGATGTGCAACAAACTTTTCAAGTACCCCAGACTGTATCTACATGTTTTCAAAAAGAAATTCCTTTTTATCAGTAAAACACGGGAACATTTGAAATATTATTTCATCATTATGATCTGGTACTATAAGTTTTTTTATCACAAAAAACTTCTGGTCAACTTTTTGCTTTGAAAATTTCATGAAGGTTTGACAAAGTCAACGATATTAAAACATCTTGAACCACATACTCAATCTATATGGTGACGACGCCAACGAAACCTATGATTGCAGTCTATGTCACTCTTTCGCGAAATAATGTTGCAGACTCGATAAAAATGCAAACACATATCAAATATCAGCAGTTAATGAAATAATTCAGTTAAACCAAAGGAAAGTAAGTAGAATTCACAGTAGATTCAGACTTTGACAAAAAATGAATAAAAATATAACACGATACCATTTGATTGAAAAATAACTGTTGTCACTTTTATTCGCAATTAAAAGCTACTGTCTGAAAAAAGATTTAGAAGGCTGATGTGCTTTGAACCAATTCTTTTTAATTTATTTAGATAAAAAAATTTGTTTTACTAAAATTCAAGTGTACGCCCGGGCGTTTTGACGTAAACGTAGCTACGCGCCTGCAAGACACATACATACATATAACGATAGGCTCATAAAAATATATCGTATCTTGATTTTTTGTTTGTTTAAGTCAGATTACTTTCGGTAGTCGACTTCCGGTTGCCCATTTGTAAAAGATAACTGTTGTGAGGTGCAACACCCCAAATAAGAGTTAGTATTTTCTCTTTGCTATTGTCGACAAAGTTTAGATAGCGTCTCAAGCTTTGCCAGCAATAACAGTCATGTAAATCGAAACTCAAAATTGGTGTTACCAATTGAATTCAGTATTATAGATTAGGACGTTAGTTTTCTAAATTGAATTGTTTCACATTTTTCATGTCGATATCTTTTAAAGCCGACATCACTTTCCAAGTTAGGGGAAGGGTTGAGTGCCCACACACTTGTTTAACCCCGCCACATTCTTTATGGGCCTGTCCAAAGTCAGGAGCCTGTAGTTCAATGGTTGTCGTTGGTTCATTTCTGTCATATTTGTTTTTTATAAATTAGGCCGTTAGTTTTCTCAATTGTATTGTTTCATAATTTCAAGTCGATGCCTTTTTATAACCGACTATACGGTATGGGTTTTTCTCATTTTTGAAGGCCATACGGTTGACTTTAACTACTTACATCCACTTTATTTTAGCTTTTGATGATAGTTGTCTCATTTGTTATCATACCAAATCACTTTATTTCTATATACGATATGGGTTTTTCTCATTGTAGAAGGCCGTACGGTTGCCTATAAATGTGTTCATCCACTTCATTTGAAATTTGGTGGATATTTGTCTCTTTGGTAATCATACCACATCTCCTTATTTCTATATCAAATTAGTAATTTGACATAAATCTACTATAGGTCGCCGTACGGCCTTCAGCAATGAGCAAAACTCATACGGTATAGTCAGCTATAAAAGGCATCGAAATGATAAATGTAAAACAATTCAAACGAGAAAACTAACGGCCTGACTAATGTACAAAATAATGATACACAGCAACATATGACAACAACTGAATCACAGGATCATGACTTGGGACGGGCACATACAGAATGTGGCAGGATTAACTTGTTTGAAGGCGCCAATCCACCTCGACACCTGGAACAGTGGTGCAACAGTACAACATAAGAACAAACTATAAAAATTAGTTGATAAAGGCTTAACTCATCAGATGGATACAAATAGAAAATTACAGCTAATAAAAACATAGAGTGGTCGTGGCAGACCCGAGAGTACTCGCAGTTACTGATCGCTGGTTCAAAGCCAATATCAGCTTTCACAATGTCAATACTACATGTAATATTATAACTTAAATGAACATTAGATTGCAAAAAACCACACAATAAAACGATGTCGTACAAATAGTGAGTTTATTCATCCATAACTTTATAACTAAAATACTGTGGATTCATTAATATTCGTTGGATACCAATTTTCGTGGATTTCGTGGGTATAGGGAAACAACGAATTTAAATGTTCAACGAAATGCATATTTTCTAAAGGAATGCATGTGAATTTTGTCAAAACCACGAATTTAAATAACCACGAATATGCAAGTTTCCCTCTGTCCACGAAAATTGGTACCCACGAAAATAGATGAATCCACAGTATAAGGTATAGTTACATGAATTAAAATACCTCACTGGGTATATCCATTCAAAACACTATTTACTGGGTATGAACATGTGTAAACTGTTTACTACAAGCAGATATTAAAAAGACTTTGTTCCGGACGCATATATTTCTCTCTACCTTTTTTTTTATTAAAAAAAACCACTTGCTTACTAGCTATGTCAATGATAGTGTAAATGTTTATCTACGTTCATATCAGTAGATATGGATATTTTAACACCCAGCGGTTGGAACTTTGTGTCAACCGCGAGGTTCCCACGGTTGTGAGCATTTCGGAGCATGGACCACACTTTTTTGTTTGATCTATAAGATATATAAAGATATATAGTTTTTTTTTATATTTTCATAAGGGGACGACCATTTGAAATTCTGGAGGAGGGGTGCATACAGGAGAATCTTTTTCCCATTTTTTTTTGCATTATTGACGATGTCACCGGTCTTTTTCCGTTTATAGTTCATGCGATTCCTTCATATTCTTTAACTTTACTTGTATATTCATAAGAGATTGAAAATACATGTACCATTTGAAATTGCAATTTGTGTATTGAAACTTGTTTTTTTAAAAGATATTTTAATTCCAGAGGCAAGTGTTTTTCTGTTGTCTTTTGGTTGGTTGTTTTTGTGTTTTTTAAGAGGTAAAAGGGGGGGGGGGGGGCGTATTGTTCAGTCTTTAGTCTTCTATTTTGTGTTTTGTTTACTGTTGTCATGGCATTTTCAGTTTTTGTCGACTTACGAGTTTGATTATCACTTTGGTTTATATTTTAACCCTAAAACTGTGTATGACTGACTGTCAAAATGAGCTAATCAAGTAGTACAGTTCTTGTGCATATGTGGAAATAAATCTAGCATCAAATTACATGAGTTGAACCTTCTCTGCAGGGGTAGATGCAGCATGCAGCCTAGACATATATGAAGAGTCCTCTTTTTTTTGGAATAACCAGTCATAAAACTGCTTGTTTTATGATCATGTACTAGTATAAAGTTATATGCATGAGCGAAATACAGCGATCCCAATTTATGCAATTGCAAGCGTACTGTAACGAGCTGCTCTAGATGGAAAGCGCTGGTGTGTGAATACGATCCTTCTATTACACACTATTAGGAGATCATTCTACTGTTTATTTTTCAATACTCAGTATTGAAATTACATAAATTAAACAACGCAAAGAATTGTGTGATTTCATCACAAACATTCAATTGATGACTAGCTATATTAGATATACCTGACATTATAATTCTCCCATATTTATACATGGATTTTGAGATTACCGTTACTATGTCTATAATCGTTGAAAGGAGGTCTTCGCAGCTTTATTTTAGAATACGAATAATAAATATATGTAGTTTACGATAATGGGACCGCAACCCTACGACTTGGAAACTACAAAAAACACAGTGAGGTCAATATACGATCTTCAGTTATAGACATTTTTTTATCCAAAACGCACAATTTCTCATTAACCTATACTATAGGGTAGCTGGGACCATTTCAAACTCTCCGTATTGAGAAAAAAAACAACGATCTTAAAAAAACAGACAATTTAAACTGGCAAAAAAACACAGTTATTGCATTGTGCATTTATTTTAGTATCACATAAAAAAAACCCACCTACGATACTTCAACATTTTTTTTACAGTATAGTGTATTATTTTTTGGGCAAATTCTATGAAAAACAATAGAAAAGTCTACCACCTCTAAATCATAATAAGGACAATTCCATGATAAAGAGTTCTTCAATTAAGTTTGACTGCTGCTAATTTTTAAACTAGACCGTATCACTACTTTACCTAAAAATTATCACCTAAATTTGTTTATCATGTAATTTCATCCCACTATATAGCCTACTATTCCACGCAAAAGATATAATAACATACAAAGTTGAAAGATGTATGAAAAAAATGCAAGTTATACACTGCCCTCACTAATGACTATATTTGTGAAACAATGACTATAACTGTGGTCCAGGATCAATTGTAAACTCCCAGATGATAAGAAAACCTTGCGCTTACAAAACTTTTACCATCGCAACCTGCTCACCATTTGGAGAACCGACATTGCAGAAGTTACCCTATATTGAAACCAACCTCACCTTATATCTGTCGGGCAGTTCGTATTATTGTCATTTTTTTAATACTACTGAATACTCCTTGCTTGCATTTCTCATGCCTGAAATTACTATGAAATTGGGATAATCCGTATTATCGCTATTTTGTGCATTTTTCCTTTGATCTTTTTTTGTGATAATTTTCATATCATGCTTCACGCTTGAGATGGAAAAATTATCGCTAGAAACTAAGGAGGCCACGTGGCGTTGCTAACGAAATTGACATGAAATTGACAACGTCGTCATAGGTAAAATAGCGATAAATAGATTATCATTGATCATCTCAACTCGATTGCTTTTCTCACTTTCGCTGTACCAGCTCAAGCGAGAAAATCAATCTCGTTGAGATGATCAACGATAATCTATAATTACAATACAGACAGGGAATGGTATTCTTGTTCTAGCCTTATATAGTTAGTTTTATATGGTACGTTGGTGGAAGCTTTCTATAGTAATTCAGTGGTATGTTGGCGATGGCGTTATGTAATTTCTATATTGTAAATTGGTGAAAGTGTAATATATATACAATTATTAAACTTCCAACAAGAGACCAAATGGCATAGAAGTTAACAACTATAGGTCATCGTGCGGCCTTCAACATTGAGTAAAACTCATATCGCATAGTCAGTTATTAAAGGTACTGAATTGACAAAAATGGTAAAACAATTCAAACGAATAAAAACTAAAGGCCTGATTTATGTACAAAATAATGAATGAAAACAAATTTAACACAGTTGAATGGTTTTACACTAGTAATTTTTGGGGCCCTTTATAGCTTGTTGTGTGGTGTGAGCCAAGGTACCGTGTTGAAGACCGTTCTTTCACCTATAATGGGTTACTTTTATAAATTGTGACTTCGATAGAGAGTTGTCTCATTGGCACTCATACCACATCTTCTTATATCTATAATATAAATCAACAAACAAAAACAACTAAATTACAGTCTCCCGACTTGGGACAGGCGCGTACAGAATGTGGCGGGGTTAAACTAGTTTGAAGGGGCTAACCCTCCCCTTAACCCGGGACAGTGGGGTAACAGTTAAACTATAACAATCAGTTGAAAATGACTCAACTCATCAGATCGATACAGAGCAGAAAGACATCTTACAAAAAACACAGACCGGACGTGGCAGTGTATTTATACATCCCCACAACACAAAAGACACTTATATAATGATTATGATTCAGCAAATGTTATTGCCATCTTTATATATTCAGCATATGACCTGTTGAAGATAGCGTTATGTATAAAGTATATGTTTTGTTTATGCTAGTCGTTGTCAGATTGGTTTTTTGTGTTTTGCAGTGGTAAACTTAAAAAGAAGAAAACTACTAAATGCAAAATGTTAACCAAAATTTATTTTACATAATCAATTAAAAGATTCCTATGGTAATCAATGTCATCAGATGCCACATCATATTTCCACGGAAATCAATGTCAAAAACCAAATAACATTAATACCGTCAGCCTAAATATGATAATTAGGAAGCACAAACCAGTTCAGATTTATCCCTACAGCCTCATGTGCAATCCCTCAAACTGCTATATGAGAAACAAAAACCAGTTTACAATTATCCCTACAGCCTCATGAACAATCCCTCAAAATGATACATGAGAAACAAAAACCAGTTTACAATTATTTACAGCCTTATGTGAAATCTCTCAAAATGATATATGAGAAACAAAAACCAGTTGACATTTATTTCCACAATCTCACGTGAACCCCTCAAGGTGATATATCAGGAACAAATATCAAATGATATTCATCCTTACTTACACTCTCATGTGAAATATAAAGTTCATTTGGGTTTTTTATTTCATGATATTCTTCATTAGTCTGTGGTGAAATTTCCTTTTTAATTTTCTTGCTTTTTTCCATTCTCCATCTACAGCAAATGGAAAATCATATTTATAACCGTCATTGTTAAAGATTTATTGTTATTCTATGTATAATATTTTTATATTAAAGCTGTCTGCTTGAAAAGAGAGGAGAAGATACAAATATGCACTCAAACTACAAGTAACGAAACACTATAGATTGAGCAATTCGAATCATTTTTCGAAAAACTAAGAATTTTCTTATCCCAGGCATAGATTACCTTAGCCGTATTTGGCACAACTTTTGGGAATTTTAGATCCTCAATGCTCTTCAACTTTGTACTTGTTTGGCTGGTACCTTTGATAACTATTTATATATTCAGCGTATGACCTGTTGAAGAAAGCGTTATGTATAAAGTATATGTTTTGTTTATGCTAGTCGTTGTCAGATTATTCATTGGTTTTTAAGTGTTTAGCATTGGTAAAGATTTATTGTTTTTTTATGCAAAATATTTTTATATTAAAGCTGTCTGCTTGAAAAGAGAGGAGAAGATACAAATGCGCACTCGAACTACAAGTAACAAAACACTATAGATTGAGCAATTCGAATCATTCCGAAAAACTATGATGATCTTATATGCTAAAGTTAACACTCATCATACAATAGCAGATTAGTGAAGGTCCTGCTTAACACTAAAAACTGTCCAAACAACAAATATATGGTTTCTTTATCCGACTCTTTAAATTGACATTGTAATCTTTTTTTATTTTGTGTAATTTAAACTGATTCTTTCTTCAAAGTATAATAGAATTATCTGATCACTGTGATAAGTTTTCATTGTTTGTGGCTACAGGTATCTTATATGCGTGATGATTGTTTCATGTATACCGACAAGAGTTGTTGATTTCCCAAATTAAATAGATAGAAGAATACTTTTCGACTATGAAAAATCAAGAAGTTATCAAAAAGACAATCACAAAGTAATTTGTGCCACATGTGTGGAGTAGTAAGTGCTAACCTTTCCGGAGCCCCGGTTGTGTGGGTTTTTTTGGGGAGGGGAGGGTTGTATTGCTCAATCTCCAGTGTTATATGTTGTGTTTTGTGGACTTGTTCGTCTTTTCGACTTTTTTCAGGGTTTTTTTCACCTAACATTGTTAGTTTTTCTTCAACAAATGAGTTTTGAAAGTCCCATTGGTATTTTCCGTCTTTTTTTGTTTATAAATTTTCTATTCTATCTTTTACTTTAAAAATAAATACACTGAATTGCCAAAAAATAGAATAGTATGTCTTCAAAGTTCTTATGTTTTTTGATGGCATCGAAAATGACAATTTGTTTAGAGCCTTTAAAATACAGCAGATAAAGGTTTGATTAGTGGTTGATATAAAGAATAAGAAGTACATGAATAGCCAGTCCGTCGTTTCTTGACTTTGTTTATTTGTTTTTTAAAGTATTTTTTGTTGTTGTAATAATAAATTTTCTATTGAACTTATCACTGTGGATTTTTTATTTTTGATCCCGTTGATGAATTAGAAAATAATAGAAAAAAAAAAGTAAAATTATGCTTTTCAAATTAAGTGCTGATAATGGAAATATTGTTTGTAAGGAATTATATTTACCAGATTTTTTTTTTTGCCTGCATCTTTGCACGATTCTGGAAAAAAAATGGCAGGCATTATATGAAATTTAAGACAAAAATGCGAAATTATAATTATATATATTGCATTTTTTATCTCGATTTATATTTTTAAGTCAAATTGGTTCACTGTCACATTTAAAAGGAAAAAGGAAAAATAATACTAAGGGTGAAATCAAAAACCTGAAAATCCCAAAAATAAAGAAAATTTTTCCATAATTAGAAATAACGAGGCTTAGCAACATTCACATAACCGAACACCGGGGATGCACTAACGAGCAAATGCATAGTTTCATATATATGAAACATTAATTTATTTAAATACACGCTATTTATGATACACATGATATATACTGACAACACATATTTTTACATTTGCGCCTGAATTCACCTTATGTTATGACAGGAATCGTCTACGGAGATTTTTAACCTTAAAAGTCATTGTATAGATTATCATTGAAGTTTTAAGAACTTGCAAGTAATATTTAGTTCCTGTGTTTTCGTGTAGCAACTTTTGTAAAATATCACTCTATTCATAAATTGTTTAAGGAATCCATAACTTGTTCCATAACTATAAATATGTTCGCTACAAGGACCAGGATATTTGTGCAAAATTACTAATCCATCTATCATAAAATAAGGAGATGTGGTATGATTTCCAATGAGACAACCATCCACCAAAAATTCAAATGAAGTGGATGTAATTATAGGCAAACAGTACGACCTTCAACAATGAGAAAAACAAATACCGTATGGTCGGCTATAAAAGGCCCCTATGACTTCCAATTACGGTAGCAAGAAAAAAGTAAGAAAACATTAGAGGTAAATTGGCCTTTAAACAAATGTACTCGTAATTAGAAATGAAATGAATAAATGGTCAATTATGGAAAGGATTGTCAAATATGCCCTTTGTCATTGTATTTGTACAGCTATCACATGACTTGTTTATTCAGTAAAATATCACAATTAAACAATGGCTTGAATATTTACCCGTAAAAGCCAAGAAACAGCATAAAACACAACTGTCATCAGAAACGATATGCAAAATATATAACATTACTTACCGTCACAATTCCCCAAGGAATATAGTTTTCTCTCCGTATCACAACCAGCACAACCATTTCCATCATCAGAAAGGGGGAGGGTTGTCACATCGTCTAGTTTTCATTCCTATTCCATTACCACAGGTAATAGGACATCTCGCAGACGACCAAAGGCCCCAATGTCCATCAACTATGATAAAAAAAAAAGTATGAAGAATACTGTTAAAACTATACTTTTACATATATTAATGAAATTTATCCTGTTGAACTTACTTTAAATAAAGCTAATACTAACAATGACCACTGCCCTTTTCTCTATCTTGATATCTATATCACTAATGGAAAGCTGAATACTAAAATTTATGATAAAAGGGATGATTTTTCATTTCCTATCGTTAATTATCCGTTTTTAGATGGTGACGTTCCCTTGTCACCATCTTACGGTGTTTATATATCTCAACTTGTACGATTCGCTCGTGTATGTAACAATGTTTTAGATTTTAACGAGAGAAATTTATGTATTACTGAAAAATTATTACACCAGGGTTTTCGATATCACAAACTAGTCAAAACATTTACCAAATTCTATCATCGGTATAAAGACATCATTCGTAAATATAGCTCAACATGCAGACTTCTAATACGTTCAGGTATTTCACATCCAATTTGTTATGGAAATATTCTTTATAAATCACAAAGGTGTCAGTATTCACCTCAAAAACTTACAAAACCTTTGAATAGACTTATTAAGAAGGGATATGATTATGATACTGTTGTCAAGTCATTAAAGATTGCATATTTTGGCATTAATATTGAGTCACTGATAAGGTCTTTGCATCGGAACTAAACACATTTATTCTAAAAACAGTTGTTGGCATGACACGGGTTATGTTCTTCTCATATATGTTATGATGGTATGATACTAAACCCCTAACGGGAAGGATTGTGCCTGATGTTCATATGATGAAATCATATAATCTTTCAGTCAGTTTAATTGAAGTCTGGAGCTGGCATGTCAGTTAACTGCTAGTAGTCTGTTGTTATTTATGTATCATTGTCATTTTGTTTGTTTTCTTTGGTTACATCTTCTGACATCAGACTCGGACTTCTCTTGAACTGAATTTTAATGTGCGTATTGTTATGTGTTTACTTTTCTACATTTGTTAGAGGTATAGGGGGAGGGTTGAGATCTCACAAACATGTTTAACCCCGCCGCATTTTTGCGCCTGTCCCAAGTCAGGAGCCTCTGGCCTTTGTTAGTCTTGTATTATTTTAATTTTAGTTTCTTGTGTACAATTTGGAAATTAGTATGGCGTTCATTATCACTGGACTAGTATATATTTGTTTAGGGGCCAGCTGAAGGACGCCTCCGGGTGCGGGAATTTCTCGCTACATTGAAGACCTGTTGGTGACCCTCTGCTGTTGTTTTTTATTTGGTCGGGTTGTTGTCTCTTTGACACATTCCCCATTTCCATTTTCAGTTTTATTTGCTTATATTCAGTATTGGAAGGTGATGATGAATTTAACATTTTTTCTAAAGATGTCTTCAGTCTTGTAATTGAGGAACACAAAACGTCTCAGAATACAATTCAATATACAAATTTGGATTCGATAAGTTAAATTAATTTGGAAACAAGATTGAAATTAAGGTTCCAAAGCCCTTAGGCAGAGTTGACCATAAATGAATTTGTTTTCCGTTCTATGTCCTTTTTGGTCAAATAGCGCCTCATGTTTGAATTTATCTATTCATCTTTGGCATTTGTGTTTTATCGTTCCTAATGAAAGTTTTTACAACCACAGGGTTGATGCCACTACTTGTGGTCTTTGATTAGTTTTTACAACCACAGGGTTGATGCCTCTACTGGTGGTCTTTGATTAGTTTTTACAACCACAGGGTTGATGCAAATACTGGTGGTCTTTGGTTAGTTTTTACAACAACAGGGTTGTTGCCACTACTGGTGGTCTTTGGTGAGTTTTTACAACCACAGGGATGATGCCACTACTTGTGGTCTTTGATTAGTTTTTACAACCACAGAGTTGATGCATCTACTGGTGGTCTTTGGTGAGTTTTTACAACCACAGGGTTGATACCACTACTTGTGGTCTTTGATAAGTTTTTACAACCACATAGTTGATGCATCTACTGGTGGTCTTTGATTAGTTTTTACAACAACAGGGTTGTTGCCACTACTGGTGGTCTTTGGTGAGTTTTTACAACCACAGGGTTGATGCCACTACTTGTGGTCTTTGATTAGTTTTTACAACCACAGAGTTGATGCCACTGCTGGTGGTCTTTGGTGAGTTTTTACAACAACAGGGTTGTTGCCACTACTGGTGGTCTTTGGTGAGTTTTTACAACCACAGGATTGTTGCCACTACTTGTGGTCTTTGATTAGTTTTTACAACAACAGGGTTGTTGCCACTACTGGTGGTCTTTGGGGAGTTTTTACAACCACAGGGTTGATGCCACTACTTGTGCTCTTTGATTAGTTTTTACAACCACAGGGTTGATGCCACTACTGGTGGTCTTTGATTAGTTTTTACAACCATAGGGTTGATGCCACTGCTGGTGGTCTTTGATTAGTCTTTACAACCTCAGGGTTGTTGCCACTACTGGTGGTATTTGGTGAGTGTTTACAACAACAGGGTTGTTGCCACTACTGGTGGTCTTTGGTGAGTTTTTACAACCACAGGGTTGATGCCACTACTGGTGGTCTTTGGGGAGTTTTTTTCAACAACAGGGTTGTTGCCACTACTGGTGGTCTTTGGTGAGTTTTTACAACCACAGGGTTGATGCCACTACTGGTGGTCTTTGGGGAGTTTTTACAACAACAGGGTTGTTGCCACTACTGGTGGTCTTTGGTGAGTTTTTACAACCACAGGGTTGATGCCACTACTGGTGGCCTTTGATTAATTTCAACAACCACAGGGTTGAAGCCACAACTGGTGGTTTTTGATGAGGTTTTGTAACCACATATTGTTGCCAATTCTGGTGGTATTTGTTGAGGTTTTGTAACCAAAGGGTTGTTGCTAAGTCTGGTGGTCTTTGTTGATTTTTCACAAACACAGGGTTGATGCCACTGTTGGTGGTCTTTGGTGAGTTTTTACAACCACAGGGTTGATGCCATAACTAATGATCTTTGAATTGTATTTACAACCACAGGTATGATGCCACTGCAGGTAGTTTTTGTTGTGTTTTTACAACGACATTGTTGTTGCCAATGCTGGCAGTCCTTGTAGAGTTTTTACAACCACATGGTAGATGCCACTGCTTTTGGTCACTATTGATTTTTAACAAACACAGGGTTAATACACTGCTGGTGATAATTGATGAGTTTTTACAACCACACGCTTGATGCCAATGCTGGTAGTCTTTGTTGAGTTTTTGGGATACGATTGCTTTTAAGCAAACTGTAGACTTATACCATTGACTCAGGGCCATGCACTTACGTCAACCGTTTTATTCTAAACATCAAGGAACATCTAAGATTCTTGAGATTGTCTTGCTTTAAATGGTATAAAAAACAAAAGGATTGAATTTAAAAAACTGTCCTATAATGTTTTTCTCATAATCTTCATGTTTCAATATTTTCCTTGACTTGTTTTCGTGTTAAAAAACACGGAAAATCAGAGTTAAGCAGTATTTATATTTTATGATTTTATAAATTTAGAAACACGTCAGAGGGAATTCCCCAGTTTTGATAACATGTAAGAGTTCTCCGAATTTCGATCGATGAATCTATTTTTATTTCTGTCATAAATAAACTCATCATAGATACCAGGACTAAATTTGATATATACGCCAGACGCGCGTTTCGTCTACAAAAGACTCATCAGTGACGCTCGAATCCAAAAAAGTAAAAAAAAAAAAAAGAACTGAAGTTGCGTTTTCTTATATGTCAACGTTATGAAACTGATATTTGATATTGTACTTCCATTAAGGAATGGAGGTCGTTTAATTAACATTTAATATACGTCCTTGCTACAAATCACAAGTCTATAGTTTGTTTAGGTAAGTATGCGCATGCGTATAGTTTTCTTGGCTTGTAGGGGATAAGATTGAATGGTTGCTCTGGATTCCCCACTCCATTAATTAATTTGAAGCTCGCGATATCCTTTCTATGTCTGTCTGATATTAAGGGTTGTTGTTGTTGCATAATTTAAAATCATATGCATCATTTAAATTAAAATAAATGAAGTCGATCCACAACGTAAAGGTGTAACTAGAACACCCCTTCAGCCAAAATGGAGTCTTCAATTTTATCGCTTTGAGTTGTCTCCCTTCCTTTTAAAAAGTAACTTTCATCAAACGACGATAAGTCGAGAAAAAATTAACTCGTTCTGCCGATAGACGTCAAATCATATTAAAACCGATCGGAGTTTAAACAGAGGAATGATATGTGTACGGAAAGGAGTCATGCCCACTGACCCAAAGGAGATTAAATATTCAAAGAGTTAGGAATTGGGTTCTACCTTTAATTCACGTAGGAAAGTATGTGATAAGACACGAAGTGAAGTACCTTCTCTCACTCCCAGTGACTGCTGTTGAAGTAAACTCTATTGATAGTACAAAAATAAAACACAATAAGTACATTGTCCGTACATTTGTATCGAGGATTTGCGTTGGCGGTACCAGGGGGGTTGGACGATCAGTGCATTTGAATGGGGACATATAGTTGGAACCCCCTCTTTTTTTAAATTGCTGGATCCGCCCTGGGGGCTATTCTTAAAGTTGAATAACTATTCAGATTACGTAAATTACATTTTACACGTGCAGTTGAATTATTTTTGAAATATTACTAATACATGTAATCAATGAAAACAATGGCAATCGTATCCCTCAGAGCAATCTGCTCTTTTATTAAAACAACATGGTTGAGCAACTTCTTGTGATCATTGTTGATTTTTTTATACAATTACAGGGTTAACGCACTGCTGGTAATATTTGATGAGATTTTACAACCACACGGTTAATGCCACTGTTGTTAATCTTTGTTGGGTTTATACAACAACAGGTTACATTTGTAAATGCAACAGATGAGCTAAGACCCTAAAAATCGTCCTCCATCAATTATTATTTGGAATGAATGTCGTATTATCAATCATAACTCATTCCGTACTTGCTGCTCGAGATGGATTAAACGAGAAAAAAACTGATAAAAAATCCTTATACTTTTTTGTATTCCCAATTTATCGGCATTATGATTTTTACTCTGCGTTCATGTGGCCCGCTATAAGTTGAAGTTTTTTGTCGAGATTTTGTTTTTGATGAATTAAAGTCCAATCAAATTAAAACAATGTACACATTTTGCTTATAATATGATTTTTCTAATTTTAATGCAATATTTGAGATTTTACCCCATTTTCATGGTCCACTGAACATAGTGCGGATAGGGCATCCGTGTACTATAGACACATTCTTGTTTAATTCAGTAATGAACATGTATATTTTTGATATTCATATTTAACATTTTTAAGAATATTTTACTCAACAATAGACCTATTTCTTGTACCAAACATAAGCTGAAAAAACTAGTAAAGGGATTTGTTTTTGTTCCGACTGATAAGGTTGCGTATAATATCATTACTGTTGGACGTAAACTTTACATTTGGGGTTCTGCAAAAGGAAATCACAAACTCACTTACATTCCAACTACTTCATTTTTCAAAAATTTCATCTGTAACAAACATAAATCTTTAGCTACCTCTGTACAAGAGAAATCACATACAATGAAAGTTTCAACTGAGGCCTGGCTTCCAAAGCTGTTCAAATGTTTTATTTTTCTACCCTACATACCACTATTTCTCATAATCTTATTAAGAAAAACATCAAACACCTATACTAATTAAATGCACATTTACAAAATGCGAATTTATGTATTCAAACTCTTTTAGATCATTTTTTAGCAACAACAAACAAAAGAATTAAGTCAAACGAACCTGCTTTGATTCTATAACTTACCTTACTTTTTAATAGATAACATTTTTGCTTGTATGGAGATTCCATATATCGTCATGTTATCGGATTTTCAAAGATACTTAGGTGTGCTACACTTATCGCGGACTTGTTTGTGTATCGTTATAAAATGATCAAAGAATCATCATCTGATACTAAAATATAACACTTCAAGATATTTGGATTATGATTTGGCTTTCAATAATTACGACCTCAGTATGTAGAGTGATTAGAATTATCCTGCTAATATTAACAATAAATACCTCCCTTTTCTGGATATTGATACTATTATCTATATCGTTCTGTAGCTGGAAGCTTGAAACTAAAACGTATGATGAAGGAGATGCTTTCTTTTCCTATTGTTAATTATCAATGTTTAGACGATGACGTTCCCTTGTCACCATCGTACGGTGTTTCCGTATCTCAACTTGTTCGATTCGCTCGTGTATGTAACAACATATTAGATTCTAATACAAGAAGTCTCAGTCTTACTGAAAATTATTACACCCGGGTTTTCGATATCACAAACGGTTCAAATCATTTACTCAATTGTATCGTCGGTACAAGGACATTATGCGAAAATATGACTCAACATGCAATCAACTTATACTTTCAGGTATTTTCCATCTAATATTTCATGGTAATATTTTTTACAAAGCACAAACAGGGTCTTTTTGGTTTTTATATTGTCTAATGCAAAGGGTCTTTGCATCGAAAAATGCAAATTTATTCTAAAACCAGTTGTTGGCATGATACGAGTTTAGTTCGTCTCATATATTTTATGATGGTATGAAACAACCATAACGAGAGGGATTGTACTTGATTTTCTTAAACAATGTATACTGAAGACATACCTTTCAATCAGTTTAATGAAGGTCAGGAGCTGGCATGTCAGTAATTCCTGTAGTTGTCCTTTGATAATTAAGGTATGATTGTAATTTTGCTTAGTTCATTTTCTCGCTTTTCGGAGTCAAAAAGCGAAACATATGTATGCTGTTTCGGGCGTCGGCGGCGTCAACAATGTATTTGTTTGTGATTAGGTCTAATTCATGGTGAACTTCTAGTGAAAAGTCAAAGATATGTTTGGTATGCAGTTGTTTAAGCATTGGCACATCTCATTACCATGGATATCATTTGGCCCCGATTCCTAAGTTATAGTCTGTTGACTTTGAAACTTTTGAGATGTATTTCTGTGATAACAGTTTATTTTGTTTCTGATTCTGACACCAGTTTCGGACTTCTCGGCCGATTGGTGCAGATATAGAGCAGAATTGTTCACTTGATGAGGAAAGCATGAAACTTTGCATAGTAGTTCTTGGTTATATACCCTTTGATTTCAGCTATGGACCCACTCTGAAAAATCCAATATGGCTGCCATTTTCAAGATGGCGGAAAAACGGTATAAAAATCAAGATTGTCCTAAAGGTATTATATATAATTTCGGAAATTAAAGTTATGATTCTTCAAAAATGGACTTCATGTTCTTGAATTTGTTATCAATTAATTTTAAAATATAAAAAAAAATAATTTGGTTATTTCTATTACACATACATTTGCAAATATGGCTGCATATACAAAAACAAATAGTGAAATTCAAAATGTTAATCAATATGTTACATGTTATTCTTTAAACGCTTTCAGTTTTAATGGTTGGAATGAAATAGGTTGAAACGAGTCGATTGAACGTTAATATAGGTCGGTTAAATGTGGTGGAATAGTAGGTAACTCATCTGAACTTTGAGGCAGTGCCGAGGGCACCCTGTCTCGTGTCTCTTCAATGTAACGTCTTACGTCACTTATCGCGTTTTCATCTGCCGTACCCACTACATCGTCAAATTGTTCTATGTAATCAATAGGTGTACCTTTCTTCAGGCGGAATAGGCGATTGCCATCATTTAAAATGGTTAAGGGGCAACTGTTTCCTTTTCAAACGACGTGCGAAACCAATTCGCAACTATTCAGTGAGCATGGTCCTAAAATACACTCCTGGTCAGCACTTTTATTAGTTTTAATGGTAACAGTCATTTCTGAGTTGGTAGAACTGTGATGGTTCGTTTTATGCAAACTTGCTGAGTTGAAATCTCGTTTCCACCGTTAACAAATGCCGCATTTATCACTTTATTGTTGATGGTAAATGTGGGAGTACTCAGGTTTATCACTGCGCTCAGTGTGTCCAAAAAATCTAGCCTAAGTATAACATCGTCTGTTTACTCTATTAATGTCGAGAGTCGTTCTTTATAGTCTTCCCAATAACAAGCTATTAACACAAACCACGTAGCGTTACGTTCTCAAAATCTCCATTTTCTGCCGGAATTAATTTCTCATTTACTAATGTTATCATTGCAGCAGTGTCCACAATCATGCTCACTTTCTGGTCATGTATAGTACCTCGTTCTGCTAAGCTCTTTCAAATGGTTCGTCTGATGACAATATCGGACGAGGCCGTGGGCCTCTGTTCGATTTTGTGATGAGGTGATGTTTCATGGCCAATGGACTTTGGAATCGTGCGTTGGCCTACTAGCCCGACCCTTTGCTGTTTAAAGACTCCATTGTTGGAGTTGCACTTTGATTTGCTCCGTATCCTTGTAAAGGTGATCGTTGTCTGAAACAACCGGGATTTCTTGAGTTTGCCCGTGGAGATGCTAACCGTTGTCTTTAGGGACTATATGATCTCTACCTTAGTGGGGTGTTGCTGATCGATAGGCATTAAGCTTGGGTGTAATCTATCAGGCGATCTACCGCGAATGTATTGCTCAGGAGATCCTCCATGTGTATATTGATCAGATGATCTTCCATTGAACTGGTGATCTTCCATGATTATTTGATCAGAAGATCCGAGGTTATACTGATCGGCCAATCCACGGCTATGCTGATTAGTTGAAAGCATAATATCAGCTAGTTTTATGACAATTTGTGCGAGGTTATGCTCCTCATTATCCAAAGGTCTGCTCATATTTCCTTTATCGGTCGGTGATACTGCGCCATCAGCAAAGTAGACTTGTCGATGGTTATAATTGGCACTTTTTGATTCATATATCGCCATCGGGTTTGCTATTGAGGTTTGTAGTTGATTCAACGCCTTGTTGAAATTTTCTGAGTTCCTCTTTATTACATGCCTTGAAGAATCTTTGTCTTAACATTCTCGACGGAATGCTTCGGTTCCAATCTGGTTTGATCGTCTTTCTTGCTGAAGCGCTGCTCCAAATGAATGCTTTTTTTAAGGCCTTGGAATCATCATCTGTGCGAGCGTAATATGGAGCCTACACACATTTTTCTGTTTTCCCATCTACCGGCAAATCGTTCAAATTGGTAAATGAACGCCTCCCAAGTCATGGATCCTCTCCAATTGCGTTTTTTGAATTTTTGGGAGCTGTGGGCTTCGTCTCCGGTCCCTTGCACCAAGATTTTCTTGCCATCGGGTATATTCTCTCTCCAATGAGGAGTCTGAAGAAGAGGTGTTGCCACCCTCTTTTGGTTTCCTCTGCCCTTTCCTGGACCGGCCAGTGGAGTCAGCTTGCTGTTATGGGAAGCCTTTTAGAGTTCCAGGAGCTGACGAGGTTGTCATAATTGGAGTGATAAATGTGGGATTTGCCATTAACTCGACGGGGATGATACTGTAAGTAGGCACTGCATTCAGCATTGGATAAACTTGATAGAATCCTCTTGCAGCCAATTGTTTCTGTAATGGTTTTAGTATGTTCTTAATTGGAGATTGTTGTTAAATAATTTGAACTGTTTCATGCAGGGCCAAAAACCCTGACATAGAACTTTTGACTTAAGGTGAAGACACCTTCAACAGAGTTGGCGCGGTTGCTGGTTCATGCGAACTATAATTGGGGAAAGACCCAAGGCATGGATTTTGTTGTGTACTTTTGGTAAACTTGCGTTGTACTGGCTAAGGTCAAATTTTGGCTTAGATGATGTGTCCATTTCAGGAATTTTAACTTCTTTATTTCGATTGTCCACTAATTCATTTACAACAGATGCCAGTTGTTGGAAGGTACCCTGCTGTTCAAATGCACTTTTAAATTGAACTGTGTCTACTTCCTCAGGAATTGTCAGCTTGTCCATTCGTCTCACAACAGCATTGAATATCTTATTGGTCTGACCATCAATTCCGCCAAGCAATTATTGTGGTCTATCTTGTCTTCAGACTGCTGAAATTGCTGAGATATTGATCTCATCTGTTCGTAATTAATATGCATTGCCTCTTTCTGTTCAGATTGAAACGTAATGAGACCAACACATAATTTATCAATTCGCGATGATTCGCTCTGGGTTTTTTTTTGCGGTAATCTCAGCTGTTATTTGGGCATTTAATTTACTACCTGCTAAAAATTCTTGGTACAATTGTTTAATAGTCATTTCTGAGCTGTCCTCTGTTAAAGCGTCCGAGTTCAGCTGTGGGTTTCTCCATATCCCCAAGTGATTAATGTTCTGCCATTTCAATGTGCTTGTCCTTGTTGTCCCCAATTCCTGCCATTTCACTGATATGTGTTTAAATGATTCTCAATTCACAGTTTGATATCTCAAATCACAGCTTTTATGTGTGACCCAAGACAACAAATAGTGCAGCTTTTAATGAAAGCTACTACTGCAGCTTTTTATGAAGGCTTCTACTTTGTGTATGAAATGACAAGCAAGGCAAAATCAAAAAGGACAGATACTAAATGACACTATATATCAATAAAATGCTTATATTCAGGTCAATTCTCAATAATGAATATTTGCTCCTTTTTAAGGCGGCCATTTTGAAAATAGCCGCCATTTTGTATTTCAAAGATAGATCAAAACAAAATCTTGCAAGAGTACACCAAGTCATTCAAATATGTTGATTTTTGTGCTTCCAGCATCAAATCCACTGTGGTTTGTGTAATACTGGAAAATATTTTAGAACGTACGGCAGCCATCTTGAAATAAGCCGCCATATTGAATTTTGAGGGTGGATCCATAGCTAATATTGCTCAGTACACAAAAATGTACCATCATGCAAAAACTGGTGCTTTCCTCATTATTTGAGGAATTTTTTCACTGATCGGCCGGACTATTATGGTCTATTGACTTTGAAACTTTTGAGATGTATTTCTGTGATAACAGTTTATTTTGTTTCTTATTCTGACACCAGTTTCGGATTTCTTTTAAACTGATTTTACTGTGGTGTTTGGTTGCTTATTCTATCTTAATGTAGGTTTATAAGATGGGTTGAGGTCTCGAAAATATGAGAGCTCGTCTACTGTGATGTCACATACCAAACAATTACGTCGGCGGCGTCAACAATGTATTTGTTTGTGATTAGGTCTAATTCATGGTGAACTTCTAGTGAAAAGTCAAAGATATATTTGGTATGCAGTTGTTTAAGCATTGGCACATCTCATTACCATGGAAATCATTTGGCCCCGCCTCCTAAGTTATGGTCTGTTGACTTTGAAACTTTTGAGATGTATTTCTGTGATAACAGTTTATTTTGTTTCTGATTCTGACACCAGTTTCGGACTTCTTTTAAACTGATTTTACTGTGGTGTTTGGTTGTTTATTCTATCTTAATGTAGGTTTATAAGATGGGTTGAGGTCTTGAAAATATGAGAGCTCGTCTACTGTGATGTCACATACCAAACAATTACGTCATTTAAAAGATGCCGTAATGACCATTCCATTTTAGACCCATAGAAGAAAAACACTCATTTTTAATTTTTTTTTTTTTGTGCTATTTTCATATTTCCAAGTAAAGGTGCAATAAAAAAAGGTGGGGTGTTATAAAAGGTAGCATAGGCATGCGATAAAGGGTGTGATAAAGGGTAGACATGCGAAATAGGGGTGTGATAAAGGGTCTACATCAAAGTTGAGCGATACGGAGTAAACAGCAGGTTATTTATCAAATATTTAAAACTACTGTATTTCCTACTAAATATATGATAAAAATAAATAAAAGATATTTGATAAACTTCACACGATATCGGAATAGTTTTACAAGAATGAATACAATAACGACTCACAATGTATGCAGACATCACTAATGAATCCACACTCGGTCCAAATTACATGAGTCCTAGACATGACAACTATAGATGTCAATTTGTGGTTGATGTAAAATATACTATCATTCTTTTGTGCAACTTTTCCTTTGATATTTTTTTGTGATATTTTTTTATATTATGCTTGAGATGGAAAATTATCGCTATAAACTAAGGAGGCATGTGGCGATTCTAATGAAATTGACATGACATTGACAAGGTCGTCATAGGTAAAATAGCGATAAACAGATTAGAATTGGTCATATCAACGGATTTTCACGCTTTCGCCGTACCGACTCAAGCGAGAAAATCAATCTTGTTGAGATGATCAACGATAATTTATAAAAATAATTCGATACTAAGTTTATTTATTCTTTTCAAAATGTATTATATGTTATCAAAGTTTGTATTGATATTATTGAATCACTTTTGTAAATTGAAGGCAAATCTCTCTTCCCCTAGTATGCTAGAGGTTTCATTTTCTGTTTCTGATTTCAAATAATTGTAATAATTAAAAATTGAGAAAGCATGAACAAAATGTTATTTAACAATTTGTCTAATTTGATGATTTGACAATTTATTTATTCAAATAATTCACAATTTATTATAAACGTTAAATTCAATAGTGCTTGTTCAAGCATTTATTTGCAATATGTTACATAGAGTTTTTGTATTTTCTTATCTTTAGTCATACGTAGCTTTAAATAAGTACGAAACGCTCCTTAACAGAAAAAGAAATTCATAAAAATATATGTCTTGTTAAACCACTGAAACGACAGTAAGCATGTGTTACATCCTCGGACCACGCACACACTAGCGTGATATTAAACATATACCATCCCTTCCAACGTGTTATTTCATTCACAAAGCTTCTCTTCAAGTGTTCAGTTGTGTGATCAGTTGTGGTCGTATTGTCAACTATTTAACATGTAAGTAACTTTATACATTTACCTATCTTAACTTATCTTTTATAGAACTCATCATCATTCCCTGCTACATGACACAGATGATATCGCGTTCGAACTGTTTTCTGGCCTGAAATCATTCTTAATATTTTCATGCTGAAATCCAAATGTACTCATTACATAATTAACATAAAACATAATTCTACGTAGAACTTTCAGTTTATTAAATTTCGGCATCTTTTTTCTTTATTTTTTGATTGCACTGTAAGTGTTGCATTTCTCCCGAAGTCATTATTCATACAGTATAGCTGGTTATTTTCGCGGGGTCTATATTTTCACTTTTTTTCGCGGATAGAACAAAATTGTCAAACTAAATTACACCATTTTAAAAGTGCCATGAAAATGTATAGATAAAAGATAAAAGATAAAAGTTTTGAATTCGCCAAAACAATAACAGCCAAAATATTTTGTATACTTATTCAATGAAAATCGCGAATTTTTACATCCGCGAATATAACCCGCTATACGGTATTATATTTACCTTTTCATTTGAACAGTTGAACCAAATATCTTTCTTAACTAAGTTCGTGTGTCAGTTTTTGATCCGTTGATGATAGTCGATAACTCATTTATTGACGTCCCCTTTACGATCTACATTTGAGACAGCACCTTTGCAAATAGGGTTAACCAGTAGAATGCATACTAACTTAAAATTTCCTCAAAAATATAAATTTTTCTTATATCTTTAATTCAAAAATGATTAATTTCCTTTACTTTCTTTTTTAAACCTTTTTAATGAAACACTCCCTTCACAACACTTGAATAAGCGACATTACAGAACAAATCACCCTTCCGGACCATCTAATATTGTATTTTGTGAGGTTCATGTTGCCCGATCTTTAATTTTCAATGTTGTGTTTTGTATACTCTTATTTGGCTTTACGTCTTTTTGTTTTTTTTTTGTTTTTTTTGTTCCTATAGTGTTTGAAAGTTTATTTTCGACTTATGAGATTGAATGCCCCTTTGCTATCTTTTGCCTCTCTAAAACGAACAGCGGTAAACTACTGTTGTCTTTATTTATGTTCGACTTATGAGATTGAATGCCCCTTTGCTATATTTTGCCCCTCTAAAACGAACAGCGGTATACTACTGTTGCCTTTATTGATGTTCGACTTATGAGATTGGATGCCCCTTTGCTATCTTTTGCCCCTCTAAAACGAACAGCGGTATACTACTGTTGCCTTTATTTATGTTCGACTTATGAGATTGAATGCCCCTTTGCTATCTTTTGCCCCTCTAAAACGAACAGCGGTAAACTACTGTTGCCTTTATTTATGTTCGACTTATGAGATTGAATGCCCCTTTGCTTTATTTTGCCCCTCTAAAACGTACAGCGGTATACTACTGTTGCCTTTATTTATGTTCGACTTATGAGATTGAATGCCCCTTTGCTATCTTTTGCCCCTCTACAACGAACAGCGGTATACTACTGTTACCTTTATTTATGTTCGACTTATGAGATTGAATGCCCCTTTGCTATCTTTTGCCTCTCTAAAACGAACAGCGGTAAATTACTGTTGCCTTTATTTATGTTCGACTTATGAGATTGAATGCCCCTTTGCTCTCTTTTGCCCCTCTAAAACGAACAGCGGTATACTACTGGTGCCTTTATTTATGTTCGACTTATGAGATTAAATGCCCCTTTGCTCTCTTTTGCCCCTCTAAAACGAACAGCGGTATACTACTGTTGCCTTTATTTATGTTCGACTTATGAGATTGAATGCCCCTTTGCTATCTTTGGCCTCTCTAAAACGAACAGTGGTATACTACTGTTGCCTTTATTTATGTTCGACTTATGAGATTGAAAGCCCCTTTGCTATCTTTTGCCTCTCTAAAACGAACAGCGGTAAACTACTGTTGCCTTTATTTATGATCGACTTATGTGATTGAATGCCCCATTGCTATCTTTGGCCTCTCTAAAACGAACAGCGGTATACTACTGTTGCCTTTATTTATGTTCGACTTATGAGATTGAATGCCCCTTTGCTATCTTTGGCCTCTCTAAAACGAACAGCGGTATACTACTGTTGCCTTTATTAATGTTCGACTTATGAGATTGAATGCCCCTTTGCTATCTTTGGCCTAGCTAAAACGAACAGCTGTATACTTCTGTTGCCTTTATTTATGTTCGACTTATGAGATTGAATGCCCCTTTGCTATCTCTTGCCCCTCTTAAACGAACAGTGGTAAACTACTGTTGCCTTTATTTATGTTCGACTTATGAGATTGAATGCCCCTTTGCTATCTTTTGCCTCTCTTTTACAGTAAGTAAACTACTGTTTCCTTTATTTATGTTCGACTTATGAGATTGAATGCCCCTTTGCTATCTTTTGCCTCTCTTTTACAGTAAGTAAACTACTGTTGCCTTTATTTATGTTCGACTTATGAGATTGAATGCCCCTTTGCTATCTTCGGCCCCTCTAAAACGAACAGCGGTATACTACTGTTGCCTTTATTTATGTTCGACTTATGAGATTGAATGCCCCTTTGCTCTGTTTTGCCCCTCTAAAACGAACAGCGGTATACTACTGTTGCCTTTATTTATGTTCGACTTATGAGAATGAATACCCTTTTGCTATCTTTGGCCTTTCTAAAACGAACAGCGGTAAACTACTGTTGCCTTTATTTATGTTCGACTTATGAGATTAAATGCCCCTTAGCTATATTTTGCCCCTCTAAAACGAACAGCGGTATACTACTGTTGCCTTTATTTATGTTCGACTTATGAGATTGAATGCCCCTTTGCTATCTTTTGCCCCTCTAAAACGAACAGCGGTATACTACTTTTGCCTTTATTTATGTTCGACTTATAAGATAGAATGCCCCTTTGCTATATTTTGCCCCTCTAAAACGAACAGCGGTAAACTACTGTTGCCTTTATTTATGTTCGACTTATGTGATTGAGTGCCCCATTGCTATCTTTGGCCTCTCTAAAACGAACAGCGGTATACTACTGTTGCCTTTATTTATGTTCGACTTATGAGATTGAATGCCCCTTTGCTATCTTTGGCCTCTCTAAAACGAACAGCGGTATACTACTGTTGCCTTTATTAATGTTCGACTTATGAGATTGAATGCCCCTTTGCTATCTTTGGCCTAGCTAAAACGAACAGCTGTATACTTCTGTTGCCTTTATTTATGTTCGACTTATGAGATTGAATGCCCCTTTGCTATTTCTTGCCCCTCTTAAACGAACAGTGGTAAACTACTGTTGCCTTTATTTATGTTCGACTTATGAGATTGAATGCCCCTTTGCTATCTTTTGTCTCTCTTTTACAGTAAGTAAACTACTGTTGCCTTTATTTATGTTCGACTTATGAGATTGAATGCCCCTTTGCTATCTTTTGCCTCTCTTTTACAGTAAGTAAACTACTGTTGCCTTTATTTATGTTCGACTTATGAGATTGAATGCCCCTTTGCTATCTTCGGCCCCTCTAAAACGAACAGCGGTATACTACTGTTGCCTTTATTTATGTTCGACTTATGAGAATGAATGCCCTTTTGCTATCTTTGGCCTTTCTAAAACGAACAGCGGTAAACTACTGTTGCCTTTATTTATGTTCGACTTATGAGATTAAATGCCTCTTAGCTATATTTTGCCCCTCTAAAACGAACAGCGGTATACTACTGTTGCCTTTATTTATGTTCGACTTATGAGATTGAATGCCCCTTTGCTATCTTTTGCCCCTCTAAAACAAACAGCGGTATACTACTGTTGCCTTTATTTATGTTCGACTTATAAGATTGAATGCCCCTTTGCTATCTCTTGCCCCTCTAAAACGAACAGTGATAAACTACTGTTGCCTTTATTTATGTTCGACTTATGAGATTGAATGCCCCTTTGCTATATATCTTTTGCCTCTCTAAAACGAACAGCGGTATACTACTGTTGCCTTTATTAATGTTCGACTTATGAGATTGAATGCCCATTTGCTATCTTTGGCCTAGCTAAAACGAACAGCTGTATACTTCTGTTGCCTTTATTTATGTTCGACTTATGAGATTAAATGCCCCTTTGCTATCTCTTGCCCCCTCTAAAACGAACAGTGGTAAACTACTATTGCCTTTATTTATGTTCGACTTATGAGATTGAATGCCCCTTTGCTATCTTTTGCCTCTCTTTTACAGTAAGTAAACTACTGTTGCCTTTATTTATGTTCGACTTATGAGATTGAATGCCCCTTTGCTATCTTTTGCCTTTCTGAAACGAACAGTGGTAAACTACTGTTGCCTTTATTTATGTTCGACTTATGAGATTGAATGCCCCTTTGCTATCTTTGGCCTCTCTTAAACGAACAGTGGTATACTACTGTTGCCTTTATTTATGTTCGACTTATGAGATTAAATGCCCCTTTGCTATCTTTTGCCTCTCTAAAACGAACAGCGGTAAACTACTGTTGCCTTTATTTATGATCGACTTATGTGATTGAATGCCCCATTGCTATCTTTGGCCTCTCTAAAACGAACAGCGGTATACTACTATTGCCTTTATTTATGTTCGACTTATGAGATTGAATGCCCCTTTGCTATCTTTTGCCTCTCTTTTACAGTAAGTAAACTACTGTTGCCTTTATTTATATTCGACTAATGAGATTGAATGCCCCTTTGCTATCTTTGGCCTCTCTACAACGAACAGCGGTAAACTACTGTTGCCTTTATTTATGTTCGACTTATGAGATTGATTGCCCCTTTGCTATCTTTTGCCTCTCTTTTACAGTAAGTAAACTACTGTTGCCTTTATTTATGTTCGACTTATGAGATTGAATGCCCCTTTGCTATCTCTTGCCCCTCTAAAACGAACAGTGATAAACTACTGTTGCCTTTATTTATGTTCGACTTATAAGATTGAATGCCCCTTTGCTATCTCTTGCCCCTCTAAAACGAACAGTGATAAACTACTGTTGCCTTTATTTATGTTCGACTTATGAGATTGAATGCCCCTTTGCTATCTCTTGCCCCTCTAAAACGAACAGTGATAAACTACTGTTGCCTTTATTTATGTTCGACTTATGAGATTGAATGCCCCTTTGCTATCTTTTGCCTCTCTAAAACGAACAGCGGTATACTACTGTTGCCTTTATTAATGCTCGCTTATGAGATTGAATGCCCATTTGCTATCTTTGGCCTAGCTAAAACGAACAGCTGTATACTTCTGTTGCCTTTATTTATGTTCGACTTATGAGATTAAATGCCCCTTTGCTATCTCTTGCCCCCTCTAATACGAACAGTGGTAAACTACTATTGCCTTTATTTATGTTCGACTTATGAGATTGAATGCCCCTTTGCTATCTTTTGCCTCTCTTTTACAGTAAGTAAACTACTGTTGCCTTTATTTATGTTCGACTTATGAGATTGAATGCCCCTTTGCTATCTTTTGCCTTTCTGAAACGAACAGTGGTAAACTACTGTTGCCTTTATTTATGTTCGACTTATGAGATTGAATGCCCCTTTGCTCTCTTTTGCCCCTCTAAAACGAACAGCGGTATACTACTTTTGCCTTTATTTATGTTCGACTTATGAGATTGAATGCCCCTTTGCTATATTTTGCCCCTCTAAAACGAACAGTGGTATACTACTGTTGCCTTTATTTATGTTCGACTTATGAGATTGAATGCCCCTTTGCTATCTTTGGCCTCTCTAAAACGAACAGTGGTATACTACTGTTGCCTTTATTTATGTTCGACTTATGAGATTGAATGCCCCTTTGCTATCTTTTGCCTCTCTAAAACGAACAGCGGTAAACTACTGTTGCCTTTATTTATGTTCGACTTATGAGATTGAATGCCCCTTTGCTATATTTTGCCCCTCTAAAACGAACAGCGGTATACTACTGTTGCCTTTATTTATGTTCGACTTATGAGATTGAATGCCCCTTTGCTCTCTTTTGCCCCTCTAAAACGAACAGCGGTATACTACTTTTGCCTTTATTTATGTTCGACTTATGAGATTGAATGCCCCTTTGCTATCTCTTGCCCCTCTAAAACGAACAGTGGTAAACTACTATTGCCTTTATTTACGTTCGACTTATGAGATTGAATGCCCCTTTGCTATCTTTTGCCTCTCTTTTACAGTAAGTAAACTACTGTTGCCTTTATTTATGTTCGACTTATGAGATTGAATGCCCCTTTGCTATCTTTTGCCTTTCTGAAACGAACAGTGGTAAACTACTGTTGCCTTTATTTATGTTCGACTTATGAGATTGAATGCCCCTTTGCTATCTTTGGCCTCTCTAAAATGAACAGCGGTAAACTACTGTTGCCTTTATTTATGTTCGACTTATGAGATTGAATGCCCCTTTGCTATCTTTTGCCTCTCTTTTACAGTAAGTAAACTATTGTTGCCTTTATTTATGTTCGACTTATGAGATTGAATGCCCCTTCGCTATCTTTTGCCTCTCTAAAATAAATTCTGTGTGTCCAAAATGATATCTTGATTTACGATCATCGAAAATTTTAATATCAGAAAGGTACAAAGTCATTGAAACTTTTGGTGCTTATATTCTAAAGGAAAATAAAAAAAATAGCATAATAACTGTATCAACTTTTAATTGCTCATGTTATAGGACTCAGTTTATTTCTTGCATTTATTGCCCGAGGCAAAAAATTCTAGAAGTATCTTTTAACCAAATAACCAGTTTTTCTGAATGGCTGTTTTAATTTTTTGTATAATTTATTGTCCTTATGTTCTAAGTTACGGACCTGCGTTTCAGCATATAGGTTGCATTTCTGTAAATACCGACAATGCAATTTCCCATAGGAACTCCTTTTAAGGCTAAAACTATAACACTTTTACTATAAAGCTTTGAAAAATGTTTTATCTTAGAATGGAAAGTCCATATGCATTACTGTTTCTTAAGAATATAACCAATCCTCTATGTTCGTCTGTTTCATCATGACGTCGGATATATAGATTTGAGAAGAAGTGGTATGAATGCCAATGTGACCTCTCCCCATCCAAGTGACAATTTGTAAAAGGTAAAACATATACAAGCACCCACCCATGTCCACTCTGTTATTTTGTATCCATCTGATGAGTTGAGCCTTTTTCAACTGATTTCTATAGTTAGTTTTTGTGTTGTACTGTTTCACCAATGTTCAAGGTCAGAAGGAGGGTTGGAAACGTGATAACATGATTAACCCAGTCACCTTCTGTTTGTATGTATTTTTTGTACATAAATTAGGCCGTTTTTTTCTCGTTTGAATTGTTTTACATTTGTCATTTTGTAGCCTTTCATAGTTGACTATGCAGTTTGGGCCTTGCTCATTGTTGAAGGCCATACGGTGACAAATATTGGTTAATTTTTGTGTAATTTGGACTCTCGACATTTGTCATTTCGTGGCCTTTATAGATGACTATGCGGTTTTGACTTTGGTCATTGTTGAAAGCCGTACGGTGACTTTTAGTTGTTAATTTTTGTGTCATTTGGTCTCTCGACATTTGTCATTTCATGGCCTTTATAGATGACTATGCGGTTTGAGCTTTGGTCATTGTTGAAGGCCGTACGTTGACTTTTAGTTGTTAATTTTTGTGTTATTTGGTCTCTCGACATTTGTCATTTCGTGGTCTCTTATAGCTGACTATGCGGTTTGAGCTTTGGTCATTGTTGAAGGTCTTACGGTGACAATTTTTTGTTAATTTTTGTGTCATATGGTCTCTTATTGAGAGTTGTCTTATTGGCAATCATACCATTTTTTTTATATGGATAGCGGGAGACAATTACCCTGTTGACGCACCTGGTCTCACTGCCTTTGGAAGAGCATTCGATCCACTCAGGGATTTTATAACTTATTTGTCTATTCGTAATCGAATTGCAATATTTAAACAAATGTAAATTACTTTCACCTTTATGTAAATTACCATAGAAACAATGTTTTTTCCAAATCTTTTTAATGTGTTTGAGCTTTTGATTTTGCCATTGCATTAGGGGCTTTTAATTTTGAATTTTCCTCGGAGATCCGTATTTTTGTGATTTTACTTTAATGTAATTTAACATTATGTTTTAGATATAAAGAGAAGAAACTTAGAATCATGATTTTAACAGTAATAGTTATTGTAATCGTCAGCTTACTAGAACACACGTATGCTGTACCATGTATTGGATTCCAAATATCCACATGTGATTGCACAGGAACAAAAGTCGATTGTAGCTCCAAAGGTTTAACAGCAATACCTGAAGGTGTACCTATAAATACAACAGAGTTGTAAGTATGATATTTAACACTAGCTTCTATTGATTTTTTAGTTACTCATTAATTTGAATAATCTGATAGTCAGCTGTCTATCTAAATTCATGTTTAATTGTGATGGATTTATTTTGGATAAATGACTAATGTTCCTGAATGTGGCGTTTCAAGTTTTATTTTGAAGTCGAGGTTGATGACGATGGAGATTGTTTATCAATCAAGTTTAGTTGAATACTATGAATTCATTAATGTCTGTGAGTAATTATGTTCGTGGATAATATTAAATTTATAAATATTATTTTCATGAATATTTTAGCATTGTTGATATAAGACCGCATTCAATCATATCCTATATAAAATGTAACGTGTTTAATATTTGAATTTGTGGTTTGCCCTTACTTATGAAACCCAGAAAAAAACTGTTATCACATTCATCAAAAGGAATCCAAAGTAGGCTTTATTAACTACAAACGAAGCTTACGAAATTCTTTTGTGTTATCTATTCTTTTTATTCCTTATTAAAACTTTTATTTCTCATTTTGATATCACCGACCCAGTGGTCGCGTAGTAGCGTGTTCGCCACGGCTGTATGATGTCTTGCGTTAGAATACCAACCCGTCCACGTCATTCCAACGACTTTAACATTCGTATTAGCTGCTCTTTGCTTCATACGCTAGACAAAGAAGCAGTTTACCAGACGGATTATTTGCATACAACATAAACATGAGGACGGTGCGGGATTGAAAGATATGTGTCATTTGAATCAAGGTAAAAAAAGAGAGTATTCTCTTGAAGTAAGTTTTAAAGAAGAACTTTCGTAACGGATTTCACCATTAACGTACTATTAACTAACGAGCTTTTACCCGTTTCACTAAAAATCTCTTTATCCACATTAGGTCACAATCGACGTACGCAAAAATGATTCTTGACGCGAATGTTGTGAACGAAATTCAAGAAGCCAGTGTTGTACTCCCTGAATTCATGTTATACTTTATCTTACTAAAGATTAATCAGTAATATTATTTTTAGAATCTTATTGGACAACAAGATATCAACGGTAGCAGCAAATGCGTTTGATAATTTTGTATCGTTGGAATATCTGTAAGTTTTAGTGTTATGATAGAGAACGACCGAAATTATAACTTATTGAACTCTTTGGTCGACATCATGATTTGCACGGAATTTAATATCATCATTCCAAGGAGGGTTATTGCAGTAATGTGGTCAAAGTGTGGCGCAGTTAACCATGAAGTACATTAATAATTCATTTGTTAGACCCTGTGGGTATCACCATCCCAATAGCCAGAACATCGGTACTAACATGAACATATGGATATTGTTCTATCTAAATTTGCTACTTAAAAGTTTGGAAATAATTGTAACTTATATATCTCTTCATGCGAAGCTCTCATTCCTTGTCGGGGTTTCATTTTACATTTGATTTTTGTGGTTTTATCATCTCTTGAAAGTCTGAATAAGGTTTTCGACCTTCATATAATTTTGCTTGAGTGTTACTAAGTTAATGTCGAAATGCGTATTGGTGGTATAAAATTGATCAAGTGAATATTGTTATTGTGTAACCTACGCTTATATTAGCGCGTCCCGGATGAGATATTTCCCTTCATTCATCGATCAAAACATATACACTAGAGGCTATGCCGGAGCAGAGTATTTTCTGAAATTACAATCAGTCTGATCTCAATCTAACACCAAGCAAATATTTGCAGTCAACCTTTCTTTGAAAGAAATATAAGACATTAAGGCTGAAAGCTTTTTTTCAAATACTAAAACAAAAGGAACGGTGTATTGATGGACAAATACAATTTTAAAATAGCTCATTTATATTGTACCATATATTCTCCACAAATCATGTCACGATAGAGAACGACCGAAATTATAACTTATTGAACTCTTTGGTCGACATAATGATTTGCACGGAATTTAATATCCTCATCCCGGGGATGGTTATTGCAGTAATGATGTGTGGTGCGGTTGGCCATGACGTACATTAATAATTCGCTAGTTTATCCCTATAGGTATCACCATCCCAGTAGCCAAAACATTGATACTAAAATGAAAATATGGATATTGTTCTATTTAAATTTGCTACTAAAAGGTTTAGTATAAGTACCTTTATATCTCTTGATGCAAAGCTCTCATTCCTTGTCCGGGTTTCACTTCACTTTTGATCCTTTGTGGTTTTATCATCTCTAGAAAGTCTGTATTAGGTTTTCGACTTTCGTATATTTTCCCTCGTTTGTTAATAAATTGACAATAAATGTGGAAATGCGCATCTGTTAGAAAATTGATACCGTGAATATTGTTACTATGTAACCAGCGATTACTATTCACGTGACCCGGATGGGACAATTCACTTCTACCATCGATCTCAAAAAACAACACTAGAAGCTTTGTCGAAACATAATATTTTCTTCAAGTACAATCAGTGCGAGCTTAATCCAACTTCAATCCAACGTCTGCAGTCAACCTTTCTTTGAAATGAATATTAGACATTAAGGCTGAGAATGTTTGTTTTTTTCTTTAAATAATAAAACTAAAGGAATGGAGTCTTGACGATCAAACACGATTTTATAAATAGCTAATTTATATTGTACCCTACATTCTTCACAACTAATCGATACTTTTGACTTCAGAGATTTGGGTACAAATACTATAAGCAGTTTACCAGGCGGGTTGTTCTCAAAGAACATAAACCTGAGGATAATGTAAGTTTGATATTTGTCATAAAAATCAATGTTAAAAAAGATAGTTTCTTTTTCTTTTTAAAAGAATATTCAGAATATTTTAAGAGAAATTGTTCGTAAAAGAGAGCCGAAAGATACAAAAGGGACAATTAAAACTCATAAGTCTAAAATAAACTGACATACGCAGAAATGATTTCTAGTGCGCACCCTTTGGAATGAAAATCAAGAATCAAGTGTTGTACTTCCTGAAATCATTTAATACTTTTCTTAACGTTAAATAAAACTGTAATCGTCTTTTTAGATGCTTGAGGTTTAACCCGATTTCGCCTGTAGCAGCAAATGGGTCTGTTAGTCGTGTGTCATTGCAACTAATGTAAATCTTATTATTATAATAAAATACGATAGAAATTACAAGTTTTTAAATTGTTGGGTTGACATCATTTATTGCATTGGTTTCAATATTCCCAGTCTGATCTCAATCTAACACCAAGCAAATATTTGCAGTCAACCTTTCTTTGAAAGAAATATAAGACATTAAGGCTGAAAGTTTTTTTTCAAATACTAAAACAAAAGGAACGGTGTCTTGATGGACAAACACAATTTTAAAAATAGTTCATTTATATAGCACCATACATTCTCCACAAATCATGTCACGATAGAGAACGACCGAAATTATGACTTATTGAACTCTTTGGTCGACATAATGATTTGCACGAAATTTAACATCCTCATCCCGAGGATGTTTATTGCAGTGATGATGTGTGGTGCGGTTGGCCATGACGTACATTAATAATTCGCTAGTTAATCCCTATAGGTATCACCATCCCAGTAGCCAAAACATTGATACTAAAATGAAAATATGGATATTGTTCTATTTAAATTTGCTACTAAAAGGTTTAGTATAAGTACATTTATATCTCTGCATGCAAAGCTCTCATTCCTTGTCCGGGTGTCACTTTACTTTTGATCCTTTGTGGTTTTATCATCTCTAGAAAGTCTGTATTAGGTTTTTGACTTTCGTATATTTTTCCATCGTTTGTTAATAAATTGACAATAAATGTGGAAATGCGCATCTGTTAGAAAATTGATACCGTGAATATTGTTACTATGTAACTAGCGATTACTATTCACGTGAACCCGGATGGGACAATTCACTTCTACCATCGATCTAAAAAAACAACACAAGAAGCTTTGTCGAAACAGAATATTTTCTTCAAGTACAATCAGTGCGAGCTTAATCCAACTTCAATCCAACGTCTGCAGTCAACCTTTCTTTGAAATGAATATTAGACATTAAGGTTATGAAAGTTTGTTTTTTTCTTTAAATAATAAAACTAAAGGAATGGAGTCTTGACGATCAAACACGATTTTATAAATAGCTAATTTATATTGTACCCTACATTCTTCACAACTAATCGATACTTTTGTCTTCAGAGATTTGGGTACAAATACTATAAGCAGTGTACCAGGCGGGTTGTTCTCAAAGAACATAAACCTGAGGATAATGTAAGTTTGATATTTGTCATAAAAAATAATGTTAAAAAAGACAGTTTCTTTTTCTTTTTAAAAGAATATTCAGAATATTTTAAGAGATTGTTCGTAAAAGAGAGCCGAAAGATACAAAAGGGACAATTAAAACTCATAAGTCTAAAATAAACTGACATACGCAGAAATGATTCCTAGTGCGAACCCTTTGGAATGAAAATCAAGAATCAAGTGTTGTACTTCCTGAAATCATTTAATACTTTTCTTAACGTTAAATAAAACTGTAATCATCTTTTTAGATGCTTGAGGTTTAAACCGATTTCGCCTGTAGCAGCAAATGGGTCTGTTAATCGTGTGTCATTGCAACTAATGTAAATGTTATTATTATAATAAAAAACGATAGAAATTATACGTTTTTAAATTGCATGGGTTTCAATATTCTCATGCCGAGGATGTTTATTGATTTTGCCTCGAAATTTGGTGCTGTGGACCATCATAAACCCAGTAGGAAGTACTTATGTACTGACGTGAAAATAGCTCATTTATGTTATACCGGACTTTCTTCACAAATCCTCGACAATTTGTTTTTTAGATTTTTGAATAAAAATACATTTAGCAGTTTACCAGAAGAGTTATTTTCGAAGAACATTAACCTTAAGAAAGTGTAAGTTAGATAAGTATATAGCAACAAAATACAGATTTAATAAGAGAGTTTCTTTTAAAAGATCGACGTCAAAATGAACGGAAACGAGAAGGATTTTCGAAGTAACACCTTTGTACTTCATAATAAACACATTGTAAGCAAGAAGATATAATGTAAAAATAATTTTGTTTAATTTTGGTATCCAATAAATTGATATTGAAATACCGCTGTTGGTCTGCATAATATTTATTTGAAATAGTTGTTGTAAATGAAATGGTGTGTGAATGTGATGTTTATCCAATGAAAGAAAAGTGCTTTAATTTCTTGAAACATGATGAGGTGTAAGTGAGGTATGAAAGTCAGATGACACAAAAGAAGCCTGAAAAATAGACATTGCGAAATGAAAAACAATAAAAAAGCACTACACAATCTTTTCATATTGAGCGACATGATCATCGCTAGAAAAACAATGGATAAAATCTGTCAAAACACAAAAAACTAAGATTGAAATTAAAAAGAAGACAGATTTGTCAGACGAAACGAAATAAAGTAAGACCATATTTGCTTTTGCGACGCCTAGAGGAAAACAAATATGCACAGGTAGTATACACTGCAGTATGTTATTTGCGTTAACACATATGTAGAGTTTAAGCATTGAATCAAGTGATGGAAATTCCGCCACTTGTTGAAAAAAAAAAACCAGGACAAATATTTATTTTAAAATTCCGCCTTTTGTGTTCTCGTGATAGCGTGAAAACATCATCATACGATTTATTAGGTTTAATTCAATATTGATTGAATTTAAAGACATTATAATTATTTGGTTTATGTTTCATGGCCACGCACAAAGCATTTAAATTTAACAGAAACAAGTTAGTTCAAAATCAGCCAAATGTGGTAAATTATCGTGGCTTGTCGGATTGTTACCTTGTTAACCACTTTTTGTGTCGGTCAAGTACTATCAGCGGGATATTTCCATATCATCTAAACCTGCTGTTTTGTTTTATGTTCTATGGTGGGGTTGTTGTCTGTTTGACACATTCCCCATTTCCATTCTCAATTTTATCTAACGTCTTTTCCATGCCCTTGTTGTCATCGTAAAATATTCAGTATTCATGCCATTAGAAATTGGATGATTGTTTAATGTAACAATAGAAAAAATATGCAGTACATGGAACTTCCAGGGGAAACAATCATACCAATATCTAAATGAGATGTAAATTATTTGATAATCAATAATGTGATATCCTAACAAAATCAAAATGATGTTGAAGTGTCAGTGACCTAACGAAGAAAGCACTTAATCCATCACATATTTTTGATTTTTTTCCAGATATATCAAGGAGAATCTGTTACTAACCAGTTTACCAATGAACTTGTTTACGTCGAACAAAAATATAACACTTTTGTAAGTGTAATATTTAATCAATATAGAGTGTTTCTCAAAATCATTTACACCAATAGATCTATGTGATAAACTATATCCAAGGTTAATAGCTAAATTTCATAATATGTCTGAAAGGTCTGTGTTCGGTAGTATCCCGGACTTTTGCCAGTCATATTAATTATTCATTTATTGTGGGTTTTTTTTTTAATTAACGTCGGTTTTTGTTTTGTGTAATTGTTTTACATTTCTAATGTGGATTGTACGGTATGAATGTTACTCGTTATCCGTTTGATGACAATTATTTGCTTAACCAAGTTGTGAGGGCTGTTTTTGAACTGGCACTCATACCAATCTCCTTATCTTAACATTATATTCCTTATGAATTGCTACATTGGATAGTATAGGGTGATATAACATAGAAATAACACATTTCTAGACAAAACATTGGTATTTTTCCAGGGATTTAGAGGATAATAGTCTAACAAGTGTACCAGCACAGTTGTTTTCGTCGAACATTAACCTTGAAGAATTGTACGTATAATAAAATGAAAAGTATAATTTTTTTTATATACTAGACTTCAATAATATCATATAGTAGAATGTACGTTATAATCTTGTAATTTTGGATATCCAGAAAGTTAGTTGCAGACTATCGGATTGTCGTTCCTGACTTAAATGGGGATAAGAAAACTTTTTAAATACCGTACACGCCAGAAGTTCAAAATGACGCTGCTTTAAGTCCAAGACCTACTTATAATATTGTAATATGATTGAATTTATATTATATTATTAGTTTTGCTGTTCTAAGCCTATACGCTGTAATTCGCAATTAAATCAAATATAATCAGGTGGAAATTACAATATGGTGTCCGATTAGGATACCATTTCTTTGGACTGTGACCTGGTTAGCGAGAAAATTAAACAGACCGAGGCATTGTGTCGGTCTTTTACTTAAATCCGGGAATCTTCCTATTTCTTTAATATGTTGCCATGTTTTGTACTTATTCACACTGTAAAGGATGTTGTGTTTATCATATAAGAAATATAAAGAATGTCATAAGTTACAGTAGTATATACGGTTCATGAGGGTTCAAGTGAAAAATTCTAGTTCTATTATACATCAACGTTTCGAACTGAAACGTGAAATTATAAGTCTGAAATATTATCATTGCCTTATGAATAAATATGTTGTTTAAGTAATAATGGTCCAACTGAGAAATTATTGTTACAATACAAACCAAATGATTTCTTTTTTTCCAGAGATCTGAATGGCAATAACTTAAGCAGTCTACCACAAGGGTTGCTTTTATCGAACATAAAACTTGATAAAATGTAAGTATAATACCTGTCTAACATTACAATACAATTTCAAAATAGAGTGTTACTATCTATTTGAAATTATAATGAAGGGAGGCTTGAGGAAAAAGACGGTTGTAGAAGCAACACTTCTGTATTGTACTAATAAGATACCACATGGTAGAATCGTTGATGCAATGCAATGTTATTTAAAAATCTTGAATAGTTTTAGTATCAAAATCTGATGACAGGTCAGCCCGGTCGCCACTTACTTTCAAGAAAACAAGACCGACCTTTGTTTTTTTGATACACCGCCTTGGTGGTCTTGTGATCGCTTGCATTGGGCGAGTTCAAGAGGTTGTTGAATCAGACTAAGGTTCAATCGGTTTGGTTTTATGAAAATTTGTCAAATATCTTCATATTACTTTCCAATTCTTGCTCTTATGCTTGATTTCAATGTTAAAGGATTTTGTATTAATGCCATAAGGAAATGCTAAAGTTTTAAGTTGCAGTAGCAAATGCAGTATATGAGGCTTTCGCGTCATATAAAGTTCATTATAAAGATCAATTTTAGATATTTATGATTAATTAGACCATAATAATTGTTTCTCTTAGGAGAGACATACATTTTCGTTGACAATGAACAGCTAGCGGAAAAGGAAATATTCGTCTGCGCGTAAAGGGTGTAATTTCAGATCTTTTTTTTAAATACATTTAATAATTTGTTATTTGATTTTGCCATGTGATTATGGACTTTCCGAATTGATTTTCCTCTGAGTTCAGTATTTTTGTGATTTTACTTTTTAGCTAAACACGTTTGATATCATTAGTTTTAAATTTTCGTTAAAAATTGGTTAAAACGAATTTGCTATAACTATTGATTTTGTTATCAGTGATCAATTAATTAAAACCATACCAAATATTATTGTTATACACATATGCACATTCATGGTTCTTCTATCCGTCAATACCTATATTATGGCATTGCACAATGTGATGTTTTTCTCTAAATATTAATGACGTCTTTACACTAATGATTTTTTATTAGTTGCTAATGGCTTCGAACTAGCTGTCAGTAACTGCGAGTACTGTCAGATGTTTACTAAGTATCTTTGTTTGTTGTGGGATGTATAGAAATCTTGTCACATCTGGTCTCTGTTTTTGTTAATTGTATTCTGATCTGTATCGATCTGACGAGTTAAGCCCTTTTGAACTGATTTTTTTATAGCTTGTTCTTATGTTGTACTGTTAGACCACTGTCCCAGGTAAGGGGGATGGTTTGGCGCCAGTAAACTAGCTTGACCCAGCCACATTCTATATGTGCCTGTTCCAAATCAGGAGCCTGTAGTTCAATGGTAGTCGTTGCTTTTGTCTGTCATATTTGTGTTTCGTAAATTGTTTTGTTTTCAATAAAGCTGTTAGCTTTCCCAAGTGAATTGATTCATATTTTTCATGTCGGGACCTGCTACAGCCGACTATACGGTATGGGTATTTCTCATTGTTGAAGGTCGTATGGTTGCCTATGATTGCTTTCATCCACTTCATCTCAACTTTTGTGGATATTTGTCTCATTGGCAATCATACCACATCTTCTTATTGTTATATTTTTTTATTCATGTCACTATTAGCTTATCATGCTTTCCATGGGTTGCAGCCAGTTTTTTCCTGTATTTAACCAGTATAAAATGCCAAAGGGAAACAGTTTATCATCGCAATAACAGAATCAAATTGGTAAATGGCAAACAGCTAATTACTAATTGTTAGCTAAAAAATAGAAAGCTTTAATTTCTAAAATAGAAAGTTACCAAAAATATTAAAGATTGTATCCAAATATTAAACCTTAATAATATTCCCTAATTGGTAATAAGTGTAACAGTGTATTAAATCACGAACTCATTGATTCGTCTTTCTTTGAAATACCCCATGTGTTTGAATCTAGATAGACAACACAGATACATCATTTCAAACATAAATAATGGCCTTTTCAAAGTATAAACTGTTGTGCTACCTTATTTAGCACTTGTTTCAAAAAAGAAATGACTTACTTCAACATGAATCGTTGATATATTTTCCAGAGATTTGAGTGACAACCGTTTAAGTAGTGTACCAGAAGGGTTCTTTTCGGCGAACATAAACCTTGATGAAGTGTAAGTATAATGCATGTTTAACATCGAAAGAGTAAATTCATTTTTGAATATTGAACTGTAAATGCATGGAGGCTTGTTAGACGGTAAATGTTTTTGAAACTTCACAAATATAACACAACACATAGTCCACCAGTTAATTTTTGGCAAACAAAACTTTATAGTTTTTAATATAGAATGAATTGATGGCATGTCAGTGTTATCGCCAATGATTGGAATAAGACAAGACATAGTACAGATACCAAGACCTTGGTGATAAATATTCCGTATCAACTTCACAAATGATACAAGATGGTCTTGATGAATAGATTCTAGGTCCTGACGTTGTTTATCATCTTAATTACGTTATAGAGTGTTCTTTTATTTGTCTTTGTAAATTATTAACCTTTACTGGTTTTCCATTTTTGGTAATATCTTTTTGTCGTGGCTCGGTACTTATGCCATTTTGTTTTTCTTTGTTGACATATTTGTTTGTTTTTAAAGTGATAGAGATTATAATCAAAATTGCCGACTGTTCCCATATTTTTTATATTTTTTTCCGGTTGTGTCTGATTGTTATGTTCACACATTGTTGTCATTATGATGATATGTATTTTTAGTGTCATACAAGTGAGAGGATTAGCTAGCTATAACATCAGGTTTAATCTACTAATTTCTACATAAGGAAATGTCTGTACAAGGTCAGGAATATGACAGTTGTTTTCCATTCGTTTCATCTGTTTAAGCTTTTAATTTTGCCATTTCATCAGGGACTTCCCGTTTTGAAATTTCTTTATTTTTTAATTTTACTTTTACTAATTAGATACCGCGATGAATGACGGGTTATCGCCTTCACGTTGTAAGAGTATGCAAGAGTATGTAAGATGTCGTATGATTGGTCCCAGCCAATATTATATGTAGGAAAATAGAATTTGCTATATTTTTGCCTGTACTTTGGAATTAAAGAAAAACATTAGCCGGTTGGTGATTAGAAAAGTGCATCTGATTTTCATGATATGTCTAATATTGTTTTGTCTTTTGTAATTTTGCTTAATGAAAATGATAAGAATTTTGTATTCATATACTTTTGAATTTAAGGACAATCTTATGTTACAATATTACATGCAGTGCATGAAGATTTAAAAAGAATAAAAATGTATATAGTCCTGTCATCGAACCAATAATTCTCAATGAAAATGATCATAAATAGTCGTAAATATGTAATCACCATACCGTAAATAAGGGTTTCATGAGAAAAATAAATCGAGTTCTATTACCTAAGCAATTATTCGAAATGAAAAGTGAAATATTTAATATAGAATATCGAATCGCCTTACGAATCTAAACGTTGTTTAGGCCACTCCAATTCGATTCCCAGTTCTTTAGATTTTCCCACTCCTGTTAGGGGAAAATGACTTTTCAATAAAAAAAAAAAAGAATTCCGTAAATTTTAGTCCCCATGCCGCTCCAAAAGTAGTTTCTCCCTGATTTTTTTCCACATACACGTTTTTCTATTGCATATATTAATCCGATCGATTCAAACGCACGTGTGATAAATCGATATGAAAAAAAGGTCTACATGCATCATGTGCATATCAATATAGCCACCTTACTCCGTATGTTGTTTTAGAACAAAGCAAGAAATAATCATCTCATGCATTATGTTGATCCTAAAAATAAATAAATAGTTCCAACTGGATTTCAAGCATCCAATAAAAAATCATTACCATAAAATGAAAACAACTATATCAAAACATATTTAATATCTTTAAGGGCGTTCTTTTTGGGATGCATACAACAAAGTTATTTTGACGAAAATAATCAAAATTAACTAAATGACAGAGAAACAAAAAAGTCTTGTATGGAACAGGCACTAATAAATCAAACTATATGCATACGACCATGTTTCTTCTCTTTTTTCTATGAAGTAATGCAGTTCAAATTGGTTTGCCCTTAAGTAATACGTGTTTCAACTGAAATCAATGATTCTTTTTTCCAGAATAATGGAAAGGAATAACTTAAACAGTCTACCATCGGGGTTGTTTTCGTCGAATATAAAACTTGACAGGATGTAAGTATCGTTAATTTTTAACATCACAATACAATTTCAAAAAAGAAATTTACTTTCAATTTTACCAAATGATTGAAATTATAATGAAAATAATTAAAAATTTCCCAGTATTCATTAGATCCTGAGACGGCGTATTAGATTGTTACATTGCAAACACCTAATGAATAAATATGAGGTTCACGTACTCGTGATGCTTCTGAGAAATAATATTTCATCAGAAAACATTGATGTTGGTAATAGTTTTAACAGTTTACAGGCAGACTTGTTTTTGTGGCACAATGTGATAATGTCAGTGAAGTTAAACATCAATATAATGTGGTTTTGTGGTTTTTAATATATGAAAAAGAAGAGGTGGAAGATAAAGGAGGACATTTAGAACTCATGGGTCGAGTTAAAGTGACAATGCTACGAACATACGAAAGCCAAAGATACAAATACAAGTTCATAAATCAAGACATGGAAAAACTAAAGACTGAGCAATAAAACGCCATTAAAAACTGGGCGTGAACTCAGATGCCCCGGTATGGTAGGCAGATCCTGTACCACTAGTAAACGACTATTCTAATCGAAATGACAGAAATTTGTCCTAATTGTTACTTTGTAGTCTGATAGAGTATGGCGATATTGTAGAAAAGAGTGGTTACAGTCCTTGGATGGTGTAAACTTCCCACTAACACCATACACCATTACACCATACACCATACACCATTACACCATACACCTTGTACCATTACACCATACACGTTACACCTTTGCACCATACACCTTACACATTACACCATACACCCTTCCCCATTCTATCTACACGATCCGAAATTACCCATAATGCAATTAAATTTAAAATATTAAGAGTATTATTATTGTTTATTTTTACAATACGAAATAATAAAATAAAAATAATTTTGTTTTCAAACAATGAAATGTTGTACACCATCATTCACACCATTCCCGATCGCACGTTACACAATCACACCATTCCTCAAACACCATTACACCATTCCCCTTACACCATACACCATAGCACCATACACCTTACACCATTGCACCATATGCCATACACCATTACACCATACACGTTTTTTGGGGAAGTTTACACCATCCAAGGGCTGTATCTACATATTAATTTACCATTATACCGTTATAAACATGTATAACCTCGCCACATTATGTATGTATGTGCCTGTCCCAAGTCAGAAGCCTGTAATTCAGTGGTTGTCGTTTGTTGTTGTATTACATATTTTTTTTTTTTTTTTTTGTACATTAACTAGTTCGATAGTTTTCTCGTTTGAATTGTTTTACATTTGTGATTTCGGGACCTTTAATAGCTGACTATGCAGTATTGGCTTTGCTCATTGATGAAGGCCGTACAGTGACCTATAGCTGTTTATTTCTGTGTCATTTGGTCTCTTGCGGAGAGTTGTCTCATTGGTAATCATACCACATCTTCTTATTTTTATATATATTGTCATGATGGTCACTGGACGTGCAATCAATCAATCCATTGTGTCAATGTTCTCGTGTCCATTCTTCATCCCCATGTCTGATACACTCCATTTTGAGCACATCATAAAAAGCATGCGTTGATATTAGATAGTTAGAGAGCGTTGCTGATAAAGATAAATCCAGAAAAGTGCTTCGAACGCATGAAATTTATAACGTGTTGTTTTCATTTTTTACAGCACTGGTTCGATATCTCTGCTGGTGGACTATCAGTCCCCGAGGGTTTCCTCAGCCCAGTAGTCGGTACTTCAATGTAGATGGATATGGCTATTTTTTAGGTCTTTTTTTGGTTATAAAGCTCTTTAACTGTTTCAGTTCTTATTCATCATTGGCTTTCAAATATTCGGCTTTGAGCGTTCCTGATGAAGGTAAATCCCAAAAAGCGCTTGGGACGCAAGCAATGTATAACGTGTTGATTTCTTTGTGCAAACAACTGCAAACTGTAAACGTAATAAGTACTTATACTGCATCCCTATTGGCCGACTTGTTTGTGTACTTATATGAAGCATAATTCACACTAACGTTCACGAAGAAAAAGAAAAAAGGGCATCTTTCTAAGTTCTTTTTTCTCTTTATGATTCATTGATGATATCCTGTCACTTCAGTGGTTGCTTTTATTTCACATATTCAAAGGATGCTTGTCCTTTAGGTAATACCAAAACTAGAATGTCTGCTACATAATTGATCTATTGCTTAGCATTTACAAATCTAAAATATACGACAAACATTACGATTTAAACTTTCCCGTTGTCAACTTCCCTTTTCACAGCGGTTAAAACTCATCAAGGATACCATGCTTATAATTTGGTATGCCAGACGCGCGTTTCGTCTACATAAGATTCATCACTGGTGTTCAAATCAAAACAGTTCAAAGGTCAAATCAAATACCAAGTTGAGGAGCATTGACAACATACCCTCAGCCCCATCGTATGGAGATTACAAATCTAATTTGTTACGTGCCTGTGTATTCACATTATATGTGAATTTGAGGCGACAGTTCAAATCTTGTAAATAGATTAAGAAAGAACAAATCCAGTTAACAAATTCATTTTTTGGGAATTGAACAGGGGTCATATCCTGACGCAAAAAATGCTCCGCCAGGGTGAATAAAAATAAAGACTGAAATCCCCTTGAAACACGTGTTTACACTAGTCAGCTTTGCCACTTTTATATAAATTTTGAAATATGCAGTCATTTCGGTAAATTGTCTATTTATAAATTTTTTAATTGTTCATAACATGAAAGTTTTTCTACTCCAGATCTATATTGCTATAGCCAAACTAGAAATTTTCAGTTCATATCTCTATTGCCTTATATTTGAGTTGGTCTTCGAGTCTTGGAGTTTATTCGCGCGCCACTGATGAGTTTTATGTTAACAAAACGCGCGTTTGGAGCAAACAAATTAAAGCCTAGTATCGTGTAGGAGTTTGTCGGTCACTATCACGATGTGAATGTGTTTCCACTCACAATAGAAATGCTTTCGCGGTCTTAATTCTTTAGATACATTAATCTGATTGATTTGTAAATTCCCTACCGTTGTCCTATAATTGTATTGTATATGCATCTTTATTGATCCAATTGTAGATTTTTAATTGATTGAATCTTAAGAAGTATAAATACTACTCATATCATGTTTTCTTTTTAAATGCATATCACCGAGTTCTAAATGCATACAATTTTTTTTTTCGAAATATCGCCTAATAATGTATAACAATGTTTATTAGTCAATGACTTAAAATACATTAAAAATTGTCCATTTTATACGATTTCATATACACAAAAGCCAGTTAACACAGAATTTTTACTGGTCTTAATACAAGATTTCAACTTCCGGTTTTTGGTTCAAAAAGGTGTCAGAAAATAGATATGTGTATTACGCTTAATATAAGTTTTCAATATGTTTGGTGTTGAGTATTTTTCATATGTTGTACTATTTTGTCTTTGAGTATATTCAATTGTGGACGGTACAAAATGTGAATTGTCAACAATTAAAGATTATTTATATGAGGGCGCAGTCCGAAGTGAGAGACATTTGTAGGATGGACAATGTTGGATATGCATCGCCTCGAATGGGCCACATTTGTTTAACCATACCAACGGGTCTTTCGAAATATTGAAAATACATGTTAAAGAAGATCTTGAACATGTCTTAACGTTGTCAGAAATAATTTGTCAAAACATTTTCGTCAAGGAACTAATTTGTACAACAAATGAAAACTATTTCTGTGAAGTATTGGTGGCCCTAAAAAGGGCCGTTTGTGAAAGCTATCCTCGGCACCAGATGGATTTCAAATATTTATTTCTTCGTCACTCCAGTCCACGGACCAGTTCTTACATCGACGTTGCCATTTTTTTTTACATACGTTAGTGATGTCATTTTAATAGGAAATAACTCGTGTAAAATTTGAGAGTTGCAAAGGTTTATATCAATCGGAGAAATAAAGGGTAATTCATCGCACATTATTATTTTTTCAGAGTTATTCGAAATTCCTTGCATCAGAAAGATATTTAACCCCAATAGTTCATATTGATCTCGTAAGAGTCTTCCTATAGTTACATGTTTTCTTTAGTCAGCTTTTGGGGGTTATCTTACGTCAATGGTTAATAAAGGTGTCATAAAATGGGTGTTTTCGTATAAATCCTGTAGTGTGTCCGCGTACAGTCGTATTGGGGCTCGATCAGCTGATTGGCCTTCGGCTACGCTTCGAGCCAATACTGCTAACATCAACCTAACACGACTGTTTATGAAAATATTAATGGATTAATATTGCTGGTTAATTTTTAATTTTTGATCTTTTTTATTTCAGAGATTTATCAAGGAACGCTTTGAAAACTGTTTCAGCCAACATATTTATGGCAATGACAAATGTAACGACTTTGTACGTATTATATTATTGACTTTTAATAGTACAATGATCATTATTATATACGACATAGAATGAACTTAAGAAAATTATACAAATGTAAGGGTGTTAGTTTCGTCATTTTTAAGTCATGTCATTGGATAGAGAAAGGTGTCGTGTAAATGGAAACTACGCAAAGATGCTTTCAGATTGGAGAAAACGAGTTAGGTTCATATTCTGTTAGCATTTGTGTAACTTTTTATGAGCTTCATTAAAAAAAGAAGAAGGAAAAAAACGGAAGTATGAATTTAGGAGACAGTATTTTAGCGAATTTCAATTGTGTTATTCGTCGCCAAAAAACCCAATTTCTATCAATTTTTTCTTGATTAATAGGATTGTTTTTCTAGCATGAAATATTCCACAATCTTTTTCGCCTCATTTCTCTCGGCGGTTTATAATCCGTTTTATGGAATTTTAATCCCTCTTTCAAAAATCCTGGTTCAGTTTCTGTGCATCATCCCCCTTTACATGTTAGACTTGGGAATAGGACACAATCAGTTAAAATGTAAATATGAAAATTTTGCTTGTATGTACAGATCCAAGATCGCAAAAACATGTTGCTCTATATCTGAAACACTGACACATCGTATTTCAGTGTAATTCAATATTACTTTTCAGATCTTTGTCTCAAAACCAACTGTTATGTTGCAATATGACCGATCTTTTTGAATGGGCAGCCATTCAAACAAAGGCTACGCTTTATGGAGACTGCACAGATTTTGGTATAGTCACAAACATCCAAGAGTTTAATATATCGAACTGTACAATTCCAGGTAGGTAATTCAATAGTATCTTATAAATTGACTTCGAGTTCAGTATAATTTACTCTGATAAGAAACACACATAAGAATAACACACATTACAAGATTTGAAACAGAAATCGTATTAGGGACGACATCAAAAGTTCAATGTAGGATAAATAACTTAATTCACATAGTTTTTTCGCTGACCCCACTACCCCCCTTCCTAACTTAATTTGGGAAAAATTGATTTACCTATATGAATATAATGTAAAATTGATTTTAGATTAACAAAATTTGCAGCAATGTTGACCCCCACCCCAAACTATTCGATTTAAGTTTTTTATCCTACATCGATCTTTTGATGTCGTCCCTTGTATAAGTTATTATAAATAGAAAGGTAATGAAAAAATAATCATACAATGTCAAATTGGTTTATTTGAACTAGAAACCATACTCTTAACAGAAGAAAAACACATTTGATGTATTCATGTACACATGCATAACCTGTAATAACAAATCCGATGTCTATGAAATTTCTTGCGACTGTCATACAAGTGAGAGGTTTGGCTAGCTATTAAACCAGGTTTTGATCCACCATTTCTTAAATAGACAAATGACTCACCCGATAATATGACAGTTTTTATCCATTCGTTTGATGTGTTTGAGCATTTGATTTTGCCATCTTATTACGGACTTTCCGTTATGGATTTTTCTTGGAGTTCTGTAATTTTGTTATTTTAATATTTAGGAATGCTTGACAATCAAGGTAAAATCACTATAGAAGAATGGTCAGGGTTTACTGATGAGCTCATAAAGATGCATCACTATCTTCATTAACGTTTGATGTTATATTCTCTTCTAGGCATCTAATTACTTGGGCGTTACACAGTTAAAAGGTTAACAAATCTGGAGGTACAACTATAATTTTGAAAGCCAGTCGAATAATATGAATCATACTATAGATTAAAACAAATCGATGTTTGGAGAAAATTTTCTCACTGATACGAAATATATTGCAAGGTTTTACAAATACATTTTATTTTATATATTTTCATTTCCTAAGTTGATGGTCAGTGGGGATCGTGGACAACAACATCGTGTTCCATGACATGCGGTAATGGCATGATATATCGAAATAGAACTTGCAACACCCCCTCACCTTCTGACGGCGGAAAAAATTGTCAAGGTGTCGACAACGAATCGTCAGTTTGTAATCTAGGAGATTGTCCTGGTAAATATTTCTTACAAAAATATATATAAAATTCGCAATCCTTGTCTTAAACATGTTAGATATGTAGTTAGACAGTGAAAAAGACTTATCGTCAGATTTATGGTATTAATCAAATGAAATAGAGCCAGAATTAAGTTGAACTTTCAACGAAACACCACATGACATCTTTAAATAGTTACTGTACCCCAATTTTGACATTTTAACCTATTATGCCTGTTAATTTTCCTCACGCATTGTTGTCAATATAATCGAATTTTATGCGACTGTCATACAAGTGAGAGGTTTAGCTTGCTATAAAAAGCAGGAATATGACAGTTGTTTTCCATTTGTTTGATGTCTTTGAGGTTTTGATTTTGCCATTTGTTCAGGGACTTTCCGTTTTGAATTTTCCTTAAGGATCGGTATTTTTGTTATTTTACTTTTTACATATTATCGAAAATCAACATAGAAATATATTTCGTATAAAGACATTTCTTTATACATCTTGAAAATTGTTTTTAAGTTTAAAAAGACCATTGTAAAGACGTAGGATAATCGGAATGTCAGTTGGCCAACATTCATAGAAACAAAAGTAAAAATAATAATATTTTACTAACACTAAACTAAACAAAATCAAACAAAACTAAACACAATTAAAACATTTGTTTATAAAGAAAATTTCCATTTATATTTAAATTATTTGGTGTGGTTTTAACCAATACTTTTTTTATAATTTCTTAAACTTGACACTCATTTATATGAACGTTCTTCATATCAAAATCACACATTCATGGGTATGGTCGCAATGTAGTTCGGTTAATGTGCATTTGGGCCTATTCTAAAGTAAAACTTGATGAGATACCAATTTGATGATGAAAGCATGGTGGTTGATGCGAGTATTTTTTTTTTCTCAATTGTGTATATTTAAATCTCACCCTCATATTCATAGTGTTATCCCTTATATGAATTATAGTTTGCGCGGGAACATTACTAACTTATACGCCTGTTTATGTACAGATACTTCTGGGGCACCTTAAATTAATTACTGTTTTGAGTGGGTCTCTTGTTGCTTATATTTATTTTTCTGTATAGTGTTGTGTAAATATTTGGATTCCTTTTCGTCGTTTTTCTTCTTGGTCATGGTGTGTGCAGATTTCAATACCACGTATTTTGAGTTTGAGTTATTTTACTTAGCGGCTATTTTGGAACTCTAGTGCTTGATTTTCTTATTCGACTTACCAAACTGAAACACGCAAAACAGTGTGATAAGAGAACTTAGAAGTTCTTAGGGATGAAAAAAGCAAGGCTTAAAGAAATTAAAAATGTTCAGAAGACTTTTTCTATCGTTATAGAAACTTTTGTCACTATTAATCATTACATGAAGAAGACGAATTTGTTGTCTAGTTGTATAGTAATTATGCAACATAAATGTGTATTTGTAAAACTATTGACTGTTTCTTTAAATATATTTCAACCGCTTTGGTGGTCTATAGTTAGCATGTTCACCTGTGATGCAGAAGGTGATTATTAAGATCTCGGCCGGATCAAATCACGAACTTTGTATTTGCTGCTTCTCTGCTGTGTCAGAGGTGTCTTCAATCGTGTGTGCGCGTCTGAATCATTTCGGTAGGATAACATGTCTTCCAAATTCATATTCAAGGTTCATATTCAAATTACATTAACATGTGAAATGCTGTAATAATTACAACCAAATGTAAAAGATCATCATTCATCCATTCAATAAGGATGTGTCAACCACATAGCAGAGTAGAATGTATATTTAAAGTACATTCAAAACTATGCATTAAACACAAATCCATCCATTTAATCAATACATATGTGTGCATCACATAACAGTGAAGAATTTATCAATACATATTTTCAATAGACATGTGTTGCTGGTATCACTACTACTTAAACCTGGTCAATAAATGGTACGGCAGCAAAAGAGGCATCAGTAGTAGAGAGTATTTTTTAGTGAGACCGTACTTCTTGAAATCGTCCACATTGTAAACTGCCAAACCATCATATTTGATAGCACATGTAGTATATACAAGTGGCACCTAGCAAATATATATTAGGCTTAATGTAGAATATTTTATTAAGAAGTATCGAGTAAACTTATCAAAGATACCAAGCTAATACTTGTATACGCCAAAAGTGTGTTTTGTTTTATCAAATTTCTTCTGTGACGCTCGCATTAAAAATTATAAGGCCACATAAAGTACGAAGTTAAAGAACATTGAGGACCCAGATTTCCAAAACGTATTGCCAGATGCAGCTTAAGTTATGGCTTCCTTTAAATCCATTAGGAAGTATTATAATTAATTTTTATGAAAATATTTGTATAGGTAAACTTACGTAACACTCCAATACATATTATATTTGGATTGCGTTTAATATGGTAGGTGGTACGTTGGGCTACTATCGAACTTGCAGCTAGTCTAGCGGCTTAATAGATCTAGATAGACCCAAAAATGTATGTTATCTAGAAAATCCAAAAAGGCGTCAGAAAGGATATAACCCATCACGTCATGTTGATAGGCTAGTTACGTAGCTTATCGGCCGACATAGATAGATATCTAAGACATAACGGCTATACTAGTTGCTACGATATTGAAAGCAGCACTGTCAACTTTGTAACAATATTAACAGATGTTATACTTACCGAATTCGAATTGAAATTTGTTTGATTTTTTATTAATGCACATGCATGTCTTGAAAATGAAATCTCCTACATACTGTTAAAGTCAGAAAGAAACAAAACAAGGGATTGTGTTTTAAGCGTACATTTATTTCCATTTGAACGGTCGGTTTGTTATTTTAAAATTCATACGAACATTAAAAAAAAATAGTTACAATGCTTTTGTTTTTTAATTTGGAATAAATGCTTGAATTGTAGCTTCCGATGTCATTTTCATTCAGAACGATAAAACACTAAGACCAAAGATGAATAGATAATTAAAAACTTGATGCACTATGTGACAAAATGTGACATAGAGCGGAAATCCATGCATGGACCGCTCTGCCTGAGGACTTTGGAGCGGAAATCCATGTATGGACCACTCTGCCTGAGGACTTTGGAATCTAATTCATGTATGGACCACTCTGCCTGAGGAATTCATATATGGACCACTCTGCCTGAGGAAATCCATGTATGGACCACTCTGCCTGAAGACGTTGGAATCTAATCCATTATGGACCACTCTGCCTGAGGGCTTTGGAATTTAATCCATTTATGGACCGCTCTGCCTGAGGACTTTGGAATCTAATCCATTTATGGACCACTCTGCCTGAGGAATCCATGTATGGACCACTCTGTCTGAGGACTTAGGAATCTAATCCATGTATGGACCACTCTGCCTGAGGACTTAGGAATCTAATCCATGTATGGACCACTCTGCCTGAGGACTTTGGAACCCATGTATGGACCTCTTTGCCTGAGGACTTTGAAATCCATGTATGGACCACTCTGCCTGAGGACTTTGAAATCCATGTATGGACCACTCTGCCTGAGGACTTTGAAATCCATGTATGGACCACTCTGCCTGAGGACTTTGAAATCCATGTATGGACCACTCTGCCTGAGGACTTTGAAATCCATGTATGGACCACTCTGCCTGAGGACTTTGAAACCCATGTATGGACCACTCTGCCTGAGGACTTTGAAATCCATGTATGGACCACTCTGCCTGAGGACTTTGGAATCCATTTATGGACCTATCTGCCTAAAGACTTTGAAATCCATGTATGGACCACTCTGCCTGAGGACTTCGATATTCATGTATGGACCACTCTGTCTGAGGACTTTGAAATCCATGTATGGACCTCTCTGCCTGATGACTTTGTAATTCATGTATGGACCACTCTGCCTGAGGACTTTGGAATCCATTTATGGACCACTCTGTCTGAGGACTTTGAAATCCATGTATGGACCACTCTGCCTGAGGACTTTGGAATCTTAATTTCAATATAATTTCAAAATCAAGTTTCAATAATGGATAAAATCGATTCTGAAACGTTTTGTGTTTCTCAATTACAACATATACAAGATTGAAGTATACACAGCTAATGTAAAAATGAAGCAGATATGTCTTTAAGCCTTATACAAATAAAGCACAAAATACTTGAAAAAAAAAATGTTTAAATCACCATCACCTTGCAATACTGAATATAAGCCACGTATATTTTTTAACAATATTCTCTATTCTTTTGTATCATAGTTGATGGACATTGGGGCCTCTGGTCGTCTGTGAGATGTTCTGTTTCCTGTGGTCATGGAATAGGAATTAGAGCTAGACGATGTGACAACCCTATCCCTACTGGAAATGGAAATGGTTGTGTTGGAAGTGATATAGAGAGAAAAATATGTTCTCTGGAAAAATGTCACAGTAAGTTATATTATAATTGTTGCATATCAGTTTTGTTGACAGTTGTGTATCATACTATTGCTTGGCATTTCCCGGTAAAAAGTCAATGCATTCTAATTGTGATATTTGAAACAGTGATGTTAAAACTGTACAACTATTTAACCCAAGACAAGGGCACATTTGACAAGACTACGTTCATTTAAAGGCCAATGTATCTAATACTTTTTCGTACATTTCTGCTTCTGTGAATGGACGTCATAGATGCATTCTAAGTGGTGCACAAATATTCCAATTACATTCTTAGTTCTGGAATATGTTATGGATTTCTTATAAATTAGTGATATACCTTTTACAAAACTTTGAATTTTTTGAAAAACTAAAGATTTCCTTATGCCAGGAATAAATTACCTTATCAGTATTGGCATCAATATTTGGGAATTTTTGGTCCTTAATGGTCGTCAACTATATACCTATTTAGATCTGAGCGTCACTGATGAGTCTTATGTAGACGAAGTGCGCGTCTGGCGTATTAAATAATAATCCTGGTACTTTTGATAACTATTTACTGAAGTCGCTACACGGAAGCACAGGAACTACTTGCAAGGGTCTCAAAACGTCAATGATAATCTATCTAATGACTTTTGAGGTTAAACACCTCCGTAGAAGATTCCTGTGATAAAACCAGGTGAATATAGGTGCATAAGTAAAAAAATATATTGTTAGTATATCTAATATGTATCGTAAATATCTTGCATTTAAATAATTGTACTATTTGTGGAATTTTTAATTTTTATTTTTTATTTTTTATTTTTTTTATTTCACCATTAGTATTAATTTTACATTTTTTATTTTAAATATGCGAGTGAACCAATACGACCTAAAAAATATAAATCGCGACAGAAATGCAACTCATTTGTTTTCTTCAGTTTCATATAATGCCGACCAATTCTTTTTTTCAGAATCGTGCAAAGATGCAGGCAAAAACTAAAATTCCGGTAAATATAAATACTCCTAATCATTATAGGTTAAATCTGCACTTGATTTTAAAAGCATTATTTTCCTACTTAATGTTTTCTAAGATACATAAAAGGAATAGAATATTAAACAAAATCCCAATAATAAGTTCAAAAGTAAATGTAGTATTACAACAACAAACAATAATAAAAAAAAATGACAGTCTGGCTATTTGTGTACTTTTCAACGAAAGACAATAAGACGGAACAGGTCCGCAAATAACAACACTTTGATAACTTTTTGTTTTGTCATAGGCGAGATAATTCTACTATTTATTCTATTGAGGAAATCAACATATCTTGTCGCAAATAAATATATCAGTAACCTCTAACAGGAAAAACTTATCATCGTGTCCTTACACTCATGTAATGTCTCTTTTTAGAATATGATACGTCAAGGAAAATATGGTTTTAAATTGAACCCACAAAAAGCGATTATAAAGTCAAAAAAGCCTCAGATAAAGAAGCCATGTATCTGTTGTTTATTTTAAGATTTTGTTTACGGATGATAGTATTTAAACGTGCTGATGGTTAACGTTTTTTGACAATTTTTAGTGTTAAGGATGTGATTAGGTGAGGTTTTGGAATTTGTGTCAAATGTTCGGACTGCTTGGTGTTTTTCCGGATAGCACAATGTAAAATATTTTGCCCTATAAAATCCATTTTTTTTCTTGTAAGACTTAATAGGTCATGAAAGGTCAGTTACCAAAATTTTAGAAGATTCTTGATTTTCTTTCTTTTGTTTTGAGACCCAAATAATACCAGTGTAAATTTAAGGTAAATATAAGGTAAAAGTCCGAGTCAGCCTTTTCCCGCCATATTGTAAATCTCAAATATCTCGAAAAGGAGATCCATGACCTATCAATAGTTTTAGCTTATATTCATTCTTAACGAATGCTCTACCAGCTTATAGTATCAATTTTAAATTCTAAATTTGTTAATTTTCACCTGACCTCACCTAAGTACCTCCTTAATTAATGTTTTAAACGTCGAGATAGTTTGTGTTATTATCGCCTTGATCTTGTTTACGAAAATTAGTTCCTCAATTTTGTTTAAAAAAAACTAAAACATTCCAGAGCCACTACAGGTAGCCTTCTAGACCAATCATATAAATGTTTTCCGTAATTTGCAAATCATAAAAGAATTATTTTATCATATATCATGATAAGACGATTCTAGGTTTTCGGAATAGTTTGAATTGCTTGATCCAATTAGTTCTGTTTTAGTGTATTTCTTACTGTTTGTACCAAGGTGTTGTCAATGTTTCTGTAACTTGTGGTTTGTGGTTTGTGATTGCTCATTTTTATCTTCACCTTTTCTTTTCAAGCATACAACTTTGATATAATAATAATAAATAATAGTTTATATGAAAGTATACACAAACAATAAATCTAAACAATGACTTTTATAACTATTTTCAACTTTTCTATTTTCTGTAGAAGGAGAATGGAAGAAAGCAAGAAAATTTAAAAGGACATCCAACCATGGATAAATGAAGAATATCATGAATTAAAATGAACCCGGAGGAACAATGAATTACATGTTTCACTTGTGGCTTTTAAGGATAAATGTCATTTGCTTGTTTTTGTTTCTTATGGAATATTGTTTAGTGATTTTAGATGAGATTGCAGAGATAAATGTTAAAAGTTTTGTTCTCTCATTTATCACTTTGAAGGATTTGACATTATGCTGCAGGGATACATATCAACTGTTTTTTTGTATGTATATAATTATGAGGGATTTCACGTAACATCGTTGGGATAAATGTTAACTGGTATTTGTGTCTCATATATCATTTGAAAAGGTTTCTCATGAGACTTAATGGATTTTATTTACTTGTTTGTGTTTCTCATATATTATTTTAAAGGGGTTCTCATGAGGTTTTGGGAATACTAACTAGTTTTGTTTCTCATATATGATTTTGAAGGGTTTCCCACGCAGCTGCAGATTTGATATCAACAGGTTTTCGTTTCTTATATTTCATTTAAAAGGGTTTCTTATGAGGCTATAGTGATAGCATCAAATGTTTGTGTTTCTCATATATCATTTTGAGGAGTTGTACATGATGCTGAAGGGTTAGTTGTTAACTTCTTTTTTTTTTTTCCTCATATATCACCTTAAAGGGTTTGACATGAGATAAAAGGGATAAATGACTGGTATTTGTTTCTCATAGCAAAATTGTTTAGAGATTTTAGATGAGATTTTAGGGATAAATGCAAATAGTTCTTATTTTATCACTTTTAGGAATTTCATATATTGCTGTAGGGATACATATCAACTGTTTTTTTTTGTTTTTTTTGTAATATATAGTTTTGAAGGATTTGACATATTATGGTCGGGATAAATGTAAACTGGTATTTGTGTCTCATATATTATTTTGAGGGATTTCACATGAGATTGTCGGGATAAATGTAAGCTGATATTTGTATCTCATATATTATTTTGAGGGATTTCACATGAGATTGTCGGGATAAATGTAAGCTGGTATTTGTGTCTCATATATTATTTTGAGGGATTTCACATGAGATTGTCGGGATAAATGTAATTTGATATTTGTGTCTCATATATTATTTTGAGGGATTTCACATGAGATTGTCGGGATAAATGTAAGCTGGTATTTGTGTCTCATATATTATTTTGAGGGATTTCACATGAGATTGTCGGGATAAATGTAAGCTGGTATTTGTGTCTCATATATTATTTTGAGGGATTTCACATGAGATTGTCGGGATAAATGTAAGCTGGTATTTGTGTCTCATATATTATTTTGAGGGATTTCACATGAGATTGTCGGGATTGTAAGCGGGTATTTGTGTCTAATATATTATTTTGAGGGATTTCACATGAGATTGTCGGGATAAATGTAAGCTGGTATTTGTGTCTTATATATTATTTTGAGGGATTTCACATGAGATTGTCGGGATAAATGTAAGCTGGTATTTGTGTCTTATATATTATTTTGAGGGATTTCACATGAGATTGTCGGGATAAATGTAAGCTGGTATTTGTGTCTCATATACTTTTCTAAGGGATTTCACATTAGATTGTGTCTCATATATTCTTTGAAAATTTTCTCATTAAGGTTGTAGTGATAATATCAACTGGTTTTTGTTTCTCATGCATCATTTTGAAGGGTTTTTCATTAAGACGTAGTGATAATATCAACTGGTTTTTGTTTCTCATGTATCATTTTGAAGGGTTGTACATGACACTAAAGGGCTAAATGTTTACCTTTTTTGTTTCTCATATTTTACCTTTAAGGATTTCACATGAGATTGTAGGGAATAAATGTAAACTAGTGTTTGTGTCTCATGTATTTTTGGTTGATTATCAACTGCGTTTGGTTCTAATATATCATTTTTGGCTATCGGTGATAAATTTCAATGTGTTTTTTTCCTCATATTTTATTTTGAGTGATGGTCTAGAAAAATTTGTCTAAGATTCTTTCGGGTTGCTTTCAAATGCATCTATATAGTTCATTCAGGCTTTTCAAAATAAATCTTTATAGAAATTTGTAGTTTTCTTTGTTTATGCAATAGCTGAATAATAAAATAAACCATGACCAATCTTACACAACATATAGGGGATACCGAAAGCAATCTTGAACATGTCATATAGTGAACATATAACACTTCCAATAACATATTCCAGCATGATCATGCCATGTTATCATTAAATAACGCCTTCAAACCATATACTAAATAAAATTTATCACAAACATACTATATCGGACTCTTAACACCATACCAGAAACAAAGTATATTACTCATTGATAATATAGAGACTTCATAACTCCATAACACATATACCATTGATCTACTGTATAACATTTAAAACAAAATGCAATACACTTACTACTGTAAACACAGTTATTATGGCGTCCATTTACTAGTATCATTTCTATTTTTGAAGACTGAACAAAAAAGCAAGATCAGTTATTGAAATTACAGGGAAAAGCTTTATGCTTATAAATGTGTCCGATATGAGAAAAAAAGTAGAGTACCAAAAAAAATGAACTCTGAGGAACATTCCAACCGGAAAGTCCGTGCGCAAATCGCAAAATCAAAACTTCAAACACTTCAAACTAAGAGAAGTATATAGAAATAATTCGATGGCATTTAGTAAAGTCAGTCGATATAATAAAATTAGCCCCGCTTCGGAACGGAGTTTCCCTATATCTTAGGTTGGACTCTTAACACCATACCAGATACAAAGTATATTACTCATTGATAATATAGAGACTTCATAACTCCATAACACACATACCATTGATCTACTGTATAACATTTAAACCAAAATGCAATACACTTACTACTGTAAACACAGTTATTATTGCGTCCATTTACTAGTATCATTTCTATTTTTGAAGACTGAACAAAAAAGCAAGATCAGTTATTGAAATTACAGGGAAAAGCTTTATGCTTATAAATGTGTCCGATATGAGAAAAAAAGTAGAGTACCAAAAAAAAATAACTCTGAGGAACATTCCAACCGGAAAGTCCGTGCGCAAATCGCAAAATCAAAACTTCAAACACTTCAAACTAAGAGAAGTATATAGAAATAATTCGATGTTTTATGTACAAAACTGCAGGCATAAGGTACATTTAGAAATCAGCCGTGACACCTATAAAGGGTAAGGTTTTTATTGACCACTTAGAATACCGTTTATTTCATGATCGTGTGATATCAGTTGTATGAGAAAAGACAGCTCTCCTGATTAATACAATTATACATGGATTTTAAAGCAGAGGGGCGAAAGATACCAGAGAAACAGTCAAACTCATAGATAGAAAAGAAACTGAAACACCATGACTTAAAAATGAAAAGACAAACAGACAAATAATAGTACCCAAGACACAACATAGAAAACTAAAGTCTAAGCAACACGAACCCCCAAAAAAAAATGGATGTGACCTCAGGATATAAATGTTAATGAGTCTACGAATCGGCAAATACAATAGAATCTTAAGGCCAATAAACGATCTTCAGTATTAGCAAGTTTCTATGCAAAACGAAGAACTCTCAATCATAAATTCGGGAATAGAAATATAGAATATATGTCAAAGAGGCATATAGAATATATGACCAAAGAGCATAAAACAGCCGAAGGACACCTATGGGTCTTCAATGCAGCAAGAAAATCCTGCACCCGTAGGTGGGTCTCAGATGGCCTATAAATAAAAACGTATACTTGTTCAGTGCAATTGGACGTCATACTAAACTTAAAAACATACATGAACTAAAATTATTAAAACCTACAGGACTAACAAAGGCCTGAGGTTCCTGACTTGGGCCAGGACCATCCCCTGTCCCTCTAGCCAATGAGGAATAAACAAACACACACTATACACATAGTTTACACACAATAAAAGTAAATTTTAAAAGAGGTTTGAGTCCGATGTCAGAATAGGTAACAAAACTCAAAAGAAAGTAAAATGACAATGATACAAACATTAACAAAGAAGAACTTAGAGTTACATGTACTGACATGCCAGCTCCAGACCTAATTTTAAAGGATGAAACAATCATGTCGTCATCAAATGAAAATCAAGCGCAATTCCTCCCGTTGGGGTTTTAGAATCATACCATTATAAAATATATGAGAAGAACATTACCCGTATCATGCCAACTGGTTTTATAATAAATTTGTTTATTTCCGACATAAAGACCCATGAGTAAATCAATATTAATACCAAAATCTTTAATTAATTGATAACAGTATCGTAACAATATCCCTTCTGAATAAGTGTGTTTAAAGGTTTGGTTAGCTTTTGAAGTAAACGTCGACATTTTTGTGCTTTGTAAAGAATATTATCATAATGTTGGATGCGAAATAACTAAACGTATAAGATGTCTGCATGTTGATTTATATTTATGAATGATGTCTTTGTGCCAATGATAAAATTTAATGAATGTTTTGACTAGTTTGTGATATCAAAAAACCCGGTTGTAATAGTTATTAAATACTACATAAACGAACTAATCGAACAAGTTCAGATATATAATAAAATAACATCTAAAAATGGATAATTAAGAATAGGAAATGAAAAATGTTCTCTTTTATCATACATTTTGATATAAAGCTTCTCGTTATGGACACATATATCAAAATCCAGAAAAGGGCAGTGTTTATTGTCAGTATTAGCTTAAGTTAAAACCAGTTCGGCAGGACGAATCTCAAAAGTAAAAATATTGAAGTCGCTATTATTGAGAGCCAATATATCATCCACATATTTACAAATGTTATTACATTTTTTAATCAGATGTTGTTTCGATGAGTCTTTTTTATTTAAGTCATAGATGGTAGCTCACAAAAATACAGAAACAGGTCTTAAATAAGTGGTGCACAGTTATTCCCCATCGGAATTCCGAATACTTGACGATATACTTAACTAGTAATTTTAATTGTTTGATAAATTCCGAGATAGCTAGGAATATCTAATACTCCCCATAATGAACAGCAGGCCAACTGACTCTAAGAAACATATTTTTTTTTAGTTTATTTTTTTGCCCATACATTAGGTCGTAAATTTTCTAGTTTGAATTGTTTTAACTTTAAATTGAGTTGTTTCTGTGCCTTTCATGGCTGACTATGCGGTATTGGCTTTGCTCATTGTTGAAGTCCGTATGGTGTCCTATAGTTGTTAATTTCTGTGTCATTTGGTATGTTTTAAGAGTTGTCTCATTTGCAATTATACCGAATCTTTTTTTTTAAATTAATACTTGCACGAGAACAGCTATTTTATAGAACATCTCTTAAAGACAAAACGAAAAACACGAGAAAACAAAACACAACAAAAACAAAATCTCAATTTTTTTTCTTCAGTTTACTGTATAACTTTGCGACAAAAGATAAAAAAAAAAAAATATTAAAGGAAAGTCTGCTAAATTGATAAGGAGTTCAATAATTATGTTTGACAGCCGCAGTCAAATTATATAAAACAATATACTTAGTATACTAAATACATGCCACAAGGCGCCACTTCATATTAGAAAAAGGTATCATACAACATTCGGACAAATATTGCTCACAGATAAACATTTTAAACTGAATGAACTCTATTGATGCATTTGAAAGCTACCGAAAGAATCCTTTAAATCAAATTTTTCTATAAATATAAGATTGTTATTGAAAAAATAGCACATAACAAATATATAGAAGTATCTTTAAGATAGAGTCAATTGAACATCTCTTTAAAAGAAATATGAGGGGGAAAAAATTGACATTTATTTCAGATAGTTTGAAATCATATATTTGAATAAAAATGCAGTTGGCATGTTTTTCATGTTTTCTTTCAGCCAGTTTTAAAAACCATCAAAATAATATGTGAGACACAAATACCAGTTTACATTTATCCATACAATCGCTTGTGAAACCCGTAAGGTAATATATGAGAAAAAAAATAACAAATTACGATTTAACCCTTCATCATCATATTATTCAACCCTCCAAAAGTATATATGAGAAACAAAAACCAGTTGATATTATCCCTACTACAACCTCATGAGAAACCCTTCAAAATGATATATGAGAAACAAAAACCAGTTGATATTATCCCTATAACCACTTGAGAACTCCTTTCAAATGATATATGAGAAACAAAAACCAGTTGATATTGTCCTTACAAACTCACGAGAAACCCTTTTAAATGATATATGAGAAACACAAACAAGTTGATATGATCCCTACAATCTCATGAGAAACCTTTTTGAATTATATAATAGACAGAAATACAATTATCCCTATTACCTCATGGCAACCTCTTTCAAATGATATATGACACACAAAACAAAAACCAGTTGTTATGTATCCCTACAGAGTAATTTCAAATTCCTCAAAGTAATACATGAGAGAAAAAAAATATTAACATATATCCCTACAATCTCATCTAAAACCCCTTAAAATTATTCTATGAGAAACAAAAACCAGTTGATATTATTTCTACAGCCTCATTTGAAACCGTTAAAAATGGCATATGAGAAACAAAAACAAGTCGACATTTAGCCTTACTGCCTCATTTGAAACCCTTCAAAATGGCATATGAGAAACAAAAAACAGTTGATATTTATCCTTACTGTCTCATTTAAAATCCTTCTAAATGATATATGAGAAACCAAAACCAGTTGACATTTATTTCTATAATCTCATGTGAAACCACTTAAAGTGAAACATGAGAAACCAAAACCACTTGACATTTATTTCTATAATCGAATGTGAAACCACTTAAAGTGAAATATGAGAAAACAAAACCAGTTGACATTTATTTCTATAATCAAATGTGAAACCCCTTAAAATGAAATAAGAGGAACAAATACTAAATGACATTTATCCTTACAGCCTCAAGTGAAACATAAAGTTTATCGTTGTTCTTTTTTACTTCACGGTATTCTTCATTAATCTGTGATGGGACGTCTTTTCAATTTTCTTGCTTTCTTCCATTCTCCATCTACAGAAAAGAGAAAGTTGGAAAATTATATTTATAACCGTCATTGTAATAGATTTTTTGTTGTTTTACGATAATCTTTTTATATTACTGCTTTATTCTTGAAAAGAGAGGTGCAACTACAAATCACAAGTCACAGAAACATTGACAACATTTTGGTAAAAAAAAAAAAAAAATATTAAGATTATGATGTCAATATGATGGAATGTATTTTAGTGTCATACAAGTGAGAGGGTTAGCTAGCTATAAAATCAGGTTTAATCAACTAATTTCTACATAAGGAAATGTCTGTACAAGATCAGGAATATGACAGTTGTTTTCCATTCGTTTCATGTGTTTGAGCTTTTAATTTTGCCATTTCATAAGCGACTTCCCGTTTTGAAATTTCCTTGGAGTACGGTATTTTTTAATTTTACTTTTACAGTTTTACTAATTAGATACCGCGATGAATGACGGGTTATCGCCTTCACGTTGTAAGAGTATGCAAGAGTATGTAAGATGTCGTTTGTTTGGTCCCAGCCAATATTGTATGTAGGAAAATAGAATTTGATATATTTTTGCCTGTACTTTGGAATTAAAGAAAAACATTAGCCGGTTGGTGATTAGAAAAGTGCATCTGATTTTCATGATATGTCTAATATTGTTTTGTCTTTTGTAATTTTGCTTAATGAAAATGATAAGAATTTTGTATTCATATACTTTTGAATTTAAGGACAATCTTATGTTACAATATTACATGCAGTGCATGAAGATTTAAAAAGAATAAAAATGTATATAGTCCTGTCATCGAACCAATAATTCTCAATGAAAATGATCATAAATAGTCGTAAATATGTAATCACCATACCGTAAATAAGGGTTTCATGAGAAAAATAAATCGAGTTCTATTACCTAAGCAATTATTCGAAATGAAAAGTGAAATATTTAATATAGAATATCGAATCGCCTTACGAATCTAAACGTTGTTTAGGCCACTCCAATTCGATTCCCAGTTCTTTAGATTTTCCCACTCCTGTTAGGGGAAAATGACTTTTCAATAAAAAAAAAAAGAATTCCGTAAATTTTAGTCCCCATGCCGCTCCAAAAGTAGTTTCTCCCTGATTTTTTTCCACATACACGTTTTTCTATTGCATATATTAATCCGATCGATTCAAACGCACGTGTGATAAATCGATATGAAAAAAAGGTCTACATGCATCATGTGCAGATCAATATAGCCACCTTACTCCGTATGTTGTTTTAGAACAAAGCAAGAAATAATCATCTCATGCATTATGTTGATCCTAAAAATAGATAAATAGTTCCAACTGGATTTCAAGCATCCAATAAAAAATCATTACCATAAAATGAAAACAACTATATCAAAACATATTTAATATCTTTAAGGGCGTTCTTTTTGGGATGCATACAACAAAGTTATTTTGACAAAAATAATCAAAATTAACTAAATGACAGAGAAACAAAAAAGACTTGTATGGAACAGGCACTAATAAATCAAACTATATGCATACGACCATGTTTCTTCTCTTTTTTCTATGAAGTAATGCAGTTCAAATTGGTTTGCCCTTAAGTAATACGTGTTTCAACTGAAATCAATGATACTTTTTTCCAGAATAATGGAAAGGAATAACTTAAACAGTCTACCATCGGGGTTGTTTTCGTCGAATATAAAACTTGACAGGATGTAAGTATGGTTAATTTTTAACATCACAATACAATTTCAAAAAAGAAATTTACTTTCAATTTTACCAAATGATTGAAATTATAATGAAAATAATTAAAAATTTCCCAGTATTCATTAGATCCTGAGACGGCGTATTAGATTGTTACATTGCAAACACCTAATGAATAAATATGAGGTTCACGTACTCGTGATGCTTCTGAGAAATAATATTTCATCACAAAACATTGATGTTGGTAATAGTTTTAACAGTTTACAGGCAGACTTGTTTTTGTGGCACAATGTGATAATGTCAGTGAAGTTAAACATCAATATAATGTGGTTTTGTGGTTTTTAATATATGAAAAAGAAGAGGTGGAAGATAAAGGAGGACATTTAGAACTCATGGGTCGAGTTAAAGTGACAATGCTACGAACATACGAAAGCCAACGATACAAATACAAGTTCATAAATCAAGACATGGAAAAACTAAAGACTGAGCAATAAAACGCCATTAAAAACTGGGCGTGAACTCAGATTCCCCGGTATGGTAGGCAGATCCTGTACCACTAGTAAACGACTATTCTAATCGAAATGACAGAAATTTGTCCTAATTGTTACTTTGTAGTCTGATAGAGTATGGCGATATTGTAGAAAAGAGTGGTTATCTACATATTAATTTACCATTATACCGTTATAAACATGTATAACCTCGCCACATTATGTATGTATGTGCCTGTCCCAAGTCAGAAGCCTGTAATTCAGTGGTTGTCGTTTGTTGTTGTATTACATATTTTTTTTTTTTTTTTTGTACATTAACTAGTTCGATAGTTTTCTCGTTTGAATTGTTTTACATTTGTGATTTCGGGAGTTTTTATAGCTGACTATGCAGTATTGGCTTTGCTCATTGATGAAGGCCGTACAGTGACCTATAGCTGTTTATTTCTGTGTCATTTGGTCTCTTGCGGAGAGTTGTCTCATTGGTAATCATACCACATCTTCTTATTTTTATATATATTGTCATGATGGTCACTGGACGTGCAATCAATCAATCCATTGTGTCAATGTTCTCGTGTCCATTCTTCATCCCCATGTCTGATACACTCCATTTTGAGCACATCATAAAAAGCATGCGTTGATATTAGATAGTTAGAGAGCGTTGCTGATAAAGATAAATCCAGAAAAGTGCTTCGAACGCATGAAATTTATAACGTGTTGTTTTCATTTTTTACAGCACTGGTTCGATATCTCTGCTGGAGGACTATCAGTCCCCGAGGGTTTCCTCAGCCCAGTAGTCGGTACTTCAATGTAGATGGATATGGCTATTTTTTAGGTCTTTTTTTGGTTATAAAGCTCTTTAACTGTTTCAGTTCTTATTCATCATTGGCTTTCAAATATTCGGCTTTGAGCGTTCCTGATGAAGGTAAATCCCAAAAAGCGCTTGGGACGCATGCAATGTATAACGTGTTGATTTCTTTGTGCAAACAACTGCAAACTGTAAACGTAATAAGTACTTATACTGCATCCCTATTGGCCGACTTGTTTGTGTACTTATATGAAGCATAATTCACACTAACGTTCACGAAGAAAAAGAAAAAAGGGCATCTTTCTAAGTTCTTTTTTCTCTTTATGATTCATTGATGATATCCTGTCACTTCAGTGGTTGCTTTTATTTCACATATTCAAAGGATGCTTGTCCTTTAGGTAATACCAAAACTAGAATGTCTGCTACATAATTGATCTATTGCTTAGCATTTACAAATCTAAAATATACGACAAACATTACGATTTAAACTTTCCCGTTGTCAACTTCCCTTTTCACAGCGGTTAAAACTCATCAAGGATACCATGCTTATAATTTGGTATGCCAGACGCGCGTTTCGTCTACATAAGATTCATCACTGGTGTTCAAATCAAAACAGTTCAAAGGTCAAATCAAATACCAAGTTGAGGAGCATTGACAACATACCCTCAGCCCCATCGTATGGAGATTACAAATCTAATTTGTTACGTGCCTGTGTATTCACATTATATGTGAATTTGAGGCGACAGTTCAAATCTTGTAAATAGATTAAGAAAGAACAAATCCAGTTAACAAATTCAATTTTTGGGAATTGAACAGGGGTCATATCCTGACTCAAAAAATGCTCCGCCAGGGTGAAAAAAAATAAAGACTGAAATCCCCTTGAAACACGTGTTTACACTAGTCAGCTTTGCCATGTTTAATAAAGGCAACAGTAGTATACCGCTGTTCAAACTCATAAATCCATGGACAAAAAACAAAATCGGGGTTTACTTAAATTTTGAAATATGCAGTCATTTCGGTAAATTGTCTATTTATAAATTTTTTAATTGTTCATAACATGAAAGTTTTTCTACTCCAGATCTATATTGCTATAGCCAAACTAGAAATTTTCAGTTCATATCTCTATTGCCTTATATTTGAGTTGGTCTTCGATTCTTGGAGTTTATTCGCGCGCCACTGATAAGTTTCATGTGGACAAAACGGTCGTTTGGAGCAAACAAATTAAAGCCTGGTATCGTGTAGGAGTTTTTCGGTCACTATCACGATGTGTATGTGTCTCTTTTCACAATAGAAATGCTTTCTAGATCTTAATTCTTTAAAAACATTAATATTACCGTTGTCCTATATCTGTATTGTATATTTATCTTTATTGATCCAATTATAGATTTTTAATTGATTGAATCTTAAGAAGTATAAATACTACTCATATCATGTTTTAAATGCATATCACCGAGTTCTAGATGCATACAAAAAAAAATCCAAATATCGCCTAATAATGTATAACAATGTTTATTAGTCAATGACTTAAAATAAATTAAAAATTGTCCATTTCATACGATTTCATGTATCTGAGAGCTTGTCGTAAATACATATCTAATACACAAAAAGCAGGTTAACACAAAATTTTTACTGGTCTTAATACAGGATTTCAACTTCCGGTTTTTGGTTCAAAAAGGTGTCAGAAAATAGATATGTGTATCACGCTTAATATAAGTTTTCAACATGTTTGATGTTGAGTATTTTTCATATGTTGGACTATTTTTTTTTTGAGTATATACAATTGTGGACGGTACAAAATGTGAATTGTCAACAATTAAAGATTATTTATATGAGGTCGCAGTCCGAAGTGAGAGAAATTTGTAGGATGGACAATGTTAAATATGCATCGCTTCGAATGGGCCACATTTGTTTAAACCATACCAACTGGTCTTTCGAATCATTGAAAACACATGTTAAAGAAGATCTTGAACATGTCGTAAAGTTGTAACAAATAATTTTTCAAAACAGTTTCGCCAAGGAACTAAATTGTACAACTAATAAAGACTATTTCTGTGATGTATTGGTGGCCCTTAAAAGGGCCGTTTGTGAAAGCTATCCTCGGCACCAGATGGATTTCAAATACTTGTTTCTTCGTCACTCCAGTCCACGGACCAGTTCTTACATCGACGTTGCCATTTTGTTTTTCATACATTAGTGATGTCATTTTCATAGGAAATAACTCGTGTAAAATTTGAGAGGTGCAAAGGTTTATATCAATCGGTGAATAAAAGGGTGATTCGTCGCACATTATTTTTTTTTCAGGGTTATTCGAAATTCCTTGCATCAGAAAGATATTTAACCCAAATAGTTCATATTGATCCCGTATGAGTCTTCCTACCGTTGCGTCTTTTCTTTAGTCAGCTTTTGGGGGTTATCTTACGTCAATGATTAATAAAGGTGTCATAAAATGGGTATTTTCGTATTAATCCTGTAGTGTGTCCTCGTACAGTCGTATTGGGGCTCGATCAGCTGATTGGCCTTCGGCTACGCTTCGAGCCAATACTGCTAACATCAACCTAATACGACTGTTTTTGAAAATAATAATGGATTAATACTGCAGGTTAATTTTTAATTTTTGAACTTTTTTATTTCAGAGATTTAAACGAGAATGCTTTTACAACCGTTTCAGCCAATATATTTATGGCAATGACAAATGTAACGGCTTTGTACGTATTATATTATTGACTTGTAATAGTATAATGATCATTATTATATACGACATAGAATGAACTTAAGAAAATTATACAAATGTAAGGGTGTTAGTCTCGTCATTTTTAAGTCATGTCATTGGATAGAGAAAGGTATCGTTTAAATGGAAACTACTCAAAGATGCTTTTAGATTGGAGAAAACGAGTTAGGGTCATGTTCTGTTAACATTCGTGTAACTTTTTATGAGCTTCATTAAAAAAAAAGAAGAAAAAAAAACGGAAGTATGAATTTAGGCAACAGTAATTTAGCGAATTTCAATTGTGTTATTTGTCACCAAAAAGAAAACACAATTTTTATCAATTTTTTCTTGATTAATAGGATTTTTTTCTAGCATGAAATATTCCACAATCTTTTTCGCCTCATTTCTCTAGGCGGTTTATAATCCGTTTTATGGAATTTTAATCCCTCTTTCAAAAATCCTGGTTCAGTTTCTGTGCATCATCCCCCTTTACTTGTTAGACTTGGGAATAGGACACAATCAGCTAACATACAAATATGATAATTTTGCTTGTATGTAAAGATCCAAGATCGCAAAAACATGTTGCTCTATATCTGAAACACTGACACATCGTATTTCAGTTTAATTCAATATTACTTTGCAGAACTTTGAGTCGAAACCAATTGTTATGTTGCAATATGACCGATCTCTTTGAATGGGAAGCCATTCAAACAGACGCTAAACTTTATGGAGACTGCACAGATTTTGGTATAGTCACAAACATCCAAGAGTTTAATATATTGAACTGTAAAATTCCAGGTAGGTAATTCAATAGTATCTTATAAATTGACTTCGAGTTCAGTATAATTTACTCTGATAAGAAACACACATAAGAATAACACACATTACAAGATTTGAAACAGAAATCGTATAAGGGACGACATCAAAAGTTCAATGTAGGATAAATAACTTAATTCACATAGTTTTTTCGCTGAGCCCCCTACCCCCCTTCCTAACTTAATTTGGGAAAAATTGATTTACCTATATGAATATAATGTAAAATCGATTTTAGATTAACAAAACTTCCAGCAATGTTGACCCCCCACCCCAAAACTATTCGATTTAAGTTTTTTTTTATCCTACATCGATCTTTTGATGTCTTCCCTTATATAAGTTATTATAAATAGAAAGGTAATGAAAAAATAATCATACAATGTCAAATTGGTTTATTTGAACTAGAAACCATACTCTTAACAGAAGAAAAACACATTTGATGTATTCATGTACACATGCATAACCTGTAATAACAAATCCGATGTCTATGAAATTTGTTGCGACTGTCATACAAGTGAGATGTTTGGCTAGCTATTAAACCAGGTTTTGATCCACCATTTCTTAAATAGACAAATGATTCCCCCGAGAATATGACAGTTTTTATCCATTCGTTTGACGTGTTTGAGCATTTGATTTTGCCATCTTATTACGGACTTTCCGTTATGGATTTTTCTTGGAGTTCTGTAATTTTGTTATTTTAATATTTAGGAATGCTTGACAATCAAGGTAAAATCACTATAGAAGAATGGTCAGTGTTTACTGATGAGCTCATAAAGATGCATCACTATCTTCATTAACGTTTTATGTTATATTCTATTCTAGGCATCTAATTACTTGGGCGTTACACAGTTAAACGGTTAACAAATCTGGAGGTACAACTATACTTTTGAAAGCCAGTCGAATAATATGAATCATACTATAGATTAAAACAAATCGATGTTTTGAGAAAAATTTTCTCACTGATACGAAATATATTGCAAGGTTTTACAAATACATCTAATTTTACATATTTTCATTTCCTAAGTTGATGGTCAGTGGGGGTCGTGGACAACAACATCGTGTTCCATGACATGCGGTAATGGCACGATATATCGAAATAGAACTTGCAACAACCCCTCACCTTCTGACGGCGGAAACATGTGTCAAGGTGTCGACAACGAATCGACAGTTTGTAATCTAGGTGATTGTCCAGGTAAATATTTCTTAAACTGTACAGAATTTAAAAAAAATATATTTAAAATTCGAAATCCTGGTCTTAAACATGTTAGATATGTAGTTATACAATGAAGAAGACTTATCGTCAGATTTATGGTATTAAATCAAATGAAATAGAGCCAGAATTAAGTTAAACTTTCAACGAAACACCACATGAAATAAATAGTTACTGTACCCCAATTTTGACATTTTAACATATTATGTCTGTTAATTTTCCTCACGCATTGTTGTCAATATAATCGAATTTTATGCGACTGTCATACAAGTGAGAGGTTTAGCTTGCTATAAAAAGCAGGTATATGACAGTTGTTTTCCATTTGTTTGATGTCTTTGAGCTTTTGATTTTGCCATTTGTTAAAGGACTTTCCGTTTTGAATTTTCCTTAAGGTGCGGTATTTTCGTTATTTTACTTTTTACATATTATCGAAAATCAACAAAGAAATACATTTCGTTTAAAACGTTACTTTATACGTCTTGAAAATTGTTTTTAAGTTTAAAAAGATCATTGTAAAGACGTAGGATATTCGGATTGTCAGTTGGCCAACATTCATAGAAACAAAAGTAAAAATAATATTTTACTAACACTAAACTGAACAAAATCAAACAAAACTAAACACAATTACAACATTTGTTTATAAAGAGAATTTCCATTTATATTTAAATTATTTTGTGTGGTTTTAATGATTATGGACTTTCCGAATTGATTTTCCTCTAAGTTCAGTATTTTTGTGATTTTACATTTTACCAATACTTTTTTTATAATTTCTTAAACTTGACACTCATTAATATGAACTTTATTCAAATCAAAATCACACATTCATGGGTATGGTCACAATGTAGTTCGTTTAAGGTGCATTTGGGCCTATTCTAAATCTAAATTTGATGAGAAACCAATTTGATAATGATAACATGGTGGTTGACGGAGTATTTTTTTTTCAATTGGGTATATTTGAATCTAACCCTCATATTCATAGTGTTATATTTTATATGAATTATAGTTTGCGCGGGAGCATTACTTACTTACACGCCTGTTTTTGTGCAGATCCTTCTGGTGCACCTTAAATCAAATACAGTTTTGAGTTGGTCTCTTGTTGCTTATACTTATTTGTCTGTATACGGTATAGTGTTGTGTAAACTTTTGGATTCCTTTTCGTCGATTGTCTTCTTGGTCATGGTGTGTACAGATTTCGATACCACGTATTTTGAGTTTGAGTTATTTTACTTGGCGGCTTTTTTTGGAACTCTAGTGCTTGATTTTCTTATTCGACTTACCAAACTGAACGCAAAACAGTGTGATAAAAGAACTTATAAGTTCTTAGGGATGAAAAGAGCAAGGCATAAAAAAAATGAAAATGTTCAGAAGACAACTTTTTCTATCGTTATAGGAACTTTTTTCACTATTAATCATTACATGAAGAAGACGAATTTGTTGTCTAGTTGCATAGTAATTATGCAACATAAATGTGTATTTGTAAAACTATTGACTGTTTCTTTAAATATCTTTCAACCGCTTCGGTGGTCTATAGTTAGCATGTTCATCTGTGATGCAGAAGGTGATTAATAAGATCTCGACCGGATCAAATCAAGAACTCTGTATTTGCTTCTTCTCTGCTATGCAAGAGGTGTCTTCAAGCGTGTGTGCGCGTCTGAGTCATTTCGGAAGGATAACATGTCTTCCAAATTCATATTCTAGGTTCATATTCAAATTACATTAACATGTGAAATGCTGTAATAATTACAACCAAATGTAAAAGATCATCATTCATCCATTCAATAAGGATGTGTCAACCACATAGCAGAGTAGAATGTATATTTAAAGTACATTCACAACTATACATTAAACACCAATCCATCCAACAGTGAAGAATTTATCAATGCATATTTCCAGTAGACATGTGTTGATGGTATCACTACTACTTAAACCTGGTCAATAAATGGCACGGCAGCAAAAGAGGCAGCAGTAGTAGAGAATATTTTTAGTGAGACCGTACTTCTTTAAATCATCCTCATTGTAAACTGCCAAACACGCATATTTGATAGCACATGTAGTATATATATACAAGTGACACCCAGCAAATATATATTAGGCTTAATGTAGAATATTGTATTAAGAAGTATTGTGTAAACTCATCACAGATACCAAGCTAATACTTGTAAACGCCAAAAGTGTGTTTTGTTTTACCAAATTTCACCTGTGACGCCCACATTACAAATTAAAAGGCCACATAAAGTACGAAGTTAAAGAACATTGAGGACCCAGATTTCCAAAACGTATTGCCAGATGCAGCTTAAGTTATGTCTTCCTTTAAATCTGTTAGGAAGTATTAAAATTAAATTTTATAAAAATATTTGTATAGGTAAACTACGTAACACTCCACTACATATTATATCTGGATTGCGTTCAATATGGTAGGTGCTACGTTGGGCTACTATCGAACGTGCAGCTAGCCTATCGGCTTAATAGATCTAGATAGACCAAAAAATGTATGTTTCTAGAAAATCCAAAAAGGCGTTAGAAAGGATATAATCCATCACGTCATTTTGATAGGCTAGCTACGTAGCTTATCGGTCGACATAGATAGATATCTAAGACATAACGGCTATACTAGTTGCTACGATATTGAAAGCAGCACTGTCAACTTTTTAACAATATTAACAAATGTGATATGAAGAGGTGTATTACGTAATAGACGTATACAAATAATTTTATAAAGTTGACGTGTCATATTGGATGGTTGATAAAATTCCTTAATATAAATGTGAATACCAACTAGCATTCTTGATACTTACTTCGTATATCCAAATTGAAATTTGTTTGATTTTTTATTAATGTACATGTACGTCTTGAAAATATAATCTCCTACATACCATTAAAGTCAGAAAGAAACAAAACAAGGGTTGTGTTTTGAGCGTACATTTATTTCCATTTGAACGGTCTGTTTGTTATTTTAAAATTCAAACGAACATTAAAAAAAATAGTTACAATGCTTTTGTTTTGAATTTGGAATAGATGCTTGAATTGTTGCTTCTGATGTCATTTTCATTAAGAACGATAAAACACTAAGACCAAAGATGAATAGATATTAAAAACAGAACGATAAAACACTAAGACCAAAGATGAATAGATAATTATGGACCACTCTGCCTGAGGGCTTTGGAATCTTAATTTCAATATAATTTCTAAACCAAGATTCAATAATGGATAAAATTGTATTCTGAAACGTTTTATGTTTCTTAATTACAACATATACAAGATTGAAGTATACACAGCTAATGAAAAAAGGAAGCAGATATGTCTTTGAGCCTAATACAAATAAAGCACAACGTACTTTAGAAAAAAAAATGTTTAAATCACCATCACCTTGCAATACTGAATATAAGCCATGTATATTTTTTAACAATATTCTTTATTCTTTTGTATCATAGTTGATGGACATTGGGGCCTCTGGTCGTCTGTGAGATGTTCTGTTACCTGTGGTAATGGCATAGGAATAAGAACTAGACGATGTGACAACCCTGCTCCTTCTGGTGGTGGAAATGGTTGTGTTGGTTGTGATATGAAGAGAAAACTATGTTCCTTGGGAAAATGTCACAGTAAGTAATATTATAATTTTTGTATATCGTTTCTGATGACAGTTGTACTTTTAATTATTGATTGACATTTACACTATTGCTTGGCATTTACGGGTAAATAGTCAAAGCATTTTTTAATTGTGATATTTTACCAGACATGTTATAGCTGTACAAATATCAAACTCATTAAAAGGGCATATTTGACAATCCTTTCCGTAATTCAACATTTTTTTTTCTTTTTCTCAATTGCGCACAAATATCCGAATCCTTGCAGCGAACACATTTTAAGTGATGGAACAGGGTATGGATTCCTTAAAACAACTGATGAATTAAGTGATATTTAATTGAAGTCGCTACAATACGACTTTAAAAATATAAATCGAGATAAAAATGCAATATATATATATATATGTGTGTGTATTATATTTATTATAACTTATTTTTGTCTTTTTGTCTTCAATTTCATATAATGCCTACAATTTCTATTTTTCAGAATCGTGAAAAGATGCAGGCAAAAACAAAAAAATAGGTAAATATAATTACAAATGAATTACTTATATACAATATTTGTATAATCTGCACTTTTTTCGTATTTTTTGCACCTAACATTATTAGTTTTTCATCAACTAATAAGTTTTTAGTGTCCCATTTGATCCCTTTGCATTAGAATAGTAAAAAAAGGAAAATAATGCTTTCCAAAAAGTACTTTTTTTATTGTAAAAAGACGCAAGCCAAATCAATATTTGTTGTATTTTGAAAGGTTCTAAACAAATTGACATTTTCGATGCCATTAAAAAAACATAGGAACTTTTAAGACTATTCTAGTTTTGGCAATTCAGGTTATTTTTGTATGTAAAAGAGATAAGAGAAATATAAAAAGGCGGAACATACCGATTGGACATTCAAAACGCATTAGTTGAAGAAAATCTACCAATGTTAGGTGAGAGAAAAAAAACGGCACGAAACCCAAGTAAAAAATCGGTTGTGAATTGTGATTGTCTCTTTGATAACTTCTTGTTTTTTCATCGGCGAAAAGTAATCTACTATATATTTTATTGGAACAATTAACAACTCTTGACAGTATACATGAAATAAACATCACGCATATAATATACAAGTAGCCACAAACAATGAACACTAATCATAGTGTTCTAATACTTCTATTATACTTTGAAGAAAGAATCATTTTAAATTACAAACAAAAATCGATTTAAATGTTAATTTAAAGTGTCGGATAAAGAAGCAATGTATTTGTTTTTAATTTTAACGTTTTTTTTAACATGTTTAAGGGTAACAGTATTTATAGGTACCGATGGTTTACGGTTTTTGGACAGTTTTTAGTGTTGAACAAGAGACATTCACCAATCTGCTATTGTATGATGAGCATATAAGAATAACCTAGGTTTTTGGAATAGTTCAAATTTCTCGATCCATAGTTTTCTGTTCGGTGTTTTTCTTTAAAAAAAAATCTTTTTTTTTACCAAGGTGTTGTCAATGTTTCTGTGACTTGTGATTTGTAGTTGCACCTCTCTTTTCAAGTATAAAGCAGTAATATAAAAAGATTATGCATAAAACAACAAAAAATCTATTACAATTACGGTAATAAATATAATTTACAATTTTCTATTTGCTGTAGATGGAGAAAGGAAGAAAGCAAGAAAATTGAAAAGGAAGAATATCATGAATTTAAAAAACAACGATAAACTTTATATTTCACTTGAAGCTGTAAGGATAAATGTCATTTGGTATTTTTTCCTCATATTTCATTTTAAGGGGTTTCATATGAGATTATAAAAATATATGTCAACTGGTTTTGGTTTCTAATATATCATTTTGAGGTATTTCACATGAGATTGTAGGGATAAGTGTAAACAGTTTTTGTGTATCTTAAATCATTTTTCGGGATTTCAAATCAGGCTGTAGGGATAAATGTAAATAGGAATACGATGTGGCACCTGGTGACATTAATTTCCTTTGGAATAATTTAATATTTTACTTTTCTCAATAAATGTTGATGTTAATTTGTAGTTTTTTTTTGTTTTTAGATAACCACTGAAAAATAATTAAAAAAACCAATGACCAATCTGACAACTGTTATCACTAACATAATAGTTTATACCACTGAACATATAACACTGTCAATAACATATACTGACACCAGCATATCATTTAATCATTAAATAACGCGTTCACCTGTAAGCCATCAACTGAATAAAATGCATCACTAGCATACCATGAATTGACTGTATAACGCAATTACCACCACACCACATACAAACTGAATAATCAATTTACAATATAGAGATAACAGAACGCAATAACCAACATACCACTGGACTATTGTATAACATTTTCACCAGCATACCATATACTAACTACATGTATATGTTCCAGACCATACGAGTATTTGGACCGTACGCGTACGGTCCGGACCGTATACGTATACTCGTACGGTCGGACCATACGCGTACGGTCGGACCGTATGAGTATACGCGTACGGTCCAGCTGACCATACTTGTTTTGGGATCATATGGGTTAAATTCAAACAAACATTTATCAAAATCTTTATTTTTCGTTATACAAATTGTTATAATTACAGTTAGATGGATAAAGTGAATAAGCGAACAATTGAAATTAAATATTTGTTTATCCGATAATTCTATTTTGTTACTCAAGGTGACACTGGTTTCCACAGAGAACGTCATATTTTTTTTTACATTAACATGTTTTGATCATGCATGTTCCTTTGCATATGCATTTTTTTGTAAAGTTCCTAAATATTCTAAAACTATTGTTCTCCCACTCTATGTTTACTTACGATGAATTCAATTTCAATGAGCATACTGGGCTGCTATTAATGAATTACTTACATGCTAAATACAGGAGATTAACAGATTGAATAAGCGTGATTTTTTTAAATAGTTATAATACGAAAAGTTTTTATTTCAATTACTATTGAACTTTTTATATTAATTTCAGATATAAGTTATGTTGATCTACCATATACATTTGTATCAAATAAACTTGACCAACTTCTTAATATTAGTCAGTCGACTTCCGGTTGCCCATTTGTAAAAAATAACGGTTGTGAGGTGCAATACCCCAAATAAGAGTTAGTATTTTCTCTTTGTCGACAAAGTTTAGATAGCATCTCAAGCTTTGCCAGCAATAGCAGTCATTTTAATCGAAACTCAAAATTGGTGTTATCAATTGAATTCAGTATTATAGATTAGGACGTTAGTTTTCTAAATTGAATTCACATTTTTAATGTCGATATCTTTTATAGCCGACATCACTGTCCAAGGTTAGGGGAAGGGTTGAGTGCCCACAAACATGTTTAACCCCGCCACATTCTTTATGTGCCTGTCCCAAATCAGGAGCCTGTAGTTCAGTGGTGTTCGTTGGTTCATGTCTGTCATATTTGTTTCTCGTAAATTTTTTTTTTATAAATTAGGCCGTTAGTTTTTTCAATTGTATTGTTTCATATTTTTCAAGTCGATGCCTTTTTATAGCCGACTATACGGTATGGGGTTTTCTCATTGTTGAAGGCCGTACGGTTGCCTATAACTACTTACATCCACTTTATTTTAGCTTTTGATGATAGTTGTCTCATTTGTTATCATACCAAATAACTTTATTTCTATATACGATATAGGTTTTTCTCATTGTTGAAGGCCGTACGGTTGCCAATAAATGTGTTCATCCACTTCATTTGAAATTTGGTGGATATTTGTCGCTTTGGTAATCCTACCACATCTCCTTATTTCTATATCAAATTAGCAATTTGACATAAATCTACCATAGGTCGCCGTACCGCCTTCAGCAATGAGCAAACCCATACGGTATAGGTGTAATACCACCAAATCATGGTACGCCACATCCGGTTGCATACGAAAGTAGGCCTAAAAAAATATTCCCTTGAATTTGACAGTTGTAGAAAATTAACCCTGCATTTCAATGCACTTAAATTTTTCTGAGTCGTAAATATGTATGTTGGATGTCTGAATGCATCATTCTTTTTTTATTTGATCGTCTTATAAAATATTCTGGAACGTTAAGGTTACATAGTTACCAAAGCAAGTAACCAGTAAATACAAGTGTAAAATTTGGGATGTTTACTTCCGGTGATGATTATTTTCTTATATGCAATGAAATGTAGTGTGAAATTTTTACTGTATCACTGGAAAGGATTAAACTTTACACATGCAAAGTATTTCTTTGGTTGAAATAAAGGTAAATACTGTACAATTTTTTTAAAAGTGTCAATTTAACAAAGACTAATAGGGAAAAATCAATGGTGGTATTACACCTATAGTCAGCTATAAAAGGCACCAAAATGGTAAATGTAAAACAATTCAAACGAGAAAACTAACGGCCTGACTAATGTACAAAATAATGAACGAACAAGAAAAATGATACACAGCAACAAATGACAACAGCTGAATTTCAGGATCCTGACTTGGGACGGGCACATGCAGAATGGGGCAGGATTAACTTGTTTGAAGGCGCCAATCCTCCTCGAAATCTGCAACAGTACAACATAAGAACAAACTATAAAAATTAGTTGAAAAAGGCTGAACTCATCAGATGGATACAAATAGAAAATTACAGCTAATAAAAACAGAGTGGACGTGGCAGGATACTTACACATATCCACAACAAAAAGCCTCTAAGTACAGACACAAGAGTACTCGCAGTTACTGATCGCTGGTTCAAAGCCAATAGCAACTTACACAATGTCAATACTACATGTAATATTATATCTTAAATGAACATTAGATTGCGGGGCTGCAAATTGAAAAATAGCACAATAATACGATTTCGTACAAGTAGTAAGTTTAATTGTCCATAATTTTATAACTAAAATATATCTTGAGGTATAGTTACTTGAATTAAAATAACTCACTGGGTATATCCATTCAAAACAATATTTACTGGGTATGAACATGTGTAAACTGTTTACTACAGACAAACATTTCCCGTAAAAAGACTTTGTTCTGGACGCAAAAATGTCTCTCTACTCTTTACTTACTAGCTATGTCAATGATAGCGTATATGTTTATGTACGTTCATATCAGTAGATATGGATATTTTAACACCCAGCGGGTGGATCTTTGTGTCAACCGCAAGGTTGCCACTGTTGTGAGCATTTTGAAGCATGGACCACACTTTTTTGTTTGATCTATAAGATATATAAAGATACATATTTTTATATATTTTCATAAGGGGACGACCATTTGAAATTCTAAGGGAGGGGTGTATGCAGGAGAATGTTTTTCCCATTTACAAGAGATCTAGGAATTAGTTCATGAAGCACCTCAATGCGAGTTTAACAATCTATATGCATTATTGACGATGTCACCGGTCTTTTTCCGTTTATAGTTCATGCGATTCCTTCATTTTCTTTAACTTTCCTTGTATATGCATAAGAGATTGAAAATACATGTACCATTTGAAATTGCAATTTGTGTATTGAAGTTTTTTTTTTTTTAAAACAGTTTAATTTCAGAGTCAAGTGTTTTATGTTGTCTTTTGGTTGTTGTTTTTTTTTTTTTTTTGGTGGGTGGGGGGGGGGGGGCATGTTGCTCAGTCTTAAGTCTTCTATTTTGTTTTTTGTTTACTGTTGTCATGGCATTGTCAGTTTTTGTTCGACTTATGAGTTTGATTATCACTTTGGTTTATATTTTATACCTAAAACTGTGTATGACTGACTGTCAAAACGAGCTAATCAAGTAGTACAGTTCTTGTGCATAAGTCGAAATGAGTCGAGCATCAAATTACATGAATTGAACATATCCGCAGGGGTAGATGCAGCATGCAGCCTTGACATATATGAAGGGTCATCCTTTTTTTTTTGAATAACCAGTTATAAAACAGCTTGTTTTATGATCGTGTAATAGTATAAAGTTATATGCATGAGCGAAATACAGCGATCCCAATTTATGCAATTGCAAGCGTCCTGTAACGAGCAGCTCTAGATAGAAAGCGCTGGTATGTGAATACGAGTTTCTCGATCCTTCTGTTACACACTATTAGGAGATCATTCTACTGTTTATCTATCAATACTCAGAATTGAAATTACATAAATTAAACAACGCAAAGAATTGTGTGATTTCATCACAAGCATTCAATTGATGACTAGCTTTATTAGATATAACTGACATTAGAATTCCCCAATATTTATACACATCGTTAATTAGTGATCATATAACTGGTTTTGAATTTACTTGATCCGCATTGAAGTGGTTGTACATTTTTTTAAACACTTTTGGAAAAGCTATGTACCGTACATTCACTTAACTATGCACCGTACATATGGATTTATTTGGTCAGCTATACACCATATACAACGCGTCTTTCCAGACTAAAATATCCAAAAATAACATATGTCTGAAAGATTTCAATGCCAATTATTGAAACAGCTATACTTATTACGCACACACAGTGGCCTTCTATCAGGAAAATAGTTGTAATGAATATAGAATCATATGGAATGAGACGAGTGCCAACTTCTTGGTCAAGTATTTGCAACTATTTTTAGTAAGCGTTCTTGTTTTGAGAAAATAATAAGACTTTCCTTATCACGAATTTACGATAAAATCATTTCTTAAAACAACAATTATATAAAGAGTGAGGTACACATTGACATTATGTAAACAAAACAAAGATTTTCTTACCGTGTCAGGTCAAAATTGATGATTCTCCGCTTGCTTAGTACCTATTTCCGGTGTACTGATGTTACACGGTGATAAATGGATTTTGAGATTACTGTTACTATGTCTATAATCGTTGAAAGGATGTCTTCGCAGCTTTAATTTAGAATACGAATAATAAATATATGCAGTTTACGATAATGGGACAGCAACCCTACGACTTGGAAACTACAAAAACACACAGTGAGGTCAATATACGATCTTCAGTTATAGATTTTTTTTTTATCCAAAACGCATAATTTTTCATGAACCTATACTATAGGGTAGCAATTTCAAACTCTCCGTATTAAGAAAAAAAGAAAACGATCTTAAAAAAACAGACAATTTAAACTGGCCCAAAAACACAGTTATTGCATTGTGCATTTATTTTAGTATCACATAAAAAACCCACCTACGATACCTCAACATTTCTTTTACAGCATAGTGTATTATTTTTTGGACAAATTGTATGAAAAACAATAGAAAAGTCTACCACCTCTAAATCACAATAAGGACAATTCCATGATAAAGAGTTCTTTAATTAAGTTTCACTGCTGCTAATTTTAAAACTGGACCATATCACTACTTTACCTAAAAATTGTCACCCAAATTTTTTGATCATGTAATTTCATCCCACTACATAGCCTACTATTCCATGCAAAAGATATAATTACATACAAAGTTGAAAGATGTATGAAAAAAATGCAAGTTATACACTGCCCTCACTAATGACTATATTTGTGAACCAATGACTATAACTGTGGTCCAGGATCAATTGTAAACTCCCAGATGATAAGAAAACCTTGCGTCTTACAAAACTTTTACCATTGCAACCTGCTCACCATTTGGAGAACCGACATTGCAGAAGTTACCCTATATTGAAACCTACTTCACCTTATATATGTCGGGCAGTTCGTATTATCGTCATTATTTGAATACTACTGAATACTTTTTTCCTTGAATTTCTCATGCATGAAATTTGTATGTAATTGGGATATGCCGTATTACAATACGGACAGTAAATGGTATTCTTGTTCTAGCCTTATATCGTTAGTATTATATGGTACGTTGGTGAAAGCTTTCTATAGTAATTCAGTGGTATGTTGGTGGAAGCTTTCTATGTTGGTGATAGCTTTCTATAGTAATTCAGTGGTATGTTGGTGGAAGCTTTCTATAGTAATTCAGTGGTATGTTGGTGGAAGCTTTCTATAGTAATTCAGTGGTAGGTTGGTGGAAGCTTTCTATAGTAATTCAGTGGTACGTTGGTGGAAGCTTTCTATTGTAATTCAGTGGTCTGTTGGTGGAAGCTTTCTATAGTAATTCAGTGGTATGTTGGCGGAAGCTTTCTATTGTAATTCAGTGGTCTGTTGGTGGAAGCTTTCTATAGTAATTCAGTGGTATGTTGGTGGAAGCTTTCTATAGTAATTCAGTGGTATGTTGGTGGAAGCTTTCTATAGTAATTCAGTGGTATGTTGGTGGTAGCTTTCTATAGTAATTCAGTGGTATGTTGGTGGAAGCTTTGTATAGTAATTCAGTGGTATGTTGGTGGTAGCTTTCTATAGTAATTCAGTGGTATGTTGGTGGAAGCTTTCTTGTTGGTGGAAGCTTTCTATAGTAATTCAGTAGTATGTTGGTGGTAGCTTTCTATAGTAATTCAGTGGTATGTTGGTGGTAGCTTTCTATAGTAATTCAGTGGTATGTTGGTGGAAGCTTTCTATAGTAATTCAGTGGTATGTTGGTGGAAGCTTTCTATAGTAATTCAGTGGTATGTTGGTGGAAGCTTTCTATAGTAATTCAGTGGTATGTTGGTGGAAGCTTTCTATAGTAATTCAGTGGTATGTTGGTGGTAGCTTTCTATAGTAATTCAGTGGTGTGTTGGTGGTAGCTTTCTATAGTAATTCAGTCGTGTGTTGGTGGAAGCTTTCTATAGTAATTCAGTGGTGTGTTGGTGGTAGCTTTCTATAGTAATTCAGTGGTGTGTTGGTGGAAGCTTTCTATAGTAATTCAGTGGTATGTCGGTGGAAGCTTTCTATAGTAATTCAGTGGTATGTCGGTGGAAGCTTTCTATAGTAATTCAGTGGTATGTTGGTGGTAGCTTTCTATAGTAATTCAGTGGTATGTTGGTGGAAGCTTTCTATAGTAATTCAGTGGTATGTTGGTGGAAGCTTTGGTGGAAACTTTCTATAGTAATTCAGTGGTACGTTGGTGGAAGCTTTCTATAGTAATTCAGTGGTCTGTTGGTGGAAGCTTTCTATAGTAATTCAGTGATCTGTTGGTGGAAGATTTCTATAGTAATTCAGTGGTATGTTGGTGGAAGCTTTCTATAGTAATTCAGTGGTATGTTGGTGGAAGCTTTCTATAGTAATTCAGTGGTATGTTGGTGGAAGCTTTCTATAGTAATTCAGAGGTATGTTGGTGTAAGCTTTTTATAGTAATTCAGTGGTATGTTGGTGGAAGCTTTCTATAGTAATTCAGTGGTATGTTGGTGGAAGCTTTCTATTGTAATTCAGTGGTATGTTGGTGGAAGCTTTCTATAGTAATTCAGTGCAGTGGTATGTTGGTGGAAGCTTTCTATAGTAATTCAGTGGTATGTTGGTGGAAGCTTTCTATAGTAATTCAGTGGTATGTTGTAGGAAGCTTTCTATAGTAATTCAATGGTATGTTGGTGGAAGCTTTCTATAGTAATTCAGTGGTATGTTGGTGGAAGCTTTCTATAGTAATTCAGTGGTATGTTGGTGGAAGCTTTCTATAGTAATTCAGTGGTATGTTGGTGGAAGCTTTCTATAGTAATTCAGTGGTATGTTGGTGGAAGCTTTCTATAGTAATTCAGTGGTATGTTGGTGGAAGCTTTCTATAGTAATTCAGTGGTATGTTGGTGGAAGCTTTCTATAGTAATTCAGTGGTATGTTGGTGGAAGCTTTCTATAGTAATTCAGTGGTACGTTGGTGAAAGCTTTCTATAGTAATTCAGTGGTACGTTGGTGGAAGCTTTCTATAGTAATTCAGTGGTCTGTTGGTGGAAGCTTTCTATAGTAATTCAGTGGTATGTTGGTGGAAGCTTTCTATAGTAATTCAGTGGTATGTTCGTGATGGCGTTATGTAATTTCTATATTGTAAATTGGTGAAAGTGTTATATATATACAATGATAAAACTTCAAACAAGAGACCAAATGGCATAGAAGTTAACAACTATAGGTCATCGTGCGGCCTTTGAGTAAAACTGATATCGCATAGTCAGCTATTAAAGGTACTGAATTGACAAAAATTGTAAAACAATTCAAAGGAATAAAAACTAAAGGCCTGATTTATGTACAAAATAATGAATGAAAACAAACACAATTGAATGGTTTTACACTAGTAATTTTTGGGGCCCTTTATAGCTTGTTGTGTGGTGTGAGCCAAGGTACCGTGTTGAAGACCGTTCTTTCACCTATAATGGGTTACTTTTATAAATTGTGACTTCGATAGAGAGTTGTCTCATTGGCACTCATACCACATCTTCTTATATCTATAATATAAATCAACAAACAAAAACAACTGAATTACAGTCTCCCGACTTGGGACAGGCGCATACAGAATGTGGTGGGGTTAAACTAGTTTGAAGGGGCTAACCCTCCCCTTAACCCGGGACAGTGGGGTAACAGTTAAACTATAACAATCAGTTGAAAATGACTCAACTCATCAGATCGATACAGAGCAGAAAGACATCTTACAAAAAACACAGACCGGACGTGGCAGTGTATTTATACATCCCCACAACACAAAAGACACGTAGTACAGATGTAAGTACTCGCAGTTACTGACAGCTTGTAAAAAGTCAAAAATTCGTGCATCTAAGACTAAAATGATTTGAACAATGCATATGGTATCTTGAAATTGACGTTATATAGTCAATAAATGGTATGTTGGTGATGGCGTTTATTTAGTATATGGGTAGAAGGTGAAATCGTTATATAATGATTATGATTCAGCAAATGTTATTGCCATCTTTATATATTCAGCGTATGACCTGTTGAAGATAGCGTTATGTATAAAGTATATGTTTTGTTTATGCTAGTCGTTGTCAGATTGTTTTTTTTTGTGTTTTGCAGTGGTAAACTTAAAAAGAAGAAAACTACTAAATGCAAAATGTTAACCAAAATTTATTTTACGCAATCAATTAAAAGATTCCTATGGTAATCAATGTCATCAGATGCCACATCATATCTCCACGGAAATCAATGTCAAAAACCCCGGCAGCCTAAAGATGAGACAACTCTCTATGATGATAATTAGGAAGCACAAATCAGTTCAGATTTATCCCTACAGCCTCATGTGCAATCCCTCAAACTGCTATATGAGAAACAAAAACCAGTTTTCAATTATCCCTACAGCCTCATGAACAATCCCTCAAAATGATACATGAGAAACAAAAACCAGTTTACAATTATTTACAGCCTTATGTGAAATCTCTCAAAATGATATATGGGAAACAAAAACCAGTTGACATTTATTTTCACAATCTCACATGAACCTCTCAAAGTGATATATCAGGAACAAATATCAAATGATATTCATCCTTACTTACACTCTCATGTGAAATATAAAGTTCATTTGGGTTTTTTAATTCATGATATTCTTCATTAGTCTGTGGTGAAATTTCCTTTTTAATTTTCTTGCTTTTTTCCATTCTCCATCTACAGCGAATGGAAAATGATATTTATAACCGTCATTGTTAAAGATTTATTGTTATTCTATGTATAATATTTTTATATTAAAACTGTCTGCTTGAAAAGAGAGGAGAAGATACAAATATGCACTCAAACTACAAGTAACAAAAACACTATAGATTGAGCAATTCGAATCATTTTTCGAAAAACTAAGAATTTTCTTATCCCAGGCATAGATTACCTTAGCCGTGTTTGGCACAACTTTTGGGAGTTTTAGATCCTCAATGCTCTTCAACTTTGTACTTGTTTGGCTTTATAAATATTTTGATATGAGCGTCACTGATGAGTCTTACACAGCCAAATTTTGCTCACGTGAATTTCACGTGAATCTCATTTCACGTGAATTTCACATGAATTTCACATGAATTTCACATGAATTTCACGTGAATTTCACGTGAAGTGATTTCACGTGAAATTCACGTTAACTTTTCACGTGAATTTCATGTGAAGAGATTTCACGTGAAATTCACATAAAATTTTCATGTGAATTTCACGTGAAATTATTTCACATGAATTTCACGTAAAATTTTCACGTGAAATTCACGTGAAAAAATATAAATGGTGTCTAAGTTATAAAAAATTAACTGTAAATCAAAAATTTGTTAACATCCCATACCTTGAATTATATTTATCATTTATTCCCTTGGAATCTTAATTTAATTTAAAAAGTTATATTTTCACGTGAAATTCACGTGAAAATATTCATGTTAAATTCACGTGAAATATTTCACGTTATATTCATGTTAAAAATTTCACATTAAATTCATGTGAACAATTTCATATGAAATTAACATGGATCAAAACTCCTGTGAAATTTATGTTTCATTTTATCTGAATTAAATATTTTAAGTATCTAAAAGCGTATCACACAAAAGGTATTTTATCACACAGTACATTTTTTTCTAGTTATTATATCATTTTAAGAAACTCATTCCTATTAGTAATAAAGGGAATATCTGTTAAAAGAAGTGCTTTGCAGAACTTCAGCTCACTGTTATGATTGAGATTTGCTGATTGCAATGACCTTTAGTTGTCTAAAACCTTTTTCTTTGACCTCTAGTGAAAAGAAGACTCATTTGCAAATACCACTTTTCCTACATGTATCTTAAAGAAGGTGACGGCTCTGGAAATTTGTACCTCTCAACTGGTATTTTTGGCAAATACCCCTTGTAAGCATGATATATTTGTATAGAGTAAAATGTTATGCTGTGAATCACACTTCAGGTGGTACCTAACACTTCATGGAGATAACTCTGTAATATCAGCTGAACATTTTAATTACATTGTGTTGTTAAGCTTCTTAATGATCAAATTAGTGTTTGTCAAACTTCTATATAACCAGTGTAATTTTTCTAATAAAAAAATGGTTGGTTCAATTTTTTTGAAATTTTTAAACTTTTGTAAAAGAGTCAAAGTTAATACTTTTGTCAAAAGTTCTTGAAAATTAAATGAGCCAAACCAATTTTAATGATGGTGCTTTTTACCACCATAAATTCCTAACATATAGTTCATAAAAATATAAAAAGCTGAGTTAAGATGGAAAATAATTTATTCTGTTCAATATTGTGTCTGTAAACTTAGTGTATGAAGGTAGAACAATGTAGTTAAAGTGTCATCTTCATAGCAATTCATTATTGTGAACACTATTTAAAAAAATTAATAAGTAATACTTCATATAAGAAATGAAATAAAATATATATATAATAAAGGTTGATTTAAGCAGTTTATGAAATGATCGCCTTTAATTTGTAAGCAAAATATTGATCTGGTTAATGTAATAAAAGCATGTATTTTCATGTAAAATGCTTATATTATGACGTCAGATAGTACAAACATTCATTCATAAAAAAGGTAATGACATGTGAGTACAATCTGGACAGCCCCAACAATATATTTATATTTTACCACGGGTGTGTACTCAAAGCATTTTAAGGATGTCATGTTACAATAAGTTATTACCGTATTGTTATTCATTTACTTTTCTACATTGGCTAGAGGTATAGGGGGAGGGTTGAGATCTCATAAACATGTTTAACCCTGCCGCGTATTAGCGCCTGTCCCAAGTCAGGAGCCTCTGGCCTTTGTTAGTCTTGTATTTTTTTTTAATTTTAGTTTCTTGTGTACAATTTGGAAATTAGTATGGTGTTCATTATCACTGAACTAGTATATATTTGTTGAGGGGCCAGCTGAAGGATGCCCCCGGGTGCGGGAATTTTTTGCTACATTGAAGACCTGTTGGTGACCTTCTGTTGTTGTTTTTTATATGGTCGGGTTGTTGTCTCTTTGACACATTCCCCATTTCATTCTCAATTTTATATAATACATGAATTAATTATATATTACACATATAGCTTATATCTTAACTGATACATGGATATATTGACCTGAAAGAAGTAAATTTTTATCACTGATATATGTTATATATTTTCATTTCTCAAAAGAAATCAAAAGATATGAACTGTTTTGGTTAATGGTAGCTGTATTTATGATATATATGAGTTATTGACATACCATTGCAAGTTTTTCTAAAACACACAAATACTTCTTTTGCAATCCAGCATATTCCATATTTAGGACTGCTATTTGAAGCTAAAATATAAAAAAAGGGCATTTCTTATTTTTCAAAAACATCTGCAGTATATGCTAAAAAGAATGTTACAGACCGCACACAAATGTGGCAGATTTTAATCAATTTCATACCCTTCAAGGATGATTTTGAACAATCTATGTTTTTTAAATACTCACATAATGCTTGTAATCTTTCCCTTGACGGCTGTCAATATATTGGAAAAAGCTGATTTGGATTCTGTAACTGAAACTAGACTGGTCAATGCTGTCAAGATGCAGTTTCAGCAGATTTTTCTGATGCTCCGTTAAGGAATCCAAAGAAAACTGTTTATAAAGAATAACATTACATGTATTTTGTGTGAATGGTAAATTTTGATTTGTTGATTGACATTAATCAATTGTTTAAATGATACTATTAGCTAAACAGTGAGCAATTGTCCTAATTCCAGAATTTATCGGGTCACTCAATAAAATTCATATCAGGGAAGGATATTTCCCACATAAAGTAACCAAAAGTTAGTGTGCAATAATTTTTAATATTGCACTAGTGCAATAAATCTTCAAAATTAATGACATCATCAACGACAAAATCTTAGCTCAATTTTATTTCCAAATATTATAATTTCTATATAATAAAAGGGTTATTGCATGAATATTATACAAATGTTAGATTGGTTTTTCACCGACAGTTTGACATTTGTTTACCATTCTATAAACTCACTTTTATCAACTGCTTTGCTAAGCCTAGGTATAAGAAGTGCAGAATTCCTATTGGTGTGTCCCTGAAAAAGTTATTTGCATAATAAAATATGAATTAGAGTTTGTTTGATTAATTAAAGACCAATAATTTTTGGCTTTTCTTGACCAATGTACATCTGTTTATAAAGGCTCTCAATAGACAAATAGTAGACCTGATTACTCTATTAGAAAGACATTAGAAAAAATTGTCTGCCATGTTAGCAATTATTCTATATTGGCTAGATACATTTGTGAAAATAACCTATGATGAAGCCTGCTACTGTTTTCATTGGATATGACAATCACATGTTTACATATCTGAAGCTTTCTTTCTTTTTTTGCTTAGATTGACACTATATTTCTAGTAAATGTATATTTGTGGTTCATAAGAACTCTGTTGGTGAATTTATAACCTCATGATGTTACATGTTAACTGCAGCTGTTAAGAATATATATGAGGTACTGACATTGTCAAAAATTTATAATTGATAAATATTTTTTTCCAAACTGACTTTCTGCACAAGAATGTAGAATATTAATTTGGGAAAACTTTTTCCAAATGCCAGTTATATTCTTATGAAATTTTGGTGGTATTAATAAACTGTTTTGTCAAATCCCAGTCTATATAAAACAGACTGAAACTCTGCCTATCTATTTTTTGCAAACATCAAAGCAAACGCAGCAAGCATGTTGATCAAAGGTTTTCTTTGCAAGCTTTTATAGAAGAGCTGTAAAACAAATATTCTGTTGATTTATATTCATATTAATTTTCAAACCCAACATTGGGTTAACTTACTTGTGGGTATCTAGGTAATCCCATAAACAATTGTCATATTCTTTGACTCCTGTTTGTCTCTGCATTGTCGTCCTATCCACATGCAGCCTTATTCTCTCCATGGTTCTTGATGTTGCCTCTTTTGACCTCATATCCCATTTCTTAAATGGATCTGAATCGTCAGCCTGAATTATAATTGGTTTTAACCATAGATATAAAAAAAATATTGCAAATTAAAATGTCACCATAAATTTATACAAAAAAAAAAAAAAATCACAATTATCCATTAATCTTGACAATATCATTTTGATAGTCTTTAGTAAAAAATCAATGTATATATACTAAACTGAAAAGAATCCATGGGAAACAACCAGAATTTTATTCAGGTAGTTGATTTAATTTCAAAGTACAAAATATCATTATTAATATAATACTTTCTAAAGCCACACTTACAAAACACTTTGGACAAAATTTGTTTGCAGATGGACCCAAGTGATTACATGCCAAACTCATCATCTGGTAGTCTGTTACAATAAGTGATATATCAGTTATCATGATCACCTTTTGTTTTAAGGCTGCATCATATGTCTCAATTCCAAACCTGAATAACTCACATAGTTAAAATATATATATATATAGAATAACCATACATTGTCTCGAAATATCAATGTTATTTGTACAAGGCTTAGAAACAGATAGAAAGCGAGGCTGTGCCGAGCATTTCTACCTGTTTCGAGCCGAGTACAAATAACCGATTGATATTTTGAGACAATGTATGGTTATTCTTTATATACTGCAACTCTTATAAGTGTTCTAAATGAAGTATTTAGGGTAAAAACCATCATTCTTTTAATTTGGACGTAAAATGTCCGCGAACCTGTATGTTTTATTGACGTCATAAATAAAACTCTACGGAAACGTATTGTCAACGTCATAAACAAGGTGATATACGGTCAGTGACTGTATATCACATATGAATATACAGTCAATGCAATTTGACTGCTCAAATAGGACAGCTGCAGTATATATAAATATATATTGACAAAAATTCATCCTTACTTATCTAACATACTTTTAAGGTGGGACAAATCATGACATAATGTTTAATAAAACTGAAATATACTGAAAAACATATTTAATTTCATACACAATTATTTCTCTACCATATCACAACTACTTATAGTTACAAATAAAGTTTGCAATATTAATTAAAAGTTGACAAAAAAAACCCAATTAATTGGTCAATCTTCAAACCCTTTTTTAGTCCCTTACAGTTGAAATGGAAAGATACTTCAGAGTTGCTTGCAATCTGACAGTCAGATGATAAAATAATTATAACATTCTTTTTCATATCAAACCAATGCAACCATTGACTTACACCTCTGGATGATATATATATGGAAGAGGCCATTTCAAATATATATTTGAACCTACTCCTTTGTATGGTACATGTGTCTTTTTAGGTTGTTTGCAAACAGATAATCAAACTAAACTTTTTCTGAAAATATGGATGCATAAATAATACCTACTGCTTGCATTGTTTTATGTCACTACATATTGGTGACATAAGATCCAACATGGACATTTTATCTGACAGCCCAAGAAACATTACACTTTTGCCTTTGTTCTTTTGTTCAAGTGGAAGACCAGAAATCTGCCCTTGTACAGCATGTAAAGGTGACCATCTTCTGGACTGATTTGCGGACAAGTCATCCATGAAAAGGTTTATTGGCACAGAAACCACCGGCAAGCCTCTCCATAAAGTTGAACTTTGCAAAATCTCTTCGATTTCCTGAATAATTGGGATAAAATATACAGCATGTATAATATGATGTTATAGATTGATTGTTTTTTTTAAAAGTATGAATAAGTCAATTACTGATATGTTGTTGATATTTAGGAGATAACTGTATTGTTTGTTAAGCTTGGCCTTCGTAAAACATAGATTTTACTGTCGCAAATTGAGTTTACCTAGTGATGTGGACCGTGAAATTTGTGGGAAAACTTTTATTTGGCATTAAAATTAGAAAGATCATATCATTAGGAATATATGAATAGTAAGTTTCAAGTTGTTTGGATTTCTTTAAAAACTACATTGACCAAAACCTTTAAAGGGACAGACGAACAAACAAATGGAAGCACAGGCCAGTAAACATAGTACCACTCTACTGTCATAGGTGGGGCATAAATATATATGGAGAGTCCTTAGAGATGTAATAACATTACACTTAGTAACAATAAACAAAATGAAAGCAACGTTCAACAAATTACTGTAAAGAAGAGTGGTTGGAGATGTACTAAATTTGAAATTAATATTCTTCAAATATACATTTACAACAAGTTTGCAGCCAAAAAATAGTATGAGCATTGAAATTATTAGTATCTAATTAAGGAATAACAGTACTGTAGTTGAAGAGTTGCCACTGTCAATTTAGGAGATAACTGTATTGTATTTTAAGCTCCAATGAAAAAATTTGTTACATCCAAATTGCATTAGAATTATACATAATCATGTTAAAGACATAAGTTGATAAGATAAAAACATATGTATACATACCTCATTAGAGACATAACTCAATTCCCCATTCAAAATTTCTTTAAATGATCTAATATTAGACACATCAAATGTTTGACAGTCATCTAGGGATACTGTACGATATTTGTCCATCTTTACCAAGCAACTACAAGTGAAAAATAAGAAACTAACATTAACATGTTCCACTTCTAGTTCTAGTTAATATTCTTGACATGTTATATAAATGAGGTAAAATACAAAACCTTACTGGGTTTCAAAAATGTTAATATAACTTTTTTTTTGCTAAAACTACTTTTTTACACGAATCATCTTGGCGGAAGGAGATCTTTGATATTCCAAAACAGCAAACAGTTACACCAATCAAAACATTTGAAATAAGGCATGTTACAAAATAACCAATCTCAGTTGTATCATTTTCTTGAATTAAGTTTTTTGGTCATATTTTAAGGTCTGAAAACACAATTGTATTCAAAGTATTCAAATAACCGCTGGACAAAGAAACTTTATTCTGTTTTAAACAATATATGATTTTCAAACAAAGCTGGGAGAAACTTTTCTATTAAACAGTATCTACCAAGTATTAAACAAAAATTCATGATTCATCAAAACTAAAATGTTACCAACAATTTCATAATTGAAATCACCTTAGTTCTTATGTTGATGTTCTAAGTAATTTTACATCTGCTGCTCAAAATTAATAAATGATGGTTTTTACCCTAAATACTTCATTTATAACAGTTACATCATTATAAGAGTTGCAGTATATAAAGAATGACCATACATTGTCTCAAAATATCAATCTGTTATTTGTACAATCGTTACTCAGCTCGAAACAGCCTTGTTTTCTACCTGTTTCGAAGCCTTGAACAAATAACATTGATATTTCTATATATTTATGCTTAATTTCATCCGTTAACACACAATACTTACTTGTTCTCCACATATTCATCTGTTAATACTCTGTGTGTTTTATCTAAATAAACTGAAACTTTGACATACATTCTATCCTCCTGAAAGAAATAAAATTACATCAATATTTGTTATTTCTTTATTTAAAATAATAGATTGGATGAATTGAAAAATTATTGTTACTGTTTAGCAAACTATTGTCATTCTTGACATTCAGGTAAAATTTTGTTCTAGTACATTTTGTACATATACATGTAACGCCTATAAATCACAGAGGTGAATTTGGAATTTTCTGGGTCTCAGAGAATATATCTTATAAAGAATGTTAATAAAATACAAAATAAAACTGTTTTTTTACTTATTGGAGTACTTAATAAAAATATTGTGCTACACAGTTGTCCCATATTTATATAAAAAAAAGATGTGGTATGATTGCCAATGAGACAACTATCCACAAAAGACCAAAATGACACAAACATTAACAACTATAAGTCAACATACAGCCTTCAACAATGAGCAAAGCCCATACCGCATAGTCAGCTATAAAAGGCCCCAATAAGACGATGTAAAATAATTCAAACGAGAAAACTAACGGCCTAATAAACGAAAAACAAATGTGTAACACATAAACAAACGACAACCACTGAATTACAGGCTCCTGACTTGGGACAGACACATACATAAATAATGTGGCGGGTTAAACCTGTTAGCAGGATCCCTTAGATTTTTACACAAATTGGAAGAAATATTATACACCTTATTCAAAAGTTTTTAACAAACAATTACCAACAAATTTTCAAGGAATTGCATAATTTTCCCATAAACAGTTTGACCTCTGACACTGAATGATACAAATGCCCCTTTGATGAATTGCTGTCCTTCTTTGTTCATTGCCCAATGAAATTCCATGGATTTCCATTTATTGCCTGAGGCCTGGTGAACACTTTCACTACTGGTTTCAACCGTAGGATATCTAAATGTAAAATAATAATTTTATAATGATATGAATAAGCCTTAATGAAAGTTATGTCTATATACAGAACCCTACATGCCTATGGCTTACATAGAAAAAAATATAGTGTGGTTGACTACATTACTGTAAAAATAAGGCCTACATTTTTGCACCCCTTCCATAGCTGTTGATAGTTGGTATATAATTGTATACACACATCCCTTATCAATATAATCCACAGAGCGCAGCTTTACACTACCACAATCCCAACCTTCTAAAACCTAAGAACCATAACCCCCAAAATCATTCCCAAACTTCCTTTTGTGGTTATATAAACATTGTGTTATAATTTTATTCATTTCTATTAACTTATACAAAAGTTATTATCCAGAAACAATGATCCTTCTTCTGATGACATACATGTACCAATATATGCCTGCAAAAATTTTGAGGTCGTATAAACTAGAGGCTCTAAAGAGCCTGTGTCGCTCACCTTGGTATATGTGAATTAAACAAAGGAAGCAGACAGTTCATGACAAAATTGTGTTTAGGTGATTGTGATGTTGTACATCTTACTTTACTGAACATTCTTGCTGCTTACAATTATCTTTATCTATAATGAACTTGTCCGTGTAGTTTCAGTGGAAAATGTTAGTAAAAATTTACAAATTTTATGAAAATTGTTAAAAATTGATTGTAAAGGACAATAACTTGTTAGGGTGTCAATTGACCATTTTGGTCATTTGACTTATTTGTAAATCTTACTTTGCTAAACATTATTGCTGTCAACAGTTTATCTCCATCTATAATAATATTCAAGATAATAACCAAAAACAGTAAAATTTCCTTAAAATTACCAATTTAGGGGCAGCAACCCAACAATGGGTTGTCTGATTCATCTGAAAATTTCAGTGCAGATAGATCTTGACCTGATAAACAATTTTACCCGATGTCAGATTTGCTCTAAATGCTTTGGTTTTTGAGTTATAAGCCGAAAACTGCATTTTACCCCTATGTTCTATTTTTAGCCATGGCGGCCATCTTGGATGGTTGGCCGGGTAATTAAACACAAACTTTAAACTAGATACATCAATGATGATTGTGGCCAAGTTTGGTTTAATTTGGCCCAGTAGTTTCAGAGGAGAAGATTTTTGTAAAAGTTAACGACGACGGACGCAGGACAACGACGACGACGGACGCCAAGTGATGGGAAAAGCTCACTTGGCCTTTCGGCCAGGTGAGGTAAAAAGCATTGAAATATCCATTTTCTGTCATATATTCAATATCAGGTTAAATCATGGTACACATTTTTTGAGGACTTAATGACTCAATTTTTTTCATAAAATGGATCATTACAAGATTTATCATTTTGAAAATTTAATGAACACTCAGGCCTACATTGAAAAGCTGCATCACAGATTTTAAATTATTTTTTTGTATACCAATACAAATTTCATACAAAAATGATATTGAGTTTTAAACTATTTTCCATTTACCAAGTTAGCTGTTTTCAGCATAGCCATTTCTCACCTTGATATTCTATTAGCAGTATCTGGATTTGCTAGGTGTAGTCGAAGCATGGCTGATGGTTTTATTGCCCAACTTATGTTACCCTGTGCGTCCTCATGCTACAATGAATACACAAATTTCTTTATCATTATGTTAAACAATAAATGTAAATTGTACATTGTTGAGAATATTTATTTTATATAACTAAAAGATATGGATACAAGCTGAGCGGTGATGTATGCATACTACAGCTAATTTAAAATGAGAACAAAACAGTCAATTTAAAATGAGAACAAAAGAGCTTACTATATCTTTGATACTGACATCATATTAATCTATAGAAGTTACTGAGAAAGCTTCATGTATTTTCTAGTTACAGTCTTAAAATTTACCCTTTGAATCATTTCTCCCATTTCAAACTTTTCTTGCAAATAGCTCTTTATTTTTGCTAGTGGTGGAATATTCTGAGTGCCACATTCTTTCAAAATGAAGAGAAAAAATGTCATAACTTCATCACTCTGAAAGAAAAATCATGCAATTAAAGTAAATAACAACACCCAAAGTTTAACTTAATTAAATAAAGTATTCAAATATTTACATACATACAGTTTATATAATTTTGTAAATACTGTTTTAAATAGACTTCTTTTTTAAATGTCTTGTAAGTGTTTAAATGATAAATTTGTTTTCGTAAAATACATGTATGTCTAGGTGGTAAATATAACTAGTACATGCATAAAAAGTCGAGGGTTACAGGAAGTAAGTGTATAATTAGTCCAATCTAGACGTTCCTAGGAATTGCCCTTTAATTTCTATAATGAATTTAAATTAATGCAGATGATTTAATTTTGGATGTAAAGATATTCTAATTGGCTGACAGTGATATAGGAATTGTCTAAAATGCAGGTTGAAGGTTGCAGGTTTGGGTTGCAAAATTAAGTATTGGATATACCACGAGAGCATTAGCATGAGAGGGTGTATAACATAATTCTATGATCAATGTTTAAGTCAGGGTATCCAATTAAATTAAACAAATTTCTGGTGTAAATAAACTGACACCCAACAATAGATATGTACATGTATATATACTGCAGCTGTGCTATTTCAGCAGTCAAATTGCATTGACCGTATCTATTCATATGTGATATACAGTCACTGACCCTATATCACCTTGTTTATGACTTTGACAATGCATTTCTGTAGAGTTTTATTTATGAAGTCAATAAAACATATGTAGGTTCACTAAAAATTTCACATCGTCTTCTCAGCAAGGGTCCCCCTTGTAACACATACATGTATATACAAATTAAGAGCCTTTGAGATTGTCAGTATTGATCAAGTATATGGAGAGCTGGAAAAATTCAGAAAAGGATAAATACTCACCACTCTGTGGGTTTTAGAGCTGTATAGTATTGATAACAAAAAATGCAGTTTAGACATAAAAGGAAACCATTCCGAATCTGATTCTACCATGTCTACGTGTGCATGGTGTGTGGCTGTGTGGTACTCATCACGGAAATCTTCCTCATCTATATCAGATTCATATACATCTTCAGGAAATGTTGGTTCATCAACCTCGGACATATCATCATAAAGTTGGTCTGCTTGGACGTGTTCATGTTGATCTGCCAACTCGTCATCCTGGACCTGGGGCTGGACTCGGAAAACTGGCTGATCTGTGGCTGCTGTACATAAGCCAGCATCTGTTTCAAGATGTCTATGTCTAGAAGATGTTAAATGTCTAGCAAAGTTTGATTTCTTGTCTGTTCCGTAGGTACAGTCTTCACATTTGTAGGTGGTTTCTTCTTGCGTAAACTTAGATGTCCGGTAGCGAGAGAACATTGTTGACATTCACGAAATCAATGTCATTTAGATGTTTGCATGTTTGACATTATTCGAGCCTGTTTAAAACGTTTAACTGAAGCGCGTGACGTCATATGCAGACGACAACACTACGCTGTCAAAAAGAATACAGAACTGTCAAAATAACTACAATGTCAAACTATCAGGTAAGATTGTAAATAAGCTTTTTATAAATTGGGAAATTGTTTGGAATTTATAATTTAGCAAATTATATTTCATAGTTGTATTAGTAACAGTTTGTTATTCAGCAAAGAATGACACCTTTTTCGTTTTAATTTAGGAAATGGGGTGAGGGGGGATAAGATATTCATGACTGTTTGATACTTAATTGATTAAAAGTAATATTTTGTAAATATTAATTATAGAGAATGTATTATAAAATTTTGCTTTTGATATTTATATATTAAAAATGTTTTAGGATAGCCAAGAAGAAAATTCACAAAATGACTTATTTGACCAAGATATAACAGATACACCATTGGCATTGCCGAGGGCACCAACAGCAGCAGGATGCAACAATACTACCACCAATTGTGATTGCTGTGCAAAAAACACAGCTTTGCTACAAGAAATATGTAAGCATTTATTTTCTATACAAATTAGGTCTTGATTATAGTATCAGAATTATTTTTTGTCTGGATGTATAATTACCCAGCCACGTCCACTTGTATTTTTGTCTATCTGATGAGGTAATCATTTACACTCAACAGGGACTTTCTTTACTAATATAGGCCTTCGAAAGGAACATTTTTTAAAGATACCAATACAATACAATACAAATATTTTAATGGCACAATTACAATAATTGGCAACGGCCCATTATTATACCTTTTTTCTGTTGAACTCATATGAGAAAAAGAGGTTATATTGAAATAAAGAAGAACTTTATTGCAGAAATAGTTCGAATATTACAATGATTTAGTTTTACAGTATAGCTCATTTGAAAATCATAATAAAAATTATAGGTCACTGATGAGTTGAAAGAGATATTTCAATTTTAATACCAAAAAATGACATTTGTGCACCTAAGGTTAATAATTTGTATATTTTTCAGTGATATCAGAATTTTAAAGTCATCTGGGGCCAATGAGCATTGGTTAATTTGAATAATTATTTTATCATATGATTAATTAACAACTTATCAAGGTAATATGTAAAATTTGTAATGAAAGATGTTTATTTTTTTCTGAAATTTTTATAACCTCAATCTACATATTTTGTATACAGTTAATTCTTTATCATTACAGTGAAAGAAGTGAAGCAATTGCAAACTGGAAAAACAAAAGTACCCTCATTCTCTATTGAAAATTCTGCAGTTGAGGTAAAGCTTTATATCTATAATTAATGGATCATGTGATAAAGGTTTGATGTAAGGTAGGGCATCTTAGCCATGTAGGTTTTCTCAGATATCAATGGTTATAAAAAGAAAGATTCAAAAGCTGATAAATGTAATAATACACAATGATTATTCCACAAAACAAAGATAAAATTACAAAAATTTGGTGGCATCCCTTAAGCTGTTCATAAGTTATGCCCCTTTAAAAATGGATAAATTAATTGCTAAATTTATACGACCTAACAGAAAGTATTGGCTCACCAATAAAACAAGCTATAATAGTAAAGAGCCGCAAAATTACTTGTTTAAGTAACAAGTGCAAACATTTGCAGTGGGATTAAACGTTTTTATGGTACCAATTAAACCTTTACTCTTTTTCCTTTATAAACTAAAACATTTACATTCTCAATTTTATTTCATAAAATTGCTGAATTCGTTTCCATTCTTTAACTTTAGTTTGCCTCTACCAAATGTGTGAATTAAAAACACAATGCTAATTAATGTGGTATGATAATTTGCTCATGATTTTTTAACAACTAACGATCACTGTGCAGTTTTAAATAATTAACCAAAAAACTTGCTGTCTGATTTATGTACAGAACAAGGAATGAACAACTGATATGATACAATGCATCAATTGACCATTAAATTAAAAGTCTGAAATTATTTTGGCTTTATTTCAGAGACCCTTACATGAATATTTAAAGTTGAGGTTTGCCAGGAACCCATATCTGGCAGATCCTGATACTGAATTGAAGGTGAGTATTTTTTTAAACATTTTAAAGATTATATTTAAGAAGAGCAAATTCCTATCTACTATTTTTTGTCAACCTCAAACAAATTGAAAAATGTAAAGAAATGGACAGTGAAAAAATATTTTTGGTTACAATAGAGTTTATAAGTAAATTGATCCCCAGTGTTTTGTTTTTTTAAATGAATCAGATTTCAATGGTTTTGGACCTCGAAAGACAGATTAAATTTTCCTTGATCAATGAAACTTATTCCAATGAGTTGTTTCCCCTTACACAGATAATGATAGAATGGAATGTTCATTTTCATTGTCAATTAAGATCTATTGAACAAAGCAAATTTGTTTGATTTGTTGATTGAAATCCTTTTTATATCAATCTATTTTCAAAATTATTGTTGAATTTGTTTATATCTATTTATTTTCAAAATTATTGTTGAATTTGTTTATATCTATTTATTTTCATACTTATTTATATCTTATTGGCTACTTGTATCTGTTTGAAAATTATATTGTAGAGTAAACTATTAACACTGAGACGGAAATATGCCCCTGAAGCAGATGTCCAGGAAGTTTTGAGACATGGACTTAGATTTTCTGCCAGGAAAATGTTGGACTTTAGGTCCCAGACCAAGAATAAGGTAATATACAATTGTGACATTACTATACATTTATTTCCAATGCCTGAGCAAAATATGAAAATTGATCAACCAAGAAAAATTATATTTCACTAGGGCAATGCCCGAGGGAAACAATACTATTTTAGGGTTAACAAATCTTCATATCTCATTAAGCTAAGGGAAATGAATGTTTTATTCCATGACCCATACTTTATTTTACTTCTGAATATAAATTTTAAGAAACTGTTTTCTTATAAATCCATTCTGTTTTATAACTTAACATAACAATTACCATTATTACACATTGATAATCCGAGTACTTATTTAAAATTGAGAATGGAAATGGGGAATGTGCCAAAGAGACAACAACCCAACCACAGAAAAAAAACAACAGCAGATGGTCACCAACAGGTCTTCAATGCAGCTGGAAATTCCCGCACCTTTTTATTCATTTATTCTTTTTTAATTTTTTTTAAATTAGAAATGATTTTTAAAATAAACCGTATCAAAATGCTATTTTTAAACATTTACTGCCGTCAAAATTAACATTGCAAAAGTCAATCACGACATTCAGAGGGGAATATGAAGTTTTGTTTAATGTCATAGGTAATAGTTTCTACCAATCATATGATGAATTCGCTCTAAACATCAACATGCAGTTCAATAATAAGATTTGTAATGTTAATATTAAATAATGATATATTCTGCAAGTCATAAGGCCCTTATTTTGGCCAAATATTACTGTAATTCATTAAGTTATCATACATATATATATATATTGTCAATATTTGTACTTTTGTATAATCTAGCCAGACAAAGTACAAGGTATTCTGAAAATTGAATAAACTTACACATTGAATGGGTTACCTTGAAAAAAAGAAACTATGGCAACAAAATATGCATATTTTGTAAATTTCTTGATTTCCCTTTGTTTTAATCAAATTGTGATAAATTTCAGATTAGAAAAGTATATGTGCTCTCCAAGAAACAACTATGTATTTTGCAAGATTCAATAAAGTAGAAATATCAAACCCTTCTTTAATTTAATTTGTAATTTTTTTGCAGTGCAAAATGTTTTCTTAATGGAAAGAATGACAGAAAATGCGTAATTCTGCATTTTTCACTGTGTTTGTGAAAACCATCCATTTTATTATGTTATTGTCATATCATTGGATCAAAATCTGCCCATAAACTGGTATTTCAGACTCTTGAGAGCCTCTTGTTTCATATTACTTTAATTTTTGTCTTTCTTAGATCTTAAGTCGCTCCGTCAAAAATGAGGATGTTGGTGCTTTAGGCATCAACAGCTTGACCAAATCCATCTATGGAAAGTTCATGAAAGAGGAATCAGAGGACACATGCAATTTAGCAGTTGCCCTGGTAAGATAATAATCATGCATATTAGGAAGCTTTCATGTATACACTTTGCTTTATTACAAGGACAAAGCAATGTAAACATGTAATAATTATAGAAAAGAGTTAAATGAATTTCCTCCAATTTTTAATATAAAAAAGAAGATGTGGTTTAATGATCTTTTTTAACAAGACTATATAACTCTTCACAAGATACCAAATAAAATTAATAACAATAATAAGATTGCAGTTTTTATGAAAGCTAGAGCAGTTTGTTGCTGATGTTTTTTCATTTAAGTACTCTAACTTATAGTTATTAAACTAATACATGTGTCTGTTGTATACAACTCACTCTTCATGTATCACTTAAACAAAAAGTCATATTCATTATAAACAGTAGTGATAAAATCATTTTGCCTGTTTTTATTTAAAAGAAGGACTATCTTAATTTCAGTAAAATACTATACCATATAAAAAAGAAGATGTGGTATTATTGCCAATGAGACAACTATCCACAAATGACCAAATTGACACAAACATTAACAACTATAGAAAACCGTACGGCCTTCAACAATGAGCAAGCCCATACCGCGTAATCAGCTATAAAAGGCCCTGAAAAGACAATGTAAAACAATTCAAACGAGAAAACTAACCTTGATGTCAAAATTCTCAACCTGGATGTCATGCATAACTAACTATAATGTTATCAAAATCAGCATATAAATTCTTGCATAAATCTAAGCATGTTTTAGTGATGATAACATCACCGTTTATCATCAATACACCGGATATAGGTACTAAACCAAGCGCGCATCAGTGATTTTGACCTGACACAGTAACGAAAATCTTTGTTTTGCTTTATCAATATTCAATGTATATTTCTCAACATTTGAAATTCATGCTCCAAAATAATTTTTGCATCGATTTTTTCCTATTTATAAAACACCTTTGATATGAAATAAGAACAATTAACTTGTACATTCGCAAATAGTTGTGAATGTCAACACCATTTTCAATTATGATACAATTGTCACAACATTTACATGTTTTATCTGAAACAAAGCTAATATACAGGGCAAAAGTAATAGTTACCAATCATAAACATATCTGTGATTACTCTTTCCTTGAAATTTTTTGGGTAATAAACGAGCATGGAAATAATGTTTTTGTGTACGGGGTACAACAACTTCAACTATGCACTGTACAAAATGAATCAAGTTGTCAGCTATTAGCACAGTACACAACGCTTCTTTTGGGAATAAAATATTGAGATATAACATATGCATGAGAGATTTCAATGCAATTATTAACAGCTATTCTTATTACACACACACAGTGGCCTTCTATCAGAAAAGTAGTTGCAATGAATATAGAATCATATCGGACAATAAGATCGTCAACTTTCACAAATATTTGCATATGTTAAATTGTTTTTAGTAATCATTCTTTTTTTGGGAAAATAATGAGACATCTTTAATCATCAACCTACAACCAAACCATTTCTTATAACAACAATATGTTTAGATTGAAGTACACATTGGTATTATGTGAACAAACCAAAGATTTTCATTATCGTGTAAGGTCAAAGTTAGCTCACACCTGCTTGGTTAGTACCTATATCCACTGTACGCTGGCTCAGGGGATATAAACTGTAAGCCAGGAATGTCACAGTACATACCCTGTCTGAGACCTGAATAACATATAATATTCTTCTTCATTTGAAACATAATAATTACCAAAACAGACATTCAAATTATAAGATTACAGAAGTGAAATAGTAAGTAAGAGTGACAATGAATTGCTGAATATGTACAAGTTGATGAAGGTGTGCAGCACTGGCTAAGCCCTCTTTAATACAGCTTCAAGTTTAATTTCATTATAAGGACAAAGAAATATAAAGGTCTCCATGTAGTTTAAACCATGGTATTTTTTTATTTACATGTGGCAAATATTTCCATATCAATGTGGATATAGCCCAAACAGACTTAAACATTGTAAAAAAATGATTAGCATCAGTGTCTATAAGGTTATAAAAAGAAAGTATTTATAATTTTAAAGTTCACTCTTGCATGAACTTGCATTGGTTTCAAATATACTGTATATGTGAGCCAAAATTTGTTCCTGTGAAAAAAGTTCCAGTGGAACTAATTTCACAGGAAATATGTTCTGGGAGAACTTTTTTCACAGACAATTTCTATATAATTTGTTCCATCTCTATGAAATAAGTTCCACACTTTACTTGGTGAAATAAGTTCTGGGTTGGTGAAATTTGTTCCTTACCTAGTGAAATAAGTTCCATGTTTGTGAGATTTGTTCCTTACCTGGTGGAATAAGTTCTGGATTTGTGAAATTTATTCCAATTGGATCATGTGGAGTAAAGAAAAAGTTTAATAACATGCTCAAGTAATAATACTAAAAATGGCACTTATGAGCCAGGAAAGAGTAGAATAAGAAATAAAAATGAAAGTCATTCCGAAAAAAAGTATTATACATGTAGTTGAAGATGAATATTTGTACTTTTTTGAAAAGGACAAAGTGGCTGATCAATTATATTAAAAGACATAAAGAAACAAAATACACGCTCTTTAAAAACTGTGCAATGACCATAGCTAAGTACATGTATGATTAGAACACCAATGGCAGATCATCAGGAAACAAGGAGGTTGAATACCACATAAACGATCAAACATAGATACATTATCATCGCTTTTATTTCTTATCTTCATCCTAAAGTCATTCCTTCAATTGCAAATGTACCCCATGCAAGCACAGAACTTATTTTCTGTGAAATAGGTTCGAGCAGAACATTTTCATTGATTTCTATAAAATACCTTCGTTTAAAACTAATATCACAAGAACTTATTTCACTTTTTTTTCAAATTTTAATATTGGAACAAAATTCATGGTGCTGTGATTTTTGTTCCGGAACTTATTTCACACTTGGTTAAAAAATTAGTTCCGGAACAAATTTTATAGTGCTGGAACATATTTTCTGTAACATAAGTTCCGGTGGAACATATTTCCTATGAAATTTGTTCCGGTGGAACAAATGTCACGCCGGAACAAATATTTTGTTACATATATGCTTAAATATTTTTTCAGAGGTCTTTTTGCCATGATAAGAGACAACTGCGCAAGCAGAATGGAGAGCCTCTTGGGGACTTTTGGAAAAGTTTCAAGAGCTATCTCCAAGATATCTTGGATGATAGCTCTGAGGGAAAGTGGAGAACCATCATTGAGAGAGAAGAAAAGAGAATAGAAAGATACAGAAAGTATGCATTAATTAATGATAATTAAGAAGTTAACTTATTATATTGTATTTTAAGCTTTGCTTATGTAAAATGTAGATTTTTCTGATGTAAAGTAAGTTAAAGTAGTGAAGCAACACTTTAATAGTATTCTTGATGTCAATCTGTGAGCACATTTTTTGAAACAATTTATGAGCACATATTTTGAAACAATTTATCAGCAATGGTCATTTAAACATGAATAGGCATATATATTACATTTATTAAATGAATGACTTCACATAGAGCTTTATGCTAGGAGAGTCCTTTTTTACCTCACCTGGATCCATGGGCCAAGTGAGCTTTGCTTTATTATAGCACTTGGGGTTGGTTGTTGTTCATCGTCAAAAAAATCTTCCTATCTCACTGGTTGGGTCATATATTGAACCAAATTTAGCTGCAATCATTATTGTGGTATCTAAACAGCTGCTTTTGCATAGGTACTACATGTATACAAAAAACTGTAGTACTGGAAATCTACTTTTAATATTCAGTACTGTTTTGTTATTTTTTATTGTAATGTATACCTAAATATTCCAATAATTTTAAAGTAAAGAGATAGTACTAAATATGAAAAGTAAAGCGATAATACTAAATATGAAAAGGTAAAGAGATAGTACTAAATATTAAAAGTAAATTTCCAGTACTACACTTTTTAGTACAGAAATAGTACCCATGCAAAAGCAGCTGTGAAGTTTACAAGATATAATAAACTAGATATCAAATGACAGAGATTTTTGCCCTGATCACTTCTATTTGTGTCCTCAATGTTGGATAGTGTCCTTTTTTTAGCTCACCTGGCCCAAGCTTTTCTCATCACTTTGCGTCCGTCGTCATTGTCTTTGTCATCGTCTGTTAACTTTTACAAAAATTCTCCTCTAAATCTACTGGATCAAATTAAACTAAACATTGCCACAATCATCATTGGGGTATCTAGTTAAAAAATGTGTGCAGTTACCCGGCCAACCAACCAAGATGTAAGTCATGGCTAAAAATAGAACATAAGGGTACAATGTAGATTTTTGCTTATAACTTTGAAACCAATTTAAGCATTAAAAGCAAATCTGACAAGTAGTTTAATTGTTTATCAAGGTAAAATCTATTTGCCCTGAAATTTTCAGATGAAGTGAACTACTGGTTGTTGGGTTTCTGTCCCCAATTGGTAATTTTTAAAGAAATTTTGCCATTTTTGGTTATTATCTTGAATACTATTATATATAGAGAAAAGCTGTAAACAGCAATATTGTTAAGCAATGTAAAATCTTCAAATAAGTCACATGACCAAAATAGTCAGATGACCCTTTAAGGAGTTGTTGCCCTTTATAGTTAATTTTAAACAATTTTCATTAATTTGGTAAATTTTTGTACATTTTTACAAAATATTTTCCTCTGTAACAAAAGGGCCAAGTTTATTATTGATAGAGAAAATTGTAAGTAGCACGAATATCAGTAAATAAAGATCTACAAACACATCACCATCACCAAAACACAATTCTGATATGAATCCATCTGTGTAATTTGTTTAATATGCACATATACCAAGGTGAGCGACACAGGATCTTAAGAGCCTCTATTTTTTTTTAATAAACATAGACTAAGGTCAACTAACTGAAAGAGCACCAAAAGAAGTATATAATTATTATATGATTAGCATAATAGGGAATACTTTGATATGATTGGTCAAGAGGAATGCCAGTAGTTGATCTTGTTTAATAAATCAGGCTAAGTTATAAAATGTACAATTTACATGTGCTAGAGGAAAAGTGTTTTAAAGAAATAAAAGGATTAAACACATTTTTAAAGGGAGTTATTGGTATACAGGTATATCAACTAGATCAAGTCACTCACAAACAAATCATAGAAGTTCTCTAATAAACCTCACATAATACAGCTTTTAACAGTTATTTATATGCTTTCATTTAGTTTAGTGTTCATATAATAAAAACATCAGACAGGATGAAACATGTTCTTAACATTATTTATTTTGTAGGTAACATTTGAGAAAAGGCAGGCTGACCCAGACAAGATCAAGCTGGAAATACAGATTTTAAAACTTTTTAAACAAACAATCATTGTGCATTTTAACTTGTTTTGTACTTGAGATTTATATAGTTCTATATTTTATTACACTGATTCAAAAATTTTAAATTTATTGTTGTTGTTATTTTGTAAGTTTGCAAAAATTAGATTTCTTAAAAAAAAATTCCTTGAAGGAAAGATTTCGAATCAGGACAATACGTACCATAAAAAAAGACCTATATATGTATATAAAAAAAACTAAAAAAAGGGTCTGATTTGGCACATGGACAAACAATACAGTTGTTTACCTGACATAATTAAGTCAATTATGTCTTTCAACTATTTCCTTAAATAATATTGGACTATTGTTAGGGTTGTCAAATGATACATTACAAATATTTATATACAGATGTAACATAATAAAATGTTTAAAACCAAGAAATCCGAGTCTGTGCACTGAGTGTTTGGTTTTCATACACTTTTAATGTATACATTAGTAATAACCATAAAAAAACTAGTTTATTTAAAGAAGTATCACATACTATAGATCTACAGATGAATCATTACAAAGAATATAAGAGAGAACATGATGTGTGAATAATATATTATGCTGAAGTGTCAAATGATATGGATATTTTAAAGTTTAATTATAATATAGAATAATTCACATGAAAGCTCAATTCACGTGAATTTCACGTGAATGCTCAATTAACGTGAATTTCACGTGAAAAATCTCACATGAATTTCATGTGAAAGCTCAATTCATATGAATTTCACGTGAACTATTTCACGTGAATTTCACGTGAATCAGATATTTCACGTGAAATTCACGTGAATTAAGCTTTCACGTGAAATTCACGTAAATTTTTCACGTGAAATTCACGTGAAATATTTCACGTGAATTACGCGTATAAGCTCGATTAACGTGAAATTCATGTGATTTTTTTAACGTGAAATTTACGTTAATTTCACGTTAATTTCACGTGAACAAAATTTGCCTGTGTATGTAGACGAAACGCGCGTCTGGCGTACTAAATTATAATCCTGGTATCTTTGATAACTATTTATATATTCAGCGTATGACCTGTTGAAGAAAGCGTTATGTATAAAGTATATGTTTTGTTTATGCTAGTCGTTGTCAGATTATTCATTGGTTTTTAAGTGTTTAGCATTGGTAAATATTTATTGTTATTTTATGTATAATCTTTTTTTATATTAAAGCTGTCTGCTTGAAAAGAGAGGAGAAGATACAAATGCGCACTCGAACTACAAGTAACAAAACACTATAGATTGAGCAATTCGAATCATTCCGAAAAACTATGATGATCTTATATGCTAAAGTTAACACTCATCATACAATAGCAGATTAGTGAAGGTCCTGCTTAACACTAAAAACTGTCCAAACAACAAATATATGGTTTCTTTATCCGACTCTTTAAATTGACATTGTAATCTTTTTTTTTGTGCAATTTAAAATGATTCTTTCTTCAAAGTATAATAGAAGTATCTGATCACTGTGATAAGTTTTCATTGTTTGTGGCTACAGGTATCTTATATGCGGGATGATTGTTTCATGTATACCGACAAGAGTTGTTGATTTCCCAAATTAAATAGATAGAAGAATACTTTTCGACTATGAAAAATCAAGAAGTTATCAAAAAGACAATCACAAAGTAATTTGTGCCACATGTGTGGAGTAGTAAGTGCTAACCTTTCCGGAGCCCCGGTTGTGTGGGTTTTTTTTGGGGAGGGGACGGTTGTATTGCTCATTCTTCAGTGTTATATGTTGTGTTTTGTGGACTTGTTCGTCTTTTCGACTTTTTTCAGGGTTTTTTTTTCACCTAACATTGCTAGTTTTTCTTCAACAAATGAGTTTTGAAAGTCCCATTGGTATTTTCCGCCTTTTTTTTTTTTTATAAATTTTCTATTCTATCTTTTACTTTAAAAATAAATACACTGAATTGCCAAAAAATAGAATAGTATGTCTTCAAAGTTCTTATGTTTTTTGATGGCATCGAAAATGACAATTTGTTTAGAGCCTTTAAAATACAGCAGATAAAGGTTTGATTAGTGGTTGATATAAAGAATAAGAAGTACATGAATAGCCAGTCTGTCGTTTCTTGACTTTGTTTATTTGTTTTTTAAAGTATTTTTTGTTGTTGTAATAATAAATTTTCTATTGAACTTATCACTGTGGATTTTTTATTTTTGATCCCTTTGATGAATTAGAAAATAATAGAAAAAAAAAAGTAAAATTATGCTTTTCAAATTAAGTGCTGATAATGGAAATATTGTTTGTAAGGAATTATATTTACCAGATTTTTTTTTGCCTGCATCTTTGCACGATTCTGGAAAAAAAATGGCAGGCATTATATGAAATTAAAGACAAAAATGCGAAATTATAATTATATATATTGCATTTTTTATCTCGATTTATATTTTTAAGTCATATTGGTTCACTGTCACATTTAAAAGGAAAAAGGAAAAATAATACTAAGGGTGAAATCAAAAACCTGAAAATCCCAAAAAGAAAGAAAAAAATTCCATAATTAGAAATAACGAGGCTTAGCAACATTCACATAACCGAACACCGGGGATGCACTAACGAGCAAATGCATAGTTTCATATATAAGAAACATTAATTTATTTAAATACACGCTATTTATGATACACATGATATATACTGACAACACATATTTTTACATTTGCACCTGAAATCACCTTATGTTATGACAGGAATCGTCTGTGGAGATTTTTAACCTTAAAAGTCATTGTATAGATTATCATTGAAGTTTTAAGACCTTGCAAGTAATATTTCGTTCCTGTGTTTTCGTGTAGCAACTTTTGTAAAATATCACTCTATTCATAAATTGTTTAAGGAATCCATAACCTGTTCCATAACTAAAAATATGTTCGCTGCAAGGACGGGGATATTTGTGCAAAATTACTAATCCATCTATCATAAAATAAGGAGATGTGGTATGATTGCCAATGAGACAACCATCCACCAAAAATTCAAATGAAGTGGATGTATTTATAGGCAAACCGTACGACCTTCAACAATGAGAAAACAAATACCGTATGGTCGGCTATAAAAGGCCCCTATGACTTCCAATTACGGTAGCAAGAAAAAAGAAAGAAAACATTAGAGGTAAATTGGCCTTTAAACAAATGTACTCGTAATTAGAAATGAAATGAATAAATGGTCAATTATGGAAAGGATTGTCAAATATGCCCTTTTTCATTGTATTTGTACAGCTATCACATGACTTGTTTATTCAGTAAAATATCACAATTAAACAATGGCTTGACTATTTACCCGTAAAAGCCAAGAAACAGCATAAAACACAACTGTCATCAGAAACGATATGCAAAATATATAACATTACTGACCGTCACAATTCCCCAAGGAATATAGTTTTCTCTCCGTATCACAACCAACACAACCATTTCCATCATCAGAAAGGGGGAGGGTTGTCACATCGTCTAGTTTTCATTCCTATTCCATTACCACAGGTAATAGGACATCTCGCAGACGACCAAAGGCCCCAATGTCCATCAACTATGATAAAAAAAAAGTATTAAGAATACTGTTAAAACTATACTTTTACATATATTAATGAAATTTATCCTGTTGAACTTACTTTAAATAAAGCTAATACTAACAATGACCACTGCCCTTTTCTCGATCTTGATATCTATATCACTAATGGAAAGCTGAATACTAAAATTTATGATAAAAGGGATGATTTTTTATTTCCTATCGTTAATTATCCGTTTTTAGATGGTGACGTTCCCTTGTCACCATCTTACGGTGTTTATATATCTCAACTTGTACGATTCGCTCGTGTATGTAACAATGTTTTAGATTTTAACGAGAGAAATTTATGTATTACTGAAAAATTATTACACCAGGGTTTTCGATATCACAAACTAGTCAAAACAATTACTAAATTCTATCATCGGTATAAAGACATCATTCGTAAATATAGCTCAACATGCAGACTTCTAATACGTTCAGGTATTTCACATCCAATTTGTTATGGAAATATTCTTTATAAAGCACAAAGGTGTCAGTATTCACCTCAAAAACTTACAAAACCTTTGAATAGACTTATTAAGAAGGGATATGATTATGATAATGTTGTCAAGTCATTAAAGATTGCATATTTTGGCGTTAATATTGAGTCACTGATAAGGTCTTTGCATCGGAACTAAACACATTTATTCTAAAAACAGTTGTTGGCATGACACGGGTTATGTTCTTCTCATATATGTTATGATGGTATGATACTAAACCCCTAACGGGAAGGATTGTGCCTGATGTTCATATGATGAAATCATATAATCTTTCAGTCAGTTTAATTGAAGTCTGGAGCTGGCATGTCAGTTAACTGCTAGTAGTCTGTTGTTATTTATGTATTATTGTCATTTTGTTTATTTTCTTTGGTTACATCTTCTGACATCAGACTCGGACTTCTCTTGAACTGAATTTTAATGTGCGTATTGTTATGCGTTTACTTTTCTACATTGGTTAGAGGTATAGGGGGAGGGTTGAGATCTCAAAAAACATGTTTAACCCCGCCGCATTTTTGCGCCTGTCCCAAGTCAGGGGCCTCTGGCCTTTGTTAGTCTTGTATTATTTTAATTTTAGTTTCTTGTGTACAATTTGGAAATTAGTATGGCGTTCATTATCACTGGACTAGTATATATTTGTTTAGGGGCCAGCTGAAGGACGCCTCCGGGTGCGGGAATTTCTCGCTACATTGAAGACCTGTTGGTGACCCTCTGCTGTTGTTTTTTATTTGGTCGGGTTGTTGTCTCTTTGACACATTCCCCATTTCCATTTTCAATTTTATTTGCTTATATTCAGTATTGGAAGGTGATGATGAATTAAACATTTTTTCTAAAGATGTTTATTCTTCAGTCTTGTAATTGAGGAACACAAGACGTCTCAGAATACAATTCAATATACAAATTTGGATTCGATAAGCTAAATTAATTTAGAAACAAGATTGAAATTAAGGTTCCAAAGCCCTTAGGCAGAGTTGACCATAAATAAATTTGTTTTCCGTTCTATGTCCTTTTTGGTCAAATAGCGCCTCATGTTTGAATTTATCTATTCATCTTTAGCATTTGTGTTTTATCGTTCCTAATGAAAGTTTTTACAACCACAGGGTTGATGCCACTACTTGTGGTCTTTGATTAGTTTTTACAACCACAGGGTTGATGCCTCTACTGGTGGTCTTTGATTAGTTTTTACAACCACAGGGTTGATGCAAATGCTGGTGGTCTTTGGTTAGTTTTTACAACAACAGGGTTGTTGCCACTACTGGTGGTCTTTGGTGAGTTTTTACAATAACAGGGTTGTTGCCACTACTGGTGGTCCTTGGTGAGTTTTTACAACCACAGGTTGATGCCTCTACTTGTGGTCTTTGATTAGTTTTTACAACCACAGGGTTGATGCCACTACTTGTGGTCTTTGGTGAGTTTTTACAACAACAGGGTTGTTGCCACTACTGGTGGTCTTTGGTGAGTTTTTACAACCACAGGGTTGATGCCATTACTTGTGGTCTTCGGTGAATTTTTACAACCACAGGGTTGATGCCACTACTTGTGGTTTTTGATTAGTTTTTACAACCACAGAGTTGATGCCACTGCTGGTGGTCTTTGGTGAGTTTTTACAACAACAGGGTTGTTGCCACTACTGGTGGTCTTTGGTGAGTTTTTACAACCACAGGGTTGATGCCACTACTTGTGGTCTTTGATTAGTTTTTACAACCACAGAGTTGATGCATCTACTGGTGGTCTTTGGTGAGTTTTTACAACCACAGGGTTGGCGCCATTACTTGTGGTCTTTGATTAGTTTTTACAACCACAGGGTTGTTGCCACTACTTGTGGTCTTTGATTAGTTTTTAAAACCACAGAGTTGATGCCACTACTTGTGGTCTTTGGGGAGTTTTTACAACAACAGGGTTGTTGCCACTACTGGTGGTCTTTGGTGAGTTTTTACAACCACAGGGTTGATGCCACTACTGGTGGCCTTTGATTAATTTTAACAACCACAGGGTTGAAGCCACAACTGGTGGTTTTTGATGAGGTTTTGTAACCACATATTGTTGCTAAGTCTGGTGGTCTTTGTTGATTTTTCACAACCACAGGGTTGATGCCACTGTTGGTGGTCTTTGGTGAATTTTACAACCACAGGGTTGATGCCATAACTAATGGTCTTTGAATTGTATTTACAACTACAGGTATGATGCCACTGCAGGTAGTTTTTGTTGTGTTTTTACAACGACATTGTTGTTGCCAATGCTGGCAGTCCTTGTAGAGTTTTTACAACCACATGGTAGATGCCACTGCTTTTGGTCACTATTGGTTTTTAACAAACACAGGGTTAATGCACTGCTGGTGATAATTGATGAGTTTTTACAACCACACGCTTGATGCCACTGCTGGTAGTCTTTGTTGAGTTTTTGAAATACGATTGCTTTTAAGCAAACTGTAGACTTATACCATTGACTCAGGGCCATGCACTTACGTCAACCGTTTTATTCTACACATCAAGGAACATCTAAGATTCTTGAGATTGTCTTGCTTTAAATGGTATAAAAACAAAAGGATTGAATTTAAACAACCGTCCTATAATGTTTTTCTCATAATCTTCATGTTTCAATATTTACCTTGACTTGTTTTCGTGTTAAAAAACACGGAAAATCAGAGTTAAGCAGTATTTATATTTTATGATTTTATAAATTTAGAAACACGTCAGAGGGAATTCCCCAGTTTTGATAACATGCAAGAGTTCTCCGAATTTCGATCGATAAATCTTTTTCTATTTCTGTCATTAATAAACTCATCATAGATACCAGGACTAAATTTGACGCGCGTTTCGTCTACAAAAGACTCATCAGTGACGCTCGAATCCAAAAAAGTTAAAAAAAAAAAAAAAAAAAAAAAAAAAATAAGAACTGAAGTTGCATTTTCTTATATGTCAACGTTATGAAACTGATATTTGATATTACTTCCATTAAGGAATGGAGGTCGTTTAATTAACATTTAATATACGTCCTTACTACAAATCACAAGTCTGTTTAGGTAAGTATGCGCATGCGTATAGTTTTCTTGGCTTGTAGGGGATCAGATTGAATGGTTGCTCTGGATTCCCCACTCCATTAATTAATTTGAAGCTCGCGAGATCCTTTCTATGTCTCTCTGATATTAAGGGTTGTTGTTGTTGCATAATTTAAAATCATATGCATCATTTAAATTAAAATAAATGAAGTCGATCCACAACGTAAAAGTGTAACTAGAACACCCCTTCAGCCAAAATGGAGTCTTCAATTTTATCGCTTTGAGTTGTCTCCCTTCCTTTTAAAAAGTAACTTTCATCAAACGACGATAAGTCGAGAAAAAATTAACTCGTTCTGCCGATAGACGTCAAATCATATTAAAACCGATCGGAGTTTAAACAGAGGAATGATATGTGTACGGAAAGGAGTCATGCCCACTGACCCAAAGGAAATTAAATATTCAAAGAGTTAGGAATTGGGTTCCACCTTTAATTCACGTAGGAAAGTATGTGATAAGGCACGAAGTGAAGTACCTTCTCTCACTCCCAGTGACTGCTGTGGAAAGTAAATTTTATTGATAGTACAAAAATAAAACACAATAAGTACATTGTCCGTACATTTGTATCGAGGATTTGCGTTGGCGGTACCAGGGGGGTTGGACGATCAGTGCATTTGAATGGGAACATATAGTTGGAACCCCCTCTTTTTTTAAATTACTGGATCCGCCCTGGGGACTATTCTTAAAGTTGAATAACTATTCAGATTACGTAAATTACATTTTACACGTGCAGTTGAATTATTTTTGAAATATTACTAATACATGTAATCAATGAAAACAATGGCAATCGTATCCCTCAGAGCAATATGCTCTTTTATTAAAACAACATGGTTGAGCAACTTCTTGTGATCAATGTTGATTTTTTTATACAAGTACAGGGTTAACGCACTGCTGGTAATATTTGATGAGATTTTACAACCACACGATTAATGCCACTGTTGTTAATCTTTGTTTGGTTTATACAACAACAGGTTACATTTGTAAATGCAACAGATGAGCTAAGACCATAAAAATCGTCATCCATCAATTATTATTTGGAATGAGTGTCGTATTATCAATCATAACTCATTCCGTACTTGCTGCTCGAGATGGATTAAACGAGAAAAAAACTGATAAAAAATCCTTATATACTTTTTTGTATTCCCAATTTATCGGCATTATGATTTTTACTCTGCGTTCATCTGGCCCGCTTCAAGTTGAAGTTTTTTGTCGAGATTTTGTTTTTGATGAATTAAAGTCCAATCAAATTGAAACAATGTACACATGTTGCTTATAATATGATATTTCTAATTTTAATGCAATATTTGAGATTTTACCCCATTTTCATGGTCCACTGAACATAGTGCGGATAGGGCATCCGTGTACTATAGACACATTCTTGTTTAATTCAGTAATGAACATGTATATTTTTGATATTCATATTTAACATTTTTAAGAATATTTTACTCAACAATAGCCCTATTTCTTGTACCAAACATAAGCTGAAAAAACTAGTAAAGGGATTTGTTTGTGTTCCTACTGATAAGGCTGCGTATAATATCATTACTGTTGGACGTAAACTTTACATTTGGGGTTCTGCAAAAGGAAATCACAATCTCACTTACATTCCAACTACTTCATTTTTGAAAAATTTCATCTGTAACAAACATAAATCTTTAGCTACCTCTCTACAAGAGAAACCACATACAATGAAAGTGTCAACTGAGGCCTGGCTTCCAAAGCTGTTCAAATGTGTTTTTTTTTTCTACCCTACATACCACTATTTCTCATAATCTTATTAAGAAAAACATCAAACACCTATACTAATTAAGGGCATCCGATACAGTTTCTCGATATAATGTCATTTTTATAATTTTGAAATATGTTGTAGGCCTTGGCGAGTTATAAAATAAAACACAAAATAAAACATAGGTCACCGTGCTTGTTTTCGAGAAAATTGAGGCTGAAAATTGGGGATTTGTGCAATTTTGTAAAAAAATTAGGCAATGTTATAAAATTTTCTGAGCAGATATTCTTCGTCGTAAATTATCAAGATCGGGTTCAATCTGAAGCTGTGATAAGTGGCAATAAGGAAAAAAATAAATCACTATACGAATAACTATAAAATTATTCAAGTCTTGCTTGACATTGCGGACCAGATGCTCAAAGTGGTATTTTTCTAAACCTAAAAAAATGGAAAAAAACTGTTTCTGAAAATGTCATTTTTATCATTTTTCTGCATAAACGGCATTTTGTCATGCTTTCTCCAAATCTCAAATAAAAAATATAGGTCACCGTGCTTGATTCCATGATAATCACGATTTATCCTAAAAAAATTACGTCACCCCTTTGTAACCTCAACGTAAGCGCTAAAGTGCACGACGTCGCTGGCAGACAATTTCGACGTTATCGCTTCAAATTACCGGCGACATTTTTCAGATGTATAAATATTATCTGTAAAGTACTATCTATCTATAAATTGGTAACATTGTTTTCGGAAGTAAAATCATGTGAATAACAAATACCTCTCTGTGTTTGTGGTCTAAGTGAGAAACTTCTCAAGAAAAGTTATTACGGACTGTTGATTTTTACGACTTTCAAAAATTTAAGACTCGGCAATTTAGAACATGACATACAGGTACATTTACTGTACACACTCGTATATTATTTCATACTGTATGATGACCTCTAGATGTTGTTCTTTGTTTTGTTTTGTTTGGTTGGCTGCTGTTTCATTACACATACTCCTTAATATCCTTTAATTCACGTTTTTATCACTGAGAAAATCCGTTTTTGTTGATACGAATTTTAAAAAAGTTAGTGTCGTTTGGACAGTAATCAAATTTGCCGTTACTTTTCTCGTTTGAGTTGTTTTACCTTGTCATTTCGGGACCTTTTATAGCTGACTATGCGGTATGGGCTTTGCTCATTGTTGAAGACCTATAGTTGTTAATTTCTGTGTCATGTTTGTCTCTTGATGAGAGTTGTCTAATTGGCAATTATACCACATCTTCTGTTTTATGTGGTCAGAAAACAGAAGCAAAATCTTACAAAGGAGAATCTTCAATTTGCTAATGGATGCTTTTGTCCAGACAGAGAAACTATAATTTTGAAATTTCTGATTTGGCAAAAAAATGATTGAATTAATAGCGAGAGGACTGGATATATTACGATTAGTTGCAATTAAAATCATTCTCTCATAGCGTAATTTTATTGGTAAATAACTATATATTTTTTCACCACAGCGTGTACATAAAATACCGCATGTCCATTCCCCTGTCTGTCCTTCCGGACTTCTGGTTAATTAGATTTTTCAAGTGTACAATTCTTGCCAACTTTCTATAAAACTAATATCGTATGGACACGTTCGAAAATCAGTGCATATCAACTATTCTTTAAAAGAGTTATGCCATTTGGAAATATTAATTATATTGAAAATTGCATTGTATTTTCTGTCATTCCGTCATTTCTCTAATATATCTATAAAAAAATAAAGAAAAAATAAACAGCTGCGCTTCGAGCGCATGATACGCACTTCGTCTCATGAAAAAAAACCTAACATAATATATGTTTTTAAACAATCTAATTAAAATATTGTTCTCTGAATACGTTATACTATACATATGTAGTATAACGTAATCAGAGATCAATATTTTAATTAGATTGGTTTTTAAAATAACACGGGGGTTGTACGGAAGTCATGCTAGGTATATCCTGACTCATTCATTATTCTTGCTCAATAATAAGTTTATATATCACAACATGTTTTATATGATCCCCAAATTGAAGCTCAATAAAAATTCAAGAACTCAAAAATGAATTAAAGAATCATCACGAAAAAGTATACAGATCTTAAGAATAATTTAACTAAAAAGTATGTGAATATATATGCAATTATTATAGATAGTTTCTGAGATACGACGCGACATGTGAACCCCCAGCCCCTTTTTGTCATAAACTCAATAACTCTAAAATCAAATTCTGAATCATTCTCAAAAGTATATACAAGTTCTTCAGAATTATATAACTAAGAAGTGCGTAAAGTTTATAGCAATAGTCATAAAACGTTTTCTAGATGCAGCGTGAACTGTAAAAAAAACTGTTCTAGTTACAAAGTCCTGTAACTTATAAAGTTCACCAAAAATGATACAGACCGTTTGACCATCATGACTGAAAAAACAACCATGTTCAGTTTAATGATAATATGCTGTACCATATTTACGACGGACAGACGGACGCGGGCATTTCTATACCATTCTACGTCCCGTAAAAAAATTTACGGGTGCATAACATAAACATATTGTTTGCTATTGCCTTTTGTTAGATAAACTACGTGCAACGTGGAGGAAATAGAAACTTTGTTCTTTTATAAAAGTTGTATCATTGTTTGTATTAGCGGCATACCATTATTTTTTGTTTACATAAATAAATTAAATAAATTTTTCAGAAAGGAAATTGACTTCTTCGTGTAAATTTTCGGTATTAGTTTTTAATTATCATTGGTTTTCTGTGCTGTGCTGTAATAAAAAATCGGATCCGGACCAAATCTTGGATGATGCATGATAATAAAATTTTAATTGACATGCATGATATTAGTAACACCAAAAGGGTCAGTCGTCTTGAGATTGCTCACTATACGATATTTGTTGAAGATCTCAAATAAACAGTAATATGTTTTATTTCTTATTATGTTATTAGACTGTTATCCTGGTATAATCAAATGCACTTACTAATATGAATGGCGTAGAAATTAGCATGCGGGAGAAACAGAAATTGGAGCATGGAAATTCCACATTACGTTTCGTATTACGGAAAATGACACGCATTACGTCCCGCAAAAAGTGACGTTTTGCGGGAATTCAAACGCTTAACGTCGCGCCAAGAGTTAACTCCCTTGAAACTGTATCGGATGCCCTTAAATGCACATTTACAAAATGCGAATTTATGTATTCAAACTCGTTTAGATCATTTTTTAGCAACAACAAACAAAAGAATTAAGTCAAACGAACCTGCTTTGATTCTATAACTTACCTTACTTTTTAATAGATAACAGTTTTGCTTGTATTGAGATTCCATATATCGTCATGTTATCGGATTTTCAAAGATACTTAGGTGTGCTACACTTATCGCGGACTTGTTTGTGTATCGTTATAAAATGATCAAAGAATCATCATCCGATACTAAAATATAACACTTCAAGATTTTTGGATTATGATTTGGCTTTCAATAATTACGACCTCAGTATGTAGACTGATTATAATTATCCTGCTAATAGTAACAATAAATACCTCCCTTTTCTGGATATTGATACTATTATCTATATCGTTCTGTAGCTGAAAGCTTGAAACTAAAACGTATGATGAAGGAGATGCTTTCTTTCCCTATTGTTAATTATCAATTTTTAGACGATGACGTTCCCTTGTCACCATCGTACGGTGTTTCCGTATCTCAACTTGTTCGATTCGCTCGTGTATGTAACAACATATTAGATTCTAATACAAGAAGTCTCTGTCTTACTGATAATTATTACACCCGGGTTTTCGATATCACAAACTGTTCAAATCATTCACTCAATTGTATCGTCGGTACAAGGACATCATTCGAAAAAATGACTCAACATGCAATCAACTTATACTTTTAGGTATTTCCCATCTAATATTTCATGTTAATATTCTTTACAAAGCATAAAACAACTGGTTTTAGAATAAATTTGCATTTTTCGATGCAAAGACCCTTTGCATTAGACAATATAAAAAAGGCTTTTTGGTTTTTATATTGTCTAATGCAAAGGGTCTTTGCATCGAAAAATGCAAATTTATTCTAAAACCAGTTGTTGGCATGATACGAGTTAAGTTCGTCTCATATATTTCATGATGGTATGAAACAACCATAACGAGAGGGATTGTACTTGATTTTCTTAAACAATGTATACTGAAGACATACCTTTCAATCAGTTTAATGAAAGTCTGGAGCTGGCATGTCAGTAATTCCTGTAGTTGTCCTTTGATAATTAAGGTTTGATTGTAATTTTGCTTAGTTTATTTTCTCGCTTTTCGGAGTCAAAAAACGAAACATATGTATGCTTTTTTCGGGCGTCGGCGGCGTCAACAATGTATTTGTTTGTGATTAGGTCTAATTCATGGTGAACTTCTAGTGAAAAGTCAAAGATATATTTGGTATGCAGTTGTTTTAGCATTGGCACATCTCATTACCATGGATATCATTTGGCCCGGCCCCCTAAATTATGGTCTATTGACTTTGAAACTTTTGAGATGTATTTCTGTGATAACAGTTTATTTTGTTTCTTATTCTGACACCAGTTTCGGACTTCTTTTAAACTGATTTTACTGTGGTGTTGCTGTGTGGTTGTTTATTCTATCTTAATGTAGGTTTATAAGATGGGTTAAGGTCTCGAAAATATGAGAGCTCGTCGTATGTGATGTCACATACCAAACAATGACGTCATTTAAAAAATGGCGTAATGACCATTCCATTTTAGACCCATTGAAGAAAAATTCTCATTTTTAATTTTTGTTCTATTTTCATATTTCCAAGTAAAGGTGTGATAAAAAAAAAGGTGGTGTGTGATAAAGGGTATCATAGACATGCGATAAAGGGTGTGATAAAGGGTAGACATGCGATATAGGGGTGTGATAAAGGGTCTACATCAACGTTGAGCGATACGGATTAAACAGCAGGCTATTTATCAAATATTCAAAACTACTTTATTTACTACTAAATATATAATAACAAAAAATAAAAGATATTTGATAAACTTCACACGATATCGGCATAGTTTTTCAAGAATGAATACAATAGCGACTCACAATGTATGCAGACATCACTAAAGAATCCACACTCAGTCCAAATTACATGAGTCCTAGACATGACAACTATAGATGTCAATTTGTGGTTGATGTAAAATATATTATCGTTCTTTTGTGCATTTTTCCTTTGATATCTTTTTATGATATTTTTTTATATCATGCTACTTGCTTGAGATGGAAAATTATCGCTATAAACTAAGGCGGCATGTAGCGATTCTAATGAAATTGACATAAAATTGACAACGTCCTCATAGGTAAAATAGCGATAAATAGATTAGCATTGGTCATATCAACGGCTTTTCTCGCTTTCGCCGTACCGAATCAAGCGAGAAAATCAATCTTGTTGAGATGATCAACGATAATCTATAAAAATAATTCGATACTAAGTTTATTTATTCTTTTCAAAATATATTATATGTTATCAAAGTTTGTATTGATATTATTGAATCATTTTGTAAATTGATGGCAAATCTCTCTTACCCTAGTATGCTAGAGTTTTCATTTTCTGTTTCTGATTTCAAATAATAGTAATAATTAAAATTGAGAAAGCATGAACAAAATGATATTAAACAATTCATCTTATTTGATGATTTGACAATTTATTTAATCAAATAATTCATAATTTATTATAAACGTTGAATTCAATAGTGTTGTTCAAGCATTTATTTGCAATATGTTACATAGACTTTATTTGCAATATGTACACTAGCGTGATATTAAACATATACCATCCCTTCCAACGTGTTATTTCATTCTCTCAAAGCCTCTCTTCAAGGGTTCGGTTGTGTGATCAGTTTTTCCAGTTGTGGTCGTATTATCAACTATTTAACATGTAAGTAACTTTATACATTTACCTATCTTAACTTATCTTTTATAAATATCGTGAGCCTAAATCCATCAATTGGAAATACAACTTTAAAATTTTGATGGATTCAGTTGAGGATTATGCCAGGCAATGGGCTAAGCGCGAGAAGGAAGACGTAGACACTCTTTCCGAATGGATTAAGGCAGTGAGGTCGTTGATATAAATCAAAATTAAGAAACTGAATGGGTCTATCAATGCCCATGCTACGTCAATCTTTAAAGACCCAAATGTTGCAAAACACCTATCCTACCTCCATGACAAATATGTTGTTGTCCCCGCAGATAAAGCCCCAAACAACATCGTTTTTGTATGTAAAACTCATTACATTAACTGCTTGATAAACGAATTAGGTATTGACAATTCACTTGGAAACTCAACATATACCCTCACGACACTTATCAAAGAGGAAATCCTGGATAATCATAGGTCTGTTCTGCAAGGTTTCCCCTGGGTCAATTATTTTTTTCGCCACCTCTTTCGCCAAAACAATATATTTTTCGCCACTTTATTATTTTTTTCGCCAAGTAACATAAATATATTTTTCCTGTTGTGCCCTTTTGTACTAAGAAGTAATTTTTACAACAAAACAAAAGCTTTTATCACATGAAATTGATCCCTCATTTCATGTGTAGTCATTACATTGAAGGGTTACTCTCATTCGAGGGTTTGTTCCCAGGCTTTTGGATAGATTTTTTCATAACGACAGTTTTCTTTTCTTGACCATCGTAAATGAAAAAGTTGAGACGTACAACTATGCTTGAAACACGTGCATGTGTCACTCAAACGACTTTATTAAAGTCAAAGGATAAAAGAATTAAAGTTTTAAAGCGGAGATTTTTCTTGCTTTTGACCAATTTTCGTCACAACAACAACTTTCTTTTCAAAACTATCTTTAAAGGGAGAGATGTCGAAAGTTTGCTTCAAACACGTGCGTCGCAAAGATGTAAATAAATTCTGTATGTGACATTTATAGCGGAAGCCATTTGACCATATCATTTTGTGAAACAATTCAATCAACACCTTTATTAATTAGTCCTTTGTTGTCGATAGCTATAAAATGCAATCAGCTGATTATTGATTTTCTGTCTAAATCTTAATGAGGTCAAGGTGAATTCCGAGTATTGTCTGATCGGGTAAAGTCCGAGAAACTCGAAAAAAAGTAAATAAACAAGATGGAGGAAAATAAATCGGTTTATATATTTCTTTCGCCAAATTCTTTCGCAAATGACGAATTTTTATCGCCACAATTATTATTTTTTCGCAAATTGCGAAAATGGCGACCGCCAGCGGAAACCCTGCTGTTCTGTGTTCCTTTGGAATTTCAACCAAAGATGAAGAACTGGATCTGCCATCACTGTATTGGATACCTAAACTACATAAGTGTCCTTACAAGCAACTGTATATTGCTGGGTCTTCCAAGTGCTCCACGAAACCTCTTTTTAAATTATTAACATCTATTTTATCAGCAATCAAAGACGGGCTTCAAAGTTATTGTGAAACTGCCTATTCTAGAGGGGGCGTGAATCAGATGTGGATACTTAAAAATTCCAAAGATCTTTTAGAGTACATACAATCTAACTCTCTTTCATCTTGTAACAGTATTAAAACATTTGACTTTTCTACTCTGTACACTAGTATTCCACATTCCAAACTAAAAGACAAATTGAAAGAGTTGGTATTGCTTTGCTTCGTAAAAAAGAATGGCCAACGTAGATACAAGTATCTTGTCTTAGGAAGGTACAAATTCTATTTTGTAAAGGATCACTCTGATTCGAACAAAAAATTCTCTGAAACTGATATTATCAAGATGCTTGATTTCTTGATTGACAACATATTTGTTACGTTCGGAGGACATGTTTTTCAACAGACTGTCGGCATTCCAATGGGAACAAACTGTGCCGACTTGTTTCTTTATTATTATGAGGCTGACTTCATGCAGGAACTTCTTAAGAAGAAAGATAAGAAGTTAGCAATATCCTTTAACTCTACTTTTCGCTATATAGATGATGTTCTTTCACTAAATAATTCAAAATTTGGTGACTATGTGGAACGCATCTATCCAATCGAGCTAGAGATAAAGGATACTACACATACAGTTAAGTCGGCCTCATATCTTGACTTACATCTAGAAATTGACAATGAGGGTCGGTTGAAAACAAAATTTTACGACAAAAGAGATGATTTAAGCTTTCCAATTGTGAACTTTCCATTTCTAAGTAGCAACATTCCAGCAGCACCTGCATACGGGGTATATATCTCCCAAATGATACGATATTCCCGTGCTTGCATTTCCTATCATGATTTTCTTGATAGAGGGTTGCTGCTCACAAGGAAGCTATTGAACCAAGAGTTCCAAATGGTGAAGTTGAAATCATCCCTTCGTAAATTTTACGGACGCCATCACGAGTTGGTTGACCGTTATGGAATAACCGTTTCACAAATGATATCGGATATGTTCCTTACGTCGTAACTACAATCCCCTTCCTTTTCATGAATGTGACCTACCGAATTATACCGGATTTGTTATCACATAAGCAACACGACGGGTGCCGCATGTGGAGCAGGATCTGCTTACCCTTCCGGAGCACCTGAGATCACCCCTAGTTTTTGGGTGGGGTTCGTGTTGTTTATTCTTTAGTTTTCTATGTTGTGTCGTGTGTGCTGTTGTTTGTTTGTCTTTTTCATTTTTAGCCATGGCATTGTCAGTTTGTTTTAGATTTATGAGTATGACTGTCCCTTTGGTCTCTTTCGTCCCTCTTTTATAGCACTCACTATCATTCCTTGGGGCATGACACAGATGATAACGCGTTCGAACTGTTTTCTGGCCTGAAATCATTCTTAATAATTTCATGCTAAAATCCAAATTTACTCATTACATAATTAACATAAAACATAATTCTACGTAGATTTTCCAGTTAACAAAGGAGTAGGTCCGATAAGGACCGATTTTGGCCTCAAATTTCAGCTTCATCTGACGAAAGATTTTTAACACTTAAGTGTCTATTTCATGTGATTCAATTAGTGCATGTGAAAGATTTTAACTGATTTAGTCATTAAAAACGATCCGATTCAAACTCTTATATGAAAAATCTATCAAATATGCTGAAAAACGTCACTTTTCAGATGTTTTTTTGTCAAAAATGAATGTGACCGCTTCCGTGTTCATCCTCAATCTTTATATATGTTATGTATTATCATCAAATACAACTTACATTTCCATATTAAGGATGAACACGAATGCTGCCACTTTCGTTTTACACGAAAACCGTCTAAAACTTAACTAAAATGCTAGAATTGTGAAGATTTCAGTAATTTAGCATGACTTAATGGTGCTAGTACCCGATATTTGTGCATTGTTTTGTCAAAAACAGCCCATATTTATGTAGCAGAAGCATTCTACCGTCCAATAAATAACTAAAAGTTTACATTTTAACAATTTTGTAAAACTGCTTTATTTTGGAACCAAAAAGGGGTCTTACTGGACCTACTCCTTTCGGCATCTTTTTTATTTGTTTTTGGGATACGATTGCTTTCAAACAATCTGTAGACTTATACCATTGACTCAGGGCCATGCCCTCACGCCAACCGTTTTATTCTAAACATTAAGGAACATCTCAGATTCTAATGAATGCCTTGCTTTAAAAGGTAAAAACATACAAAAGGATTGAACTTAAACAACTTTCCTGTAATGTTCTTCTCATAATCTTCATGTTTGATATTTCCCTTGACTTATATGCGTGTTTTTAACAACACGGAAAATCAGAATAAAGCAGTATTTATATTTAGTGTTTTTATAAATTTAAAAACACGTGGGATGGAATTCCCCAGTTTTCCTCAGTTCTCTGAATTCCAATCAATCTATTTCTGTCATATAAGAACTGAAATGGAGTTTTTCGTATATGTCACCGTTATGAAACTTATATTTGATATTGTACGCGCATAAAGAAATGGAGAACCATCTAGGTCGTTTAATTATCATTTAATAAACGTTTTTTGTTCCAAACCGCAAGTCAAGGGTTTGTTTTTGTAGCTATGCGCATGCGTATAGTTTTCTTGACTTCATGGGGTATCAGATTAAATGGTTTCTCTGGATTCCCCACTCCATTGATTAATTTGAAACTCATAGGATCCTTTTATATGTCTGTCTGCTATTGAGGGTTATTGTTTTTGCATAATTTTAAATCATATGCATCTTTTTAATTAAAATAAATGTAGTCCACATCGTAAAGGTGTTACTTTAACACTGCTTTAGCCGGAATGGAGTCTTCCATATTATCGTTTCGGGTTGTCTCCCTTCCGTAAGTAACTTCCGTAAAAATCAAAATACGAAAAAAATTTACTCGTTAGATTACAATAAACGTCGTATTATATTAAAATCGATCGCAATTTAAACAGAGAAGTGTGTACGGAAAGGAGTCATGCCCGCTGACCCAAAGAAAATTAGATATTTAAAGAGTTAGAAATGAGGTTCCTCCTAGGATTAATGGTGATAAGATACGAAGTGAAATACTTTTTCTCTAATTTTTGTGCTATTTTCACATTTCCTGACCGGTGTGAGAAAAATATTTCTCCTCACTAGTGAAAAATCTGTTCTCGGCAAATGATTAGTCGAAATTTGATTATGACGTCAAAATGATTTGTTTTCTTCTCAATTTTCCTATTGTGACGTCATGAAAAAAGGCGACCTTGCCTGATGACGTCGCATATAAAGAGCACAATTTTCTAAAAATCTTTGAAAAAGAACGATAAAAAGCATTAGAGAAACAGATTCCGACACTATAACTCGTGTATTACGATATTTCTCCACTCTCGACAGTTAAATTTTATTATTTAAAGGGCTCGGCAAGCCTCGCGCTTTAAATAATAAAATTTAACTGTCTCGAGTGGAGAAATATCGTAATACACTTGTTGCAGTGTAAGAATCTATATCTCTCACTCTCAGTGACTGCTGTGGAAAATAAACTTGGAATTGATAGTACAAAAATAAAACCCAATAAGTACATTGCTCATACACTTGTATACGGGATTTGCTATTTTTTAAGTTGAGTAACTATTCAGATTAAGAAAATTATATTTAACATGACTGTGCAGTTGAATTAGTTTTGAAATAATGCTTTCCAGCTATACCAGGGCTGCTAAATATGCACGAGACTCACGCATAATCATGCTTTTTTGCGGCATTATCTCTCGATCTATTGTTTTTTTTTTATCTTTTCAATTTTGACCAAATTTCACGCATTAGCTTTATGAAAAGTTGTCAGAACTGCTATATACATGTGTCAATGAAAACAATACACCTTATCGCTATTTGTCCGCCATAACTGGATATCGCACAGGTTCCCTTAAAATTTTGACGTCATTTAACAACATATCTGACGCCACAATTAGTGAGAGATATTAGCAAGCAAAATTACCACAAAGCATCATTATTATATACTTTTTAAGAATTAACTGCTGGCCATTAGAAAAATGATTTTTTTCAAGATGGCCACGGCCATTTTCTAAAATGGCTGTTTTCTTTAGTTTGAAAATACTGATTTTTCTGGAAAAATTTTCTTTGAACTTCTTTATCATGTTTTTAGTGAAAACCAATTACCAGGTTTGGTGGATTCATTCCTTACATCACATATTTATAAAAAATGAATATTTGACATATCCAGTATTTGCGCATGCGCTAAAATGTAACAAAATTCTTTCAAAAATATTTGAACTATTTACCATATATTTAGTGTTTTTGGATTTCTAATAATATTATGAATAAGTTTAATAACATTTTTCAAGGTTATGATACACATGTATTTACCACTTTTGCGCATGTGCAAACTATTTATAGACATCAAGAGCGATTTGTATGCACTACCAGGCAATTCTCAGGTATTCGATGCTTAAGGCGAAAATGTGGTTAATCCCGGAAAAACATCAATTGTAATTGCAGATCAGCCACTTTTTGAAATTCAGTAGGAATGGCCTGATTTGTACGGAAAAAATAAGTGTATCGTCATGTTTCGTGAAGTGCATATTGCAATGACTTGTTCTAAATCTCTGGGTGATATATTTCGTGATAGGGGATGGACATGTTGTCTTACTGAAGCCAATATTGCAACACCAAGAACGGAAGATTCTTTTTATGAATGTTCAAATGTATCTAGAACTAGACAGGTCCATCAGACAACCGCATGTAGTTTGCTTGAATTGTTGATTTCAGATTATGAAAGCTAAACTCAGAATATATAATTATGTCATGACTCTGTGGCGTTCAGTGATTTAAAAGACTGGTGTAAGGAAACAGAGTCATCTCGACCACAGTTTTATTCCTTGCGTTCAATTATAAATTAAGAACTTCTTTTGATTTTGGTATTATATTCATTATGTGTGAAATTTCGTACTTTTCAAACAGTCCATATAAAGCATGATAGCATATTGTTTTAGGATTTGATCATGTGAATTATGCTCGATCGTTACCGACCCGTCTCCGAAATATGACTTCCCTTCCCAAACATCACCAACAGATGGCGATGGAAAATGATAATTTCACTGTACGTAAGACCAGCAAATTTCTTTCTTATTACACAATTGATCAGCAACCAAAACAGAATAATGAAATTATGAAGGGCGATGTTGGTGCCATATGATTAACCAAAGATCACGTTTAGACAAATGGATGGTAGCTGGACCAGGATTCAGTATACTAGAATATGAATTTAAAAGATCTAGTGGTTTGGGTCATTCTACAACAGTCGAATGACAAAATGAAGACTATGAAAACACAAAAAGATTATTTTAAACAGCTTTAAAGGATTTGTAAAGTGATGAACGAGTCTGGAAATTTATTTCTAGAAGAGTCGACAGATTTGTAAAAAAAATTTACTCCATGTAGGAAATTGTTGATTCGGAAACAGATAAGATATGTAAATAAATCCCAAGATATTGGTCCAAACAATACGAAGATCTTTTGAAGTAAATGCAAAACGTCTTTGTCAAAAACAAGGCTAAAGACCCTTTAAAGTGATTGCGATATCTTTTCTAGACTTTTCATTTCTTGTCACAGTAGACAGTTTTACTTGGAATATTTCTTTATCCATAAAAACTAAACTGCTCCTCCGTCTTTATCTCAGGATGTCACTTGAAATAGTAGTATTAAATCGCTGCAAATGGGTTTACTTTAAACATTCTGTGATTTGCTGATCCAAATTCGGACGCATTTAAATTTATCGTTAGTGGGGTAGAAATGGTTAATTCCACGTCACAAAGTTGGGCAAAAATATTTGATGATTATACTAATGATGTCATACTGCCTTATATAAATATTCAAAAGTAGACATGGTATTTGATGTTTACTAAAGGTTCTTGTGGCAGATGGAAAGGTGTTGGTTCTGGTAGAACACCAAGGGTTTGTAGTAGTTTTCTCTGTGAAGATGAAAACGAAACGAAATTGTTCAAGTTTCTTGCTGACAAAATTGCTTCTTGAGAGACTAATACAAATGTGTATGTTACTAATGGTGAAAATATTCTTTGCAGTTTCAATAAGGATACTTCTTATTTATCCCTTTGTAATCATGAAGAAGCAGATACACGAATGTTTGTCCATGTTCGGCATGATTATGAAAAGTGTTGCAAAATGTAATTTTAAGTAGTACAGACACAGATGAAATAATATCAATAATTGCAGCAATCGGAAAATTAGGTAGAGCAAATTGTGGATAGGTTATGGAAGGAATAACGACTTTTGATGGCTTCCTGTACGTTACATGTCAAATGCGTTTAGTCCTTGTGTGGTTGCTCTTCCTTTCGCCCATGCATTCAGTGGATGTTGCACTTTGTCGAATTGTCGTGAGAAAGGGAAGATGTCAGCTTGGCTAACAATGGAAGTTTTTCCAGATGTAAAGGACGTTTTTTTTTGGCTTAAGTATGAAGCGAGGCACGATGTGAATTGTTTGCCAGGAGGCAGCGGCATTGTGATGCAATTCCGCCTACTAGGGGTTCTTTTCCAGAGCACATCTAAAGAGAAGTATATCAAGGAGGAGTTGTTTGGGCTCAGCCTGATTCATGTATTCGACAGGTACATGTACCAAGTCATAAACGTTGTGATTGGATGAAAGAAAGAATCAATGACATTTGGAAACAAAAATGAACTTCTTTGACTGTCGTTGCATCCTCTTGTCAGGATAATTTGAAATGCGGAGGCGAAAATCCAGCTGTGTTGGTAACTGTAGATGCTACCGTGCTGGCCTTCCTTGTACGGGTTGTTGTATAGGCAACTATCAGATAATTATAAGATAAGCAACCTGTCTTTTTAACCAAACTAGGCATTTAAAATTAACAAAGAGTGTTATCACTTGTGAAGTTGATGGAAATTATAAAAATATCTCTACGTATTTTTCGCCATTTTTTTACCGGAAGTCACTATTTTTTTCATTTATGTGTTGTTTTGTCGTACTTAGGAACTGTTTTTAACGTTTTATCATAACTTACATTGGATTATACTTATAATACATCTTTCAAGGATTTACATCCCTTGTGAAGTTGCTTGAAAGTATAAAAATTGATTTTTTTACTTTTTTGCCGGCAATTTGAAACCGGAAGTCACCTTTAGTTTCATTAATGTGTTTCTAGTCGTAATTTAGGAACTGTCATTTACTTTTTTTTTTATCAAACTTAACATTGGACATTACATATAACACACCTATCAAAGGATTAACGAATTTGCCAATTTATAATGACGCTATTTCCCAAATGTGTGGGGGCCTTTTTGAAAAAATGATTTTTTTTTCTGGCCAGCAGCGGATTTTTTTTAAGTATCATTTAGTCAACCTTTATACCAAATTTCATGCTTGTATCACGATTTGCACAATTATGTCCATAATATCTCCCACTAAATGTAAAAGTGATTGTTGAATGCGTCAAAAGTTCAAGGGGCCGGGTCAGCCGGGATTAGCGATAAGGTGTATGGCAATCGTATCCCTCAGAGCATTCTGCTCTTTGATTAGATTGTATTGTAAGTGTTGCATTTTTTCCCGAAGTCATTCTTCATACAGTATAGCATGTTATTTTTTGCGGGATGTACATTTTCACTTATTTTCGCGGATAGAACAAAATTGCCAAAATAAATTACACCATATTAAAAGTGCACATGCAAAGGTATTGATAAAAGTTTTGAATTCGCCAAAACAATAACCGCCAAAATATTACGTATACCTTATTCAATGAAAATCGCGAAATTTTACACCCGCGAAAATTACCCGCTATACGGTATTATGTTTACCTTTTCATTTGAACAGTTGAACCAAATTTCTTTCTTAACTAAGTTCGTGTGTCAGCTTTTGATCCGTTGATGATAGTCGATAACTCATTTATTGACGTCTCTTTTACGATCTACATTCGAGACAGCACCTTTGCAAATACTTTCGTTATCATTTGTTGTGCGGAGTTAACCAGTAGAATGCATACTTACTTAAAACTTTCCTCACAAGAACCTGAACAAAAGTATAAATCGTCATTTACAGTATGTATACGACTTCGTTTTTCTTATATCTTTTATTCAAAAATGATTAATTTCCTTTACTTTCATTTTTAAAACTTTGCAATGAAACAATCACTTCATCACACTTGAATGAGCGACATAACAGAACAAATCACCCTTCCGGAGCATCTAAGATTGCATCCGGTATTTTGTGAGGTTCATATTGCTCAGTCTTCAATTTTCAATGTTGTGTTTTGTATACTCTTATTTGGCTTTATTTTTTTTTGTTCCTATAGTGTTTGATAGTTTAAGACCCACCATTTTTTCATAAAATGCCCTGTATCAAGTAAAAAGAAAGGCCATTGTTACATTATAGTTCGTTTCTGTGTGTGTTACATTTTGATGTTGTGTTTCTGTTGTGTCGTATAGTTCTCTTATATTTGATACGTTTCCCTCAGTTTTAGTTTGTAACCCGGATTTGTTTTTTCTCTATTGATTTGTGAATTCCGAAGAGCGGTAAACTACTGTTGCCTTTATTTATGTTCGACTTATGAGATTGAACGCCCCTTTGCTATCCTTGGCCCCTCTAAAACGAACAGCGGTATACTACTGTTGCCTTTATTTATGTTCGACTTATGAGATTGAATGCCCCTTTGCTATCTTTAGCCTCTCTTTTACAGTAAGTAAACTACTGTTGCCTTTATTTATGTTCGACTTATGAGATTGAATGCCCCTTTGCTATCTTTGGCCTCTCTTTTACAGTAAGTAAACTACTGTTGCCTTTATTTATGTTCGACTTATGAGATTGAATGCCCCTTTGCTATCTTTAGCCTCTCTTTAACAGTAAGTATACTAATGTTGTCTTTATTTATGTTCGACTTATGAGATTGAATGCCCCTTTGCTATCTTTTGCCTCTCTTTTACATTAAGTAAACTACTGTTGCCTTTATTTATGTTCGACTTATGAGATTGAATGGCCCTTTGCTATCTTTAGCCTCTCTTTTACAGTAAGTAAACTACTGTTGCCTTTATTTATGTTCGACTTATGAGATTGAATGCCCCTTTGCTATCTTTTGCCTCTCTAAAACGAACTGTATTTACTTCTCAATATATGATAAAAATAAAAGATATTTGATAAACTTCACACGATATCGGAATAGTTTTACAAGAATGAATACAATAACGACTCACAATGTATGCAGACATCACTTATGAATCCACACTCGGTCCAAATTACATGAGTCCTAGACATGACAACTATAGATGTCAATTTGTGGTTGATGTAAAATATACTATCGTTCTTTTGTGCATTTTTCCTTTGATATTTTTTGTGATATTTTTTTATATCATGCTACTTGCTTGAGATGGAAAATTATCGCTAGAAACTAAAGAGGCACATGACGTTGCTAATGAAATTGACATAAAATTGACAACGTCCTCATAGGTAAAATAGCGATAAACAGATTAGCATTGGTCATATCAACGGCTTTTCTCGCTTTCGCCGTATACGTGCCGACTCAAGCGAGAAAATCAATCTCGTTGAGATGATCAACGATAATCTATAAAAATAATTCGATACTAAGTTTATTTATTCTTTTCAAAATGTATTATATGTTATCAAAGTTTGTATTGATATTATTGAAACATTTTGTAAATTGATGGCAAATTTCGCTTTCCCCTTGTATGCTACAGTTTTCATTTTCTGTTTCTGATTTCAAATAATTGTAATAATTAAAATTGAGAAAGCATGAACAAAATGATATTAAACAATTCATCTAATTTGATGATTTGACAATTTCTTCAATCAAATAATTCATAATTTATTATAAACGTTGAATTCAATAGTGCTTGTTCAAGCATTTATTTGCAATGTGTTACATAGACTTTATTTGCAATATGTACATAAATTTTCATACGTAATAGGTTACATATTTTTTCTATTTTCTTATGATTATTCATACGTAGTTTTATATTAGTACGAACCGCTCCTTCTCAGAAAAAGAAATTCGTAAAAACATTTGCCTTGTTGAGCCACTGATACGACAGTAAGCATGTGTTACATCCTCGGACCACGCACACACTAGCGTGATATTAAACATATACCATCCCTTCCAACGTGTTATTTCATTAACAAAGCCTCTCTTCAAGTGTTTGGTTGTGTGATCAGTTTTTTCAGTTGTGGTCGTATTGTCAACTATTTAACATGTAAGTAACTTTATACATTTACCTATCTTAACTTATCTTTTATAGCACTCATCATCATTCCCTGCGACATGACACAGATGATAACGCGTTCGATCTGTTTTCTGGCCTGAAATCATTCTTAAAAGAGGGACGAAAGATACCAAAGGGACAGTCAAACTCATAAATCTAAAACAAACTGACAACGCCATGGCTGAAAATGAAAAAGACAAACAGACAACAGCACACACGACACAACATAGAAAAATAAAGAATAAACAACACGAACCCCAACAAAAAACTAGGGGTGATCGCAGGTGCTCCGGAAGGGTAAGCAGATCCTGCTCCACATGCGGCACCCGTCGTGTTGCTTATGTGATAACAAATCCGGTAAATAGTCTAATTCGGTAGGTCACATTCAGGAAAGGGAAGGGGATTGTAGTTACGACGTAAGGAACATATCCGATATCATTTGTGAAACGGTTATTCCATAACGGTCAACCAACTCGTGATGGCGTCCGTAAAATTTACGAAGGGATGATTTCAACTTCACCATTTGGGACTCTTGGTTTATTTGCTTCCTTGTGAGCAGCAACCCTCTATCAAGAAAATTATGATAGGAAATGCAAGCACGGGAATATCGTATCAATTGGGAGATATATACCCCGTATGCAGGTGCTGCTGGAATGTTGCTACTTAGAAATGGAAAGTTCACAATTGGAAAGCTTAAATCATCTCTTTTGTCGTAAAATTTTGTTTTCAACCGACCCTCATTGTCAATTTCTAGATGTAAGCCAAGATATGAGGCCGACTTAACTGTATGTGTAGTATCCTTTATCTCTAGCTCGATTGGATAGATGCGTTCCACATAGTCACCAAATTTTGAATTATTTAGTGAAAGAACATCATCTATATAGCGAAAAGTAGAGTTAAAGGATAGTGCTAACTTCTTATCTTTCTTCCTAAGAAGTTCCTGCATGAAGTCAGCCTCATAATAATAAAGAACCAAGTCGGCAAGTAGAGGGGCACAGTTTGTTCCCATTGGAATGCCGACAGTCTGTTGAAAAACACTTCCTCCGAACGTAACAAATATGTTGTCAATCAAGAAATCAAGCATCTTGATAATATCAGTTTCAGAGAATTTTTTGTTCGAATCAGAGTGATCCTTTACAAAGTAGGATTTATCCCTCCCTAAGACAAGATACTTGTATCTACGTTGGCCATTTTTTTTTACGAAGCAAAGCAATACCAACTCTTTCAATTTGTCTTTTAGTTTGGAATGTGGAATACTAGTGTACAGAGTAGAAAAGTCAAATGTTTTAATACTGTTACAAGATGAAAGAGAGTTAGATTGTATGTACTCTGTAAGATCTTTGGACTTTTTAAGTATCCACATCTGATTCACGCCCCCCTCTAGAATAGGCAGTTTCACAATAACTTTGAAGCCCGTCTTTGATTGCTGATAAAATAGATGTTAATAATTTAGAAAGAGGTTTCGTGGAGCACTTGGAAAACCCAGCAATATACCGTTGTTTGTAAGGATACTTATGTAGTTTAGGTATCCAATACAGTGATGGCAGATCCAGTTCTTCATCTTTGGTTGAAATTCCAAAGGAACACAGAACAGACCTATGATTATCCAGGATTTCCTCTTTGGTAAGTGTCGTGAGGGTATATGTTGAGTTTTCAAGTGAATTGTTAATACCTAATTCGTTTATCAAGCAGTTAATGTAATGAGTTTTACATACAAAAACGATGTTGTTTGGGGCTTTATCTGCGGGGACAACAACATATTTGTCATGGAGGTATGATAGGTGTTTTGCAACATTTGGGTCTTCAAAGATTGACGTAGCATGGGCATTGATAGACCCATTCAGTTTCTTAATTCTGATTTGTATCAACGACCTCACTGCCTTCATCCATTCGGAAAGAGTGTCTACGTCTTCCTTCTCGCGCTTAGCCCATTGCCTGGCATAATCCGCAACTGAATCTATCAAAATTTTAAAGTTGAATTTCCAATTGATGGATTTAGGCTCACGATATTTCGGACTTTTCAATAACACATTTCGTAGAGAAGTGTTATTAACAATGTTGAGGTCACCGGTAATAACGTGGCCAGCGGGATTATATGTGAATTGGGAACTAGCACAAGTGCAATCGGGAGGTTTAGACTTGAAGTCGTCAATATCGAGATTCTGCAAAACGTGTTTGTAATTGAAAATTTTAGTTGCAATAGGTTTGGTATAGGTATAAGAAATGATTGGTACAGACTGGTCTTTGAAATAAGGAGTTATTTTCGATTGAACTAATTTATGATGAAGGATATTGCCTAAGTTGACGCCATCGATACCTTTGTTGGCAAAGGAAAGATTAAGGAAAGATCTTTTCTCTTTTTTATCTTTGCCAATGCGGACTGGCTTGAAAAGTCTGTGACTTGCAATATCCGAAATTATAACTGTAATTTTGTATAGGTTTGAATGAGGGTTTGTAACAGTGGATTCCAAACATAAATTGAACAGAGAATGAAGTTTTGAAAGGGGTAATGAATAAAGTTTCGAGCGAATGTGATGAATACCTAACGGCTTTTGTATAAATTGCAGCAATTCATTAATAGATACATCATGCAGAGAAGGTGATGTATTTTATTTCATGCTAAAATCCAAATTTACTCATTACATAATTAACATAAAACATAATTCTACGTAGATTTTCTAGTTTATCTAAGGAGTAGGTCCGGTAAGGACCGATTTTGGCCTCAAATTTCAGGTTCGTCTGATGAAAGATTTTGACCACTTTTTAAACACTTAAGTGTCTATTTCATTTGATTCAATTAGTGTATGTGAAAGATTTTAACTGATTTAGTCATTAAAAACGATCCGTTTCAAGCGCAAATATGAAAAATCTACCAAATATGCCGACAAATGTCAATTTTCAGATGTTTTTTGTCAAAAATGAATGTGGCCGCATCCGTGTTCATCCTAAATCTTTATATGTTATGTATTATCATCAAATACAACTTTCATTTCAATACTAAGGATGAACACGAATGCGGCCACTTTCGTTTTACACGAAAACCGTCTAAAATTTAACTAAAATGTTAGAATTGTGAAGATTTCAGTAATTTAGCATGACTTAATGGTGCTAGTACCCGATATATGTGCATTCTGTTGTCAAAAACAGCCCATATTTATGTAGCAGAAGCATTCTACCGTCCAATAAATAACTAAAAGTTTACATTTAAACAATTTTGTAAAACTGCTTTATTTTGGGACCAAAAAGGGGTCTTACTGGACCTACTCCTTTCGGCATCTTTTTTATATGTTTTTGGGATACGATTGCTTTCAAGCAATCTGTAGACTTATACCATGGACTCAGGGCTATGCCCTCACGGCAACTGTTTTATTCTAAACATTAAGGAACATCTCAGATTCTAATGATTGCCTTGCTTTAAAAGGTAAAAACATACAAAAGGATTGAACTTAAACAACTTTCCTGTAATGTTCTTCTCATAATCTTTATGTTTGATATTTCCCTTGATTTATATGCTTGTTTTTAACAACACGGAAAATCAGAATTAAGCAGTATTTATATTTAGTGTTTTTATAAATTTAGAAACACGTCGGAGGGAATTCCCCAGTTTGGATAAAATGCGAGAGTTCTCTGAATTCCAATCAATCTATTTCTGTCATATAAGAACTGAAATGGAGTTTTTACTTATATGTCACCGTTATGAAACTTATATTTGATATTGTACGCGTATAAAGAAATGGAGAACCATCTAGGTCGTTTAATTATCATTTAATAAACGTTTTTGTCCCAATCACAAGTCAAGGGTTTGTTTATGTAATTATGCGCATGCGTATAGTTTTCCTGACTTCAAGGGGTATCAGATTGAATGGTTGCTCTGGATTCCCCACTCCATTGATTAGTTTGAAACTCATAGGATCCTTTCTATGTCTGTCTGCTATTGAGGGTTATTGTTGTTGCATAATTTTAAATCATATGCATCTTTTTAATTTACATAAATGTAGTCCACATCTTAAAGGTGTAACTTTAATACCCCTTCAGCCGGAATGGAGTTTTCCATATTATCGTTTCGAGTTGTCTCCCTTCCGTAAGTAACTTCCGTCACAATCAAAATACGAGAAAAATTAACTCGTTAGATTACGATAAACGTCGTATTATATTAAAAACGATCGCAATTTAAACAGAGAAGTGTGTACAAAAAGGAGTCATGCCCACTGACCCAAAGAAAATTAAATATTTAAAGAGTTGGAAATGAGGTTCCTCCTAGGATTAATGGTGATAAGATACGAAGTGAAATACCTTCTCTCACTCTCAGTGACTGCTGTGGAAAATAAACTTGGAATTTATAGTACAAAAATAAAACACAATAAGTACATTGCTCATACACTTGTATACGGAATTGGCTATTTTTAAAGTTGAGTAACTATTCAGATTACTAAAATTACATTTAACATGACTGGCAGTTGAAATAGTTTTGAAAATAATACTATCCAGCTATACCAGGGATGCTAAAAATGCATGAGACTCACGCCTGTTCATGCTTTTTTGCGGCATTATCTCTCGATCTATTGTTGTTTTCTTTGATCTTTTCAATTTTGGCCAAATCTCACGCATTAGCTTTATGAAAAGTTGGCAGAACTGCTATGTACATGTGTCAATGAAAACCATACACCTTATCGCTATTTGTCCCTCATAACTGGATATCGCACAGGTTCCCGTAAAATTTTGACGTCATAGAACAACATATCTGACGCCACAATGTAAAAGTGATTGTTGTATGCGTTAAAAGTTCAAGGGGTCGGGTCAGCCGGGATTAGCGATAAGGTGTATGGCAATCGTATCCCTCAGAGCATTCTGCTCTTTGATTAGATTGTATTCTAAGTGTTGCATTTTTTCCCGAAGTCATTCTTCATACAGTATAGCATGTTATTTTCGCGGGATGTACATTTTCACTTATTTTCGCGGATAGAACAAAATTGCCAAAATAAATTACACCATATTAAAGTGCACATGCAAAGGTATTTATAAAAGTTTTGAATTCGCCAAAACAATAACCGCCAAAATATTTCGTATACCTTATTCAATGAAAATCGCGAAATTTTACAACCACGAAAATAACCCGCTATACGGTATTATATTTACATTTTCATTTGAATAGTTGAACCAAATTTCTTTCTTAACTAAGTTCGTGTGTCAGTTTTTGATCCGTTGATGATAGTCGATAACTCATTTATTCTTGTTGTTCGGTGTGAGCTAAGGCTCCGTGTTGAAGGCCGTACTTTAACCTATAATGGTTTACTTTTTAAATTGTTATTTGTATGGAGAGTTGTCTCATTGGCACTCACACCACATCTTCCTATATCTATTGACGTCTCTTTTACAATCTACCATCGAGACAGCACCTTTGCAAATACATTCGTTATCATTTGTTGTGAGGAGTTAACCAGTAAAATGCATACTAACTTAAAATTTTCCTCATAAGATCCTGAACAAAAGTATAAATCGTCATTTACAGTATGTATACGACTTCGTTTTTCTTATATCTTTTATTCAAAAATGATTAATTTCCTTTACTTTCATTTTTAAAACTTTGCAATGAAACAATCACTTCATCACACTTGAATGAGCGACATAACAGAACAAATCACCCATCCGGAGCATCTAAGACTGCATCCGGTGTTTTTTGAGGTTCGTATTGGTCAGTCTTCAATTTTCAATGTTGTGTTTTGTATACTCTTATTTGGCTTTACGTCTTTTTCTTTTTTTGTTTTTTGTTCTGATAGTGTTTGATAGTTTAAGACCCACCATTTTTTCATAAAATGCCCTGTACCAAGTCAGGAAAAAGGCCATTGTTACATTATAGTTCGTTTCTGTGTGTGTTACATTTTGGTGTTGTGTTTCTGTTGTGTCGTATAGTTCTCTTATATTTGATACGTTTTCCTCAGTTTTAGTTTGTAACCCGGATTTGTTTTTTCTCTATTGATTTGTGAATTTCGAACAGCGGTATACTACTGTTGCCTTTATTTATGTTTGACTTATGAGATTGAATGCCCCTTTGCTATCTTTTGCCTCTCTTTTACAGTAAGTATACTACTGTTGCCTTTATTTATGCTCGACTTATGAGATTGAATGCCCCTTTGCTATCTTTAGCCTATCTATTACAGTAAGTAAACAACTGTTGCCTTCATTTATGTTCGACTTATGAGATTGAATGCCCCTTTGCTATCTTTTGCCTCTCTTTTACAGTAAGTATACTACTGTTGCCTTTATTTATGTTCGACTTATGAGATTGAATGCCCCTTTGCTATCTTTTGCCTCTCTTTTACAGTAAGTATACTACTGTTGCCTTCATTTATGCTCGACTTATGAGATTGAATGCCCCTTTGCTATCTTTAGCCTATCTATTACAGTAAGTAAACAACTGTTGCCTTTATTTATGTTCGACTTATGAGATTGAATGTCCCTTTGCTATCTTTTGCCTCTCTTTTACAGTAAGTATACTACTGTTGCCTTTATTTATGCTCGACTGATGAGATTGAATGCCCCTTTGCTATCTTTAGCCTATCTATTACAGTAAGTAAACAACTGTTGCCTTTATTTATGTTCGACTTATGAGATTGAATGCCCCTTTGCTATTGTTTGCCTCTCTTTTACATTAAGTAAACTACTGTTGCCTTTATTTCTGTTCGACTTATGAGATTGAATGCCCCTTTGCTATCTTTTGCCTCTCTTTTACATTAAGTAAACAACTGTTGCCTTTATTTCTGTTCGAATTATGAGATCGAATGCCCCTTTGCTATCTTTTGACTCTGTTTTTCAGTAAGTAAACTACTGTTGCCGTTATTTATGTCGGAACAGTTTTACAAGAATGAATACAATAACGACTCACAATGTATGCAGACATCACTAATGAATCCACACTCGGTCCAAATTACATGAGTCCTAGACATGACAACTATAGATGTCAATTTGTGGTTGATGTAAAATATATTATCGTTCCTTTGTGCATTTTTCCTTTGATATTTTTTTGTGATATTTTTTTTATATCATGCTACTTGTTTGGGATGGAAAATTATCGCTATAAACTAAGGAGGCATGTAGCGATTCTAATGAAATTGACATGAAATTGACAACGTCGTCAAAGGTAAAATAGCGATAAACAGCACTACAAACTGCTCAGAGTCTGAATTGACCAGTTTTTGTGCTCGACCAGTAAAATCGAGCACACATTTTACTCGACTAGTCTCGACATTGTCTCGACTGTACTTAACTGTACTTAAGTGTACTCGACTAGGTCTCGACTTTACTTAATAAGTCTGATTCAGTACTTGATGATCTTTGTGTAGTCTGAAATAATATTGACCATGGTTCGACCTGTCTCGACCTGTCTTGACTAGTCTCGACCTGTCTCGACTAGTCTCGACTCAGTCTCAACCAGTCTCGACCTGTCTCTACTAGTCTTGACCTTCAAATTTAGTTTTGACTGGTGTAAATCAGCCCATCTAACTAAATTACATATTGATCTTACACAATTCAAGTTTATTATTTAGGTAGTTTGATTTATTGCTGTGAAATGAAAGAATTTAATTTTACAATATGTCAAAATAAAAATTAATATATAAAAATTCAGATAGGCATCTTTATTATAACTTTTTTAAATCAACTTGGATTTTCATCAAACTATGCAGCTATCTTAGATATATATCAAGCTTACTGAATCCCATTTCATTTAGTTTTTTGTTGTATTGCTGTAAAATTTTAAAATTAAAGTAATCTTGGTAAAAAGAGCAAGGATGTGCAATTCGGACAAAATAGAGATAAATTTTTGAATAACTTTATCAAATCAACTTCTTCGATTTTCCTCAAGCTATGCAGCTATGTTAGATAACTATTAAGCTTACTGAATCCCAGGTTATTTTGTTTCTTGTTGTATTGCTGTCAAATTTAAGAATTAAATTAATCTAGGTCAAAAAAGCTAGAATTTGCAGTTCGAATAAAATAGAGATAGTACACTTTAATTTTTTTTATAACTTTTTAAATTCAACTTTGATTGTCATCAAACTATGCAGCTATCTTAGATATATATCAAGCTTACTGAATCCCCTGTCATTTAGTTTTTTGTTGTATTGCTGTAAAATGTAAGAATTAAAGTGATCTTGGTAAAAAAAAAAGCTAGGATTTGCAATTTGGACAAAATAGAGATAGAACACTTTAATTTTTTTAATAACTTTTTCAAATCAACTTGGATTTTCATCAAACTATGCAGTTATCTTAGATAACTATCAAGCTTACTGAATCCCAGGTTATTTTGTTTCTTGTTGTATTGCTGTCAAATTTAAGAATTAAATTAATCTAGGCAAAACAAGATAGAATTTGCAGTTCGAACAAAATAGAGATAGTACATCTTAAGTTTTTAAATAACTTTTTTAAATCAACTTGGATTTTATTCAAACTATATAGCTACCTTGGTGAGGTATTAATATTACTAAATTCCAGGTTGTTATGAAGTTTGGTGTATTGCTGTCAAATTTAAGAATTAATTTAATCTAGGTAAAAAAAGCTAGATTTTGCAGTTTTGACAAAATAGAGATAGTACACTTTAATTTTTTTCATAACTTTTTCAAATAAACTGTAGGTTTGGTGTATTTCTGTCAAATTTAAGAATTTAATTAATCTACATGTAGGTAAAAAAGCTACGATATAAGAAAAATATCTTTCTTCATTTATAAATGATATTAAATTTTTGTTTTAACCAAAAAAAAAGTGTCTTTTTTAAGATTTCAAAACTTTTTCAAATCACCTTAAACAAAATAAACACCTTTTTTTTTGGTTAAAATCATGAACTTTCATGACAATCCTTGATAACCTTTTAAAAAAAGAAATGTGTTCAAAAGTTACAGTATAAATTTATTTTAATCAAATCTTAAAATATTTTTTTGTCAAATTTAATGACATGGCACTATACATGATTTAATTACATCAGTACACATGAGTTTTACAGGTAAAAAGAAAGCCCTACTTTTCTTAAACTCGTGTATTGCTTATCTAGTGAATTAAAAAAGACTTGCGATTTAGATTTAACAGGATGTTGCAACTTTGAATAAATGTTATTTAGAATTTAAAACTCTCTGCACTACAAAAGTCAAAAAGTCTGAAAAGACTAGTTTTTGTCTGAATTTGCATGAATTTTTACTCGACATTCTTAATTTGTCTAAATAATATTTAAAAATTCTTGACGTAGTATTAATTTGTCTAATAAGATTCTTGATTATTCTTGACAAGTGTCTTAACAGTATGAACATTGTCTTAAAATTTCTCGACACTTCCTGTATCATCTGATAAGAGTCTGGATTAGTCTCGACCAATTCTTGACTGTCTTAAATTTGTCTCGATTTGTCTTGACATATTCTTGACATTCTTAATAATGTCTTAATATGTCTTGACATATTCTTGACATTCTAAATAATGTCTGAATATGTCTCGACACATTCTTGACAGTCTTAAATATGTCTTGACACTTTCTCCACAGTATAAATTTCGCCTGAAATGTGTACAGACTTATTCTGCACTGTTTATGACATTCTACTGCTGTTATATACTCCTTTTTATTTTGGCTAAGCTAAACTTTGAAGAATCAAGGATTAATTTGGTATAGTAAAATACCCTTTTGGTTCACCTAAGTTGGAATACCCTGAATAATCCCCCATGTAGTTTAGTTTTGATTGTTTTACTTCGAATATAAGTCGAAAAAACTGACAAACATCATTTAAATTTTTGCAATTCGCAAAACTGCCAGTCAAATATGCTTTACTAAAATAGGTGTCTTGTAGGCAGTTTATAATGTGACTATGTGTCTCTTTTGGACCCCACAATTCATCTTTTAGGTTTGTGTGGCTAAAAAAAGAAGGGGGGGGGGTACATGTAGGTCAAAAAATTTGTTCTCATCTTGATTAAAAAAACTTATTCATTTTTTAAAACAACCCAAAAACATTTTTTATTCAAATTTGAGTGTTGAATTTTATAATTTTTCATCAAAATGATGATTTTCATGATTTTCATCTATTAACAAAATTTTGAAATTGTAGTGGCATGGTTGGTCAACTGATAAGTTGTGTGGCTGATTACAGGTAAATCAGTAATTTCTATTTAACAGTTGTGTGTATTCTGGGGTATGAATACCTTAATTTTATGGGGAACATCCTGTCATTGTGTAATACTTAATATATATTCCAACAGATGACATTACACAAATGTTTCATCTGTTAATGAATGATTTGTATATCATCATAATTTGCTATTTATATAAACCACATTTTTGTACAATAATTGTTCACCATATTAACATTGAAAATTATGAATGTAGAATAAAATATGTCTACAGAATGATTGGTTTAAATCATTTAATTTATAAGATTTAGGAATCAGAATTTGTAATTTTTAAAAAACCCAGATTTAAATTATTTTATACATTAGATTTTATAGCCACATTTGCATTTGTAAAATATTTTGATACCCAAATTTTCAATTATTTTACATGCCCAACTTTCATTTTTTGTTGTAAGAAGTGTAACTTGAAACAACATTATATTATGTAAAGAGATATAAAGATTAAAGTTATATCCTGAATATTGGTCATGATTTGTAAAAGTGAGAACTGTCAAGTAAATTTAAGACACAATTCCAAATGTTCAGAATATGTCAAGCCATACTGAGAAAAAATAAAAATGTCAAGAATATGTCAAGAAATTTTAAGACAGTATTCAAATGTCAAGAATTTGTCAAGAAATTTTAAGACCATATTCAGAATGTCAAGAATATGTCAAATAAATTTCATACAAATTTGATATAAATGAGAATTTGTCAAGAAAAATTAAGACACAAGTCATACTTTTGGAGAATGTCGAGTAAAAGTTCATGCAAATCAAGACAAAAACTGGTCTTTTCAGACTTTTAGACTTTTGTAGTGCTGGTAGATGTGATATTTTTAATAAGTTTGCCCCAAGCAGAAGGTATTGCTTTATAAATCACTACAAATCAGAAGAACTATTTTAATAATTTCTTTAATGTTTCATCCCTTTTTGATATTTTTATATAATATATATCAAAAGGAATAAAACATTAAAGGAATTATATAACTATTTTATATATACTTTTTCCCAAATTATGAGGAAGGATATATTTCTAATATCGTAGCTTTTTGACCTAGATTAATTAAATTCTTAAATTTGACAGAAATAAACCAAACACCCTATGATTCAGTAAGATCAATATATAGCAAAGATAGTTGTAGAGTTTGATAAAAATCTAAGTTGATTTGAAAAAGTTAGGAACAAAATTAAAGTGTACTATCTCTATTTTGTCCAAATTGCAAATCCTAGCTTTTTTTACCAAGAATACTTTAATTCTTAAATTTTACAGCAATACAACAAAAAACTTAATGAAATGGGATTCAGTAAGCTTGATATATATCTAAGATATCGGCATAGTTTGATGAAAATCCAAGTTGATTTGAAAAAGTTTAAAAAAAAATTAAAGATGCCTATCTGAATTTTTATATAAAAATTTTCATTTTGACATATTGTAAAATTAAATTCTTTCATTTCGCAGCAATAAATCAAACTACCTAATAAGCTTGAATTTTGTAAGATCAATATTTAATTTAGTTAGATGGGCTGATTTACACCAGTCAAAACTAAATTTGAAGGTCAAGACTAGTCGAGACAGGTCGAGACTGGTTGAGACTGAGTCGAGACTGGTTAAGACTGAGTCGAAACTAGTCGAGACAGGTCGAGACTAGTCAAGACAGGTCGAGACATGTCGAGCCTTTGTCAAGACTATTTCAGACTACACAAAGATCATCAAGTACTGAATCAGACTAATTAAGTAAAGTCGAGACCTAGTCGAGTACACTTAAGTACAGTTAAGTACAGTCGAGACAATGTCGAGACTAGTCGAGTAAAATGTGTGCTCAATATTACTGGTCGAGCACAAAAACTGGTCAATTCAGACTCTGAGCAGTTTGTAGTGCAGATTAGCAATGGTCATATCAACGGCTTTTCTCGCTTTCGCCGTACCGACTCAAGCGAGATCATCTATAAAAAAAATTCGATACTAAGTTTATTTATTCTTTTCAAAATATATATATTATGTTATCAAAGTTTGTATTGATATTATTGAATCATTTTGTAAACTGATGGCAAATCTCTCTTCCCCTAGTATGCTAGAGTTTTCATCTTCTGTTTCTGATTTCAAATAATTGTAATAATTAACATTGAGAAAGCATGAACAAAATGATATTAAACAATTCATCTAATTTGATGATTTGACAATTTATTTATTCAAATAATTCATAATTTATTATAAACGTTGAATTCAATAGTGCTTGTTCAAGCATTCATTTGCAATATGTTACATAGACTTTATTTGCAATATGTACATAAATTTGTATTCGCAATATGTTACATAATTTTTCTATTTTTTTATCTTTAGTCATACGTAGTTTTATATTAGTACGAACCGCTCCTTTTCAGAAAAAGAAATTTGTAAAAATATTTGCCTTGTTCAACCACTGAAACGACAGTAAGCATGTGTTACATCCTCGGACCACGCACACACTAGCGTGATATTAAACATATACCATCCCTTCCAACGTGTTATTTCATTCACAAAGCCTCTCTTCAAGTGTTCGGTTGTGTGATCAGTTTTTTCAGTTGTGGTCGTATTGTCAACTATTTAACATGTAAGTAACTTAAAGTTTATACATTTACCTTTCTTAACTTATCTCTTATAGCACTCATCATTATTCCCTGCGACATGACACAGATGATAACGCGTTCGGTCTGTTTTCTGGCCTGAAATCATTCTTAATAATTTCATGCTAAAATCCAAATTTACTCATTACATAATTAACATAAAACATAATTCTACGTAGATTTTCCAATTTATCAAAGGAGTAGGTCCGATAAGGACCGATTTTGGCCTCAAATTTCAGGTTCATCTGACGAAAGATTTTGACCACTTTTTAAACACTTAAGTGTCTATTTTATTTGATTCAGTTAGTGTATGTGAAAGATTTTAACTGATTTAGTCATTAAAAACGATCCGATTTAAGCTCAAATATGAAAAATCTACCAAATATGACGAAAAATGTCACTTTTCAGATGTTTTTTGTCAAAAATGAATGTGGCCGCATCCGTGTTCATCCTCAATCTTTATATATGTTATGTATTATCATCAAATACAACTTACATTTCAATATTAAGGATGAACACGAATGCTGCCACTTTCGTTTTACACGAAAACCGTCTAAAATTTAACTACAATGCTAGAATTGTGAAGATTTCAGTAATTTAGCATGACTTAATGGTGCTAGTACCCGATATATGTGCATTGTTTTGTCAAAAACAGCCCACATTTATGTAGCAGAAGCATTCTGTCGTCCAATAAATAACTAGAAGTTTACATTTTAACAATTTTGTAAAACTGCTTTATTTTGGGACCAAAAAGGGGTCTTACTGGACCTACTCCTTTCGGCATCTTTTTTATATGTTTTTGGGATACGATTGCTTTCAAGCAATCTGTAGACTTATACCATTGACTCAGGGCCATGCCCTCATGTCAACCGTTTTATTCTAAACATTAAGGAACATCTCAGATTCTAATGATTGCCTTGCTTTAAAAGGTAACAACATACAAAAGGATTGAACTTAAACAACTTTCCTGTAATGTTCTTCTCATAATCTTCATGTTTGATATTTCCCTTGACTTATATGCGTGTTTTTAACAACACGGAAAATCAGACTTAAGCAGTATTTATATTTAGTGTTTTTATAAATTAATTTAGAAACACGTCGGAGGGAATTCCCCAGTTTTGATGAAATGCGAGAGTTCTCTGAATTCCAATACATCTATTTCTGTCATATAAGAACTGAAATGGAGTTTTTCTTATATGTCACCGTTGTGAAACTTATATTTGATATTGTACGCTCATAAAGAAATGGAAAACCATCTAGGTCGTTTAATTATCATTTAATAAACGTTGTTGTTCCAAATCACAAGTCAAGGGTGTGTTTATGTAATTATGTGCATTCCCCACTCCATTGATTAATTTGAAACTCATAGGATCCTTTCGCATGTCTGTGTGCTATTGAGGGTTATTGTTATTGCATAATTTTAAATCATATGCATCTTTTTAATTAAAATAAATGTAGTCCACATCGTAAAGATGTAACTTTAACACCTCTTCAGCCGGAATAGAGTCTTCCATATTATCGTTTCGAGTTGTCTCCCTTCCGTAAGTAACTTCCGTCAAAATCAAAATACGAGAAAAATTAACTCGTTAGATTACGATAAACGTCGTATTATATTAAAAACGATCGCAATTTAAACAAAGAAGTGTGTACGGAAAGGAGTCATGCCCACTGACCCAAAGAAAATTTTTAATGAGTTAGAAATGAGGTTCCTCCTAGGATTAATGGTGATAAGATACGAAGTGAAATACCTTCTCTCACTCTCAGTGACTGCTGTGGAAAATAAACTTGGAATTGATAGTACAAAAATAAAACCCAATAAGTACATTGCTCATCCACTTGTATACGGGATTGGCTATTCTTAAAGTTGAGTAACTATTCAGATTACGAAAATTACATTTTAAAATGACTGTGCAGTTGAATTAGTTTTGAAAATAATACTATCCAGCTGTACTAGGGCTGCCAAAAATGCAACTCACGCATGATCATGATTTTTTGCGGCATTATCTCTCGATCTATTGATTTTTCTTTGATCTTTTCAATTTTGACCAAATATCACGCATTAGCTTTATGAAAAGTTGGCAGAAATGCTCTATACATGTGTCAATGAAAAAAATACACCTTATCGCTATTTGTCCGCCATTACTGGATATCGCACAGGTTCCCGTAAAATTTTGACGTCATAAAACAACATATCTGATGCCACAATGTAAAAGTGATTGTTGTATGCGTCAAAAGTTCAAGGGGCCGGGTCAGCCGGGATTAGCGATAAGGTGTATGGCAATCGTATCCCTCAGAGCATTCTGCTCTTTGATTAGATTGTATTGTAAGTGTTGCATTTTTTCCCGAAGAGAACAAAACTGCCAAAATAAATTACACCATATTAAAAGTGCACATGCAAAGGTATTGATAAAAGTTTTGAATTCGCCAAAACAATAAACGCCAAAATATTTCGTATACCTTACTCAAGGAAAATCGCGAAATTTTACACCCGCGAAAATAACCCGCTATACGGTATTATATTTACCTTTTCATTTGAACAGTTGAACCAAATTTCTTTCTTAACTAAATTCGTGTGTCAGTTTTTGATCCGTTGATGATAGTCGATAATTCATTTATTGACGTCTCTTTTACGATCTACATTCAAGACAGCACCTTTGCAAATACTTTCGTTATCATTTGTTGTGAGGAGTTAACCAGTAGAATGCATTAAAATTTTCCCTACAAGATCCTGGACAGAAGTATAAATCGTCATTTACAGTATGTATACGACTTCGTTTTTCTTATATCTTTTATTTAAAAATGATTAATTTCCTTTCCTTTCATTTTTAAAACTTTGCAATGAAACAATCACTTCATCACACTTGAATGAGCGACATAACAGAAATCACCCTTCCGGAGCATCTAAGATTGCATCCGGTATTTTGTGAGGTTCGTATTGCTCAGTCTTCAATTTTCAATGTTGTGTTTTGTATACTCTTATTTGGCTTTACGTCTTTTTCTTTTTTTCTTTTTTGTTCCTATAGTGTTTGATAGTTTAAGACCCACCATTTTTTTCATAAAATGCACTGTACCAAGTCAGGGAAAAGGCCATTGTTACATTATAGTTCGTTTCTGTGTGTGTTACATTTTGGTGTTTCTGTTGTGTCGTATAGTTCTCTTATATTTGATACGTTTCCCTCAGTTTAAGTTTGTAACCCGGATTTGTTTTTTCTCTATTGATTTGTGAATTTCGAACAGCGGTATACTACTGTTGCCTTTATTTATGTTCGACTTATGAGATTTAATGCCCCTTTGCTATCTTTAGCCTTTCTTTTACAGTAAGTATACTACTGTTGCCTTTATTTATGTTCGACTTATGAGATTGAATGCCCCTTTGCTATCTTTTGCCTCTCTTTTACAGTTAGTATACTACTGTTGCCTTTATTTATGTTCGACTTATGAGATTGAATGCCCCTTTGCTATCTTTTGCCTCTCTTTTACAGTAAGTATACTACTGTTGCCTTTATTTATGTTCGACTTATGAGATTGAATGCCCCTTTGCTATCTTTTGCCTCTCTTTTACAGTAAATATACTACTGTTGCCTTTATTTCTGTTCGACTTATGAGATTGAATGCCCCTTTGCTATCTTTTGCCTCTCTTTTACAGTAAATATACTACTGTTGCCTTTTTTTATGTTCGACTTATGAGATTGAATGCCCCTTTGCTATCTTGTGCCTCTCTTTTACAGTAAGTAAACTACTGTTGCCTTTATGTATGTTCGACTTATGAGATTGAATGCCCCTTTGCTATCGTTTGCCTCTCTTTTACAGTAAGTAAACTACTGTTGCCTTTATTTATGTTCGACTTATGAGATTGAATGCCCCTTTGCTATCTTTTGCCTCTCTAAAATAAATTCTGTGTGTCCAAAATGATATCTTGATTTACCATCATCGAAAATTTTAATATCAGAAAGGTACAAAGTCATTGAAACTTTTGGTGCTTATATTCTAAAGGAAAATAAAAATAATAGCATAATAACTGTATCAACTTTTAATTGCTCATGTTATAGGACTCAGTTTATTTCTTGCATTTATTGCCCGAGGCAAAAATTTCTAGAAGTATCTTTTAACCAAATAACCAGTTTATCTGAGTGGCTGTTTTAATTTTTTGTATAATTTATTGTCCTTATGTTCTAAGTTACGGACCTGCGTTTCAGCATATAGGTTGCATTTCTGTAAATACCGACAATGCAATTTCCCATAGGATCTCCTTTTACGGCTAAAACTATAACACTTTTACTATAAAGCTTTGAAAAATGTTTTATCTTAGAATGGAAAGTCCATATGCACTACTGTTTCTTAAGAATATAACCAATCCTCTATGTTCGTCTGTTTCATCATGACGGCGGATATATAGATTTGAGAAGAAGTGGTATGAATGCCAATGTGACCTCTCCCCATCCAAGTGACCATGTGTAAAAGGTAAAACATATACAAGCACCCACCCATGTCCACTCTGTTATTTTGTATCCATCTGATGAGTTGAGCCTTTTTCAACTGATTTCTATAGTTAGTTTTTGTGTTGTACTGTTTCACCAATGTTCAAGGTCAGAAGGAGGGTTGGAAACGTGATAACATGATTAACCCAGTCACCTTCTGTTTGTATGTATTTTTTGTACATAAATTAGGCCGTTTTTTTCTCGTTTGAATTGTTTTACATTTGTCATTTTGTAGCCTTTCATATTTGACTATGCGGTTTGGGCCTTGCTCATTGTTGAAGGCCATACGGTGACAAATATTGGTTAATTTTTGTGTAATTTGGACTCTCGACATTTGTCATTTCGTGGCCTTTATAGATGACTATGCGGTTTTGGCTTTGGTCATTGTTGAAGGCCGTACGGTGACTTTTAGTTGTTAATTTTTGTGTCATTTGGTCTCTCGACATTTGTCATTTCGTGGTCGCTTATAGCTGACTATGCGGTTTGAGCTTTGGTCATTGTTGAAGGTCTTACGGTGACAATTTTTGTTAATTTTTGTGTCATATGGTCTCTTATTGAGAGTTGTCTCATTGGCAATCATACCATTTTTTTTATATGGATAGCGGGAGACAATTACCCTGTTGACACACCTGGTCTCACTGCCTTTGGAAGAGCATTCGATCCACTCAGGGATTTTATAACTTATTTGTCTATTCGTAATCGAATTGCAATATTTAAACAAATGTAAATTACTGTCACCTTTATGTAAATTACCATAGAAACAATGTTTTTTTCCAAATCTTTTTAATGTGTTTGAGCTTTTGATTTTGCCATTGCATTAGGGGCTTTTAATTTTGAATTTTCCTCGGAGATCCGTATTTTTGTGATTTTACTTTAATGTAATTTAACATTATGTTTTAGATATAAAGAGAAGAAAATTAAAATCATGATTTTAACAGTAATAGTTATTGTAATCGTCAGCTTACTAGAACACACGTATGCTGTACCATGTATTGGATTCCAAATATCCACATGTGATTGCACAGGAACAAAAGTCGATTGTAGCTCCAAAGGTTTAACAGCAATACCTGAAGGTGTACCTATAAATACAACAGAGTTGTAAGTATGATATTTAACACTAGCTTCTATTGATTTTTTAGTTACTCATTAATTTGAATAATCTGATAGTCAGCTGTCTATTTAAATTCATGTTTAATTGTGATGGATTTATTTTGGATACATGACTAATGTTCCTGAATGTGGCGTTTCAAGTTTTATTTTGAAGTCGAGGTTGATGACGATGGAGATTGTTTATCAATCAAGTTTAGTTGAATACTATGAATTCATTAATGTCTGTGAGTAATTATGTTCGTGGATAATATTATATTTATAAATATTATTTTCATGAATATTTTAGCATTGTTGATATAAGACCGCATTCAATCATATCCTATATAAAATGTAACGTGTTTAATATTTGAATTTGTGGTTTGCCCTTACTCATGAAACCCAAAAAAAAAACTGTTATCACATTCATCAAAAGGAATTCAAAGTAGGCTTTATTAACTACAAACGAAGCTTACGAAATTCTTTTGTGTTATCTATTCTTTAAATTCCTCATTAAAACTTTTATTTCTCATTTTGATATCACCGACCCACTGATCTCGTAGTAGCGTGTTCGCCACGGCTGTATGATGTCTTGCGTAATAATCCCCGTCCGTCCGTGTCATACCAACGACTATAACATTCGTATTAGCTGCTCTTTGCTTCATACGCTAGACAAAGAAGCAGTGTACCAGACGGGTTATTTGCATACAGCATAGACATGAGGACAGTGCGAGATTGAAAGATATGTGGCATTTTAATCAAGGTAAAAAAGAGAGTTTTCTCTTCAAGTACGTTTCAAGAAGAATTTGTGTAACGGATTTCACAATTAACGTACTATTAACTAACGAGCTTTTACCCATTTCACTAAAAATCTCTTTATCTACATAATGTCACACTCGACGTACGCACAAATAAGTCTTGTCGCGAACGTTGTGAACGAAATTCAAAAGCCAGTGTTGTACTCCCTGTGTTGTACTTTATCTTACTAAAGATTAATCAGTAATATTCTTTTTAGAAACTTAGGGAACAACAGGATTAGCTTCTTAAAAGTTTGGCAATTATTGTACCTTATCTATCATTTCCTGTAAAGCTCTCATGTCTTGTCCGTGTTATACATAACTTTTTATTCTTTGTGGTTTTATCATTACTTGAAAGTCTGTACAATGTACAATGTACAATGATGTATTAGCTTTCATTTAACCATGGGTTGGGCATTTATATTCGAATATTTTACCCTAAGCGTTAGCTGCCATGAATTGTTTCGATTCTAATAGGACAAATGTAGTATTTTGTGAACCGTTAAAGCCCTAAACATACTGTGTGGGCTGTTTCGTTTAACCCAATTTTGATAATATTAGTAATATCATATAATTCAATGATATTTTTTAATCGTATTTTTCACTTATATATTTTCTTTTAATGTAATTTTATTCGTTCTGAAGCTTATAAGAAGCTTTGAAAGCCCCGGTAGTTACATTTGATTTTTTGTTTACGGAAAGATACTTGTGACGTCACCTTGTTTCGTTGCCATGCCAAGAAAATAACATCACTTCGCGGAATTTTTGTTTTATGAAATTTTAACCTGAAAAATTAAATGAAACTTACTCCTTTGTTTATTTTGCTGTACATAAGAGATACATATATTGTAATAAGTTGATCGTAACGCGGAACAGCCACTTTTGTGTATTACTGCGTTTGCGCTAAAGGTTGACATATTGTGATGTTACTGGTTGACGATAATAGGTTTTCATGTTAGAATAAATATTTATCAACAGTATACAGGTTAAAACAGAGTTTCTTTTTCTTCTGAACAATATCTAGTATTTTTCAAAAATAAATTTTCGGATAGTTTTTTTTTAACGTACTAAGAGCTACCGAACCTTTACACATTTAACACGCAATCTCTTTATCCCCAAAAGTTTATAATTGACATACACAGAAATGTTTCTTGATGCAAAAGTTTTGAATGAAATTCAAGAATCTAGTAATGTACTGCCTATACATAATCATGCTATCCTATTTTTTTTACTAAAGATTAACCAGTAATATTCTTTTTAGAAACTTACAGAACAACAGGATTTCAATCATACCAGTAAATGCGTTTGAGGATCTTGTGTCATTGGAATCTCTGTAAGTCTTATTGTTACGATAAAGAACGAGATAAACTATTTAAAATAATCGAACTCTAGGGTCGACATTAGAATTGTGCGTTAGCCAACATCCTCATCCCAATGATGATAATTGCAGTGATGTTTTCAAAGTTTGGTACTGTTGACCATAAATTACATTAATAATTCGCTAATCAATCCATGTTAGAATCTCCATCCAAGCAGCCAAAACATTGACACTAGCATGCAAATGTGGATATTGTTCTTTTTAAATTAGCTTCTTAAAAGTTTGGCAATTATTGTACCTTATCTATCATTTCCTGTAAAGCTCTCATGTCTTGTCCGGGTTATACATAACTTTTGATTCTTTGTGGTTTTATCATTACTTGAAAGTCTGTATAATGTACAATGATGTATTAGGTTTTCGATTTTCGTAAATATTTTCCTGAGTGGTACTAAATTGACAGTCAATGTCGAAATACGCGTCTTTGGATATAAAATTGATAACTTGGATATTGTAAATGTGTAACCAACACTTATATTCGCGTGTCTAGGAGGGGACATTTCCGTTCTGTCATCGATCAAAAATACACCAGAAGCTATACCAGAGCAGTGTATTTTCTGAAATTCCAATAAGTCTGAGCTTAATAAACGACAAGCAAATATTGGCAGTCAACCTTTCTTTCAAAGAAATATTAGACATTAAGGCTGACATTTATTTTTCTTTTAATAATAAACAAAAGGAATGCATTCTTGATTCACAAACATGGTTTTAGAAATAGCTATTTTATATTGTATCCAGCTTACTACTCAAATAATTGATTTTTTTTCTTTAGAAATTTGAATGCAAATATTATCAGCAGTTTACCAGATGGAGTGTTCTCAAAGAACATAAACCTGAGGACAGTGTAAGTTTGATAAAGAAATAATTCATGGCAGCCGTAGATTTGTTTTCATTCAACCATGGGTTTGGCATTTATATTCGAATATTTTACCCTAAGCGTTAGCTGCCATGAATTGTTTCGATTCTAATAGGACAAATTTAGTATTTTGTGAACCGTGAAAGCCCTTGGCTGTTTCGTTTAACCCAATTTTGATAATATTTGTAATACAATATAATTCAATGATATTTTTTTTAATCGCATTTTTCACTTATATATTTTCTTTCAATGTAATTTTATTCGTTATGAAGCTAATAAGAAGCTTTAAAACGCCCGGTAGTTACATTTGATTTTATGTTTACGGAAAGATACTTGTGACGTCACCTTGTTTCGTTGCCATGCCAAGAAAATATCATCATTTGCGGAATTTTTGTTTCATGAAATTTTACCCTAAAAATTAAAATGAAACTTACTCCTTTGTTTATTTTGCTGTACATAAGAGATACATATATTGTATCCGAATCTTGGCCTACGTAAACTTGGGGTTTTGATGTCAAAAATTGAGAATATCTGGCAGCAGAAATAAGTTGGTCGTAACGCGGAACAGCCGTTTTTGTGTATTACTGCGTTTGCGCGAAAGGTTGACATATTGTGATGTTACTGGTTGACGATAATAGGTTTTCATGTTAGAATAAATATTTATCAACAGTATACAGGTTAAAACAGATTTTCTTTTTCTTTTTAACAATATTTAATATTTTTCAAAAACAAATTTTCGGATAGTTTTTTTTTTATTAACGTAGAAGAGCTACCGAACCTTTACACTTTTAACACACAATCTCTTCATCCCAAAACATTTATAATTTACATACACAAAAATGATTCTTAATGCAAAAGTTTTGAATGAAATTCAATAATCTAGTAAAGTACTGCCTGTACATAATCATGCTATCCGATTTTTTTTTGCTAAATATTAATCAGTAAAGTTCTTTTTAGAAACTTAGAGAGGAACAGGATACCAACCATAGCTGCAAAAACGTTTGAGGGTCTTGTGTCATTGACATTTCTGTAAGTTTTATTGGTGTAATGAATAACGATAAGAATTATAAATTATCCAAATCTTGGATTAACTTCATGAATTGCATGGCTTTTAACATCCTCATCCAAAGGATGATTATTGTTTATGATGCTTTGAAAGTTTTGTGTCCAATACTAACACAAGTAAAACTCCATGTAGTCCCTGTGGATATTAGCAAGCCCTGTACATTTTAACTAGAACTTTGGAACTGACATGAAAATACGGATATTGGTTTTTGGAATTTGGTATACTATTTTGAAATTTCGAAATTTCGGAATTATTTTAATTTATATATACACTTTATGATTGATACGTAAGGAGATACAATTCCAAACTCAATCTAGCGTTAAGCAATCGTCTTCAAGAAATTTTCTTTGACGCGAATATATGACTTCATTGCTGAAAATTATTTTCTCATATGAATAAAAGTAAAGGATCTAAGTTATGATTGACAAATAGTTTTGTAAATATCTCATTTATATTGTACCCAAATTTCCTCGTACTTAATCAATATTTTTGTTCTTCGAAAAATTGAATAGTAAATGAGTAAAAGTATAAGCAGTTTAAAAAGTAAAATCACAAAAATACTGAACTTAGAGGAAGATCAATTGGGAAAGTCCATAATCACATGGCAAAATCAAATAACAAAACGCATCAAAAACGAATGGACAAGAACTGTCATATTCCTGACTTGGTACAGACATTTTCAAATGTAGAAAATGGTGGATTAAACCTGGTTCTATAGCGCTAACCCTCTCACTTTAATGACAGTCTCATCAATTTCCGATGGATTGTTCTCTAACAACACAAACCTGAAGAGAGTGTAAGTTTGAAAGATATTTATCATCAGTATACAGGTTAAAACAGAGATGCTTTTTCTTTTTTGAATAATATTCAGAAGTTGAAGTTCAGATTAACGTTCTAAGAGATAACTAGTCTTTTAACATTTCACACACGATCTCACTTAATATAATGTGTGTTTATGTCAAAAATGGCAAAACCGACAAACACAAAAATGATTCTTGTTGCGGACCTTTCAGATGAAATTCAAGAATCTAATCTGCTAGTGTTACCCTCGCATTAATTATGTGATACTTCATTTTACTAAAGATTAATCAGTTAAATTATTTTTAGAAACTTAAGGAGAAACAGGATTTCAATCATACCAGCAAATGCGTTTGAGGATCTTGTGTTATTGGAATTTCTGTAAGTCTTATTGTTACGATAAAAAAACGAGATAAACTATTTAGAATAATCGAACTCTAGGGTCGACATTAGATAATTGTTTTTTTTAATTAGCTACTTAAAAGTTTTTTTTTTAAATGCTAACACAAACAGAACGGAGTCTTGATGGACAAACACAATTTTAAAAATAGTTCAATTATATTGTACCATACATTCTCCACAAATCATGTCACGATAGAGAACGACCGAAATTATAACTTATTGAACTCTTTGGTCGACATAATGATTTGCACGTAATTTAACATCCTCATCCCGGGGATGGTTATTGCAGTGATGATGTGTGGTGCGGTTGGCCATGACGTACACTAATAATTCGCTAGTTAATCCCTATAGGTATCACCATCTGTTAGAAAATTGATACCGTGAATATTGTTACTATGTTACCAGCGATGACTATTCACGTGACCCGGATCGGACAATTCACTTCTACCATCGATCTAAAAAAACAAACAACACTAGAAGCTTTGTCGAAACAGAATATTTTCTTTAAGTACAATCAGTGCGAGCTTAATCTAACTTCAATCCAACGTCTGCAGTCAACCTTTCTTTGAAATAAATATTAGACATTAAGGCTGAGAAAGTTTGTTTTTTTCTTTAAATAATAAAACTAAAGGAATGGAGTCTTGACGAAAAAACACGATTTTATAATTAGCTAATTTATATTGTACCCTACGTTCTTCACAAATAATTGATACTTTTGTCTTCAGAAATTTGGGTTCAAATCCTTTAAGCAGTTTACCAGGCGGGTTGTTCTCAAAGAACATAAACCTGAGGACAATGTAAGTTTGATAAAGAAATAATTCATGGCAGCCATAGATTTGTTTTCATTTAACCATGGGTTGGGCATTGATATTCGAATATTTTACCCTATGCGTTAGCTGCCATGAACTGTTTAGACTCTAATAGAACAAATGTAGTATTTTGTGAACCGTTAAAGCCCTAAACATACTGTGTTGGCTGTTTCGTTTAACCCAATTTTGATAATATTAGTAATATCATATAATTCAATGATATTTTTTAACCGTATTTTTCACTTATATATTTTCTTCCAATGTAATTGTATTCGTTCTGAAGCTTATAAGAAGCTTTAAAAGCCCCGGTAGTTACATTTGATGTTTTGTTTACGGAAAGATACTTGTGACGTCACCTTGTTTCGTTGCCATGCCAAGAAAATAACATCACTTCGCGGAATTTTTGTTTTATGAAATTTCACCCTGAAAAATTAAATGAAACTTACTCCTTTGTTTATTTTGCTGTACATAAGAGATACATATATTGTATCCGAATCTTGGCCTACGTAAACTGGGGTTTTGATGTCAAAAATTGATACAGTAATAAGTTGGTTGTAACGCGGAACAGCCGCTTTTGTGTATTACTGCGTTTGCGCTAACGGTTGACATATTGTGATGTTACTGTTTGACGATAGTAGGTTTTCATGTTAGAATAAATATTTATCATTAGGTTAAAACAGATTTGCTTTTTCTTTTTAACAATATATAGTATTTTTCAAAAATAAAAATTCGGATAGGTTTTTTATTAACGTACTAAGAGCTACCAAACCTTTGCACATTTAACACACAATCTCTTTATCCCCAAAAGTTTATAATTGACATACACAGAAATGTTTCATGATGCAAACGTTTTGAATAAATTCAAGAATCTAGTAATGTACTGCCTGTACATAATCATGCTATCCGATTTTTTTTACTGAAGATTAATCAGTAATATTCTTTTTAGAGACTTACAGAGGAACAGGATATCAATCATACCAGTAAATGCGTTTGAGGATCTTGTGTTATTGGAATCTCTGTAAGTCTTATTGTTACGAAAAGAACGAGATAAACTATTTGAAATAATCGAACTCTAGGGTCGACATTAGAAATGTGCGTTATAAAAAATCCTCATCCCAATGATGATAATTGCAGTGTTGTTGTTAAAGTTTGGTACCGTTGACCATAAATTACATTAATAATTCGCTAATCAATCCATGATAGAATCTCCATCCCATCAGCCAAAACATTGATACTAGCATGAAAGTCTGTACAATGTAGAATGATGCATTAGGTTTTCGATTTTCGTAAATATTTTCCTAAGTGGTACTAAATTGACAGTCAATGTCAAAATACGCGTCTTTGGATATAAAATTGATAACTTTGATATTGTTAATATGTAACCAACACTTATATTCGCGTGTCTAGGAGGGTCATTTCCCTTCTGTCATCGATCAAAAATACACCAGAAGCTATACCAGAGCAGTGTATTTTCTGAAATTACAATCAGTCTGAGCTTAATAAACGACAAACAAATATTGGCAGTCAACCTTTCTTTCAAAGAAATATTAGACATTAAGGCTGACATTTGTTTTTCTTTTAATAATAGACAAAAGGAATGCATTCTTGACTCACAAACATGGTTTTATAAATAGCTAATTTATATTGTATCCAGCTTACTTCTCAAATAATTGATTTTTTCTCAGTGTTAGTTTGATAAAGAAATAATTCATGGCAGCCGTAGATTTGTTTTCTTTTAACCATGGGTTGGGCATTTATATTCGAATATTTTACCCTAAGCGTCAGCGTTACTAAATATTAATCAGTAAAATTCTTTTTAGAAACTTAGAGAGCAACATGATATCAACCATAGCTGCAAAAACGTTTGAGGGTCTTGTGTCATTGAAATTGCTGTAAGTTTTATTGGTGTAATGAATAACGATAAGAATTATAAATTATCCAAATCTTGGATTAACTTCATGAATTGCATGGCTTTTAACATCCTCATCCAAAGTATAATTATTTTTTTATGATGCTTTGAAAGTTTGGTGCCCATGACTAACACAAGTAAAACCCCATTTAGTCCCTGTGGATACCAGAAAGCCCTGTTACTAGAACTTTGGAACTGACATGAAAATACGGATATTGGTTTTTGGAATTTGCTATAATATCTTGAAATTTCGGAATAATTTTAATTTATATATACACTTTATGCAAAGCTCTAATTATTTATCTGAATTCCACTTGATAATTGACTGTTGTTGTTTTATCATCTCTTCCAAGGCTATATTAGGATGACGACTTTCGAATATATTTGTCTCAAGTATCACTAAAGAGATAAGTAATGTCGAAAGGATTATCTAGTGCAATGAGACTGGTACCGTTGATAATATTAGTATGTAACAAACGCTTACTATTCACGTTTCATGTCGGGGAAAATTCTCTCTTTTCGTCGATAAAATTGATACGTAAGGAGATACAATTCCAAACTCAATCTCGCGTTAAGCAATCGTCTTCAAGAAATTTTTCTTTGACACGAATATATGACTTCATTGCTGAAAATTATTTTCTCATATGAACAAAAGTAAAGGATCTGAGTTATGATTGACAAATAGTTTTTTAAATATCTCATTTATATTGTACCAAAATTTCCTCGTAGTTAATCAATATTTTTGTTCTTCGAAAAATTGAATAGTAAATGAGTAATAGTATAAGCAGTTTACCAGACGGATTGTTCTCTAACAACACAAACCTGAAGAGAGTGTAAGTTTGAAAGATATTTATCATCAGTACACAGGTTAAAACACAGATGCTTTTTCTTTTTTAAATAATATTCAGAAGTTGAAGTTCAGATTAACGTTCTAAGAGATAACCAGTCTTTCAACATTTCACACACGATCTCACTTAATATAATGTGTGTTTATATCAAAAAAGGCAAAACCGAAAAACGCAAAAATGATTTTTGTTGCGGACATTTCGGATGAAATTCAACAATCTAATCCGCTAGTGTTACCCTCGCATTAATTATGTGATACTTCATTTTACTAAAGATTAATCAGTAAAATTATTTTTAGAATGTTAGGGAACAACAGGATTTCAATCATAGCTGCAAACACGTTTGAGGATCTTGTGTCATTGGAAATTCTGTAAGTGTTATTGTTGTAATGAATAACGATAAGAATTATAACTTATCCAAATCTTAGATTAACTTCATGAATTGCATGGCTTTTAACATCATTATCCGAAGGATGATTATGTTTGTGATGCTTTGGAAGTTTGGTGCTCATGACTAACACAAGACGTAAAATGCAATTTATTCCCTGTGGATATCAGCAACCCCAGTAACTAGAACTTTGGAACTGACATGGAAATATGGATATTGGTTTTTGGAATTTGCTATAATATTTTGAAATTTCGTAATAATTTTAATTTATATATACACTTTATGCAAAGCTCTAATTATTTATCTGAGTTCCACTTGATAATTGACAGTTGTTGTTTTCTCATCTGCTCCATATCGGCTATATTAGGATGTCGACTTTTGAATATATTTGCCTCGAGTATCACTTAAGAGATAAGTAATGGCGAAAGGTTCATCTGGTGCAATGAGACTGGTACCGTTGATAATATTAGTATGTAACAAACGCTTACTATTCACGTTTCATGTCGGGGAACATTATATTCTTTCGTCGATCAAATTAACACGTAATGAGATACAAGTCCAGACTCAATCTAGCGTTAATCAATCGTCTGCAAGCAATCTTTCTTTGACTCAAATATATGACTTCATTGCTGAAAATTATTTTCTCAAATGAATAAAAGTAAAGGATCTGAGTTATGATTGACAAATAGTTTTTTAAATAACTCATTTATATTGTACCAAAATTTCCTCGTAGTTAATCAATATTTTTGTTCTTCAGACAATTGTACAGTAATAGTATAAGCAGTTTACCAGACGGATTGTTCTCTAACAACACAAACCTGAAGAGAGTGTAAGTTTGAAAGATATTTATCATCAGTATACAGGTTAAAACACAGATGCTTTTTCTTTTTTAAATGATATTCAGAAGTTGAAGTTCAGATAAACGTTCTAAGAGATAACCAGTCTTTCAACATTTCACACACGATCTCACTTAATATAATGTGTGTTTATATAAAAAAAAAAAACCGACAAACGCAAAAAGGATTTTTGTTGCGGACCTTTCGAATGAAATTCAAGAATCTAATCTGCTAGTGTTACCCTCGCATTAATTATGTGATACTTCATTTTACTAAAGATTAATCAGTTAAATTATTTTTAGAATGTTAGGGAACAACAGGATTTCAATCATACCAGTAAATGCGTTTGAGGATCTTGTGTTATTGGAACTTCTGTAAGTGTTCTTGTTACGATAAAAAAAACCGAGATAAACTATTTAGAATAATCGAACTCTAGGGTCGACATTAGATAATTGTTTTGTTTTAATAAGCTACTTTAAAGTTTGACAATTATTGTACCTTATCTATCTCTTCATGCAATGCTCTCATTCCTTGTCCGGGTTTCACTTTACATTTGGTTTTTGTGGTTTTATCATCTCTTGAAAGTCTGTATAAGGTTTTCAACCTTTGTATAATTTTGCTTGAGTGTTACTAAATTAATGTCGAAATGTGTATCTGGTGGTATAAAATTGATCACGTAAATATTGTTACTGTGTAACCTACGCTCATATTAGCGTGTCCCGGATGAGACATTTCCCTTCATCCATCGATCAAAAAATATACACTAGAAGCTATGCCGGAGCAGATTATTTTCTGAAATTACAATCAGTCCGAGCTCAATCTAACACCAAGCAAATATCTGAAGTCCACCTTTCTTTGAAAGAAATATAAGACATTAAGGCTGAATTTTTTTTTAAATGCTAAAACAAACGGAACGGAGTCTTGATGGACAAACACAATTTTAAAAATAGCTCAGTTATATTGTACCATACATTCTCCACAAATCATGTCATGATAGAGAACGACCGAAATTATAACTTATTGAACTCTTGGGTCGACATAATGATTTGCACGGAATTTAACATCCTCATCCCGAGGATGGTTATTGCAGTGATGATGTGTGGTGCGGTTGGCCATGACGTACATTAATAATTCGCTAGTTTATCCCTATAGGTATCACCATCTTATAGAAAATTGATACTGTGAATTTTGTTACTATGTAACCAGCGATTACTATTCACGTGACCCGGATGGGACAATTCACTTCTACCATGATCGATCTAAAAAAAAAACAACACTAGAAGCTTTGTCGAAACAGAATATTTTCTTTAAGAACAATCAGTGCGAGCTTAATCCAACTTCAATCCAACGTCTGCAGTCAACCTTTCTTTGAAAGAAATATAAGACATTAAGGCTGAATTTTTTTTTTTCAAATGCTAAAACAAAAGGCACGGTGTCTTGATGGACAAACACAATTTTAAAAATAGCTCATTTATATTGTACCATACATTCTTCACAAATAATTGAATAGTTAATCAATATTTTTGTTCTTCAGACAATTGTATAGTAATAGTTTAAGCAGTTTACCAGATGGGTTGTTCTCAAAGAACATAAACCTGAGGAGAATGTAAGTTTGATATTTGTCATAAAAATCAAAGTTGAAAAAAAAGAGTTTCTTTTTCTTTTTAAAAGAATATTCAGAATATTTTAAGAGATTGTTCGTAAAAGAGAGGCGAAAGATACAAAAGGGACAATTAAAACTCATAAGTCTAAAATAAACTGACATACGCAGAAATGATTCCTAGTGCGAACCCTTTGGAATGAAAATCAAGAATCAAGTGTTGTACTTCCTGAAATCATTTAATACTTTTCTTAACGTTAAATAAAACTGTAATAGTCTTTTTAGATGCTTGAGGTTTAACCCGATTTCGACTGTAGCAACAAATGGGTCTGTTAATCGTGTGTCATTGCAACTAATGTAAATAGTTATCAAAAGTACCAGGATTATAAATGTTATTATTATAATAAAAAACGATGGGTTCTTCTGTATAAACAATTATTCGAAATGAAAAGTGAAATAATTAATCTTGACTATTGAATCGCCTTACGATTGTGTACGTTGTTTAAGTAACAAGGTCTCCAAATTAGAAAGAGTTGTTTCATCACAAATCAATGATACTTTTTTCAGAGATCTATTTGAAAATAAATTAAGCAGTCTACCATCAGGGTTGTTTTTTTCGAACATAAAACTTAATAGAATGTAAGTATGAATCCTGTTTAACATTACAATACAAATTAAAAAAAGAAATTTATTTTCATTTTTATCAAACAATTGAAATTATAATGAAAATAATTAAAATATTACCCAGAATGGATCAGATTCTTAAACGGCGTATCATAATTTTAGTTACCTTGTTCTATATACATTGTAATCACCTAATGAATAAATAAGAGGTTACCGTATTCGTGCTGCTTCTAAGAAATAAATATTTCATCACAAAACATTGATGTTGTTGAATAGTTTAAACAGTTTACAAACAGTATTGTTTTGTGGGACAACAACCAACCTGACCTTGAAGTCATAAAACTGTTGAGTCAGTTTTTTGTACTCATACTCCAAAATCAACCAATCAAAATGCTGGATTTCATGTTTCGAGCATGATTTTTGTGCCCCGAGCACTGAGCAAAGTTTTTTGACTTCAACCCCTGGTGATAGTGTTAGTGAAAGTCATGTTTAACATCAACATAATCTGGTAAAAGATACAAACAAAATAAAGAAAAGGAAGATACAAGGGGGACATTATGAAGTCGAGATAAAGTGACCATGCAATGAAAAATACGATAGCTAACGACAAGACAAACAAGTTCATAAAACACTACATGGAACAACTAAAGATTGATCAACAGAACGCCATCAAAACCTGCGGTGATCTGAGATGCTCAGGTATGGTAGGCAGATATGTACCACTAGTAAAGACTCGAAATGACAGTAATGTGTCCGATTTGTTACCTTGTAGTCTGAAACACGGTGGCGGTATTGTAGAAAAGAGGGGTTATCTCCATATTGTCTTACCATGATACAGTCCTAAATATGCTTGTAATGTTTGTCAATAGACATGCAACAAATCGATCTTTGTTTCTATGTTCTCGTGTTCATTCTTCCTCCAATGGCTGATACACTCCATTCTGCACACATCATGAAAAGCATACTGTTGATATCAGATGGTTAAAGACTTTAAAAACCATTGACAACTATAAACGTAATAAGTACTAATAGCGCATCCCCTAATGGCCGATTTGTTCGTGTACTAATAATATCATGCAAATGTTCACGAAGACAAAGCAAAAGGGCATCTTTGTAAGCTTTTTATTTTCACTTTATGATGCATCGATGATATCCTGTCACTTCCGTGGTTGCATGTTTTTCATTAATAAACAAATAAAAACATAAAATAATAATTCCGAATATCGCCTAATAACGTATAACAATGTTTATTAGCAATGACTTAAAATACATTGAAAATTGCCCATTTAATACGATTCCATGTGTCTGAGAGCTGGTCGATAATACAGATCTAGTACAGAAAAGCCGGTTAACACAACATTTTTACTGGTTTTAATACAGGATTTTCACTTCCGTTTTTTTGGTTCAAAAAGGTGTTGGAAAATGGATGTGTGTATTACGCGAAATATAAGTTTTCAAGATTTTTTATGTTAGAGTTGTTGTTATTTTTCATATGTTATACTATTTTTTTTCTTTGAGTATATACAACTATGGACGGTACAAAATATGAATTGTCAACAATAAAAGATTATTTCTATGAGGGCGCAGTCTGAAGTGGGAAAAATTTGTAGAATGAACAATTTTGGATATGTATCGCTTCGAAAGGGCCACATTTGTTTAATTATACCAAATTCTGTAAGTTTTATTGTTATGATAGAGAACGACATCATGATTTGCACGGAATTAAATATCATCATTCCAAGGATGGTTATTGCAGTAATGTGGTCAAAGTGTGGCGCAGTTAACCATGAAGTACATTAATAATTCACTTGTTAGATCCTGTGGGTATCACCATCCCAATAGCCAGAACATCGGTATTAACATGAACATATGGATATTGTTCTATCTAAATTTGCTACTTAAAAGTTTGGAAATAATTGTAACTTATATATCTCTTCATGCGAAGCTCTCATTCCTTGTCGGGGTTTCATTTTACATTTGGTTTTTGTGGTTTTATCATCTCTTGAAAGTCTGAATAAGGTTTTCGACCTTCATATAATTTTGCTTGAGTGTTACTAAGTTAATGTCGAAATGCGTATTGGTGGTATAAAATTGATCACGTGAATATTGTTACTGGGTAACCTACGATTATATTAGCGCGTCCCGGATGAGACATTTCCCTTCATTCATCGATCAAAACATATACACTAGAGGCTATGCCGGAGCAGATTATTTTCTGAAATTACAATCAGTCCGAGCTCAATCTAACACCAAGCAAATATCTGCAGTCAACCTTTCTTTGAAAGAAATATAAGACATTAAGGCTGAAAGTTTTTTTTTCAAATACTAAAACAAAAGGAACGGTGTCTTGATGGACAAATACAATTTTAAAAATAGCTCATTTATATTGTACCATGCATTCTCCACAAATCATGTCACGATAGAGAACGACCGAAATTATAACTTATTGAACTCTTGGGTCGATATCATGATTTGCACGGAATTTAACATCCTCATCCCGAGGATGGTTATTGCAGTGATGATGTCGAAGTGTGGTGCGGTTGACCATGACGTACATTAATAATTCGCTTGTCAATCCCTATAGATATCACCATCCCAGTAGCCAAAACATTGATACTAAAATGAAAATATGGATATTGTTCTATTTAAATTCGCTACTAAAAGGTTTAGTATAAGTACCTTTATATCTCTTCATGCAAAGCTCTCATTCCTGTCCGGGTTTCACTTTACTTTTGATCCTTTGTGGTTTTATCATCACTAGAAAGTCTGTATTAGGTTTCCGACTTTCGTATATTTTCCCTCGTTTGTTAATAAATTGACAATAAATGTGGAAATGCGCATCTGTAAGAAAATTGGTACCGTGAATATTGTTACTATGTAACAAGCGATTACTATTCATGTGACCCGGATGGGACAATTCACTTCTACCATCGATCTAAAAAAAACAACACTAGAAGCTTTGTCGAAACAGAATATTTTCTTCAAGTACAATCAGTGCGAGCTTAATCCAACTTCAATCCAACGTCTGCAGTCAACCTTTCTTTGAAATGAATATTAGACATTAAGGCTGAGAAAGTTTGTTTTTTTCTTTAAATAATAAAACTAAAGGAATGGAGTCTTGACGATCAAACACGATTTTATAAATAGCTAATTTATATTGTACCCTACATTCTTCACAACTAATCGATACTTTTGTCTTCAGAGATTTGGGTATAAATACTATAAGCAGTTTATCAGGCGGGTTGTTCTCAAAGAACATAAACCTGAGGATAATGTAAGTTTGATATTTGTCATTAAAATCAATGTTAAAAAGGATAGTTTCTTTTTCTTTTTAAAAGAATATTCAGAATATTTTAAGAGATTGTTCGTAAAAGAGAGCCGAAAGATACAAAAGGGACAATTAAAACTCATAGGTCTAAAATAAACTGACATACGCAGAAATGATTCCTAGTGCGAACCCTTTGGAATGAAAATCAAGAATCAAGTGTTGTACTTCCTGAAATCATTTAATACATTTCTTAACGTTAAATAAAACTGTAATAGTCTTTTTAGATGCTTGAAGTTTAAACAGATTTCGACTATAGCAGCAAATGGGTCTGTTAATCGTGTATCATTGCAACTAATGTAAATCTTATTATTATAATAAAATACGATAGAAATTACAAGTTTCTAAATTGTTGGGTTGACATCATTTATTGCATTGGTTTCAATATTCTCATGCCGAGGATGTTTATTGATGTTGCCTCGAAATTTGGTGCTGTGGACCATCACCAACCCAGTAACAAGTACTTATGTACTGACGTGAAAATAGCTCATTTATGTTATATCCGACTTTATTCACAAATCCTCGATAATTGTTTTTAGATATTTGAATGAAAATACATTCAGCAGTTTACCAGAAGAGTTATTTTCAAAGAACATTAACCTTCAGAAAGTGTAAGTTAGATAAGTATATAACAACAAAATACAGATTTAATAAGAAAGTTTCTTTTCAAAAGATCGACATCGAAATGAACGGAAACAAGAAGGATTTTCGAAGTAACACCTTTGTACTTCAAAATAAACACATTGTAAGCAAGAAGATATAATGTATAAATAATCTTGTTTAATTTTGGTATCCAATCAAATGATTTTGAAATACCACTGTTGGTCTGCATAATATTCATTTGAGATAGTTGTTGTAAATGAAATAGTGTGTGAATGTGATGTATATTCAATGAAAGAAAGTGCTTTAATTTCTTGAAACATGATGAGGTATAAGTGAGGTATGAAAGCCAGATTACACAAAAAGAAGCCTGAAAAATAGACATTGCAAAATGAAAAACAATTAAAATACACTACACATCTTTTCATATTGAGCGACATGATCATCGCTTGAAAAACAATGGATAAAATCTGACAAAACACAAAAAAACTAAGATTCAAATTAAAAAGAAGACAGATTTGTCAGACGTAACGAAATAAAGTAATACTATATTTGATTTTGCGATGCCTAGAGGAAAACAAATATGCACAGGTAGTAAACACTGCAGTAAGTTATTTGCGTTAACACATATGTACAGTTTAAGCATTGAATCAAGTGATGGAATTTCCGCCACTTGTTGAAAAAAAAACCCAGGACAAATTATCGTGGCTTGGCGGATTGTTACCTTGTTAACCACTTTTTTGTGTCGGTCTAGTATTATCAGCTGGATATTTCCATATCATCTTAACCCGCTGTTTTGTTTTCTGTTCTATGGTGGGGTTGCTGTCTTTTTGACACATTCCCCATTTCCATTCTCAATTTTATCTAACGCCTTTTCCATGCCCTTGTTGTCATCGTAAAATATTCAGTATTCATGCCATTATAAATTGGATGATTGTTTAATGTAACAATAGAAAAAATATGCAGTACACGGAACTTCCAGGGGAAACCATCCAACCAATATCTAAATGAGATGTAAATTATTTGATAATCAATAATGTGATATCCTTACAAAATCGAAATGATGTTGAAGTGTCAGTGACCTAACGAAGAAAGCACTTAATCCATCCAATAGTTTTGATTTATTTCCAGATATATCAAGAAGAATCTGTTACTAACAAGTTTACCAATGAACTTGTTTACGTCGAACAAAAATATAACGCTTTTGTAAGTATAATATTTAATCAATATAGAGTGTTTCTCAAAGTCATTTACACCAATAGATCTAAAAATTGTGATTTACTATATCCAAGGTTAAGGTGGTATGGGTGTCTTCCTCCATCTTGGATTGTAAAAAACAGAGAATCAAAGGTCCAGATTTTCCATCAGGTTATCAAAATTTGATGCAGGAATGCAGATGTTTAATGTACATTTTCATTTAATAGTACCAATTTATAAGAATATAACTTCTAAATATTGATATGTTTGCAAATGTTAATTATTTTTGGTTGTTTTATCTTTTCTTAAAATTGGCATTTTAAGGGGAGGTAACTCTAAAAAAGTGCATTTTCTGAAGATTCTGTATGGAATTTTCCTATTTTGTATTTTAGCCGGAAAAAACGTACGGTGACCCTATCTTTTCTTTTGATATTCTCAAAGCAGTGTCTGAAAGCTATCTTTTTCTGAAGTATTTAACAATTCTATCATTTTGTTTAGTTTCTAATCACAAAATGGTGTTTTTCCCTGTATAATCAATACAAAATGTGTCATTTTGTCCCGTCCTGTAGCTTGAGAAAATGCGCGGTGACCTATCATTTTTATTATATTTTTCAACATGTATCAATAGATACAACGTTTTGGCAACGTATGAACAATTCTATCATCTTTATTTTAGACTCCCATACCACCTTAATAGCTAAATTTCATACTATGTCTGAAAGGTCTGTGTTCGGTAGTATCCCGGACTTTTGCCAGTCATATTAATTATTCATTTATTGTGGGTTTTTTTTAATTAACGTCGGTTTTTGTTTTGTGTAATTGTTTGACATTTCTAATGTGGATTGTACGGTATGGATGTTGCTCAGTATGCTGTCTGATGACAATTATTTGCTTAACCAAGTTGTGTGGAATCATGAGGGCTGTTTTTGAACTGGCACTCATACTAATCTCCTTATCTTAACATTATATTCCTTATGAATTGCTACATTGGATAGTATAGGGTGATATAACATAGAAATAACACATTTCTAGACAAAACATTGGTATTTTTCAAGGGATTTAGAGGATAATAGTCTAACAAGTGTACCAGCACAGTTGTTTTCGTCGAACATTAACCTTGAAGATTTGTAAGTATAATAAAATAAAAAGTATAATTTTTTTTATATACTAGACTTCAATAATATCATATAGTAGAATGTACGTTATAATCTTGTAATTTTGGATATCCAGAAAGTTAGTTGCAGACTATCGGATTGTCGTTCCTGACTTAAATGGGGATAAGAAAACTTTTTAAATACCGTACACGCCAGAAGTTCAAAATGACGCTGCTTTAAGTCCAAGACCTACTTATAATATTGTAATATGATTGAATTTATATTATATTATTGGTTTTGCTGTTCTACACCTATACGCTGTAATTCGCAATTAAATCAAATATAATCAGGTGGAAATTACAATGGTGTGTCCGATTGGGATACCATTTCTTTGGACTGTGACCTGGTTAGCGAGAAAATTAAACAGACCGAGGCATTGTGTCGGTCTTTTACTTAAATCCGGGAATCTTCCTATTTCTTTAATATGTTGCCATGTTTTGAACTTATTCACACTGGAAAGGATGTTGTGTTTATCATATAAGAAATATAAAGAATGTCATAAGTTACAGTAGTATATACGGTTCATGAGGGTTCAAGTGAAAAATTCTAGTTCTATTATACATCAACCTTTCGAACTGAAACGTGAAATTATAAGTCTGAAATATTATCATTGCCTTATGAATAAATATGTTGTTTAAGTAATAATGTTCCAACTGAGAAATTATTGTTACAATACAAACCAAATGATTTCTTTTTTTTCCAGAGATCTGAATGGCAATAACTTAAGCAGTCTACCACAAGGGTTGCTTTTATCGAACATAAAACTTGATAAAATGTAAGTATAATACCTGTCTAACATCACAATACAATTTCAAAATAGAGTGTTACTATAATTTTTTCCAAAATATTTGAGATTATATTGAAGGGAGGCTTTCGGGAAAAGACGGTTGTAGAAGCAACACTTTTGTATTGTACTGATAGGACACCACATGGTAGAATCGTTGACGCAATGTTGTTTAACAATCTTGAATAGCTTTGGTGTTCAATAACTGCCAACATGTAAGCATTGTCGCCACTTACTTTCAAGAAAACAAGACAGACATTTGTTTTTATATATACGACCTTGGTGGTCTTGTGATCGCTTGTATGGGGCGAGTTTAAGAGGTTGTCGACTCAGACCAAGGGTTAAACGGTTTGGTATTGTAAACATTTGTCTGATATCTTCATATTACTTTCAAATTCTTGCCCTTGTGCTTGGTGCCAATGTCGAGGATTTTGTATTGATGGCATAAGGAAATGCTTAAGTTTTAAGTCGCAGTACCAAATGAGTAAATGAGGCTTTCACGTCATATCAGGTCCATTATAAAGTAAATCAATTTTTAGATATTTATGATTAATCAGATCATAATAACTATAAAAAAAAAAGAGAGCCAATTATTATTCTGTATCATGATATGATATTAGAAAGCTGGCAAACGGTTTTTCATCCTTGTATGTGCTCATTGTGCCTAATAATCTATTTCTCAATCCCAAAGTAGACCTTTTAATTCGATATCTATTCTGTGAGTTGTTTCCCTTACGAGGGACATACATTTTCGTTGACAATGTAGAGCTAGCGGAAAGGGAAATGTTCATCTGCGCGTAAAGAGTGTAATCTTAAAAAAAAAAAAAAATACATTTAATCTTTTGTTAAGCTAAACACGTTTGATATCCATAGTTTTAAATTTTCGTTTAAAATTGGTTAAAACGAATTTGGTATAAATATTGATTTTGTTATCAGTAAATTAAAACCATACTAAATATTATTGTTATACACATATGCACATTCACTGTCCGTCAATACCTATATTTTGGCATTGCGCAATGTGAGGCTCTTCGCTGACTGTTAAAGACGTATTAACACTGATGAATTTTTGGGATATGATTGCTTTCAAGCAATCTGTAGACTTATACCATTGACTCAGAACCATGCCCTCACGTCAACCGTTTTATTCTAAACATTAAGGAACATCTCAGATTCTTATGATTGTCTTGCTTTAAAAGGTAAAACAAACAAAGGGATTGAACTTAAACAACTTTCTTAAAATGTTCTGTTCATAATCTTCATGTTTGATATTTCCCATGACTTATATGCGTGTTTTTAACAACACGGAAAAGCAGTATTTATATTTAGTGTTTTTATAAATTTAGAAACACGTCAGAGGGAATTCCACAGTTTTGATAAAAATGCAAGAATTCTCTGATTCTCGATAAATATATTTCTGTCATATTAGAACTGAAGTGGAGTTCTTATATATGACCGTTATGAAACTGATATTTGATATTGTGCTTCCATAAAGAAATAGAGAACCATCTAGGTCGTTAAATAAGCATCTAATATACGTTCTTGCTTCAGGGTTTGTTTAGGTAATTATGCGCATGCGTATGGTTTTCTTGACTTCAACGGGTATTAGATTGAATGGTTGCTCTGGATTCCCCACTCAGTTGATTAACCTAAAACTCATGGGATCTTTTCTATGTATGTCTGCTATTGAGGGTTATTGATTTTGCATAATTCCAAATCATATGCATCATTTAAATTAAAATAAATGTAGACCACATCGTAAAGGTGTAACTACAACACCCCTTCAAGCGAAATGGAGTCTTCCATATTATCGTTTCGAGTTGTCTCCCTTCCGGAAGTTAACTCCGTCAATTCTGAATCTAAATACGATACAACACGACGAGAAAAATTAACTCGTTCTGTCGATAAACGTCGTATAAAATTATAAACGATCGCAATTTAGACCGAGGAATGTGTACGGAAAGGAGTGATGACCACTGACCCAAAGGAAATTAAATATTTAAAGAATTAGGAATGAGGTTCCTCCTAGAATTAACGTAGGAAAAATTATAGGTGAGAAGATACGAAGTGAAATACCTTCTCTCACTCTGAGTCTCAGTCAGTGACTGCTGACGAAAGAAGACTTGGAATTGATAGTACAAAAATAAAACACAATAAGTACATTGTTGCACTTGTATCCGGGATTGGCTATTTTGTAACTATTCAGATTAGGTAAATTATATTTTACATGTGCAGTTGAATTAGTTTTGAAAATAATATTATCCAGCTTCATGTATACATGTGTCAATGAAAACAACGGCGATCGTATCCCTCAGAGCAATCTGCTCTTTGTTTATTAGTTGTAATTGGCTTTGAACTAGCTATCAGTACCTGTGATTACTGTACTGTCATATCTTAATTTAGTGTCTTTTTTTGTTGTGGGATGTATAGAAACGTTGTCACGTCTGGTCTTTGTTTTCGATAATTGTGTTCTGATCTGCAAAGATCTGACGAGTTAAGCCCTTTTCAATTGAATTTTCATAGTTTTTTCTTATGTTGTACTGTTAGACCACTGTCCAAGGTAAGGGGGATGGTTTGGGGCCAGCAAGCTAGTTTGGCCCCGCCACAATCTATATGTGCCTGTCGCAAGTCAGGAGTCTGTGGTAGTCGTGGCTTTTGTCTGTCATATTTCTTTTCCGTGAATTGTTCTGTTTTCGATAAGGCTGTTAGTTTTCTCAATTGAATTGATTCATATTTTTCATGTGGGGACCTGTTACAGCCGACTATACGGTATGTTTATTTCTCATTGTTGAAGTCCGTACGGTTGCCTATGATTGCTTACATCCACTTCATCTCAACTTTGGTGGATATGTGAATATTTGCAATCATACCACATCTTCTTATTGTTATACTCATGTCACTTTTAACTTATCATGCTTTTCATGGGTTGCAGCCAGTTTTTTTTCCTGTATAAAACCAGTCTAAAATTGCCAAAGGGGAACAGTTTATCTTCTTCGCAATAACAGAATGAAATCGGTAAAGGCAAATAGTGAAGTAAAACTAATTGTTAGCCAAAGAACAGAAAGCTTTAAAATTTTAAAATAGAAAGTTACCAAAAATATTAAACATTTTACCCAAATATTACACTTTAATAATATTCCCTAATTTGTAATTAGTGTTACAGTGTATTATATCAATTCATCTTTCTTTGAATACCCCATGTCTTTGAATCTAGATAGACAACACAGATACATCATTTCAAACATAAACAATGACATTTTCAATGTATAGACTGTTGTGCTATCTTATTTAACAATTGTTTCAACTAAGAAATAACTTACTGCAACATGAATCGTTGATATATTTTCCAGAGATTTGAGTGAAAATTGTTTAAGTAGTGTACCAGAAGGGTTCTTTTCGGCGAACATAAATCTTTATGAATTGTAAGTATAATGCATGTTTAAGATAACAATTTACCTTTGAATAGAGTAAATTCAATTTCAAAGATCGAAATTTAAATGCATGGAGGCTTGTTAGATAGTAAATATTTTAGAACTTCACAAATATAACACAACTCATAGTTCACCAGTTAATTTTCTGCAAACAAAACTTTAGTTTGCGATTTAGAATAAATTAATGGCATGTCAGTGTTGTCGTCAACAATCAAAATAAGACAAGGCATAGTGCAGATACCAAGACCTTTGTTGATAAATATTCCATATCAACTTCACAATTAATACATGATGGTCTTGAAGTATAGATTGTAGGTACTGACGTTGTTTATCATCGTAATTACGTTTTAGAGTGTTCTTTTATTTGTCTTTGTAAATTATTAACCTTGACTGGTTTCCATTTTTGGTAATATCTTTTTGTCGTAGCTCGGTACTTATGCCATTTTGTTTGACATATTTGTTTGTATTTAAAGTGATAAAGATTATAATTAATGTTGCCTGCTGTTCCCATATTTGTTTATATTTTTTCCGATTGTGTCTGTTTGTTATGTTCACATATTGTTGTCAGTATGATGGAACTTTTTTTTTACTGTCATACAAGTGAGAGGGTTAGCTAGCTATAAAACTAGATTTAATCCACTAATTTCTACATAAGGAAATGTCTGTACCAAGTCAGGAATATGACAGATGTTTTCCATTCGTGTCATGTGTTTAAACTTTTGATTTTGCCATTTAATAAGGGACTTCCCGTTTTGAATTTCCATTGCAGTTCGGTATTTTTTTAGTTTTACTTTTCACATTGAGATACCGTGATGGATGACAGGTTATCGCCTGCATGTTGGGAGTATATAAGATGTCGTTTGTTCGGTCCCAGCCTGCGTTATATATAGAAAAACCGAATTTGCTATAGTTTTTCCGGTACTTTGGAATAAAATGAACAAATTAGTCGGTTGGTGATTAGAATAGTGATTTGCATGCTATGTCTAAGGATTTTTTTGTCTTGTAATTGTGATTAATGAAAATGTTAAGAATTTTGTAGTCAGGGTCTGTTGATTTTAGAGGAAAATTGATGCAAGAGTAGTACATGCAATGCATGAAGATTTAATAAAAATAATAATGTTTATTGTCCTGTTATCGAACCAATGATTCTAATTAAAAATGGAAATACATAATCGTAAAGATTGTAATCGCCATACAACCAGTTGAGGGTTTGAGGAAAAAAAATATAGTTCTGTTAAACAATTATTCGAAATGAAATGTGAAATGATAAATCTTGATTATCGAATCGCCTTAGGAATGTGTACGTTGTTGAAGTGATAAGTTCTCCAAATTAGAAATAGTTGTTTCACTACAAATCAATGATATTTTTTTCCAGAATATTGTTTGACAATAAATTAAGCAGTCTACCATCAGGGTTGTTTTCGACAAACATAAAACTTGATGGAATGTAAGTATGAAGACATAAGACACATCAGTGGCGTTCGAATCAAAACAGTTGAAAGGCTAAATCAATTACCAAGTTGAAGAGCATTTACAACATACCCTCTGCCCCATCGTTTGGAGTTAACAAATCTCAATCGAAACCTTACGTGCTAGAATGGTCATATTATATGTGGTGATGAGGCGATAGTTATTTACCGATGTTTTAATCTCGTAAATCAATTAAAAGGAGACAAATCAAAGTAACACATAAAAAATTATGGAATTTAACAGGGGCCATATCCTGACTAAAAAACTGATGGAATTTAACAGGGGCCATATCCTGACTCAAAAACTGATGGAATTTAACAGGGGCCATATCCTGACTCAAAAACTGCTCCGAAACAAAACAACTGAAATCCCATTGAAACACGTGTTTACACTAATCAGTTCTTTCATGACATAAAATATGAACTATGCAGTCATTTCAGTAAATTTTCTTATTAATTTTTTTTAATTATTCGAAACATGAAGGTTTTTCTACTCAAGACATAGATTGCTATAGGCAAATTTGAAATTTTCAGTTCATTTCTCTTTTGCTTAATATTTGAGTTGGTCTTCCGAGTCTTGGAGTTTATTCGAGCGCCACTGATGAGTTTAATGTAGACAAAACGAGCGTTTGGCGCAAAAATATTTAAAGCCTGGTATCGTAGAGGAGTTTTTCGGTCACTATCACGAAGTATTTGTGTCTTAACTCACAATAGAAATGCTTTCGCGGTGTTAGCTCTTTATATACATGAATAGTCTTAGGATTTGTAAATTCCATACGTTTGTCCTATACCTGTATCGTCTATACATCTTTATTGATCCAATTATAGATTTTTTATTGATTGAATCTTAAGAAGTGTAAATACTACTCATATCATGTTTTCATATTAAATGCATATCAACGAGTTCTAAATCCATACAATAAAAATTCCGAATATCGCCTAATAACGTATAACAATGTTTATTAGCAATGACTTTAAATACTTTGAAAATTGCCCATTTAATACGATTCCATGTGTCTGAGAGCTGGTCGTTAATACAGATCTAGTACAGAAAAGCCGGTTAACACAGAATTTTAACTGGTCTTTATACAGGATTTTAACTTCCGTATTTTGGTTCAAAAAGGTGTTGGAAAATGGATGTGTGTATGACGCGAAATATAAGTTTTCAACAAGTTTGATGTTGAGTTGTTGTAATTTTTCATATGTTATACTGGTTTTTTTTTCTTTGAGTATATACAATTATGGACGGTACAAAATATGAATTGTCAACAATAAAAGATTATTTCTATGAGGGCGCAGTCTGAAGTGAGAGAAATTTGTAGGATGAACAATTTTGGATATGCATCGCTTCGGAAGGGCCACATTTGTTTAATTATACCAAAGGGCCTTTCGAACCATTGAAAATACATCATTAAAGAAGATCTTGAACTTGTCTTAATGTTGTAAAAAATTATTTTTCAAAACATTTTCGTCAAAGAATTAATGTGTACAACAAATCAAGACTCCTTTTGTGAAGAATTGGTTGCCCTAAAAATGGCTGTTTGTGAAAGCTATCCTCGACACCAGATGGATTTCAAATACTTGTTTCTTCGTGATTCAAGTCAACGGAACAGTTCTGACCTCGACCTTGCCATTTTGTTTGTGATGTCATTTTCATGGGAAATAACTCGTGTAAAAATTGAGAGGCTCAAAGGTTTATATAAATCGGTGATTATTATTTTTTAGGGTTATTCGAAATTTCTTGCATCAAAATGACAATTAACCCAAATAGTTCATATTGATCCCGTATGAGTCTTCCTATAGTCGCGTTGATCTTTAGTCAGCTTTTGGAGGTTATCTCAAGTCATTGATTAATAAAGGTATCATAAAATGGGTGTTTTCGTATAAATCCTGTCCTCGTACAGTCGTATTGGGTCTCGATCAGCTGATTGACCCTCGACTACGCTTCGAGCCAATACTGCTAACAATGAACTAATACGACTGTACTTATTACTTAATAATAACGGATTAATATTGCTGGCTTATTTTAAGTTTTTAAATGTTTTTATTTCAGAGATTTACGAGAGAATGCGTTAACAACCGTGTCAGCCAATATATTTAGGGCAATGACAAACTTAACGGCTTTGTACGTATTATTGACTTAATTATAATAGTATAATGATCAATATTATATACGACATACATGTAAAAAGAACTGAATTCAAATATACTGGTTTCAGTTTTGTCCTTTTTAAGTCATTTTATTAGATAGAAAAACTTTTGTTTAAATGAAAACCACTAAAAGATACTTTCCGATTCGAGAAAACAAGTGAAGGTCACATTCTGTTAGCATTCGTGTAACAGTTTTATTTAGTTTAAAAAAAGAGAGAGAAAAAAAAGGGAAGTACAACAGTAGTTTTCAGATGTTCAATTCTATTAAAGCAAGTAAGTAATTTGATTGCAAAGAAAAATGATTATATCGTTTTTTTCTCGATAAATATGATTTTTTTTCTAGCATAAAAACGTCTAAAATTTTCGACTCGCTTAGCTCGGAGGTATACAATCCGCTTTAAGATTTGCGTCCCTTTCAAACATCTTGGATCCGCTTCTGAACAATCACCCGCCATATCAATTTACACTTATTTTATATTTAATGCGTTTCCCTCAGTTTTTGTTTGTTACCCCGATTTTGTTTTTTGTCCATGGATTTATGAGTTTGAACAGCGGTATACTACTGTTGCCTTTATTCATACTGTCAAACTTTGGAATAGGAAAACAATCAGTTAAATTACAAATCAGACGAATTTGCTGGTATGTTAAGATTAAAGACTGCGAATAAATTATGTAAGACTCTAAGACATTGACACAATATATTTCAGTGTACTTCATTATTACCTTTAGAAATTTAAATTCCAACCAATTGGTATGTTGCAATATGACGGATTTATTTAAATGGACAGTCCTTCAAACAAAAATTAACATTGCTGGAAAATGCCACGATTTTGTTACAGTAACAAATATCAGAGATTTTGATATATCGAACTGTGCAATTCCAGGTAGGTAATTCAATAGTATTTCCTTAAATTACTGCAATCGTTTAATCAATGAGATCAGTATAATTCACTCAGATACGAAACATACATAGGAAAAACACACATAACAATATTTAAAACAGGAATCATATCATATATTAAGTAATTACAAATCACAAGTGACATATGACCGACAAAGGAATGAAAAGGAGATGAGAAAATTAGCATACCATGTCAAATTGGTTTACTTTTAATAGAAGAAAAACGCATTTGAAGTATTCATGTACACAAGCATAAACTGTATTACAACTCTGATGTCTATGGAATTTCATGCGACTTTCATACAAGTGAGAGGGTTGGCTAGCTATAAAACCAGGTTTGATCCATCATTTTCTACATAGCAAAATGCCTTTGCCAAGTCAGGAATTTGACAGTTGTTTTCCATTTGTTTGATGTGTTTGAGCATTTGATTTTGCCATTTGAGTACGGACTTTCCGTTTTGAATTTTCCTCTGAGTATTTTTGTTATTTTAATTTTTAGGAATGCTGGACAATCAAGATAAAATCACTATAGTAGAATAATCAGTGTAAACTGATGAGCTCATAAAGATGCAAGACTATCTTCATCAACGTTTTTATGTAACATTCTCTTCCAGGCATCACAGTTAACATTTTAAGAAATCTGGAGGTACAACTATAATTTTGAAAGCCAGTCCAATAATATGAATCAAACTATAGATTAAAACAAATCGATGTTTCAAGAAAATTTTCGTCACTGATATGAAATATATTGCGTATTGCAAGGTTTTACAAGTACATGTAAACTCTTATTATATTTTAAGTTGATGGTCAGTGGAGTTCGTGGACAACAACATCGTGTTCCATGATATGCGGTAATGGCATGACATATCGAAATAGAACTTGCAACAACCCCTCACCTTCTGACGGCGGAAACATGTGTCAAGGTGTCGACAACGAATCGACAGTTTGTAATCTCGGAGATTGTCCAGGTAAATTTTTCTTAAATTGTAAAGAATTCAAAAAGAAATATAAAATTCGCAATCCTGGTCTTAAATATGTTAGAAATGTAGTTGCACAGTGAAACAGACTTATCGTCAGATTTATGGTATTAATCAAATGAAAGGCAACCAGAATTGAAGTTGAACTTTCAACGAAACACCACATGACATCTTTAAATAGTTACCGTACCCCAATTTTGACATTTTAACCTATTATGTCTGTTTATTATCCTCACACATTGATGTCAATATAATGGAATTTTATGCGACTGTCATACAAGTTAGAGGTTTAGCTTGCTATAAAAAGCAGGAATATGACAGTTGTTTTCCATTTGTTTGATGTCTTTGAGCTTTTGATTTTGCCATTTGTTAAGGAACTTTTCGTTTTGAATTTCCTTGAAGTTCGGTATTTATTATATTTTACTTTTTACATATTATCAAAAATCAACAAAGAAATATATTTCGTATAAAGACATTTCTTTATACATCTTGAAAATTTTATTCAAGTTTATAGAGACCATTGTAAAGATGTAGGATAATCGGATTGTCAGTTGGCCAACATTCATAGAAACAAAAGTAAAAATAATATTTTACTAAAACTAAACTGATCAAAATCATACAAAACTAAACACAATTACAACATTTGTTTATAAAGAGAAGATCCATTTTTTATTTAAATTATTTGGTGTGGTTTTAACCAATATTTTTTTTATATAATTTCTTAAACTTGACACTCATTAATATTAACGTTCTTCAAATAAAAATCACAAATTCATGGGTATGGTCGCAATGTAGTTCGGTTAATGCGCATTTGGGCCTATTCTAAATTAAAACTTGATGAGATACCAATTTGATGATGATAGCATGGTGGTTGATGCGAGTATTTTTTTTTTTCAATTGGGTTTAACGTAACACTCCACTACATATTACATCTGGGTTGCGTTCAATATGATCGGTGCTACGTAGGGCTACTACCGAACGTGTAGCTAGCCTAGCGGTTAAATAGATCTAGATAGACCCAAAAATGTATGTTATCTAGAAAATTCAAAAAGGCGTCAGAAAGGATATAACCCATGACGTCATTTTGATAGGCTAGCTACGTAGCATATCGGTCGACATACATAGATATCTAAGACATAGCGGCTATACTAGCTGCTACGATATTGAATGCAGCCCTGTCAACGTTTTGATGTTATATGAAGAGGTGTGTTACGTAATAGACGTATACAAATAATTATATAAAGTTGACGTGTCATATTAAATGGTTGATAAAATTCTCTAATATAAATATGAATACCATTGTGCATTCTTGATACTTACTTCGTATATCCGAATTGGAATTTGTTTGATTTTTTATTAATGTACATGTACGTCTTGTGCAAAAAATAAAATCTCCTACATACTATTCAAGTCTGAAAGAAACAAAACAAGGGTTGTGTTTTGAACGTTCGTTTATTTCCATTCGAACGGTCGGTCTGTTATTTTAAAATTCAAACAAACATTAAAAAAAATAATAGTTACAATGCTTTTGTTTTGAATTTGGAATAGATGCTTGAATTGTTGCTTCTGATGTCATTTTCATTAAGAACGATAAAACACTAAGACCAAAGATGAATAGATAATTAAAAACAGAACGATAAAACACTAAGACCAAAGATGAATAGATAATTATGGACCACTCTGCCTGAGGGCTTTGGAATCTTAATTTCAATATAATTTCTAAACCAAGATTCAATAATGGATAAAATTGTATTCTGAAACGTTTTGTGTTTCTTAATTACAACATATACAAGATTGAAGTATACACAGCTAATGAAAAAAGGAAGCAGATATGTCTTTGAGCCTAATACAAATGAAGCACAACGTACTTTAGAAAACAAATGTTTAAATCACCATCACCTTGCAATACTGAATATAAGCCATGTATATTTTTTTTTAACAATATTCTTTATTCTTTTGTATCATAGTTGATGGACATTGGGGCCTCTGGTCGTCTGTGAGATGTTCTGTTACCTGTGGTAATGGCATAGGAATAAGAACTAGACGATGTGACAATCCTGCTCCTTCTGGTGGTGGAAATGGTTGTGTTGGTTGTGATAAGAAAAAAAAAATATGTTCCTTGGGAAAATGTCACAGTAAGTAATATTATAATTTTTGAATACCGTTTCTGATGACAGTTGTACTTTTAATTATTGTAGGCATTTACACTATTGCTTGGCATTTACGGGTAAATAGTCAAAGCATTTTTTAATTGTAATATTTTACCAGTCATGTTATAGCTGTACAAAGATTTAACCCATTAAAAGGGCATATTTGACAATCCTTTCCGTCATTCAACATTTGTTTTCTTTCTAATCAATAATACGTTCATTTAAAGGACAATGTACCTTTGTTTTCTTACCTTTTTGCTAACGTAAATGGAAGTGCATTTTTAATTGTGAACAAATATCCGGATCCTTGCAGCAAACACATTTCAAGTGATGGAACAGGGTATGGATTCCTTAAAACAACTGAATTGAGGGATATTTTATTGAAGTCGCTACAATACGACTTTAAAAATATAAATCGGGATAAAAATGCAATATATATATATATGTGTGTGTGTATTATATTTATTATATCTTATTTTTGTCTTTTTGTCGTCAATTTCATATAATGCTTACAATTTCTATTTTTCAGAATCGTGAAAAGATGCAGCCAAAAACAAAAAAATAGGTAAATATAATTTCAAATGAATTACTTATATACAATATTTGTATAATCTGCACTTTTTTCGTATTTTTTGCACGTAACATTATTATTTTTTCTTTAATTAATAAGTTTTTAGTGTCCCATTTGATCCCTTTGCATTAGAAAATAGTAAAAAAAAAAAAGAAAAAAAAGGAAAATAATGCTTTCAAAAAAGTACTTTTTTTTGGTGAAAAAACGGAAGCCAAATCAATATCTTGTATTTTGAAAGGTTCTAAACAAATTGTCATTTTCGATGCCATTAAAAAACATAGGAACTTTTAAGACTATTCTAGTTTTGGCAATTCAGGTTATTTTTGTATGTAAAAGAGAAAAGATAAATATAAGAGGCGGAACATACCGATTGGACATTCAAAACGCACAAACAATGAAAACTAATCCTAGTGTTCTTCTTTTTACTTCTGTAAAGTTTTTGAAGTTTTTGAAAATGTGATACTTTGTAAAAAGAATAATTTTAAATTACAAACAAAAATCGATTTTAATTATGATTTAAAGTATCGGATAAAGAAGCCATGTATTTGTTTATTATTTTAACGTTTTGTTTAACATGTTAATGGGTAACAGTATTTATAGGTACCAATAGTCAACGGTTTTTGGACAGTTTTTCGTGTTGAACAAGAGACCTTCACCAATCTGCTATTGTATGATGAGCATTTAAGATCATCCTAGGTTTTTGGAATAGTTCGAATTGCTCGATCCATAGTTTTCTGTTCGGTGTTTTTTTTAATATTTTTTTTTTTTTTACCAAGGTGTTGTCTATGTTTCTCTGACTTCTGATTTGTAGTTGCACTTCTCTTTTCAAACATTCAGCTTTAATATAAAAATAGTATACACAAAAATATACACAAACAGTAAATCTTAACAATGACGGTTATGAATATCATTTTCAAATTTTCTGTTTTCTGTAGATGGAGAATGGAAGAAAGCAAGAAAATTAAAAAGGAAATCTCACCACAGACTAATGAAGAAAATCATGAAGTAAAATATGACCGGAGAAACAATGAATTATGTGTATCACTTGTGGCTGTAAAGATAAATTTCATTCGCTGATTTTTGTTTCTCATAGAATACTTTTTAGGGATTTTAGATGAGATTGTAGGGATACATGTTAATATTTTTTTTCTGTCATGTATCACTTTCAGGAATTTGAAATTGCTCTATAGGGATACATAACAACTGGTTTTTGTTTTGTGTGTCATATATCATTTGAAAGGGGTTCCCTTGAGGTGATAGGGATAATATCAACTGTATTTCTGTCTAATATATAATTCAAAAAGGTTTCTCGTGAGATTGTAGGGATAATATCAACTGTATTTGTTTCTCATATATCATTTGAAAGGGGTTCTCGTGAGGTTGTAGGGATATCATCAACTGGTTTTTGTTTCTCATATATCATTTAAAATGGTTTCTCGTGAGGTTGTAGGGATAATATCAACTTGTTTGGGTTTCTCATATGTCATTTAAAAGGGTTTCTCGTGAGGTTGCTAGGGTTAATATCAAACTGGTTTTTGTTTCTCATATATCATTTAAAAGGGTTTCTCGTGAGGTTGTAGGGATATCATCAACTGGTTTTTGTTTCTCATATATCATTTAAAATGGTTTCTCGTGAGGTTGTAGGGATAATATCAACTTGTTTGGGTTTCTCATATGTCATTTAAAAGGGTTTCTCGTGAGGTTGCTAGGGTTAATATCAAACTGGTTTTTGTTTCTCACATATCATTTGAAAAGATTTCTCGTGAGGTTGTAGGGATAATATCAACTGGTTTTTGTTTCTCATATATCATTTGAAAGGGTTTCTCGTGAGGTTGCTAGGGTTAATATCAAACTAGTTTTTGTTTTTCACATATCATTTGAAAGGGGTTCTCGTGAGGTTGTAGGGATAATATCAACTGGTTTTTGTTTCTCATATATAATTCAAAAGGGTTTCTCATGCAGTTTTAGAGATAATATCAACTGGTTTTTGTTTCTCAGATATCATTTGAAAGGGTTGTTTCTCATGAGGTTATAGGGATAATATCAACTTGTTTGTGTTTCACATATATCACTTGAAAGGGTTTTTCATGAGGTTATAGGGATAATATCAACTTTTTTTTGTTTCCAATATATCATTTAAAAGATTTCTCGTGAGGTTGTAGGGATACTATCAACTGGTTTTTGTTTCTCATATATCATTTAAAAGGGATTCTCATGAGGTTATAGGGACAATCTCAACTGGTTTTTGTTTCTCATATATCATTTAAAAGGGTTTCTCGTGAGTTTGTAGGGATAATATCAACTGGTTTTTGTTTCTCATATATCATTTGAAAGGAGTTCTCATGAGGTTAAAGGGATAATATCAACTGGTTTTTGTTTCTTATATATCATGTTGAAGGATTTCTCATGAGGTTGTAGCGATAATATCAACTTGGTTTTGTTTCTCATATATACTTTTGAAGGGTTGTATAATATGATGATAAAGGGTTAAATCGTAATTTGTTATTTTTTTCTCATATATTACCTTACGGGTTTCACAAGAGATTGTATGGATAAATGTAAACTGGTATTTGTGTCTCACATATCATTTTGATGGATTTCAAAACTGGCTGAAAGAAAACATGGAAAACATGCCAACTGCATTTTTATTATAGGATTAAACACATTTTTTCTGGAGGTTATTGATGTGTAAACCGGGGCGATTAACTCACAAACTGAATAAAAGTCCGAAGGACTTTTTTATGTGGAGTTTGTGAGTAAGAGCCCCGGTTTACACATCAATAACCTCGAGAAAAAATGTGTTTAATCCTTATAATTCTTCAGCCAAACATTTGCGATTTTATTTATTGTTGATGACTACTATATATATTTACCATCAAAAGCACAATGGCAAGTCGTAACTAAGGAGTACGCCGCCATCTTGACTTTCTTAAAACAATAAATGTCCGATAAATAACACGGAATCTAAAATGAAATAGCACCTACCCCAAAAACTTTATTTTAATTAAATGTTATTCGAATTTGAAGCGTACACGTAACGAAATAATCTTCCCTTGAGAATTTCCATTCGTATGACGTCGTGTTTTGCCATGACGACAATTCGCTAAATCCTTCATGAAGTTTCGCGGAATTTTATTAAATTTTATCTTTATACATTTTTTAAGCATTAGTGCGTTAAATTTATTTCTTTTTTTGTTATATATGCACTAGAATAGTCACAACTGTTATGCAATTGTTTTTAAATCTCAGTTTGCTGAAAATCCCGGGATCACTGCAAGCTTGTGTATCGATCATGAATAGATTACAAAAGTAGTTTCGGAAACATGGTTTATCGAAGTGTAAACTTGGAAAAAAATTCTAATTGACCAATCCAATTCAAGTATTTATAGATATGCAAATCATATAAGAATTATTCAAATATATGATTGTAAACTATCTGAAATAAACGTCAATGTTTTTTCCCCTCATATTTCTTTTTAAGGATACCTTTTGTTAATATGAAGTGGCGCCTTGTGGCATTTTTTTACATTAGTATAGTACAACTGCTGACATTACTTTTCATTGGAATCATTTAATATTTGGCTTTCGCAATAAATCTTGATACAAATTTGTAGTTATTTTCTTTTTGTATACAATAACTTATTAATAATAAAAAAAAAAAACATGACCAATCTTACACAACATATAAGGTATACCTAAAGCAATCTTGAACATGTCATATAGTGAACATATAACACTTTCAATAACATATGCTGGCATGAGCATGCCATGTTATCATTAAATAACGCCTTCAAACCATATACTGAAAAAAAAGTCCATCACAAACATAATATATCGGGCTATTATCACCATACAATATACAAACTATGTTATTCATTTATAATAACGCCATAACAAACATACCACTGATCTACTGTATAACATTTCAACAAACAAACCATATACTTCATATTGTAAATACAGAAACTATTGCGTCCATTTATAATTTCTATTTTTGAAGACTGGTCGAAAATGCAGAATTGATTATTACAGTTTCAGGGAAAGTTTAATGCATATGAAGGATTCTGATATAAATAAAAAGTAAAATAACAAAAATATTGAGCATCCGAGGAATATTCCAATCGGAAAGTCTATGACCAAATGGCAAAATTAAAACCCAAAAGACATCAAACGAATGGATAACTATTTTCATATATTTTTGACTTGTAACATGCATTATCTTATTACGAAAAAGGTTTTATGACTAGCTAAACCGCTCATGTTTATGACAGTCGCATAAAAGTCATTTATATTGACAACTTTGTATGAACAAAACAAACAGACATAGTTGGTTAATATGTAAAACAAAAATAGAGGTACAGCTGTCTACAATTGGTTAAGAAAGTAATTACTATAAAAAAATTTAAAAAAACATACATTGAAAAAGGAAAACAAAGCGGCATACAGACAATACACATTGGCAAAAACGAAAGACACCATTACAAAAAGTTAACATAGCACAATAATACAATGACATGATAAATAAGTACCAAGCTACGTCAAATGGATATTATTAATATAAGACTGAACATTAAAAGTAAAAATGTACCAAGAAAAAAAAAATAATTTAACAAGTTATTAAGATGATAAACAACGTCAGTTCCTAGAATCTATACTATTTAAACACCATCGCGTAGTATTTGTAAGCAAGGTTTTTGTTTATTCAGATGATTTTTTTTTTTATAAAAAGGACGAGACATTCTTTGCCATACCCTAATTCATCAACTATCGGCTCAGACAATGGTGAAGTTTTACAAAGTCTGAGTAGCAGCTGCAGGCTCTTAAATACGAATTATCATTATTACAATATTCACCCCGTCGCGTTTTTCTCATTGAATCAAAGTAACAGAATACGAAATGAGAACAAAAATACCATTTTCTGCTTTTGTTCTAAAGTTTATGCATATTTCATGCATTGGAAAAGCAAGGAGGTTCTATCCGGTTATTATTAGAATTATGATGACATGCTCCATATATATATGAGGTAAAGAAGTTTAATATAGTGAAATGTTGTCGGTTAGCAGGTTTTGATTAAATGTCTGTTAGACGGCAAGGTTTTCTTATTAAAAAGGAGTTTACAATTGATCTGAGATCAAATTTATCGTCCTTTATTCAGAACTATAGTCCCTAGTGTTGAAAGTTTGCTTTTTTTGACACAATTCCATAATTATTTTCTAAAATATTATGCATGGAATAGTAAGCAAAGTAGGAGAATGAAATTACATGATAAACACATTTGGGTGATGAATGTTTAGGTAACTTAGTTATATGGTCCAGTTCAAACATTAGTTTGACCGCGGCTGTCAAACATAATTATTGGACTCCTGATCAATTCAGCGTTGGTAGACTTTCCTTTAATATGTAATATCATTTGTCGCAAAATAAATACAGTACACTGACGAAAAAAAATTGAGATCTAACAGATTTTGTTTTTTGTTCTCTCGTTTTTTTCGTTTTGTCTTTAAGAGATGTACTATAAAATAAATATTCTCGCGCAAGTATAAATGTAAAAAAAGATTTGGTATATAAAGGCAACAGTAGTATACCGCTGTTCAAACTCATAAATCCATGGACAAAAAACAAAATCGGGGTAACAAACTAAAAATGAGGGAAATGCATTAAATATAAGAGGAGAACAACGACACAACACTACAATGTAACACGCACAGAAATGGACCAAGCATCAGACAAAATCCCACGAGAATAACAAATATAACATCAAAACCAAATACATGAATTTGGGATAGACAAGTACCGTGACACGTCTTATCGCAATGTGAATTTACACTCAAAAATAAGAGAAAACAAACGACGCAACGTTAAAATGTAACACACACAGAAACGAACTATAATATAACAATGGCCATATTCCTGACTTGGTACAGGACATTTTAAAAGGAAGAAATGGCGGGTTAAACCTGGTTTTATGGCATGCCAAACCTCCCCTTTATAGCCATGTGAAATATAACATTAAAATGACAACTCAACACCACAGGACTACAATATAAATACATTGGGGAATACAATTGACAAAGAAACACACGAACATCAGCCAACAAAAGGCATCAAGTTGAAAATTTTTAATATGCCAGAAGTGCATTTTATCCACACAAGATCTACTAGTGATGCCCAGATACAAAAGTTTGAAAGCCGAAACAAGCACAAAGTCGAACAGTATCTAGGACCAAAAGATCAAAAAAGTTGTGCTAAAAACGGCCAGGGTTTTCTGTTTGTTACCAGAACATCCTTATTATTTAGAATAATTGGTATAATTGCAAATGAGACAACTCTTCAAAACAAACCAAATGGCACAGAAATTAACAACTATAGGTCACCATACGGACTTCAACAATGAGCAAAGCCACTACCACATAGTCAGCCATGAAAGGCCCAGAAACGACTAAATTTTAATGTAAAATAATTCAAACTAGAAAATTTACGACCTAATGGATGTGCAAAAAAATGTACTAAAACAAATATATTTCTTAGAGTCAGTTGGCCTGCTGTTCATTATGGAAAGTATTACATATGTCTAGCTATCTCGAAATTTAGCAAATAATTAAAGTTGGTAGTTAAGTATATCGTCAAGTATTCGGAATTCCGATAGGCAATAACTGTGCACCACTTATTTAAGACCTGTTCCTGCGTTGTTGTGAGCTACCATCTATGCCTACAATAACAAAAGACTCATCGAAACAACATCTGATTAAAAAATGTAATAACACTTGTTAATATTTGGATGATATATTGGCTCTCAATAATAGCGACTTCAGTATTTTTAGTTAAGAGAATTGTCCTGCCGAACTGGTTTTGACTGAAGCTAATACTGACAATGAACACTGCCCTTTCCTGGATCTTGATGTATGTGTAAAACGAGAAGCTTTATACCAGAATGTATGATACAAGAGATCATTTTTCATTTCCTATTGTTAATTATCCATTTTTAGATGTTATTTTGTTATATATCTGAACTTGTTCGATTAGTTCGCTTATGTCTATTGAATAATTATCACAACCGGGGTTTTTGATATCATTAACTAGTAAAAACATTCATTAAATTTTATCATTGGCACAAATACATCATTCGTAAATATAAATCAACATGCAGAAATCTTATGCGTTTAGTTATTTCGCATCCAACCATTTATGATAATATTCTTTAAAAAGCACAAAAATGTCGACGTTTACTTCAATAGCTAACCAAACCTTTAAACACACTTATTCGGAAGGGATATTGTGACGATACTGTTGTCAGTTAATTAAAGATTTTTGTATTAATATTGATTTACTCATGGGTCTTTATATCGGAAATAAACACATTTAATTATAAAACTAAAACCAGTTGTTGGCATGATACGGGTTATGTTCTTCTCATATATTTTATAGTGTATGATTCTAAAACCCCAACGAGAGGAATTGTGCTTGACTTCATTTGATGACGACATGATTTTTTCATCTGTTAAAATTAGGCTGGAGCTGACATGTCAGCAACTCTTAGTTCTTCTTTGTTAATGTTTGTATCATTATCATTGTCATTTTACTTTCTTTTGTTACCTATTCTGACATTGGACTCAAACTTCTTTTAAACTTACTTTTATTGTGTGTATAAACTATGTGTATATTGTGTGTTTGTTTATTCTTCACTTGCTAGAGGGACAGGGGATGGTCGCATTTTTGCACCTGGCCCAAGTCAGGAACCTCGGGCCTTTGTTAGTCTTGTAGGTTTTAATAATTTTAGTTCATGTATGTTTTTTTTGTTCAGTATGACGTCAATTTGCACTGAACGAGTACACGTTTTTATTTATATGCCATCTGAGGCACACCTGAGGTGCAGGATTTTCTTGCTGCATTGAAGACCCATAGGTGTCATTCGGCTGTTGTATGCTCTTTGGTCGGGTTGTTTCCTTTTTGACATATATTCTATATTTCTATTCTCGAATTTATAATTGAGAGTTCTTCGTTTTGCATAGAAACTTGCTAATACTGAAGATCGTTTATTGGCCTTAAGATTCTATTGTATTTGCCAATTCGTAGACTCATTATCATTTATGTTCTACAATAGTTATAAAACAGAATGTGATGCATCCTTTCAAAGATTAGATATGTACATGCATTATGGCTATAATTCCGATAGTTATTCAGTAACGATAAGAAGGAAATGGAAATGGCAGTAAAAATCTTCAAAAAAAAATAAGAAGATGTGGTAAAATGTGGTCCATGGAAAAAGACCAAAAACCAGTATATACAACACACAACATTAAAAACTTAAGACTGAGCAACAAGAACCCCTCTTAATGTGGTATGGGAGTCTAAAATAAAAATGATAGAATATGTTCATACTTTGCCAAAACGTAGTATCTGTTGATATATGTTGAAGAATATAATAAAAATGATAGGTCACCGCGCATTTTCTCAAGCTACAGAACGTGAAAAAATGACACATTTTGTATGGATTATACAGGAAAAAACACCATTTTGTGATTAGAAACTAAACAAAATGATAGAATTGTTAAATACTTAAGGAAAAGATGGCTTTCAAACAATGCTTTGAGAATATCAAAAGAAAAGATAGGGTCACCGTACGTTTTTTCCGGCTAAAATACAAAATAGGAAAATTTCATGTAGATTCCTTCAGAAAATGCACTGTTTATGAGTACCTCCCCTTGAAATACCAATTTAAAAAAAAACAACCAAAACTAATCAACATTTGCAAAAGTATTAATACATGTATTTGTAAGTTTTATTCTTATAAGTTGGTTCTTTTAAATGAAAATTCACATTAAATATCTGCATTCCTGCATCACATTTTGCTAACTTGATAGAACATATGGACCTTTTGTTCTCTGTTTTTTACAATCCAAGATAGAGGAAGACACCCATACCACCTTAAACATTGAATTGAATTTTGCCAGGTCATTGGTGAAGAAAAGTCAAAATACAAACTGTTTTCCCAAATACAACCTGTATATTCTTATAAATTAAAACATATTCACAAACTTGTACTTGCATTGCCATTCGGTCATTACATTTTAGTTTATATAAGATATGCTTGATCAGAACAAACAATTATTTAACATATATGTAAAACTATCGTGAATCTTTAATGAATATACAAAAGAAATAAATATAAGAATCGCATGATTATGATACAGAAAGAGACCGAGTGAATCGTCAATGATACATTTTGATCGGATAACGTGCATTTTGTGAGCTTAAGGGTATACGATAAAGTTTTGATCCTGTATTTTATAGTTTGATAAAAATTTCCATACAGACTATTTTTTACCTGATTAAATAAAATATGTAATAAAAAATATACCTCCATGTGCTACTTTTTGAGTAAAATGAGGTCGAAATTTTGTATATTTGCTCAAAATTCGGATTTGTTGCAGTATTTTTCCTTTCGAAATAAAGACACAACTTTTTTATTTTAAAAGATTAACACAAACTAGTTTTTAATTCGTTAAATAATTTGTAATTTCTTTATTTTATATGTATCAATGTTATTCAGAAATAATTCATATTTATCAAATGTTCATGAATGAAGAAAAAAAATAATTTTTTGCTTCTTACGTTTTTACACCAAATGGCATTGTAAAGAGGGGTTCATGAACTCGTTCAAGTTAAATAAGTTTGAATGATAAAAATCATAATCCTTCGTTTTTAATTCATTTTTCTATTGCATACATTTATAATAATTAAGAGTTGATAAACTCAGTGTATGATAAATATATATTTCCGGTTATGGAATACATTCTTTAGTATTTATTTCCATATTTTTCTAGAAATTCACAATTGCATTTTCGTAGTATAATTATTGTGTCTGTACTAAAAAAAGGTGTTTCGGTTATGGTCATGTAGACCTAGGCTTATCCTCATCAGGTATCTCTAGCCTATTTGTTTCCTCCTTTGTAATATGTAGAATAGTTCAAATTTGATTTCTCTTATGAGGATACGACACCTGTCCATACGTTTTAGTTTTTCTTTCTTTTTTGTTTTTATCTGTTTTTTGTTATTTATTTCCCTCACCTTCTGACGCCGGAAAAGATTGTCAAGGTGTCGACAAGGAAATGACAGTTTGTAATCTCGGAGATTGTCGAGGTATTTTCTTTCTTAAATTGTAAACAATTGAAAATAAAAATCGGCATATTTGGCTTAAAAATGTTCGATTTGTAGTTTTACAGTGGTATAAATCTTAGAAAGAGAACCAGAATTAAGTTCAACTTCAAACTAAACACCACTACGTGACACATTTAAATAATTACTGAATTTCCAGTTTTGACATTTAAACCTATTATGTCTGATTATTTCCCTCACACATTGATGACAATATAATCGAGTTGTATGCGACAGTCATGCAATTGAGAAGTTTAGCTTGCTATAAAAAGCAGGAATATGACAGTTGTTTTCTATTTGTTTGATGTCTTTGATCTTTTGTATTTGTCATTTGTTAAACGACTTTCTATCTTGAATTTTCAATAAACAAACGACAATCACTGAAATGTCATCTCCTGACTAGTTTGGGACAGCAACATACATACAGAAAGACCATTATTCATTCATTCAATCAATGCGTCAACAACATAACAGAGAATAATTTTTATTTAAAGAACATTAACAAGTATACATTTAACACTTATCCATCCATTTAATTAACAACCATGTGTGCATCACATACCAGTATATAATGTATCAACACATATGTCCAGTAGACATATGTTAATGGTAAGTCTACTTTAACCTGGTTAATCAATTAGGCTGCTTCAAAAACGAAAGCATTATCAGAGAGGAATTCTTTGTAAAACCCTACTCATTTACATCGGCCATATTGTAACAGACCAAACCTTCATATTCGTTTAAAAGTTTAAACAACAGTCATGTAAATAACTCAAAAATGATCTGTTAAATTCAGTTTTATAGATTAGGCCGTCTGGTCTACTCAATTGAATTGTTTCATATTGTCATGGACAATTATCTAAATCATTTTTCATTAACGGATACAATTGTATTCTGAAACATTTGTGTGCTGCTTCTCAATTACAATATACACATCTTATTAAAAAGGTAGCAGATATATCTCAGATTTTAATATAATACATGTCAAAGAACTTTTTTTATATTACCAACTCCTTTCATTACTGAATATAAGTCACGTATAAATTTAAGAAAAAGAAAAATCTTTATTATTTTTTTTTATAATAGCTGGTGGACAATGGAGCCTCTGGTCGTCTGTGAAATGTTCTGTTTCCTGAGGTCATGGAATAGGAATTAGAACTGGACTATGTGACAACCCTATCCCTGGTGGAAATGGAAATGGTTGTGTTGGAAGTGATATAGAGAGAAAAAGATGTTCTCTGGAAAAATGTCACAGTAAGTTATATTATAATTGTTGTATATCAGTTTTGTTGACAGTTGTGTTTCATACTATTGCTTTGCATTTCCCTGTAAAAAGTGAAGGCATTCTAATTGTGATATTTGAAACAGTGATGTTAAAACTGTACAACTATTTATCCCATGACAAGGGCACATTTGACAAGACTACGTTCATTTAAAGGCCAATGTATCTAATATTTTTTCGTAATTTTTTTGCTTCTGTGAATGGACGTCATAGATGCATTCTAAATGGTGCACACATATTCCAATTACATTCTTAATTCTGGAACATGTTATGGATTTCTTATTAATAAGTGATCTAACTTTTACAAAACTTTTTTTTCGAAAAACTAAAGATTTCCTTATGCCAGGAATAAATTACCTTATGAGAATTGGGATCAATATTTGGGAACTTTTGGTCCTTAATGGTCGTCAACTATATACATATTTAGATCTGAGCGTCATTGATGAGTCTTATGAAGACGAAGCGCGCGTCTGACGTATTACATTATGACCCTGGTACCTTTGATAACTATTTACTGAAGTCGCTACACGGAAGCACAGGAACGACGTACTACTTGCAAGTGTCTCAAAACGTCAATGATAGTCTATCTAATGACTTTTGAGGTTAAACATCTCCGTAGAAGATTCTTGTAATAACACAAGTTGAATTCAGATGAAAAAGTAAAAATATGTTATCAGTATATCTAATGGGTATCGTAAATATCTTGAATTTTAATAAATGTACTGTATGTGGTCTTTTTAATATTTATTTTTGGTTTTTCAGTTTCTTATTTCACCATTAGTATTAATTTTACATTTTTTTTATTTTAAATATGCGAGTGAACCAATACGACCTGAAAAATATAGACAGAAATGCAACTCATTTATTTTCTTCAGTTTCATATAATGCCGACCAATTCGTTTTTTTCAGAATCGTGCAAAGATGCAGGCAAAAACAAAAATTCCGGTAAATATAAATACTCCTAATCATTATGGGTTAAACCTGCTCTTGATTTTAAAGCATTTTTTTCTTTTTTTAATGTTTTCTAAAATGCATGAAAGGAATAGATATTAAACAAAATACCAATAATGAGTTCAACAGAAAAATGTAGTATTACAACAACAAACAATAAAAAAAAAATAAAAATGGCAGACTGGCTATTTGTGTACTTTTCAACGAAAGACAATAAGACGAACAGGTCCGCAAATAACAACCCTTTGATAACTTTTTGTTTTTTTCATAGGCGAGATAATTCTTCTATTTATTCTATTGAGGAAATCAACATATCGTGTCGCAAATAAATATATCAGTAACCACTAACTTATCATCGTGTTCTTACACTCATGTAATGTCTCTTTTTAGAATATGATACGTCAAGGAAAATCTAGTTTTAAATTGAACCAACAAAAATCGATTATAATGTCAAGATAAAGCCTCGGATAAAGAGGCCATGTATCTGCTGTTTATTTTAAGATTTTGTTTAAGGGTGATAGTATTTAAACGTGCTGATGGTTAACGTTTTTGACAATTTTTAGTGTTAATAAATATTTTAAACGTCGGGATAGTTTGTGTTATTCTCGCCTTGATCTTGTTTACGAAAATTAGTTGCTAAATATTGTTTAAAAAGACTAAAGCATTTTGTATCAAGGTATTGTCAATGTTTCTGTGACTTGTGGTTTGTGGTTTGTGGTTAGTGATTGCTCATTTGTATCTTCACCTTCTCTATTCAAGCATACAACTTTAATATAAAAATAGTATACATGAAAGTATACACAAACAATAAATATAAACAATGACGTTTATACGTATTTTCAACTTTTCTATTTTCTGTAGGAGGAGAATGGAAGAAAGCAAGACAATTTAAAAAGACATCCAACCATGGATAAATAAAAAATATCATGAATTAAAACAAACCCGTTGGAACAATGAATTACATGTTTCACTTGTGGCTTTAAGGATAAATGTCATTTGCTTGTCTTTGATTCTTATCAAATATTGTTTAAGGATTTTTGATGAGATTGTAGGGATAAATGTAAAAAGTTTTGTTCTCTCATTTATCACTTTGACATTATGCTGTAGGGATACATATCAACTGGTTTTTTTCTTTCTTTCTAATATATAGTTTTGAAAGATTTCACATATTATGGTCAGGATAAATGTTAACTGGTATTTGTGTCTCATATATTATTTTGAGGGATTTCACATGAGATTATCGGGATAAATGTTAACTGGTATTTGTGTCTCATATACTTTTCTAAGGGATGTCACATGAGATTTTCGGCATAAATGTAAATTTGTATTTGTGTCTCATATCTTCTTTGAAAATGAAGTTGTAGGGATAATATCAACTGGTTTTTGTTTCTCATGTATCATTTTGAAGGGTTGTACATGATACTAAAGGGCTAAATGTTTACCTTTTTTGTTTCTCATATTTTACTTTTGAGGGTTTCACATGAGATTGTAGGGAACAAATGTAAATTGGTATTTGTGTCTCATGTATTATTGGTTGATTTTGCAACTGACTGAAGGAATAAATATCAACTGCAATTTGTTTCTAATATATCATTTTAGACTATCGAGGTTAAAATTCAATGTGTTTTTTTCTTATATTTTATTTTAAGTGAAAGTCTAGAAAAATGTGTCCAAGATTCTTTCTGGTTGCTTTCAAATGCATCTATATAGTTCATTCAGGCTTTTCCAAATAAATCTTGATAGAAATTTGCAGTTTTCTTTTTTTTTTTATACAATAGCTGAATAATAAAATAAACCATGACCAATCTTATACAACATATAACATGTATAAGGTATACCGAACGCAAACTTGAACATGTCATATAGTGAACATATAGCACTTTCAATAACACATGCTAGCATCAGCATGTCATGTTATCATTGAATAACGCCTTCAAATCATATACTCAATAAAATCTATCACAAATATACTATATCGGACACTTAACACCATACCAGATACAAAGTATGTTACTCATTTATAATATAAAGACTTCATAACTCCATAACAAACATACCACTTATCTACTGTATAACATTTAAACCAAAATGTAATATACTTACTACTGTAAATACAGTTATTATTACGTCCATTTACTAGTATCATTTTTATTTTTTGAAGACTGAACAAAAAAGCAAGATCAGTTATTGTAATTCAGGGAAAAGCTTAATGCATATAAATGTCCCCTATATGAGAAAAAAGTAAAATACAAAAAAATGAATTTCTGATGACGAAAAAGGTTTTATGACTAGTAAAACCTCTCACGTTTATGACAGTTGCATAAAATTCCATTATCTTAACAACAATGTGTGAAAAAAAACAACATACATAATTGGTTAAAATGGTAAAAATAGGGGTAGAGTTGTTAACATTAGGTTATGACATTAATTATTATAAAAAAAAAGAAAACACAGATGCATAGAAACAATGCATATTGTCAAAAACGAAAGACTAAAATGCATAGATTTACAATAGCACCATGGTGGATTTACTTCAATTTAATAATTGAATATAAAAATAAAGGGATGTGGTTTGACTGCAAAAACAAGTATCCATCAAAGTTCAAATGATGTGGTTGTAAACAATTATAGGCCACTGAAAAAACTACAAGCCTTATCTGTAAAATTTAGTAGTAATGGTGATTGTTGATGGTGGATGACTTAGGTTGTTAGCATCAGGGAAAAGGTGGTTGTGAATAAAGTTATGATTTGAGTGGTAACCATAATTTGTGAAAGCGCTTTTCTGAATTTCGTTTCCCGTTTACTCCGATCGGTTATAGTCATCGACATTGTGTGAAGGATTTCAGCCGTTAAGGGCACACAATACAGTTACAGGGGATGTAATGACGTTGTTAACGAAATTTGTTTTTTTCGCGACGTCAAACTATGACTTATCGGGTATATTTCGAGTATGTACAATTCACTCACACACAAAGAAATAATTGAAGCGGTCGATAGAGCATGGCCAAAAATACTCGGAATTAAATATGATATACCTCTTCCACCCAAGAATGAAATATTCGAGCTGTTGAATTACGAACTAACAAATAATGAATTTGAATTTAATAACATAATATTCAAACAGAGATGTGGGATTCCTATGGGAAACCCAATGAGTCCTAGTTTAGCTGATATCAGAATGTTTGAAATAATTTCAAAAATACTTGATCTATTCTCGTTTAAAAACAATATCACTAATTTATCAATTTGTCGGGACGATGGCTTTGTCCTATTTGATTCCGGTGAAGATAATCTTATGACTGTCTTCGACATCGCTAATACTATACACCCATTTGTTAAATTTACACATGAGATATCATCAGAAAGTATACTGTTTCTAGACATAACTGTCTTCAAAGGTGAACGATGGGAAAAAATGCAAATTTTAGACGTCAAACTATACAGGAAACCAACTGATAATTTCCAATACCTGGAACGAACATCAACCCAACCTACATCCGTATTTAAAGGATTCATTACTGCAAAAATTATTCGTTTTAGAAGATCTTGCAATAACCGAAAAGACTTCAATAAAGAAGTCCAACATTTTAAGTCTAAACTTCTTAAAAGAGGACATTACGAAAATGAGATTGACAACATTACTAATACAATAAAACGTGAAAGGAAACAAACTTTGAAATACAATTATAAAAATAAGAAAGCGGCTTCACCACTCGTTTTTGCAACAAGATTTAACCCAGCATTTCAAGGAATCGGAAGAGCTTTAAGGAAACATTGGCACTTATTTGAACAAAACAGAAATACTAAAACTTTGTTTCCAAAACCACCGATTATTGCGTACAAAAGACATAAAAATCTAAAAGAATATTTAACGAATTTTAAAATGGAAAATAATGTGATCATATAAAATCAAATAAAAGATAAAAATATCACACACAGTAAAGTTACAGAACTGCTAAAATAAAGAGAGAAATAAATAACAAAAAACAGATAAAAACAAAAAAGAAAGAAAGAACTAAAACGTATGGACAGGTGTCGTATCCTCATAAGAGAAATCAAATTTGAACTATTCTACATATTACAAAGGAGGAAACAAATAGGCTAGGGATACCTGATGAGGATAAGCCTAGGTCTACACGACCATAACCGAAACACCTTTTTTTAGTACAGACACAATAATTATACTACAAAAATGCAATTGTGAATTTCTAGAAAAATATGGAAATAAATACTAAAGAATGTATTCCATAACCGGAAATATATATTTATCATACACTGAGTTTATCAGCTCTTAATTATTATAAATGTATGCAATAGAAAAATGAATTAAAAACGAAGGATTATGATAAGATATACTGGATTGGTTCTGGACCCGATTGATTTTAAAAAGATTCAATTTTCGACTGATTTTTATCATTCAAACTTATTTAACTTGAACGTGTTCATGAACCCCTCTTTAAAATGCCATTTGGTTTAATAACGTAAAAAGCAAAAAATTATTTTATTTCTTCATTTATGAACATTTGATAAATATGAATTATTTCTGAATAAAAAATGTATAAATTTTTGGGATACATATAAAATAAAGAAATTACAAATTATTTAACGAATTAAAAACTAGTTTGTGTTAATCTTTTAAAATAAAAAAGTTGCGTCTTTATTTCGAAAGGGAAAATACGGCAACAAATCCGAATTTTGAGCAAATATACAAAATTTCGACCTCATTTTACTCCAAAAGTAGCACATGGAGGTATATTTTTTTTACATATTTTATTTAATCAGGTAAAAAATAGTCTGTATGGAAATTTTTATCAAACTATAAAATACAGGATCAAAACTTTATCGTATACCCTTAAGCTCACAAAATGCATGTTAACCGATCAAAATGTATCATTGACGATTCACTCGGTCTCTTTCTGTATCATAAACATGCGATTCTTATATTTATTTCTTTTGTATATTCATTAAAGATTCACGATAGTTTTACATATATCTTTCAATAAATCGTTGTCAAAGCCTATCCCAGCACCCCAACTCCATAGATCATAAGGTGTTTCGAACATCTATTTAGACCAATTAGAATTAACTAATTGACCATGGCAATGTCCATCGTCAGGAGCCCAAGCCATTGCATAGTGACACTTATTATAAAAATACTGTAATTTGTATTAGGGGCTCGACACCTCATGATCTGTCTGACTTATATTTTTCTATACTCTTATCTACTTAACTTTGTTTATCAATTTAACGAACAAAGTTTAGAATCTATTTTCATAATCTGCAACATATCAATTACCCAGAGTTACTGATGTTACTGTGTCTTTCAAGTTTTTATGCATTCGGAAAGCAAATAGAGGTCTTTTATCAAATAAAATAAAAATGTTGCCTCTTCGTCATCATTTAATGTATCCCAGTGATTTAAGATATTGTTCTTTATGTGTGATTTCTGTCTCGAAAACACTGTGGAGAATACCAAGGGAGGCGACTGTAATACAGATTTGGCCTTTACCATTAATGTGTCTTTTCTTTGTTTTGCAGTCACTTCCTGCATAACCGGTTCATATCCAGATTTTGTAAAAAAGGGATGACGTTTAAAAATATCACCCTTGTCAAAATGATATTTACATCTTAGTTTTCTTGCAAATTCATTGAAATCTAATGCAATACTAGATTTTGCAAATTTGGTCGAGGTAGACGGTAGATATTTTAATCCTTTACTGAGTAACAAAGTCTCATCGTCTTTTATTTTTTCAGAGGTGAATATTTTAACATATTCACGTGCTTTTTCAATTGATTGTTTTCCTCTTGAGAGAGCGAATCTATATCTTTCTATTTTTCTGGATAGAAGGCCTTTTTCGTGATAGCCTTTTTTGTTTTTTTCGCTCTCTTAAAGTGTCTGTTAGCCATGCTTACAGATCGGAGGAAAACGCCAGAAGGCAGTGTGCAATTCATTTCTTGATGTAATATTGATTCTTTATCAAGCCTGTATGAACTCACCAACCAATCAGATATCAGTTACTCATTATGAAACTAAATAAGGGGAAGAGGAGAACATCCCTCCTCGTTATTGCAACCAATCACCATTCATTGCTTTATAAACTGACACGTATACCAGATGCATTTTGACAATTTGACTTTTTAATTTATCAGACAATCAAAAACCATACATTTTTGTTTTGCAAATCTCAGCACTTTCTAATCAACGAATTCCTCTCACTAAAGAATCTCTGACGTATTGGTTTTTACATTTACTTTTCTAGTATTATGTATGTATTACAACTGTAACATAAATTGACATTATTAATCAACCCTTAAACCTTTCGGTAAAGATATTTTTCAAATTTAATATCTATTATGACAGAAATACAAAACACATTATCAATGCACTATTGCTATTGCCGATAATAACCGTTGCATTTAATTATAATGTATTAATTATGACCACTTATCGTCAACAAATATCAAAAATTATCTTTGATGGTTTTATTTCTCAACTTTAAATAAAGATATATTTGATCAAGCTTATCTTAAACTAAAATTTAATGACCGAATGGCAATGCAAGTACAAGTTTGTGAATATGTTTTAATTTATAAGAATATACAGGTTGTATTTGGGATAACAGTTTGTATTTGGGATAACAGTTTGTATTTGGGATAACAGTTTGTATTGTGACTTTTCTTCACCAATGACCTGGCAAAATTCAATTCACTGTTTAATGTGGTATGGGTGTCTTCCTCCATCTTGGATTGTAAAAAACAGAGAATCAAAGGTCCATATTTTCTATCAAGTTAGCAAAATGTGATGCAGGAATGCAGATATTTAATGTGAATTTTCATTTAAAAGAACCAACTTATAAGAATAAAACTTACAAATATTAATACTTTTGCAAATGTTGATTAGTTTTGGTTATTTTTTGGTTTTTTTTAAATTGGTATTTCAAGGGGAGGTAACTCATAAACAGTGCATTTTCTGAAAGATTCTACATGAAATTTTCCTTTTTTGTATTTTAGCCGAAAAAAACGTACGGTGACCCTATCTTTTCTTTTGATATTCTCAAAGCATTGTCTGAAAGCCATCTTTTCCTTAAGTATTTAACAATTCTATCATTTTGTTTAGTTTCTAATCATAAAATGGTGTTTTTTCCTGTATAATCCATACAAAATGTATCATTTTGTCACGTTCTGTAGCTTGAAAAAATGCACAGTGACCTATCATTTTTATTATATTCTTCAACATATATCAATAGATACTACGTTTTGGCAAAATATGAACATATTCTATCATTTTTATTTTAGACTCCCATACCACCTTAAGAGGGGTTCTTGTTGCTCAGTCTTAAGTTTTTAATGTTGTGTTTTGTATACTGGTTTTTGGTCTTTTTCCATGTACCACATTATACCACATCTTCTTATTTTTATTTGAAGATTTTTACTGCCATTTACATTTCCTCCTTATCGTAACTGAATAACTATCGAAATTATAGACATAGTGTATGTACATATCTAATCTTTGAAAGGATGCATCACATTCTGTTTTATAACTATTGAAACGAAATCGGGGTCCCTTGGAATGGAACTTGTTTTCCCTAAAATTGTGTGATGATGTTGTTTAAACCTTACCGTTAATTGACTGTTTTTATTATATATTTCTTGCGTTACTATGTTTGTTAACTTTTTATTATTCTTGTCCATGTTTTTACAATCGGAACACCTGTGAATTGTCTACTTCAAATGAAGTACACCAATGACGTCATAACCTATTTTTGTTATGACGTCGGCTCTGGCTTCGGTAATTTCGGTAAATGGTAAGCCGAAATGGTAAATGGTAAGCCGAAATGGTAAATGGTAAACCATTTCGGTAGATTGGTTTACCTAAGTATAAATACGGTGGAGAAAACAGATAAGACTTTAGTACGACTTTACCCTGGGCAAGTAACACACGCTAATTCCAAGCGATTTAAAAATACATGTACCGAAACCATTTACAGGACTATTAAAGTAGTAACCAGACTATTTCCGTGTAATGTGGGCTTGTTAGTTCCTTTTAAACAAGTGAGAAACGTTATCTTTTTACATTAAATTCAATTTACCATTTGCCGATTACCAAGCTATAGTTCGTAAACTTTCGAGATATATATATATATTTCCGCTATCCATTTTCTTTACGATATTCTAATAAAGTAAGGTATTTATTTGTTAGACTTGAATACAGTTAAGTTATATACTATTTGTATGAATGTGGATATTTAACCATCTTAAAGTTAATACAAGTTGATTTTTATTTAACGAGTCTGTTATTCTTACAAAAACCTTAACAGAACCAAACTAAGATCTACCAAAATACCACTAAGTACCACAAAACCTATACAGAACCAACCTTAGATCTACCGGAATACCGCAAAGTACCACGATACCAGAGTACCACGCTACCAAAGAAGGGTCGCCAGTTATAACTTCAGTTCATATATACTTATCCATGTTATAAAACATAGTCTTATAGCAAAACACTAAGGATTACCCATTTATAGTTTAACATCAAAGCCTGACCGCTCGGTTTTCGTTACACTATTGTAGAACATAAATGATAATGAGTCTACGAATCGGCAAATACAATAGAATCTTAAGGCCAATTGTACGAATCACATAAAGTTTAACTTAGGGCGAAGAAATGAGTATGCGAGTTAAGTTGCACCATGTATCTATCTTTTATTCTTTTATAAAAATCATATGGTCGCTAATAATCGATTCTCTACAAATAAAGAATAATTTCACATAAATAAAATACATAAATTATAATAAGATGTACATGTTTAAGTATTCATATTAAACTAAACAAACAATAAAACCATTTCATTCAGGTATCATAATTTCTCTCGTAAGTTAAATTACGTTTAAAATAATAATTAAAAGTTACGCATATTTCTAATAAATAGTACACAATGTTTTCTCTCTTTAAATAAGTTTTGATATAATAAAAAGATAGTATACATAAAAAGTTTCTTACCAACTTTGATCTGTCTAATAAAATAATGTGCATCCGTATGTTATCAAAATAAAGTCTAGACGACGAAGCGCACGTCAAAGGCGTAACGTCATAAAACAGAAACGGGAAAATGTGTTGTTCAAAAGAGCGCAACGTTACATTAGCGCTTTCATAAATAAATAGTAAAAACTGTGTTTCTTATTCTTACAAGAATAAATGAATATGTTAGTTAAACATTTAATAAATAATAAACTTATATTTCAAATTTGAATATTTCAAATCTTACACTCCCCACAATGAAAATACCAAATAATTTCTTAATACAGTTTGAAAAATGTAATACAATTTTGTCACCAATAAAAAATAGTTCTATTTAGAACACTCGAGTAAGCATAGTTTATTTATAGGTCTCAAAATATGTGACTGACTAGTTTTGACCACGCAGCTACGGATGTGACCATCACGGCTCCTTGTGACCTCGACTATTCTACCTAAAGGCCATTGTCCTCTCTGTATACGTTCATCAGCAACTAAAACAATATCGTCTATTTCAACATCTCGTTCTTCCCTCTGCCATTTTCTTCTTTGCTGTAGGGTTGGTAAGTATTCCCTCAACCAACGTTTCCAGAATTCATTCGCTAGGTGTTGTATTTGTTTCCACCAACGTTTTGCATATATATCCTTTTTGTCAAACACACCTTGTGGTGTTGACGTGTTGCTCTTCATCAATAATAGCATATTTGGCGTTAAAACTGGTAAATCACGACAATCGTCACTTATTGCTGTTATCGGTCTATCATTCATAATACGCTCAGTTTCGGCCAAATACGGCAATTTTCTTATATCTACATTTTCTGCGGCAGATCGAGCAGAAATTGGAAGCTTCTTAACTGACCAGACCTTTTTTAACGACACGTTATCATTTCCGTCAATAGCTTTTACTTGTAAGTCAACTTCTTGACCGTGAATTGTACTACCAGAAGAGCTAACAGTAGACATCTCGAAAGTGACCGGCTTGCTGGCTATATTTAATTTCTGAAGTAATCGTTCATCACATAAAGTTTTATCTGCTCCGTCATCTAGCAAGGCAAATGTTTTGCAAGAGTTACCGTTCCGACTCTTAACGAGGACAGGAATAATTCCTAAACAGTTCTTAATCATAGAACCTTTAGTAGCTGCGCAATTAACTGAAGGCTGAGTAGCTGCATGATCAAAACCGGGCTTAGACCAACTATGCAATAAAATATTATGCTTAACATTACAGTCAGATACAGTGCATGCCTTTGGTTTTCTACAATTGTTAGCAAAATGCTTCCCTTTTAAACAATTATAACACAATTTTAACATGCGTACTAATTTATACCTATCATCTAAACTCATTGACTTGAATTTGCTACAAGCTGTCAAATCTACACAAGTACCTGTACAACATTTACATTTGTGCTCATATTTAGCTGTGTTATTTAAACTTTGAGTACTTAACGTAGTAACCTTACTATTAACTGTATCATTATTATGATGGTTACTTGTAAAAACCCTTTTATCAGTCTTGTTCTGATTGTTTTCTCTACAAAGATCGTACCCATACATAGAACTAGCAATGCGTGATTTTTCGTCTACAAATTTAGCTAAGTCAGAAAAACGGGGTTCTCTACCAGACTCACTAATTGAATGAGCAATGTCGACCCATCTTGTTCTCATATGCATTGGAAAGCGTTTAACAATACACCTTAAATTTTCAGAATTATCAATATCTGAATTAAAACCTAACTGAGACAATGTGATTTCACATTTTTGCATTTCTAATGCCAATTTAGATAAACCTTCAATATCTGACGCTTTAATCTGAGCGCCGTACACTAATTTTTCAATAAATGATCTAGCAATTACATGTGGCCTACCGTATCGGGAGTACAATATTGCCCTAGCACGTTTGTAACCCTCATCAGAATCTAATAATACACAATCTTCTATACAACACTTGGCTTCACCTCTACAGTACTGAATTAAATAACTCAGTCTCAAACTATTATCACTTATTCTACCTTCAATGTTTGTCTCAAAGTTCCTTATAAACTTACTATAGTCTAACGGAGTTCCATTAAAAGTTAATAATTCTGGTTTTGGCAAATTAAACCCTTCGTGAAGTGTAGATGCTAGGCGTTGAAAAGCTGAATCTATGCTGGAAACACTTACATCCGAAAATCCAGACTGAGCACTGATTCCCTGTGTACTGTTATTAATGTTCATCTTTGGTTTATCAGTTGCTGCAGTTTGTCCGGAAAGAGAGTTCATATTAATACACTTTTCACTCGCAGGAACAGAGCTCTGTAATGTTTGCGAGACTGTTTGCGAAATGTTCCGAATGTTCACGATTCCACTGGTATTATCTGTGTCTTCTTCCACTGCTTCTTGCCACACTGATTCTTCGATATTGGCCTCTTCCATCTCGGATAGTTGATTAAATACCTGTTGTCTAAATTTAATTTCTATTTGTGCACGCTCTAGTTCATGCTGTTCTGATAATTTCCTGAGTTTAAGTTCTGCGATTAGCCGCTTAGCTTTGGCACTGCGAAATCTAGATTGTGATGAAACTGAAGATCGTGAACTCAAACTGCTATCAATTGAAACTGTATCACTTTCTTCGGGTATTTCCTCTTCATGCGATTTTTCACTCGCGATATACTGAGAAAATCTATCCCGGAATTCTACAAAGTTCTCATGACAACGTTCATAGTTCACTTCCAAATTTTCTATAACTTCTGATTGTGTACACAAATCTAAACACTGTAAGTGTGCTAACTTAAATTGTTCAAACCTTTCACATAACTTTGAATATAATTGTTTTGCATGTTCCACGTTCTCATATGAAATTAAATTCTTCTCCAATTCTTTGTACAATTTAGTAAGCTGCGCTAAATTCGTACTACGAGTCCGTTTTACATCACCGAAGTCCAGACAGTCTTCATTCCGTCTATCGGTAGCCATTTTTTAACCAAATAGTAAAAAATCGGCACAATTTTAGAATTTCCTCCAGAACTTAATAATTGTCTCCAGAGTTGAGAATTGTACGAATCACATAAAGTTTAACTTAGGGCGAAGAAATGAGTATGCGAGTTAAGTTGCACCATGTATCTATCTTTTATTCTTTTATAAAAATCATATGGTCGCTAATAATCGATTCTCTACAAATAAAGAATAATTTCACATAAATAAAATACATAAATTATAATAAGATGTACATGTTTAAGTATTCATATTAAACTAAACAAACAATAAAACCATTTCATTCAGGTATCATAATTTCTCTCGTAAGTTAAATTACGTTTAAAATAATAATTAAAAGTTACGCATATTTCTAATAAATAGTACACAATGTTTTCTCTCTTTAAATAAGTTTTGATATAATAAAAAGATAGTATACATAAAAAGTTTCTTACCAACTTTGATCTGTCTAATAAAATAATGTGCATCCGTATGTTATCAAAATAAAGTCTAGACGACGAAGCGCACGTCAAAGGCGTAACGTCATAAAACAGAAACGGGAAAATGTGTTGTTCAAAAGAGCGCAACGTTACATTAGCGCTTTCATAAATAAATAGTAAAAACTGTGTTTCTTATTCTTACAAGAATAAATGAATATGTTAGTTAAACATTTAATAAATAATAAACTTATATTTCAAATTTGAATATTTCAAATCTTACACCAATAAACGATCTTCAGTATTAGCAAGTTTCTATGCAAAACGAAGAACTCTCAATCATAAATTCGAGAATAGAAATATAGAATATATGTCAAAGGGAAACAAGCCGACCAAAGAGCATAACACAGCCGAAGGACACCTATGGGTCTTCAATGCAGCAAGAAAATCCTGCACCCGTAGGTGGGCCTCAGATGGCCTATAAATAAAAACGTGTACTTGTTCAGTGCAAATGGACGTCATACTAAACTCAAAAACATACATGAACTAAAATTATTAAAACCTACAAGACTAACAAAGGCCCGAGGTTCCTGATTTGGACCAGGTGCAAAAATGCAACCATCCCCTGTCCCTCTACACATAGTTTACACACAATAAAAGTAAGTTTAAAAGAAGTTTGAGTCCAATATCAGAATAAGTAACAAAAGAAAGTAAAATGACAATGATACAAACATTAACAAAGAAGAACTAAGAGTTGCTGACATGCCAGCTCCAGACCTAATTTTAACGGATGAAAAAATCATGTTGTCATCAAATGAAAATCAAGCACAATTCCTCCCGTTGGGGTTTTAGAATCTTACCATTATAAAATATATGAGAACATAACCCGTATCATGCAAACAACTGGTTTTATAATAAATGTGTTTATTTCCGATATAAAGACCCATGAGTAAATCAATATTAATACCAAAATCTTTAATTAACTGACAACAGTATCGTCACAATATCCCTTCTGAATAAGTGTATTTAAAGGTTTGGTTAGCTTTTGAAGTAAACGTCGACATTTTTGTGCTTTGTAAAGAATTTTATCATAAATGGTTGGATGCGAAATAACTAAACGTATAAGATGTCTGCATGTTGATTTATATTTACGAATAATGTCTTTGTGCCAATAATAAAATTTAATGACTGTTTTTACTAGTTTGTGATATCAAAAACCCTGGTTGTGATAATTATTCAACAATGCATAAGCGAACTAATCGAAGAAGTTCAGATATACAACAAAATAACATCTAAAAATGGATAATTAACAATAAGAAATGAAAAATGATCTCTTGTATCATACATTCTGGTATAAAGCTTCTTGTTAAAGACAAATACATCAAGATCCAGGAAAGGGCAGTGTTCATTGTCAGTATTAGCTTTAGTCAAAACCAGTTCGACAGTAAAAATACTGAAGTCGCTATTATTGAGAGCCAATATATCATCCAAATATTTACAAGTGTTATTACATCTTTTAATCAGATGTTGTTTCGATGAGTCTTTTTTGATTTTAGTCATAGATGGTAGCTCACAACAATGCAGGAACAGGTCTTAAATAAGTGGCGCACAGTTATTCCCCATCGGAATTCCGAATACTTGACGATATACTTAACTAGCAATTTTAATTCTTTGCTAAATTCCGAGATAGCTAGGAATATGTAATACTCTCCATAATGAACATCAGGCCAACTGATTCTAAGAAACATATTTGTTTTTAGTTCATTTTTTTGCACATACATTAGGTCGTTAATTTTCTAGTTTAAATTGTTTTACATTAGAATTTAGTCGTTTCTGGGCCTTTCATAGCTGACTATGTGGTAGTGGCTTTGCTCATTGTTGAAGTCCGTATGGTGACCTATAGTTGTTAATTTCTGTGTCATTTGGTTTGTTTTGAAGAGTTGTCTCATTTGCAATTATACCAAATCTTTTTTTACATTTATACTAGCGCGAGAACATTTATATTATAGTACATCTCTTAAAGACAAAACGAAAAAAAACGAGAGAACAAAAAACCACAACAAAAAACACAACAAAAAACAAAATCTGTTAGATCTCAATTTTTTTTCGTCAGTGTACTGTATTAATTTTGCGACAAATGATATTACATATTAAAGGAAAGTCTACCAACGCTGAATTGATAAGGAGTCCAATAATTATGTTTGACAGCCGCGATCAAACTAATGTTTGAACTGGGACATATAACTAAGTTACCTAAAAATTCATCACCCAAATGTGTTTATCATGTAATTTCATTCTCCTACCTTGATTACTATTCCATGCATAATATATTAGAAAATAATTATGGAATTGTGTCAAAAAACCAAACTTTCAACACTAGGGACTATAGTTCTGAATAAAGGACGATAAATTTGATTTCAGGTCAATTGTAAACTCCTTTTTAATAAGAAAACCTTGCCGTCTAACAGACATTTAATCAAAACCTGCTAACCAATTTGAGAATCGACAACATTTCACTATATTAAAAACTTCTTTACCTCATATATATGGAGCATGTCATCATAATTCTAATAATAACCGGATACATACTCCTTGCTTTTCCAATGCATGAAATATGCATAAACTTTAGAACAAAAGCAGAAAATGGTATTTTTGTTCTCATTTTCGTATTCTGTTTCTTCAGAAATTTTTGCGAGATTTTATCAATGACAAAAACGCGACGGGGTGAATATTGTAATAATGATAATTCGTATTTAAGAGCCTGCATCTGCCACTCAGACTTTGTAAAACTTCACCATTGTCTGAGCCTTTAGTTGATGAATTAGGGTATGGCAAAGAATGTCTCGTCCTTTTTATAAAAAAAAAATCATCTGAATAAACAAAAACCTTGCTTACAAATACTACGCGATGGTCTTTAAATAGTACAGATTCTAGGAACTGACGTTGTTTATCATCTTAATTACTTGTTAAATTATTTTCCTTTTTTCTTCTTGGTATATTTTTACTTTTAATGTTCAGTCTTATATTAATAATATCCATTTGACGTAGCTTGGTACTTATCTATCATGTCATTGTATTATTGTGCTATGTTAACTTTTTGTAATGATGTCTTTCGTTTTTGCCAATGTGTATGTTCTGTATGCCGCTTTGTTTTCCTTTTTTAATGTATGTTTTTAAATTTTTTTTTATAGTAATTATTTTCTTAACCAATTGTAGACAGCTGTATCCCTATTTTTTTTTTTACATATTAACCAACTATGTCTGTTTGTTTTGTTCATACAAAGTTGTCAATATAAATGACTTGTATGCGACTGTCATAAACATGAGCGGTTTAGCTAGCCATAAAACCTTTTTCGTCATAAGATAATGCATGTTACAAGTCAAAAATATATGACAATAGTTATCCATTCGTTTGATGTCTTTTGGGTTTTAATTTTGCCATTTGCTCACAGACTTTCCGATTGGAATATTCCTCGGATGCTCAAAATTTTTGTTATTTTACTTTTTATTTATATCAGAATCCTTCATATGCATTAAACTTTCCCTGAAACTGTAATAATCAATTCTGCATTTTCGATCAGTCCTCAAAAATAGAAATTATAAATGGACGCAATAGTTTCTGTATTTACAATATGAAGTATATGGTATGTTGTTTGAAATGTTATACAGTAGATCAGTGGTATGTTTGTTATGGCGTTATTATAAATGCATAACATAGTTTGTATATTGTATGGTGATAATTGCCCGATATATTATGTTTGTGATGGATTTTTTTTCAGTATATGGTTTGAAGGCGTTATTTAATGATAACATGGCATGCTCATGCCAGCATATGTTATTGAAAGTGTTATATGTTCACTATATGACATGTTCAAGATTGCTTTAGGTATACCTTATATGTTGTGTAAGATTGGTAATTTTATTTTATTATAAATAAGTTATTGTATACAAAAAGAAGATAACTACAAATTTCTATCAAGATTTATTGCGAAAGCCAAATATTAAATGATTCCAATATAAAGTAATGTCAGCAGTTGTACTATACTAATGTAAAAAAATGCCACAAGGCGCCACTTCATATTAACAAAAGGTATCATAAAAAATTCAGACAAATATTGCTCATTGATAAACATTTTAAACTGAATGAACTCTATTGATGCATTTGAACATACCGAAAGAATCCTTTAAAACACATTTTTCTATAAGTTTAAAATTGTTATTGAAAAAATAGCACATAACAAATATATAAAAGTATTTTTAAGATAGAGTCAACTGAACATCCATTTCTTAAAAAGAAATATGAGGGGAAAAAACATTGACATTTATTTCAGATAGTTTACAATCATATATTTGAATAAAATGCAGTTGGCATGTTTACCATGTTTTCTTTCAGCCAGTTTTGAAATCCATCAAAAAAATATGTGAGACACAAATACGAGTTTACATTTATCCATACAATCTCTTATGAAACCCGTAAGGTAATATATGAGAAAAAAATAACAAATTACGATTTAACCCTTTATCATCATATTAAACAACCCTTCAAAAGTATATATGAGAAACAAAACCCAGTTGATATTATCCCTACAACATCATGAGAAATCATTCAAAATGATATATGACAAAACAAAAATCAGTTGATATTTTCCCTACAACCTCATGAGAACTCCTTTCAAATCATATATGAGAAACAAAACAAGTTGATATTATCCCTACAATCTCACGAGAAACTCTTTTAAATGATATATGAGAAACAAAATCCAGTTGATATTATCCCTACAACCTCACGGGAAACCTTTTAAATGATCTATGAGAAACAAAAACCAGTTGATATTATCCCTATAACCTCATGAGAAACAACCCTATCAAATGATATCTGAGAAACAAAAACTAGTTGATATTATCTCTACAACCGCATGATAAACCCTTTTGAATTATATATGAGTAACAAAAAGCAGTTGATATTATCCCTACAACCTCATGAGAAACAACCCTATCAAATGATATCTGAGAAACAAAAACTAGTTGATATTATCTCTACAACCGCATGATAAACCCTTTTGAATTATATATGAGTAACAAAAACTAGTTGATATTATCTCTACAACCGCATCATAAACCCTTTTGAATTATATATGAGTAACAAAAAGCAGTTGATATTATCCCTATAACCTCATGAGAAACAACCCTATCAAATGATATCTGAGAAACAAAAACTAGTTGATATTATCTCTACAACCGCATGATAAACCCTTTTGAATTATATATGAGTAACAAAAAGCAGTTGATATTATCCCTACAACCTCATGAGAAACAACCCTATCAAATGATATCTGAGAAACAAAAACTAGTTGATATTATCTCTACAACCGCATGATAAACCCTTTTGAATTATATATGAGTAACAAAAACTAGTTGATATTATCTCTACAACCGCATCATAAACCCTTTTGAATTATATATGAGTAACAAAAAGCAGTTGATATTATCCCTATAACCTCATGAGAAACAACCCTATCAAATGATATCTGAGAAACAAAAACTAGTTGATATTATCTCTACAACCGCATGATAAACCCTTTTGAATTATATATGAGTAACAAAAAGCAGTTGATATTATCCCTACAACCTCACGAGAAATCCTTTCAAATGATATATGAGAAACACAAACAAGTTGATATTATCCCTACAACCTCACGAGAAACCCTTTCAAATGATATATGAGAAACAAAAACCAGTTGATATTATCCCTACAACCTCACGAGAAACCCTTTCAAATGATATATGAGAAACAAAAACCAGTTGATATTATCCCTACAACCTCACGAGAAACCATTTCAAATGATATATGAGAAACAAAAACCAGTTGATATTATCCCTACAATCTCAAGAGAAACCTTTTTGAATTATATATTAGACAGAAATACAGTTGATATTATCCCTATCACCTCATGGGGAACCCCTTTCAAATGATATATAACACACAAAACAAAAAACAGTTGTTATGTATCACTACAGAGCAATTTCAAATTCCTGAAAGTGATACATGAGAGAAAAAAGATATTAACATGTATCCCTATAATCTCATCTAAAATCCCTAAAAATTATTCTATGAGAAACAAAAATCAGCAAATGAAATTTATCTTTACAGCCACAAGTGATGCACATAATTCATTGTTCCTCCGGTTTTATTTTAATTCATGATATTCTTCATTAGTCTGTGATGAGATTTCTTTTTTAATTTTCTTGCTTTCTTCCATTCTCCATCTACAGAAAACAGAAAATTTGTAAATTATATTTATAACCGTCATTGTTAAGATTTACTGTTTGTGTATATTTTTGTGTATACTATTTTTATATTAAAGCTGAATGTTTGAAAAGAGAAGTGCAACTACAAATCAGAAGTCAGAGAAACATTGACAACACCTTGGTAAAAAAAAAAAAATAAGAAAAACACCGAACAGAAAACTATGGATCGAGCAATTCGAACTATTCCAAAAACCTAGGATGATCTTAAATGCTCATCATACAATAGCAGATTGGTGAAGGTCTCTTGTTCAACACGAAAAACTGTCCAAAAACCGTTGACCATTGGTACCTATAAATACTGTTACCCATAAACATGTTAAACAAAACGTTAAAATAATAAACAAATACATGGCTTCTTTATCCGATACTTTAAATTATAATTAAAATCGATTTTTGTTTGTAATTTAAAATTATTCTTTTTACAAAGTATCACATTTTCAAAAACTTCAAAAACTTTACAGAAGTAAAAAGAAGAACACTATGATTAGTTTTCATTGTTTGTGCGTTTTGAATGTCCAATCGGTATGTTCCGCCTTTTTATATTTCTCTTTTCTCTTTTGCATACAAAAATAACCTGAATTGCCAAAACTAGAATAGTCTTAAAAGTTCCTATGTTTTTTAATGGCATCGAAAATGACAATTTGTTTAGAACCTTTCAAAATACAACAGATATTGATTTGGTTTGCGTTTTTTCACACAAAAAAAAGTACTTTTTTGAAAGCATTATTTTCCTTTTTTTTTTTTTTTACTATTTTCTAATGCAAAGGGATCGAATGGGACACTAACAACTTATTAGTTGATGAAAAAATAATAATGTTACGTTCAAAAAATACGAAAAAAGTGCAGATTATACAAATATTGTATATAAGTAATTCATTTGAAATTATATTTACCTATTTTTTTGTTTTTGGCTGCATCTTTTCACGATTCTGAAAAATAGAAATTGTAAGCATTATATGAAATTGACGACAAAAAGACAAAAATAAGATATAATAAATATAATACACACACATATATATATATATATATTGCATTTTTATCCCGATTTATATTTTTAAAGCCGTATTGTAGCGACTTCAATAAAATATCCCTCAATTCAGTTGTTTTAAGGAATCCATACCCTGTTCCATCACTTGAAATGTGTTTGCTGCAAGGATCCGGATATTTGTTCACAATTAAAAATGCACTTCCATTTACGTTAGCAAAAAGGTAAGAAAACAAAGGTACATTGTCCTTTAAATGAACGTATTATTGATTAGAAAGAAAACAAATGTTGAATGACGGAAAGGATTGTCAAATATGTCCTTTTAATGGGTTAAATATTTGTACAGCTATAACATGACTGGTAAAATATTACAATTAAAAAATGCTTTGACTATTTACCCGTAAATGCCAAGCAATAGTGTAAATGCCAATCAATAATTAAAAGTACAACTGTCATCAGAAACGGTATTCAAAAATTATAATATTACTTACTGTGACATTTTCCCAAGGAACATAGTTTTTTTTTCTTATCACAACCAACACAACCATTTCCACCACCAGAAGGAGCAGGATTGTCACATAGTCTAGTTCTTATTCCTATGCCATTACCACAGGTAACAGAACATCTCACAGACGACCAGAGGCCCCAATGTCCATCAACTATGATACAAAAGAATAAAGAACGTTGTGCTTTATTTGTATTAGGCTCAAAGACATATCTGCTTCCTTTTTTCATTAGCTGTGTATACTTCAATCTTGTATATGTTGTAATTAAGAAACACAAAACGTTTCAGAATACAATTTTATCCATTATTGAATCTTGGTTTAGAAATTATATTGAAATTAAGATTCCAAAGCCCTCAGGCAGAGTGGTCCATAATTATCTATTCATCTTTGGTCTTAGTGTTTAATCGTTCTGTTTTTAATTATCTATTCATGTTTGGTCTTAGTGTTTTATCGTTCTTAATGAAAATGACATCAGAAGACACAATTCAAGCATCTATTCCAAATTCAAAACAAAAGCATTGTAACTATTTTTTTTAATGTTCGTTTGAATTTTAAAATAACAAACAGACCGTTCAAATGGAAATAAATGTACGCTCAAAACACAACCCTTGTTTTGTTTCTTTCTGACTTTAATAGTATGTAGGAGATTATATTTTCAACTATTCAATACAATGTATGCCACGTCAACTTTATAAAATTATTTGTATACGTCTATTACGTAATACACCTCTTCATATAACATCTGTTAATATTGTTAAAAAGTTGACAGTGCTGCTTTCAATATCGTAGCAACTAGTATAGCCGTTATGTCTTAGATATCTATGTATGTCGACCGATATGCTACGTAGTTAGCCTATCAAAATGACGTGATGGATTATATCCTTTCTGATACCTTTTTTGGATTTTCTAGAAATATACATTTTTGGGTCTATCTAGATCTATTAAGCCGATAGTCTAGCTGCACGTTCGATAGTAGCCCAACGTAGCACCTACTATATTGAACACAATCCAGATATAATATGTAGTGGAGTGTTACGTAGTTTACCTATACAAATATTTTTATAAAATTTAATTTTAATACTTCCTAATGGATTTAAGGTAGCACAATACAAAGATTTTTCATCCCCAATCAGACATCTTTAAACTGATATAATTCCGCTCATCTTTCTTTAAATTTTATAAATGAGGTACCAAAAGAAAGAAGAAGGACCAATCTTTCAAATTGTGATAATTTCATTATGACATAAGTATTACATCATTAATTGTTATGTAATTAGTTGCCATATTGTGATGTCTATACTTAAATGAATTTAGCTTCTTTGTTATTCATAGCATCCCAAAATATTTTATATATTCTTGTACAACACAGTTTGACCTCCAAAACTGTGTCTCAGATTTTTCCTATTGTATTTCATTCTCTCATAAATCTTCAATGAAGTTTGCAACATCAATTCATAAGAGACCACTAAATTCAATTGGGTATACAATTTGTTCTATTGATGTTTTTGGAAATCTGAGACACAGTTTTGGAGGTCAAGCTGTGTTGTACAAGAATATATAAAATATTTTGGGATGCTATGAAGAACAAAGAAGCTAAATTCATTCAAGTGTGGACATCACAATATAGCAACTAATTACATAATAATTAATTATGTAATAATTATGTCATAATGAAATTATCACAATTTGAAAGATTAATCTTTCTTCTTTCTTTTGGTACCTTATTTATAAAATATAAAGAAGGATGAAATGAATTACATCAGTTTAAAGTTGTCTGATTTGGAGTAACAAAATCTTTGTATTGTGCTACCTTAAAGGAAGACATAACTTAAGCTGCATCTGGCAATACGTTTTGGAAACCTGGGTCCTCAATGTTCTTTAACTTCGTACTTTATGTGGCCTTTTAATTTGTAATGCGGGCGTCACAGGTGAAATTTGGTAAAACAAAACACACTTTTGGCGTTTACAAGTATTAGCTTGGTATCTGTGATGAGTTTACTCAATACTTCTTAATACAATATTCTACATTAAGCCGAATATATATTTGCTGGGTGTCACTTGTATATATACTACATGTGCTATCAAATATGCGTGTTTGGCAGTTTACAATGAGGATGATCTAAAGAAGTACGGTCTGACTAAAAAATACTCTCTACTACTGCTGCCTCTTTTGCTGCCGTGCCATTTATTGACCAGGTTTAAGTAGTAGTGATACCATCAACACATGTCTACTGGAAATATGTATTGATAAATTCTTCACTGTTGGATGGATTGGTGTTTAATGTATAGTTGTGAATGTACTTTAAATATACATTCTACTCTGCTATGTGGTTGACAAATCCTTATTGAATTGATGAATGATGATCTTTTACATTTGGTTGTAATTATTACAGGCATTTCACATGTTAATGTACTTTCAATATGAACCTTGAATATGAATTTGGAAGACATGTTATCCTACCGAAATGATTCAGACGCGCACACACGCTTGAAGACACCTCTGACACAGCAGAGAAGCAGCAAATACAAAGTTTGTGATTTGATCCGGTCGAGATCTTATTAATCACCTTCTGAGGTGAACATGCTAAATATAGACCACCGAAGCGGTTGAAAGATATTTAAAGAAACAGTCAATAGTTTTACAAATACACATTTATGTTGCATAATTACTATACAACTAGACAACAAATTCGTCTTCTTCATGTAATGATTAATAGTGACAAAAGTTTCTATAACGATAGAAAAAGTCTTCTGAACATTTTTAATAAAAAAAATACTCGCATCAACCACCATGCTATCATCATCAAATTGGTATCTCATCAAGTTTAAATTTAGAATAGGCCCAAATGCACATTAACCGAACTACATTTCGACCATACCCATGAATGTGTGATTTTGATTTGAAGAACGTTCATATAAATGAGTGTCAAGTTTAAGAAATTATAAAAAAAAAAGTAGTGGTTAAAACCACACCAAATAATGTAAATATAAATGGAAATTTTCTTTATAAACAAATGTTTTAATTGTGTTTAGTTTTGTTTGATTTTGTTTAGTTTAGTGTTAGTAAAATATTATTTTTACTTTTGTTTCTATGAATGTCGGCCAACTGACAATCCGATTATCCTACGTCTTTACAATGGTCTTTTTAAACTTAAAAACAATTTTCAAGATGTACAAAGAAATGTCTTTATACGAAATATATTTCTATGTTGATTTTCGATAATATGTAAAAAGTAAAATAACAAAAATACCGAACCTTAAGGAAAATTCAAAACGGAAAGTCCCTTAACAAATGGCAAAATCAAAAGCTCAAAGACATCAAACAAATGGAAAACAACTGTCATATTCCTGCTTTTTATAGCAAGCTAAACCTCTCACTTGTATGACAGTCGCATAAAATTCGATTCTATTGACAACAATGCGTGAGGAAAATTAACAGACATAATAGGTTAAAATGTCAAAATTGGGGTACAGTAACTATTTAAAGATGTCATGTGGTGTTTCGTTGAAAGTTCAACTTAATTCTGGCTCTATTTTACTTGATTAATACCATAAATCTGACGATAACTCTTTTTCACTGTAAAACTACAAATCTAACATGTTTAAGACCAGGATTGCGAATTCTAAATATATTTTTTTTAATTCTTTACAGTTTAAGAAATATTCACCTGAACAATCTCCTAGATTACAAACTGACGATTCGTTGTCGACACCTTGACAAATTTTTCCGCCGTCAGAAGGTGAGGGGTTGTTGCAAGTTCTATTTCGATATATCGTGCCATTACCGCATGTCCTTGAACACGATGTTGTTGTCCATGACCCCCACTGACCATCAACTTAGGAAATGAAAATATATAAAATAAGATGTATTTGTAAAACCTTGCAATATATTTCGTATCAATGAGAAAATGTTCTTCAAACATCGATTTGTTTTAATCTATAATATGATTCATATTATTCGACTGGCTTTCAAAATTATAGTTGCACCTCCAGTTTTCCTAAGTATAACAATAACAAAAACACAGAACTCCAAGAAAAATCCATAACGGAAAGTCCGTAATAAGATGGCAAAATCAAATGCTCAAACACATCAAACGAATGGATAAAAACTGTCATATTCTCGGGTGAGTCATTTGTCTATTTAAGAAATGGTGGATCAAAACCTGTTTAAATAGCTAGCCAAACATCTCACTTGTATGACAGTCGCAAGAAATTTTATATACATTGGATTTGTTATTACAGTTTATGCATGTGTACATGAATACATCAAATGTGTTTTTCTTCTGTTAAGAGTATGGTTTCTAGTTCATATAAACCAATTTGAGATTGTATGATTATTTTTTCATTACCTAACCATGCTGTTGTCAGTCATATGTCACTTGTGATTTATAATAACTTATATAATACGGTTTCTGTTTTAAATCTTGTAAAGTGTGTTATTCTTATGTGTGTTTCTTATCAGAATAAATTATACTGAACTCAAAGTCAATTTATAAGATACTATTGAATTACCTACCTGGAATTGTACAGTTTGATATATCAAACTCTTCAATGTTTGTGACTATACCAAAATCTGTGCAGTCTCCAGAAAGTGGAGCGTTTGTTTGAATGGCTGCCCATTCAAAGAGATCAGTCATTTTGCAACATAACAATTGGTTTCGACTCAAAAATCTGAAAAGTAATATTGAATTACACTGAAATACGATGTGTCAGTGTTTCATATATAGAGCAACATGTTTTTGCGATCTTGGATCTTTACATACAAGCAAAATTATCATATTTGTATGTTAGCTGATTGTGTCCTATTCCCAAGTCTAACATGTAAAGGAGGATAATGCACAGCAACTGAACCAGGATTTTTGAATGAGGGATAAAAATTCCACAAAACGGATTGCAAACCGCCGAGAGAAATGTGGCGGAAAAAATTGTGAAATATTTCATGCTAGAAACAAAAGACTATTAAACAAGAACAAATTGATAAAAATTGGATTTTTTGGCGACAAATAACACAATTGAAATTCGCTAAATTACTGTCGCCTAAATTCATACTTCCGTTTTTGTTTTCCTCTTCTTTTTTTAATGAAGCTCATAAAAAATTACACGAATGTTAACAGAATATGACCATAACTCAATTTCTCCAATCTGAAAGCATCTTTGAGTAGTTTCCATTTACACGATACCTTTCTCTATCCAATGCCATGACTTAAAAATGACGAGACTAACACTCTTACATTGGTATTATTTTCTTAAGTTCATTCTATGTCGTATTTAATAATGATCATTATACTATTAAAAGTCAATAATATAATACGTACAAAACCTCTATATTTGTCATTGCCATAAAAATATTGGCTGAAACGGTTGTAAAAGCATTATCTGTTAAATCTCTGAAATAAAAAAGATCAAAAATTAAAAATTAACCAGCAATATCAATCCATTAATATTTTCCAAAACAGTCGTGTTAGGTTGATGTTAGCAGTATTGGCTCGAAGCGTAGCCAAAGGCCAATCAGCTGATCGAGCCCCAATACGACTGTACGAGAACACACTACAGGATTAATACGAAACACCCATTTTATGACACCTTTATTAACCATTGACGTAAGATAACCCCCAAAAGCTGACTAAAGAAAACATGCAACTATAGGAAGACTCATACTGGATTAATATGAACTATTTGGGTTAAATGAGTATATTGAAACCCATGCAATATATGATGTCAACCCAACAATTTTAAAACTTATAATTTCCATCGTTTTTATTATAATAATAACATTTACATTAGTTGCAATGACACACGATTAACAGACCCATTTGCTGCTACAGTCGAAATCGGGTTAAACCTCAAGCATCTAAAAAGACTATTACAGTTTTATTTAACGTTAAGAAAAGTATAAAATGATTTCAGTAAGTACAACACTTGATTCTTGATTTTCATTCCAAAGGGTGCGCACTGGGAATCATTTCTGCGTATGTCAGTTTATTTTAGACTTATGAGTTTTAATTGTTCCTTTTGTATCTTTCGCCTCTCTTTTACGAACAATCTCTTAAAATATTCTGAATATTCTTTTAAAAAGAAAAAGAAACTCTATTTTTCAACATTGATTTTTATGACAAATATCAAACTTACATTGTCCTGAGGTTTATGTTCTTTGAGAACAACCCGCCTGGTAAACTGCTTATAGTATTTGTATCCAAATATCTGAAGACAAAAGTATCGATTAGTTGTGAAGAATGTAGGGTACAATATAAATTAGCTATTTATAAAATCGTGTTTGATCGTCAAGACTACATTCCTTTAGTTTTATTATTTAAAGAAAAAAACAAACTTTCTCAGCCTTCATGTCTAATATTCATTTCAAAGAAAGGTTGACTGCAGACGTTGGATTGAAGTTGGATTAAGCTGGAACTGATTGTACGTGAAGAAAATATTCTGTTTCGACAAAGCTTCTAGTGTTGTTTTTTTAGATCGATGGTAGAAGTGAATTGTCCCATCCGGGTAACGTGAATAGTAATCGCTGGTTACATAGTAACAATATTAACGGTATCAATTTTCTAACAGATGCGCATTTCCACATTTATTGTCAATTTATTAACAAACGATGGAAAAATATACGAAAGTCGAAAACCTAATACAGACTTTCTAGAGATGATAAAACCACAAAGGATCAAAAGTAAAGTAAAACCCGAACAAGGAATGAGAGCTTTGCATGAAGAGATATAAAGGTACTTATACTAAACCTTTTAGTAGCAAATTTAAATAGAACAATATCCATATTTTCATTTTAGTATCAATGTTTTGGCTACTGGGATGGTGATATGTATAGGGATTAACTAGCGAATTATTAATGTACGTCATGGCCAACCGCACCACACATCATCACTGCAATAACCATCCTCGGGATGAGGATGTTAAATTACGTGCAAATCATGATGTTGACCAAAGAGTTCAATAAGTTATAATTTCAGTCGTTCTCTATCGTGACATGATTTGTGGAGAATGTATGGTACAATATAAATGAGCTATTTTTAAAATTGTATTTGTCCATCAAGACACCGTTCCTTTTGATTTAGTATTTGAAAAAAAAACTTTCAGCCTTAATGTCACATATTTCTTCCAAAGAAAGGTGGACTGCAGATATTTGCTTGGTGTTAGATTGAGATCAGACTGATTGTAATTTCAGAAAATAATCTGCTCCGGCATAGCTATTTTCACGTCAGTACATACGTACTTGTTACTGGGTTGATGATGGTCCACAGCACCAAATTGTAAGGCAACATCAATAAACATCCTCGGCATGAGAATATTGAAACCAATGCAATAAATGATGTCAACCCAAAAATTTAGAAACTTGTAATTTCTATCGTATTTTATTATAATAATAAGATTGACATTAGTTGCAATGACACACGATTAACAGACCCATTTGCTGCTACAGTCGAAATCGGGTTAAACCTCAAGCATCTAAAAAGACTATTACAGTTTTATTTAACGTTAAGAAAGGTATTAAATGATTTCAGGAAGTATAACACTTGATTCTTGATTTTCATTCCAAAGGGTTCGCACTAGGAATCATTTCTGCGTATGTCAGTTTATTTTAGACTTATGAGTTTTAATTGTTCCTTTTGTATCTTTCGCCTCTCTTTTAAGAACAATCTCTGAAAATATTCTGAATATTCTTTTAAAAAGAAAAAGAAACTCTTTTTTTTAACATTGATTTTTATGACAAATATCAAACTTACATTGTCCTGAGGTTTATGTTCTTTGAGAACAACCCGCCTGGTAAACTGCTTATAGTATTTTCACCCAAATATCTGAAGACAAAAGTATCGATTAGTTGTGAAGAATGTAGGGTACAATATAAATTAGCTATTTATAAAATCGTGTTTGATCGTCAAGACTCCATTCCTTTAGTTTTATTATTTAAAGAAAAAAACAAACTTTCTCAGCCTTAATGTCTAATATTCATTTCAATGAAAGGTTGACTGCAGACGTTGGATTGAAGTTGGATTAAGCTCGCACTGATTGTACTTGAAGAAAATATTCTGTTTCGACAAAGCTTCTAGTGTTGTTTTTTAAGATCGATCATGGTAGAAGTGAATTGTCCCATCCGGGTCACGTGAATAGTAATCGCTGGTTACATAGTAACAATATTCACGGTATCAATTTTCTAACAGATGCGCATTTCCACATTTATTGTCAATTTATTAACAAACGAGGGAAAATATACGAAAGTCGAAAACCTAATACAGACTTTCTAGAGATGATAAAACCACAAAGGATCAAAAGTAAAGTGAATCTCGGACAAGGAATGAGAGCTTTGCATGAAGAGATATAAAGGTACTTATACTAAACCTTTTAGTAGCAATTTTAAATAGAACAATATCCATTTTGTCATTTTAGTATCAATGTTTTGGCTACTGGGATGGTGATACCTATAGGGATTAACAAGCGAATTATTAATGTACGTCATGGTCAACCGCACCACACATCATCACTGCAATAACCATCCTTGGGATAAGGATGTTAAATTACGTGCAAATCATTATGTCGACCCAGGAGTTCAATAAGTTATAATTTCGGTCGTTCTCTATCGTGACATGATTTGTGGAGAATGCATGGTAGAATATAACTGAGCTATTTTTAAAATTGTATTTGTCCATCAAGACACCGTTCCTTTTGTTTTAGTATTTGAACAAAAAACTTTCAGCCTTAATGTCTTATATTTCTTTCAAAGAAAGGTTGACTGCAGATATTTGCTTGGTGTTAGATTGAGATCAAACTGATTGTAATTTCAGAAAATAATCTGCTCCGGCATAGCTATTTTCACGTCAGTACATAAGTACTTGTTACTGGGTTGATGATGGTCCACAGCACCAAATTTCGAGGCAACATCAATAAACATCCTCGGCATGAGAATATTGAAACCAATGCAATAAATGATGTCAACCCAACAATTTAGAAACTTGTAATTTCTATCGTATTTTATTATAATAATAACATTTACATTAGTTGCAATGACACACGATTAACAGACCCATTTGCTGCTACAGTCGAAATCGGGTTAAACCTCAAGCATCTAAAAAGACGATTACAGTTTTATTTAACGTTAAGAAAAGTATTAAATGATTTCAGGAAGTACAACATTTGATTCTTGATTTTCATTCCAAAGGGTTCGCACTAGGAATCATTTCTGCGTATGTCAGTTTATTTTAGACTTATGAGTTTTCATTGTCCCTTTTGTATCTTTCGCCTCTCTTTTACGAACAATCTCTTAAAATATTCTGAATATTCTTTTAAAAAGAAAAAGAAACTCTTTTTTAACATTGATTTTTATGACAAATATCAAACTTACATTGTCCTGAGGTTTATGTTCTTTGAGAACAACCCGCCTGGTAAACTGCTTATAGTATTTGTATCCAAACTTCTGAACACAAAAAGATCGATTATTTTTGAAGGGTACAATATAAATTAGCTATTTATAAAATCGTGTTTGATCGTCAAGACTACATTCCTTTAGTTTTATTATTTAAAAGAAAAAAAAACTTTCTCAGCCTTCATGTCTAATATTTATTTCAAAGAAAGGTTGACTGCAGACGTTGGATTGAAGTTGGATTAAGCTCGCACTGATTGTACTTAAAGAAAATATTCTGTTTCGACAAAGCTTCTAGTGTTGTTGTTTTTTTTAGATCGATCATGGTAGAAGTGAATTGTCCCATCCGGGCCACGTGAATAGTAATCGCTGTTTACATAGTAACAAAATTCACGGTATCAATTTTCTATCAGATCGTGATACCTATAGGGAATAACTAGCGAATTATTAATGTACGTCATGGTCAACCGCACCACACATCATCACTGCAATAACCATCCTCGGGATGAGGATGTTAAATTCCGTGCAAATCATTATGTCGACCAAAGAGTTCAATAAGTTATAATTTCGGTCGTTCTCTATCGTGACATGATTTGTGGAGAATGTATGGTACAATATAAATGAGCTATTTTTAAAATTGTGTTTGTCCATCAAGACTCCGTTCCTTTTGTTTTAGCATTTGAAAAAAAAAATGTCTTATATTTCTTTCAAAGAAATGTCTCATCCGGGACACGCTAATATGAGCGTAGGTTACACAGTAACAATATTCACGTGATCAATTTTATACCACCAGATACACATTTCGACATTAATTTAGTAACACTCAAGCAAAATTATACAAAGGTTGAAAAACCTTATACAGACTTTCAAGAGATGATAAAACCACAAAAACCAAATGTAAAATGAAACCCGGACAAGGAATGAGAGCATTGCATGAAGAGATAGATAAGGTACAATAATTGTCAAACTTTTAAGTAGCTAATTAAAAAAACCCTAGAGTTCGATTATTCTAAATAGTTTATCTCGGTTTTTTTATCGTAACAATAAGACTTACAGAAATTCCAATAACACAAGATCCTCAAACGCATTTACTGGTATGATTGAAATCCTGTTGTTCCTTAAGCTTCTAAAAAATAATTTAACTGATTAATCTTTAGTAAATTGAAGTATCACATAATTAATGCGAGGGTAACACTAGCAGATTAGATTCTTGAATTTCATCCGAAAGGTCCGCAACAAAAATCCTTTTTGCGTTTGTCGGTTTTGCCTTTTTTTATATAAACACACATTATATTAAGTGAGATCGTGTGTGAAATGTTGAAAGACTGGTTATCTCTTAGAACGTTAATCTGAACTTCAACTTCTGAATATTATTTAAAAAAGAAAAAGCATCTCTGTTTTAACCTGTATACTGATGATAAATATCTTTCAAACTTACACTCTCTTCAGGTTTGTGTTGTTAGAGAACAATCCGTCTGGTAAACTGCTTATACTATTACTATACAATTGTCTGAAGAACAAAAATATTGATTAACTACGAGGAAATTTGGGTACAATATAAATGAGATATTTAAAAAACTATTTGTCAATCATAACTCAGATCCTTTACTTTTATTCATTTGAGAAAATAATTTTCAGCAATGAAGTCATATATTTGAGTCAAAGAAAGATTGCTTGCAGACGATTGATTAACGCTATATTGAGTCTGGACTTGTATCTCATTACGTGTTAATTTGATCGACGAAAGAATATAATTTTCCCCGACATGAAACGTGAATAGTAAGCGTTTGTTACATAGTAATATTATCAACGGTACCAGTCTCATTGCACTAGATGATGCTTTCGCCATTACTTATCTCTTAAGTGATACTCGAGGCAAATATATTCAAAAGTCGACATCCTAATATAGCCGATATGGAGCAGATGAGAAAACAACAACAGTCAATTATCAAGTGGAATTCAGATAAACAATAAGAGCTTTGCATGAAGTGTATATATAAATAAAAATTATTACGAAATTTCAAAATATCATAGCAAATTCCGAAAACCAATATCCATATTTCCATGTCAGTTCCAAAGTTCTAGTTACTGGGCTTGCTGATATCCACAGGGAATAAATTGCATTTTACGTCTTGTGTTAGTCATGAGCACCAAACTTCCAAAGCATCACAAACATAATCATCCTTTGGATAATGATGTTAAAAGCCATGCAATTCATAAAGTTAATCTAAGATTTGGATAAGTTATAATTCTTATCGTTATTCATTACAACAATAACACTTACAGAATTTCCAATGACACAAGATCCTCAAACGTGTTTGCAGCTATGATTGAAATCCTGTTGTTCCCTAAGATTCTAAAAATAATTTTACTGATTAATCTTTAGTAAAATGAAGTATCACATAATTAATGCGAGGGTAACACTAGCAGATTAGATTCTTGAATTTCATCCGAAATGTCCGCGTTTTTCGGTTTTGCCTTTTTTGATATAAACACACATTATATTAAGTGAGATCGTGTGTGAAAAGTTGAAAGACGGATTATCTCTTAGAACGTTAATCTGAACTTCAACTTCTGAATATTATTTAAAAAAGAAAAAGCATCTGTGTTTTAACCTGTATACTGATGATAAATATCTTTCAAACCTACACTCTCTTCAGGTTTGTGTTGTTAGAGAACAATCCGTCTGGTAAACTGCTTATACTATTACTCATTTACTATTCAATTTTTCGAAGAACAAAAATATTGATTAACTACGAGGAAATTTGGGTACAATATAAATGAGATATTTAAAAAACTATTTGTCAATCATAACTCAGATCCTTTACTTTTATTCATATGAGAAAATAATTTTCAGCAATGAAGTCATATATTCGTGTCAAAGAAAAATTTCTTGAAGACGATTGCTTAACGCGAGATTGAGTTTGGAATTGTATCTCCTTACGTATCAATTTGATCGACGAAAAGAGAGAATTTTCCCCGACATGAAACGTGAATAGTAAGCGTTTGTTACATAGTAATATTATCAACGGTACCAGTCTCATTGCACTAGATAATCCTTTCGACATTACTTATCTCTTTAGTGATACTCGAGACAAATATATTCGAAAGTCGACATCCTAATATAGCCTTGGAAGAGATGATAAAACAACAACTGTCAATTATCAAGTGGAATTCAGATAAATAATTAGAGCTTTGCATAAAGAGTATATATAAATTAGAATTATTCCGAAATTTCAAGATATTATAACAAATTCCAAAAACTAATATCCGTATTTTCATGTCAGTTCCAAAGTTCTAGTTACAGGGCTTTCTGGTATCCACAGGGACTAAATGGGGTTTTACTTGTGTTAGTCATGGGCACCAAACTTTCAAAGCATCATAAAAAATAATTATACTTTGGATGAGGATGTTAAAAGCCATGCAATTCATGAAGTTAATCCAAGATTTAGATAATTTATAATTCTTATCGTTATTCATTACACCAATAAAACTTACAGAAATTTCAATGACACAAGACCCTCAAACGTTTTTGCAGCTATGGTTGATATCATGTTGCTCTCTAAGTTTCTAAAAAGAATTTTACTGATTAATATTTAGTAACGCTGACGCTTAGGGTAAAATATTCGAATATAAATGCCCAACCCATGGTTAAAAGAAAACAAATCTACGGCTGCCATGAATTATTTCTTTATCAAACAAACACTGAAAAAAAAATCAATTATTTGAGAAGTAAGCTGGATACAATATAAATTAGCTATTTATAAAACCATGTTTGTGAATCAAGAATGCATTCCTTTTGTCTATTATTAAAAGAAAAACAAATGTCAGCCTTAATGTCTAATATTTCTTTGAAAGAAAGGTTGACTGCCAATATTTGCTTGTCGTTTATTAAGCTCAGACTGATTGTAATTTCAGAAAATACACTGCTCTGGTATAGCTTCTGGTGTATTTTTGATCGATGACAGAAGGGAAATGACCCTCCTAGACACGCGAATATAAGTGTTGGTTACATATTAACAATATCAAAGTTATCAATTTTATATCCAAAGACGCGTATTTTGACATTGACTGTCAATTTAGTACCACTCAGGAAAATATTTACGAAAATCGAAAACCTAATACATCATTCTACATTGTACAGACTTTCATGCTAGTATCAATGTTTTGGCTGATGGGATGGAGATTCTATCATGGATTGATTAGCGAATTATTAATGTAATTTATGGTCAACGGTACCAAACTTTAACAACAACACTGCAATTCGCATCATTGGGATGAGGATGTTTTATAACGCACATTTCTAATGTCGACCCTAGAGTTCGATTATTTTAAATAGTTTATCTCGTTCTTTTCGTAACAATAAGACTTACAGATATTCCAATAACACAAGATCCTCAAACGCATTTACTGGTATGATTGATATCCTGTTCTTCTGTAAGTCTCTTAAAAAGAATATTACTGATTAATCTTCAGTAAAAAAAATCGGATAGCATGATTATGTACAGGCAGTACATTACTAGATTCTTGAATTTATTCAAAACGTTTGCATCAAGAAACATTTCTGTGTATGTCAATTATAAACTTTTGGGGATAAAGAGATTGTGTGTTAAATGTGCAAAGGTTTGGTAGCTCTTAGTACGTTAATAAAAAACCTATCCGAATTTTTATTTTTGAAAAATACTATATATTGTTAAAAAGAAAAAGAAAATCTGTTTTAACCTAATGATAAATATTTATTCTAACATGAAAACCTATTATCGTCAAACAGTAACATCACAATATGTCAACCGTTAGCGCAAACGCAGTAATACACAAAAGCGGCTGTTCCGCGTTACGACCAACTTATTACTGCTTCAATTTTTGACATCAAAACCCCAGTTAACGTAGGCCAAGATTCGGATACAATATATGTATCTCTTATGTACAGCAAAATAAACAAAGGAGTAAGTTTCATTTAATTTTTCAGGGTGAAATTTCATAAAACAAAAATTCCGCGAAGTGATGTTATTTTCTTGGCATGGCAACGAAACAAGGTGACGTCACAAGTATCTTTCCGTAAACAAAACATCAAATGTAACTACCGGGGCTTTTAAAGCTTCTTATAAGCTTCAAAACGAATAAAATTACATTGGAAGAAAATATATAAGTGAAAAATACGGTTAAAAAATATCATTGAATTATATGATGTTACTAATATTATCAAAATTGGGTTAAACGAAACAGCCAACACAGTATGTTTAGGGCTTTAACGGTTCACAAAATACTACATTTGTTCTATTAGAATCGAAACAATTCATGGCAGCTAACGCATAGGGTAAAATATTCGAATATAAATGCCCAATCCATGGTTAAATGAAAACAAATCTATGGCTGCCATGAATTATTTCTTTATCAAACTTACATTTTCCTCAGGTTTATGTTCTTTGAGAACAACCCGCCTGGTAAACTGCTTAAACGATTTGAACCCAAATTTCTGAAGACAAAAGTATCAATTATTTGTGAAGAACGTAGGGTACAATATAAATTAGCTATTTATAAAATCGTGTTTGATCGTCAAGACTCCATTCCTTTAGTTTTATTATTTAAAGAAAAAAAAAACTTTCTCAGCCTTAATGTCTAATATTTATTTCAAAGAAAGGTTGACTGCAGACGTTGGATTGAAGTTGGATTAAGCTCGCACTGATTGTACTTTAAGAAAATATTCTGTTGCGACAAAGCTTCTAGTGTTGTTTTTTTTTTTTAGATCGATGGTAGAAGTGAATTGTCCCATCCGGGTCACGTGAATAGTCATCGCTGGTAACATAGTAACAATATTCACGGTATCAATTTTCTAACAGATGGTGATACCTATAGGGATTAACTAGCGAATTATTAATGTACGTCATGGCCAACCGCACCACACATCATCACTGCAATAACCATCCTCGGGATGAGGATGTTAAATTACGTGCAAATCATTATGTCGACCAAAGAGTTCAATAAGTTATAATTTCGGTCGTTCTCTATCGTGACATGATTTGTGGAGAATGCATGGTACAATATAAATGAGCTATTTTCAAAATTGTGTTTGTCCATCAAGACTTTGTTCCGTTTGTTTTAGCATTTAAAAAAAAAATCAGCCTTAATATCTTATATTTCTTTCAAAGAAAGGTGGACTGCAGATATTTGCTTGGCGTTAGATTGAGCTCGGACTGATTGTAATTTCAGAAAATACTCTGCTCCGGCATAGCTTCTAGTGTATATTATTTGATCGATGGATGAAGATAAATGTCTCAACAGGGACACGCTAATATGAGCGTAGGTTACACAGTTACAATATTCACGTGATCAATTTTAAACCACCAGATACACATTTCGACATTAATTAAGTAAAACTCAAGCAAAATTATATGAAGGTTGAAAACCTTATACAGACTTTCAAGAGATGATAAAACCACAAAAACCAAATGTAAAGTAAACCCCTGACAAGGAATGAGAGCATTGCATGAAGAGATAGATAAGGTACAATAATTGTCAAACTTTTAAGTAGCTAATTAAAAAAAAAACAATTATCTAAAGTCGACCCTAGAGTTCGATTATTCTAAATAGTTTATCTCGTTTTTTTTATCGTAACAATAAGACTTACAGAGATTCCAATAACACAAGATCCTCAAACGCATTTGCTGGTATGATTGAAATCCTGTTTCTCCTTAAGTTTCTAAAAATAATTTTACTGATTAATCTTTAGTAAAATGAAGTATCACATAATTAATGCGAGGGTAACACTAGCAGATTAGATTCTTGAATTTTATCTGAAAGGTCCGCAACAGGAATCATTTTTGCGTTTGTCGGTTTTGCCTTTTTTGACATAAACACACATTATATTAAGTGAGATCGTGTGTGAAATGTTAAAAGACTGGTTATCTCTTAGAACGTTAATCTGAACTTCAACTTCTGAATATTATTCAAAAAAGAAAAAGCATCTTTGTTTTAACCGGTATACTGATGATAAATATCTTTCAAACTTACACTCTCTTCAGGTTTGTGTTGTTAGAGAACAATCCGTCTGTTAATATTATTCAAAAAAGAAAAAGCATCTTTGTTTTAACCGGTATACTGATGATAAATATCTTTCAAACTTACACTCTCTTCAGGTTTGTGTTGTTAGAGAACAATCCGTCTGTTAAACTGTTAAACTGCTTATACTTTTACTCATTTACTATTCAATTTTTCGAAGAACAAAAATATTGATTAACTACGAGGAAATTTGGGTACAATATAAATGAGATATTTGAAAAACTATTTGTCAATCATAACTTAGATCCTTTACTTTTATTCATATGAGAAAATAATTTTCAGCAATGAAGTCATATATTCGCGTCAAAGAAAATTGCTTGAAGACGATTGCTTAACGCTAGATTGAGTGTGGAATTGTATCTCCTTACGTATCAATTTGATCGACGAAATGAGAGAATTTTCCCCGACATAAAACGTGAATAGTAAGCGTTTGTTACATACTAATATTATCAACGGTACCAGTCTCATTGCACTAGATAATCCTTTCGACATTACTTATCTCTTTAGTGATACTCGAGACAAATATATTCGAAAGTCGTCATCCTATTATAGCCTTGGAAGAGAAGATTTCCAACGATACACAATAATCAAACGCATTTGCTGCTACCGTTGATATCTTGTTGTAGCTTTAGATTCTAAAAATAATATTACTGATTAATCTTTAGTAAGATAAAGTACAACACAGGGAGTACAACACTGGTTTTTGAATTTCGTTCACAACGTTCGCGACAAGACTTATTTTTGCGTACGTCGAGTGTGACATTATGTAGATAAAGAGATTTTTAGTGAAATGGGTACAAGCTCGTTAGTTAATAGTACGTTAATTGTGAAATCCGTTACAAAAATTCTTCTTGAAACGTACTTGAAGAGAAAACTCTCTTTTTTACCTTGATTCAAATGCCACATATCTTTCAATCTCGCACTGTCCTCATGTTTATGCTGTATGAGAATAATCCGTCTGGTACACTGCTTCTTTGTTTAGCGTATGAAGCAAAGAGCAGCTAATACGAATGTTATAGTCGTTGGTATGACACGGACGGACGGGGATTATTACGCAAGACATCATACAGTCGTGGCGAACACGCTACTACGAGATCAGTGGGTCGGTGATATCAAAATGAGAAATAAAAGTTTTAATGAGGAATTTAAAGAATAGATAACACAAAAGAATTTCGTAAGCTTCGTTTGTAGTTAACAAAGCCTACTTTGAATTCCTTTTGATGAATGTGATAACAGTTTTTTTCTGGGTTTCATGAGTAAGGGCAAACCACAAATTCAAATATTAAACACGTTACATTTTATATAGGATATGATTGAATGCGGTCTTATATCAACAATGCTAAAATATTCATGAAAATAATATTTATAAATATAATATTATCCACGAACATAATTACTCACAGACATTAATGAATTCATAGTATTCAACTAAACTTGATTGATAAACAATCTCCATCGTCATCAACCTCGACTTCAAAATAAAACTTGAAACGCCACATTCAGGAACATTAGTCATTTATCCAAAATAAATCCATCACAATTAAACATGAATTTAAATAGACAGCTGACTATCAGATTATTCAAATTAACGAGTAACTAAAAAATCAATAGAAGCTAGTGTTAAATATCATACTTACAACTCTGTTGTATTTATAGGTACACCTTCAGGTATTGCTGTTAAACCTTTGGAGCTACAATCGACTTTTGTTCCTGTGCAATCACATGTGGATATTTGCAATCCAATACATGGTACAGCATACGTGTGTTCTAGTAAACTGACGATTACAATAACTATTACTGTTAAAATCATGATTCTAAGTTTCTTCTCTTTATATCTAAAACATAATGTTAAATTACATTAAAGTAAAATCACAAAAAAAAAACGGATCTCCGAGGAAAATTCAAAATTAAAAGCCCCTAATGCAATGGCAAAATCAAAAGCTCAAACACATTAAAAAGATTTGGAAAAAACATTGTTTCTATGGTAATTTACATAAAGGTGACAGTAATTTACATTTGTTTAAATATTGCAATTCGATTACGAATAGACAAATAAGTTATAAAATCCCTGAGTGGATCGAATGCTCTTCCAAAGGCAGTGAGACCAGGTGCGTCAACAGGGTAATTGTCTCCCGCTATCCATATAAAAAAAATGGTATGATTGCCAATGAGACAACTCTCAACAAGAGACCATATGACACAAAAATTAACAAAAAATTATCACCGTACGGCCTTCAACAATGACCAAAGCTCAAACCGCATAGTCAGCTATAAGAGACCACGAAATGAAAAATGTCGAAGACCAAATGACACAAAAATTAACAACTAAAAGTCACCGTACGGCCTTCAACAATGACCAAAGCCAAAACCGCATAGTCAGCTATAAAGGCCACGAAATGACAAATGTCGAGAGTCCAAATTACACAAAAATTAACAAATATTTGTCACCGTATGGCCTTCAACAATGAGCAAGGCCCAAACCGCATAGTCAACTATGAAAGGCTACAAAATGACAAATGTAAAACAATTCAAACGAGAAAAAAACGACCTAATTTATGTACAAAAAATACTTACAGACAGAATGTGACTGGGTTAATCATGTTATCACGTTTCCAATCCTCCTTCTGACCCTGAACATTGGTGAAACAGTACAACACAAAAACTAACTATAGAAATCAGTTGAAAAAGGCTCAACTCATCAGATGGATACAAAATAACAGAGTGGACATGGGTGGGTGCTTGTATATGTTTTACCTTTTACAAATTGTCACTTGGATGGGGAGAGGTCACATTGGCACTCATACCACCTCATACCGCTTCTTCTCAAATCTATATATCCGCCGTCATGATGAAACAGACGAACATAGAGGATTGGTTATATTCTTAAGAAACAGTAGTGCATATGGACTTTCCATTCTAAGATAAAACTTTTTTCAAAGCTTCATAGTAAAAGTGTTATAGTTTTAGCCGTAAAAGGAGTTCTTATGGGAAATTGCATTGTCGGTATTTACAGAAATGCAACCTATATGCTGAAACGCAGGTCCGTAACTTAGAACATAAGGACAATAAATTATACAAAAAATTTAAAAAGCCATTCAGATAGACTGGTTATTTTGTTAAAAGATACTTCTAGATTTTTTTGCCTCGGGCAATAAATGCAAGAAATAAACTGAATCCTATAACATGACCATTTAAAAGTTGATACAGTTATTATGCTATTATTTTTATTTTCCTTTTGATTATAAGCACCAAAAGTTTCGATGACTTTGTACCTTTCTGATATTGAAATTTTCGATGATGGTAAATCAAGATATCATTTTGGACACACAGAAATCATTTTAGAGAGGCAAAATATAGCAAAGGAGCATTCAATCTCATAAATCGAACATAAATAAAGGCAACAGTAGTATACTTACTGTAAAAGAGAAGCCAAAGATAGCAAAGGGGCATTCAATCTCATAAGTCGAACATAAATAAAGGCAACAGTAGTATACTTACTGTAAAAGAGAGGCCAAAGATAGCAAAGAGGCATTCAATCTCATAAGTCGAACATAAATGAAGGCAACAGTAGTTTACTTACTGTAAAAGAGAGGCTAAAGATAGCAAAGGGGCATTCAATCTCATAAGTCGAACCAAAAAAAAGGCAACAGTAGTATACCGCTGTTCGAAATTTACAAATCAATAGAGAAAAAACAAATCCAGGTTACAAACTAAAACTGAAGGAAACGTATCAAATATAAGAGAACTATACGACACAACAGAAACACAACACCAAAATGTAACACACACACAGAAACGAACTATAATGTAACAATGGCCTTTTTCCTGACTTAGTACAGGGCATTTTATGAAAAAATGGTAGGTCTTAAACTATCAAACACTATAGGAACAAAAAACAAAAAAAAGAAAAAGACGTAAAGCCAAATAAGAGTATACAAAACACAATATTGAAATTTGAAGACTGACCAATACGAACCTCACAAAACACCGGATGCAGTCTTAGATGCTCCGGAAGGGTGATTTGTTCTGTTATGTCGCTCATTCAAGTGTGATGAAGTGATTGTTTCATTGCAAAGTTTTAAAAATGAAAGTAAAGGAAATTAATCATTTTTAAATAAAAGATATAAGAAAAACGGAGTCGTTTACATACTGTAAATGACGATTTATACTTCTGTTCAGGTTCTTGTGGGAAAAAATTTAAGTTAGTATGCATTCTACTGGTTAACTCCTCATAACAAATGATAACGAAAGTATTTGCAAAGGTGCTGTCTTGAATGTAGATCGTAAAAGAGACGTCAATAAATGAGTTATCGACTATCATTAACGGATCAAAAACTGACACACGAACTTAGTTAAGAAAGAAATTTGGTTCAACTGTTCAAATGAAAAGGTAAATATAATACCGTATAGCGGGTTATTTTCCCGGGTGTAAAATTTCGCGATTTTCCTTGAATAAGGTATACGAAATATTTTGGCGGTTATTGTTTTGGCGAATTCAAAACTTTTATCAATACCTTTGCATGTGCACTTTTTATATGGTGTAATTTACTTTGGCAGTTTAGTTCTCTCCGCGAAAATAAGTGAAAATGTACATCCCGCGAAAATAACCAGCTATACTGTATAAAGAATGACTTCGGAAAAAAATGCAACACTTACAATACAATCTAATCAAAGAGCAGAATGATCTGAGGGATACGATTGCAATACACCTTATAGCTAATCCCGACTGACCCGGCCCCTTGAACTTTTGACGCATACAACAATCACTTTTACATTGTGGCATCAGATATGTTGTTTTATGACGTCAAAATTTTACGGGAACCTGTGCGATATCCAGTAATGGCGGACAAATAGCGATAAGGTGTATTGTTTTCATTGACACATGTATATAGCAGTTCTGCCAACTTTTCATAAAGCTAATGCGTGAGATTTGGCCAAAATTGAAAAGATCAAAGAAAAAAAACAATAGATCGAGAGATAATGCCGCAAAAAAGCATGATCATGCGTGAGTCTCATGCATTTTTGGCAGCCCTGGTATAGCTGGATAGTATTATTTTCAAAACTAATTCAACTGCACAGTCGTGTAAAATGTAATTTTCGTAATCTGAATAGTTACTCAACTTTAAGAATAGCCAATTCCGTATACAAGTGTATGAGCAATGTACTTATTGGGTTTTATTTTTGTACTATCAATTCCAAGTTTATTTTCCACAGCAGTCACTGAGAGTGAGAGAAGGTATTTCACTTCGTATCTTATTACTATTAATCCTAGGAGGAACTTCATTTCTAACTCTTTAAATATTTAATTTTCTTTGGGTCAGTGGGCATGACTTCTTTCCGTACACACTTCTCTGTTTAAATTGCGATCGTTTTTAATATAATACGACGTTTATCGTAATCTAACGAGTTAATTTTTCTGGTATTTTGATTTTGACGGAAGTTACTTACGGTAGGAAGACAACTCGAAACGATAATATGGAAGACTCCATTCCGGCTGAAGGGGTGTTAAAGTTACACCTTTACGATGTGGACACCGTTTATTTTAATTAAAAAGATGCATATGATTTAAAATTATGCAATAACAATAACCCTCAATAGCAGACAGACATGGAAAGGATCCTATGAGTTTCAAATTAATCAATGGAGTGGGGAATCCATTCAATCTGATACCCCTTGAAGTCGAGAAAACTATACGCATGCGCATAATTACATAAACACACCCTTGACTTGTGATTTGGAACAAAAACGTTTATTAAATGATAATTAAACGACCTAGATGGTTCTCCATTTCTTTATGAGCATACAATATCAAATATAAGTTTCACAACGGTGACATATAAGAAAAACTCCATTTCAGTTCTTACATGACAGGACAGAAATAGATTTATTGGAATTCAGAGAACTCTCGCATTTGATCAAAACTGGGGAATTCCCTCCGACGTGTTTCTAAATTAATTGATAAAAAACTAAATATAAATACTGCTTAAGTCTGATTTTCCGTGTTGTTAAAAAAACGCATATAAGTCAAGGGAAATATCAAACATGAAGATTATGAGAAGAACATTACAGGAAAGTTGTTTAAGTTCAATCCTTTTGTATGTTTTTATCTTTTAAAGCAAGCGATCATTAGAATCTGAGATGTTCCTTTATGTTTAGAATAAAACGGTTGACGTGAGGGCATGGCCCTGAGTCAATGGTATAAGTCTACAGATTGCTTGAAAGCAATCGTATCCCAAAAACATATAAAAAAAAGATGCAGAAAGGAGTAGGTCCAGTAAGACCCCTTTTTGGTCCCAAAATAAAGCAGTTTTACAAAATTGTTAAAATGTAAACTTTTAGTTATTTATTGGACGATAGAATGCTTCTGCTACATAAATATGGGCTGTTTTTGACAATACAATGCACATATATCGGGTACTAGCACCATTAAGTCATGCTAAATTACTGAAATCTTCACAATTCTAGCATTTTAGTTAAATTTTAGGCGGTTTTCGTGTAAAACGAAAGTGGACGCATTCGTGTTCATCCTTAATATTGAAATGTAAGTTGTATTTGATGATAATACATAACATATATAAAGATTGAGGATGAACACGGATGCGGCAACATTCATTTTTGACAAAAAAACATCTGAAAAGTGACATTTTTCGGCTTATTTAGTAGATTTTTCATTTTTGAGCTTGAATCGGATCGTTTTTAATGACTAAACCAGTTAAAATCTTTCACATACACTAATTGAACCAAATAAAATAGACACTTTAAAGTTCATCTGACGAAACATTTTGACCACTTTTTAAACACTTAAAAGTGTTTAAAAGGTGGTCAAAATGTTTCGTCAGATGAACCTGAAATTTGAGGCCAAAATCGGTCCTTATCGGACCTACTCCTTTGATAAACTGGAAAATCTACGTAGAATTATGTTTTATGTTAATTATGTAATGAGTAAATTTGGATTTTAGCATGAAATTATTTAGAAAGATTTCAGGCCAGAAAACAGATCGAACGTTATCATCTGTGTCATGTCGCAGGGAATGGTGATGAGTGCTATAAAAGATAAGTTAAGATAGGTAAATGTATAAAGTTACTTACATGTTAAATAGTTGACAATACGACCACAACTGGAAAAACTGATCACACAACCGAACACTTGAAGAGAGGCTTTGTGAGTGAAATAACACGTTGGAAGGGATGGTATATGTTTTATATCACGCTAGTGTGTGCGTGGTCCGAGGATGTAACACATGCTTACTGTCGTTTCAGTGGTTGAACAAGGCAAATATGTTTACGAATGTCTTTTTCTGAGAAGGAGCGGTTCGTACTTATATAAAACTACGTATGAATAATCATAAGAAAATGGAAAAATTATGTAACCTATTACGTATGAAAATTTCTGTACATATTGCAAATAAAGTCTATGTAACATATTGCAAATAAATGCTTGAACAAGCACTATTGAATACAAAGTTTATAATAAATTATGAATTATTTGATTAAATAAATTGTCAAATCATCAAATTAGATGAATTGTTTAATATCATTTTGTTCATGCTTTCTCAATTTTAATTATTACAATTATTTGGAATCAGAAACAGAAAATGAAAACTCTAGCATACTAGGGAAAGCGAAAGGAGTAGGTTCAGTAAGACCCCTTTTTGGCCCCAAAATTAAGCAGTTTTGCAAAATTGTGAAAATGTAATCTTTTAGCTATTTTTGGGAAAGTAGAATGCTTCTGCTACATAAATATGTGCTGTTTTTGACAATACAATGCACATATATCGTGTACTAGCATCATTAAGTCATGCTAAATTACTGAAATCTTCCCAATTATAGCATTTTAGTTAAATTTTAGACAGTTTCCGTCTTAAATGAAAGTGGCCGCATTCGTGTTCATTCATAATATTGAAATGTAAGTTGTATTTGATGATAATACATAACATATATAAAGGTTGAGGATGAACACGGATGCGGCCACTTTCATTTTTGACGAAAACCATCTGAAAAGTGACGTTTTTTGGCATATTTGATAGAATTTGCATATTTAAGCTTCAATCGGAGCGTTTTTAATGAATAAATCAGTTAAAATCTTTGACATAAACTATTCGAATCAATTGAAATAGACACTTAAGTGTTTAAAAAGTGTCCTAAATATCTCGTTAGATGAAACTGAAATTTGGGGCCAAAATCGGCCCTTACCGGACCTACTCCTTTGCCATCAATTTACAAAATGTTTCAATAATATCAATACAAACTTTGATAACATATAATACATTTTGAAAAGAATAAATAAACTTAGTATCGAATTATTTTTATAGATTATCGTTGATCATCTCAACGAGATTGATTTTCTCGCTTGTGTCGGTACGCATACGGCGAAAGCGCGAAAAGCCGTTGATATGACCAATGCTAATCTGTTTATCGCTATTTTACCTATGAGGACGTTGTCAATTTTATGTCAATTTCATTAGCAACGTCATGTGCCTCTTTCGATTCTAGCGATAATAAGTAGCATGATATAAAAAAATATCAAAGGAAAAATATCAAAGGAAAAATGCACAAAAGAACGATAGTATATTTTACATCAACCACAAATTGACATCTATAGTTGTCATGTCTAGGACTCATGTAATTTGGACCGAGTGTGGATTCATTAGTGATGTCTGCATACATTGTGAGTCGTTATTGTATATATTTTTGTAAAACTATTCCGATATCGTGTGAAGTTTATCAAATATCTTTTATTTTTATCATATATTTAGTAGTAAAAACATTTCGTTTTAGAGAGGCAAAAGATAGCAATGGGGCATTCAAGCTCATAAGTCGAACATAAATAAAGGCAACAGTAGTTTACTTACTGTAAAAGAGAGGCTAAAGATAGCAAAGGGGCATTCAATCTCATAAGTCGAACATAAATAAAGGCAACAGTAGTTTACTTACTGTAAAAGAGAGGCTAAAGACAGCAAAGGGGCATTCAATCTCATAAGTCGAACATAAATAAAGGCAACAGTAGTATACCGCTGTTCGTTTTAGAGGGGCCAAAGATAGCAAAGGGCGTTCAATCTCATGAGTCGAACATAAATAAAGGCAACAGTAGTTTACCGCTGTTCGGAATTCACAAATCAATAGAGAAAGACAAATCCGGATTACAAACTAAAACTGAGGGAAACGTATCAAATATAAGAGAACTATACGACACAACAGAAACACAACATCAAAATGTAACACACACAGAAACGAACTATAATGTAACAATGGCCTTTTTTTTACTTGGTACAGGGCATTTTATGAAAAAATGGTGGGTCATAAACTATCAAACACTATAGGAACAAAAAACAAAAAAGAAAAAGACGTAAAGCCAAATAAGAGTATACAAAACACAACATTGAAATTTGAAGACTGAGCAATACGAACCCCACAAAATACCGTATGCAATCTTAGATGCTCTGGAAGGGTGATTTGTTCTGTTATGTCGCTCATTCAAGTGTGATGAAGTGATTGTTTCATTGCAAAGTTTTAAAAATGAAAGTAAAGGAAATTAATCATTTTTAAATAAAAGATATAAGAAAAACGAAGTCGTATACATACTGTAAATGACGATTTATACTTCTGTCCAGGATCTTGTGGGGAAAATTTTAATGCATTCTACTGGTTAACTCCTCACAACAAATGATAACGAAAGTATTTGCAAAGGTGCTGTCTTGAATGTAGATCGTAAAAGAGACGTCAATAAATGAATTATCGACTATCATCAACGGATCAAAAACTGACACACGAACTTAGTTAAGAAAGAAATTTGGTTCAACTGTTCAAATGAAAAGGTAAATATAATACCGTATACCGGGTTATTGTTGCGGGTGTAAAATTTCGCGATTTTTCTTGAGTAAGGTTTACGAAATATTTTGGCGTTTATTGTTTTGGCGAATTCAAAACTTTTATCAATACCTTTGCATGTGCACTTTTAATATGGTGTAATTTATTTTGGCAGTTTTGTTCTCTTCGGGAAGAAATGCAACACTTACAATACAATCTAATCAAAGAGCAGAATGCTCTGAGGGATACGAATGCCATACACCTTATCGCTAATCCCGGCTGACCCGGCCCGTTGAACTTTTGACGCATACAACAATCACTTTTACATTGTGGCATCAGATATGTTGTTTTATGACGTTAAAATTTTACGGGAACCTGTGCGATATCCAGTAATGGCGGACAAATAGCGATAAGGTGTATTTTTTTCATTGACACATGTATATAGCATTTCTGCCAACTTTTCATAAAGCTAATGCGTGATACTTGGTCAAAATTGAAAAGATCAAAGAAAAAACAATAGATCGAGAGATAATGCCGCAAAAAAGCATGATCATGCGTGAGTCTCATGCATTTTTGGCAGCCCTAGTATAGCTGGATAGTATTATTTTCAAAACTAATTCAACTGCACAGTCATATAAAATGTAATTTTCGTAATCTGAACAGTTACTCAACTTTAAGAATAGCCAATCCCGTATACAAGTGGATGAGCAATGTACTTATTGGGTTTTATTTTTGTACTATCAATTCCAAGTTTATTTTCCACAGCAGTCACTGAGAGTGAGAGAAGGTATTTCTCTTCGTATATTATCACCATTAATCCTAGGAGGAACCTCATTTCTAACTCTTTAAATATTTAATTTTCTTTGGGTCAGTGGGCATGACTCCTTTCCGTACACACTTCTTTGTTTAAATTGCGATCGTTTTTAATATAATACGACGTTTATCGTAATCTAACGAGTTAATTTTTCTCGTATTTTGATTTTGACGGAAGTTACTTACGGAAGGGAGACAACTCGAAACGATAATATGGAAGACTCCATTCCGGCTGAAGGGGTGTTAAAGTTACATCTTGACGATGTGGACTACATTTATTTTAATTAAAAAGATGCATATGATTTAAAATTATGCAATAACAATAACCCTCAATAGCACACAGACATGGAAAGGATCCTATGAGTTTCAAATTAATCAATAGAGTGGGGAATGCACATAATTACATAAACACACCCTTGACTTGTGATTTGGAACAAAAACGTTTATTAAATGTAATTAATAGACCTAAATGGTTCTCCATTTCTTTATGAGCGTACAATATCAAATATAAGTTTCACAACGGTGACATATAAGAAAAACTCCATTTCAGTTCTTATATGACAGAAATAGATTTATTGTAATTCAGAGAACTCTCGCATTTTATCAAAACTGGGGAATTCCCTCCGACGTGTTTCTAAATTAATTTATAAAAACACTAAATATAAATATTGCTTAAGTCTGATTTTCCGTGTTGTTAAAAACACGCATATAAATCAAGGGAAATATCAAACATGAAGATTATGAGAAGAACATTACAGGAAAGTTGTTTAAGTTCAATCCTTTTGTATGTTTTTACCTTTTAAAGCAAGGCAATCATTAGAATCTGAGATGTTCCTTAATGTTTAGAATAAAACGGTTGACGTGAGGGCATGGCCCTGAGTCAATGGTATAAGTCTACAGATTGCTTGAAAGCAATCGTATCCCAAAAACATATAAAAAAGATGCAGAAAGAAGCAGGTCCAGTAGACCCCTTTTTGGTCCCAAAATAAAGCAGTTTTACAAAATTGTTAAAATGTAAACTGTTAGTTATTTATTGGACGATAGAATGGTTCTGCTACATAAATGTGGGCTGTTTTTGACAATACAATGCACATATATCGGGTACTAGCACCATTAAGTCATGCTAAATTACTGAAATCTTCACAATTCTAGCATTGTAGTTAAATTTTAGACGGTTTTCGTGTAAAACGAAAGTGGCAGCATTCGTGTTCATCCTTAATATTGAAATGTAAGTTGTATTTGATGATAATACATAACATATATAAAGATTGAGGATGAACACGGATGCGGCCACATTCATTTTTTACAAAAAACATCTGAAAAGTGACATTTTTCGTCATATTTGGTAGATTTTTCATATTTGAGCTTGAATCGGGTCGTTTTTAATGACTAAATCAGTTAAAATCTTTCACATACACTAACTGAATCAAATAAAATAGACACTTAAGTGTTTAAAAAGTGGTCAAAATCTTTCGTCAGATGAACCTGAAATTTGAGGCCAAAATCGGTCCTTATCGGACCTACTCCTTTGATAAATTGGAAAATCTACGTAGAATTATGTTTTATGTTAATTATGTAATGAGTAAATTTGGATTTTAGCATGAAGTTATTAAGAATGATTTCAGGTCAGAAAACAGACCGAACGCGTTATCATCTGTGTCATGTCGCAGGGAATGATGATGAGTGCTATAAGAGAAAAGTTAAGATAGGTAAATGTATAAAGTTATTTACATGTTAAATAGTTGACAATACGACCACAACTGGAAAAACTGATCACACAACCGAACACTTGAAGAGAGGCTTTGTGAATGAAATAACACGTTGGAAGGGATGGTATATATGTTTAATATCACGCTAGTGTGTGCGTGGTCCGAAGATGTAACACATGCTTACTGTCGTTTCAGTGGTTGAATAAGGCAAATATTTTTACAAATTTCTTTTTCTGAAAAGGAGCGGTTCGTACTAATATAAAACTACGTATGACTAAAGATAAAAAAATAGAAAAATTATGTAATATATTGCGAATACAAATTTATGTACATATTGCAAATAAAGTCTATGTAACATATTGCAAATGAATGCTTGAACAAGCACTATTGAATTCAACGTTTATAATAAATTATGAATTATTTGAATAAATAAATTGTCAAATCATCAAATTAGATGAATTGTTTAATTTCATTTTGTTCATGCTTTCTTAATTTTAATTATAACAATTATTTGAAATCAGAAACAGAAGATGAAAACTCTAGCATACTAGGGGAAGAGAGATTTGCCACCAATTAACAAAATGATTTAATAATATCAATACAAACTTTGACAACATAATATATATATTTTGAAAAGAATAAATAAACTTAGTATCGAATTTTTTTAATAGATGATCTCGCTTGAGTCGGTACGGCGAAAGCGAGAAAAGCCGTTGATATGACCATTGCTAATCTGCACTACAAACTGATCAGAGTCTGAATTGACCAGTTTTTGTGCTCGACCAGTAATATTGAGCACACATTTTACTCGATTAGTCTCGACATTGTCTCGACTGTACTTAACTGTACTTAAGTTCACTCGACTAGGTCTCGACTTTACTTAATTAGTCTGATTCAGTACTTGATGATCTTTGTGTAGTCTGAAATAAATAGTCTTGACAAAGGCTCGACCTGTCTCGACCTGTCTTGACTAGTCTCGATCTGTCTCGAATAGTCTCGACCTGTCTCGACTAGTTTCGACTCGGTCTCAACCAGTCTCGACTCAGTCTCAACCAGTCTCGACCTGTCTCGACTAGTCTTGACCTTCAAATTTAGTTTTGACTGGTGTAAATCAGCCCATCTAACTAAATTAAATATTAGTCTTACAAAATTCAAGCTTATTAGGTAGTTTGATTTATTGCTGCGAAATGAAAGAATTTAATTTTACAATATGTCAAAATGAAAATTTTTATATAAAAATTCAGATAGGCATCTTTAATTTTTTTTTAAACTTTTTCAAATCAACTTGGATTTTCATCAAACTATGCCGATATCTTAGATATATATCAAGCTTACTGAATCCCATTTCATTAAGTTTTTTGTTGTATTGCTGTAAAATTTAAGAATTAAAGTATTCTTGGTAAAAAAAGCTAGGATTTGCAATTCGGACAAAATAGAGATAGTACACTTTAATTTTGTTCCTAACTTTTTCAAATCAACTTAGATTTTTATCAAACTCTACAACTATCTTTGCAATATATTTATCTTACTGAATCATAGGGTGTTATTTAGTTTGGTTTATTTCTGTCAAATTTAAGAATTTAATTAATCTAGGTCAAAAAGCTACGATATTAGAAATATATCTTTCCTCATAATTTGGGAAAAAGTATATATAAAATAGTCATATAATTCCTTTAATGTTTTATTCCTTTTCATATATACTATATAAATATATCAAAAAGGGATGAAACATTAACGAAATTATTAAAATAGTTCTTCTGATTTGTGGTGATTTATAAAGCAATACCTTCTGCTTGGGGCAAACTTATTAAAAAGATCACATCTTAAAGAGAGTTTTAAATTCTAAATAACATTTATTCAAAGTTGCAACATTCTGTTAAATCTAAATCGCAAGGCTTTTTTAATTCACTAGATAAGCAATACACGAGTTTAAGAAAAGTAGGGCTTTCTTTTTACCTGTAAAACTCATGTGTACTGATGTAATTAAATCATGTATAGTGCCATGTCATTAAATTTGACAAAAAAATATTTTAAGATTTGATTCAAATAAATTTATACTGTAACTTTTGAACACATTTCTTTTTTTAAAAGGTTATCAAGGATTGTCATGAAAGTTCATGATTTTAACCAAAAAAAAAGGTGTTTATTTTGTTTAATGTGATTTGAAAAAGTTATGAAATCTTAAAAAAGACACCTTTTTTTTTTGGTTAAAACAAAAATTTAATATCATTTATAAATGAAGAAAGATATATTTCTTATATCGTAGCTTTTTTATCTACATGTAGATTAATTAAATTCTTAAATTTGACAGAAATACACCAAACCTAAAGTTTATTTGAAAAAGTTATGAAAAAAAATAAAGTGTACTATCTCTATTTTGTCAAAACTGCAAAATCTAGCTTTTTTTACCTAGATTAAATTAATTCTTAAATTTGACAGCAATACACCAAACTTCATAACAACCTGGGATTTAGTAAGATTAATACCTCACCAAGGTAGCTATATAGTTTGAATAAAATCCAAGTTGATTTGAAAAAGTTATTAAAAAACTTAAAGTGTACTATCTCTATTTTGTTCGAACTGCAAATTCTATCTTTTTTTACCTAGATTAATTCAATTCTTAAATTTGACAGCAATACAACAAGAAACAAAATAACCTGGGATTCAGTAAGCTTGATAGTTATCTAAGATAACTGCATAGTTTGATGAAAATCCAAGTTGATTTGAAAAAGTTATTAAAAAATTAAAGTGTTCTATCTCTATTTTGTCCAATTTGCAAATCCTAGCTTTTTTTTTTACCAAGATCACTTTAATTCTTACATTTTACAGCAATACAACAAAAAACTAAATGACAGGGGATTCAGTAAGCTTGATATATATCTAAGATAGCTGCATAGTTTGATGAAAATCAAAGTTGAATTTAAAAAGTTATAAAAAAAATTAAAGTGTACTATCTCTATTTTATTCGAACTGCAAATTCTAGCTTTTTTGACCTAAATTAATTTAATTCTTAAATTTGACAGCAATACAACAAGAAACAAAATAACCTGGGATTCAGTAAGCTTAATATATATCTAACATAGCTGCATAGTTTGAGGAAAATCGAAGAAGTTGATTTGAAAAAGTTATTCAAAAATTTAAAGTGTACTATCTCTATTTTGTCCGAATTGCAAATCCTTGCTCTTTTTACCAAGATTACTTTAATTTTAAAATTTTACAGCAATACAACAAAAAACTTAATGAAATGGGATTCAGTAAGCTTGATATATATCTAAGATAGCTGCATAGTTTGATGAAAATCCAAGTTGATTTAAAAAAAGTTATAAAAAAAAATAAAGATGCCTATCTGAATTTTTATATATTAATTTTTATTTTGACAAATGTAAAATTAGATTCTTTCATTTCACAGCAATAAATCAAACTACCTAAATAATAAGCTTGAATTGTGTAAGATCAATATGTAATTTAGTTAGATGGGCTGATTTACACCAGTCAAAACTAAATTTGAAGGTCAAGACTAGTAGAGACAGGTCGAGACTGGTTGAGACTGAGTCGAGACTAGTCGAGACAGGTCGAGACTAGTCAAGACAGGTCGAGACAGGTCGAGCCATGGTCAAGACTATTTCATAAAATTGAGAATGGAAATGTTGAATGTGTCAAAGAGACAACAACCCGACCAAATAAAAAACAACAGCAGAGGGTCACCAACAGGTCTTCAATGTAGCGAGAAATTCACGCACCCGGAGGCGTCCTTCAGCTGGCCCCTAAACAAATATATACTAGTCCAGTGATAATGAACGCCATACTAATTTCCAAATTGTACACAAGAAACTAAAATTAAAATAATACAAGACTAACAAAGGCCAGAGGCTCCTGACTTGGGACAGGCGCAAAAATGCGGCGGGGTTAAACATGTTTGTGAGATCTCAACCCTCCCCCTATACCTCTAAACAATGTAGAAAAGTAAACGCATAACAATACGCACATTAAAATTCAGTTCAAGAGAAGTCCGACTCTGATGTCAGAAGATGTAACCAAAGAAAATAAACAAAATGACAATAATACATAAATAACAACAGACTACTAGCAGTTAACTGACATGCCAACTCCAGACTTCATTAAACTGACTGAAAGATTATGATTTCATCTTATGAACATCAGGCACAATCCTTCCCGTTAGGGGTTTAGTATCATACCATCATAACATATATGAGAAGAACATAACCCGTGTCATGCCAACAACTGTTTTTAGAATAAATGTGTTTAGTTCCGATGCAAAGACCTTATCAGTGACTCAATATTAACGCCAAAATATGCAATCTTTAATGACTTGACAACAGTATCGTAATTATATCCCTTCTTAATAAGTTTATTCAAAGTTTTGTAAGTATCTGAGGTGAATACTGACACCTTTGTGCTTTATAAAGAATATTTCCATAAAAAATTGGATGTGAAATACCTGAACGTATTAGAAGTCTGCATGTTGAGCTATATTTACGAATGATGTCTTTATACCGATGATAAAATTTAGTAAATGTTTTGACTAGTTTGTGATATCGAAAACCCTGGTGTAATAATTTTTCAGTAATACATAAATTTCTCTCGTTAAAATCTAAAACATTGTTACATACACGAGCGAATCGTACAAGTTGAGATATATAAACACCGTAAGATGGTGACAAGGGAACGTCACCATCTAAAAACGGATAATTAACGATAGGAAATGAAAAATCATCCCTTTTATCATAAATTTTAGTATTCAGCTTTCCATTAGTGATATAGATATCAAGATCGAGAAAAGGGCAGTGGTCATTGTTAGTATTAGCTTTATTTAAAGTAAGTTCAACAGGATAAATTTCATTAATATACATACTGAAGTCGTCATTATTGAGAGCCAAAATATCATCCAAATATCTAAAAGTATTATTAAATTTGTTTATCAGATGTTGTTTCGATGGGTCTTTGCTTATTGTTGTCATAAATTGTAACTCATAACAATACAAACACAGGTCCGCAATAACTACACAAAGATCATCAAGTACTGAATCAGACTTATTAAGTAAAGTCGAGACCTAGTCGAGTACACTTAAGTACAGTTAAGTACAGTCGAGACAATTTCGAGACTAGTCGAGTAAAATGTGTGCTCGATTTTACTGGTCGAGCACAAAAACTGGTCAATTCAGACTCTGAGCAGTTTGTAGTGCTGTTTATCGCTATTTTACCTTTGACGACGTTGTCAATTTCATGTCAATTTCATTAGAATCGCTACATGCCTCCTTAGTTTATAGCGATAATTTTACATCCCAAACAAGTAGCATGATATAAAAAAAATATCACAAAAAATATCAAAGGAAAAATGCACAAAGGAACGATAATATATTTTACATCAACCACAAATTGACATCTATTTTTGTCATGTCTAGGACTCATGTAATTTGGACCGAGTGTTGATTCATTAGTGATGTCTGCATACATTGTGAGTCGTTATTGTATTCATTCTTGTAAAACTATTCCGATATCGTGTGAAGTTTATCAAATATCTTTTATTTTTATCATATATTTAGTAGTAAATACAGTTCGTTTTAGAGAGGCAAAAGATAGCAAAGGGGCATTCAATCTCATAAGTCGAACATAAATAAAGGCAACAGTAGTTTACTTACTGAAAAAGAGAGTCAAAAGATAGCAAAGGGGCATTCGATCTCATAATTATTCGAACAGAAATAAAGGCAACAGTAGTTTACTTAATGTAAAAGAGAGGCAAAAGATAGCAAAGGGGCATTCAATCTCATAAATCGAACATAAATAAAGGCAACAGTAGTTTACTTACTGTAAAAGAGAGGCAAAAGATAGCAAAGGGGCATTCAATCTCATAAGTCGAACATAAATAAAGGCAACAGTAGTTTACTTACTGTAAAAGAGAGGCAACAGATAGCAAAGGGGCATCCAATCTCATAAGTCGAACATAAATAAAGGCAACAGTAGTATACTTACTGTAAAAGAGAGGCAAAAGATAGCAAAGGGGCATTCAATCTCATAAGTCAAACATAAATAAAGGCAACAGTAGTATACCGCTGTTCGAAATTCACAAATCAATAGAGAAAAAACAAATCCGGGTTACAAACTAAAACTGAGGAAAACGTATCAAATATAAGAGAACTATACGACACAACAGAAACACAACACCAAAAAGTAACACACACAGAAACGAACTATATGTAACAATGGCCTATATCCTGACTTGGTACAGGGCATTTTATGAAAAAATGGTGGGTCTTAAACTATCAAACACTATAAGAACAAAAAACAAAAAAAGAAAAAGACGTAAAGCCAAATAAGAGTATACAAAACACAACATTGAAATTTGAAGACTGACCAATACGAACCTCACAAAACACCGGATGCAGTCTTAAATGCTCCGGATGGGTGATTTGTTCTGTTATGTCGCTCATTAAAGTGTGATGAAGTGATTGTTTCATTGCAAAGTTTTAAAAATGAAAGTAAAGGAAATTAATCATTTTTGAATAAAAGATATAAGAAAAACGAAGTCGTATACTTACTGTAAATGACGATTTATACTTTTGTTCAGGTTCTTGTGAGGAAATTTTTTTAAGTTAGTATGCATTCTACTGGTTAACTCCTCACAACAAATGATAACGAATGTATTTGCAAAGGTGCTGTCTCGAGTGTAGATTGTAAAAGAGACGTCAATAAATGAGTTATCGACTATCATCAACGGATCAAAAACTGACACACGAACTTAGTTAAGAAAGAAATTTGGTTCAACTGTTCAAATGAAAATGTAAATATAATACCGTATAGCGGGTTATTTTCGTGGGTGTAAAATTTCGCGATTTTCATTGAATAAGGTATACGAAATATTTTGGCGGTTATTGTTTTGGCGAATTCAAAACTTTTATAAATACCTTTGCATGTGCACATTAATATGGTGTAATTTATTTTGGCAATTTTGTTCTATCCGCGAAAATAAGTGAAAATGTACATCCCGCGAAAATAACATGCTATACTGTATGGAGAATGACTTCGGGAAAAAATGCAACACTTAGAATGCTCTGAGGGATACAATTGCCATACACCTTATCGCTAACCCCGGCTGACCCGGCCCCTTGAACTTTTGACGCATACAACAATCACTTTTACATTGTGGCGTCAGAGATGTTGTTCTATGACGTCAAAATTTTACGGGAACCTGTGCGATATCCAGTTATGAGGGACAAATAGGGATAAGGTGTATTGTTTTCATTGACACATGTACATAGCAGTTCTGCCAACTTTTCATAAAGCTAATGCGTGAGATGTGGCCAAAATTGAAAAGATCAAAGAAAACAACAATAGATCTAGAGATAATGCCGCAAAAAAGCATGAACAGGCGTGAGTCTCATGCATGTTTAGCAGCCCTGGTATAGCTGGATAGTATTATTTTCAAAACTATTTCAACTGCCAGTCATGTTAAATGTAATTTTAGTAATCTGAATAGTTACTCAACTTTAAAAATAGCCAATTCCGTATACAAGTGTATGAGCAGTGTACTTATTGTGTTTTATTTTTGTACTTTAAATTCCAAGTTTATTTTCCACAGCAGTCACTGAGAGTGAGAGAAGAAATTCACTTCGTATCTCATCACCATTAATCCTAGGAGGAACCTCATTTCTAACTCTTTAAATATTTAATTTTCTTTGGGTCAGCGGGCATGACTCCTTTTTGTACACACTTCTCTGTTTAAATTACGATCGTTTTTAATATAATACGACGTTTATCGTAATCTAACGAGTTAATTTTTCTCGTATTTTGATTTTGACGGAAGTTACTTACGGAAGGGAGAAAACTCGAAACGATAATATGGAAAACTCCATTCCGGCTGAAGGGGTGTTAAAGTTACACCTTTAAGATGTGGACTACATTTATTTTAATTAAAAAGATGCATATGATTTAAAATTATGCAACAACAATAACCCTCAATAGCAGACAGACATAGAAAGGATCCTATGAGTTTCAAACTAATCAATGAAGTGGGGAATCCAGAGCAACCATTCAATCTGATACCCCTTGAAGTCAGGAAAACTATACGCATGCGCATAATTACATAAACAAACCCTTGACTTGTGATTGGGACAAAAACGTTTATTAAATGATAATTAAACGACCTAGATGGTTCTCCATTTCTTTATACGCGTACAATATCAAATATAAGTTTCATAACGGTGACATATAAGAAAAACTCCATTTCAGTTCTTATATGACAGAAATAGATTGATTGGAATTCAGAGAACTCTCGCATTTTATCAAAACTGGGGAATACCCTCCGACGTGTTTCTAAATTTATAAAAACACTAAATATAAATACTGCTTAATTCTGATTTTCCGTGTTGTTAAAAACAAGCATATAAATCAAGGGAAATATCAAACATGAAGATTATGAAAAGAACATTACAGGAAAGTTGTTTAAGTTCAATCCTTTTGTATGTTTTTACCTTTTAAAGCAAGGTAATCATTAGAATCTGAGATGTTCCTTAATGTTTAGAATAAAACGGTTGCCGTGAGGGCATAGCCCTGAGTCCATGGTATAAGTCTACAGATTGCTTGAAAGCAATCGTATCCCAAAAACATATACAAAAGATGCAGAAAGGAGTAGGTCCAGTAAGACCCCTTTTTGGTCCCAAAATAAAGCAGTTTTACAAAATTGTTTAAATGTAAACTTTTAGTTATTAACTGGACGATAGAATGCTTCTGCTACATAAATATGGGCTGTTTTTGACAACAGAATGCACATATATCGGGTACTAGCACCATTAAGTCATGCTAAGTTACTGAAATCTTCACAATTCTAGCATTTTAGTTAAATTTTAGACGGTTTTCGTGTAAAACGAAAGTGGCCGCATTCGTGTTCATCCTTAGTATTGAAATGAAAGTTGTATTTGATGATAATACATAACATATAAAGATTGAGGATGAACACGGATGCGGCCACATTCCTTTTTGACAAAAAAACATCTGAAAATTGACATTTGTCGGCATATTTGGTAGATTTTTCATATTTGAGCTTGAAACGGATCGTTTTTAATGACTAAATCAGTTAAAATCTTTCACATACACTAATTGAATCAAATAAAATAGACACTTAAGTGTTTAAAAAGTGGTCAAAATCTTTCGTCAGACGAACCTGAAATTTGAGGCCAAAATCGGTCCTTACCGGACCTACTCCTTAGATAAACTGGAAAATCTACGTAAAATTATGTTTTATGTTAATTATGTAATGAGTAAATTTGGATTTTAGCATGAAATAAAATACATCACCTTCTCTGCATGATGTATCTATTAATGAATTGCTGCAATTTATACAAAAGCCGTTAGGTATTCATCACATTCGCTCGAAACTTCATTCATTACCCCTTTCAAAACTTCATTCTCTGTTCAATTTATGTTTGGAATCCACTGTTACAAACCCTCATTCAAACCTATACAAAATTACAGTTATAATTTCGGATATTGCAAGTCACAGACTTTTCAAGCCAGTCCGCATTGGCAAAGATAAAAAAGAGAAAAGATCTTTCCTTAATCTTTCCTTTGCCAACAAAGGTATCGATGGCGTCAACTTAGGCAATATCCTTCATCATGAATTAGTTCAATCGAAAATAACTCCTTATTTCAAAGACCAGTCTGTACCAATCATTTCTTATACCTATACCAAACCTATTGCAACTAAAATTTTCAATTACAAACACGTTTTGCAGGATCTCGATATTGACTTCAAGTCTAAACCTCCCGATTGCACTTGTGCTAGTTCCAAATTCACATATAATCCCGCTGGCCACGTTATTACCGGTGACCTCAACATTGTTAATAACACTTCTCTACGAAATGTGTTATCGAAAAGTCCAAAATATCGTGAGCCTAAATCCATCAATTGGAAATTCAACTTTAAAATTTTGATGGATTCAGTTGCAGATTATGCCAGGCAATGGGCTAAGCGCGAGAAGTAAGACGTAGACACTCTTTCCGAATGAATGAAGGCAGTGAGGTCGTTGATACAAATCAGAATTAAGAAACTGAATGGGTCTATCAATGCCAATGCTACGTCAATCTTTGTAGACCCAAATGTTGCAAAACACCTATCCTACCTCCATGACAAATATGTTGTTGTCCCCGCAGATAAAGCCCCAAACAACATCGTTTTTGTATGTAAAACTCATTACATTAACTGCTTGATAAACGAATTAGGTATTAACAATTCACTTGGAAACTCAACATATACCCTCAAGACACTTACCAAAGAGGAAATCCTGGATAATCATAGGTCTGTTCTGTGTTCCTTTGGAATTTCAACCAAAGATGGAGAACTGGATCTGCCATCACTGTATTGGATACCTAAACTACATAAGTGTCCTTACAAACAACGGTATATTGCTGGGTCTTCCAAGTGCTCCACGAAACCTCTTTCTAAATTATTAACAGCTATTTTATCAGCAATCAAAGACGGGCTTCGAAGTTACTGTGAAACTGCCTATTCTAGAGGGGGCGTGAATCAGATGTGGATACTTAAAAAGTCCAAAGATCTTACAGAGTACATACAATCTAACTCTCTTTCATCTTGTAACAGTATTAAAACATTTGACTTTTCTACTCTGTACACTAGTATTCCACATTCCAAACTAAAAGACAAATTGAAAGAGTTGGTATTGCTTTGCTTTGTAAAAAAGAATGGCCAACGTAGATACAAGTATCTTGTCTTAGGGAGGGATAAATCCTACTTTGTAAAGGATCACTCTGATTCGAACAAAAAATTCTCTGAAACTGATATTATCAAGATGCTTGATTTCTTGATTGACAACATATTTGTTACGTTCGGAGGAAGTGTTTTTCAACAGACTGTCGGCATTCCAATGGGAACAAACTGTGCCCACTCTACTTGCCGACTTGGTTCTTTATTATTATGAGGCTAACTTCATGCAGGAACTTCTTAGGAAGAAAGATAAGAAGTTAGCACTATCCTTTAACTCTACTTTTCGCTATATAGATGATGTTCTTTCCCTAATAATTCAAAATTTGGAGACTATGTGGAACGCATCTATCCAATCGAGCTAGAGATAAAGGATACTACACATACAGTTAAGTCGGCCTCATATCTTGACTTACATCTAGAAATTGACAATGAGGGTCGGTTGAAAACAAAATTTTACGACAAAAGAGATGATTTAAGCTTTCCAATTGTGAACGTTCCATTTCTAAGTAGCAACATTCCAGCAGCACCTGCATACGGGGTATATATCTCCCAATTGATCCGATATTCCCGTGTTTGCATTTCCTATCATGATTTTCTTGATAGAGGGTTGCTGCTCACAAGGAAGCTATTAAACCAAGAGTCCCAAATGGTGAAGTTGAAATCATCCCTTCGTAAGTTTTACGGACGCCATCACGAGTTGGTTGACCGTTATGGAATAACCGTTTCACAAATGATATCGGATATGTTCCATACGTCGTAACTACAATCCCCTTCCCTTTCCTGAATGTAACCTACCGAATTAGACTATTTACCGGATTTGTTATCACATAAGCAACACGACGGGTGCCGCATGTGGAGCAGGATCTGCTTACCCTTCCGGAGCACCTGAGATCACCCCTAGTTTTTTGGTGGGGTTCGTGTTGTTTATTCTTTATTTTTCTATGTTGTGTCGTGTGTGCTGTTGTTTGTTTGTCTTTTTCATTTTTAGCCATGGCGTTGTCAGTTTGTTTTAGATTTATGAGTTTGACTGTCCCTTTGGTATCTTTCGTCCCTCTTTTAAGAATGATTTCAGGCCAGAAAACAGATCGAACGCGTTATCATCTGTGTCATGTCGCAGGGAATGATGATGAGTGCTATAAAAGATAAGTTAAGATAGGTAAATGTATAAAGTTACTTACATGTTAAATAGTTGACAATACGACCACAACTGGAAAAACTGATCACACAACCGAACACTTGAAGAGAGGCTTTGTGAATGAAATAACACGTTGGAAGGGATGGTATATGTTTAATATCACGCTAGTGTGTGCGTGGTCCGAGGATGTAACACATGCTTACTGTCGTAACAGTGGTTCAACAAGGCAAATGTTTTTACGAATTTCTTTTTCTGAGAAGGAGCGGTTCGTACTAATGTAAAACTACGCATGAATAATCATAAGAAAATAGAAAAAATATGTAACCTATTACGTATGAAAATTTATGTACATATTGCAAATAAAGTCTATGTAACACATTGCAAATAAATGCTTGAACAAGCACAATTGAATTCAACGTTTATAATAAATTATGAATTATTTGATTAAAGAAATTGTCAAATCATCAAATTAGATGAATTGTTTAATATCATTTTGTTCATGCGTTCTCAATTTTAATTATTACAATTATTTGAAATCAGAAACAGAAAATGAAAACTGTAGCATACTAGGGAAAACGAAATTTGCCATCAATTTACAAAATGTTTCAATAATATCAACACAAACTTTGATAACATATAATACATTTTGAAAAGAATAAATCAACTTAGTATCGAATTATTTTTATAGATTATCGTTGATCATCTCAACGAGATTGATTTTCTCGCTTGAGTCGGTACGTATACGGCGAAAGCGAGAAAAGCCGTTGATATGACCAATGCTAATCTGTTTATCGCTATTTTACCTATGAGGACGTTGTCAATTTTATGTCAATTTCATTAGCAACGCCATGTGCCTCTTTAGTTTCTAGCGATAATTTTCCATCTCAAGCAAGTAGCATGATATAAAAAAATATCACAAAAAATATCAAAGGAAAAATGCACAAAAGAACGATAGTATATTTTACATCAACCACAAATTGACATCTATAGTTGTCATGTGTAGGACTCATGTAATTTGGACCGAGTGTGGATTCATTAGTGATGTCTGCATACATTGTGAGTCGTTATTGTATTCATTCTTGTAAAACTATTCCGATATCGTGTGAAGTTTATCAAATATCTTTTATTTTTATCATATATTGAGAAGTAAATACGGTTCGTTTTAGAGAGGCAAAAGGCATAAAGGCAACAGTAGTTTACTTACTGTAAAAGAGAGGCTAAAGATAGCAAAGGGCCATTCAATCTCATAAGTCGAACATAAATAAAGGCAAAAGTAGTTTACTTACTGTAAGAGAGAGGCAAAAGATAGCAAAGGGGCATTCAATCTCATAAGTCGAACATAAATAAAGACAACATTAGTATACTTACTGTTAAAGAGAGGCTAAAGATAGCAAAGGGGCATTCAATCTCATAAGTCGAACATAAATAAAGGCAACAGTAGTTTACTTACTGTAAAAGAGAGTCAAAAGATAGCAAAGGGGCATTCAATCTCATAAGTCGAACATAAATAAAGGCAACAGTAGTTTACTTACTGTAAAAGAGAGGCCAAAGATAGCAAAGGGGCATTGAATCTCATAAGACGAACATAAATAAAGGCAACAGTAGTAAACTTACTGTCAAAGAGAGGCAAAAGATAGCAAAGGGGCATTCAATCTCATAAGTCGAACATAAATAAAGGCAACAGTAGTTTACTTACTGTAAAAGAGAGGCTAAAGATAGCAAAGGGGCATTCAATCTCATAAGTCGAACATAAATAAAGGCAACAGTAGTATACCGCTGTTCGTTTTAGAGGGGCCAAAGATAGCAAAGGGGCGTTCAATCTCATAAGTCGAACATAAATAAAGGCAACAGTAGTTTACCGCTGTTCGGAATTCACAAATCAATAGAGAAAAAACAAATCCGGGTTACAAACTAAAACTGAGGGAAACGTATCAAATATAAGAGAACTATACGACACAACAGAAACACAACATCAAAATGTAACACACACAGAAACGAACTATAATGTAACAATGACCTTTTTTTTTTACTTGGTACAGGGCATTTTATGAAAAAATGGTGGGTCTTAAACTATCAAACACTATAGGAACAAAAAAGAATAAAGCCAAATAAGAGTATACAAAACACAACATTGAAAATTGAAGACTGAGCAATACGAACCTCACAAAATACCGGATGCAATCTTAGATGCTCCGGAAGGGTGATTTGTTCTGTTATGTCGCTCATTCAAGTGTGATGAAGTGATTGTTTCATTGCAAAGTTTTAAAAATGAAAGTAAAGGAAATTAATCATTTTTGAATAAAAGATATAAGAAAAACGAAGTCGTATACATACTGTAAATGACGATTTATACTTTTGTTCAGGTTCTTGTGAGGAAAATTTTAAGTAAGTATGCATTCTACTGGTTAACTCCTCACAATAAATGATAACGAATGTATTTGCAAAGGTGCTGTCTCGAATGTAGATCGTAAAAGAGACGTCAATAAATGAGTTATCGACTATCATCAACGGATCTAAAACTGACACACGAACTTAGTTAAGAAAGAAATTTGGTTCAACTGTTCAAATGAAAAGGTAAACATAATACCGTATAGCGGGTAATTTTCGCGGGTGTAAAATTTCACGATTTTCATTGAATAAGGTATACGTAATATTTTGGCGGTTATTGTTTTGGCGAATTCAAAACTTTTATCAATACCTTTGCATGTGCACTTTTAATATGGTGTAATTTATTTTGGCAATTTTGTTCTATCCGCGAAAATAAGTGAAAATGTACATCCCGCGAAAATAACATGCTATACTGTATGAAGAATGACTTCGGGAAAAAATGCAACACTTACAATACAATCTAATCAAAGAGCAGAATGCTCTGAGGGATACGATTGCCATACACCTTATCGCTAATCCCGGCTGACCCGGCCCCTTGAACTTTTGACGCATTCAACAATCACTTTTACATTTATGGGGAGATATTATGGACATAATTGTGCAAATCGTGATACAAGCATGAAATTTGGTATAAAGGTTGACTAAATGATACTTAAAAAAAATCCGCTGCTGGCCAGAAAAAAAAATCATTTTTTCAAAAAGGCCCCCACACATTTGGGAAATAGCGTCATTACAAATTGGCAAATTCGTTAATCCTTTGATAGGTGTGTTATATGTAATGTCCAATGTTAAGTTTGATAAAAAAAAAAAAAGTAAATGACAGTTCCTAAATTACGACTAGAAACACATTAATGAAACTAAAGGTGACTTCCGGTTTCAAATTGCCGGCAAAAAAGTAAAAAAATCAATTTTTATACTTTCAAGCAACTTCACAAGGGATGTAAATCCTTGAAAGATGTATTATAGGTATAATCCAATGTAAGTTATGATAAAACGTTAAAAACAGTTCCTAAGTACGACAAAACAACACATAAATGAAAAAAATAGTGACTTCCGGTAAAAAAAATGGCGAAAAATACGTAGAAATATTTTTATAATTTCCATCAACTTCACAAGTGATAACACTCTTTGTTAATTTTAAATGCCTAGTTTGGTTAGAAAGACAGGTTGCTTATCTTATAATTATCTGATAGTTGCCTATACAACAACCCGTACAAGGAAGGCCAGAACGATATCATCTACAGTTACCAACACAGCTGGATTTTCGCCTCCGCATTTCAAAATATCCTGACACGAGGATGCAACGGCAGTCAAAGAAGTTCATTTTTGTTTCCAAATGTCATTGATTCTTTCTTTCATCCAATCACAACGTTTATGACTTGGTACATGTACCTGTCGAATACATGAATCAGGCTGAGCCCAAACAACTCCTCCTTGATATACTTCTCTTTAGATGTGCTAGGGAAAAGAACTCCTAGTAGGCGGAATTGCATCACAATGCCGCTGCCTCCTGGCAAACAATTCACATCGTGCCTCGTTTCATACTTAAGCCAAAAAAAAACGTCCTTTACATCTGGAAAAACTTCCATTGTTAGCCAAGCTGACATCTTCCCTTTCTCACGACAATTCGACAAAGTGCAACATCCACAGAATGCATGGGCGAAAGGAAGAGCAACCACACAAGGACTAAACGCATTTGACATGTCACGTACAGGAAGCCATCAAAAGTCGTTATTTCTTCCATAACCTATCCACAATTTGTTCTACCTAATTTTCCGATTGCTGCAATTATTGATATTATTTCATCTGTGTCAGTACTACTTAAAATCACATTTTACAACACTTTTCATAATCATGCCGAACATGGACAAACATTCGTGTATCTGCTTCTTCATGATTACAAGGGGATAAATAGGAAGTATCCTTATTGAAACTGCAAAGAATATTTTCACCATGAGTAACATACACATTTGTATTAGTCTATCAAGAAGCAATTTTGTCAGCAAGAAACTTGAACAATTTCGTTTCGTTGTCATCTTCACAGAGAAAACTACTACAAACCCTTGGTGTTCTACCAGAACCAACACCTTTCCATCTGCCACAAGAACCTTTAGTAAACATCAAATACAATGTCTACTTTTGAATATTTATATAAGGCAGTATGACATCATTAGTATAATCATCAAATATTTTTGCCCAACTTTGTGACCTGGAATTAACCATTTCTACCCCACTAACAATAAATTTAAATGCGTCCGAATTTGGATCATCAAATCACAGAATGTTTCAAGTAAACCCATTTGTAGCGATTTAATACCACTATTTAAAGTGACATCCTGAGATAAAGACGGAGGAGCAGTTTAGTTTTTATGGATAAAGAAATATTCCAAGTAAAAATGTCTACTGTGACAAGAAATGAAAAGTCTAGAAAAGATATCGCAATCACTTTAAAGGGTCTTTAGCCTTGTTTTTGACAAAGACTTTTTGCATTTACTTCAAAAGATCTTCGTATTGTTTGGACCAATATATTGGGGTTTATTTACATATCTTATCTGTTTCCGAATCAACAATTTCCTAAATGGAGTATTTTTTTTTTTTTACAAATCTGTCGACTCTTCTAGAAATAAATTTCCAGACTCGTTCATCACTTTACAAATCCTTTAAAGCTGTTTAAAATAATCTTTTTGTGTTTTCATAGTCTTCATTATGTCGTTCGACTGTTGTAGAATGACCCAAACCACTAGATCTTTTAAATTCATATTCTAGTATACTGAATCCTGGTCCAGCTACCATCCATTTGTCTAAACGTGATCTGTGGTTAATCATATGGCACCAACATCGCCCTTCATAATTTCATTATTCTGTTTTTCTTGCTGATCAATTGTGTAATAAGAAAAAATTTGCTGGTCTTACGTACAGTGAAATTATCATTTTCCATCGCCACCTGTGGGTGATGTTCGGGAAGGGAAGTCATATTTCGGAGACGGGTCGGTAACGATCGAGCATAATTCACATGATCAAATCCTAAAACAATATGCTATCATGCTTTATATGGACTGTTTGAAAAGTACGAAATTTCACACATAATGAACATAATACCAAAATCAAAAGAAGTTCTTAATTTATAATTGAAAGCAAGGAATAAAACTGTGGTCGAGATGACTGTGTTTCCTTACACAAGTCTTTTAAATCACTGAACGCCACAGAGTCATGACATAATTATATATTCTGAGTTTAGCTTTCATAATCTGAAATCAACAATTCAAGCAAACTACATGCGGTTGTCTGATGGACCTGTCTAGTTCTAGATACATTTGAACATTCATAAAAAGAATCTTCCGTTCTTGGTGTTGCAATATTGGCTTCAGTAAGATAACATGTCCATCCCCTATCACGAAATATATCACCCAGAGATTTAGAACAAGTCATTGCAATATGCAATTTACGAAACATGACGATACACTTATTTTTTCCGTACAAATCAGGCCATTCCTACTGAATTTCAAAAAGTGGCTGATCTGCAGTTACAATTGATGTTTTTCCGGGATTAACCACATTTTCGCCTTAAGCATCGAATACCTGAGAATTGCCTGGTAGTGCATACAAATCGCTCTTGATGTCTATAAATAGTTTGCACATGCGCAAAAGTGGTAAATACATGTGCATCATAACCTTGAAAAATGTTATTAAACTAATTCATAATATTATTAGAAATCCAAAAACACTAAATAAATGTTTTTGAAAGAATTTTGTTACATTTTAGCGCATGCGCAAATACTGGCTATATCAAATATTCATTTTTTTATAAATATGTGATGTAAGGAATGAATCCACCAAACCTGGTAATTGGTTTTCACTAAAAACATGAAAAAGAAGTTCAAAGAAAATTTTTCCAGAAAAATCAGTATTTTCAAACTAAAGAAAACAGCCATTTTAGGAAATGGCCGTGGCCATCTTGAAAAAAATCATTTTTTTAATGGCCAGCAGTTAATTCTTAAAAAGTATATAATAATGATGCTTTGTGGTAATTTTGCTTGCTAATATCTCTCACTAATTGTGGCGTCAGATATGTTGTTCTATGACGTCAAAATTTTAAGGGAACCTGTGCGATATCCAGTAATGGCGGACAAATAGCGATAAGGTGTATTGTTTTCATTGACACATGTATATAGCAGTTCTGACAACTTTTCATAAAGCTAATGCGTGAAATTTGGTCAAAATTGAAAAGATCAAAGAAAAAAACAATAGATCGAGAGATAATGCCGCAAAAAAGCATGATTATGCGTGAGTCTCGTGCATATTTAGCAGCCCTGGTATAGCTGGATAGCGTTATTTCAAAACTAATTCAACTGCACAGTCATTTTAAATATAATTTTCTTAATCTGAATAGTTACTCAACTTTAAAAATAGCAAATCCCGTATACAAGTGTATGAGCAATGTACTTATTGGGTTTTATTTTTGTTCTATAAATTCCAAGTTTATTTTCCACAGCAGTCACTGAGAGTGAGAGAAAGTATTTCACTTCGTATCTTATCACCATTAATCCTAGGAGGAACCTCATTTCTAACTTTTTAAATATCTAATTTTTTTTGGGTCAGCGGGCATGACTCCTTTCCGTACACACTTCTCTGTTTAAATTGCGATCGATTTTAATATAATACGACGTTAGTCGTAATCTAAGGAGTTAATTTTTCTCGTATTTTGATTTTTACGGAAGTTACTTACGGAAGGGAGAAAACTCGAAACGATAATATGGAAGACTCCATTCCGGCTAAAGGAGTGTTAAAGTAACACCTTTACGATGTGGACTACATTTATTTTAATTAAAAAGATGCATCTGATTTAAAATTATGCAAAAACAATAACCCTCAATAGCAGACAGACATAGAAAGGATCCTATGAGTTTCAAATTAATCAATGGAGTGGGGAATCCAGAGAAACCATTTAATCTGATACCCCATGAAGTCAAGAAAACTATACGCATGCGCATAACTACAAAAACAAACCCTTGACTTGCGATTTGGAACAAAAACGTTTATTAAATGATAATTAAACGACCTAGATGGTTCTCCATTTCTTTATGCGCGTACAAAATCAAATATAAGTTTCATAACGGTGACATATAAGAAAAACTCCATTTCAGTTCTTATATGACAGAAATAGATTTATTGGAATTCAGAGAACTGAGGAAAACTGGGGAATTCCCTCCCACGTGTTTCTTAATTTATAAAAACACTAAATATAAATACTGCTTTATTCTGATTTTCCGCGTTGTTAAAAACACGCATATAAGTCAAGGGAGATATCAAACATGAAGATTATGAGAAGAACATTACAGGAAAGTTGTTTAAGTTCAATCCTTTTGTATGTTTTTACCTTTTAAAGCAAGGCAATCATTAGAATCTGAGATGTTCCTTAATGTTTAGAATAAAACGGTTGGCGTGAGGGCATGGCCCTGAGTCAATGGTATAAGTCTACAGATTGCTTGAAAGCAATCGTATCCCAAAAACAAATAAAAAAGATGCCGAAAGGAGTATGTCCAGTAAGACCCCTTTTTGGTTCCAAAATAAAGCAGTTCTACAAAATTGTTAAAATGTAAACTTTTAGTTATTTATTGGACGGTAGAATGCTTCTGCTACATAAATATGGGCTGTTTTTGACAATACAATGCACAAATATCGGGTACTAGCACCATTAAGTCATGCTAAATTACTGAAATCTTCACAATTCTAGCATTTTAGTTAAGTTTTAGACGGTTTTCGTGTAAAACGAAAGTGGCAGCATTCGTGTTCATCCTTAATATGGAAATGTAAGTTGTATTTGATGATAATACATAACATATATAAAGATTGAGGATGAACACGGAAGCGGCCACATTCATTTTTGACAAAAAAAACATCTGAAAAGTGACGTTTTTCGGCATATTTGGTAGATTTTTCATATAAGAGTTTGAATCGGATCGTTTTTAATGACTATATCAGTTAAAATCTTTCACATGCACTAATTGAATCACATGAAATAGACACTTAAGTGTTTAAAAAGTGTTCAAAATCTTTCGTCAGATGAAGCTGAAATTTGAGGCCAAAATCGGTCCTTATCGGACCTACTCCTTTGTTAACTGGAAAATCTACGTAGAATTATGTTTTATGTTAATTATGTAATGAGTAAATTTGGATTTTAGCATGAAATTATTAAGAATGATTTCAGGCCAGAAAATAGTTCGAACGCGTTATCATCTGTGTCATGTCCCAGGGAATGATGATGAGTGCTATAAAAGAGGGACGAAAGATACCAAAGGGACAGTCATACTCATAAATCTAAAACAAACTGACAACGCCATGGCTAAAAATGAAAAAGACAAACAAACAACAGCACACACGACACAAAATAGAAAACTAAAGAATAAACAACACGAACCCCACCCAAAAACTAGGGATGATGTCAGGTGCTCCGGAAGGGTAAGCAGATCCTGCTCCACATGCGGCACCCGTCGTGTTGCTTATGTGATAACAAATCCGGTATAATGCGGTAGGTCACATTCATGAAAAGGAAGGGGATTGTAGTTACGACGTAAGGAACATATCCGATATCATTTGTGAAACGGTTATTCCATAACGGTCAACCAACTCGTGATGTCGTCCGTAAAATTTACGAAGGGATGATTTCAACTTCACCATTTGGAACTCTTGGTTCAATAGCTTCCTTGTGAGCAGCAACCCTCTATCAAGAAAATCATGATAGGAAATGCAAGCACGGGAATATCGTATCAATTGGGAGATATATACCCCGTATGCAGGTGCTGCTGGAATGTTGCTACTTAGAAATGGAAAGTTCACAATTGGAAAGCTGAAATCATCTCTTTTGTCGTAAAGTTTTGTTTTCAACCGACCCTCATTGTCAATTTCTAGATGTAAGTCAAGATATGAGGCCGACTTAACTGTATCTGTAGTATCCTTTATCTCTAGCTCGATTAGATAGATGCGTTCCACATAGTCACCAAATTTTGAATTATTTAGTGAAAGAACATCATCTATATAGCGAAAAGTAGAGTTAAAGGATATTGCTAACTTCTTATCTTTCTTCTTAAGAAGTTCCTGCATGAAGTCAGCCTCATAATAATAAAGAAACAAGTCGGCAAGTAGAGGGGCACAGTTTGTTCCCATTGGAATGCCGACAGTCTGTTGAAAAACACGTCCTCCGAACGTAACAAATATGTTGTCAATCAAGAAATCAAGCATCTTGATAATATCAGTTTCAGAGAATTTTTTGTTCGAATCAGAGTGATCCTTTACAAAGTAGGATTTGTCCCTCCCTAAGACAAGATACTTGTATCTACGTTGGCCATTCTTTTTTACGAAGCAAAGCAATACCTACTCTTTCAATTTGTCTTTTAGTTTGGAATGTAGAATACTAGTGTACAGAGTAGAAAAGTCAAATGTTTTAATACTGTTACAAGATGAAAGAGAGTTAGATTGTATGTACTCTGTAAGATCTTTGGAATTTTTAAGTATCCACATCTGATTCACGCCCCCTCTAGAATAGGCAGTTTCACAATAACTTTGAAGCCCGTCTTTGATTGCTGATAAAATAGATGTTAATAATTTAGAAAGAGGTTTCGTGGAGCACTTGGAAGACCCAGCAATATACCGTTGTTTGTAAGGACACTTATGTAGTTTAGGTATCCAATACAGTGATGGCAGATCCAGTTCTTCATCTTTGGTTGAAATTCCAAAGGAACAAAGAACAGACCTATAATTATCCAGGATTTTCTCTTAGGTAAGTGTCGTGAGGGTATATGTTGAGTTTCCAAGTGAATTGTCAATACCTAATTCGTTTATCAAGCAGTTAATGTAATGAGTTTTACATACAAAAACGATGTTGTTTGGGGCTTTATCTGCGGGGACAGCAACATATTTGTCATGGAGGTAGGATAGGTGTTTTGCAACATTTGGGTCTTTAAAGATTGACGTAGCATGGGCATTGATAGACCCATTCAGTTTCTTAATTTTGATTTATATCAACGACCTCACTGCCTTAATCCATTCGGAAGAGTGTCTACGTCTTCCTTCTCGCGCTTAGCCCATTGCCTGGCATAATCCTCAACTGAATCCATCAAAATTTTAAAGTTGTATTTCCAATTGATGGATTTAGGCTCACGATATTTATAAAAGGTAAGTTAAGATAGGTAAATGTATAAAGTTACTTACATGTTAAATAGTTGACAATACGACCACAACTGGAAACACTGATCACACAACCGAACCCTTGAAGAGAGGCTTTGAGAGAATAAAATAACACGTTGGAAGGGATGGTATATGTTTAATATCACGCTAGTGTATGTAACATATTACGAATAAAAATTATGTACATATTGCAAATAAAGTCTATGTAACATATTGCAAATAAATGCTTGAACAAGCACTATTGAATTCAACGTTTATAATAAATTATGAATTATTTGATTAAATAAATTGTCAAATCATCAAATAAGATGAATTGTTTAATATCATTTTGTTCATGCTTTCTCAATTTTAATTATTACAATTATTTGAAATCAGAAACAGAAAATGAAAACTCTAGCATACTAGGGTAAGAGAGATTTGCCATCAATTTACAAAATGATTCAATAATATCAATACAAACTTTGATAACATATAATATATTTTGAAAAGAATAAATAAACTTAGTATCGAATTATTTTTTATAGATTATCGTTGATCATCTCAACAAGATTGATTTTCTCGCTTGATTCGGTAAGGCGAAAGCGAGAAAAGCCGTTGATATGACCAATGCTAATCTGTTTATCGCTATTTTACCTATGAGGACGTTGTCAATTTTATGTCAATTTCATTAGAATCGCCACATGCCGCCTTAGTTTATAGCGATAATTTTCCATCTCAAGCAAGTAGCATGATATAAAAAAATATCATAAAAAAATATCAAAGGAAAAATGCACAAAAGAACGATAATATATTTTACATCAACCACAAATTGACATCTATAGTTGTCATGTCTAGGACTCATGTAATTTGGACTGAGTGTGGATTCATTAGTGATGTCTGCATACATTGTGAGTCGCTATTGTATTCATTCTTGAAAAACTATTCCGACATCGTGTGAAGTTTATCAAATATCTTTTATTTTTTGTTATCATATATTTAGTAGTAAATAAAGTAGTTTTGAATATTTGATAAATAGCCTGCTGTTAAATCCGTATCGCTCAACGTTGATGTAGACCATTTATCACACCCCTATATCGCATGTCTACCCTTTATCACACCCTTTATCGCATGTCTATGATACCCTTTATCACACCCCACCTTTTTTGATCACACCTTTACTTGGAAATATGAAAATAGAACAAAAATTAAAAATGAGAATTTTTCTTCAATGGGTCTAAAATGGAATGGTCATTACGCCATTTTTTAAATGACGTCATTGTTTGGTATGTGACATCACATACGACGAGCTCTCATATTTTCGAGACCTTAACCCATCTTATCAACCTACATTAAGATAGAATAAACAACCACACAGCAACACCACAGTAAAATCAGTTTAAAAGAAGTCCGAAACTGGTGTCAGAATAAGAAACAAAATAAACTGTTATCACAGAAATACATCTCAAAAGTTTCAAAGTCAATAGACCATAATTTAGGGGGCCGGGCCAAATGATATCCATGGTAATGAGATGTGCCAATGCTAAAACAACTGCATACCAAATATATCTTTGACTTTTCACTAGAAGTTCACCATGAATTAGACCTAATCACAAACAAATACATTGTTGACGCCGCCGACGCCAGAAAAAAAGCATACATATGTTTTGCTTTTTGACTCCGAAAAGCGAGAAAATAAACTAAGCAAAATTACAATCAAACCTTAATTATCAAAGGACAACTACAGGAATTACTGACATGCCAGCTCCAGACTTTCATTAAACTGATTGAAAGGTATGTCTTCAGTATACATTGTTTAAGAAAATCAAGTACAATCCCTCTCGTTATGGTTGTTTCATACCATCATAAAATATATGAGACGAACTTAACTCGTATCATGCCAACAACTGGTTTTAGAATAAATTTGCATTTTTCGATGCAAAGACCCTTTGCATTAGACAATATAAAAACCAAAAAGCCTTTTTGGTTTTTATATTGTCTAATGCAAAGGGTTTTTGCATCGAAAAATGCAAATTTATTCTAAAACCAGTTGTGTTATGCTTTGTAAAGAATATTAACATGAAATATTAGATGGGAAATACCTAAAAGTATAAGTTGATTGCATGTTGAGTCATTTTTTCGAATGATGTCCTTGTACCGACGATACAATTGAGTAAATGATTTGAACAGTTTGTGATATCGAAAACCCGGGTGTAATAATTTTCAGTAAGACAGAGACTTCTTGTATTAGAATTTAATATGTTGTTACATACACGAGCGAATCGAACAAGTTGAGATACGGAAACACCGTACGATGGTGACAAGGGAACGTCATCGTCTAAACATTGATAATTAACAATAGGAAAAGAAAGCATCTCCTTCATCATACGTTTTAGTTTCAAGCTTCCAGCTACAGAACGATATAGATAATAGTATCAATATCCAGAAAAGGGAGGTATTTATTGTTAATATTAGCAGGATAATTCTAATCAGTCTACATACTGAGGTCGTAATTATTGAAAGCCAAATCATAATCCAAATATCTTGAAGTGTTATATTTTAGTATCAGATGATGATTCTTTGATCATTTTATAACGATACACAAACAAGTCCGCGATAAGTGTAGCACACCTAAGTATCTTTGAAAATCCGATAACATGACGATATATGGAATCTCCATACAAGCAAAAATGTTATCTATTAAAAAGTAAGGTAAGTTATAGAATCAAAGCAGGTTCGTTTGACTTAATTCTTTTGTTTGTTGTTGCTAAAAAATGATCTAAAAGAGTTTGAATACATAAATTCGCATTTTGTAAATGTGCATTTTATTAGTATAGGTGTTTGATGTTTTTCTTAATAAGATTATGAGAAATAGTGGTATGTAGGGTAGAAAAATAAAACATTTGAACAGCTTTGGAAGCCAGGCCTCAGTTGAAACTTTACATGTTATACACAAGAAACTAAAATTGATAGTCATACAAGACTAACAAAGGACAGAGGCTCTTGACTTGGGACAGGCGCAAAACATGCGGTGGGGTTAAAGATGTTTTGTGAGTCCTCAATCCACCCCCTAAACCTACAACTAAGATAGAATAAATGCAGCAATACCCACAATAAAAATCAATTTAAAAGAAGTCCGAACCAGATGTCAGAATAGGGAACAAAATAAACTTAGCAATACTACAAAGATACGTTAATTAACAAAGGATAACTACAGCAATTACTGCCATGCCAGCGCCAGACCTTCATTGAACTGATTGAAAGGTATGTCTTTAATAAACATTGTATACGAAAGTCAAGCACAATCCCTCTCGTAATTGTTGTTTCATACCATCATAAAATATATGAAAAGAACATAACTCGTATCATGCTAACAACTGGTTTTAGAATAAACTTTCTTATTTTCTATGTAAAGACCCTATACATGAATCAACATAAATACCAAAATAGGCCCTTTTTGCGCTTTGTAAAGAATATTACCATAAAGAATAGATAGGAAATACCTAAAAGTATAAATTAATTGCATGTTGATTCATATTTTTGAATGATAAAATTGAGGAAGGAAATGGGGAATGTGTCAAAGCGACAACAACCCGACCATAGAGCAGACAACAGCCGAAGGCCACCAATGGGTCTTCAATGTAGCGAGAAACTCCCGCACCCTTATACGTCCTTCAGCTGGCCCCTTAAAAAATATGTATACTAGTACAGTGATAATGGACGTCATACTAAACTTTGAGTTATACACAAGAAACTAAAATTAAAAATCATACAAGACTAACAAAGGCCAGAGGCTCCGGACTTGGGACAGGCGCAAAATTGCGGTGGGGTTAAACATGTTTATGAGATCTCAACCCTCCCCCTATACCTCTAGCCAATGTAGAAAAGTAAACGCGTAACAATACTCACATTAAAATTCAGTTCAAGAGAAGTCTTAGTCCGATGTCAGAAGATGTAACAAAATAAAATAAATAAAATGACATTAATACATAAATAACAACAGACTACTAGCAGTTAACTGACATGCCAGCTCCAGACCTCAATTTAACTGATTGAAAGATTATGTCTTCATCATATGAATATCAGGCACAATCCCTCCCGTTAGGTGTTTAGTATCATACTATCATAAAATAAATTAACAGAACATAACCCGTGTCATTCCAACAACTGTTTTTTAATAAACGCGTTTAGTTCCGATGCAGAGACCCTATAAGTGAATCAATATAAAAGCCAAAATATGCAATCTTTAATGACCTGACAACAGTATCGTAACTATAACTCTTCTTAATAAGTCTGTTTAAAGGTTTTGTAAGCTTTTGAGGTGAATACTGACATTTTTGTGCTTTGTTAAGAATATTACCATAAAAGATTGGATGTGAAATACCTGAACGTATAAGATGTCTGCATGTTGAGTTATATTTACGAATTATTTCCTTATACCGATGATAAATTTAGTAAATGTTTTGACTAGTTTGTCATATCGAAAACCCTGGTGTAATAATTTTTCAGTTATACATAAATTTCTCTCGCTAAATTCTAATACGTTGTTACATACACGAGCAAATCGTACAAGTTATATAAAAACCATAAGATGGTGACAAGGGAACGTCACCATCTAAAAATGGATAATTAACGATAGAAATGAAAAATCATCTCCTTTATCATAAATTTTGATGTCCTTGTTCCGATGATAAAATTAAGTAAATGATTTGAATAGTTTGTGATATCGAAAACCCTGGTGTGATTATTTTAAGTAAGACAGGAATTTCTTGTGTTAAAATCTAATACGTTGTTACATACACGAGCGAATCGAACAAATTGAGATATGTAAACACCGTACGAAAGGGAAGTATTTATTTTTAATATTAGCAGGATTTTTCTAATCAGTCTACATACTGAAGTCGTAATTATTGAGAGCCAATATATCATCCAAATATCTTAAAGTGTTATATTTTAGTATCAGATATTGTTTTGATGGTTATTCTTTGATGATTTCGGTCATAAGTGTAGCACACTTAATTTTCTTTGAAAATCCGATAACCTGGCGATACTAGTATATGGAATCTCAATACAAACAAAAATGTTATCTAGGAAAAATCAAGGGCAGTTATTGTATCAAACCAGGTTCATTTGACTTAGTTCTTTTGTTTGTTGTTACTAAAAAAATGACCTAAAAGAATTTGAATACATAAATTCGCATTCTGACTTTTTGAACTAGAGGTTCTCAAGAGCCTGTATCGCTCACCTGACTCTATTTGGGTTTTTGAAATCATATAAAAAAAAGATCAAATTTGGCTACAAAGTAACAACACTTGGCCAGCACTAAGGAACATTCATGCTATGTTTAGCTTCATTCAATTCAGTGGTTCTCTAGAGGATGACTTTTGTATGCATTTCCCATAGGGTCCTATGTTAAACTAAGTCCCCCGCTGGCGGCCATCATGGATAATGGATCGAATACAAAGTAACAACACTTAGCCAGCACCTCATAAGGAACATTCATGCTATGTTTGGTTTCATTCTATTCAGTGGTTCTCAAGAAGAAGTCATTTGTATGCCTATCCAATAGGGTCTTATGTTAAACTAAGTCCCCCGTTAGCGGCCATCTTGGATGATCGATCGGCTACAAAGTAACAACACTCGGTCAGCACCTCATAAGAAACATTCATGCTATGTTTAGTTTCATTCCATTCAGTGGTTCTCTAAAAGAAGTCATTTGTATGCATTCCGTTGGCGGCCATCTTGGATGATGGATCGGCTACAAAGTAACAACACTCGGTCAGCACCTCATAAGAAACATTCATGCTATGTTTAGTTTCATTCCATTCAGTGGTTCTCTAAAAGAAGTCATTTGTATGCATTCCGTTGGCGGCCATCTTGGATGATGGATCGGCTACAAAGTAACAACACTCGGTCAGCACCTCCTAAGGAACATTCTTGCTATGTTTGGTTTCATTCCATTCAGTTGTTCTCTAAAAGAAGTCATTTGTATGCATTTCCTATAGGGTCCTATGTTAAACTAAGTCCCCCCTCATAAGGAACATTCATGCTATGTGTGGTTTCATTCCATTCAGTGGTTCTCTTAAAGAAGTCATTTGTATGAATTTCCCTTAGGGTCCTATGCTAAGTCCCCCGCTGGCGGCCATCTTGGATATGTCTTATTTCACACATTTTGATTGATCTAACTGTATGTTATTCTGTAATACCAAAGATTTCCTCCCGCCCAAACCATTGGTGTCAAAAAGTAATTTGAGCCAAAAAAGTCATATACGACATTTTAGAAGCCCAGCGACGATATAAGGATTTTTTATCAGCTTTTTCTCGTTTAATCCATTTCGAGCAGGAAGTACGAAGTGAGTCATGAATGACAATACTACACGCATTTCAATTAATAATTGACAGAGGAGGATTTTTATGATTTTTTTTTAGGGAAGTTCATCTGTTGCATTTAACCTATTGTTGTATAAACTCAGCAAAGATTAACAGGAGTGGCTTGAACTATGTGGTTGTAAAAACTCATCAAATATTACCGGCAGTGTATTAACCTTGTAGTTGTAAAAACCCATCAAAGATCACAACCAGTGGCATCTACCTTGTGGTTGTAACAACATATCAAAGACCCCAGTTGTGGCATCAACTATGTGGTTGTAAAAACTCACAAAAGACCAGTGAACACGAGGTCAAGGTCATATGACACATACCAGTTTGACATGCAAACCTTACTATCAATTTTTACACTAAATAAAGATGACCTATTGCCTAAAGAATCTGTGTTATGAACTTGACCAGGAAAACTTTACCTTGTTCACTGATCTGTGAAATGATTTCGAGGTCAGATGTAAACTGTCTGACAGGCACGAGGACCTTGCAAGGTATGCACATATTAAAGAAAGAAATTAACCTTACAAAAAAATCAAACTTCATTCAAGTAGTCACCTAGCAGTGAAAATGAAATCAAGGACAAATGACTGATAGAAATTTCATAATATAAGGCATCTATAAACAAAGTATGAAGCATCCAGGTCTTCTAACTTCTTAAATATAAAGCTTTTAAGTAGTAAGTTAACACTGATGTTGTGGTCAAATCACTATCCTTATGTCGAGCTTTCTACAACAGAAGTAGCAGGCCTTTTATAGCTGACTATGGAAAATGGGCTTTGCTTATTATTGAAGGTCGTACCTGACCTATAGTTGTTAATTTCTGTGTTATTTCTTGTGGACAGTTGTCTCATTGGCAATCATACCACATCGTCTTTTTTTAAAATGACAAACACTCACCAAAGATGAAGAAAACATTATAAAATTTATATTTATTCTACAGACAAAACATCTGGCACTACATTTCTATCAACAGAAATGTTGTTATCACAGGAAATACAATCACATTTGATTTAAAGTAGAGACAATTTCAACTCATAACAATTTCTAATCATTTTCACATGATTCACATTTGATTACATGTAAAAGACAATTTAAACTCATAATAAGATTTTTTAGTACAACTGGTGACTAAATGTTACATTATTACTTCTTATCAATCATTTTACACTATCAGTGATATAAATGTAAGTGAAATGTAAAAAAAAATAATTTGAAAATTTTCTTTCAGAAAATGTGAAAAAAATAATAATTTATATCCTTAAATAATAGATTTTACTTTAACAATACAAACTTGATGTTAATATTAAGTTAAACTCATTTTTGTCTCAAAATTATTTCAATAATTAAAAAAATGTATTATTACCCAAAGCATCAAAAAATTATTAGCTAATTTAATTTTTCTAGTGTGACAAAAACATGAGAGCATGGAGTCTTCTCAAAATCGAAATCTTTTAAGTAAAATGTAAAATGTTAAATGTAAAATGTGTATTATTACAATGTAGCTTACACAACCCTGTAATAAATCTGACACAAAATTGTTCATTCTGTGATATTATAACAAAATATATAGCATCCACAACAACTAGTTCAGCATAATGTCCAAATATTGTTTACAGATGGAGAATCAGGAATGTTTATTACTGTATTTGGCTCAAATTTCCATTAATTTTACATCACATAAGTAGTGTCATGACATAATCAAACAGAAAAATATGTATAACTTTCATATAATTAGGCAATAAATTAGTTGCAATGTCAACCATGATTATAAATCTCAGCTAAATTTGACTGAAATATTAAAATAGGATATTTTTTTTATTTTTAAATATAAATCATTTCTTGCACATATTATTTTTTTCAATTAGTGTATTCTTCCAAAATATATTGTTTTGTGGAAATAAGAGTGAGATTTTATTTTGAGGCATAAAAAATTGATTCAAAATATTTTTTCTTTCTTTTAAACTATACATTAGTGTTGTTACAATTCAAAATATATATTTTTTGTAATGTATTCAGAGCCAAAAGTCAAGAGTTTAAAAACTTACAATAATAAGGCCAACACCAGAACTTCCATGTCAATTTGAATAGCAAATACAACAACAAGTCACAACCCTCAATTTATTTTTCAAATTGTATATAAATATCTCTATTATATAAGATTTGAAATATAAATAAACAAAATTCAATTTAAAGTTATTTCAATAAAAATAAAATCACAAATCACAACCTTGTTTTTATCAATGAAAAATATCACAATAATTTTTTTAAATGAGCAAATTTACAATACATTTAGTTTGTATCAGTAATGTGTGTGGACGGGAATGATTAAAAAATAAAGTAAAATTTACAATATATTTAGTTTGTATCAGTAATATTTGGACGGTAATGATTAAAAAAAAGGTAAAATTTAATACACATTTAGTTTGTATCAGCAATGTTTGTGGACAGGTGTGATTAAAAATAAGGTAAACATTAAAATACATTTTATAGAATACAATTTAAGTTAGCAGAACATTTCATACCTTAGTTGTAAATAGAAATCCTACAAGGATAAACAAATTTTACAAATTGGTACATTTTTTTTTGATGATTTAAAAAAAGAAATGCAACCTTATTTCCATTAGTACATGAAGTATTCAAATGTTCACTGCAAGACGCTATCAGGTTATCATAAATATATTAAAACCTAGTAAAACTTATTCTCCCTATCTAGCATGTATTAAATGATAAAAACATATCTATTATTAACATAAAAAGTAAAAGTAACAATAAACAATTTAAAATTTGGACGGAAACTAATAATTCATAAATATATAAAAAGTTGTATAATAAATATGTTCGGTCACAGTATTGGCATGTAAGATAGAAGTCATGAATTATAATTAATAGAATTAGTATATACAATTACTAATATACTATATATGTTTTGAATAATTCCCTGTTTAAAAAAAGATACTTTTGTTTCACTGTTCTGTTGTTATATTCTTTTAAGTGTATGTACTAATTCCATAAAAAAAAAAAAAATAGAAGACATATTAATCTATAAAATTCTCATAATCTTAATTAATTATACAAAAAATCTATAAAATGATGACTAGTGTCTACATGTAGCCAAAATAATTAAAGCCAAAGCCACCAACACCAAGTCTTGACCATGCTACATTGACCATGCTAAATCCTTATATAACAAATCTTTTCTGTTTATAATTCATATAATGTTTTCCTTTGAACTAAATAACCTATGAAATGCTTCAAAAGTTTCAAAAATTAGAAAAAAAATAAGTTCTCAGAATTTGAAAAAAATATGAAATTATAAATATTTTGTGCCAACAGCTACATCAACTGAAGAAATAAATGCTGTCTTGCAAACATCTCCATATAGAACATGGCCGTAACAGTCAGTTATGCACTAAGAGTAATGATCAATAATGGATAGAGATTATCAAATGACAAGATTTTTGTTTAAACTTAAGAGTTTCCTAATAGATTTACAATTACTGCAAATGAAATAAACCAAGTTATCTTATTTAGATCTGTCACTACCTTTTAAAGCAAGAAAATGTCAATAAAATATTTCATATCTAACATTTTGGCAAAAGTTCACATTAAAGCAAAAGTCACAAAATTTATTTCAGAGTAGACACCATTTTGTCAGAGCTAGCCGCTTTATTGAGTCCAAGGTAGTTCCTAATCTCTTCCTGTGTTTTCTCAGAGATTTTATTTCCTGGCATGACAGTGATATCTAAAATGGTGGTGTTACATTTAACCAGATCAATTAGCAGCCGTCCTCCTTCATCAGAGATACCAGTTGACTCAAGGTCAAGTGTTTGTAGATTGGTATTGACCTTCAAACTATTGACAAGGGCAGCAACTCCTTCATCTCCAATCTTATTGAAATCAAGGGTCAATGATTGAAGAGTTTTGTTCCTTTTTAAAGCTTTAGACAATCTTTTCCAGCCAGTGTATGAGACTTTTGAATTTCCATTTAAATTGAGAGTCATCAAACCAGAATCATTTTCCAGAAGATGAGCCACATGCCCCATTCCTACATCTCCAATCTCTGTATCTCCTAAATCCAGTTCCCTCAGTACATGATGTTTGGTTGTCTCCCTTGTTTTGGCTCCATCTACTTCCTGTTCTTCCATTTTGTTCTGATTAGAAGCCTGTTTGATGTCAAGGATACCATTAACTAACTGCTTCACACCATCATCTCCAAGAGGATTGCCATGCAACCTGAAATAAAATAAAACAAGGTCAAATTGTTTAGTTATAAGTCTGCTACCCTATGATTATTTCATATCATTTAAACAGAAATTTAAATTCATGAATTAACATTTAAGTTTTTAAAAAAATTCATAAGGGTTCCGCGGAACCCAATGACAGAATGATGTAGGATCACTATATTTTTCTTTAGCGACAAAAGACAAATTTTTATGGATTTGAAAATGAAGATTTTATGATTTAAGATGTTTTTATGTGCTTTCTATACAAAATATGAATAAATTCAATCAGTTGTTTTGGGGAAACTTAAAAAGATAATAGCCATATTTTTTTCTGTTTTCAAATTTAATAATTCAATTTATGTTATTCAAAAGTTGCATGCAAAATTTTGACAAAAACAAGTGAAACTGTGAGCTCAACTGCTCACTGATGATACCCCAGCCGCAAGTGGATAATATTAATAGTGTAAAAATATGCAAGTGTTCGGTAAACAGGAAGTTGTCGAGTGATGAATCTGAAACCGCATCACACAGTATAGCTGACTTATATAAATCCTGAAACCAAATTTCAGAAATCCTTGTATTGTAGTTCCTGAGAAAAATGTGACGAAAATTTTCAACGTGGCTATCATGTGTAAAATCATACAAGTGTTCCGTAAACAGGAAGTTGTCAAGTGATCAATCTGAAAACGCATCACACGGTATAGCTGACTTAGCTAAATCCTGAAACCAAATTTCAGAAATCCTTGTATTGTAGTTCCTGAGAAAAATGCGACGAAAAATATTCATGGGACGGACAGACGGACTGACTGACGGACTGACGAACTGACGGAAGGACAGACAGAGGTAAAACAGTATACCCCCCCTTTTTTAAAGCGGGGGTATAATAATATGACATATTCCCCTTCGCTAAGTCCTTGACCATATAAATAAAATAACACATTCTTCATGAGGTATATCTTTTTTAGCATAAAGTTGTCCTTTTTTAGTTCTTCCTGCTTGCTGGTATCTAAACATTTTTGTGGAATTATGCCCCCTTTCAAAACTCCTTGATCCACCTTCCCTTGCTAAGTGTATACTTACAGAAGTATCTGTATTGATGGTTTGCCTGATAAAATCTCTACCAGCTTGTCAGCAGAACCAGACTTCAACTTGTTAAGGTTAAAATTCAACATCTGTAACAACAAAAGCAACTATTAGTAAATAAAATGTCACATTCAATTATGAGGTTCCTGATGGGCTTTCAGAATATACAGAAAAAATATTGGACAAAATGTGTACGGCAAGAAAAAAGTATTAGCAAAAAAACTCCAAAGTCACTTCAAAAAGGGGAAAGTTCATAAAACATGACAAAATCTTTAAATCAAATGTCAGACTATATCGACCCATCAGAAAACAAAGTTAACTGTGATATTCCTACTTGGTACATGCATTTTTCAAAGAAAAATGGTGGGTTGAACCAGGTTTTATAGCTAGCTAAACCTTTCACTTGTATGTGAACAAAGTTCACAAAAAAACAAAACATCATCTCCATACAAATCAACAAGCAATGATCAGATAAAATTTGGTAAGGTTCTAACTCACAAGCTAAGAGTTGACAGGCTGCTGATAACTGTTGACAAACTACTTAGATCCTGGACAGAGGAAGCCATAAGCAGTCTTAGGACAAACTACTTAGACCCTGGACAGAGGAAGCCATAGGCAGTCTTAGGCCAGAGAGAATAACCAACCATCATCAGGCCAACTGGCAATTCTTGTCAAATAAGATGCAAGGGTTAGAAGATCAGTCTCCCCTTGCCAAGTAAGGCCCCATCTATAAAGGGAACATCAATATACAGCTGTATTGAATGAACACAAGAAGTGTATATATCTAACTAACCAGTGGTTTGGATTCTGTAGTTTTCAAGGCATTAGCTATGGCTGTAAATTTTTCATCATCAATCCCAGAATTCCTAAGGCAGACAGATTGTAAATTGTCTCCCTTAGATAGGACATCACAAATTTCTGTTACCTAAAATAAAATAAAATCTTTAAGCATCTTTTTATTTTTATATATCAAATATTAATTGTATCAATATCTGTATTCATAGACAGATATCCTGGGTGATTCTGTTTATCCCTCTGAAAAAACTGTTAGAAGGGGTATACTCAGAACACGTACAATCATGCATTCGAAAGATTGGTTAAGTTGAGAATTTCGTATTCATGAATCTTAAACTATGGACAATGACAGAAAATAACACTTTAACATTTATAATTCGTTTTTAAAGTATTTGCTTAATTATGCATGGTCTTATTTAAAATTCATACTGTTTATCATTAAAAATATTTAAAAAAAAATTCCAGTTGAATAAAATTCAGACCATGTTTGACTATTGCATACCTGTGAACTACTAGTCTTGTATGATTTTTAATTTTAGTTTCTTGTGTATAATTCGGAGTTTAGTATGACGTCCATTATCACTGTACTAGTATACATATTTTAGGGGCCAGCTGAAGGACACCTATGGGTGCGGGAATTCTTGCTACATTTAAGACCCATTGGTTGCCTTTGGCTGTTGTCTGCTCTATGGTCGGGTTGTTGTCGCTTTGACACATTCCCCATTTCCTTTCTCAATTTTACTGAAGGCAATACTGATAGGTTTTTTTCCAGTTTAATAAAATGTGCACCGGGCCATGATTGACCAACTATTGCATACCTGTGAACTACTTAGGGCAATATTGTTGAGTTCCAAATCTCTTTTGCCTTCAATTGAAGATAAAATAGTTCCTTCCACTAACTGAGGCGGAGTAATACCAATCTTGGTCAGGGTAGATTTTACCTCTGTATGACTGGTAGCCAAGTTGTCAGGGTCGTTTCCTGTAAAAACAAGTTCAGTAAAATCTTATTTGTAGTTTCATAGAAAAAATTTGTACATGGCCATTATATCTTAGAATAAAAAAGAATTCATAAAATTGATATTTGACGATTGAAAAAAGTGACAGACATAAGTAATGTAATGACAGACGGATGGACAGACAGACAAATGGTGGTATTATGGAAACTACCCTTTTGGTTTTTATAAAAAGGACCAACTTAAACTTTATGTGAGATGAGAGCTTTTTTTGATCTGTGTTGAAGGCCTCATTGTGACTTTCAGATGAAGAACAACAATAAAAGTGCTGTTCTGTTCCTCTTTAATTATTTTTTGCTTGGCAAATACATTTTTTTTTGTCATTGATGGAAACCTCATGTCCTTAGTTTTTCTATTTAAGTCAATTAAATATACATAGTAATTCATACTGTGAATTCATTTATTTTCTTGGATACCTATTTTTGTGGTTTGAGAAAATAGTGAAAGTTCGTGGATATTTGATTTTGCAGTACTGCCAAAGTCTGTATACAAGCCTATGGACAGTTTGTAATTTTCATCTTTATCCACGAAATCCATGACAATTGGTATCACAAAAAATAATAATAAAAATTAATCCACAGTATCTAAAAAAAATCATTTGTTTAACCTCCATGCATATTGTCATCTTCACTTTCACTGGCAAATATTGTGGTAGCTTTCATCTGTTCCCCTTCACTTTCACTGATAAATGGTTCTTCATTGATTATCTTCTCTTGATTGTCAACAGGTGGCGCTTCACTAACTGGAACATCATCTTTAGTCAGGATTTCTTTCATTTTTTCTGCAAGAAGAAATTACTGTATCTTAATACTCTTATACAAAAAAAATTGTTCTCTACTATTTAACTGTTAGCTCACTAAGAGTTAGGGGCTTTGCTCATTGTTGAAAGCTGTATGGTGATCTGTAAATGTAAATTTCTATCATTTGATTTTTTTGTGGAGAGTTGTCTCATTGGCAACCATACCACATCTTCTTATTTTTTGTTTAACGAGAAAAATAATGTCCATTTATTTTCTAAACGTACTGTTTCATGTGTGCTTTATTTTTGTAAATACTTGTTGTCCTCAACTTTAGAAAACTTAATGGTTTCAATTACATAGTAAATCAAAGACACAAATTTATTATTTTGAAAATCATATTTTTATGCCCCATTTAAGGCCATAATGTTTTCTGGTTTGAGCCTCCGTCTGTTCGTTTGTCCATCAGTTCATCGTTCTGTCCCGCTTCATGTTAGTTAAAGTTTTTGGTCCAGGTAGTATTTGATGAATTTGAAGTCCAATCGACTTGAAACTTCGTACACATGTTCCCTATGACATGATCTTTCTAACTTTAATGCCAAATTAGAGATTTTACCCCATTTTCACAGTCCACTGAACATAGAAAATGATAGTGCAGATAGTTCATCCCTGTACTGGGGACACATTCTTGTTTGCACTCCTTCAATATAGGATATTTTGTTGATCTCAAAGGACATGATTTATAACCAATTTGGAATTCAAAAGGAAGAAAAGATACGGATAAACGTACTTAATGACTATGTGTGTGGTTAATTAAACAAAGAACCCTCTCCTCTTTCCAGTGGCGGATCCAGAAATTTTCATAAGTGGGGGCCCACTGACTGACCTAAGAGGTGGCCCGCTCCAGTCACGCTTCAATGATGCCCTATATAAGCAACCAATTTTTTAGATGGTAACTACCTACTATAAATTCAGAAATTAATGCGAGGTTTTTATTATTGTGAAATATGTGATAGAGTTGTAAATGCAATAATTTAAACTCGCATTTTGAAATATTTTATATGAATTGAACAGGATTTTTCTAAAAATTGTAAAAAATAAAATTGCATTTAAGTCTAAAATGACAAAATCGCAATAATAAATGCACGCAATAATTTCTGAATTTTCAGAATATATAGGCCTTGTAATTTTAAATTTTCATAACTTTTAGCAACTCTTTATATAGTAAGAGAATGGTTTTAACAGAAAATCATCTAAAACAATATTTGAGAAAAACTAAGGTATTCTGACGGTTACTGCACCTGATCTATGTACATTACATTTTAATTTTCTTTATAACAAAAAATAGGTGAATGAAGCAAAAGTAAACAAATTTAAATGAAAAAGCTTTTCCACAACATGAAAACTAAATAACTAAAAATGCGAAAATACTGAGATGTGGTATGATTGACATTTTTTCCAAGTCATATTGCACTTTTAAGGTTATAGCACTAGTAGAATTATTGCACTATCAGATAAGGCCATATTGCACACATAAAACTATTGCATTGTAAAAGTTATAGTCTACAAGGAATATTACAATGCAATACAATTAAACCATAATTCGACTTAATTCTACACATTTAATATAAAATATTACCTTTAATGAAGGCCGTAAAGTCTCCTGGATATTTGAATATTAACTGCAGCCAATGGGAGAATTTGTTATATCATCTCCAGCCAATGAGAGAATTTGTTATGTAAACTACAGCCAATGGGAGAATGTGTTATTTTGTTGTATGGAGTAAGATGGTTAGTTACAGTAAAGCCAACAGAAAGATGTGTACAATACAAATACAACCTTGTTGTTGAAAGTGCAAAGGTCAATGACAGTTGCAGTGCAGAAAGTTCATTATCGGAAGGGCAGCAGCTGATATTACACATTAGGAAAGCATAAGTTTAAAACTGTGAGTTAGTGTATGGATATACACCACAGAACAAGCAGTGATTATAAAATCAAAGGAAGGATTTCAAATTTGGATTTTGACCCCATTTGCTAAAGAAATAATGTTTTGTGATTTTGAAAATAAAATGAGAAAAAAATGTTTAGGCTAAGTTTGGAAAAAATTCTAAATAACAAAGACAAAAATTAGAGTTTCATTTATAAAAAGATTTGAACTGATTTTTAAATAAATTACTTGAAACAATAATGAATAGCACAAACACAGGTTTAATGAAAGATGCGTAAAAATGGAAACAAAGCATACATATATATACAAATGCATTGGTGTGCAAGTGTTAAATTCAAACAGTTAAAGGCAAATGGCAATTTACAAAATCATTAAAAAATAATTTGGACCTAATTAATATTATGAAATTTTAAAATAAAATTACTAATTATAATATCTAAAATATTAAAATATGAATTCTACATCCCAATATTAAAAAAAAATAAAATGCATTCACTTGAAAAATATTAAATTGATTTTTATATTTTATTTGTGTACAATGTCCAGACATACGCAATACACATCTATACAACTTAATTCAATTTTGTACAAGTTAAATTTCTAAACATTTATCATGAAAAAATCTGCAAACAGTCAGGGGCATTTATCCCAAAATATACAATCATATGAGTCAAAAACTGCAGACAAATGTTTCTCATCCAATCTTTTTTTTCTTCGATTTGAATGTTTTTTTTCAAAATAAGACAAAAAAAATAATTAAATTGAATTTCAAAATGAATGCATTTATAAAACAAAACATCAACAAAAAGAGTGAAACATGAACTACAAGGATCAGAGAGAAAGGTGAAAGTTTTAGTAAAAACTCCATTTTTTTTCTTAAGGCTGCTGTCCCTTCCCTGAAAATAGGAAAGAAACAAATGGTTAGCATTGACACCTCTAAGCAATCTAGGATGTGTAATAAAGAATACAAAAGAGCCAGGATATAAGCAGATTATCTCCCTTTGTGATAATTCTTAAGTTATCTCCCTTTGGGAAAATTCTAAATTTTGTTCTGATGCGAAATACATTTGATAGTTTGAAAATCTTTAACATAATTTCTCATGTAATTGGTGTGTTATTTGAACTTTGTTGATTCATTTAAAACTTGTACCATTTGAACTAGGTGGATTCATTAAAAGCTAGTGTAATTTGAACTAAATTGATACATTTAAATCTGGTGTAATTTTGACTAATTTGATTAATTTAAAGCTGGTGTAATTTAGACTAATTTGATTCATGTCCCATATTTGTCCCATATGGACTCGTGTAACCAGTGTAATTTGGACTATTATTGATTCATATAACAAGTTTTTTTTTTAGTCAAACTCTAACTGTCTCAGATTATATTTGAAATAATGAGAGCTGTATGTTTTTATAGACAATCCCTATCAACTAGAAATTTAATAGTATTTTCAGCAATAACTTGTACTCTAGCTACAAAATAACAATATTCTAGCCTACATTTTTCTAGCTTAACTTATCAATTCAATTATTAGATCAAATCATTTTCTTGTACTAATTTTCTACAGCTCACTTAGCTGCATTCCAATGATTGTGAAAAAGTAGATGCCTTTGAGTGTCAATAAAATGGCAACCTTGCAGGTTTCAGATTTAGTATCTATTGTAACATAGATTTCTTTGAAGGTCAATGAGACAGCAACCGAACTAGTTTCAGAATTAGTGTTCATTGTAAAATAGATGTAGATGAAAATACATCACTTTGTGAAGACTTACCAGCAGTTTTTTGTTTATCTTCATCTTCACTGTCAGATGAATCAGACGAGGAATCAGATGATGAGCCACTAGATGAATCATCTGTTGTTGTTGTCGTGTCTGAAATAGGTGTTAAAAAGTTGAATACAAAAGAAAATAACTATAAATATTAACTAGAGGCTCTAAAGTGCCTGTGTTGCTCACCTTTGTCTATGTCATATTAAACAAAGAACACAGATGTATTCATGACAAAATTGTGTTTTGGTGATACAGGCCTCTACAATAACTTTTTTTTCAACTTGTCCTGTAGGACAAGTACATACCAAAATTTACTTGTCCGAATGAAATTGTTACTTGTCCAAAAATTTCTATTAAAAATAACCCTTTTACATGTTTAGTTGATTAAAGGAGCAAAACGAATTTAAACAATATAACAGAATTTGATGTATTTTTTTTTAAATACTTTTCAAAAATATGAGTCAAGTACAACTGCGAAACTAGTCATATCACAGAATTTAGGTTCTAGTTCCCATCAATGCTAGTTTCAACAGACTCTAATCATGAGGCACCATCTGATAGGCCTGTACACTCATTGGATTGTATTCTGTTTGGTTTTTTTTTAAGTTAAAAAAAGTGTATTCAAATGCAATCAATAAAAAGAAGAAGATAAGCCATCATAAGGTCTGATTGCCAATGAGACAACTCTCTGCAAAAGACCAAATGACACAGAAATTAACAACTATAGGTCACTATATTGCAAGTATTGTTTTTTTTCTACTTATGATCAAATATGATTTTGTGAATTTTATGGTAAATAAAAAAAAAATATTTTTGTGAAAAAATTACCGGTATGGTATTTATTCTAAGGAACAGAATAAGGTAGCAAAATGAGGTACTGATTTGTCTTGGTCCCGAAATGTCTCCTGCCTTGTCAAACTGTCTATCAATCATGTCTACTAAATATGTCTCCTACGGTGCCAAACTGTCTCTTAAACAATTGGAACTGAATCTTTCGAGGTGACGAACTGTCCTGTAAAGTTACCTAATCTACAAAGCGCATCATTGATTCAGATCAGTAAGACTGGTTTCCGAGAATAGTATACCTTTTACCTGTTAAAAAGTACCTGACAAAGAACCAGTTAAAATTATCGATTGTAAGTAAACATGTTGAAAAAAAAGGTTTTGCATTTGAATAAACATAATACAGAAACATGTCAAATTAATATTTGTTTTCTTGTTTTTTGTTTATAATAAATTACTTTGTTCATCAAAGTTGGATTAAATTTATTTTCTGTGAATAATTGTACTTGTCCCGACGGACAAGCTTGATACAGCTTTTACTTATCCGACCTTTTTTCCCTCTGGTACCGGACAATCGGACAAGCGTTATTGTCGATGCCTGTGATAGTGATGTGTTCCTATATCTTACTTTACTGAACATTCTTGCTGATTCAATTTTCTCTATCTATAAAGCACTTTGCCTAGTACATGTAGTTACAGAGGAAAATATTTTGTAAAATTTACCAATGAAAATTGTTTTAAATTAAATATAAAGGGCAACTCCTTAAGGGGTCAATTGATCATTTTGATCATCATGACTTATTTGAAGGTCTTCGGGACAGGTGAGCTAAAAATGTGGTATGATATATTGCCAATGAGACAACTATCCACCAGAGTTCAAAGGAAATTGGTGTCAGCAATTACAGACATGGTAACTATGAAGTCTTGAACAATGATTAAAACCAAACAAAGATGTGACCACACAACTTCATAAAATATTACCATTACTCATTTATTTTTACCTGTCACTAGATTGATGAACAAATGGCCTCACAGACCAAACTAGATGTGTCAAAGCGACACGAGTGGCCCCATCCCAAAAAGTTGAAAAATCTGCAATTTCAATATAAACACATCTGGACACAAACATGATGGTAGCCTCACATATCAAAAATCAGCTCAAAATCTGGAGGGGAATAGAGAAAAAATCTGTATAACTGTGATTTTCAATAATTTATCAAAGTCCAAAGCCCGTAATTTTGGCAAAAATTAGTGGAGCAGAACGAAACTTAAACTTGATCTGTAACTCATCATAGTTTACTCACATACCAAAAATAAGCCCCATATCTGAAGGCGTTTAGAAAAAAATTTGTAAGGGTTCTCGCCTACTTTTGCTGTTAATCAAAAATGAGGAAAAACATCAATAAAAATTTCCCTCTCTGTACTGTCTTTTGATTGAAAGAAGCTTCCAAGCTTGGTAAAAAATCCAGGATAGTTTATGAATCTAATAAATGTTTTATAAACTTTAACTGCAGACTGTATGTAATGTTAACTCAGAGACATATAATGTATTATATGTCTCTGGTTAACTGGAAGAAAAACTAAGTCCATTTATAAGTAAAATACGGAAAAAGTGAATTTTTTTTTTACAAAATTTACTTCTGAATAATATCTTATGATCAGAAACAAGCTTCTGTTCAAGTTTGGTACAAATCAAGGATAGTTTATGAAAGTTATTAAAATTTTTAAAACTTTAACCACAGAGTGAATGTAATGTTTCCTCGCAGAAAAACTAAGTCCATTTATAAGTAAAATACGGAAAAGTGGAAATTTATTTTTGCAAAATTTTCTTCTTGATACTATCTTATGATCATAAACAAGCTTCTGTCCAAGTTTGGTACAAATCAAGGATAGTTTATGAAAGTTATTAAAATTTTAAAAACTTTAACCACAGAGTGAATGTATGTTTCCTCGCAGAAAAACTAAGTCCATTTATAAGTAAAATACGGAAAAAATGGAATTTTATTTTTACAAAATTTACTTCTGGATACTTTCTTATGATCATAAACAAGCTTCTGCCCAAGTTTGGTAGAAATTCAGTATAGTTTAAGAAAGTTATTAAAATTTCAAAAACTTTAACCACAGAGTGAATATTTGTGGACGCCGCCGCCGACGACGACGCCGACGACGACGGAATGTAGGATCGCTTAGTCTCGCTTTTTCGACTAAAGTCGAAGGCTCGACAAAAACTCTGTATAAGTGTGATTTTCAACAATTTCTCAAAGTCCAAAGCCCGTAATTTCAGCAAAAATTAGTGGAGTGGTACAAAACTTAAACACTTGATCTGTAACTCATCATAGTTAACTCACATACCAAAAATCAGCCCAATATCTGAAGGCGTTTAGAAAATAACTCTGTATAATGGTTTGTTGCGGAATGACGGAATTACGGACAAGGGTAAAACTATATGGCACCGACAACTTTGTTGCGGGGCCATAAAAATATAATGACTTCTAGTATTGTGGGCCAAGCATAAATATCAATTTTTCAAAACTGTACCTTTTTTCTCCTCTTCTTTTTTCTGCACTGTTTCTGTTTTCTGTACTACTTCTGTTTTTTGTACTACTTCTGTTTTTTGTACTTCTTCAGTTTTCTGAACTGGTACCTGTTTCTGACTCCTATCAGTCTCAGTCTCTGTTTCACTACTACTGGTTCCACTAGAACTACTTGAGCTACTAGTTGTGCTCTTTTTCTCCTTCTCCTGGATAACAGATAATTTTGCCTTTTGTTGCTCCGGTTCCTTTTTAAGTTTTTCGTTATCAGTTTCAGTCTCAGTAGCAGTACCAGTCTCAGTACCAGTTTCAGTTTCACTATCAGAACTTGAACTTGATTCGTCAGTTTTGGGTCTACTGGTCGTTACAACATTAGCTTCTATTGGATGTGGTAAAGTGCTACCAGGACGAGGGGGTGTTATAGCCCTCGGTGTTTTTTCATTGTTACTTTCACTTTCAGAACTGCTAGAACTTGATGATTCCTTTTCTTCCTTTATAGCTTTAGTCTCGGGTGGAGTGATAGATTTTGGAGATTTTTGGTCGGTGTCAGTGGTAGTCTCAGTTTCACTACTAGAACTATCAGATGACTTTTTGGGAGTTGAAGCAGGGGTTATTGATTTAACCACCTTTTTCTCAGCATCAGTTTCTGTTTCAGTATCACTACTAGAACTTGAACTAGATGAAACAGTCCTTGACCTTGGGGGTGTGACCTTAGCTGGAGATGGAGTTCTTGGAGGGGTGACCTTTGAACCTTTTTCTTTCTCGGTGTCTGTATCAGAATCACTGCTACTAGAGCTGGATGATGCTGGGCGACTAACCTTTGGAGAAGCAACACGCTTTGGCGTAGATCTCTCTGACGCACTGCTTGTGTCACTGCTGCTTCTATTCCTTGTTGACCTTGGTTTCTCTGTCACAACCTCCCTCTCTGCCTCTACCTGTCTATTAGCTTCTTTAACCTCTTGTTCGTACATTTTAGAGTAACTTGGTGCCTCTGGAATATAATCCATTCTAGGGGTGGAATTTAGATTTTCAGTCTGTTTCCTCTTAGCATAAATATCTCTTTTTTCTTTCTCTTGTCTTTCTTCTTCTCTCCTTCTCCTCTCCTCTTCCAGCTCTTGTTCTCTCCTTTTCTGATCAGCCAGCCTCTTTTCTTCTCTTATTCTAGATTCTTCTTCATGTCTTCTTCTTTCTTCATCTTCCTCTCGTCTTTTTCTCTCTATTTCTAATTGTTTCTGCTCTTCTTTCAATCTAGCTTCTTCCTCTTTTTTTCTCTCCTCTTCTCTACGTTGATCAATACTACTTTGGTGATCCTTCTTTCTTATCTCTTCCCTAGACAATTGTTTCTTGAATTTTCCCCTTCTTGAATCAGTAGATGAAGAAGATGAAGATGAAGAAGATGATGTAGATGACCTTCTTTCTTTTCTTTTCTCAACAACAGGCTCACGTTGTATTGTCACAACAGTAGGTTTTATCTCTTCTGTCTTTCTTTCTTCTTCTTTTATCCTACAAAATATTAAAACATAAAGCTAATGTTTACCAGTCTTATGAACGTATTAACACTTTTGGTATTTAGCTGAATTTTGTCTCCAAATGACCCTAGATCCGAATAACCTCCAAATTCAAGCAACAATCACGTTTTAATTATGACGGGATTTTTTTTTTAATTGTGATGCCAAGGATTATGGGAACCTGTTTTTTATGTAATGGTGGACAAACTTGTATATAATAGTAAATACATCTATTGTACTGTAAATTAAGATTTTTTTTATGAATTTAATAATGAGATTGTTGAATAATGGAACAATAATGCAATGTTGCATACAATCAATATCACGATTATCTCAAATAAGTTTTGCTATTAAATCTATCCTGTCCAAACTTAAAATTGGTTTACAGATTGATTTAAACGAACGTCTTTTCTTAAACTTTTTTTTTTGCATGTAGTGTTGAAGGCCTTGTTTTGACTTTGAGATGAAGAAAATTGCTACAAGTTCAGTTCATCTGCTTTTAATATTGTACATTGTATTGATTTCATGTCATGTATGGATACCCCACATATTTTCCTTTCTATTTTATCATTTGTATTGTAAAAGAGGGGAGAAAGATACCAGAGGGACATTCAAACTGATAGATCGAAAATGGACTGATAAGATCATGGCTGAAAAAGAACAAGAATGTGTACATAGTACACAGATGCCCCATCTGCATTATCATTTTATATGTGAAAATGGGGTAAAAACTTTGCCATTAAAATTAGAAAGATGATATCATACGGAGCATGTGTACTAAGTTTCAAGTTGATTGGACATCAACTTCATCAAAAACTACCTTGACCAAAAACTTTAACCTGAAGAGGGACAGACAAAAGGACGATCACGCACAGACCAGAAAACATAATGCCAATAAATTGGGCCTAAAAAATTAACAGACAAAAGTAGTCAATATACAAAAAAAATAACTAACAAGAATGTGTCTAAAGTACACGGATGCCCACACGCACTATCATTTTCCATGTTCAATGGGCCATGAAATTTGGTAAACATACTAATTTGGCATTAAAATTAGAAAGATTATACCATAGGGAACATGTGTACTAGTTTTCAAGTTGATTGGACTTCAACGTCATCAAAAACTATCTTGACCAAAAACTTTACCCTGAAACTCGCCCTTTCATTTTCTATATTCAGTGGACTGTGAAATTGGGGTCAAAAGTCTAATTAGAAAGATCATATCATAAGGAACATGTGTACTAAGTTTCAAGTTGATTAGATCAAAAACTACCTTGACCAAAAACTTTAACCTGACGCAGGACAGACGGACGGACGAACAGATGGACAAACAGACAGACGGACGGATGGACGGACGAACAGACGGACAAACAGACAGATGTACAGACCAGAAAACATAATGCCCCTCTACTATTGTAGGTAGGGCATAAAAACTAAGAAACACAAACCCCACTAAAAACTTGGGATGATCTAAGGTGTTCAGGAAGAGTAAGCAGATCCTGCTCCACCTGCTGGCACCTGTCATTTTGTTCATGTTATTATAAACCCAGTAAACAGTCTAATTCGGTAAGTCACAATTGTGAAAAGGGTACAGGATTGTAGTTACAACAAACAGTATTGGCTGATTGTTTCTGACTTGTTTATCTGTATTGACTTACTGTTTCTGACTGTTTATTTGTATTGACTTACGGTTTTTGCTGACTGTTTCTGACTTGTTTATTTGTCTGACTGTTATTGACTGTTTATTTGTATTGACTTACTGTTTCTGACTGTTTATTTGTATTGACTTACGGTTTCTGACTGTCTCTACTCTTAGCACTAGAGCTACTACTGCTGCTACTAGTGCTATCTCTTCTCTTCGGAGGAACTGTTTACAAAAATAACATCAGATTAAAAAAATAAACTTACTAAATATTAGTTTCTCAAATACAAAAGAAACAACCAAAAGATGTTATTGATGGAGGTTTATAAACATAGCTGGTTTGGCACCAGCAAACATAATTAACTGATCCATGTTCTGTATGTGATGTCTTTAGTCAGAAATCTGTATTTCAGTGGTTGTCATATGCATGATAAAACAAATTTGTTTTTGTTTATTGTTTGGTGCATATATGAGGTTGATTGTTTTCTTGTTTTAAAAGTTTTACTTTTCTCTATTTGGTGCCTTTTGTAGCTGAAATTTGTGGTATGGGGTTTTTCCTTCTTGATAGATTTAGGTGGCATGGTGATGTATAGTTGTTAACTTCATTTGGTCTCTGATTTATCTCATAGGAAATCATACTAAGTCTTTTGATTTTAACATAGTAGTAATGATTGGAAATAAAATGTAGCTTGTACTCAATGGGTATGTTTTGGGGCATTATCTTGTAAAATACTACTATTTTGTAGAATCCTCAACAATCCAAAACTGTGGCTATTATAGATTAGAGTCATAATTGGAATTCCATTATTTCCTTGTACTTTAATTTTTACACTATTTTTCTCTTATTATGAATTTATTTTGCCAAATATTTTCTATTTTTTATGATCAATATATGCTTCTTTCTCTCAGAATATTCTTCATTTTATTGCCCTTAAGCTGTTTTTTTGCCCCTATTCTCTAAACCCTAAAAAGACTCTTATAGATTACGGGTGTGTGACCGTGGCAAACACTTTACCTGGTTCACGTTGAATCCATTTCTTACTCTCTGGCTGTTCATCTTCGTCGGAATAACTCTGTAGCTGAAATCAAAATACCAAATGTTGATGACTAGGAAATATATTTTAAAGATAAGTTCTTATATAAATATGTGTATTAGTTATTGTGCTGTCCAAAAAATAAATCTAATTGGCTTATGAATATTGTTTATAATAAAAGAATATTCCAGGTACCTTGACCTATAATATTTTACTTTTCTAATTTGTTACTTGGGTGGAGAGTTGTCTCATTGGCACTCATACCACATCTTCCTATATAAAAAAAAAAATTGTGAGGTGGTATAGGGTTGGGATGATTCTTTTTTTTTATACCCCTTCACAAATTATTATTGTTTTCACTGGTGACAAAATTGTACCTGCTTCCACTGGGATCACCAACAGGAAAAGCATAACGTGATGTCAAACCCTTTCATACATTTAGTTTCTAAAATAGCCCCAAGGACATTCAATTTTTCTTTATTTAACACCTGAGTTTCGAAAAAAATCTGAATTTGCAGGAGATAAACCACAGAAGGACATGACTTTTTAATAAAAATTTTTTATAGAATTTGACCTTCACCTTCACCGGTTTATCTTTCTCTGATCTTTCATCATCTGACAAATCTTTCTTCGTATCTTCATCTGCCCGCAGTCCATAAATCTCTCTATCATTCACTTCTTCTGTCTTTGGTGTAGGGGTGTGAGATCTTGGTGGTGGTGACCTGGATCTTGAACTTGAGGATGAGGAACTGGATGAACTTGACCTTGGCCTCCTTCCTTTAGGCTTTGTCTCTTCATCAGATTCAAAATCGTCTTTGTATTTTTCTGCAAAAAATGAAAGTTTCAAGTTAAATATTCTGAAGACTAAAAACCTTAATAAAAAAAAAATTCAGAATCTTTAACTGCGAATTATCTTTACTTGGTTTTCTTTTTTACTGTCAAATGTATCAACTATTTGAGTTCATTCATTAAATCTATCGATCAATTAAATATAATTTGTCCTTCTTGTAAGAGAATATACTTTAACTCAATTACTTTTTGAAAGTTGCAATTGCAAAATGTATATAGTCACAGCATGTTTCCTTCACTTTACAAAACAAAAAATAAACCTTAACTTACCATGCTGTTGATTCATTCATTTTACGTGGATTGACAAAAAATTTATTTTTGTGGAAACTTGATTTCATGGTTTAATACCGAAGTCTACATGCATTCATTCCTATAGAGAGGTTGCATTTTGTTGAACGCTAAAATTTGAGGTTCCCCTTTACCCATGATAATTGGTTAAAAAACAAATAATAATGAATCCACAGTAAACTTGCTGATTGATCATTGCCAGTAAACATCTCATAGCATTTGGTTTCAGTTTATACATACCATAATTTTCATCTGTTTCAATGTTACCACCCTAGGAGCAAACTGCACTTTTTATTTCATACATGCAGCAGCCAACTTATTTCATGAATTGTTCGTCCTCTTTTTTTGTATGTAAACAAACAAGCTGCATATTTTGCATTTTCCGATTATTGTTTCAAGTTCAAATTTTACTTGTGCCACATTAAAGGTAGACTTTCATTGACAAAATCTTGTTCATTTTAACCAATCTTATCTTAATTTTCATGTAACTATGTAACTATTGACAGATAATAACAATTTTATTATGCTTATTTATCCATATACATAACCAGGTCAATGAAGCAACAAAAAAATACATAAGAGTGAGTGACCTATAAAAAAAAAGTCTGCATGTAACGGAAAATTTTAACTTAGATAAACATTTCAATTTGTGGTTCACATTTACTAAAAATAAGAGGTATCCCATGAATAGTAATGAATCAACGATCCTCTATAACAAGAGTGCACACGCTGAAATGTCTCGCCTTCTATACTAATCATTGATATTATGTTGATAGTCCTAAGTATAAAGCTTTATTACAACTGTCTCATAAACTTAACATTAACCAAGATAACTAAACAAAGACCAATGTACCATGAAAATGAGGTCAAGGTCAGATGAACCATGCCAGGCAGACATGTACAGCTAACAATGCTTATATACAACATATATAGTTGACCTATTACTTATAGTTTAAGAAAAATAGACCAAAACACAAAAACTTAACACTGTGCAATGAACCGTGAAAATGAGGTCAGGGTCAAAAGAAACCTGCGCTACTGACATAAAGATCATAAAATATTTCCATACACTAAATAAAGTTGACCTATGGCATATAGTATTAGATAAAAAGACCAAAACTCAAAAACTTAACTTTGACCACTGAACATGAAAATGAGGTCAAGGTCACATGACATCTGCCCGCTAGACATGTACACCTTACAATCATTCCATACAACAAATACAGTAGACCTATTGCATATAGTATGAAAAAAACAGACCAAAACACAAAAATTTAACTATAACCACTGAACCATGAAAATGAGGTCAAGGTCACATGACATCTGCCCGCTAGACATGTACACCTTACAATCATTCCATACAACAAATATAGTAGACCTATTGCATATAGTATGAAAAAAACAGACCAAAACACAAAAATTTAACTATAACCACTGAACCATGAAAATGAGGTCAAGGTCAGATGACACCTGCCAGTTGGACATGTACACCTTACAGTCCTTCCATACACCGAATATACTAGCCCTATTGCTTATAGTATCTGAGATATGGACTTGACCACCAAAACTTAACCTTGTTCACTGATCCATGAAATGAGGTTGAGGTCAAGTGAAAACTGTCTGACAGACATGAGGACCTTGCAAGGTACGCACATATCAAATATAGTTATCCTATTACTTATAATAAGAGAGAATTCAACATTACAAAAAATTTGAACTTTTTTTTCAAGTGGTCACTGAACCATGAAAATGAGGTCAAGGACATTGGACATGTGACTGACGGAAACTTCGTAACATGAGGCATCTATATACAAAGTATGAAGCATCCAGGTCTTCCACCTTCTAAAATATAAAGCTTTTAAGAAGTTAGCTAACACCGCCGCCGCCGTAGCCGCCGCCGGATCACTATCCCTATGTCGAGCTTTCTGCAACAAAAGTTGCAGGCTCGACAAAAACTCTAGGTTGTAAAACTGATATCTACCTCTACCTTCCACATCCTCCAATGATAATAATAGAATAACTAATTAAGAATTCAAATAGAGAATGTTTAACAAGTCACTAAAGAACACAATAATTTACAAATGCATGTAGCGCATTAGTTAATTATAAGTGTTATTTGGTTTCAAGCTGAATATTTTTCGATATTTGAATTCTTTGATTAGTTATTCTTTTTATTACATTGATAACGGGATTTTTAGTGGAATTAAAATTAGTAAAAGTAAGGAACTATATTTTTTTTCTTCGCATTCACAATTGCTTTGATGTAATGTCATCAACATCTTGACAACACCTATTGCTGTATGACATCAGAGGAGTGAAATAACGGATTTTATTTCACATGTGAAATTGTCTTTTTTTAATTCACAGGGAAATCACGGTAATTCTTTTCAAGCAATGTAGTAAAAATATTTAAAACAGATTGAAACTTTTATAATGTCTTCAATCGGAAGCAACTATTTTGCATCTGATGGACAAAGCTAAATTATCTATAAAAAACATTTGAAAATAGAAACAATATTTATTGTGAAGAAATGAATTTTTATTTTAACATTATTACAGACATCTATTTTTTAAAATACAAGACTAATACACAGTAATACATAAATCTGGCAAAAGGTTAAAGCTCAAGCATATTTTGGCACTAATTTCTAGGTTAAAATTCCTGTCAAGTGAAAACACTTTTTTGATTTGAATAATTTAAACAAAATCTGTCTTAGAAATCACATTTAGTTTTGGTTTTTATTCACTAAAATTTGCGAAACATGGACTTAATTTTTTTTTAAAATCTATTCAAAAATAACAAATCCTTTTTTTTTTTGTGTTTTGAGTGCTAAAATAATTAAGGGTGGCTCAAACCTTTTGAGGGGCTGGATGGAGGTTAAATTCTAAGGTAATATTACTTTAAATTTTAATACCTATTGTTTTTTTGTTTCATATTTATTTTTTGCATGTTTTTCTCAATTCTTAATTGTTTCATGTGGTGCAAATCTTAGTATAACTGTTGGTCGATTATTCTCTACCCCATCCAGACCCTCATCTTGACATTCATAAAGATTAGAAGATATACAAAATAACCTATCTAATACAATGAGATAACTAACAAGACTATATATAACAAATTCTTTTATAAAAAAATAATAAAAAAGGAACAATATCATATATCACAGAGATCTGAGGATTGCATTGGTTTATTTACAGACTTAATATTGTAAAACCAATTTATGCATGATTTTTCATATCAGTTACAATATATAAATACTAAATATTTGTTTATTTGGCCGAAATCTGCCTAATGACTGAAAATTGAAATTATAAGAATAAAGAACTTCAATTAGTTTTTTTTTCTCTGTAATTCAAATAGTTTACTAATCAAGTTTCCAATTTTACTTTTTATTAACCTTCTAAATTTTCAAAATCAGACCCCAAAACTATGACATTTGCTTATACAGTGCATTGACATTTAAAGGGATATAACTCTAACCAGGATGAATGAAATTTTGTGCCAATTTTGAAGATTTCTAAGGAAGAATATGACAAACCCTAATGACAGATGCTGAGTGATACCAAATGGCCCTAAGGATTGAGTTAGATAATGATCTAATTTGCCCAATAAAACAAGAAAAGTAATATAGTTGTATCAAGTAAAATTTAAATTAAACTCATTTGAAACTGCAATTTTTAAAGGATCATATCAGATTACAAAACAATTTGTCGTAAATGCAGGGCTGATTTTGTAGTATTACACTAATTTGAAACAAAAATACACTTTAAAGTTGCAAATGTTAATTTCAAATTCAACAGTCACAAATACCTTTCTGGCAGTGTCACTGGATAGGTCATTAAAAATTATCTTGGTGTCGGTTCAAAGATTTTGTGCCACAAGTTAAAGCAAATGTTTTTTTTGAAAGACACCTAGGTACTACAATAGTGCCTGCCTATGTTATTACAGGCATATTAAACTAGTTTTTGTAAAAATTCTCTTATTGTCCTTCTTCAGTTTATTTATTTTTCTACTCAACTACATGGCAGACATTAATTGTTTTCTTTTTTTTAAAACAAAAAATCTCTTTAAATTCATTTTTGCAACTTCAATAACTTTTTTAACAGTATCACAATACATAGTCTATAACTAACAATTATATTATAATCAAAAACAGAGCTATTCTACTTGTAAAAAGATATGATGATGTTAATGAGGACTGGTTTCCTCTAAATTTTAAACTTCTTCTGTCTGGTACCCTGATGTCTTCACAGTCTCTACAACTAAAACAGTGGTCATGGTGTAAATACTAATTCACACATACAATATTTTTCCTAACACAAACTTCTTGGGAATTCTTTCAAATTTTGCAATAAAGCTGATTTCATGAACTGCATGAACTCTAAATTTATATAGATATAAGAAGATGTGGTATCAGTGCCAATCGAGACAACTGAGACTCCATTCAAGTCACAATTTTTAAAATGTAACAGGTCTGATGGACTTAGCAAAGTTAAACCATGACATTCTTTTAGACAAAGCAAAGTTAAACCATGACATTCTTTTAGACAAAGCAAAGTTAAACCATGACTTTCTTTTAGACAAAGCAAAGTTAAACCATGACATTCTTTTAGACAAAGCAAAGTTAAACCATGACATTCTTTTAGACGAAGCAAAGTTAAACCATGACATTCTTTTAGACAAAGCAAAGTTAAACCATGACATTCTTTTAGACAAAGTAAAGTTAAACATGACATTCTTTTAGACAAAGTAAAGTTAAACCATGACAATCTTTTAGACAAAGTAAAGTTAAACCATTACACCTTTTAGACAAAGTAAAGTTAAACTATGACATTCTTTTAGACAAGGTAAAGTTAAACCATTACACCTTTTAGACAAAGTAAAGTTAAAGTATGACATTCTTTTAGACAAAGTAAAGTTAAACCATGACATTCTTTTAGACAAAATATACATAATTGGGCAGTATTTCAGATTTTTATAAATTTTGTATGCATTTATGACTTCTTGAACTGCATCTGAATACGGAAAGATTACCCTAGGATAAACTTAAAATTGATAATATAAATTTTTGAATATTCAGAATGGACATAAAAAGAGAAAAAATGAAGTTTCCTAATTTTAAAATAGTGACAACAGATTATTATCTTTTTTTTCTAAAAAAAAAACGGTTTATGAACACTTAAAATTAAATGATAAGGAAAATGTTATTTCAAGACGACATCATGCTACGAAATTCTTTTTCGTGAGTTTTATACATCCCTCAACTTTAATGATTAAGGGGGTTAGCGGGTCTAAATCATTTATATAGGATTTCTCTATATTTTTCTATAAATAAACTTTATCTTATAGTTAATAGAAAAATAAAATAAAAAAATGGGGTCACCGTTCATTTGCGCTCACAATCTGCCTTCGAAAGAAGCATAAAAGTGTTTTTTTTTTCTGTTGAACTAATAGGAGAAATAAAGGTAATATCGAAATAAAAAAAGAAATTTATTACAGAAATCGCTCAAATTTTACAATAATTTAGTTTAGGTACAGCATATATCGAAATTATATTAAAAAATATAGGTCACCGATGAGTTAAAAGAGATATTTCATTTTTAAAGCCAAAAAATGGCATTTTTCCACCAAAGGGAGATAATTTGGAACTTTTTCAATGATGTTTACATTTTAAAAGTCATCGGGGGCCAACACGAATTAATTGTTTTGAATGTTTTTATACCATATGATAAAGTAACAACTACAAAAGGTAATAAATAAAATTTGTAATGAAAAACAAATGTTTAATTTTTTTCTGAAATTTTTATACCCTCGAGCCTCCTTAAGACAGCAAACTCAAATCTGGTGACCCCTTAATATATCAAATCAAGAAAGCAAAATTGTTCACAGCTAAAGCATACAAATTTTGTAAAATCTGAAATACTACTAAACTATGTCTATTTTCCCTTCAGTTGAAAATTATTTCAAATTAAACAAAAATCTAATATAATAATATATACAGAGAAATATTCAAATAAATATAAACAAAAAAAAACTAATGATGTGACATGTTCAACTTGTGCTTTATAGACAACTACAGTTAAATATACAAAAAAATAAAACTATGAAAGTTTCAACAAAAATTGCAGAGAGTTAACAAACTTTAAGGAAATGCAAAATGATTTTACTCGATCAAGTGGGTGCACTTGAAATTCAAAATATAAAGTTCAAGATTTTATTTGTGATAAAATTCAAGATTACAACATTTAGGAAAATCAATATTACAACACTGACTAAAAGTTGATTTCTGATAACTAAGTCTAAAAAGCTAACTGTGGATTCATTTAATTTTGTGATTACCAATTTGTGTGGATGAAATAAAACTATTTAATTTTGTTGTTTTACCGAGGTCAGCATACAAGCTGATAGAAAAATTTCATACTTTGAAAATTTAATTACATGGTACACATTTACCAACGAAATCCATGTAAAATTGGTATCCAACGAATATCAATGAATCCACAGTATCATCTTGTGTTTAAGTCACGAAAATTATCCATTTGTTCTTTCAGTATTTATTTTGGAACACTTTGTGTGACAGAGTCAGTTGTCACTTCAGAAATGGTCGACATGACATCAACATCATAAGCAGCAGACTTAATATCTTTCAGAGTCTGTTTGTCAATCATTAACTCAGCATCACTTTCCAATAACGCCTCAATGTCTTTCTTTGTCAATATGTTCATCTCTTCTTTCAGTTCATCATTGTATTGGAAGTTTTCTTTTAAAGCTTCAGTTAATATCTTCTTCTCACCTTTGTTTAGATTATCATCAATTTCATTTAAGATGGCTGAAACTTCTCCATCTTCCAATGATTTTAACTCTTTGGTTGCAGTATCTTTAATCTCTAACCCAACAGAGGCATCATCTTTAATCTCCAACCCATTGGGTAAAGCATTCTTAATCTCTAAATTTTCATTTGTCTCTAAACTAATTTTATCAGTTTGTTCTGAATTTACCATATCAGAGCCTGAATTTTCATGTTTAACATCAGGTTCAGATGTTTCTGTCATAATTTTTTCTTCAGATTCTTGTTTTTGATTAGTCTGTTGTGGTTTATTATCAATTGTTTCGGTTTGTTCTTCTTTAGCAACACTTATTGGCAAATCTTGTAAATCCTTTTGTTTTGAAACATTTGAAGTGTTCTGTGTATTTTCAGAAGTTTTCGTCTTTACTTGTTTTTGATCTGAAATTTGTACAATACAGTCCTCATTTGGTGGATTATTTGGACAGGTCACAACAATATCAGGTACATGAGTTATTTCCCCTTTTGTATCTGGATTTACTTCCTGCCCATCATTAACTTCTGCAATATCTACAGTCCAGTTTCCAGAGTTCACCTGTTCAACTGTATTGTTTTGTATGGCAGTGTCAGTTTTGGTTTCAAAAGGATTATTTTGTTGTGTTTTAGGTGTAGAGCATTGAACAGGCTGGACTGTTTCATTTTCTCTGCAGGTCAAATCAGTAAGAGAGAGATCAACAGTTATATCTTTTGACTGCTCTTTCTCTTTAGTATTTGTTACATCCTTCTTTATTTCATCAATATGAATCACCCCAGCAGCTATTTTCTCAGAACTAATGACAATATTCTCAATAACACTGTGAACTGTCTGTTCATTCACAGCAGTTTCAGAAATATCATCTGCATTTAAGTGTACAACACTACCTATCACTTTTCCAGCCTCAGTTAATGCAGCTTCAACAGAGGAGCCAGTTTGACTACTGGATTCTTGCGCTTGAACTGGTTCTGCATTTTCTGATGCAACTGGTACTGCAATGATTCCCACTTTGCCTGCCTCAACAACAACAGAATCAATGATGTGTGAACTGTTGTCCTGTTCAGAAACTGGTTCTTTGATATCTGGAACATCTGGTACTGCCACTATTCCAATTTTTCCAGCATCAACTATAACTGAACTAATGTGACCAGATGATGGACTGGTTTCCTTTTCATGGTTTTGATCCACATTTGCTGATACTTCTGGTACTGCAGTAATTCCTATTTTCCCTACCTCAACAATAGTTGATTCTACAATGTTACCAGTTGATGTAGTAGTTCCCTGTTCAGAAACTGGTTTGATCTTAGCTGGAACATCTGGTACTTCAACAATTCCAATTTTGTCAGCATCAAGAATATTTGAGTCAATATTACCAGAATCTACTGGTTTTGATTCAGTCACAGGTCTCTCTGCAGTTTTCGCATCAATGATTTGTGAATTGCCTTCAGTTGTAAATGCTAGTTTGATTTCAGTGTTTTGTGCAAGTTCTGGCTTATTATCAGTGGTATTTGCATCTACCAGTTTAGTTTCAGTGGTTGGTTTATCTATTGGTTTAGTCTGAGTGCTTGGTGTGTCTTCTGGTTTAATTTCAGTTGTTGGTGTATCAACTGGTTTTGTTTCAGAGGTTGGTGTTTCTACTGGTTTTGTTTTAGTGGTTGGTGTATCAACTGGTCTTGTTTCAGTGGTTGGTGTTTCTACTGGTTTAGTTTTAGTGGTTGGTGTATCAACTGGTCTTGTTTCAGTGGTTGGTGTTTCTACTGGTTTAGTTTTAGTGGTTGGTATATCAACTGGTTTTGTTTCAGTGGCTGGTGTAACTACTGGTATAGTTTCAGTAGTTGGTGTTTCTACTGATTTTGCTTCAGTAGTTAGTGCTTCTACTGGTTTTGTGTCAGAGGTTGGTGTATCTACTTGTTTAGGTTCAGTGGTTGAAGTTTCTACTGGTTTAATTTCAGCAATTAGTGAAACTTCTGGTTTTGTTTCAGAGGTTGGTCTTTCTACTAGTTTTGTTTCAGTGAATGGTGTATCTACTGGTTTAGTTTCAGTGGTTGGTGTTTCAACTTGTTTGGTTTCAGTGATTGGTGTTTCTATTGGTTTAGTTTCAGTTGCTGGTGTATGTACTGGTTTAGTTTCAGTGGTTGGTGTATCAACTGGTTCAGTTTCAGTGGTTGGTTTTCCTACTTGTTTTGTTTCAGAGGTTGGTGCATCTATTGGTTTAGTTTCACTGGTTGGTGTTTCTACTGGTTTAGTTTCAGCGATTAGTGTAACTTCTGGTTTTATTTCAGTGGTTGGTTTTTCTACTAGTTTATTTTCAGTGGTTGGTTTTTCTACAAGTTTATTTTCAGTGGTTGGTTTTTCTACAAGTTTATTTTCAGTGGTTGGTTTTTCTACTGGTTTGGTTTCAGTGACTTGTGAATCTACTGGTTGAGTTTCAGTGGTTGGTGTATCAACTGGTTTAGTTTCAGTGGTTGGTTTTTCTACTTGTTTAGTTTCAATAGTTGGTGTATCAACTGGTTTAGTTTCAGTGGTTGTTGTATCAACTGGTTTAGTTTCAGTGGTTGGTTTTTCTACTGGTTTAGTTTCAATAGTTGGTGTATCAACTGGTTTAGTTTCAGTGGTTGGTTTTTCTACTTGTTTAGTTTCCATTGTTGGTTTATCTACTGTTTTAATATCAGTGGTTGGTGTTTCTACTGGTTTAGTTGCAGCAGCTGGTGTATCTTTAGGTTTAGTTTCAGGGGTTGATGCATCAACAGGTGTAGTTTCAATGATTGGTGTATCTGCTGGTTTTATTTCAGAAGCTGGGGTTTCTACTGGTTTAGTTTCAGTGGTTGAAGTTTCTACTGATTTTGATTCAGTGGCTGGCGTTTCTACTTGTTTAGTTTCAATGGTTGGTGTTTCTACTGATTTTGTTTCAGTGGTTGGTGTATCTACTTGTTTAGTTTCAGTGGTTGGTGTATCAACTGGTTTACTTTCAGTGGTTTGTGATTCAACTGGTTCAGTTTCAGTGGTTGGTGTATCAACTGGTTTAGTTTCAGTGGTTTGTTTATATACTGATTTTGTTTCAGTGATTGATGTTTCTACTGGTTTTGTTGCAGCGGTTGGTGTATCGATTTGTTTAGTTTCAATAATTGGTGTATCAAGTGGTTTTGTGTCAGTGATTGTTGTATCTACTGTTTTTGTTTCAGTGATTGGTGTATCTACTTTTTTAGTTTCACTGGTTAGTGTATCTGCTGATTTAGTATCAGTGGTTGGCTTTTCCACAATTTTCATTTCAGAACTACACGTTTCTTCAGCTTTTCCTTTAACAATATCTTCATGATTTTTCTCCACTAGTTTGAGTTGATTCTCCTCTTTGATTACACCGTTAATGTCAGAAACACTCTTGTTATCCACTGGCGAAGTAGCACCACTAACAGACTCATTAGAACTAGAGTCCAGGTGTATAATGGCTGCCAGACTTCCCACCATGCCAGTTTCTAACACAGCCACTTCTACAGCTCTCATTTCATCGCTATCATCACTATATATATGTTCATTAACAGCTTCAGTTATCATTTTGTCATCAGGTAAAATCTTTTTGTCTATCTGTTTTGAAGTATCTTGACTGGTTTCTGTTTTTAAAATTTTTGTACTTTCATTTTTAGGTTCAGTTCCTTCTGTATGTTTTTCTTCAGTTTCTGTTTTCAATATTTTTTTACTTTGTTTTTCTGGTTTTATTTCTTCTGAAAAGTTATTGCCATCAACAGTTATAACTGTTTCATCAGAAATTTTATTACTAGCTGGAGAAATTGGTTCCTTTCCTGCAATACAAACATCAGACGTTTCATGTGTGCTATTTTCAGATACTTTGACATTTTCACATGCTTTAAATGTGTCCTGCTTTATATGTATTTCAGCTACCGCAACAATTATTTCTTTCTTCTCATTCTGTTCTGTAGATATAGATGATGGACTTTTTTTGGTTTCATTGTTATAACTTGACTCATTTGGTTGTGTATCTTTCTGTATAGCTGCACGACTGATGTTTTTAAGTGATTCTGGGGCAGACATAGCCGATTCCTGTCTCTCTGGATCTGTTCTTGGTGTTTCAGACACAACAGCCTCTTTTTCAGCTGCATTACTTCCCACTTCCTGTTCTACTTTAGGACTTTCTTTTTCCTCTTTATTATTTATTTTACTTAAATCTTCTTTGATGTTATGTACAATACAATTAACATACTCCATTACAACAGAAGAAGAAACTGAAGATTCATCCACATCATCATGTTTGTCTTTATGTGATTGGTCAATATCCTGTTCCTTTCCAACTTCTTGTGAAATCATTTCTGATTGGATAACTTTTTCTTCCACATGTTCATCTTTATCTGATTGGCCAACCTTCGGTGTCTTTCCATCTTCAACTTGTGACATCAGTTTTGATTGGTTAACAAGTTTGTTCCCATCATCCTGTTTCTCTTCAATTGAAAGATCAACCTCCTGTGACTTTCCATCTTTAACTTGTGACTTTATTTCTGATTGAACAACTGATGTCCTCTGTATATCATTTTGAGTGAGTAAATGTGATTGGCTTTCCTTTTGCAAGTCTGGTGACTGGTTCAATTCTACCTTCTGATCTGTAGTTAGCTCTCCCTTTACACCCTCAAGTACATTCCCCACATATTCCAAGACAACACTAGAGGAGACAGATGTCAAGGACACAGTATCAGCAGTAGAATCCTTATTCTCTTGTAAATCAACAGTGGGATCAATATTAGGAGGACTATTAGATTCTAATTTTGGACTTATTTTGGACTCAGGAACTGATTGCTGCTCAACTTTGCATCTCAAATCGTCATCTGTAGCAGACGCAGAAACCGGTGTTTGTTGTGCTATTGTAATTGTATTATAATCAGAAGTAAGATCTGAATTGAGGCTGGTTTCAGAACTTAATACAGCTTTAGAAAGTTCATTTTGATCTTCTTTTACATTTGTCTTTAGTTCTGATTCAGGTACTTTTATTTCAGTAGCAGGCATTTTTTCTCCTGATTTATCTTTTACACCATCTGCTTCCTGTAACAAGACACTTGAATTGATGTCAACAGCTAAAGGAATTACCTTATCCTCCTTATTTGCCTGTTTACTTACAGCTATATTTGTGACTGTTTGTTCTGTGGCTGTTGTTAACACATGGTTGACATAGCTCTCTATGACACTTGAGGATACAGAGCAATTGTCAGTTTCACTTGTAGTGGACATTTTATCTGTTTCATCTTCCTTGGCTTCATCTACAACCATCATTGCATCATTGTCTTTAGATGCATCAACTTTTTCTTGGTCAAAAGATACAGATGTTGTGGTTTCTTTGGTTTTCATTACTTCATCTCTTTTGCTTTCATTGATCTCTTCAGATTTCATTTCATTAGGAGTAGGCCTCTTTATCTCAATTTCCTCTAAATTCTCTATTTTCCTTTCATTGATCCCTTTAGATTTCATTTTATCATGAGTAGACGATTTTATCTCAATTTCCTCTAATCTTTCTGTTTTCTTTTCACTGATTTTGTCAGATTTCATTTCATCATTTACAGATGTTTTGACTTGAATTTCCTCTTTTTTCCTTTCAGTGATCTCATCAGATTTTAAGTCATCGTTTACATATGAGTTTACCTGAATTTCCTCTAATTTCTTAGCTTCAGACATAATGTTTTGTACATGGTCATTCATAACAGTGTGTGCTTCCTCTATCTTCTTAGCCTCTGCTATAATTGTTTGAACATATTCCCCCACAATGGCTGAAGATATTGACAAATTATCATCTTCAAATGGAACAGAAGATTTTGAGTTGACTGGTTTACTATTTACTGTTTCCATTACTACAGTGTCTTCTTGATTCTCTACAGAATATTTCTGATATATAAATTGTTTCGTACTAGTCTCTTCCCCCTTTTCTTTATGGTCAACATCCACCAAACTTTCTTTATCATCTTGTATCCCTTTTTGGCTTCCAGTCTCATTAAGTACTGTTTCTCCTGGTTCAGTTTTGTTTTCCTTTTCAATATATGATTCTCTTTCTAACAATGATTTGTAACTACTGGCTACAGGAATATTGCTTTCATCTATTGAACTTTGTCTTTCCTCTAACATAGTAACATACTTGATTGGTCTTGGTACATTCCACAATTCCTGACCAACAGCATCATTTCCATCTAACATGTCTGTCACTTCATTTTCCACAGGCTTAACATCTGATTCAACTAGTTCTGCATGTTCAGGAATTTCTGTTTTTTGTACAGGTTGATCTGTTTCAGCTTGTTCTGTATCTTCAAGATCAATAAAGGTAACATTACTCTGTTGTTCATCTGCTGGAGTTATCTCCCCATTAGGAGTTTCTGGTTTTTGTACAGATTGAATTTTCTCCAAATAAACATTCTGCTTCTCATCAATTAATTTTTCGTCAAAGAAATCAGCTGATGATACCATTACCTGCGGCACCTCAGATCTTCCTTGTGTTGCTTTAAACACTTCAGCCTCTAGTTTAACAGTGATAGAACTATCAGCTGTTATGTGTATGGTTTGATCAATTGTAGCAATTTTCTCATTTTTCTGGCTTACAGAATTATCTTTTTGACTTCCATTATTATCATCCACTAAATTTATTTCATCAATACTATCTGCTTTAAATCTGATATTGTATGACTTTTCAGAAACAAGCTTCACTTCGTGGTCCATGGATGTATTTGTTTCTTCTTTTTGGTCTTTAGTAACACTTTGTTCTTCATCCGTCTTCTTATCAGTAGATAAAATTTTGTTTGTTTGGTTTTCAGATTCATTCTTATCATCATCCAACTTAATCTCTTCAATTTCATCAGTCAATTCAGTACACAATTTGGACTTTGTACCTATAATCTCTAAATTGGGAGCGTTATCCAACTGAGTTTGCTTGGTCGCCTCCTTTGTAGTCAACATTTTGCTAGAACTGTTAGTGTCATCATTTACATTGTCTTTTTTCAGATGAACTGTCTGTGCAAAGCTCTCTGATAATTTATCAGTGGTGCTACATTTTTCTGTAATGGATGGCTCGTCATCATCGATGTCTATAACACTTATTTCATCGTCCACTTCATATGACTCATCAAACGTACTCTGAATTAACTGTCGTAGAATATCCTCGTCTGTAGGGTCCTTCTTCTTCTCTTTCTCTTCCATCTTTTTCATGCGGACTTTGTCATACCCATCATCATCATCATACTCTCGCTGTAAATAGCTAGGTTTAACAAATCTTACATTGCTATTCTGCTGTGGGACGACAGATTCTTTGCTAATACTTACAGTAGGTGTTGTAACTATGTCAGCATCAAAATGATCACTAATTAATTCTTTTTTTGGTTTAATTTTCTGTTTTATAACCGTCTCAACTTCGACCTCTGACATGGATGTCTCCTTCGTAGCTTGTGCTGGTTTGACAACAATGACCTTTTCTCTTCGACACGTTCTACATGTACCCTTTGAAGATCCATTTAAACTAGAAACACTTGATAAAGAGGAGTCTGAGTGCTCTGACCTATGCGATTTTTTAGTTCTTGATTTAGGTTTAGAAATTGGCTTTAGTCTCCCTTGGCAAATTATTTTATCAGAATTCTCAGCCTTGCTGTCAGTTTCAGTTTCAGATTTTGAACCATCTTTCTCTATAATCTGACCTTTCACCTCTGTCTCACTTACTGGTTTTTCATCCTGAAAAGCATCTGTAATACTTTCCTTTACACTTGCATTACTTGTAGCCTCGCCTTGAGTATCGTCAAAATGTTTATCGCTCACTTGACTTAAAGTATCTACAGAACTATCATTTACTGGTTTATCACTTGCTTTATTTGTACTATCTACAGAAGTATGGTCAGCCAGTTTCTCACTGGGTTTACTGGTGGTATCAACAAAGCTATGGTCAGCCGGTTTATCAGAACTATCTGTTTCACTTTCATCAATCATAATCAACATTTGTTTTCTTGATCGTTTTTCTGACTTTTCACGTCTCCTTCTCCGAACTTTTACGAGAAGTGTTGCCAGCGGCCCAATGATGTCCATTTCACTAAATGTAATAGACATTGGTCCTCCCTTCCTAAACTCCATGCTAGAGTCTTCCTCTCCATCACTTTCCTGCCTTATTTCATTGTTATCTCCCTTTTCTTCCACCACTACCGTGTTTTCTTCTTTCACTTCTGTATTTTCATGCAAATCATCTTCGTGCACTTTACTAACATGCAAGTGCATTTGTGATACAACATCGACTGGTGCCTTGTTTTTATGATCTTTGTACTCACCAGTTTTAGGAGTTGAAGATTCAGAAGAAGACAACGATTGAGGGCTTTCCCCCTTAAAGACTTCAGTTGACTTAGTACTAGATTCACTTACATAAGATGTAACAGAATCAAAATCATCACTGTAAACCTCATTATCCTGCTTCTGTAGTCGTTTTAATTTGTCCTCTCTTGTTACCCTATTCTTTTCAACTTCCCTTGATGGCTTTTTTACACGACCTTGAGAATCTTGTTTTCTCCTTGGAGAGTCAAGGTCAGTCTCTATCTCTGACACTTCATCACATGTATCATTATCCTCTATAAATTCTTGCACCTTGGTTTGGATGTCTCTCTCTTTCTTTAAGTCCCTATCTTTTGCATTGTCCGATTCTTTCTGACCTAAAGTGTCTTCCGATTCGTCTGAAGCTGCAATACATTGAACATCCTCATCAAAATGGACGTGTCTCTTACCGTCAGCTTCATCATCATCCTCATTCTCCTCTCTGCTAATTATAGCTTCCTCTTTTTCCTCATCCCAACCAACAACTGGTGTACTTGATCTCATTTGGTGAACTTTTCTAGGTGGTGCGACCTCTGCATCTTCAATATCTGACCAATCATCTTCATCATCTTCTTCACATCTATGACCTCTAATGTCAAGGTCATTTTCTGTAAGATATATCAAATGTTACATTTTTTTTATGTAAGTTTCAATGTTAAGTACAAATTGTTGCTAGACATTATCAAATTCATTCATTATTGAAACATTCTGCTAAATCATAGATTGACACTATGAACAGACTAGAATTATTAATGAAGACAGTTTGTTGGAATATTTCTTAAGTTTTTTGTGTCTTTGGGTTGCTGTTCTATGAAGTTTATTCCACATCTCTGCCAAGGTTGTTGGAATAGTTGTCTCTTTGTATTCCCAAAATCTATATACAGTGAACTCATTATAATTCATTGGGTACCAATTTTTGTTGTTTTCTTGGGTTAATTTGTTAACCATGACTTCAAATGCTCAACAAATTACAAATTTTCTATAGGCTTTGTATATAGAGATTGCTAAACCACGATATCAAATATCCATGAACATGCAAGTTCTCCTCAATCCACAAAAATTGATACCAATGAAAACAAATGAATCCACAGTAATAATCCAGTTTTCTTGATTACATAAATTAAATAATAATGTTTTTATGGCTTTTTTTAGTTAATAAATATTATTTAATCCTTATACTTAGTTCTCTGGTAGAAACTTGTCTCATAGGCAATCATACCTCATTAGTATTTTCAAAAGGATGAGACTCGTCATTCGTAATTGATCACAATCAACATGTTTCAGTTTTTGATTAAGCCATTATTTATATTCAGAACTTTCAGTTTTGAATTTTTCTCAGAGCGCATAGTAGTTCAGTATTTTTGTTATGTTACTTTTTCATCTATTAATATGTTAAAAAATATACAAACCTGCGAAACAAAAGTCTTGAAATTCAAAATCTGTGGTGATGAGGTGGTGGTCATGTGACATATCATGTGATATATAGGTGAGAGGCACATGTCATTCATATAAGTACAGGTAAAATGGTGGCCCTGTTAAATTCTAGTAAGGTGACAGAACATAAAATACACAACACACATGTAAACACGAAACTGTAGTACACACATAAAGACACAAAAATCTGCAATAATCATTGATATTGTTAATATTATTCTAATGAATCAAAATTACCTGAATATCTAAACATAAAAACGATTAATAATTAAAATACTGTTGGCTATGTGTCATTCATTCCAACTTCTTAATTTTGTTTTGCATCTTACACAGTTGAACATGTCACTAATTTTATTTTATATTATATCATGATCTCAATTTTATCTTGAACAAGATTGTTTGGCTGCAATGACAAAGATGTCAACATTTATTGGCCTTGACTGGCAAAAAAATGCATTGCCATTAGAGAAACTTTTGAAATGCAAATTATACAAAACAGATAATGACATCAAAATAATGAACGAAAATAAGCTTCATGAAAAATAAATTTCTGTAAATCTTTTTTACATTAACAAAAACCAAAATTAGGGATCTATCTATCTGTTAAGAGTCCACCCAAAACCTGAAAATTTGCATCCAACAAGGTTGTTCAAGGTCATTATTTGTAAATATCACATCAACCATGCAGTGATTTCATTTGCCACTGTGGTCAGGGAAACAGGTACAATATCAATATTACAGACGGAATAAATTTAAATAACAAAATATGAAGCAGCATGCAAACTAAATTTGTTTTACTATCTGACTAATTTTGGCTTTAAATATCTCCCTGAACCAGCGACTTGAAAAACTACATGCTTGCGTGCTTTCACATTACAGCAGGTTTTCAGTTGAGTGATTTGCAAAGTTCAGCTTTTCACAACACATATTTATATCCCCCCTTTTTATAGAAATACTTTGGGGAAGAAACACAGGAGGGTAATATAAATTCTATGATTAAAATTTAAGTGTTCAAATAAGGATTACTTTTAAATGTCATTCATTTTATTTAGGGAAATAGTAGGGTTCCTGGAAAGGAATATTCTAAACTTGATTTCTTTTTCCTTTTCTATGCTATGGTAGATTAGTTCAACAACTATAGCAATTATAGATGGTAATTAATTTGAAAATTAAACGGATACTAAGTGGACAATAAGGGATACTGTTTTAGAGTGTAAACTCACTACAGAAACAGATTATTTATTAGGTTTGCTGAAAAAGGGGAAAAAGGGACACAACTCTTGTTAAATAGGATTTATATTTTATGAAAAGCTAAAATAGCAAAATCTTCTATAACTCAACTGAATAAGCTGTGACTATATATAATATTTATAAAATCTATAAGGTAACAAGACTTGTTTTCCCTGACCACAGGTCAAACATTTAATGTGACACAGGAAGTGAACTTAAGGGGGGACAACTCAATAATCACCATTTGTATCATCTTTGTCCAGAATATTTATCCTGGTATCTGGTAAATTGAGAATAATTATTAAACATTGTAGGAAAAATAAATAAATAAATAAGACAATAAACTACTTTATTCTATAAGCACTTATGATTCAATTTCAACCTTTTCAACAAATCTAAACACTAATAATATATGGTATTGAAAAATTGTAAATGTTTTTCAAATTCTTTTTAAAACACTTTAATAGTCTGAACGCTTACATTTACTAACAAACAATTGTACAATTTTAAGAAAATGGGGACTTGTATCACAAAATATTAATAATATTATCAAATCAAGAATTTGTCTAAAGCCTACTCACAATGTCACATTTAAAAAAAAAATCTTTAACTTTTAAGTTAAAATCTTATTTCATAATGATCATCAGTACTAATTAAAAGGTTTCTGTGACCACTGACTACCTTTAACCAAAACCTGATATATGAGAAGAATGGCTGGAAAATATATTGTTCCATAACTAATTTAGTGTAGGCACAACAGAATGTTATTATTATGCCCCAAAAGTAGAAAGAATTTCTATTCTTATTATCATCGAAACATAAGATTGAAAATGAATATAAGTGGTGAAAAATGACATGAAAAAGGCATTTACAATAATAAACTACTTATGTATATATAAAAACAATAAAAATATAAAATAATAATAACCCTTCTATAGTCAATCATCTGGAAGTTAAAAAATATACAAAGTCATCATTTTTCATTTTTTAATCTATTAAAATTATTATCATGTAAGGGCTATTCCTGGAAAAAAAACATGTATCGGAGGGTTTGACACCATGTGATATTTTTTTTATGTGGGTAAAAGGGGTAAAAGCAAATACATTTCTGTTACAAATGAAATAAATAAAAAATCATAGGTGGTGCAGTATATCAAAAGTGTATTCAAACCAAAACCCCAATACATTTTTCCCCTGGAATATCCCTAAACCAGTCTCTTACAAACATCAAGTTTTATATTATAAATATCAAGATTATTTCATATAAAAACAAAAGATCAAGATAACATTTCAGAAAATGTTTAGAAGTTGATGTTTTTTTTTAAATTCTGTAGTGCTAGCTTTGATTCTATGCTATATATATATCAGACAATCTTTTATAATTAAAAGTGGATATATAACTACAGTCACACAGTATATTTTAAAAAAGATCAACTCAAATAAGATCTTAAAAACATGAAAAATTCCATACTTATTTCATTTCATAACATTTGTTTGTCATGATACTATAATACGTTGGAAATGTGGAAAGGTTACATTTTCTCAATTAAGATTAAAAAGTGACAACAACCTATTACGTAAATTTCAATTTTATGCATGATAAGTCATACTTTTAATGAGAAAAATCTCATGTTCCCATCTGTTTTTATTTGTTAGTTAATTCTCATGTTAACTCACATATTCTTCTGTCAGACAAAGTAACTAGACAATTGCATGAATGAACCTATTTGTAGACCTTTCTGAGACAAATCTCATGTACTTATCTATTTTCCTCCTGATAACATTTTAAATGAGACAAGTCTTATGTACTCACTGATTTTCCTCCTGCTGGTAGACTAGATTTTAAGAGACAAATCTCACATACTCATCAATTCTCCTCCTGCTTGACATTTCTAATGAGACAAATCTCATGTACTTACCTTTTTTCCTTCTAATTGACTTTTCTAATGAGATATATCTCATGTACTCACCTGTGCCGCTATCTTTCTTACTGCCAGAATCTTCGTCTTCAAAATCATCATCATAATTATCCTCTGTAAAATAGAAAATATTCAAGTTACTAAGTGGTCATATGACATTTCAATAATTCTACATTGCTTGGGCTAAAAATATTCTAACATTGAGGCATATATTAATTCAAATATTCCTCAATGCATAAAATAAAAATGTATTGAATTTATTAATTTCTGTTAGTAATGATATAGCAAAACAAATTTTCTCTTATTGTCCAGTTTTTTTAAAACACATCTTTCATACTGCCTGATTCTTAATTTTAATTTTAATCAAATCTTTGAACAATTTTACAATGAAACCTGTATTAATAAAAGCAATTGCAAAGTATGGTAATTTAAAATGAGGAATTAGTAAATATCTGAGAAAATTACAATATAAAAATAAGGAGATGTGGTTTGATTGAAAATGAGAAAACTATCCACCCAATTTCAAATGAAATGGATGGTAGCAATTAAATAGGCAACCGTATGGCCTTTAATTGATTAAAATGTTACTTCTTGCAGCACATTAATTATTATATATTATATTGTGATAAAACCATGCAATGTTTATAAATATGTAATGGTGAATATCATATATATAGTCAAATTGAAAAATGTTCAATAATAAATGCATTCATACTAATAATTCAGCCAAGATGATCGATTGTTGTTGGCTAAATGCCCTGCAATAAATGAGTTATGCATAATTTTCAAGCATTGTTCTGTTTCATTGTAATATCCTAAAGCATATATTACTTTTATTAGTACAATAAAACATTCCAAATCATGTTCAAGTTAGACTCAAATAAATGGTAATATGAGGAAGGGTTGTCTCCCCTGACTAACTGCGAGACAATTTAAGTTATGAATAAATTAATATGTTTTCCGTAATAAAAACAATTATTATTTTATCTATCGTTGAATTGAAAGGGTTTATATTGGCTGAACCTTGATTCAATCACTTTGTCTAATTGATTTAAACAATAAAATCTTGAAAAAAACTGGAACTATTTCATCTTTTACTGATCTTGGAGATTTAAGAGAAATACTAATTATGGGCATTTTTTATTAATAAATTAGTCTCTGATATTACTTTTAGCAGAGTAAAAGCATGCCTATAAAGTCAACAAGAATAAATAAGACAAACAGAAATGAACTCCATGCAAATATAAATTAAATCATTAGGCTACAACAAATTTATAGGTATGACCAATAAATACCCAACTAATAAATAATATTGAGAAAATTTTAACTTTCTATGACTTCAATTATAGGATAAAACTTGAGATAAATTCAAAGTAAAATCATAAAACTAATTACTGTTTTACCACTTTGTTAGGACAAAAAGTTCAATTTAAAGAAAGAAATTGTTTTTTTCTAAAATTGATATAATTATAATTGAACAATGAATTATGGTCCAAAACAGACATTTAACAATAATTGGTTGTAGCTTGCAGATAAAACAACAGAGAAACACAACTAGCATTCCTATAAAGATGAAGAATTTTGTACCATTATGTTTTTTATTATCATTAATTTTGTTATCACTGCGATCTGAATCTGTGTCAGTTTTAATATAAGCTTTATGAGATCTTGTTTTATCGTCGTCGTCATCACCACCAGCGCCCTCTACTGGTACCACTACATTGTCTTCTGCTTCCTCTGAAATGGTCCATGTTAGTAACAAAAATCTAGGTTAGTTGAAAGCTTTCTTAAAAATCAGGATCAATCTGAATCTTTCATTTTTTAACTAAGTCAAAGCTGCATATAAAGGTTACCCTCGGTCCCAGAGAAAAGTCACATCATAAGAGATACGACCTTTGAAGTTACAAGTGCATAGATATTGTAACAGTGGGACCAGACGTAAGTGACCTGACCATACAGTATTTAGTATAAGAGGTGACCTTCATAGAAGGTTTGACTGTAAATCACTTATATAGATATTAATGTTATATGCTAATGAAATATAACAAACCCTTAGTATTTGCACACATAAAAACACAACTACCAATTCATTCAAATTTATGAAGTTAGTAATATACTGTAAATTCAGAAATCATTGAGTGAATATATGTGGGAAAAAATGTCCTTCAAACAGTTTATTTTTGCTACTGTCAGCGTCAGCGTCAAATTGGTTAAAATTTTATTGCGATGAAGAGTATGTCCTCATTCATCAATGTGATTTTTGAAGAAAAGATAAAACTGTTAGATTATTTATTGTGATTATATGAAAATCTGCAGACAGATTTAAGAATCAAATTTAGAATGAGAATCCCTATTATTGCCATACTCACACGGTCTCATTATTTACTTTCAAGAACTCGTAATAATTTCTGAATTAACTGTACTATATGTTATCCTAATGTGCAAAAGATTTCAGTTCTTCAAACATCTAATAAAGTTTAGTGCTTTTTTGAAAGTATGAAACATGTGCATTTGGAAAATTAAGTTCTCTACTATCCATTTGATGTGCTAGAATGTCTATAATGTGTCTGAAAACATAGCCATAATTTAAAAAATCATGTGGCAATGTTAGAGTAAAGTCTATAATGTGTTTTAGAACATAGCCATTTTGAAGATCATGTGACTGTGTTTATGTATGTCTATCTTGTGCCCTAGAAAAATAGCCATTTTTAAGATCATGTGACTTTGTTAGAGTTATGTCTATGTGCCTCAGAAAAAAGCCATTTTTAAGATCATGTGACAATTTAGAGAAATGTGACAATTACCTTCTTCCTTGTTTTTCTGCTCTTTTCTTACAACAATTATTTCCTCTTTTATTTGCTCTACTTTCTGTTGTCTTTTCTTTGAAGTAGGACGTTTCAATGTACGTGGACTAGCTTGAGCATTCAACTTGCATCTGCAGATAAAAATGACATACCAATACTAATAACATATAAATTGTTTTTCTTTTTTTTCTTGACCAAAATCTCAATTTGTCATATATTTTTATATCCAATTTGACAACAGTTCTTGTCCTGACCTCTTTCTACAGGTATCAAGTTTTATTGCTATTTTGTGTATATATCTTTGATCTTTTTTGTGATTATTTTCTAATCATTCATCTCGCTTGAGATAAAAAAAATATCGCTAGAAACTCACACAGAGGTGTTGTATGAGATATTCTTACTTGTAGCAAGGTGTAGCACCAGTGATATTTTTCAGACAGAACTGTCCCATTTTCCCGCCAAGTCTAACTCCTTTAGCATGGCCATATTCACAGCAGGTACTGACACGAGCACTGATCCTACCATCAACAAATATAGACAGGCTGAAAGGATATCCTCTATGTCTTCTAGATATGAATGTAAACTCATCTGAAAATAAAAACATGGAAAAATTTACTGCAGGGGTGTTTTAAATGAATTTGACAATAAAAAGGTCTAACTAGTTTGGTGGAAAATAAACATCAGATTCAATACATACATCAAACAATTAATTATAAGCAATATAAGTCTATTTTAAGGTACAAACAAAACAACACTTTGACAATCAGCACATGCAAAATATGTTGTATTGTATATATTATCATCTCTGTAACTATGTTATTTAGTTAATGAGAATAAAGATCTATCTATCTATCTATCTAGTAATTGAATTTTTTAATCATGAAGTGTTATTCAGTCTATTCAGTGGCTGTTGTTTGTTGTTGTCTGCTTCACTACTTATATGATTTTCCTTTATTGTTTTAAGATTAAAGCTCAGTGGTTTGTCATGGCAGGGGCATTTAATAGTCTACTACATTATGCAGTTTTTGCTCATTTTCAAAGGCTTTGCTGTGATTTATAGTTATGACATCACATCTTCTTAATATTATACAAAAGGGAGACAGATTAATAAAAGTTTTTCCAAACTTGTTTCTGAATCCCATATTAAAGCGTTATGAAACATTGTAATATATATCTTGTAATTTTTCATTAATAAATACTGTTTAAACTAATGTTATACCAGAGGAAGAAATGTTTTCAATATAACAGTACCTCCAGGTTTAATCCTTTCCTTGAAAACAGGAAGTGTATTTCCCCCACAATGCTGTTGTTCTATTTCAATGTCTTGTGTAGGGTCTCTCTGGTCTCTTGGCAGTATAAGATTTGGTCCATAATATTTCATTGTCACTTCACAAAGGGTCTGGACCTCTCCTTGGTGCATCATGGCGGGCTCTTGTCTATGAAGCATTAAAGTTCCCTAAAAACATATATTTCAAAATTAAACATTTTTAGATATCCAAATTCTACAGTTATTCTTTGTAAGTTGGTTTCAAAATAAATCAAATTGCATTGGACAATCAAGATAATTTTATAAATGATACAGAACTTTTTATTTTTGCTGTGTCTTATTATTGGAAAATTAGAATTTTGAAAAAAATAAATAAAATCAAAACTGGCTTTTCAAACAAGAAATAGTAATGCAGCTTTTCAGAAAAAAAAATAAACATTTGTTTTTCATTACAAATTTTATTTATTACCTTTAGTAGTTGTTACTTTATCATACTGTAGAAAAATCATTCAAAAAAATCAATTTGTGTTGGCCCCAGATGACTTTTAAAATGTATATATCATTGAAAAGTTCCAAATTATCTCCCTTTGCTGGAAAAATGCCATTTTTGCCATAAATATCTTTTTTAACTTATCGGTGACCTATATGTTTTAGTATAATTTCCAAATAAGCTGTACTTAAACTAAACTATTGTAAAATTTGAGCGATTTCTGTAATAAATTTTTTTTTTATTTCGATATTACCTTTATTTCTCCTATTAGTTCAACAGAAAAAAAGCAACTTTACAAAAATGTATGCTTCTTTCGAAGGCAAGTTGTGGGCGCAAATGTACGGTGATCCCATTTTTAAAATTTTATTTTTCTATTTAATATAAGATAAAGTTCATTTATAGAAAAATATAGAGAAATCTTATATTAAATAAAAAAAATTATTTAGACTCGCGAGCCCCCTTAAATCACAATAACTAATCACACAATTTTTCTTCATTTGACAAAAATTATAAATTCCCAGTCAATATTGATCAAATAGTTTTTTTCGACCCACATTGTAAATATCACTCGATGAAGTGTTTTCAATAAAATGTTTTAATTACAATGTATCATCTAACACCTTTCCTTGGAAACGAACAAACAACAACTTTGACAGATAACTTGCAATTTTATTATTCCTATATATATATTGTTTGTTCAAGGTCATATAAATTTAATGGTTATCTTAATCAATAAAATATTCCATACTCATGCATGTACGTATAATGCCTTCTTTTGAGGCACAAGCAGTCTGATTATTAACTTTACATTCATATAACTATATAAGCAGTGCACATTAGGTTTTTGGTGCAAGGACTCATTTCTTTAATAACTATGATCAGTGCAATATAAAGTAAGCAATGTGTCAAGTCTTCAACTTTATTGAAGTTTAACTTCATGGAAAATATCCCAACCCTTGGAACCCTCCCCTGGATCTGCCACTCACTTGGACATCAAAGTAGGATATTTGATAAAAACAAATACTTGAAGGTGGAAATTGGGAAAAAAAATATACATTTTTTAATCCTTTTAAATATATATATTTAGATTATAAGAGCTGTAAAAAGAAATCAAAGTAAAGTTTATATTGTAACTAACTTATAATAACTTTTTTATATTTTACGTAAAACAATTGTTTCCAGAACCCAGCAAAATTTATAAACCAAATTTATATATAATTCCATGCCAACTACATTTGCATGATCTAATTAGGCAATATATTTCAATTCATGCTAGGATAATCTATTCATAGACCAATGAAATACCAATCTATTTATAGATCCATGCCAGATTACTACTATATATAGTAATCATGCTTTGACCTACATGTACTGATGGACTTTTGTGAACTTTCTTGTCAGCTACCTGCCATTTATCTCTGAATTCAAGCTAGAAAATTACAATCTGTCTTGTAATAGTCATACAAGTTTAAATATTCAGAAATTATAAAACAAGTTTGTCCTTTCATGGCCATATCTCCTCAAAGAAGTCACCTAACAATTTTGATGTAAATGTACAGCAAGAAGAGCTCAAAATTTTAAATATTTCTGTCAGATTTCTCAAAATAGACAAAACTTGCATTTTACCCTCATGTTCTTTTTTTACCAGTTTTTAAAAAAGACAAAACTTGCTTTTTACCCCCATGTTTTTTTCTTAGCCATTTCCATCATCTTGGTTGTTAGAAAGGGTCATCAGACACATTTTTGAAACTACAATGTATGTACCCCAATGATGATTGTGGTCAAGTGGTTAAATTTGGCCCAGCAGTTTCAAAGGAGAAGGTATTTTGTAAAAGTTAACCGACAACAGAAGACAAACAGAAGACAGATGCCAAGTGATGAGGTGAGTAATCTTTTAAAATAATAAAAATTAAATCATTTCATCTTGATAACTCTAAATATTTATGTTTTGTAACACATAATACAGATTTTGTGAGTGTTTTCTTGCAATATAAAGAAATCAATTTTTGAAAAAAAACAAAAGAGTATTGACAAAAATAAAATAATTGCAATTAACCAAAATTTGAAATGAGGAAGTGTTTCTATAGAAAATGTTTAACCTACTTCTACCAGTGTATTTGTCACAGGTTTCTGGTAAACACCTTTAAATTTATCTGTTTCCTTAAACTGCAACAATATAAGTTAAATCCTTGCATATTTTTTAGAACAGAAGTACTAGAAGTTCTTAAAAAAACACTCTGTTAACACGTTAAATATGCATGTGAAAAAAATATTATATCAATTAAATACCTTGAAGAGTTATTTGATTTCTAAAAATCAAAAGAATATCTTAATTTGACTAGATCTTACTGGTTCTGAATAATCCAGCTGTATTTTGCTCACAAACTTCTCAATACCCTTAGTCTCCTAGTAACAACAAAGGGAGATAATTACCTGAACAGCTCCAGTCCTAGTACTTCTGTAAGGACTCAAGCTATTGGCTGTTCTAGGTCTTTGGAGGCGGGACTTGAACCTAGCATCCCTGTAGTTGTTCCTGGAACTAACTCTAGCACTTCTTGGTGGAGAAGGAACTTGTGAAATCAGATATGGTGATGTCATTCCTTCACCTTGTTCTATTTTTGACAATGTTAAAGCATATTTTTTCAAAGCAGCAGAGTCCAGCTAAAATGAAATCAAATTAAAGGTAAAAATATTAAACATGTGTCAAAAAATCTTTCATTAAAATGTTATGTGTTAAACAACAGGTATCCACATGTGGAGCAGGATCTGCTTACAGTTCCATAGCACTTAAAAGATCACCCCCAGTTTTTGGTGGGGTTCGTGTTGCTGGGTCTTTAGTTTTCATGTTTTGTTTTGAGTATTATTGTTTCTGGTCGCTTTTTTCGCAACAGCGTTGTGAGTTAAATTTTGACTTATTAACTAATTTGAATGTTCCTTGGGCATCTTTTGGCTCTCATTTATTACTATTTTTAATTTGCGAAATATTTTTTGAATTCTACAACTACAAGTTAAAAATGGTACTCAAATAACCTCTAGATGCTTTGCAATTCCTTTTGGTCTTAAGAAATAATGACCTACATTTTCTTTTTTTGTATTCAAATATGGCCATGATAACTGCTTTAATTAGACTGGTTATAGATTATTGTAAGTGTAAACATACAAAAAAATCTACCATTTTGAATTTAAACCAGCTTTGAAATGTGATTTTTGTCCCACAAAATACGTACAGCATATAGATGTCTGGTATCAATTTCTTCTCTTTTATGATCTTCCTGTAGATCTTTAGGTGGAGTCACTGGACGGCCTTCATCATCAACATATATCACCTGAAATAGTAACATATATCATTATACATTTGTATAATTAAATATCACATCAAGCAAAAAGTGTTCATCGGTCAGGAGAGCCTAGAAATACAATTTTTTACACCTTATTTTGAACACAATAGCATGTTGAGTTTCAGATATAATTTTTTATAAGGACCCTTACAAGGTGAAATATAAATCCAAAAGAATGCACTTTTATAAAACTCATAATAAGGGAGATAACTCCACTAATGAATGTCTATAGAATTTATTGTAAAGCAAATGCCAATTATATGTACGTACTGCTTAGGCAGAAAATGGAAATAAAATACTAAATCATACAAAAGGTGATTAATGGGTCAGGAGAGCTTGGAAATTTATACAAATTTTCATATCTTATTTAGAATATAAAAGCATGTTATAGATTTTTATATGGACCAGCTTACCTAGATAAAATGCATCATTAAACTTATGTTGATTGAGATAACTCTATTAATATTATATAATGTAATTGCCAGTTATCTGTCCTTGTAAGGTAGTAAATGGAAATATTCTTAGATTAATACTCACAAATTAGTATACAGTCAATGCAATTAGCCTTTTCAGAATCTAAAGGACTTTGGGTTAAATGTCATTGTTCTTACACCAAAATGAAAACAAAGTTGCATTATTGGTTCAATTTCCAGTTTGTTTAAAACATTCTAAATCAATTACAACATTTTGGTGTATGCTTTTGAAAATATTACCCAGAATGCATTTGATTCTGAAACGGCGAACTTGACTGCACAAAAAATATAAAGCACTTCAAAACTTTCTATTAGCAGTATACATTAATTGTAGTATAAATAAGTGTAAAGTAGACATGTATTTATGCTGAATTTTAATTTTCTGACTCAGATATAAAACAAAATTCATAGTACTTCAGTCATTTATGTAAGCCATCCACGAATGCCTTAAAATTCTGTGTTTGGAGTTTTTCTAATGAAGGCCTGTGTTCCAATAATATTCCTGTTTCCTGTTTAAGATCAATTTTAAGTTTTGATACCAATTAAAAACCATGTGAATACTCACGTCAGCGTCATAACTATCATTATATTGTCTGTCTGCCGGGGCACTTTGTGGACGATATCTACCCGATCTACTCTGAGGTCGACTTGACCTTGGTGACAAGTAAGGTAATATATCTTCATCACCTTTTCTGAATTTAGTAGCCTGAGGATTAAAGCAAAACACACAAATACAGCATAGTGTTATAGAAATAAGCAGAAAACAACAATAGCTGGTTAGTATCTGGAATAGACTACTGTAAACCAACTTATTTTAGTGTTTCACTTTTTCTTCTCCACTTCACGACTATTTTCTTGTTTTACTTTTTCTTCTCCACTTATCGACTATTTAATTTCGAGATTTTCTTATTTACTGGATGTAGTTTAAAAAGGAAAGATCCAAGTTTTCCATATTCTTGACGATTGAAATTCACATTATTTTTCTACTCTCAGAAGCAGTCGCGAAAATAAATAGCTCACAAAAATAAGTTGATATACAGTATAAACAGAAACTTTCATGGTATGTTTCAAACAAAAAGCAACATCAAAAATATCAATTTAAAGTTGAATTTGGGAATGGATGTTTTTTGACAAACTAAGTCTGAAAGACAAAAATTGGTCAGATGTTAGTTTGGTAAAAAATAGTTTAAAAAAAAAATATTTGATTTGTGATAAAATTCCAACTTATATTTGATCATACATGTATATAAAATAGAGTAATTATTAGAACTGTATACTTATAATGGTCAGAAAAATATTGATTTGCACATCTTTAAATCTGAAAAGCAAATCAATGCCAATTAACTCATTAAAAAAAAAGATGAAATTAATTAAATCAATGGCTGTAAAAGAGAAGTTGATGATTTTAATGCTGTATAATTATTCCAAATATTCTGTATACATGTACATATGAAAATGTCATTCTAATTATTTTTGAGATATTAAGATACAATTTAAGTACATTTATACTTATGAAAAATGAATTAACTTTAAAAATTTTGATCCTTTGTTATGTTTGTACAACATTACCATGATAGGGTCTACAACTTCAAAGATTTTAACACACAAAACACAAAAAAACAAATATTTGTTTTCATGTAAAACATTGTAAATACATCTCCACATCACAATGGTTAGAGAAGCTTCTATTTATAAATATAAACGTTTGCATATATATGCAAATTTCATCACTGATTAAGCGTCAATACATTCAAATTCAATTCAAGATTAATTCAATCAGACAACAAGATCACATGACTATCCACTAACCAATGACCCTGGAGTAAGAACATTTTCTTCCTCCTGTACAGATTCTGGAGCTGATGGAGGTCGCAATCTAGGGGTCAACAAAGGCATCAGAGTTGAATCACTCCTCTTCTTTGTGTCTGCCTAAGCATCACAAAATAGTTCTCATTTAAATACGTTAACTTTGTTTTTCTTTGAATTTGTTTGCATACATTTTACCATACATACATACTAAGCTTTTTTTTGTTCCATATTTTCATAAGCAATAACAAAAAAAAATATTAGATATAAAATATTGAAATAAACAAAAGAGAGAATTACCATAATTCTTAAAAAGGAAGCACTGGAAATAACTGACAGTATGATTTTAACTGAAAAGTGTGAAAATTGAGAAAGTATGACATAATGTATTAAAATGAAATAGTGAATAATGAAAGTTCTGAATTTGTTTTAAAAAAAAACAGTGTATGTTTATATCAGGTGTATATATGTGGGATAGACTTACAGTATCTGGTATCTGAGAGATTGAGATAGAAAAGGTATACAGTACATGAGATGAAAAACTTGGTGATTCCTCATTGTGAATGCTGAAGAAATGTCTTCATAATGAAAGATACAAAAAGGGCAAACATCGAAAGATGTGACTAATTTATTGGAAAAGCAAGATGTTTTTATTACAATTGCTTTGCTTCTAAAAAAATAATCATGGTGATGAGGGGTCCCCCAAAAAATTCTGTGTACTAATTAAATATAATGTTCCAGAAGATGGAAAATATCCAAATATATCTATGGGTCTGTTTTGCGTTAATTGATATATGATAAGGTATATATTTTCAATAAACAATTTAAAATATATGAAAATATATATAAAGGGTGGGGTACTTGATGTGCTAATCCCTACCTAAAAAAACATTGAATGTCATGTATGTTGATCGAAGAGGGGCAATAGGGGGGTCGTTAACATGTTAACAACACCTCGATTTTGGCAAAAACAGTTAAGAAAAATGCAAAAATGCTGATAACAGTTAACAAAGTGGATTGAAAACAGATAACAGTTTAAATTGATCTCAGATAACAATTAACAACACCTTGAAAAAGGCCAAAACAGGTTATAAAAAGGTATTGCCCCCCCCCCCCCCCCCTTATGTTGTTTTGAACACTAATGAACTTAACTTTAGCTGCTTGAATCACAATTTTCAAATCGATACAAAAATCAATGTGTAAAATTTCATGGGAGATGTGTTGATTAGATTAATCGTTAATGACACACCTAGAAAACTGAAAATGTGTATTTTAATCTCCTTTACCAAAACAAATCCTAATAAATGTATTTGTTTAACCACATGATTACATAAACACATAACTACTACATGATTGTAAACAAAGAAAAGTAGATTACTTAAAAATCAATATGACATAATATTGGATTTCAAGTAGATCTGTTTTATACCTGACTGGAGAATTGTTACCATGAATTATTAAATTATTCTTTATTTTCACAATTAGTTAAGACAGGGTGTATACATAAGCATGACAACATTCAGTCAATATTTATTTATACTCTTTTTAATGTTTAATTTAACAACTATTTCCATAATTCTTCGTGATAATCATGCTGAGAAAAACATATACAGTATGAACATGTAGTTATATATCTATAGACACTGACTATAAAATGGTGAGGTGTGATTTCTTGGCATTCCCTGTCATACTGGTTTGAAAATTAAAACCCCAGACCACTTTAAATATCCCCTCTACCATGGCATTCTGATCCAGCTGTTCTGATCATTAGCATAAAAATAAGGAGATGGGAAATGATTGCAAAAAATAGACCAACTATCCATCAGAGTAAAAATGTAAAAGATCAGATTTCATAAGGAATTACATTATATAAGAAAAAAGATGTGGTATGATTGCCAATGAGACAACTCTCCACAAGAGACCAAATGACACAGATATGTACAACTATATGTCACAGTACAACCTTCAACAATGAGCACAGCCCATAACGCATAGTCAGCTATAGAAAGCCTGATTTATGACAATGTAAAAAAAAAAAACTAGAACACTTAAACGGCCTAATTTATGAATTGCATAAAGCATTACAATGCGAAAAAAACCACATACTGAATATATGATAATGAAAAAGAAGATGTGGTATGATAGCCAATGAGATAACTCTCTCTCAACAAGAGACCAAATGACACAGAAGTTAAAAGATATATAGGGTCACAGTACAGCCTTCAACAATGATCACAGCCCATACTGTAATATAGTCATCTATAAAAGGAACTGACATGAATAATCTAAATAACTTTAAGGAGAAAACTAACAGTCTTATTTGTAGTAATACAATTAAAGAAAAACAAAATATGACATAATTGAAGATAAGCTAGAACAATTGACAACGTTTACATGTACTGAATTACATTTGTACTGACTCCTGGCTTCGGATAGACACATAATTTAAAGAATGTGGCTGAATTCAACAACTGTTATCTGTTATAGGTTTAAAGACAGACAGGAAATATGATGATGAAAGCTTAGATAAACACAATTAAATTTCAAGAAGACAAGAAATATTAAATATTGAAAGTATAAGCAACAGGAGCAATTTAATTTTACAGAATTATGGCAAAGAGGCATGCAAGCTTGAACTTCAATAAAAAAAAGAATCTATGTTTAAATTCAAAGTGTCCATTATTAAATCATAAACAGATTCAAAAAGAATTGACTCTTTTAACATGTTTAAAAATCTAATGTTGTTTAAACTATCCTAACCTTTGAGCAACCCACACCTTATTTGAAAGACATTGAATGATAAAGAAATCAATTTATCAGGTTTTTATCTTTGAAAGTTTAAAACCTATCGAGAAAATAAAAAGAAGTATATATTCACAGTTTTCTTCAGTGCTACTATTCTCCAGCATATCTAAGTCCCTGAGGTTTATCTTGTACTGAGACTTTTATTTACTGATTGTTAAATACAAATAAGATAGAAAGAAATTTTACAACAGTTCAATTGGGTGGATCATTAGAAAATCAGAGAACCCACTGTCTACCAGAGAACAAATTAATAACACAGAAGTTAAAAATCATACATGTACGACCTTGTACATCCTTCAACAATGAGAAAATCCTTACTGCTAAGTAAGCTATATGTGTCAAAATGACAAATTGACAACAATTATTTTAACAAGAAAACTAATGAACTGATGTATGTACTAAACAAAAATTGATAAAACAGGAGAGCGTCAATATGAAATCCAGAGCAGAATTGAAATCTTGGACAGTCATACTCATTAAGCAGAAGATAAGTAGAATTCATTGAGCCCCATCAACTTGAGCAATCACCTTTGTTCAATGCGCAGGGGCAGAGGTTCACAGTTTACTTCTTTGTTTCAAGAGTGAAAAAGAAATTTCCCCAAATTCTTTTACTTTTAGCATGAGTGATACTTTCTGGTAAAATAGTCTTTCTGCCAGGTGAAGTGTCCTTCAACCAGCTATTTTGAGAAATCAATGAATTCTTCAAGTACATCACTGACATTTATTAATTGTATTTTTAAAAGTCCAATAAAATAGCGGCGACAATTAGAGCTTACTCTGATGACATTAAAACTTTGAGTAAAAATGAAAACTTTTATCTTCTGACACCTATCACATTTATCACTTACCCTTACTCTCCTGACAACTTCTAGTTTGGCAATTTCTTCTAATTTCCTTTTAATTTCTACTTGTCTGTTCCTCTCTATATCCAATGTTTTATGTACAATAGCCTGTGCCAGTAAGTCTTTCACATGTTTTTTGTGTTCTTTCCTAGCCATGTTTAGTCTGTATTGGTTTTCAGATATGATCTGTCCTCTTCTGTCAACCTGAAAATTTTATAAAAATCAATTTTAATTTCATGTTTTTTTAATGAATTTCACATGATCTTTTAAAAGAAAGTTATTCAAATAACACCTAAAGTTTTCTAATTTGATCGAAAGCATAATAAATACCAATTTTTTTGTAAAGTCTGAATCATGAGCAAAATTTGCATTTGATAATGCAATATAATTAGCAGTGATTAGCAAATTATGTCCTCGATGTATACAATAACAAATGATTAAAAAAAGGTGATTTTGACCTGAAGTATTTAAATGTACAGTTATACTTACCAGTCCAGCCTTTTTGAGATGGCGTCGCATTTTGGTGTTAGAAAAATACCCTGCCAAATTCTTATCTGTAAGACTACAGTATGTAGCAAGGGGTCTGAAAATAGACATGATCATGATGATTTACACAATATCTGGTTGAAGGCACACATAATTACATTCAAATCACTAACATTAGGAACATATTCATATAAGTAGTAAATACTTTGCAGTTTGTGACACTGAAAATTTAAACATTTGTTAAAGTTCAACTCAATCATAAAAAATATTGAATGTGTATGCAAATTAATCATCATGTGCAGTTAAAAAGTAAAATGTATGATCATTCTTTAAATAAGAGCAGAAATTTTTGTGTACAATTACTTGACTGTGATTTTAATCATTTGATGCCTCGCAGGTACTGTTTTTGACATTTACGTGAACAAGGCTGCAGTTTGTTTAAATTATGCGAGTCAAATGTGGACAGTAAGCGTATTTCCGATCTTCCAACCAGTATCCCTTATCTGACTAGTGACTATAAGTGTATAAATGTACAAACATGTGGTTGAAATATAGGTCATTTACACTGCAGTACATTTTTTTGTGATTGTAAATTGAGATCAGGTGAAAAACAAAGGTCATCAGTAATGAGCTTAGCGAGGGCAGAGTTTTGAAAGTGAACATTTCAAAAATTCTAATACATGTGTATTTACAAAAAAATGTATGTAGTGGGTCTCATTGGGGTTTAAGCGCGACACAGGATTGCCAACTTTTTGTAAGCGTGATATGTGAAAGTTGAATTATTGTGTTGTGAAAACGGGAAATTGTCTAGCGGGACAGGGGAATTTACAAAAAATGAGAATTGCTTACATAAAAAGTGTAACAGGATACCAGAATCTGACAAAACAGTAAGCAGCATCCGTGATCGGAACCCTCTAATGAGACCCCCTACATGTATGAAAAGCAATGTTTAAAAAAAAGTTTTGTTTGATGCGTTTATTATGGTTTAAATGTGTCTTTCTGAAATGTGTATGCATAATATATATATAATGTTTGAACAAGGCCCCAAATAGCTGACAACTCATGGTTTGAAAAGAAAGTTGTGTAATTTTAGAACTTATTCACAATCATTATGGCATTTATAGCAATATTTTCACTGGTGTATAGGGCTTAGATGAGGGTGGTATATGAAACTATTTCCCTGAATGTGATTCAGCTACCGAGTTTTAAAAAAAAAGCTACCATAGGCCAATTGTCAATATTAATCATACCCCTACATGTAAATTTGGGTTGCAACTGCATATAATCAACATGACAATAAAAACAGATATGATACAGTTTTCTACAGTCTGTAATTAAAACTGACAACATCGAATGACAGACAGGGATGTGTTACAATTTTCAATGATGGAACTATCCCCCCTTTTTTCATGGACGATCCTACGACACGACCTACCCATCATGTATTTGGCTCATCTTGCTGATTTTCAGTTATCCCTGTTAAAAGATAATTCTGCAAGCATAAAAACTGAAAATTGGACTTTAAATGATGTCACAAATCCATGTCGTTTAAATGTAAAATCACTATTTTGCCGTCATAAACATTCGTCGCCGGGGAGAGTCATGTGACCAAACAACTCTTTCACGCAGGTGCCCCGTTAATCATCAGTTTTAAGCTACCCGTATCTCCTCCTTTTTCTTCGGGAACACCAACGATTGACGTTAAACTTTTATCTAATTTATATTCTCATTTTTGAAAAACAATGCCTATTGACTTGTTGTATTTAAATTTGTTGTTTCACGGAGAAAAAAATACATATTACCTTGTCTTAATTTTGAATTCAAATAATTTGAATATTAAAAAAAGGGGGATGGTATATAAATAATTAAAGATTGGGCAATTTGTTTTAATAGTGTTTTCGTATATCTAGGCATTATTTGACCGAACAATTCTAATAATTGGAATTAATGGTGAATGGGAGGGTGTGATTTGTAATTTGTTGATAATCTACAGATGCGGATCCTGGATTTAAAAAGGAAGGAGAAAAAGGGGGGTATCTATTGCTTGACTTAGCTCAGATTGGAACCTATAAATGTCCGAATAAACCATACATGTAGCTTTAAAAGGAGGACATGGACCCCTTAAATCTGCCTTTGAATTAGAAACATTTTTATACTGCTCTGTTTTATAACTATTTAAAATACTGTGAACTTCGACAACTAACTGGAAAGTTACCCTAAGCTTAATTGTGACCAACGATCACTGAATGAAATATTATTTGTCGATATTATGTAGATTCGTGAAAAAACAAACAAAAAAAAACCCAACAACTGAAAAGACATGCATACAGGACTTAATTTGGTCAGAGACATATATCATGTATATATATAAAGTTCAATTAACGGCAATAAAATTCCAAAATAAATCGTTTCTTATGACTTTGATTAAGCACAAAACAATTAATCTTTCAATGTACATATTTTATACCAGAATTTTTGCCTATATTTTACTATAAGGAAATAAAATTGAGAATAGAAATAGGGATTATGCCAAAGAGACAACAATTACCCGACCAAAGTGCAGACTTGAAACAGCACAAGGCCACCAATGGGTCTTCAACACAGCGACAAAGTCCCGTACACGGAAGAATTTTACAGTCATGTATTTAAATACATGACAGAACAAAAATAGCTTGTTCTTCCTTGTCAACCTCTAAATTTAATAAACATGATAAATATCATGCTGTTTTTTTTTTTTTTATATCTTTATTGAATGTGTAGATTACAATGAGCCAGGTATAAAATGATAAATTGTTTACAAATACGAAAATCATTATATCATTGCAAGATTTTTCATGTCAAGTGGCAAGTGTTTCATGCATATCTAGATCAACGTTTTCAGATCTTTTTAATTGATATATACAGTGGTATATCCGAATATTTAAATGTATAAAAATGTTATTTGCCATGAACCTGCCATGAGCTTGTCTGTTTTATATACATCAATTGACCAGATATACTCGGAAACTAACCCATAATCATAAATACTGCGATTTGCAAACTTGTTCCCCAAATTACCATTGCTGTCACCCGAGTAAGTGGCTCCACCTTTTGTAGAATCTTGAGTTGCTTGGTAATCTCTGAGCTGATTGACATATGATATTTCACAGGTACATGGATAGGGCAAAAGATCATCAGCATTGTACTGGTATTGGTCAATTTTGTCAAATATTTCAGAAGGGTCATCGATAAAAAGGTTTCCTGTCGAACCTTGACCAGGATATAATATACATGCGCAGTTTTCGGATGGTAATTCACTTCTATAATTCCTATCGCAATTCAAGCCTTCATTCCAAGTATAGTTTGTTTCACAATTCCATCGTTTTCTACCCTCGGTAAAGAAATTATCAGAATAATTCCCACGTTCTAATGCAGTACCAGAAGTATGGATAGTGTCAGTGTAAGCTGACTGCAAGCATGGACTTGATGAAAAAGTCTCACATCTGTAATGTTCAGAGGGAATATCAACAAAATCGGTATTTCCACTAGACAGAAACGGGTTTGAATACGATCTTTCGACATTATCTTTCCAAAATCCACCTGCATTATTTATATCATTGCACGTACACCCAAAATCCAAACCACCAGACATTTCCTGTAAAAATGCATATACTTAAACATTAACACACTGTTCCATTGTATTTACAAACTTTTGATAGACCGAGAAGATAGCGGAAAATTTATGAATGATGATTTATTGCAAATAACACACCCATTATACCTGAGGATACAACGGTCTTTTAATAACTTTAAACAACGGCCGTTTTAATATCAAAATGTACAAGTTCGCTTTATGCTAAAATATTAGAAGAATTTTATACTTGGACAAACAATTTAAACATTCTGAACTGGTTTTTAAATACTTTTAAAGATGCAATTCTCAATTCGTCTTTTTAAGAATCTAAATGACCATGGGTAATCACATTGTTGGTACACCAAAATTACAATACATTACATCATTGGTCGAACTTAATTATTTAGTACGTTTTAACCCAATCATTACGTTTTTGGTGTACGCTTTTGAAAATGCAAGTTAGATTGATTTTGGTGTTTTAACGCCACTTTTAAGCTCTACATTTAGGCTAGTTCGTGGCGGCCAGTTTTTATTGGTGGAGGAAGCCGGAGTGCCCGAAGAAAACCACCGACCTTCGATACAAATTAGGATCTGAAGCGGCGAATATAAGAATTGTTAATTATTATAAAAAAAATAATCATAGTATAATCAATAAAGTTAAATAAGCATGAATTAATCTTAAACAACTTTACCAGACGCATTTTAGGATTCACGATTACTACTAGTGGTAGTTCTTTTCACAAATTCAACGCTATCTATTGCATTAGCTATTTTTAACAATTCTTAAAGATACCTTACATTATAACATATTTTTACTACTTCTGATGAGAAAACAAAACATTATAGTATGAAAGACTTACCAGTACTTTTTGCTTGTTTTTTTTTAGGAAGTTTTATGTCAATCAGCTTAAAATATTCAAGCAACTCGTCATTTAAAAAGTTTCGACAAGTTGGTTTCTAACACGATGCGTCACATTCTCCATCAAACCCATATCTTGTAACTTGTTTTAAACTAAACTAACCACGGTCTAAATATTTTGTACATAGAAACCATTAATAAAGTTAGTTTTACGTGGATTTGATGCTTAGATTCTTTATGTATAGGTAGGTATACATTCCGGGGCCGCTCCACAAGCATCCTAGCTGGATGTAACGATACAACTGATGATCACATGGTTCAATGAGTTTGCACACATTTAATAGTAATTTTATAACATTAAATATAGGTTGCAAAATTAAAGACCATCATTAAACAACATTTTACTGTAAACGAAGAAAGTTTCTTTTAATTTGGTCAATTTTGTTTTGTTTTAACGATCATTTCAGTTTTGTAGCCACACGTACGGTTCAAATAATAAGATGGAATGTCACGGAGATCTTTATTGGCACTGGTTTTTATAAAACAATACATCGAATATACGTATACATATTTATAAATATACATGATATGAACACAGTTTAATTGAGGTCTGGAGCTTGCATGTCAGTATACTGCTATAGTAGTCCATTGTTTATTTATGTACATCATTGTCATTTTTCCTTAGTTTCTTTTGTTACCTTTTCTAACATCGGACTCGGACTTCTTTTAAACTGAGTCAGTTTTACAATTTGTATTACTGTGTGTTTCTTTATTCTACATTGGTTAGAGGTATTAGGGGAGGATTGAGATCTCACAAAACATGTTTAACCCCGCTGCATTTTCGCCATCGTTCCTAGTCAGGAACCTCTGGCCTTTCTTAGTGTTGTTTTTTTAATTTTAGTTTATTTATATGTTTTGGAGTAAACTATGACGTCCATTTTCACTGAACTATTATAGCTAGTACACAAATTTTATTTAGGAGCCAGCTGAGGCCCTCCTCCGGGTACGGGATTTTCTCGCTGCATTTTGAAGAAGACCCATTGGTGGACTCCGGCTGTTATCTGCTCTTTGGTCGGGTTGTTGTGCCTTTGACATGTTCCCCATTTCCATTCTCAACTGTAAGTTCATATACACTATGCTATTAATACAGGGTTATACAGAAATACGTATATTTTCTACAACTATCCATGCTCCCTCTCACGTGTCAACATTCTCAAATTTTCTCACCCTTTGACGACCGCTTCGAACACTTTCTAACACACGCAACTCCCTTTTTTAGGATATTACAGGATAATTACTGCAGAATAAGGTACACTAATTCAAAGAAAGCAGTAAAATAAAAGATGGCGAAGGAAAGATAATAATTGGGTGGCAAATCATATAGAATAGAGGGGAAGAAAAGGTCTAAAGGCTAAAGTATAAAGAAATATGAATGACGCCATCCAGACCCTCATAGTAATTATTTACTATGTAAAATACGCTTACTTTGATGTCAAACCATATTCGTATGAGAAATAAATCCATAAATAATACATTTCGTATTTTAAGAAAAATGCTAATTGTTTTGGGGAAACAATATAGCTGACTGATGAATTTGTTGTAATGTGGTCGATTCGAGTCTAAAAAGTTGTAGGTCAACACAAAAACGTTAGAATGGGTATACATAGATTGCGCCTTCACAAAGCTTGTAACATTTCAAAGTAAGAACATAGGGGAATCTAGCATTCTATCTGAGAAAGGTATTTGTTACCTTGCATCCACAAGCATGGAAAAAACTGAAATAGTGAATCCGCCTAAAACAAAAAGGACATGTTCATATATGAAACTGTTTTGAATATGAATATTATGTTGAAATGCTATTAAAATGCAAGACAGAAAAAAATATATGGTTTATAAATAGAGTTAACATGACAACGTTACGGCTTTCGAATTGGACATATGAACAGATCTGAACAGTTCATGCATTAATCATGTTTGTAGCTTCAAAAGGAATGACTGAAAAATTTTACGTTGCAACATGTCACCCACGGACCCAATCGAGAGTTATTAGCAAGGATTCCACAGACGTTAAGCTCGATATTGCGTCTCAAATGGTAACGTCAAAATTTTACGTTTAACGGCGAAATATGATTATTTGGGATATTTTTTTTTTATTTCGCTTGCAATTTTTGTTTTGCACATCAATATGGATACTTCTTAATGTTTGGTTGTACTGAATATACATGGAACATTTCCCCCTGAAAGTAACGTAAGCAACAAACAACAAAATATATCGTATTTGGTTAAATTAATGCATAAGCCGATATGAAATTATAAGATACAGTATGATGAGTGCCAATGAGACCACTCTCTACCAGAGACCAATTGACATAAAACGTCATAAAATGCAATGTTTCCCCATTTAGAGGATGATATATATTTTGCTTTAATGTAAAAAAAAATATCGGGAATTACAAAATAAACGGGTCTTGCTTATAAAATTCACTTTACTTTCTATAATAACGGTACAATTAGATTAAGAAATGAAACGATTGTCAGAAAAAAAGGTTAATCATAATTCATCTCATATGTTTACAAGCTTTGTATGATGTGGAGAGGTATATAGTCACGCTTCAGGCCAAATTTATTTTCATTTTCAAGTTCTATACATGTATATGAATCTTATTGCAGAGAAATAAAAAAAAATCGCAGTTTTACGCTTCCGAAATTTAAAAATTTGAAAAAGATGATTTTTTATCCTCTCGTGATACAAAACATTTTCACAACTTTAGAACCTCATCTAAACGAACAACCTTAGTCATCGATTTTTTTTTATACTTTGTGGTCTTGCTGATAGTAACTGACTATCAAGAAAATTCTATCTGAGGAAATATATACAAATGATCCACCATAAATAGCGTACAACGTTGAAAACGTATGAAAATCGTCAAGTGGACAAACTTGCAAGACATTTCATTTCCTTGAAAACGAAGTCGTTTTGACTACGCAAATTATCAAAAAGTATGTAGCTGTTTTGTGAAGTTAAAGTACAATTACGGAAAAGGACTATTTAGCATGCAACAAATCTAAATTTTCAATAAATAACGTCGAAAATGACAATTTATTTGTAAAAAGCGGCAAAATCCGACATTGGACATCTTGCAAGACATTTGCCAGAAGCCGTTGCATTTTAATATGTGGTGTGAGTGCTGCAAAAAAATAGTATTTACCTGTCTAGTCTATGGATATAAGTTTTATATAACTTAACTGTTATCATTTCATAGAAAAGCTGTTTATTAGTGTGGACTGGTTGATTACACGGTATTGACGCAGTAACGTGCGTAATGTCTCAACGAACGCACAGAGACCATAGTAAGCACAGTAAACGTTTCAATTCCGACCGGACGTGGCTGCGTATTTATATATCCCGCACAGTGAAACAGACGCTTCACTTTATCAAGATTTTTTCTGCCAGGGTGGACAAGACCATGCATGAACACACTTCTATACCCTAAAAAAAACCCTTAAGGTTATCTAATAACAATCTAAATGTACAACAGACATGAACCAACGACAACCGACAACCAGTGAATTATAGGTTCTTGATTTCGGACAGGCACATAAAGATAATGGCGGTGTTACATAAAGGCAACAGTAGTATACCGCTGTACAATGGTCAAAAATCGATTAAGAGAATACATCAGAACAATAGAAACACTGAACTACTACAAAAAACAAACACCAACATACATAGAAACGAAATATTCGACTACAACTTGGTACAGGGCATGTTAATAAAAAAAAACAACACTGGGTTGAAACGGGTTTTATGTCTAGCCAAACCTCCTGCTTGCATTGCAATGCAAAACATACCGCTAAAATGACAACAATACGATGACAGGAATACAGTACAAATAAATGTAAGAACACTCTGGAGATAGTGACATAAATTAATGAACATGTGCATTTGTGCTCAATAATCACACTAATTTAGGACAGATGCGTAACGAATCAATGACAATACAAAACTTTTACCCAAAAAGATATGTAAGAAGTAAACAGATAATTAAGATAAAACCTTTAGACACAAAGCAACGATATCAGACTACCCTCATTATATTCTTCCACACCAAGTACCAAGTGCCTTCATCAAATGAGGAATATGTTTTCTATCGTTATAGTACTTTGTATAATATAACTTGACATTTTGGAATTTTGGAATATATACCTTAGATTTCTGTATTTCTGTTAACACTTTTTTCCATACACCAAATATAGTTGCCATATAGATACTAATATCTGATACACGAACTTGGGCCTTGATCACTGATCAATGAAATAAGATCAAAGTTGGAGATCATGTCTGATAGAATGTTGTTGAAGGCTAGATAAACAACTATTTAGAAACATTCAGGTCTATATTCTGAAATATAAAACTTTCTACGAACAAAATCGTCATCACTACATAAACCGGGTACTTATCTCAATGCTACGCATTTTTCTAGAAAAAAAAATGATAAATATTAAATTCCTAAACAGGAATTTTGGATGATTTATTTAACCACCTCCTCTTTGTTGGTTACAAATGCGTGTTGCTGAATCAATAAGATATTCTAAAAATGTCACTTTTGCTAGACTTTTAAACATGTTTAATGTCCCTTCTATCTCGTTTTTAAAGCAATTGCTTTTAAATGCCGTCGCGTATGGCCATCTTTGTGACCCAGATCAGAGACTCCGCCCAGATCAAGCCATAGTATTTTGTTAAACAGGCTCCTGGTCAGTCATTCTTTAACACCTATGTATGTTTTCTAATGCAATACATAGCTTGAAACTTTAAAAAAACGTTAGTGGATTTAAGAAGTTTCAGAATATGTTCTTGTAGATGTATTTTTGTATTTAAAGGGTCAACCGTTTGACTATCAAATAACATAGAAGTCCGAGTGAAAAAAAGTACATTTTTATAAATGCGATTCCGTTTTCCGCCGTTCGTACGATGTTTCAACAAAATATGGATTCATTTCAGTTGTTGATTTTGTATTGAAAATTTAACTGAATTATCTCCTAATAAATACGGTTTTTTATGTTTAATTTGTGTTTCTTTAAGAGGTCAGGTGCTCTTGTTCATTCATTAAATTATCGTTCATTCATACATTTATCGTAAAATCAAAATCACTACACAGGTTAATGCGTAGTGTCAAATTATTACCTGTAATCTAAAAATAGACAAACTTTATTTGCGCAAATAATTTAGCGGAACGAAACCCTTGTTGAAAACACATAACAATAAGTTCGTTTTCCTTTTCTGTCAAAACTCCGTAATATTTATCGATCACCTTACTAATGAAATGGACCCGTCCAAACGTAGTAGATGCCAAGTCGGTCCAGATGAAGAGATATTTACAATTTGGAATTTTCTAGTTTATTAATACATAGATTGAAAAAAAGTACGTCTTTTTAAATATCATGATCAAAACTGGGTTTGCATAACAAATGTGACTTGTCAGATGAAACCATTATCCTCGTCTTTTCAGTGAACAAGTCTACTACGTTTGTTGACACTCGACGGTCCACCGTGTTAGCAATTTTATTTCACATGTTTTCGAAATATTGAAGATCATTTTTCGCAATGTTTCCTAAAAATTGATAAATATCAAAGCAATGTAGAGCTGTTTGTTCTTGTTCGTATAATAAAATTGAGAATGGAAATGGGGAATTTGTCAAAGAGACAACAACCCGACCATAGAAAAACATACAACAGCAGAATTAAGGTCACCAACAGGTCTTCAATGCAGCGAAAAATTCCCGCACCCGGAGGCGTCCTTCAGCTGGCCCCTATACAATATATATACTAGTTCAGTGATAACGATTTAATGTCATGTTTGTCTGTGATGACCCCCCTTTTCGGGATTGCATGAGAATTGTAGTTATCTCGTACCCACATGCACTTGTTTCTATCCATAGGAAGGTCGACTATCCATATAAAACTATTTATATGGATAATCGACCTTCCTATGGATAGAAACAAGTGCCTGTGCTCGTACCGCATCAGAAGGACACATATCAACTGAGCAATAATGTTTGGAACTTAGTTTTAATAATGATGACAAAGTAACATTATGAAAATATTTTTATTAAGCTGAAATATACATTTATTCTTTACATGTTTATGTCTTGTAAGATATTTTATTTCTTTCCCGTTTTTTAACATTTGCGTCTGGAAAGTTGAAATGTTTTAACTTAATCATTTGTGTTAATGGTTAAATATAAATTAATAAAGAAAATTGTTAAAATTAAATCAATAAAGGAAATTACTGCCAAGGAAGTTACAAACACTACCAGGGGATAATCCATGATGATTTCTTTTTGAGTTATATGTTTCAGCACATGTATATTTGACCCCAACTTTAGCCTGGTAAACGTGTTGTCTCCTTGTGAAATATAAAACATATTAAAAATGACTTTCTGCTAAAGTCTTTTATTTATATAAAGTTAAAACCTTCTTACTTTTAACTAGACAACACTCATGTCAGGTTTAATTCTTGTATATATGTGGATGAAAAATAAAAGTCCCCAAACATTAACATGGCAGCAATTGCTTTTACAGCCTTTAAGGCTTTGTTTAGCTCACCTTGCACAAAGGGCCAAGTAAGCTTTTCTCATCACTTGGCGTCCGTCGTCGTCCGTCGTCTGTCTTCCGTCGTTAACTTTTACAAAAATCTCCTCTGAAAATACTGGGCCAAATTTAATCAAACATGGCCACAACTATCACTGCGGCATGTAGTTTAAAATGTGTTCGATGACCCGGCCCGATGTCCAACATGGCTAAAAATAGAACATAGAAATATGTAATGTAGATGCTGGCTTATATTTCTGAAACCATTGCATCTAGAGCAAATCTGACTCGAGTAAAATTGTTTATCAGGTCAAAATGTATTTGCCCTAAAATTTTCAAATGAAACGAACAACCCGTTGTTGGGTTGCTGCCCCTGAATTAGTAATTTTAAGTAAATTTTGCCGTTTTTGGTTATTATCTTGAATATATATTATTATATATAGACATAAACTGTAAACATCAATAATGTTCAGCAAAGGAAGCTCTACAAATAAGTACCTTAAGGGGTTAATGCCCTCTATAGTGAATTTTTAACAATTTTTAGTAAATGTGTGCTACCTTTTACAAACATCTTCTACTCTGAAACTACTGAGACAAATTTAACCAAACTTGGCCACAATCATCAGGATATCGAGTTTATAAAAAATGTGTCCGCTGACCCTGCCAACCAATCAAGATGACCTTTATGGCAAAAAATGGAACATAGGGGTACAATGCAGTTTTTGGTTTATACCTCTTAAACTTAAAAGCATTTACAGCAAATTTGACGGTTGGCAAAAATGTTCATCAGATTTCGATTTATCTGCCCTGATATTTTCAGAAGAATCGGACAACCTGTTGTTGGGTTGCTACCCCTGAGTTAGTAAATTTTGCAGAAATTTGGCAGTTTTTTTTTTTATATTATCTTAGATATCATTATAGAATCTAATTATATCTGATATCCAATACTATTAATTATGTTTTAACCATATTTTACATGATTTCAAAAGCATCAGTAAATACAGGTGAGCGACACAGGCTCTTGGCAGCCTCTAGTTACAATTCACTTGATTTAGACAAACATTGAAACTGATATGTGCGTAGCAATGGTGCCAAGTCAGTTTATGATTCCATCACTCGAACACACAAGTTAATTGAACGATCAATATGCTGGCTTTGATACATCTTATATTTTGCTCTTTGTTTTTCACATTGTTACGATCTCTAACGAGTCACTATTGAAAAATTCACTCCATGATGAATTTACTCATGTTACTCGGACATGTACTACTGAATGTTGGGACTCAAGGACCTCTTCTTGTTGACTTGTTCATTTACTCATACGTGGCTGACTTCATACAGGAACTTCTTAGGAAGAATGAAAAGAAGTTAGCTGTATCCCTTAACTTTACTTTTCGCTCCATAGATAATGTTCACTCACTAAAGATCACTAAATAATTCAACATACTTATGGTGACTATGTTGAACGCATCTATCTTGAGATAAAATATACAGTTAAGTCTGACTCAGAATGTAACGGAATTTGATGAGACTGTCATCAAAGTGAGAGGGTTAGCGCTATAAAACCAGGTTTAATCCACCATTTTCTACATTTGAAAATGCCTGTACCAAGTCAGGAATATGACAGTTCTTGTCCATTCGTTTTTGATGCGTTTTGTTATTTGATTTTGCCATGTGATTATGGACTTTCCGAATTGATTTTCCTCTAAGTTCAGTATTTTTGTGATTTTACTTTTTTCAGATCTTGACTTACATCACGAAAATTACAATAAGATCGGTTGAAAACAAAACTTTATGACAAAAGAGATGATTTCAGCTTCCCGATTGTGAACATTCCAGGAGTGTGCTTACGGAGTATATATCCCCAAATTGATACGATACTCCAGGGCTTGTATTTCCTATCATGATTTCCTTGATAGAGGGTTGCTCACACGGTAGCTATAAAACCAAGAGTCCATGTAGTGAAGTTGAAATCATTCTTTCGTCAATTTTACTGTTGCCATCACAAGTTGTTTGATCTTTAAGGAATACCCGTTTCACAGATGATAGCGTATATGTTCCTAATGTTGTATCTACAATCCCGTCACCATTCCTAGAATGCGACCTCAAGAGTTATTACATAGGTTGTACTAACATGAACACCACAATAGGTGCCACATGTGGAGCAGGATCTGCTCACCCTTCCTGAACATCCGAGATAAATCCCAGTTTTTCGTGAGGTTCTTGTTGCGCAGACTTTAGTTTTCTATGTTGTGTTTTTGTGTACTTTTAATTATCTATTTGTCTTGTTCTTTTTTTACCGTCGCATTAGTTATCAAAGGTACCAGGATTATAATTTAATACGCCAGACGCGCGTTTCGTCTACATAAGACTCATCAGTGACGCTAAAATCAAAACAGTTAAAAAGCCAAACAAATTCAACGTTGAAGAGCATTGGGGACCCAAAATTCCAAAAAGATGTGCCAAACACGGCTAAGGTAATCTACTCATGGGGTAAGAAAATCATTAGTTTTTCAAAAAATTCAAAGTTTTGTAAACAGGAAATTTATAAAAATGACCATATAATTGATATTCCTGTGAACACCGAAGTGCTGACTACTGGGCTGGTGATACCGTCGGGGACGAAACGTCCACCAGCAGTGGCATCGACCCAGTGGTGTAAATAGTACCAGGATTATAATTTAATACGTCAGACGCGCGTTTCGTCTACATAAGACTCATCAGTGACGCTCAGATCAAAACATTGTAAGTTTATTTTCGTCTTATGAATGTGAATGTCTGGTATGTATCGACTTCCTTGTAAATGAAACATCCACATGAAACTTCTCATATATTAAACGCTGTACCTATTTCAATTACCATTTGAACAAGCAAAGTATGTTGTTCTCTGAATAATTTGTTAGTTTTGTTGTTTTTCGCCAACTAAAACCTCTATAAAAAACAACACACTTCGTGTATCAGATTATTAGTTACATAGTGTGCTAGTGACCTAATACGGTATATATGGGGTCAGTAAATTCCATATGGGGTGAGAGCGAATTTACCTTACCGACTATCTTAACGTGTGAAATTAAGACTAGTGATTCTCAAAATGAGCAAGTCTTCAATACTGTTAGCACTAAGAAAATATTTCTATTGATCCTACAAAAACAAATGGCAACAATAACGACTTGTAAGGTTTAAATGTGTTTTATGAATTTGTTTCAATCTTAATCATCAATTTCTTCGTCTGTTGGAACTTTTAAGATTTTTTCTCAGTACCGTTTTGTTTTTTATAAAGGGACATAACACCATTACTAACCGTGTATGAAATAAGCCCCTCCCCCTTCTTACCTAATAAGGAATATAAAGGGACGTAACTCCACTACTAACCGTGTATGAGATAAGCCCCGCCTCCCTACTAACCTAATATCAAATATACACGGTTTGCACGCGGACGCTTTTAACCAATCATATTCCTGGAAATGTATAGGAGGTAAGATAAATTGTACTACAGTGTTGTCTGTAGCAGATGAAGTTTAAACTAAAACAGAATACTGCCGCAAATTACAATCAATGTAAGCTAGGAGCTTGGAATGTCTCTCCATTTCATTTTTTTAATGATAAATCTTCTTCAATATATAAAAATACATCCGCAACAGTCCGTGACTGAATAAAAGTATCTACGCCATGTTTTCACCTGGATTTGTTGGGATGCTGTTGTCATTTGCTAATTGTATAAAAGGCACAACTTGTTCTGCTTTCTATATCAAGTTTGAATTCGTCCTTGCTTTCTTACTACAACCGGAAAAAACATGCATACATATTTGTTTGTCAATGACCGAATTGAGTAGTGTTAATTCCTGTATAATGATGATATTCAGGTGTGATTATGACCCATGTATATAGTAAATCCTAAAACAACATTTAATGTTGCTCCTGATGGAGACGGAACGCATAGATCAGGTAACAGGTAATGGGTACTTTTGATATCGGTATCGGAATCAACCTGGAACTTTATTTGTAATATTAATTATGTGAAAACAGTGTCCAGGAATGGTTCAATCGATTCCTATATTGATTATATGTAAAGTCGAATTCTTTGATTCGTGATTTTACGTCATGCCGGCTAACAAATTGGACCTCGTTAAACAATAAACATCTACATATACAGACAGCACAGAACAACGCAAACAGTGACGTATTTACGTAACGAACATATTATCTTGAAATTCAAACTATTAATTTCACAATACCAGTCCAAACAATTATCATGACAATTTCATAATTATTTGGACTTCGTTTAATTTCAATGTGACAAAACCATCTGGTTTAAAATTTGAATACTTTTTAAGAACTAATTAGTGCATTGTTGTCATAACAAGCACAGACTCTCCAGTCACCTCACTGACTTAGCAAACAAGCAAAAATCACTGGTTAGGGCACTGTTGTCATAGTGACTAGAGACACCCTCACAAGACTGTCTTGGAAATCTGAAAACCTGATTGACGTTGTCATAAGAACCCTCATCATGACAACAAAAACAGTTTTTAAGGCACTACGGATAATTGATGATAAGATACTTCTGATTAGCTCAAAATAACATATAGCGTCAATTCAAAGGTTTTGTCCAAATATTTCAATAGATATATGGGTTCTATATGTGTTTGACTGAGTTAAGAATGTTAAGGGAGATAACTGACAACTTCAAGTTAAAAAATGTCATTCCCAGATGATAATAATAGCTGTATTCACACTGATTCAAAAAATGTATGGTTTTTGTATACTTGCGCCTGGAATATTGGCTACTTCCGGTTTAGAAAATATATAACGTCCGTCTCAAATGATAGCTTCATTCACACCGATTCTAAAAATATATGTTTGTATATATTCATGGCTCTTTTACAGAAATAATTTGCTTCATCTAGTTAATAGAATGTCATTGACAGATTATGTTTCCACATACTTTTACAAATTTTGACTTGAATGGAGAGCTGGCCGATTGGCACTCATATCACATCTACTTTTATCAAGTTGTTTCAGGTTCATTGTTAGAAGTATTTAAAAAACGAATTGCATATTGTAGTTATTATACAAGTATTAAGATAAACTAGAATAATCTGGAATTAGTATTTATTACTATTGAACATATTTAAGGATGTTTGCTCCTCCATTTTTTGATTTTTTGCCAGATTTTCGGAATCCTCTGGTTTTATCCATGTATTGTCATTAAAAAATTTTGCCCACTAACCCCTACTTTTCTTTTCATAATTTTATAACATAAAGTTTAAAAAGCTATATTTCAAAATTTTATAAAATTCTTGTTATTTTTTTCGTAGTTTTTGAAACAAATAAGGTGCCAATGTTAAATATATGAAAAATCTAGAGAGAATTATTTCCCGCCAAATTTTCAATGGCTTATATCTCGAAAATTAGCACACGGACCCTCCATTTTTTTTTACTTTTTGAGTTTCTTTATTAATATACTATCAATTCATAATAGTCTTTTAAAAAGCTTGTTATTTTTTAACAGAGTAGCGAACATCCTTAAGTAAATAAGTATGTCTCTTCAATAGGATACAATATATGGTACAAAACAACCTAGTATGCAATAAATATTGTCAATACTAAATCGGTTCAAACTTACTTTACATGACATCCTATTGTTTTTATCGGAACACACTGTATGCTAGAACTTACTACTTATGCAAGCGAAATACAAATAACCGATAAGGTCAACTAGTTTGCATATTGCAATTTGCAAATTTTATCTCTATTAGGTTAACGCAAAACATCGAAACTATATAATTTACAGATTTGTACATTAGCTTTCATAATCAATTATTGGGAAAACAGTCATATCTGAATTAATTTTCTGACTATGTTCTTTCTTTTAAAAGAATAAAAACAGATTTCGAATATTCATGCATCTGGCAATACTATAGTGTTATTAACTGGCTGTTTCTGTGTGGCACTGGTATAGATTCAAGGTTTGCTTTTTTAAATAGTCTCGAGGTCAATACAGCACACCTTGATTCTATACCAGTGCCAATACAGACACAGCCAGTTCATAACACTTTTATTAAATGATTATAAGACAATTAAAACCGGGAGTGAACGTCCCGTATTATCCCTAGGGCCAATACGGTTTTTTTGCCACCTTTTTGGTGGAAGAAGACGTCAAGTCTTCTGAAGACCTATGGGACTGACCATTGAGCCTCCGTATGCCGCATTCGTTTCTGTGTATTACAATTTCGTAACAACTTAGATTCCTGACACCGATTTTTACACATGATTACGCATCTGAATCATTTCATTTGTAAATTAGGATTGAAAAACAATCACTGTCGTAAATATGACCCTTTTATTTATGTAAATTATTAGATTTCATCTCATCCATATGAACGTTATTTGTTTACTTGTAACCGGATGATTTTACTGTAGATATTTGTATTAAGCATGCGTGAATTTGGTATCGGGACAACTCGCCCTGCTTACAAGTTCGCCCTTGAAGTTACGAATTTGCAATCCTGCAGACAAGAAGATTTTGTTTTTTATAAATAAAAAGGATCTATTTCTTATTAAATTGTCTGTATTCATTGTTTTCCTTTGTCATGTGAATTAGATGCCCTTCTACTTCAAATGGTTTGAATCTATTTATAAAATTATTCAAGACTTAGTTGACAAGAGCAGTACGTTGCTGTTTGGAGAATTTGATTAAACTCTAAATGCTCATAGAAAAAAAAATATAATTGAAACTGAATGTACCTCCTTCTGAATAATTTATTGCAATATAAATATAAATCCCTTTAGACAAGAGAAATCTGACTTTTGTAAGAAATATTTTGTTTACATGTGCAAAGGTAATTACGTGTGGCGGCCATATTGGTTTGTTTACAACTATGTCAAGAAGCCTCTAGAACCATGACCTAAACATAAATAGTCTCTGAAAGCGTAAACTTTAAGCAATACTATTTTATCAATCATGAATATTTTCATAAATTTAAATTTGATTATTTAAAGGAATAAAATTATAACAATTACGATTTTAGATTAGAGATTCTACACAGACATGCTTTGATCTATTTATAGCCAAATTAGTTTACCTGTGTGAAAATGTAAATAATTTGTTTACTAAACAAGTAAAGACAATCTATGTATGGAAGATAATAATTTACATAAATACTTCAGGACATTTGATTGATTTTAATAAATATAGGATTTAAAAACTGCAAGTGGAAACAAATTTAATCATTAGCTACATAATCAGCTGATAATTTTTTTTTGCAAACATCGTGGTGATGTTATTGATAAAAATCACTCCATCAATCCTCCAGCCCTTTCACATATTAAGCAATAGATCTACTTATTATTGTAGAATATTCAATGAGTATACATTCATCGTCTAATTGAATATATCGGGTAATCAGATATTTTTAGCTGACAATTTGGGTATCCCATTGGCCGGAGTCTACTGTACTACCATAAACATGATAAAGATAGTAAATAGTATTTTTTTTTCACTAATTTATTGACAATTTATTGACATAATACTGGTTGTAACATATTTTATTTTTGAAGATAATAATTTACATAAATACTTCAGGACATTTGATTGATTTTAATAAATATAGGATTTAAAAACTGCAAGTGGAAACAAATTAAGTGGAATATTCAATGAGTATACATTCATCGTCTAATTGAATATATCGGGTAATCAGATATTTTTAGCTGACAATTTGGGTATCCCATTGGCCGGAGTCTACTGTACTACCATAAACATTTTTTTAAATAAGTTTTAAATTTGTTTCCACTTGCAGTTTTAAATTATTATCATAGATTGTCTTTACTTGTTTAGTAAACAAATTATTTACATTTTCACACAGGTAAATAGTAAATAGTATATTTTTTTTTCACTAATTTAATTAAACATTAATGTATTCAGGTTGGGACCCCTTTTCCCCCCAATTATGAGTGGTGTCCCTTAGATGAGGGAATGTCCCTAAAACAAGGGGTCATTTTACTGTTGAAAAAAAATAAAGAACATTTTTAAGATTTTTATTAAACTCAAAAGTGGGAAAATTCATTATATTTGGAACAACTTTTCTAAATGAGGGGTCAAATTAATAAAGAAGATATAAGTTTAGAAACAACAGAAAATTCTTTTGACATGTTTTGACCATTCAGTACTAAATAGATGCATAGTTCTTGGGGAAAAGTTTCATCAAATAATATGAATATAAAATGACTTTTTTGTGCTCATTTTTTACAGTGGGTTGTAATGATCTTCCAGTAAGGTTACCCCTCATTTGGAGTGTTGTTCCCAACCTGTTAAAGGTCCATCTTTGTACATAATTCAAAATTGGAAATTCCAACAAGCTTCTAATATTCTTACTGTAGAAATTAAATAAACCCTGGTCTGCTAGCTACATGTATATCTTTTCTACCGATTTAATAACTAGAATCATGCAAACAGACTTAAGAAAAAGGCATGTAAGTTCATCATACAAATATGACACTTTTTCTAGACAATCCAGATCGTGCAAAATACTTCGCTAAAAATTGTAACCTTTAAAACTGTTGTTGTGCAGTAAAAACCCATATGGGAACTTTCAAAAGTTGGCGGGTATGTAACATTGTAACAAGTCTTACTATTTTTATGCTCCATTTATGGGCATTATGTTTTCTAGTCTGTCCGTCCGTCCTGCTTCTGGTTATAAAGTTTATGGTCCAGGTAGTTTTTGATGAAGTTGAAATCCAATCAACTTAAAACTTAGTACACATGTGTTCCTTATGATATGATCTTCTTAATTTTACTGCCAAATTAAAGATTTTACCTAATTTTCATAGTCCACTGAACATAGAAAATGATTGTACGGATGGGAAATCCATGTACTTATGACCTTTTCTTGTTTGAAGAAAAAAAAATACATCATAACTATAATGGAACAAAGCAGCCTGGGTTAGTGGGGCTGCTTTTATGGTAATTCAAGTTACCTTTTATTCACCTTCTTCCACCTCAGAGCTATCAGCTCTTTGATTTTGTATTGGCCCTGTTTTTCCGTTACAAAACTTTAAGACGTGACAAAACATTGCACATCATTTAACCTGTTTATTTTATTACAAGTATTTAGATAATTCAAAAATTATTATACAAATGTTTTCATGCATACAGATACTTCCAAAGTTAAGTAATGGCGTAAGAAAATTGAAAAATGGCAGTGAACGTCCTTTATTAGCCCTAGGGCCAATACGGCTCTTCCCTCGCTTTTTTCTGTATTGACCGTTTTTTCCGTATTGGCCCTGTTTGAAAAGCAAAAATCTTGATTTATATCGACAGTGGATTGTTTACAGTATTGCACATGCTGATTTATCCGTATTAGGGCTTATTTGCTCATATCATTTAATAATTGAAAATAATAGTCAAAATATATATTTATTCTTTTTATATTTATTCTTTTTATATATATACAAATTGTATTATGAATTATCATTTCCACCAAATGTTATTAGATTTTCAAATATGGACCAGAAACCTTTGTATTGCTGATTGCATTAAAACAGAACACAAAAGAGCCTTTCAAATTTGGCTTAAGGTTGACAATTGCAAAATGAAAATGCAGTATAATAGTAAAATTGTTGATAAATTTAAGGTAGACAGGTAGCATTTAATAAAAAATCCAGACTTTACCGACTTTAATTTGATTTGAATAATTTTGTCAAGAGTTTGAATTGTATCACTAAACACTGCTCAGAGTCAGATAATATATAATAATGACATTACTTTACTGTACTTAACAGTACTAGATTTTGGTCTCAACTTTACCTAATAAGTCTGATTGTACATGTGTACCTGATAATCTTGGTGTAGCCCGAAATGGTCTCGACAAATGCTCGACCAGTCTTAACTCAGTCTCTTCTCTGTCATGCTTAGTATCGTCCTGTCTCGACCAGTTTTGACCTGTCCCCGAGCAGATTGACCTGTCTCGACCCGTCTTGACCCAGTTTTGACCTTTGGATTTAGTGTCTACTGGTCTGAATCAGCCAATTAAACTCAATTTTATATGTGCTTACAAAAGTCCAGGTTATTTGACACCAATACACCAAACTGCCTAACAACCTATCTTTCTGTAAGATCAATACACAATTGAGATAGCTGTATAGTTTTTTGAAAATCCAAGTTGATTTGGAAAAAACATAAATTTCAGGGTGACTATTTGAATTAAGTCCGAAGTAAATAAAATTTCTAGCTTTATTAAGCTATCAATTTAATCCTTGAAATTTACAGCAATAAAACAAACTACCAAAAAACCTGTATTTCTTCAAGATCAATTTATACTTGAGATAGTTCTAGAGTGTTACAGAAATCCAAGTTGATTTAAAAAAAATTAAAGGTGACTATCGAAATTCAAGCTTTTTATTAAACCTTCAATTTTACAAATATGACGTCACTTGGCGTTGAGGTTTAAATATATTCGGATGTGTCTACATTTTGTGTTGCAAATGTCTGGTTATGTAATGTATTTCAGTTGTTTCTTATAATTAGTTAATATTTCAGTTCTATCATGTACAGCTTTTGTTTATTAATTTTATAAATTTACTGTTTGCAAAAGTATAAATTGTTCTAAATGATAAGGATGTTCTGGTAACTAACAGAAAACCCTGGCCGTTTTTGGCACAACTTTTTTGATCTTTTGGTCCTCGATGCTGTTCAACTTTGTGCTTGTTTCGGCTTTCAAACTTTTGTATCTGGGCATCGCTAGTAGATCTTGTGTGGATAAAATGCACTTCTGGCGTATTAAAATTTTCAACTTGTTGCCTTTTGTTGGCTGTTGTTCGTGTGTTTCTGTGTCAATTGTATTCTCCAATTTATTTATATTTAGTCCTGTGGTGTTAAGTTGTCATATTAATGTTATATTTCACATGGCTTTAAAAGGGGAGGTTTTGCATGCCACAAAACCAGGTTCAACCCGCCATTTTTTTCTTTAAAAATGTCCTGTACCAATTCAGGAATATGGCCATTGTTATATTATAGTTCGTTTCTGTGTGTGTTACATTTTAACGTTGCGTCGTTTGTTTTCTCTTATTTTTGAGTAAATTCACATTGCGATAAGACGTGTCACGGTACTTGTCTATCCCAAATTCATGTATTTAGTTTTGATGTTATATTTGTTATTCTCGTGGGATTTTGTCTGTTGCTTGGTTCGTTTCTGTGTGTGTTACATTGTAGTGTTGTTTCGTTGGTCTCCTCTTATATTTAATGCGTTTCCCTCAGTTTTAGTTTGTTACCCCGATTTTGTTTTTTGTCCATGGATTTATGAGTTTAAATTTAAAGGTTCAGACTGAGTCTAGACAGGTCGATCAGTTGTTGAGACCATTTAAGAATATACCAAGATTATCAAGTACTCAACCAGACTTATTCAGAAAAAATCGAGATCAAAATAAAGTGTACTAGTATAGTTGAGTATTTGTAGATTATGTTGAGTCTTACTGAGCTACTGAGTACAAACTATAGTCCTTTCAGACTCTAAGCAATTTGTAGTGTATGTTATGCATGTTCTCTCATAACGTTCGACCGACAATGAATAACAAGTAGCTGTTATGTTTCAAGGCGAAATTTCTATCACCCTCTTATTGATTTCTATTGTCCAGTGGCAGTTGTAATTGGCGCACTTCAGACCCTTCAACCAATTTTGTAGAGCCTTTTGAGTTATTTGTTACTTTTGTCACGTTGTAAATTTACATGAATATTTGCCATTGGCCGTGATTTAGCAAACAATTCCATTTTCACTACTACGGAATGGTATTTAAGCCAAAAACTAACAGTTATTGTCGATTTGTGCTGTATACCATCTTTGGTTGTGTTTATTGTTTTGTACTTGAATCAATCCATTATGTGTCTCGCTTGACGTACTTAAACCTTATAACTTACTATGCAGAATAAGCTTTGCTAATTGTTGCAGGCCGTACGGTGAAATTCAGTTGCTAACCTGCCCATAGTGTTGTATCCAGCTAGATAGTTATTCATGAACAACTGTTCTAATCTGCTTACTTTTGTATAGTACCTATAGAAATTCGTAATAAAACATGTATTGTTATCCCTTTGTCGTTTAAATTCTCTAAGATACACCATCCGACAAATATAGGTGAAGATAAACAATAAGTTAATTGATAGTTGTGTGATGTTTTAACATTTATCTTTTTTATCAATAGTCTTCTCAGTTCGCATACAAAGTTATGTAATGGTACACCATTGTCTTTGAATGTCATAAGCACAAGAATATGTTTTTGTATTCTCTTGTTCCAAATCATTTGCACCAACATCAGTCAATAACTTTACTTTATCTGTTCAATTGAATTTGCTGAAGAGCTTTATAAATCCGTTAAGTGACATACAGTTGCTAACTTTTTAGTTATTTTGTTTCATTTGGAAAGTTATCTCATCGGCAATACTACAACATCTTCTGATTATCATATCGTGCTTATAAAACTGGGCATTTTATATGTATTTAATTTTCTTTATTATTCTAATACTAAATGATATGTTATATGTAGTGGTTTAAAATGACAAATCTAAACTATACTTCAATTAGCAGTTTCCTGATGTTTGAACAATATAATTTGTTTACCCGTTTCGTCTCACATATATACATGTTGTTCATCAATGTGTCTATCGTTATTCTCATTATATCACACAATATTCTGTTATACTATGTCTTTGTTCTGCTTCATTAATACCATAGTCAGTCAATAACTTCACTACTTTTGTGTGTTTATTTAAAAATGCTGCTTGAAACACCGAATGTCCTTGTTTATCTTTAACTGTTGTATCTACAAGATTATTTGATGTTTCGTTGTTTAAATCTAGTAAATATTTCACTGTTTCATAGTGACCTTTCTCACAAGCTATAAATAGTGGTGTTACACCGTTTTCTGATTTGTCATTCATATTCACATTGACCTTAAAAAATAACTTTATTATATTTGTATGTCCATAGAAACAAGCTACATGTAAAGCTGACCATCCACCTTTTTGTTTGATAGTTGTATCTACACAACTATTTGATTTGTCGCCGTTTAATTCAAGTAAGAATTTCACTGTGTCATAGTGACCTTTCTCACAAGCTAGAAAGAGTGATGTACAACCGCCCTTCGATGTGTCATTTACATTAAAACCGACATCAATTAACAACTTTACTACTTGTGTGTGTCCGTTAAAACAAGCTGTATGTACAACTGACCATTCATATTTATTTTTTATTGTTGTATCTACAAAACTATTTAATTTGTCGCCGTTTAAATCAAGAAAGAATTTCACTGTGTCATAGTGACCGTTCATACAAGCTACATATAATGGTGTACAACCATCACTAGTTGTATCATTTAAATCCATACCGATATCGATCAATAACTTCACTACGTCTATATGTCCAACCAAAACACAGGCATGTAAAACTGACTGTCCATCTTTATCTTTAATTGTTGTGTCTACACGACTATTCACTGTTTGGCCGTTCAAATCAAGTAAGTATTTAACTATGTCATAGTGGCCGTTCTGACAAGCTAGATATAGTGGTGAATGACCGTCCGTTGTTGTGTCGTTGACATTCAAACCGATCTTAATCAATACCTTAATGACTTCTGTATGTCCATTGCAACACGCTACATGTAAAACTGACCATCCATCTTCCTTCTTGATTGTTTTATCTACACGACTATTAAATATGTTTCCGTTGAAATCCAGTAAGTATTTCACAGTTTCAGAGTGACCGACCAAACAAGCCAGATATAGTGCTGTAGAACCGTTATTTGTTGTGTCGTTGACATTCAAACCGACCCTAAATAATAATCTAATTATATCTGTATGTCCATTGAAACAAGCTGCATGTAAAGCTGACCACCCGTTTTTTCTTTTGATTGTTGAATCTACATAAATATTAAATGTTTGTCCGTTTAAATTAAGTAAGTATTTCACTGTGTTATAGTGACTATTCTGGCAAGCTAGATATAGTGGTGTAGAACCATTGTTTGTTGTGTCATTCACATTCATTCCAACATCAACCAACAATCTTACTATATCTGTATGTCCTTTGAAACAAACTGCATGTAAAGCTGACCATCCATGTTTGCTTTTAGTATATAGAAGATTCTCTAATGTTTTTCCATTTAATGAAAGTAAAAATTTCACTGTGTCATAATGACCATTATTGCAAGCTTCATAAAGTGCTGTCATTTTATCATTATTTGTATAATTAACATCTATACCAACATCAATCAATAACTTAACAACGTCTAAATGTCCACTTGAACAAGCTGCAAGTAAAACTGACCATCCATCGTCATGTTTTGTTGTTGTATCTACACAACTATTTAGTGTTTGTCCGTTTAAATCCAGTAAATATTCCACTGTTTCATAGTGACCAAACAAACAAGCAAATAGTAATGGTGTAAAACCACCATGTGTTCTGTCGTTAACATTCATACCAACATCAACTAGTAATCTTATTACTCCTATGTGTCCTTTAAAACACGCTGAATGTAAAACTAGCCATCCATTTTTATTTTTGATTGATAAATCTACACAACTATTTGATTTCTCGCAGTTTAAATTAAGTAAGTATACCACTGTGTCATAGTGACCGTTCTGACAAGCTAGATATAGTGGTGTACAACCATAGTTTGTTGTGTCATTCACATTCATACCAACATCAACCAACAATCTTACTATATCTGTATGTCCGTTGCAACAACCTGCATGTAAAGCTGACCATTCAAGTTTGCTTTTAGTATATAGAAGATTCTCTAATGTTTTTCCATTTAAGGAAAGTAAAAATTTCACTGTGTCATAATGACCATTAATGCAAGCTACATAAAGTGCTGTCATTCTAGCATTATTTGTATCATTTACATCAATACCAACATCAATCAATAACTTAACAACGTCTAAATGTCCCCTTGAACAAGCTGCAAGTACAACTGACCATCCATCGTCATGTTTTGTTGTTGTATCTACACAACTATTAAGTGTTTGTCCATTTAAATCGAGTAAATATTTCACTGTTTCAAGGTGACCAAACAGACAAGCTGACAGTAATGGTGAATACCCTGTATTTGACCTTTCGTTAACATTCATACCGACACCTGTTAATAGCTTTACTACTTCTGTACGACCGTTACAACAAGCAGTATGTAAAATTGAAATTTCATTGTTATCGTTTATTTTCGTATCTACACAGCTATGTAATGTTTTTACATTTAAATTAAGAAGAAACTTCACTGTTTTATAGTGACCGTACTGACAAGCTAAAAATAATGGTGTTAAACCCTTATTTGACCTGTCGTTTACATTCAATCCAACTTCAATCAACAACTTAACAACTTCTGTATGTCCATAAGAACAAGCTGAGTGTAATGCTGACCACCCGTCTTCAAGTTTTATTGTTGTATCTACGCAGCTATTAAGTGTTTGCCTGTTTAAAGCAATTAAATATTTCACTGTTTCATAATGACCGTTCGAACAAGCTACATAAAATGGTGTCAAACCTCCAGTTGATGTTTCGTTTACATTCATGCTGAAATCAATCAGTAACTTTACTACACCTGTTTGTCCACGAGAGCATGCCGCATGTAAAATTGAAAAACCTTTGTTATCTTTTATCATTGTATCAACGCAACTATTTAATGTGTGTCTGTTTAAATCAAGTAACCATTTCACCGTTTCATAATGACCTTCAAGACAAGCAATAAACAGTGGTGTCTCGCCAGAATCAGATTGCTGATTGACATCTCTACGAAATTCCTTCAAATGTTCAGATGCTTGGAAGTGCCCCTTTTGGCATGATGTAAGTAAAGTAGTTTGGTCATTGGTATCTCTAATTGTTATATCCAGATTATATGCGCTTATTAATAAACTTAATAATTGTACATAACCATTTCGGCATGTAAAATGAAGTGCGTTTTGGTTACATTTGGTGGTTCTATTGATATCTGCATTGTTGTCTATTAACAGTTTAGCCACTTCCGTGTGGCCATTATAGCATGCTGCGGATAAGGCAGTTACTTTATATACCGTTTCTGCATTGATGTCTTCATAAAATTTCAGTAAATATTTAACAACTGCAATATGACCATTTTTACACGCGACATAGAAAGAAGATCTACCTTCGTTGTCTTTTACATCTATGTGAGGACGACATTTTGCTGTAAAATATCTAACAAAATCTAGGTATCCTAAAGATGACGATACAAACAAAGGAGTCGATCCATTATCATCGTTGACAATATAAGTGTGTTGCCATGTGTCTTGTTCTTTCAGAAAAGACAACAAAAGACTTCTATATGCCTCATTTTCTGCCTGTATGCCTCCAAATACTTCCCAAAAATGTCCTTTCTTTGCTTCCTTATATTGTCTTTTTAGATAATTTCTTTCAAACTCTTGGGGGACATAAACTGCAAAAGGGAGACTACTTCTTCCCAATGACAAAAGCTGAACTCGATTAGCTAGGAATGTTATGTCAGCATACTTAATTAAACATTCCATTATATATGGTGCCATGGCTGCTGCTATGATGTCAAACATTTTGTCATGGATTGCTTTATATATATTCCCTTCCTCAATAATATAGATACCCTTTAGACGCTCAAAACATTTTTGTAAAGACATCATGGAAATGACTAATTCAATATCAATGTCCTTGCATATACTTCTAACTAGCTGTTCCACACCCCCAGATATCAAATAATCTTTAGTTATATTATTATTCCACAAAACAAGAAGAGAAAGACAGATAAAAGATGATTCAGATTTGATTATCATTACTCCGATTTCTTGTTTTATTATTTCTACAGGATGAGTAAAGAATCTCGGATCTTGATTGGCCTTCTTAAAGTACAAACCACATATAAGAGGGAAGAAATCATAGAGACAAATATTTTCTATGTCATTCACAATGTTCTCAGGTACATACGACAATGCAATGCATCTCATTTCATCTGGGGAAATTTTATACTCGGTACTAAAGCTGCATTGTATTTGTGAGAAACAAGTTAGGATTGGGAAAGCCTTGTGGCGATATATATTCTCCCTGCACGTGATTATAAACCTAACTTTTGATTTGCCAGAGTTTTCGTCGTTGTCATCCTTCTGAGTTAAAGATTCAGTCAACATATTTATTTTTCCATCTATTTGTTCCCATACGTCTGCTTTTTGTTGATTAAGAGTGAATTTACCGCATATATCATCAATTACAAAAACCTGGATCTTATCTTTTATAAAATGTTTAAGTATTTCTGAAGGATCATCACAAGGTACTATTTCATATCCCTCCTTTTCCATCTTCAGAGCTACATGATGAGCTGCCGCAGATTTTCCACAGCCCGGAGATCCAGTAATAACGACACCTCTATTGTCTTGTAACGATTTGAAAATAAATGTCGTTGCCGAGGTAGAAACGTATTTCTCATTAGTTTCTCTCCATTCTTTCAAAATTCTATGGCGTATTTCTACAACAGAATTATGCATTCTTATACATATTGTAACTATGTATTCTAATCATATTCTACTAACTGTGACATTACATATAAAAAGATGTCAAGTTCCGGCAAAACACATTTTCAAGTTCAGAACAGACAAACAAGTAAAGGAAAACAAATGGATTTCTAAGAATGCGTATACACCTCAGATAATAAGTCTCGAAAAATAATTAGCATCAAAATCACTGCTTGCATAATTAAGGTGATTCATTATAATAGTTATTCACTTGTGAGTATTAAATTCAGAAAGACGATAACACAGGTCATAAAGTCACATCGATTCGTTCGTGAAATTGATGTTATATAAACAAAAAAGGGACGAAAGAAACCAGAGGGACAGTCAAACTCATAAATTTTAAATAAACTGATAACGCTATCGTTTAAAATTTAAAAGACAAACAGATAGATAATAGTGAAGAAGGCACAACAAGCGAGGAGGCCTCATTATCGGGGTATTCGATGGAGTTTATCTACATTAATTACTAGCATATGAACATTGAGGTTTAGATAGAATATTACTGCATGATATCCTGTCAAAGTCATGGGTTTTCTTTTGAGTACTGTTTTTTTCGACATCGATTAAACCTGTTTACCATGATATAGTAGGGGCCGTTTCAAACTTGCAGTGAAGTGAGAGAGTTTTCACTCCACGTCGAAACCTGACTGAGACTTTGAGATGACGAACAGCTATTCTTTTGCTTTTTGTGTGGTTCTTTTCCTGTTCATTTACATATTGTGTGTCATATGTTATTCTATGTAGTGTTCATAAAACTTTGTTCAATATAAACAATCAAACAATAAGAGAAGGAGGAACTATTCATAAGAGAAACCGATATCATGTAAATACTGACGTTATCCAGATGTTTTTTTTTTTTATATATAAGTATATAGCATGAATTTATCCGTCTGATGGCCTACCTTAATTCATTACTGGTAACTGTGATATATATATATATTTCATTGCAATCATACACCATCTATTTCATTAATGCTATCATTTCTGATTATAATTCCAAAAAGAAATTGCTCTATCAATTACAGATCATCGATTTGAGTGTATTTGTATAACAAAAATGTATCTTTGAACAAGATGAAAACGTGTTTACCATAATACCATTGTTATGCTTTGAAGTCCTTTTGGTATACTTTACCGCTTTGGTACACATAAACTGTTAAAATATATTTTATAGATTAATCATAAATACCTCTGATATTATTATGTTGTATTTCAAGCGTTTCTAGTTTCTGGTTTACGGCACTCAGATGCTGATTAGTTTTTTCTAATTCTTTCTCAAGCCGGAGAACATTTTGTATTTCACTACCATTAGTTACTGATGAATTCATCAGAGCATCAATTTCAAGCTTTAATTCTGGTAAAAGTCTAACAATAGCCTGAAAGAAAAAAGAACATTGCTTTTAAACACCATAACATTCATTTGACGGCAGTCAATCTCATTACTTACATGAAAACTATTATATTTTTTTTTCTGTGGTTTTCTTTCGGCTTACAGTACATACAATAATTTAAAAAACAAAAGCAAAAACTATTACTTGAACAATAGGGAGCGCTTCTGTACCTTCAATGATTGAGTCGTTGTCTGAAAATTAATTTTTCATAACATATCTACATTAATAGAAACACACAGTTGTTTTCTCCAGATAATCATTGCCTCAGCGAGGTTAAGGTTCACGTTGAGGTAATTGTTTGATTTCAGCTTTTATTTGTATGAATTCACTATCTTAATAAATGTTATACAGAATTACAATCACTTGGTCTATACTACCACTTAAGAATGATTTATTCCTAAAATTAAACGTGACAAATGCAAATCAATTATTTCAAATGCTTTTAATATATTTGAGTTATCTACCAGTAGAAAAACATTACCCATATGAGCATACTTTTTTGGACTATTTAGTTTTTATTATTATCAGGATTACAGGAATTCAGGCCTGGTAAATTGGGAAAAAAATGTTACTTCTTTAACTGATGATTTTATTGTAGCATACACATGTATATGTAATGTTATTTTCATCAAAATGATGAAAATAAAAAAAAAAATCTTTTTATAGATAATTGTATTCCCTTGCTCCTTTTCATTTAAGAAATAATTCATGAGGGCTTGAATTTATACTGATTTTACCACCAGTTGGCTCTTTAGGCAAAATAGTTTACCGCGGGCGATAGAGAGGGGTAAAATATAGGCATAAATGGACAACCTGTGGTAAAATCAGTATAAATCCACGCCCCCATGAATTATTTTTTATTCTTATTTGGCAGATATGGCAAATCTTTGGGATCGACGCGCTCTAGGTGAAGGCAAATATATGTCGTGCCCATAAATAAAGGCACTATTAAATTGACGTAAAAGAACGGAGCAAATTTAATTCATGACATGCTTAAACTTTTTACTGCGGAGTATTTAGATAGGTTTTGATGCTGTTAGATGATAAATTTATTTACATTTCTTATATTTAAAAATAAAAGTCTGATAACACATTTTAGCGTCGTTTGTTTACGTTACCTTGTTGTGAGGATTTTCGGTTTCACAGGCGTGTATTTTCCCGTTAAATGCTTATATTCTTAGGTCATCGATTTATGACGTTGGGTAGCTCATTCATATAAAACATATGATGTGGGAGTATGATCGGAACAGCCCAAACAACATATACCATGGGTGTGTACCAACGCTTTTTGAGAACGTAATGTTAGAATTGTAAATATAATATATAAAACTATGGATATGTTGATATTGTAATACCTCTACAACACACTTCCATATTACTGTAAACTTTCTTTCTGTTATTTTACCGCTGTCAGAGTGTACAATGTAGTTCCTGTAAAATTTTATCCTTGAAATATCTGCAGCAGTTGTATGCATCGTTTCCGGTGGAAGACTATCTTGGATGTCAAGGTCTGTGAAATGTTTCAGTAAACATACCATCAATGACACATCAAACATGAGTGATGATACTCCAGATGAGCCTAGCAAACACAGAAAATAAAATCAAACTGGCATTAAGGCGAGTAATAATTACCAAAAAAGACGCTCAGTAAACGACTTTAATACTCCCATCTAACATATGGCTACATCATATACTTTCTGAAGGTTATTATCTGGACTTTTTGTTTTGCCTAGGCAAAACGTTTAGAATATCTGCTCCTCAATGCTCTTCAAATTCGTACTTTATTTGACCTTCTTTTTTATTCAAGCGTCACTGATGAGTCATTTGAAGACGAAATGCGCGTCTGGATAAAATACAAAATTTCAATCCTGGTATCTATAATGAGTTATTCAATTAAACAAGTATACAGTAAGATGCTTTGAAATACAAATACGACGTTAATATTTCAGAACCTCAACAAAATTTTGTTCCTGTGTTAATAATTAGTCATCTAAATTTATATTAAGCTATAGTGTTCACCATTTATCTTCAAGGAACATCTTTGAACTTACCTTTTGGATATAGTAAGTTATACTCTGCCTGTGTTGTCACTCTCTTTTTAAATGTCATATCATATATTTTATTCCGATTTTTACTCAGAAATTGTTTCAACCGACTAGGATGGAATTCTTTGTCAAACCATCGTCTAACAGCACGTGGTGCAATACTTTGTAATAAACCAGCCAATCGTAAAAAGTTTATATCTTCCTGCGGCAGTGGTGTTGCCATCCTACAACAGAACAGTAACATCATTAAGTTTATATTTGACAAGTCTGATAAGTCAATTATGCATGTTATATGTTATCCCATTCATTTGTATTGTAGTCCTGTCATGTAATGTTGTCATTTTAATGTTATATTTAACATTGTCATAAAAGCGGGAGGTTTTGCATGCCACTAAACCAGGTTCAACTAACCGTTGTTTGTTGTTAAAATTTGGTGCTTCTGTTGTGTCGTAGTTCTTCTCTTATATTTGATGTGTTTCCCTCAGTTTTAGTTTGTAACCCGGATTTGGTTTTTTCTCAGTCGATTTATGAATCGAACAGCGGCATACTACTGTTGCCTTTATTTATAAGAAACTGGTATATTTTTTTCAAATAATTAATCGCAAAACTATCGCTCATAAAGTATGAGCTAACTGAATTAACCATACGCTCCCAATTTGTTGTTGTTGTGTATCACAAGTAAACCGATTCGAAAATCTGAAGTTTGATGTTCATGAGCTAGATCTATTTTAAATAAAACACAATATGTAGAAAGTAAGCCAAGAAAAACAAGGATCTTAATTTGGTACCCCATATAAGCGTTTTACATAATAAAGACAAATCACTGCGCTCGGCTCAATCATAAAACAGTTCGAAATTCAAAATAAAGTCTGATATATTTTGAATGGCTGTTGGAATTTTAAGTCAATTGTGTTGTTATCTATGATTGCACAATGTTGTCAAGTTCGTTGTGTATTTTAATATGTTCTTAGTTAGAATTATAATGTGTAAATACAAATAACAAAGTATATCAAAATACATACGTCACAATCCAAACAGAAATATAGTAATGGATCGCAATAGATGATTGTGTATTTAAAACCAAGAAGCACAGTGGTAAGTGGATCGCCTCTCACATGAACTGGCAATATGATACAGGAGCAAACAAAAAAATTCAAAATTAATGTCGATAAAAACAATATTCAAAGATCTAGTTACTGTGTTGTATATTATTAGTTTGATTTAAGAATAGATAAGTTAACCAGGATCGTATATGCATTGCCGAGCTCGGTTAACACCATCAACGTAAAATTTAAGATGTGATATTCTGTAACAATTTTTTAAATATTAAGCCAAACTTAAAATAAATCTAAGTATCTATGGAATAGAAAATCTTTTGAAGTAGTTTGTTGTAACGAAATCCCTGACTTCATACTCTACCAGTTATACATAGATTTGGATAATTGGAATTGAAATCAGCAATGAGGACAAGGACATAACGAACGAGTCGGTATATACTAGCAGCGTAAGATGATGCCACAGAAACATCATTTTTTTTTATTCAAGGTTAAATCATGCTGGTAAATTTTTTCAATGTATTTATAGAATTCTTGATTATTCAACAAAAAATATCACTAAGATAACTTAAATGTCCTTGAATTTGTCAATTAAAGAGATTTAAACAGATTTCTATGGAGTTTGTTTATAAGCAGTGATGCATAACATTCAAAGAACGAGTCTACTATTAATGGGACACAATTAAAATATATACAATCTGCCGATAATCTGAATTACCAAAACGTACATAATTCTTGTCATTTAGGGCTTTTATCATCTCATCACACCTCCATTATGTCCATTTCGTATAATAAGCATATTTACCTTTTTCGTTTAAAAAAAGACCGAATATGAGTTGCAACGTAATGATTTATTACCAGACTTATCGAATGACTATTAAATTGAATTTGAAAACTTTAGTGTGAATAGAGTGTGTGAATGCTTAGTGGAAAAAATGGAAAAGTCAAACCATCAACCGAATTAAAGAACCACCAAAAGCACGTTATTTATCTTAAACATCCGGATATTTTATCATACTCCAAACATCATCAATTCAACCATTTCTGTATGTTTCATTACAAAAAAAAAATGATCAGTTTTTTAAAGCAATCAAGGTAGAAAAATAGTCAATACTTTGGTACTAAAATTACTTATAGTAAATGTATAGGTACTGACATACCAAACAGTTAATAGTGACATACCAAATAGTCAATATATACATTAAGGTACTGACATACCAAATCGTCAATAGTTATATTTAGGTACTGACATACCTAATCGTCAATAGATATATTTAAGTACAGACATGCCAAATCGTCAATAGATATATTTAGATACAGACATGCCAAATAGTCAATGTTTTCTTTGGTGGATATTTTCTCATTTGCAATCATAAAAGAACTCCCTAATTTTTATATTTAATTTTTATATTATATTGAAAGCCTTTTTAACATGATATCATGTTTGATATAAAATAAGGAGATGTGATATGAATGATAATGGTACAACTATTTTACAAGAGACCAGATGGCATAGATTTAACCAACTATAGGTCACAGATATGTCTCAAATAGTAACACCATGGCCATTTAAAATATTGTATTAACCATAAAACATACCTGATCTCTTTATAAAACCAATCCGCCCTCCTAATACAAGCTGTAATGTCATATGTTTAATCACGAGTTAAGATAACATATCCAATGTTCAAAGTATTGTGACATCTAGGTATGTCGTGTTGAAGATAAAACCAGTACAATTAAGATAAAAGGTAAACTTCATATGAACTTACCAATTCGTATAAAATAAATAAAATCATTATGCGAGATGATATTTTGATTACTATTAATATCCAACTACTTTGTATTCACAATAATTATATCTCATATACACATATATACACTATTCCAACTAACAGTTGACACGAATTGATATACATAACAGATTACATGTTATTGTTGCTTAGTCTTTAGTTTTCTATGTTGTGTCATGTGAATTTCTGTTTGTCTGTTTGTCTTTTTTCATTTTTAGCCATAGCGTTGTCAATTTATTTTCGATTTTTGATTTTGACGGTGCCTCTAGTATCTTTGGTCCCTCGTTTATAATTGGAAAATGTCAACTATGAAACGAAAATGTAACAAACATCACAACCTTTTATTAAAACCTTTCAAAAAATTACAACGTTTACAGAGACTGAAAATTACATTCAAAACTATATTGAAAGACAACGAAACGATAAAAAAAAAGTCCACAACACACTACAATGTCAATTTAAGGCTCATTAACACAAACTTTATAAACAACTTCAAGTGATCTTTGAATTTCGTCAGGGTCTTGAAATCTTCATCTATATGTCGTATTTAAATTAACTTTTTGAATTATTCGAAAATTTCAATACTTAAAGGTGGTAAACATGGCAACAGTTTTATTCAGTTATTAGTTCATTTTTGTGTAGTGTATGCCTCTTTGTTAGATGCCACATTTGTATAGCATTTACTATGGCCTATCGGTAGTTGATCCTTCTACCACATGTTGTGGACTTCGTCATGATGATATTCGATGATGAAATATTAAACCCTACCTCTCAATAAAGCATATTTCCTTTAATCCTGTTAATCGCGTAATCAAAATTAACAACATTTAACACTGCAATTCACAACCAGGTGCATAACCTTACAATGAAGGATTTTGTAATTCTAACAATATTGAACACATATCACTGGTGGTTAACAATTGGCCTAAAACGTGATTCGTTTAACAATCAAATTAGTTTTTGAATACTGTTCAACCACGAATGGTTTTAATTCAATATTACCACAATGTTCCGTTTTTATGGACTTATGAGTTTGGAATCTTCTGCTTCTTTGCTACGAACAGTAAGTCGAACCATTTTCGATAATTTTGATTATCATTGGTGTTTTGTATCTAGGTAATCGTCTTTCCAGTTACTGTGTTAGATTATTTTTATTCTATGATACTGTTTGTCGGGATTTATTTTATTGAACTATATTATTTTGTAAACATAATTATCCCCAAAATGTTCCGTTTTCTCCGACACATGACTTTAACGTCAATTTTGTATTTTCTGTGTCCTTATTATCAAACAAGGAAAGTAATAATGTTAGGTAACTTTGATTTTATTGTGTGTGCTTAATTTAAATGAAACAATGTCTTTTGATCTGCCTAAATATTCTAGATCAATTTTACTTCATTCAGGGATTTTCCGGTATACTACTGTTGCCTTTATTTAAGGCTTTTTTTGCCCTGGTAAAAGAGGGACGAAAGATAGCAGAGGGACAGTCAAACTCATAAATCGAAATTAAACTGACAACACCACGGCTTAAAATGAAAAAGACAAACAGACAAACAAAAGTACACATGACACAACAAAGAAAACTAAAGAATAAGGTAAGTGATAACAACGTGGTTGTAACTGTGTTCTTCGAACATTTTTTTTCTATTACAAGTTCACAGATGGATTTTCCCAGGGCATCAAATGTTATATCCTTATTTAACATTTTCATTAAGAGTGGCCTCAATCAACATGATCAAATGTTATGAAACTTATACACAATGCTTATTACTACAACACATAGATCAAGTTAGTGTTTTGGTGAAATCACTTTTACTCCATCCAAATAACAATTTATAAAAAAAAAGTAAACCATTATAGGTCAATGTACGGCCTTCAACACGGAGTATTGGCTCACGCCGAACAATAAGCTATAAAGGGCCCCAAAAATTACTAGTGTAAAACATTCAAACGGGAAAACCAACGGTCTAATCTATTTAAAAAACGAGAAACGAGAAACACGTATAAATTACATTAACGAACGACAACTACTGTACGTCGTACGATGTATATTCTTCTGTACGTAATGTAGATATTTAAATAGTTTTACTAGTATTAAAGTTAAATGTATATGTAAAACATGCCTTTTGGTTTACTTATAAATATGATATGTATCAGTATCTAAGCACAATTGTCTTTCCAAAAACTATTATAACTGTATTAAAATCGTTTGTTGTTTTCGGTTATGTCTGCATAAGAATTGAATGCAATGGGAAATTAAAAAAGCAAAAGACTATACCAACCAAATTGCAACTAATATATGTCAGCGCAAGGTAAGAAAACAGGCAAAAGAAGAAACACAGAATTTATCGTAGCTCCACAAACTAGTTGATGTTAATTTTTCGCTCTAATTATCAGAGGACAATCATCATGATCATTTGATTGTGTTTTTGAGGGTGACAATGAACTCAAAAATAAATATCAGGGCATGTTAAGGTTTACAAAAACATCTATGACAAGGTTAAAATGAAAATTTTGCAATACAAAATGCATGAAATTGTACAAAATTGGAGAAAATATTTCTAGCAACAACTGAAGGTGAATATTTAAGCCATGTAATTTTCCTAGTTACATCTATAATATTCAATGGCCGTTTCCTTACAAACAGGATACAAATATTTTTGCATAGCAACTACCGAAGGTGAATAATCAAGTCCATGATTCTTAGTTACACACATAACATCCAATGGCCGTTTAGATGACTAAATACTGTCATTCTATTTATGTTGACAGAAATGGATGCCCGTGACATATTCTAAATTTTACTTTGTTGAGTAGCTACTTTATCTGTTGATACATTTATAAATATGACCGTTTTGTGTATTTTTATTGGTGTGTGTGGGGAGGGGGGGTCGAGCAATGAACATTTATTTGTCTCTCCTCACCAGTGGCCCACTAATGCTATCAGCTGAATCCTAAATATATTTTTTTTTATTAATTTGAGGAGCATCGTAATCCAGCCCTAACGTGAGTGCCTTCTTCTTAAATCGGTTGCTTATATTTCCATTTTGTACATACGACTAATAGGGGAACCTTATATTTTTGAGAATTTGATTGTTTTTTTAAATGGGAAATGTTTTTATGGTACACAGATGATGTCTCTGCTTGCATATAACGTTATGAGGAACATTAAATTGATTCTACCCAAATATTACTTGGTCTGAGATTAGTGGTAATAAGCATTGTGTATATGTTTCATAACATTTGGTTGAGGCAAAATTTATTTAGAAAACAGAAACGAAAAATTTAGCATTTTTTTCATTTGTTGAGGGACATTTCTCTAAAACGGTAAAAGTGACCAAACCAAAATTCAAACCAGATCTGTGTATTGTAGCAATGAGCATTGTTATCAAGTTTCTTGATATTTAGTTGAGGCAAACTTAAGTTAGAGAAAGGTAACAAAAAAATCAGCATTTCATTTGTAAAGGGGCATAACTCTAGAACAAAAATGTGACGTCACCAAAATCTGATCTGTGTTTTGTAGTAATAAGCATTGAATTAAGTTTCGTAATATTTGGTTGTGGCAAACTAAAGTTAGAGAAAGGAAACTTATTTTGGGACTTACGGACGGACGGACGAACGAACGTAGATACGGACAGGGATACCACTTAATGCCACCTCTATTAAGGCAGGACATCAGAAACAGTGTAATCGTTTTAACTACATGCTGTGTAGAGATAACGACTACATTAATAATACATGGCTTAACAACCTGACGAGTATAAATAATAATTGTATTATAGAATAAGTGTAACTTGTAAAAATTTGAAAATAGCACGTTTAACAATTTCTTGCGTCCGAAGCGCATTTCGGGATTTACCTTCATCAGGAACGCTCAAAGCTAAACATTTGAAATCCGAAAATGTATAAGAACCGAAACCGGTGAAGAGCTAGTTCAGTAAACTTGTTTGGTACTAGCAATTTTGGTATTCAATGAAGGCATACGGACATGGAAGATCGCTGTTCAACAATTGTCACAGGTTTATTTTGAATATGCTTAAAACAAACAGAAATTCAACAAGGAGGGCATTTTGAAAAAGATTTCTTATCTCAGGAATAGATTACCTTAGCCATATTTGGCACAACTTTTTGGAATTTCGGGTCCTCAAAGCTCTCCAACTTTGTATTTGTTTGGCTTTATAACTGTTTTGATCTGAGCGTTACTGATGAGTCTATGTAGACGAAAAGCACGTTTGGCGTATTAAATTATAATCCTGGTACCTTTGATAACCAGTTTAACCTGTAATTAAGATCAGAAGTACTTAATTTTATAGTAGGGTGCACAGTATCGAAAAAGACGTCTAGATAACGAGTTTAAGTTAACAGATAACATACGGCTATATTTATATGCAAACTATTGGAAAATCATTATATTTTCCAATCATGAATTTCGTTGTAAGCCCACATGGCCACGTTTTTCAATATTATGTGGTTTCTGAGGGTACCCAAAAAATACCTCCTCATACAGGCCATTTTCAACACGAAAAATAAAAATATTGTGTCTGTGTTATTTGTTCAAATGATACTTATCATTAAGCTTAAAAATTAAATTTATGACATAAGGAAAGCTGAAAAGTTCTATATAATTGAAGTATAAGTATTTCATGAATTTAGTTACACTAATTTTTTAGCTGAAATTTACCACATTTTGAATGAAAGAAAATGTATTGCGTATTTCTTTCACGGGATGTTTCCTCTGATTACATCAATAAGACATGGCTCATATGTGTGCCAAATATCTTTTGTGTCATGTTAATTGGTGAAAAGAAAAAAGCAATTTCAAACACAATTTTAGTGATAATTCTGCTTTGTTTCAGACACGCCTTTTCTCGTAAAATTCCTTGAGTGATGACCTTAATTTGATTGATTCATAGCCCTGTCTTAGCAACTTTTGAGAAAGCAGTATTCCTCGTTCAACAAAATCAACGTACTTTGAGCTAGCTCTAGAGTAACGTATCAATTGAGACACATATACTCTCGTATACTGGTGCCGCTGGGATGTTGCTACACAGAAATGGAATGTTGGCTATAGGAAAATTTTAATCATCTAGTTTGTCATAAAGTTTTGTATTTAACCTATCATCAGAAGTCATTACTAGACAATGTCTAAATATGAAGCAGATTTATCTGTGTCGGTAGTATCTTTAATTTCGAGTTCTCTTGGATATACTAAATTTAAGTGATCACTGAATCTATTATTATTTAGAAGCAGTACATCATAAATATACCGAAAGGTGAAATTAAAAGACTGGGCTAATTTCTTTTCTCCTTTCTGTACACGCCCTTGGATAAATTCTGCTTCATAGGAATACAAAAACAAATCTGCAAGTAGAAGAGCGCAATTGATACGCATTGGGATTCCAATAGTCTGTTGGAAGACCAAACCTTCACACTCATCATATATGTTGTCAATTAAAACGTTCAACATGGCAGTGATATCTTCTGCGATGTATTTTTTTGCTTGACTCCTGTATGATTTTTCACAAAGTAAGCTGAACTCCTACCCAAAACTAGATATTTAAAACGTATAGTGTCCTTTTTGTTTAAGAAACATAAGCTGACGAGTTCTTTCAGTCAAGCTTTAAGTTTAGTATGTGGAATAGTGGTATAAATAGTTGACAAATGAAAGGTTTTAATGATGGTACAATGTTTTAATGATTGAGATTGTAAATTCACCAATAACTCTTTAGAATTTGTCAGTAACTACATCTGATTAACACCACTTGTTGAATATGCCGTTTCGGAATATTTCTGAAGTCTTTCTTTAACTGCAGTGAGTATGGCCGTAAGAATTTTAGAAAGGGGTTGAGTGGGACACTTGGAAGAACCTGCAATATAAGGATGCTTGAAAAGCTTAGGAATCCAATATAAGGATGGAAAAAAAGTTTCAACAAGTAATTATATACAATGTATATTATGAGACTCATATACATATCTATGTTCATCTATATTTAAGGTATAAAACTATTCAAATCTCATTTGCTTTCTATGTTAAATTTCAATAATTCAAGCATTCACACTATTCATGTCAATACTATATCTTATTCTTTTTGGGTTTGACAATTTATATTGACGAACTGGTTACTAGTAGGGTGTGCCCTATCAACAAATTTGAAAGATTTGCCTAAACGGAATAACACACGGCTATATTTTATATCATTGGAAAGAGGGGAACAAACCTCATCGAAAAAACCGTTGTCGTCGTTGTCTGCCGTGGTCACATTTTTTTTTAATCAGGGTCAAAATTCAAAGCAAAAATTCCAGAAAAATGCACAGTCACATTTAGATAGCCTATTTCTCCTACATATATGTGTTTGGGGCAAAATAAAAACAACTTATTTATTGAAAAATATCTTTTGTATCTACATTTAGAACTTACTTATATTTTTATCGCCAAAAATGATGTATTTGCATATAGAGTGCAAATTTAAAAATTTCAAACAGCTGTTAAATAACAGTGACCTTGACCTATTTCAATTTCTAAATTTGACATTTTTGTATTCAATTCATAAGACCGTTGGTTTTCTCGTTTGAATGGTTTTACAATAAATTTTTGGGCCCTTTATAGCTTTTTGTTCGGTGTGAGGCAAGGCTCCGTATTGAAGGTCGTACATTGACCTATAATGGTTTACTATTATGAATTGTTATTTGGATGGAGAGTCGTCTCATTAGCACTCACACCACATCTTCCCTTATCTATTACCTTAGGTCTAAAGATGTTTTTTAAATCTTAACTTTTATAATTTGTGGAAAACATATTGTATTTTTCATGTCTTTTGATAGTAAAAGAGGGTCGGAAGATACCAGAGGGACTGTCAAACTCATAAATCAAAACCAAAATGACAACGCCATGGCTTAAAATGAAAAGGACAAACAGACAAACAATAGAACACATGACCAAACATAGAAAACTAAAGAATAAACAACACCAACCGGTAAGGTGTTCGTCAATTTCTAAGCAATAAACAATTTCTGTTATTTGGTGTACAAGAGTATATATAAATGATTTGTTTAAGATATTTGTGTAATATTAACGTCAAACTTGGTTGAACATAAAGCTCTGTGTATAGCATTTTTTTTTACAAAAGTAAATATTAATGCAAACGGAGAAAAAAGGGGGTTAAAGTTGTGAAAACAAATCTCTTTTAGAAAACAGGGTAAAACACAGAATCCTTCATATACAGATGACTAAATGAGCAACAATCGGCTATAACATTTTCAAGTATTCATAAAATATAATAAAGAAGAGGGTTATGTATAGCACCGATGTATTATACAAACAATTGCAAACTAAATAGTCGTGAGAAACTAAAGGGACATTAAAAACTTATAAAATGAAGACAAACTGACAACAGCATGGCAAAAAAAAAACGGGAGAAAAAAGAACAAATGCGAATAGAATAGTTATTTTTTCCTACTACATTCTATGATCTCCTTTAGTTTAAGCCCACCAACCACGTCAAGGTAAGAGACCATATGGCAGTTTTTTTGTTTTTTTTTTTTACATATATTTCCCTACTAGATAGATTATTACAATATTTCCCAAGATTTTAAAATTGAGTAGATTTTTTATTTATTGTTTATAAAAAGTATGGACTGCTTGATTTTCATTCGATAGCTAACAATGATTCTTTAAGTACAAACAGAAAAATGAAATCTTATACATCGTCATCTTCGTCGTCATCAATGTTTCTTACTTCAACCAGAAGAGTATTTACATTTTGACGTATGTCATTTGCCAGCCATCGGAATAAATCTGTACATGATATATTTTGTTCGAAGCAAATGCACACTAAATCTTGCAGAAGTTCATATGACATCGGACATTCGAGATACACACGAACAAGTCATTCTGTTTTTCCCATCCGAACTGAAAAGGAGAATGTAGGGTAGTTTTGCTATAAGGGAAGACACCAAATTTATGTCTGGCGTGAAGCACTTATTACATATTGTTTAAAAGTAGGTTCACAAGGAGAACATTTGACAAGGGAGAAATTTCAAATTGTAAAATGAGATTGGAAATGGGGAATGTGTCAAAGAGACAACAACCCGACCATAAAACAGACACTTTTAGCCAATTTGCTTAGGTCACAATGATCTATTTTGAGTTTTGACTTGAGATCATTCAACGTAACAACAAGATCTCAAACTGCATCTATAGATTCATCGATGTCACAACTAGAAAGGTTTGACAACTGGGTTGTCCTTCAAGACTAAAAAACAGTGCACTTACCGATCCTAAACAGGGATGTTTCACATCATGTTAAAACATGTGCGTCTGGTCGAATGTTACAGATTGTAAAACTGAGATTTTACATATTTCGTGGACAGGTATATATCGGCGCAAATATTGTGTGCAAGTTATAGTGCCTGTTTGAAACCTTAACTCATGTGTATGTTGCATGGAGGGAAGTAATGAATGCATACCATCAGAACATCTGTATCTTGTGGCTATATTATTATCCTACCCCTTAATGCCTTTCACACCGAACTCTTTGTCTACATGAATAGCATGTAAAATCATGCGGTATCTACTTCATTTGGCCTTCAAAATAATTCTTAAAACCTGAATACTCCTTTTTGAGCAGATCTTGGGTCATTGGCAGAGCTAGCTCGATAAATGACTTCCTCGTGTATCATTGCAACTGTTGATCTACCATGATGCTGAACAATTGATTCGCCGTGAAATATGATTAACCCCTGCTGGTTCTCACTGACTCAAAGAAACTTTGTCCAGTCAAGAATTTGACGACCTTCTATATATGACCTAAAATACTTTTACAGACGAACAAGAACTTAATTCAGCTTTAAAATACTTGCAGTTGTGTCTGCTAGTGTAAGATTTACAGCAAGGATGGTGGTACAATATTTTTTAATCATCAATTCGAAGATAGTCTAGGTCTGAAGCATCATGCAACATTAAAGCTTGTCTGTGCTAATTTCTCGCATATTAATAAGCGATTCAGTAGAAAAACCCTGATAGATAACACACTTATCCCATTGTATTACATTCCTACTTCGTTTAGGGCTTGATGGGCATAGATCGGCATAGTTCAACACGACTGTGAATGTGTGCCATATTCCGGGTCTGAAACGTGACCGAAGGGTTTGATTTGTATATTTTAATTATAACAAAACTATCAATTCAAAAAAGCAATCAAAGTTATAAAAACCAACAAAAAAACATTCCTAAAAAAACAACGATCTTCAAACTAACTGGACTATTCTAAACATACATACAATTCTATACTACAATTTTTATTTGTTCTTATGCTCGTCAGGTTGTTAAGCCATGTATTATTAATGTAGTCGTTATCTCTACACAGCATGTAGTTAAAACGATTACACTTTTTCTGATGTCCTGCCTTAATAGAGGTGGCATTAAGTGTTATCCCTGTCCGTATCTACGTTCGTTCGTCCGTCCGTAAGTCCCAAAATAAGTTTCCTTTCTCTAACTTTAGTTTGCCACAACCAAATGTTACGAAACTTATACTCAATGCTTATTACTACAAAACACAGATCAGATTTTGGTGACGTAACATTTTTGTTCTAGAATTATGCCCCTTTACAAATGAAATGCTGATTTTTTTGTTACCTTTCTCTAACTTAAGTTTGCCTCAACTAAATATCAAGAAACTTGATAACAATGCTCATTACTATAATACACAGATCTGGTTTGAATTTTGGTTTGGTCACTTTTACTGTTTTAGAGTAATGTCCCTCAACAAATGAAAAAAATGCTAAATTTTTCGTTTCCGATTTCTAAATGAATTTTGCCTCAACCAAATGTTATGAAACATATACACAATGCTTATTACCACTAATCTCAGACCAAGTAATATTTGGGTAGAATCAATTTAATGTTCCTCATAACGTTATATGCAAGCAGAGACATCATCTGTGTACCATAAACACATTTCCCATTTAAAAAAACAATCAAATTCTCAAAAATATAAGGTTCCCCTATTAGTCGTATGTACAAAATGGAAATATAAGCAACCGATTTCAGAAGAAGGCACTCATGTTAGGGCTGGATTACGATGCTCCTCAAATTAATAATAAAAAAATATATTTAAGATTCAGTTGATAGCATTAGTGGCCCACTGGTGAGGAGAGACAAATAAATGTTCATTGCTCGACCCCCCTCCCCACACACACCAATAAAAATACACAAAACGGTCATATTTATAAATGTATCAACAGATAAAGTAGCTACTCAACAAAGTAAAATTTAGAATATGTCACGGGCATCCATTTCTGTCAACATAAATAGAATGACAGTATTTAGTCATCTAAACGGCCATTGGATGCTATGTGTGTAACTAAGAAATCATGGACTTGATTATTCACCTTCGGTAGTTGCTATGCAAAAATATATGTATCCTGTTTGTAAGGAAACGGCCATTGAATATTATAGATGTAACTAGGAAAATTACATGGCTTAAATATTCACCTTCAGTTGTTGCTAGAAATATTTTCTCCAAATTTGTACAATTTCATGCATTTTGTATTGCAAAATTTTCATTTTAACCTTGTCATAGATGTTTTTGTAAACCTTAACATGCCCTGATATTTATTTTTGAGTTCATTGTCACCCTCAAAAACACAATCAAATGATTGTCCTCTGATAATTAGAGCGAAAAATTAACATCAACTAGTTTGTGGAGCTACGATAAATTCTGTGTTTCTTCTTTTGCCTGTTTTCTTACTTTGCGCTGACATATATCAGTTGGAATTTGGTTGGTATAGTCTTTTGCTTTTTTAATTTCCCATTGAATTCAATTCTTATGCAGACATAACCCAAAACAACAAACGCTTTTAATACAGTTATAATAGTTTTTGGAAAGACAATTGTGCTTAGATACTGATACATATCATATTTATAAGTAAACCAAAAGGCATGTTTTACATATACATTTAACTTTAATACTAGTAAAACTATTTAAATATCTATATTACGTACAGAAGAATATACATCGTACGACGTACAGTAGTTGTCGTTCGTTAATGTAATTTATACGTGTTTCTCGTTTCTCGTTTTTTATATAGATTAGACCGTTGGTTTTCCCGTTTGAATGTTTTACACTAGTAATTTTTGGGGCCCTTATAGCTTATTGTTCGGTGTGAGCCAATACTCCGTGTTGAAAACCGTACATTGACCTATAATGGTTTACTTTTTTTCTATAAATTGTTATTTGGATGGAGTAAATGTCATTCCACCAAAACACTAACTTGATCTATGTTTTGTAGTAATACGCATTGTGTATAAGTTTCATAACATTTGATTGAGGCCACTCTTAATGAAAATGTTAAATAAGGATATAACATTTGATGCACTGGGAAAATCCATCTGTGAACTTGTAATAGAAAAAAAATGTGCTAGGTTCGAAGAACACAGTTACAACCACGTTGTAATCACTTACCTTATTCTTTAGTTTTCTTTGTTGTGTCATGTGTACTTTTGTTTGTCTGTTTGTCTTTTTCATTTTAAGCCGTGGTGTTGTGAGTTTATTTTCGATTTATGAGTTTGACTGTCCCTCTGCTATCTTTCGTCCCTCTTTTACCAGGGCAAAAAAAGCCTTAAATAAAGGCAACAGTAGTATACCGCTGTTAAAAATTCTTAAATCGATAGAGAAAAAACAAATCCGGGTTACAAACCAGAACTGAGGGAAACGTATCAAATATAAGAGAACTACGACACAACAGAGACACAACACCGACACATAACGCACACAGACACGAACTATAACGTAACAATAGCCATTTTCCTGACTTGGTAAAGGGCATTTTATGACAAAATGGTTAGTTGAACCAGGTTTTGTGGCATGCCAAACCTCCCGCTTTATTGGCAGTGTTAATTATAACATTAAAATGACAACATTACACGACAAGGTAACAATAAATAAACGGATTAATGTGATAAAATATAGAACAGAGAAACAAACGAATAATAGCCATCCAAAGGTAACAGGTTAAAAACTATTTTTATACACCAGACGTGCGCTAAAACAAACAAACAAAACTATGCTCAGATATAAAAAGTTTGAAAGCCATAACAACTACAAAGTTGAAGATCGCCGAGGACCAAAAGTTCAAAAAGTTGTGAGGACAGGGTTATCCGCCTGGGACAAAACATCATTATTATCAAGAATAATACATAGTTTTGCAAACAGTAAATTTTTTAAAATGACTACATAATAGATATACATGATTAAACTGAAGTGGTGACTAGCTTTAGAATAAAAAACGAATACATTACAAAATCACAGCCCTGTTAGCCATAGTCAATGCAACGCCCAAATTGACGTCACATATAAATTTCTAAAAACAGATCAATAGAGTAAATTCGATGAATACATGTACAATAAAGCTTCCATAGCACAAAGTATTACAATTTCTAAATTTTTGATACATTTATTTATTGAACTACACGTCATTATAATTCAAATTAAGAAAATTCTAATCCAGATGTACAAATATTGAGGTTATGTTTTCAGATTTTAGCATTATGTCGATATCACGGATTCTGATTCGATTGTATCATCAGCTGAGTATTATTTACAACCGTATCACTGGTTGGTACATTAAGAAATATAGCTACCATTGATTGAGCGTTCATGATGAAGGTGAATCTAACATAAGCATTTAAGATGCACGAATATTATTACGGGGTGTTTATTTTCTAACACTTGGTTGATTTCACTAGGATATACGTAGCGCTTGGTTATGTCCAATTATGCTTCTTTGGAGCTAATGTCACTTTAAAAGAAAAACGTCTTAAACAAACTTAAAAGTGTTATCATTTCAGAAAAATAGCAAGCTTCCCTTCCGGAAAATCCCTGAATGAAGTAAAATTGATCTAGAATATTTAGGCAGATCAAAAGACATTGTTTCATTTAAATTAAGCACACACAATAAAATCAAAGTTACCTAACATTATTACTTTCCTTGTTTGATAATAAGGACACAGAAAATACAAAATTGACGTTAAAGTCATGTGTCGGAGAAAACGGAACATTTTGGGAATAATTATGTTTACAAAATAATATAGTTCAATAAAATAAATCCCGACAAACAGTATCATAGAATAAAAATAATCTAACACAGTAACTGGAAAGACGATTACCTAGATACAAAACACCAATGATTATCAAAATTATCGAAAATGGTTCGACTTACTGTTCGTAGCAAAGAAGCAGAAGATTCCAAACTCATAAGTCCAATATAATATTGGTAATTGGTAATATTGAATTAAAACCATTCGTGGTTGAACAGTATTCAAAAACTAATTTGATTGTTAAACGAATCACGTTTTAGGCCAATTGTTAACCACCAGTGATATGTGTTCAATATTGTTAGAATTACAAAATCCTTCATTGTAAGGTTATGCACCTGGTTGTGAATTGCAGTGTTAAATGTTGTTAATTTTGATTACGCGATTAACAGGATTAAAGGAAATATGCTTTATTGAGAGGTAGGGTTTAATATTTCATCATCGAATATCATCATGACGAAGTCCACAACATGTGATAGAAGGATCAACTAGCGATAGGCTATAGTAAATGCTATACAAATGTGGCATCTAACAAAGAGACATACACTACACAAAAATGAACTAATAACTGAATAAAACTGTTGCCATGTTTACAACCTTTAAGTATTGAAATTTTCGAATAATTCAAAAAGCTAATTTAAATACGACATATAGATGAAGATTTCAAGACCCTGACGAAATTCAAAGATCACTTGAAGTTGTTTATAAAGTTTGTGTTAATGAGCCTTAAATTGACATTGTAGTGTGTTGTGGACTTTTTTTTATCGTTTCGTTGTCTTTCAATATAGTTTGGAATGTAATTTTCAGTCTCTGTAAACGTTGTAATTTTTGAAAGGTTTTAATAAAAGGTTGTGATATTTGTTACATTTTCGTTTCATAGTTGACATTTTCCAATTATAAACGAGGGACGAAAGATACTAGAGGCACCGTCAAAATCAAAAATCGAAAATAATTTGACAACGCTATGGCTAAAAATGAAAAAAGACAAACAGACAAACAGAAATTCACATGACACAACATAGAAAACTAAAGACTAAGCAACAATAACATGTAATCTGTTATGTATATCAATTCGTGTCAACTGTTAGTTGGAATATATTATATATGTGTATATGAGATATAATTATTGTGAATACAAAGTAGTTGGATATTAATAGTAATCAAAATATCATCTCGCATAATGATTTTATTTATTATACGAATTGATAAATTCATATGAAGTTTACCTTTTATCTTAATTGTACTGGTTTTATCTTCAACACGACATACCTAGATGTCACAATACTTTGAACATTGGATATGTTATCTTAACTCGTGATTAAACATATGGCATTACAGCTTGTATCAGGAGGGCGGATTGGTTTTATAAAGAGATCAGATATGTTTCATGGTATATACAATATTTTAAATGGCCATGGTGTTACTATTTGAGACATATCTGTGACCTATAGTTGGTTAAATCTATGCCATTTTGTCTCTTGTAGATAGTTGTATCATTATCATTCATATCACATCTCCTTATTTTATATCAAACATGATATCATGTTAAAAAAGCTTTCAATATAATATAAAAATTAAATATAAAAATTAAGGAGTTCTTTTATGATTCCATGAGAAAATATACACCAAAGAAAACATTGACTATTTGGCATGTCTGTACCTAAATATATCTATTGACGATTTGGCATGTCTGTACTTAAATATATCTATTGACGATTAGGTATGTCAGTACCTAAATATAACTATTGACGATTTGGTATGTCAGTACCTTAATGTATATATTGACTATTTGGTATGTCACTATTAACTGTTTGGTATGTCAGTACCTATACATTTACTATAAGTAATTTTAGTACCAAAGTATTGACTATTTTTTCTACCTTGATTGCTTTAAAAAACTGATCATTTTTTTTTTAATGAAAAATACAGAAATGGTTGAATTGATGATGTTTGGAGTATGATAAAATATTTGGATGTTTAAGATAAATAACGTGCTTTTGGTGGTTCTTTTAATTCGAATTATGGTTTGACTTTTCTATTTTTTCCACTAAACATTCACACACTCTATTCACACTAAAGTTTTCCAATTCAATTTAATAGTCATTCGATAAGTCTGGTAATAAATTGATACGTTGCAACTCATATTCGGTCTTTTTTTAAACGAAAAAGGTAAATATGCTTATTATACGAAATGAACATAATGGAGGTGTGATGAGATGATAAAAGCCCTAAATGACAAGAATTATGTACGTTTTGGTAATTCAGATTATCGGCAGATTGTATATATTTTAATTGTGTCCCATTAATAGTAGACTCGTTCTTTGAATGTTATGCATCACAGCTTATAAGCAAACTCCGTAGAGATCTGTTTAACTCTCTTTAATTGACAAATTCAAGGACATTTAAGTTATCTTAATGATATTTCTTGTTGAATAATCAAGAATTCTATAAATACATTGAAATAATTTACCACCATGATTTAACCTTGAATAAAAAAAAATGATGTTTCTGTGGCATTATCTTACGCTGCTAGCATATCCCGACACGTTCGTTATGTCCTTGTCCTCATTGCTGATTTCAAATCCAATGATCCAAATCTATGTATAACTGGTAGAGTATGAAGTCAGGGATTTCGTTACAACAAACTACTTCAAAAAAATTTCTATTCCATAGATACTTAGATTTATTTTACAAGTTTGGCTTAATATTTAAAAAATTGTTACAAAATATCACATCTTAAATTTTACGTTGATGTTGTTAACCGAGCTCGGCAATGCATATACGATCCTGGTTAACTTATCTATTCTTAAATCAAACTAATAGTAAAATGTTACCAATACAACACAGCAACTAGATCTTTGAATATTGTTTTTATCGACATGAATATTGACTTTTTTTGTTTGCTCCTGTATCATATTGCCAGTTCATGCGAGAGGCGATCCACTTACCACTGTGCTTCTTGGATTTAAATACACAATCATCTATTGCGATCCATTACTATATTTCTGGATTTGGACGTATGTATTTTGATATACTTTGTTATTTGTATTTACACATTATAATTCTAACTAAGAACATATTAAAATACACAACGACCTTAAAAGTAAATTCAAAAGATTCAAAAACTGCGTGTTTATTTTGAATTTCGAACTGTTTTATGATTGAGCCGAGAGCATTGATTTGTCTTTATTATGTAAAACGCTTATATGGGGTTTCCAAATTAAGATCCTTGTTTTTCTTTGCTTACTTTCTACATATCGTGTTTTATTTAAAATAAATCTAGCTCATGAACATCAAACTTCAGATTTCCGAATCGGTTTACTTGTAATACACAACAACAAAAAATTGGGAGCGTATGGTTAATTCAGTTAGCTCATACTTTATGAGCGATAGTTCTGCGATAAATTATTTGAAAAAAATATGCCAGTTTCTTATAAATAAAGGGTACAGTAGTATGCCGCTGTTCGATTCATAAATCGACTGAGAAAAAAACAAATCCGGGTTACAAACTAAAACTGAGGGAAACACATCAAATATAAGAGAAGAACTACGACACAACAGAAACACCAAATTTTAACAACAAACAACGGTTAGTTGAACCTGGTTTAGTGGCATGCAAAACCTCCCGCTTTTATGGCAATGTTAAATATAATATTAAAATGACAACATTACATGACAGGACTACAATACAAATAAATGGGATAACATATAACATGCATAATTGAGTTATCAGACTTGTCAAATATAAACTTAATGATGTTACTGTTCTGTTGTAGGATGGCAACACCACTGCCGCAGGAAGATATAAACTTTTTACGATTGGCTGGTTTATTACAAAGTATTGCACCACGTGCTGTTAGACGATGGTTTGACAAAGAATTCCATACTAGTCGGTTGAAACAATTTCTGAGTAAAAATCGGAATAAAATATATGATATGACATTTAAAAAGAGAGTGACAACACAGGCAGAGTATAACTTACTATATCCTAAAGGTAAGTTCAAAGATGTTCCTTAAAGATAAATGATGAACAGTATCGCTTAATATATATGTGGATGACTAATTATTAACATAGGAACAAAATTCTGTTGAGGTTCTGAAATATTAACGTCATATTTGTATTTCAAAGCATCTTACTGTATACTTGTTTAATTGAATAACTCATTATAGATACCCGGATTGAAATTTTTTATTTGATCCAGACGCGCATGTCGTCTTCAAATGACTAATCAGTGACGCTTGAATAAAAAAGAAGGCCAAATAAAGTACGAATTTGAAGAGCATTGAGGAGCATGTATTCTAAAAGTTTTGCCCGGCCAAAACAAAAAGTGCAGATAATAACCTAAAGAATGATATATGATGAAGCCATATTTTAGATAGGAGTATTAAAGTCGTTTACTAAGCGTCTTGTTTGGTAATCATCACTCGCCTTAATGACAGTTTGATTATATTTTCTGTGTTTGCTAGGCTCATATGGAGTATCATCACTCATGTTTGATGTGTCATTGATGGTATGTTTACTGAAACATTTCACAAAACTTGACATCCAAGATAGTCTTCCACAGGAAACGTTGCATACAACTGCTGCAGATATTTCAAGGATAAAATTTTACAGGAACTACATTGTACACTCTGACAGCGGTAAAACAACAGAAAGAAAGTTTACAGTAATATGGAAGTGTGTTGTAGAGGTATTACAATATCAGCATATCCATAGTTTTATATATTATATTGACAATTCTAACATTACGTTCTAAAAAAGCGTTGGTACACACCCATGGTATATGTTGTTTGGGCTGTTCCGATCATACTCTTACATCATATGTTTTATTATGAATGAGTTACCCAAAGTCATAGAACGATGACGTAAGAATATTAGCATTTAACGGGAAAATACACGCCTGTGAAACCGAAAATCCTCACAACAAGGTAACGTAAACAAACGACGCTAAAATGTGTTATCAGCCATTTATTTTCAAATATAAGAAATGTAAGTAAATTTATCATTTAACAGCAACAAAACCTATCTAAATACTCCGCAGTAAATAGTTTAAGCATGTCATGAATTAAACTTGCTCCGTTCTTTTACGTCAATTTAATAGTGCGTTTATTTATGGACACGGCATATATTTGCCTTCACCTAGAGCTTGTAAAGGAATTCAAAAAAAAAAAACAGCATCTGAGTGCCGTAAACCAGAAACTAGAAACGCTCAGGATACAAAATTATAATATCAGAGGTATATATTTTAACAGTTTATGTGTACCAAAGCGTATACTAAAAGGACTTCAAAGTATAACAATGGTATTATGGTAAACACTGTTTCATCTTGTTCAAAAATACATTTTTGTTATACAAATACACTCAAAACGATGATTTGTAATTTATAAAGTTATTTCTTTTTGGAATCATAATCAAAAAGCTAACATAAATGAAATAAATGAATCACGGTAGGCCATCAGACGGATAAACTCATGCTATATACTTGTATGTAAAAGACATCTGGATACATCAGTCTTTACATAATATCAGTTTCTCTTATGACTAGTTACTCTTCCCCTTATTGTTTAATTATTTGTATTGAACGAAGTTTTATGAACCCTACATAGAATGACAAGGTAGTTGAATACCTATCCATGACCCACAATCGGTAAATAAACAGAAAAAAAAACCACACAAAAGGGAAGGAACACATGTTCGTCGTATCAAAGTCTCAGTAAGACTTTCGCGTGGAGTGGAAATTCGTTCACTTCACTGCAAGTTTGAGACTGTCCCTTGCATATCATGGCAAACAGTTTAAATCGATGTCGAAAAAAGCAGTACTCGGAAAACCCACGACCTTAGACGGGATAGCATGCAGTAATATTCGATTTAAACCTCAATGTTCATATGCTTGTGATTAATGTAGATAAACTCCATTGAATATTCCGATAATGAGGCCACCTCGCTTGTTGTGTCTTCTGTACTATTATATCTATGTTTGTCTTTTAATATTTTAAACGATGGCGTTGTCAGTTTATTTTCAATCTATGAGTTTGACTGTCCATCTGGTATCTTTCGTCCCTCTTGTGTTTATATAACATCAAGTTCACGAACGCATCGATGTGACTTTACGCAAGCAGTGATAAAGGCAATAATTTTGATGAGAACTGTTTTCGACACTTATTATCTGAGGTATATATATATATTCTTAGAAATCCATTTGTTTTCCTTTCCTTGTTTGTCTGTCCTGAACTTGAAAACGTGTTTTACTGGAACTTGACATCTTTTTATATGTAATGTCACAGTTAGTAGAATATGATTAGAATATATAGTTACAACATGTATAAGAATGCATAACTCTGTTGTAGAAATACGCCATGGAATTTTGAAAGAATGGAGAGAAACTAATGAGAAATACTGAAGTGGCTAAATTGTTATTAGACAACAATGCAGATATCAATAGAACCAACAAATTTAACATGAACCCATTCCATTATGCATGCCTAAATGGTAATGTACAATTAGTGAGTTTATTATTTAACGCCTATAATCTGGATATAACAATAAGAGATACCCATGACCAAAGTACTTTGCTTACATCATGCCAAAAGGGACACTTTCAATCATCTGAACATTTGAAGGAATTTTGTAGAGATATCAATCAGCAATCTGACGATGGCGCAACACCACTGTTTCTTGCTTGTCTTAAAGGTTATTATGAAACGGTGAAATTGTTACTTGATTTAAACGGCGACAAATTAAATAGTTTTGTAGATACAACAATCAAAGATAATAATGCATGGTCAGTTGTACATACAGCTTGTTTTTACGGACACACACAAGTAGTAAAGTTGTTGGTTGATCTCGGTGTTAATGTAAATGACACATCAAAATACGATTATACATCACTACATTTAGCTTGTGCGAAAGGACACTATGAAACAGTGAAATTTTTACTCGATTTAAACGGCGATAAATTAAATAGTTGTGTAGATACAACAATCAAAGATAATAATGCATGGTGAGTTGTACATACAGCTTGTTTTTACGGACACACACAAGTAGTAAAGTTGTTGGTTGATCTCGGTGTTAATGTCAATGACACAACGAACGATGGTTATTCAGCACTACATCTAACTTGTGAGCAACGGTCACTATTAAACTGTGAAACACTTAGTTGATTTAAACTGCTACAAATTAAATAGTTGTGTAGATACAACAAAAAAACTAGAAAGTGGATGGTCAGCTTTACATGTAGCTTGTTTTCATGCAATACAAATATAGTTGAGTTATTGCTTAAGATCAATGTAAAAATAAATGTAAAAATAAATGACGAATCAAATGACGGATCCACAGCCTTAAATCTAGCTTGTCTGAAAGGTCACTATGAAACAGTGAAATTCTTACTCAATTTAAACGGCGACAAATTAAATAGTTGTGTAGATACAACAATCAAAGATAATAATGCATGGTCAGTTGTACATACAACTTGTTTTAACGGACACACACAAGTAGTAAAGTTGTTGGTTGATATCGGTATGAATATAAATGACACATCGAAGGGCGGTTGTACACCAATATTTCTAGCTGGTCAAAATGGTCAATATGACACAGTGAAATTCTTACTCGATTTAAACGGCGACCAATTAAATTGTTTTGTTAAGACAACAATCAAAAGTAGACATGGATGGTCAGTTGTACATACAGCTTGTTTTAACGGACACACACAAGTAGTAAAGTTGTTGATTGATGTCGGTATAAATATAAATGACACATTGACAAACGGTTGTACACCAATATATCTAGCTTGTCAAAATGGTCAATATGACACAGTGAAATTCTTACTCGATTTAAACGGCGACAAATTAAATTGTTTTGTTAAGACAACAATCAAAAGTAGATATGGATGGTCAGTTGTACATACAGCTTGTTGTAACGGACACACACAAGTAGTAAAGTTGTTGGTTGGTCTCGGTGTTAATGTAAATGAAACATCGAAATACGGTTATACAGCACTACATTTAGCATGTGCGAAAGGACACTATGAAACAGTGAAATTCTTACTCGATTTAAACGGCGACAAATTAAATAGTTGTGTAGATACAACAATCAAATCAGCAAGTGGATGGTCGGTTTTACATGTAGCTTGTTTCCAGGGACATACAAATATAGTACGGATATTGATTAAGGTCAATGTGAAAATAAATGACAAATCGAAGTACGGTTCCACACCTTTATATCTAGCTTGTCAAAAAGGTCATTATGAAATAGTGAAATTTTTACTTGATTTAAACGACAAAAAATCAAATAATCTTGTGGATACAACAGTTAAAGATCAAAATGGACGGTCAATTTTACATATAGCTTGTTTAAATGGGCATAGAGAAGTAGTTAAGTTATTGATTGCTGTTGGTTTGAATGTCAATGACTGAATGAAAAACGGTTCTACACCCTTATTTCTAGCTTGTCAGAACGGTCATTATGAAACAGTGAAATATTTACTTGATTTAAACGGCGACAAACTATATAGTCGTGTTGATACAACAGTTACAGATACACAAGGTAATTCAGCTTTGCATGCAGCATTTTCAAATCATCACACAGATGTAGTAAAGTTATTGACTGATTATGGTAATTGAGAAGCAGAACAAAGACATAGTATAAAAGAATATTGCATTATATCGTGAGAATAATGACAGACATTGATGAACTTTATATGTAAAGATTTTTTATTTTCGTTCTGGAGGGTGAAATAGTCAAGCGTTTTTTTTCCCGTTTTATTTTTTGTTTTAAGTTCGTAGTGTATAATGATACGTTCTTATTTATGATTATAATGTGAAAATACAAATAACAAAAAATATCAAAATACATACGCCAAAATGATCCAAAAGAAATATATTAATTGATCGATATAGATAATTGTATATTTCAAACCAAGAAGCACAGTGATCAGTGGTCTCCACTCGTATTAAATGTTAGCAATCGGCAGGACTACAGGAACAAACCACAATTGAAAAAAAATCAATATTTATATCACTTTAACCAATATTCAAAGATCTAATTTCGTTGTTTTGTTGGTATCATATTTTATAAGTTAGATTACAGAATAGATAAGTTAACCAGGGTCGTGTATGCATTTCCGAGCTCGGAAAAAAACATCAACGTTAAATTTAAGATGTGCTATTCCGTCTGAAATAATTGTTTTAAATGAAAAGCTAAAGGAGTAGGTTCAGTAAGACCCCTTTTTGGCCCCAAAATATAGCAGTTTTACAAAATTGTTAAAATGTAAACCTTTAGTTATTTATTGGGTAGTAGAATGCTTCTGCTACATAAATATGGGCTGTTTTTGACAATACAATGCACATATATCCGGTACTAGTACCATTAAGTCATGCTAAATTACTGAAATCCTCATAATTCTAGCATTTTAATTAAATTTTAGACGGTTTTCGTGTAAAACGAAAGTGGCCGCATTCGTGTTCATCCTTAATATTGAAATGCAAGTTGTATTTTATGATAATACATAACATATATAAAGGTTGAGGATGAACACGGATGCGGCCACTTTCATTTTTACCAAAAACCATCTGAAAAGTGACATTTTTCGGCATATTAGGTAGATTTTTCATATTTGAGCTTGAATCGGATCGTTTTTAATGACTAAATCTGTTGAAATCTTTCACATAAACCAATTAATTCAAATAAAATAGACATTTAAGTGTTTAAAAAGTGGTCAAAATCTTTCGTCAGATGAACCTGAAATTTGAGGCCAAAATCGGTCCTTACCGGACCTACTCCTTTGTTGACAAAATCTATGTATCTATAGAATAATTAAGTAAGATTTTAAGTAGTTTGTGGTACCGAAATCCCTGACTTCATACTTTACCTGTAATACATAGATTTGGCTCATTGGAATCAAAACCAGCAATGAGGACAAGGATATATAACGAACGAGTCGGAATATACTAGCAGCGTAATATGATGTCACAGAAACATCAACGTCGGGAAAAAAATCAAGAGAAAGAAAATCATAACTTTTGTCGTAAATATTTGTTTTGAGTTTACGGTGTCAAAGTGAAATGGCTAAATCTAAAAAAGGATATGCATTGCTTTGAATTCTTGATTATTCAACGAAAAATATTATTTAGATAACGGACAGTGTCTTTGAATTTGTCAATTAAAGAGAGTTTAGGCGGATCTCTATAGAGTTTAGTCATTAACTGTAAATCATTAGTCAAGGTACGAGTATGCTATTACTGGGGTACCATTTGGTGCCCTTTAGAATACATACAACTTCCGATAATCTGAATTACAAAAACGTACAAAAATCTTGTCATTTATGGCTTTTCTCATCTCATCACACCTCCATCATGTCCATTTCGTATAATAAGCATATTAACCTTTGTTGTTTACGGAAAAGGCCGATTATGAGTTGCAACGAATAATTTTGCTTTCAGATTTATCCAATGACCATTGAATCAATTGGAAATCTTTTGTTTGATAAGAGAGTGTGATTTTTTAGTTGAAAAAGAGGAAAAGTCAAACCATCAATCGAAATAAAAGAACCACCAAAAGCACGTTATTTATCTTAAACATCCAAACATTTTATTATACTCCAAAAATGGTCAATTCTACCATGTTTCATTGCAAAACAAAATAATGATAATTTTTTTTTAATCAGTTAAGGGACACGTCAAAAGCGCGAAAAGTTAAGTAGAAGAACATTTACTAGAGGTAGAACAAATAGTTAATTATTTAGTTCTAATATGACTAATACTAAATGCGTAGGTACTGACATACCAAATAGTCAATAGTTATATTTAGGAACTGACTTACCAAAAAGCCAACTGAGATTATCCCATTAAATTTAATTGATTATCAAATAGAGAGAAGAATAGATATTGTCCTCGTTTGTTACGTAAAGTAACAAATGATAAGTTCCTGTGTTTGTATCTCATATTTGATTTTCGTAAATTGTTTTGTTATAAACTCTGTCGCTGTTTTTTTTTCAATTGAATTGTTTCATATTTGTCATGTCGGGCCGAATATCAGACTATACGGTATAGGTTCCACTTATTTTCTTACAAATTTTCTTTAAACTTGTCTCATTGAAAATCATACAACATCTCTTTATTTTCATATTTGTAAATTCATTCATTACTGGCCTTAGTTCAATATTAATAATTAAAAAAGAAACCTTCAGTACAACACAACATTGAAAAGAACATAAGGAAGCAGTGAATATAAAAACAAATATTCCGAAAGGTTCGTAAATACATGAATATCAGTGTCCCTCAATACTAATTACCCCAATGATAATACAATTTATCATATACTTAGCATTAATGTGATAGCTTTTGCATATGTGTAATGAGCGGAAGTACACAAGCCATAATTTCCCACTTGGGCTGATAACCCATATCAGGGGCGTCTCGTGCAAAAACCCATAACAGTGCTTCTCGTGCAAGTTACTTCCGGTGTTTCCGGTATCGATTGTTTTCTTTTCCATTGTGACGTCAGAGATTTTGTATGACGACGTCAAAAATATATACGGGAACTTTTGTGGGGATAGTTTAATACTTGCTAACAAATGCCATTGTCTATTAAGAATCATTATATAGTATAACAAACATGGAGTAATAATGATCATAAAACTCTTCCAAATTTCCAATGTTTCAAAATGCCTCTATAGGAAATGTTACCATACATATATATGGAGGTAGTGATGCTGTTGTTGGACAATTATAGTATATTCGATTTATAATTTAACTTCTTTATACAGTTTTTGACTGTTTTAGTTATTGCATTTGTTTATTTGCCTTACATGAAACTATTGTCGGAAGTATATGATAAAGCGATTAATACATGGCCTTTTCCATATCAGCCTGGGTATGGAAAAGGCCATGTATTAATCTCTATATAATCAGTATGGAGTGGGTTAACCTATTGATCTAAAATTTTGGTACAATGCTTACAAGACACTTTTTGACAGGAGTTTTTTCTTTAAGTAAGCATTTCTCGATCCTTACCTGAAAAAAATAATTCAAACATGACCAATGGAAGATGTATCAATTTACCATCTATTAGAATTGTAAAACTTATTTATTTTTTCTAGGGATACATTGATAATTTCTAAATCATCAAAACCTCGACCTCTCAGAAGAAGTGGATGTGCAGGATTTTGTACTTGTAAAAATATTGAACACATAGCTGGTAATTAACATTATGTTTAAATTAAAGTTATTTAACATTCAGATTAGTTTTTCATAATTTTCGTGCATCTTAATTGCTTATTTAAGATTCACCTTCATTATGAACGCCCAAACAATGGGAGCTGTAACTATATTTCTCAATGTACCAACCAGTGATTCAAGAACAGTAGGTTGTAAATCATGTCAGTTACGAAACAACGACTACTAAGCTGATACAATCAGTAATAACAATCCAGAATCAATAATATCGACATATTGCTAGAACTGGAAAACAATTCGTCAATTTTTCTTCGTCTAAAGAGCTTTTGTGGATTTGAATTTTCTTAATTAGTTTTTAAACCAGTCTTGTAGTTTTTGATTATTCCATGATATCATCCCTTCTTTAATTAAAAAAATGTATCAAATATTCTGAAATAATAATACTTTGTGCTCTGGAAGAGGCATTGAACACATATTTTCCATTGGGCTAATGCAACATCGAATTTACTCTGCTAACAATTTTTGAAGACTTTTTTGTCCTGGTAAGTGATTTCAACGTTGCTGTATCTGCGTGTTTTGACACGAACACAATTATTTCCATCACAAGTTCACAACTGGTGTTTTCCAATACACTAATTAAGATACCCGTATTTAACATGTAAATTAAGATAGTCTATATTGAGCGTGAAACAAAATTTTATACGATTATCCCATTCTTTTTTATATGTTTTTGTTTGTATGTATCAATTATTTAGAAATAGTTAAGCAAGAGACATATGTATATGTAAAGCAATATGAGATTTTGTTGTGTTAAATGCTACAACAATTGTACTAAATGTTTTATGCAGTGTTTTGTTTGTTTTTAGAAGTTTTCCTTTTTTTCCGTACCTTTTTTTTGTTTTTTTTTTCCCCAATGCTATAAGTTATACATGTAATGTCCTTTTGGTTATGTCAGACGCTTTGTGTTTCATTTGATTTAATTACGAGTCGTGCAAGTTGCTTGGAGAAAAATGTTTAATGCCACAACAATAATTCTTAAATGTTTTTGTTGCATTCAAACTAAACAAAAAATAATGTATATCTGATACATGAAATGCATTTTTGACTCATTTATCAAAAACACAACACATAGAAGTCGTGTAATCTTCCCTTAAATACTTATTATTTAAAAAGAAATAGAGCGATAATTCCTACATTTGTCCTTAGATAATTTGTATGTTAACATTTAATTAAATACTTGTTAACATTCAACCGAATACAACTAAACGGTCCGGGTGTAATGTTTTCTTTAGTAAATGTTTCGACAAACTTAATCAGCAGATAATTTGATAGATTTAGAACTTTAGAACAGGAGCAACAGAAAAAAACTGCAAAAAGGTAAGGTGTTACTTAATGAGATGATAATATAAATGTATTCATTACATCGCTTTATTGGATGTTGCCAAAACATTCTACTCAAAACATTGTGCATTTCAATCCAGTAAAATTTATAAACCGGACGGTTATGTGAATAAAAAAAGAGGATCGGTTTGTACAGTGGGCCGGTTAATTCAGGTTTTGACCGGAAGTTAAAGACTTGTGACGTCAGATATTTTGTAGATGAAAGTTCTGCCTGATTGTATATTGTAAGCGTATATATCAAATACCGTAATAATTACGCATGATCGATGTTTTGAGTGTTCGTATTCATTGGTTTTAGAAACTTTAGAAAGTGGTTGTTCCTCGAATTCCAAAATAAATATTTTAACCTTTTATTTGAATATCTTCGTATGTAAAATCTACCTCGGAAGCATCAGTCTCCGACTTGTCAGATTCACTTTCACTTTGAGTTCATTGTTTTCATTTGCATCAGAATCCTCGTCTTGTTTGAATTGTAACACGACATTTTCCTTATACTTCCATTATTCGTTTCCTATGTTGGTATCGCAATAAAAAAAATTATCAAACGAAATGTCATTATGATCGAACATTGTCGCACAGTGTACGATACCCATGGTATGTCGTCATCCTGGTCTTCCTAGTTATCAAGGTCATTGAATTCAGGGTTCACATCAAGGAGACCTGCATTTCAAAAACCCGATATTGTTAATTTCTTACTCGGCGATTTGAAAATAAAATATCAAACTAACAACGTTAGTTCTATCCGAGATATATTCGGCGTTTCTTAGTCTATTGTGATTGAAACTCTTATAGTGTTTCCATAATACAGCTTACTTCTGTAAGTCAACAAACTGAATTTGCTAAAATAGAAAGTTAGGAAAGTAAAACTTTGTTTTTTTTCCCATAAAAATCCCAAAGCTTGAACTTTAACAACCGCAAATAAAACATAATTAGTTGTTTTATGTATATATAAACAAAAGATGTGGTCTGCTTACCAATAAGACAACTCTTCTAGAATGCATATACACATTGCATTATATTCATTTTACCCTGAACTAGTGTACTCATAAAATAAATCATTAAAAATGTTACATCTTTTCTTTTGTTTCTTTTTTTTTTTTTTGCTGCCTTTGTAAAAACGAAATTGGAAGCAAAAACAAAATATTGACAATTCTTCACAGTTTAAGCTTTTTAATATGAAAACATGGCTATGTATTTGTATATAACAATTCTCAACAGTTGAGTGTTTAAACTACGTTTACCATTGCATGAAAACTATCATTGTTTTTCATCATATGAACTAACTCAATACAATTGTTCTATTTATTATACAACTTGAGATCAATAGAAAATCCTAACAAAAGATTTTATATAAAGACGATGACTTTTTAGCTTAATGAAGATCCAATAATAAAAGAGCAACAGAGGTTAAATGATAACAATTGTTTCATTGTATTTGACTTTAAGTTTTGATATTGCTGATACTAGTGGAATTTTACGTGTCTCTACTATTCGGGTGTCATATGCACTTTATCCCTATGACCTAGCATGTCTATTTCGAACAAAGACGTTAAATTGTTAAAAATATATGTGCACCGAACAAAATACATTTGCCTACAAAGTTAAAGTTATTAGGCATGACATTTTATTTATACATTAATATAGTTGATTAGTTCAATGGACTACAAAAGAAAATATTCATTGTTTAAATATATATATATATATATATATATATATCATATTTACAGTATTCTAGACATTAATAAGCTTATTCGTATTGTGTTATAATGACACAATAGATTTATTGTGTTTTACAAATAACTCTAGACTACGCACAAAGAAAAAGCACATAAGTAAAAGTAGACGACAAGAATACAAAAAGACCGTAGCACAATTACCTCAACATTTGAAAATGTATAGTCAGTCTTCTCAGGAAATGTTTATTTTAACTTATTTTGTTTTGATTGAGTTAACATAATCCATTTTCAGGCAATTGAAATACAAGTTAAGGGTTTAGCTAGCTATTAAACCAGGTTTAATCCAACTGTTACATTCAGAAATGCCTTTACCGAGTCAGGAATATGTCATTTGTTATCCATTCATTTGATGTGTTTGAGTTTTGATTTTGCCATTTGAAAATGAACTTTCCGTTATGAATTTTCCTTGGGGTTCGATATTTTTGCAATTTTTACTTTCTACCATCGTTTTGAACTGTTTTCCCTCTTTTCCCCGATGAACAAGTGAAAATGTGACTGTATAATTGTATATATTCAGAAAAAACTAAGCACACTGCAGAAGAACAATTTATTTTCAATTTATAGCACTTGAATATGAGATAAACCACTATGAACAAAAATAACAGGGGAGATATGAGGATATCAACTTTCCAATGTTATATGGTGTCTTAGTGAATTTTTCGTAAACTAAGGATTTTCTTATCCTAGGCATAGATTACCTTAGCCGTATTTGGCACAACTTTTTGGAATTTTGGATCCTCGATGCTCTTCAATTTTGTACTTGTTTTGTTTTATAAAAATTTTGATATGAGCGTCACTGATGAGTGTTGTGTAGACGAAACGCGTGTCTGGCGTACTATATTATAATCCTGGTACATTTGATAGCTATTAGTGACAAAATATACTATATATATTGGGTCAGTGAACTAAATGGTAGTTGAAAGAGAAGCTCGAACCCCCCATGAAATTTACTGACCCCATATATATCGTATTAGGTTACTAGCACACCGCGGAACGAATTTATCTTACCGACTTACTTCAGATGTGGTATTTAGACTAGTAGCCGACCAAAGTGATTAAGTCTTCAATACTTAGTATTTAAAACCTTCTTCCATTTGTCTATACAAAAACAAATACCAACAATACCAACTTGTTAGCTTTAAGTTCATTTTATGATTTTATTTCAATCATTCATCATTAATTTCTTCGTTCTTTCAAAACTTTTCAGATTTCATTTTTTTATTTGTTTTGAAAGGGAATAAACTCCTTACTAAACCAAAATTGTAACTTACCCATTATGGTAACTAACCCCATATGTTTTAGGACACCCTATATCAAATATAAATAGTCACCACGTGTAGTCTTTTAACCAATAATATTCCCATAAATATATAGGAGATAAGATAAATAGTATTATGAGCAATATGATACCTATATTTGGTACATAGGTTCCATTTAACGTTCATCAGACAGGGTCCACATGACCTCGTACTCATTTTATAGGTTGCACTTTGTAAATACAGCTGTTTCTCAAACCACGCCTGTTTTAGGAAGATCTTGAATATTCGTATAAAATTGATTTTGTTTACATACTGGTTCCCAGTAATGCTCTCTGTGTTCCATCTCACAGAGACATAACTTGGGAATGTTACCAGTAAATTTACATGTACATATTGTTTACATTGAAATCTGTTGTAACCTTTCATTCGAGGTTGGGGTAGTTAAGAAAATTAGTGTTAGTTTAAACTCTGAGAAGTTCAGGGCATAAAAACGTTGAAAATATGCCTCACAGCCCTATATTTTGATCTTTAAAAAAAAAATTGGTGCATATTCAATTCTAGGATAAGATTTTTTTCAAAACTGCATTGTAAAAGTGGTACAGTTTTAGCCGTAAAAGGAGTTCCTATGGGAAATTGCATTGTCAATATTCACAGAAATGCAACCTATAGATCAGTGTTCTAGGTTGAAGTATCATGATTAGGTCTGTTTCTCAGATACTATAAACAGTGGGACAAGTAAATTTGACGTATACTATATATAATGACTGTCAAGTGTATATGTCTGTCTGACAGGAATTGCTTTCTTTACTATTTTGACATGAGTACACTGGTGAGTCTTATGTGAACGAACCACGCGTCTGGCGTATTAAATTATAAGCCTGGTACCTTTAATAACTATTATCATGTCGTAATGTTCTATTGTATTTTTGATTTGTGCATTTCTCTATTCTGAATGTTTTTCCCTTTATTTGTATTGTAGTCCTGTCATTTGATTTTGTCATTTTAGTGTTATATTTAACATTGCCATGAAAGCGGGAGGTTTGGCTAGCCACAAAACCAGATTCAACCAACCATTTTATTTTTAAAATGTCCTGTACTAAGTCAAGAAAATGGCAATTATTATAATATAGTTCGTTTCTGTGTGTGTTGCATTGTCGTTTGGTTTTTTGTTGCACTTTAGTCATGTTAGTATTTCTGTTGCCTCGTTGTTTTCCTCTTATATGGTATGTGTTTCCCTCAGTTTTATTTTGTTACCCGGATTTGTTTTATCTCAATCGACTTATGACTTTCAAACAGTGGTAAACTACTGTTGCCTTTGTCTAAAATCGACCTTATTTTCACCGTTCATTGGTTAATGATAAGTTTTTGTGTTTTTTGTCTGTTTTTCCAATTACCATAAGCAATGCCCAATGTTATGTTTATGGGATACTTGTAGTAAAACCTTTATTTTTAAGACTTCTAATATACAATCAATGGTTAGAACAGCAGGGGAGATATTCCCGTTTGTACACTCTTGTTTCTTAATATCACTATTCCAATTTTTGTCACACTACCTAAGATTTGTTTGGTCCGCTTCTAAAATACTGTTTGGCTTAAGTTATTTCAATTCCTTTTTTAATTGATATTATATTGTAATATTATATTTTGTGCATTATATAGATGGGTAACTATTATTCCAAGAGTATGAAAGATCCTTTGATGTCAGAAAAATGTCGGAGTGCAAGAGAGAAAATAAAGGTCTCACGTGAGAAATTCTTGTTAGCTGTAAAGGAAGAATGTGACAAAAGCGATGACGATATAGGTGAGTTACATGTGTGATACAAGATGTTTAAAAGACAAATTAAAATATGAGTACTACTATACTCGTGTTACATATAGATTCTACCACTGCATCGAGTGTGGTACGATATTTATATGTATTTATGTATGTTTGTATGTATGTATGTATGTATGTCTGTCTGTCTGTCTGTCTGTCTGTCTGTCTGTCTGTCTGTCTGTCTGTCTGTTTGTCTGTCTGTTTGTCTGTCTGTCTGTCTGTCTGTCTGTCTGTCTGTCTGTCTGTATGTCTGTATGTCTGTATGTCTGTCTGTCTGTCTGTCTGTCTGTCTGTCTGTCTGTCTGTCTGTCTGTCTGTCTGTCTATATGTCTGTCTGTCTGTCTGTCTGTATGAATGTATGTCTGTCTGTCTGTCTGTCTGTCTGTCTGTCTGTCTGTCTGTCTGTCTGTCTGTCTGTCTGTATGTATGTATGTATGTATCTCTCACGTATATGTTTAATGATTACAATGATAGATCACCAGGAGCTATCACTTGTATGATAAGTAATCTTAAATGAGAAAACTAACAATCCCACAGAGCAAAGGCAAAGCTTGTTTTGAACTATAAGACTAAAGGGGTATTTGTTGAAGTCCCTAATGACGTCCTGACACAATCGAACAGGCGTACTAGAGGACAGCATTAAGTTTCGGCATATATATACAATTAAAGACTGTAATAAAATCAGGACTATGTATACCGCTGTTCAAAATTCATAAATCCATCGAGAGGAAACAAATCTGGGTTACATATTAAAATCGAGTGAACCACATCCACTTTTACAGGAAAACAACGGAACAACAGCAACACTTTAGCGCAACACCAATGCAGCATAGATAGAAACGAACTATTAGATAACAACTGCCATCATAAATATGATAAGTCTTTTTTTCCCAGGCACTATTGCAGCTTGGAATGATCAGCCGGAGGCAATTTGCATGTCACCCTCCCTAGAATCTTTCAAATGTGGTATCTCCACCTTAACATTTTGGTGATCCTGTCTGGCTACTACTAATGTATTTAAGCCACTGCACATAATGTGAATATGTTTAACATTAAGCTTCAACTAATGTAATCTTAGTTATAGTTGGACTATGGCAAATATTTAATTTCATATTATAATTTTCGACCTCCTTTTTCATGTACATATCGTCAAGGTTCCGGTATATTCCACACGCCGGCACCGGAATAATTTCTGTAATCGGAAGGAGAAGAACTACTTAGCGAAGAATCAATAAATACAAATTTTAAAGTCTTTGGTTAAATTATGTGATTGATCAAAGGGGGACATTCTGGGACAAGCACACTACCATGAGACGTTTGATGTTTAGACAAAAGGAAACGCTTTGCACATTGCTTACTAACCATGTTTCTTTCTTTGTTTGTATTATTTCATTTTATATTAAACTAGTTTAATTTCAACACGTGTTTTAATACAATATTTTAACCACTTTATCAAACTTTAGTTGTCGTTAATAACACAACTTTTTTGTTTTAGTTCCGGAATTTGTATGTAATGAATGAAGATATCGAACGTAATTTTTTTCAGATTACATAATGAATAACTTCAAAAGTTTCGTATTTTAGATGAGGATTACAAGTCACTCCCGCATCATGGTGACGCAGACTGTAGCGAGATTGATCCATCACAATATAATTTTCCTTTTGAAAATCTGGTACTAGAAGGAGGAGGAGTCAAGGGTATTGTTTACGGTGGACTTGGAAGGGTACAGTTATTCGTAGATTTAAAATATGATAAATAATGCAGTTACTCTTGTTAACAATAAATAATTTAGTGCCATATTTTTACATTTTGACTTAATATGTTTGTTTGCTGTGCCTACACATTGTCAATAGAATAGAATTACATACTTCTGCAATACAATTGAGAGGTTAAGCTAGCTATAAAACAGGGTTGCATCCAACATTTTCTACATAAGAAAATGGCTGTATATGTCAGAAAAATGGAAGTTGTTTTCCATTCGTCTGAGCTTTTGGTTTTGTGATTTGAAAAGTCACCTTCCATTTTGAATTTTCCTTGGATTTCTGTAACTTTCATTTTAAGTTTTGAATATTTGCTCCATTATAAATTGGCGGGATTGAACTTGATTTGTATATGATGAAGACATAATATTTTAACCAGTTTAATTGATGTCTGGAGCTGACATGCCAGTAAATGCTGAAGTCCTTTGTTAATTATATATCATTTTCATTTTGCTTATTATTTTGTTATCTAATCTGTCATCAGACTCGGACTTCTTTTAAACTTTTACTGTGCGTATCAATGTTTGTTTGTTTATTCCACATTGGCTAGACTTATAAGGGAGGATTGACTGAAATAGAACATATTCTTGTTCATGGGTCAGCTGACGCCCGCCCCCGGGTGCTGAATTTTCTAGCAGACAATATCTTCTGTACTGGGTGGTATTTTGAGAAGGCAGGAGTCAGGAGTTGATGATAGATGTGGTCTGATTTACTGTACAATGGTTTGATAGGACGATATTTGCAGGTGTATAAAATTGACAGCTAATGCCAATTTAATGAGAGTCAATTTGTACTATTGTCAATGTTTGAAATTTTTAGGTGCTTGAAGAACATGGAATTTTAAAACAGATTCACAGATTTGCTGGCGCCAGCGCAGGGTCGATCTGTGTTGCATTGTACGCTCTCGGATTCAATTCATATGATGTTGAGAAAATCATGAGAATTAACCTAGAACCAATCATTTGTGGTAAGCGTAAAGCTAAAAAAACAGATCTTTTGGTAACAATACAAATTATATTTATAGAAAAAAAATTGAAATATAAGGTGACGATACATAATAGATCATAAAAGACTTTAAATCATGCAGAAGAATGTTTCATTGATCTGTACTTTAACCTGATGAAAATGTGTGTGTTTAAGATAACATTCATAAGGACAAATCATTATGTTTGTTATAGATGCGCCCTATGGTTTCTTTAGTATGATCCCAAACATTATGTCAAAATATGGCTGGCATCCAGGAGCCAAACTTATGGATTTTTTGGGGAAAATTTTCTCTATGAAGACAGGTGACCCAGATATAACATTCGCTGAGGTATAGTAAACACTATGTGTTAATTATTTTTTAAGAATAATAGATAATAGAAAAATGCAAAACTTTTGATTTTTAATAACAAAACAAAATGAAATATAAAGATTTTAATCACTCGAGGACTAGATACAATTTATACTAGTCTAATGGTAGCTCATACCCCCAAACTAATTAGTTACTCTTCCGGGGCAGCTGACCCCAGTTTTTGGTGGGGTTCGTGTTGCTTAGTCTTTATAGTTATATATGCTGTGTCTTGTGCACTATTTCTTGATTGTTTGTCTTTTTCTTTTTTAGCCATGGCGTTGTCAGTTTATTTTCGATCTATGAGTTTGACTGTCCCTTTGGTATCTTTCACCCCTCTTTTAATGTTGAACAAAACTACTTCCATACTTTCACAACAATGGCGCTGCGAGCATCTGCTTCTGGTACAAACAGTGTATATAGAATATTTCCTGGTAGTTCGATGTTAGATATGGTCATGAGGTTTGTCCATGTCATAGAATGACCGTTACATGTCTAGGTGACATGCAGGGAACTTGCCAGAGGGTTTTCGAATAGAAGTATCGGGTTTGTACAGTAGTGAACCTGTGAGTTGCTCGAATGGATTTTACGCAGCCCGAAAAAAAGGGGGAAGAGTGTTGTAGACCTGGAGATATAAAGGTAGTCTAACTAGTTGAGTTAGGAAAGATCTTCTTTGGCTCAATTGGTTAGATCGCTGCCTTAAGATATCGAGAATGAGGGTTCGAATCCCGCTGGTACCATCCATGGATTTTCACAACCATGTTAGATATATAAAATTGTTATGCGAAAATAATAGCAGTAGGTCACACCGCTCCTCAGATATGTGAATTCCTAAATTCATTGTGTTTTTGACGAGGATGTGTTTAGACAAAACTTTGAAAAGAATGATACATAGATATACATCTCTAAAAATATAATATTTCTTCGGAGCTCAGTGTTTTTCTGATTTTACTTTTTTGAATGCTTACAAAATTTCGTTGAAAAATTCATTAGGCTTTTAATTACGTTTTCCTCGCTCGCTTGTATATACTATATGGTAAATTAAATAATGAGTAAAATACTTTAAATTTAACCAACTATTTCGGAATTGATTTTTTGATCTTTTTTATATAAATATAAATTTCCTTCTAGACTCCAGATACTTAAAGGTGTACAAAAATTGGTTATGTGTTTTTTTTTATTGTAGGTATATAAGAAATTTGGTAATGAATTGTGTATTATTATTACAAACGTCAATACTATGTCAGAAGAATATTGTCATGTAAAAACAACACCAGATATGCCTGTTAGATTGGCAGTGCGCATGTCAATGTCTATTCCAGGTAAGATTTGGTTATTTGTTTTTTAGAAGAATGGATATATAATCAATATGAATATAAATCTATTAGAAGAAAAAAAAGAAGAAAAAAAAACCATGTGTTTATAATATTTATTGTATTTAGATAATATTTCTGGGATGTGTACATCTAGTTTCTTTTTCTGAGTACGAAATCATTTCGTATATATATTTATCATATCTAGTTTGCTTTAAAAAAACAAAATTCTGTTCATTCTAGAAGTAGTCCGGCAAATCGGTGAAAAAAATGCTCAAATAATGAGGAAAGCACCAAAATTTGCATGATGGTACGTTTTGGTGTACTGAGCAATATAAGCTATGGACTTATCCCCAATATTCAATATGGCGGCCAATTTCAAGATGGCCGCCACACATTCTAAAATATTTTCCAGTACAGTGGATTTGATGCTGGAAGCACAAAATTCAACAGATTTTAATGATTTGGTGTACTTAGCAAGATTTTGTTTTGATCCATCTTTGAAATTTGAAATGACGGCTATTTCAAAATGGCCGCCTTGAAAAAATGCAAATATTCATTATTGAGAGTGAACTGAATTTAATCATTTCATTAGTCTCTGTTCCAGTTCTGTCCTTTAGGTTTTCCCTGGCGGGTCATTTTATATACAAAGTAATAGCTTTCATAAAAAGCTGCAGTAGTAGCTTTCATTAAAAGCTGAAATATTTTTTGTCTTAGGTCACACATCAAAGCTGTGATTTGAGATTTATCTGCCTTGAGATATTAATCATTGCCTATCTTTTTTCCTAGTGTGCAATACTTTGCAAATATTATACTGTGATTTGAGAATTGTATAACCACAAGTCAGTGAAATGGCAGGAAATGAGGAAAAAGGAAAAGATTATTGAATTGGCAGAAACTGAATCACTTGGGGATATGGAGAAACGACAACTCTATTCAACAAGTGTACCAAGAATTTTTAGCAGATAGGAAATATAATGCCCAAAGAACAGCTGAGATTGACCGCAATATAAAGCAGAGCAAAGCGTGAATTGATAAAATATATTGGTCTCATAACGATGCAAGTTGAACAGAAAGATGCAATAAATATTAATAATGAACAGATTGGAGCAATATATCAGCAACTTCAGAAGTCTGAACAGAGGGTAGACCACAAGGCTAGTGGTAAGCGCTTGGCGGATTTGACGGTCAGAAAAAGGGAAGTTAAAAGCTCTGGTGAGACGGGTGGACCTCTGATAGCAACTGAGGAAGGAGACACAGTTCAATTTAAAAGTGCGTTTGAACAGCAGGGTACTTTCCAGCTGAACAACGCAAGTACACCAAAAGTACATGACAAACTCTCTGCTTTGGGTCTTTTTCCTATTAATTCACATGAACCATCAACCGCACCAACTGTGTTGAATGCAAATTTGGTGTCTTCACTTAAAGTCGGAAGTCCTATGGCAGGGCCCTTTGCCCTGTTGAGACAGTTCAAATTTTTCAACAACATCCTCCATTTAATATCAGGAACCTTTAGTACTGATACAGGATACCAGCAAATAGCGTATGTGTCTTCTTACGGACACTTACAACCTACTATAAATCAATCATATTTGGTTCAGAGCAACACACCATTACAGAAACAATTGGCTGCAAATAGATCTATCAAGTTTATTCAATGCTGACTGCAGTCCATACTAACAGTATCATCCCTGTGAGTTAATTCCATATCCTCCTCCTCCCACATGTATTACTCAATTAGGACAACATCATCAGCTCCTAGAACTCTAACATGCTTGCCACAACAGCAAGCTGACTCCACTGACCGATCAAGGAAAGGGTAAAGGAAACCAAAAGAGAGTGGCATCAGCTCTTCTTCAGACTCCTCTGTGGAGAGAGAATATACACGATGGCAAGAACATTCTGGTACAAAGAACCGGAGCCGAAGTCCACCCCTCCCAAAATGCAAATATTCACTGGAAGAGGATCAATGACAGTGATGACTTGGAGGCGTGCATTTACCAATTTGTACGGACTGCCAGTAGACGTCAATTGGAAAACAGAAAACAGGTGTGTAGTCTCTTAGATTGCCTTGATGATGTTGCCTTGGAGTACTCTCGCAAGGAAAACACAAATGATGATTCCAATGCCTTTAGACAAGCAGCGCTTCAGTAAGAAAGACATTCATACTAGATTGGAATCGAAGCATTCCTCCTAACGATAACAATTCTGCAAGGCATGTAATAGAGAGGAACCAAGAAACGATCAAAAAGGCGTTTAAACAATTGAAAACCTCAATATCCAACCATATGGCTATATATGGACCACATAGTGCCAATTTTCCCAATCAACAAGTCTACTTTGCTTATGGCGCAGTCTCACCGACCGATAAAGGGAATATGAGCAGTCCTTTGGAAAATGAGGTCCGTAACCGCACTCAAATTGACACATATCTAGCTGGTGTTATGCTTTCAACTAAAAAGCGTAACCATGGATTGGCCGATAAATGTAACCTTGGGCCTTTTGATCAATATAATCGTTGAAGATTACCAGATTAATGGAAGATCAACTGATAGATATACATGGAAGATCCTCATAGCAATATAATCGCAGTAGATCGCCAGATAAAAAAATCAAGTGCAACACCCCACCAAGCCAAAGATGTTATAGTCCTTAAAGACAACGTCAGCATCTCCACGGACAAACTCCAGATATCTCATTTTTTCTAGGCAACGGTCACCTTCACCAGGATACAGAGCAAATCAAAGCAGAACCCCAACAACGGAGTCTTTAAACAACAACAGATCGGACCAGTAGGTCAACGCCCGACTCCACAATCTATTTGTCATGAAACATCACCTCATGACAAAACCGAACAGAGGCCCACGTCCTCCACCGATATTGTCATAAAGACTAACCATTAATCAGTACGAGATATTATATATGACCAGAATGTGAGCATAAATGTGGACAAGGTTGCAATGATAGCATTAGTGAATGAGACATTATTTCCAGTAGACATTGAAGATTCGGACACTGTATCGATACGGGGTTTGGTTGAACAGCTGGTTACTGGGAAGATTTTAAAAAACAACCTCTCTCGACATTGAATGAGTTAACATACAATGGGATGTATGCAAAGCGCCCTTAACAGAAAATGTTATACTTGGGCTAGATATGTTGGACACACTGGGCGCTGTGCTGAGTATTTCCATACTTACCATCAACAACAAAGTGATAAATGGTCATGTGAACAGTGGAGGTGAGATTTCAACTCAGCAAGTTTGCATAAAACAAACAATTACAATTCCGCGAAATTCTGAAAAGACTATTACCATTAAAACTAATAAAAATGCTGACGAGGAGTTCATTTAATAACCATGCCCGGTGACTAGTTCGAAAAGGAAATAGTTGTATCTTAACCATTTTAAATGATGGCAATCGGCACATCCGCCTGAAGAAAGCTACACCTATATTGGTTACATAGAACAATTTGACGATATAGTGGAAACGACAGACGAAACCTGATAAGTGACGTGATACGTGGCATTGACGAGACAATAGACAAGGTGCCATCGGCACTGCCTCTATGTTCAGATAAGTTACCTAATATGACACCACATTTAACCGACCTATATCAATGTTCAATCGACTCCTTTCAACCTATTTCATTCCAACCTTTAACTGAAAGCGATGAAAGAACAATTACAATAGCATCTTGCATATTGATAAACATCTTGATTTTCACTATTTGTTTTTGTATATGCAACCACATTTGCAAATGTATGATTTGTAGAAATAACCAAACTACTTTATGTATATTTAAACATTAATTGACAATTAATTCAAGAACATGAAGACCACTTTTAAGGATCATTACTTTTATTTCCAAAATTATCTAAAATACCTTGCGGACAATCTTGATATTTATAACGTTTTCCGACATCTTGAAAATGGCAGCCATATTGAATTTTTCTAGTGGGTCCATAGCTAAAATCAAAGGGTATGCTACCAAGACCTACCGTGCAAAGTTTCATGCTTTCCTCATTAATTTAAGTGTGCGTCTGCTCTGTTAGTAAATATAAAAATAAAAGATGTGGTTTGAATGCCAATGACACAACTCTTCACGAGAGACCAAATGACATAGAAAATACAAACTATAGGTAACCTTTTCGACTTCAACAATGAGCAAAGCATGTTTCCTTATCGATCCATTTTAGTATCGGATTTGACAAATAACCACATATGATTTAATTCGTTCGTTAACTTTTATAATTTATTATGATTTCTTCTTCAATTTGCAGCTATTTACATCAATTCATCTTGCAGCACAAAAATTATGTGAAATAAATAAACGTAATAAAGTAAAACATTTTGAAGCAATGAAAGTGCATCAAAACATATATACATACATATGATATAACAGTTTACATACACATTCAAATATACATATACACATAATTAGACAATATACGTATAGTGTCTTGAAATATGAAATTTATTTGTATGAGGCTTAGAAACGATAAAAAAAAAAATTTTAAAATGTGTAACAAATATTGATAAAAAAAAGTGCTTGGAATTTCCCTCTTGGGGTACCATTTTGGGGTATTTCCCTATGACCGTAGTCCAGACGGTAAGACATTGACATCTTATTGAATTAAACAGGAAAAATGAACTTAATTAATAACATTTAATAAACATGGTACATAAATTACCAATTTGAAGACTTAACAAATTTAAATTCATAAAAGTTTGACCATTGTTACTTCACGTTGTCATGGTTGTGATGTGACGTTGTTGATGAAATACAGTAGTTCCGGTAAGTAGGCGGGGCTTAAAGGTTAGTTGAGGTCATTGACGTATAAAGCTTACGTTAATACGTATAGCTTTATCTGTATAGTAAAATAGCTGATTGCAGTATAAAATATATTATGTACATGTATATGGATGTACAAATTTATGTTAAAATCAGTAACCTTAGCTTAGGAATTCAAGTACAAATTTAATTCTTTCGAACTCAATTTTTTTTTTAAGAAAAATGTTTTTTCTCAAATCAAAATTCCTTTTATATTATTTAAATTGATGTATTTTTTCGGTAAATTTTCTTGATATTGTCAAACACAGATATTTATGATTAATTAAAAAAATCTTATAATAAATAAGATGTGCACAAACAAATTATAATAATTGAATAACAATATTTCAACTGTAAACTTTGATTTGTTTCAGGTTTGTTTCAAAGTGTTCAAGGTACAATGTATAGCAACACAAATACTTACGTAGATGGTGGAATTATTTGTAACTATCCTATCCATTGTTTTGACGGTAAATGTAAAATTTAAATAACAAAAATACATAACTCCAAGGAAAATTAATGAAAAAGAAAGCCCTTTAAAAAATGGCAAAACCAAAAGCTCAAACACAGCTAACGAACAAAAACAATCATATTTCTTACTTGGTCCAGGCATTTACTTAAAATATAGAAAATGTTATTTTAACCTTGTTTTATAGCTACATAAACCTCTCAGTTGTATGATAGTCGCACATAGTGACAACAATGTGTGAGCAAATGTATATTTTATTGATCATTTTGAAACTAATATTCTATGCTGAAAAAAATATTTTTTTAAATAAGTTTTATTTTCAATACTTTTGAAATATTTCGTGAACTGAAGTTATAACACTAATCAAAGTCTCAATATCTTGTACGCCATTTGTTTTCAAATGTTGGATCAGTGATGTTCGATACAGTAGAAGATTATATTTAATGAGGACCAAACATTACGAAAGGATTTTGACTATTATCATGATACTACCTGAATTTAACACAAAGGAATATATCAAACTAAAGCTGACATTGTACAGTAAAATATCCTCAATTGAAGGACTAACCATTCATCGTGGCTATCAAACAATAGAAACAAATTTACGGAATATCAATTGAGATAATTTTTATGTCTTTTTTCTAGGATGGTGGCTTTCGATGGATCCAAAAGATAGTTTCTTACAAAAAATTCAGCCAATCCGTGATATAGCATCTCTGATGGATAGAAAAAACAGGTTTCAAAGTGGAACAGAATCCACAAAAACTCTTGGAAGTATTATTGTAAGTGGATTCTACTGCACACTAGTATTATAAAAAAGACGAAAATCTAGTCATCTAAGATAAAACAGCAAGTCCAGAAAAAATACAAAAAGAAGGAAGAATAACAAATCCAAAATAGGCTCTAAATAGGTTTTGATTCACAACGTTAACTGTTGTTAAAAAGTGTGATGAGTAACAGGCAGACATAATACTGTTATAATATATAATGTCGCTGGTTTAACATTACAGAATACACAAAAGGACATTACTTCTAAGGTTTGGCCTACGAACATTAAGGATTTAAAACTTTTTCTAAATTTGCACATAGTTATTGGAAATGCGTTAAATAAAAAAAAAGTCAACGAATTTCATGAGATTGTTTAATCTATGACATCTTAATAACATCATAATAATTTTAAGTTTCATAAAAAACAAAGAAAACTGTAAAGTGATTTATCTTAAAGAAAACAACGTACTTAGGCAAGAAACAATACAATAATTTTAGAGAATCTTACGTTTATCTATTGAAAATCTCACCAAATATAAAATTGTTTGGGGAGTGCTCACATGTTCTTTCAATTTGATATAGATGTATACCTAAAAGTTGAAGTGAAACAAGGAGAATCAAAATAAATAACAAAATATACAAATTTTGTTATAGCTTGCTGGCATAGTAGCTGTTTAAATGTGAAATTTGTTTCATTTCCTGAACATCTTGTACCTTAGTGTAGTTAGGAAAACTATAAGAATATGTAAAGATACGTTTCAATTTGCATTAATAGTTAGAAAAAAAGTAGGTACATGTTACTAATCTAACTCCTTATAGAGGACTGAATGTGTCAGTTAAAAATAAAATAAAGTAAAAGTATTGTTGTCTTGGATAAATCAACACCATGGAATATAGAAATAACCCTGGAGAAAAAAGGTAAAACATTGAACTTAGAAATTTAAAATAAATTGAACAACAATCCCTTAAGAAAAAAAATTAGTTTTACTTTTGAACACAGGAAGAGTGAGCATGTTTCTGCTCTATTATTGACATAAGTTGTACTGTTCATGACAGTTTTTGGTGTTCAGGTTCTCGTTGCTTAGTCTTTTGTTTTCTATGTTGAGTCTTGTGTGTTATTATCTGTCTGTTTGTCTTTTTCTTTTTAAGCCATGACGTTGTCAGTTTATTTTCATTTTTGACTGTCCTTTTGGTATCTTTCGCACCTCTGTTGTAATAATCCGATGGTATGACGCAGTCAGTCATGTTATAATCGTACGAAAAAGTACGATAAATATTAACTATCCTTAACCGTTTGTGACTTAGATATTTCGAGACAGGCATTGCCAAGTACAATATGATGAACTCCGTAAATTAAAAAAAAATGACATGAACTAAATATAAACGTTAACAGTCCAGTTGTCTGCGTAGTCTGGGTCAAACTGCGTAGATATATGTGCCATGATACATGTTCCACAGAAGCGTGGGTTCATTTCTGCTGACGAAAGGTCACCAATTTTTTACACCTCAGATCTTTTCTTTGGTTATGAGGCTTACAAAGAAGCAGTGGTAAAATTGAATTGGTCATTTTACAACTTCTATGGATACTATCATGATTAGCGTAACTGTCACGGAATGTTTGAGTCAATGAAGACTAAATATAACTATTATACCAAACAGCAAGCTAAAAAGGGCCCAAAATGACTATTCAAAACATTTCAAACAGGAAAACCAACGGTCTAATATATATAAGATAACAAAAAACGAGAAACACACTTAGACAATATATGTATAGTGTCTTGAAATATGAAATTTATTTGTATGAGGCTTAGAAACGGGGGAAATGCGAGGTTCTACCGAGCATTTTCCCGTTTCGTGCCGAATACAAATAATTTTTATATTTCAAGACACTATACGTATATGGTTTTTATACTGAAATCGATAAAAAATTAAAAAAAATAATAAAAATATGAAACAAATATTGTTAAAAAAAGTGTTTGGAATTTCCCTCTTGGGGTACCATTTTGGGGTATTTCCCTTTGAGCGTAGTCCAGGCGGTACAAAATTGACATTTTAAGGAATAAGACAGGTAAAAAGAACTTTAATTAATATCATTTGATAAATCATGGTATATAAATTACCAATTTGAAGACATAACAAGTTTAAATTCATAAAAGTTTGACCATTGTTACTACACGTTGTCATGGTTGTGACGTGACGTTGTAAGTAGGCGAGGCTTATAGGTGAGTTGAGGTCATTGACGTATAAAGCTAACGTTTATACGTATAGCTTTATCTGTATAGTAAAATAGCTGATTGCAGTATAAAATTCCGTACAAACAACGGTACATTACAGGATCATCTGCATGTTCGACTAAAGAATTGTCCATAAGATTGACAAAAATTATGTCCGCAGTGAGAGAGGGTCTTCAGAAATACTGTGAAATTGTTTACTCGCGTATTGGCATTAACCATATGTGGATTCTAAAGAACTCCAAAGAACTTCTGGATACTTCTAAATCTCGATCTTTTTCTGGAATTAGTTCTATCAAAACTTTGACTTTCATCTCTGTATACCACCATGTCCCCATGTGAATTTGAAAACAAACGTCTAAAAGAGATAATACACAATGCTTTTCAACACAAAAATGGTATCATACACTATAAATTTATTACTTTTTGATACCATACGGCATATTTTGTTAATAGTGAACAAAAAGGTTAAACATGTTTCATAGAGGAACAAGTGATCAGGTGGATTTTTCAGATCAATGTCTGCTGTTGGTAGAATTTTTGTTGCTCAGTCGTTTGGTTTTCATGCATTATATCGTTGGCTAATTTTGTTTTTATGGTTTTGTCATGAATTTGTCTTCGATATGACGTGATGTTCCATTTGTTAACTCCACCTTTTTGTGTATAATAACCGTGGTCACTGCTTACCAGGCCTGGGGTCATTACATTGCAGTGTAGTGCATTACTTATAATTACTTTGTGATTCTTCCATTACAATTACAATTACATTTTATCTCACATGTAATGTAATGCATTACTTTGCCAGTGTAGTGCATTACATTACACTTTACATTTTCAATATAAAAACTAAAAACTTTTTTTTAATTTCTAGCACTTCTCTGTGTTTTCTCTGAAAAATAAATAAAGTATCATATAATTTTGTTTCTAACGTTAATCATTTAGACATCGTAAAGGAATTTCAAAGAGATATAATAAATATGTCATTAAAGAAGTATCTTGTTAAATGGCTAAGGGCTATGTGAAGACAAATATAAGTTGAAAAAATTTGATTGCAATAAAAACATTTTGATATTAATTAGGTGAAATAACAATACAGACAGGACCCAAACCACAGTTTGGTGTAAAAATGTTCATTGACCTATTCAATCTTTCATTGAAATACATGTAAAGTGGGTATCGAATTATTAAAAAAATGGCCATTCATCTACATAGTTTTGTTGAAAAATTTTTTAAAAGATGTTTCATGGACCAACAAGTACCAAAATATTCCGAATATCATTTTATACAAATATTCAGAAGCCAAGATCAAAACTTGATAATTCCCCCCCCCCCCCCCACACCCCCCCCCCCCACCCCATTTTTTACCATTTAAATTAAAATCGTGTTTCATACCTTAATTTTTTTTTAAAGTTTGATGCAATTTTATCAAGGCTGGACAGTGTCTGCATTTTGCCTTAAATGTTCCATCAATCATAGCTGGTAAATCCAATTGGTCGAATATATTATTTTTCATTTGTCTTTGCAATATCTCATTCAACAATGACAATAAAATTCAAATTGAAAATAGCTAACCTTTTTTTATTTGCTGGATTAAAGTTTAATTGGCCTAGGGGATTTAATTAAGGAACCTTGAAGAAAAGTTTTAAGGGCAAACTATCTATAATGATTTAATACAGTAATTAACTGTGACAATAATTTTTTTCAATACTTCCTTTTGCTTTTGTTAATATTTTATTTTTATTTTACTATATTCTTCAATTTTTATGTATTTAACCTTTTTGTAATGAAAAGTAATGTACAGTAATGGAGGCATTACATTGATATTTAACTAAAGTAATCATTACATTATATGTAATTGCGATGCAGAAAATGTGTATTACAAATTACTTTGCCTGACATCAAAATTGTAATATTACAATGCATTACAATTACAAATTACCATGACCCCAGGCCTGCTGCTTACTGAATGACCGTAGGATTTGGGGATTGAAGACGCAGTTGAATGTATGAAGTTTTCAATGTGACCCTAATAATAAGTCAAACAAACTATTTTTTGAATTTGATTAAATTTCATCGCAGTGCTTGTTTGAAAATGAACTAATGAAAAGGTATCAGAAACGTATTGATCTTGAGAATTTTTTTATATGATAAGTAACAAACTGATGTATTCTTGCTAGGTGAGAAAACGTACATTACTATGAGCCTCTAGATAAATATTTTCTTTCAGTTTTCTTTTGACGAACCAGAATATCAAAAGGATTTGATATTAAAGAAATCTGGCGTTCCAATGGGAAAGTTACCAAACACGAAATTAGCAAAGTAAAGTAAATCATTTGTACATAATGTTAAGAACGTGACAGAAGTTTACCGGTATTAAATAAGAAGCACTATTAAACATATAATATTATTTTCTAACGATATATTAAATTAATGACTTGACTCTAATTTATTTTTAAATAGATATAAGAAGATGTGGTATGTTTGCCAATGAGACAACTCTCCATCCAAGTCACAATTTTTTTAAAATAAACCATTGCAGGTCAAAGTACGGTCTTCAACACGGAGCTTTGGCTGACACCGAACAGCAAACTATAAAGGACCCAAAAATACTAGTGTAAAACCATTCAAACGGGAAAACCAACGGTATAATCTATATGAGAAACGAGAAACGAGAAACAATTATGAACCACATCAACAAACGACAACTACTGAACATTTATACCATACTTTTATACATGTATAGCGAAATTATCATTTTTTATGTCGTTTTTGTCATATGAATCTTCAATTAATTCGGATCGTATACATCTATGTCCTTTAAATATTCGGCTTTGGACGTTTCTGATGACGGTAAATCCAGAAAAGCGTTCGGACGCATGAAATTTAGTAAGAGTTGTTTTCATTTTCTAAAAAAATAGACATTTTTTCAAATATCATCTTGACTAATTGAGAAGTTTGTGCTTACACCCAAAAGTGTAAACTTAGAAGACCTTGAAATGAAATTGATATATTGATAGGAACCTTGTTCCTTGTAGACATTGGGCAAAAACTGAACAAGGACAGAGTAAGATAAATAAGGTATATACAGACGTATGTGAAGCTGCGATTGAGTTCCTCGCTGTAAGTTTTTCTTAAAATCTTATCATTTGTACAGAAGCTGGAGTATTATTATTATAAGCAGGTATCATTTAAAAATGAAAAGGAAAGCAAAGAAAAAAGAAAAAAGAAAAATTAATTATTAGGATATACTACTTAAATGATATTAATTTAAGACTTCTTTCATTCTTCTTTCATACTTTCCGTTTTGTTAATTAGTATCTTATCACCTTTAATTATAAAAAAAAACCGTTGCATTTATATTTACATCACATGTGACCTTTACCTATGACATTTAGCAATTCATTGCTAAAGTCAGAGTTTTCATGATCTTTTGTAGGTTTTAGAAGGACGCTTTTCAGATGGCGTCATTTTAAAAGAAGACTTTGAAAAAGCTTTTTCTGAAGTAAGATACAACAACAAAAATTATAAGTTGTAGCATGATTGCCTGTGAGACAAGAAGCTACCGAGACCAAACGGTGTAGTTGTTAGCAAGTAAAGTCGCGTTTGATGAAGCTTTTAGTTGTATATACCCATCAATGTCGACTTGCTATTGTTGGATATCACTCATTAGTCATTTCGAAGACTTATTAAATAGAAATGTGGATGAAACTGTTATAACCCAACATAGTGAAATATTTTACTTTATAAACATGAAAATCCGTAAAGACCCGTAAAAATTCTATTTGATTGATAAATTCAACAAATTTTACCGTTAACTTGGTTATATTTCTTCAATGAATAATCAATAATTCCTTAAAATACTGCTGTAATATTCACAAAGGAACTTGAATTAAATATATGAAATAAACACAGCAATAACTGATCTTTCCTTGATTAACAAATTCAGTTTTATACAAAGAGTCTAAACAAATATGTACGACATAAGGGTTGATTCTACATTTCTTTTTTGAATGTTCGTTTTGGACGGTGATGTTCCTGTGGCAACATCTCCCGGTGTCTATATATCCCAACGTGTTCGCCATGGACGTGTATGTAGTGACGCTAAGGATGTCACCATAGATACAAAGATTTGGTTTCCGAGTTTTACTGTTTTTGTAAAAGAAAAAACAGGAAATTTTAATAACACAAAATCCATATTTTCGCACTAGTACTAGTTTACCTGAATATCATTTTATCGGTAAGAATATTGTTCAGTTATCAATGAATTAAAGCGTTACTAGATATTATTGTTATACACATATGGACATTCACTGTCATACAATCTATCTATATATATAAGAAGAACTGATATAAGGGCCAATGAGACAACTCTCCATCCAAGTAAAAAAAAATTAAATGTGAACCATTATAGGTCAAACTACGGTCTGCAACACGGAGCCTTGGCCCACACTGAACATCAAGCTATAAAGGGCCCCAAAAATTACTAATGTAAAACCATTCAAATGTGAAAACCAACTGTCTTATTTATATAGAAAAAAACGAGAAACACTTATGAACCACATCAACAAACGACAACTACTGAAAATCAGATTACTGACTTAGGATAGGTGCAAACAATTGCAGCGGGTTAAACGTTTTAATGGTACCAAACCTTCCCCTAATTTGAAACAATAGTGAAACATCACAACATAGAAAGACACACTATAAAATATCAATTGAAATGACTTAATTCAATCTCGTTTCTATTTGAGGCCATGCAATAAATTCTGTTTTGCATATCTTGATTTGTATTTTCATAATTGGGTTATGATACTTGAGTATCGGTGAACTTCCGTTGTTCTTTGATTTTAAAAATACAATCAATTACTAATAAATAAAGATGACCTAGATATGTTTATATAAAGTGAATAACATATCTTCAATCGAGGTGTTAAGGTGACATTAACTCTGCGAATAAATTGTATCGTTAATATAATCAGCACTTTATTAAATACCCAAAACATCAAAATTTTTACACAATTTAATAACCAGTCTTCTACATTAAGAATTAGACGTGTCTTAAACAGGAATGGTTCATATAAATACTTTGACGGTAGAATAATGAAGACAAACAAATAAAGTATACAATATTTTCCACAGTTTAAAAGAACTATCGATAAGTAAACTAGATGTTTCAACGGAAGTATTGAAGCAAAAATCGTCCATCTGATTTTGAAAGCAGGTGGGGCGTTTAAAACCTCCTATGATCATAATATGTTCCATTTCAATTTATTGAGATACTCTACTTGTCTTTGTTCTTTATTCAAATTAAATTGTATGTATGACAAACGTTTATATCATTATTTACTACTGCGCATACTGTTTTGGTTGATTTTTGTTTGCTAAACTTTTGGATGAAAATATTGTATGCATGTTCAAGAAAAGAACTAGTTAAAAAATAAATACAACAGTTTTGTCATGCAGTAGGGGGTGAACAGTGATGAAACCGTAAAATGTTAAAACCCACTGAAATAGAGAGTATTTTAGAGAAGGACAGAAATTAAGCCTAGCAAAAAGTAAAATGACACAAAAATGGACTAAATAGTAAAGGTTAATAATTCATATAGACAAATATAAGAACACTAGAACACGTAATTAAGGTGATAAACAACGTCAGTACCTAAAATATATATTTCAAGGCTATCATGCATTGTGTGAAGTTGATACAGATGATTTGTCAGCTAGGTCATGGTATCTTACGATGAAAATTTTTAAGAAAGATAAAACATGACACATTTAAACAGAAACCTATATATTTCAAAAAGAGTGGTTACCATGTTTCGTTACGTGCAGAGAGCGTTACACAATTTACACAATTAAACAAGGCTTTGGTTTGATTGTTCACATTAGAAACTATATTTCGCATGGCCAAATAAACTCATCATAGATACCAAGATTGAAATGTTGTATTTGCGCCAGACGCGCGATTCGTCTACAAAAGATTAATCAGTGACGTTCCAATTCAAAAAAGTTGAAAAGGCCATATGAAGTATGAAGTTGAAGAGCATTGAGGACCAATGTACGCTCCACTTTGACAAAGGTGTTAAATGTCGGTCATCAAAAGACCTCAGTTCCCCTTGTGGTTCTTATGTAAGACGTTTTTCTTATAAATGTTTGCAAATTATTTGTTTTATTATGCATTTTCCTGTCAGGCGTCTTTTTAACAAATATACTACGAAAGTCAAAGCCATCCAACTTACGGTGTATTCATTTGATTCATTTCAGGCCGATTCAGAGAAATACTGCAAATTCTTATTCGGGGAAGGTGTTGGTCCTGATCTTGCATACGATGCTTTAGACAGAGACGGAAATGGCAGTGTAAGTTTATACCTATTTGCACCATTACAAGCCTTATGGTAAAATTGTTGATGGGTTATATCTTTGTCACCTTATCAAACGCATCATAGATATAAGGATAATAACTGTGTAAGGTATACGCATTTTTGTCTGTATTAAGTCAGGAATATGACAGTTGTTGTCCATTCGTTTGAAGTTTTTTATCATTTTATCATGTACTTTCCGTTTTGAATTTTCCTCGGAGTTCAGTATTTTTGTGATTTTACTTTTTTTTATGTACAAAAGTCTCATCATTCACGCTTGAATAAAAAAAAAGTAAAAAAGCAAAGTAAAGTATGAAGTTGAAGAGCATTGGGGACTCAAAATTTCGTAAGGTTTTGCAAATTACAATTTAAGATTTTCTCGCTGAAGACCCATTGAGGGCCTACGGCTGTTTTCTGCACTTTCGTCGGTTTGTTGTCTCTATCAAAATTTAAAGTTTTGAAAATATTTTAATAGATAAATGATAATTTATTATTATTATCATCATGATCATTGATAATAAATGTCAATACAGAAGCCTGAACTAACCAGGCTGGTGATACACCCAATAAAAAAATCTTTGGCAATGCAGATTTAGGAGAGCAAGTTAAAAAAAAAAGAAACTATTTTAACAAGCCGTCCATTATGTCTAGTTGTCTTTAAACATTTAGTCGATTTATTGATCTATTGTTGGTTGCTTATAGTTCTATATTTAATCGAAGAAAATTCATTTATGAATATAGACATAATTCATGAATTTCGTTATGCATTTCAGATCGATTTCAATGAACTGCTAAATTTTATTGAAGTAACAGGAGTTTGCATTCAAGAAAAATACCTCGGGCTAAAACGCAAAGAAATCAATGGATTTTTCAGTTTTTTGACAAACATTTGTAATGCCGTCTTAACCAATGGTAGTAGAATATTTTCGCAGGTAAATGCGTGAATAATCATATTTTAAAACAACTACAGAAGTGTATAAAATTCAGAAAAATGAAACATTGAATTCAGAAAAAAAAATGAAGCTAAATATGTTTTGAAATGTCAACAAAATTGATGACTCCATCTTGATAGTTGATATTTTTTCCCTATTTTACATTTATTTCATTAGTCAATAAAAGGTTTACAGATAAGATGTGATATCATCATACCCTGTTTCGTTTTTCATACAACTTTAACAATGACTTCTACTTCTATTGCTACATAATACAATATGGGTGGCATACCTTAGAATATATTAAAGGTATCATCTTAAGAATCATTGATGTTATATTATACGGAGACTTAATGTTTGGAATTGTTATCAGTTAAAGCAAATATACATGTATCTTATTTAATTTAAACATTATGATGCTTGATATTTGTTATGTAGTGTTGGAAATTGCCTTGTTTTCAGAGTTCTGACATAAAAAGAACGATAGGAATTAGTTCATGGTACATCAAAACAGACGACTTTGCTTTGGAAGATGAAGACAAAGATTTCTTAATAGATGTAAGTTAAGGTGATGTATGGAAATAAATAGATTGTTTTTTATCTTTTGGTCCTCGATGCTGTTCGGCTTTGTACTTGTTTCGGCTTTCAAATTTTGTATATGGGCGTCACTATTGGGTCTTGTGTGGACAAAATGCACTTCTGGCGTATTAACATTTTGAACTTGTTGCCTTTTAATGGCTGTTGTTCGTGTTATTTTTTGTCAATTGTGTTCTCCAATTTTTTTATATTGTAGTCCTGTGGTGTTGTGTTGTCATTTTGATGTTATATTTCACATGGCCATAAAAGTGCAAGGTTTGGCATGCCACAAAACCAGGTTCAACCCTTCATTTTTTCCTTTAAAAATGTCCTGTCCCAAGTCAGGAATATGGCCATTGTTATATTATAGTTCGTTTCTGTGTGTGTTACATTTAAACGTTGCGTCGTTTGTTTTCTCTTATTTTGTAGTATAAATTCACATTGCGATAAGACGTGTCACGGTACTTGTCTATCCCAAATTCATGTATTTGGTTTTGATGTTATATTTGTTATTCTCGTTGGATTTTGTCTGATGCTCGGTCCGTTTCTGTGTGTGTTACATTTTAGTGTTATGTCGTTGTTCTCTTCTTATATTTAATGTGTTTCCCTCGGTTTTAGTTTGTTACCCCGATTTTGTTTTTTGTCCATGGATTTATGAGTTTTGAACAGCGGTATACTACTGTTGCCTTTATTTAGTCTTTCTTCTCTTTGGTTTTATCCTCTGCACTTTGAACATTACGTCCCAGTAGCAGCATTCATTTCGAAAGGAGTATGTTCAGGAAGGGACATTATATTTTATTTTATTTTTAATTTGACCAAAAACTTCAAATTTAAATAGCTGTGATTTTACTATAAATACAACTTAATGTCTCATTGACCAATCCCGTTATAAATAACGAAGCATCATTTGTGTTGCAATGCTAGTTTTGGATAATTTTTCCATTATTTAATACAGTTTTTAACAAAATGTATTGCCATATCTGATCTAAACAGTGTTTGTGTCCAAGGTTTTTTATATTTATCTTGGAACCTTTGAAACCCGCTATGGTTGATAGTGTCCATCTAAAACATTCTTTACCTTCTTAGATGCATCCCTTTTATATTATAGTGCGATGACTGAAGGCAGATATTTTTGAATTTAATCTCTCCACCGAACACACACTTATATAATATATCATAAGAAAGAGTAAACCTTGAACTTTAACAATATGCCTGTCGTCAGGACTTGATATGGTCACATGTTTTTAAATTGAGTTAAAAAGTATTTTGTACAAATCTGTGGAAATTTTGAAGGGTTATAATTTCGACATTTTTTTTTCTATTTGGAAACTCTATCTAAATACATACGATACTGTTTTGGCTTTATCAATGTTTAGTATTATACATAAACCTTAATCATTAAGATTTTTTTTTTAAATTCCTAAAACGACGTTCTATAAACAAAACTTCAAGTTTTCAACCCATAAAATGTTTAGAGCACCTTAACCTTATAAATACTTTCAATTTCAGATAAAAATCAAGTCTGAATATTATGTTGTTAGATTTGGCTTTAACTTGTCGAAGTTGTATGATAACTGAGTTTCTATAGAAATCAATGAGTTAAGACTGCATTTTACAAGTAGAATATTTTAATTTTGAATTAGTAGGTAAGAAAGATCTATATTTATCAAGTTACCATGTCATGAGGAATGTTGGGTTTTTTTCACCATTAAATTGTTGTCAATAGCCAAAACAAAATTAGTAAAAGCAGTATCGTGATCTAAGATTTCTGCTTCGACGGTTTTTTTCTTCTTTCTTCTTTAGCAAATATTTTGTAATGCAACCAGAAACATTATGATAGAGTGCTTGAAGTTGAAAAGATGGACAGGAAACTATTTCAATTTTAACTTTATCTGTCACGGATAAAACATTCTTAATACGCTCTTCTGATTCAAACTTTTGTAGTTTTCGATCTTTCTAAAAAAAATATTGTTACAACAAAATATAAAAGCGCGCCAGCTGAACGAGTGCATTTAAGAACGATTACAAACACCCGAAACTGAGGGACAACAGTCTTATAATTGTATGTCGTTATCAAATGTCAGGTAAGAGGCTCTCTCTCTCTTAAAGGGCATAAACATCTGTTCATTTGTGTAACTTTTGTAGCATGAACGATGATAAACTGCCTGCACTGAGTTATTTAAATGTACAGCTATATACTCATGATACATGAGAAACCTTGATGTTCACCTCATCCAATCTTTTATTCGTTGCAGATACAAAAGTCGACTTCCCTATACTGGTAAATTGACTCAAATTTTCAGTCGATGTTTTTGGCTTATTAGGCACTGCATAAGATTTAATAGATTTTGTTTTTTCTTTGGACATGTAGGAGCAAGTTTCTACGGACTTGACGAATCGTACATGTCGCAGAAAATTTTACTGGAACTATCCACCAATTATTTTGATTTTTACAATAAGACTTTTCTAAGAAAGTATATTTGATGTTTTATAACCAAAAAACATAGAATATAAACATTTACAATTAATATATGCCATATATTAGTGCACTTTCGTTGAAAATATGTGTATAGAATAGCGAAAAAGTAATTTCATATATCAGTTGAGAACAATACACAGTTGACTAATACACAAAATGAGACGTAGCGATGTGATTACGTTCCGTGTTGAAATTGAAGTTTTTCTTTTCCATTGATTTCGTACGGCTTTTTGATATTTGGGTTTCGAAATGTTTATTAGTAACTAGTTTTTTTGAAATACTATATGCTTACAAATATTATGGGATAATGTTTATTACTACTATGAAGAAGAAGTTTGTGTCTGAATTTGCAATTAAAATTACCTCAATTTTAAACAGTCCAAACTTAGACTAGTAGGAAATAAAGTACTGAATGGAATATTTTGACATATGAAAATAGCTTCAGAAAAAAAAATAACCAAACAAATGTATGCAAACATACACAAATTTTCATTTTGAAAAAGGGGGTTGAAACTCTCCAATATACTACTAGTCATTAGTACGACTTTTTATAAAATGTGACCAATTTCTGACGACAGGGTAAAAATAAAGAAGATATGTTTGTCCTTAAGTGAATATCATTGTTAGCCGTGTGTTATTTGGGAAGATTAATCTCGCAATTTTTACACTTTTTACACTTTTGTCACCGCACTATTAGCAGATTTGAAAGCTTTTAGTTCTGGCATATCATTCAGTCACAAATGTGAAAAAGCTAATACAATTGATACGGTTTAGCTTTAATATTTTTTTTCCTATTAACTTCTTCCTTATTATCGGCAAAACATTTAATTTGAAAGTATTTATTTTAGTTAAATTCTCTGAAACTACAAATTAGCAGTTAGTAGGGGGGCGAGAATCTTTTTTGTGATATGAATTGAAAATTTTTCTTGTTGCCAAATGTTTGTTACAGTGTCGCAACTATTTTGTACAAATATATTCCAATGGTATTCCTAAAATGTATTTACTAAAAGGAAAATAAACTCATCATAGATACCAGGATTGAAATTTTATATTTACACCAGACGCGCGTTTCGTCTACAAAAGACTCATCAGTGACACTCGAATAAAAAAATATTGAAAAGGCCAAATAAATACGAAGTTAAAAAGCATTGAGCACCAAAAATTCCTAAAAGTTTTGCTAAATAATATATCTTTCTATTTTTTTTTATTTGAAAATAATTTATAATCCATAGCCCGTGATCTATTCATTAAGAAAAATTATAAACAAATTAATCGGCATATATGTACATAATAACAAATCAAAGAATGCGCTCTGATGGGCTCTTTCCTTTCTGTCGAAAATCGCCCAGTTTCATGCAATGGGTATGAAAATATATGAAAAACATATCAAACTTTATTTCTGAACCTCTAAAGTCAATGCCAATGTGTCCAGCTCCTTCCTAAGATCTAACTAAGAGACCAGCAATCATTAAAATATAAAAAAAATACTAACAAAAGAAAGTTTAGAAATAAACATTAGTATTAAAATACATAGGCTAGCTCATCTGAAATAACAAAAAGTAGCGTTAAATAATGTGAACAGACTGTTTAGGTTGAATGATTCATACCAAAATATGTAGCAAGTTCAATGTTTTTGTGACTTTGTAAAATTACAAAAAGAGGTAACGAATTTGTGAAGCTAATATTCTATGCTGTAACCAAAAAATAACGAGTAAAATCAAGCTTAAGTTTGTTTTCAGGATTTTTTGTGCTGATATGAATTATCATTGATAATATATATAATATATATGGTTATATTTATAAATTAACTGTTTACGAAATTTAGAATGTTTGAAAATTCTTAGGCTTTTAGCTCAGACATAGAATACCTTAGCTGAATTTGGCAAAACTTTTAGCAATTGTGGTCCTATATGGTCTTCAACTTCGTACTTTATTTGGCTCTTTTAACTTTTTTGGATTCGAGCGTATTTACAAACACTGTGTCGATGCCACAGCTGGTGGGGATTTATTTTCCCGAGGGTATCACCAGCCCAGTAGTCAGCACTTTTTGTGCTGACATGAATTATCATTGATATGGTTATATTTATAAATCAACTGTTTACAAAATTTGGAATTATTGAAATATTAAGGCTTTTGTACCTCAGGCATACAATACCTTAGCTGGATTTGGCAAAACTTTTAGGAATTTTAGTCCTCTATGCTCTTTAACTTCGTACTTTATTTGGTCCTTTCAACATTTTTGGATTCGATCGTCACTGATGAGTCATTTGTAGACGAAACGCACGTCTGGCGTATATACAAAATTTAGTCCTGGTATCTATGATGAGTTTATTTCTATTGCATTGTTGTAACGTTGTCAAGAAAAGCACATGCAGTCATAATTATTGTATTTTATTTAGAAATGAGATATGATTGAAATACATATCCTGATTTAGAAAAAAATATATCTCGAAAAATAGTAAATTAGTAAAGGAAAATTAGAGATGAATAGTAATGCCGTTTATGTTTATTTAATATTAATTGTCGGAACACATAATTGAAGTCATCATTTTCCATGTTTTCTATCATTGAAGGCAACACACAATTGTTCTGTAGGATCCTAAAGTAGAATACACTTATTCTTCTACTTTCAGCAAGGAAAAAGGTCTACACTTAAATACCTGCAGCATTTTATTTGTGACAATAACCTTGCAAAAGTATCTGAAGAGGTAATTAACGCCAGGGATATTCCGAGTAACCCAAGTATAACAGATGCACAGCTAGAATCGATTGCAAATATGTAGTACATGTTAATCTTAGTATTCGACAGTATATATCCATGAAGTATTTATACAGTATCACCGGTATTTTGGATAAACAATCAAGCTAAAAAATTATACATTACATATATAAAATGTTTGATGGATACACTATTTGTTTGTGTTATATTTTTTGTATGATGTCTAATCAACAAATTTGCATTTTGTTCGTTTTTTGACAGTTTTGTGCACGTACAATTGATCCATCAATGGCATACGCTAGTGAATCTGGAAATGGTTAAAAGAGGATCATATAATTATACTAAATGACAATATACATTATGTAGGTTGCTATGAAGTGTTTATACAGATATGCATTTCCATATATTTGTAAACATGTAACATTTGTTTGTTTTTTTTAAATAAAACAGAAATACTTATAGACAAAAATTAACGTCGGTTTTTGACGAACTTTTGCACATTGTTATCAATTCACTGAAACATAATAATGTCATGTAAATATTTTAGAAAAAGACAGAAGTAGTAGCATCATCATCTTGTTTAACTGTGTAACGACAAACGTAAAACGTTTTGATAAAATGTTGTTATTCATCAAGTCAATTTTTGTAGTTTTTCGTTTATTTATTTTTTATTTTTTGGTCGTTGTCTGTTGCTTTCTACCTTAAAAATCCCTTTGGTATATTCTATATCTCTCTTTTTTATAGATATTTTCATGACATTAGTCTTTAATATTTCTTTAAGGACTTCACATAATTTCATTTTATGAAAATCTTCAAATCTGTAAAAGATTCTTAATTTGAGATCTTGCAATTATATTTGGATATGAGCCAAACATTTACCTCAAACGACTTTTTCTAAAAGAAAGCGCATTTGAAAATTTTCACGTGGGTTAACTTTGTAAGGTTTTGGTTGGAATTAAATTTACCAAAACAACATGTAAAAGATATGTTCGGTGAAATATGTCAAGTTCAATGTCATACGGACAACTGTATTTACTGCACCAAAGTATTCAGATTATATTATCAGGTAATGAGATTTCATAATATAATTGAAATATTAATCAAAGAAGAGAAAATAATCTGGCAACGCCATTACTAAAAATAAAAAGACAGATAAAATAAAGTAGAGAAGACAAAACATAGAAAACTAAAGACTAAGCAACACGAACCCCTACAAAACCTGGGGGTGATATCAGGTGCTCCGGAAGAGTACGCAGATCTTGTTTCACATGCGGCACCCGTCGTGCTAATGATGTTATTACAAATCCGGTAAAAAGTCTTATTCGGTAAGTACCAATCGCGAAAAGTGGATGGTATTGTAGTTACGACATTAGGAACATATCTGATATCATTTTTGAAACTGTTATCCATAACGGTTAACCAACTCGTGATGGCGTCCGTAAAATTTACGCAGGGATGCTTTCAACTTCACCATTTGAAACTCTTGGTTTAATAACTTCCTTGTGAGCAGCAATCCCCTCTTGTCTGAACTGACATAAAAAGGCAGAAAACTCATTATTATAGTAAGTTAAAATTTAAAATCTATTGTATATAAATATATATATACAACTCGTCTAAACCCAACAATGTTAGATCTGTAAATTTGCTTTCGCAAATTTTTGGTTCTTCCCTCGCCGGGATTCGAACCCATGCTACTGTGATATCGTGACACCAAATCGCCTGCACTTCAGCCGTCCCGCTAGACCACACGACCACATGGATACATTATGTACACAGCCATGTATCACCATCATTGATGGCGATCCGATGGATACATCTGTTGTAGGGTTGTCACTGACTCAGACGTACTTAAAAATATATATATATATATATATATATTAAACATAGGTATGAACGTTGTTTTCAATTAAGACTTGTTTATACATATATATATATATATCATCGCACAAAGATGGAAAAACTGAACAGATGATATACATTATACAATAATTGCAAATATTTCGGCAAAACATCTAGCGCCCTCTCTGTAGGCATAATAAACACAGATATATACTCTAAACCTACAGATACTCATCAATACTTGTCGCCTGAAAGTTGCCATCCTCCACACTGCACGAAGAGCATTCCATACAACCAAGCTCTCAGAATAAGGCGAATCTGTTCCTCTGAAGACACCGCAAAACAACGTCTGGGGCAGCTCAAAGGACATTTGAAAAGAAGGGGATATAAAAACAAAAACATCAAAAATAGTTTTCGAAAAGCGGAATCCATCCCCAGAAGCAGTCGGCTAACTTACAAAGAAAAAAAGAAAAGTAAAAGAATCCAATGTGTGCTCACTTACCATCCATGCCTGAGAGATAGTTTCAAGACCATTCGTGATCATCGAGAAACATTTCAAGTTATCCAAAACCTTTCCTGAGCCTCCCATGATTGCCTTCAAACAACCTAACAACCTGAGAAATTTACTTGTCCGTGCTGACCTTTCCAAACCTAACCATACTGTAGGTAATTGCCAGCCTTGTGGGGATAAGTGCTGCAAATGTTGCAACCAATTGCAGCATTCATCAACATTTCACAGTAAGACCACAGAAAAGACATACAAGATCTTCTGCAATGTCAACTGCAAAAGCTCAAACGTGATTTACGTTCTTGAGTGTCCTAGATGTGGTCTCCAATATGTTGGTGAATCTATGCAGCCATTTCACAAACGCCTTAATGGCCACAGGAGTGACCTCACAAAAAAACCGTATATTCCGGTCAGCCAACACTTCAGGTTACCAGATCACAATCTGAAAGATTTTGATCACATGAAGATCCTTGTTATCGAACAGGATTGTACATGGCAAAATAGGCAAAGAGAGAATCGGGAGAAGTTTTGGATAAAAACACTGGGTGTCCTCCATCCAGACGGAATCAATAGAAAGAAATAATTAAATTTACAGTCTAGTGTTTATATTATCATATTCAGGATTTTGGATTAAAATCAATCGACCAAAACTTACCTGTATTATTACTGATCTATGTTTACACCTTATACATTATATATCAGTATTGTTAAAACTTTTGCACCGAAAAAGGCCATTTGTTGAGCCGAAATATTTGCAATTATTGTATAATTTATATCATCTGTTCAGTTTAGTCAAGCTGCTGGTAAACTGACATATTCAACAAAAACATCCACATCAAAAGTTCCTTCCTTTTCTGAACTAGTCCATGTGCAATATTAACGTAGGAATAAGGTTTGAAATAACACAATTCATGTATAAGTTATCATATTACAGTTCGTTCTGTAGCATATAATTCTAAACATAAACAGAAATACAAATGAAATACTGGCGCTATTTACAATCATTGTAAGTTAGGAGTGCGGAATGTCTTTCCGTTTTCTCTTCAAAACATTTTTTTTATAACTATCTGCTTCAAAATATATATTTATAAACAATATCTGCTGTCCTTAACCCAAGTACTGTGGTCACATGATTGACCTAGCAAGTCAGAAAATTACTGTAAAGCAGAAGATCAGGACCCATAAGGTTCAACTAACTGACATGGAAAAATCAATGTATTTTTCAAATTATCTTTGCAATATACAATCAAACTGAAAAAGTGAAATTTATTTAAATTTAAAGATAACTTTATTTTCAAACCTCACATTTGATTAACCTTTAGATTACATTACTTTGTGTCACATTGTTGAAAATTGATTCCTTATTAAACAGATTTGTGAAAGTTTGACATAAACATTTCAATGTGATAAAACCTTCTGGTCTACATAGTAATTAAGAACTAATAAGGGCACTGTTGTCATAGCAACCACAGACTCTCCAGTCACCTGACTGACCTCGCAAACCAGAAAAAGTCACTGGTTAGGGCACTTTTGTCATATCGACTAGAGACACCCTCACATGACTGTCCTAGCAAATCTGACAACCTGATTGGATATTTAATGTTGTCATAACAACCCTCAACATGACCATTGCTGTAGCTGACCTGGAAAGCCATAAAAAACAAATATTAAACTGGCTGGGCGCTAAAGCTGAAGGAAAAGACATCTTGAAGGTGGCAGAGCAGCATAAAATCCCCATCAGATATCAGATTAGTGCACTTTTGTCATGGTAATAGTGATTAGATAAGAGACAGCGTAGAACTAATTTTATAAATATATAACAATACTTTACCTTGGTAATAACAAATTGCACAGACTGACACATCCAATGTTTACAAAAATAAAGAGAAGAAAGAAAACAATGTATTATGTAGACTTTTTCAAAGTCATATGATCATATGGACCATCTTAAACACGTCTACAAATAAAAATAATATGAGAGCATACACGCAGGGCATCTAATGTCACATATGGCCCTACTTATATTTGCCTTTCAACATAAAAATGGTAGCATACGTTATAAATTTATTACATAAGGCATATTTCGTTAATAGTGACAAACAAAAAGGTAAAACATGCTACACAGAAGAACAAGTGGTCAGTTTGCTGGAGTTTCTTATCGACTAGTTATTTGTCGGCATTCATATGGGAACAAACTGTGCGCCTCTTCTTGCCGACTTCTTCTTTTTTTCATATGAATCGGAGTTCCTCCACACACTTGTCAAAAACAAGGGATCAAATAAGCCAGATTATCTAATTTCACTTTCAGATATATTGATGATGTTCTTTCCATAAACAATCCGAACTTTTCTGATTGGGTTTCATTAATATATCCCCCAGAACTAAAGATTAAAGAAACAACAGACACGGCTTCCTCCGCCTCATTTTTAGACTTATACCTCGAATTTGACATACACAGTCATCACAGTACCAGAATCTATGACAAGAGAGACGATTTTCATTTTAAAATTATAAATTTCCCCCACCGTAGTAGCAATATACCAACTTCACCTGCATATGGGATATATATTTCCCAACTTATTCGATATTCAAGAGCTTGCAGCTCCTACTCAGACTTTGTAAAACATCATCAGTGTTTGAGTAGAAAGTTGATGAACCAGGGGTATGTCAAAGAACGTCTCGTCCTTTTTCTAAAAAAGTTCATCGGAAGGTACCAAGATCTTGTTGATAATTATTCCGTATCAACTTCTCAAATAATACACGATGTATTGATTATGCGTAATGATGTTGTTTATCATCTTAACCATGTTAACAACTTGTTTTATTGTTCTTTCATTTGTCTCTGTTCTATTATTAATATTTCTTTTACTGTTGAATGGTTTTATGTGATATCCGTTTGACGTGGCTCGGTACTTATACATCTCGTCAATGTGTTTGTATTGGCTTTCATTTTTTGGTGGTTTGTTTTGTATATGCGACTTTTTGTATTTCTTTTGTTCTTATAACGTGACTCTGTACTTTAAAAGATCCCGTCAGTATGATATTGTTTTATTATATGTCATTATGATATATTTCTATTATGAATTACTAAATACGTTGAATCACAAACGTCAAAATCATTCAATCGCGTAGTGGAATTAACTATTTTTGGATTCTTATAAATTCTATATATAACTTTTGGACTATTTAAAATCTCGGTCTATTTCTGAAACTTATTCTTACACTCTTTTGATTTTTTAACCCTGTATGCTAACATTGCCTATGGAAATTTTAAAATTGTTTGTATGCACATTGAACGACAAATTTATGTGACGTATAAAAATGTTCTGACGTCAGACACTCAAATCAATCAATGTGTTCGTAAATAGTGGATGTTTTTGTGTTCTGTTAAATTGTTCCTTTACATATACGATGATGAATGATGTACCCATATTTTGACTATTTTATTTATTGTGTCTGTTTATTAAACGCATCAATGTAAATATAACGGAATTTGATGAGACTGTCATTAAAGTGAGAGGGTTAGCGCTATAGAACTAGGTTTAATCCACCATTTTCTACATTTGAAAATGCCTGTACCAAGTCAGGAATATGACAGTTCTTGTCCATTCGTTTCTGATGCGTTTTGTTATTTGATTTTGCCATGTGATTATGGACTTTCCGAATTGATTTTCCTCTAAGTTCAGTATTTTTGTGATTTTACTTTTTGCAAAGAAAAGTTTCAACTTAAATTTAACTTTGACACCTGCGTGTACCACGTTGATAATAGATTCTTTTCCTTTCAAAATAAAATGCAAATCAAGTTGCAATAAGAAATTTAAAATGGAGGCGAACAAAGATTGATTTTGGTTATATGTAAGTACTATAATAAGACATATTTTATACAACAATAACTTGGAACTTCTAATTTATGGAATGATATATATATATAGTTACCAGTTTCAGATTGTATTGCATAGACTTATCTGACTATGTACTCGAAGTTTTAAGTGACATTGAATAAACAACAAACTGTATTCTCGTTTCTTGTTTTTGTATGGATAAAACCGTTAGTTTTTTCCCTTTGAATGGTTAAACACTAGTTGCTGTTCGGTGTGAGCCAAGGCTCCGTGTTGAAGTCCATACCTTGACCTATAATGGTTTGCTTTTATGATAGTCCCTTGGCTGAAAAATTGTCACAAACGTTCTAAAACTTATGCTGCTGGGTTGGGTTTGTTTTCTTTTCGATATATTCATGATATTGTCAACTTAAAATTTTGATTACCAACTTGGAATTGGAACATTGAGCGCCTTCTCTCTTTTCTAAAACCGCATTAGATGGCTTTCGGAATATATCTCAATATCTTATTTTCATCGTTATATCTTATTACCTTTACAATATCACACAGTCACTTTTTCTATTTGCGTCAACATCTATCAATAAGTTTACTACTTCATTGTGTCTATTTGAAAACGCAGCATCAAACACTGATCGTCCGTTTGTATCTTTCATTGTTGTATCTACGCGACTACTTGATGTTTTACCGTTTAAATCAAGTAAGAATTTGACTGTTTCATAATGACCATTCTGACATGCAAGATATAGTGGAGTTTCACCTCTAATTGATATGTCATTAATGTTCATACCGATATCAATCAATAACTTTACTACATCTGTATGTCCATTTGAACATGCTACATGTAAAACTGACCATCCATCTTCGTCCCTTGTCGTTGTATTTACACGAGTATTTGATGTTTTGTCGTTTAAATTCAGTAATACCTTTACTGTGTCACACATACCTTGACGACAAGCTAAATATAGTGGTGTATACCCATTATTTGTTGTGTCATTTATATTAATACCTCTCTCAATCAATAACTGTACTACATTTGTATGTCCATTGAAACACGCTACATGGAAAACTGACCATTCATTATCATCTTTTCGTGTTGTATTTATACAACTATCTTCTGTTTGGCCGTTAAAACTAAGTAATAACTTCACTGTGTCAAAGTTACCTTCACGACAAGCTAAATACAGAGGTGTATACCCATTATTTGCTGTGTCATTAATACTCAAACCGACTTCAATCAATAACCTAACAATATCTGTATGCCCATTGGAACAAGCTGTATGTAGTACTGACAATCCAGCGTTCTGTTCGATTGTTAAATCTGCACGACTTCTAAATGTTTGTTCGTTTAAATCGAGTAAATATTTCACTGTTTCATAGTGACCGTATTGACAAGCTAGAACAAGTGGTGTAAACCCGTAATTTGTTGTTTCATTCACATTGCAACCAACATCAATTAATAACTTTACGACTTCTGTATGCCCATTTGCGCAAGCTGTATGTAAAACTGACCCGCCATTTTCTTCTTTTATTGTTTTATCTGCACGATTATTCCATGTTTGGCTATTCAAATCAAGTAAATATTTTACTATGCCATAGTAACCGTTCATACAAGCTAGAAAAAGGGGTGTACAACCGTTTTTCGATGTGTCATTAACATTCAAACCGATATCAACCAGCAATTTTATAACTTGTATATGTCCGTTTGAACAAGCTGTATGTAAAACTGACCATCCATCTTCATTTTTGATCGTTGTATCAACACAATTATTTAATTTGTCGCCAATTAAATCAAGTAAGAATTTCACTGTTTCATAGTGACCCTCCTTGCATGCTAGATATAGTGGTGTAGAACCGTTTATCAATCTGTCATTTACATTCAAACCTATCTCAATCAATAACTTTACTACTTGTGTATGTCCGTGGAAACAAGCTACATGTACAACTGATGATCCATAAATATTTTTTATCGTTGTATCTACACAACTGTTTAGTTTGTCACTGTTTAAATCAAGTAAGTATTTCACTGTTTCATAGTGACCCTCCTGGCAAGCTAGATACAGAGGTGTGGAACCGTTTATCAATCTGGCATTTACATTCAATCCGATCTTAATCAATAACTTAATAACACCTGTGTGTCCTTTGAAACAAGCTACATGTAAAACTGACCAACCATATATATTGTTTATTGTTGTATCTACACAACTATTTAACTTGTCGCCGTTTAAATCGAGTAAAGTTTTTACTGTGTCATAGCTACCGTTCATACAAGCTACATATATTGGTGTAAAACCTTCATTTGATGTGTCATTTACATCCATACCAACATCAATCAATAACCTTACTATATCTGTATGTCCCATGAAACAAACTGTGTGTAAAGCTGACCATCCATCTTCAGGTTTTATTGTTGTATCTACACGACTATTAAATATTTGTCCGTTTAAATCAAGTAAGAATTTCACTGTATCATAATGACCCTCCTGGCATGCTAGATATAATGGTGTAGAACCTACAATTGATGTGTCATTTACATTCATACCGAAATCAATCAAAAACTTCACCACTTCTGAATGTCCACGAATGCATGCCGCATGTAAAATTGAATATCCTTTGATATCTTTTATCGTTGTATCAACACAAAAATGTATTATTGGTCTGTTTAAATCAAGTAACAATTTTACCGTTTCATAATGACCTTCAAGACAAGCAATAAACAATGGTGTCCTGCCAATGTCATTTTGTTGATTGACATCTCTATCAAATTCCGCCAAATGTTCAGATGCTTGGAAGTGTCCCTTTTGGCATGATGTAAGTAAAGTAGTTTGGTCATCGGTATCTCTCATTAAAATATTCAGATTATAGGCGTTACATAATAAACTCACTAATTGTACATTACCATTTAGGCATGCAAAATATAGTGCGTTCTGGTTAGATTTGTTGGTTCTATTGATATCTGCATTGTTGTCTAATAAAAATTTAACCACTTCAGTATGTCCATTCAAGCAAGCTTCGGACAATGTAGTTGTTTTGTATACCATTTCTGCATTAATGTCTTCATAATATTTCATTAAATAGTTAACAACTGCAATGTGACCGTTTTTACAAGCGACATAGAAAGAAGATCTACCTTCGTTGTCTTTTACATCTATATGAGGACCACATTTTGCTGTAAAATATTTAACAAAATCTAGGTATCCTAAAGATGACGATACAAACAGCGGAGTTGATCCATCATCATCGTTGACAATATAAGTGTGTTGCCATGTGTCTTGTTCTTTCAGAAAAGACAACAAAAGACTTCTATATGACTCATTCTCTGTCTGTACGCCTCCAAACACTTCCCAATACTTTCCTTTCATTGCTTCCTTGTGTATTCTTTCGAAATAGTTTTTTTCAAACTCTTGTGGGATATAAATTGCAAAGGGGAGACTACTTTTGCTAAATGACAAAAGCTGAATGCGATTTGCAAGGAAAGTTATGTCAGCATACTTTATTAAACATTCCATTATAGATGGTGCTATGGCTGCTGCTATGATGTCAAACATTTTGTCATGGATTGCTGTATATATACCCTCTTCCTCAATAATATAGATACCCTTGAGATGCTTAAAACATTTTTGAATAGAAACCATGGTAATGAATGATTCAATGTCACAGTCCCTGCATATACTTTTAACTAGCTGTTCGACATCTTCAGATTTTAAGTCATCTATACTTATATTATTATTCCTTAATACTAGAAGAGAAAGACAGAGATAAGATGATTCAGATTTGATTTTCATTACTGAGATTTCGTTTTCAATTATTTCAACAGGATGAGTAAAGAATCTTGGATCTGGATTGGGCTTTCGGCAGTACAAACCACATATAAGAGGGAAAAAATCATAGAGACATATATTTTGTATGTCATTCACAGTGTCCTCAGGTAAATACGACAATGCAATATACCTCATTTCGTCTGAAGAAATTTTATATTTGGTACTGAAGCTGCATTGTACAAGGGAGAAACAAGTTAGTTTTGGGAATGCTTTGTGACTAAATATATTCTCCCTACACGTAATTATAAACTTAACATTTAATTTGCCACAGTTTTCCTGATGTTCATCATTTAGAGTACTGGATTCAGTTAACATATTTAACTTACAAATGTTTCGTTCCCATGAGTCTGATTTTTGTTGATTAAGAGTGAATTTACCACATATATCATCAATTACAAAAACCTGGAACTTCTCGGGTGTAAAATACTTTAAGATTTCTGAAGGCTCATCACAAGGAATTATTTCATATCCCTCCTTTTCTAATTCTAATGCTATATGATGACCAGAAACAGATTTTCCACAGCCCGGAGAACCAGTAATAATGACACCCTTATTGTGTCTTAATGACTGTGATATAAATGTTGTTGCTGAGGTAGAAACATATTTCTTGTTCCGGTATTTCCATTCATTCAACGTTCTTTGGCGTATTTCTGAAAGATATTCCAATTTTTTTTTTAACGACATAGATTTACCATATTCCACTAATCGTTAAAGTTGTTTGTGCAGTAGTAATTTTCAGACAGAGAAATAAAACCCCAGTATTACGACATATTTGAAAATGAAATAGAAATAGTTCTACGTACTCCAAACAAACATAATGTGCTATAACCCATAACATATTTCAATTACGAAACAAAGAATTATAACAACCGCTTAAATTAATAAGTAATAATTTCAGTTGTTTCTGTCACAAAACCGCTTCAAGAGTAAATATTTTTTTAGCGCAAGCAATGTATAATGTATGTTTCTACAATACTAATCGAGACAATAGTGAAAAATTAAAACTAAAATTATCTTGTTATTAATGATGTCTTGTCCTTCGACAACAATTTTTTTGTCTATATTTTATATTGCAAACACCTTGTTTTCCCTTTGCATCAAATACTGCCATATTTAAATGTTCATATTGATAAAAGAACTTTCAGATAAAAGAAGTGTTTGGTTAGAGATAACAATATATCAAAACATTAGATAGCAGGTTTGTGAATGACGGTTTTTTCTATCCCCGTGGTGTGTAATGTAAAATGTCTTCAAAATACACATGAGTACAAGAACAAGCTAAACAAGGATAACTAACAAACGCGCGTAATTAACGTGTAATAATAACATGCTACTGTATAATAAACAGGCATTCAACGTCGTTTAGATAACTACACTGAAATATAGATCAAACAAAATATTTAGCACATGTACCTTTAACTGAAACTCATACCTACTTCATTGAGAACAGAAACAGAAAGTTTTGGCTCACAACAAAATTCATCTGTGTCACCTTTGGAAATCATACAACCGTGGTTCGGTTTTTAACTGGTATTACCAATGTTATTTCAACTGATCGGGCGGAGCTTATGTTTTAATTTACATAAGGACAGTATATAGAAGATGTGTGTGATAAGGATGATTGCCGTTATAATCATTATTGTATTATAATCACTATCAGTGTCACCAAACACATATACAAAAGAATTGAGTGTATGATATTGTACGAATAACTGGACACTTCATTGATGAGTTTATCGCCAAACTCCTGTTTGAAGATATACTGGTCTTAAAAAACGAACTTCTTAAACCCCGGCTAGTCAAGAAAAATAAGTCTAGTAATAGAACGTTAGATTTTTTTTATTTAAATTAGAATAAATTGATAGGTTTCGTTATGTACCTATGTACCTAATGAAGGATATCTGTTATTCGTAGTATTTAGTTTTTTTGCATATCTGTTTTAGTATTGGTGTTGTTGTGTAAACATTTGAGGTGTATGTATATTCAAATGTTTTCGGTATGTTGTTCATAAAACTTTTTAATCAAAATAAGAGCAACTTATATTGTGTAGTTCACTTTACTCATCTCAAGCTGTTTATCGCTGACTTAATTGTCAACTTTTCCTCATAGACAACTATACAGTTACCTATAATTTGATACAAAAATTAATTATGTGATATCATTGACGAAACATCAGAGGAGACTTAAACATTACATAATTCATAATATTTCAGAAATACCTTCGAAATTAATATTTTCTATTTCTAGTGTCTCCAATTTCTTTGCCATTCTATTAAGCCGTTGACTGTTTTTTTCCAAAGCTTTCTCAAGTCGTAAGACATCTTTTACATCACGAACATAAGTCAACGGTGAATTCAGCAATGTGTCGATATCTGGTTTTAATTTTGAAGAAAGTCTACCTATGGCCTGTAAAAAGAAAGAGTTTTATTCCTATACATCAATCTAGGAAAATCATGCATAATCATAATGATACGAATAAATCTAACAGCATAGTCCAGTCAAACTAAGATTTAACCTCAAACTAATTGCAACAGAAAATGTTTAAGTTTTAATCTATAGTATTATGCCCTTTATATACACAGAAAAAAGTCCCAGAAAATCTAACTTGAGGAAAACTCAAAATCAGCATTTTTAATTTCCTATGGAAATAAACTCATCATAGATGGAAATTAACATTGGAAGGGGAGATAACTCTTGCAAAAATGAGTCTTTTTGGTTAGTTTTTGGTTGTTTTTCTTGAATTTTATGTAAAATAAAATACTTTGATGGGGTTATAAGTTGGTATTGGACTAAATTATATAAACGCCTCGGATGGAATTGTTACTTATATTATTATTTCTGTAGAAATTAATTGGAAAAAGTTTGCACAAACAAACACATAAAAGGTAAGAATTTTTATGCATGCATTTTTTTAGCCTTCAATGAAAATTTGATGGCTAAATTGGGTCTCAAAGTTGAGAGCAAAATATGCTCTCAAAGTCCAACCGAAAATGGCGGCTTCAGCATTATGACGTCGAAGTAAGGCGTCAAAGAAAAAATTATAATAGCCTTTCAAGACGTCATAATTATTTGGACTATCGTAAGTCTAGCAACGTGTGGTGTCATCGTAAGTCCATCGTAAATAAATTGTAGGTTTTACAGCAGTTTCACAAAGCCGTCGTAATTAAGTTAAGATGATCGTAAACAATGCGAAAACCTGGCGTAACTTACTACAGCTTTACCCAGTCGTATCTCTATTGTAGCTTTTCTGCGAAAATAAATTAATCCATCTAACATGGCTGCAGCGTTCTATATTCTTGATCAAGGTTCTGCAAATGTTAGAAGACGAGGAAGAATCTATCGAACTAAACTTACAGTCGTTCTTCGTGTGATTATTTGACTATGCAAGCAACTTACATAATGCAAATCTAAAACGTTTAAAGAAGGATGTTTTTTTTATCCCTTTTAAAGAACACACATTGAACATATTAATACAATATTTATCATCATTTTATACAAATTATACAACAACATGATATACACAGTTATAACAATTTAACACACGACATGGGTAAAATGTCTTTGTTCTTACTCAAAATCAAAAGATGGGACATAAAACTTTATAATGTTTTGTGAAATACAATATAAAAAAAATTGGAAGAAATTTTAAATGTGAAGCATTTTTTTTTTCTGTTTACTTAATTTTTCTTTATTTAGGGACATCGCCACAGGCACCTGTGTCTATTCATAGGAAGGTCGACTTTCCATTGATAGAAACAAGTGCCTGTGTACATCTCTCCTTGGTCCATCTTCCTCTAAGTATGTTATTGAGGGAAAGAAAGACAATTATTCCATATACAATAACCGTGTTAATTATATAAAACTGTGGGAGATGTAGGTTATACGTTAATAAGACAGCAATCAAATGACAAAGTCAAACTAAGGACATCGAGAGGGCAAATAAACTCATCATGGATACCAGGATTTTTTTAAATATTTACGCCAGACGCAAGTTTCGTCTACAGAAGACTCATCAGGGATGCTCGAATCAAAAATGTTATGAAAGGCCAAATAAAGTACGAAGATGAAGAGCATTGAGGACTAAACATTCCTAAAAGTTTTGCCAACACAGCTAAGGTAATCTATTCCTAAGGAAGAAAAGCCTTAGTTTTTAAAAAATTCTAATTTTTTTTACAGTTAATTTTATAATTATGAACATATCAATGATAACATATAGTATAGTTTTCAACAATATAGATAGGTATTTTCAAAATACGCATACGGTTGGACTGTATTTATTTGAAATAACCCGGTATATGAGAGAATATAAAGCAAAGTTGATTAAAATATTAAACCAAACTCTGCATTTTCTGCATACCATATTAATCATTGATATAAGTATAACATTTGGAATGAAATGTTATACTGGCTCTTATAAGAACGGGTTCATTGATTTTAAACCATGCACATTATGTTCATCCTCAAGCATCGGTATTTTCCTCCAAAATCACGATCTTGCACGAGTTGACCAATCTTGCACTATAGCAGACAAAGTTAACCTTACATTATTTCCCTACTCTGTGTCAGAAATTATAACAACACCAATAAAACGGTTCGTGATAGAGTTCAGACCAAAATAACATCTTACAACAAAAAGCTCTGCAATAACAAAAAAACTATAAAACAACCAGAATTTCATACAATCAAAGAGCGATTCTCTATTTACATGTATCAATTACGCTTAGAGCCGAATATTTGGAACCAAAGATGGAAATAGAACAGAAGTCTTAGATTCATGATTTCTTTTTATTAGTTGTTAGTGGCTTTGAACTAGCTGTCATAGCTGTCAGTTAACTGCGAGTACTCTCAGATCTGTTCCTAGTGATTTTTTGTTGTTGGGATGTACAAAATACCCGACCACGTCCACTTGTAATTTTGTCCTTCTGATGAGTCAAGCCTTTTTCAACTGATTTTTATAGTTCGTTCTTATAATTTATTGTTATACCACTGTCCCATGTTAGGGTAGGGGTGGGATCCCGCTTACATGTTTAACCCCGCAACATTATGTATGTATGTGCCTGTCCGAAGTCAGGAGCATGTAATGCAGTGGTTGTCGTTTGTTTATGTGTACATATTTGTTTTTCGTTCATTTTTTTGTTATATAAATAAGGCCTTTAGTTTTCTCGTTTGAATTGTTTAACATTGTCATTTCGGCTGACTATGCGGTATGGGCTTTGCTCATTGTTGAAGGCCGTACGGTAACCTATAGTTGTTAATTTTTGTGTCATGTTGGTCTGTTGTGGAGAGTTGTCTCATTGGTAATCGTACCACATCTTCTTTTTATAGAACAATTGAAGAGCCATTTGAACAAAAAGGACCTAATAAATAGCCAAATCAGTCGAAGGTCAACTTTGCCTGATGGGGTTAAAACCTTAGATTCTTTATCATATCAAAATTTATGGACAAATAACATGGTTAAAAGTGATTTCAGAATCAAAACATCGCTTTCGTCGGAATGAATCCTACGTCTCTAGTTTCATAAGATCCATAATTCATACTTATCTAAAACAACATATATTGCTAAGGTCTGAAAGACGAATGCTCGAGGAGGGATGACATTGTTAAGGTTTGGGGGTCTTTTTTGTTGTTGTTATTTGGAAGGGGGTAAACAAATTGTTGTTTTACTACGTATAAATGTTAAATGTACTCTTGCTGTCAGATAACTAATGCTGATGTATATGTTATAAAATGAATGTTCAGCTTCGAATTTTCAGTATGATATTCTCCCCATCGCAAACTAACGGTTTGCAAACTAAATAATATAAAAAAGAAGACGTAGTATGCTTGCCAATGAGACAACTATCCACAAAAAAATGACACAGACATTAACAACTATAGGTCATCGTACGGATCTTATATAGAAAAAAATCATCTTATCTACTGCTTGTTATCCCATATATATAAATTTTGACATATACAATTCTATATTTATATTTATATTTTTCCTTTTTTTGGTTTCAATCAGATATTAATAAAAATTGATAAATGAAGTCACTTGTGTAGTGCAGTGACAAATTCAAAAGGGGCACATTTACACAATTCAAAGATTAGAATAAACATATTTCTTACTGAATATATCAGAATGGCAAAACAAAAAAATACAGAGGAAAGAAATAAAGACCCCCCCCCCTCGTTAGCTGTTTTTGTATTTAAAATGAGTATTTTTAGTATTTTTTCAAAGTGTTGTTAATATATATAATGGGTAATATATACATGTCCTCTCAGCCGTCATAGTAATTTAATTTCAATGAAAGAAAGAATTTTAAAGCTTCCCTCCCTGTGCAATATGTTAATTAAATTCGTTAGGCAGAATAGTTTTCAAGAATACTTGCATAATTTTTTAATCGTACTAAATTCTGTATTAAATTTATATCTATAATAAAAGAGTCATATCTTGATTATTGAAAAGTAGCTAAACATCGTCCTAATTCGCCATCCGTAATAATTATTTAAAATATTTATTTGGCATGCCATACTCTATAAAAGTGCAGAAGTGAAAGAAAACACTCGTCTCGATTTTTTATCTTTTGTTTGACGTGACTCTATAAATATGCACATTATTTTCGGATTTTTTTGCCTTATTTGCTCTAAGTGCAGGTAGTTTGATATGTGCGATTTGAAAGCAAGTAATTTTCACAGTGTTGTTCTTATTATTTACTGTTGCCTCGACATTTATTCCATTGTTTTGTGTACGATATACGTAATGTACTGTCAACTTCACAAAACTTTTCTTTTGCTTTGAGTCATTGTTAAATCAATTATCAACTATACAAATCTTTATTGCTGTCTTTTTTAGACACCTTTTAATGTGTATATATATATGTCAGTCTAACTTGAACGTGACCATATTTAAATGGTCCATTGAACATAACATTCATATGTTTGATGAATATTTTAGTCACAAGCAAGGAGTCATTCTCCTTTGTTGTCAATAAATAAATATTAATAAGGTGGCCATTATTTTCTGCTATTTCAAGTATGGATACAATATCTTTATTATTCGAAACGTTATTTGTTTTCTTCCACAGATTTAAATCATCCTAATCTGATTTTATCAATCTTTTATATATTATTATTAATTAGATTGATATTCTTGATGATTTTATTTATCGTCAAGCTCTATTTTGTCATCGAATGCTAATCGTAACGATACAATCATTTTACTTTAGTTTTACTGTAAAATATACCTCTACTAAACAGTTCCGTATTTCTACAAACTTAGTATCCGTCACTTTGCCGCAGTCAGAATGAACAATGTAGTTTCTATAATATTTTATCCTGGATATATCAGCTTCTGGAAGATGTATGTGTTCTAATGGAAGTCCATCTTGGATGTCAAGATCTGTGAAATGTCTCAGTAAACATACCATCAATGACACATCAAATGATTCAGATGACACATCTGAACAACCTAATAAAAATAATAAAAAAATGAAATAAAGGGACATTAATTTGTCAGCTTCTTATCTATAAAAACGATATGTACACACAATGCAGTAATATATACGTCTTTTACGATAGCGGCTACAGGAATTTGCAAAAAGAGTAAATAATGGAAATGGCAGTTCGAATGGATACAAAGAAGTCATCAAATTGATTTTTGCATTTAAGACACCTCTGTCCACTGAACAATGTTATAACATAACGATCTTGTCAATTTTCCGATATGTGTAGTAAACTAAAGATGTAGTAGCCAACTCTTTTAGATGTCTACAATGAACTACACATCTGATCTCGCTTCTTTTAGATCAAAAGAAATTCTTTAAGTTGTTTGTTACCTGGATTTATCATTTATTAATTTCTTATCGATTTAACTGTTTTGAAGATCGATAGACTTATGTCGCCTAACTGTCCCCGTCGACAATATGAAGTGCATCAATAGATTTACTTTAACTACGCGAAATATATCAAATACATGATTTTCAATATTGACTTTATATCGTTCATATTGCGCTGTCTACTATGTAATTGGTCCGCACGCAATGTTTAATGCTAGTTTCACAAGTTAAACACGATATTGGAACGACTTTGTCATTAATGTGATTTGCAGGGAAATTTTCATTATGCACGTCCCTAGATGATTATAATAGACACAATGTCCATCTCTACAATGTCATTATACGATTTGAAATGTATATAAAAATCGCTACCTCACGTCATTGACATAATAGAGATAACACATGATTTCGGAAATGAGAACGATATAATTGCCATCGTTAAGATTAAATGTTCATCATAAACATGATAAATAATGTTAATGCACGGATTTAGAGACAGGTTTTGACAATCAGAGAGCATGACACTCTTATTACACGATGAATTAATTCACACGTCTTTATTATAACCGCAAGTATAACTGCCGCAAGGGCGAAATCGAAGAATTACCATATTTGTTTCTTCTACTATACCCCAGGGGTTTTCAAATATCTAAGAACCTTACCTCTAGGATATAATAAATCATACTGTAACTGTGTTATAACTCTCCTCTTAAATGTTAGGTCATCTATATTACGTCGATTTCTAAGCAGAAATTGGTGTAGCTGCCGTGGATGGAATTCATCGTCAAACTTTTGTCGGACAGCACGTGGTGCAACTCGAATAAGTAAACCAGCTAATCTTAGAAAATTAATTTCTTCCTGTGACAGCGAGTTTGCCATACTAAAATAATATGATAAAACTAATGAGAATAGCTAAAATTATCAAAGGTTCCAAGCTCATTATTTAATTCGTCGGGCGAGCATTTCGTCTACATAAGACTCATCAGTGACTCTCAGATCAACGTAGTAATATCTCAATATATTAGATCGAATTTTATCAGAAATAATAATTATATTTTTTTTTTATAACAAACATTTTTCATGTATATTAACTATTTTGAATCGGATAACCTCTCTGGCACTTACATATTGCTACTACTGTCCTTTTATAAACAAAGATAAATTATATTGAATAAATGTTATGACCATTGAATTGGAAAATGATGCATAATTTAAAATTGTAATAATCATAGACAAAATAGAATTTCTTTTTCATATTTAGATTGAGAGTTCCCAGATAGCCTGAATCATCGATACACTAAAATACCTGGTCTTTGGTTTTAAATAAAAGGGTAAATTGTTTCTTTCTGTATACAGAGATTAAATGCATTATGGATGTCAAGAATTCAGTCAGGATTCAAATTATTTATTTGAGGTATATTTATTAATTATCAAATATCTTTTGATTACGTAGTTATTGATATACCATAATGGCTTTTATTATTTAAAGACCTACATTAATAAGTAATATCCTTAATTTGTTTAATGATAACCTTTAACACATGGGATATCGTTTACTTTAACGATATCATTGAGTTATCAAGGGATATTCAAAATTTTAATCGATAATTGGATAATTGGAATTTTTCTTAAATTATCCTTTATTTATTGATATTCTTGATATTCTCAATAGTGAAGTGTTAACATTTATCTTACTTTGATTTCACTTTTATAATCAATAATATTTTCCAACAGATTGTTTTTGAGCGCAACTGATTAATTTAGTCAGATGTCACCATAAAATTGATTTTCAAATATTTACGTTCTTGATGGTAGTATAAAGTAAAATTACAAAAATACTGAACTTAGAGGAAAATCAATTCGGAAAGTCCATAATCACATGGCAAAATCAAATAACAAAACGCATCAAAAACGAATGGACAAGAACTATCATATTCCTGACTTGGTACAGGCATTTTCAAATGTCGAAAATGGTTGATTAAACCTGGTTTTAGTTTTAGTATTCGCATTTGTTGCAACCTTTGTGATATTTAATAAGAGTCAATAGATATAACTAATCAACGTATTATAAAGGATTAACACGACGGGGTCACATATAGAGCATGATCCGCTACAAATTCGGAGCCCGTTATATCACCTCATTTTTTTTACTTATTGTTTAAGGGTTGGACTTTTAATGAGGTTTTGATGCTCAGTCTTTAGTTTTTGATGCTATGTTATGTTTACTGTTGTTTGTCTTTTGTTCCGTTTCTTATTTTCCCATACTGTTGTCATTTAATTTTCGACTATTGAGTTTAAATGTTTCATTGCACTATTTTTTTCTATTTCCCGACAATGTATAAAGACATGATTAAGACACTAAATTTTCATAAAACCCCATAATTGGGGTGGAGGGATGGGGTGGACATAAACATAAACATGAACATAAAATTTCATTTCTCATTGATGAGTGTTATTGTATTTTGTTTGTACTCTATTCCTGTCATGTAGTATTGACGTCATTTTAACAATATTGTTTAATTAGTTATCAAAGGTACCAGGATTATAATTAAGTACGCATGACGCGCGTTTCGTCTACACAAGACTCATCAGTGACGCTCATATCAAAATATTTAAAAAGCCAAACAAGTACGAAGTTGAAGAGCATTGAGGATTCAAAATTTCAAAAAGTTGTGCCAAATACGGCTAAGGTAATCTATGCCTGGGATAAGAAAATCTTTAGTTTTTCGAAAAATTTAAAGTTTTGTAAAACAGGAAATTTATAAAAATGGCCATATTATTGATATTCATGTCAACACCGAAATGTTGACTACTGGGCTGGTGATATCCTCGGGGACGAAACGTCCACCAGCAGTGGCAACGACCCAGTGGTGTAAATAGTTATCAAAGGTACCAGGATTATACTTTAGTACACCAGACGCGCGTTTCGTCTACACAAGACTCTTCAGTGACGCTCATATCAAAATATTTAAAAAGCCAAACAAGAACGAAGTCGAAAAGCATTGAGGATTCAAAATTTCAAAAAGTTGTGCCAAATACTGCTAAGGATAATCTATGCCTGGGATAAGAAAATCCTTAGTTTTTCGAAAAATTCAAAGTTTTGTAAAACAGGAAATTTATAAAAATGGCCACATTATTGATATTCATGTCAACACCGAAATGTTAACTATTGGGATGGTGATATCCTCGGGGACGAAACGTCCACCAGCAGAGGCAACGACCCAGTGGTGTAAATAGTTATCAAAGGTACCAGGATTATACTTTAGTACGCCAGACGCGCGTTTCGTCTACACAAGACTCATCAGTGACGCTCATATCAAAATATTGATAAAGCCTAACAAGTACGAAGTTGAAGAGCATTGAGGATTCAAAATTTTAAAAAGTTGTGCCAAATACTGCTAAGGTAATCTATGCCTGGGATAAAAAAAATACTTAGTTTTTCGAAAAAAATTTAAAAGTTTTGTAAAACAGGAAATTTATGAAAATGACCACATTATTGATATTCATGTCAACACCGAAATGTTGACTACTGGGCTGGTGATTCTCTCGGGGACGAAAAGTCCACCAGCAGTTGAATCGACCCAGTGGTGTAAATAGTTATCAATAGCTAACATTGCCATATCGGCGGATAGGTTTGGCAGCCATGCAACAGATTCAATCGACTATTTTTTTCTTAAAATGTCCTGTACCATGTTAGAAATTAGGCAGTTATTGTCACATGGTCCTTTTTTATGTATGTTGTGTTTGTTTTGTTGCACTTTCGTGTTTTTTTGTTCCGTTGTGTTCGTCTTATAATTGATGTGTTCCCCTGATTTATGTTCTCTCAATCGGTTTATGTCTTTTGGACAATAGTATACTCCGGTTTCCTTTATTCGACATCCTCGGACAAATTTAATACAAGACTCCAAAGTTTTTAGACTACTTTTCCGTTATTTTCTAATCAATCATGTATTCATTCGTAACTTAAACATATTTTTTTAAACTTTCTAATGAACGTTTATCAATACAACTGCTTCCGAAGCATGTAATAAAAAAAATATTATTCTCTTTTAACGCTCGTTTCGTATCATGATATTTACTTCTGTACCTGAAATAAATTCTTTGGTAGTAAAAATCCAAATAGGTTCGGTAAGAAACGGAATTTTACATACGAATATCATTTGTTTTGTCGAACATTTTTTATGAAATTGTATGAACTTATGTAGTAGCAATTCAAAATCGACAGTTATGTAATGAGGGAATATGAAAAATCTCGAACCAATACATGGAAAACAGAAACATATTAGCAAAATCTTCTGAACACAAAATCAGGGTTGATAAAAGAAAAGGAAAGGTGATGTGACTAATAATAGTATGTCTCTTTAAAATAACGTAAATTAAGTGCCAACAGAACAAAACAGAAATCAACCTAATTTCTACACATAGAAAAATACATCTTACCGAAAATACCAAAGTAAATTCAAAATAGGAGTGTCACATATGTGATGATATTGCAGTTATTATATTTATTTATCGTGGCCTGATTTGTTTTTGTGGCCTTATAACATTATAATATGTTTACGTAATAATTTATAAGTTGTTTGTGACAAGCCAAACCTCCCGTTTATCTGGCAGCGGTAAAAATACCACTACGAGACAGGTACAAATAAACGCAGGAACACCCAGGACAGATAAATGATGACAAGCTATATGTCAGAATAGGAACATATAAAACCTTGCTAAACATCTGCTTGTATGCAACAAGGTTGGATCATTACCAGAAAAATTAATACAAAAACAGCATTTTGAAATAGAAATAACTGATAATAAACATCTGCGAAATGAGCGCATGATACGCCCGTCGTATTTTCAAAATATAAAGTTCAATAACTGCTCAATGTTATATCAGAGATTTATCATCAATTAAAGCTAGCTTATCTTAATATAAATAAATCAGTCAGCAAAGCTTAATAAAAACTGCTAAAAGCACTTTTAATATCAAGTCGGAAAACTGGAAAAGCACCCTTTTTTAATCAATAAAACACCAAAACTCGGAAACGTTCAATCTAAAATTTATAAAAATCGAAAGAGAGCTAATGTCAATCATTTGTCAATAGATATTAATAATTCACCAAATTTACATAAAAACAGCTCAAAGCGTTTTCGAGTTATTGTCTGAAAACTGGAATATCTTCCTTTTTTAATGACGTAAACGTAAAATCAAAAATCTATAAAATAAAAACTCGAAAGGCAGCTCACATCAATAGATATAAACAATTTACCAAAAGGTTCATGCAAATTGGTTTGAGTGATTATGAGTTAATATCCGGTTTGTCCGGACGGACAGACAGAAAGATGGACAACGGGACTATAAAAACAACATCGAAACTGTTACTACATCAATACAAAAACATACAGACAATAATAAAAAAAATCATACATTTAGATACACAATTTTTTTTAAACGTAATGTATTGAAAATCAATTTCAATTATGATTTCCAATATTAGGATTAACTGAATAAAAGTTTTTGATTTGTTTTCTCCGACATATAATTGCTTTAAACGTGAAAATATATATTTAGACTAAACAATATCAGCATTCGTCATTAGCTATGGTGTGAAAATATATGCATCAAAATTGCAATCCTGTCTTTGTGCATAAACATTTATTTTGTATGTTTTGTATTTGATAATTTTTCTCTGATCTAAAAATTAAAGACTTAATGTAATGTTCTCTATTATAATAAATGTCGCTTACAAATCTTGTGACACCATTTATCATATAAATTACGTTTTTTTTTCTTTTTACAGATGTTAAAGGAGTAGGTTCAGTAAGACCCCTTTTTGGCCCCAAAATATAGCAGTTTTAGAAAATTGTGAAAATGTAATCTTTAAGCTATATTTTGGAAAGTAAAATGCTTCTGCTACATAAATTTGAGCTGTTTTTGCCACATACAATGCACAAATATCGCGTTCTAGCACCATTAAGTCATGCTAAATTACTGAAATCTTCAAAATTTTAACATTTTGGTTAATTTTTAGACAGTTTCCGTCTAAAATGAAAGTGGCCGCATTCGTGTTCATTCATAATATTGAAATGAAAGTTGTATTTGATGATAATACAAAACATATATAAAGGTTGAGGATGAACACGGATGCGGCCACTTTCATTTTTGACAAAAAACATTTGAAAAGTGACGTTTTTTGGCATATTTTATAGATTTTTCATATTTAGGCTTGAATCAGAGCGTTTTTAATGACTAAATCAGTTAAAATCTTTCACATCAACTAATCTAATCAATTGAAATAGACACTTAAGCGTTTAAAAAGTGTCCAAAAACTTTCGTTAGATGAACCTGAAATTTGAGGCCAAAATCGGCCCTTACCGAACCTACTCCTTTTGGCACATCAGAAGTGCTGCTTTTTAAAAAAAATATTAATCAATATTTTCATGTTAACTCAAGTTATATGCGAGTTTTATCGATTATTTGAAATCGATAACTGACCTATGCTTGCCAACACATACGTTTTCCCAATGTCTATATCTTACAAAACGTTGTCTTATTAGCAATTTGATCATTTTTTATATTTCTATGGTACCAATGAAATTGTAAATAGGAATTGTATTGCAATGGCTTAAGTATTCACGTTTTTATGACACTTTCTGCATTATATTTTATGTTGAGGAATTTTAAAAGATACATTTAATGATTTATGATGTTAAAACAAATATTACTTCTCCGTTAACAATTACATATATCCAATGGTACACAATTGTTTTTGGGTTATCTTCACAATATAACACAAGAATGTTTGGTTTTTCTTGTTTCTCTATAATTTATACCAGCATCGTTCTGAACTTTTGTGACAAGAAGTAAGAATTTCACTGTATCATTGTGAATACTGCGGCGCGCTAGATATAATGGTGTATAGCCATCATTTGTTGTGTCATTTAAATTTAAACCAACATCAAATAATAACTTAACTATTTTTGTATGTCCATTTGAACAAGCTGAATGTAAAACTGACCATCCATCTTCATCTTTCATTGTTGTATCGACACAACTATTCAATGTTTGGCCGTTTAAATCAAGTAAGTATTTCACTGTGTCATAATGACCTCTATGACAAGCTAGATGAAGTGGTGTATAACCTTTATGTGTTGTGTAATTAACATTCAAACCACCATCAAACAATAACTTAACTACTCCTTTTTGTCCAGTTGAACAAGCTGAATGTAAAACTGACCATCCATCTTCATCTTTCATTGTTGTATCTACACGACTCTTCAATGTTTGGTCTTTTAAATCAAGTAAGTATTTCACCGTGTCATAGTGACCGTTCAGACAAGCTGCAGATAGTGGTGTATTGCCGTTATTTGCTGTATCATTTACATTTATACCAACATCAATCAACAACTTAACTACTTCCGTGTGTCCCATCAAGCAAGCTACATGCAAAACTGACCATCCATTTTCATCTTTGATTGTTGTATCTACACAACTTTTAAATGATTGGTCTTTTAAATCAAGTAGGAATTTCACTATGTCATAGTGACCGTTCTTACAAGCTGCAGATAGTGGTGTATTGCCGTTATTTGCTGTATCATTTACATTTATACCAACATCCATCAATAATTTTACTACTTCCGTGTGTCCCATCAAGCAAGCTACATGCAAAACTGACCATTCATTTTGATCTTTGATTGTTGTATCTACACATCTTTTCAATGTTTGGTCTTTTAAATCAAGTAAGAATTTCACTGTGTCAAGATGACCATCCTCACAAGCTAGAAATAGTGGCGTATAACCATCATGTGTTATGTCATTTACATTTAAACCAACATCAACTAATAACTTTACAATATCTTTATGTCCATTTGAACAAGCTGCATGTAAAACTGACCATCTATCTTTATCTTTCATTGTTTTATCTACACGACTTTTCAATGTTTGGTCTTTTAAATCAAGTAAGTATTTGACTGTGTCAAGATGACCATCCTGACAAGCTATATATAGTGGTGTATCACCAACATTTGTTGTGTCATTCACATTTAAACCAACATCAACTAATAACTTAACTACTTCTTTGTGGCCTTTTGAACACGCTGTATGTAAAACCGACCATCCATCTTCATCTGTAATTGTTGGATCTACACAGCTATTTAATGTTTGGCCATTCAAATCGAGTAAAAATTTCACTGTGTCATAATGTCCCATGGAACAGGCTACATGTAGTGGTGTATTATCGCCAAAAGCAGATTCGTTTATATTCATACCGATATCAATCAACAATTTTACTACTAGCGTATGTCCTTTAAAACAAGCTGCATGTAAAACTGACCATCCTTGTTTATCTTTGATCGTTGTATCTACATATTTATTCAATGTTTGGCTGTTCAAATCAAGTAAGAATTTCACAATTTCATAGTGACCGTTTCGGCAAGCTAGATATAGTGGTGTATGACCATTATTTGTTGTGTCATTTATATTAACACCAGAATCAATTAATAATGTTACTACATCAATATGTCCATTTAAACAAGCTACATGCAAAGGTTGCAATCCGTCTTCATGATTATTCGTTCGATCTATAGGCATGTGTCCTCTTAAATGAAGTAAGTATTTCACTGTATCATAGTGACCTTGCCGACAAGCTAGAGACAGTGGTGTAGCTCCTACAATTGTTATATCATTTAAATTCAAACCGTCATCAATCAACAACTTTACTATATCTGTATGTCCATTATAACATGCTGCATGTAAAATAGAGAATCCATGTTTATTTATTGTATTAGTGTTAACACAAATATTGATTGTTTGGCCGTTTAAATCAAGTAATAATTTCACTGTTTCATAATGACCTTTCTGACAAGCAAGATGCAGCGGTGTACTTTCAATATTATTTTTATGATTGATATCCCTACAAAGTTTCGTGAATTGGCTATTAGTTTTTGAAAGTCCGTTTTGGTACGCTTTATGTAAATCAGTTTGATGATCTGTTTTTCTTAGTCTCATATCTACATTATATGCAGACAATAGTAAACTGACTAATTGCACATTACCATTTAAGCAGGCAAAATGAAATGCGTTCTGATTTAGTTCGTTAGTTATACCGATATCTGCTTTGTTGTTTAATAATAGTTGAGCCACTTCTATGTGACCATTAAGGCAGGTTGCGGATAATATTGTTGTGTCCGAAGCGTTTGTTGTATTGACGTCTTTATGGTATTTCCTTAAGTGTTCAACAATTGCAATGTGACCGTTTTCACACGCGACAAAGAACGGAGATCTGCCTTCCTTGTCTTTGATGTCAATGTGATGCCGACATTTAACTATAAAATATTGTACAAAATCAATGTATCCAAAAGAGGACGATACAAACAACGGTGTAGTTCCATCTTTACCAGGAACATAAGAAGTTTGTTCACATCTGTCTTTTTCTTTTAGACACGATAACAGTAGTTTTCTATATGACTCATTCTCTGTCTGTATGCTTCCAAACACTTCCCAGTAATGTCCTTTCAATGCTTCCTGATATTGTCTGTCAAAATGAATAATTTCTAGCTCCGGTGGGATATAAACTACAAAAGGGAGACTACTTCTTCCCACTGACATTAGCTGCATACGATTTGCGAGGAATCTAATGTCACCATGCTTTATTAAACATTTCATCATAGATGGTGCAATTGCTGCTGATATGATGTCAAACATTTTGTCATGGATTGCTGTATAGATATTCCCTGTCTCAATTATATAGATGCCCTTAAGACGCTCAAAACATGCTTGTATGGACACCATTGAAACGATTGATTCAATTTCAGCGTCCCTGCATATTTCTTTAACTAGATGTTCCACATCCAAAGATCTTAACTCATCTTTACAACATATATTATTCTTTAGAACGAGAAGAGAAAGACAGAGAAAAGACATTTCAGATTTGATTTTCATTTCTATGATTTCTTGTTCAATTATTTCAATAGGATAACTAAAGAAATTCGGATCAGGTTTTGTTTTTCTGCAGTACAAAGAACACAAAAGAGGGAAAAAGCCATAGAGACAAATATTTCCAATATTATTCACCTTGTTCTCAGGTACATACGATAATGCAATATTTCTCATTTCATCTGGAGAAATTTTATATTTTGTACTGAAGCTGCATTGTACAAGTGAGAAACAAGCAAGTTTTGGGAATGCTTTGTGACTATATATGTTTTCCCTGCACGTGATTATAAACTTAGTCTTTGATGTGTTGGAGATGTCTTCATTGTCACCCATTTGAGTACCTGATTCAATTAGCATACTTAATTTACCATTATTTTGTTCCCAGGAGTCTGCTTTATGTTGATTAAGAGCGAATTTGCCGCAAATATCATCAATTACAAAAACCTGGATCTTGTCAGTTGTGAAATGTGTTATGATTTCCGAGGGATCATCACATAGAATTATTTCATATCCGTCCTTTTCAAATGATAATGCCACATGATGAGCAGCAACAGATTTTCCACATCCGGGAGATCCAGTTATAATGACACCCCTTTTTTGGATAAGTGATTTTAGTATATATGCGGTTGCTGAGGTAGAAATGTATTTCTTGTCTTTTTTTCTCCATTCTGTTAAAGTTCTATTGTATAATTCTGAAAAGTAATCATTTAGTTGTATAAACAGTATGTCCTTCTTGATAGAGGCATAACATGTAGATCTTAAATTGATGTTCACCGAAATGGGTTCTAACTTTTTATTTAAAAGTGTATGATACTAAAAAATACATCTAAACACAAAATTATAAAATTAAGAAGAAGTAATGCATGGACTCGATAATATGTATCAGAATTTCGTGTATTACGGTTTTACAGTTTTACTATAAAATATTGTACAAAATCAATGTATCCTAAAGAGGACGATACAAAAAACGGTGTAGTTCCATCTTTACCAGGATCATAAGAAGTTTGTTGACATCTGTCTTTTTCTTTTAGACACGATAAAAGTAGTTTTCTATATGCCTCATTCTCTGTCTGTATGCATCCAAACACTTCCCGGAAATACCCTTTTAATGCTTCATGATATTGTCTGTCAAAACGAATTATTTATAACTCAGGTGGGATATAAACTACAAAAGGGAGACTACGTCTTTCCACTGACATTAACTGCATACGATTTGCGAAGAATCTAATGTCATAACTTTTTGTAATTTTGGATCCTCAATGCTCTTCAACTTTGTACTTGTTTGGCTTTATAAATATTTTGATATGAGCGTCACTGATGAGTCTTATGTAGACGCGCGTCTGGCGTACTAAATTATAATCCTGGTGCCTTTCATAACGATTATTATCATTTTATTATCTATGTTCCGAATGATATAAAGTGATCCATATTTGCTCGAATACGCTTATTGGAGTATGTTCTGTTATCCTGTTACAAACCCAGTACGTTAAAAAATTACCATTGACAGTCCCTTATGATATAATCATGCTGTAAAGACTATACGGACCTATTTATTGCTCAAATTGAAATTTTCATGATAATGTGATTTTGAATTAAGCAATTTTCTGCCAGAATGGTTGTTTAATACATGTTAATGGATCTTATGGTGCGTTTTTTTTTTTCTTTTTTTCTATAATGTTATCATTATCGATGATTGTATGATAATGATTGCAACATAAATCGCAATGTTGTTTACATTTTCTTTGACAAGATGTACCATTTGTAATTAAAGAATAGACATGGGTTTTTTGAATACCATGGAAATATAATTATTTGATTTCCAGAAAAACTTATTCAGGGCTATACCATGGTTTATTCCACAATTAATCCATGTACCTCTTTTGTTTTTATTTTCTACTTCTAATGTCTCCAATTCCTGACTGACAGTGCTAAGTTTCTGGCTGACAGTATTTAGATGCTGACTGTTTTTCTCCATCTGTTTCTCAAGCCGTAATAAATCATTTATATCACTGGCATTGGTAAATGTTGCACTCATCAATGAGTCAATATCTGACTTCAAATCTGGAACTAAACTTAGTATGGCCTGTGCAATAAAACAATAGTGTAGTTTTAACATACAGCTGGTACAGAAAGTAAAGCACATTTTAATGATAAAGCAATGTAGTAGATTGCCTTAAAATAAAAATAAAGAGAATATAACAGTATTCCCAAAACAATGAAAAAACACAAAATATTTTATCAAATTTATTCTGTAAATTAATGCACTGTGAAACAACAATATGTAGGAGGCTTCATCCCATCTGTGTTGACATGAACTATCCCCAAAATGGCATATATTTGTTCACACAATGTTTTTTTTATACTACGTATTTTCTACCTTAAAATAATTTCAGCTGTTTTTGATGTCAGGTCCTAGATGGAACCAAGAGTTCCAAATGGTGAAGTTGAAATCATCCCTTCGTAAATTTTACGGACGCCATCACGAGTTGGTTGACCGTTATGGAATAACCGTTTCACAATTGATATCGGATATGTTCCTTACGTCGTAACTGCAATCCCCTTCCCTTTCATGAATGTGACCTACCGAATTAGACTATTTACCGGATTTGTAATCACATAAGCAACCCGACGGGTGCCACATGTGGAGCAGGATCTGCTTACCCTTCCGGAGCACCTGAGATCACCCCTAGTTTTTGGTGGGGTTCGTGTTGTTTATTTTTTAGTTTTCTATGTTGTGTCATGTGTACTATTTTTTTTCTGTTTGTCTTTTTCATTTTTAGCCATGGCGTTGTCAGTTTGTTTTAGAATGATAAGTTTGACTGTCCCTTTGGTATCTTTCGTCCCTCTTTTTTTAACTAGGTTTTTTTTTGTATTTTGGTTTTTTGTTTGAAAGTCTTTGATAAGTCTTTAATACACGACCAGAAATAATTCACAAAAAGCCAGTTCCTGTCCCCTTATCTATTAATCGCCAACTTGGTTTCACATTGCCTATACAATTCGAATGTCTTTACAATGATAATTTATCGGGTCGTCAACATTATCACTGAAAATACAAATATAAGATGTGTTACATGTATGCCTGCAAATGAGACAACTATTCATTATAGTTCAAATGAAGTTAATGTTATCAATAAAGGTCAACCATCCAGCTTTCAACGGTTAATTTCGTCCCTCTTTAAAGAGAATCATACATCGTATGGTGGTTGCAAAACGGAAAACCAATAAGAATACATAGTATTTGAATTTTTGTTTGATGAACGATTTCCTTTTAGTATTAAGGTGGCTATTCAAAAAATAAGATACACAAAAAAGCGCAATGTTGGTAAATGTACAGGGATCTCACAAATTAGGTTCGAACTGGAATCAAATTACTGATAATTGCAGGTTTTAAATAAAACCAGCTGTTCCGCATGTTCCGCAGGGCGCAGCTTTATACGACCGCAGAGGCCGAACCCTGAACAGTTGGGGCAAGTATGGACACAGAATTTTAGCTTGATACAGCTCTGAATTTGGATTGTGATTAAATAGTTTACAAAGCATAGGTTTCTAAAACAGAATGAATGTGGTCTAATGAACTTTATTTTGCCTTTGAGCAATTCACTATGCTGTTGAATATTAATCCTTTCAAAAATATGTTTGAAGAAATTATCTTTTTATTTACGAAATCTGAAATGAGAAAAATTGAACCCCCTCCCCCCAATTTCAAGAATAATGCTAATTTGGGCCCTTTTTGGCCCCTAATTCCTAAACTGTTGGAACCAAAACTCCCAAAATCAATCCCAACCTTCTTTTTATGGTCATAAACCTTGTGTTTAAATTTCATAGATTTCTATATACTTATACTAAAGTTATAGTGCAAAAAACAAATGTCTTCGAACGACGACGACGCCGGACGACGACGACAACGACGACGACGACGTCGACGACGCCAACGTGATACCAATATACGACCAACAAATTTTCTATTTTTGCGGTCGTATCAAAAATCTCAACAAGGCGCAGCTATGTTTGACTGAACAGTTGGGTCATGTATGGACACAACATTCATGCTTGATTCGGATTTGAATTGTAATGTGATTAAATAGTAGACGCAACATAGAATTCTGAAATATAATGTTGTATCAGGGTTTTTTATTAACATCTTAAGGATGAACTTTATATATGAAATGGAAAATATTCTAGAATTTAAATTACGTAGAAAGACTGTAAGTTAAGGACTAAAATTAGCTAAAAATATTTATAGGTTATGGCGCTCCTTTTTGAGATATTTCAGTTGTAAAAAAGGGTGGAAAACAGCTAACTCGGACTTTTACCTAATGGTTGCCATGGTTTTAATTGTGTCTAAAATTGAAAAACAAAATCAAAAATCGGCTTTAATTTGAGAAAATGACCTTTTATGAGCTTTTGAAGTTACGCAATATCGTAGGAAAAACAAACAAGGAGTTCGAACATAATTGAAATAAAGGCTTAAGAGCAAATGCAATGTGACTTCTAATATAATTCATATTTCTAAGGGGCAAAACTCATTTAAAATCTGGATCAGAATTTATTTTCAAAGCCTCAATTACATAGCTGATATAAACCTATGTTATAAGTTTCATAACAATTCTGGCAAGAATTGAACTTAAAATAGAGCGTACAATGGAATTTTTCATAGTGACACATTTTTTAAATTATCAGCAGTAATATTCGAATCTGTCAAGACATTGAAGATATAAACCTATAATTTGAAAAAATATAAATTAAAAAATACCGATATCTGAGAAATATTCTAAACGGAAAATCCCTATACTGATCAAATGGCGAAATCAAAAGCTCGAACATATCAAAAAAATGGATAACAACTATCATATTTCATGACTTAATATGGTGGATAGACAATTATAGTGTAATGACTTGACATATCAATGACATAAGGCAAGCTTTTTCCCCGTTTCGGGCTGAAAATGGTTCACAAAATAAAAAAAAATAAAAAATGGGCCAAAATCAAAAATCGAAATATACTGTTAGACTAAACAAATTAAAGAACCCAAAGAATTCAAAACTTTGAAATCAACCCCATTACAATCGGGAAAGAAATAAGCAATTTAAACAAAATACGAGAAAAGTATTAATTTTGTTTGCCCTTTTTTACGGTTAGAGCAATAACTCCAAAAATAACCCAAGTTTTCTTTTTTTAATTTGAATCTTGTGGAACAATTTCATAGATATCCAAAGGCCAATATTCAAGTTATTGAAGGAAAACAAGAAAATCTTAGTTAGAGGTTTTTTTGTGCCTTTTTGTTCAATCCAAACCTTCTTTTTATGGTATTGAACTTTGTACAATTTCATAGAAATTCAGACACTTATAACAAAATTCTTTTCTGTAAACCCCATGTCTTCAGACGACGACATTGTAATACCATTTATTACCATCACTTTGATAATATTATAATCTTATTCTGACTATTTGTAATTGACTATAATTGCAGAACTACCTCAGCTACACAGTCCCATATTTCTGAAAACTTGTTTTCTGTAACTTTGCCGCTATCTGAATGAACGATGAAGTTTCTGTAAAATTTTATCCTAGAAATATCTGCAGCCGTAGTATGAATCGTTTCCACTGGAAGACTATCTTGGATGTCAATGTCTGTGAAATTTCTCAATAAACATACCATCAATGATACATCAAACATGTCTGACGATACTCCTGACGAACCTAAACAACGCATGGAATAAATAAATATAAATGTATATAAGAAGATGCTGTGCAATAACCAATGAGATCATTCTCCACAAGAGACCAAATGACACAGAAATTAACAACTATAGGTTTTCGTTTGACCTTCCACAATGATCAAACCCTTTATGACATAGTCAGCCTCAAAATGCATTGAAATTAAATTGCTGTTGTTAAGTCACTGCAAGTCAAGAGCGGGAAATATCATGTTCTTTCTGCAAATGTAACGGACAGGTATGATCATAGGGAACGTTAGTTTAGTACATGATGATGAATAAATTGCTGTCACAAAAGAGGGGCAAAACATACCACGAGAACATTCTTACTCATTAGACGAAAATGAACTGACATTGCCATTGCAAATAACAGTAAACAACCAAAATACAAACAACAAATAGAAAACTTAAGCCTGAGTAATACAAACACTTAAAAATTCGCCGGTGGTCTCAGGTGTTCCGGAAGGGTATGTACCCGTCATGGAGGCATTTTGAACACAAACTGAGTGAGCTTTTACACAACCTGCAGAAGCCAATTGTATAGTATAAGTCATACTCCCAGAGACTGCGCGTTCAAATTACCATACTTTTTATACGCAGTTTATATGAAAACTGATGAATCTCATTAATCGCCCGTTTTTAATGGTAAAATTGCTTTTTATATACACAAAAAAGTGAACAATGACCATAGAAATATGAAGATGAATAATAAGTTGACTCATAAGATATAGCAGTGTTGTTTTTATATGGAAATGTATTTTGTTTAGATTGCTTCACATTCGTGACATTGTTCCCAATTCTTAGTTGGACACTAAATAATATATTCCTAAACACAAACACTGAAAAAAGGTTTTGAGGCCAAGCTCTAGGTGAAAATTTTGAAATACAACTACTCTGTCATGTACATGTATGGTAAACTATAAGATGTTAAGTTTATGTTCTTTTTTTAGAAGGAGAGGGGGTGGGGGAGAATAGTAAGTTTATTTTGCCTTTTTTGGTTAATAGTATGAATGTGTATTGCCATGTTGTATGAACATGTAGTATGAATGACTTTTCTTATGCATATTTTATAGAATTCATAATCAAAACAACAACTTATGCATCTTTATTAACAATATATACAGTAAAAAATATGCAAACTCGTGATACACGCAGGGACGTAGACAAAAGAAATGAGCAGTGCCTTCTCCTATCATAAAAAGTGCCCTGCCCTCCACTGGCACCCTGCCCCTTTTGAATTCTAACTGGAGCACTGGACAGTTATCTAAACTGTCAAAACTATATTGTATGGCATTGTTAGATGTACTGAAACTTTTATGAGTAACACTATAACTTTATCTTACCTCTTGGATATAACAAATCATACTGTGCCAGTGTGAAGACTCTTTTCTTATATAGGTCATCTATCTTACGTCGGTTTTTGCTCAGAAATTGTTGTAGCCGTTGTTGGTGGAATTCATAGTCAAACCTTTGTCTAACCGCACGTGGTGCAATCTTTATCAACAAACCAGCTAATCGTAGAAAATTTATATCCTCCTGTGTCAGGGATGTTGCCATCCTACAAAATAGGTATGTCAGATGTTTTTGAAAAGGAAAAAGATGAAATATTATATTAAGTTTATCTTTTAACCCTCCTGCTGCCAGAGGGACACACGTGTCCATGTTTTAATTCAAACAAGCTTCTCATCATTGCTGTATCTCTTTCAAATAAAAAACCTAAAATTATACATGATAATATTCATCTTCAATGGGTCCCAAATGTAACGGTCATTATGGCATGATGTCATATATCAAATGACGTCATTGTTAGAGCATATGACGCCACAGACGCCGAGCTGTCGTATTTTCTGGCACACAAAATGCTACCTTTAAAACCCACCGGCAGCAAGAGTGCTAAGGGCATGTAATACAGTTACAGGGGAGGTTTGATTACGTTAGAAGATTACGTCAATAGTGCATTTTTTTTTAATTTGATAAATAATCAGCAAAACATTTTTTTTTTCTACAGTCATGAACATTTGATAAATATGAGTTATTTAAAAAAAAATGCGCAAATTAAAAGGAAATTTAAATAAAACAAAATTTACAAATAAGTTAATAAAAAAACAGCTTTTGTTTATCTTTTAAAGCAAGTTCTCTTATATTTGAAACGTGTCCCTCAGTTTTAATTTGTAACCCGGATTTGTTTTTTTTCTATCGATTAATGAATTTTGAACAGTGGTATACTACTGTTGCCTTTATGTAATAAGAAACAATAAAACAATATTTGTAATACAGCTAATTATGTAGATAGTTTGACAATTTTTCTGACCATGCTTTCAATAACTATTTTATTATTTTCTATTCAATAAACGCTTTGTAAAGTTTCAATTATATTGCCAAAACATGCAAAAGATGGAGAATTTCGCAGTGTTTCAACTAAACGCTGTCAAGTTTATTTACATTTTTTTCTTTCAAAAATTTGAAATTCATTGATTTATCAAGAATGTTAAGAGAAACCTTTAAATGTGCCGAATATTTGTTGTATACCTATAATAATAATTGGCTTAATAATTTCCAGAAAAAAAGGCATTGTAAATGCAATTTCTCAACAGCAACAAAAATAAATAAATAACATTTATCTAAATTGCTGCTCATTTTTAATTATAAAGGGACAAACACATTTTCTGCAATCTATGGGCTTTGCCCATTGTTGAAAGCCGTACAGTGACCTATATTTGTTAATTTCTGTGTCATTTTTGTCTTTTGTGGACAGTTGTCTCATTGGCAATCATATCCCATTTTCTTTTTTATATGTAGAAAAACTTTTGCTTAGATAAGTTGAATAGCAATATAAGGGGGAATATACAAATAAATGTATTGGAGAAAATGCAAACATAGAGTTATGAAATTGTGTTTATTGTTTATTGCTTCAACTAAATTATCGTAATTTTTAACTCGAATAAACCTTAATTGTTAACATATGTCAGATGAGTACTACATTGATTTTACAATGACTGAGGTTAAGATTTTGTGTATTCAGTGCGATGTCTAATAAGTTGAAAGCACAAATCTTGACCTCAGTACCAGTATGACTACCAACTGTCATAATATGAATATTACTATCGTTATTTAAAACTGCATTTGAGTGGTCAGGTTAATGCAATTGATACTTCCCGTTTGATTGATTATACACAAGTCATTTTTAGGGCAGTTAAAGCTTGCTGTTCGGTATGAGTCAACCCTACATGTACTTTGACCTATTATGGTTTACTTTTACAAACTTTGACTTGGATGGAGAATTGTATCTTGGCACTTATACCACATCTTCCTATAACTATTTGCACCTTTGAGTGTAATTCTTTGAAAATCATGGTAGGTGTCGATCATGCTGGTATTGACTGGTATGTGTTATTTCTTTTAATAGAATTTATATTGTTACGATTTAGTGATCGTATCATTAAATTAATGGATCTCGTGTTATCCATAGTTTACAGTGGTAATTTTATGAGTCAGCTGTTTTTGTTTACGTTTTCGCAACGCTATTTTTTACGATGGAATGTCACCTCGTACAGAATATTTACGGTTGGTTGGCAGGCATTTTAATGATACATGATGTGGTAATGTGTTTACCTTATTAGCTAATTTATTTTCTTAATGTAATAACTTATGTTTTAGCCGTAATCCTCTAATTCATCCCAGCAGAGCCATAGTTTATTTACAAGAGGAACCATACATACATAATGTGGCGGGATTAAACATGTTAACGGGATCCCAACCCTCCCCCTAACCTGGGACAGTGGTATAACAGTACAACATATTTACCTGATGTTTTTTTTTATCTTTATTGTATTTACCTGATGTTAAAGTACCTGATGTTAAAGTATTTCACTTAATTTTTATAATTAGAGTTATCAAAATTTGAGTACATTATGGATGATTCTGGAGAAGTAATTATAGCTGTAAATCATTCTTTCCAAGAGGAAAATGATGGAGAAATAACCTTTCCTTTAAATGAACAGAAGGTTGATAGTGTTGACTATGCAGAGCAGACAATAGGCCATGACAAAGAACAAAACTTATTTATGAATGAATTAAGAAACCTTAAAAGTTTATTTCATAACCAATTAGGGGAGATAACCCATGAGTTCGCTAATTGTCAAAAAGAAGTTAGCATTGCTGTAAATCAGATTAATAGAGATTTTGAAGACGAAATTTCTTCTATTAAAGGTCGCATAAGCCAAATTGAAGATGATGTACACGAAAACAAGAAAAATATTTCTACTATTTACAAAATGATTGAACAAAATAAAGATTTAATAATGAGTGACATTGTAAACACTGAAAACATATCCAAAGGTATTGGGCATGCAGTTCCTGATGAAGCTAATCAGACAAATCAAAATACAGAAAAACAACAACAAAACACAGATAATATTTATTCATTTAATAAAGATAAAATGTATAATATAAATCAAAACTATGCTGTACTGGATAGACCTCAGGTTCCAAGATTGACCAATTCCAATACCCATTCACCCAAATCTAGTAATGTAACCATGAAGCAACAGTTATATGAGGGAGATGAAGATTTAAATGAATATTAAGCTCAATTTGAAATTTTAGCTGAAATAAACGGTTGGAATTATGCAACCAAATCATTATATTTGGCAGGTAGTTTAAAAGGGGGAGCAAGAGCTCTGTTAAATGAACTAAATGAAGAATCTAGGAAAGACAGTTTAGTAAAAGTTTTGGACAATAGATATAGTTCGGCTGAGAAATCAGAACTCTTTAGGGCAAAACTCCAGACCCGTATGAGAGGAAAAGAAGAAAGTTTACCTGAGTTGGCTCAGTCGATTAAGAAATTGACTAGGAAAGCTTATCCAAGTGCCCCATTCATAATAAACAATGTATTAGCACTAAACATTTTTAGATGCTTTACCAGATGCTGATCTGAGACTAAGACTTAGGGAATCTTACCCTAGATCTATACATGAAGCAGAAACACTAGCTGTTAGGCTAGAAACATTGAAGTTAGCAGAGAGACAAAAAGGTCGCATGAATAGACAGGCAGATTAAGTTCATACTGATACCAAATTTAATACAGAATTGAATGATGACAAGGGGGAAGATTTAAAATCATTAAAAAACGAATTGTGTGATTTTAAAAGAGAACTAATCTCATGGACTAGAAATATAAAGGGTATGTCCCAAAACCAAATAGGAATAGCCAAGGGGGAGGTAACCAACAGAGGAACTATCAAAACGGTCAGAGAGAATATAATAACCAAAATAAGAATTTTGGTCATGGAAATAATAATTTTGGCCAGAATAGACAAAATCAAAATAATTATTATCAACAGGGAAACCATTTGAGGTCGGACTCAGGGGTCGGAGACAGGCCGGGACAGAATGGCCTAAGTCGATAAAGATAAATGAATCTTTGGCAAATAATGAGGGATTATTTGTCAGAGCTAAAATTAATGATAAATGTTTAGCTTTTCTTGTGGATACTGGAGCAATTGTTACTATTTTAAGTAAGAAATTTATTGATGAAATAAATCCCTCATTACTTCCTAAAATGAATCCTGTAAATATTAATGTAATTACTGCTACTGGTGATAGTGCACCATTTATAGGACAAGTTAATGTTGAAATTTGTCTTGGAAATTATATTTATCACCACAATGTTTAAGTGGCTGATATTTCCAATGAAGGTATCATTGGAATGGATTTTCTTGTGACTCATGACTGTGATGTCTTGTTAAGTCAAAATGAATTGAAGATTAAAGGGGAGATAATTCAATGTTATCATTATGCCAGCAGTGCTAAATCTTGTTATAGAGTTGATATACAAGAGACAGTAGATGTGCCTCCTTACTCAGAAATGATTGTTTCTGGGGAGTCAGATGGACCTATTTTTAGAGGTTTAGCTGGTTTGATAGAACCTAATAAGAAATTTATGGAGAAGAATGGTTTATTGGTGGCAAGATCAATTGTACATTCAGAGATGTATAATATTCCTTTGAGGATAATAAATATAAATAAAGAGCCTGTACTTTATATAAGGGTACAATTATTGCTACCTGCAAAAAAGTAGATGAATACGATATTCAAACTTCTGAGTTTGTTAATAGTGTGGCTGGTGGCCAATCTATAGTAAATAAGGGGAGACAATTACCTGATTATTTACATGAAGTATTTGAGTCTTGTCAAGCTAATCTTGATAAAGATCAAAGTGAAAAATTATTTAGAGACCTTTTAATAGAATATAGTACTATGAAAGTACTTTTATTCGAGGGGTACCAATTTTCGTGGTTTTCGTGGATGACTTTATCCACGAATTTAAGTGTCAAACGAATTAAAACAACCATTGTCCAAATCAAGACATGAAAAGATCCTCATCAGTAGGTTTGACTACTTATGTGATCTAGAGAATATATTGAATAATGTCAAATCTGAGAATACTTTAATATCAGTCACAGAACTACAATTGTATGCAGGATATACCCATTTAAGGTGGTACCTAACACTACAGGGAGATAACTCTGTAAAATCAGCAGAACGTTTTAATGACGTTGTGTTCTTAAGGGAATATTAAGCTTCTCAATGATCAAAATGAGTGTTTGTCAAACTGCTATATAACCAGTGTAATTTTTCTGATTAAACGGTTGGTTCAATTTTTTTGATTTTTTTTATATTTTTGTCAAAGGGTCAAAGTAAATACTTTGTCAAAATTTTAAGAAAATTAAACGAGCCAAATTAATTTTAGTTCAGGTGTTAGGTACCACCTTAATCTTTAATAACCAAAACTGTACAACTTTTCATCTATTAATTCTCATAAAAAATATTTTTGATCGATGGAAGTCAGATTTCCGGTATTGATATGCTAGTATGATAAAGTGTTCATTTTTGATCCTCATAGTTTTCGTACATATGGGAAATAATAATTTCATGTTGGGCTTGATTTTGATAAGAATTATTTGACAAGATACGTTTAAAGCATTTGTTAATGTTACTGTTTTCTTTAGGTGACATGTTTATGGCCTAATTAACACTTTTGATGTCTTTAATATGTTGATCACTTTATCATGGGTTAATTAGTAATATCACTACGATTTACACGGGTCAATGTTTGCTTTGCAATTTCCTTCAATCCAGACTATTTGTAACCTTCTTTCAAAAGGCTTTAATTTTTCAATTTTTATTTTTTTTAGAAAACTAAAATCTACGAATTTAAAAACCCACGAACATGTAAATATTGCGCAAACCACGAAAATTGATACCCACGAATTAAAGTACTTTCACAGAAGTATATTCTCAAAGTCCTCTGAGGACATTGGTTTAACTGATTTAGTTGAACATACCATAAATACTGGAAATCACCCTCCAGTACGTCAGCGACCCAGACGAATATCCCTAGCTAGAATAAAGGATGCTGAAGCTGCGATTCAGAGAATGGTTAAGCAAGATATTATAGAACCTTCTACAAGTCCCTGGAACTCCAATATTGTTCTCGTGAAGAAGTCAGATGACAGTTGGCGATTCTGTATTGAGTTTTGCGCCGTAATTTATTGGTTTTACGCCCATCCTACCTCTTAACCCGAATAGATGACACTATAGACTCCTTGTCGGGCTCCAAGTTCTTCTCAACCGTCGATTTAAAGTCAGGATATTATCAGATTCCGGTAACAAAAGAGGATAGACCAAAAACAGCCTTTTCCTTTTCAAGGGGTGGTCTCTGGCAGTTCAAGAGAATGCCAATTGGTCTATGTAATAGTGCCCCTGTTTTTGAACAGTTAATGGAAACAGTTTTATCAGGTTTGACCTGGAAAATTTGTTTAGTTTATTTAGATGATATAATTGTTTTCTCAAAATCATTTGATGAACATATGAAGAACTTGAAAGAAGTTTTTCAAAGATTAAAAGCAGCTAATTAAAAGCTGAATCCCAAGAAATGCAACTTTCTTAAGAAAGAAGTTAAATTTTTAGGTCACATTGTTACAAAGTTTGTCTGGACAGAAGAATGTCAACAATCTTTTGAAAAATTAAAGACTACTTTAATTAGTGCACCGATTTTAGCCTACCCTAACAGGGAGGATTTATTTATTTTAGATACCGACGCAAGTAATGTTGGTATTGGAGCAGTGCTATCCCAACTCCAGGATGGACTAGAAAGAGTAATTTGTTACTTTAGTAAAACTTTCAGTAGATCTGAGAGAAAATATTGTGTTACCAGAAGAGAACTACTAGCTGTAGTAGCCTCTATTAAACATTTTCACCATTATTTATATGGTAAATACTTTAAGGTTAGAAGTGACCATGGTGCATATAAATTGAGTACATCTTTTGAGTTAAGCCTTTTTTCAACTGATTTTATTGTTTGTTCTTATGTTGAAGCTCACTATACAAGAATTGGGGAGGTGTGGGCGCTCACAAACATGTTTAAGTCCGACACATTATAAGTCTGTCCCTGGTCCGGAGCCTGTAGTTCATTTGTTGTCATTAGTTTATGTTGATCGTCCTATTTATTTTTTTTTTGTAACCTGTTCTGTTTCAAATTAGGCCGCTAATTTCTTCTTTCATATTTATCATGTTGAAACGTTATGGGTTGTACTTCTGTAAATAAAGACAATTCAATTTTCCCCTTTACGACTAAATATGTGCCACTGAGTTATTCCTAGGGTGGAGATTTGATATGCACTATTTTTTACTCAATGGTCAACTCATAGGGCTTTGCGGCATATTTTCAACATTTACATGCATAATGCAGTTTTAAGTATTGATAAAAAATATTGGGCTAATAGGTAACTCATTAGATATTCAATTTTTCATACAGGGGCTGACATATTCGGAATACTTACATGATCTAAAATAAAGACACCAGGAGTATACCGCTGATAAAAGTCATAAATCGATTGAGAAAACACAAATCCGGGTTACAAACCAAAACCGAAGGAAACACATCAACTATAAGAGAAAAACTACGAAACAACAGAAACACTGCAGTTCAACGAAAACAAACGCCAACATACATAGAAACGGACTATTTTCCATTTTGTATAACATCTTCCATATTCAGGACTTGGTACGGGACATTTAAAAAAAATGGTAGGTTGAACCTTGTTTGAAATAATAAAATTTGGCGTAAATAAAATTATTACTCACATCATAACTAAATATCTAATGTATTTTTTGTAAATTTCATATATAATCGCTCAAACGCATTGTTTTAGTTCAGTAGGATTTATGTGACACACAATTTTAATTGACATGATACAATATCTGCCTAATTAGACACCTTTCGTCAAATTTATTCGATGAATGAAAAACACAATCTTCTCTACAAGTATCACTTTTGAATAATGTTTAAAAAAAAAAAACATAACAAAAATACAGAGCTCTAAGGTAAATTCTAAAAGGAGAAGTACATAAAACTAACAAAATCAAATGCCATAAAATAACAGAACAATTGAAACCAATTGTCATATTCTGACTTGGTACAGTTATTTATAAATTTTGAATGGTTTAAATAAAGTATATCACATGAAATAAATAAAAACAGTCAGTTAAATTAGTTACGTTAACTTCATGCAGAATTTAGGAGAATAAAACACATTCTAAAGTCGAATAAAACAAAAACAGCAACTGTTGCAAAGAGAATAAAGGGAAGCCATATCGGAGGTCGTCTCAAATAGTTAAACAGTAGAATGTAATCGTTTCCAACCTTAAATGAAATTGAGAGTTGTCTCATAGGAACTCATACAACTTTTTCCTATAACTATTTAATGCAATATACAACTTTTAAGAAATGGAGGTAGTTGGTTTAAATAATAGAGGTTGCAGTCTTGTAATTGATTGCTCCATATAGCCTTACATGCAAAACAGATGATCTTCAAAACTCTTTATTCAAAAATGCTACATCGAAAAAATAGTTCGTGCACATATCATGCATTTAGTAATGTTACACTACGATTTCATGCTAATAGATGGCAATGTCAAAACTGCCTTTTTTTACTTTTGTTTGCTGTTTTCATCCGACCGCACAACTTCTAGTAAACATGAAATCCTTCCACCTTCCTGTTTAATTTCTGAAAAAAAGCAATATTTTTGATACATTTAAACAGTACTTTCAATTCATCACAAAGTTTAATCAAACAGTTTATAGGCAGAACAGAAAAACAAATCAGAAAAATTTGGACTATTTATTACACTCCATGTTTGACATGCACCTGAGTCTGAAATTTTAATACAAGACTGGTTGGTACCTAGAGGAAACTGGAATTTAATGATCTCCAAATGCATAATTCAATATACCCAATCAGAATATAAACATAAAGGTATGATTAAACAAGATGCTCTCAGATAGACAGCAAACCGGATGTTCCTGCAGAGGTCGAACCATGAACAGTTGAGCAAGCATGGACACAACATGTCATCTTAAAACAGCTGTGAACTTGAATTGTGATTGAATATTTGATACATCATAGGTTTGTGATACAAAAGAACTAAACATTTGAAATTAGACATTTACCTATCATTGGTCAATATCCAAAATCTATAAGTACATTGCTAGAATCAGCATATCAAGGAACTTCATGAATTAAATTTTTGATGAAATACTTCTTAATTAAACCATTTCTGGTCAAAGGAAAATAATTTTAATTCTGTAAATCTAAAATTTAATATGATATAAGTTAATAATTCTCTTGAATAAGATATGATGTTATTTCTATATTCAAATTTTAATCTTATATGATTTATAGTTTTCAAATATATCTGTTACTATAATTATAGTAGGGTGATTGACAATAACAAGACACATGCCAAATGCTGTGTTATCAAGTAAAATGTGAAATTCATTTTAAAAAAAATAGTGTAATCAAACTTTATGTATATATTAAATTGTTCTTCACAATTTTTTTTCGTTTGAAACAAACTAATAAAGATCTGCAATTAATCTATAAAATACTACTACTTTATCTACACAATGGAATGTAATGAAATATATCCTTTAATAAAAACAGATTATTATCTAATGAATTTGGAAATCTGGATCAGGATCAAGTAAAATTAAGATTAACACACACAATAAATATAGCATTCAAAAAATTAGTTGATAGAGAATAACAAACAGACAACATTATTCTTTAAACAGTTTACCAAAGAAAAGAAAACAATCCCAAATGTCATTTATCGTTATTACAATGTCTTTTAAAAATGAGTTATTTCCCTGCGTACTGTGTTCCAGCTTGAATCTCAGGGCAGAAGGGTGCTTGTTATCTGAAAATGCTTTAGAGATATAATCCAGATTGCAAGGGCACTGTGTATAAATTACCGTGAATATTGCTAGGCTCACCTGGAGAACGTTAGTTGTATTTTAATCATAGTATTCAGAAATTATTGTGTTCTTGAAGTTGGTAAGATTTTTTAATAGTATTCATTTTGAAGCAAACCTTATCATTTTGATTATAATCTAAACTAATTTATACATTTGATAAGGAAAATAATCAACAGAAATTTCAATGGTTTTAAACTTATACTAGTCTATAAAAATTTACAAGCAGTTTTGAAAAATTTATGTAGAGGTATACATGCAAAATTAAATTTCTAATGTAATAAAAGTGTCTACATTTTAATTACTTGTTCAAACATATAGTATATAGGTTATTGAAAATTACTGATTATCCTTTAAATTGTTATACAAAGTATTCCTAAATTACACACTAAAGTGCTTCTATGTTAGGAGTTTTATTAATATAACAGGTGAGACAGGAAATGATATTATTATATTGATGCAAAAGTACATTGCATATATTTCAAAAGGTATAAACAGTTACTATAATTGTTGTTTAAAATAAAAGCATTTGTTAAGTGCTCCTCTGTTAGGAGGATTATAAATACAAGAAGTAAAACAGAGAGTGGTGCAATTTTGTTTATGTTCAAATATATTTTGTTTTGTATTCTTCTTTAAATTTCGCACTCATTAATATGAAACACAACATTTTTTTACAAATTAAGCCAAAACTATGAATGCCTTTGAATTGTTTTAGATATTATTTTTATATGTTATGCCTACTGATATCAAGTTTTTCATCTGTACATGATGTACGTAAATATAACAATTAGATAACATCAATATGTGCACATTTTCAATCTGAATTTCTGCATTAAATAACAAGTATTTGTTCAATTATCTTAGAAACACTAATTAGCATCAAACAATCACCTGTCCAAGGCATTATGTATTTAACTTAAAACCACAGTCAGTTAATTAATGTTACACAATCAGTTTAATTTTGAACGAACACGCATTTTTTTTTTTTTTTTTTTTTTTTGGTTTGTACGGCAGAAGGGCAGAAGGGAAGGGACACAAAGGGTGGGTCACCCTTCTATTAAGGGCAGTACAGAAATGGAATAATTCATCAAAAATTGAAAATCAGAAAAGCGCTAAAACTGACTACAGAGAAAAGTTAAAATCGTGAAAATTCAACTTGTCCTTCATTTAATAACAGGAAACAACATACATGTATCTTAATTTGAATAAAATTCTTCAAAGCGTTTTATAAAAATGAACGCACATTGATTGACAGACGTCCGCACGAAGGCCCTCCCCCTCCTTAAAATGAGAGCCTCTCCTTAAGTTAAAACTCTTTCATTACATATTTTTCTTGTTACACCAAAGTGATTGTATCATACATGTATTGTAATAAATAGATTTAACAGTTTTGATAACCTGTAGCTTTGGGTAAAAGTAAAGCCGTAAGCCATACTTCATACATGTATACATGATTTTTATAAACTCAATGACATACAGAATATATTGGTGGCTTAATATGATATATAAGATATCGATTTTCATTTAGATATCTATATTTTAATAATTAGGTCTTTCCACTTTTCCGTTGAAAGACCTATTGGTTTTCTTCTGAATATTTTTTTTTTCTTCCGCCTAATTTTTTTCTTTCGCTGTTTTTATGTTTCGCAAGATGTCGCTTAGATATTTAGAATATGATATCGAACAGTTTATACGCTTTTGAAACTGACGCTGCTAAACCGAATACTTTCCCATATAAGAGTTATCTCCCCGAACACTGTTTTTCTTGTGATCTCTATGGCTTCCCAACCGTATAAGAAACCGACAAATTTATTTTTCCAAATTGCTCGTTATATCCTCGGGATATCTGTTTTATTTTTGACCGAAGCCATATCAAGATTCCATATGAGAGTTATTTCCCCTTTTGTATTTAATATAAGTGAAATGTACTTTCAACTTGAAAACCATAAGTGATAGAGGCCTAGGGTCCAAACAAATGAAAATGAGGTCAAGGTCAAGGTCAAGGTCATGTTCAAAATTTTGATTTTGGCTTGTCATGTCTTATTTTCAGAAATCATATAAGATGTCGGCAAAATATTTTCACACAATTGTTAGTTGCGACATGTCGTAACGCATAAATTTTAATCGTAAGGGTACATAGACATTTGATGCAAGTTTTTACCCCTTATATATCTGATATTAGTCTTATGGTAATTGAACTCATTACCAATTTAAAGTAGAGGCCTAGAGTCTTTTGATTTGAGGTCCTTGGTTGATGACCTTGAAATTTAGCTCAAGGTCATTGGTAAATTTTTAACGTTCTAGATTTTAACCCTTGCTTTTACCTCATATGTATAGATGATAAAGCCATGGGACATTTTGCATTAGGTTGCAAGCACTGTGACCATAAAAATGCCAACCGGAAGTGACCTATGTAAACCGGAAGTAGCTATTTTTGTACTAAATTAATGTAAAAGTATATAGAACCATATATTTTTGGAATCAGTGTCAATTAAACTATCAAACAATACCGGAAGTAACATCTTTTAAACAAGAAGTAAAGAATTATCTCCCTTATTTATATATTTTTGTAGAGAAACCATATATTTTTCAAATCAGCGTACAATAAGCTGTCATTTGACGCTGAAATTGACATTTAAAACCAAATTTTATATTTCCATATCAAAATAAATCCTTTCTGGAGGAAACACCTTCAATTGTTCTCTGAACAATTCGTTTTTAATTCTTTTTATGATTTGTTGAGAAAGCTACCTGAAGTTGATGTCAAGTGAATAAAATTTTGATAAACGATGCTGACGTCACTAGTTTTATATATTTTCACACGCCAGGCAAATCCAATGAGCAACCAGATGCTCCACAGGGCGCAGCTTTATATGACCGCAGAGTTCGAACCCTGGACAGTTGGGGCAAGTATGGACACAACATTCAAGCCTGATACAGCTCTGAATTTGGATTGAGATTAAATAGTTGACACAACATAGGTTTCTGACACAGAATGAATGTGGTCTAAGGACTTAAACTTAAAAATTTGAAGTTGGACATTTACCTATTATGGTCCAATATCCAAAATCTAAATACATGGTTACATTCAGCATATCAAAGAACCCTAAGAATTCAATATTTGATGAAATCAAATAAATTTCAATTTTGGACCCTTTAGACCTCAATGTGGACCAATTTGGTAACCGGGCCCAAATATAAAAAAATCTGAATAATTGGTTAGATTCAGCATATATCAAAGAACACCATATATTCAATTTTTGTTGAAATCAAACAAAGTGTAATTTAGGACCCCGATTTGGACCAACTTGAAAACTGGGCCTATAATCAAAAATATAAATACATGTTTAGATTCGGCACATCAAAGAACCCCAAGAATTCAATTTTTGTTAAAAACGAACTAAGTTTAATTTTGGACTCTTTGGACCTTTAAAATGTAGACCAATTTGAAAACGGGACCAAAAATTCAGAATCTAAATACACAGTTAGATTCGGCATATCAAAGAACCCCAATTATTCAATTTTTTATGAAATCAAACAAAATTTATTTTTTGTGATCACAAACGTAGTTTTCAACTTTCATAGATGTCTACTTACTTATAGGTTGCAGTCTCGTAATTGACTGTTTCCTAGGCTTACATGCAAAACAGCTGATCTTTGAAAATAGAAAAATAAAAAATGCTACTTAGAAAAAAAAGTTCATATTCATATCATGTATGTACTAATGTGAAATTGTGTATTAATCGAGAAAAAAAATGGGTCATGCCACGAAGAATAAAAAGTTACGTAAACCTGGTCAACAATTTTTTTCAACTTCCTGTTAGCTGTTTTTACTAAGCCGCACCACTTCCAGTAAACATGATAGCCTTCCACTTTCCTGGATTGATATCCCCCAAAAGATGCAAGATTTTTTTAAAGTCTATATATATGTTTCAATTCAGCATAAACATATAATCAAACAGACAAAATTGAGTTCAGAAAAAAATTCAGAAAAAAGTGCACTATTTTGTTTCCCTCCATGTTTTGACATGCACCGGAAACTGGAGTTGTAATACAAGACTGGTACCTATACTAAAGTTATTGTGCGAAAACCCAGAAAATTGCTTATTATGGTCCTTTTTTTGCCCCTAATTCCTAAACTGTTGAGACCAAAACTCCCAAAATCAATCCCAACATTCCTTTTTGTGGTCATAAACCTTGTGTTTAAATTTCATAGATTTCTTTTCACTCAAACTAAAGTTATAGTGCGAAAACCAATGTGTCTTTGGACCACGACGACGACGACGACACCAACGTCATACCATTATACGACCACAAACATTTTTTTGCAGTCGTATAAAACAACAACGTGTGATAGACGTTACAACTATGCAACATGAATTCTTTATCTGCGATTTTAAATAATTATAAGGTTTAAACAACTTTTGAAACGAATTTATTGGTTGTATAAATTATACCAAGTATGTTTGTGGGTGAATTGGTCAAGTTTAAACACAAATATGTTCTCGATAAAAGAACATTAAACATTCAACATTATAAGAGTAGTAAATGTATTTGCGATTAGGGTTGTTTTTATTTATCACTGCCCAGTGAAGGGACAAAGATAGCAAAAGTTTTTTAATACAAATTTTCTGCGTGGGACAATGGCACAGAGGATAAGAACTGGTACCTGCCACCTTAACTTATCTAAGGCATAAACTACATGAGTTCGTATTTAGCACAACTTTTTGGAATTTTTGATCCTCAATGCTCTTAAACTTTGTACTTGTTTGGCTTTATAAATATTTTGATATGAGCGTCACTGATGAGTCTTGTGCAAACGAAACGCGAGTTTGGCGTACTAAATTATAATCATGGTATTTACACCACTGGGTCGACGCCACTGCTGGTAAACATTTCGTCCACGAGGGTATAACCAGCCCAGTAGTCAACATTTCGGTGTTGACACGAATATCAATGATGTGGTCATTTTTTATAAATTTTCTGTTAACAAAACTTTTAATTTTTTTGAAAAACTAAGGGTTTCCTTATTCCAGACATAGATTACCTTAGCCGTATTTGGAACAACTTTTTGGAATTTTTGAATCCTCAATGCTCTACAACTTTATACTTGTTTGGCTTTATAAATGTTTTGATATGAGCGTCACTGATGAGTCTTGTGTAGACGAAACGCGTGTCTGGCGTACTCAATTATAATCCTGGTACCTTTGATAAATATATATTCGATTAGTTAGTAAAAACGTGGCAGTACAAGGTAATTGAGAAACTATCGTTTTGCATTGATGATATTATGATTTGCCGTTTACTTGATGGTCAGGATACAACTTTTGAGAATTTTTAGATCCTCAATGCTCGTCAACTTTTTACTTGTTTTGCTTTATAACTATTTTGATCTGAGCGTCACTGATGAGTCTTATGAAGATGAAAAGCGCGTCTGGCGTATTAAATTATAGTCCTGGTACCTTTGATAACTAATAATATCACGGTTATAATAATGATACGGAAACAGTCATAAATAAACTCATCATAGATACCACGATCGAAATTTTATATTGATTTCATATTGATCATTTGATTTTCTGCATGGGGTGCCGGTAGATTTGAAAATGAATAACCTTTTTTTGTTCGGGCTAAAATAAATAAGGGAACAGTAGTTTACCGGTGTTCAAAAGTCATAAATCAATTGGGAGAAAACAAATCCGGGTTACAGGCCAATACTGCGGGAAACACATCAATTATAAGAGATAAACAAAGGAACAACAGGAACACCGTCGTGCATCAAAAACAAACGCCAGTACACATATAAACAAATTTCTTGATAACAACTGCCATAAAAACAAACGCCAGTACACATATAAACAAATTTCTTGATAACAACTGCCATATCTCTTACTTGGTTCAGGACATTTTAAGAAAAATTGTGAGTGAATCTGGTTTAACGGCATGCCAAACCTCCAGCTGTATGTCATTGTTATAAAAAAAATATCGCTAAAACACTACTTGAGATAAATACATCACAAAAACGTGCAAGAACATTCATTACAGAGAATCGCACATAAAAGTATAAAAGTCGACACAGCAGAACAACAACGAACATATTATATCACCGACAAACACCACTATATATCAAAAACAGTGGCGCAGTAACGCAACTGCAGCATGCTATCCCGAACTTTATACAGTTATTTTCTCAATACTCGTCTACACAATTTTCATGACAGGGATAGTATGGAAAGGCAGTTTTATAATTATTTGGAGTACAAGCAATAAGACATTACAGAAACATCACAAATAAATCCATGAATATTGAATGTACAAAAAACCGAGTCAAGCCGCACAGCAATGCAAATTCACATTCACATTTTTTTTTGCACTTCAGTCATGTTCAGTGTGTTTGTAAATTATGAAATATATGTAAACAACACGTGTTAATTAACACGAAATTTGTTTATACTTTTATCAAAATAAGAGCATATCAAATGTGCAAAATCATTTTTAAATATTAAAAAATTACGAAAATTGGTCATTGAAATATCAAGCCTTTTACATGGTTTAGAAATGTATTGGCCTTCAAAAAAATGAATGAGAAATCTAAAAAAAAAAGTCGGAAAACTAGATGAAAAAAACAATACAAAGTCCAAAACTAGCACGCAACGTATTTGCTTTTCTTTAAAGAACAAAACTAAGTATAGATTATTATCATAGATTTAAAACATTTTATATCGAACCTTTTGATATACAAAGACATTGTAAGTTGTAAACAAAGCAACTTTGAAGTCAATAATTTGTATGCATCATTTAACTAAACATAGGTCGATTTTACCGGAGGCAGATTATATATAGTTATATTGATTAGCTCATTTCTTCATAAGAGACGTGAAGCGTCTTGTTGATCATTGATCTGAGTACTATATATGTATTAACAGTATTGGCCTTTAATTAATTGAAATCATAGTCTTCTATCAAAGTTACCAAGCCTTTGAATTTATATTTTGAATCATTTACAACATTTATCTAATATTGGTTTTTCAAGTTGTATTTTATGGTAAATGATTATTCTTATGTGTGATGAAAGTTAAGGAAACTGATGGAACTATGAAAAATCTGAGTTATATCTTTAGATAGACATAAAAGTGAAATTATATAGAATACACTAGTACTTAGATTAAAGTCTGAAACGGTCATTTTGGTCTGATCATGTCTTGATCGATTTAATTTACCGCTACAGAAAAACATTAACTCTTTTCAGATTTTAAGACACTGTTCAGATATAGTGTGTTCACTCCGTTTAGTCATGTCAAGATAATCAAGATGGAAAGCTCTAGTGTTAAATTCAGTCTGTTAAGACTGTTTTATACATTATTTATTTTTTTAATTTTCTGGTGTTAATTTATGTATTTATCTACTTATTCTTTGAAAAAGTAATTGCAAATTTTAAACGTAACACTAACAAAAGAGTGACAACAGCATCTTATAAATTTCATACGTCCAAATCACGTCCGTTTCTGGATTTTACTTCATCAGGAACGATCAACGCAAAATACAAATATTTTATATGTCAGATCATTTATATCTTAGGACTAAGATATGTCGTAAGACCATCCTAAGATATGTCTTAGTCCTAAGACAGCTTCGTGAAACTGGGCCCAGTACATTAACGGGTGTTACACGGACTCTTTTTAGACGATACACGGACTCTTTTTAGTTGTTACACGGACACTTTTTATGAATAGAATCACTCGTGCATAATCAGTGAATTCATGGGCAGTTAACTTTCACTTAGATTTGAACTTTTTGGGTCACCGACATATTTCCTGTCTTTTTTTTAAATAAAATATTTACGTTAGCATCAATATTTTTTTTAAACATTTCCAATAATATACTATTCATATCAGTACACTAAGGCATTCGACATTTAATTTCGTTGTTTAGCTCTAATAGTTGATGTGTTTGCCTCGATTTTAGTTTGTAACCCGGATTTGTTTTCTCTCAATCAATTCATGACTTGCGAACAGCGGTATACTAGTGTTGCTTTTATTTGACACAGACACACCATGTAGATGAATTAATTCATGATGGTGTCCATCAGTCAGTTTAAATTTTTCCTCCTCATAACTCTGTTGGAGCACTTTTTGTGTAAATAGCAGACTCCTGTATATAAAGTCAGTTTAATGTGAACATGCACGAGCAGAACATATCAATTTAGATATGTACACACCATACGACAGAGCAGAGGGTATGTTACTGCAGAGAAATGGGAAATTGATAATTTGGAAGTTTAGAGGGGCACTTGCTGCCAAATTCATGTTCACCGATTTGACTTAAACATGCATATTTTATTGACAACAATGTTAAACATTTTCCAAACTATCAAAAGTATAAAATAAACAATTTACAGGACATGGTCTCATTTAGATGTTGCTTCGAATTTTTGCCAAGACGCCATCTAATCAAATAACGAGTTGACCTTCTTTGACCATATAAGCGATGTAAACATAAAAAAAAGATATAAATAGATTAATCAACTCGTGCAATTAGATTTTTATAGGTCTGTTAAATTTTGTATTTAAGATTAAAAAAATATGTTTATCGTCGTGTTTACCTTTATAAGAATGATTTTGTGTGGATCGAATCAGTTAATCAAATTAATTACCTTTGTTTTACTTTCAGTGTAGACATTCTTTTTCTTTAAATACCCGTGCACGGACAGTGCATTCGTTATTCTATCTCTTTCTACGGGGTTAACTTTGATTTCACATGAATACGGAATTAAAGAGGTCGACTTATTCACTTGCAAGTGAATAATGCATTATTATCAATGTTTATGAGCTTACCTGTACGAAATGTTCCATATGGAATGTACACGGAATATAGTAGGAATATTGCTCTGAATTCCTACTAGAAAAGAGTGACATTCTAGTCGAACAGTAGTAGGAATCCACACGGAAAATAGCCGAAAAATTTAAATAAGCAGGAATTTGTTAGTAGGAATATTGTATATTCCTACCAGGATTATGCAAATTAGCAGGAATAATTTGGTAGGAAAATAAAATTCCTACTAGAAAACCTGGTAGGAATTTTTCAAAATTCCTCCCAGAAAAAATATTTTCTGATAGGAATCTAAAAATATACAAAATGTAAGTGTATACTCACAAATACACAACTGGGTCAATGATTTAAGTTTGAATCTCAACAACAAAGAACAAAGAAAATTCATAGAAAACATTCATTTTTAAGAAAATGGACTTTTAAAATGTAAAAGAAAACTGCAATATATGCAAGCTAGAAATTGTGTTATACATAAACATGAAGATTAGCCAAAAATATGACTAAATGAATTAAGAGTGAATAAATAAGTGAAATTATACACTATTGTTGAATTAATTGATTACTAAATATTTTAGCAGGCAGATAACAAAATCATTTTAAATGTATAAGAATTACCTTCAGTCTTCATAAGCCATATGTTATTACATTTCTATAATGTAGCTGTGTGACCCTAGCTTGCAGCATTGTGTTCATCCAACACAACTTTTCATTCTTTTCACCTCCAACTTTTGAAGTTGTGAACTGGAACTTGCTTGTATTTAACACTGCAAAATGTGTGATACTAGCAAATAAGATTCCAGTTTAAGATAACTAAAAAGATTCAAGGTAGAAAAATTTTCTGGTAGGAAGCTATAAATTGATTCTGGTAGGAATCTCGTACATGTAGTAGGAAAATATATAATCAAATCAGATTTTGAAAACAGAAAAAAATCCTTACAGACTTTTAAAATTCCACTTAGGTAGTAGGATTTTGGTAGTAGGAAAATAAAAAAATCCAGTCAGAATTTTGTTCATTTTCCATGTCCGCCTACTTTCTATATGGAATCTTTGATTCTAGGTAGATTCCTACTCCATTCCTACTAGTGTCTAGGTGGATTCCTACTACTTTTTTCGTACGGGTAATTTAAAACAATTGAACCGTTTTAGCTGATAAAAGCAAATTATTATTTCACTATTTCACTTTTATTAATGATTGAACAAACAAAAAATCATACTTTTTATTTTATTTTATATATATCTCGTAGCTAGTGCTCCTTTAAATCATCCCGTTTGCATATATTTTAGTGCACAATTAGTACCCATTTGAAATTACTGCTGGGGGGAACATGGGCAGTACCTGCGAAAAATTAAATAAATACAATATTTATTCTCATAAATTATCTTGGCCACACCTAGTCCGAATAATTATGATTACGCGTTAAAGTAAAAAAATAAAATTGCCTTTCAAGACGTCATAATTGATTGGGCTAGGCCACACCTAGAATATTATTAATTGTTGTTATTTTACTAGCGATGTATTTTATATTTAGAACATTTTAAAATTATTTGATACGATCGTGATTTTAAAGTAAACAGAACAGTCTACTGACCTTCTTTGTGAGTCTGATATCAGTTTACAAACAATCTTCGATTTGATTCACGAACTGTTACTTTTTGTTAAGTTTAATAACAATTTTCCACTTTCGTTTCGATAAATGAAGAAAGATAACTCTAGATGTTTAAAGGTTTAATTGGGAATGCGTTCTGTTTACAAATAGACTTCACTGTTATTATGTGTAACTAACTAACTAACTTACTTTATTCAGTATAAAATCAAGTACAAAATGACCATCGCTGAAACACATGAACACATATAAAAACATGTACAAAACAAAACAACAATAAAACATAACAGCCAACAATTGTGACACTTATAACAAGCAATAGACAAAACTCACACTTTAATATTATGCAATTATTCCAACTAGTGAATGTCTAATCAAAATACATTTGTCTATATATACATGTATAAGAAATCTGGTGAGAACATCAGTCTCCGAACAGTTCATTACATATTTAAATTTATCAAAATTATCTAAATTACAAAAACGAGGTATAATATTAACAATGTCATCATAAAACTTTTCCCTCTCGTCTTGGTAGAGGTTGCATTCACATATAAAATGAAACTCATCTTCATTTTGTTATCAATACAATGTTTACATATTCTTTGATCCAAGGGCGTATTATTATTATACTTGCCTTTTCAATGTATAAATTGTGGTTAGAAATTCTAAATTTACATAACTGTCTAATATATTGTTTTGAGATATTTAACTTTGTATAAGTCTCAGGTTTATATTCCTTTTTTAACTTGTAATATATAAACTCATCATAGATACCAGGACTAAATTTTGTATATACGCCAGACGCGCGTTTCGTCTACACAAGACTCATGAGTGACGCTTGGATCCAAAGTTAAAAAGGTCAAATAAAGTACGAAGTTAAAGAGCATTGAGGACCAAAATTCCTAAATGTTTTGCCAAATACAGCTTAGGTAATCTAAGTGCGTAGTTTGTTTTGCTTTTCATCTGACAAACATGAGAAAAAATAATTTCCATATCTTTCTTGTAATATCTTTTTCACCGCAGATATGAGTTTTCTTTCTGACATAGTCCCTTTATTATTCCAAACATGGTCAAAACGAATGAATTATAAAAACTGAAAAATGTGTTAATGAAAGGTACATGGAAAGGTACAATCATTATCTTCGATTGACTTATATGCTTATTTTGAAAAATTCAAAAGAGGGTCTTTATACAAATATAGCCAGTATTTAAGAGACTGCAAAATAACAAATATAGAGATTGGATAACGACCAAGTTCTGCTATACTGGCAATATTAGAAGCATATTTAGTGGCACCAAGTACATATTTACAATATCGAATGTGAAGGTGCAAATTTAAAAAAGATTTTTCTAGATCATAATTTGAACCTTGTGTTAATCTTTTGTCCAGGTAAAGAATGTACGCACCCCACAATTCACTTCCATAGAGAAGGACTGGTTTAACACAGGAGTCAAAAAGTTTTAACAGCAAAGGTGTATTATTATGTGAGTACGTTTAATCATAAAAATTACTTTAAGTGCTTTCTAATTAAGATCTTCAACTGCAGTACTGAAAGAACCAGATGCTCTCATTACAATACCTAGTTATTTATTCTCTTGAACACTTTTTTATAAGATTTTGCTTTAAATAAAAATTCAAGTCTTTCAATAATTTACCTGATTCGTTAAATACTATTATTTGAGTTTTTTCTATATTCAATGATAATTGCCGTTTTTGACAATAAAGTTCCAATGAGGATAAACAGTTTTGTAGCCCTTCTTTGGTTTGAGACATTCAAATTATGTCATCTGCATACATTAAACAATTTAAGTTTGTATTCCCTATATCTACTGGATCACACTTCTTATCAAGATATCCTGGAAAGTCATTCATAAATAAATTGAAAAGAAGGGGCTCAGTATACACCCTTGTTTTACGCCAACATTTGAGAGGATGGAATCAGTCAGTCCGGAATCTAGTTTAACTGAATATTTAACAAATGTGTACATATCTTTAATTTAATGGAAAATATTGCCAATAATAATGTCAGAAGAGAAGTTTAGAAAAGAGAAAAATCCTCCGGACTGTGTCAAAGGCTTTTCTAAAATCACCAAAACAACAATATAGGTATTGTTTTGCCCTGAACATTTTTACCTCAATATATTTTAATGTATAAACATGATCAATTGTTCTCTTAGCTTTTCTAAAGCCTATTTGATTTTTCCATAGTATTTTGTTCTCAGTTACAAAATAATCTAATCTGTTGCATAAGATTTTTACAAACAACTTACTTAAACAGCTAGATATTGATATACCTCTGTAGTTACTTGGATCTCTAACGTCTCCTGATTTAAAAAGAGGTTTAATCATACTTTCTGTCCAACTACTCGGAAATAAAGTTGATTTCAAAATGATATTGAAAAGTTTGCAAATACAATTCAACATATTCACACTAGAATGTTTAAGCATCTCATTGCTTATACAGTCAAAACCTTCACGTGTGTTATTCTTGAAACTTTTTATAGCTATCAACACTTCCTGCATATTTTTGTCATAATCAAGAAAAACATTATACCTTGTAGGAAAATCATCCTGTTCATTACTTCAATATACGTTTAATAGTTTATTAAAATAATTATACCATTCATCAGAGGGAATATTAGAACTCTGATCACTAATGACCTTATCAGAATATTTAAATTTATTAATAATATCCCAATAAGCTTTGGGATTTTGTCTTCTAATTCCAGTAAGGAATCAAGCATATTTGCTTTATACTGCCGTGTTTTTTTTTTCGTACTAGTTTTTTTAACTGTTTCTTACTCCATAGTAATTCTTCAACTTTTCTTCATTTACAGAACCCTTAGAGAGTGAACGAGAAGATTGGATTACATTACGATACATTGATTCGCACTCACTGTAAACCCTAAACTAGACTTCTTTCGTTTACCTTTTTTTTAGATTTAAACCTGTTGCCCTTGGGAAGATTTAAATGACTTCTTATCTTATCGAGAATGTTGTGAAAAATATCTGTTAAATCCTCGGTGGCTTCATCCACCCGATTTCTTTGTGATACTCTGTCTTTACCAAAGAATGATTGTACATGAGATTCAACTTCCTTTGATAACATCATCTCTGTATATAAATTTTGAACCGCATTGTTGTAATGTAAACCCTTAGGTATTGGTCTCCCAACTTCTTGTTGTACTTGAGAATAATTTAAAGATAAACATACATTTATAGGACAGTGATCAGAGTGGACGGTAAAATCCTTTACAGTAAAAACACATACAATTTTTTTTACATATTATTGGTAACAATACAATAATCAACAATACACGTTTTCCGTATTCGTCAGTCTTAGTATTCTTTTTAGTACAATATCTCGTATAATGTACATAATCTGCCAAATATAAATTAGGGAGTATATCTTGTAAACTTTTAACATGATCAGATGAAATAAAATCTAAATCGTTTTCATTAATATGTGCATTTAAACCCCCATAATGATAGTCTCCCCTGCATTTGAAAACTTATAGAAAAATATATCAGATGAATGTGAAAAAAAAGTTTTACTTAGTTTTGCCCTCAAAAATTCAGAGCAATTACTTTTGATTAATATAATTGCTTTACTAACAATAGTTCTGGCATATAAAGCAATGCCTCCATGAATAGCTTTACCTTTCCTGGGTCGACCAACCTTTTTTAATAAGGTATAAAAAAGGGACGAAAGATACCAAAGGGACAGTCAAACTCATAAATCTAAAACAAACTGACAACGCCATGGCTAAAAATGAAAAAAGACAAACAGAAAAACAATAGTACACATGACACAACATAGAAAACTAAAGAATAAACAACACGAACCCCACCAAAAACTAGGGGTGATCTCAGGTGCTCCGGAAGGGTAAGCAGATCCTGCTCCACATGTGGCACCCGTCGTGTTGCTTATGTGATTACAAATCCGGTAAATAGTCTAATTCGGTAGGTCACATTCATGAAAGGGAAGGAGATTGTAGTTACGACGTAAGGAACATATCCGATATCATTTGTGAAACGGTTATTCCATAACGGTCAACCAACTCGTGATGGCGTCCGTAAAATTTACGAAGGGATGATTTCAACTTCACCATTTGGAACTCTTGGTTTAATAGCTTCCTTGTGAGCAGTAACCCTCTATCAAGAAAATCATGATAGGAAATACAAGCACGGGAATATCGTATCAATTGGGAGATATATACCCCGTATGCAGGTGCCGCTGGAATGTTGCTACTTAGAAATGGAAAGTTCACAATTGGAAAGCTGAAATCATCTCTTTTGTCGTAAAGAATTGTTTTCAACCGACCCTCATTGTCAATTTCTAGATGTAAGTCAAGATATGAAGCCGACTTAACTGTATCTGTAGTATCCTTTATCTCCAATTCGATGGGATAGATGCGTTCCACATAGTCACCAAATTTTGAATTGTTTAGTGAAAGAACGTCATCTATATAGCGGAAAGTAGAGTTAAAGGATATTGCTAACTTGTTATCGTTCTTCCTAAGAAGTTCCTGCATGAAATCAGCTTCATAATAATAAAGAAACAAGTCGGCAAGTAGAGGGGCACAGTTTGTTCCCATTGGGATGCCGACAGTCTGTTGAAAAACACGTCCTCCGAACGTTACAAATATGTTGTCAATCAAGAAATCAAGCATCTTGATAATATCGGTTTCAGAGAATATTTTGTTTGAATCAGAGTGATTCTTTACAAAGTATGATTTATCCCACCCTAAGACAAGATACTTGTATCTACGTTGGCCATTCTTTTTTATGAAGCAAAGTAATACCAACTCTTTCAATTTGTCTTTTAGTTTGGAATGTGGAATACTTGTGTAAAGAGTAGAAAAGTCAAATGTTTTAATACTGTTACAAGATGAAAGAGAGTTAGATTGTATGTACTCTAAAAGATCTTTGGAATTTTTAAGTATCCACATCTGATTCACGCCACCTCTAGAATAGGCAGTTTCACAATAACTTTGAAGCCCGTCTTTGATTGCTGATAAAATAGATGTTAATAATTTAGAAAGAGGTTTCGTGGAGCACTTGGAAGACCCAGCAATATACCGTTGTTTGTAAGGACACTTATGTAGTTTAGGTATCGAATACAGTGATGGAAGATCCAGTTCTTCATCTTTGGTTGAAATACCAAAGGAACAAAGAACTGACCTATGATTATCCAGGATTTCCTCTTTGGTAAGTGTCGTGAGGGTATATGTTGAGTTTCCAAGTGAATTGTCTATACCTAAATCGTTTATCAAATAATTAATGTAGTGACTTTTACAGACAAAAACGATGTTATTTGGGGCTTTGTCTGCTGGGACAACAACATATTTATCATGGAGGTCGGATAAGTGTTTAGCAACCTTTCAGACATATATTATCTTCCTTATCAGCCTTTGTTTCTAATAGGCATATATTATCAGAATTTATATTTTCACAAAAATCAGGGTCATTAAATTTGCAATATCTATATCCATCTTCCCTGTAAAAGAAACCATGAACATTCCAAGAACTAATTGTTTATTTGTTTTTTTAACATTCTTTGAATTATAAGGGATTCAACAAAAACCTTCAGAGTTGAAAACAATTTTTTTTGGAAAAAATAACTTGATCAGTTGAAAATTTACTTAAATGAGGGATTTATTTTATCTTTTTTTAATGTGTATTCTTTGAATTTAAAAAAAAACAACAAAAAAACGAGAGGGAACAAATTATGACTAGACAAATATAAGACAATTGACTAGAAAAAAATAAAAACAAAACAAAAAAATGAAATACAATAAAATATAACAAAGAAACAATAAACAATACAATATAATCATTGTATATATATGTCAGACTTGTCAGGTATACATAAATATGGTTGGACTAGTTAATTCTTGAACATTTGAAGGGCTGCAACAGTGTTTACAACCATTTCGATCATTTTCATATCCTTGTTATCTACAAATCTGTTGTTAACATTGTTATTTCTCATGTCGTGCTTGTTCATTTGATCTTTAGCATAGCCATCATAGAAACCATGGTTTTGGTAGTTTTTGTTACTGATTGTATTTTTTGTTGGTACTTTGTTGTTCTTTTTGTATGAAGGCCACTTTCCATTTAGCACAAAATGTAAGGTCTTTTTCAAATTTCCTGCCAAGACTCATGTTACTTCGTTAATGTTAATGTGAAGACCATCTTTGTCATAAAGATTCAACTTGACATTATATGATGAGCTGTCAAGAAAAAAGTAAGGGTTGTCAGACCATGTAACATTTTTGTTGTCTCTTATTTTTGAGTACAGTGTTTCATTGAACTGGCAAATATTTCTAGCAAGCCTAGTTGTCCTACATGGTAAAAGCGATGGTAAGATTATTCTTGCGCCGAGTCTTTCAAGATTTTTAATGATTTCTACATATTTATACACTGCAGAATATACCAAATCAGGTGAATGTCGTATACCATTTGTTCCTACATGACAGATTACAATACTGTCAATCAGATCTTTATACTGTTGAATATATCCTTCAAGGTCTGCTAATGTGGCGGTTCTTTTAGCCAGACCCTCCAACTGAAAAGAAGATTGATATCATTGAACTTTGGAATGGAACTATGATGGAAGATAACCCTTTTTTTTAACAAGGTTCTGTTTGAGGGTGGGAAAAACAGTGAATGACACTTCTTTCTCCTGAATCACTGAACCCCTTGATGCTGAACTCTTTGAATTGTGATGCAAATTTGACTGGTGTTGGAATACAGACGTTTCTGAACATGAATCATTTTTGGATTCCTCTCCCTTCACTACTGGCCTCCTAATATATCTTCTTTTATTGTTAGAAGCCTATAATGTAATTTTTCAATCGTGGCGTCCTTTTCCTGCCGTTTAGCATGTTTTCCATGGAGAAGAATTTCTAGTTCAGTTTGTTTTTTAGTGATAACTATTATCTTATTCTGTAGCTTTTCCTCCGCTTCCTGAAACACTTCTTGTGTTTGATAACTATTCCTCTCCAATTCCTTTGCTTTACTCATGAGTTTACATTTTTCTGCTGTTTCAAAGGTTTTAATTATTTTCTTCTTGTCAATATCTGATTCTTGTATTTTTTCACGTAGCATTTTAAGCTCTCTTGAATGGACTTGTTTTAGTGTTTCTATAGACTCGGGAGATGTTTCAACTTTATTAATCAAATTTAGCACATCTTTCACGATATCATTTCGAAGCCCGAGTAACATTTCAAAGTTTTTTATTGTTGAATGTGCATCGAAAATTTCCGATGACATATTAATCGTGCTTTCTTCTAAGATAGATAACCTCTGTTGAATCTGAGAGGATTCTGAATGTGGATCATTTGGAACATTTTTCGATTGAGTTTTAAGTTTGATCTTATCGTCTGGTTGAAAAATTTCTGATTTGTAGATACGATTTCTCAATTTGTACATACGATTTCTCAATTTGTAGAAAGAATTTCAGGTGCATTTTTACATGATAACAATTATTTAAAGAAATTCCATAGTGTATCTATGAGAGGGAATGACAATGTAACTTTTGATCAGTTTTTCATTAAAATTAACTCAATGAAAGTGTTTCTCTCTGGAGTGTTACTACACTTATCTGACCAAACATCTTTAATTGTCTTTTGAAATTAAAAGTTTTTTTTTAAATATCCAAATATATCAATAGGTTTGTGTTTTTGTTAATTGATATATGACAAGGTATATATTTTTGATAAACAAAATTTATGAAAAGGTGGGGTACTTTATGTCTCAGCTGCTCATTCCTCCCAAAAAAAAGTTTGAAGTGAAAAAAAGAAAATCTTGTTGTTTTTATTTTTGAAACGAAAGGTTTTCATTTTTCAGTCGAACAAATTTTTCTCATTGATTGTTTTAATAAAAATTCTAGAAAAAAATCTTTATAGAATTGAAAGCCTGACAAGTATTCATAGCATTAATTAAAAAAGAATCCAGAAATGAATATCCTGCTCATACTTCAAGTCATAAGTTTGCTATATGTATGCATTGCGATACTGAGGCATATTTATGTTCATTCACTGCAATTTGTTCCGTCTGTCCAGTGGCAGGAAAACAATCCAATATTTGTTTTAAACATGTTGTTTTATATTAAATATGCATCAACAACATTACAAGTGACCAAGACTTATATTAATCCACTCTAATTTATTCCATACCACAAGTGACGTAAAATAATCGTTTTGAAAACCTATGGTTCTATGAAATAATATGTATTACAATTATCACAAAAGAGAGGCGAAAGATACCAAAGGGACATACAAACTCATAAGTCGAAAAATAAACTGACAACGCAATGGCTAAAAAAGAAAAAAAAAGAACAACAGAAAAACTAAAGAAACCAAAACACAACATGTCATGTGAAGAATACTTATGTTTATTCACTGTAATTTGTTCTGTCTTGCCAGTGGTATGGAAATCTGATATTTTTTTTCAAAAACATGTTGTTTTATTTGAAATATGTATTGAAAATAAAGAGTGACAAATTCCTCTCTCTATCCACTGTAGTATGTTCCTTTTAGACAGCGATACTGGTCGTGTTGTTCTTGGCAATTAAACATTGATTGGTCATTATTATCGTTTTTGAAGTGCATCATAGTCCAGGCCATCCGTTAACTGCATTCTTCCATAATAAGTTTCCCATAGGCGGATTCAGGGGGGTCTGGGTGGACGCCCCCCTTTAGTGGGAAAAATGGGAATCACTGAAGCATGACTGGAGAGGGTCCCCCTTATGTCATTCAGCGGACCCCCTTATGAAAAGTTCTACATCCACCACTGTTAAATTTCTCATCTTTCAAATGATACAAACAAATGTTAACGGAGAACTGATAATTTTGAAATCTTGATTGGTTTTTCTCCAATAAAAGAGGGTGTAATCGGTGAATGTATTTATAGTTATATCTATTTCCTGCCGGTTTCCCCTCATGTGTTGAATAATCTAAGGAGTTGTTACTTAAAATAATAATAAAATTGAATAACTTCAGGTTATTTCAGTTTTTTTATCAACTTGTTGTAGAATGTTTGATATAGTTAACAATGTATGAAATATATGGCAATGATATACATCTTCAATTGGTCTGTGAAATGCCAAAATAAAAAGCAAAAACCGTTAACCGTAAAAAATGCATCAGGAAAGAACAAACAATTTATGGAAATGCGTATTCACCTAGTGGTAAGTCTGGTATTTTTTACGACGGAGTTTTTACAGCCGTTTTTTACTGCTAGTGGAGGCACAGTCAGCACTTTTGCAGTGACACGAAACATCAATCATTGGTATATTCAAATAGATGCTTTAACCTACGTCATTTTGTGTATAGTTGGAAGTTGTCTAATTTGCAATCATACTAAATAAAAGCATACACTTTTAATTGATCGAAGTTTACTCACGAAGCTAGGACAATGAGGTCAATGAAATCTGCATTTGCCAGAAGAAAGCTTGAACAATTAACTAATCAGCTTACACAACGAAGCATATGAGGCGTTGTACCATTCAACTTTAACAACCTTTCTTAGTTTCTCAGCTGATTAATCTAAAATTTATTTGGACATTAATGTTTCATTTCTCTAAAATTTATTTGGACATTAATGTTTCATTTCTCTAAAATTTATTTGGACATTAATGTTTCATTTCTCTAAAATCAAGTTGACCTGAGTGTGTTTGGCTATTCCAAACAGCTCTACAGACAGTAGTGAGGGTAACTTTGGCCAAAAACCCCAATATTTTACGTAAAGCCTATATGCTGTGTCTCGATAACGACATCATCAATAACATATTGCTTAATAATAACAAATACTAGTAGTCCGTTTCGATGTGTGTTTGAATTTAATTTTGTTACACTTCAGTTTTCCTGTTGTTCCTTTGTATTCCTCTAAAAGCTGATGTTTATCTCGGTTTTGGTTTTTGACCCTGATGTGTTTCAGCTTTATTGGTTTATTACTATTGAACAGCGGTAAACTACTGTTGCCTTTTTAACAACTCGACTATCATACGGACAGACAAGGAATGATTCATTTCCTACACATAGCTATAACTTGTAAATCACATAACAATTTTTGAAATTGTGGTATCATTTGAAAGCCTAAGGGCAGATAGGTCAATGTTGAAGAATTGTTCAATGTTTATATTTGAATAATTAGATATAACCAGAAATTAAAAAAAGACGGCATATTTCGCATAATCTTAAGTTCTGAATTGCCTGCTTTCTTATTTTCAAAATTCTAGGAACCAGTGTGCTCTAACATGCAGGGAATTTTGTTCACATAAGAAATGATGATAGAATTGACATGAAAAGCTACGAATGCTTGAATTTGCATAATTTAACATAGAAAGCAACTAGGCCTCGCATTTTTTTTCCTTGATAAGAAGCTAAATGAGGAACATAGATAAACAAATGAGTAACACTATTCAAACTACATATTTACTTGTTAAAAACTTTGTATTAGACACACGATGAGATTAGATACAATGTAGGACAATAGTATGTCTCTTTTAAATAACGTACAGTAAGTCGCAACAGAGGTAAAGGTAACTCCTATTCAATCCGAATTCTACACATAGAAAAAGTATAACTCAAAATACCAAGCTCCAAAGTGAATTTGAATTGGGGGAGTCAATTAAATGTGGCGTTCATATATAGTTAAAACAGAACGAATAGAAAGAAAACAACTGTCAATTCTTTGGAAATGGCATTTTCTAAAGAAAACAGTGGGTGAAACCTAATTCCATATAGTAAGCTTAACTTCCCCAATTAATTTGATGTACGATAATCCATATGCACACATACACACACACAAACACTCAATTTATATATAGTTATAACTATAAATACTTATTACACTAGTCAGAGCATCATCAATTAGGAAACTATAATATGGATTGACATGTGATTTCTAGCAGGCATATGACACGTAGTGTTGTCATTTCAGAATTATTTTTTTTTTACATTGTCATAAAGAGGGAGGTTTGGCTAGCCATTTAGCCAGGTTCAACCCACCATTTTTTTCTTAAACTCTTCTTTGCCAAGTCAGAAATATTGCAGTTGTTATCAAATAGTTCGTTTCTGTGTATGCTGGCGTTTTTTTTTTTTTTGCACTTCAGTGGTTTGTTTTTGTTCCTTTGTATTCCTCGTATAGTTGATGGATCTCTTGGATTTGTTGTCTCTCGATCGATTTATGACCTTTGAATACCGGCACACTACTGTTGTCTTTATATGCATGTATCAAGGACTAGAACATGTATTGTATAAAAGCTTTAATTTTTATCAAGACAATCCAGAAAATCAGAAGAAACATATCAAGTTCATTTGTTTTCAACTTTACCAATGTAAAAAAAACATTAAGATAATGCTACATATAGAATTACTTCCATCTCAAGAACACTTAATATTTCTTTCACATGTTCAAAATAACTGGTCCAGCCTTCAATAATGTAATACTCTCTGCAGTCAAACTACTGGTAAACAGACAATTTCAACTAACACATCCATATCAAACAGTTCCTTCCCTTTCTGCACCTGTGCAATATTAACCTTATTAGTAGGAATAAGGTTTACAATAACACAATTCATGTATTATATATCGTATTACAGCTCTTTTCTGTAGCATCATAAAATTTTAAACATAAACAGAAATACTGGCGCTAATTACAATCATTGTAAGTTAGGAGTATGGAATGTCTTTCCATTTTTTCTTCAAAATTTTTTTTTTTTTTTATATAAATCTATTTCAAAATATACATTTATATATATAAACAATATCTGCTGTCCTTGACCCAAGGACTGTGGTCACATGACTGACCTAGCATATCAGGAAATTACTGTAAACAGAAGATCTGGACCCATAAGGTTCACTAAAAGGAAACTATTTGTTGCAATTATCTGACAAGGAAAAATCAATCCATTTTGAAAATTTTCTTTGCAATAAAAAAATCATACTGAAAATTATAACATTTATATTTTATACTTCACATTTAATTAACCTTAAGATAACTTTACTTTGTGTCACATTGTTGAAAATTGATTTCTTATTTAACAGATTTGTAAAGCTATGACATAAAACTTTCAATGTGACAAAACCCTCTGGTCTACATAGTAATTTTGAACTGATTAGGGCAATGTTGTCATAGCAACCACAGACTCTCCAGTCACCTGACTGACCTTGCAAAACAGCAAAAGACACTGGTTAGTGCACTGTTGTCATAGCGACTAGAGACACCCTCACATGACCGTCCTAGCAAATCTGACAACCTGATTGGATATTTAATGTTGTCATACAACCCTCAACATGACCTGTCCTGTAGCTGCCCTGTCAAGCTAGAAATAACAAATAACAAACTGGCTTGGCACTAATACTGAAGGAATGGACATCTTGAATGTGACAGAGCAGCATTAAATCCTAATCAGACATCAGATTCGTGCACTTTTATTGTGGTAATAGACAGCGTAGAACTATTTTGTATAAAAATATAACAATACTTTTTTGGGTTTGTGTAATTACTACAATAAGACATATTTCATACAACAATAAATCAGTATTTCTTATTCATGGGACGATAAATATAGTTAACAGTTTAATATTGTATTGTAAATGCATGTATGACCATATACCCGAGCTCTTACAACGCATTGAATAAATAACATGATATATGTTGCTTAACTATAAATAATTACTTTAGAAACTAATGTATTGCATTTAAATTGTAAATCATTGTTTCTATCGGAATGAATTGCATTATTCATTAAAGTATGAAATCAAATATTACTTTCGAATCACTATAATGAAAGGTGCAGCACAACATTCACATGAGCAAGTAAATACAACCTTATGAACTGAAAAAAGGCAAATAACACATAAACATTGAAAAAGGAGTTGAAAATCTGCTCGCTTGAACAAGACCATGTCCCCTATCTTACAAAAATAAGGAATTACATTAAAGGATTCCAATGTTATCTTTTTTTGTTTTATTCATACCAAATTTGATCAATGTTTTAACAGTTTCTATGGGCCCTTTTTGACAGGCTACATGTAACGCAGTCTTTCCAAAGTTATCTCTTATTGTTATATCTACATTAAATTCACTATATAGTAACAACTGCACCAATCTTATATTTTCATTTAAACAGGCAAAATACAATGGGCTCTGATTTAATATGTTAGTGTTGTTGATGTCTGCCATAGTGTCCAATAACAATTGAGCCACTTCAGTATGACCATTTAGGCAGGTTGCAGATAATGCAGTTGTTTTCTCCGAGTTTTCTGGATTAATGTCATGATGACATTTCTTGGATGCTTAAACTGTATGTCTAACAGCATAAAAGGTAAACGCTTATTTCAGATATTCAGTTAATAATTGTCATAGTAAGTATGATCCCAAGAAACGATTTAAAAGGCAAAAATAAAATAAAATATGATATGAAACATGAAATCCAATTTTCTATTATTTGACATTTCCTAATCATATATAACAATGTATTAAATCCACTATTTATACCAACCACTGGTGAATTACATTCGAACTTCGGTCCGCCCCTGTCTCTGAAAGTTTGCCTTTCAAAGTTGTCAACATACGTTTTCAAACTGTTCAAAGTATTTTTCACAATCTTTCTGGACGCCATCACTTCACGTTCAGATAATAGAACATATTAAACTTCTAACAGCAAATACGGACCAAAATGAATCAAATTTGAAAGCATGGATGATCACGTTTCATGACGCCTCACTGTAAGTAAAAGCAATTAATTAAATATACTCAAAAATGTTGTTGAACATCTCAGATTAACTGAAAGTCCATGAACCAAATCAATATCATATGAGACACATTCACTTTAACTATTGGCTACTTTATACCTGGTCTAATATAAATATATACACCTACATTTAATATCAATAAAAACTTCGATGAACAGAAAACACAAAAAGAAAGCAATAACAAGCACTTGTTTCTGTCACTATCCATACTTGTACCAAACATTAATTTATTTAGATGGTAAGGAGGAATTTAAGGGGACATACAAAATGTAGGCCCCCTATATTCATTTCTTATTTTGCTAATTATGATTTCTAATTTATTTTCAATCTGTACACAAATATTTTCTGCATTTTTTTGGACAGAATATTCGTTTTCATCCCAGGTCAGCAATCTTGAATAATAAGGTTTATTTTATGTTCATTTTTATGATAACATGGACATCCATGTACATTTTTGTACCAGATAAAAAAAATCATTACCATAAGACTGCTGGCCCCCTCTTTCCCATATAAAAATAAATCATATAGCCATCATCTAAATTCATATTCAGTGGCGGAACTTTTTATAGTGGAGCTCAATAATTGCCTAAGAGGGGCCCGCTTCGGTCATGCTTCATTGATCCCCTATACATGTACAATACATTTTCCCAGGAAAAGAGGGGCCCATGCCCCCTACACCCCCCTTAAAGCCGCTTCATATCTTTGAACTTATAAAATAAATTTACATTTTGAAATTAAGCAATCACCCATCCATTTGAAAGCTTAAACATATATGAGATGTATCCCTTACACTAACTAATTATTGCCTGTACAATTTTTCTATATCTGACAAGTTATATGTTTCCAATAAATGTGATTACATTTATACACTTGCTAGTATACAATCTAAATAGAAATTAAAATCCTTTTTTTTTATCATGCTAGTTATATTGATGAAATTTTTTTACATCTGTCTGATAATAAACATTTATATTTCTTTTTACAAATGAAAATATGGTATTTTATACTTCCAAAATTTGCTATGAAATTTTAATAAACATGATAAAGCGAAAATGTATTTTATACTCATGACAGTTGACTTGTATTTGTATAATAATTAAATAAAAAAAAATGATTTACAGTCTCTCATAACTCTTAATAGAGTAGCTCTTGTTGTTAACTTCTGTTTTAAAAAAGCTGTATATTTATATGTAACAAGTGGTGAGACTTTAATAAAGCATTTGTATTGTCTTGTCCATTGACAGTCTTACTTTCTCAAACTTCATTTATTATTAACTTCCAGATGCCAATTAAGTGTCAATAGTCTTGACAGTGATGGTTCTAGGATGAGATAAACACAGAAAAAAGCAACTGTGAGTAACCAAAAAATGTATAAAATTTCAGCATGCATCATTATCACTGTTTACAATGGACATGTGGAGCAGGATCTTCTTACCCTTCCGGAGCACCTGAGATCACCCCTAGTTTTTGGTGTTGCTTATTCTTTAGTTTTCTATGTGTTATGTGTTATGTGTACTATTGTTTGTCTGATTGCCTTTTTCATTTTTAGCCATGGCGTTGTCAGTTTATTTTCGATTTATGAGTTTGACTGTCCCTCTGGTATCTTGTGTCTTTCTTTTATAATGTGTATGAACAATATCAAATATAAAAATGTTATCAAAAGGTTTTATATTTATGCACAAATTTACAAAATTACTTTTCAAGACTAAAATCTTTTTTTTTTGGCCTGTAACTTTTATTTATTTACATAATTGCGAAAAAATGCTGGGTTCATAATTATATAATTATACAATTTGATATTACTTGATAAAAAATTTTGTAATTTATTTGGCAAATTTGTATGCATGTGTCAATGATAACAATGCAAAGTTTAAGTTTGCTTTGCATAATTTAGTTTTTGTCGAGCCTGCAACTTTTGTTGCAGAAAGCTTGACATAGGGATAGTGATCCGGCGGTGGCGGCTACGGCGGCGGCGGCGGCGTTAGCTAACTTCTTAAAAGCTTTATATTTTAGAAAGTGAAAGACCTGGATGCTTCATACTTTGTACATGTATATAGATGCATCATGTTACGAAATTTCCGTCAGTCACATGTTGAATTTCCTTGACCTCATTTTCTTGGTTCAGTGACTACTTAAAAACAAATTTAAGATTTTTTGTAATGCTAAATTTTCCCTGATTATAAGTAAAGGGATAGCTGTATTTGGTATATGCACACCTTGCAAGGTCCTCATGACCGTCAGACAGATTTCACTTCACTTCGACCTTATTTGATGAATCAGTGAACAAAGTTTTGGTGGTCAAGTCCATATCTTAGATACTATAAGCAATAGGTTCAGTATATTCGGTGTATGGAAGGACTGTAACGTGTACATTTTCAACTAGCAGGTGTTATCTGACCTTGACCTCATTTTCATGGTTCATTGGTTATAGTCAAGTTTGTGTTGTGGTCTGTTTTTGTTATACTGTATGCAACAGGTCTACTTTATTTGGTATATGGAATGATTGTCAGGTGCATCTGTCTAGCTGGCAGGTGTCATCTGACCTTGACCTCATTGTCATGGTTCAGTGGTCAAAGTTAAGTTTTTGAGTTTGTTTTTTTTTTTATAATACTATATGCAAGAGGGACGAAAGATACCTAAGGGACAGTCAAACTCATAAATCGAAAATAAACTGACAACGCTTCGCTAAAAATGAAAGAAGACAAACAAACAAACAATAGAAGACATGACACAAAATAAAAAAACTTAAGAATAAGCAAAACGAACCCCACTAAAAACTAGGGGTGATCTCAGGTGCTCCGGAAGGGTAAGCAGATCCTGCTCCATATTTGGCACCCGTTGTGTTGCTTATGTGATAACAAATCCGGTAAATTATTTGGTAGTTCACATTCATAAAAGGGAAGGTGATTGCAGTTACGACGTACGGAACCTACCCGATATCATTTGTGAAACGGTTATTCCATAACGGTCAAACAACTCGTGATGGCGTCCGTAAACTTCACCATTTGGAACTCTTGGTTTAATAGCTTCCTTTTGAGCAGCAACCCTCTATCAAGAAAATCATGATAGGAAATGTAAGCACGGGAATATCGTATTAATTGGGAGATATATACCCCGTATGCAGGTGCTGCTGGAATGTTGCTACTTAGAAATGGAAATTTCACAATTGGAAAACTGAAATCATCTCTTTTGCGATAGACCAACTATATTTGGTGTTTGGAAGTATCTTATGGTCTATATGTACGTCCATAAGGTTTTATTTGACCATGACCTCATGTTCCATGTCATTGCTCAGTGTTAAGTTTTTGTGTTTTGGTCTGTTTTTTTACTATATGCAATAGGTTAACTATATTTGTTGTATGGAAGAATTATTAGCTATACATGTTTTCCTGGTGTGGTTCATCTGACCTTGACCTCATTTTCATGGTTCATTGGTCAATGTTTAGTTTTCTTGGTTAATGTAAAGTTTATGTCATAGTTGTAATAAAGCTTTATATTTAGGACTATCGCCATAATATAAATGATAGATAAAGAATGTGAAACATATCAGCGTGTGCACTCTTGTTTAAAAGTACATGTAGTTATTTATTAAAAATTCAAAAAATGTACTACAGTTCCCTTTGTTTGCCTGCTTAAAAGATATAGGAAGATGTGGTATGAGTACCAATGACGCAACTCTCCACTAGATACCAAATGCGAAAAATGTTAATGAATATAGGTCTTTAACTGCCTTCGATAATGAGCAGAATCAATACCCCATAGTAAGTTACATATATAAAAGACCCTTAAATATCATGACACAAGACAGGCTAAAAATGTATATTCTGCATTTGTATGCAAAAGTGAAAATATTGGTAAAAATAAAAAAAAGTGTGTACATGTAGCAATGGATGCAAATAAATAGTTAATATAGATGAAAACCTACTACCTCCCACATTATGGCTTATGGGGTTTATTCACTGAATTGTCAACTAACTTTTACATACTTCATTTAAATAATGTACTTTAAACAAGACAACAAAAACGATAAAAGAACATGGTGAATGGGTATATGGGCAAAAGCACTTACCGCACATATGCAAACGGAGCAGGATTTCCCTCCTACCCCCTAGTGACCTACCTAGAATGGCAAATGGTAGTCCCCCTATCAGCCTATGCATAGATATATTATCATGTTAAAAGTAATGCCCTAAGAAGACGAAGAAACTGCACATGAAATATTTAAAAACAAGTCATGAAGAGTAAATCTACACATCAATCTAGAAGTTAAGAATCATGAGCTCCTAAAAATGACACGCTTTTGCATAAATCAAAATTTAAAGGAGGTCAGCCAACAACCCCCCACCCCTCCCCCCCTCCTTATTTTTTTTTAACAAAACACACAACAATATATTGAGTAAAGATAGCTTTTCTCTGACCTTTTTCATAACAGATGTTCATAAAAAAAACTCATCGGCGGCAGCCGGTAATACTATTTCATGAAAAAAATATAAAGATCACAAAGTAAGATGTCAACGCTATGTATGATTTGTGTACGCCGAAAGCTGGACATACAAAATAAAGATGACAGTTCTCCATTTCTACTCGATAGAAGTGTCTAATTTTGCCATAACCTCTACATTATGTACTAAAGATTATAATTTGAAAGTATAAAAAAAATCGAGGTGGTAAAAATTATAGCAGACCAATAGATGTAATAGGTAAATAGACGACAATGGCGCCTTCTTCAATTTAAAAATAAAATCTATCTAATTATGGATAAAAAAAAATTCGGAGTTACATATATAAGGATTCAGCTATTCTTGATAGTGGAATGAATATTTACTTTAAATACAAAAACTCTTCTAATTTCTAAATCTACCGTCCTTTCAAGGTAAAACCTATAAAAAATTGAGACTTTATTTTAAAATGGGTAAACATTTTTGCCCTGGTTTGAACACCCCTGTTCCTTTCGAATTTCGGTGCGAAAAACTTGCGAGAATAGGATGTATAAATATCAGGACCCCTTTTTAATATCGCTATTTAATTCTACAGAACAGAAAATAAAAATCCCAAATTCTATGTTCAGATATTGTGAAAAAATAAGATTTCCTGTATTGAAGACAGTCTTTCATATTCACAAAGTACTAGTATATTAACTTTGATATTTAAAAAGGGGAATCCATTACTTTTGGAAAACTATCGTCCAATACCACTTCTTAATATAGATTTTAAAATTTTGTCATATGTTCTTGCGCAACGTTCTTCCAAAAAAAAAAGGTACTTTCAAACATTATAAATGAGGATCAAACCAGTTATGTTAAAAATAGATTCATTTTGGGTTTAATCTGAGACAAATCCAATATGTAATAGACTACTCAGAAACATACCAAAATAGAGGAAGCAATTGTTTTTATGGATTTTACAAAAGCATTTGATTCATTAGAATTGGATTTCATGCTTCGAACTTTGAAACAATTACAGTTTAATTAATCATTCATTAAGTGGGTTAAAACTATGTATACAGATGTTCAAACATGTGTTATGACAAATGGGTGGGTATGAGAAAATTTCAAAAAATCACGGAGAATCCGACAAGGCTGTACTTTATCAGCATTATTGTTTGTTTTGGCTGTTGAAATTATGGCTCTTTAAAAATTGAGGAATAGCAAGAAAAATGAATCTATCAAGTTAGATGGGAAAAGTCACAGCATTAAAATTTCACAACTAGCAGATGACACAACATTATTTTGTAAAGATAAAAACGATGAAATATCTGCAATGAATATAATAGAAATTTTTGGCTCATTCTCAGGACTATTGGTAAATAGAAATAAATCAGAAGGATTATGGATCGGGAAATTGCTATCATGTAAAGATATAATTGTAGGGATTAATTCGAGAGATAAACTTATTAAAGCATTAGGGGTGTTTTTTTGACATGATAAAGATGAGTGCAAAACATTAAATTTGCATTGTAAAAAAGAGAAAATGACGAGATTGTTCAAAACACAGAAAAAAGGAATCTTTCAATTTTAATGGAAATACTAATTATTAAACCATTAACTTTGCCTTATTTACATTCTTGACAAGTGTTTGCTTAACTCCTGAAAATTATCTTAAAGAAATAGAAACAAGAGGCTTTAAATTACTTGGGATGGGAAGCCAGACAACGTAAAAAGAAATCGGATAACACTTCCTATGAAAAAAGAGGCTTACAGATGGTCGATTTTAATTATTATTTTATATCGCTTAAGGCATCATGGGTATATAGACTAGTTAATGGTAAGTTTGCCTCCTGGAAGCTTATACCTTTTAAAAATTTAGTATTTTAGTTATATTTGATATGAATTTAGGTGATATAAAACATTTAGAATATTTTAAATATGTTCCAGAATTTTATAGGGAAGTAATAAAGTCCTGGATTTTGGCTGGGGATGGGCAAACAAAACAATCAGTGACATATGCTGATATAAGAAAAGAAACAATTTTGGGGAATAATAAATTTACTGTATTTCATAATAAATCAATGTTCTTTGAAAGCTGAATTAAAAGTGATATAATATACTTGAATGACATTCTAGATGACACTATGTCACTATCAGAAAATTATATTTTGAACAATTTAAAGTGTAAAGTAAACTGGATTACTGAATTTCATAAATTAAAACAATCTATTCCACAAATTTGGATTGACATAGTTAAACAAGAAAATTCTGTCAAAAGTAAAGTAAACGTCCAGAGAAATAAGATCATTTGGAAAGATCGGTATTTTGAGATTACATTTTTTTACAAATAAAATGTTATATGAATCTCTAGTGAATAGTAAAAAGGAAATATCAGTAGGGATAAACAGGTGGCTCAAAATTCTACCATTGCAAAAAGCTTCAAATATGAATTCAATATATAACTTTATTTTCAAACACTTAACTGAAAATGAATTAAAAATATACAGATGCAAACTACTACAGTTTATTGAACCAACCAAAAAGCATTTATTACAAAGGAAAATAACTAATAAAAGTAGGTGTAATATTTGTAACATGGAAGAAGACTATGCTCATTATTTTTTCAATTGTTCTTATTTGACAAGATTTTGGCAACAAATATACGGCCTCTTAAAAAAGAGTAATTTAGATTTTTCAATAAAATTACAACACATGATAATTGGATACAAAATTACAGACAACAAGTATTACTCAATAATTTTTTTGATTACAATTATTAGTTTTTTAATATATAAATCGTTCTATGTATCTGAGCAGAAAACAAAAATACATAGACGTCTACAGCATTTTTGTTAATGAATACACCAAGAGAATAGATACCAATATTAATGGACATAAGACAATAAGTCCAATGTTACTTTCAATTAAAAGAAACATAATCAATGAATATTTGTTTTTGAAATATAGACTTTTGTAAATAAAATGTATGTCAATTAATTTAATCAGCTGATTATTCTCTGGGTAGTCAGTGGATTGTAACAGGGTACGTCAAGAGAAGCTTGGAATCTTGATGGTTTATGTAACAAGCAATATTTGATGAATAAAATTATTATGTAGTTAAAACTAATAAGATTTCCTTTGATGTTTATGTTCAAAAATGAAAATTATTTGTAAATTCAGATTTGTCTTTATAGATGTGCTTACAATCACCGGTATTTACCGCCGGTACTTTGCCATAAACAAATGAAAAAAATTACAAAAGCATGCCATTTTTCAGTTGACCTCGGCCGACACCAAAAAAAAAATCCAATTTTCGGCGTAGGACTACTGAGCGCCGCTGAATCACATTTTGACCAAACTGTCACATCCGGTTGTCCTACTGAAAGTTTTAAACAAAAGTCACAGTTTTGAAGGATTTGTTTGCAGATTGAATCAGTTAACCTTTTTTCGCTTTCAATGTTGACAATATTTTCCTTTTTATAGCTAAACACGCTTATAAAATGCCTAACTCATCTCCAGCAGAGAAGTTAGATTGAAAGTATAACTGCGGTTGAATTTGATAAGAATTATGAACCTGCGAGTAAATAAAACAACAGTGATATTTTGACCTTCTTTTGATAAGTTTGAGCCATGCTGCTAACAATGAAATATTTTTCACGATTTCTCTACGTATCAGCGAAAGACAAGTTTAAATTTCTGCAAATTTGTTCTGTCCTTTATTGCTCATCATTCAAAATTAACAATTTTTGTTAAATTTTGAGATAGAAGGCTTCCAATGCTTTTTTGTTTGCATGACATTTTCTTACTGTCAGTTTCAAACTATACTGAATTCATTAAACGAGGTGATCTCCGTAAACCAAAAATGCTCTTAGTAGTCTTACAGATTTATAAATAAGGACAATTGAAATTGACTCCACATAATTTTATGTTAATAACCACGTAAATTATTTTCATACATCCTCAGACATAATAAGGCCATAAAAGCTAGGCTAAGCATGTATGTATTTGTTCTATCATCATGTTACTTGTTCATTATGTTAATATTTAACTCCTGACAACATTTTAAGGTGTGTGAATCATAAAACAAATTCAATTTGTTTTCTTTATTAAAATATCCTTATATTTCTTATTTTGAATATTTGTTCATATCATTTTGTGTTTTTCTATGATGGTCATACAACATCTTCGTGCCAGCTAGTTTGATTATGTTATCATTATCAATGATTTTGTTATAGGGAGGGTACAAAAAATGTTTCGAATTCTTATATAGCCGATCCGTATCTTTTGTACACTTTATTAAGAATTATTACATTAAGGATGCACTTAGGTCAGGGCTATAATCTTTTATATGAGTCGGCGTTCCTACAGACAGTTGTCATAAATAAGAATTGCAAAAAAAAAGACTGTTCGTTTACTTTCAAATTCAGATGTATTGATCATGTTCTTAACACTCACTATGCAAACTTTTCTGATCGGGTTCATTAATGTATCTTCTAGAACTATTAATTAAAGAATCAATGGACAAGACTTCCTTTGCCTGATTTTTAGACTTATACCTCGAGTTGAAATTAGTTTTGTAAACTAGACGAGTTTTAATTTTGAAATGAGCAATTTTCCCCACCTTAGTAGCAACATACCAACTTAACCTTCATATAGGATATACAACTCATTCGGTATTACAAAGCATGCAGCTTTAAGTTGCTACTCAATGCCTCAATCGAAAGTTGATAGACAAGGGGTATATCAAATAACGTCTCGTCCTTTTTCTACGAAAGTTCATCGGAAGACATCAAGTCCTTGTAGAAAAATGTTCCGTAGCAACCTCACAAATAATACACAATTAGTCTTGGATTATAGATTATAGATACGAATTGTTTTAACCTCTTTATGTCTTTCAATAACCAGGTTGCTGCCTTTGTTATGTACATACGTTAATTGAATGTCATGTATAAAACTTATAGGTGTATAGATCTTTTATTCATTATACATGCATTACATATAAATGTACTAAGGTGTTAAGTATACTTTAAGAGTTAGATTTAGAGGTTGTATGGGGTTGGGTCAGTGGGTTTGGCCCCCTAATGAAGCTACATAATGGTAAAATTGAGAATAGAATTGGGCAATGTGTCGAAAAGACATCAACACGACTTAAGGTAGATTCATGGTATACCGCCATCTTGGATTGTACAATCACAGTACAAAATCGGTCTAGTTATTTGCCTAAATCTGCATTTAGAGAGAGATTGCAATTCGATGGTTAGACTGTTTTTCTATAAAAAGAAAACTTGTTAATTAATTGTATTATACAAAATATTTTAACAAATATAATTTTTTGGGGTTCTAAAATCATTTTTATCAAATGAGCCATTTAAGGGGAGATAACTCTTTTAGTACAAAATTTATCCTGGGTTAATAGGGATTGTTTTTATTTTTACTTGTAGCAAGAAAACAAGTTCGGTGACACCATGTTTTCTTTTTATTTTCTTAAAACATATTATGAAACCTATCTTCTCACAATTTGTTTTAAAATTCTATCTGATAGAACTTTTTTTATGCACACTAATGTGTTTTTTCATGAACAAACTAACCAAATTTTGGCAATTTTCAACGACTCATAGCTTGCAAAATAGCACGGTGACCCATACTTTTTCTTAAATTTTCGAAAAAAGCATAGTAAAATCTTCATTTTGGCAAATTATAAGAAAATTCTGTCTCAAAAAATATATACTTATGATCTACCTTAAGAGCAGAAATCAGACGAAAGGCCAACAATAGATCTTCAACACAATTAGAAAATCTCTCAAGAGATGATGAATGTATAGACTTTTTACTAGTATTACTGCTAAATTTGGATCTGCACCTGATTTTTTTGTGGGATTATTGTGTTATGAATAATTGATACCTTTTCTGTCTTTCATTGAATATAAACTGAAATTTTAAAACTATGGTTTTTTTTTCGATGTAGCGCAGATGGATATTCTGAACGGGTCAATTATGATATGGTAATTTTTTGTTTATTTCAAGTCACAAAACAGCATCCATGTCTTTTTTTCAACTGAAAAATAATTTTCTGGATAATAACAGTATGACATTAGTTGTTCGACATCTATTGTACAAATAAAGTTTCTCAAAAATAAATGTGATGTGCTTTTCTATGTTGTCCCCACTTTTTGTCTTATAGTTATTGAGTAATATTAATTTCAAAAGATCACATAGCATTCATTGTAAATTTAAAGATTGAAAAGAATGTCTTTGTTATGTCTTAATTCAAGCTATGGTGCAATGCCCTCATCTGTAATCAAGGCCAATAGACACCCCTATATAGTGTAGTTAGTATGTCCGAAATTCAAATGTATTATTGCTGGCTGAGATATTTTATCACCACACCACTTAATAATAAACAAACCATTGATTGATTCATATGAATTAACTTTAATGGCCAATTTGCAATGTGCATATGGCCGATAAATTAGTATCAGCAGATACCCCTTTCATACTCATCCATTAATCACAAAGATAGAAATAAAAATCTGTATTCATCTGACAATCTAAACTTAATTTACAATAAAGATGATTAATTCAATGTGCTCAGTTTCTATTATTATAATTGAAAATTTGATGATTAAAAGACAATTGGAGAAATGAATGAAATATGGTTTGTTAATAGATTTATTGCATGTATATATTGTTAGACAAGGGAGGGTACAAGCAGAGTTCAAGGGAGATAATCAGGGGATATACATGCAGAGTTCAAGGGGAGATAACTTTATATTCAAGTTCATAAATTTATTGTATTACCAGATTTTAATCTTAAAGAGTAATTTATTTGTACTTTATGTCTTCCTCAATATTTAAGACAGACATTGATAGTGACACTTTTAAAATGTGATTACAAAAAAGGTTTGATACATTATCTTACGACAATATGTGGATACATTTGCAATTTTAAAATTTTAAAATACATCACAACATGTACATAGTTCAATTTGATATTGAGTGGAAAAAACAAAACTGTTTAGCAGTAACGAAATACTAAGAAGACCTATATCATATGTACAGCATGAGGATTGATTTGAAAAGGTTACGTCCTTAAGTGTATACCTTGCTATTTTGACATTCATTTTAGAATTATGAAAAATAATATCTTGTAAAATCTGATAAAGATGAACATGTATTGTGTATATCCAGGACTTGCAAACGGAGATTAGAATTTAAACATAGAACTTATATTCAGTCGCCAAGGCTAAAAATGAAAAAGACAAACAGACAAACAATAGTACACATGACATAACATAGAAAACTAAAGATTAAGCAACACGAACCCCACAAAAAACTTGGGTGATATCAGGTGCTTCGGAAGGGTAAGCATATCCTGCTCCACATGTGGCACCCTTTGTGTTGCTTATGTGATAACAAATCCGGTAAATAGTCTTAATTCGGCAGGTCACATTCATCAAAGGTAAGGGGATTGTAGTTACGACGTAAGGAACATATCCGATATCATTTGTGAAACGGTTATTCCATAACGGTCAACCAACTCTTGATAGCGTCTGTAAAAATTACGAAGGGATGATTTCAACTTCACCACTTGGAACTCTTGGTTTAAAAGCTTCCTTGTGCGCAGCAACCCTTTATTAAGAAAATCATGATAGGAAATGCAAGCACGGGAATATCGTAACAATTGGGAGATATATACCCCGTATGCAGGTGCTGCTGGCATGTTGCTACTTAGAAATGAAAAGTTCACAATTGGAAAGCTGAAATCATCTGTTTTGTCGTAAAGTTTTATTTTCAACCGACCCTCATTGTCAATTTCTAGATGTAAGTCAATATATGAAGCCGACTTAACTGTATCTGTAGTATCCTTTATCTCTAGTTCGATGGGATAGATGCAAAATTATGTTGGGCTTATCATCTGCATCACTAAGGAAATATCCAAAATACAAATTAAACTGTCATTTCAATTAAAATTTGTACGTTGACAGAAACCACATGTTTGTTAACCTGATTTTGAAGTGATAATTGTTTGATAAATGAATTAATACTAGTAAATACACAGTAAATACACAGCAATGATCCTTAAGTGTGTCCTATTTGATAAATTATGTGTTTAGTTTATATAAAGAAAGGTATAACTTGAATTTTGAAGCTAAGGAAGAAAACAAAGTCATTTAACAGAGAAATTAACAAGCACTTTCATATTTGATTGAAATAAATAAAAAAAAAATCTTTAATGTACATGCAATCAATCAACTAGACGGTGGGATTAAGCTCTCTAAGCATTTTATTAACCACAACTTTTAAATGTATCTTTAATGAGGTATGGCCTTTACTCATTGTTGAAGGCCGTACAGTGATCTGAATATAGTTGTTAATCTCTGTGTCATTTTGGTGTCTTGTGTAAAGTTTATTGTCTCATTTGCAATCATACCACATCGTCTTTTTTGATATTTATTAATCTGTTGTATTTTACTTTTATAATTAAAAATGTTCTAATACTACGGTGATGTTTTGATCAAAAAGAAAACTTCATCAATTCAGCTTTATTTTGTTCTGTAGTTTCAAGACCGTTTTCACATCTTTTGCAGTATTTCGAGGGCGGTGGATATTGAAAATATGTCATTTACTTAAGAATGAAATTATCTGAATATCCAAATTAAATCTTATTAAACTATCATGTCATGCTAATGAAGTAAAATATTCAATTACCAGTTAAATATATATTACATCAGTATATCTTTGACAGTGTGTATCATTAAGATTCAATTAGCATGATGATCTTAATTTCCAGTGCATGTATATAAAATGCAACTACAACTCCTGTCAAAAATCATGACTAATTGAAACCTATAGCATTCTTAAAACATTGCATATTCTTTTTAATATGTCATGTCACATGATGTGAAAATTGAAAAAGTAGTACTTGCCATTTACCTGGTTATTTCTGTGCTTGAGTGGTTATCAAAAATTTACACGCTCGGCTTTTGTTTTAAACTACTGTTTTTTTAAGTATTATTATCTGTCCCTAATCAGTTGTTGATGGCAGATTTATGTATCTACTTAACCGTTTTATAATTGACAGAAGATATGAAATTTACCCTATGTAGGGCTTAGATTGAAGACTGTATTTACTTGTCACTTCTATCAGAAGACTTGTCCAATTATCTGTTTGTCACAAATTATTTCACCCATACCTGGCTTAGCACATAATTTCAACATTGTCTGACAGGTTTCTAAACGACACCCATATCTTACTGGAATTTAAAATATATATAACAATTTTGATATGCTGTTGAAATAGCGAAGTGACACTGCAGTCACATAATTCCCTTTACAAGGCATTTTGTGTCGATTTCATTGTGACAAATCATTGATTTTTACATGAAATAAAAATGTCAAAACACGTTGCACGAAATAACCCTTTACCACTCTCTTGTATGTGGTTCCTTATTTAAAAAGGGAACATTTTATCATGTTGATAAATATAGATTCTACCACTGCATCGAGTGTGATACAATATTTATCCCCTCGAGACAGTTAAGTGTTTAAAATTTAACTGTCAAGAGTGGATAAATATCGTATCACACTCGATGCAAAATGTATTTAAACTGTAATCAGTATGAAACACTTTTTTGTAAAGCATTCATAAATTTTCAAAGAAAATAGTTCACAATGAGAACTAATCTGCGAGCAGGCTTCAAATTAGAAAAAAAATGTTACATATTTATTGATTTTGCCATACACACGGTTCAAGTTTCCAACAGCCATACATGCCAAATAAGAATTATAATTAAATTGCCCCAAGGAAATGATTTTTACACCCTAAATTTTATCGTATTTGTCAATTGGGTGTTTGCATCCTGACCATGTTTTGCATGTTAATCGATACCAAATTGTTTGTCTTGAGAAATATTGGCGAAACTGTGATAATGAATATTCATGATTGTAAATATGTGAGAGTTAATAAACAATGGCTTATTAAGTACATGAGATGTCAAGGATATGAATAGATACACGGAAGATTTACTGAGCTACATGTCATACTTAAAAGAGGGACAGAAGATACCAGAGGGACAGTCAAACTAATAAATCGAAACTAAACTGACAACGCAATGGCTAACAATGAAAAACAATAGTACACATGACACAACATAAAAAACTAAAGAATAAGCAACACGAATGTCATATAGGATTGTGCCTGATATTCATATGAAGAAGACATAATCTTTCAATCAGTTTAATTGAGGTGTGAAGCTGGCATGTCAGTTAACTGCTAGTAGTCTGTTGTTATCTATGTATTATTGTCATTTTATTTATTTTATTTTGTTACATCTGTTGACATCGGACTCAGACTTCTCTTGAACTGAATTTTAATATGCGTATTGTTATGCGTTTACTTTTCTACATTGGCTAGAAATATAGGGGGAGGGTTGAGATCTCATAAACATGTTTAACCCCGCCGCAATTTTGCGCCTGTCCCAAGTCAGGAGACTCTGGCCTTTGTTAGTCTTTTATGAAAAAATGTAGACAAACCCACCTTTTTTCTGTTTTCATCTCCGAAGTCATTTTGAGGTCAGGCAAATAAAAAAAAATGGGCACCTCACTGCATTAGTCCACAACGGCCCCCTATCACTGGTTTGCGTAAACTCATTTGACATTAGTTAGTGCTATCATCTGTGCATTCAAACCCATAATCAAGGGGAGGGGTCCAGTGTAGACAGACAAAAAATTGTAACCCATATTATCGTGACCCTAACTTGCCCGTCACATTCTCCACTATAAATAAGAAGATGGGGAGTCTAAACCTTAAAATACAGAAACACTACAAAACTGCCGGAAACTTATCTTTTGTTTATATCTAATACAACCATGCGGCCCATCAATATTTATGACTTGGTATTTTATAATTCAGTATTAATACCTGACTGTGACACTTTTACTTTTGGCGTTGTCAGTTTATTTTAGATTTATGAGTTTGACTGTCCCTTTGGTATCTTTCGTCCCTCTTTTATTACCACTGGGTCGATGTCTCTGCTGGTGGCCATTTTGTCCCCGAGGACATCATCCGCCCAGTAGCAAAACTACTATTGCATGAACTTACGAAGATTAAACAGGAAACTGGCTCGGACGTCGCCCAGTATTCTTTAGTTTTCTATGTTGTGTCGTGTGTACTATTGTTTTTCTGTTTGTCTTTTTTATTTTTAGCCATGGCGTTGTCAGTTTATTTTAGATTTATGAGTTTGACTGTCCCTTTGGTATCTTTCGTCCCTCTTTTATTACCACTGGGTCGATGTCTCTGCTGGTGGACATTTTGTCCCCGAGGACAGCATCCGCCCAGTAGCAAAACTACTATTGCATGAACTTACGAAGATTAAACAGGAAACTGGCTCGGACGTCGCCCAGTATTCTTTAGTTTTCTATGTTGTGTCGTGTGTACTATTGTTTTTCTGTTTGTCTTTTTTATTTTTAGCCATGGCGTTGTCAGTTTATTTTAGATTTATGAGTTTGACTGTCCCTTTGGTATCTTTCGTCCCTCTTTTATTACCACTGGGTCGATGTCTCTGCTGGTGGACATTTTGTCCCCGAGGACATCATCCGCCCAGTAGCAAAACTACTATTGCATGAACTTACGAAGATTAAACAGGAAACTGGCTCGGACGTCGCCCAGTATTCTTTAGTTTTCTATGTTGTGTCGTGTGTACTATTGTTTTTCTGTTTGTCTTTTTTATTTTTAGCCATGGCGTTGTCAGTTTATTTTAGATTTATGAGTTTGACTGTCCCTTTGGTATCTTTCGTCCCTCTTTTACATGTCCAGCTGGTAGGCCCACTGCTATAATATTCACAATAGTATAATTCAGTATTAATACCTGACTGTGACACTTGTACATGTCCAGCTGGTAGGCCCACTGCTATAATATTCACAATAGTATAATTCAGTATTAATACCTGACTGTGACACTTTTACATGTCCAGCTGGTAGCCTCACTGCTATAATATTCACAATAGTATTGCTCAGTTATTTATATATGTTAAATCAATAAACCCGAAGTTTATATACATTTTTCTAAATTTCCTGTTCCCTAAACTTTGAATTTTCAAAAATAAACTCAGGATTTTCTTATCCCAGGCATGATAAACTTATCTGTATTTGTCACAACTTTTTAGAATTTCGGATACTCAATGCTCTTCAATTTTGTACTTGTTTGGCTTTATAAATATTTTGATTTGAGCGTCACTGATGAGTCTTATATAGACGAAAAGCCCGTTTGGCGTACTGAATTATAATCCTGGTACCTTTGATAACTATTATAAGATAAAAGAAACAATACATAAAAACAGATATTGATTTAAAACCCTTATATTGGTGATCCGGCATTTTAGTTTTGGACTTGTACGGAATGTTTGATTAAATAAGTAAACATAATTTTCCGAAGTGTCTATTGATTTTTAGTGTATTAATGAAGGTCCTTTATTGCATAGATAAGCAATGTAAAATACAAATAACTCCTAGGTTATCTCAGGTCTGCCATTATTTACCTGGATTTTGCTGATATTCATGCTATAACTACATATTTTCTCCTATTTTGTTAATTCACAGTCCTCACTACTGTAAACCAACTTATTTTCGTAGATACTTTATTTCGTGTTTAGCCCTTACCAGCCCAGTTCACTGCTTGATTTTGATTCGCCATTTCAAATTTGATTGATGAAGTTAAATAAAGAAAGCTAAAAAAAAAAATACATATTTACAATGATTTATATTGGCGTTATTTTTCATAATGTAGATATTTACATACTAGTATTAAAGTTACATGTATATGTAAAACATGCCTTTTGGTTTACTTATAAATGTGATATGTATCATTATCTGAGCACACTTGTCTTTCCAAAATCTATTATAACTGTATTAAATGCATGTGATGTTTTGGGTTATGTCTGCATAAGAATTGGATTCATTGGGAAATTTAAAAAGCCATATACTATACCAACCACATTGCAACTGATATATGGCAGCGCAAGGTAAGAAAACAAGCAAAAGAAGAAATACAGAATTTATCGTTGCTCCACAAAGGAGTAGGTCCAGTAAGACCCCTTTTTGGACCCAAAATATAGCAGTTTTACAAAATGGTTTAATGTAAACTATTGGTTATTTATTGGACAATAGAATGCTTCTGCTGCATAAATATGTGTTGTTTTTGACAAAACAATGCACATATATCGGGTACTAGCACCATTAAAAGAGGGGCGAAAGATACCAAAGGAACAGTCAAACTCATTAAGTCATGCTAAATTACTAAAATCTTCACAATTCTAGCATTTTAGTTAAATTTTAGACGGTTTCCGTGTAAAACGAAAGTTGCCTCATTCGTGTTCATCCTGAATATTGAAATGTAAGTTGTATTTGATGATAATACATAACATATATAAAGGTTGAGGATGAACACCGGTGCGGCCACTTTCATTCTTGACAAAAACCATCTGAAAAGTGACATTTTTCGGCATATTTGGTAGATTTTTCACATTTAAGCTTGAATCGGATCGTTTTTAAGGACTACATTAGGTATACTCGTTCACATACATTAATTGAATCAAATGAGATAGACACAGAGGTGTTTAAAAAGTGTTCAAAATCTTTCGTCAGATGAACCTGAAATTTGAGGCCAAAATCGGTCCTTACCGAACCTACTCCTTTCTAGTCGATGTTAATTTTTTGCTCTAATTATTAGAGGACAATCATTTGATTGTGTTTTTGAGGGTTACAATAAACTCAAAAATAAATATCAGGGCATGTTTTAAAAGGTTTCAAAAAACATCTATGACAGGTTAAAATGAAAATTTTGCAATGCAAATTGCATGAAATTTTTATGTACAAAAGTGGAGAAAATATTCCTAGCAACAACTGAAGGTGAATAATTCAGCCCAGTAATTTTCCTAGTTACATCCATAATATTCAATGGCCGTTTCTTTACAAACAGTATACATACTTTTTTTTCATAGCAACAACTGCAGGTGAAGAATCAAGTCCATGATTTCCTAGTTACACACAAAACATCCAATGGCCGTTTAGATGACCAAAGATACTGTCTTGAGGAGAACATACACTGCACTCATTCTATGTCACCGTGTAGAACGCCACTTGCGGGGTGTCGGCTTTGTTTGACATGGGGTGGCAATTTTGAAGCGACGAAAAAGTAACAAGGTAAGTTCAAACATCAAAATTTCTTATTTCTAGAACTCTCAGTAACATGTAATGTATTGCACGGAAGGAACCGCAACATAATCTATTTCCTGAAAGCAGGAGCAGTCGTTTTCAGTGCTCCGTTTTCTCAAACACCTCGCCCTAGTTTTCCGTGATGCAGATTTTGAGGCTTTATATGCAAATTTCGGTATAAAAAAACTACTTTACACAGCCATCCCCCGTATCATTTATATAGAATTGTATTCCTCTCATTGACTTATACCAAATACCAGTTTCTTAGTTAAGACTAATTGGTTTTAAAACTGTTATTCATCAAGATATAAAGTGTCGCTCGGGGTGTCAGATTTTGCGTCGCAAGGGGTAGAGGCTTGTCATAAAAAAAGAATACGTTTTCTTATAAATCGATCTCTATCTGATACATTTTAATTCAAACACACCTACACAAATATCAACATAAATGTAACAGAAATTCAACCTAGAAAAACACAGGTTACATCAAATTCTTCAAATTTTATTCAATTCCGGTTCGTTTAGAGATATGTATATAGTTAGAGTAGACCTTCATAGTAGATATGATATGATAGATGTGTAACAGAAAACGGATAGTTCTAGCTGGCGATTACGCACGAAATAACTGTCTTGAATCATTTTTTCTTGTAAACCTGTTCCGTTGTATATTTGTGTACAAGTCGTTGTTTTCTGGTTGATAATTGTACTATCATCGTCTTCATGATTACTTGAAGTTGTATTGTCATTCGCTGAAAAAGATGCCGGTGAGTGTTTCATTGGAGAGAGTGTTCTAATTCTTTTAGGAGTAATGGATGTTTGCGGCGTGCACGAGTGCTTTTTAGATGAACCTGGTGATGAACTATGATGCATTTTGGCTGGTGGAGGCTTCGGGCATATCTTATATTGAGGACTATTTTGTGATGTTTTGGTTTATTGAGCCATAGCCTTGACTTTTTTCTACCATGATAGTGACTGAAAAGGAAAAGAAATTGTTTACCAGCTTGAAAACTTAATATTTTAAGCCATTTTTTGTTTACTATGAATGAAATCAAAAGCACATATTTTATAAGACCAAAAACAGGCAAAATGAAAAATCCTATTTTGTCATGGTAAAGTAGATGTGAATGAAATCAAAAGCATATATTTTATAGGCAGTGGCTATTCGTCCGGCTAGTCGGACAAATAGTCAAAAATGTCTATTCATCCGGCAAGCCGGACAAATAGCATTTTTACGGTTTTTCGCTATTTGTCCGGCCAAAAATATAATGATGAAGATCTAGCATCGTGTTTTGAAGGTTTTAAATAAAGCACGAGTTGTTTTAAAATAATTATATTGTCTAACATCGTTTGATGAAAAAGAACTCATTCTAATAAAAAAAAAAAAAAAACTATACAAAAATTGATTCAGATTTTTTTATTCTTATATTCTAAAGGAATTTGGGTAGGAGGGGGGAATTATTCTCTCTTTTGTAGTTCTGCCTATGAATTTCATGCAAGGTAAATAGTCGGGATAATCATTATTGGCTTTATCTATGATTCCAAAATATCCTGAATTTATTGTTTCTGTGAAGTTTGGTTAAAGTAAGGTCCCCATATCATTATGCACAATTCTTCATTTAAATTGTTCGGCGATTTTTAATTCAAATGAAATTAGAGAAAAGGGTAGGCACGTGTAACCTGTCCCCAAAAGTAGGATTGTGTTTTCGGTAAGATTGTTTCAGAAAAAATGTGTATTAGATACAACAGAAAAAAGGGGGTACCCCAACCCTGGAGTCTTATTCCCAGTCAAGGCATATCAGTATGTTCATATATCTCCGTTGTAGTATAACTTGAAAATAATGAATCCAAGCAAGTTTGATATAGTATTTTTTTCCGAATGCGTTTTGTCTTCATAAGCATGATAAGGTAAATGGGGTTAAATCATCAATTTCACTTTCATTTCAGGCTTATTCCTCACAGTTAACATGTACACGCTATTGTTCTGGAATCACTCCTATATAAATTTGTTTAAAGCAATCACATTCTCTCAGGTTTTCTCTATGACATCTTTAAATATAAATCACGATCTCCAATTCTCAAAACGTCCATTGCATACGCGCGTGTGTTATCCGACACCGCGTGTGTTATCCGACACCGCGTTTGTTATCCGACACCTCATCTGGGACACTTTCCGCGTCACATGACACTTTTATTGATATCGAAAATTTGCGCATCCGCAGACGGATGGCCGGACGAATAGAGATTTTTAACTATTCGTCCAGCTAGCTGGACGAATAGACACTCCGTAGTTTATAAGACCAAAAACAGACAAAATGAAAAATCCTTGTTTTGTCATGGTAAAGTAGATGTGTTTAAACTTTAAAATAAAATGTATCATATGAAGACTAATTTACAAGCAAATATGTATTTTTTTATGACAAGCCTCTACCCCTTGCGACGCAAAATCTGACACCCCGAGCGACACTTTATATTTTGATGAAGAACAGTTTTAAAACCAATTAATTTTAACTAAGAAACTGGTATTTGGTATAAGTCAATGAGAGGAATACAATTCTATATAAATGATACGGGGGATGGCTGTTTTAAGTAGTTTTTTATGCCGAAATTTACATATAAAGCCTCAAAATCTGCAACACGGAAAACTAGGGCGAAGTGTTTGAGAAAACTGAGCACTGAAAACGACTGCTTCTGCTTTCAGGAAATAGATTATGTTGCGGTTCCTTCCGTGCAATACATTATATGGTACTGAGAGTTCTAGAAATAAAACATTTTGATGCTTGAACTTAGCTTGTTACTTTTTCGTCGCTTCAAAATTGCCACCCCATGTCAAACATAGCCGACACCCCGCATGTGGCGTTCTACACGGTGTATGTATGTTAATAGAAATGGATGCCCGTGACATATTCTAAATTTTACTTTGTTGAGTAGCTACTTCATCTGATGATACATTCATAACTGTGACCGTTTTGAGTATAAATATTGGTGTGTTTGGGGGGGGGGGGGGGGTCGAGTTATGAGCATTCTTGTGTCTCTCCTCACAAGTGGCCCACTTATGCTATCATCTGAATCTAAATATTTTTTCAATTTGAGGAGCATCGTAATCCATCCCTATCGTTACTGCCTTTTTCTAAAACCCTGTTGCTTATAATTCCATTTTGTACATACAACTAACAGAGGGACCTTATATTTTTGAGAATTTGATTGGTTTTTTAAACAATAAAAGCATAAACAAAATCTCCAAGACAATATATATTAAGACTGTGTAATCTGTTTTTGTATTTCAAGTAATAATGATATCCTGCTGAAATTTTCCGTCTTTCCTCGAAAAAGCTACGACGTGCATGATAATATAATACAATAATATAGTTGAGTAACTTTACGTTATTTCGGTATTTCATTACATTTATAAACTTCGTTTTGCATATATCATTTGGAAATGAAATAAAATTAAAAATAGTCATAGGACTGCGAATGCAAAATGAAGCGCGAACCTGTTAAGCATAATATACTTGCATTGGGAAGGAACATTTAATCAACTGAAAGTGTAATAACCAAAATGTAAGTCTGGGTACAAAGATGTTCGACCGCAACTATCAGCAATAAAATTATCCGCCTACACAATATGCCTCTCTCTTCGTGTGAGTTTTTATGAAGAAGAAGAAATTAAACTTTAAAAACATCTTTTCTTAAATTGTCAGAAGGATAAATCTAATTTTGTTTTGTAATTATCGTTTCAACTCATTAACGCCTGTGTGGACAAGTGGGTTTGACTATTCATATTTTCTCTTGCAGTATTACAGCTCTTTAGACGGTGTATAGGGCCACATTGAATTAAAACAAATGAAAAATGTGTGTATGGTACACAGATGATGTCCCTGCTTGCATATAACGTTATAACGGAACATAACTGAAGAACAAAAAATTGATTCTACCCAAATTTGACTTTGTTTGAGATTAGTGGTAATAAGCATTGTGTACATGTTTCATAACATTTAGACAAAAACAGAAACGAAAAATTCAGCATTTTGTTTTTCATTTGTTGAGCGACATTACTCTAGAACGGTAAAAGTGACGCAACTAAATTCAAACCTGATCTGTGTATTGTAGCAATGAGCATGTTTATTAAGTTTCTTGATAGTTAATTGAGGCAAACTAAAGTTAGAGAAAGGTAACAAAATAATCAGCCCTTTTTTCATTTGTACAGGGTCATAACTATAGAACAAAACAAATGTGACGCCACCAAAATTTGAACTTTTGATCTGTGTTTTGTAGTAATAAGTATTGTGTATAAGTTTCGTGACAATTAGTTGTGGCAAACTAAAGTTAGAGAACGGAAACTAATTTTGTGACATATGGACGGACGTATGGACGGACGTACGAAGATACGGACAAGTGTAAAACTTTATGCCCCCTCTGCTAAGGCGGGACATCAGAAACAGTGTGATCATTTTAACGACATGCTGTTTAGAGATAACGACTTCATTAATAATACATAGCTTAACAATATGACGGGCATAAGAACAAACAATAATTGGTAGTGTAGTTGTTACACATACGTGTAACTTGCAAATCAGTAAACCTTTTCCGTAATTTTGGTATTTAATTTAAAAGCACCAGGAGGATCGCTGTTCAACAATTGTTGCAGATTTCTTTTTAAATTGGTAAAAACAAACAGAAATTCAAAAAAGAGGGCAACTGTAGCCTGTAATTAATATCAGAAGTACTTGATTTTAACCGGTTCATCAAGATAAAGTGTCAACCCAGAAAGAATAAGATATAGTATTGACATGAATAGTGTGAATGTTTGAATTATCAAAATGTAACATAGAGAGCAAATGAGCTTTGAATAGTTTTATTCATCATGTTCCTTACGGGGAAGCAGATGAACATAGATATGTATATGAGTCACACAATGTAAATTGTACATATTTACTTGTTGAAACCTATGTGTCAGACACACAATGAGATTAGATAGGACAATAGTATATCTCTTTTAAATAACATCAATAAGAGACGACAGAAATAAACGCAAGAACACTCAGGACAGAAAAATTATGACAAGCTATCTATTCGAATATGAACATATAAAAACTTGCTAAAAATTTACTTAATATATGCAACAAGGTAAGGTCTTCTGCTCGAAAAAAATTATAAGAAAATAGAATTTTGAAAAAGAAATTACTGATAATAAACAGCTGCACCATAAGCGTATGATATGCCCGTCGTTATGCAAAGAAAAAAACCTTTCACTTATCAATGTCATATCAGAAATTTATCAAAAAACTAAAACAAAAATAATGAAAGGGAGTTCACATAAATAGAAAACAATCACCAAAGTTACATGAAAACTGCTCGAAGCATATTTAAGTTATTGTCTGAAAACTTGAAAATCCCCCTTTTTATTAATAAAACTCTAAAATCGGTAACGTAAAATTTAATAAATATTAAAAAACAAAACGACAAGGATCTCACATGAATAAATAAAAACAATTAACCAAATTACATGCAAATTGGTTTATCCGTTTTTGAGATACTGTCCGACACGTCCGGACGGACGGACAGATGAACAGACAACGGGCGTATAAAATAAATATCACAACTCTTATAACATAAAGACAAAGACAGTCAGGTTATAAAAAAATAGCGTATATTTAGAAAAACAAAATTTTGTAAGTATGAAAAAACAAGTTCAATTATGCATTATCATGTTTGCAATGTTTTAAAAGATTTACAAAATAAAAATAATGTGTATAACATTTTATTGAGGTTTTTTTTATAATACATCAATTTTGTTTTTTTGTTATTTGATCTTTTCTCTCAATTGAAAATGAAAGACTTAAAAAAACATATAAGGTCTTTAAACGTTTAAAGAGATATCAGCATTCCGCGTTTTATATTGTGTAAAAATGTATGTGACAAAATTGCAATTGTGCATAAGATATATTTTCTATTTGATCTAAAAATGAAATACTTATAATAGTGAATAGTGTTAGTGTTCTCTGTGCAATTCGCTTTGAATTTTACCGATAATGGGAAATCGAAAGAAGAACTGTGTATGCAAACAAATGTGTCTTCCTTTTTCTTTCTCTTGTGGTAAAATTGTCTCATTGACAATCGAAGTTTCTGCGAGCAAACAAAGCCTACATTTTGACTTGTCTCTTATTTAGCCAATTAATTAGACTAGAAATGTTTTAAATTTGGACGAATTAATGAGGAATAATTGAAATCATATCATTTCGATGGGACCGATAAATTTTGATATAAGATTTGTATTGCAATGGCTTTAGTATTAAACGTCATACATCATAGTTTAAGTTGAGAAATTTAAAAGATACATTATATGATTCATGATGTTTTTAACAATAATTACTTCTCCGTTCACAATTACATACATCCAATGGTACACAATTGTTTTTGAATATCTTCACATTATCATACAGGAATGTTTCATATTTCTTGTTTCTTTTTCATTTATACCAACATTGTTCAATAACTTCACTACTTTTGTATGTCCATTTGAATATGCTGCATGCAAAGCCGATTGTCTATTTGTTTTGTCAACCAATGTTTCTACATGACTATAAAATGTTATGTCATTCAAATTAAGTAAGTATTTAGCTGTGTCAAAATGACCAGCCTTGCAAGATAGGTAAAGTGGTGTACAACCACCATTTGATGTGTCATTTACATTTAAACCAACATCAATCGATAATAACTTTACTACTTCTGTATGTCCATTAAAACAAGCTGAATGAATAACTGACCATCCATTTTTATTTTTAACTGTTGTATCAACATGACTACTTAATGTTTGATCGTTCAAACTAAACAATGCTTTCACTGTGTCATTGTGACCTCTCTGACAAGCTAGATGTAGAGGTGTAGAACCTTTATTTGTTGTATCATTTATATTCATACCGATATCTAACAATAATTTAACCACTTCAGTATGTCCATTGAAACATGCTGTATGTAAATGTGACCATCTATCTTTGTCTTTAGTTGTTATATCTGCACGCCTTTCTAATGTTTGGTCGTTTAAACTAAGCAAGAATTTCACTGTGTCATTGTGACCTGCCTGACAAGCTAGATGTAGCGGTGTAGAACCATTATTTGTTGTATCATTTATATCCATACCGATCTCTAACAATAATTTAACCACGTCTGTATGTCCATTGAAACATGCTGTATGTAAATGTGACCATCTATCTTTGTCTTTAGTTGTTATATCTACACGCCTTTCTAATGTTTGGTCGTTTAAACTAAGCAAGAATTTTACTGTGTCATTGTGACCTGCCTGACAAGCTAGATGTAGCGGTGTAGAACCATTATTTGTTGTATCATTTATATTCATACCGATCTCTAACAATAATTTAACCACGTCTGTATGTCCATTGGAACATGCTGTATGTAAATGTGACCATCTATCTTTGTGTTTAGTTTTTATATCTATACGCCTTTCTAATGTTTGGTCGTTTAAACTAAGCAAGAATTTTACTGTGTTTTTGTGACCTTTCTGACAAGCTAAAAATAGCGGTGTTAAACCTCTATTTGTTGTGTCATTTACATTTATACCAACATCAATCAATAACTTTACTACTTCTGTATGTCCATTAAAACAAGCTGAATGAATAACTGACCATCCATTTTTATTTTTAACTGTTGTATCTACACGCCTTTCTAATGTTTGGTCGTTTAAGCTAAGCAAGAATTTTACTGTGTTTTTGTGACCTTTCTTACAAGCTAAAAATAGCGGTGTTAAACCTTCATTTGTTGTGTCATTTACATTTATACCAACATCAACCAACAACTTTACTATTTCGTTATATCCTTTATAACAAGCTACGTGTAAAACAGACCATCCATGTTGACATACATTATTGGTGTCTACACAACCATTTAGTTTGACGTTGAAATCAAGCAATAATTTCACTGTTTCATAATGACCTTTCTGACAAGCAAGATGCAGTGGTGTTCTACCTTGTATGTTACTTTTCTGATTGACATCTCTACAAAGTTTCCTGAATTTGTTATTGTTTTGTGTGAGTCCCTTTTGGCTGGCTTTATGTAAATCCGTTTTTTCGTCTGTAATTCTAAATGTTCTATCTACTTCGTATGCACTTAATAGTAAACCGACTAATTGTGCATCACCATGTAAGCAGGCAAAGTGAAAAGTGTTCTGATTTAGTTCGTTAGCTATACTAATATCTGCTTTGTTGTCTAATAATAGTTGAGCCACTTCTTTGTGACCATTAAGACAGGTTGCGGATAAAATCGTGGTTTTCGCTGCGTTTTTTGTATTGATATCTTTATAGTATTTCATTAAATGTTTGACCACTGCAATGTGACCGTTTTCACACGCAACAAAGAACGGAGATCTGCCTTCCTTGTCTTTGATGTCAATGTGAAGACGACATTTAACTATAAAATATTCTACAAAATCAATGTATCCTAAAGAGGACGATACAAACAACGGTGTAGCTCCGTCTTTACCGGGAACATAAGACATTTGTTGACATCCGTCCTGTTCTTTTAGATACGATAGAAGTTGTTTTCTATATGCCTCATTCTCTGCCTGTATGCTTCCAAACACTTCCCAGTATTTTCCTTTCATTGCTTCCTTAAATTGTCTGTTGAAGTGAGTTCTTTCTAACTCTTGTGGGATATACACTACAAAAGGAAGACTACTCCTGCCCAATGACAAAAGCTGAATGCGATTTGCGAGCAATCTAATGTCAGCATTCTTTATGAAACATTTCATCATAGATGGTGCAATGGCTGCTGAAATGGTGTCAAACATTTTGTCGTGGATTGCTGTATAGATCTCCTCTGCCTCAATAATGTATATACCCTTGAAACGCTCAAAACATTTTTGTATAGACACCATGGAGACGACTGATTCAATCTCAGTGTCCCTGCATATGGCCTCCACTAGCTGTTCTACATCACAAGATATCAAGTCATCTTTACTAATACTATTATTCCTCAGGACGAGAAGAGAAAGACAGAGAAAGGATGACTCAGATTTAATTTTCATTTCTGAAATTTCGTTTTCAATAATTTCAACAGGATGAATAAAGAATTTCAGATCTCGATTGGCCTTTGTGTCGTACAACGCACATAAAAGAGGGAAAAAATCATAGAGACAGATATTGTCTATGTTATTCACAATGTTCTCAGATATATACGATAATGCAATCTTTCTCATTTCATCTGGAGAAATTTTATATTTGGTACTGAAGCTACATTGTACAAGTGATAGACAAGTAAGGTTTGGGAATGCTTTATGACTATATATATTTTCTCTGCACGTTATTAAAAATTTAGTCTCAGATTTGCTCAAGTTGTCTTCATAGTCATCATCATTATGATTATTCGAATCAAATAACATACTTAATTTACCATCGTTTTGCTCCAAAAAGTCTGCTTTGTGTTTATTAAGAGCGAATCTCCCGCATATATCATCAATTACAAAAACCTGGGTCTTGTCTTTTCTAAAATGCTTAAATATTTCTGAGGAGTCATCACATGGAACGACTTCATATCCCTCCTTATCGAATATCAATGCTACATGATGAGCGGCAACAGATTTTCCGCAACCCGGAGATCCAGTTATAATGACACCCTTATTGTGGTTAAGTGATTTTAGTATAAACTGCGTTGCCGAGGTAGAGATGTATTTCTCGTCACTATCTCTCCATTTTGTCAATGTTCTTTTGCGTATTTCTGAAAAAAATATAATTAATTATTATCCAAATTTTTCTTTCAATGGGCATTTATTGTCAAATATAAGGTCACCGTTTTGACTAAAATTTTGATGTTTGATTTATACCAAACAAAAAAGTAAATCCAAATTATAAGTCTTAATCAAACAATTAACAATACATCGACTATATAATATTTATCAGCATTTCATGTGTATTATAGACACCATCTAATTAATCATCAGGTTCCGAATACGACTGGCCGTCGCATAGGCAGGTATAAACATAAACACAAATATAAATAGTTAGAAAGCGCGCTCAATTGAAGTTTTCTAGGTCTGTTAGATTTCATGAGAAAGGTTTAAACATATGTAAGTCATCATTATAACAGGTTTAAGAATGATATTTGTGGATTGAATGACAAAATGGTAACAGTTCATGTGTGTTTCTTTTAAAATGTAATTGTCTTCTTGAACACGTCTAGTACATGCATAACATGTCTCCACCTAAGTGGTTTAATTGAATGTTGATTAAGAAGTAGTTAAAACATCGGCGATTACCTTCATCAGGTACGCTCAAAGCCAAACATTTGAAATCCGAAGTGCCACCGTTAGGGGGAATAGTAGACGATTTACTTCTGTTAATGTTATAGCACTCAAAAATAATAGACGCATGAATTAAATCGATTTAGGAGGAGAAAAGAAAAACTAATGTAACCTTACCTTGTCTTTAACATTAACATTATCTGCTATAGACTAATTTTGATTTGTACAAGTAAGATTTTGCAATTTTTTTTTCTCTCCATTTTGCTCATCATTTGGTCATTAGTTTTCGCTTGATTTTTGAGTGAAATGGCTTGCTAAGCCTTTTGTCTGCTTAGTATTTTTTCTTTCTGTTAGTTTTTTAGACATCGTATTACCTGCCGGTTTTGCACATGTTTTCATTATAAACAATTTTACAATAACGGATGGCAAATGAAATAATTCTATATGACAAATCCCTACTTAAAACATTAACCATAAGTTATGAACTAGTAGGAGGTTTTTTTTATTTGTGAATAACATAGATCAAATGTTTTATTTTATTTGATTTCCTTGAAACGTTATTCGGGCTACTAATGATATTTTCTACATTTGATAATAGGGTTTCCGCTGGCGGTCGCCATTTTCTTTGCTAAAAAATAATAATTGTGGCGATAAAAATTCGTCATTGGCGAAAGAAATATAGATAACGATTTATTCACCTTGAACTCGTTAAGATTTTGACAGAAAATCAATAATCAGCTGATTGCATTTTATAGCTATCGACAACAACGGACTAATTAATAAAGGCGTTGATTGTATTGTTCAATGACAAAATGATATGGTTAAATGTCGTCCGTCACATGTCATATAAAGAATTTAAAAAAAAATAACCATTTTGCGACGCGCGTGTTTGAAGCAAAATTTTGACGTCTCCTCTCCTGCTTTTAATGATAGTCAAGAAGAAAAAACTGTTATCATGGCGATAAATGTTCAAAAACTTTATTCTTTGACTTTGATATAGATAATTGATTTGAGTGAGTATTCAAGTTTAAAGACGTGTCAGTGACACACGTGTTTCAAGCATAGTTTTAATTCTTAACTTTATTCCCGTTTACAATGGTCTTGAAAAGAAAACTGTTGTTATGAAGAAACCTATTCAAAAGGTTTAAAAGATATGGGAACAACCCCTCGAATGAGAGTAACCCTTTCATGTAATGACTACACCTGAAATGAGAGATCAATTTCTGGTGATAATTTTTTTTTGTTGTGTTGTAAAAACCAATTCTTAGTACAAACGGGCACATATTTTTATTTTGAAGAAACTTTCAGGTAGTATATAGTTAAAACATGTCAAAGAATTTTGTTATAAAACGGAACTTATATCTTTTAAAGTTGTTCAAAATATAATACATTTTCCCCCTTTATAGTTAAAAATAAAGTTCTTTTATGCATTACAATGTAGACTCTTAAAATAAATTTGAGAGAAAAATCATAGATAACAGTGGGGTGTTTGAGAAAAAAAAGAAAAATCTTAAACGAAACATATATATATATGTTACTTGGCGAAAAAAAAATAAAGTGGCGAAAAATATATTGTTCCGGCGAAAGAGGTGGCGAAAAAAATAATTGATCCAGGGGAAACCCTGTTTGATAAGATATACCTCTTTTATTATTATTTTCTATTTCTAATGTCTCCAATTTCTGACTAACAGTACACAGATGCTGATTGGTTTTTTCAATCTGTTTCTCTAGCCGTATGGAACTTATAATATCACTGGTATTGGTAATTGGTGAACTCATCAATGCATCAATCTCTGACTTTAAATCTGGTACTAGTCCAATTATGGCCTGTCAGGCAAAACACAAGTGTAGTTTATATTTTATAAATTACAAATGTTAAAGAAACCAAGGCAAAAATGCATGATAATATAACAACGTTGTAATTTCTCTTAACATAAAAACTAAATCAACCTTTTTTCCAAAACATCAAAAAGTATAATACCCCAATTGTTCTGCCAATAACTAGTGGGTAAATTCAAACGGAAATTTATCGACACCGATCTATATCTTCAATCCCTGGGTTTATAATCCGTGTGAGAAGATAATGATGGGAATGATTCTAGAATAGATTATTTACTTGGATATAAAAAGAATCATATTTTAGCTGAAATGTTGCTACATTTAAATGGTTGCAATTAAGAAGCTGAAATGATTTCTTTTGTCGTTAAGTTTTGTTTTCAACAAACCATCAACGTCGATTTGAAGGTGTTATTCAGATATGAGATATGCCTTTTGATATCTGTTGCAGCCTTTATCATAAAAGTATGATCACTGAATTGTTCAAATAGTTATTGTCGAGATATGTGTATGATCACTGACCGGTATAACAACAGTTATGTAGAGTTAAATTTCGGAAGTTTGAATGGTAAACAAGTTGCTTTCTTTAAAAAAAGAAAAGCAATACATGAATCCACAACTGCTGACTGCGGTCAACAACATTAGTTGATTTTATTTGCTTTTGATTTGAACAAATTTACTGTGAATGAGATATTGATCAATATTAATGAGTTTTGTTGTCACATCATTATTGAAAATATGTAATAGTGGGTAGATTATTGCACATGTGAACTTGAATTTACTTACTTTTTACTTTGTGTTTCATGTACAAATTGCTGATCTATTGCAATTCCCAATTTCTGCAAACTCTAAGTGACTAAGGGAAATTTTATTGACTCTGCAACATACGTCTAATCCTCAAGTTGCTTTTTTTGTGGTTAATTTATTTTGACTTTTAAAAATTGATATCGATTTAATTTGTTTCCTGGAAGTTTTTAATTATCCTGCATAATTATTTGAGGCTGTCTGTGACAATCATACACACTTTATTTGTAATGTAATCAATGAGGACATATAAGATAAATAAATGTTAAAGTTCTGGACCTCAGATTTGAATATGGTTTAGGTTATTTGTCAAAATACCTTGATATATGACTTATAATATCTACTATATAAGAATTGTTCTGTGATATACCTTCAAGAAAAAAGTAAACCAAATAAATATAGAAAAGAAGTTTGGTGTGATTTTCGATGAGATTCTTTCACAAGAGACCTTATAACACAAAAATTAACAGCTATAAATTTTCAAACAGCCTTGAAATAAGAAATGTAAACAATACAAACGAAAAAAGGAACGACCTGATTAATGTACCCAAAAAGAAACGAAAAATCAAGCATGCAACACAGCAACAACCATTGAATTACAGGCAGATACTTACTGAATGTGACAGGGATATGTTTGATAATTTATGATATAAATTTTGAAATACAAATATTCTTTTTCATTTGCATTATCTCCAATTAGTTAAGATAAATTGTATTCCGAAATATAACATATATTAGATATACTAAAGTTATTGGCAAAGATCGGTATAATAATTTACACTTGTTTTATAAACGTATTATGATACAAATATATATATATATTTTCTGTGACTGTATCTTACATTAATTTGTAGGATCCTTTACTATAGATAATTTAGCTGATCTGTAACAATAACATCTTCATGCCTTATATATCATGTACTGTAGTACGCCGCTAGATTAAAACTGACGTGGAAAGGTAACACATGGCCAGCGAAAGCTCTTTTTTTGAGAGCCCAGGTGGTCGTGTGGTCTAGCGGGACGGCTGCAGTGCAGGCGATTTGGTGTCACGATATCACAGTAGCATGGGTTCGAATCCCGGCGAGGGAAGAACCAAAAATTTGCGAAAGCAAATTTACAGATCTAACATTGTTGGGTTGATGTTTAGACGAGTTGTATATATATATATATATATATATATATATATATATATATATATATATATATATATATATATATATATATATATATATATATATATATAATATATAAAACTTACAAAAGAACATCACAAATACGAAATTTAAATATGAGTTTATGATATAAAAATGTTTTAATAAAAAAATGATGAATTAACACTTTTAAAGAACACATCGATAAATATTTCCCTTTTGGAACCTTATTTCATGTTATAGAAGTGACCAAAGTATCTGGGATGTACACGTCCGTAATTATACACTAATTTTATTTCAATACAATAAACAAAGGCGATGTCTTCAAAGGGTTATTTATTGATATACAATATTGACACATCTTGCTTTCATATTCACACTTGCACCCAAAAAAGACCGGTCGGCTCTCTACGATCTTTCTTTCAATTAAATTAAGTTCGATTCCATATGGATTTTTACTTTACACTTAAACGGTTTGTTATGAAGAAAAACAATGCAAACTATTCTCATAATTGCAACATATTTCAAAGATGCAAATATTTGAAGATTAGACTTTAACTGTTATTTAAAAATAGAAATAAAAAATAATTGAAATTAAATAAAAATAAATTCATATTCAAAATTCTTTTTCGAAATTTCTAATAACTACCATCAATAAACAAAAACAAAATTCAAGTTTTTAATAATTCCTCTATCATTTCATCTAAATTGTCTTCAAGTCTTTCTTTCTTTTTTATGGATATTTTACATAACAATTACTTTTAAAACCTTACTAAAACTGTATGAATTAAATATAACGTAGAAAAATAATTATTGTTGATCAACATTTTTTTAAGATGCAAGAATTTATAAGTCTTATAGGTATTAAATATTTATTTCAATTACAAATGAATATTGAAAATACTTTAAAATTCTTAAGAGTGTGGTAATTAAAGGGTTATTTACGCGTAACGTGTTTTGGCATTTTTATTTCACATGCAACCGTGAAAAAGGTCCATTATTCATCATTTTCGTGAAATCGAAAAAAAAGATCAATTAATGTGCAAGACATTTTTATTTATTCGTTCATCGTGAATAACAATTTTATTTAGCGTTCTCCCGTGCAGATACCCTCTTTACGCCCCTCTCATAATTGCAAATATTCTGACTTCAATTATTGTTAGTTTCTATAAAAACATAAATACAGTTTATAGTTTCTATATATTTCTTTAACAGTTTTGAAACTAACTTAATTTTTAAAATCATATTATCTTTCTGTTAAAAATATTCAAACCAAAATGTTATCTCCCAAGTCATTGATAAAATTATTAATACACTATATTACGTGGTTAATTCTTCACGCATGTTATCCTGCCACTGAACAATGCCGTGTTATAATTGACCTAGATACACACAGAATATTCAGAGATCGCTTCAAAACAAATATAATAGCGTTGTTGTTTTATAGAAACTTTCACACCACTTATTATCAAAACATATATGTTTTGTGAAAAGGCAAATAAGTTTATATATTCAAACTAAGTCAGATTAGCGTAGCCAAAGCATAAATTAATACCTGTATAAATAATCGACAACATTCGAGACGTTCCGAGAATTTTATTCCGACTTCCGGCCGAGAGATATCGAGTGGCCCATAGACACATCCAAAACTCACCAATATACAAGCATGAACCCCTCAAAAAAGTAGAATTTGTTTTTTTTTTATCACTGCAGAGATTACATAGTCCATGTATCTTTAGATCATTGAACTGTGTAAGTAGATGTTGTAGAGGTTAGTTTATGATCATTCAATGTATAACAAAAATTAAGGTTAAGGTAATTTTAAGATCTTTTCGTGTTCTTGTAATGTTTTTTTTGTATATATGCTCGGTATTAGCCTGTCATGTAAATATTGAAATATGACAAAAATATGCAAAACAAAAGACTGGGTGTTTACATCATCCATTTGTGTTAAGCGGTTCATAAAACTCTGATTACTAGTACAAAAATTTGGTACAAATTATAATTTGTACAAACTTACATCTTGTACACAACACATATACAATATAAGGTCACTGTCAAAAATATATATAAACTTTTTGTATGAAGCTTAAGAACTGGGGAATGGCGATGGTTTTACCGAACCCTTCCAAAGTTTTTCGCCGAATATAAAAAAAAAAATCATATTTTTATGTTATTGACCAAATATTGTTTTCATACTTTAACTTAAATGATTAAATTGATATCTGTTTAAATTGTAAAACAAATTCAAACTTATTTTCATCCCTAAATACTATATATGGAAAAATTGTAGTTGTGAAAACTCTTGCCCTTCTGATTTTAATTCAATGTTTTACGGTTTTACCTGACACATCTCCAGCTATATTGAAGCAGATTCAAGCTATGCTATACAAATTTGTGTTGGATGGTTCAGGGGACAAAATTAAAAGAAATATATTTATCTCAAATTATAAGGATGGCGGGGTAAAAATGCCTCATATCAAATCCTTTATAAAATCACTGAAGCTATCCTGGATAAAAAAAGTTTTAAACCCCACAAATTATTCATCATGGAAGGTGTTTTTGGCAGATCATCTCGAAATGAATGATGGAGAAAATCTATGGCATTTATCAAAATCAGCACTCAATAAAATCGAATTTAACCCTTTTTGGCAAAATGTAATTTCAGCATTGGCATCACTGTGTGAACCTCTGACCACAGCCCCAAGTGACATATTGTCTCAACCATTATTTTTAAATGAAAATATTATGATTGATGGAAGAACAGCTTTTTATAATAGTTTGATAAAGAATACTATATTTTTCATAAATGATCTCATTAAGGAAAATGGAGAATTTTACATCTTTGAAGAATTTATTAGGAAATATAATATAAAAACAATTTTCCTAGAGTTCTATGGACTAAACTTTGTTCTTCCAAGGACTGGAAAAATGTTATTCATTCACAAGTATTTTTCAAACTAAATACTGTCAGTCACAAAACTGTAACGGCCATAAAAACAGTGGATAAAGTATCTGAACATTTTTATAAACTGTTCGAGATAAAAATAAAGAAAACCCCATCTCGTATATAAGAGAAATGGAAAATAAAATTGGGAATAAATATCATGGCTGAAGAATGGAGTTTCGTTTTTAGTCTGCCTTTACTTATAACGGAAGATACCACACTAAGGGCATTTCAATACAGACTACTCAATAAAATTCTAGAAACAAATATTTTACTTATGAAGTGTAAATGTTCCGGACCATATAGTATTTGGACCATACGCGTATGGTCATGACCATATGCTTATACTCATATGGTCCGACCATACGCGTATGGTTGGACCATATGAGTATAATACTCGTTTGGTTATTAACGGGCCGGACCATATGATTATTTAGACCATATAGGTAATTTTTTTTAAATAACATCATAAAAGTTTCAATAATACAAAAACTTTATCTAAAAAAACAAGGATGGTTACATGACAATGTATTATTTTTATAATTCAAATACTACGTAAAAAAAACAATATTGATACCATAGTTAGTTTTCATCGCTAATTACATTCTTCCATGTAGGCTTGGGATGACATTTACTTCCACACGGTAGCATACCTTTTTGCATTTACAAGTCTTGGTTGTACACAGTCCTTTGCATTTACACCTTTTGTTTGCGAGTGAAAAGCTAGCCTTTTCGTAGCTGCGTACATTGATATCGAGGTCTTGGGCCATTCCGATATGTCTACGGTGTTTTTAAGAAGCTGTAGATCTCAAATATCGTAGCATGACTGCAATACATCATACTCACAAGATAACTTAAATAAAATATGTTACTTTCCATTTACTTCTTTTGTAACATTTCGTTAAGAATTTTTGGAATTTATTTTTTTGAGTCGGCATATTGCCATTTTCTCGTAAAAACAAATCGGTATTGACCATCGGTAATGATCGGTATAAAATGTGTTAATATAGTTATGACAAGTAAATAGAATTAACTGTGTGAAACTTCTAATTTTTATTTAGCTAATCGTTTTAGTATAATATAATAATAAAATAACCTATATGATAGCGTCTTTTTAATGAACGGTCATACCATATGAAGAGTTGAGAAGTATTACAGCTTTTACATTAATGCTAGCAAGACAAATCTTTGTTTGGCTTGCTTGCTAAGCAGCTTTGTTTGTATCAATGTTTGCTCAAGCTAGTAATTTAGATAGGCGGGGCTTCAGCTTGTATACATCATACTTAAATTTTATTTGCCGTTATGTTGGAGGTTAAGGACATTAAATTTTAAAACATCACATGACACATATTCTCACATGTTTCATTACCTGTAAATATACAATACAGACAGGATTCTACTTCGTCGAAATTATCTTCCTATTACCCCAGTTCATTTTCACAATCGTAGAAACGGAAGACCATTTTTTTTTCAAAGATTCAACTTAAAGACTGTCGTCAAGCACTTTTAGTAAAATAGCTATTCGAACACACCTACTCTGATTTTGTGATCCATTGCATAGGTATTTCACTTGACCCCTATATTTCATCTTTTAGTACTGTGATTTTTTTTATGTAATAAAGTCAACCTGTAGCTTTGCTATATAAAATGATAGAGTCTGAAGCGAGATGATGTATCAAATACTCTTGTTTTGTACATTTTCAAGACAAAATATTCATCTTAAACACGCCATAACATAAAAGAGGTGCACTCGATTTTCTCTTCTCGATACAAATGTTTCCCATTTTTGGAATATTTTCTTGAGTTGCATAATCGAAGGACAGATATGGATATAACTGACTGAACTAATAGATTGATATGTTATAAAAACAATATTAGGTCAATTAATGTTGAAAGGACAGTTTCTCAGCCTTATACAAGAAAAAAGTTTATATTTGTCTTTCATTGACAAATTATTGTATTTTTACAGGTGAGAAAACATGTGAGAATATTTGGCATGTGATGTTTTAAAATTAAGTGTCCTTAACCTCAGACATAACGTCCAATAAAATCTAAGTATGATGTATACAAGCTGAAGCCCCGCCTATCTTAATTACCATGCTTGAGCAAACACTGATACAAACAAAGCAAGCAAGCCAAACAAAAATTTGTCTTGCTAGCATTAATGTAAAAGCTGTAAAGGTAAACTGTAACAGAGTGTTAATTACCCCGACCATACGCGTATGGTCGGATCATATGAGTATATACCCATATGGTCATGACCATACGCGTATGGTCCAAATACTCATATGGTCCGGAACATAAATATAGTGAAACAGAATTGTGCACATTTTGTACAGAAACAAAAGAAACATATATACATCACTTTTTTAATGTAGATATGTTCAAAAATTCTGGATTCTGTTTTTTCTGAAGTTGGAAGAGGTATGTAAAATAAGTTTTCATCCAACCATATCAAATATCATCTTGGGTGTAAAATATCATGTATTTAAAGATATTCTTAATACATGTATTCTCATATTGGAAGAGATATGTTTATCTATGTAGTGTAAGATTTATAGTCCCATCTGTTGCTGAAGCAATTGAATGTCGTAGATATTATTATAGAATTGACATGGTCTCTCGACCAATAAAGCATTAAAAAGAAAAGAAAAATGGTCAAATAATGATAATTTTATTAAGAAATAGAGCTGAATGAAAATGTATTTTGTATTTTATTATTAACCTAGTATTTTATAGTTTAGTAACAATAAGGTTTAACCATATATATTTTTGAGTTCAAATTAAATAACTATTGTTTGAACATCTCTATTTGTAGATGAGATTTGAAAATGATATGAAAATAATAAAAATATATATTACAAAAAAATATTTTCATCCCTTAATGAACCCTGATTGTGGACAAATGTTCCATGATCGAAATGACATTGCACAAAATATAGCTGTGTTACTAAATTAAAGATATAAACATAACTAGTCGCAGAAAAAAAAATGATGATTAAGAGATATAATTGATATTGATAGAAGCTAAAAAAAATTATCTTTTTTCTGAATTTTACAAACCCAACATTCAAAACTTTCAAGTCTAAAATCTTTAAAAGATACACATTTACCATGAAGGCTGTCTTATGTCTTTGAGCTTTGTTAATCTTATAATCTTAAAAGATCAAATGTTATTTATCAAATTACCTTAACTGCGCATTTCCATATTTCTGAAAACTTGGTATTAGTAACCTTGCCGCTCTCTGAATGAACAATATAGTTTCTGTAAAATTTAACCCTCGAGATATCTGCTGCAGGTGTATCAATAGTTTCCACTGGAAGACTATCTTGAATGTCAAGATCTGTGAAATGTCTAAGTAAACAGGTCATCAATGATACATCTAACATCTCTGATGACACCCCTGGCGAGCCTTACAAAAATATCGAAATAATAAATAATAATAATAGAGTTAAGATCCTTTTGCTATAATATCTGAAACCTGGAGTGAAGTAGTGAACAATAATTAAATTGATTAAGTTTTCTAGTTATCAAGACTATAAATTGCCATTAACTTGACAAACCAGATAAAATTTAACACAAATAAAGGGCCGTTTTCAAACTAATAAGACACGCTTAAAATTTGGATTGCCTTTGTTATCAAAGGTATTTTGAAAAGAACCCGAAGATCTTGAAACAAAACGTTTTTGGCTTATGAAGCTAGGATTTACAAATCCTGCAAAAATTTAACGACAAGCCCTTTTATACGATGATGACTGATGTACCCATATGTTGACTATTTTATTTATTGTGTCTGTTTATTTAACGCATCAATGTAAATATAACGGAATTTGATGAGACTGTCATTAAAGTGAGAGGGTTAGCGCTATAGAACCAGGTTTAATCCACCATTTTCTACATTTGAAAATGCCTGTACCAAGTCAGGAATATGACAGTTCTTGTCCATTCGTTTTTGATAGTTTTGTTATTAGATTTTGCCATGTGATTATGGACTTTCCGAATTAATTTTCCTCTAAGTTCAGTATTTTTGTGATTTTCCTTCCTTTTTTTTTTTTGTAATACTTTTCGACAGATGGTCCTCCTTTCTTTAGTCGACTCTTGGAACTATCATTAGGTTATGTTTCTTTTAGGTGATTTGTTTATTTGCAAAGCGTTGAAAATATATACAATAAATATATATTATAAAGCGTTATTGTGATGAAGACTCTGTTTTTATCTTTTGACATATATTGTCAAACTTTTACTTAACATTTCAGAATACCAGTACCATCTACTGAAATACAAATTGTTAAAAAAAACTCACGAAACTAACCTGTAGAATATAATATATCATACTGTGTTTTGTTCGTAAGGTCATGGATCTTATTTCTATTTTTTCTCAGAAATTGTTGTATCTGTTTCGGATCAAATTCATAGTCAAACTTTTGTCTAACAGCGCGTGGTGCTATTTTGAATAACAAAGCTGCCAATCGTAGAAAATTTAAATCTTCCTGAGACAGCGATGTTGCCATTCTAAAATATAAAACATTTATTCAGATATGGTGTTATACAAATGACTTTTTAATGATAACTTGGATCAACACGTTTATCTAATTTTGTAATATGTCTACATCATAAAAACCTGCTCCTCGGTTTTTGCAGAATTAAGTTATTTTCCAAAGTGTCATTAGTTAAAACCAATAACAAATGATAAAACAGTAAACGTGGGATCGAAATATGTAAGTTTTGAAGAAATATGATGAGAAATTACTTACCTATAAGCTTCTTAAGATTTTTCAATTTTCATAATTGAATTAATGATTTTCTGTTGTGAATAGTTTTTCCGACTAACTAAATAATAACTGGAGGCAGTTCTATACAAAGTTATAAAACTTGACAATATTCTGACGAAATGAAATGTACAAACACTTAAACTATACAAACGCTAATATCATCCAGAAGGTATATACATGAATCAGAGGACACTAGCTAAATTACCGATACTAAAGACACCTCATTCAGAGTTGTCTGGTGAGTCAAGCAAATTATGGACACACGTGGATTAAATATTCTTAAAAACGAGATTCTTGCAATTCAAACTTTCAGATGATAACTGAACAAATGATCTTGATATTGTACAAAACGATCTTGTAAGAACTCAAGATGTAGAAACAATTGTGACCTTTATTGTGGCGAAACTATTTGAAAAGTTTTATTCGTCAACGTCCTTTTTTAGTGGGTCGGCTTAGTACCGAAATTTGACAAAATCATGCAAATGGTGATAAGTAAAATCACAAAAATACTGATTATAGGAAGATCAATTGGGAAAGTCCATAATCACATGGCAAAATCAAATAACAAAACGCATCAAAAACGAATGGACAAAAACTGTCATATTCCTGACTTGGTGATACAAGCATAGGATTTGGCACATACGTTCTTTAAGGTGAACTTTAGCATATATAAGGGGTAGCCAACCTATTTTTGAATTTCTTTGAAAAGTTTTATTCGTCAACGTACATTTTTAGTGGGATGGCTTAGTACCGAAATTTGACAAAAGCATGAAAATGGTGATACAAGCATAGGATTTGGCAAATACGTTCTTTAGTGTGAACTTTAGCATATTAGAGGGGTAGCCAATTATTTTTGAATTGTCTCACGGCGGCCATCTTGAATTAATAATTGACATCATTTTCTAAATATTTGAAATTTGAAAACAGATTCATACTTGTTCAATGTGATATAGGTTATGACAACTATTTCAATAACAACAAAATGACATGAAGATATATCAAACAGACAGTAATTTTACGAATAAATAACCACTTCCGGTTACGGTTGTGAAAGTTAAAACAATCGGATTAAATGATAGTGGTAAGGCTATTCTATAAAATTGTCCATTTGGTATATAGTTAATTATTTAAGACAAGCAGTAAGGTTGATTAAAGTATTATTCTATCATATTTTCCGATACATTGTTTTCTTACAGCTACAGGAGCACACTGTTGTACATGTCAAACCAGGTTTGTAAGACTTGCATCAACCAAAGCAAGTTGATTTTTAAAATGACGTCTATCCAAGTGAAAGACATCAAATACATGTTCCCTTCTGCATACATATGTGCCGTCATGATTAAATGATTTTTTTCGTGGCTACTTCCTTTATATGATAAAATACACCTAACAGCATGTTCTCAAAACGTTTCATGCTTGTATCACCATGTGCATGTTTCGGGTGGTAAGCTACTCAACTAGATTCTTGTTCTCTTAAGATAGCGATGAGAGCATAACTACCTTTGTTATAGCTGGTGAATATATGAAAGAGCATGAAAACTAATGGAAGTTATACTACGTTTCTACAAAGTTTGACCTAGATCGTTCTTATTTTTAATGTTTTTAAACCAAGCAAATACCAAGAAGACTCCAGTACAGCATAGACTTTAGCTGATCGTGTGGCACAATTTTATGTGTATCTTGGACTATTGCTCTTCACAAAACCCAGAAAGAGACAGCTTACAGATACATTGTTTCAACAACTGGTATGCATCTCTTACTGTACAGGAAATATCAACTGGACTGGATGAAGCTGTAATTGAACATTATTTGAATGAGAGTATGGTTTGAGAGGTTTAGCGCTTTTAAAGCAGGTTCAATCCACCATTCTCTACATTTAAAAATGCCTGTACAAAGTCAAGAATACGACAGTTATTGTCCATTCATTTGATGTGTTTTGTCATTTGATTTTGCGATTGAATTTTCCTCGGAGTTCAGTGTTTTTTGTGTCCGCCTTCATTCAATTGCAATGTGTTTACAACAGCTTCGGTCGAAAACATAGACCACAACCCCAGCTAAACAATATAAAACTCATATTTCATGAAACCTAAAATAAATCCCAATTCTCAATATCGAATGAAAGAAAATGTTGACGTTAGAAAGGGTTAGATAATATAACCTACATGTATACCAAAATAAAAAAATTATCTGAACTGCCTGATGCTTATGTGGACAAGTTCATTTATATACATATTATCTATTTGATATTATTCCCAACTTTGTACTTAGTTTATATCTATTTTACCCTATATTTTAATGATCTTACTATATTGAACATATTTTGTATTATATGGTTCAATCGATCCAAAATACTCTATTGGGGCTCTTTGATATTAACTCACCACTGGCTATTGGACAAACTACCTTACTTAATAGTTGTTTTATCTGGTTCTATTTAGTTTAACAGTTCACCTATTGACTATATATATTGTACTTTTTAACTATATTGTCAATGCAGAATAAGTAACACCAGAAACAACATCAAGAGCCGTAGCCAGCATTATAAGGTATTTACATTTAAGGGTTTTTTCAAATTAGTTTGTGGTTAAATGTTTTTGACTTTAATATTTTATTTGGTTTCATTTACTTTGCTAATTGCATTTCAAACTTTATATTTTCTTATTTACCTGTAATTAACTGTCAATGTTATATAGTATTTTATATAGTAGTATGGTCAACTTACTTTAGTGAACAGTTTTCATTAGCATTGATAAACAAATTGTTTACATTCAGAGTTGTCATTTAACTGTGTTTTGCATTATTATTTATTTGCAATTGTGTAATTAAACTTAATATTCATTATTTGCTACAAAATGATATATTCATATGCATTTATATGTAAAGTTGTATTTATTTGTCATTATCTGTATATTTCAGATCTGTCGTTGCCTTCTATATTATATTTATTAAAATATATGAACGTTCTGCATTCGATTTATCTGAGCCTTATTCCACCTGGTCACACTTACATGAATATGAAACCTGCTTATCTTAAAACAAAACCAGAACCAGTTATGTTCTGCAAAGAAAATTATTCACGAGTTGACAGGATGATTATGAGTGATCTAGTTATCACGAGGAAGCAGACGCAAGGATATTTTTTAATATCAAAAATGCAGTTGAAAGGGTGTCAGTCGGCACTGACAATCAGCTCAGCTTTTTTCGAGACCTTGCTAGTAGAGAAAATTTTGGATCATTTGGAAAAGAAATGTGAGATTGCTTCTGATTCACGAAATTGTTCACGCTAAATCAGAGGCTTTGCCATTTTTTCATCTTTTAACAGGATAAAATTCTGTCTCCACTTTTCCTAAAAAGGAATAGAAATCGTAATAGCACATGTGAGAAATATTTAATGATGTAACCAAGGTGTTTGGGTGATTGAATAAGAAAGCTGCATTGGTAAGTGAAACTGATATTGAGTTGAAAAAGACATTTATTGTAGTTATGCTCGACAGACCTACAACAATATTTAACACCAATGAATCAAGGCTTGAATTGTTTGTACTCAAACAAAGACAATATGGCACAATTCGACCCTCCAGACGGCATTGACTGAGCACACCAAACGAGCTGTAAATCAAGGTAGTCATGTATGGGGACGACAGGCAGTCACACATGAACATTATCTACCTAATCCGGATGATTTTTGAATAATGAGTCACATGTGTATGACAAGGATTTAAAAAAATCATTTAACATAGCTTCATTCATATACACAAAGGTGAAGTTAAGGAAACTTATTGAAATTATGAATGACAAACAGCGATGCACTTCAGTATTTCTGAATGGATTTTTCTTTATTTAAAAACTAGTCACATTTAAAAAAGATATAGCATTGATTATTCATACACACAAAATAATAGTGTGTCAATTGTGTTTGTAATCTTATTTTTTTCAATTTCACTTCTTAGTATAGACCACAACTCATCATTCAATAATACAATAATATTCTAATTGTATAATTATACATGTTTTGCCATTTTAAGATTTTATATTTTGTCGTTAATTACAATATGTAATAGAAAACAACCCATTGTTCCTTATTGATAAAGAGATTAGACGGTCAACTATCATTTATCTATAGTCATGTATCATATAAAAAGTGATCAACCTGTTACTCCTGTTGTCCCATCTCTTTTGTTTAAGAGCTTTTTCACCAGCTGTCAAAGTTTAAAAGGAGGAACACAGAGAATCAAAATACAAAATATAGACTATTACCTTGGCACTTGACATTGACTTCATTTTCCAAATTATGACTTGAATAAAAAGACTCGATAAATTTATGGCTAATGTATAATGAATTTCCCTAACATTCTGGTGATTAAAATAGTTTCGAACTATAACACGCCACTAAATCCCTTCGGTTCGACTTCACCAAACCTTCCACTTCATATTGCGAACAATTTAAAAAAAAAATTTTTTATCAGTATGTTTATTTAATAGATGAGATGCATAAATATGAAAAAAAAGCAGGGCTAAAATCAAAATTAACTGTACAATATCATATACAAAATATCGAAGCAACATTTTGTGAAACATAAGGGCAATAATTAATTTTGTTCGGAGAAACAAATTAATATTCAGATCAAAATCAAAAACACGAAGCAAAACCATCATGAAAAAAACTGACAAACCAGATTTTACGAGAGAAATATATGGAAAAACAAGACAACCAAAAAGTAACAAGTTTCGGTTAAACAGACAGAAAAGACATGTCAAAATTTACGAAGAAGCGATAAGAACAAATGAGACATCCTAATATACACGAAAACACTACACCTATAAATACGAAAGATCAAATGAAGCATACAATTCAACAAAAACTACAGAAACACCTGCACAGATAAAAGACACAATTCAAATTACACGAGAGACCTATATAGAAAAACAAGAATAACAAGACGTAACGAGATTTGTTGCTACAGACAAAAAAGACATGTGAAACTCGAAGAGAAAGTTGTATGGACCTATAACACACCCAATATAAAAGAAAACACTACACCTATAGAAACAAATACAGTGCTACATGATCCAAACAAAACATTTAAATAAAAACGAAAAATAGTTACGGACAAAAGAGACACGGCTTAATATACATATCTACAATTCTAAATTGACCTTTTGAAATAGAAATAACCATATTGACAAACAAAAACAAAAAACACAAACGAAGCGACGAATCTACATGTATGATGCAATTAAATGAAACGAGGTAGCTACAAACACAAACAAATAAACTTCAAAACCTCACAAACAAATCAAGAGAAGAATACCACAACAAAAGAACACGGGTATAAGATCGATAGAAGCTTATAATCAAAACCTTTGACGCATTCACTCATTAAACATAAAAGGTAACATGTGTGATCAAAGGCACCAAGATGCAGATCATCTCTTGTTATGCATATCAGAAATGTTCGTCAGTTATAAACACCTGGTCAATTAAATGTGTCATTTTAGGATGCTGTCAAAACTAATAAAAACATATTAGATCATTTTTATATCAGAAATATATAAGAAACGATGAAAGCTTTATCGTGTTCAATTATTTGTAACTTACCCGATAATTCTTAAAACAACTTCGTCTTCACAAGATATATATCACTTTATTATAAGAGACTGTTCTTACTAATACAATATCAAGGTATAGGTAAAGGAAATTGTTGCATGACAAACAGCGATGCAGTTCAGTAACTATGAATGGATTTGTATTTATTTAAAAAAAATAGTCATATGTGTATGTCAAGGATTTAAAAAAACATACAGTATTGATTCATTTATATAAACAAAAAATAATAGTATGCCGAGTTGTAAAAAACACTTCTTAGTACAAAAGGGCACATCAGTATTTTTCTTTTAAAGAAACTTTCCCTACGAACTATACTGGTATTATATGATCAAAACATGTCCATTAATTTTATTATATTCCAGGACTTATATCTTCTTCATTATAAAAAGTATAGTGGCACCCTCATTTAGAAAAGTTGTTTAAAATACAATGAATATTTTTCCCTTTTAAGTTAAAAAAAAGCTGTTGTTTTAATGTAAACGTTTAGTGTTTATTCATTAAAATGTAGACTCGACAATAAGTTTGAGAGAATAATCATAGACACAATGGGGCAAAATCATCTTATTTAAATGAGGGGAAAGGGGGGGGGGGGGGTAGAAGAAAAGGTAAATTTTAAACGAAAAATATATTTATGTTACTTTGCGAAAAAAATAATAAAGTGGCGAAAAATATATTGTTTTGGCGAAAGAGGTGGCGAAAAAAATAATTGACCCGTGAGACTTTCAATTTGTATTCCTTATAAATAAACAGATTAGATGGTAACTTATCAATAACCTATAGTCATTTATCATATAAAGATTATCAATACAAGACCTGTTAATCCTTTTGTTCCATAAACTTTGTTGATGGAATGTGTGTGGCAAACTTTAACAGAAGGTGCAAAGAGAATAAAAGGGTAAATTTAAAATTTAATTGTAGCTACTTTAACGTTAAAACAATTTTCCACTATAAACGAATGTCATTTTATACAAATATAAGGACTTTGTTAGCTAAATCTACAAATTTTATAAGATATTATGTATTTTTTTACAAAAGATCAACATGCTAAATCAAGTCATAATTTTGCTATATGCATGCATTACGATGCTAACGAATATTTAAGTTCATTCACCGTAATTTGTTCCGTCTGTCTAATGCCAGCAAAAACAATGAAATATTTTTTTTAACTGTGACATGTTGTTTTGGAATGAAAATCCGATATTATCATGTTCGATGTTGTTTTATTTGAAATATGTATTGAAAATAAAGAGTGACAAATTCTTCTGTCCATCCACTGTAATTTGTTCCTTTTAGACAGTGGTACTGGTCGTGTTGTTCTTGGCAATTAAATATTGATCGGTCATTATTATCGTTATTGAAGTGCATCATAATCCAGGCCATCACTGGTATTACTAGCCCCGTAGTCAGCACTTTTACAGTGAGACGAAACATCAATCATTAATATATTCATTTGATTGCTTTCACCTACGTGTACAGTTGGAAGTTGTCTTATTTGCGATCATACTAAATGAAAGCATAACAATTTAATTGATCGAAGTTTACTCATGCAGCTAATACAATGAAGTCAATGAAGACTGCAGTTGTCTGAAGAAAACTTCCAACAATCAACAAATCAGCCTACACAACATAGTATGAGGCTTTATACCATTCAACTTTAAAACAGCCGATAAATCTAAAACATATTTGGATATGTTTCATCTCTCTAAAGCCAGGTTGACCTGCATGAGTTTAGTTATTCAGGTTATCTGTTAAATCATACAGCTCTTTAGACAGTGGCAAGAGCCACCTTGACCAAAACCCAAATTTAAAGTACAAACGACATGCCGTGTCTAGATAACGTCATCATCAATAATATATGGCTTAACATATGGCTTAATATGGCCGCTGTTTTGTTTCTATGTATGTTGTAGTTTGTTTTCTTGCATCGATTACTTAATTGTGAACAGCGGTATACTAATATTGCCTTTATTTAACAATAGGACGAGCATACGACCAGACAAGGACGGGTCCCTTTCACACACATCGCTACAACTTGTAAATCAGTAAACAATTAGGGCAATTGTAGTATTATTTGAAAGCCTAAGGACCCGTGGATCACTGTTAAAGAATTGTTGAAGGTTTATTTTGAATAATTAGAAAATAACAGAAATTCTAATAAAGCATATTTCGCCTGGTGTTAAGATCAGAATTTCCTGTTATAGTATTTTCCAACTTCCAGGAAGCAGTGCGCTCTTAAATGTAATGAATTTTTAAGGTTTTTTTGTATCACATAATACATAATATAAAATAATATATATAGTATTGACATGAATATCTATGGATGCTTCAATTTGCAGAATTGAACATATAAAGCAATCAGTTTTAATCAGTTTAATTGAAATCTGGCGCTGGCATGTCAGTTTACTTCTAGTAGTCTGTAGTTATTTATTTGTTATTGTCATTTTGTTTAGTTTCTTTTATTACATCTTTTGACATCAGACTCGGACTTCTTTTGAACTGAATTTTAATGTGCGTATTGTTATGCGTTTACTTTTCTATATTGGCTAGAGGTAAAGGGGGGTTGACATCTCATAGACATGCTTAACCCCGCCGCATTTTTGCGCCTGTCCCAAGTCAGGAGCCTCTAGCCTTTGTTAGTCTTGTACTATTTTTAATTTTTGATTTATTGTGTATAATTTGGAGTTTAGTATGGCGTTCATTATCACTGAAATATTATATATATTTGCTTAGGGGCCAGCTTACGGACGTCTCCGGCTGCGGGAATTTCTCGCTGCATTGAAGACCTATTGGTGACCTTCTGCTGTCGTCTGTTCTATGGTCGGGTTGTTGTCTCTTCGACACATTCACCATTTCCATTCCCGATTTTACTTGAATTAATAATGTTATTCCTTGAGAAGAAGCAAAACGAGGTAGTTTTCAGAGAAAAATTAATAAACATTTGAGTGGCACTTTTCAAACTATACATAATTACTTGTTGAAAACTTTGTGTCAGACACAATGATATCAAAGATAGAACAATAGTGTGTTATTTTTAAACAAAGTAAGTAATTAAGTCACAACAAATGTAAACGTTCAATCAATCTAAACTCTACACCTAGAAAAAGTTTAACATTGGGTTAAATATAATTCTATATAGTAAGCTTTACCTTGATGTGTGACAATTCGCATGCACACACAAAATCAATTTGAATACGGTATAGTTTATAACTAAATACTAATTACATACAAGTTGCATCATCTGGATTGACATATGATTTCTAGAAGGCATATGTCACGAAGTGTTGTCATTTCAGCAAAATATGTTTAGCTAGCCATTAAACCAGGTTCAACCCACCATTTGTTCCTACCAAGTCGGGAATATGGCAGTTGTTATCAAAAAAAAAAATCTGTTTTTGTTGCAGTGTTTATGCTGTTCCTTTGTTTTTCATCCAAAATACTTTGGTTTTAGTTTGTAACGCGAATTCATTTCTCTCAATCCATGTATGACCTTTGAACACAGGTATACTACTGTTGTCTTTATATGTATGTATAATAGAATAAAACATGTTTTGTATAAAAGCTTTTATTATTTTATCAAGACAATCCAGAAAATGAGAAGGAACATATCAAGTTCATTTGTTTACAACTTTACCAATGTAAAAATAAAACATTAAGATAATGCTACATATAGAATTACTTCCATCTCAAGAACACTTAATATTTCTTTCACATGTTTAAAATAACTGGTTCAGCCTTCTATAATGTAAATACTCTCTGCAGTCAAAATACTGGTAAACAGACATGTTCAACTCAAACATCCATATCAAACAGTTCCTTCCCTTTCTGAACTAGTCCATGTGCAATATTAACGTAGGAATAAGGTTTAAAATAACACAAGTCATGTATTAGATATCGTATTACAGTTCTTTTCTGTAGCATATAATTTTAAACATAAACAGAAATACTGGCGCTAATTACAATCATTGTAAGTTAGGAGTTTGGAATGTCTTTCCATTTTTTCTTCAAAAAAAAATATTTTTATAAAAATCTACTTCAAAATATATATATATAAACAATACCTGCTGTCCTTGACCCAAGGACTGTGGTCACATGACTGACCTAGCAAATCAGGAAATTACTGTAAAGCAGAAGATCTGGACCCATAAGGTTCACTAAAGGAAAACCATTTGTCGCAATTAACTGACCAGGAAAAATCAATGTATTTTTCAAATTATCTTTGCAATATAAAATCATACATTACTGAAAGTTTAAATTTAAAGATAACTTTATTTTTATACCTCACATTTGATTAACCTTTAGATAACCTCACTTTGTGCCACATTGTTGAAAATTGATTCCTTATTAAACAGATTTGTAAAGCTATGACATAAATATTTCAATGTGACAAAACCTTCTGGTCTACATAGTAATTAAGAACTAATTAGGGCACTGTTGTCAAGGCAACCACAGACTCTCCAGTCACCTGACTGACCTAGCAAACCAGCAAAAGTCACTGGTTAGGGCACTGTTGTCATAGCGACTAGAGACACCTTCACATGACTGTCCTAGCAAATCTGACAACCTGATTGGATATTAAATGTTGTCATAAAACCCTCAACATGACCATCCCTACAGCTGACCTGGCAAGCCAGAAATAACAAATAACAAACTGGCTGGGCACTAATGCTGAAGAAATGGACATCTTGAAGGTGGCAGAGCAGCATAAAATCCCCATCAGACATCAAATTAGGGCACTTTTGCCATGGTAATAGTGATTAGATCAGAGACAGTGTAGAACTATTTTGTATAAAAATATAACAATACTTTGCCTTGGCAATAACAAATTGCACAGACTGGACACATTCAATGTTCACAAAAAATAAAGAGTAAAAAGAAAACAATATATTATGTAGACTTTTTCAAAGTCATCCGACCATATGGACCACCTTTCACACGTGTACAAATAAAAATAATATGAGAGCATACACGCAGGGCATATAATGTCACATATGGCTCTACTTATATTTTTCATAGGGAAAGTTTCAAACTACATTTCTATTAATAACTACACAACCTACATTTACACTTTGACACCTACCCACTACTTTCATTAAAAATATAAAAGCAAAGAGATGAAGAAAAAAACAGATATTCTAGCTTAATTCTAGATCACCTTTCACAAAGCAATACATATTGTATGTATTATTTCAAAATAAAAAAAGAACAGAAATTAGTTTTGGTTATATGAAACTGCTACAACTAAACATTTTAAGGACAATTGATAAGAATTATTTCTATTTCATGGGAATATATAATAATAATCAAAGATTCTACTTTAAATGCATATACTACAATGTTTCTAAGAATAAAAATGCTTATTAATTAATCAAAAAGAAACTTGATCTTTTTCCACTTTTACAATAATTACTTTAAAAACCAATATTGTGCTATCAAATGGTAAATCATTGTTTTTCTATCAGAATGAAGTAGTTGATGCAATTCATCACTTTAATGCAAGATACAATATTCAACGTTTGTTGGTACAAAAAAAGATAACCATATCTAATTGGTAAAGAAGGCAACACATATACCTTTGAAAACTTGCTGAAAAAAATCTTCTCACTTGCAACAAGAAAAGAAGATCCTTGCTTTAGAAAAACAATAAGGTAAATGGAATTTTGGAATGACATTAGTTGACTTAAAAAATCACATATCTGATTACAGAAAATAAACTTATAACAGTAAAATAATAGAACATATATCTGAGAATGTAAAGAAGCACAACCTTTTTATATAACTTTATGTGTATATAGAACATGTGTGTTATTTGTGCAATATTATGGATTTATACTGAAGAAAAGTAATGTGTATAAAAGTTGCAATAAGTATTCATTTCTTTTCTCCACACATTTTAGTTGTTTAAAATACATTGTACACAGTGAGAAATACAATGGATAACATTAAAGATGGTAATTGTTTCACTTTCTGTTATGTTAAATATATCATTTGACGTTTATTGCTATATTTATCTGATCTAAAAATTTAAACACTAAAGATACAACAAATTGCATTATATTGCGTATTTTTCTAATTTTCTCTTTTAATTAAAATTTATTTACATAAAAAATGTTCTGACAATATTTATAACTTTCTTCTCATTCAAACTGATGCCAAATTACAGTGATACACATTAGAAATATATCATAGAGAACATTGTTAGTTTGTAAATTACTTTGATGTTTATGTTCATTTGTAGGCATAGTATTCATGTAAAACTACAAATAATAACCAAAACATTAATTTCAAATGAATATATACTGCCTATAATAATTTAATTTAACTTGCTCTATTTTAATTGGTAAAATAAGATTAGTTGGTAAATACAATAGACAAGCTGAAAGAAATTCTTAAGACAAAAGTATGTTCGAAAACATGTATGACTTTAAAGTCTGAGACCTGAGCAGACATTAAACAGATAGTACATGTCAAGATATGGAATGCTTCTAAATAAATATTTATTTATAAAATAATCGCCATTAAATTTGATATGTGAATACATATAAAAGTATTTTTCCTACAGAACTGTCGCTTAAAATTACATGAATTACTACATATAAGAGACATTCAATAGACTTACTACTACAAGGTAAATAACATTCTTATTGTTTCTTTGTTCTACGTTTTCTTTTGGAGTAAAATTACAATTCAACTGAATCAATATAAAACTTTCTCATTACTTAGCAATTATAAGTATTACAATATATCCAATATTATTTTCCTCAATGTTAATGAATTAAAATGCTGTATTATTACCATGCCATTAAAATATACATATGATTAGAAATGCTTATAAAGCATTCCTATAACTTCTAAAGAGTTAATTCCCTTGTTATGTATTATGAAATCAACATCATATCTCATTGTTATTTTGATAACATTCAAATCTCCACATCTATATAGGATTAGGTATGATAAGAGCCATTTAAATCATCCCTGAAACTGCATGAATAGTGTAAAAAGATAAAGATCATATATAAATATGTATGGATCTAATAAAGGTAAGAACTGTAAATTCAGAAATGTTTGTGGCAGTTTTTATAATTGCAAAAAAAAACATTGTGACGGCATTAGTTTTGTAAAAATGGAAATTAGCATTTAAATTTTGTTAGCATCATTTGTTTGCCTCATTCTCTCAATCTCAATAACTAATCTCACTGTTTTGATCACTGTTCAATAACGGCCATTATAAATCTACACAAAAACTTCTGAATTAAAAGTAGTTCTTGCTCAAAACATGTTTGAAGGCCAAGACAAATTTCAAATAATTATTTACTTCTGAGATTTTTGGTTATATTGAAAGAATTGTAATATTCAAAATGTAGGGATCGAAATGAGGCCTTGTTATACCTATTGCCTAATGAAATCAATAAAAATGACAAAACAGACACATAATGAATCCTTATAATAATTATTATAACGGCTCTTCTTTACTGTATAATTAGTAAGCACCATGTGGGGTCATGCAAAGCAGAGATGCTGCAAATTCATAACATTTATACACTAAGCCTATCACCTGTAATGTTGGAGCTATTCTAATTGTCAGTGTTTCATTAGATTAAGATGACATATTGCCTGATGCATTGTGGTTAAGTCAAATCTATTTAGCAGAGTGTGTAAACTTTTGAAAAAGAAATGGTATTCATTTTTGTGCAATTTCATTCACAATGCAACAGGCAATGGTCACTTTCGTCAATACTCTTGTGTTTTCACATAGGCAATTATATTTCCAATCCTGTGGTCTTTAAACAACTGACAAATTAAAATCAAGCTCCATTCTAATTCAATATCCATTTATTTAATCTATACAACTAGCATCGTACTCAAAATTTCCTGATTAGCAAAACTGTCTAAATGTGTAATCACTTTTACATTACTACGATATTTCAGCCATTTTAAGCTACAGTGAAGATTTTCAACAAACCAGGTAATGTGCAGGGGAAAACTCTCTTTTTGCTTGTATTTACTGTCATTCATTTCAGTAGCTTAATAAGAAGCAATTAATGAAACGTAAAACTGTATTAGATGAATTTGGTATGCAGCACACAGCAAGAATGACAACCATAATTCAATATTTCATGAAAAGAAAAACAAATGACAGATGTTTAACACTATTTCCTTACAATGATTTTTGATGTAGGAATGAAGGGTCAAATGAACTTAATTTGAAAAAGAAAATGTAATTAATCAAATCACAGACTTTTAAGATTTCAAATTTCCTTGAAAATATTTTTGATGCAAGAATGAAGTGCCAAATGAAATTTGAAAAGGAAATTTGATTTTGGTTTAATTTACTTTTGTGTGCAATACAATATACACAGGGCAGACATGAAGGAGAAAACACACAGGTACCTGGTATTGCTTTTGGAAAGTGGTATGGAGATGACAGATTAGTAAAAGATTACATGGTTTGTTACAAAGCTCTCGGTTTTTTACCAAAATTCTTTCATCATCTCGCCAGTGTCTGCAGCATCTCAACTTCCAGTCCCAAGAATTTTAACCATGGAGTAACCCTATATAATATATCAATGGTCTCATTATAAATAAAAAATAATAAGTGCAAAACTTAAACTTCAAATAAAGTGGGAGACTTGTATAATATATCAATAGTCACCTTGTAAACTAAAAATAAAAGTGCAAAGCTTAAACTTCAAACAAAGTAGGAGATTTGTATAATATATCAATGGTCTTGTTATAAACAAACTAAAAACTTCAAAACTTAAATATAAAAATAAAGTAGTGGGAGATATAGGATTATGAAGTTTTGACCTATGATAATTGGTTAATATCATTTGTGTCTTAGAAAATTGTGAATAACACTTAATAAATTTGTGGTTGTAAGTAGAATGGATATTAAAGAGGCCCCTCATGGGGGGGTCCTAGTAATCACATAATCACCATTTGTTTGCCAATATAATCACATAATCATTAAATATTTGCTTATCTTTAGTAATCAAATAATCATAAACTAAAAATACAGTCCTAGGTAATCAAATAATCATGAAATATTTGGCTTAATAATCAAATAATCATTAAAAAAACGGCCAAGTAATCACATAATCAAAAACCCCATGAGGGCCCTCATTAAATAATGATTCCTATAATGTCACATGATATTTTTATCAATTACAAATAGCCAAATCGTAGGTCAAAATAATGAAATTATTGAAATCATACCTCTCATAAAGATATGAGAAATAATTACATAATGGATGTAATGTAGAATTCATAAAAACTGTGTTTTTATGATTTCTAATTTGCTATCTTCTTATAAGAATTTTCAAAGGTTTTATGTGGCTTTATATTAATCAAATATTCAAAAAAAGAAAAGAATTAAATAAAAAATGACAAGCTTAAGTGATGAAAATCTGTAAATATAAAACATTATACTTTTAAATCAGATAAAAATGAACATCATAGAAATCTTAACTTTTATAGAAAATTCAAATAAAATGTTTCGATATAAATTTCTAGACAGATGGTAAACACCAGCTTTTAAAAGTCCAAGTATTTACACCTTGAAAATAATTTTTCCAGTTAAATTCCCTTTGCCATTTAATTCGAAAGTGTTGGACTATTATATGTGAAACTTTCCACCACCCAGAATAATGAGACAAAACATTCTTCCCTGGATTCCAAAATAAGATATGTACAAATGGATAAACAATAAAGGGAGACAACACCAAATTATTTAATTGTATAGGAAGGTGTTCAATACTTCTTGTTGATTGTCCTTGGATTTACATTAAAAAGAGTTTTTACAATCCTGAATACATAAGAGTAGAATTTTAAGAGACCTAACAAAGGGGTAATCCTCCACCAATGAAACAAATTTCTTAAGAATGTCAAAAAGGTTATTTAGAATTTCAAAATATAGACTTTGAACATGACATTCAACCTTGTCATAAATGAATTTTATAAATCATATAATACATTTGACGTTTATTAAAATGAAATGAAAATCTATCAATCATGATTTGTATTGCTAACCCCTATGATGACACACTATTCATTATTACTTTTTTCAAATTTACTTTATATAAATTTAAATGTATATACAAGATTAACTATCATATGGCACATATTTGTCAAAATTAAAATGGAAATGAAAATGAAATGATGATGAAATATAATGAGATCATAGTCCTCTAAAATATGAAATTATTGCATTAAATATCACTAAATACCTGCAAAGGTTTATGTATAAATTTTGAATAATTTTAACTAAAAGAAGTATTATACTGTTAGTTTTACTATAATAGCACTTCGAGTACTTTTATTAAATTCAGAACCTATTTCAATAGTACTGCACGAACTTTCATTTCAAAATCTTTAAATACAGAATTGCAAGTACTTTTACATTAGAACCAGTTCTAACAGTACTGTGAGCACTTTGATTTTAGAACATTTTATCTAGTATCTATACACATATATATATTTAGACAGTTGACTGAGTTTGATGTACAGGAGTCTGATCTTGACCTTTTTTGTCCATGTATATTCCAATAAATGACCCGTCTTCGTTAAATTTGGTCATATCAGCATCATCATCGTAATCTCCCATCATACTGTCTTCGTCACTTTCCAAGGGTTTCACATCATCTGATAACGATACTTTATCAAAGGGAGTCTTTTCTCCGTCCCTGTATTAAAAAATAAAACAATTACTGTATTGTTTGATTGATTGATTAAAAGGTGTTTAACACCACCATTAGCACTATAGGATATTTCATGATAGACTTTTGTTTCAGGTGGAACAAGCCAGAGTGCATGGAGAGAACAACTGTAGGAAAACAGACAATCCGTCAATAAGAATTGGAGTGGAATGCACTTACCACATATGGTTTTGTAACTCACAACTTCAGTGTTGACAGGCTAGTGATACAGTAGTTGAACTAAAGACCACACAGCCATCAATGCCCCCAATAGTTACTGTAATGTTTGTAACTTAACAAGAACAGATCTGTACACATAATAAAACAAAGCAATAATTTCTGAATTTCAATTTACTGTTACAGATGTTTTTTTAGACATTTCTTCAATGAAATATAAATCAGAAGATATTCAATTATCCTGTTTTTGAACATTAATATATACTCAATTGAACCTAAATTGTACAGAAGAAAATTTGTGAACCTCATAAAAAAAATTCAGTTATAGTCAGATCGCCATGAATGTAACTATTAGATTAAAGTCTTATTCTAAGTATCTCAAATAGAAATAAAACAACTTACGCCCTAGATAAATCTGCAAAGCCACTGTCCTTTAATTCTTGAGCTGGATCGTGTCCAGCTGCAACTTCCTTCTTATCAACTAAAAAGAAACATACAAAATTATAAATATGACCACTAGAAATAAACACATATATGGAAATACATAAACTGTTATCACAGATATATGTCTCGTCTTTTCGTAATTTTGATAATGCAAGTGTTGAAATTACTATAACATGTAAGTCATGCAAATATTCAAAGTCAATGAACCATCACTAAAGGAGCATGGTTGAACAATAACATTCAGAATTTTTAAACAGAAACAGCATTTATAACCCTCATGCAGTGGAGAGGTCTAAAAAGGGAAGTCACTCCTTTACTGACCTGGATATTCTCCTCCTCTGTTTCGGTACAAGGTGCAGATGATAAAGAAGATGACAATCAGTAGAACTATTACTCCTAAAATAACTCCAATAATCCACAGGTCAAAACCAGCAGAGCTTATAATAGGGGCTTCTGAAAACAGAAAAATAGTTTTAAAACAACAAAGGGGACTTCTATAAATAGAAAAAAAGGTAAATCAAATAAGTTACAAAGGGGTTCCTGTAAACAAACAATTATTTAAAAGTTGAATTTTCTTATAGTATATAGTTTTTAAGATTTTTAGATTTATTTTTTTTATTTTCCAAATGAAACATTTTTACTAAGAAACACTCATAGGTTAACGAAATATTAAGATCTTATATTGCAATGTAATACACTGCAATTAGCACACATAAATAAATTAAAACTTGAAATCACATTTCAAATATTTTGATGTTCATTTGATAGAAGCTTACCTCAAACTGTTTCCTATACATCAACATGCAATGATGCAATTATTACAGGCAAGAAAATAATGGACAGATTCAATTAGTCTGTCAATACAATTGTCAATCGAGTGTCAAATCAAGCATATAATGATATGAAATCAATGTATGAAATAATAAAACATAAAATTACATTCTAAATATTAGGGATAGAAGTATATCAATGAATATACAGTGTATTTGTCACCTACTAGAGAGGATAAACACATTGAATAATTAAATTTAGAAAACTTGCTTTTTCTGTCATATTGTATCACATTTTTTTTTCTAAATTTAGGAAAACATACAATATTTCTTATTTGAATGATTCAATCCATGATCAAATTATTATATATGGTTAAAGGTTAAATCTTTTTTCCTTCATTGCACATGTACATATATGAAGCAACCTTCCATCCAAGACATATTTTGCAAAAGTAAGCCAGTATAGGTCAAGGTAGGGGGCCTTGTTTATTAATAAATAACACTTACTGGTTGCAGGTTTAATGTTACTGGTAATCTCAAAACTTCTCATTTCCCAGTCATGTGTATGTGAAATGTTGACTCTGTACGTTCCAATAACCGCTCTGACCTTGTCATCATCATTGTCCATGTTAACCTTGGCTGGATCAATGGTCAGATTTGTCATGTCTATATTAAAGCTTACGAACGGCTTACTCATCAGTGTGTTGTGATCGTAATACGTCTCATTATTGGCTCCCAATAGAGACCATTTATAGATAAGTTTTGGTACAGATGGATCGGTGGTAGCACTGAATGCCATACTAAATGGCTCAGGTGCATCTATCTCAAGTTGAGCTTGTGTAAGAAGTTGTACTGTAATCGGGTCTGAAATACAAAACAAAATCAGGAACAGTTTAAAATTACAATTCATACAGCAATTTCATCTACTAACAAACCAAATAACTTAAAACACTCAGTGTATGATATCGACAAATATAATGTCTACCAATGTTAAAATAAGTATAGAGCATGACAAGAAAGAATTATTTCTTATTTCACTTTTACTTCTGTTAATTGGTGCAAATTTTCTTGGATTTAAAAAAAAAATGCATTTTAAGTTGATATGTCTTTTTCTTCAAATTCTGCATATACTTTTGTATATATAAAAAAATGTAATTTGTTAAATATTTAAATATCTGCACCCATGAAATATAAAATATGGAATCCCAAAAAATTATAAAAATAATAAATCCAGAAATTTGATACAATCTGTTTTTTCTATCACTAAAACATAAAACATATGCTACATGTTTTTTTTTTATAAAACTGATTACTATTTTGAAGCATGCATCACTGTTAACAAGGGAAAAGGTTACCATAAATTCCAAAATTATTGCAATGTTTCTATAATTCACAATAATGCAACAGGGTTTCCTATTACAATAATTAGAACAAGCATTCTGATAACTAATAAGTACATATTATCCTGGAGTCATATACATAAATCTTGTTGCATTTTGATCTATTCTTGATCAGCATTTTTGTGCCTGTCCCAAGTCAGGAGCCTCTGGCCTTTGTTAGTCTTGTATTATTTTAATTTTAGTTTCTTGTGTACAACTTGGAAATTAGTATGACGTTCATTATCACTGAACTAGTATATATTTGTTTAGGGGCCAGCTGAAGGACGCCTCCGGGTGTGGGAATTTCTCGCTACATTGAAGACCTGTTGGTGACCTTCTGCTGTTGTTTTTTTCTATGGTCGGGTTGTTGTCTCTTTGGCACATTCCCCATTTCCATTCTCAATATTATTGAAAACAAATGCAATAATAATGACTCAATCATCTCTGAATTTACAGTAAATCTGAGAATGGAAATGAGGAATTTGTCAAAAAGACAACAACCTGACTGATAAATTAGATCAAGGCCTCAACACTCTGAGAAAATCCCTTAAACAGTGTAACCTGTGTTATCCGACACCCTCGAGGACCAGAAAAAAATGTGAATAAAAGCACAGGGTCTGAATACTCAGGTGTCTGATTAGGCAGGTTACACTGTATATATTGTTATCCTTACCTATAACCCTCAAAAAAGCATCAGCATAACTTGTAGCTTCAGCATCATCACCATTTACATCAATTATAACGTTTGAAGTTTGACACATTATATTACACGAGTCACCTGGGTTCTGTACATCTTTTATGGTGAGAATTGTTCCATCATCACTTAAATGATACTTCTGTGAAGAACTGCTGCCAACTACAAAGATCAAAGATCAAACTATAAATACAAATTATTATTATTTTTAGATGAAATATGTTCAATTAGTGGTGGCCATCAAATTTTATGCTACACCCAAAACATATTAAATCAGAATTGCAAAATAGAAAGAAATTCAGGTTTCGTAAAATAATTAGTACTCATCAAAGTGTTGTAGCTTTCCAAAAATTGAGGGGCACAACTCTCCTATTATCTTATAGTCCTTTTCTGGAGGAAAAATAAAATATTTTTCACGGACAAATATCATATTAAGTACAACCAAATAATAGAGTCCAACAACTCCAGAAAATACACATAATTTAATTTTACCATATATTTTAATTTTCTATAAAAAAAAAATGAATCATGTAGTTTCCTTTCAGACAAGAAGTCGTGTTAACCCTCAGTTTAAAACAGCTGTGCCCTCAATCCTTTAGTTCTATCTAGGCAACGGCATCAATATATAAGTTCAAAAAAGACATGGCTACTTATTTTTAGGTACTGAATGATTTTGAAATCATAACTAAGTAGAAATGCTGATAATCTATATGCCTATATCTTGAAGACTAACAACTTACTTTGACTAGGGTTCAATACTACGCCATTCCTTCTCCAAATTGGCATTGATGGCCGATACTCATATCTCATGGATTCCATATTACATCTGAACACGGCATTGTCTCCCCGTGGGACAACTTGAGACTCAAATATCTGCCCTTCTGGAAATCTAGGTTTGGCTATTGTTAAAATAATAAAAGTCCTCATCATAATATTACACAAATACACTCTGATGCTTTAGTGAGGAGATAATGAAAATAATAATTTGACTGCAGAATTGTTTTCAACTGTTTAAGGTGGTTACCCAACACCTTGACTAATATCAATTTGGCTTGTTTAATTTTCATAAAATTTTGACAAAATGTTTACTTTGACCCTTTGGCAAAAATATAAATATTTCAAATAATTTGAACCAACCACTTTATCAGAAAAATTTCTTATCAAAACAATGTGATCAAAACGTTTAGCTAATTTTTACAGAGTTATCTCCCTGTAGTGTTAGGTATAACCTTAATGGAAAATGTCTTATTCAACCCTGAACTAAGTAGGAGAGATAGCTTTAAAAAACTATGATTTTGCAGGAGATAGTATTTATGAGGAAAAATAATAAAATAATAAAAATAATTTTTAAAGCACTGAAACAGTTTTTGTTTTGCTCTGTAACAAACGCTCATTAAAGTAATTTAAATGTGTGTTAATTTTTTGCTATTCAGACACAAGAAATAAATCTTCACCATAAAATTTACGACACATGAATAATTCACAGTTCATTTATAATCATTGTTCAAAACAGAAAAAAAACAAGCATTCTGTGAGTATTGCATGGCATACATAGTCCCCCACCAGTTAAATATTCATTTTTTTGGAACAAAATTCTAACTTGATCTATATTACTTGGTGTAAACTGTATACGTAACAAATATCAAGTCAATCTATTCATGACAAAAACAAGTGTGGAAAACTGATTATTTAAGTGAATTTTCTAAGTCAAAGGACCATAACTCTGCACAAAATGATTCAACCAGAACAAAATTTGAGATTGATCTTTATTTGTCATTACAAAAAAATATACCATATATAATATATATATCTTCAAGCAAGAAAAAAAGTGGGAAACTGATTTGCAAGACTGACGGATGGACAGATAGACAGACAGACGGACATAGTGCAAACCTAAAGTCCCCTTCAACTTCATTGGTAGAGGACTATTAACATTAGGCTTAAATTTAAATGGTTCATTTGAAGGGGCATTGGCTGTCAAATTCATATTCACCAATTTGACTAAAATTCTCATATTTGATAATCATACAGCATAAAAATGTATATCCAAATTATAAAAAGTCTAAAAAAACATGGGCTTGATAATATGTATCATCGGTTAGTGTGAATTTCAGTATAAACAACATATAATTAACTGTAGAGTTGACCTCCAAAGACTGCAGACAGTCATATAAGTGATATAAACATAAATATAGATATAAATAGATAGCAAACTCATGCAATTGTATTTTTCAAGTTTTGTTTAATTTCATATTATCGGTTAAAAATATATATTAATCATCGATATTATCTGTAAGTTTTTGTGGATCTATCAGTCACATAATTATCCATTGTTTCACTTTCAATGTTGACATTCTTTCCTCTTTTAGAACTGAACAAGAGGCGCTCAAGAGCCTGAATCGCTCACCTTAATTCTTTTGGTTAAATCTCTCATCAATGATTATTTTGGCTTTTCAATTTATTTAAATGTTTTTTGGATCGTCCTATTTTCTTCAAAAGCCAAAAAAAATAATCATTTTTTCCTATGTTCTATTTTAGCCATAGGAGCTATGTTTCTTGACATACAAGGAAATAAAATATAAAATTTATACTAGATACTCTGAAACTCATTTACCCTAAGTTTGGCTGAAATTGATACAGCAGTTTCAAAGGAGAAGATTTTTTAAAGTAAGTCAACATGATGAACAAATTGTGAAAAAAGTCTTTAAAGGGCAATAACTCCTTAAGGGGTCATTTGACAATTTTGGTCAAATTGACTTAATTGAAGATCTTACTTTGCTGAACATTATTGCTGTTTACAGTTTATTTCTATCTATAATTATATTCAAGATAATAAACAAAAACAGCAAAATTTCCTTAAAATTATCAATTCAGGGGCAGCAACCCAACAACAGGTTGTCTGATTCATCTGAAAATTTCAGGGCAGATAGATCTTGACCTGATAAACAATATTACCCCATGTCAGATTTGCTCTAAATGCTTTGGTTTTTGAGTTATAAGCCAAAAACTGCATTTGACCCCTATGTTCTATTTTTAGCAATGGCGACCATGTTTGTTGATAGATCATAACTTCCGATACAATTTACAAACTATATACCCTAAGGAACATTCAGTTAAATTTTGGAAGTATTTGGCCCAGTAGTTTCAGAGGAGAAGATTTTTGTAAAAGATTACTAAGATTTACGAAAAATGGTTAAAAATTGACTATAAAGGGCAATAACTCCTAAAGGGGTCAACTGACCATTTCCGTCATGTTGACTTATTTGTAAATCTTACTTTGCTGAACATTATTCCTGTTAACAGTTTATCTCTATCTATAATAATATTCAAGATAATAACCAAAAACAGCAAAATTTCTTTAAAATTACCAATTCAGGGGCAGTAACCCAACAACAGGTTGTCTGATTCATCTGAAAATTTCAGGGCAGATAGATCTTGACCTGATAAACAATATTATCCCATGTCAGATTTGCTCTAAATGCTTTGGTTTTTGAGTTATAAGCCAAAAACTGCATTTGACCCCTATGTTCTATTTTTAGCAATGGCGACCATGTTTGTTGATAGATCACAACTTCGGATACAATTTACAAACTATATACCCTAAGGAACATTCAGTTAAAGTTTGGAAGTATTTGGCCCAGTAGTTTCAGAGGAGAAGATTTTTGTAAAAGATGACTAAGATTTACGAAAAATGGTTAAAAATTGACTATAAAGGGCAATAACTCCTAAAGGGGTCAACTGACCATTTCCGTCATGTTGACTTATTTGTAAATCTTACTTTGCTGAACATTATTCCTGTTTACAGTTTATCTCTATCTATAATAATATTCAAGATAATAACCAAAAACAGCAAAATTTCCTTAAAATTACCAATTCAGGGGCAGCAACCCAACAACGGGTTGTCTGATTCATCTGAAAATTTCAGGGCAGATAGATCTTGACCTGATAAACAATATTACCCCTGTCAGATTTGCTCTAAATGCTTTGGTTTTTGAGTTATAAGCCAAAAACTGCATTTGACCCCTATGTTCTATTTTTAGCAATGGCGACCATGTTTGTTGATAGATCAAAACTTCGGATACAATTTATAAATTAGATACCCTAAGGAACATTCAGTTAAAGTTTGAAAGTATTTGGCCCAGTAGTTTCAGAGGAGAAGATTCTTGAAATAGTTTACGACGACAGACGGACGACAGACGACGGACGACGACGGACGCCAAGTGATGGCATAAGCTCACTTGTCCCTTCGGGACAGGTGAGCTAAAAAGGCATAATTCATAATTCATGCATAATCCATCTCTGGTTAGAGGTTGAACTAAATGTCACATGAATACTGATTCAATATGGTCAAATTATTTACTTGCAAGTGAATAGTTCATCATCAATGTTTCTTAGCTTACTTTGACTGAATTAAACCATACTGGCTGTTAAAAGCAAATAATCATTTCCCAATTCACTTTCATTAAAAATAAGAGTGCAAACGCTGAAATGTCTCACCTTCTTTACTTATCATTGATTTCATGTTGATAGTCCTAAATATAAAGCTTTACTACAACTATCACATTAACTTAACATGATCCAAGAAAATAAGGTCATGGTCATATAAACCAATAAAGAAATACATGTACACCTTACAATCATTCAATTCACTATATACAGTTGCCCTATTAGTTATAGTTTCTAAGAAACAGACTTTACCATGAAAACTTAACACTGACCAATGTACCATGAAAATAAGGTCAAGGTCATATGTACCATGCCAGGCAGACGATGTACATCTTACAATTCTTCCATATAACAAATATACTAGCCCTAATGTTTAAAGTATCTATTATGGACTTAACCACCAAAACTTAATCTTGTTCACTGATCAACCTTCCTTTCATCGGAACACAAACGAATCATTGCTTTGTTTAGTTTAGATACAAAGGATATCAATGATCTATATATAAACTTATTCCAGACGGGGGCGCCACTTATCATACCTGGACCTTTCGGAAATCCTTATGTTTTAGTTCCTGAGAAAGATGCGATGAAAAATATTTAATGGACAGAGTTAAAACAGTATACCACCACTTTTTTTTAGAGCAGGGGTATAAAAATAACCTGTTATAAACAGTATGCCAAAACAAAAATGTATCAATTGCAATGGAACTATATCTGTACAGAATACTTACAAGTAACGTTGAGATATACGTTGGCTTGAGCAGTACTTATTATGTTGATTGCTTTACAAATGTATGTTCCCTCATCATCAGCACTTAACTGTTTAATTATAAGGTTTCTCTTAACATCCGGGATCCTATAACTGTACTTGAAACTTGGTTTTATGAGGACATTTTCTGGTGAATACCACTCAATATCTGGTAATGGACTGAAATATATCAATAAACATATGTAAATAAGGAAGTATTGTAAATTCAGAAAAATTTTAATGGTACCCAACACCTTAATTTGGCTCGTTTAATTTTCATAAAATTTTAACAAAATATTAACTTTGATCCTTTGAAAAAAATATAAAAATTTCAAAACAAATGAACAAATCACTTTCTCAGAAAAAATTGGTTGGATACATAGCAGTTTGACACACACTAATTTCGATCATTGAGAAGCTAATATTTCCTTAACAATACAACATGATTAAAACGTCTAGCTGAGTTTACAGAGTTGTCTCCCTGTAGTTTTAGGTACCACCTTAAGCTTATAAAAAATTGTAATGAATTTGAAGAAAAAAAAACACAAAAAAATCTTGTATTTAAAACCTTGACAGGATTATTTGTATGTAGAATTTTCTGAAATCTGCAAATAATTCTCACATTTTAGTCAATTATTTGATCAACACACACAAACAAAAAATAATTTAGAGAAAATTTGATTTATGAGAAATGCACAGACATTTTCTCTTTGTCACTGGACAAATAAAATAACTGTAAGAAAACAAAATTGAATCATAATTTCCTGTCAATATGCACATCTACATATTATGTCCTAAATATGATCTAAAAGATTTCATGAAATTCTGATGTGAGGTTTCAGAGGAGTTTTGATAACAAACTTGCAGCCTTTCCTTTGTTGTGAGAAATCTTATGGTATAATTTCAGAGAGATCCATACACTTGAACACAAGTTATTGTCTGTAAACTAGAAAAATGCTTCTTTTTGGCCCTTTTTTTTGCCCCTTGTTCCTAAATTTTCAGGGATGTTAACCCCAATAAAACTGACACCAAGGCTTCCCTTCATTATATGGAACCTTGTGGTATAATGTCAGAGAGATCCATACAGTTAAATTTAAGTTATTGTCTCGAAACTTCAAAAATGCTTCCTTTTGTGGTTATAAACATTGTGTTAAAATTTTATTGATTTCTATTGACTTATACTAAAGTTATTATCTGGAAACCATTCGTCTTCGGACAACGCTGACCACGAAGTCAACGACGACGACATGATACCAATATACGACAGCAAAAATTTTTGCGGTCCTATAAAAATAAGGCCCATAAATGGAGAATTTATATAGTGCACACAGAAAAGCCACACAAATTATAACTCTATCCATACTTACTATCCAGAGAAGACGCATTGTAGTTCAACCTCTCCACCTAGTAAGCCTTTCACATCCTGGCTGTATAGTGCCAATGGTTTAACTGATGAAGGATTAGTTTCTGAAACAGAAAGTAAACAATTGTATAAATATATATATTTTGTTTAAAGACAACTTAATGAGTACATGAATATTAAGTACAAACATAATTTGGACTATTTAACACTTTTCTTTAGAATATAAGCCATCTTGGTTGGCTGGAGGGGTCATTGTAGACACATTTTTTAAACTAGATACCCAAATGATGATTGTGGCCAAGTTTTGTTTAATAGCCCTAGCAGTTTCAAAGAAAAATTTTGTAACAGTTAAGGGACTATGACGAACGAAGGACACCAAGTGATGATATTGATTTGATTTAATTTTTCCTAGAAATATAAGACCTATTTTTTTAGATTCATTTTTTCCCTTCTTTGTTGCTATATAAACGTATTTATACTTTTTGTATTTAGCTGTATTTAGCCTCTAAATGACCTTAGCTCTACTCTGAATCACTTTTCCATGTCAAGCAACAATAACTTTTTAATTTTGACGTCAAATGTTTTAAATTATGATGTCAAAGTTTACAGAAACCTGTGTGATTTTACGTAATGGCGGACAAGATTGCATACAAGAGTAAATACATCTATTACATAATAGTTTATTTTTAATGCCACATTGGGGTGCAGGTTTTCCAGACTTTTATAATTGTCATATATTAATTGATGATAGAAAGTAAACAACCTTCATTTGACTGAAATTTCATGAATATTTGTTGTGAGCAGTTGTCAAGTGATAAGTTAAGCTGTAAATTAAAAATTTTCCAGAAAAAAAAATGGGTAAGACTTTGATCAGCAAGTTGTTTGTGTTTCATACAAATTGTGCAACACTTTAATTAATTTTCAGGTTTCTTCACTTGAATTTTATCCTGGTGAAATTTGTACCGATGATGTCTGGAATACTTGTGAGAGTATCGGACAAATTGACATATTATTTTCATTCAGCAAATTTTATTTTCAATGAAAGCGATAAAGGTATGATAAAAGTAATTCATGTTATCAAATGGCCAAATTAAAACGGTGGAAAACTATGGAGCAATTCAGTGCTTTCAGACAACTCACGTGCTATTAATGATGATTGATTTACAGAGAGATAAACTGTTAAGGGAAAGATTTTAAGATGGAAAGTATAAAAAAAACTTTTGGAAGGTGGAGAAGACAAAATCAAAATGTATTTACGTAGTACTGAAGTAAAAAATAAGCAGGAAAATAAACATCATTTGACATATTAATTTGAAACTTTTTCAGAGCAATTAATGATTTCGGTTTACCTGTTAATAGCATATTTTCTAATAAAAAAAACTGAATACATACAAAATGACTAAATAGCATGATCGCTAATGAAACAATTATCTAACTAAGACAATAATTAGAAAATTGAGAAGCACAAACATCAATAGATATAAAAAGATGTGGAATGAGTGCCAATTAGACAACTCTCCATTCAAGTCATAATTTAAAAAAGTAAGCCATTATAAGTCAAAGTATGGTCTTCAACATGGAGCCTTGGATAAAGACATTTCACATTTTTGGCTTAAATAGCAAAATACAAATTAAGGGAAACAACCACTGTCTGTAATGGACTCTAATATAAAAATAGTACACAAAGTTTTGTAATGTAAATGAAAGACTTCAAATGTCTCCCACCAGTTAAAATGTTCGTGAGATTATGTAAAACATCACCAATCTCTACAAGTCCAAAACTCAAACAAATGTTATAACTCACCTGGTCTTTCTGTTACAATATAAAAGATCATATTCAGTCAAGATAGATCTTTTTAGTCATTTAAATAAACATCTGTTACGTACAAGAGCACACTCCAGTCTAGTGCATATTGACTGATTGATTATTTGTTGCTTAATGCCCATTTGCAAATATTTCATGCATGTTCAGGACAATAGTGCATATTGAAAAAGAGCGGCAATTCGAATCAAGCAAATTAAAACTAATGAATGACATATAAAAATAACCTTAATCTGATAATGTTGGTCCCATAACTATATGGAACAGACCAAAATGTTTTTCAAAATCAAACAGATTTTAATTTAACCAACTATGTAAAGTTCCCAGTAAATTGATCCAAGCATACTAAAGTTATTGTGACAAATTCATATTAAACAGTTAAAATCACACAACTCTGGAACATCAAACCAGATTAGATTCAAACAAGAATGAGTCCATAGTACACAGATGCCCCACTTACACTATCATTTTCTATGTTCAGTGGACCATGAAATAGGGAAATTTTAAATTGACATTTAAATCATATCATAAGGAACATGTGTACTTAGTTTCAAATTGATTGGACTTCAACTTCATCAAAAACTACCTTGACCAAAAACTTTAACCTGAACTTCGCACTATCATTTTCTATGTTCATTGGACCGTGAAATTGGAGTCAAAACCTAAATTTGGCACTAAAATTAGAAAGATCATATCATGGGGAACATGTGTACTAAGTTTAAAGTTGATTGGACTTCAACTTCATCAAAAACAACATTGACCAAAAACTTTAACCTGATTCCGGACAAACGGACAAACGGAGGCACAGATAAAAAAACTGACGGACAGACAAACGGACTTACAGACCAGAAAACATAATGCCCCTCTACTATCGTAAAATAACTAAACAAGAGGGCACACGCTGAAATGTCTCGCCTTCTTTACTTATCATTGATATTATGTTGATGGTCCTAAATATAAAGCTTTATTACAACTGTCACATGAACTCAACATTAACCAAGAAAACTAAACATTGATCAATTAACCATGAAAATGAGGTCAAGGTCATATGAACCATGCCAGGCAGACATGTACGGCTAACAATTCTTCCATGAAACAAATATAGTTGACCTATTGCTTATAAATTAAGAAAAACAAACCAAAACACAAATTTAAACTTAGCGATGAACCGTGAAAATAAGGTCAAGGTCAAATAAAACCTGCAGGACTGACATATAGATCATAAAATATTTCCATACACCAAATATAGTTGACCTATTGCATAAAGTATTAGAAAAATAGACCAAAACTCAAAAACTTAACTTTGACCACTGAACCATGAAAATGAGGTCAAGGTCAGATGACACCTGTCAGTTAGACATGTACACCTTACAATCATCCCATACACCAAATATACTAGACCTATAGCATACAGTATAAGAAAAACAGACCAAAACACAAAATCCTAACTATAACCACTGAACCATGAAAATGAGGTCAAGGTCAAGTAACACCTGCCCTTTGGACATGTACATCTTACAGTCACATTTAACACTTAGCGATGAACCGTGAAAATGAGGTCAAGGTCAAACAAGAGGCTGTCACAACGACAGCAAACCGGATTTATTAACATTTATTTGTGTCCCGGCAATATCACAAGAACCATAAGTGATGAACAGTGAAAGTGAAAATCATCAATATCAAATTTGACCTCCATTTTGTCATAAGTATCAACATATTAAAATTTGAAAAGCTTGGGTTAAATAGTTCATGAGTAAATGCAACAGCATGAATGGAAACGCCATTTTTCAATCTCTCAAGAACCATAACTCCTGAACAGTAGAAGTGGTAATCTTCATTATTGAACTTGACCTCCATTTTGTCATCAGTAACAACATATTAAAATTTGAAAAGCTTTGGTTGAACAGTTCATGAGTAAATGCACGGACATGACTGGAAACACCATTTTTCAATCTCTCAAGAACCATAACTCCTGAACGGTAAAAGTGAAAATCGTCATTATTGAACTTGACCTTCATTTTGTTGTCAGTAACAACATATTAAAATTTTAAAAGCTTTGGTTGAGTGGTTCATGAGTAAATGCACGGACAACATTTGATTGCCGCCCGGCCGGCCACCCGACAGCTCGACCGCCGTACATCCCCAAATCAATAACCGACATTTTTTTCACAAATCAAAGCCTTAAAGGCTGTAAAAGCAATTGCTGCCATGTTAATGTTTGGGGACTTTTATTTTTCATCCACATATATACAAGAATTAAACCTGACATGAGTGTTGTCTAGTTAAAAGTAAGAAGGTTTTAACTTTATATAAATAAAAGACTTTAGCAGAAAGTCATTTTTAATATGTTTTATATTTCACAAGGAGACAACACGTTTACCAGGCTAAAGTTGGGGTCAAATATACTTGTGCTGAAACATATAACTCAAAAAGAAATCATCATGGATTATCCCCTGGTAGTGTTTGTAACTTCCTTGGCAATAATTTCCTTTATTGATTTAATTTTAACAATTTTCATTATTAATTTATATTTAACCATTAACACAAATGATTAAGTTAAAACATTTCAACTTTCCAGACGCAAATGTTAAAAAACGGGAAAGAAATAAAATATCTTACAAGACATAAACATGTAAAGAATAAATGTATATTTCAGCTTAATAAAAATATTTTCATAATGTTACTTTGTCATCATTTTTAAAACTAAGTTCCAAACATTATTGCTCAGTTGATATGTGTCTTTTGATGCGGTACGAGCACAGGCACTTGTTTCTATCCATAGGAAGGTCGATTATCCATATAAATAGTTTTATATGGATAGTCGACCTTACTATGGATAGAAACAAGTGCATGTGGGTACGAGATAACTACAATTCTCATGAAATCCCGAAAAGGGGGGTCATCATAGACAAACATGACATTAAATCGTTATCACTGAACTAGTATATATATTGTATAGGGGCCAGCTGAAGGACGCCTCCGGGTGCGGGAATTTTTCGCTGCATTGAAGACCTGTTGGTGACCTTAATTCTGCTGTTGTATGTTTTTCTATGGTCGGGTTGTTGTCTCTTTGACAAATTCCCCATTTCCATTCTCAATTTTATTATACGAACAAGAACAAACAGCTCTACGTTGCTTTGATATTTATCAATTTTCAGGAAACATTGCGAAAAATGATCTTCAATATTTCGAAAACATGTGAAATAAAATTGCTAACACGGTGGACCGTCGAGTGTCAACAAACGTAGTAGACTTGTTCACTGAAAAGACGAGGATAATGGTTTCATCTGACATTTGTTATGCAAACCCAGTTTTGATCATGATATTTAAAAAGACGTACTTTTTTTCAATCTATGTATTAATAAACTAGAAAATTCCAAATTGTAAATATCTCTTCATCTGGACCGACTTGGCATTTGGACGGGTCCATTTCATTAGTAAGGTGATCGATAAATATTACGGAGTTTTGACAGAAAAGGAAAACGAACTTATTGTTATGTGTTTTCAACAAGGGTTTCGTTCCGCTAAATTATTTGCGCAAATAAAGTTTGTCTATTTTTAGATTACAGGTAATAATTTGACACTACGCATTAACCTGTGTAGTGATTTTGATTTTACGATAAATGTATGAATGAACGATAATTTTTTGAATGAACAAGAGCACCTGACCTCTTAAAGAAACACAAATTAAACATAAAAAACCGTATTTATTAGGAGATAATTCAGTTAAATTTTCAATACTAAATCAACAACTGAAATGAATCCATATTTTGTTGAAACATCGTACGAACGGCGGAAAACGGAATCGCATTTATAAAAATGTACTTTTTTTCACTCGGACTTCTATGTTATTTGATAGTCAAACGGTTGACCCTTTAAATACAAAAATACATCTACAAGAACATATTCTGAAACTTCTTAAATCCACTAACTTTTTTTTAAAGTTTCAAGCTATGTATTGCATTAGAAAACATACATAGGTGTTAAAGAATGACTGACCAGGAGCCTGTTTAACAAAATACTATGGCTTGATCTGGGCGGAGTCTCTGATCTGGGTCACAAAGATGGCCATACGCGACGGCATAAAAGCAATTGCTTTAAAAACTGGTTAATAAAACCTGCATGACTGAAATATAGATCATAAAATATTTCCATACACCGAATATACTAGACCTATTGCTTATAGTATCTGAGATATGACCTTGACCACCAAAACTTAACCTTTTTCACTGATCCATGAAATGAGGTCGAGGTCAAGTGAAAACGGGCATGAGAACCTTGCAAGGTACGCACATACCAAATATAGTTATCCTATTACTTATAATTAGAGAGAATTTAACATTACAAAAAAGTTAACTTTTTTTCATGTAGTCACTGAACCATGAAAATGAAGTCAAGGACATTGGACATGTGACTGATGGAAAGTTTGTAACATGAGGCATCTATATACAAAGTATAAAGCATCCAGATCTTCCACCTTCTAAAATATGAAGCTTTAAAGAAGTTAGCTAATGCTGACGCCACCGCCCGATCACTATCCCTATGTCAAGCTTTCTGTAACAAAAGTTGAAGGCTTGACAAAAAATTACATTCAATTCTTTAAAAAAAAAAATCTGTAATTTTGCACTGTTTTCAATTGACCTGTGACATGCATCTTTATTTTAAATGGTCTTCATACATCTTACAGCATTCTGTCAGATAGAGAAAGTTACAGAAGTGTTCTATCAATCAATTTTTAAAAGTATTTAACAGATTGTTTATATATACAATGTATACTGCACCTACGTTTTATGACTGTCATAATAACATCGCCACCTTTGTAGAAAGCTTTCATCAATTCATTGTTCATACCACATGCATAGGGTTTTGCTTGTGATGATGTATCTTCAAGGTCAACATACAAAAAATGTAAGGTACCTACAAAAAAGGAAAACAAGCAATTAATTTCATTCAAAAACCTTACACAATTTTAAGTGATTCTGTCAATTCATGAACTGTAAATTCAGTAATCATTGGTTTTCATTAAAGCAAATAAAGTGACTTGGTTAGTATCACAATATTAAGAACTCCCGTTCTAATTTAAAATACATTAAAATCTCCCATTTTTATTAATTTTTCAAAAAGAGTGCACATGCTGAAATGTCTCGCCTGCTTTACTGACCATTGCTTTTTTGTTGATAGTCCTAATATTAAGCTTAACTACAAGTTTAAAATAAACATAACATGATCCAGATATACCATAGAAAAATACATGTACACATTACAATCATTCCATACACCAAATATAGTTGACCATTTGCCTATAGTTACTTAAAAACGAACTTATCCAGTAAAAAAAACATTGACCCAGGGCTCACACTACTTCAGAATTATAGGGAGAAGTGACTTCTCTTTTTGAAACAGATAGGGAGAAGTGGTGAGATTTGAAAGAGAAGTGCTCATTCAAGCGGTGCGCTACAATGTTTGGGTTTTACTATAGTATAAAGGGTCATATGTAAATAATGTTCTTTTTATATTGTTCAATTCATATCTGAGTATACAATTAAAGTAACATTTCAAATTAAAGTTGTTTAAGTTTTACTAAGGTTCTTGTGAGAAACTTCCAACTAAATATATTTATTTTAAAAAATGTAAAGGAATTATAATATATCAATTACGTAAAAGTACGGATTTTGGTCATAGCTGGTCCGGTTCAGATCCGTAGTTTAGAAATCGGTTAATGGCGGAAAAATGCAAGAAAATTTACAAAAATAAACGATGTTTGACAAGTTATTTGGAAAGGAACATGACGTTTTTAATGCAATAAATGGATTAAACATTTACAGGAGGCAACTTTTATCACGTTTAAATGAAGTAACAAACTTATTTTGCCGCCGAAATTTAGGTTGATGTACGTTTTCGAGTACCAAGCACCGGAACTTGCGGTAATGCACGAAGTGATAAAAAGTTGTATTTTTATCAATTAACCTGCTACACACTGCAAAGACAATGCTTCAACCTCTTTTCTTAAGATAATGAATCCTTTATGTCTAAATTTCTTTAATTATCAATAAAAAATTGATGTTTCATCAACTTGGTAAAAATTGAAAATGTCCGATGACAGAAGCGACTGAAAGCAAGTATCGTCAAGAACAGGGCGACTTGTTTTCGCTTTTGGGGGTCGGGGAAAGCGAAGTGACTGTCAGGAAAGCGACTTCTTCGCCCAAGTCACCTGGTAGCGTGAGCCCTGTGACCAATATAAATGAGGTCAAGGTCATTAGTGAATCAGTCAATACATATATCATCAGTGATGCAGTCATTATATATATTATTCAGTAAATCATTTAATTCGGCTAGGTGAGATTAAAATTATAATTTTTATACATTGACTATACTTTATGATGATTACATAGACACCTACCCATTTTATCTACAGCTATACGTTTCGTTTCATCCACTGTATTACTGGTTCCTTCCCCTAGTTTCCATTCGACCTTACACTCATTGCCTGGTACACATCTAGGTTTACCAACACATGGTATGGAAACATTCGTATACTGTTTAGCACTTGGTAAATCTTTTAGTGTTGTATCAGTGAAGGATCCAATAACTGAAAATACAGTCAGAAAAATACATGCAGCAAATAAGATGAAAAACAATGAATGAGCTTTCAAATTGACAGCAAACTTGACTTTCTGTATTTTGAAAGGTGCTTAATGGAATTTTTTTTACTTGCCACATTCTTTGCCTATTTTTTTCAACTTATCAAGGACAATAACTACTAAATGGCAATGAAATAAAATCATCATTATCTAAGTTAAAAAACATTTTGTCATGAGTAACAGCATACTAAAAATTTAAGAGCAATACATGAACACATCATTATCTAGCATATTAATCTATTGTAATAAAAATTCATAATATCTAATAAAATTTGTAGATTTAACTAACAAGGTCCTTATATTAGTATAAAGTAACATTCTTTTATAGTGGAAAATTGTTTTAAGGTTAAATAAGCTACAATTAAAATTTGCTTGCTCTAGTCCCTCTCTAATATTAGATAACTCTGGTTAATTTCCCAATCAATCTATCATGAAGGGGAGATAAATAAATCGTGTTTCATTTACAGTCTTTTTAAAAATATATGAACGGTTCTTATATATTGGTATGTAATCATTTTAAACGTTTCAAATTTATGAAATGATATTCGTACATCAATGTTTTTGATACACCAATAACAAAAACTGAAATATACTGAATTGATACATTTTGTAATTATTCAAAATTATATCAGAAACCTATACTTAAAGTCATAAGAAACCTCAAATTAAAAAAAAATAAGCATATGTTTTTTATAACTAAATGGATAGTTTTCATTATACAACTTATGTACATATACTTTTTTCTGAGGAAAATTCTTTAATTTGTCCACATTTAGAAGAAGTTTACTTATCTTTAATTGCTTAGCAATTCCCCACATATTTTCCGTATACATAGTGACCTGAGCGTAACCCTACTCGTAAAAATCTGGTGATCGCAATACGCATTATCTGTCATTAAAATAAACAAGTATCTGATTGTACATGTTAAACACATGCTCAATACCCATGCTTTTTGTTATTTGTTTACTATAAGGTGACAATATAAATATGCTACATTATCAATTGCATGAAAAAAACATTAAGTGTAAATTTTCACTCTGCCAAGGATCATAACTCCTGAAAAATAATACTAAATAAGCATAAAACCTACATGCTCTTTCCACTTTGAAAGGTGCAGACATTGCTGAACCATGTGAATTGGAAGCAAAACACTGAAAGCTTCCAAAGTCCTGTATTGCAGGTTTGGTTATTTTCAGTTCTCCTGTCATCTTATCTGAACTTATCTGTAGACTGTCAGAGAACACTTTACCATCTTTACGCCATTCGTATCTGTAAAAAATAGAGAATAATAAATGGCTTTATTTATATTGCACCTATATCATGTTTCTCATCATTTAAAGTATAGGGTGTTATAGGCAAATTTTTATATATATATATACATTTTTTGTATATATATATATATAAATACATATCCATAAATAAACTAGCAATAATTTAGATCTTGACAGACATGTATACATACGTGTCTGTCTTTTGCTACCCAAAGGTATATTTTGGTAATTTTTGTCATTAGGTTGCACCGTATTGTATAGATGTCTGTCTTTTGTTACCATTTAGATGTAGGTATTTTTGTCATTAAGTTGTAGTCTGATTGTTGCATTTTAGCATCGTTTGTTTACGTTATTGTGAATAGTTTAAGAATGTCACTTATTCAGTTTGCTCCGTTCTTTTACGTCAATTTAATAGTGTGTTTATTTATTAGAACAGCAAATATTTGCCTCTACCTAGAGCGCTTCAATTCAAATGAATTGCCGTATTTGTCCTATTAGAATCTAAATAATTCATGGGGGCTTGAATATATCTAGATTTTACCACAGGTTGTCCCTTTATATCGCTCAGGGTAAAATATTTGTCATAAAGGGCCAACCCGTGGTAAAATTACGATATATTCAAGCCCCCATGAATCATTTCTTAAATGTATACTACCTTCCTTTCGAAATAGTCTAGTCATACAGACTGATAGATTGGATATCTGTTGGACTAGTCTACTCTTCAAGGAGGGTGGTTTATCTAATCTAATATAACTTCACGGTTCAGCTAGCAAGCAAGCTAACCAAAGACATTTCCTTTAACTACACATTCAATGCAATCGGCATGTAATAAATTCCTAACATCCCTTTTATTCATCTTTAACTTTCACTTTAAATGGCAAAAATTATTATGTGTGGTTTGACAGCCAGTTAAACTATATATAGTTGACAATTTCACTGGAGCTTGTTGGCTGATTTGAACTTATCTCAGTGCTCCAGCTAGAATTCAAAAGGGGCAGGGTGCCAGTGGAGGGCAGGGCACTTTTTTAGGATAGGAGAAGGCACTGCTCATTTCTTTTGACTACGTCCCTGCGTGTATCACAAGTTCACATATTTTTTTACTGTATATATTGTTAATAAAGATGCATAAGTTGTTGTTTTGATTATTTATTCTATAAAATTTGCATAAGAAAAGTCATTCATACTACATGTTCATACAACATGGCAATACACATTCATACTATTAACCAAAAAAGGCAAAATAAACTTACTATTCTCCCCCACCCCCTCTCCTTTTAAAAAAAGAACATTAACTAAACATCTCATAGTTTACCATACATGTACATGAAAGAGTAGTTGTATTTCAAAATTTTCATCTAGAGCTTGGCCCTCAAAACCCTTCTTCGTTGTCTGTGTTCAGGAATATAGGGAATATATTATTTAGTGTAGCTTCATGAAGTTGATCTGTGATGAGAGTTTAAAAGTGCACACTACCATTATTGTAAGGTGCGGCTAAGGGCACACAGGGCGCGGCTAAGGGCACACAAGGCACGGCTAAGGGCACACAGGGCGCGGCTAAGGACACACAGGGCGCGGCTAAGGGTACACAGGGTGCGGCTAAGGGCACCCAGGGCGCAGCGCCCTTCTATTTTGGGCTAACAAGACCACTGAAGTAAAAGTAAAAGAATGTTTTCTTACATCACAGTCATTTGGACTGTGGTTGTTAGTTGTCTCATTTGCAATCATACTTCATCTCCCTTATTTTAATAGTAAAAACTTACTATGGCAGTCTGATGCTTAAGTTTTAACATATGTTTTCACAAGATTGACTGTAAAACTATACTTTAAACTTACGTTGGCGCAGGGTTTCCACTAGAACTACATTTGAACGTTTTTGGTGTGTCATCATCTTCTTTCATATAATATGAATCTGCGAATGGACTCGTAATCTGTGGTGGCGTTTCAGCTAAAATAAACAAAAATTTCTTAGAACACTTTGCCTGCCTTTTATATTACTGTAAACGTTTAACAATTGACAAAAACTATAAAAATCCCATTAGGAAATGCTGCATACATAACATGTAAAATGCAATTACTTACTTTTGTGAAACTTTAAAAAATAATGCAGGGATGTCTGACTTTACAATAATTTATTATGTTTTGTTTGCTCTACATATAGGACTTTCCTACTGTTCTACTTTTGCCCCATTTCTTCTTTAATACAGAGATAAACTTGGATCAACATCTAGCAAAAAAATCCCAGTTTAGGCTTAGGGCTTTCTCAAAAATTTATGACATTCAACAGAGATGATTTTACAAATAGTTGTTAACATCTACTAGTCTACACCATTTGAACTCAGGTGTATAGTTGTCACAATTGCAATCATACTGCATCTTATGATTTATATACTGTAGACCAACTAATTTTATATGAGCAATTTATTTTGCAAAAAGAAAAATAACGCGAATATTAATCATCGTAAATATGTAAAACTTGGATCTTTCCTTATTTAACTTCATCAATCAAATTTGAAAATGGCAAAATTAAATAGCCGCAAAATGGGCTGGAAGGGCTAAACATGAAATAAAGTTTCTATAATTTTTGTGCTATGTTAAGATTTTCTGAGAGGTGTGAGAAAACTAGTCTCAGCATATGATTGGTCGAAAAGGGCTGGTAAGGGCAAAATGTGAAATAAAGTATACACAAAAATAAGTTGGTTTACAGTTAAGTGAGGACTGTGATTTAACAAAAAGGAGTAACAAAATAGTTATAACATGAATATTGTCCAAAGTAGATTTTTATATTGCATGAGCTTACCAGTATAATATCAATTAAATAGGGAATAATGTTTACCTTTTGTTATAGCAGGTTATTTTAGCAGGGTGTCAATTTTCGCTTGTTTTCAAGGATAGAAAAATATCACCAAAATAAAGTTGTACATGCAAGGGTAGTATTGATAAAAGTTTTGAATCCGCAAATATATTTTGTATTCAACAAAAAATTGCGAAAATTTTACACCCACGAAAATAACCTGATTAATACAGTCATAAAAGAGTGAAAACAATGTAAAACTTACTTCTGTCAGGCCTAAATTAATATATTGTTGGTTTCCCCAATCCCGACCCTGCCAAGCCAGGTGTGGCTAGGTAGGTAGGGAAATGATTTTATTTTTTCAAAAAGCTTGAACATTATCGGACGATCCGGAAATCCTGAAAATCCTAAATGAATTAAATAGTACTTGACCTGGTTTTGACAATAAAATTTTATGAGTAGCATCATTTTTGCGGGGTCGGTCGGGATTGGGGAAACAAACAATATTTTATTTTAGGCCTCAATGATCTATTTAAAGCTTTGCACTTTTATTATCACATAAACAAAAAATACAAATAAATAACAATACTTACGATCTGCACATTGTATCATCGATAAAATAGCAACAAAAAGTATAACTGTTACTAATGTCTTCATTTTCTTCTTTAATATTGCTTCTATTTTCTTTTTAAATGCAGTTTATAAATCTGAAAATAGATTAAATCTAAATATAGTTTTACTCATAACAAAATGGAAAACTGATGAAAGCTTATTGCGCCACTTGTGGAGCAGGATGTGCTTACTCTTCCGGAGCACCAGAGATCACCCCAAGTTTTTCTGGTGTTTGGGTTGCTCAGGCTTTATTTTTCTATGTTGTTTCTTGTGTACTTTCATTTGTCTGTTTTAAACCATGGCGATTATAATATTTATAAGTAAAAGAGGGACGAAAGTTACCAATTAAAAATACTAATTGAGTTTAACTGTTCCTCTGGTATCTTTCACCCCTATTTTACTTTTAAATATTATTTGAAACTACACATTACCATTTCAAACAAGTACAACTTCAATATCATTGCAAAAATACTACTTTTCACTGTAAACTAGAATCATTTTTGTATTGTGACTTATCTTAGAAGTTCCATGAATATATATAATCAATGAGGACAGCTAGAGGACATATTTACTTGTATTTTTTATTGTGATTTTGATTGATGTTTATGTTTTGTCACATGCTCTGGCTCTAATATTATTACAATAAAGATTTGTATTGGAATTGATTTTTTATTAATTATAAGATTATCTCCCTTTATTTTAATGTGTTCTACTATTAAAACTTGTCACAAATGAACCGCTTCCAGTGAAAGATGCGTTTGTTATAACAATAACATGTCAAATGAAGAACAATAAGAATAAAATAAAAGGGAAATTCTATAGAAAGTAGAAAATTTTCTGTAACCCAGGAAGCAGCTGTGGGGTCATACCCTGAAGGGTAAAGTCTCGACAGAATCACTGACTTGACACTAGCATTAAATGTGGTTGAGCTAATTTGGCTTTAAGATCACATAAACATCCTTTCAATTATACTCATAAACACATTATTAGAGTACTGATGTATAATTATCACAAAGTACCATCTTAATCAGTATTTACCAATGTATCTTCTTAATATAGATCTCGAGTAGTAACAAATTCTGATGGCAGCTGAAACTAAATTTTCAACTTACTTCTTAGGTTTACTAATTATCCGTCCTATACTTTAAAATGCATTGTACACACAATAACTCAAAAATGTCAGAGAGGTAAAGATGATTAATACACCTGGTTAACAAAATCCAGGTAAATAAAGGCATACCTGAGATAACCTGGGGATCTCTGAAGGGTTATAATAAGTTAGTCTCAGCATTTAAATCTACTTTCTTTGTTTAAGTCTCTGATAATGAAGTTGTTATAAAAACAAGAACTATTTGTTTTTTATAATGTTTATAAGAAATAAAGGACCTTTATGAATACACTGAAAATCAATAGACACTTCGGAGAATTATGTTTACTTATTTAATCAAACATTCCGTATAAGGACGATTACATGTAAACTTCCGGTCAAAGCACTCCTGGATGAGTAACCTAGTTAATCATGTTATTGTTTAATCAGCTGTATTGTTTAACAATTGTGTATCATATAATTACTTCAATTACATTGTCATTTATATATATATAGGAAAACCTTGAGTCCAAAACTAAACTGCTGGATCATCAATATTAGGGTTTTAAATCAATATTTTTTTTATGTATTGTTTCTTTTATCTGATAAACTTCTGGTTCAGTGATTTAACATATATAAATTAATGAGGTCTATACTACTGTGAACATTATAGCAGTGAGGCTACCAGCTGGACATGTAAAAGTGTCAGTCAGGTATTAACACTGAATTATAAAATACCAAGTCATAAATCTTATAATGTGCCTCATGGATGTATTAGATATAGATAGGCAGTTTTGTATTGTTTCTGAATATAAGGTTGACTCATTGGCACTAAAGTAAGCCACATCTTCTTATTTATAGTGAGAATGTCAGGCAAGTTATGGTAATGATAATAATTGGTTACATTTCTTTGTCTGTCTACACTGGACCCCCTCCCCCTGAGTATGGCCATATAAATGGGTATGAATGCACAGATTATAGCGCTGACAATGTTTGTCAAATAATTTCTCTCAAACCAGTAAAACTGGGGGCCACTTTGAACTAATGCAGTGAGAAGCTGGTTTTTGGTTTGTTTTAAAGATCTCACGACGACTTAGATGTTTTAAACAGCAAAAATGTGGGTTTCTTTCTGAACTATTATCCTCCTTATACCGTGTGACACTGATGTAAGTCACTGAACTGCTTTCAACAATGAGCAAAACCCTATTATATTAAGCTATAAAACATATGAAATGAAAAAATTTAAAACAATTCATACAAAAAACCCACCAGTCTGGTTTATGTACATAACTATAATCAAAAAACAAATATGAGAGATAGAGACCCAGACAACCACCACTGAATAGCAGGCTCTTATGTGTGTGCATCTATAATTAAGTAACCTTTTAGATTTGTGGTATAAATCAATGAAAAGGTCTCCAACTAGAGTGTATCTTAAATTTTAAAATAAATTTACATTTAAATTCAATATTCAAATGAGGATTTAAACTCTAAAGCTAATCTGACAATGAACTAGCTAGCTTTTAAAAAAATCTTTCATCTTGTTGACAGGTTTAATATTTAAACAAATCAAGTATTTGCTACATTTTGTATGCTGACTTAGCAGTTTCAATTTGTAACACCATTCATCTGAATCACCATTTTGAATGTTCTGGTTGAGTAGGCACAGTAGAAAAAAATACATATTTTTTACTAACTGAGCTAGTCGCTTTATCAAACTAAGCCCCAAAAATATCAGACCTGCAAAGGTGTGGTAGAACATTTTTATTCTATTTTATTTTAACAATTACAGGAATTTTACTAACATAATGATTTTTTCCCTATGAATACTTTTAAAATTTCTCGAACAAAATATTAGATCTGCAAATTGGTGGTTGCAGATTATATTCTATTTTTAGTTTAAGTGAAAAAAAAACACTAAAATCAATTTCTACTAACATACCCTCTCCCCTCCTTTCTCAATTTATTCTTAAAATTAATAAAAGGTTTTCTTAGCAGATACTTTCATTCATCAAAAGAAATCATAACATTACTGACCTTAAATAACACCACCACCAGGCACCTGAACAAAAAAATCTGATTAAGATATTATCCAAAATATATGCACAATAAATACCTACATGACATTTAAGTATGACATGCAGCTCAGTAAATCTTGTGTGTATCTATACATACCCTTGACATCTCATGTACTTAATAAGCCATTGTTTATGAACTCTCACATATTTACAATCATGAATATTCATTATCATAGTTTAGCCAATAATTCTCAAGACAAACAATTCTGTATCGATTAATATGCCAAACATGGCCATGCTGCAAACACGAAATTGACAAATAAGATAAAATTTAGGGTGAAAAAATCAATTTCCTTGGGGCAATTTTAATTATAATTCTTATTTGGCATGTATGGCTTTTGGAAACTTGAAGAGTGTGTATGGCTAAATCAATAAATATGTGACAGGTTTTTTTTTCAAATTTGAAGCCTACTTGCAGATTCTTTTTCGATTTGAACTGTTTTCTTTGAATAATTTATGAATGCTTTACATTTTTCCTATTGAATAGTTAAATACATTTTCAAAAGGTGTAGCTGTATTCATAATTAGTTTTCCACTGTGATTTGGAGGAGCATGGTATTGCAATACAATATCAACATCCAAGCTACCCCCAAAAAGGTTTCTAGCCAGCTATATACTATTAAGGGGCCCTGAGCTCCCCTCTGTCCTTCAATTCACTTCCCTCTGCACTATTGTTTTAACCTTTGCCATTATAGTGATAATTCTTGCGCTATGCATTTTTACTGAAGGTAAAGAAATAATTATAAGCACAAAAAAAATCCTTTTAAAATCTGGAAAAAGCTGTTAACACAAAAAGATATTAACTTGTTCATTTATTTCACATTTCTTTATCTTTAAACATGATAAAAAGTTCCCTTTTCACACAAGAAAATTCACTTAAATGCAATTCATCCTAAAATGTGCCCCTCTGTCCTTAAGTCATAGCTAGAACACTGAATAAATCATATGCAATTAATATCTTGCATTTCAATACTGTCAGGTAACTTAAACAAAACAGGTTTATGACATATAGTTTAAAAATATTTCACTTTTATTAATAACACAACTTTCTTCTCAAGCCATCAACCTCAAAAGTAGTAAAAGGCTTAGTATCAAGCAGGCATTAAAAATGAGGGCAGGACAACTCTTAATTCTTTTTAAGTTATATATAAATAGATTGTTCTGCTTTCCTCTGGGTTTCTGTTACCCCACCCTTTTCTTATAATTTAGATTTAAAAAATGTATACCCTTTTATATATTGCGTAGGTAAAAATTTTACCTTTTCCAATATTGTTTGGGTTTTGTTTGGTGTGTAATATAACAGTGGAATACCAAAGAGCCTCAAGAGAGAAAATCAGTAAAATACAGCCAGAAACACCAAGAAAGATGAAAGACGAAGTTATAGTAACTTTATTGATATATATTTTTGATAGCTTTCCCGACCTATTCACTTATTTTCAAGCTTGGAAAGGTGCATGACCTATTGCAGCCGCACGTCCTATCATCTTGTATATAGGAAGTGGACCCCCCAGCTGCTTTCATTCTCTGTCCATGTTTAATTTATGGGAAAGGGGGATGCTTCAGTAAATTGATTACAATTTTGTATTATATTCATTATGTCACAAACCACTTATGCTTTACAAAAAGCATTCAAATTTTTAAAGCCACTACTACTCACTGGGGAGACTTTCACTGTATAAGCTGATTACACAATATCAAAGATAATATTATCCTAATGTATTAGATCAATAGTTTGTCACAATGAAATAGACACAAAGTGCCATGTAAAGGGAATTCTATGGCTGCAGTGTCACTTCTCTACTTTTAACAGCATGTCAAAATTGTTCAATATATTTTAATTCAAATTAGATGTGGGCGTCTTTCACAAACCTGTCCGACAATGTTTAAATTATGTGTTAAGCTTTGGTATGGGTGAAATAGTTTGTGACCGGCTGATAATGGGATAGATTTTCTGATAGATGTGACAAGCCAATATAAGTTCTAAGTGACAAAAAAAAACAAAGTTAACCTTTACAAATAAAAAATGTTTTATGGTTTAAAATCTTAATACTAATTTAAACGTCCCATTACAAATATGTGTTTTATGGTTTTAAATGTTAGTTCTAATTCAAATTTCCCTTTTGCAAGTTCTATATGCATAAATGGACATACCCTTTACATGTGCATCTTTTACAGATTTTACAAGACATTTTCATAATTCAAAAATATCCAGGTCTACACTTTTTGAAAAAGGACCTATAACCTTTCCAAATCAATCCCCATGCTGTATATATACTATAGGTACTGTAAATTCAGAAATTATTGCGAGGTTTTTATTATTGCGAATAATGCGACTGAGTTGTAAACGCAAGAATTAAAACTCGCATTTTGTAATATTTTAACTGAATTAAGCATGACTTTTCTCAAAATCGTAAAAATTAAAATCGCATTCAAATGTAAAATGACAAAATCGCAATAATAAATGCACGCAATAATTTCTGAATTTACAGTATTCTGTTAAACAGTTTTGTTTTTCCCAATCAATCTAAAATTTAACTATGCACATATGTTATGATGGTTTTTTTTAAACTTTAGTTGCAAATGTATCCACATATATAGTGGTAAATTAATGTATCAAACCTTTTTCGTAAAAGTGCAGTCTGTCTGGAATATTGAGGAGCACATAAAGTACAAATGAATTACTTTATAAGATTAAAATCTGTCATACAATTAATTTATGAACTTGAAAACAAAGTTATCTCCCCTTGAACTCTGAATGTACCATCCCTGGTTATCTCCCCTTGAACTTTGCATGTATCCTCCCTTGTCTATCAATATATACATGCAATAAATCTATTAACAAATCATATCTCATTCATTACTCCAATTGTCTTTTAATCATCAAATTTTCAATTATAATAATAGAAACTGAGCACATTGAATTAATCATCTTTATTGTAAATCAAGTTTTGATTGTCAGATGAATACAGATTTTTGTTTCTATCTTTGTGATTAATGGATGAGTATGAAAGGGTCTCTGATGATATTAATTTATAGGGCATATGCACACTACAAATTGGCCATTAAAGTTAATTCATATGAATCAATCAATGGAATTGTTCATTATTAAGTGGTGTGACGATAACATATCAAATTATGTTTCACATGTACTTTTATATCAGGAAAAGTCAATTTTTGAATTATTTTTAGATAGTGATCAGCATATTTGTTTTTTCATTTGTATCTATAGTTTTCGATGACCGCTATGTAAACTCACTCACACAGTAGAGTTCACTTTCTGGTCCTATGGTCTCTATGGATAGGTGATACAATAAATGTCAGAAAATAAATATCATGTATATATATATACAAATACTTTTTTCATGAGCTTTTGGAACAAGAAAAAAAACATTGTTTCATGGAGCTTTTCTCCTTTCCCTTACCCAGCAATAATACATTAGAATGTCTGACATACTTATAACACTATATAGGGGGTGTCTAACAACCTTGATTACAGATGAGGGCTTTGCACAATAGCTTGATTTAAGACATAATAAATATACATTGTATATTCTTATAATCTGCAATTTAACAATAAATTTTTTGTCATCTTTTAAAATTAATATTACTCAATAACTATAAGACAAAATGTGGCGACAATATAGAAAAGCACCTTTTTTTAGTACAATAGATGGCAAACAAATAATTTCATCCTGTTATAATCCAGAAACTTATTTTTCAATTGAAAAAAAGACTTGGATGCTGCTTTGTTACTTCAAATTAACAAAAAATTACCATATTATAATTGACCCATTCAGAATATCCATCTGCACTACATCCAAAAAACAAATCTGTTTCCCCAAGTAATTAAAAACCTGTCAATAATAATAACAATTCTAAACTTCTTTTTTCAAATATTCTCCCGTCTCATCTTTTTATTTTTTTCCTCTTTTTGAAAAATTATTCCTCTTGGACTAAATACATGATGGGCTTTAATTGACAGTAAAATGATAATTATCGACAGTGTAGATAGATAGGGATATGGAGAGACACGGTCACTGAAGAAATTAAATATACCAACTGTAATTACTTTCTCCCTGTAGGCAGTCAGATCGTACTTGTCAATTCTAGGAAGTTACCGGACAAATATGGACTAGTTATTTCCTATTAAATTATCTCCAGTAAATTAGTGTTAATTATATCTCATTCTATACCAGATATAGCAGTGGGCAAGAAACAACTGTCTGTTTTCTGGGGTTTTTAATTTACAAACTCATTTCCCACCCATTGTTTACCATAGTGAAAAAATAATTACATTATAATAAAAATTGTTAGTATTATTCAATAAAAGAAAGAAAAGGTATCAATTATTCATACAATAATCTCACAATGAATTTTGAAAAAGGGGTGTCTGAAAAACCATTGTTAGGGATAATCCTAGTTAAAAGTTGATGGCATTTAAATCCTTTATGTCACTGTATCATTAAGGTGCCATACCCACTAATCCCCCACCCCAAATATGCCTCTGAAGATATGCTAAAACCTTTATATTAAATGTAAGTAATGTATAAAATTAATAAATATATAAGTATATCTACATGATATATGTATATATTTTTTTACATCAATAAGACACCAAACCAGTTACACAACAAAACCAAAAGACATCTCTACTTCTAGATTAATTATTCAACAATAAATTGATGCACTGAATCTATGTGTATGAATAAATGTAACCCACAAACAATAAAAAAAATCTCTAAACCTTAATGAACAATTTAAATAACCGCGAGACTAATGGCAACCTATTGTTACTCTGACACTAACTTTACTTTTAATAAATACAGGGTCTCCCTATTCACAGCACATACTTGTGACACTCCTTGTCCCAATCAATTTTCTTGATCCATTTGAAGTCCTTTCCTAAGTCACATTTACATTTATCATGTTTATATATATAATTTTATGTGGTCTTATTAATTTGTCACTAAGACTCAACTTAGCACTGCTGTACATTACTGAATGCAGACCAATTAGAGGTAGACAACCATTAATGGACAGATAAAAGTATTTTATCTAAATCATTTTAGAGATTTACATAATAAAATGTGGTATTTAATTAAGAAATAGTAAGAATTCAAAGTTATAACCGGTAATGTGTCGGTCGTTGAACAATGATGGTAAGCAATTGACAATATTCTACAATGGATGAACAAATTACTGAACTCACCAAATAAGAATTATCCTTTTACAGTCTAATCCAGTAATTATTCCTAACGGAAATAAATTAAAAAATTGTAAATATCAATTGAGGGAATCTTCACAATAAGACAATGTAGTGTAATGTCGACTACGTCACTTCTTATCCAATCAATGAATCAACGATGGTTTCCCAGAATTCTCACGAGAATATCTGACACACTCCCAATTTCACACATACATGTATGATATATATGGATCCTTTCAATTATGATGGTTTTCAATTAAGTTTGATCTTTGTAAAACTATTTCATTACATACCCTTTTTACTCTATGGAAATCATCTGCCTGTTTCACATGTTTTATCTTTATATAATGTTCAAATATTTAGATGCTAATTATATCGGACATCAAAATGTCATCGGAGCATCAAATTGTTGTTAAATTAAATATAAATCTCAGGGCGACAAAAGCACAAGGTTTAAATTTATAGTCTATTCAAAATCCATTGACTGTACAATCATGTAAATTCTTTTTCTATTTCAATTCTTGTATTTTATGTTATTTTTAACTTAGAAAGATCACTGTCCTGTCATCTCTCTTACTTTGTATAAAGGATTACGGCTTTCACAATGAACATAATAGAAACAGTAAATTATTCAGACTTAAATGATGGGAGACTCCTACACGTTAAATTGTGCAATTCACTATGTTTGGGCCAGGAATATACATGTATGTGTAATGAGAGAATTTCCTCAGGCTGAATTCTAAAACTTCCTTAATGTGAAGGACATAAACAGTAGAATGAGAGAAATTTTGAAAAATAAAAGACCTGCTTGTACTTTTAGTAGTTTAGAAATAGTGCTTTCTAAAAAGATCGTCTGATGGAATGTATCATAAATGTGGTACCATAATTTAAGGGAAATGTTTTAATCTGTTTTTTGGGGGAGCCCTTGTGATATTTGAATATACCAGAGACTACTATACTGCCACTAGTAATAAGTACCCCTGAAGACTCAAGTACAGTATTTTTTTTACCTAGATATAATATAGAACAATAGATCAGTTTAAATGTACATTTTGTTTAGCAAAAATTTAAAAAAATACATGAACAACTAACTTTTTTAAATTACAGTACAGTCAAACCTAGCTATTATCAAGGTCACCTATATTCAGTAAAAATCTATCTTGTCATGTCACTCACTGATTGCCCATTGTAGTAATGTATACCTATGCATTTAGAAACTCAATTCAAAAGACACCTCCCTTATAAGGTAAGTTTTCTTTGGTCTTGATGTTAACCTTTATATATATATGCAGGTTTTACTGTATAATTTTGGACCATTATGTTTTGTTAAATTAATGTTTGACATTCCCATCATAAAATGTTTGTTAAACAATCAAAAATAACAATTACACCTATCAAATTTTGACTTGTTTTTATAACAAAACTGATGATAATTTTTAACATTGACTTCAACACATCAGTTTGGGATGACATCAAAAGTTCAATGTAGGATAAAAAACCTCAATTCATATAGTTTTTTCACTGACCCCCCCCCTCTCTTAACTTAATTTGGGAATAATTGATTGACCAATAAGGATAATATATAAAATCGATTTCAATTAAACATAACTTGCAGCAATTTTGACCCTCACCCCCACACTATTTGAATTAAGTTTTTTATCCTTCATTGATTTTTTTATGTCGTCCCTTAGCTTGTTGTTTATCTTATATGGACTAGAAAAGTGGTCCAACATACTACATGTAACTTAAATCTAGGCTCACATGTTTTAATAGCTGCTTCTGAATAAAGAATATGAATATGTGTAGCTTTTGTACTAGCAAATGTGCAAAATTTATGAAATTGGTCTTAGTATCAGTGTAAAGAACAAATGTAAAAATTTGAAGAAAAAAATGTTATATTCACCGATTCTTCATTTCACATTAAGCCCTCTCGATCAATTTTCATAGCAAATAATTTCTCGATTTTCAAATTGACTTGAAGTAGTAGAATAAGGAACGATCTAAGTTTTATTTTACACATTCACGATAACCTACTTATATTCACGTTATTTTCTTACTCATGAAAATAAGTTGGTTGACAATACTTCATATTAAAAAAAAAGCTGAATTCATCAAAAACAAAAAGACAGCTAAAATTGCACATAATTCACTATTTACATTCTGCAGAAAACGTACCACTAATTTTGAAATGACATTTAATATTATATAACATAGCAATTATAGTCAGCTATGGAGTTTATAATTTCAAATTAACATTATATTTCGTATTTTTCACCACCGCAATTTGGATAATACATGTAGGTAAAACTACATCTTCAAAATTATCTATGAGGTTTATATTTTATATACTTAAAGCAACTCAATCCACGAGTTTTGGATGTTTTTCAATCATTTTACATTAGACAATGAAGGACAAGAGGAATATAAAGATCATTAAATTATCTGACTATATGACAAGTCAAATCTCTTTTAAATGTATTGATTGATGTACATTACCCTAAGGGGAAATAACTCAATGTTATTTCACATCTGTTTAATTCAATGTTTACTTATATCCATAAAATGACATAATTTAATATTGAATGATTGTTATGGTGGATATTGAATGATTGTTAGATTGTTATTGAAGACAGGTGAGAATCATTAACAGGTGATTTAGAATTTAACAGTCTACAATTTACAGTTCTTGGTCTGTAATTTTCAAATTGACAGGATACAGTATATATTTATATTATACATTGTACTTCAAATCCAGAGTTTGATAAAAAAAAAAAAAAATAGATGGGTGCAGTCAGCCTCCGGGGGGATCCAATCAACAAGGCAATGTTATGAGTGGGACTTGTAAAAGGTCTACATATGTATGCAATAAACCATGCACATGCATGTTTGTAGCTGACCAGAAATAATTTCTGATATATACAACAAATGGAAGTTTTTAACGACCTTGACTGGCTATACAGCCCTTACACGGTCATTTTTTATATGTTGTAATTTAAGTTATATATATATTTATATTCATATACATAGTATTCAGACATATTAAGTTATATTTATATTTATATTCATATACATAGTATTCAGACATATGGAATAATTAATTATAAAAGATGGTTCACTTGGAAAATCTTTAAGTACATGAAAAATGCAGTTTGTAAAAGGTATTTAAAGAAACATAATTTCAATATTTAATTTTGAAAATGAATTTGACAACATGCATAAATTCATAAACATAAATATAACTACTTTATTTACCTTTTTTGTACCCTTCAAGTCTAACAAAATTTCTAAATAAAATGTCTATATTTCCTTGTGTACTGCAGATCCTCACTAAAATCGTTGATTTATATATTATATATAATAAAAGTATTGATTTGGACAATGTTGGAGTGAACTCAATTAGTCTATTAAAAGCGAAAGCTGTCAAATTCCTTTAGTCGCTAATTGTAGTACTGTTAATTATAACCTGTGTATAGGATAGGGTACGCTAAGTTCAATCAAATATGCCGCGTACCTGTGTGTACAGGTAAATCGGTATAAACTTTCAAACATGTGGCGATTCGATCATCAAAGATGACATCAGAAAATGCATTTGTTCATGGACGTAAATATATATACCAATATTCCATTTTTAAAGTATGTTACATGCAAACTATTTACCTGTATAAAGAACAAAAGGAAGTTGAATTCAAAACATCTTTCCTCACAGGTATTCGCACCTTGCAATATCCGGGTATTTCCGGTAGTCCAAAATCTGTGACGTTTTTCACAAATCAATGAGAGGCACGTAAAAAGGGACGGTTAAATCCGAGTTTAAGGCTAAACTTCAAGTCTTGATCCTCAAAACAAATAATGATATAATTATACATTAGTAATAAAATTAAGTGGGACTAATAAATGAACATAAATAGTATTGGTCACAGTCACATATTATAAGATATGGAAGGATAATATTACAAACTAGAGGCTCCGCTGACAGTAGTCAAAATAATTATGACGTCTTGAAAGGCTATTATAATTTTTTTTCTTTGACGCCTTACGACGTCTTGAAAGGCTATTATAATTTTTTTCTTTGACGCCTTACTTCGACGTAAGGCGTCAAAGAAAAAAATTATAATAGCCTTTCAAGTCCTTTCAAGACGTCATAATTATTTGGACTACGCTGACAGCGTGTGTCGCTCAATTTCAATAAATTTGTCATGAAATAGCAGTTCCTTCATAACTAAATACATATTTCGGTTATATTATTGTCACTTTGAGTGTTTGTTAAATTTGAAGTTTAATATACATAATCTGTCATTTTAGCATTGGTCGTACGTAATACTAAAACGTAATAATATATGGAACGCCATGACTGCCTTTAAACAAGGACGTATAACTAATATACGTCCTTGCTTTAAATATGTTAATGATCAGCATTATATTCAGTGCTCACAACATTATATGCAGTGCTCACACCATTATATGCAGTGCTCACAACATTATATAAAGTGCTCACAACATTATATTGAATGCTGACAACATTATAGAGGGGGGGCAAGGGGTTTAACTGTTATGCTGTTATGGGGCAATTTAATTCTTTGTTATCTGTTATTTTGAAAATATATTTGCTGTTAGCTGTTATTGTCTTATTCTTTGTTAGCTGTTATTGGGCTTTTAGTTTTTTTGTTATCTGTTATTGTGATAATGTATTTGCTGTTAACTGTTATTGAAAATTGGAATGTTAGCATTTTTTTTTGACAGTCAATATTCGGTATAAATTGAAGATCATTGGCCATTGGGGTCTACCACTACTAATATGTTTGTCCCGTATTCAGAGAAGGATTCCATTAACATATACACATCACAGAAGTGAGGTCCAGGACAATTCAAGTATATCTTATGATTATCCTTTGTAATAAATTCCATTTTTTTTTATGAATGTGTATTTAGAATTATCTTAATTTTTTGTATGAGAATAATGTTCCTTGTTTTCCGTACGAACATATTAAATTAAAACAATTCTTAATATGACAAAAAGGAAAACATATGGCCAGGAGTATCTTACAAGGATCTCAGTTAAGGACAAGGTCCTAACAACCACTTAACCTTTTATATTATATGGTACATAGATTCAGCTCTGTGATTCTTTTCAAAGCAGAACCAAATGCATTGTACAATGAAAGTTCCAACCATGTACTTGGGTCCGAAGCTGCACATAACTCATTACAAACAAAGATTTATTTCGTTTCAAGCCATTTTTTCTCTACTAAACTATGTATTCTACTTACTAGTACACTTGGTACAATCAAAAACCTCAGCTGATAAAAAATTGTTCAAATAAGGCCTTTGAAAATAGTGGAATAAATTGCTTTTAGAGTGTCAAAATTCGTTCGAAGTACTTGATAAATTGCATGCTTATAATTGGTGATTTTGATTTTTCTACCCTATATACCACTTTGCCTCATAGTTTTATTAATAAAAATTCACACACCTCATTAAATGGTCATTTAGAAAAAGTCAGAATATTCAAACTCTTTTAGGTCACTTTTTTTATTAGCAACAAAGGGAGCTTCAGTCAATATATATAAACAATACACCAACGTTTCATGAGAACTGCTGAAAACATTTTTGTGTTAATGTCTGAAAACTGGAAAATCACCCCTTTTTAATTAATAAAACCCGTTAACTCGGAAACGTAAAATCTAAAATTTATAAAAATTGAAAGTTACCTCATGTTAATAGATATAAACAATTCACCAAAATTCCTTGCTTTGTGAAAGCATTTTTGAGATATTATCAGAAAACTGAAAAAAAAAACACCAATTTTATTGAATAAAAACCCATTACCTACCCAGAAACTTAAATCTAAAATTTATAAAAAAAAAAACCAAAACCAAAAAGGGAGCTCACGTCAATAGATATAAACAATTTCCCAAAGTTTAATTCAAATGGTTAAAGTGTTTTTGAGTTAATGTCCGACATGTTGACAACAGACGGACAACAGTATACCATAATACGTTCCGTAAACGAGCGTATAAAAAATATTATAATATATTGAGTAGTAGTTTAAACACATTCTAGACACATAAATTAATACTAAAAACATAGTCATAAAAAATGGAATGCATTACAAAGGATTATATCCGTAATAAGAAATACTGATTTGTCAAAAACCGAATTATTTTAATATTTCATTTACTGTTATCTGTTTTTGTCCATTTTAATTCCTTGTTATCTGTTATGAGCCAAATCAATTTGCTGTTTTGCTGTTATTGGGACCCCCTTGCCCCCCCTCATTATATGCAGTGCTCAGTCACATCATTATATGCAGTGCTCACAACATTATATGCAGTGCTCACAACATTATATTAAGTGCTCACAACATTATATTAAGTGTTCACAACAGTATACGCAGTGGTCCAAACATTATATGCAGCGGTGGTCACAACATTATATGAAGTGGTGGTCACAACATTATATGAAGTGGTGGTCACAACATTATATGAAGTGGTCAAAACATTATATGAAGTGCTCACAACATTATATGAAGTGGTCACAACATTATACGTTTTTTGTTGTATGATGAGATCATTCGGTAAACTTCGTTTTTTAGCGGAAATTAACCGAATCCATAATTGGTAAATTAAAGTAAATTAATGCCCAGCAAACAAATTTAAACAGTTACTAGAACACACCCGCGAAATCGCGGGGAAATAGAGCGTATGTAAAGTATAAAAAAAATATACTGACTGGAGAATTTCAGGAGAGGTATCAAAATTCAAAGGTACTTAGGGACTGGGGACATTTTTTTGCCCTCCTCCTATTTTCCAAATACCGATTTTTATACCTTCTGTTTTTCCCTGCCCCCCATTTCGTTGGAAAAAAATTGTTGATTATATGGGGAAGCATGAGAGTAACGCCACCCCCCCCCCCCTTTTAGGTCAGTCAGCGCCCCCTCCCTTATGAAAAGTTCTGGATCCGCCACTGTAAACTAATTGATAGTATTAAATAGCAAATATTATTCATTTTCGTTTTCCTCCCAAAATAACCCAAACTGAAACACGTTAAGCAAGGATGATACATGCTAGTACTCAAAATGATAGCAGAAAGCAAATTCATATACTTTATTTCATAGTCTTTGTATGTTCGAAGTACAGAAAAACACAAACCGGAAGTATAATCTGACTTAAAGTTTTGTCCAATGACGGGAAAATATCCGGACGCATTCTTTTTCGTTTTTATCCCAAAATAACCAAAACTTAATGATTATAAGAATGGATGACAAATGCGACTATACATGTTACCTATAGGACACAGAGGCATGATGATTAAAGGAGGAGAAGCGACACCAAAAATGAGGTCTTCTCGTTTAATAGTATAGATTATTATATATGTTATCATTAAGGCAGTATACAATATTTAAAACTGATTGAAATAAGTAAATTAAGAAGTATGATCAATTTAACACAAATTTATTCCACACCAGGGCAGTTTAAACTTATTTTGAGGATCAGATTCACCATATTCACAACTTAATATGTATAAAAAATTATATTTAAGTCTTTATTAAATTGCTTCGCCGAACGCAGTTTGATACGACCGCAGAGGCAGAGGTCCTACCCTGAACCGTTCGGACAAAAATGGACACACTATTCACGCTTGATTCAGGTCTGAATTTGGAATGTAATTAAATATTTGACACATAATAGGTTTCTGACACAGAATAACTGTAGTCATAGAACTAAAAATTGGTTATATAATTTGAATTTATACTTAATTTTTTGCTTTTGCACTACGCTGTTGCGAATTGCCCCACCCCTCCAAAAATTAAAAAAATACCCTCCTTTTTTTGTTGTTTTGTGCAATAAACTATGCTGTTGCATACTGACCCCAACCTCAAGAAAAGAAAAATGTATCCACCACTTTTTTTCTTTTTAATTTCTGAAATCTGATATGGGAAAAAAAATGTTTACACATAATTTTAAAGCAGTGTAAGGGAGGTAATCAAAGATGTCTGGATTACCTTAATATATTTGGATTACCTTCCTTACACTGGTTTCAAATTGTCTTAATTGACCATTAACCAAGAAACCCTTGTTTTTCCCTCTTTTTTGCCTCTAATTCCTAAACGGTTTGAGTCATAACACCTCCCCCCACCTACCCCTCCGAGCAAATCACTGATAACCATCCCTTTTGTAGTTTGGAAACTTGTGGTATAATTTCAGAGAGATTCATACACTTAATGACTGGAAACTACAAAAATGTTTATTTCGACCCCCTTTTTGGCTCCTAATTCCTAAACAGTTAAGACCATACCCCCACCCCCCAAAAAAAAATCAATCCCAACCTTTCTTTAGTGGTTATAAACCTTGTGTTAAAATTTGATTGAGTTCTATTTACTTAAACAAAAGTTATTATCCGGAAAACATCTGTCTTCGGCGACGCTGACGACGACGACGTGATAGCAATATACGACCATTTTTTTTTTTCATTTTTTCTTGCAGTCGTATTAAAACATGTAGATTTATACACATATATTGTGCAGTTCTGAATAAATATATTCAGATTACTCGGGATTGTAATTAAGATATGTTATGACACAGTACTTTTCAAGGAGAACCAAATATCTGTCAGAAGTATACTGTTCATTGCATTTTTTTTTTTATCAATGTTGGTCAGCAATTGCAAATGGAATTTTACTTAAACATTTACGATTTTCAATCATATTTTAAAAAGGCATGTCACAGCAATGTTTGGTGCAAAATAACAAGTTTGTGAATTTAAATTCTTTTAAGAATATAATTCGGACTATGCTATACATAAAAGTCAAATTAGTTTCGACAATTTTCCATTTTTTTTCCCGTGAGTGATCCATATCCATGAGAAAGAAGCCCCACAGAAACACTCAAGATCCGTCGTCAAAAGTAACTTTCCAGATAACGAAAAAAATATTCAGATATGAAATTTTCAACCTTTTACATTGATCCTAACATGGGATATGGAAAAAAAAATTAGTAGCAAAAATAACAGAAATCCCCAGACTATAGACAAGCTTGTATATGAGAAGAATTAGAACGTCAATAACAACAACGAGAAGAATTCACAGTAAAACAATACTAGAAGTTTTCCATTAATATATTTATATTACAATTATATATTGACATAATAACGAGTATCGGGTTTTTTTGTGTGCTTCTGTTACAAAATAAATTGTGTGGACTTAAAATAAAATCAAAGAAGTGCTCAGCAACAAATAGCATTCCTCTTTTATGTGTTGTTGCTATCATCTGGACCTAAACACAAATTTGAATCTTTTTTCGAGGTCCGTTGTTATCAAAGAAGTGCGATCTAAAAGATATTATTCTTCTATGACTTGTAGTTGATTATATTTTGTATATTAATGTACCTTAACCAGAATTAATTTTGGTCAAGTAGTTATCAAAGGTACCAGGATTATAATTTAGTACGCCAGATGCTCGTTTCGTTTACATAAGACTCATCAGTGACGCTCATATCAAAATATTTATAAATTCAAACAAGTACAAAGTTGAAGAGCATTGAAAATGACTCTTTTTTCATGGACAATCATTACTATCCAATAATAGTAAATCATTCTTTTTTACTCACAGTTTGTTTCAATCTTTACCTAAATGCAAAACTTAGATGCATGTTTTTTTTTATTAGTTGTTAGTGGCTTTGAACTAGCTGTCAGTATCTGCGAGTACTCTCAGATCAGTACTTATAGTGTCTTTTTGTTGTTGGGATATAAAGTACCCGCCCACACTCTATTTTCTTGTTAGATGTATTTATATTTGTACCCATCTGATGAGTTAAGCCTTTTACAACTGATTTTCATAGTTGGTTCTTATGTTGTTCTGTTACGCCACTGTCCCAGGTTAGAGGGAGAGTTGGTATCCCGCTAACATGTTAAAACCCGCCGCACATTCTGTATATATGTGGCTGTCCCAAGTCAGGAGGAGCCTTTATTTCAGTGGTTGTCGTTTGTTAATGTGTTATATACATGTTAGTTTTTCGATCGTTTGCTTGCACATAAATTAGGAATGTTTTATGTTTATCATTTCGGGGCTTTCTATAGCTGACTATGCGGTATGGGCTTTGCTCATTGTTGAAGGCCGTACTGCGGCCGTTTAGTTGTTAATTTCTGTGATGTCATTTTGTCTCTTGTGGAAAGTTGTTTCATTGGCAAGCATACCACTTTTTTTATATATTAATCGTGCAAACTGACGAACAAACGTAGTAAACGTTTTATTCATCCCAACAAACTCAGTTTTCATAAGAGATGATAACTTTAAATGAAGTTGTTAAACTGGGTCTTGAAAGGGTAAATTTTTCTTATGAAAGTTTATATTTCTATAAGATAAGATAAGATAAGAATTTTATTAATCTAATCAAGAACCCATAAAGGGCATCATTTTACAACACAATATGATTGGAAAAAGCAAAACAGAAAACTAATACCATACTATAACGTTATGGACAGCATATAATGGTGTGAGCACTGCATATAATGTTGTGAGCACTGCATATAATGCTGATCATTAACATAAGGCAGTCATGGCGTTCCATAATAATATATATTAAGTTACAAATGGAAGCACTACCTATATTCGTACTGATATTATTACCACTGGAACTTGGGAACAGTATATATAATATTACAGAATTTTTTCATAACGGATTACCAGGAACAATTAAATGATTCACTAATCGATATAACTGCATTGTCTACATGACTACTTTTCGTCTTTAATAAAGTTCCCAGGGGAACTTCTGATAGAGGACCATATCATAATTCGTTTATTGATTGATTGACTTTTGATATTTTAACGCCACTTTTTAGCACCGCTTTTTGGGCTACTTCGTGGCGGTCAGTTTTTATTGATGGAGGAAGCCGGAGTGCCCGGAGAAAACCACTGACCTTCGATAGGAAAACGGACAACCCTAGTCAATTAAGATTTAAGTCGAGTGCACGGCCGCAAAGTTTGAACTCACAAACTCAGTGTTGACTGGCTAGCGATTACACATGTTACAGTAGTAACTACTTAGACCACTCGTAACTCGTTTATAAGCTAAGACTATATGTGTATCTCCGACCCCGGTCCAAAAATTGGACATTCACAGTGGCGGATCCAGAACTTTCATAACTTTGAGAGGGGGGAAAGGGGGCTTCAGTCATGCTTCATTGATTCCCTATATAATCAACCATTTTTTCCCACAAAAGGTAGGGCTTGAGCCCCCACCCCCCTTGATCAGCATATGATTCAGAGCTCCAACATGTATGTGATCATGGTAACTAGACTGAGAGAATTCCGGCCGAAAAATTCTTTTACGACTGATAATTTTTGTTTGTTTGCATTTTTTTTTTGCCCATAACACGTTTAAGGACAAACACTCCTATCTAGGATTTACTATCCTTGCTCTGATAGAGAGTCTAGACTACTGACGATTTCAGCAGCTACATTTGACTTATGTGTACATCTCAGTTGTCTTGCTGATGATTTTTCCCATAAACAGGTTAATATTTCTATCTATCTTTTATAGTTTTCAAGATAATATCCAAACACGCAAAATACTTGTTAAAGATCGAGCAATGTTGGCTGACGATTTCGGCCATGTTTATTGATCTTGTCCGGCTTGCCGATCATTTGCAATATTTAAGTGGCCATCTATCTATAATAGTTTTGGAGACAAGAGACAGATTAGTAAAAATCGTCAATTTGCTCATTTAAGTTTCTATATATAGCTGAAATAGTTTTTCAGATATTAGGCAAAAACGAAAAAAATACAGTGAACATTAATGTCATAAATGGAAACATCTGACGATTTCGACAATATTTGACTTACAAAATGTATTTATAAATATTGTCACGGGCTAGCTGACAGTTTTTGCTATATAAAGTTTCACTCTATCTACTTTAATTTTCCAAATAATATGCAAACATGAATAACAAGAGCGCACACGCTGAAGTGTATCTTTATTTACTCATTGATTTCATGCATGTTGAAAGTCTGTAATATAAAGGTTTTACTACATAAACTAGACATTATCAATTTTCTATGAAAATGAGGTCATGGTCTGATGAACCGTGACATGCAAGACAGACATGTACACCTTACAATCATTCAAGACACCAAATATAGTAGTCCTGTAGCGAATAGTACATGAGAACCAGATCAAACCACACAACATATTAATATTAACCAAAAAACTTATCATTGACCAACGAATCATGAAATGGAGGTTTAGGCCTCAAAACCCTGCCGGACATGCAGACATGTACACCTAACAATCATTCCATAACCAAATATACATTTGTAGCTGGGCTTATACTTTTAGTATGTGTTATATAAAAAAGAAGATGTGGTATGATTGCCAATGAGACAACTGTCCATAAGAGACCAAAAAGTAGTTTTCATCTTCTTAACACAGCTGGCCTGCAAAGTATCAATAATGAATGGATGTACAGACGAGATGTTTTACTTATAAAGACCATCATTAAATTCTGATTTGAGTTATATCCCTTTTAACAGAAATATCAATAAGGAGAAAATTGGAGATGTTCGTATTACTATGAATAAGAATTGCAGGGCCGTAACTACATTGAGGCAAATGAGGCAAATGCCTCATGTTAGAAATTAAAAAAAAAAAACTGAAACAAAAGATTGTTTTCACGGAAAGTGTCTAACAAGAAGCAAGTACTCTTCACTCTCTGGTGTCGCCACTGCATGTTTTTCGTGATCCATGTTTCTATTTTACTTTTAGTTTTCAGAGTTGATGGTCTATTGTTTGTACTTCTGTGTCCCGTGTTTGTCTTTTGTTCATTTATTGTCCTACTTTATGACTATAGTCTGAGTGATGATTTTCATTTGTAAAGTATGGTTTCAAATAGTTTGAAGGAAAAAAAAACAATAATGTATTGCCATATGATCTTTTACATTGAAAGGTTAAACTTGCATTAAGTCATGTTCAGACCATTTAACAGAACATAAAGGAATATGGAGTCAATGTGCACGAGACCTAATCGAACACAAAGTCATTTCATAGAAAAAATACTAATTGATCAATGGTAAAAGTTGCTTGAGGGTCTTCACCAATAAAAGAATCATTAATACCATAAAACAGGGTCAAGATGGTCCCTAGTGTCGACTTAAGCAGTACTAGTACAATAATGCACTGTCACTATATTTAAAAATAGTCATAAAAAATAACCAAAGTCTAAGCACAATACAATACAAGAACAGACAGACAGATCCGGTATTAATGATTATGAGAATTACGATTTTTGCTTTATCCTACGTATCGGTCTTTTAGTGTTGTCCAAGAAACCTAAAAGTCTTAAATTACAATGAATGTATGTTTTTGTCTGAGACCAGAATAATGTCGAAAAAATAGCTTAAAATTAATTGCGTTTCAATGTTAGAAAGAGTCCGGGAAACGCTCAGAATGCACGATTTTGCGTTATTTTTTATCAAAGCTTCTGGTGGCCTTAAGCGGCCCACAGACCCCTCGCCAAATTTTTTTCGACTCGCTCCGCTCGGCGAAGAATATATTTTGCCTCAGTTTTAGAAGAAGCTAGTTAATACGGCCCTGAATTGGTATATTTTAATGAGAATGCTTATAATTTGACAATTTTGGTTATGTATCTTTTAACCTAGTTAATCTGCAATAGACAACTGTTCGATGTGATTTCGTGGAGGAGGTTTTTTCAGTTTATTTGCTTTATGTACATATAAAAAAGATGTGGTATGATTGCCAATGAGACAACGCTCCACAAGAGACCAAAATGACATAGAAATTGACGGCCTTCAACAATGAGCAAAGCCAATACCGCATAGTCAATTTAACAAGAAAACTAACGGCCTCATTACTGTACAAAAAATGAACTTAGATTGTTTGAAATATATATATAGATTGAATAAACTTGCATTGACCAAAATTCTAAACACACGGTAAAATTAAGCATCTCAAAGAACCCCAATATTTCAATATAATTTAAACTCAATTGAAATTGGTCAGAAAACGCAGAATAACCATTTGTGTACAATTTCATACACTTATACTGAAGGACTGTCGACGCGTTGCAGTCAAAGAACACATATATACCAAATATGTTGACCCTATTACTCTTTTTAAAATAAGCAAAAAAATCACACGACAACAAAATCAACAATAGATATATAACAGAGAAACTTCATAAAATTAGATATTTACATAGAAGAAGCATCCAGGTCTTTTACTTTCTGAATCATAAAGCTTTAACTAATACTCAACACCGCCATCGCCATATATAGTGATCCCGTCTTTCTCACATACAAAACAAACCAAAGGCTCTTAGAGCATGTTCGATCACCTACGTCTAAGCGCATATTCAACAATGGGCTCTCTTCAACATTGTAGACACGAATAAAGTTGGCCATAAAAAATCTTCTATGTTGATCTTGTTTTGCTTATAATTTCGCCTGTTCTCCTTTATTGCTCAGAACACACGAGGATTAAGGGAGATCACTCTAATGAACACACGAGGATAAAGGGAGATCACTCTAATGAACATACGAGGATTAAGGGAGATCACTCTAATGAACACACGAGGATTAAGGGAAATAACTCTAATGAACACACGAGGATTAAGGGAAATAACTCTAATGAACAAACGAGGATTAAGGGAGATCACTCTAATGAACTAACGAGGATTAAGGGAGATAACTCTAATGAACACACGAGGATTAAGGGAGATCACTCTAATGAACACACGAGGATTAAGGGAGATCACTCTAATAAACACACGAGGATTAAGGGAGATCACTCTAATGAACACACGAGGATTAAGGGAGATCACTCTAATGAACACACGAGGATTAAGGGAGATCACTCTAATGAACACACGAGGATTAAGGGAGATCACTCTAATGAACACACGAGGATTAAGGGAGATCACTCTAATGAACACACGAGGATTAAGGGAGATCACTCTAATGAACACACGAGGATTAAGGGAGATCACTCTAATGAACACACGAGGATTAAGGGAGATCACTCTAATGAACACACGAGGATTAAGGGAGATCACTCCAATGAACACACGAGGATTAAGGGAGATCACTCTAATGAACACACGAGGATTAAGGGAGATCACTCTAATGATAAGTGACAGAATACGAATCTTTAAAAAATCATTTTGTGGATTTCACTTCATCCAAAGTTTCTATTTATCTTTAATAATTTCTTTTTCATACAAGAACAAATGCAACTAGACAAAGTGATACACACCCCTTTTTTCACCATTATAACAGTCAATGTATGAATTTCTTTGAGATTTAATTGTGTCTGGGAGACACACATGATGCCCCCGCAGATGCAATGTTTTATTTTAAAATACACAAAGTTGAGCATGGGAGCACAAAGGTTTATGTAGGACAGGTGTATAGGACTACCTCTTATTCAAATAAATACTCCTAAAATGACTAAAGTTCAACTTTCTGCCAAAAGAGCAAATATTGATAAATTTGACCACATACTAACAGCAAGCAAAGTGAAAACTTCCTAGCATTCAAACTGTAGGAGTTATCTGGAACCGCTATGCACCTCTTATGCAAGTATATACTCCAAAAATGACAAAGTTCAACTATCTCCCAAAAAAGCAAATATTAATAAAAAACAATAACTATATATACACATAATGGGATGGACGGATAGTGGTAAAACAAAAATATCAATAAAGAGCAGCAACTCTTAACGAGTCGTTGACGAAACATTCCATAGTCGGCAGTGGCGGATCCAGAACTTTTCATATGGCGAGCTCTAACTGACCAAAGGAGGGGCCCGCTCCAGTCATTCCCTATATGGGTCAATATCTTTAATTGTTTTTACATAGGCCGTAATGGTAACGTTTTTTCCTGTAGCTCAGTCCATATCGTAAACTTGGATATATATGATAGCTCGTTTCGAAGCTGTGACATTTTCACATACGTGGTTAAATTTTCGGGGTACGAAGTGAGATTACTTTTTCCGTAAATTAGAATACCCGAACATCCTTTCGTGATGCGGCTCCTCATGGTAAAATATCCCCTTTTTAACACCATAAGTTTTTTGAAAATTTAATACTTTGAACACATTTAAAAGCTCCATAGTTTTTACACATTTATTCTATGTTTCTCTACTTTCCTAATCACCACAAATGGTTAAGCTCAGTCATTTGTAAACCAGATGCTCCGCAGGGCGCAGCTTTATACGACCACAGAGGTCGAACCCTGAACAGTTGGGGCAAGTATGGACAAAACATTTAAGCTTGATACAGCTCTGAATTTGGATTGTGATTAAATAGTTGACACAACATATGTTTCGAACACAGAATGAATGTGGTCTAAGAACTTAAACTTAAAAATTTTAAATTGGACATTTACCTATTATGGTCCAATATTTAAAATCTAAATACATGGTTAGATTCAGCATATCATAGAACCCCAAGAATTAAATTTTTGATGAAATCAAATAATGTTAAATTTTAGACCCTTTAGACCTCAATGTGTTCGAATTTGATAACCGGGCCCAAATATAAAAAATCTAAATACATGGTTAGATTCAGCATATTGAAGAATCCCATAAATTCAATTTTTGTTGAAATCAAATAAAGTTTAATTTTGGACCCTGATTTGGACCAAGTTGAAAACTGGGCCCATAATAAATCAAAGCACTGTAAGCGCTGTAGGCAGTTAACCAAAAACCAAGCCAAACATAATTATAAAAACTGTTGCAATGTTGCTTCAATTTTTTTTTGAGTCTGCAGTGATAGAAGTTTGCAATGATTGCAGTTCTTCTAGTTGATAGTTAACGTTGGTATTAGTTGACTGTTAGTAGTTCAAGTTGACTTTAGTACGAGCTTGTAAAAGTATGAATGAACTTGCTTCCCTGGAAAGAAAACTGAGTTTGTGTTCAACAGTACAAAAGTTATGAGACACAAATCAGACAAATGTTTACTACAACAGGGATCAAAGGTGAAGTCTGTCTAACCTGTCCATAGTAAATGTAAATGTCCCCCACCTTCACCCCAAGTCTATGATTTCTGAGTTTGGAATAAAATGACAGGTAATTATAAAAACAGTTGGTCAAACATTCTTTGGCTTGAAAGATATGTTTCTTTAAAATGAGCCATATGAAAATGAAAATTTTTATAGGACCAGAAATAATTCAAATTATAATTAAGGTAAATTCTTAAAACCTACTAATTATTTTCCATCAATAAAATTTTTTAATTATAAAAAAAATGATTGTAACATAATGCTGTTACGAAGTCTTCCAAACAAAGCTCCCATAATTATTCATTCCCATGGTCGCCTGAAATTGGACACGGTCTAGTACACATTGGTTAGGTCTAGTAAAGTGACATTCATATGTGACGCCCATGAGATTGACATTGTATGTCATTCAATCTTTTTGAAATGACAAACAAGAATGAATATGGTTTAGTTTAGGAGTTGGTATTTCAATCTTATACAAATTCTCAAAACACACACAAGAGGGGGTGGGGTGACCCTAGGGACTACCCTTATATTTCATTTAATGTGTTATCTTGTCCCATACATGAATATATATGGTTTGGGGTGGGGATCTCAACCGTTATCAAGTTTTCAAACAAGTGGGGGTGGGGTGATCCTAGTGACTTCCCCTATATTTCATTTGATTTGTTATATTGTCCAATACATGAATATATATGGTTGAGGGATGGGGATCTCATCTGTTTCTAAGTTATCAAATAGGAGTGGGTAGGGTGACCCAAATGACTCTCCCTATATTTCATTTGATTAGTTCTCATACATGAATATATATGGTTTAATTTAAAGGTGGGGATCTCGACTGTTTCCAATTTCTCAATCAGGAGGGGTGGGCTGACTGCAGGGACTCCCCCTATATTTCATTTAATTTAGAGGTGGGGATCCCAAATGTTTCCAAGTTCTTAAACATGAGGGGTAGGGTGACCATAGGTACTTCCCTATATTTCATTTGATTTGTTATATAGTCCCATACATGAGTATATATGGTTAAGGGGTGAGGATCTCGAATTTTTCCAAGTTCTCAAACAGAGATTGTCCCATACATAAAAATATATTGTTTAAGATTGTGGATCTCGACCGTTATAAATTCTCAAACAGAAAGGGGTAGAGTGGCCCCACGAACGCCACCTATATTTCATATGATTTGTTATATTGTCCCATACATGAATATATATGGTTTAGGGTGGGGATCTTGACCGTTACCAAGTTCTCAAACAGGAGGGGTGGGATGAACCCCAGGGAATCCCCCTATATTTCATTTGGTTAGTTATATTGTCCCATACATGAATAAATATGGTTTAGGGTTGAGGATCTCGAATGTTTCCAAGTTCTCAAACAGGAGGGTTTACAGTGACCCTAGGGACCCCCTTATTATTCCTTTGATTTGTTATATTGTCCCATACATGTATATGTATGGTTTAAGATTGGGGATCTCAACCGTTTTCAAATTCTCAAACTGGACGGGCAAGAGTGGCCCCATGAACTCCACCTATATTTCATATGATTTGTTATATTGTCCCATACATGAATATATATGGTTTAGGGGTGGGGATCTCGACCGTTTCCAAGTTCTCAAATAGGAGGGGTGGGGTGAACCTCAGGGAATCCCCCTATATTTCACTTGATTAGTTAAATTGTCCCCTACATGAAGATATATGGTTTAGGGGTGGGGATCTCGACCGTTACCAAGTTCTCAAACAGGAGGGGTGGGGTGACCCCCAGGGACTCCACCTATATTTCATTTGATTATATATATATTGTCCCATACATGAATAAATATGGTTTAGGGGTGGGGATCTCGACTGTTTCCAAGTTCTAAAACATGGAGGGGTGGGGTGATCCTAGGGACTTCCCCTATATTTCATTTGATTAGTTATTTAGTCTTTGACATACATGAATGTATATGGTTGAGGGGGTGGGGATCTCATCCGTTTCAAAGTTATCAAACAGGAGGAGGTAGAGTGGCCCAATGGACTCCACCTATATATCATATGATTTGCTTACATTCAGGTATCATATAATATAGTTGCACTATTTGTGCCTGTCCCAAGTCAGGAGCCTGTAATTCAGTGGTTGTCGTTTGTTTATGTGTTACATATTTGTTTTTTGTTATTTTTTTTTATATAAATAGGGCTGTTAGTTTTCTCGTTTGAATTGTTTTACATTGTCTTATCGGGGCCTTTTATAGCTGACTATAGTGTATGGGCTTTGCTCCTTGTTGAAGACCGTACGATGACCTATAGTTGTTAATGTCTGTGTCATTTTGGTCTCTTGTGGATAGTTGTCTCATCGGCAATCATACCACATCTCTTTTTTTTTATATAAGAAACTTCCAGCTATTTTAAATGACCTATCAAAATTGTGAAGAAAAACATACCCCTTGAACATGTTGAAATTGCAGTAATATGTTTAACTTTAAAAGCATTTAACATGCATTACCAACATTTATCACTGATAAAGAAATTTTATACTGTTACCAGGAACATATATATTGTCAGAATGAGATAAACTGTTCCCAGCTGTCACATTGTATTGTATTTTGACATTAAAATTGGTGTACAAAATATTTTCTGCTTTTTCTTTCTTTTACATATATGTTTTGGTATTCAATTCCAGTGTTTATATTTCTTTACCATGCAAAGATGTATTTTGTCACCTGCCTGGATTTTTTTAGTTAATAGCCAAAACCCTGGATTACCCTTATCCGCTTCCGGAATCGGATCCGATATTGTAATTGTCTTCTCGCGGCAGCCATTTTGTTTTCAATGTTGTTTTTGACAGATAGTGAGATACGATTTTACTCGGAATTACACATTATATGTCGGCGATTTTCTGCATAAAGCTAGCGGTTGAACAAATTGAACATCGCTGTCATAAATAGTAATGCTGAAAATAAGTTTGAAATCGTTTATTAGATCGAAACTTTGGTAAAAACCAGTCTATGGAAGAAGCGTATCGATAAAAACTTTTCTTATATCACAAAGCGATATTGTCTAATATCAATTGTAAATATGCAGACATTCCATGCGGAAAATGTTGTTTTCGGCAACGAAAAATTAAGATAATACTAACTTTAAAACTTATTGTTCAAATATAAACAACAATTGAGTCTAAATATACATTAAGAAGTTAGTTAGAAGCTAAAGTTTATGTCCGTGTAAAATTTGAAGTGCTGTGTTTTTCTTATATACATAAATAAACAATGCGATACTTTTAAAATATCATAGCAGTGTTTTTCTTATATCAATATTAGTGCCGATTAGTATTAATATTAGACTGTTGTACCCATATTTTGACAATTTTACCTATTATGTCTGTTTTGTTCACGCATCGTTGTAAATATGACAGAATTTGATGAGTCTGTCATACACGTGAGAGGTTAAGCGCTATAAAACCAGGTTCAATCCACCAATTTCAAAAATTGAAAATGCCAGTACTGAGTCAGATATATGACAGTTGTTATTTATTCCTTTGGTGTGTTTTATCATTTGATTTTACCATTTAATAAGGGACTTTCTGTTTGAAATTTCCTCGGAGTTCAGTATTTTTGTGATTTTACTTCTTAGTAGTATTGTATGTAAATAAGCAGTTTTAAGACCATTGCTTAAATTCAAATTGTTTTGGTAACACCTTACAAATTTCTCAATTAGTTTTGGAAGCAAAACTAATCAAATAAGGGTTTAATAAACAATGCCGTAATCAAATAGCTAAGTATCAAAATGATTGTTCATATATATAACATTTAGCAAATTTCATAATGAACGCACCGAAATAATACATATCCGATATGCTCGCAACGCACGCATGGAAGACTTTCATTGGATAACAATGAAGCTAACTTGTGACAAAGATGAATCATACTGTCCTCGTTCAGATTGATTCGACAAAATCTGACCTGTACTTTTGAATCTCCTTTTTTTCCGACGTAGTCGGTATAGTTTCGGTTTGTGCCCTTTGAACTTAAGGACGCTTAACTATGGCAACAGAATACGCATGCTCGAAAATCCTTTCTGTGATTGGACAAAATGCTGTCATGGTGGGTGATTAGGTTGTGTTTGAAACAAGAGTGCACACACTGAAATGTCTCGCCTTCTATATTTATCATTGATATTATATGTTGATAGTCCTAAAGTATAAAGCTTTATTACAACTGTCACATAAACTTAACATTAACCAAGATAACTAAACAAAGACCAACAAACCTTGAAAATGAGGTCAAGGTCAGATGAACCATGCCAGGCAGACATGTACAGCTAACAATGCTTCTATACAACATATATAGTTGACCTATTACTTATAGTTTAAGAAAAATAGACCAAAACACAAAAAACTTAACACTGTGCAATGAACCGTGAAAATGAGGTCATGGTCACATAAAACCTGCGCGACTGACATAAAGATCATAAAATATTTCCATACACCAAATATAGTTGACCTATGGCATATAGTATTAGATAAAAAGACCAAAACTGAAAAACTTAACTTTGACTACTGAACCATGAAAATGAGGTCAAGGTCACATGACATCTGCCCGCTAGACATGTACACCTTACAATCATTCCATACAACAAATATAGTAGAGCTATTGCATATAGTATGAGAAAAACAGACCAAAACACAAAAATTTAACTATAACCACTGAACCATGAAAATGAGGTCAAGGTCAGATGACACCTGCCAGTTGGACATGTACACCTTACAGTCCTTCCATACACCAAATATACAAGACCTATTGCTTATAGAATCTGAGTTATGGACTTGACCACCAAAACTTAACCTTGTTCACTGATCCATGAAATGAGGTCGAGGTCAAGTGAAAACTGTCTGACGGGCATGAGGACCTTGCAAGGTACGCACATACCAAATATAGTTATCCTATTACTTATAATAAGAGAGAATTTAACATTACAAAAAATCTTAACCTTTTTTTCAAGTAGTCACTGAACCATGAAAATGAGGTCAAGGTCATTGGACATGTGACTGACGGAAACTTCGTAACATGAGGCATCTATATACAAAGTATGAAGCATCCAGGTCTTACACCTTCTAAGATATAAAGCTTTTAAGAAGTGAGCTAACACCGCCGCCGCCGCCGCCGCCGGATCACTATCCCTATGTCGAGCTTTCTGCAACTAAAGTTGCAGGCTCGACAAAAAACGTCTCGTTAATTATCTCGTGATGGAAAGCAAGTGAAAAACTGTAAATATTTGAACTAGATCTTACAAAGATTTATATTTTTAAAATAATTGTTTCTCCAATAGCTCTTTGCATCCATGACAGCTGTTTATTCGGGACAATTATATATAAATTTTAATGTAAACTTTGTTGTACGAACGTACATGACTTTTAGAACGCACCTACGCATGTGAGATTTCCGGGGGGGGTTTAGCGAATGTAAACAGAAAGATACGAGGACCGAGAATACTGAACACAAACAGAGAAAACGTTATTTAACTTTTGTTGGTAATTCTTCTTGTTATTTGCACAAGAGACCAAAATAACACAGACATTAACATGTTAGTTAGTCGGTTAAACCATGTGATTGAAAACTATAGACTGAACAGATTATTACATTTTCGTAAGGATAAGTTCATGTAAGCGTAAATTTTTTGGTACAGTTACCAAATTTTAGTGATATTGATCCTAAAACATTAAACCGATCATGATCTAAGTTTGTGAATTATGTTTGCAGTTTCTTGACATGCATTGTGACGTGTCAACGTATTCATTTTATATTAGAAAACTATAGCAGTTATATTAGAAAAGTATCGCATTCATAAATTTTTGATATTAAAAAATCATCGCTATGATATTAGACAAATATCGCATTGATATTTTAAAATATAGCAGTATCGTTGACTTATAGGTGATTTTGGCGTAGCAAACAATTGAATTTATCTCAATTGCATTCCACTGAATTTGCTACATGATATTTATAGAATGTGTACATCTACAAATGATAAATCGTGCATTTATGTTTCATTTATTCAATAATTCAATTTTCTCGTTTAAATACACCTTGCTTGTTATTACATACAATAACTCATGAAAATTATACACCAGACGTATGTCGTGTTAAATGTCACCCTGTTTTAAGAAAAGATTCATTACTTTATACCGAGAAATCTGCCTTTCTTCGTACATATGCTAACATTCGTTTGAAATTTCCCACAATGCAACTCGTTGATATAAGACAATATCGCTCGTTGATATAAGAAAAGCTTTTATCGAATCGCTTCTTCCATAGACTGAAAACGTTTGCAAAGTTATTTTTTATTTTCTTTCAAGGTCCGTCGGGCATGTCGGGCGTAGCTAGTAACCAAGTAGAAAGTCCGACTGCAAAAGTGGAATGTCGCAGACCTCGGACAACCGCTAATTTGAACTCCTGCGTCCAAATTGAAAAGATACGAAAATTTCGTCTTCTAATTCAAAATTGCCGCCAACAGCGTGATCAGTTGAACTTATATTTATAGACTACTGACGTAGTTGACTGTTACTGTTACTGGTATGTTCCTCCTATCTAAGGAGCACTCCCGAAGGATAAGAATAAGAATATGAATATTTACATGTATGTGAATATTTACAGGGACCTGTTAGTAGCACCATTACCCATATAAAAGTCATCACTCTGTACACAAGTTCTAATGTCCTGATTACTATATAACGACACATTCTCAATATATACAATGTCCGTTGATACTTGTTATTCCTTCAGAATATCCTTCACTTTAGATTGTCATTCTGATATTAAGTATAATGCTCTTATATATATATATATATATATGTGATAAATTTTTAATCCAATCAAGCCTTGGTCTGATTTAATAAAGTACGTTTTATATGAAGACTGTAACATAATGTTCTTGTAATAGCTTCAATATCTTTACAGTTTGATTTCTTCAGTTTGAATAGTTCTTTAAACTTTGTTGCTGATGGATTCAGAATAAATAGTACAAGCAATCCTTGTTCCTCTACTCTGTCAAATGTTCCAACTGGTGTGTTGTTCTTCAAGTAGGATTTAAGAACTGACAAATGTTTATCTCTCTCCATCTTTAATTCAGTACACGTTATCAGGAAGTGATGTGTATCTTCACGGCTAGTTTCACATAGCAGGCACTTGTCACTTTCTCGACCTCTTGTGATTTTTTCTCTGTCTGATTGTAATGTGTAAGTTCTTGTGATTAACCTTGCTTTAATTTCGGCCTTTTTCACTTTGATAGTTGTATTTGGTACTAGCTGCCAGATTTGATGTGGCTTTCCAATGGGCTGTTGATTTATATCAAGATATTGCATAGTGGTTTTATTTTCTTTCTCTACTAACCACTGTTTTTCCCAATGCATGTTTATTGCGTTTTTTACAGTTCTTTTCCAAATCTCTTTTGTTGGCTTACTGTCCATTATTTCTTGTGCCTTTGGTAGACCATATTTATCCAAAATTTCTTTTAATCTATTTATAAAGTTGTTACTATTTGGTGGTGACATGCATAGTTGCCTTTCTATGATCATAAATTCGATGCTAGCACTATCCTGAATAATGCCTCCGAAAAAAGTAAGGACAAGACGATCGACAGTTGCCTGTATTGGCTCCACCCCAAGCATAACATATGTGGCGGCGTTTGCTGTTCTGTTTGGCAATCCCTGAATTTGTCTACAGACCTGTTGTTGAAGTCTTTCAAGCTTTAGAATGTCAGTTTTTGTATAATTCATGATCTCTATACCATACAAGCATCTTGGAATTGCATATGTTTGCCATACTTTAAGTGCTACTATAGGTGACATTCCTTTCCGTGCGTGAAGGCCTGGACCTAACATTGCGTATACAGTTTTCCTTGCGGTTTTCAACCTATCCTCGATATTCAGCTTATTTTTGGAGTCTCTGACTAGTCCTAGATGTTTTGTTTCTGACTTTTGATCTATAATATCATTTCCAAGTTGAACAGAGAAGTTTTCACATTTTGTTGTTAATGGCACTAAATCAGACTTATTTGGATTTATTGTCACAAGGTCTCTCTTTGTGCAATCATGTACAATATCTAATAGTGCTTGAATCTCATGTTTATTACTAGCTAGCAGCGCTATGTCGTCTGCGCAAGTTGGTGCTACGACGCTTATGTTGCCTATTTTTGCTCCTATATCAGCCCGATCCAAAGCATCTAATATGTTGTTGTTGTATCTTTTGTAGAGTATCGTGGAAAGTTTTGCTCCTTGTCTTACCCCTTGTCTCTGAATAAATTGATCTGACAAAGTATTATCCCATTTCACTTTAACTGCAACATTTTTGTACATATTTCTAAGTAAAATCCAAATGTTGCCAGTTATGCCGTCATGGTACAGCTTATTGAAGAGAATCTCATGGTCTAATTTGTCAAATGCTTTCTGAGCATCTGATGTCAGGAGAACAAGTTGTACAAGTATTTCTTTGTAAAAATCTGAACTTTGGGTTACAATGAAGGCTGCATTGAGCGACGATGATTTTTCAGTAAATCCACGCTGAAGTTTACTTTGTTGTGGTAGAAGCTTGGGTTCTATTCTGTCCTTAAGTATACTTTCGATCAATGTGGAGAAACAGTTAGTCACTGTTATGCCTCTGTAGTTTTCAGGATAAATTATATCTTATCTTTTCCACTCTTCAGTACAGGCGTAACGACCCCTTCTTTCACTTTAAATTTGAAGGTACATCCTTTTCTTTGAATATAAGGTTAATAATGTTAATGATATATTGTAGAAGTTCAGTTGGCATATTCTTAAGGTGTTCAGCTGAGATTCCATCTGCACCTGGACTCTTTCCAGTTTTAAGCTTTTGGATAGATAATGTAACTTCCTCTTCGTTAGCATGTTTTATCTCTTCATTCCTATTGGTTTCTATTTGTTCAATAATCTCATTTTGCATAGTGGCGAGAATAAGCCTCTCGGTGTTGTATTTTGATTCGTTGTCAGTTTTGTGGCTTCTGTACAGATCTTCAAAGTAGTTTTTCCAACCTTATATCTTCAGGTTCTGCCTGTTCTTTTGCATTAAAAATCATAACGTCTGTATTCACTTTCTTGACACCCCTTTGATTTTGTATAAGCTGATGAAATAGCTTGTTGTCGTTTTGGGAAGCCATCATAATCTGCTCTATGAAGGTGTTTTTCCTAGATGCATTAGCCCTTCGTTGTGCACTTCTTAAAAGACGTTTGGCTTTTACCATTTCCTGCTTTTTCTCATGGTTTTGTCCATCCAATTTCCATTCATAAAATACATTTTTAGAGTGTTTTGACGCCTGACTTATTTCTTCATTCCAAATACCATTTCCGATTGCTTTTGAGGTTACTTGTTTCCTGTAATTTGGTATGGAATCTTTTCCTGCCATATGCAATATGTTTGTTAATTTTTCTATTTCTTCAGCTGATGAACTAAGATTTTGAATGTTAATTTCATCGAGGTTTTTTAGAATAGAGGCCTGATAACTGTTCTTGTCACACCTTTTCCAGTTGGGCCTTTTTATCACTTTTGTTGTTTTTCTCTTTGTTCTTACTACTTCTGCTTGTATAGTTGCATATACGATTGTATGGTCTGAGACATTAAGCGGTTTCATATCTAAGATTTCCACTTTATAATCTAGCATTCCGAAGTTGCTCTTGTGTAGAAAATAGTCTATCTGTGATTTGTACAGACCATTATGATGGTAGAAAGTGTTTTTGTTTGGAACATTTTCTACTAATAGTAATTGGTTCTCATCTTTAAATTTTCTGAAGGTTGAATCTCTTGCTCCGTTATTCCTAACAAGAGAAGCATTCATATTTCCACATATTAAAATATCATAGTCTTTCTGGTATTTGTCTATTATTTCCTCAAGTTGACATAAGTTGTCTTTATATTGTTCATCACTATTTTTGTTCTCTGACGGCATATAGTTATTGATTATACATAAGGGTCTCTCTTTAATATTAAAAAGTAAAACTGTTGTCCTTTCATTTCCATCTGGCATAAATTTAATAGCATGATCCAGATCATTTCTCCAAAACACTGCGACTCCACCATAACCTCTATTTTGATAAAAATTTCTGTGTCTGCTCTGTCGTCGACAGACTTTGCCTCTACGTTATGAAAAGATGAGAAATCATTTAATTTATCCTTTTCGAATGTATATAGCCAGTGCTCCTGTATGCATAAAATGTCACATCTTTTTAACACTTGATTCACGTAAAGCTGATTTGAGATTGCATTTTGTACGTTAAGTGTTCCTATAACGATCTCCTTTTCGTCCCTTTGTTTGTGGAGGCTCGGCCGTGTTCTAAAAAATGCTCCCTGTTATTTTAACTGTTTCCTGCATTTGATTTATTGTTTTCAGGAGATTCCTTGGTCTCTACATGTTTACTTTGAGTTGTGTTATTGCCTATCCTAGCTGAGGGTGTTTGCCTGGTTTCGCTGTGTACTTCACTAGTTGGTGCTCTCAGTTTGCTATTTTTGTTAGCTTTTTCTCTAGGAACCTTCTGGTTGATCTCATTAGACAACCTATTGTGGTCAGCACTTTTATTTTGTTGATTGTTCTTGTATGGTTGAAGTACTTTGTCATTAGTGCTATTTCTTGCTATTTGAGTGGGGTGCCCTAATTGCTTTACATGATGGTTACCCTTTGCTAGGGATGCAGGATTTTGTACCTGTTGTCTGGTATAGTAGGCATATTGTTGTTCGTTGTTCTTCTCATGCATTAGTCGGTTTATATTTTGTTGGGGTAACACAGGTGTGATGGTCTGATGTGTTGTTATAGGAGCCGCTGGTTTGATGAATCCAGGCTGTACGTATGGAGGAGGCCTTATGATTTGGTTATACAATGTTTGTGGTAGTATGTTGGAATATCCTGGTGTCCTCAGATTTTGATAATAGCCATGCATATTTTGCATAGTAGGTGGTTCATTTGCATAGTTAAGTGTTTGTTGTACTGGAGGTGCCCAGGGGGCATTTGTATAGTTCGGTGTTTGTTGAACTGGAGGATGTTGTCCATATCCTTGAGAAAGTGTATTAATTTTTGTTTTAAGTTCATTTATCTCTATAAGGTGTTTCATGTTGAGCTCGTTAACGTGAAGTCTATGTTGCATCTCTACGTCCATGACATTTAATTTATTAGAGACTGTATCTTCCAGCTTTTGCATTCTATAGTTCATGCTATGCATTTGCTCGTCATTGTGTGGTTGAATCAGTTTTGTCCTTTCCTCAGCTGTGGAGATGCACCTTTTCTTATGGAGTATATTTATAGTATTTGAAAAGTCTTTATTTTGTTCTTCAATATAATTATTCTTGCCTTAAATGCTGCAATCTGTTCGTCTTGTTGATTGGTATCCTTTTTCTTGGCCTTTTTTGCTCTTACTTTCTGGGAAGCTTGTGCGTTTGGACTTTGTTGTAGGTCACCTACAATTCTAGGTTCTTGTACTGTTGGTGTGTGCTGCACGAGAACAGTTTTAACAATTGTTTCATCACTTTTCTTGCTATTTGCTTTTGGTGTTTCAATAATAGCTGATTTTGCAAATGTTTCATCATTCAATATGCTAATATCTTTCAGATGCTCATGAGTTGTCTTTAAGTCATTTACGCATGCATGATCTTCGTCATTTTGTTCTTGTATATTATCTGAACTGACAGGATTTGTTTCTATGTTGGTATCCTCCTCATAATTGTCAATTGAGAGATCTAGTGGTGGACCACTGCCCTTTTCTCGATCTTGATATCTATATCACTAATGGAAAGCTGAATACTAAAATTTATGATAAAAGGGATGATTTTTCATTTCCTATCGTTAATTATCCGTTTTTAGATGGTGACGTTCCCTTGTCACCATCTTACGGTGTTTATATATCTCAGCTTGTACGATTCGCTCGTGTATGTAACAATGTTTTAGATTTTAACGAGAGAAATTTATGTATTACTGAAAAATTATTACACCAGGGTTTTCGATATCACAAACTAGTCAAAACATTTACTAAATTTTATCATCGGTATAAAGACATCATTCGTAAATATAGCTCAACATGCAGACTTCTAATACGTTCAGGTATTTCACATCCAATTTTTTATGGAAATATTCTTTATAAAGCACAAAAGTGTCAGTATTTACCTCAGAAACTTACAAAACCTTTGAATAGACTTATTAAGAAGGGATATAATTACGATACTGTTGTCAAGTCATTAAAGATTGCATATTTTGGCGTTAATATTGAGTCACTGATAAGGTCTTTGCATAGGAACTAAACACATTTATTCTAAAAACAGTTGTTGGCATGACACCGCGGGTTATGTTCTTCTCATATATGTTATGATGGTATGATACTAAACCCCTAACGGGAAGGATTGTGCCTGATGTTCATATGATGAAATCATAATCTTTCAGTCAGTTTAATTGAAGTCTGGAGCTAGCATGTCAGTTAACTGCTAGTAGTCTGTTGTTATTTATGTATTCTTGTCATTTTGTTTATTTTCTTTGGTTACATATCTTCTGACATCAGACTCGGACTTCTCTTGAACTAAATTTTAATGTGCGTATTGTTATGCGTTTACTTTTCTACATTGGTTAGAGGTATAGGGGGAGGGTTGAGATCTCACAAACATGTTTAACCCCGCCGCATTTTTACGCCTGTCCCAAGTCAGGAGCCTCTGGCCTTTGTTAGTCTTGTATTATTTTAATTTTAGTTTCTTGTGTACAATTTGGAAATTAGTATGGCGTTCATTATCACTGGACTAGTATATATTTGTTGAGGGGCCAGCTGAAGGACGCCTCCGGGTGCGGGAATTTCTCGCTACATTGAAGACCTGTTGGTGACCCTCTGCTGTTGTTTTTTTATTTGGTCTGGTTGTTGTCTCTTTGACACATTCCCCATTTCCATTCTCAATTTTATATGTTCCTTCTCTGTCCATATCCATTTCAGGTATAAACATACTATTTTCAATTTCTTTGCAATCCAGATCCAGATTGTCACATAATACACATTTGTATACCATGTTTTCGTTGCTTGTTTGTTTCAGAAATTGCTTGTTTGATAAGTATGAACATTCTTTATGGATCCACATGTTACATGTACTATATTCTATGGAGTCACCATCGACCACATTCTTTTCACAAATAGGACAGAGAATATGCGATGTATTTGCATTAATAATGTTGTTTGATGATTTATCATATATGGCTACAGCGCAACCATCTGTTGTCTGAGGAGTATTGATTCCCTTTCGGCTCTCTTTTTTGGTCTTCTTATTTGGACTCATTGTCATATTGGGCGTTTCATTGTTACTGCGGATTTCTACTTTAGTTCTACATGTATCTATGTTCTCAATGACAGACTCGCATAACTCCACAATTTTTGAGTTCATTTCATCTACCCCATCCATTTTGATTGTTTTGATAATTTGTGGGAGATCATGTTCTATAAATGCTTGGTAAGATCGGCCATTAATGTCCATCTTGCTTGTGGTGTTGAACATGTTAATTCTATATTGCTGTCGTCTGTCTCCACTGTTTTTACATTTTACAGACAGAGATTCTTCAACAATAGCTTTTCTCAGAGCTTTACTATCTGTAGCGCTAGTTTTATCTGTCCTAGTATATGATTTTGTTGTACTATTATCATAATATTCATATATTGCTTGTTTGTATATTTCAGGTTCATCATAAGGAATTGAAAAATATGGCCGTGTTTACACCTCCAAAATTACTATGAGTACAGACAAACTGGTACATCCAGGAAAGTTTTAAGGCATGGCAGGAACTAGATATATAAAAGTTATATGAAGTCTACGTTTCAGAAAATTAAAAACTTACCTGGATTTTGATGTTCATTTTTTTTCCAGTCTGCAGAAGATAGCAAAATAAACAAACACCCGAGTTTCATTTGATACGGTCCACTCAGTTACACAGTGTAAACCTGTTAAATCACCTATTGTTTACAGGTGTCTATTGTCCATCTATTGTCCATTTAAATCAATACTACTCACAATCGTTTTCCATACTTAGTTAATTTTTGCACCTTCTGCAGGAACGAAAAAAAATGGAAAGCAAAATCTAGAAAAGTTTATAATCTTCTGAAACATAAAATGCATTTAAAATTTATATATCTAGTTCCTGCCATCCCTTAAAACTGTTGCAGGTGTATAGGTTAGTCTGTACTCATAGTAAAATTTGGGGTGTAAATACGGCCATTTTAGCCAAAAGGTTATGATGAACCTTCATAAGCAGCTGGACTAGGGTACAAGTCAAATCGGCACCTGGTCAAATCGGCACCCATAGAAAAGGTCAAATCGGCACCTGGTTAAATCGGCACCTGGTCAAATCGGCACTCAGTATAAAATCGGCATCCAAAAATATTTGATATAATATATGTATAAATAATTTTAAAATGTATAAATTCATGATCTATTTTACAAAAATCTTCTCCTCTGAAACTACTGGGCCAAATTAATCCAAACTTGGCAACAATCATCTTTTGGGTTAGTAGTTTGAAAAATGTGTCCGGTGACCTGGCCATCAAACCAAGATGGCCGCCATGGCTAAAAATAGAACATGGGGTAAAATGCAGTTTTTGGCTTATAACTCAAAACCCAAAGCCTTTAGAGCTATACGTCATAACAAGTGTGCCTCGTTTTAATTGAATCTCGACGTTAAAGTGTCTTTTAGTTGCTTCCACTTTTTTAAACAATGATTTTCTTTCATTTAATCTATAGTTCATATTCATTTCAGACTTACTTGGTGTATAAACCTCTCTTGGAGTGACTCTCCTAGCTGGTTTCGTCAGGGCAATGGAGGCCGCCATTTTTATTTTTAACACTTCCGGTGGTAAAAAATTAAAATTTTCTTTAAAATAGATTTCTTTTAAAATAGCTTTTGGATAAAATTATCACAATATGCGTTAAAAAGAGCTTGTAAAAGTTTCAAGGATTCATAAAAGCTGGCATATATTACACTGGGTGACTATATACATGTGCGAGGTAAAACTGTCCATGCGTGGTGTCCATAAAATACGTTAAAATTCTTTGGCAAGGTTGTACACAAGTCCCTGTGGACCACTGGCTGGATAAAACAATGTTCGGAATGAGTATGTGGTGCTAATATACAGTTTTTATGACGTGAATGTGAATTAAAACATGTAAAAAGTAAAATTTTGTGGGAGTGCTCTTACTATACAACTACTCAAATCGCCATCTTGAAACATAGCACTACGTATTGACGACAAACAATGTTCGGAATGAGTATGTGGTGCTACTATACAGTTTTTATGACGTGAATGTGAATTAAAACATGTAAAAAGTAAAATTTTGTGGGAGTGCTCTTACTATACAACCATTTTTTCCTTTAAAAATGTCCTGTACCAAGTCAGGAATATGGCCATTGTTATATTATAGTTCGTTTCTGTGTGTGTTACAATTTAACGTTGCGTCGTTTGTTTTCTCTTATTTTTTAGTGTAAATTGACATTGCGATAAGACGTGTCACGGTACTTGTCTATCCCAAATTCATGTATTTGGTTTTGATGTTATATTTGTTATTCTCGTGGGATTTTGTCTGATGCTTGGTCCGTTTCTGTGTGTGTTAGTTACATTGTAGTGTTGTGTCGTTGTTCTCCTCTTATATTTATGCGTTTCCGACAGTTTTAGTTTGTTACCCCGATTTTGTTTTTTGTCCATGGATTTATGAGTTTGAACAGCGGTATACTACTGTTGCCTTTATTTATACAACTACTCAAATCGCCATCTTGAAACATAGACTACGTATTGACGACAAACAATATTCCTACGACTTTTGCAATTTGGGAAATCTTAACTACTTGTCTTTAGAGATTTACGGCATTAAATATTTCATACATTTGTTCTTTGACATCTTAGCCAAAAGCTCAGGGGATAATAAACTACATAAGGATTCCTAATGTGCTCTACTTCCTATGTGCAACTTCAAAACTTTTGGGAAAATCGACGATCATTTAAGGTTTTTCTGGTCATATTTTTTGTAATCCAGAATGAAAATTATGAAAAAAACTGTCCAATAAGTTATAAATAACATAGTAGCCAGCTAGATGATAACAATGGCACGTATTTCAGCATTTATTGGGTAGAACACAAATCCAGGGTGCTCGCATAAGGCAGCTTAACTGCCTAAAAATCTAAGTACATGTTTAGATTCAGCATATCAAAGAACCCCAAGAATTCAATTTTTGTTAAAATCAAACTAAGTTTAATTTTGGACCCTTTGGACCTTAATGTAGACCATTTTGAAAACAGGACCAAAAATTACATACACGGTTAGATCTGGCATATCAAAGAACCTCAATAATTAATTTTTTGATAAAATTAAAGAAAGTTAATTTTGGACCCTTTTCGCCCCCAATTCCAAAACTGTTGTGACCAAAACTCCAAAAATCAATCCCAACCTTCCTTTTGTGGTCATAAACCTTGCGTTTAAATTTCATAGATTTCTATTTACTTATACTAAAAGAGGGACGAAAGATACCAAAGGGACAGTCAAACTCATAAATCTAAAACAAACTGACAACGCCATGGCTAAAAATGAAAAAGACAAACAGAAAAACAATAGTACACATGACACAACATAGAAAACTAAAGAATAAACAACACGAACCCCACCAAAAACTAGGGGTGATCTCAGGTGCTCCGGAAGGGTAAGCAGATCCTGCTCCACATGTGGCACCCGTCGTGTTGCTTATGTGATTACAAATCCGGTAAATAGTCTAATTCGGTAGGTCCCATTCATGAAAGGGAAGGGGATTGTAGTTACGACGTAAGGAACATATCCGATATCATTTGTGAAACGGTTATTCCATAACGGTCAACCAACTCGTGATGGCGTCCGTAAAATTTACGAAGGGATGATTTCAACTTCACCATTTGGAACTCTTGGTTTAATAGCTTCCTTGTGAGCAGTAACCCTCTATCAAGAAAATCATGATAGGAAATGCAAGCACGGGAATATCGTATCAATTGGGAGATATATACCCCGTATGCAGGTGCTGCTGGAATGTTGCTACTTAGAAATGGAAAGTTCACAATTGGAAAGCTGAAATCATCTCTTTTGTCGTAAAGTTTTGTTTTCAACCGACCCTCATTGTCAATTTCTAGATGTAAGTCAAGATATGAAGCCGACTTAACTGTATCTGTAGTATCCTTTATCTCCAATTCGATGGGATAGATGCGTTCCACATAGTCACCAAATTTTGAATTGTTTAGTGAAAGAACGTCATCTATATAGCGGAAAGTAGAGTAAAAGGATATTGCTAGCTTCTCATCTTTCTTGCTAAGAAGTTCCTGCATGAAGTCAGCCTCATAATAATAAAGAAACAAGTCGGCAAGTAGAGGGGCACAGTTTGTTCCCATTGGGATGCCGACAGTCTGTTGAAAAACACGTCCTCCGAACGTTACAAATATGTTGTCAATCAAGAAATCTAGCATCTTGATAATATCGGTTTCAGAGAAATTTTTGTTTGAATCAGAGTGATTCTTTACAAAGTATGATTTATCCCTCCCTAAGACAAGATACTTGTATCTACGTTGGCCATTCTTTTTTATGAAGCAAAGTAACACCAACTCTTTCAATTTGTCTTTTAGTTTGGAATGTTATTTTTATTTTAATTTTTTAAAGTTATCTTGAGAAAACCAAGAAAAATGCTTATTTGGGCCCTTTTTGGCCCCTAATTCCTAAACTGTTGGGACCAAAACTCCCAAAATCAATCCCAACCTTCCTTTTATGGTCATAAACCTTGCGTTTAAATTTCATAGATTTCTATTTACTTATACTAACGTTATAGTGCGAAAACCTAATGTCTTCGGACGACGACGACATATCAATATACGACCAAAAAAATTTCAAATTTTGCGGTCATATAAAACATGTCCAATATCACTACACAGAGATTTTTTCTTTACACTTGACTTTTGAGTTCCTCATTTCGAGGCGCATTTGGGATGTTGTTCCATATAATCAACCAAATGTCTCCCACGAAAGGGAGTCCGCACCCCTGGGTCGGTCCTTCTAGATTGGAGTAGGATGTGGCTTTTGTTGCTTGAATAGATTTTCCAAGATTTCTTCGTAAAAAGCCAAGTGTATTGAGGCTTTCACAATGGTCTGGTTGATATGGCTTTGGTCATTGTTGAAGGCTGTACCATAGGCGGATTTAGGGGGGGGGCCCGGGCCCCCCCTTTTTGGAAAAAAAATGTGGGTGCTTATATAGGGAATCACTGAAGCGTGACTGGAGCGGGCCCCCTCTTAGGTCAGTCAGTGGGCCCCCACTTATGAAAATTTCTGGATCCGCCACTGTGTACAGTGACCTATTATCGTAAATTTCGGTGTCATTTGGTCTTTTGTGGAGAGTTGTCTCATTGGCAATCATACCACATCATTTTGTATTTGCACAGGTGAGGTCTTTATCGATGGCGAGCCCAGGGTATTTCCTGCTCTCTACTGTCTCTAAAGCATGTCCATGGAATAGGACCTCTGGTGTTGCTGACGACGTATTGAGACATGGATGACTATATACTTTTCAGGGTGGAACCATTTGCCACTCCCTTTCCCAATCTTACAGCGAGATTCGGTTTTTCGGCATCTTGTTTTAGTTTAAACAATATTTTTTTCAAAAAGTGCACGAAATATAATTCCCGCAATAGTCTAGCAGGTGGTACTTTATCAATACATGAAATTATAGTCAAGGTCAGAAGAAACCTTCAAATCATTTACCTGCTCAATATAGTATTCAAGAAACAGACATAATTATGTAAATTGAACATAAATGACCTTTTCATGATATGAGGTCAGATGAACCCAGACACAAACTTAGTATCATAAGGTTATCTATAAATCACAAGAAACAAGAATGTGTCCATAGTACACGGATGCCCCACTGGACTATCATTTCCATGTTCAGTGGACCGTGAAATTGGGGTCAAAACTTTAATTAGAAAGATCCTATCATAGGGAACATGTGTACCAAGTTTCAAGTTGATGGGACTTCAACTTAATCAAAAACTGCCTTGACCAAAAACTTTAACCTGAACTTTGCATTATCATTTTCTATGTTCAGTGGACCATGAAATTGGGGTCAACACTTTAATTCGGAATTTAAATTAGAAAGATCATATGGGTCATTTTCAAAAAATTCGTAAGGGTTCCACGGAACCCAGTGTCTCGCCTACTTTTGCTGTTAATCGCAGACTCAACAAAAATGAGGAAAAACATCAATAAAAATTTCCCTCTCGATACTGTCTTTTGATTGAAAGAAGCTTCCAAGTTTGGTAAAAAATCCAGGATAGTTTATGAATCTAATAAATGTTTTATAAACTTTAACTGCAGACTGTATGTAATAGTAACTGAAAGAAAAACTAAGTCCATTTATAAGTAAAATACGGAAAAAAATGGAATTTTATTTTTACAAAATTTACTTCTGGATACTTTCTTATGATCAGAAACAAGCTTTTGTCTAAGTTTGGTAGAAATCCAGGATAGTTTAAGAACATTATAAAAATTTTAAAAACTTAAACCACAGAGTGAATGTTTTATTTCTGCAAAAAAACTAAGTCCATTTATAAGTAAAATACGGAAAAGTGGAAACTTATTTTTACAAAATTTTCTTCTTGATACTATCTTATGATCTTAAACAAGCTTCTGTCCAAGTTTGGTACAAATCAAGGATAGTTTATGAAAGTTATTAAAATTTTAAAAACTTTAACCACAGAGTGAATGTAATGTTTCCTCGCAGAAAAACTAAGTCCATTTATAAGTAAAATACGGAAAAAATGGAATTTTATTTTTCAAAATTTACTTCTGGATACTTTCTTATGATCATAAACAAGCTTCTGTCCAAGTTTGGTAGAAATTCAGTATAGTTTAAGAAAGTTATTAAAATTTCAAAAACTTTTAACCACAGAGTGAATATTTGTGGACGCTGCCGACGACGACGCCGACGACGACGGAATGTAGGATCGCTTAGTCTCGCTTTTTCGACTAAAGTCGAAGGCTCGACAAAAATGTCGGATTTGAAATTGAAAAATTTATTAAAAGTTACTGATTCAAACAACCCTCTACATAAGCAAATCAAAACAAACAGTACTTTAAGAACAACATATTAAAAGATGCAATCTTAATGATGTCATACAAGAATATCTTGAAACATTTTTTGATCGGTGGTACAATATTTTGTCTATCCTGTTACCATTTTCAAAAGAAATTTTGGGTTATTAAGAAAAGGTTTAGATAAAATGTTAAGCTTGTTTTACGTTACCAATTAGATGGTTTTCAAGAGAATAAACTTCTATATATATTCATTCTGTAAAATAATAGATTATTTGCCAATTTTCTAGGTTGTACTGAAAAATGGCTCTAAAAATTGGTTTTCAAAGGTTGTAAAAATTACCACCAGTAATGCAAGTCTAAGATAGCAATTTATATTGTTCGGCTTTTTTGCACCCTTTCAAATAAACCCAACATCAAGTAAATCCCTCATAAGTTAATTTACTTTTCTCTTTATTTCGTTGGTAACAGGAACGTACGTTTCTGATATATCACTATATAAAAGTCTATCCTGTTACCTTTTTGTCTATCCTGTTACCGATATCAGTATTGCACCTGCAAATGCTTAATTGGGAAGATTAAGACGTTATAACCTTAAGATGAGTTCAAACAATGAAATATTTCATTCGTTTTCCACCTACATGTACATGTTAAGATAAAAAAATTAACGTTTTTGTCTATAATTGTCTATCCTGTTACTGTAACCATAGCAACCATAGTAACAGGATAGACAAATTTCTTCGTTTTTGATTGCTGTTGTGAAATAACTACTCCCTTTGGTGAAGTGATTATGGTTTTCTATTGTGAATTTGGTTTCCAACACGTTATTGCACTTTTTACAACCATACAGTTAGTGTAATTAATCAAAATGGTTGGTAACAGCATAGACATGAAAAAAAGTACGCTCTATTTTTTTCACTAAATGTCTTGAAATTTCTTTTCTTTACACTGTCGTTCAAGAAACGAGGCGTTTTAAATGTAAAGTTTACTTTGCATTTTTGAAATCAACACGGACTGATTCAATATTCATAGGGAGAATAATTTAACGACTGATTTAAGTAGCGGTAACAGGATAGACATGAACCTCCTGTACGCCGATTGAATTTAGTTTGTAGATAATCTGTTACATACAATGATAAAGAAGCTACGATTTTTCGTTAGAATTATAATTAACGTTCTTAAAAAGTCCCTTTTGCAGATATCAAGGCGATCAGAAAATCGGAAAAAAATCATTTGAAATGTGTTTTTCTGACAATGTACGCACACAAATACCCCAAAATCGGCCTTAAATGCAGTTTAATCTTATCAAAACAGATGTAAGGTGTGTTTATTATTAATGTTCTGAATTACAAATCCGACAAGCTTTCATTAAAACCATTACAACTGAAATTTACATTAGAAATAAAAATTTTAGCATGGGTGTACTGAAAATTCGACATTTTTTGAAAATGACCCATATCATGGGGAACATGTGTACTAAGTTTCAAGTTGATTGGACTACAACTTCATATAAAACTACCTTGAACAAAAACTTTAACCTGAAGCGGGACGAACGAACGAACCCACAGAGCAGAAAACACAATGCCCCTCTACTATCGTAGGTGGGGCATAAAAATTCATACAACGAATAGGACATCTGGATTTTTATTTTTTTTACTCACAATTGCTGACCAACGAAAATGAGGTCAAGAAGATATGAAGCATTCGGGTCTTCAACCTTTTGAAATGTAAAGAAAGTTTTGTACTAATAAATTAAGCCATTGCCCCCAAATATCAATATCCATGGCTCACATACTGCATCTTTCTTCACAGGCAAAAATTGATAAATATTTCATCAAAGGTCATTAGGTCTTATCAACTGAATATTTTGACAGTGCATACTTATGCAAGGGGCTGGTCTTGGTGATCATTTTAACATCTCCAACCTATTTATAGTTCAAGATTTATAACGACACACAAAAAAATCCTCTTCAAAATACACTTGCAATTCACACTTGTTTTAAGCTGTAAGCCATCCTGATTGGCAGGCAGTCATCAGACTAAATTTCAAATAAAGTTCATGGCAAAGTTCGGTCTAGTAGTTTCAGATAAGACTTTTGTTTTGGATACCCAGTGATAAGTAAAGAATATAGACATGGCTGTACTTTGAGCTTCTTATCACTTTAGGAACCTGGGACACATGCACAGTGTGCACATGTATATAAAACTTGATCTTCATTAAAGATAAAGCTCAGACATTGAACTAGTTTTAAGTTGTTATAGCTTAAAATGTGGTTCAGATTTTTCCTCATATAAAACTAGTTTAAAATTTGATCTTCATTAAAGATAAAGATCCGACAATAAGTTGTTATAGCTTAATATGGGTATGGGTTTTTCTCATTGTTGAAGGCTGTATGGTGCAACAGAAGAAACTACATTTATGCTTTTACTAAAAGAGGTTTAACCAAACAGATTTGTGAAGTTTTTTCTTATTTATTAAAAGTCTGCTGTATGAGTCTTTTCTTTGTTTAGTCAAACAAACCTACAAAGAGAAAATACAATGTTATTACTGTTGTGTTAAATAAACCTTTGCATAATATACAATCAGTCTTCACACTGAGTGGCAGCCCTGGCAGCCCAGGCTTGTAAAATTGCTCTCGGGGCTTGTAAAAATCATATCTACAGGCCAACAGAATCTAACTAAAAATTTTCAAAAATTAAGCTCCGAGCCCGTAGATTTAACAGTTCATCGTGAAGACTGTATAATACAATAGTGTTAATTAAAACAAAATGTTAGAGGCAAGTTTTAGACAGATTTCAATTTCAAACAAATGAAAAACTGAATACCAAAATATGTTTTGATTTTTTCCTGTGTATTCCAGCAACAAATTCTAGAGAATGTTTTTGAAAGCTTCCCAGAAAAAAACAAAAAACTGCCACAATAAAATAAATCACTTGAAAAAGTTAGTAGGTTAATAGTTATCCTTCAAAAATATGAACAAGTCGTCTAATCTTCTTCACTTCCAATGAGATTTGTAGAAATGATACTTACCAAAACCCATGTCGTCATCAGACTCCTCAGATTCAGCCTTCTTTTCTTCTTTCTTCTTGTCGGCTACAAAAAATCAGATAAAACAGTCAAACAGGAAGTATCATTATAGATTACATACATGAAGGTTGGTGCCTATTAAAAATGTTTTAACCAGCTGTATTTGTTTGAACCTGTTGCAGGTCAGGATCCTGTTGATCCAAGGTTGTCATGGTTCGCAAATGTTTCAGTTTTTTTGGTTGTTCCCCCCCCCCCCCCCCCCTTTGAATGGTTTTACAATAGTCACTTTGGGACCCTTTCTAACTTGCTGTTTTGGTGTAAGCCAAGGGTCCTTATTGAAGGCTGTACTTTCATCGATAATTGTTTACTTTTTAAACATTGAGACTTGGATGGAGAGTTGGTTCAACATCAAGAAAATGTATGATAGAATAAGAATTACAATTATTTTGTAAATTTAACTGTTTACTTACCTCCTTTAGCTGGTGCTGCTTCTGCAGCAGCTGCGGCGGGTGCACCTGCAGCTGGGGCAGCTCCTACTCCACTACTAATGTTGGTTATCAGTTCTTTAACATTGACACTTTCCAATGCCTTGGAGAATAAACCTGTGAAAATATAAGATATGTTAATACAGATCCATGCCAGGACTTATTTCTGAAGCAATCTTTTCAACAAATTTTAAAAGGCTGGAGTCCTAGTAAAACAATTATCCCAATAATATAAAACAGCATTACATGTGTATTAAATATAGAGATTTTATTCTATTTTGACAAAATGAATGTACTTGGTAGTATTAAATACTGAAGCCAGACCAAAGGATCAAGTCTCCACATGTTTAAGGACATCTAACATGCCATGTGTTGACAAAATTAGGCTCAAGGTTTCACATAACTCTTTAGACTGGTTTGCTTCACAAAATATTAAAGTTGCAGGGGTTCAAATTAACATTTGGTACTGGAAGGTCCAGGACCTTTGACACTCCAAACTGAAAGGTCCACAGCCTAAATTCCAGGTCCTACTTTTACTTGAAATATTTCATAACTCAGCAAGATACAAAATTTATGTGCTTTTGGTGTTAGGTTAACTTGTTTCATTGTCAGTAACTGTTGTAAAACATGTTTAATTATACATGTAATTGTCTAACAATTTATAATAAAATCACATTATCTTGTTTTTATATGGGGATGGTGTCACTGTTGGTGGGTGGGTGTTGCCTTGTAGTTTTCACTATGATATAAAGGGCTATATGTATCTTTTTTTATATTGTTCATTTCGGAGTATACAATTTAAGTAGTAGTTCAAATTCAAAGCTATTTATTTGGTTCATCTGTGAAAATAAATTAAGAAACTTCAAGATTTTACTGGGCGGTCCTTCAAAATTTAGAAGAAATTATCTCTTGGAATTGTAGTTATATGTTTACACTATAAAAATATCTATATGAAATATCAACATTTATTAATAATAAAGAAAATTACTGTCACATTTTATTGAACATGTTGAATTTTGACATGACAATTTGTGAACTAAAAGTAATTTTGAGTTTCTGTATAAAATATTTCCTGCTTTTCTTTCTTTTCCATATATCTTTTGGGTTTTCAATTCTATTGTTAAATTATTTTATCATCAGCTGAGCAATGTATTTTGTCACCTGCCTGGAATTACCCTTATCCGCCTCTCGAATCTGATCCGGTGTTTTCCAGTTTATGGCATCCATTGTTTTCAATGTTGTTTTTGTCAGTCAGATACCATTTTACTCGGATTTACACATAACATGCTTACGATTTTCTGTATAAAGATAGCGGTTGAACAAAATCAACATCGTTGTCATGAATAAAGATGAACATAAATATTGAGATCGTTTGGAAAACATTTTGGTTAAAAAAATCGGCAAAGTTAATGTTTACTTTCTTTCTATGCAAAGGTCCGTCGGGCGTAACTAGTAACCAAAACGAAGGTCCGATTGCAATACTGGAAGGTCGCGGACCTCGGACCACCGCTAATTTGAACCCCTGAAGTTGTATTCATTTATATTAGTTAAAATAATTTGGTTATCTAGACTTTTTTCTGGTTCTGATATAATCAGTAGAACAAGAGTCAAAGTTGTGAGTAATATGTGTATAACTGTACATTAAGGTTCATCATAACAAACGGACAAATATGGCTGTATTTACATGCCAAAAATTACTCGTGAGTACAGACTTACCTGTGAAGTTGGAAAAGTTTTAATGCCTAGCATCCACTACATATAATAAAGTTAAATGCATTTTGTATTTCAGAAAGATAATACCTCTTTTGGATTTTGATGGGCATTTTTTTTCCTTCATGCAAAAGGTGTGAAAATTAACTAAGTTGTGGTTTGTATTGCTTTGATTGTCCTTAATTGACATGGACAAGAGGTATCTTCACAGCTATAGGTGACAGTGTTCCCGCCTGCCCTAAATAGAAGGGCGCCCCGCCCTTGGTGCCCTTACCCCCGCCCTTCTGCCCTCCAAAGCCAAAGAATGCCCCCCTCTGCCTTTTCAAAAGATACATTTTACAAATTTCATGCCTTCTGGCGTTTCCGGTAAAATTGTTACCTGAGTGATTGTGTAACACTAATTAACTGACAATAGGATTAAGTTAAATACCTAATGCCTTTGGCAGTTTTATCACCTCTGCTAATGATTGTTCACTGCTAATTAGTGGATTTAAGATAATTGAACAAATACTAGATATTTAATACAGAATGAAAATGCTGACATGTTAGCCATTTGTAATGTTTACGTATCATAGCATATGTACACATAAAAAAAAATATTTTTAAAGAAAATTTAAAACAATTTAAAAGGCAGACTAAGTTTTGAGTAACTTGGTAGATTGGTAAAAACGTTTTGTTTTTATAACCACGAGTATGAAATTAAAAGAAGAACCAAAGAAATTTGTATTTGAACATAACAAGATTGCACCACTTCCTGTTTTATTTCTTGTATTATAATCCTCCTTACATAGGAGCACTTAACAAACGCTTTTATTTTTGCATCATTATAATATAATCATCTCTTGTATCACCTGTTATATTTATAAAACTCCCTACTTAGGAGCACTTTGGTGTGCACTTCTTAATACTTTTTTGTAACAATTTACAAGTTAGGTAACTTTCAATAACACAAATACTATATGTCTAAACAAGTAGTTTTAATGTAAATAATTTAATTACATAACAAATTCAATTTTGTTTAGCTCCATCTTTCAGAACTACTTGTTTATTTTTATAGTAGACTTGTATAATTAAGTTATATAAATTATAAAATAAAAAAAAAGATTTTTCTAAGGATTTTTTTCCTGATCAAAATGCACAGTTTGCATAAATTTACATCAATTAAAATGATATGCTTTGTGTCATGGTATGATAATTTGATAATAAAACAAGAATGTGTCCTCAGTACACGAATGCCCCACTCGCACTATCATTTTCTATGTTCATTGGACCGTGAAATTGGAGTAAAATCTCTAATTTGGCATTAAAATTAGAAAGATCATATCACAGGGAACATGTGTACCAAGTTTGAAGTCGATTGGACTTCAACTTCATCAAAAACTACCTTGACCAAAAACTTTAACCTGAGGCGGGACAGACGGACGGACGGACGGACGAACGAACGCACAGACCAGAAAACATAATGCCCCTCTACTATCGTAGGTGGGGCATAAAAATCTTACTGGAACCAACACTTGGAACACATTAATTTCTGAATAAGGTTAAAATACAAGTAATGTTCTGCAGCTGAGCCTAGCAATATATAATACATATATTCAAGGTTATTAATACACTGCCAAACAGTGCCCTTACAATTTGGGTTATTGCGCTAAAGTGCCCTTTCAGACAAGTAGCACCCTTCTGCCCTGAGATTCAAGCTGGAACACTGGGTGAGTTAAAGAGTTTATCTGAGTCTGACAGTGAGTGGACAGTATCAAAGTAATTCAGGTGTTTGTTTATTTTTACACCTTCTGCAGACAGGAAAAAAAATGTCCATCAAAAACCAAGAAAGATTTTATCTTTCTTAAACACAAAATGCATTGAACTTTTATATATCTAGTGGATGCTAGGCATTAAAACTTTCCAAACAGCACAGGTAAGTCTGTACACAGAGTAGTTTTTGAGGTGAAAATATGGCCATATTTGTCCATTTGTTATGATGAACCTTAAGCATTAAAGTTTTCGTCTAATTTGAAACCCTTTATACAGAAGTCCATATCCATTAGACTATATATGCAAAGAATAAACATTCTGAAATCATAATGCAAATAATATGTAGTCTTACCAGGCCAGTATGGCTCAACATTGACACTGGATGCTTTCAGGATGGTCTTCAATTTCTCTGCCTGAAAAACAAAAGATAGCAAAATTGAATTTTGTGCAAAAGTCTGATATACAACTTAAATAATTTTTTAAGCAACAAAACAGAAAAATATCATTTACATGGCAAATCTGAAAATTATATACAAAATAGACGTCAAGATTTTAACAAATTCTTCCAAGACATGAAAATCTTCCAATACAAATCTGCACATTTAAAAATTTACTTGATAAGGCCAACTAAAATTAATTAGTAGATTTTCATCCAGATTTTTGAAAAAAATGGGGCGGGTGGGTGGATTTTATTTTTTAAATATTATTTCATACGAAACCCTCTTGTGACTTGTTCTTCATATATGCAAGTGTAATAATAAGCTTATATCATGTAAATACATGCATAAGGTATCCTATAAACAGCATAAATGTGGAAAAATGCTCTCTTCAGTTAGACTATCCTCATCAAATTTATTTTGCTTTCTAAGCAATGGTTTTTAGTCCCAATTAAAATGAAGCAAATGCATCAAGTATTATCAGTACAGAATAAAATAAAAACTCACAACAGTGTTGAAATAATAGGGTTGCAAGATGCAAATATAATTACCGTAAATTATGTAAAACATGAACTTAACAAAACAAAAGTTGTTTAATGACTTTATCGAGGGTATTGGGACAGATGTTGTTTGCTGTTTGTCAACAAAAAATGACAGCTATGAGTAAATCTAAATCTAACAGTCTAAGGGCTTGCTATAAATTAATAAAATGCGTCTGTTTGTTGACTTTTTTTAACTCAATATACGGTCATAAATCTAACAAGTTCATGCTTGGTGTCATTTTCTTTATTCTAGTCATGATTTTGTACCAATGTTTTCCACGATTCTTACACTTTGGGTATGATTAGCAGTCCAAATTTCCCCCGACACAAATTCATTGTATAAATAAAATAATCCAAGGTGTTCTCATCACAAGCATTTGTGACATATCGCGATTTGCGTTCTTGGACTCAGCGTATTACTCGTAACCCGAATATGTCATGCCCTTCTCGTAATCAATCTCTATTCTCAGTAGATTATATTGTCATCATAGAGCAGCAGAATATGTCGACTTATACAATATTACTCACAAGAAATACGAAAACCGAAATTTTAAAACAGGAAGTTTTGAATGAAACGAAGTTATCGACAATTACCGGTAATGGAAGCGAACAAAATCCGGAAATCGTAAATTTTTCAAAATAAAAAAAACGGGGCGGGAAGATTTCAGAGGGGCGGGCGGGGATGAAAATCTATCAATTAATTTAAATTGGACTAAAGGTAGATTTGTAGCTGGATAGTTGCCTAAATCTACAAAATTTAGATCTGCTGGTTGATCGGTCGTTGGGAAAAGTTATTCTATGAGCATACAGGTATACGTATATTCCATTCTCCATATATAAATATGAAAGAAATGATACTGGCATGGACAAAGTTCCACACTTAAGTTGATCGCAACGCCAACGAGAATGTTTGGATCTTTGGTTTACATGAAAAATTGTTGAACAGAAAATCAACAGACAATATCTCAGATCCAATGTTGTACACTATAATATTGGCAAATAATTTCATGAATACACATGGGTTATGTAGACAATTTTATCACAATTACGAAATACGACGTATACCAGATTACAGACGTAGTTTTTCTTTGGATATGACAATGAAAGAGGAAAGGTTTTGTGATTGAATGAGCGAGAGTCATTATACACTCAAGAAGAGTCGAACTCTGAATTGAAAGAAGAAAACGAAAGTAGATTTATAGCAAAACACGTCGTCGCTCACCGTTACTGCTACTTCATCATCTGCCAAGATAAGAGCGGCATATACGCAGGCAAGTTCGTCTTTTGATGCCATTTTTAGTTGTGTATTACAATTTATTGACGATGTCAAATAAAACAAAATGTAGGTCGCCGATTGGCCTTAGCTTTGAAAGAACACCACACTTTTGTTTTCAAGCAAATGTGAAAAGGACGGATACGGAAGTAGAGTCTCAAAGCTAAAAACCAATATTTTTGACAATTTCATATAACGGATTTATCAACCGAATAATATAAAAATATTTTGTTAAATATATGTAGGGCCCTTTGTGTGTTACAAAATATCTCTTTAATGTGGATACGAAACAGTTTTATTTTAGAGATTTATCAACGTTGCATTAGCGATTGGTACTTCCGTTTCCGGTTGTTGTTTCTATTTCGAAAGTAAACATGTGGAAAGTAGGAGCTGTGTTGTTACTTGTTTTTTCTGCTGTTGTGACTGCTGACAATGATGATCATGGATCTGAAGCTGTGTCACATACAGCCGATAGTTTTGCTACCCAAGTGGAGGAGACAAAACAATTTGTTATGTTCTTTGCCCCATGGTGAGTGACTTACAAAAATTGTACATAATCTACATTGTAGTTTAGTTACAGTAGCTATATATAGTTTAGTTATCTGTCTACTGCAGTATACTGACACTGTCTTTCATTTTATATATTTATTTTACTTGTTTATTTTTTGTTTGTTATTTTTTCCCTTTATTTGTTTAAAATCATTTGACATTTGTAAGATTGAAATGCAACCAACTTGTTTGGACCACATAGACAAATTATTTCAGTTTATGACTGACAAATAACTGAACTGCCCTGGTTAGCCTGGATTCATTTAGTAGAAAGCATGTCAAAAAATCAAACGACACTGTCACATAAAGGCATTTACTTTCTGATGACATATTTTTCCAGAAGAACATGAAGAATAATATGAGGCAGGCATTACCTGTGAAAAGGGTCAAAGTCTGTACAAATTTTAATTGAAACATATTTTAACTTCAAAATCTGTTAAAAAAGAAACGAAAATATTGTAAAGTTTCTTATTTAGGTTTTGTTGTCAGGGATTTTTTAGTTGTAACGTTATTTAAGTGTCATATGGTGTCTTGCATACATGTATTCAATGTACATTGTAAACAAAGAAAAGCTATCATCAGGTAACATTTTTTCATATCAAAGAATTATTAAAAACAAAATTGGTATTAAGTTCTTTCCTTATTTTACTAGACTGATAAATATATATTTTACTTAAAGTCTCATGACCAGTGTTCTCCCCAGGATTTTTGGATAGCGCTGTGGTAAGCGCGTAATTTTCGATGATTCTCAGTAACTTAATCGCGGCGCGCGGTTTGTTTGTAATTTATTTGTTATGTGTTTTTATTATATCATGCTGTTGATTTTTCCTCTTGTTATGATGTCCTTGTCATGCTCATGGAAGTTACAGTGTACCCATTAATGAGGCTTTGTTTGTTAACGACGTGTTATTGTCTGGATATAGAAGAAGAGGTTTTTTTTCTCCATGGCATTGTAAATTCATATATTAAATCCTCATACTATCTATGTATATAACTGAAGGAGAAGTCTTTTTCCATGATGGATCTACACCAGACTGCCTGTGCCAAGATTTCTTAGCACCATCAGGTAATGTTGCAGAACATGTAGGACTAAGGGAGCTACCATTTGATTTTTATGCAGGGGGGGGGGGGGGGGGGGGGGGGGGGGCTAGGATGAAGTTTGAAAAAAATAAGCAGGACAGGAGTTTTGAGTAAAAAAAAAAAGTCAGGACAACAATTTAGGTAAAAAAGTCAGGATAAACTAAAAAAAAAAGGCAGGACCGAACAGAGTGAAAAATAAAAAGGCAGGACAGAGATTACAGCTAAAAAAAAAATGCAGGACAAAATTTTTCATCCTAGCCCCCCCATAAAAATCAAATGGTAGCTCCCTAACAATAAAGTCATTATCAGTTTCTGTTTGGTTTTGTAACCAACTGTAGCAGTGTACTGTTAACCTTACGACGTTTGACAGGAATGTACATTTTTTTGCATAAAGATTTCTCATTTTTATGACCTAAACGTTTTATAATATTTAAATGGCTTCATCCAAGCTGGACATCGAGAAAGTAAATTTCTCAAGTCGTATCAGCTTGGGGTTTGTTTTTCTAATCATATCCTCTCAAAATTGTTATCAAATGGTAGAATTTCTGACTAAAAAATTATAAGTTCGAATAGGAGATAATTAATACCTAACTGACTTGCTCATTTTCGGGGTTTGTATGGATAGTAAACCCGGCAAATAATTTGGAACAAACCCCTGTGTTTGATCGTTTTTAAAATCATCGTTTGTTCAAAGTTCGTAAAACAAGTTTGTGAGTGACGTCGGCAAATGCGGCCAATTCATTTCATCTCATTTCATTCATATATGCCTCTATATTTTCTTTAAATTATAAAAATAGATGTCAATGTTGAAATCTTTGTTTATTTTGATCTGTCAAAAACGCCATTTTGTAAAATTTATTAGACTGGTACCGCGGAGTTACTTTAACACAACGGAAATAATTCATTCAAAAAAAGTAAACCAGTCGATCACGTGATCCGAAGTGAAAAATAAGCGGGAAATTTGAAAAAATACGAAAAATACGAAAAAAAATATAGCGACGCAGTTGCGTTGGATAGCGACGCGGTCAATGCAATAGGACAGCGGGGAATTGCAATAGCGCTGAAAAGCGCTGTGCTAAAACGGCCTGGGGAGAACACTGCTCATGACTAACAAGACCGGAAGAAGGAAGTAGATTTCTGCGCAAGTGCGTGAAAATAAAAAAAGTCTGAAAATAAATGTTCACTTTTTTTGTCACATATTGTTACTATAAAATTAATGGAAATAGAAATGGAAATCAGCCACCAATGGGTATTCAACACAATGAGAAAATCAAGCACATGGAGACAAGCTTCAGATATTAAAATTTTCAAATCAGATGTTATTTGATGGGTCTTTGGTGATTTTATACATAAATTGTAACTCATAACAATATAAGGAATCAGGTCCCAGGAGCGGATCCAGCCATTTTGAAAAGGGGGGGTCCCAGCCCAGGATAAAGGGGGGGTTCCAACTATATGTCCCCATTCAAATGCATTGATCGTCCTAAAAAAAAGGGGGTTCCAACCCCCGAAACCCTCCCCCTGGATCCGCCACTGGGTCCACAATACAAGTGCAAGTACAGAAACAGAATAAATTCAAAATGTTTGTCCTTGTTAGTATTCTTTTTGATAAACAGTTATTAATATACATTTGTTATATATGCATGATATATGGAGGAAATCATATGACTTTCAACATGGCAGCATTTGTATAATTTTGTCAACAGAATAATGTGTGCAAGCTCAACTGTACGAAAAAAATATTTTTGGAATTCAAGCATATTTTAACTTGAAAAAATCTGTTGAAAAAAGAAACAAAAATAGGGAAACATTTCCAATTTTGGTCCTGTTGTTAGGGATTTCAGTTGTGAAGTTGTTTTCAATGTCAACTTAGAAACACTTATCATTCAGATAATAATTTTAATTTCATATCAAAGAATTTAAAAAAAAATTATATTTATTTCGATGAAGATAACAAGTCAGCTTGTTAATTTTGATCAGATACTGAAAACTGAAGTTGATTTATCAGGTAAGGTTCTGAAGAGAACATATTTTATATGCTTTAATTTTTATGTTGATTTTGAAATGTAAGGAATTTATTTAGATTTTTCACCTGGCGTTTTTTTTCGTTACAAAAACAACAAATTTGCAGGAAAGTCCAAAACCATATGATTTTACTGAGTCTCTTGATAAACAAGACCTAAAGAAAGAAAGAGATTGTTCCACAAATAAGGGAAACTCAAAGTTGGAAGAAGTAAAAGTTAACGATTCTGAGTTCATTGGTAGATTGATTGTTTTCTTTGTTTTATAATTTATGGATTTTCTTACTGTAATCAGGGACTTTCCCCCCATATAATGTGATAATTGTCAGGTCTTGAATTGGATATATGATAAAACAGATGCTTCATGATGAGCTTTTGGATTTGGAAGTAGAAAGAATGAAATAAAATTGCAGCAATTGCCAATGATTATCATTAAAAAAGATACTTGATTTTAGATAAAAAAAATATTTAATTTTTTCTTTGGCCTTAAATCATGATTTTGAGCAATAATCAATTTTTGCGGCTGACGTGGCTTAATTTCATATGCCGATACAAATGAATACAGTTTTAAAAATTCCTAGTACTTCCATTTATTCAATACAAAAGTTTAAAGTCATTTTGATGGTTGTATTTAAATCATAGACTCACAATAACTTATCCCATTTAAATGCTGATGAGAAAAGGTGATTTATTAGGAATATTTCATGAATTTTAAATTTTTAATGACTGAATGGTGTTAGATTTGTACAATTGGAGGAATTGTATTTCAGATTTTTAATTGATTTAAATTGTTTTATCGGTTTGTACATGTGGAATCTGAAATAATTAAATTATTTGTTGCTATTTTCTCAGTGTATACTGTTTTCAATACTTGTTTCTAGTTTTTAATGTAAAACTGTATTTGCTTGGTCTAGTCACTAAGGTTGCATTTAAAGTCAGTCATTTTAAAGTGGATCACCTTAGTCAGTCATTTTAAAGTGGATCGCCTTTTAAAGATTTTTTAATTGTTTACTTTATGTGCACAACTTTAGAACCACTTAAACAAGTTATATTCCTTTTAACTTTAAAAAATGAAAACTTTTAAAGTGGATAATAATGATATTCATCAAAGCATATACTTATTTTCGATGATTTAAAAAAAATAATAAAATTATGCATGTTACGTCTTGTGTATTAAACTAAAAAAGAATATCTGATGTCAAGATCTATGATCATAAAACATTTGAAACGCTACCAGTTGCTATCACAGTATCAGTACAAGTTGTTTGCCAAAAGCTTTATGTTCAACACGGAAGCCTTTTTTTATAGATTTATTGACGTAAATAGGCACAGTGAGAGTGAACTTTATCATATATATATCCTGAAGGATATTTGTTCTACCTGGAGATATTTGTCTTACATTAAAAAATTGTATCCATGACCAGTCATTTCCAAAACTGAAATATTATCAAGCTTATGATCTAGATGGGTTTTAAAACCTCTTTTCTTAAGTTTATAGGTCACCGATGAGTTAAAAAAGATATTTCAATTTTAATGCCAAAAAATGGCATTTTTACACCAAAGGGAGATAATTTGGAGCTTTTCCAATGATATCTACATATTAAAAGACACCTGGGGCCAACACGAATTGATTTATTGGAATGATTTTTGTACCATATGATAAAGTAACAACTACTAAAGATAATTAATAAAATTTGTAATGAAAAATTAAAGTTTAATTTTTTTTCTGAAAATCTTATACCCGCGAAGCCTCCTTAAACATAGAATTATTTAAGAATGGCCTTAGATAATATTTTTACTGATGAAATGACATATATTTTTAAGGAAGATTTTGTGTAACAGATGTTAGTGTCATCTTTTTTTTACTTTATCTGTGAAATATTGACTTTGTTAAGTTTGTAACACATTTGCCATGTCAGCATAGTTAGTATATTGATTTGAATTCTAATGAAATATACAAGTTATACAGGTTGTTTTTTTCAAATAATGTGGTTAATTATTTGTGCTTCCATGCATAACAATAAAACCTGTGCAAAATTGAATAACACAATAGTGGCGATTCAACATTTTTTACTGACATTATTAAACCCTCATGGTTAATCAAGAAAACACTCCACACCCATAGCCAGGAGGGGTTCTAGGTGTTCGTATAAATCCCCCTGTTGAAAACTTCACTGTAACTGTTAAAGTTGAGTTATAATGATTGTACCAAACTTCCCCTTGGAAATTACTGGCTATGAGGTGCACCCTTTTAGTGCAATGTAGTACAAATGTCTTTTGATAAAAAAAAATACTTTGTTAATTCTAATTGAAAAATGATCACAAAAAAAAACCCTTCCAGTTGATAAATTATTATGACATTTTACATGCATTTGTAAATTTATGGGTTATCTCTAATAGTTGATTGCAATGCTAAGAAGATACAATGTACATGTAAATTTGTTTTACACATGTTACATGCTGATATGTCTTAAATCTGCAACACCCCCCTGGTCCCCCCAAACCATTCAGACAATTGCGACTTGCATGCATATCAGTGGCGGATCCAGAACTTTTCATAAGGGGGGGGCCCACTGACTGACCTAAGAGGGGGCCGCTCCGGTCATGCTTCAGTGATTCCCTATATAATCAACCAAAATTTTCCAACGAAAAGGGGGGCCCTGGGCCCCCCAGGCCCCCCCCCTGGATCCGCCTATGCATATTATCATTTAAAATATGCACCTTTTTATTGTGGTTCCTCTATTTACACCATAAGAGATAATCTTCCAAAGTTATTTTTTCAAATATCTATACATATTGAAAAGTATACTCATGATGCATGTACGCTTATTGCTAGATTTTGAAGCATATTTATTTCCTCTGTATAAATAAGTAACTCAGCAGCCGCAGTGATTCCCTATATAAGAAACCATTTTTTATGCCCCATTTATGGACATTATGGTTTCTGTTCATTCGTCCGTTCGTCAGTCTGTCCTGCTTCAGGTTAAAGTTTTTGGTTGAGGTAGTTTTTGATTAAGTTGAAGTCCAATTAACTTGAAACTTACTACACATGTTTCCTGTGATATGATCTTTCTAATTTTAATGCCAAAGTAGAGATTTTACCCCATTTTCACGGTCCACTGAACATAGAAAATGATAGTGCGGATGGGGCATTCATGTACTTGGGACACATTCTTGTTCCTAAATATTTATGCCTTACACACAGCAGATACATTTAATTACAAGTAGCTTCCTTCCAAATATTAAAGTTTTCTTTTAGAGATTATACTTAAAACACACCTCCATGAATCTGTATCACATCCAAACATATTTGTCGATTGTGAAAGATTTTTTCTTTGACCTGTCACCTGTGAGGAATAGTGGCCATTGCAAAAGACTACCTCCAACATGATTCACGAGTTGATTTTTCTGTCAATCACGATTCACAAAAAATAAATTTCCATGATCACAGATCACGAAAAATATAAAAAAAAAATAAATCTGTAGATAATGGATCGTGCCGATCACGAAGAACGAAAATAACCCATCAGGCCCCTCATATATGATAATAAAGAATTTGTTTTTTATTTACAGGTGTGGCCATTGTAAACGACTAGCTCCCACATGGAATCAATTGGCCAAAGTTTTTAATGACAAAGAAGAACAAGAAGTGGTCATTGCAAAGGTCAGTTTCTTTCTTTATCAAGGTATATGTATATATGTGGTTTACATGTTGTAATGTACAAATTATAATTTGTACAGAATTTTGTGAAAGTTATCAGTGTTTTAAGAAATGCTTTATAACACAAATGGATGATACAAGCACACAGTCTTTTGTTTGGCATATTTATGTCATGATTTCACAACTATGTCATACAGTCTCATACTGAGCATTGGTAGAAAAAAAACATTATAAGGCTACAAAAAGACTTTTTAAGGATATGAATAAGGTATAAGGAGAAAAACAAAATTATAATTTAAACCATTTAGGTATCCACATTTCAAGTTTGAGGACAAGGAGAATAGCACTAATTTAGAACATTAAACTGGTACATTTTAGAAGATAAACCTGTATCACCAGGTGCAAGAAGATATGTGTCAAAAAACTTATAACTGGAAAGAAAAAACCTGTTCAAATTATAATTTGTACAAACATATCTTGTACACAACATATATATGGTATATATATATCAAACTCCAGTTGTTTTCTATGAATGAGTTACATGTACATCTAAATGATAACAATTAGCATTCTGATTTCTGGTACATATATAGATCTGTATGTTTCCTTAAATTACAAAAAATAAACAGGGCCTTGGTGGCAGAGTGGTCTAAGTAGTTACTACTGCAATCACTAGCCAGTCAACACTGAGGTTGTGAGTTCGTGGCTTGTGAAGTGGCACTTGACTCCAATGTTAATTGATTAGGATTGTCAGTTTTCCTATCAAAGGTCAGTGGTTTTCTCCTAACCCTAACCCTAACCCGGCTTTCTCCACCAATAAAAAACTGGCCACCACAAAATAGCCTAAATGCGGTGCTTAAAAGTGGCGTTAAACACCAAAAATTAAAATCAATCAAAAAATAAACTTGCATTTTTGTTTACTCTTCAAAAATTTCAATCATCAATGCACAGTGTTTTGCATACAATAATTTCTGAATTTACAGTATAAAATTATGTTCTTGAAGTTGTTGTCGGAATTTATTCATCAAGGAACTGATTTGTTACATGGTTTTGTATGTACCCAAACTTTTTTAAGAACATGATGTTTACTTCATGTAAAACATTTTTGCCTGTGGTAGATTAACCTTATATACTACATATTAATTTACCAATAAACAAGAAATAGCTTTGAAGCAAAAAAAACAATGTTACCTACAGTTATTTACGGACATTAACTACATAAAACTTACACAAATTGTTAAAGTCAAGAAAATGAAGGTATTTTTCACGACATTCAACTCTTAAAAAAATGTACACACTCATATAACCATGGTGAAGAGATCTCAGGTTAAGGGGGTCAAAAAGTCTTATTAAGTTTGACAAGAGTGTTCTTAATTATATAATTATTATCAAGTAATAAAAGAAGTAATATGCAGGTCATTTGATTGATGTGTTTCAGTTTTTGATCTTGCCATTTACCTAAGGACTTCTGTCATACTTAATTTAGATGAGGGGTGTAAAAGGGGGGGGGGTGGTATCTGCACGGAAGAACACGAAATAAAATTGCCATTTCATGATGAACGAACAATTTAAAAATTTCCTGCACATTGATCTTTTTACCAATTTCACAAAACATGGTGAATAACCAACCTTTTTCATGGCAAAACATGTTGCACGAAAATTACCCTTTACCACCCTCTTTAATAGATTATGATCTTTGATTTAAAGACCTCTTATGCATTTACCATAGTCAAAATATTGGGTAAATAAGAAGTAAACAGCTATAGATCACTGTATGCAATTTTTATCTTTTCTGCACTATTAAATGGTATTTTTCAACATTTATTTGAATTCTGATGAATTAAATATCAGTCTACCAAACTAGGTGCTAATACCTAGTAAAAATGTCCAATGCATGATAAAGTTCACATATCTTTAACTTACAGAGAAAACAAAATTCTTGCTAGCCTAATATGCTGACAAGATTATTTTTGTCACAAAGAAAATATCTGTTCACAGTGCTGAGTTAAGATAAATGAAACAATAAGTCAACTCAATCGAGACATATGGGAAAAATTTAATATAAAAGGAGAAAAGAGATGTTTTAAGCACCATCTGTTAAACAACACATGTGTAACACATGTACAGCATCAGTAGTTAGCTATTGACAAAGTACACATATTATAGTAGCGAGTGTTCAAATTCAGGAAGGTTCATTAAATATTTGATCAAATTTGATAAAAATCAATTAAACATGTTCAAACAGATTTTGCTTACTGGTATTTGTGTGGAGGTGTACAAAAGTATGGAAAATACATTTGTTCAAAGGGAAACATTCGAAAATGATATTTGAAAGAAAAGGCAGATGACAGTCTGTGAGAGCATCAGTAATACAACAAATAAACAAACAACAATTCACAAAACACTACATATATAACAAAAAAAGTTGTGGAAAAGGGCTTTGTTCTTTACATTTTATCAAAGCAAAAATTGGAAAATAAATTTGTTCAAAGGGAGAGAATCAAAATTCTAATTCTAATGAATGTATTGACATGTAATTTCTACAATATAAATAAGCATAAAAACTCACTTTTTGTTCCTAGAAATCTTCTTTTTATCAAATTTAATAACATTCTTTAAGCCTCAGTCACACCTTAACGGATAGCTGGAACGGATGCCTAACGGATAACTTTTTTTCAATCAGTTCATGTCCGTTAGACGTCCATCCATATCTGTTGCATGTCCTTTTAGTAAATGTTTTATCCGTCGACGTCCGTTTTGTCCGGTGGAATACTTTGAGCATGTTCAAAATTTTGAACGGACGTCCAACGGATGTAATGTCCATTGAACGACGGTAGGCATCCGTTTGTACGGAACTTGTCCGTTTCGTTTCCGTTACGTGTCTGTTATACATCTGTTGGAGGTCTGGCAGGTAAATTCACCAACAGACCTCTAACGGACGCCTAACGGATAAAACGGATGTTGAACAAATGTGAAACAGACTTCTACCGGAAGTATAACAGATAAAACAGATGATGAACGGATCTGAAACGAATAAATGCCAATAAAAGTTTCACGTCAGAAATGCCAATTAGATTTTTTAAGGTTTATGAATTCTTATTATTCATAATCAATCTTAGAGTAAGGGAACGTCTTCACAAGGCAAGCAGCTCTTATTCAGGCCAGATACTGCCTTTTGGCGGAATTTTGAAGAACAAACCAAAACCAGTTACACAGAAACTGTTTTGAATATTTATGCGATTTACATGTTTTATTATTGTCGCCTTTAATGCTTTTAATCCGTTTTATGCGGTACTCGCCCGTTGGATGTACGTTCAACATCCGTTCTGTCTGTTACGTTTTCCGTTTCTCGTACTTTGCATATCCATTGTGTGTCCGTTATGCATTCGTTACGCGTTCGTTTTATTTTGTCAGTACATCAACGGACTCCCAATAGATAACAATTTTGTCAACGGACAACTTTTATTTTCATCCGTTAGGCGTCCATTCGTGCTATCTTGTAAGGTGTGACTGAGGCTTAAGCAACAAATATGCCAGAAAACACACGGTGTTTATGCTTGACGCAAGAAGCATACATATGAAGTCACCTAGTTTAGGGGCTGAAGAAGATAACATCTTTCGCAGAATTTTCATTCACGAAAATTTCACACTGAAATAATGATTGAAATTGAATTATGCACTGAGTTCTGCATTAGAATAGAGATAACTGTATTGTATTTGAAGCTTTGCAGACAACCATCAGTAGTTTTACTGTCGCAAATACATGTTTACGTGTCTCCACTACACGTCGCCAGAGAAACTAAATTTGCGACAGTTAAACTACTGATGGACGTCGGCAAGCTTCAAGTACAATACAGTTATCTCTTAAATGATATTTCAAAGAAAAGACAGATTACATCGTTACCATCAGTAATACAACATGAAAACAAAAGATCACAAAATTCTACATACAAAAATAGATACAATAGTAACAGAGGCATTGTTCTTTTTTACGCCTCCACCATAGTGGAGGGGGCATAATGTTTTACCATTGTCTACATGTAATCCCCAAAATTGGTTTCCGTTCAACCGCTGAACTTTTCATTTCTGTTCTTACTTAATTTTGCCTCAACCAAATGACCAAATGTTTTGAAACTTATACACAATGCTTATAACCACAAAAACTCAGATTATTTCCAGGGTGTTTAATCATTTGTTCCATTACAGGTTGATTGTACTGTAGAGACAGCCCTCTGTGCCGACAACGATGTAACTGGTTACCCAACCATCAAGTTCTTCTCTAATGGTAAAGATGGTGCTGTCAGATACAAAGGGGGGAGGGATCTGGAAGCTTTACAGAGCTTTGTTGAGGAACAGCTTGGAAAGGTAATTTACAGAGATACAAGGAAACATCTTGGGGGTGGGGAGGAGGGGGGGAAGCTTTACAGAGCTTTGTTGAGGAACAGCTTGGAAAGGTTAGTTACAGAGATACAAGGAAACATCTTGGGGGAGGGGGGTGTTGGAAGCTTTTCAGAGCTTTGTTCAGGAACAGCTAGGAAAGGTTAGTTACAAAGATACAAGGAAACATCTTGGGGGAGGGGGGTGTTGGAAGCTTTTCAGAGCTTTGTTCAGGAACAGCTAGGAAAGGTTAGTTACAAAGATACAAGGAAACATCTTGGGGGAGGAGGGTGTTGGAAGCTTTTCAGAGCTTTGTTCAAGAACAGCTCAGAGATACTCATAATATATTTCAAACATAATAATGTTTAAGGGAGCTCCTGGGTATAAATCAAATTTTTTTTCTAACATAGGATTTCGCTATATTTTTTTATAAATGAACTTTATCATATACTTAAAACAATGAAATAAAAAAATGGGGTCACCGTTCATACATTTTTGTTAATAGTCTTTTTTTTCTGTTGAGCTAATAGGAGAAATAGAGGAAATATCGAAATAAAAAAATAACCTAATTACAGAAATCGCTTAAATTTTAAATTATTTAGTTGATGTACAGCTTATTTGAAAACAATAATAAAAAATATAGGTCACCGATGAGTTAAAAAAGATATTTCAAATTTAATGCCAAAAAATGGTATTTTTGCACCAAAGGGAGATAATTTGGAGCTTTTTCAATGATATGAACATTTTTAAAGTCATCTTGGGCCAAACTGAATCGTTTTTTGGGGTTGATTTTTGTACCATATCATAAAGTAATATCTAATAGTGTAATAAATAAAATTTGTAATGAAAAAATAAAGGTTTAAATTTTTACTGAAATTTTTGTACCGGTACCCACGAGCCACCTTAAATGAACTCCTACTGCATCCACATTCATCTTTCAGTCAAGCTTCAATTTGTGCAAGGTAACTAAATTATAGGTAAGAGAATACTCTGGATTCCATCATTTTCATGCGTACCAATTTTTGTGGATTGCAAACAACACTTGCCTTTTCTTGAATATGTCATTTTGTGGCTTGGCCAAAGTCCACATACAACCTGATTAAAGACTTGTTTGAACAACAAACACAAAGATTGGTATAATCCAACACATAATAATATATCAACAGTAATCAAATCCAAATAAAAACATGTGCATAACTCCTGAGATTCAGACTACCCTGGATTCAGTTATTTGTGTGGGTACCAATTTTCGTGGATAGAGGAAAAGTTATTCGTAGATATTTAATTTCTTGGTTTTGGCAAAGTGTACATACATTCCTTTAGAAAATTTGTTATTCATTGATTATTAAAATTTGTGGTTACCTTGTACCCACAAAATCCATGAAAATTGATATCCAACGAATATTACTGAATCCACAGTAACTGTTACAGTTTTATTGTAGGGAGAGGAGGAAAAGGAAGTAGAAGAGGAACTGGCTGGACCCCTGTATGAGCTTAATGATAAAAACTTTGCTGGATTCACAGAAACAGGGAACCATTTCATTAAGTTTTATGCCCCCTGGTGTGGACATTGTAAACGTCTGGCTCCAATTTGGGAAGATTTAGCCAAGGAATTTGATGAGGATGATAGTCCAGCTACTATTTCTAAGGTTTGTAAATTCTATACTACAGTGATGTCGTTAGAAGCCGGCAGCCGGCGATTTTCGCCGGTTATTGTCCTTTTCCCGCCGGCTATTTTTGCATGAGTAAAAAAAAATAATAAGATAAAAAAGATAATCAGGTTAATATTAACAAATAATTGTTCAATGCATCAGCTTCCACGATTAAAGTCGCGATAAACAAGGATGTAAATCAGTGTTTACCTTTGACTAAATATAGTTCATGTAAATGCAGTCCGCTGATTGGTCGTCTATTTAAAGTCGGTAAGTATTGTATGTTTGCAAGGATAAAAAGAGAGACGTTCCGATGGACATTATGACCCTGTTTGGTTTTGGTTTCAAGAGAAGAAATAAGCCAAAGATGACAATAGCATGTTATGAAAATATATCAGTCAATTAAAAGAAAGTATAATATATATATAATGTTGTCAAGAATCTGGAAAACAGCACCTTTTGTAGTTCACATTTCAAAGCCCACGACCACGTGGTGTCCAGAGAATGAAGGTCAATAACGAAAGTAGAATATTGTCGACCACAAATAATTTTTAAAAAATATCTTTAGTTCAAAAGGATTTTAGTTTACTGCTTACTGAACAGTTAACAAATAAGAAAAAATAAAACGACATAGCTTGACAACATGTTTGAAATACGTGTACAAGTCTTATGAGAAAAAAGGGGGGTCATTTGTCACTAAGTACGTACGCAAATAAATCGATCAAGATATTTAATAAATTCGATTATTATTGAAATAAAATTATAATATTTCACCTATTATTTCACAGGCACTTGCCTGTGTATTATTTACATATATTCAAGAACAGACATCCCAGAAAAAAATCTAATATAGATTAGCCTTGCCAGGACTACGGATTCTCATTAAAAAAAAAATAATTCAAATGTGATTAAAGTCAACAACAAAAATAAGACAAAATTAACATTTTCTCAAGCATCTAAATCACTCCCAGGTATGCTCAGAATGCAGGAATTTTTGTCTAAATTTTCAAATCTTTTTGGGGAGAGCATACGATTTTATAAAATATAGCACCTCTAGCTGTAACAGTTTTAACTTTGAATTCGAAGCTCAAACTGACTACTAGTCAGTGAATATTGTTTTTAATTTTGTAAAAACAAAACCAACACTTTTTTAATATAAAATTAAAACAATGTTCTCAATGTCAGAATTACAATTTTCATTTAAAACTAAATTATTCAAGTGATAATTCAAACCAGAGACAATATGTTTCTATTCAAACTAAGATTTTTGGATTCTTTCAGTTCAAAAATATTTACTAGCAGTCAACCTGCAGGAAAATGCACAAAAATGTATATTGGTCCATCAAGATGATCAATGATGTGATCACATGTACAGAAAATTTACCCATCATGTTGCTAATTTTAGTTAATCATTTACATTATCTTCAGTAAAAAATGATGTTTTCAGAGGTCTGAATAAGGGTCTAGGACACCCCCAGAATGCAGGATTTTGCACCATTTTAAAAAAAAATCCTGGGGCCCTTGAGCGGGCCCCAGACCCCCGGCCGTAGTAGCGACGAGCAAGCTCGTCGCCGCGAACGGCTTCGCCGTCCGCATGTACTTGCCGCCTATTTTAGAAATTCAGCCTGCTTCTTCAAAAATTAGTGACATCACTGTACTAAAGTAATATTGTGACAATCATTTTTTACACTGTAGACCACACGGTATGAAAATAAATTTTCTCTTATTCTTACATGATTTATTCTTTTCCTGATCTGTAGGTTATTTTTATTTAATCAACATGTGGTTCGTTTAGATCTCACTTCTACATCAGCCAAAATTTGATTATGACGTCAAATTTTCTTGCTTTCCTCTGAATATTTTATTCTTTGCATAGTTATACTTATAAAACCTGGTAAATTTTCACTAAATTAAATCAAAGTATTTTAGAAATTGTATTGTTTAATATTGTTGAAAATATCTGAACATTTTTACAGTTTATCCACATCCCCAAAATGTGTCATCTCCTCCCTTTCATATATTATTTAAAGTTGGTGGTAAAGGGCGGTGCTTGCCACGAAAAAAACGTGAAATAAGACATAATTTCACGTTGAACGTGAATTAATTTCTGTAATGAACGTTGCACGAAAAATAAATACTTTTATGTGAACTTTTTGTGACTGAATCACTGTTTTGTATATATTTTATTCTTTGTTTTACTTGATATTCCCGATTTAGTATACACATTTATGATATAATTGGTTTACGGCTTTTAAAAAAAGTATTTCTTGACGATCCCTGCCAAGTGTTTGAATTTTATTTGAAAAATACCGAGCACACAAAATAAGACTTTGAAAATCACGATGCACGTAAAATTAAATAAGCAGAACACGTTGAACTAGGCACCTGTCTTGCACGACTGAACGTCAAATAAAAAAGTAAAAACATGTTGAATGTGAAATAAAAACTACGATCAAGTTGCAGGAAAATAACCCTTTTTAGCTCACCTGTCCCGAAGGGACAAGTGAGCTTATGCCATCACTTGGCGTCCGTCGTCGTCCGTCGTCTGTCGTCGTCTGTCGTCGTAAACTATTTCAAGAATCTTCTCCTCTGAAACTACTGGGCCAAATACTTTCAAACTTTAACTGAATGTTCCTTAGGGTATCTAATTTATAAATTGTATCCGAAGTTTTGATCTATCAACAAACATGGTCGCCATTGCTAAAAATAGAACATAGGGGTCAAATGCAGTTTTTGGCTTATAACTCAAAAACCAAAGCATTTAGAGCAAATCTGACATGGAGTAATATTGTTTATCAGGTCAAGATCTATCTGCCCTGAAATTTTCAGATGAATCAGACAACCTGTTGTTGGGTTGCTGCCCCTGAATTGGTAATTTTAAGGAAATTTTGCTGTTTTTGGTTATTATCTTGAATATTATTATAGATAGAGATAAACTGTAAACAGGAATAATGTTCAGCAAAGTAAGATTTACAAATAAGTCAGCATGACGGAAATGGTCAGTTGACCCCTTTAGGAGTTATTGCCCTTTATAGTCAATTTTTAACCATTTTTCGTAAATCTTAGTAATCTTTTACAAAAATCTTCTCCTCTGAAACTACTGGGTCAAATACTTCCAAACTTTAATTGAATGTTCCTTAGAGTATCTAGTTTGTAAATTGTATCCGAAGTTATGATCTATCAACAAACATGGTCGCCATTGCTAAAAATAGAACATAGGGGTCAAATGCAGTTTTTGGCTTATAACTCAAAAACCAAAGCATTTAGAGCAAATCTGACATGGGGTAATATTGTTTATCAGGTCAAGATCTATCTGCCCTGAAATTTTCAGATGAATCAGACAACCTGTTGTTGGGTTGCTGCCCCTGAATTGGTAATTATAAGGAAATTTTGCTGTTTTTGGTTATTATCTTGAATATTATTATAGATAAAGATAAACTGTAAACAGGAATAATGTTCAGCAAAGTAAGATTTACAAATAAGTCAACATGACGGAAATGGTCAGTTGACCCCTTTAGGAGTTATTGCCCTTTATAGTCAATTTTTAACCATTTTTCGTAAATCTTAGTAATCTTTTACAAAAATCTTCTCCTCTGAAACTACTGGGCCAAATACTTCCAAACTTTAACTGAATGTTCCTTAGGGTATCTAGTTTGTAAATTGTATCCGAAGTTGTGATCTATCTATTATATTTTATTTCCTTGTATGTCAAGAAACATAGCTCCTATGGCTAAAATAGAACATAGGAGAAAATGATTATTTTTTTTGGCTTTTGAAGAAAATAGGACGATCCAAAAAACATTTAAATAAATTGAAAAGCCAAAATAATCCTTGATGAGAGATTTAACCAAAAGAATTAAGGTGAGCGATTCAGGCTCTTGAGAGCCTCTTGTTTTTAAACATTAGGATGGTGATGATGTTTTATAGTGTGTGTTTCCAGGTTGATTGTACAGTTAGCCAACAGTTGTGTAGTTCCCATGAAGTCAGAGGCTATCCTACTCTGTTATTCTTGGTTTTCCAGGTTGATTGTACAGTTAGCCAACAGTTGTGTAGTTCCCATGAAGTCAGAGGCTATCCTACTCTCTTATTCTTTGTTTTCCAGGTTGATTGTACAGTTAGCCAACAGTTGTGTAGTTCCCATGAAGTCAGAGGCTATCCTACTCTGTTATTCTTTGTTTTCCAGGTTGATTGTACAGTTAGCCAACAGTTGTGTAGTTCCCATGAAGTCAGAGGCTATCCTACTCTGTTATTCTTTGTTTTCCAGGTTGATTGTACAGTTAGCCAACAGTTGTGTAGTTCCCATGAAGTCAGAGGCTATCCTACTCTGTTATTCTTTGTTTTCCAGGTTGATTGTACAGTTAGCCAACAGTTGTGTAGTTCCCATGAAGTCAGAGGCTATCCTACTCTGTTATTCTTTGTTTTCCAGGTTGATTGTACAGTTAGCCAACAGTTGTGTAGTTCCCATGAAGATAGAGGCTATCCTACTCTCTTATTCTTTGTTTTCCAGGTTGATTGTACAGTTAGCCAACAGTTGTGTAGTTCCCATGAAGTCAGAGGCTATCCTACTCTGTTATTCTTTGTTTTCCAGGTTGATTGTACAGTTAGCCAACAGTTGTGTAGTTCCCATGAAGTCAGAGGCTATCCTACTCTGTTATTCTTTGTTTTCCAGGTTGATTGTACAGTTAGCCAACAGTTGTGTAGTTCCCATGAAGATAGAGGCTATCCTACTCTCTTATTCTTTGTTTTCCAGGTTGATTGTACAGTTAGCCAACAGTTGTGTAGTTCCCATGAAGTCAGAGGCTATCCTACTCTCTTATTCTTTGTTTTCCAGGTTGATTGTACAGTTAGCCAACAGTTGTGTAGTTCCCATGAAGTCAGAGGCTATCCTACTCTCTTATTCTTCAAAGATGGACAAAAGGTTTGTATAGTGTTTAAACTGTCCATGTCGCATGATTTTATAATTACATGAAAAAAAATACATGTAAGGTTTTAGAAATGATAAGAAATTTATTTAAGCATCTAAGATAATTTTAATGCCAAATTTATGGGCTTTAGGATTTTCAGTCTGTGTGTCTGTTCCTCCATTCTAACATGCATTTGTTTGTTCGTCTGTTCGTCTGTCTGTCCAGCTTCAGGTTAAAGTTTTTGGTGAAGGTAGTTTTTGATGAAGTTAAACTCCTGTCAACTTCAAATAGTACACATTTTCCCTATGATATGATCTTTCTAATTTGAATGCCAATTTAGAGTTGCTTGTTTGTGAAACAAAGAATAACACTTAAATAACACTTGTTTCTATCATGCAAAATATACAAATGCTATCTGATAAGTCAAATAATTAGTATTAAATGAAATGGCAAAAAAATTGGTCCTTATTTATACTGAAATGATCATGACTCTACTCAACATATTTTTGACCTCAACTCCTTTTAGTTAAATTTCATCCACAGACCAAATATTTTATAGGTAGAAAAGTATGCTGGTCAAAGAGATCTGAGTTCCTTCAAGGATTTCATCAAGAAAATGGTCGATCAGAAAGATGAAAATGCTGAGAGAGAAGAAGAAAAAGTGCCAGAAAAAGTTCCTACACAAGAGAGTGAAGTAAGTGTTTTTTACACAGCTTACAAACTACAAAAATTATCACAAAGCCTCTAGAGGATCTTGATAAATTTCTGATACTGTAATCCAAATATTTATTTTTGGATTTTTTTTAATTAATAGTTTATTTTTCAGTCTGCTAAAAAGAATTAATAAAAAGTAATCACAAAATATAAGTTGGTGGTAACTTGCATTAAAATCAACTTTACTCTTGACCTGAATTTAGTGTCAGTGATTAGAAATTGATGAATGTTTGACCTGTGTTTTAGGATGGTGTTGTTGAGTTAACTGCAACCAGTTTTAAAGCAGCCATTGATTATGGAGTTACGTTTGTCAAGTTCTTTGCTCCATGGTATGTATAATGTAGTAATATCTTTATATCTATTTATAGGTTGCATGAAATCCAAATAAAACCTATGGTACTGACTTGATAATATTGCCTGCATTTATTATAATGATTTTTTTTCCATTTTAGACATAAATGCGCTTTTAATTTTTTAATATTGAGAAAAATCCTGTATAATTCATATTGAAATTTCAAACTGCGAATTTAAGTTATAGCAATTATAACCCTGTCACATTGTTCGCAATAATATAAACAAGGCAATTATTTCTGAATCTACAGTATCTAAATCTTTCAAGGTTTATCACACTTTTGAGATACACAAAATATATTGTATTGGTCATAACATTCTAAACATCTTATCCATGAATATTTCTATGTGACTTGTGCAAGGTGCAGGAATCTAATATCTGTTCTAAAAATATCAATGATGTTATTATTTAAGTTATCTTTAAATTGGAGTAATCTTTCTTTGTTCATAATTGTAGTTGAATCATCTACATCAATGAAATATTTATTTTACTTCCCACTGATAAATTAAAGCAAGCTATTTTTACCCATTAGTGCCTACAAGCACTTTGATTTTAACAATGATTTGAAAATAATGTGTAACCATATTTAGGTATGTGCACTAAAGAGATCAAGATGGTTTACATACTTTTGATTTTTTAGCCCTGTATGCTAACATTGCCCATGTAACATTTTTAAAATTGTTTGTATATACATTGAAAGACAAATATATGTGAGGTATAAAATAAATTGACGTCAGACACGCCAATCAATGAATATGTTTGTAGATAGATGTTTTTGTGTTCTGTTAAATTGTTCCTTTTAAAATTGTTTCACGATGATGACTGCTGTACCCATATTTTGACTATTTTATTTATTATGTCTGTTTAGTTCACGCATCATTGTAAATATAACGAAGTTTGATGAGACTGTCATCAAAGTGAGAGGTTTAGAGCTATAAAACCAGGTTTAATCCTCCATTTTCTACATTTGAAAATGCCTGTACCAAGTCAGGAATATGACAGTTCTTGTCCATTCGTTTTTGATGTGTTTTGTCATTTTATTTTGCCATGTGATTATGGACTTTCCGATTAGATTTTCCTCCGAGTTCAGTATTTTTGTGATTTTACTTTTTTTAAAAGAGCAAAATAAAACACTATTCTTTCTGCGATCCTAAAGGAATCTAAGTTAAATGAAATTGTTGTTTGGTTTTCTTTAAAGACAATTCTGTTCTAATTGAAAGACCATTTATATTTGACATAAAAATGTGAAGAGGATAAAACATGATATTTAATTCTTATCATGTGCCTTGTATAAGGTAACCTTTGGTAATTTACAGCAATCCCCTATTTTAAGATTTTTAAGTAGGAAAAATGAGAGTTTTTGGGAAGAATTGAACTACAAAGAAATTCAAGCTTTTCTCAATGTTGAATTTCTAGCTCTTTCCCTTATGATTTTCTTGTTCATTGACCTTTTTATGCATCGTTGTACAATTTTTACTTTGACACATGCATACATAGATATTAGAAGATGTGGTATGAGTGCCTATGAGACAACTCTCCATCCAAGTCACAATTTTTAAAGTAAGCCATTATAGGTCAAAGTTTGGTCTTCAACACAGAGCCTTGGCTCACACTGAACAGCAAGCTATAAAGGGCCCCCAAAATTACAAGTGTAAAACCATTTAAATGGTCTAATCAATATAAAAAATGTGAATCATAATAGTGTTTACATGCTTATATTGTCTTAAATAAGGTTTTTATTATTTTGAAGGTGTGGACATTGTAAAAGACTTGCTCCTACTTGGGAAGATTTGTCCAAGAAGTATGCTGATATTGACAGTGTACGGATAGCCAAGGTTGACTGTACACTTCATAAAGAATTATGTCAGGAAAGAAAGGTAATGGTGATATTTTTGCTTGTATTTATTATTGAGATTTTGTTGATTTAGACTATAATGTCATATTAATTTTTGCGTTATTAAGAAAAATCCTGTTTGACTCATATACTAAATTTCAAAATGGGAGTTCAAAATTTGGCAAATTCAACCCTTTGTATTTTTCGCAATAATAAAAACATCACAATAATTTCATAGTTTACGGTATGTCTTTCTATAGTATTGTGCTTTTTTAACATTTTGTAATACTTTCTAAAACTTTTTAGTATAATAATATAGGGTTATTGCATGAATATTGGGGAATATTGTCCCGAGTAGAATTTTATTGCGAGTGCAATATATGTTCTACGAGGGACAATATTCCCCAATATTCATGCAATAACCCTTTTATTGTATAGCAATTTATTAACCAACTAAGTACATTATTGCCAAAAATGACTGGTTATTAAAAATAACATGTTTTCTGTAATGGCCCTGTTTTTCTGTAATGGCCCTGTTTTTTTCTGTAATGGCCCTGTTTTTTTCTGTAATGGCCCTGTTTTTCTGTAATGGCCCTGTTTTTCTGTAATGGCCCTGTTTTTTCTGTAATGGCCCTGTTTTTCTGTAATGGCCCTGTATTAATGCCCGGTTTGTCTGTATAAAGCACAGTTAGGGTTTTTAATAAAGTTAACAAAATTAAGTTGTAAAGAGTATAATACTTTTTTGTATTTTATTTAATTTAGTAACCAGCAACTAACATTAAAGAACCATATATAGGGATCACTGTTCCTCCTGTTTTTCAACACATAACTTCTGTCAACTTAATATCTTAGATATTTGGTATATTAACACATACACTTTTATTCAGTTGGTTAATAAATGTATTAAGAAATGGGTGTTTTTATAATGGCTCTGTTATATGTCCTCGGTCAGTAATAATGGCCTCAGATGTCTGTAATGGCCCTCGGCGTTGCCTCGGGCCATTACAGACATCCTCGACCATTATAACAGACCTTGGACATATAACAGGGCCATTATAAAAACACCCATTCATTAATACTATAATAATATTTGAAAGTAAAAATTGGTTTAAATAAGATTTTGTCGTTGATGACGTCATGAATTTTAAAGATTTATTGCACTAGTGCAATATTGGAATTTATTGCACGCTAACTTTTGGTTACTTTCTGTTGGGAATATTATATTGCTATGCAATAATATCCTTTATTTTGAAATTATGAATATTCCTATAATTTGTAGGTCAGAGGTTATCCTACATTGATAGTGTATAAGAATGGAGAGATGAAAGAAGAATACAGTGGAGGAAGAGATTTACCCAGTTTAGAAACATTCTTAGATAAATTTGTCTTTACTGGTGACATGAAAGAAGAAATACCATCAGAAATTGTAGAAGAATTCAATGTATGTTGATTATTATTTTTAATTATTATACGCCCGTCGTCTTTTAGACGGGACGTATTATGGTATACCGTTGTCTGTCCGTCCGTCTGTCCGTCCGTCCGTCCGTCGTCCACACTTCGGACAATAACTCAAAAACACTTTCACCAATTTCCATGAAACTTAAGTGAATTGTTTATATCTATTGACGTAAGCTCCCTTTCGTTTTTTTTTAATTTAAGATTTTAAGTTTTGGATTTATGGGGCTTTATTCATAAAAAGGGGGATTTTCAACACTTCGGACAATAACTCAAAAAGGCTTTCACCAATGTCCATGAAACTTTGGTGAATTATTTATATCTATTGATGTAAGCTCCCTTTCAATTTTTATAAATTTCAGATTTAAAGTTTTGGATTTATGGGGCTTTATTTATTATTCTGTAATAAACTGAACAATTTACAATTTCTTTATGCAGTTTTAGATATGGTGGACAATCAATTGTGATCTATTTCACTTTTTTCCTTGGAATGACTATTATTATTAGGGAGAATTAAGAAAATTAGCTAGGTTCTATGACTGCCTTCAGATTTCTTTTGTGTAAAAAAATGATAGAATAACTGTCATTTTCAGTAGGATAATTGTCATTTTCAGTAGAATAACTGTCATTTTCAGTAAAAGGTCAACATTCACAAAAAACTGTAAAAATATTAAAAAAAAATGTTATATGATTGCCGATGGGACAACTCTCGGCCAGATACTGCTTATTTTCAGGAAATCATTTTTTGCTGTTATTTCTTGAAGCAGCTTATCCATTTCTAAATCTCTTTTGACCAGGTTACAAATAAGAAAAAGAAAATTATCTCCCTTTATCTTAGATTTAAAGGGAGGTAATTTATTATCTATTTTTACATAACCGTTATATTAAGGATACACAGAAAGGTATTTCATGTCTGAATAACTTTTACAGATTGACCATATTATAATATTATGAATTAGTACAAAAGTTTGATTACATAGTATTCGTTGTACCATGTTTGAATAAAACAAATTAGATTTGAATTAACCATAGCAATTTTCAGGCTTTTTAAATGGTGTGATTAGAAGCCCTTTTATATTTTCAGTCGCCTGTCTTGGACTTGGATACAGCAAGCTTTCAACCCACCATAAGTGAGGGAGTTACATTTGTTAAATTCTTTGCACCATGGTAAGTTGAGTATACTGCAAGTATATCACTGCAAACACCAGCACACCAAACACACTTTGAAATGTTAACATCCTATAAGAAATAGCCAATGAAACATCGCCATCTGTATTTGTATCTGTATCCAATGAATTTTTGCCAATATAGGCACACCTCCATCAAGGAAATGAAAATTGCTTACAGGGCAAGAATCCATGATCAAAAGTTTGAGTATTATAATTGACTACCTGAAATTGATTTCTTGATATTGACCACATAAGTTGGTCTGTATATAATATTATGTTTATGAATGGTTAGACATCTAATTAGTAACCATAGTTCTACCTAGTTGAAGTAGTGTTTTAACTAACTGAACCATACTCCTTCTCATGTCTCATCTTGTCTTAAAGAGGCTTGCGGGTATAAGATTTTCAAAAAAAAAATTAAACATTAATTTTTCATTACAAATTTTATTTATTACCTTTAGTAGTTGTTACTTCATCATATGGTACAAAAATCATTCCTAAAAATCAATTCGTGTTTGCCCCAGGTGACTTTTAAAATGTAGATATCATTGGAAAGGCTCCAAATTATCTCCCTTTGGTGCAAAAATGCCACTTTTTGGCATTAAAATTGAAATATCTTTTTTAACTCATCGGTGACCTATATTTTTATGCCCCACCTACGATAGTAGAGGGGCATTATGTTTTCTGGTCTGTGCGTCCGTCCGTTCGTTCGTCCGTCTGTCCCGCTTCAGGTTAAAGTTTTTTGTCAAGGTAGTTTTTGATGAAGTTGAAGTCCAATCGACTTCAAACTTGGTACACATGTTCCCTATGATATGATCTTTCTAATTTTAATGCCAAATTAGAGATTTTACCCCAATTTCACGGTCCACTGAACATAGAAAATGATAGTGCGAGTGGGGCATTCGTGTACTGAGGACACATTCTTGTTTATTGTTGTTTTCAAATAAGCTGTACATAAACTAAATGATTGTAAAATTTAAGCCATTTCTGTAATTTAGTTCTTTTTTTATTTCGATATTACCGCTATTTCTCCTATTAGTTCAACAGAAAAAAGGACATTAACAAAAATGTATGCTTCTTTCGAAGGCAGATTGTGAGCTTAAATGAACGGTGACCATATTTTTTTATTTCATTTTTATATAAAGTATAAGATAAAGATCATTTATTGAAAAATATAGAGAAATCCTATATTAAATAAAAAATTTGATTTAGACCCGCGAGCCCCCTTAAAGCTGTATTTTAATCCCAAAATATGTATATATGTGTTAAAAAACAACTAATCTTTTGAACTTTTGTTGTAGGTGTGGACATTGTAAAAGCCTTGCTCCAACTTGGGAGGACTTATCTAAGAGATTTGAGGGTGAAAAGACTGTGAAAATAGCTAAAGTAGATTGTACTGTGTATAAAGATATTTGTCAAGCAAATCAGGTAAACTTCAAACTTGCTTTATTATAATACATATTCAGGGTCTTTTAAATGGAATAATAGAATACAGTGATATTGTTTGCCTCAAATTACAGCCGAAATTCGGCCTTTTCCCCTAGAGAAAATTCCCAATTACTAAAAAAAATGGCTTAAAATTCCTCCCAAAAAGGTCTACATTTTCCCCAAACAGTGATGGCATTGGTAGTAATGTTTGTAAATATCGTATTCATGTTATTATTTTGATATTATAAAGCACTTTTGAGATCCGGTTTTCTGATCAGAATCATCATGGTGTTTGTAACACATATGGTTTTCAATGCATTAAGTGCCATCATTGCTTCTGTTTCTTTCCCCGCTACGATAAGTACCTTCCAGGTTGAAAATGTCTGACAACCAAAATATACATGAAAAAACTGCAAAAAAGACAGCAAAGGTCAGCAAAAAATCGGAGATGTGTTTAGAATAATATTTCCCAATTTCAATAAAAAATATGCATTTTTCCCAATAAAAAACGGTAGAGGTAGTTTTGAAAAAAGACAACAATATCACTGGAATAACTTACCATTATCCCTGAAGAATTACAAGTTTGTTGAAAAAAGATATAAAAATCTACTTGTTGTACTGTAAATTCAGAAATTATTGCGATGTTTTTATTATTGTGAAAAATGTGACAGGGATATAATCGCAATAATTAAAACTCTCATTTTGATTTTTTTTATATGAAAAACAGGATTTTCTCAATATCGCAAAAATTAAAATCACATTTTAGTCTGCAATGACAAAATGGCAATAATAAATGCATGGAATTATTCCTGAATTTACAGTATATGTTATATTCATATATTTTGCACTAATACTTTAGATATTTTTATGTTATTTTGAAAAGATGTCAAGACTGTATGAATTACTCATTTTTTTTAAATCCCTAGGTGTGCAGAGATATAGTCCTTGGACTTGAAAAATTCACTTAAATAATCATTTTTTCACATCTTTTTTTTGTTATGCTTGAAGATATTGACTTGATATTTGTTATATAGTTTACACCATCATGACCATAACAAGTTACAGATCAAGTTATAATTTTGATAGAATATTACACAAGTTCCATTAAAAATTTTGTCTTCATAATAGGAAAGTTATTGTTGTATGAAGTTAAAATGTCAAGCGGGAAATATTTCCAAATAGCGATGATGTGTATTGCCATTCAATTCTCTCAGAATGCTTGTTTACATATGTGTTTGTTAACCAAAGCCCTATTGATCAATTAGAAGAAATAATCAGTCCGTGTGCTTCTATCTAGATATATGTTTGCTGTCTCAAACCTTATCCCTATCTTTAATACTTTCAAAACTTTTAAAGTGTTGAATGAAATTTGCCTTGGTGTCAACTCTTCTACATCTGCCCTCACTTTGTTCACTTCTTTTTGGGTAATTTGTAATGTAATATTATTTTCTACTTCCAGGTCAGAGGTTATCCTACATTGCTTATGTTTAAGGATGGAGAGAAGAAGGAAGAATATGGAGGAGGGAGAGACTTGGACAGTTTGAGTTCTTTTGTTGAGAAACATAATTCTGACAGCGACAGAAAAGAAGAGTTGTAATCAGAATGTATCAAAATTAAGGGGGTTTTATTGGTCAATTTTGGTAACAGCTGGCATTAGGGAGTTTTGTTAACATCGGAATTTTGCGAAATGTTTGAAATAAAGGGTTTTATTGGTCAATTTTGGTAACAGCTGGCATTAGGGAGTTTTGTTAACATCAGAATTTTGTGAAATGTTTGAAATAAAGGGTTTTATTGGTCAATATTGGTAACAACTTGCATTAGGGAGTTGCCCTGTAAACATATAATTGGCCTTTTCAGAATCTAGAGGACTATGGGTATCTCATTGTTTGTACACCCAAATGAAAATAATGTTATGTCATTGGTTAAATTTTCATTGTTAAGTACGTTTTAAATCAATCATAACAATTTGGTGTAAGCTTTTGAAATTTTTTCCCACAATGCATTAGATTCTGAAACGGCAAATTATAAGGGTAGGGTGAATAGGGCAGACATTTTTCTTTTTAGTTTTCCGAACTATCATTTCTTGTGTGATTAACTGGCTTCTTGGTTCTTTTTGTGGTTTTTAATGTGACATTCTGGAGGGGGGGGGGTCGGAAGGGTCCTGATCCTGAAATCCTGGGCTTAAAAACATGAAATCCTGATGTCCCGAATTTAAAAAAAATCAAATTCCTACATCCTGAAATTTGAAAAAAGAAATCCCGAATTTTGTAAGGGTCAATCCAGAAATTCGAAGCTTAAAAACACCTGATCCTGACGTCCCGAAACCCCCCCCTTCTCATTCTAGACACAATTTTAGGGGTTGTACATTTGATGGTATTAGTGATGTATGAAATCCAGGGATATTTGTATCAGTGGTATTTTCTCAGCATGTGATAAAAGATTTTTCAGTAATGGTGGCATTACTCTTTTTTGGTGGCATAACTCATATTATTTTTATTTTATAATTTTATTGCTAATTATTGATCATGACATGTGATATTGGTGATGTCATAAATATGTACTGTATACTCAGAAATTCATGTTGCCTATTGTTCAAAGTTATTGAAATATGTGCCATTTCTTTTCATTTTTCTTCCATTGTATACAGAATATTGGCTGACAATAGCTTCATTGTATATACTTCAGGGGGTCAGAGGGGTCCTGATCCCGAAATCCTGGACTTAAAAACATGAAATCCAGAGGTCCTGAATTTAAAGAAATTTAAATCCTGACATCCGGAAATTTGAAAAAAAAATTCCGAGATCCCGAAAGGATCAATCCCGAAATCCTGAGCTTAAAAACACCTGATCCTGACGTCCTGGAAAAGGTCATGCGCCCCACTCATACTTAGTTGTTACACAATTTTCATTTTGAATGTTATACATGAAAGCAAAAGCAGCAGTGAACAGGTGAACAAATAGAACAGATGAAAAGATAAGGCCAATATTGAGATTAGTGCTGCTCCATAATTAACATTATCATTTCATGTAAACAACTTTAATACTGTAAATTCAAAAATTATTGCGATTTTTCAATAATGGACAAAAATGCGAGTTTAGTTATTGTGATTTCTAAAAAAAATCTGCATACAGGTCTATGTTTCAGTAATCAGAATGCTAGTTCTTATTATTGTGATACCCATCCATTCGCATTATTCACATTAATAAAAACCTTCCAATAATTTCGGAATTTACAGTAATCATTGATTTCTAAAAAATTACCATATCTTGTACTAAGTAGTTGTGTAGTTTGTTAGATATGTATATACAGGGATATGTGTGTTCTAATTGTGTGGATTTTTTTTTTTTGTCTGGATAAAGTGTTTTGATTTGATACATGTGATTAACATATATGAATGAAATTGTCATTACTATCAATTCTAATATGACATGCTTCTTTCGATTTGTGAATAAACCCTTGCTCTAAATCCATTAAAATTTGTTTGCGCATGCATATATTGACTTCTTCAGACTAATGAATTTTATCAAATTATCATGCACTTAATATATTTCCTTAACTTTAAAACACTTTCAAACTCTTAAATGATGCACATGTTGTTACTAATTCATTTATTATGACTGTTATGTGCTGCATTCCGAAATTGATATATTTGACCTAGATACGACAACCGTTCATGCTGGCTGTTCAAACTCCTCCATCTGAAAAATCACAGTGCCAGCCGTTTGCTTCTATACAAACAAAAAAGGGAGGTTCATGGAAGAACCTACACAAACGCTTTTACACTTATACTTATAGGACATAGAAATTACCTTAATTGTCCTATTTAGAATCGAAATAATTGATGCAAGCTATCGCTCGGGCAAAAATAATCACGAATATAATGCTTACCCATGTTAAAACTACAATAAAGTATAGCTTGTATCAATTAATTCTTAACTAATATCATGTATTATCCAAAATTTCCATTGGTGATGGCAATTTTTTTATTTTATCAAAAGTTATTGAACAAATTGTTAAATGCCAATTTTGCTTAAGTCCAACAGCTTAATGCAGTTACCTAGTTATTTGTAGTTTTGTTAAGTAATTTCCATTTCAACATCTGTCTTTTTAGATAAAATTTGAAAATTAGAGAACACATAAATACTGTGCTGTTATTCACTCAATAAGACCTAAACATGTGATTTTTACAGTGTTATTTTATAGTCTTCTTGCAATAAAAATATCATAATTAAATTATCTAATTTATAGAACATATTAATTGTTGTAAATTTGATAACATGTTAATGTATTTTTTTATTTGCATGTTATTTTCTGTAAAACATAACTTGACATTGAAATTAACATGATAACCTGTGTTTCTTAAAAATGTGATGTGTGTGTATTTAAGGGGAGTAGACCTTGGTTCAGGGAGATAACTCTTTGATTCAGAGTTGCATCTGTAAAAGTCATGTTTCATCAATATAATTTAAGCATTTACCTAAAACAGATTGGAAATAATCTTATGTAAATAAGAAGCTTAGAATATGTTGATGCAAATGGTTATTTTAAGGTTGTTTACTTTAACCTAGGTCTATATCCTTAATGGATGTCATGAACATGAAAGAAATAAACTGAAAGTGATTTGATGAATGAAAAGTAAAAGGATAGAATTGTGCAATTCTACATGTTTCCATGACAATGTAAATATCCAATTGGGATTTGCTCATTTTTGAAGGCAGTATGGTGACCTGTAGTTTTTAATTCCTGTGTCATTTAGCCTCTTGTGTAGAATTGTTTCATTGCCATTCATACCACACCTTATTTTTATCAGAACAACTTTTCAATACAAGAATGTGAGAAATAAAAAAAAAAGAAAAAGAAGTAATGTTTGAAACTCATTTACTACCCTGTGTGTATGTTATTCATAGATTTACTAACTTTTCCGCATTATTAAGCTTTGTTTTTTAATACCAACTTTTGGTTTTGGAAAGTATGTATTTTGTGTCTCAAAATGAAATGCTCCAATCTTTCACATGTATTTTCTTGCAATTGCTCAAAATGTTCCACTTTAATATGCACTAAAAACTACTTAAATATTTAATCATTTATGAAATCAAAATTACTCCTAAAAGTGCTGAATTCTTTTCACTTTACAGGTAAAACTATTTATCAACAAAAGTTTTTATTAACAGAGAGGCGAAAGATAGGTTATTAAAATGATCACTTGCTAGAAAGAAAAAAAAAGAAATCCATTTATTAACAAACTGTTCTACTTATGTGTTTAATTGTTTAACAGCTTTTCTTATTTTATATTCTAACTTCTACATTTATAGTTATGCTTACATAATTTTTTTTTTAAATTATTGGTTGATAAGTTAAGAAATTATTAAGAAACTAAAGGAACTACATCAGAAAATGTTGATCATGTGCTATTATTTTTTTGGACCCTTTTGGTCATATAGATTTTCAATAGTTCCAGTATCTTTTACATTCTGTTCTTAATTTCTGTAAATTTGAGCTTTCTTTCTGGAATGCAATAAATTACCGTTATAATATGTTATTTTCATACTATAATTTTTAAAATTTACACCAGGATTTACATTATTTTATTTTTGTCTGAAAATTGTTAACGTCTTTTAATTGAAAAAACTACTTGCAGGAAAAGTATACAGTTCAAAAACTTTAAAGTTGTGAATCGGGCCAAAAAAAGCAATATATATATTGCAAGAATATTAACATTTTCATAAAACGGTCATTTCTAATTTTTGATGTTGTTTATTCGGTTTCTTAGGTTTGAAGGTTTTTTTGAAAGATTGTAACTAATAAAAACTAATAAAGACGTCTAATTTATAGTTGTTTTATGTCATATTAATATTTTTATCATTGGGGGAATTCGTTGTTGATAGATCTTGCATAGTTTCTGTTCAATTTATTTTCAAATTTTGTAGAATGGGGTTGATTTAGAGATTGAAATGTTTTATAGACACCTGTTTAATTTGGAAGACTGAGTGCTAACCTTGAGGTTTCTGTTAGTTGTTTGGTTACTGTCTCATCAACTCATACCCCATATTCACTTTAAACATACGTATACCATACCCTTTAGCTATTTTGAATCAGCTTCGTCTTCAACTATGTTAAAAATTATCACAATTGAATGACGGATTCAATTTATATTTTATCAGTCTATTTGAAAATAAAATTGAATTCCCTAGATTACCTAAGTTGCATTGAGCAATTTGCTATAAATTAAATAATAGAATGAACAGAAGGCAAAATCACAGGTGACAATAGTGATAAGAATACTAATTTACCATAGTACAACAAATATATCTTAATAATTAACTGGCCGGTTGCCAGAGAATTTAGAAAAGATAAAACGTCCTTTGTCACATATTTTATTTTAGCCATCAGCTTTGTATTGTAAGATCAATAAGTTAGTGGACATGACAATCTGAACTATATAATGATTTGATATAAATTACTCATTTTCTTATTTTATTTTATTTTATATATATATATTGAATAAACATTAGATTTGTAGTCTTTGTCTATTCACATGACCATGAAATTAAATAAGTTTCCCATCTACGTGGCTATAAATAAAGGCAATAGTAGTATACTGCTGTTTGAAAGTCATAAATTGATTGAGAGAAAACAAATCTGGGTTACAAAGTAAAACTGAGGGAAACACATTAACTATAAGAGGAAAACAATACAACAACAGAAACACTGAAGTGCAACAAACACAAAAACAGACTACATAAGATTAAATAGGTTTGCTTTTCTATCCCAAATTTATGTATTTGGTTTTGATGTTATATTGGTTATTCTCATTGGATGTTGTCTAATGCTTAGTCCATTGCTGTGTATGTTACATTTTAATGTTGTGTCGTTGTTCTCCTCTAATATTTAATGCGTTTCCCTCAGTTTATGTTTGTTATCCCGATTTTGTTTTTGTCCATAGATTTATGAGTTTTGAACAGCGGTATACTACTGTTGCCTTTATTGGGTCTACACGGCTATAATATTGGTACTGTTTATTACTGTGAATGTCCATTTGATTTATACATTTAGTTTATTATTAAAAATTGATAATGAAAATGTAGAATATTTCAAAGAGACAATAACCTGACAAAAGAACAGAAAACAGCGGAAGGCTACAATTGGGTATCCAACACAGTGAGAAAATCCCACACCCAGAAAGAGGGTTCTGCTAGCCCCTAAACAAAATGTGTTCTTGTTGAAAGTTGACGTCATGCTAAACTCAAAAACATATAATTGAACTATAATTTAAATTCATACAAGACTAACAAAGGCCAGATGCTTGAGACAGACACAAAAATGCGGCGGGGTTAGACATGTTTTGTGAAATTTCAACCCTCCCCATACCTTTTACAAATGAAGAAAAAAATTGCACAGCAATACACACAGTAAAACTCAGTTTAAAAGAAGTCTGAGTCCGATGACAGAATAGGTAACAAAGGAAACTAAGCAAAATGACAATAATACATACATGAACAAAAGACTACTAGGAGTTAACTGACATGCCAGCTCAAGACATCAATTAAACTGATTGAAAGGTTATGTTCATCATATAAAAAAATCAAGCACAATCCCTCTTGCTAGTGTTAGTCAAACTCATAAATCGAAAATAAACTTGACAACACCATGGCTAAAACCGAAAAGGACAAACAGACAAACAATAGTACACATGACACAACATAGAAAACTAAAGAATAAACCCCACGAACCCCACCTAAAACTAGGGGATTTACGTGCAAATCGAACAAGTTGAGATCTATAAAGACCAAAAGATCACCATCTAAAAGTGGATAATTAACAACAGGAAATGATAAATCATCTCTTATATCATACATTTTGTATTAAGCTTCCCGTTAAAGATAGATATATCAAGATCCAGAAAAGGCAGGGTTCATTGTTATTATTAGCTTTATTTAAAGTCATTTCAGCAGGATATATCTCTTTAGTGTACATACTGAAGTCGTCATTATTTACAGCCAATATATCATCCAAATAAGTAAAAGTGTTATTAAATTTTTGTATCAGATGTTGTTTCGATTGGTCTTTGCTGATTTAAGTCATAAATTGTAACTCATAACAATACAGAAACATGTCTGCAATAAGTGGTGCACAGTTAGTCTCCATTGGAATTCAGATAACTTGAAAATATGCGGAATCTCCTTAGCGAACAAAAATGTTATCTAATAAAAATTCAAAGGCGATTATAACTTATATAAAAACATATCCAATTGACAGAGTTCTTTGGTTTGTTGTTACAAAAATAATGACCCAACAGAGTTTGAACATATATATATATATATATATATATATATATATATATATATATATATATATATATATATATATATATATATATATGTCTTGTCCAATGACCAGACTCAAGCTGGCAGCCACTTTTATCGGCCAATCAAGATAGCAGCCACTTTTTTCCAGCAGCCAATTTTGATGATATGTCTAAAAACCAAAAAACTGCATGAGACCCAAACGTTCCGAAAATCGTTCAATCTTAGTTAAATGCAATTTATCAGCGGAAATCGACAATTTCACGGCTTGTGCTGATTTTAAAGGCATTAATTCCGTTTTAAATATGTACATGTATGTGAAGCTAGAGGTCTGTTCGTTATTTGATATTCGATAATTGATATTCAATATCCAACAGGCTGTTAGCAGTCGATTCAATATTCAAATTTAGTTGAAAATCATTAAAAATCATGAGGGATAGGATTAGTCGGAATTCGTTTTATAACCCTTTCAAGCTGTCGTAAATTTTCGTTGTCCTTGAATATAAACCATTTTATAACGTGCATATTTGTCTTTATGTAATAAAGATTTTTATCAATAAAACGGCACGAAAGATTCAAAAAGATGTAATTCAATATATAATATATAAAACAAAAACAAAAAAAACATCACTCCAGAAACATTTAAAAATATAAATAGAAAAATATTTATGGAAAGCCAGAAAAAGAAAAACAGAATTGTATAGTGAAAACCTACCGGAGACTGCTTAAATGACGGTATGACGGGTCACCCACTGGCGACTTTGAACCTCTGTGGTGGCCAGACGGGCCCGGATCCCAGAAAAATATTTAAGTGGGGAATAGCCTGGGTCAATACCTTTGAAATGAGCTAGGTCCGGTTCGGAACTTTGCCGTAAGGATATGCCGAAAAGTACCGAATGTGTGGTTGGTATGGAAAATACGTAAATGGGCGACTTTACACCTCTGTGGTGGCCAGACGGGCCCGGATCCCAATTAATATTTAAGTGGGGAATAGCCTGGGTCAATACCTTTGAAATGAGCTAGTTCCGGTTCGGAACTTTGCCGTAAGCATGGTAAGGATATGCCGAAAAGTACCGAATGTGTGGTTGGTATGGAAAATACGTAAATGGGCGACTTTACACCTCAGTGGTGGCCAGACGGGCCCGGATCCCAGAAAAATATATAAGTTGCGAATAGCCTGGGTCAATACCTTTGAAATGAACTAGGTCCAGTTTGGAACTTTGTCGTAGAGGTATGCCGAGGAGTACCGAATGTGTGGATTTATATGTAAAATTCTTTATAAGGGCAACTTTGAACCTCTGTGGTGGCCAGACGGGCCCGGATCCCAGAAAAATATTTAAGTGGGGAATAGCCTGGGTCAATACCTTTGAAATGAGCTAGGTCCGGTTCGGAACTTTGCCGTAAGGATATACCGAAAAGTACCGAATGTGTGGTTGGTATGGCAAATACGTAAATGGGCGACTTTACACCTCTGTGGTGGCCAGACGGGCCCGGATCCCAGAAAAATATATAAGTGGCGAATAGCCTGGGTCAATACCTTTGAAATGAGCTAGGTCCAGTTTGGAACGTTGCCGTAGAGGTATGCCGAGGAGTACCGAATGTGTGGATTTATATGTAAATCGCTATAAGGGCAACTTTGAACCTCTGTGGTGGCCAGACGGGCCCGGATCCCAGAAAAATATTTAAGTGGGGAATAGCCTGGGTCAATACCTTTGAAATGAGCTAGGTCCTGTTCGGAACTTTGCCGTAAGGATATGCCGAAAAGTACCGAATGTGTGGTTGGTATGGAAAATACGTAAATGGGCGACTTTACACCTCTGTGGTGGCCAGACGGGCCCGGACCCCAGAAAAATATTTAAGTGGCGAATAGCCTGGGTCAATACATTTAAAATCAAATGAGCATGGACTGGTTCGAAATTGCCGTAAAAATATTCTTAGGAGTTTCGAATGTATGATGGTTGAAGAATCTAAATAAATGCGTTCTGTTTTCTATATACGTTAAATTGTCGAAATAGGTAATGAATAATACAATAACGTCACTCACTATAGCGTTATAGTTACAACGCAACCATAGTATAATGTTTGTACTTTGCGTATTTTCCGACATTCTTGAGGCCGAGAAAACTGAAATATGTAACGAAAAATTATAAGAAAATGTAAGTTCACAATATAGATAAAAGAAATTTTAAATTAATGTCCATCTCAAAATAAATAATCTAATTCCTTAACCTTAACTGATCACAACTTAAGTTTATCTCATAGTCCATTCATGGATTTTACTTCTGCCACATACGGTAGCTTCACTGAGCGGTAATTTTCTTTATGCGTTGTAAGTTCCTTTCCTGTATCTATTTGGCTTCTTGACTCTACCAGTTGAGGGTGTGTTCGTTCGTCTAGGTAGCAAGTTACTTCCTCAAATGGGTTCATCTGGGATCTACTTTGTACGAGCCATTGCGATATGTCTTCTGGTCTTCTTTTGGCAACGGTCGTACCTTTTTGCCAAAAGAAGTGTAAGTTCACAATATAGATAAAAGAAATTTAAAATTAATGTCCATCTCAAAATAAATAATCTAATTCCTTAACCTTAACTGATCACAACTTAAGTTTATCTCATAGTCCATTCATGGATTTTACTTCTGCCACATACGGTAGCTTCACTGAGCGGTAATTTTCTTTATGCGTTGTAAGTTCCTTTCCTGTATCTATTTGGTTTCTTGACTCTACCAGTTGAGGGTGTGTTCGTTCGTCTAGGTAGCAAGTTACTTCCTCAAATGGGTTCATGTGGGATCTACTTTGTACGAGCCATTGCGATATGTCTTCTGGTCTTCTTTTGGCAACGGTCGTACCTGAAGGTATACCATCTGGATGGTCATGTTTCCATAGCAACTTTGCCGTGGACTTCCCTTTATCGCTGTGTTCTTGTCTTCAATGACGTTTACCAGAGCTGAAGATGTTGTCGGATGGTTGATGTTTCTATTGATTAGTCCTGATAACACATATCCGAACTTTGACTGTACAACGATGGGTCCTTTTCCTCTTATAACTCTGTCCTCGATAATTTACCAGTAGTAGTCGGCGCCTATGAGTAAGTCAATTTCGAAATGTTCTGTACTTAAGTTTAAATGTGGCAAGTTCCTTGTAGTCTGTGAAATCATGTTTTGAATCGGAGCGGCAATCTCTAGGACAATGAGTGTGTCGATATGGATATTTTCTCCTGTGTCGGTCTGTAACTGTATTGTTGCAGTGTCTTAGTTGCGAACCTTCTGGGAAAAATCTCAAAACGCAGACGGATGAATGTTTACTTTTTCTGTAGGATTTATTTCTAATTTATCAGTTTTATCAGTTAACTTCTGAGTTATAAAATAAGGCTGTGCTCCCTCGTCAAATAAGGTGCACTTTTTGTGCTGACATGAATTATCATTGATATTGTTATATTTATAAATTAACTGTTTACAAAATTTAGAATTTTTTGAAATAATAAGGCTTTCCTACCTCAGGCATAGATTACCTTAGCTGTATTTGGCAACACTTTTGGGAATTTTGGATCTCAATGCTCTTCAACTTTGTACTTTATTTGGCTTTTTTTTACTTTTTTGGATTCGAGCGTCACTGATGAGTCTTTTGTAGACGAAACGCGCGTCTGGCGTATATACAAAATTTAGTCCTAGTATCTATGATGAGTTTATTTACAACCACTGGGTCGATGCCACTGCTGGTGGAGATTTATTTCCCCGAGGGTATCACAAGCCAAGAAAGTGCTGACATGAATTATCATTGATATTGTTATATTTATAAATTAACTGTTTACAAAATTTAGAATTTTTTGAAATAATAAGGCTTTCCTACCTCAGGCATAGATTACCTTAGCTGTATTTGGCAACACTTTTAGGAATTTTGGATCTCAATGCTCTTCAATTTTGTACTTTATTTGGCTTTTTTAACTTTTTTGGATTCGAGCGTCACTGATGAGTCTTTTGTAGACGAAACGCGCGTCTGGCGTATATACAAAATTTAGTCCTAGTATATATGATGAGTTTATTTACAACCACTGGGTCGATGCCACTGCTGGTGGAGATTTATTTCCCCGAGGGTATCACAAGCCCAGAAAGTGCTGACATGAATTATCATTGATATTGTTATATTTATAAATTAACTGTTTACAAAATTTAGAATTTTTTGAAATAATAAGGCTTTCCTACCTAAGGCATAGATTACCTTAGCTGTATTTGGCAACACTTTTAGGAATTTTGGATCTCAATGCTCTTCAACTTTGTACTTTATTTTTTTTTTTTTTTTTTTTTTTTTTTTTTTTTTTCAATGCTCTTCAATTTTGTACTTTATTTGGCTTTTTTAACTTTTTTGGATTCGAGCGTCACTGATGAGTCTTTTGTAGACGAAACGCGCGTCTGGCGTATATACAAAATTTAGTACTGGTATCTATGATGAGTTTATGTTTAATTTAATTCTTGGTCGTTATTTATATATATAATTACAACTGGTGCAGTTGTTGTTTTCAGGAGAATGTCGTGACTCTGTTGTGATGAATACATTAGTCTAGTCTCATTGGTGTTTCAACTACGTTGATTGTTGACTGTTGTATTGTAGGCTGCGGTGTCATACCTGTAATTACCTCTTTTCCTTTACATATGCTCGCATGATGTATTCCGTTACACTTTTTGCATCATTTAGTAGACTGGCATGTGACCGCATAACTGTTTCTGTAATACAATTTGATTTCTTATGTTTGCGTCTGTTACTTCAGGTCACTCCATCGGATAGTGCTCAGCTAAACAAATATACATGTATGTGTATTTACCTTCTTACGTGTGTCTGTGAATTTGCTCTTGTATGAATGTGATTGCGTATCCATAAAAAGTGCAGTGGCATACAATATGTCTGAATGAATTACTCCTTCGCCAGCTTCCAAGTTTTTCAATCTCTTTATATTAGTTATTGCTTTTCGCAGATTTTTCAATATCAAATTATATCTCCTGTGTTTTCTTGCAATAGATTTTCTTATGTCAATCGGTAACTTGTCCAAAACTACAGGTACCAAAAGCGAACCATACATCTCATGTGTTTTGACAAAGTGACTCTAATCCTCGCACATATGATTCAAGTTTGTCTTCGTAAGACCTCAAGCTAAATGCGTCATTTGTCGGTGCGGGTAAGCTCATGAGTGATTTCATGTAAGCATTAAAAATTTTGTGTGGGTTTCCAAATCTGTCTCTTAGCAAACAAACGGCTGTCTCATAATTGGCGTGCGTAAGCGCAAATCCTGCTATGGTTTGGGCGGCGGTTCTTATAAGCTTGGCTTTCAGATAACTAAATTTCTGTATTGGTGTAAGGCTACTATTTTAATGTATGGTACATTCGTAAAAGTCCTGCAAAACATACCCGTCAAAATGTGGCTAATCTAATTTAGGTAATCTATGGTTTATATTACAAAATACATTTGGTAGTTGAACTGGTGGTTGTATATACGAACATTCTTCCTGAGTATTGTATGATTGTAAATTCGGACCAGCAAAATTGCGTGATTGATTTCCGGTAGGATTTTCCTCCGATTGAATTCGTTCTCTAGTGTTTAGCGTGTAAACGGCTGATGTGTTTGTATTACTAGCGTTTGATGTAGGTATATACTAGCGTTTGATGTAGGTATATAGCATTCAGCGTTAGCGTTCATTGTTTACTTTTCTTTTAAATTAGAAGTATTGTTGGAGGATTTGATTGTTTGCTTAAGTTTTCGTATTTTCCTTAGTTTACTGTCTAAATTAAACATATACTCATCCGAGTCTGTAATTTCTTGTTCAATGTGATCCTCGTGTAGGACTTCTTTCATCTTCTCGTTTAAATAATGATTAATCTTCTTTTTCTGGGTTACGGCATACTTTATGGCTTTGAATTCCTCCATTTTGACGTTTTCAGGATTCTCCTTCAGCTCCTCAAATTTGATTCATAGCTTCGTCGCTTCTGCCGATTCGTATTGCCTTTAACGTCAGTCACGGCACCATCGATGTTAAAGAATCTCAATAAATGCGTTTTGTTTTCTATATACGTTTAATCGTCATTATAGCTAATGAATATTACAATAACGTCACTCTCATAGCATTATGGTTACAACGTTACCATAGCGTAATGTTTGTATTTCGCGTATTTTCCGACATGATTATTATGAAGAGTATGTTAAAGCACAACTTTAAACACCAATAGTGGTCAGAATTGCCTTGATCCCAGAAAAATATTAAAGCTCGAAACTTTGCCGTAAGGATATGATAAGAAGTACCGAATATGTGGTTTGTAAGTAACATACGTTATATGAATTTCGGAACCACTGTAATGCAGATGGCTCAGGGTTATATAAAAAAAGTAATGAATAGCCTGGGTTCATACCAGTGGTGTAGAATAGAGAGTGCTACCACACTTTCAATTTTAGTAACTAACAGTGAACGTGAAAGTAGGAAGGTGACAGTAAAAAAGAAAGTGACTTCATATTAGTCAGTAAAAGTAATGACGTAACATTATACGGCATTATACAGGTAAAGTAGTGTCATGGTGTAAAAGTGAAAGTAGTCTGATTTAAAACTGTTGAATAAGGAGTTTAACGTTTTAGGGTAAGGTGTGTTAGGGTTAGAATTTGAATAGGAGTACGGGGTGGTGTTTTTTAAATCGAAAAAAAAAACCAGAATATAGAAATATTTTTATAAGTATTAAGATTACGATGGCATCTTATAATCAATATTATTTCATTGATCTGAATACCTTTGACACAAAAGAAAAACAAAAATTGAAGGACCTGCCAACAAGTGAGGTGAACCAAATTATTGAGAGTACAAGTGTGGATGGAATATTTTGTGATAGCTACCTACTAATCTTGAAGTCAAGGAAGTGGGTAACAAGTAAGATGTGGGCTTACAGTGGGTTGTATTACGAAACGAGAACGCTGGAAGGGCCGTTCATCAGAAGTACGATTGCCTACACCCTAATTAGACAGAAAACCGCATAGTAGTACGTGTCCTTGTTTTCCTTTTAAATATAATAGATTTAAAAAATTACAAGTGGTGGTTAGGGGTGTAATATTGAAATAAAATCATCATAAAAGACATGTGTGTGTAAGGTATTAAATAAACAATGGCATTAACAAACAAAAACATACCGGGTCCGCCTAGATTGTCATTTAATATACGTACTACACTTAATAAAGTGGTGGTGCTAGGTTTATAAAGACAATAACAACGGGTCATTTACAAATAACAGTAAACCAATTACATCGAATGGCAAAGGATTTTGGGTTAAAAGGATATAGTATAAACCCAAAAGACGTGTTGGTAAAGCTTATTGAAGACAAAACGCATCAAGTGTTACCCCGTACAGAAGTGTTCACTAAAAAGGAATTAATACTTCAACAAGACATAGCTAAGGAATCTGTTATTAACTTCAAGGTGAAAGATGGTAGAAAAGAACTACAGTGCTCATTGAACCATTTGTTAATTCATTTTTAAGGCAAGTCGAAGTGCTTTACATACATTTGATAAGTAAATTTTCAGAAGCACACAAATTAAAGTAGGCATCGAATGTGCTTCTAGTACAGTTGGTAAAAACAAACCTTGCAACAGGTGACAGTGATTCCACTTTTTAGGTCAACTCAAGTTAGTATTACTGAATCAACCAACTAAGACACTAAACTAACAGTAATGATAGAAAAGGCAAAAGAAAGCATAGCAACTTGCATGCGTGATGGAAGTGAGTGAACGTTAGTCATATTGTAGAAGTACACCATCATATGGATAAATTGTATCCCTGAAGTGTAAGTCTTACCTACGCCTTTCAGTAAAACTAGCACAGAAGAAGGCCATTATTAACGCGAGCTGTGTTCTCAAAATCACATCATGAAGAGTTGGATCAGAAAAGTACATTTTACGAGTGAGTCAATACAAAAAATAGGAAAACGAGTTAAACAAAAAGGGGGATAGGGGCTAGTTATTGTCGTTGAAACATATTGACCAAATTTGAAAGGCTAAATACTACCATGTATACTTTACGTGTTTGGGTATGGTGTTGAAATAAACAACAACTATTAAGAAAATTTGTAGTGTACCCGTTAAGAATTCAAAGAACATCAACAAGGATAGAACTCACACAAACAGTTGTATTTAACCAATGCTACTAAACATCATTACTGTTGATAAAAAGTTTATCACATTTGTTAAGTTCCCAAGTGTCATACCACAATGGTAACGTGTTTTTGTCGAAGATGTATGAACCACTGTTGAAGACCCCTTCCCCCCTCCCCCCGTTGAAGTGAGGACTTTGTAGACGAACATTTAGTGTATTGTGATAAAAGGAATACCTTTACAATATCTTACAACTTAGTACAAACATAAAATGCGATTTCCTTATGTTATTTATGCTGACATTCAATGTAGCTTAGAACAGATAGACACTTGCCAACCTGACAAGTTAAAAGCTTACACGTATGGTAACCGTGTCAAGTATGCTCATGGGGAATACAAAGAAACAAAAGTGTACTCAGGGGATGACATGGTTAAACATTTGTGGCTTGTATGGAAGAGATAATGAAGGAGATTGCAAACATGTAAATTGATATAAAGGCCTGGTGATGACTGAAGAAGATATCCAATGTTTACAGCGAGTTAACATTGTCACATGTGCGATGATGAATTAGGGGAAGACAAAGTGCGTGATCACGACCACTTGACCTGTAAGTATCGTGGTGCAGCACATAAAAAAATGTAACTTAAACTGGAAATTATCTACCTTTGTTCCCATTGTGTTTCATAACTTAACAGGGTATGACTCCCACTTGTTCGTAAAGGCGTTGGGGTTTACCGATGGTGAAGTGAATTGCATTCCCATTTCTAAGAAAGTGGATGGGTAAGAAATGCTTTTCATTGATTCGTCTAGGTTTATGTTGAATTCGTTCAACACCTTATATATTTAGCTAAGAATTTAAAGTTCAACCAATTTAAGGTCTGAAAGTCGTGATTTGGGTAGTATAATGAATTGATATTTAAAAAAATGTTTATCTTACGATTTCATGAAGGGTCATTACAACATGACGAAAACACAACTACTATCTGCTGACCGACTTAACAATGAACACATTAGTGTGGCTGACTATGCTCATGTACAACATGTGTTTACTACATTTAACTGTCAAGGTTCATAAGTTGGTACCGCATTTAGATTAAAACAAACGTGTAAAGTATGTTCTTCATCATAGAAATTTGATACAGTGTTGTTCCCACTGGTTGGTGCTAACCAAAGTGCATCGTGTGTCAAAATTTTAACAATCAATTTGGCTTTAAATTTTCATTGACCTGAACACTAACCTTAGAATCATAGCCAGCATCGTGTCTGAAAATTATTCTTTTAAACTAATGAACAACTCAATGTTTGAAAATACCATGGAAAACACACGTTAACGGGTGAATATAATATTAATGACTACTGATAAGCAACCGTTGAAACTAATAGCTAGACCGTACTGTGACCAATTCGTGGTGTATAACGAGTCCATGGTAGTAGTTAACATAAAGAAAACCAAACTCAAGTTTGACAAGCCTGTGTACTAAGTAGCATGCATCTTAGACATTTTCAAAGATTTCAAGTGTACGACATTCATTTGGATTTTGTGCGTAAAACCAACGGGCACAAAGTTCGACTTCTGTTTACCGACACTGATAGTTAAGCCTATTAAATTCAAACCGACGACTTTTACAAAGACATACCTCACATTAAAAACAAGTTTGACACATCAAACTATTGTATGGGCAACCCGTTTTGGAATTCCGACCAAAGTCAACAAAAAAATGATTGGTATGCATGTGGTGGTCAAACGATTCCTAAGTTTGTAGGGCTTCTTACAAGATGTGCTAATATCGAATGGGTGATCGTCAATACACCAGGAAAGCTAACGGAACGAAGAAACAAGTCAATTGACAGAACATTACATTTAACGATTACAAGACGTGTTTGATGACCCAGTAAAGATGGTGACTGGAGAAATTAACACAATATGACAAACGTTACATTTTAAAAGATGGAATCAGTACCTTGGCACATAGACATTACAAAATTGAACAAAAAATACTTTAAGGACGTGTGATAATAGAAGTAACAATGCCTGGATTCGTTAAAAAAAATAGTATATATATATGAAGAACGACAACATTTGTCATATGTAAACAGAATATGGATATAATTAAAAGACGATTGCAACTTCGCGCCCGTTTGGAGGCTCGAAAACTTAAAATAAGTGATACGTGCACACAACATTCTATTTCTTAACAAGCTCCTATCAAACGGAGAGTAAAATAAATGATACGTGTACACAACATTCTACTTTCCAACAAGCCCCTATCAAACGGAAAGTTGGAGAGAACAGTTAAAACTCTTCAGATATTCCATTTTCGAGGTGTATTAATGCAGGTTACCCTACCTTCAAAACCTTTTAACCCTTCCATTATGAGACCTGGAACCCATTGGACGTGTTAGTTTAAGTCGACAACCAGCAAAGTGTATGTTGATTCTTACGGACTTTCATCCCCCCTTACGTAATGGTAAATTACTTGAAACTTAAGATCTACTACATCACCGATGAACTTCAAATAAGAGCACCAGTGGTCTGAGGACACTTTTGTTTGTATTTGTCACAATTGTTGTCTGAAGGAAAACCTTGATGAAGTTGCGTTTCCATGACAGACAAATTTGGATTTTATGGAAATTGAGAAATAAATAGGAGTCAATTGTTTGAAGAATTAAACATGAACGACAATCGTATCACTAACATTAAATCTTCGAATAATAATACGGATGCTGCAACAAAACGACGAGTCATGCGTCAATTGAAATACTATACGAAACAATTAGAATTACAGTTACAATCCGCGTGTAACCAGATGAAGAGGGATATAAAACGACTAGAGAAAGGATATGATACAACCACTAAAGAACTCGAGAAAAAGGGAGATGAGTTTAAGACCACTCTGCACTAAAAACTCGAGGTAAATCAGATTAAAAACTCGACACATAAAACATGTTTAAGCCTTCACCACAATACTCGCATAACGAAAGTATCCTTTACAATCTTGGGCAAATTGTCAAAGACTATACTTGCTAAAAGATTGGTACTGCATATCTGATTGTTTGAATCAAGAGTTTAAGGACTTAGGTTACTCTTTACATCGAACAAAGACCTCTTTCACCCCACACCTGTTTCTTTTTCGCAAGACCTTTCCGATGCGGGTCAAATCCTGAACCGTCTTTTTAAGTTAAGGTTCATAAAAAGAACCTTGTACTTCTTCGTCAGTAAAATCCTTGATGCGATACATTTGGGCTTAAGTGTTTAACACGTGGGACACAGTTAAGACTTTTATCGGTCCACCTTTTTAAACATGCTTTTCTTTAAAGTTTTAAAACTGTGTCCGTCCCCTACTTTAAATGTAACCTGTTTCAATGAAAGAAGGTTACCATACAAGTTCCGTACACTTTATGTTCGTGTTCTTTTTCAATAGCATTATTAGAAGCCATCTTAATTGATCTACATTTGGAGGTGTTGTACTGATGAAAGTGATTGGCCACTATAGGGATTCAAAGGTGTGCCTCAACGTACTGTTCATATTAACCACACATGCTTTCGGTAATCCTAGGCTAATCTCTACGGCAAAGTTCCGAACCAGACCTAGCTCATTTAAAAGGTATTGATCAAGGCTATTCCCCACTTAAATATTTTTCTGGGATCTGGGCCCGTCTGGCCACCACAGAGGTTCAAAATTGCCCATTAACGTAATTTTCCGTATTAACCACACATTCGGTACTTTTCGGCATATACCTACGGCAAAGTTCCGAACCGGACCTAGCTCATTTCAAAGGTATTGACCCAGGCTATTCCCCACTTAAATATTTTTCTGGGATCCGGGCCCGTCTGGCCACCACAGAGGTTCAAAGGTGCCCCTTAACGTAATTTTCCGTATTAACCACACATTCGGTACTTTTCGGCATATACCTACGGCAAAGTTCCGAACCGGACCTAGCTCATTTCAAAGGTATTGACCCAGGCTATTTCCCACTGAAATATTTTTCTGGGATCCGGGCCCGTCTGGCCACCACAAAGGTTCAAAATTGCCTATTAACGTAATTTTCCGTATTAATCACACATTCGGTACTTTTCGGCATATACCTACGCAAGTTCCGAACCGGACCTAGCTCATTTCAAAGGTATTGACTCAAGCTATTCCCCACTTAAGGTAGCACTCCACAGTTAGAAAATAAAATTAAAAATGAGCCACAAAATGTTTTATCATCTCCTATTCCTGGATTTCTAATACATTAACCTAACTGTTTGTGTTGTACATGTGCATATGTATGTAATCAGTATATTCCATAGATTTGATTTTCAAAAGTTAAAAGAGTGAAAATTAATTCCTTTTATGTGTATCCATGGCAACATTCTGCATTTATTTACCATAAAATATTGCAAAAAGGGGGGTGGACATGTCACATATCCCCCCAAAATTTGGATCAAACTAGAATTTCAATGCCTTTGAGTGATACCTTTTTAGAAACTGTTTTCATAAATCTTCCTAATGATCAAATAAAAAATGGGTGTCTTTCGCCTCATTTTTTCGTAAAATCCAATCACAAAGTTCGTGCGATAAAAAGTTGGAAAAAAACATTACAATAATTGCCGGACCAATGTATGGTAGGGACATGCAAATACGGACTGTCATACAGAAAACAGCCTATATTACATACATTACATAATCTTGATGTTCATATAAACCCAATACAAAGGCTATTTTAATACTCAGCTATCCAAAAATGAATTTTATTGCACACTAGCTCTCATATTTGAAAAATCCACAGGGGCCAAAATGCGAAACTACACACCTAACTGTGGAGTGCTACCTTAAGGTGAAATTTTTCCCCTCCTGCCTCAATTATTATTATATTTTCTATGTTCTACTAGCTGTTAAGATGAAAATGGTACCTTAGTTTTTAAAATTGGTTCTGTAATAAAGATTTTATGAAGGTTAGCAGTTGATGTTGAAACGCGACAAAAAGTGATTTAAAAATAAATGCTGGATCATAGTGAAAAACTTCAAGTCTGTCTCATTTTTGGGGTAAATTTCTAAAACTTTTCCCATTATCTTATTTAAAATCATAAAATTACCTTAAAAGAGGACAAATTGTACAATTTTTAGGTATTTGAAAGCACTGATAGGTCAATTTTGCTGTAAATAGCATACCTAACCTTGGTTTAGAAGCTCTCAAGCAGGGTATAAATTTCTAGCAGTACTGGCATCATTAAATTTAATTAATGCCAAATTATAATATAAAATCCTACTAAAAATGTTTATTTGACTTATTCGCATTCAAAAATATAAAGCGATACATTCTGAGGCTACATATAAAGTGCAATCTTTGGTTACATTGGCGAAGTTAATGGAATACAAATTTAAGACCGCAACATGTCTAAGTGTCAAAATGTGTATATTTGGTTGCTAAGGACAGTAAACAATAAAATAAACATAAATTGCATTCCTAGCAGATTTTTTACCTTCAGAACTAAAACAAGAACATAAAAGACTAAAGATTTGTGGTAAATTTTATCTTAAAAAGTGCATTTCTGTGCTTTCTGATGTGCCATAAGGTAGCACTCCACAGTTAGAAAATAAAATTAAAAATGAGCCACAAAATGTTTTATCATCTCCTATTCCTGGATTTCTAATACATTAACCTAACTGTTTGTGTTGTACATGTGCATATGTATGTAATCAGTATATTCCATAGATCTGATTTTCAAAAGTTAAAAGAGTGAAAATTAATCCCTTTTATGTGTATCCATGGCAACATTCTGCATTTATTTACCATAAAATATTGCAAAAAGGGGGGTGAACATGTCACATATCCCCCCAAAATTTGGATCAAACTAGAATTTCAATGCCTTTGAGTGATACCTTTTTAGAAACTGTTTTCATAAATCTTCCTAATGATCAAATAAAAAATGGGTGTCTTTCGCCTCATTTTTTCGTAAAATCCAATCACAAAGTTCGTGCGATAAAAAGTTGGAAAAAAACATTACAATAATTGCCGGACCAATGTATGGTAGGGACATGCAAATACGGACTGTCATACAGAAAACAGCCTATATTACATACATTACATAATCTTGATGTTCATATAAACCCAATACAAAGGCTATTTTAATACTCAACTATCCAAAAATGAATTTTATTGCACACTAGCTCTCATATTTGAAAAATCCACAGGGGCCAAAATGCGAAACTACACACCTAACTGTGGAGTGCTACCTAAATATTTTTCTGGGATCCGGGCCCGTCTGGCCACCACAGAGGTTCAAAGGTGCCCCTTAACGTAATTTTCCGTATTAACCACACATTCGGTACTTTTCGGCATATACCTGCGGCAAAGTTCCGAACCGGACCTAGCTCATTTCAAAGGTATTGACCCAGGCTATTCCCCACTGAAATATTTTTCTGGGATCCGGGCCCGTCTGGCCACCACAGAGGTTCAAAATTGCCCATTAACGTAATTTTCCGTATTAACCACACATTCGGTACTTTTCGGCATATACCTACGGCAAAGTTCCGAACCGGACCTAGCTCATTTCAAAGGTATTGACCCAGGCTATTCCCCACTGAAACATTTTTCTGGGATCCGGGCCCGTCTGGCCACCACAAAGGTTCAAAATTGCCTATTAACGTAATTTTCCGTATTAATCACACATTCGGTACTTTTCGGCATATACCTACGCAAGTTCCGAACCGGACCTAGCTCATTTCAAAGGCATTGACTCAAGCTATTCCCCACTTAAATATTTTTCTGGGATCCGGGCCCGTCTGGCCACCACAGAGGTTCAAAGGTGCCCCTTAACGTAATTTTCCGTATTAACCACACATTCGGTACTTTTCGGCATATACCTACGGCAAAGTTCCGAACCGGACCTAGCTCATTTCAAAGGTATTGACCCAGGCTATTCCCCACTGAAATATTTTTCTGGGATCCGGGCCCGTCTGGCCACCACAGAGGTTCAAAATTGCCCATTAACGTAATTTTCCGTATTAACCACACATTCGGTACTTTTCGGCATATACCTACGACACCGGACCTAGCTCATTTCAAAGGTATTGACCCAGGCTATTCCCCACTTAAATATTTTTCTGGGATCCGGGCCCGTCTGGCCACCACAGAGGTTCAAAGGTGCCCCTTAACGTAATTTTCCGTATTAACCACACATTCGGTACTTTTCGGCATATACCTACGGCAAAGTTCCGAACCGGACCTAGCTCATTTCAAAGGTATTGACCCAGGCTATTCCCCACTGAAATATTTTTCTGGGATCCGGGCCCGTCTGGCCACCACATAGGTTCAAAGTCGTCCGTGGTGGTCACAGTCATTTAAGCAGTCTCTGGTAGGTGTTCACTATACATTTCTTTTCTTTTTTGGCTTTCCTTAAATATTTCTATTTATATTTCTATATGTTTCTGAAGTGATCGGTTTTTGTTTTATATTTTATATATTAATTACATCTTTGGTGAATCTTCGGTAATGTTTAAAAAATTTATTGATACAAATCTATATAACGTAAAGACAAATATGCAACTTATATCAGGGTTTATATTCGAGGACAACGAAAATTTATGACAGCTTGAAGGGGTCATAAAATTGTATCTTTTCCCTCATGCTTTTTAGTGTTTTTCAACTAAATTTGAATATTGAACCGACTGCTAGCAGCCGGTTGGATATTGAATATCAATTATCGAATGTCAAATAACGGACAGACCGCTAACTTCACATACATATTTAAAACGGAATGAAATGCTTTAAAAATCAGTAGAAACCGTGAAATTGTCGATTTCCGTTGTTAGATTGCATTTAACTAAGATTTAGCGATTTTTGGAACGTTTGAGCCTCACGCAGTTTTTTGGTTTTTAGTCATATCATCAAAATTGGCTGCTGGAAAAAAGTGGCTGCTACCTTGATTGGCCGATAAAAGTGGCTGCCAGCTTGAGTCTGGTTGTCCAATGTTATTTTTATTAATAAATCTAGTATATAGAAATAAGCAAACGACCTTACAGTGCATAAGTATCGGCATAAAAATTATCAATAACGTTCATCGCAACCCAAACTATATCATGTACATGAATTATACTAGTAAAGATAAATAAAATAATACATTAAAAACATGTATTACAAACTGACAAACATGTAAATCTGGCTACATGTCTCAAAATACTGGCAATTGTGTATGTAGCTAAAGAATTGATTACAAAATTAATTTATTCCAAACCAATCACCATGACGAAATAATAATTAAAAGTAGTTTAGCATGAGTTTCATGACGAAGCATAAAACAATACAGAGATCATAGACCAAGCTACTACGACCTCTGCAAAAATATAACATGCGTTTCATGACGAAGCATAAAACAAAACCCACTACATATTAACTTTACAAAAGCAAATACACAGAGGTCATAGACCAAGCTACTACGACCTCTGAAAGAGTAGCATGAGTTTCATGACGAAGCATAAAACAATACAGAGATCATAGACCAAGCTACTACGACCTCTGCAAAACCAAAGCAGCATGAGTTTCATGACGAAGCATAAAACAATACCCACTACATACTACAATATTTGCAAAAGTAAATACACAGAGGTCATAGACCAAGCTACCACAACCTCTGAGAAAATAATACACAAAGGACATAAGTACAAGCAACCACGCCCTCTGCGAAAATTTAAATATCGTCCACATTACCCAAACAGGCAAAGACAGGAAAATTGGTTCGTAATAAATAAGCATTGGGTTGCGATATAGGTAAGAGACATATCCTTTTTATACCGATTACATAAAGCAAACAAGGTACACTTGCATAAATTAAAATACTATTAATAGCTCACTCTTTTATTTAAGTCGGTTAGTAATAACCAATTAAAACAGAATTATCTTCTCTGCTGTCTTAAATTATTTTATTCCGCTTAATTTTCAATTAGCAAATAAAATTGGTTATAATGAAATATACATCTTATGAAATTATTGAGGCGTAAAGCGTTGACCGAAATACATTTTGTATGAAACGCGGAAGCGCTTCATTCTGAAAAAATGCGCACGGTCAACGCTTTTACAACCCTATGAAGTTACAAAAAGAAGCATTCAATATTTATAATTACATGTTTTAGCTAGCTTCATGAAAACACGATTTTATCAAGTTTTTATTAAATTCATCTTTGCACTTTATTGTGGGACCTCGTGTCATCATGAATAATGATTTTCGTTGTGTAATGTAACATGAGATGTGTAGTTAGCCAATCAGAATAACGAATTATAATGAAACATACATCTTGTGTTATTATTAGTTATATAAAGGCAAAATCAATCGCTTTCGATATATTACACAGCGTACTGCCCGCTTTACATTTTAAATAGTCAACACTTTGAGTGTTTATAGAATCGTAAATAATTATGATTTTTTTTTAATGATGGCAAAATTGCACTATTGGGTGAAATAGCTTTCCTTATTATCGGCATCCTGTCAAATAGTTCATAAAAAGTAATAATAATTCTGCATTAAAAGAAAAGAAAGTTGCACTCGTGCTTTAACTTTTTTTGCCACACAAAGCTGTTACAAAATATTCTACCTCTGAACTAGTGGATTTCGCTTAAATATGACTGGACAAAAGGTTTATTTTTTGTATTCAAAGTATGGTGGGCAAGTAAATTATTTATTAGCTTAAAAAAGATTGATCCGTGCTATAAATTAACTTGTAATTTTTGATCAAGTAGGCCCTAGATCTCTAGCTTACGTTCTCACCTAGTGCAGATAAAAGTATTGCCGCAGATTTTTTTTATTAACTGTCTGGTAAGGGTTTTTGTAGGGTATACGACCTCAACTTTAGACCTACTTTAGAAAAAAAAACTAAGCAGAACAACAACCTGGATTTTTCTTCTGTAGACCCCAGCTACCCAGCTTCCCTTTGCACCTAGTGAGGACAATTTTTATTTCATTTTCGGTAAGGGTGGGGTTGGGTGTTCGACCCCAACTTTGAACCTATCTTTGAAAAAAAATAAGCTAAACAGCAATCTTGATTTTTTCCCCCAGCAGACATCAGCTACCCAGCTCCCCTTTACACATTGTGCGGACAGAAGTATTTCCGTAGACATTTGTTTATCAAATTTTATGTAATGATGGGGTAGGGTGGGTAACTGAGTTCCACTTGAAAAAAATGTACAGGGACTCCAATGTGGTGTGGTCTATGCAGAACAATTACTGGAAATCTATGGTAGTTTGCAAAATAATAGTCTTTTGTTATAATGTGATATGTTAAATGTTGGTAAATAATGAAAGCATTCTTCTTCATTAATAGACATAGAAATAAAGAGAAACCGTATGATAACCAATAACAATCTCCCAGAGACAAACTAACGTTCATTAAGGCAACTAGTATGATGGTCTGGATTCGGGGTTCTTAATTTCTGTATTCTTTGATATTTTAGGCCATATTTCTGTATTCTTTATACTTTTTGACAATTATTCCGATATCATTACATTTTAACACCATTAATCTAGTTATTTTAATTATTTCTTGGTCCATTGTCTCTTTTATTTATATTTTTTGTCCACTACATATGCGGCTTAGCTTAGCGAAAGGCAGTGCGACGTAATCAGTCAAACAAACTTTATTAGATTGACTCTCTAAGGAACGATCGTTTCCATTGGTCAATTCAAACTTTCGACCTCACACCTTCGAAAATAGAACACACATACTATAACATGAATGGACTGATTAATATTCACGTATCTGGTCAAGGTCGTTTAAAGCTTCCATCGACGTATTCTCATACATGATTCCAATCACAATTCTAGCTTTTATAAATGTGCATGTGAAATTCATTGGTTTTATAGTTTTCTGCAATTGGTAGTAAAGTTTAAACTTTAAAATATTAACAGTTTTCACATCTAAATATTCAATTTAAATGTCTCCTCTAGATCAAGGGACGACATCAAAAGTTCAATGTAGGATAAAAAAAACTCAATTCACATATTTTTTTCATTTACTCCCCCCCCCCCCCCCCCCCAAGTTGCTTATCCTGCATTTTCTTTTACTCAATGGACTCGATGAATTAACGTTGTACTTGAAAAATGAAACCGTGCTTTACTACAAACACTTCATATTCTTTTCTTGTAAGTTTTATGTATTCGACATAGGATAGCGATTTTTTTTCTGATTCCGTTTACATGAAGAAGAAAAAAATCTCGAAATTGTAAGTAAATTCATAACATGTAACCAACCATGCTTTGTTAAGAAAAAACGGAGATGGCCAATCATGGCACAGGGGATGATTAAATGTAGTTTATAAACTCCAACGATATACTTCATTAGGTTTTGCTATTCTCGGTTGAAAAACGAACGTAAATTATATATTGTAAATATTTATAGACCGTTGGTTTTCCCGTTTTGGGGACCTTTATAGCTTGTTGTTCATTGGCTCCGTGTTGAAGGCCGTGCATTGACCTATGATGGTTTACTTTTATAAACTGTTATTTGGATGGGGAGTTGTCTCATTGGCACTCGCACCACATCTTCCTATATCTATGTAAATAGAAACAAACAGTTTTTAAAAAAGTCTTTATTCATTAAATCATTTAGATGTATCGATAAAGCGGTGAGTTTCTTTTTGTACATGCATTTAGTCATCCTTAATTTCTTGATATTTTGTTTATCAGTTTATCATACACGTTTCGTTTTGTATTTCATTTTAAATACGAATACATACTACATATACTTTAGCGGATAGTTCAACAATGTAATGCAGCTCTATTCTTACAGTATAAAATTGAAAGATAAATGTTCGTCCATTTAAAATCGAAAACAGTACATTTATATTTAAAAAAGAAGATGTGGTATGATTGCCAATGAGACAACTCTCCACTAGAGACCAAAATGACACAGAAATTAACAACTATAGGTCACCGTACGGCTTTCAATAATGACCAAAGCCCATACCGCATAGTCAGCTATAAAAGGTCCCGAATTCAAACAAGAGAATTGTTCCTTATAAACTACGATTTCTCACAAGTATTAATTTATTATTTAGTTCCACACATGCATAAGAAATAATCTTCGCCGATGTAACATTTCAATTTATTACAACAACCTGCCTTCACTGAATTCATTCAGGTGCACCAATGATACGATTAAAGTTATTTTGTTTCTATCTTTGGGGGACAATTTCCTCCGTTTATGGTACGCTTATAGCTACATTTATGTACTGTGTGTATGTTTTATAGCATGAAAATAATAAAAGAGGAATGTCAGTGCAACCCCTGATTAATTATTGTAATGGATCAGTATTATGAGATACTTCTTATACGTGACTACGACATTGTTAGGATTATAACCTATCGTCAATATTAAAGAAATTAAAAGTGGTTCATATATTCATCCGTATAAAAGCGGCACATGTATCTTATGTTAACCCTTATATTTCTCATCATGTCGGGTACAAGATAATTGAGTTGCTGCATGCAAAGAACTTAGAATATTACTTAAAACAAAATATCAGAATATTTCGACCCCACTATTTGAAGTTAACAAAACATTTATTTATTTCTTTTGACCAAAGGTTTGTAAACTGTACAAATCATTGTTTTTACGTCCGTAGTAACATAGTAAATGTGTCAATTCACGTGCACAATGACTACATTGTTGTTGTATTTAAATCTTTCGGCCAATGAAATGAGACGTAACAAGTTGTTTGTTTGTGATACGCCAGAATGTCATCAATGAACTAGCAAACCCTAAAGTCGACTGCATTTCAGTATATTCTCAATTCCATAATCCCCAATCAACGGCCTCTAGTTAATGTCACCTTAATTTATAGTCTCCACAAATAAGCAAAATTAATACGTTATAGGCTCCTAATGGCAAACCAATTGAAGGCTTTAATATCCCAGTTTGAATTGTGAAATTGCAGAAATTTTGAAAATTTGATCAAGCAAAATACATTATCGTCTTTGTAGTTCGTAATAAACTGGCAGATGGATCTTGGTCATCAATTCTAATAATCTTGGATCGACCTTTCTAAACATAAAAGTAATAAAGTTCACGCATCCATATTGTTCCGATTGCTTTTGCATCCGTCGACATTATCTTCGATTAAAGTAGTATTGATCTGACAACCGCTGTGCATGTATTCTTTAACGACTTTTAAATGAATGACAAATGACAACATTGTCATTTTTTGAATGACAATTAAACAGTGTTGGAAAGATAAAATAAACACTTTCGTTTTTCAATTTTTGTTTTTGTGAAATCAAAAATGAAAAATGAAAATACTTTTGTTTTTCGTTTTTTGTTTTGTGAAATCAAAAACGAAAAATGAAAACACTTATGTTTTTCGTTTTGGTTTTTAAGAAATCAAAAACGAAAAATGAAAACACTTTCGTTTTTCGTTTTGGTTTTTAAGAAATTAAAAACGAAAAATGAAAACACTTTCGTTTTTTGTTTTTTGTTTTTTATATTTCAAAACGAAAATCGAATGGACGCAGATATACACGGACCTAGATTTTGCAAACACATGTATCAAAGAACCCCAAACATTCAGTTTTAGTTTAAATCAAACTAAGCTAAATTTTGGACCCCAATTTGGACCAAGTTGAAAACTGGACCCTAATTCAAACAAGAATGTGTCCAAAGTACACGAATGCTCCACTCGCACTATCATTTTCCATGTTCAATGAACCAAGAAATTGGATAAAAAATATAATTAGGCATTAAAATTAGAAAGATAATATCATAAGGAACATGTGTACTAAGTTTCAAGTTGATTGGACTTCAACTTCATCAAAAACTACCTTGACCAAAAACTTTAACCTGAAAAATGCACTTTCATTTTCTATGTTCAGTGAACCGTGAAATTGGGGTCAAAAGTTTAATTTTGTTTAAAAATTAGAAAGATCATATCATAAGGAACATGTGTACTAAGTTTCAAGTTGATTGGACTTCAACTTCATCAAAAACTACCTTGACCAAATTCTTTAACCTGAAGCGGGACAGACGGACGAACGAACGGACAGACAGACAGACGAACGAACGAACAGACAGACGGACGAACGGACGCACAGACCAGAAAACATAATGCCCCTCTTCTATCGTAGGTGGGGCATAAAAAAGAAAAACATGTTTAGATTCAGCATAACAAAGAACTCCAAGTATTCAAGTTTTATTTATCAAAATAATTACATTTTGGACCCTTCCGACCTTAATGAAGACCAATGAGAAAATGGGACCAGACACTTTAAACCTAAAATAAAGTTAGAATTGGCATATCAAAGAACCACAATAATTAGATTTTTGATGAAATCAAACAAGTTTTTTTATCCTTTTGACCTGAATGTAGACCAATTCGATAACATGGCCCAAAAATCAAATTGTATGGTTGGATTTAGCATATCAAAGAACCCCATATATTCATTTTTTGTTGAAATCAAACAAAGTTAAATGTTGGACCCCAATTTGGACCAACTTGAAAACTGGGCCTATAATCAAAAATATAAAACATGTTTATATTCAGCATATCAATAAACCCAATAAATTTAATGTTTGCAAAAATCAAACTTAGTTTTGTTTTGGACCCTTAAGACCTTAAAGTAGACCAATTTAAAAACTGGATCAAAAATAAAAAATCTAAATACTGTAAATTCAGAAACTATTGCGATGTTTTATTATTGCGAAAAATGCGATAGGGTTATATTCGGAATGATTATAACTCGCAATTTTAAATCTTTTATATGGATTAAACAGGGTTTTTCTCAATATTGCAAAAAAAGTACAGTTAAATTCGGCGGCATATCAAAGAACCTCAATAGTTAAATTGTTGATGAAAACAAACAAAGTTTAATTTTTGACCGTATGGACCTTGGGTGGACCAGTACAAAAATAGGGACCAAATTCCGAAAACTTTATCACGGTAAGATTCAGCATATTTAAGCACCCCAAAAATTCAAGAATAAAACCCCATTGAAATTTGTTAAGAAATAAGCAATGTATACAAAGTTTTAGAAAAGTATTGTTTTGGGTCACTTTTTTGGCCCCGAATTATTAAACAGAATTGACCATAACCACCAAATGTAATCCCAACCTACTTTTATTGAAATGAAACCTTGTGGTACAATATCAGTAAGATCCATTCACTAACACACAAGTTATTGTCTGGAAACTAGAAAAATACTTATTTTGTCCCATTTTTGCCCTTTGTTCCTAAACTGTTATAGCCATAACCCCCATAATCAATCCTGACTATTCTGTTGTTGTTTCAAATCATCTGTTAAAATTTCATAAAGATCCATTTACTTTAACTAAAGTTATTGTCCGGAAACTAAGTGCTCTCGTACTATGCTGACGACAATGACGACATGGTACCAATGTACGAACGCAATTTTATTTTGCAGTCGTATACATACAAATATCACAGTTAATCCTATCTAGGGAGATTTTAAACAAGGTTCACTTGATTTCCAGTATATCAAAGTATGTTCAAAATATGTGAAAGCATACAAATATAAAACACATAATTAACAGCGTCTGGTGATGTTTCATAGCCTGACCGGTTTCGTTCTATAAAAGACCATCAGAGGCAGAATGATTGATATATATATTTATGTATGGAAGTTAATAAGGACCTTGACTGGCTATACTTAAGAATGATTGATTAATGGTTGCATCCTTTTCATTTAGATACGGTAACTATAGAATCCGGTGGCTCAGAGTTGCCCGTCGGTTCAGTTCCCAGAGGGATTATCCTTGGTTATTATTTAGTTAGAAAACATCATCTATATAGCAGAACGTAAAGTTAAGGATGTTGCTAACTTCTTGTTTTTCTTTATAAGAAGTTCCTGTATGAAATCAGCCTCATAAAAATAAAGAAACAAATTGAAAGGAGAGGGTCACAATTGGTTTCCATAGGAATTCCGACAGTCTGTTGAAAGGCACGTCTTCCAAACGTAACAAATATGAATAAAATACATCTAGAATAGACAGAGTGCACCTGGCTGGGCACTTGTACATCCCAACATCAGATATGAGAGTACTCACAGTTTTCTTTCTCAACTATAACAAAGAGAAAATATTCCTTATTGTGAATTTGATTTATCTCATTTACTCTCTGTACTGAAAATATTTTTTCTAAATTCCATTATGACATACACATATATTTATTTTCATATATATCTACAAGTATTCATTCTATGCACATAATTAATTCATATAAAAAAGAAGATGTGGTATGATCGCCAATGAGACAACTATCCACAAAAGACTAAAATGACACAAAAATCAACAACTATAGGTCACAGTACGGCCTTCAACAATGAGCAAAGCCCATACCGCACAGTCAGCTATAAAAGGTCCCGATAAGACAATGTAAAACAATTCAAACCAAAAAACTGACAGCCTTATTTATGTAAAAAAATGAAAGAAACACAAATATGCAACACATAAAAAACGACAACCACTGAATTACAGGCTCCTGACTTGGGACAGGCACATACATATAGATAATGTGGCAGGGTTAAACATGTTAGTGGGATCCCAACCCTCCCCTAACCTGGGACAGTGGTATAACAGTACAACATAAGAACGAACTATAAAAATAGTTGAAAAAGGCTTAACTCATCAGATAGACAAAAAATACAAGTGGACGTGGCCGGGTACTTATACATCCCGACACAGAAAGACACAATGAACAGATCTGAGAGTAACCTCAGTTATCTGACAGCTAGTTCAAAGCCACTAACAACTAATAAAAAAATCATGCATCTAAGACTAAACATGTATGGAATTGGCTATATACATTTTACAGTATGTTGACACACTGTTTACTGCATGTATTTACAGTTTAAAAATAACACTGAAACAGTTCACTATTGGTTCATTTTTGAATTCTAGTCAAATCATTCATCTTTGGTCCACTCTTGTTTTATTTTTATCTTGGCCATTTTTTTTTGTGTGACTCTATTTTTATCAGCAGCATCTCTAATAAGGATGATCGATTATAATCATAAATGATTGGTCTTCTGTAAATCTATTGCTATAGTGGTGTACGTATTGCTCGTAAAATACATACGTTACTGTTTATACAAAATGTGAAGATGGGCTTATTTCTCTATTGTGTTGAAACATTGATTTGGTGTTCAATTTCAACTTCAATAGCCATTCCTGAAATAAAATAAAATATATTACTGCACAGATAAAATAAGTTACTTTTGAAAATTCTACTAAAAAAATTAAAATGTTATAGACCAATATAAAGAGATGCTTTAGTGATTAATAAACAACGTTACCATAGTTATGGTCACAGTCAACAGGCGGTTTTATTACGTGTTTATATAGAAATAAGAGGATATGATATAAGTGTCAACTCTCTCCGTCCTATAAGTCAAAATGTATAAAAAGTAAACAGTTATAAGTCACAATACGGCCATCACCACGGAGCCTGAGGTCACATTGTTTAGCAAGTTATAAAGGGCCCTAAAAAACTAGTGTAAAACAATTCAGACAGAGAGACCAATCTTTGTGCATGAACATAGAACATCTTTATTTGAACTAGTCGACATACACTCATAGTTTAGTACACACAAGTCCTAAAATCTTAATGAACTTTGTGAAAAATGCTCTGAAATCCAACTGTTTAAAGAATATTTACCTAATATTTGATTTTTAACAGATTTCACTTCCTCTACAGAAATAGTTTTAGCCAAAATTTCATTTAGATGATCTGTATACAGCCTTGTTGGTTTGCTATGTTGATCAAACCGTTTTAAAAGGTCGCTTAGTATATTACGTAATTCATTAAAACGTTTATCATCAAGATGAAATATTTCAGAGTGTTGTAATTCTTTTCTTGTCAGTCTTATGCGCTCAATATCATCTCCAATAGCTATGTCTGTAGTCTTAATTCTTTGCCATTGACCACCCCATGAATTACTAGGAATATGTTTATTAAGATTCCTGTGCTCACTGTATAAATATGTTATATCACAATCACACCTTGGACGTAGATATGGTTTATCTGGTTTCAATAGATCATATAAAACATCAGCAAGAATATTCAGCGCTATCATTCCCATCTTTGAAAAATTGATTTCCTCTTTTGTGAACTGAAATACAGATTTAGGTAGAGAATTATGATACAAAATATGTAAAATCCAAAAATAAGACATATGTAAGGCTAAATAGATTTGTTGGGTGAATCGATTGTCGATTTAAATGGGTGGTCAAATAAGTTAAGTAATGCCACCACAGCAACACAAACAATATAGTAATAAATATAAAACTAATTAGCTAGCAAAAAAATAACTCCACCTTAAGATTTGTTTTCGTTTTCACAACCGAAATCTGTAAATGATGTACAAAGTAATAAAGAAACAGAGACACATTTCTGCAATAAAATATCCTAGTACAAGCAAATGAGAACAAAGCTAGATATGTGATATAACGTAACCCTGTCAAACTGGCTGCTGCTGTCGACTCATCATGGATATTTGAAATGTCTCTATTACTAGCGTTGATACGGACAAACACCTGCAATAAAAGAAAATAACCGTAAGAGAGCAAGCGCACATTCATCCACATCCTTTTCTCTACCACACAGAAGACGAAAGCTTCTAATGTCCTTTGTATTTTCGTTGTTGAGAAATAATCTTTTTCAGGTATAATATTTGGCAAAAATATTGTGTCAAAACATCTATTAATTAGTAACTTTGATAATGCATAATGATAATGATAGATAGCTTCTTAGCCATGTTTATATGCATATTCCGGACAAAAATATATTAATTTAAAATAAATCATGTTTTGTGCTAGACCGACACTCTGAGCTGGATATGCTAACATGCTAGTTCGCAAGATAATAGTCCACATGAAGACATTTCACCAATTCAAAAGTACATGTATATGGTTTGACCAGACTGGAGAATGAACCCTAGGCTTCCCACACATGAGGCGATCGAGGTGGTTTAGTAAATGTTGACCTCAACACATGTAGATAGTAACTAAAACATATAATAGGGATCTTCCTCTTATCACATTCAATCATTTATACAAAAATGTGAAATGGGGTCAAAGTCCCCAATTACAGTAGAAAAATTTATTAAAACAAATGATTCAATTTCAATCTACTTACATGAATAAACTCAAAATAGTAAACATTTTATTTTCTAACTTTTTTTATTTACCCACATTTGCCCAGAAATCTCTGCATTTCTTCCAGTCTCGTGTGTCATTAGACAATGAGACAGAGTAAATATATATTTATCAGTATATCAATATACAGGAATGAGCACACGAAAGATTTTAGATGAAAAAATCAACGTTACCTGATGACAGCTATTTTTTTATTGCTCATATTGAAAACAACATTATGACTACAATGACGTTCCATCTTAAATCCGTAACAACAGGACCAACTTCAGAAATGTTTTGGTATTTCGGTTTCTTTTTTAAAGATTTCGTTGTCTTATTAGATGTGATAATAGTTTCATGACATAAAGTATTTGTATTTGAAAACAGACATTGATGGAGGATGCAGGAGAACCCCGAATATATATATGACCTTCGGCAAGAAAATTGGCAATTCTAGTTAAGTTTTAGGTCAGTGTCGAAGCAACCTGCCACGTTTGAAATTCGAGTTCACAGCTACAGCTTCACCAGTTTAAGGGTGTTCATAAGCTAGAGACAAAACATAATAAACAGATAAAGCAAGAAAATCATATCGAAATAAAGTACATGTGCTTCAAAAAAATATTGAAGATGTATTGTGTGCAGATTTACTTCAAACCCCATTTCATAATGTTGAATTTGGAATATGATAGTGATCTTTCTGTCGATAAATGATATGAACTGTTTGAACAAGTTTATGACAAGCATACACCATTGAAAATTAAAAGAGTGAACATTTTTAAACAAGCAAAATAGTTCAATGATAACATTATAATTTATATTCAATACAGAAATATTATCATTAAAAAAAGATTAAATAAACTTTTACTAGTGACTCTAAAGAGTCTGTGCTGCTCATCTTTATGTGCAAAAATAAAAAAAGGACACAGATAGATTCAGGACAAAATTGATTTTTGGTGATAGTGATGAGTTTGTAGATCTTACTTTACTGAACATTATTGCTGCTTACAATCATCTCTATCTATAATGACCTTGGCCCAGTAGTTACAGTGAAAAATATTATGTAAAAATTTACAAAAATTTACAAAATTTAAGAAAATTGATAAAAAATTAACAACTAAGGCCAATGACTGACCATTGACCAATTTGATCATTTAACTTATTTGTAGGACTTACTTTGCTGTACATTATTGCTGTTTACAGTTTAATTCAATCTATAATAATATTCAAGATAATAACCGAAAGCCGCAATTTGTTCTTAAATTACCAATTCAGGGGCAACAACCCAACAACAGGTTACCTAATACATGCAATAGGTCTGAAAATTTCACAGCATATATATCTTGACCTAACAATTTTTTTTATTTCCGGTCAGATTTACTTAAAATCCTTTGGTCCATGAGATATGAGCCAAAAACTGCAATTTTACCCTAAGCACTAATTTTACCATGTATGTCATCTTGGTTTACGGCGGGGTCATCGGACACATTTTTTTAAACCAGATATTCAAATGATGATTATAGACAAGTTTGGTGAAAGATGATTCATATTATATTAAAAGATTTAGATACAATTTTTTGACAATCATCAATTAAAGTTATGTTTAAACATACGATTAAAAAAGTCATCTGAATAAATTTAGATTAAAACATTTTAGAAATTGATTATATAATTAGTGGGTCAACATGGTCAAAACTTCAATTGATGTAACAAAATAAGTTTCTTAAAACTACATTAACGGATCAATGGAAATAGCACTTTGATCTACCTTCACAACTGAAATGCAATTAGTATGATGAGATTAATCATTTAAGAAAAATATAGTTGATGTGCTATCACAAATGGGCTTTTTTTACTATGTTTGACTTCTTTTTTCTCGGTGTTTTACATATTTACAGATCACAAAGGCCGTGATCACCCCAAACGTTATGTACAGTAAACCTTTTTACACTTAATTTAATTACATGTACGCGAGATATTGTTCACAAATGTAAATTATATGCCAAAAAGCTGTGAAAAAGGGGGCGGGCTGAGCTTTAAATTTGGAAAAGGCAGGACAGGAGTTTTGAGTAAAAAAAAGCCAGGATGATCAACTTTGCCAAAAAATGGCAGGTTGACAATTTATGTAAAAAATAATCAGGATAAACTAATCAATAAAGTCAGGACCGAATAGAATGAGAATATGCCCAAAAAAATACTGCAAGCCAACAATTTTCATCCTATTCCCCCATCTCTCGTCAAAAAACTAAAATTGTATCTCCCTTATGAATGCCTTTCTGGTGTTTTGCATTACTTCATAATTACATGAGATGCATGTTTCATTGTAATACGTTATTCTGATTGGCTAACTCCACATCACATGTTATTCCGTATGCAATTGCATCAGACAATAACATTTAGCATTCATGATGACACGAGGTCCCACAATAAAGTGCGCAGGTGAATTAGATAAAACTTGATAAAAATCGTGTTTTCATGCATCAATGATGATCATAGCTAAAAAATGTAATTATAAGTATTGAATGCTTCTTTTTGTAATTTTATAGGGTTGTAAAAGCGTTGACCGTGCGTACATTTTTAGAATGAAGCGCTTCCGCGCTTCATACAAAATGTACTTCGGTCAACGCTTTTACACCCCAATAAATTTACAAAAAGAAGCATTCAATTCTTAAAGAGATAATTAAGATCTCTCGATTACGCAATAAAATTTGCATATATAGATATACGTAAACTAGATTTGGTGAATTATACTTTCGCTTTAGCATGCAGATACTTCTTAACAATTTCGACTTTTGCTTAATTAGAACAGGTCTTACATTGCAAATTGGTATTTTTTTATTATTTCTAAGTGCATTTTACCGGATCTAAGATACTTGCAAAACAATACAATTTACTGTACACTTTTTTAGTAATGCATTTATGAGTGCATTGTTGAATGAGAAAAGACCAGTGGCAAATATTCCTGTCGATTCAGAATGATTTATGTGTACAGCAATGATGATGCTACGAGTCTTGATAAGGAGTCAAAAAAGCTATCTAAAGTTGATTTTTTTATAACAAAGCAATGCATCTAGTTAAGACAAATACTTCGGTAAAATCTTGATTAATAATAAAATACCAATTTTATTCAAACAACGTTTCTTCTTAATAAAGACATGGTAAAACTCATGTTTTTAATACCTTGTTTTGTGTACATTAACTCACACAAGCCCTACATTGACTATCGACTGCATGTAGCAGAACATGATTTAAACTACATGTAAACATTAAGGCCGTGTTCACATTGACCTAAACTCAGTGTTGTGTTAGTGTAACTCACACATACACTAAACACAATTACGTTCCCATTGATAAAATTCAAAGTTTACATGTAGTTTAAATCATGTTTTGTCTACATGCAGTCGATAGTCAATGTAGGCCTTGTGTAGATGAAGTGCACACAAACATAGGCATTTAAAACATTAATTTTACCATGTATATTTAAAGAAGAAACGATTTTTGAATAAAATTGATATTTTTAACCATTGTTGATAACGTTCTTCACAGAAATATTTGTCTAAACTTGATATATTTATTTGTTATAAAAACACTTTACGTAGCTTTATCAACCCATATCAAGACTCAAACATCATCATTGCCAAACACATCATTCATTTAGAAAGGTTTTCCCGAATCGACTGGACATACAGAGAAATAGTTGTTACTTGTCTTTACTCAAACTACGATTCACTAAATAATGCATTACTAATAAAAGTGTGAGGTAAATTGTTTTGTTTGTCTTGTATCTCAGATCCATTAAAATATACTTAGAAATAAAAAAACAAAACATTACACCCTCCCTTTGCCAAATACTTCTTGGAGAAAAATACTATTTAAAACAAAGGAAAAAGATAGAAATGTAGTGATCCATCCCATCTCAATCCTTTATCTTCGCCCGTAAGCATGAGGCTGCAGCCTACGTTTTTGTAATGCGTAATCCAGACATCTTTAGTATCTTTAAACTATTGCAAATTATTAAAACAGCTTTTATAAAGGAGCAACCTCAGTCTGACTCAGATTTTTTTTTCTTCGCGCAAACGTTTTTATTCAGGTTTTTTCGTTGCTAGCAATCAAATATTTTTTTTCAATATTTAACACTATAATGTATGCGGAAACTCTGGATTTAGAATAATTGTTTTTTAATCATCTGTATGACCAGAATATTTCTTTTTTTTAAATTGCTCCCCCTCTCTCTCGAAGTCAAATGGTCGTCCACTAACTGCTAGAAAAGTTGTCTGAAATATTTGCATTAGGTTCTACGTAATGAACATTTAACTGACATATAGTTTAGAAGTGTGAACAAATCTTATGTACAGGTAATTAAAAAAGGTGTGTAGATGTGAACAAATTTAGTGTGAAACCAGTGTACATTACATTAAACTAATTGTAGACATGTTTTTTGTACATGGCATTTGGTGTTAACACGGTCTAAGTTTTATCAATTGGAACGTAATTGTGTATAGCTTACGTGTAAATTACAGTAACACAACACCAAGTTTAAGTCAATGTGAACACGGCCTTTACATTGTGTAATGTGTAAGTAAGTCAGTGGTTGTATACATTTTATGGTGATATTTATCTGAAATATTTGAAATAAAAATATCAAATAGTATAAACAATTGCTGGTTACCTTAGAGGATGTAGTTGTGGCGTGACTGATGCTATCTCTGTTTTGATTCAATCCTGGTTTGATCTCACAACTAATTGGCAGCTAAAATAATTTAAAAAAAAATGAATTTTTTCGTACTACTATAAAATGTGTGCTACAATTGATTGTTGGTGGGATTCATGTTACTAAGTCTTTTGTTTCTATGCTGTGTTTTGTGTGCTGCTGTTTGTCTTTTGTGTCTTTTTCTTTTTTGACAGTGCATTGTTAGATTATTTCAGACTTATGATTTTATGCGTTCCTTTGGTATCTGTTGCAACTCTTTTGCCTGCAATTTGATAATCAATTACAAATATTGGACTGATGATGCAGCGTCTATGTCTATTCTCAAAACACTTCAACTAAAATGTATGTCTCCCCTTGTTATCTAGAAGTCAACCATGTAAATAAGCAACAAACATTATATAGTACTCAAAAGGGATTGACAATACAAATGACAATTTATAATATTATTTTAGTTCTGGTGAACATATACAAAACGAATTAGGTTTAGGTCAGAACATTGTAATCAGGTACTGCACTAATGTTCCACTTACGCATGGTCTTCTTCTGATCAGATCTTGCCAATCATCAATGAATATATGGGTACTTGTACATTTTTCACAGTAATATTCTGGAATCTGCTCCTCACTAAAATCATTTGATCCTGTCACAGACTCTGGTTTTGTAAGGCCACATTCCCACCTTTTCCAAAATTTCACATTAGACATCTTAAATCTTGTGTTTATTATCTTGACAATTTCCTCTGTCACAAAGTCGTCAATAAATTTGTACAAACCTCTTTTACGTTCTTTCCCAAATTGCCAAACCTGAATTTGAATCCAATTTGGACATTTCATTATATGTAATTTTGCTAATTTTGTTGTTTTCTCTAACTCAAAGACAGCTGATCTTCTGAAAAGAGCAATATGTTTTTTCTGTGCCTTAGTGACAACTTCTGCTACTTTATATTTCCTGCATAGGGATGCAATTAAATGATTCATTAAATTAGGTGGAAGAAACCTAAACATGTAACATAACCAGGTAGACTTAGTACATGTGTATTCTGTCACGTTAAACATTTCGTAGATATCACACTCAGGATCTGATTTAATCATACAAGGTATATAATAAAGAGGTTTGTCATCAACAGCATCTCTTTCAGTTCCTGATATGTTTGGACGTATAATGATATCAAATTTCTCCATTACGTTCAGGATGTGATCCTTGTGTTTGGAAAAAGTGTTTTCACTTTTGCTAAATATGTCGTCTAGAACCTCGTTATGTAATTTGCCCCTAATTGACAATTCATCCCATTTTGTTCTATGTCTAAAACTAATAGCTCTAAATTTCTTTGCTGTGACTATACATCTAAACGCATCAGACAACCATTGTGTGTCTAAAATAATATGACGGAAGATCTTTGAAATAAACTAAAGCTCTGATTTCATGGTGAAATTCCAGGAACAATCTGAGTTCCTCATCATTTAGTGGATTAGTTGTATCAGTAGAGATGTGCTTAATTTCATTGAATGAAATAATTGGTAACTCCTTCTTTTTCTCTTGAAGTCGTTTTTCTAGCTGAATAAATTTTAAAGGATATTCTTTGTTCCATGTTTCCATTTTTCTGGCTAAGTTAAGGATGTCTTCTCGGATTTGCTGGAATACATTGGGATCATCTTCTGTGTTGGAAATGAAGTATTCTTGCCTTATATGTCTTTGTTCATCTTCTGTCATATTCTTCGTATACTTGAAAATGTTTTCGCGGCATGCATCGTCAATCTACAATAAAATATGCGTTTGTTTGTTTGGTCTTTACAATTAAAATATATTTGAAAAGATGAAGTAAATACTAAAGCTATATGAACATAATCATATAACTGTAAAATATTAAATGAATTATTTTAAGAACATAACCTTTGCAAAATTTGTAAAATGTGATAACCAATTTGCTTTTCCTGGAAACACTTCAAATCTTAAAACACATAAAGTTTATGCATTTGATATTGTCAAAACGTTGATCTGATTACACTACACTATTAGTAAAACATGACAGGCCTGTCTCAAAATTAAAACAAAACAAGTAGAAGTGTGCTTGTAACATTTGTAGAATTTCAATACCTCTTCTATATCAGAGGTCACATCATCTCTCCATGTGCCAACAATAACAACTGGTGGATCAAGATCGTCTGATGTCTTGTTGTCAGCAGAATTACTCGTGTCCTCTTCCAGTCTACTGTAGCAATGGATCGAGTCCATCCATAACTGGAATAAATCTACAAAAAAAAGAATAACGATTCAAATCACCATATATTTAAGTCTCCTAAAGATTTGCAAGTTAATTGTAGTTAAATTATCTGTAGAAGTATCTTTGGCTCTGGCCTTGTAGGTCCTGTATTTTGTTTTAATTTTAGCTCATTTATATGTTTTGGAGTTTAGTGTGATGCAATTTTCATTGTACTAGTACACATTATGTTAAGGGGTCAGATGGAGCCCACCTCTAGGTATGGTATTTTCTTACTGTGTACTGGTAGCTCTAGGATTTTTTTGCTGTTTTTTGGGGTTGTTGTCTCTTTGACAAAGTCCCCACTTCCATTTGCAATTGTATTACTAATATGTAAGTGGGTATAAACACAAAGAAATAATGAACAACATAAAATCATTGCAGTGTTATTAGAACATGTATTACCTTTACTTTTTCTATTTTAAGGGAGAAAGATTCATCTTATACATTTTATTATATGTATATTGCATCACTTAAGCAATTTTAGGAATATATTAAATTACATGTGATATTTTAGGTTTAAAAATAGACCACTCTTGTTAATGCTCTATACATTCTCTGTAACAAAAACGAAAACAAGGCCGCAGATATGGTATGATGAATATTGAGACAAAACTAACTGAAGATCAATAGAACAGTAAATCAATATATATATAGATTCAGATAAAGGTAAACCTGTTAAAATTCTTTCAAATACACAGTAAAAGAGAAAAATAGTCTGTTTTGAGTTTAATTGACGAAATTTTTATAATCTATAATGAGTTCTGAAAATCAATTATCTATTTAATTGATCAAATTATACTTAACTGACAGTAAAACAACATGATAAAACAGTTATCCTGAAGTGACATTTCAATTGTTCACCTTTTGATAAAACTTTTTTTTTAAATTTTATTAAATCAGTCAAAAAATTATTTTTAGAAAAACAAGAGTTCGTGTCATTTAAGAGGTAAACTGTTCAAAGTAAGTACATTGTTCCTTTATTATGTTCATGGAAGAACAAGTTTTGAATACAGTCCCAATTTGTCTAAAGATATCTTATTTCTTTTAGTAATTGTCTAATGCAAAACAAATTTGACTAAATCTTTCTGAATCCCGATATGAAAATAACAAAACCAATTTCGTGCGTCATAAATGTTCTACTGGATTTACATGTTTAATATCCTATATCAGGATTGCTTACATGTATATCCAAAAATTGAATGTTATAATTGTATGTATAAATCATGGTTACGTGACATCGCCTTTGTAACTCTGAATGTCTGCTGCATTTTTCTGAGTCAATAGAACATTTTGACAAATCTTCCAAAAATATCTAAATTTGTATGAATGTGTCTGAACTATGTTTAAAAAAACAATACATAGAATAATGTCATGCTCGGAATGTTTCTTTATCACTAGAAAGAGATAGAATATAATTATATATAAGGATAAATATACTACATCTATTGGTTGTTTTGAATAAACAAACAATAGATGTAGTATATTTTTTGTTTTGAATAAAAATCCAATCATTTCTTTAGGAATACTAAATAAATTATGAACCGCCATTGGCCGTTTTGTACCTTTGTTCATCATGATTGAGCATTTTTCATAAAATTTATTGATTATTAGAAAACATAGATACTTTAATGTTGTTACCAACACTGTCCTTTTCAACTAAAATAATGCAGTACAATTTGAAATTTGTTATTTCAAAGGCCTGATGAAAAGGTTTGTTTGTAAACTTTTAATAAATTAATGTAAGAAGAAAAATTACTTTAACTTTTGTTTCTTAATTTTTTTTAATAGAAATCATAAATCGACATTTAAGTTTAGTACTTTTTGTACATAAGGAGTGTTTGTTTTCCATAAAATATTCTGAATTTCAGAACAAAGAAACTCAAATTTTGTTCGCATTACTGAAAAAATGCAAACAGTTCTTCTTTTATACCAGAAATATTGATTCATCATTGGATCTTATTTATTTTTGTTCATCAGGGTTGTTTATATTGTATAAAATATGATGAATATCAGGAAAAAGATGCTAACATTGTATTTGCTTGTTTTTTAATACATTTTTTTCTTCTTTTTATCAAAATAATGCACTTGTGTTATCAATGTTAAAGAGGGATGCAAGATACCAAAGGGACAGTCAAACTCATAAATCGAAAATAAACTGACAACGCGATGGCTAAAAATGAAAATAAACTCATCATAGATACCAGGACTAAATTTAGCATTTACGCCAGACGCGTGTTTCGTCTTCAAAAGACTCATCAGTGACGCTCGAATCCAAAAAAGTTAAAAAAAATGCCAAAAAAAAGTACGAAGTTGAAGAGCATTGAGATCCAAAATTCCAAAAAGTGTTGCCAAATACAACTAAAGTAATCAATGCCTGAGGTAGAAAAGCCTTTGTTTTTAAAAAAAATCAAAATTTTGTTGACAGTTAATTTATATATATAACAATATCAATGATAATTCATGTCAGCACAAAAAGTGCTGACTACTGGGCTTGTGATACCCTCAGGGGAATAAATCTCCACCAGCAGTGGCATCGACCCAGTGGTAGTAAATAAACTCATCATAGATACCAGGAAAAAATTTAGTATTTACGCCAGACGCGTGTTTCTTCTACAAAAGACTCATCAGTGACGCTCGATTCCAAAAAAATTAAAAATGTCAAATAAAGTATGAAGTTGAAGAGCATTGAGATCCAAAACTCCTAAAAGTGTTGCCAAATGTGATATAACAAATCCGGTAAACAGTCTAATTCGATAGGTCACATTCATAAAAGCGAAGGGGATTGTAGGTATATTGAATGTCTCTGGTTTTGCTTTCTCTTTCTAAATATGAGGAAAATAAAAATAAAGATTTTATCAATGTTAATTCAACTGATTGGGTGAAGCTTACGTTTAAATTTGCATAAGGACAGTCTATTTGAAGATATTTGTGATAAAGGTGAATGCCGCTATAATTATTTTGATTTCTAATCACCTATCATTAGACTGTCCCTCTGGTATTTTTCGTCCCTCTTTTATCTTATTCTATAAAATGTTACCTTGTGCATTTTTGTCGTCAGCTTCATTGAGTTTTGTTACAAGAAGATAAATTGCACCTGATGACAAAAACGTTTGATGTGTGTGGTAAAACTCTTCATCTCCGGCAAAATCCCATAACATTAATGTGGCATACTCCTCTTTGTCATGTAAATCAACATTAGATTTAAGCATGGCTTCAATATCCATTTTTGCCTGTTCTAAAGCTTGATTTCGTTGCTGCGAGGTTACTGAAGGTTCAGTTTGAGATTCAGTAGTTACTTGCTGTTTTCCTTTTTTAGGCTGCTGGGTTACTGTCTCTGATTCTTCGATACGCTTGTACAGAATGGTTATGAGGGTATTTTCCTTGACAGCTTTGTGTGTTCCTTCATCTATTGATGCTCCAATTGTTCCTTTGTATTGTTTTAAGAGTCTTGCATGAATTTCAGTTTCTTCATTGGTTCCTATCAATAAAAAATTATAATAATATTAAGAAATACTAAGTAAGATCCCATATTAAAATAAGCAATAAACAGTTACAAAATAAAGGTTGACCATCAATTTTTTTTTCAACCATTAGTTCTAAAAAATACACATGAATAGGTATCACAATTGAAAAGGGAGTTTCTTCAGTTGGTTGTAATATTGATATAACAGATTTGATGAAAACCACAAAACTTGATGCATATTCTACACATACCTTAATATTAATATGTTGCTAAATAAAGTTTAGATATTCATCAAAATATATTTTAAATAAACTGTTATCACAGGGATATGTCTCGCCTTTTTGTAATTTTGATTATGCAAATGTTGAAATCAAAATAGCAATACTTCAACATCTTACACAAGTTATGCAAATATTCAAAGGCAATGAACCATGACTTAGTTACATGGCTAAACAATCTCCATGTAAATGAGATGTGCCAATGCTAATAAAACTGACCAAATACCATTAACTTATCATAAGTCGTTCCTAAACCTAAATACAAACATTAACTTGTAAACTATGTAAAAGTTTCAAAGTCAATGAACCATGAAGAAGTGTTGGGGCTGGGGCTATATAATCTCCATGGAAACAATACTTGCAAATGCCAATAAATTTGCATACCAAATATCATTGACTTAACATAAGCAGTTTATCTTAAACTGATCTAATCACAAACTAATACATGTAAACTAAGATAAGTTTCAAAGTCATTAGACTGTGACTGAGGGGCGAGGCCAAATATTCTCCATGGAAATGAGATGTGCCAATGCTTTTACAACTAAATACCAATTAACATTGTCCAACCACTAATGATTCCTTTGAACTGACCTAATCACAAACTAATACATGATAACTTATAAGACTATGACTAAGGGGGCGGAGTCAAATTCTCTCCATAGATATGAGATATGCCAATGCTTATACAACTGCATACCAAATATCATTGACCTACCACTTGTGGTTCCCTATAAACTGACCTAATCACAAACTAATACATGTAAAATAAGCAAAAGTTTCGAAGTCAATAGACCATATTTGAGGGGGCAGAGCCAAATAATCTCCATGGAAATAAGATGCGCCAATGCTTATACAACTGCATACCAAATATCATTGACCTACTACTTGTGGTTCCCTATAAATTGACCTAATCACAAACTAATACATGTAAACTAAGATAAGTTTCATAGTCATTAGACTGTGACTGAGGGGCAAGGCCAAATATTCTCCATGGAAATGAGATGTGCCAATGCTTATACAACTGAATACCAATTAACATTGACCAACCACTAATGGTTCCTCTTGAACTGACCTAATCACAACCTAATACACGATAACTTATAAGACCATGACTAAGGGGGTAGATTCAAATTATCTCCATAGAAATGAGATATGCCAATGCTTATACAACTGCATACCAAATATCATTGACCTACCACTTGTGGTTCCCTATAAACTGACCTAATCACAAACTAATACATGTAAAATAAGCAAAAAGTTTCGAAGTCAATATACCATGACTGAAGGGGCAGGGCCAAATAATCGCCATGGAAATGAGATGCGCCAATGCTTATACAACTGCATACCAAATATCATTGACCTACTACTGGTGGTTCACCATACACTGACCTAATCAAAAACTAATATATGTAAAATAAGCAAAAGTTTCGAAGTCAATAGACCATGACTGAGGGGGCAGGGCCAAATAATATCCATGGAAATGAGATGTGCAAATGCTTATACAACTGCATACCAAATATCATTGACCTACCACTTGTGGTTCACTATAAACTAGACCTAATCACAAACTATTACATTGTTGACGCCATCCCCGCCGCCGGAAACATCATACCTATGTCTCACTTTTTGACTCCGTCAAGGGGGCAGGGCCAAATAATCTCCATGGAAATGAGATGCGCCAATGCTTATACAACTGCATACCAAATATCATTGACCTACTACTTGTGGTTCCCTATAAACTGACCTAATCACAAACTAATACATGTAAACTAAGATAAGTTTCAAAGTCATTAGACTGTGACTGAGGGGCGAAGCCAAATAATCTCCATGGAAATGAGATGTGCCAATGCTTATACAACTGAATACCAATTAACATTGGCCAACCACTTATGGTTCCCCTTGAACTGACCTAATCACAAACTAATACATGATAACTTTTAAGACCATGAGTAAGGGGGCGGAGTCAAATTATCTCCATAGAAATGAGATATGCCAATGCTTATACACTGCTTACCAAATATCATTGACCTACCACTTGTGGTTCCCTATAAACTGACCTAATCACAAACTAATAAATGTCTAATAAGCAATAGTTTCGAAGTCAATAGACCATGACTGAAGGGGCAGGGCCAAATAATCTCCATGGAAATGAGATGCACCAATGCTTATACAACTGCATACCAAATATCATTGACCTACTACTTGTGGTTCACGATACACTGACCTAATCACAAACTAAAACATATAAAATAAGCAAAAGTTTCGAAGTCAATAGACCATGACTGAGGGGGCAGGGCCAAATAATATCCATGGAAATTAGATGTGCAAATGCTTATACAACTGCATACCAAATATGATTGACCTACCACTTGTGGTTCACCATAAACTAGACCTAATCACAAACTAATACATTGTTGACGCCGTCACCGCCGGAAACAGCATACGTATGTCTCGCTTTTTGACTCTGTCAAGGCGAGACAAAAAGCATGCATTAAGATTCATCAAGAGATGATGTGGCTTACAAATAATTTTGAAGGCAAACAGTGAGTTGTAATTGTTTACACCCTCATCCTTTGGTCTGTGTTGGAAAGCTGTGTCATGAGCAATCATGAAACATTTTATATCCATGTCTTCACATATTAAAACAACATAAGCTACCAAATCCACATAAACTGTATTCATTTGGAACTTTCAGAATTGATTTAGACCATATTTAAAAGTATATCAGTAGTACAAAAAGTCCACAGAAAACAATAGAAAAGGCGAACAATTTTCATGACGTATTAACATTTTTACGACTGGAAAACTTAATTATCCGTCAACATAAGCTCTTAAAAAAAGGCATGTGACAAAAAGGCAATTACAATATATAAATATAAAAAACACATGAAATAGTGTTATAATGATATTTCCCTTTTCTGTGTGATATCATATCATAAATAAAACAATGATCATCTTTTTAATTAAAATTTAAATCAGGCAGGTGTTACCCGTGAAAGGGGATGAAGTAACTGAACATGATGAGCACATGCACAATAAAAATCTTGACTGAGGTCAAACCATGTGTTGCTTGCATATGGATGCAAATGTGGTAGATCTCACAAGTTTAGTGTGACGTCCATTTTTATTTAACTAGTACATATTTTGTTTAGGGCCCAGCTGAAGCCCGCCTATGGATGCGGGAGTTTCTCGCTGTGTTGGAGATCCGTTGGCTGTTTTCTGCTGTTTGTTTGGTTGTTGTCTCTTTGGCACATTCACCATTTCCATTCTCAATTTTATTTGACAAAATCAAACCAATTTTTAGTTATTGTGTTCCCCTTTTCTGATACTGTTACTATGTCTATTGTACCAGAAATGCACTTGTACCATAAATATCTCTTCACATAGTTTCTGACTGAATGAACTATTTTTGAAAATTCTTGACCTGGATTCATTGAAATGTATCTTTGAATTGGATCTTGTAAGACCAATGCTTTGAAAACTGGAAACTGATAGATAGTACCCTAATAAACCAAATAATATTGCTGAATAATAAGTTATGTAAACTAGAAATCGAAAATATCATAAATACTTTCTTAAGAAAGGAGAAACATTTGTGTTTAAGCTAGCTTCTACTTCATATACCATCTAATTTATTCCATATTCCATCATCAGACATTGCTTTGCATTTTATTGTGTGGATTTCTATTCCATTTGTACTAGTTACATCTGTATTCTCTTCAGAGAACAATCTTCTAATCATTGACGTCTTTCCTGCACCTTTTTTCCCAACGACTACTAAACGTATGTCTCTCTTTTTCTCAGAGCCTGACTCGAGTAATTTGAGGTACAAATCAATAGATCTTTTGTCAGCCATTAATCTTATTTCAGTTGGAACCATATCACCTAAAACAATATTTTTCATAAATGTTTTTTATTAAAGCAAAACATAACTTTACTCATCTATTCTTTTGAGTGCCTGTTTTCACTGTATGTAAGTTTTAGAAGTTTTGATAGAATCTATAGTTTAAATTGGAAGTCAATTGTCATGATTTGTTAAAAAAATTCATATTTAACTAGACTTAAGCTCGGACATACAGATGGACATGAGTAACATGTAATGCCCCCTTCTGTTCTATGTTGGCTGACACATCATAACAAAGTAAACAGCTATACAGCAAGATGTGTCCTTTTTATTCATATCAAAATTGATGAAAAAAAATCAAACAGAAAATTAAAGTTGTAGATTAGTTTGTCCTGCCCCTTTCAAATGTGGTCAATTGGTCCGAGTACACAGTTATCGTCCCTTGATTTTCATTGTTGATTTTCGTTGTCCACGAATATAGTCCCTAGTGTGGACAGTGTATTACTAATTAATTGCCAATTTTTTTTATACCCCTTCCAAATTTATTTCTTTATGTTTTATGCCTCAAAAAGCAAGAGGTGGGATAACATTTAATTTACACTGTGAACAATATTCATGATATTAACTCATGCATTTGAAAGTAAAGTAGTGATTTGGTCCAGCTGAAAAAGGTTAAAAATAAGTATTTCGGAAGTTGTCAAAAGATTTCAAGACCCCCTGAACATAAAATTGTCCATATTTTGACTTAGAGCCGATAAATTTTCTATAATTTTGATTTAATTTTTGCCAAAAGTAGTACACCACACTGTAAAAATATTATTGAGAAAGCGCAGGTGGGATTTTTTTTATGTCCATTTCTGTCTAAAAGAAATGCACTACGAAATAACTGTGTTATAACTTTGACCAATTGACTTTAAGATTATTGCTTATTTTACATGAGATTGTGATAAGTAAAATTAAGAGAAAACAGAGAATTGACCCATAAAATAGAGACAATAATCAGACAAAATAACAGAAAACATAGCCTGAGGCCACCGAGGGGTCTTCAACATTGTGCTTGCCTCTTAAAAAAAATGTTTTCTGGTTCACAGTTCAATTATTAAAAATAGCTGATCTGCCCTGATTTTTAAATTCATGAGACATCAATGACATAATTCTTTGTTATAATGTTAATAAACATCTAGCAAGAATTGTGAAAGCTCTTACAAGACTATATGGACGTAACGTGTGACGGTATTTCTGTGTTCCCAGCAGTATGTCACATACGGGACAAAAACTATCAGGGTATATATTTCCCCAATGAAAACCCTTCGTCAATATTTTACCTCTTGATCTTGTATAAACTTTATTTCTGATAGAAAGATGGAATAATATAGTTTAACATATTATCTGAGAGAATAAAAAACTCTAGTAAATCTAGCATTTTCAAAAAGACATTGTTTTCTATAAACGCTATAGTGAAACTTTATACATTGGGATAAACAGATATTTTATGGGCAACTTCTCCGAAACAGGCTAATAGCTTTTATATATTTTTCCCTTTATTTTCACAATAGCAGCAAACAACTGCTAAAAATGCGGGAAACACATTTGATCATTTATGGAAAAACATTTTATTCTTGAGTTATTGTCTGAAAACTGGAAAAATCCATTCTTTTTAATGAAAAAAAAAACTAAAGGGAGCTCTGGTCAATGGATATAAACGTATTTTTGAGTTTATATCCGACATGTTGAAGACAGATGGACAGACAAATGGACAACGGTATACCATAAAAAGTCCTGTAATAGGCGTATAAAAATAGTAAAAAAAAAATCGTAAAATTTGCCATTGATGGGCAATAACTTCTATAAGAATTTGTCTAACAGTTTAGACGTTTAGTTGGACAATTGGTGGAGCTCATTATTCTGAACATATGTTTCCTTTCAAATTTTCTCTATTTATAACGTTTAAACAAATACTAGACAAAACTTTTTGATTCCTATGTTCAATTTTTAGCAATGACAGCCATTTTGGTTGGTAGGCAGGGTTATCTGACACATTTTTAACTAGATACCTTGATGATGATGTTGGCCAAGGTTGGTTAAAATTGTCTCAGGGTTCAATTGACCATTTTAGTCATGTGAACTTATTTGTAGATCTTATTTTGCTGTTTACAGTTTATCTCCATCTATTATAATTATATTCAAGATACTAAACAAAACTTTAAAATTTCCATAACATGACCAATTCTAAGGCAGCAATCCAACAAAAGGTTGTCTGATGCGTCTTTAAATTTCGGTTCAGATTATCTTTACTTGATATACATTTATAAACATGTCAGATTTGCTTTCAATGCTTTAGTTTTTAGAGATATAAGCCAAACACTGCATTTTACCCCAATGTTCTATTTTAGCCATGGCCGCCATCTGGCTAGATGCGCAGGGTAAGCGGATATTGTTTTTAACTACACACCCTGAGGATGATTGAGGATGATTGAGTCCAAGTTTGATTTCATTTGGCCCAGTAGTTTCAGAGGAGACATTTATTTGTAAATGAAACAGAAGCTCACAGGCCGAGTAAATGGAAACAGTTTTACAATGTGAAATTTAGTTAAAGGATAAAGTTGATGAACTTTCAACAACTTCAAAAAAAAAAAGAAATCTATAGGCTCTAAATAACCTGTGCGGCTCACCTGGATTTATATTCATCTTCAACAATGGACACCATTTAACATCATAGACCAGAATATAATTCATGACTAAAATATATCTTTCTGAATTTATATGACCAAGAGTTTTATCTGGTTACAGTTAACTCTTTCTACTAAAGTGTTGCCAAAATACACTATAATGGTTTACTTTTACAAACTGTGACATGGATAGAGAGTTGTCACATTTACACTTATACAACATCTTCTTATATCTATAACAAATATTTATTTAAGGGCAATCACTTAATTTCGATATGGCTATGGTTTTTAAATAGACTTTAGAACTAACTAATATGAACTGATAGTTATGTAACTTTCTAAAAAATATTGATCTATTAGTAATTACAAGATGTTACTATCAATCTAACTTAATTCTAAGTGTTCGGTAAACAGGAAGTTGTTGAGTGATGATTCTGAAAACACATCACACGGAATAGCTGTCTTATATAAACCCTGAAACCAAATTTCAGAAATCCATGTTATGTAATTCCTGAGGAAAAAGCGACGAAAATATTAATGGGATAGTCGGATGGACTGAAGATGACCCATGTGTAAAATGATGAAAGTGTTTGGTTTACAGAAATTTGTTTAGTGATTAATCTGAAAACACATCGCACGGTATAACTGACTCATTTAAACCCCGAAACGAAATTTCAAAAATCATTGATATGTTGTTCCTGAGAAAGATGAGACTGAAAATATTCATGGGACGGACGGATGGGCGGATGGATGGACTGAAAGATGGACTGACAGAGGTAAACAGTATTTTTAAAGCTGAGTTATATGGTACACTACACTGAAATTTCTTTATTGATAAAACATGATTGTTTTAATTTACATGTTTTGTTCTAAAAAAATGCACTATGAAATAACTGTGTTCTGATATGGAGAGTTGCTATTACATGGAACTCTCATGTTTGATCATATATTAGAATGAAGAACAGAAGAGTCTGAATGTTCTGAGCCATACCAATACCGCAATCTGTATCAGGAACCAAATATCTATAATAACTGCAAATATTTTTGACTTACTATTTGTGGTTCATCTTAAACTGACCTAATCACAAAGTTTAACGTGTTAAATATACGCATACTTTTCAAAGTTAACAGACCATGACTGTGGGAACAAAGGCCAAATGATCTCCATGAATATGAGATGTGCTTATTCTAATACACCTGCGTATCAAACGTTGTTGCTTCGCCTTAAATTGATTTAATCATCTAAATTTTAAGATTTATACTAAGTTAACGTTCAAAGGTGATAGACCATGAGAAAGTTCAAAATTGACATTTTTAACAACTTGCCTTTTAGGCAAGTGACCATGATACATTACTTGTAGATAGAAAACAAGTTGTCTAAATTTTGTTCTTGGTTCATAAAATGTTAACTGCCATTTATGGATATATAAAATTATGTAAATGCATTTCAAAACGGAATAAAATGTAACCCATTTGCAAAATTGCAAACGAAGGCATTTAATCCACCTAAGTCCAAATATTTATGATGAGACGTTTAAGCAAATTATCAAAATAACATTTCAAGACATCATAATTATTTGGATTATAGTGACCAAAGAGCAAATTTGAAGAAGAATATATGGTTTAAGTCATCATAATTTTCTGTCTTTATGTTCACTTTGTACCTTTTTAATTGTTCTGGTAGCAATTGCTGTTTAAGAACACGCTGTTTTTTGGCAAGATGAAGATAGATGCTGGGAGGTAGTTTCATGATTTTTTAAGGGGTCAAGTTTTCAGTTTTCGTCCAACAAACTAGAGCACTTTCCATTTTACTGTTTGTTAAATAAACCAGTTGAATTGTCAAAATACAGTCAAGGACAATTAACTGCCTACTGAGCAAAAAGTTTATGTTACGCTATTTCCTATCATATATTCATACACCAAATATAGTTAAACTATTGCTTATTGTATCTACGAAAGGGACTTAACCATCAAAACATAATATTAACTATTAGACCATGAAAATGAGATCAAAGTCAGATGAAACCTGCCAGACAGACTTGTAAACCTTACAATAATCCCATACACACAATATAGTAGACCTGTTGCTTGCAGGAACACAGCGATACAGAAAACACAAAGACTTAACATTGACCTATGAACAATAAAATTAGGTTGTTAGTTTTCTCAATTGAATTGTTTCATAAATTTCATGTAAGGGCCTACTATTCTCATTGCTGAAAGCGGTACGGTTGCCTATAATTGCTTTCATCCACTTTATTTTAACTTTGGTGGATATTTGTCTCATTAACAATCAAACCACATCTCCTTATTCTTATATCAAGGTCAGATGAAAACTGTCAAACAGACATAGATATAAGATATGGTATGATGCCAAGGAGACAACTATTCATCCAAGTCACAATTTGTAAAAGAAAAACCATTATAGGTCAAAGTACGGTCACAGAGCCTTGGCTCACATCGAACAGCCAGCTATAAAGGGTCCCAAAAATGACTAGTATTAAACCATTCAAACGAGAAAACCAACGGTTTAATTCTATAAATAAACTGTTAACACAGAGAAATGTCTCGCTTTTTTGTAATTTTGATAATGCAAATGTTGAAATTAAAAAAAATAATACTTAAGTTAGTTATGCAATATTCAAAGTCAATGAACCATGACTGACGGTACATGGCTAACCAATCTCCATAAAAATGAGATGTGCCAATGTTTATACAACTGCATACCATTGACTTAGTTTAAACATATTTATTCATAGTGGATTTGGAATATTGCAACTGGGTCAGGATCCCTAATAGACCGTGAGATGAGGAACTCAGATGACGTAATTAAAAAAAAATATTAGTCCGCCATACAATTGTGGATGCTGTGATTTTAAAAATGGACATAAATGAACAATAAGAACTGTTTTATAGAGCTGATGTGATGAGAAAAGAAAGATGTAGATTTGACCTGAAATAAATTATTAGAAAGGACAATTTTTTTATTGAATTTTATGATCAGAATTTTGGGATTATTTCATGAGGAGAGTGACATTTTTCACCATCTTCCGGGGTCCAGCAATTTGCGAAAAAAGTAATCTCACTTGCCACCCCGAAAATTTAACCAGACATGTATAAATGTATCAGCTTCGATATGAGCCATCATACATGTTCAAGTAAACGATATGGACTGAGCAACGGAGGAAAACGTTACCATTACGGCCTATGGAGAATTAATTGTAAATGTATACCCAAATTAGAAGCTTAATTCCAGAAGTTTTCAGGCTGATTTATGGATGATTTCACCTTGTACACCACCGAAAATGATGGTTAGTAGTTTTTTATTTATACCTAGTTATTATAAATGGTTTAAGATAAATATTATTGATAAAGATCAGCAAAAACTCAATGAAATTTTCGCTTTTAAAATGCATTACTGGCACGGGGCTGAACACTTTTTTTAGGCACAATCATAACTTTGTTTACTTCCGAGATATCCGAAAGGAATTTGTTTACTATATTGAAAAAGGCAAGAAATAACTTTTAAATATTATTAAATTGTAAGTAAACATGACACAATATAGTCTTTGTTATGTAATTATCACTTCGGTCTACAGGAATACCTGATAATCATGGGAGATAACACACTTCATACGAGTAAAGTGAGATACATCATCGCATGTGCTTTTATCCAATGATTTGACCCCTGGTCAGTAGATATATGCAAAAAAACAGAAAACACATGTACATGTTTTAAGAAAATCATGAATTATTATTTTTAATGCACTTGAGCAAAACAAAAGATATTGTAATTTCTCAGTGAAAAAGGGGGAGGGTCAAACCTTTTTGAAAACAATGTTTCTGCACCGATTCAACTATTAAGCTAGTTAGCTACTACCCATTGCTTCTAATATAAAAGGTTTAAATGAAGGTTACTAAGCCACAAGGGAGAAGCATTTGTCTTTCTTTGTAATTAAACTTTCAAGAAATAGATTTTTCTCTCTCAATAATACTTATGTATTTAAATCAAATGATAACACAGCCTGAGTAATTTGTTTTTGTCTTATTTCAGTTCCAGACATATCATTACTTTTTAACCTGAGATGGCAAACTAGAGGTTTTAAAAAGTCCTGAATAACTGGTAAGCATTTTGTTTTGTTAGGCAAGCTCTAAATTGTTTATTTATGGTATTTATGCAATTGAAATTACAGTCGGTATGTTAAAAATATGCAAATATGAAAACTGTTGCTATGGTCTTGATATTGAATGGAAAGGCTTAGTTACAGATCGTATCGACTCAATATTTCGAGTTAAATCTTGCGGCAACTGTTTCTCACGTAACACTGCAAACTATATTTAGCACTATTTTGATCTGTCGTTATTTAATGACGCCATAATACATGTGATGTCACAATGTGTCCTTTAAAACCTCATGTGGATTTCTCACTGATAAAAGGTTTTCACTGAAATACATGTTAAAAACATTTTTTCTCAAATAGAATTATGTGAAAGGACAAGTTTTGAAAATTTGCACTATATTGCACTCTAATTATATGATAAGGATGACTTTCCCAGTAGTTTAGAGTGCTTTCCACAGTTTTAAATACCAGATTTCCACTAGTAAGAATAATTATTTTGGTGTTGGTTTTTTTTATAAAATCTTCATTTTTGCATAATTTCTCTGCCAAAATGCACTTTAAGACACAAGAAAATTTTAAAGAATGCTTTAACAGGGTCTGTGTATTGTAATTAAAGGTTATAATCAGAAGTTTTGTCCTTGTTTTGACTAGTGAATGTATTCTGGAAGAAATTAATTATACATACACATTGTATTCAAAATAAATGAATATAGCGACGAAAGTGTCATTGCCTTATAGTGCTAAAACAACTTTATTTTTTATCAGAAATGGACAAAAATACACAGATTTATTCAGAATGTTATACCGATGAAGATCACATAAAAATATTTGGAAAAATCAGAAGTATTGATTTCAATAAGGGTCAGGATCCCTAATAGACCGTGAGATGAGGAACTCAGATGACGTAATTAAAAAAAAATATTAGTCCGCCATACAATTGTGGATGCTGTGATTTTAAAAATGGACATAAATGAACAATAAGAACTGTTTTATAGAGCTGATGTGATGAGAAAAGAAAGATGTAGATTTGACCTGAAATAAATTATTAGAAAGGACAATTTTTTTATTGAATTTTATGATCAGAATTTTGGGATTATTTCATGAGGAGAGTGACATTTTTCACCATCTTCCGGGGTCCAGCAATTTGCGAAAAAAGTAATCTCACTTGCCACCCCGAAAATTTAACCAGACATGTATAAATGTATCAGCTTCGATATGAGCCATCATACATGTTCAAGTAAACGATATGGACTGAGCAACGGAGGAAAACGTTACCATTACGGCCTATGGAGAATTAATTGTAAATGTATACCCAAATTAGAAGCTTAATTCCAGAAGTTTTCAGGCTGATTTATGGATGATTTCACCTTGTACACCACCGAAAATGATGGTTAGTAGTTTTTTATTTATACCTAGTTATTATAAATGGTTTAAGATAAATATTATTGATAAAGATCAGCAAAAACTCAATGAAATTTTCGCTTTTAAAATGCATTACTGGCACGGGGCTGAACACTTTTTTTAGGCACAATCATAACTTTGTTTACTTCCGAGATATCCGAAAGGAATTTGTTTACTATATTGAAAAAGGCAAGAAATAACTTTTAAATATTATTAAATTGTAAGTAAACATGACACAATATAGTCTTTGTTATGTAATTATCACTTCGGTCTACAGGAATACCTGATAATCATGGGAGATAACACACTTCATACGAGTAAAGTGAGATACATCATCGCATGTGCTTTTATCCAATGATTTGACCCCTGGTCAGTAGATATATGCAAAAAAACAGAAAACACATGTACATGTTTTAAGAAAATCATGAATTATTATTTTTAATGCACTTGAGCAAAACAAAAGATATTGTAATTTCTCAGTGAAAAAGGGGGAGGGTCAAACCTTTTTGAAAACAATGTTTCTGCACCGATTCAACTATTAAGCTAGTTAGCTACTACCCATTGCTTCTAATATAAAAGGTTTAAATGAAGGTTACTAAGCCACAAGGGAGAAGCATTTGTCTTTCTTTGTAATTAAACTTTCAAGAAATAGATTTTTCTCTCTCAATAATACTTATGTATTTAAATCAAATGATAACACAGCCTGAGTAATTTGTTTTTGTCTTATTTCAGTTCCAGACATATCATTACTTTTTAACCTGAGATGGCAAACTAGAGGTTTTAAAAAGTCCTGAATAACTGGTAAGCATTTTGTTTTGTTAGGCAAGCTCTAAATTGTTTATTTATGGTATTTATGCAATTGAAATTACAGTCGGTATGTTAAAAATATGCAAATATGAAAACTGTTGCTATGGTCTTGATATTGAATGGAAAGGCTTAGTTACAGATCGTATCGACTCAATATTTCGAGTTAAATCTTGCGGCAACTGTTTCTCACGTAACACTGCAAACTATATTTAGCACTATTTTGATCTGTCGTTATTTAATGACGCCATAATACATGTGATGTCACAATGTGTCCTTTAAAACCTCATGTGGATTTCTCACTGATAAAAGGTTTTCACTGAAATACATGTTAAAAACATTTTTTCTCAAATAGAATTATGTGAAAGGACAAGTTTTGAAAATTTGCACTATATTGCACTCTAATTATATGATAAGGATGACTTTCCCAGTAGTTTAGAGTGCTTTCCACAGTTTTAAATACCAGATTTCCACTAGTAAGAATAATTATTTTGGTGTTGGTTTTTTTTATAAAATCTTCATTTTTGCATAATTTCTCTGCCAAAATGCACTTTAAGACACAAGAAAATTTTAAAGAATGCTTTAACAGGGTCTGTGTATTGTAATTAAAGGTTATAATCAGAAGTTTTGTCCTTGTTTTGACTAGTGAATGTATTCTGGAAGAAATTAATTATACATACACATTGTATTCAAAATAAATGAATATAGCGACGAAAGTGTCATTGCCTTATAGTGCTAAAACAACTTTATTTTTTATCAGAAATGGACAAAAATACACAGATTTATTCAGAATGTTATACCGATGAAGATCACATAAAAATATTTGGAAAAATCAGAAGTATTGATTTCAATAAGGGTCAGGATCCCTAATAGACCGTGAGATGAGGAACTCAGATGACGTAATTAAAAAAAAATATTAGTCCGCCATACAATTGTGGATGCTGTGATTTTAAAAATGGACATAAATGAACAATAAGAACTGTTTTATAGAGCTGATGTGATGAGAAAAGAAAGATGTAGATTTGACCTGAAATAAATTATTAGAAAGGACAATTTTTTTATTGAATTTTATGATCAGAATTTTGGGATTATTTCATGAGGAGAGTGACATTTTTCACCATCTTCCGGGGTCCAGCAATTTGCGAAAAAAGTAATCTCACTTGCCACCCCGAAAATTTAACCAGACATGTATAAATGTATCAGCTTCGATATGAGCCATCATACATGTTCAAGTAAACGATATGGACTGAGCAACGGAGGAAAACGTTACCATTACGGCCTATGGAGAATTAATTGTAAATGTATACCCAAAATATATTGGGTCAGGATCTCTAATAGACCGTGAGATGAGGAACTCAGATGACGTAATTAAAAAAAAATATTAGTCCGCCATACAATTGTGGATGCTGTGATTTTAAAAATGGACATAAATGAACAATAAGAACTGTTTTATAGAGCTGATGTGATGAGAAAAGAAAGATGTAGATTTGACCTGAAATAAATTATTAGAAAGGACAATTTTTTTATTGAATTTTATGATCAGAATTTTGGGATTATTTCATGAGAAGAGTGACATTTTTCACCATCTTTCGGGGTCCAGCAATTTGCGAAAAAAGTAATCTCACTTGCCACCCCGAAAATTTAACCAGACATGTATAAATGTATCAGCTTCGATATGAGCCATCATACATGTTCAAGTAAACGATATGGACTGAGCAACGGAGGAAAACGTTACCATTACGGCCTATGGAGAATTAATTGTAAATGTATACCCAACTAATATTAATCCCTTTCCACTTAGCAGGTGCCAGTGCTACCCTGTAGCGGGATTAGCCTGCTCTTTTTTCGAAATCTACAAGGGTGTATTTTACGTGTAAGAGATATGGCTGTCTCTTCACACGGGTCAGCCGCTTATCGTCCCCTTCCGACGGACTATCATTGTTTCTCAAGACCATACTTGCAAATGGTGTGAAAGGACAGTTGAAAATTCAGTTCCTGAAATTTTCTCCCCAAAACGGGGATCGATCCAGGAACCTTTATGTTAGTAGTCTGGTGCACTAACCACTACATCAAGGCTCTATACCATAGACGTATCATGAGGTGTTCCCTTTAAACAAACCTAAACACAAACATAAACTTGTAAACTATAGATATTTGTAAAAGTTTCAAAGTCAATGAACCATGATGAGGGGGTGATACTATATAATCTCCAAGGAAACAAGACTTGCAAATGCCAATACATATGCATATCATTGACTAAACATTAGCGGTTCATCTTAAACTGATCTAATCACAAACTAACACACGTGAACTAAGCAAAAGCATTAAAGTCAAGAGACCATGACCATGACTGAAGAGCAGGGTCAAATATTCTCCATGGAAATGAGATGTGCTAATCCTTATAAAACTGCATACCATTATCATTGGCTACTACTAATGGCTCCCCTTGAACTGACCTAATCACAAACCAATACCTGTAAACTAAGCAAAAGTTTCAAAGTCAAAAGACCATAACTGAGGGGGCGGAGCCAAATAATTTTCATGGAAATGTAATATGCCGATGTTTTTACAACTGCATACCAAATATTACTGACCTATTAATAGTGGTTACCAATAAACTGACCTAATCGCAAACTAATACATGTAAACTAAGCAAAAGTTTCAAAGTCAATAGACCATAACTGAGGCGGCAGGGCCAAATAATCTCTGTGGAAATAAGATGTGCCAATGCAAATACAACTGCAGGTCAAATATCATTGACCTACCACAACAATGCACAAGTGGTTCAGCATGAATTAGACCTAATCACAAACTTATACAATTGTTGACGCCGCCGGAAACAGCATACCTATGTCTCACTTTTTGACCCAGTCAAGGAGAGAATATATAATAAATAAACTCATCATAGATACCAGGACTAAATTTTGTAAATACACCAGACGCGTGTTTCAGCTAAAAAAGACTCATCAGTGACGCTCGAATCCAAAAAAGTTAAAAATGCCAAAACAAGTACGAAGTTGAAGAGCATTCAGGACCAAAATTCCTAAAAGTTTTGCCAACTACAGCTAAGGTAATATATGCCTGAGGTAGAAAAGCCTTAGTATTTAAACAAGAGTGCACACACTGAAATGTCTCGCCTTCTTTACTAATCATTGATATTATGTTGATAGTCCTAAGTATAAAGTGTTATTACAACTGTCACATAAACTTAACATTAAACAAGATAGTTAAACAAAGACCAATGAACCATGAAAATGAGGTCAAGGTCAGATGAACCATGCCAGGCAGACATGTACAGCTAACAATGCTTCCATACAACAAATATAGTTGACCTATTATTTATAGTTTAAGAAAAATAGACCAAAACACAAAAACTTAACACTGTCCAATGAACCTTGCAATTGAGGTCATGGTCAAATAAAACCTGCGGGACTGACATATAGATCATAATATATTTCCATACACCAAATATAGTTGACCTTTGGCATATAATATTAAATGAAAAGATCAAAACTTAAAAACTTAACTTTGACCACTGAACCATGAAAATGAGGTCAAGGTCAGATGACATCTGCCCGCTAGACATGTACACCTTACAATCATTCCATACAACAAATATAGTAGACCTATTGCATAAAGTATGAGAAAAACATACCAAAACACAAAAACTTAACTATAACCACTGAACCATGAAAATGAGGTCAAGGTCAGATGACACCTGCCAGTTGGACATGTACACCTTCCAGTCCTTCCATACACCAAATATACTAGCCCTATTGCTTATAGTATCGGAGATATGGACTTGACCACCAAAACTTAACCTTGTTCACTGATCCATGAAATGAGGTCGAGGTCAAGTGAAAACTGTCTGACGGGCATGAGGACCTTGCAAGGTACGCACATACCAAATATAGTTATCCTATTACTTATAATAAGAGAGAATTCAACGTTACAAAAATTCTGAACTTTTTTTTCAAGTGGTCACTGAACCATGAAAATAAGGTCAAGGACATTGGACATGTGACTGACGGAAACTTCGTAACATGAGGCATCTATATACAAAATATGAAGCATCCAGGTTTTCCACCTTCTTAAATATATAGCTTTTAAGAAGTGAGCTAACACCGCCGCCGCCGCCGCTGCCGCCGTAGCCGCAGCATCACTATCCCTATGTCGAGCTTTCTGCAACAAAAGTTGCAGGCTCGACAAAAATTACAAGTTTTTGTAAACAGTCACTTTATAAATATAACCATATCAATGATTATTCATGTCAGATAAAAACGAGAAACGAGAAACACTTATGAACCACATAAACAAACGACAATACTGAACATCAGGCTCCTTTACAATTATTCTATACATGAAATATAGTTGACCTACTGTTTAATAGTACCAGAGATACTGACTTGACAAAGCAAACTTTATCTGAATCACTGATTAATTACATGATTGGATTGTTATCCCTTTATCTTGCATTCAATGACTTTTGTCGCATGTCAGACAAAATATATGGTTTCTAACAACTCTCATGTTAGGGTGTCATCTTTACAATGAATATTTTTCTTGTTGAAATAATTCTAGCAAAGTAGAATATTCCTTGCTATTGCAAAGTACAAATAAGCATGTACTATATATGACGATATAGTTTGATGGTACTTCAACTTGCTATGTCATGTATTTTATATATTAGAAAGCTGCTGACATTATAGCTTCATAGTTTGTTATTATCTATTATAGTGATTAATTTTTAACACAATGCAATTAATTGAATGAAGTCGTACAGTAAACATGTTGTCATTCTGCAATTCCTAGAGTGGTTGTATAATCATGATAATGAGTTAAAGCTAATGAAATAAAGTCAACGAAAATTACCTTCTATCCCTTGTCCAGCAGTCACACCTGAATATTTCTCTGACATGACAGACTGAAAAATGAGGAATATGCACTGTGAATATATCTTTATTCTTATCACTTGAAGACCTGTTAAAATTTAAGTTATAAACCACCTAGAAATAATTATATAATACAAATGCTTCACATTACATGAAATATATAGAACACATTTTCATATTTTTCAAGATAAAAGAGAGATATAATCATTTAAAAGTTTAAAGGGTACAGGTTGTTTTTGAATTTAAAAAATCTCCTTGCAGGTATTTCTATCTCCCCAAAAAAAATACACAATGCAGGTGGAAACTGTGGACCAAAACCTGTCTTACTGATCATTTTGACAAAGAGTTATAGTTTTAAAGATAACAAGAGGCTGTCACAACGACAGCAAACCGGATTTATTAATATTTATTTGTGTCCTGGCAATATCACAAGAACCATTACTGATGAATGGTGAAAGTGAAAATCATCAATATCAAATTTGACCTCCATTTTGTCATCAGTATCAACATATTAAAAGGAGTAGGTCCAGTAAGACCCCTTTTTGGCCCCAAAATATAGCAGTTTTACAAAATTGTTAAAATGTAAACTTTTAGTCATTTATTGGATAGTAGAAAGGTTCTGTTACATAAGTATGGGCTCTTTTTGACAATACAATGCACATATATTGAGAACTAGCACCATTAATTCATGCTAAATTACTGAAATCTTCACAATTCCAGCATATTAGTTAAATTTTAGACGGTTTCCGTGTAAAACGAAAGTGGCCGCATTCGTGTTCATCCAAAATATTGAAATGGAAGTTGTATTTGATGATAATACATAACATATATAAAGATTGAGGATGAACACGGATGCGGCCACTTTCGTTTTTGACAAAAACCATCTGAAAAGTGACATTTTTTCGCATATTTGGTAGATTTTTCATATTTGAGCCTGAATCGGATCGTTTTTAATGACTAAATAAATTAAAATCTTTCACATAAATTAACTGCATCATATGAAATAGACACTTAAGTGTTTAAAAAATGGTCAAAATCTTTCGTCAGATGAAACTGAAATTTGAGGCCAAAATCGGTCCTTACCGGACCTACTCCTTTGAAAAGCTTAGATTGAATGGTTCATGAGTTAAAATGCAACAACGTGAATGGAAACGCCATTTTACAATCTTTCAAGAACCATAACTCCTGAACAGTAAAAGTCAAAATCGTCATTATTGAACTTGACCTCTATTTTGTCATCAGTAACAACATATTAAAATTTGGGAAGCTTTGGTAGAACAGTTCATGAGTAAATGCACGGACACGACTGGAAACTCCATTTTTCAATCTTTCAAGAACCATAACTCCTGAACGGTAAAAGTCAAAATCGTCATTATTGTACTTGACCTCCACTTTGTCATCAGTAACAACATATTAAAATTTGGGAAGCTTTGGTAGAACAGTTCATGTGTAAATGCACGGACACGACTGGAAACTCCATTTTTCAATCTTTCAAGAACCATAACTCCTGAACAGTAAAAGTCAAAATCATCATTATTGTACTTGACCTCCACTTTGTCATCAGTAACAACATATTAAAATTTGGGAAGCTTTGGTAGAACAGTTCATGTGTAAATGCACAGACACGACTGGAAACTCCATTTTTCAATCTTTCAAGAACCATAACTCCTAAACGGTAAAAGTCAAAATTGTCATTATTGAACTTGACCTCTATTTTGTCATCAGTAACAACATATTAAAATTTGGGAAGCTTTGGTAGAACAGTTCATGAGTAAATGCACGGACACGACTGGAAACTCCATTTTTCAATCTTTCAAGAACCATAACTCCTGAACGGTAAAAGTCAAAATCGCCATTATTGAACTTGACCTTCATTTAGTTGTCAGTAACAACATATTAAAATTTTAAAAGCTTTGGTTGAACGGTTCATGAGTTAATGCACGGACAACATTTGATTGCCGCCCGCCCGACCGACCGACCGACCGCCCGCCATACATCCCCAAATCAATAACCGACATTTTTGTCACAAAAATCCGGTTAATAAAATGCTTCACTGAGCGCAGCCTGATACGACTGCAGGGGTCGAACCCTGAACAGTTGAGGCAAATTGGTACACAATATTCAAGCTTGATACTATCTGAATTTGGATTGTGATCAAATTTTTGCCATACTATAGGTTTCTGACACAAAATAAATATGGTCAAAGATTTTACAAATCTAATGCGCAATACTGTGCAATTGTAGATTTCTTCTTGAAAGTTTTCAAAAATTTGAAAATTGAAAAATGTTGAAAAATGTACCATTTAAAAAATATTGGAACCCCCCTTTCAAAGTTTTTGTATCCCCTAAGAGGATTATCCATCAAACTCAATCCAAGTCTTTTCTTTGTAGTATGGAACCTTGTTGTACAATTTTAGAGAGATCCATACACTTAAACATAAGTTGTTGTCTGGAAACTTTAATAATGCTTGTTTTGGACCTTTTATTTGCACTTAATTCCTGCATGTTAGAAAATTATAACAAAACCATTGTAAGGGAGGTAACTCTAATGAAAAAAAAAAACCATTTAAATACATCATAAAAGTATTATATAGAAAATGACATCATAGTCATGGCTAAAATTAGAAAACTTTGATCAGCAAAATTTAATAGTAATATCTAAAAATAATAGAAAGGACATAAAAAAAAACATGGCTAAAATCAATATTCCTTATTCACCATAAATTTAATAGTAACTTCTCAACGTAAATTGACAGCTAATGACCTCAAGACAATACAAAATTTCTTTATACATAATTTAAAGGCAATGTAAAAGTTAATCAAAATATTAAATTTGGATTACCTCCCTTACACTGCTTTCAAATTGTCTTAATTGTACATTAACCAGGAAACCCTTGTTTTCCCCCCTTTTTGCCCAATTCCTAAATGGTTTGAGCCATAACCCCCCAAAGTCAATTCTAAGATTCCCATTGTGGTATGGAAACTTGTGGTATAATTTCAGAGAGATTCATACATTTCAACACAAGTTATTGTCTGGAAACTACAAAAATGCCTATTTGGGCCCCTTTGTTGGCCCCTAAATCCTAAACTGTTATGACCATTACCCCCAAAATCATTCTTGTGGTTATAAACGTTGTATTGAAATTTCATGGATTTTTATTTACTTAAACTTAAGTTATTGACCCGAAACCAACTGTCTTCAGACGACGCCGACGATGACATGATACCAATATACGACCACAAAATTTTGTTGCGGTCGTATATATAGCTATAGTGAAAATAGGAGGTAGGTACTGACAGATTTTTTTTTCAATCTGACATGTCTGATGTGGTTTTCAAGATATAAGACAATTAATGATTGATTAATTGTTGGTTTTTTAACATCCAGTAGCAAGACAAATACAATTAATGCATTTTACCCTCATGTTTTATTTCTATATCTATGGCAGCCATGTTTTGTCGTTTAAGGCTATAATTCCTTTTTATCCAGTTGTTTAGGTTGTACGTATTGGCAATTTTATAGATCTTGCATTTCTGATTATTTTTGCTGTTTACAGTTGATACTTCTATATTATAGTTTTCACAGAAATGGGTAAAAGTATTAAAATTAGTTGAAAAAAAAATGTCATGTAAGGTCAATAACTCCTATGGTCCATTGTTTTTGGTCATGTTAACATTTTTGAATCGCGTATTACTGATCTCTTCTGCTTTAAACAGTTTTTACATTTATATTTCATAACATGCATAAAGGATTTGCTTTTGAGATAAGAGACAAAAAAAAAAACAACAAGCATTTGGAGACTATTGCATTGCACTACAGTCCCCCACCTACTGAAAATTAAATTTGAGCTTGAACTAGAACTGGCAATTAACACTATGCGCCAAATATCAAATCAATATCCTGTTGGAACAAATATTCTATATCATTTATTCCGTTAGGAACATATACTGTAATATTTATTCCAGTGGAAATAATATTCCAGAATACTTTTTCCATTTGGAACTTACATTATGAAGATAATTCTATTTCGAGACAGAGACAACTCTTCACAATATACCAAATGACACAGAAATTAACAAATGTAGGTCACCGTACAGCCTCCAACAATGAGCAAAGCTACAAAAGGCCCCGAAATAACAAATGTAAAACAATTCAAACGAAACCAGATGCTCTGCAGGGCGCAGCTTTATACGACCGCAGAGGTTGAACCCTGAACGGTTGGGGCAAGTATGGACACAACATTCAAGCTGGATTCAGCTCTAAATTTGGATTGTGATTAAATAGTTGACACAGCATAAGTTTCTGACACAGAATGAATGTGGTCTAATGAACTTAAAAAAATTTTTTTGCCTTTGAGCAATTCACTATGCTGTTGAATATTAATCCTCTCAAAAAAATGTTTGAAGAAATTTTCTTTTTATTTATGAAATCTGAAATGAAAAAAATTGACCCCCCAATTTTTTTTTCACATCCCCCTTTCCCTTATTTCAAAACTGATCTCAATTCAAATTTCTAATGAAGTTTGCAACAATAACTACTCATTTAAATACATCATAAAATATTAAAATGTAAAAAAAGTGCTTGTTATCACTAAATGGTAAAGATTGTTTTAATCTATCAGTTGGTAGTAAAAGTGAATATACATTGTATATTGTATAAAACAATGATTTAAGTTGATTCAACTACTATTCTGGACAAAGAAAGATAACTCCAATTGAAATCCAATTGGAATTTCTTGCTATTGCACAATATTGTGCAATTAGATATTTCTTGCTATTGTGCAATACTGTGCAATTGAAAATATTTGCTATATCACAATACTGTGCAATTGAAGATTTCTTGCTATTGCACAATACTGTGCAATTGAAGATTTCTTGCTATTGCTGAATACTGTGTAATTGAAAATTTCTTGCTATTGCACAATACTTAATATAATAATTTTGGATCCTGATTTGGACCAACTTGAAAACTGGGCCAATAATAAAAAATCTAAGTATATTTTTAGATTCAGCATATCAAAGAACCCCAAGGATTCAATTTTTGTTAAAATCAAACTTAGTTTAATTTTGGACCCTTTGGACCTTAATGTAGACCAATTTGAAAACGGGACCAAAAATTAAGAATCTACATACACAGTTAGATTCGGCATATCAAAAAACCCCAATTATTCAATTTTTTATAAAATCAAACAAAGTTTAATTTTGGACCCTTTGGGCCCTTTATTCCTAAACTGTTGGGACCAAAACTCCCAAAATCAATACCAACCTTCCTTTTATGGTCATAAACCTTGTGTTTAAATTTCATAGATTTCTATTTACTTATACTAAAGTTATGGTGCGAAAACCAAGAAAAATGCTTATTTGGGTCCCTTTTTGGCCCCTTATTCCTAAACTGTTGGGACCTAAACTCCCAAAATCAATACCAACCTTCCTTTTGTGGTCATAAACATTGTGTTTAAATTTCATTGATTTCTATTTACTTAAACTAAAGTTATTGTGCGAAAACCAAGAAAATGCTTATTTGGGCCCTTTTTGGCCCCTAATTCCTAAAATGTTGGGACCAAAACTCCCAAAATCAATCCCAACCTTCCTTTTGTGGTCATAAACCTTGTGTTAAAATTTCATAGATTTCTATTCACTTTTACCAAAGTTAGAGTGCGAAAACTAAAAGTATTCGGACGACGACGACGACGACGACGACGCCAACGTGATAGCAATATACAACGAAAATTTTGCGGTCGTATAAAAACTAACTGCCTAATTTGTGTACAAAAAATTAACGCAAAACAAATAGGTAACACAGCAACAAACGACAACTACTGAATTACAGGCTCCTGACTAGGGACAGCAATACGAAAAAAATGTGTGGAAAACCGATTGCATGAGTGAATTTAGGAAGTCCTGCCACGTGAAGAACACAAACTCACAACCTGAATGTTAAAAGGCTAGTGATACAGAACTGAGAAGTTAAGTAGGTAAAGGATACTTGCAAAGTTTTATTTAGGCCAAGCTTAAAATTCAATACAGTTATCTCCATTTTTATGCATTCTATATAAAATTTAAAAAAAAACCAGTTAATTGTCAACATACTGTCGGTGTCATGATCGAATTTAAAAAACTTGCTCTCGCCTCGTTCACTCTAGAATGAAATAGAAGACTTCTGCTAATTTTGTTGATTATTGAAGAAATCACATAACAATAAATTAGTGAAATGAAAAATGACGGCTTAGCTAGTTAAAGTCCCTTAAAGTGTGGAATTTAGCTCCTCAAATATATAATGTTGTCCAATCAAAATCGTGATAATAAATAAATTGCATTAGAATTTAAAATTGTTTGTTCAAGACAATAAAGAATATTTATTTTTTTAAGATTTCTCTCCTGAAGTATCTTGGTTTTGTGATATCTGATTTCTGAGTTTTATATTTCTTTATCTTTTGTAGCTTATTTTCTAATTGATTCAATGTAAGCATTTATTACTCTATATCACTATATGTACCTGTAAGTATTCCATCACTTCTTTATACTGCCCCTTTTTTCTTGCTGCTGCTAGATCATATGGAGTCTTACCCTGAAATACAGACAAATCTTTGTATTACTGTTAATTACTAAGACTTTTGTTACACATATCTTACAATTAGTAAGACCAGAAGCAGCTGAGTGTTTTTTTGTTTTTACAGATGCTAACCATATTATTTTCGTTCATTAAAGACAACATTCAGATTATTTTTCACAATTTTCTGAAGACTTTAAATAGGTTTTAACTCTAAATTTTTTAAAGGATATTAATAAATGTGCCGTCTGTCCCTATTTGGTCTTCTTAATTTTCTTTGCAGTATCTACATACTTATAATATAGGGCTGTGGGATTTGGGGGGATTTCATCCTTAACTATATTTTTACATTTTTTGGACACATTATTGACAGTTTCGTATATTCTTATATTATTCTCTATTCTTTATATTATTGCATCCAATTATTTTCTATTCATTAATTGTTTACCTATATCTCTAGAACCCTCCACACCCTCTTATATCTGTATACCCACACCACACCCTCCTAAATCTGTATATACCCAACCATACTCTCCTAGATCTGTATATACCCAACCATACCCTCCTATATCTGTATATACTTAACCATACCCTCCTATATCTGTATACCCACACCATAACCACCTATATATGTATACCCACACCATACCCTCCTATATCTGTATACCCACACCACACCCTCCTATATCTGTATATACCCAACCATACCCTCCTATATCTGTATACCCACACCACACCCTCCTATATCTGTATACCCACACCATACCCTTCTATATCTGTATATACCCAACCATACCCTCCTATATCTGTATACCCACACCACACCCTCCTATATCTGTATATACCCAACCATACCCTCCTATATCTGTATACCAACACCACACCCTCCTATATCTGTATACCCACACCACACCCTCCTAAATCTGTATATACCCAACCATACCCTCCTATATCTGTATACCCACACCATACCCTTCTATATCTGTATATACCCAACCATACCCTCCTATGTCTGTATACCCACACCACACCCTCCTATATCTGTATATACCCAACCATACCCTCCTATATCTGTATACCCACACAACACCCTCCTATATCTGTATACCCACACCGCACCCTCCTAAATCTGTATATACCCAACCATACTCTCCTATATCTGTATACCCACACCACACCCTCCTATATCTGTATACCCACACCATACCCTCCTATATCTGTATACCCACACCACACCCTCCTATATCAGTATACCCACACCATACCCTCCTATATCTGTATACCCACACCACACCCTCCTATATCTGTATATACCCAACCATACCCTCCTATGTCTGTATACCCACACCACACCCTCCTATATCTGTATATACCCAACCATACCCTCCTATATCTGTATACCCACACAACACCCTCCTATATCTGTATACCCACACCGCACCCTCCTAAATCTGTATATACCCAACCATACTCTCCTATATCTGTATACCCACACCACACCCTCCTATATCTGTATACCCACACCACACCCTCCTATATCAGTATACCCACACCATACCCTCCTATATCTGTATACCCACACCACACCCTCCTAAATCTGTATATACTCAACCATACCCTCCTTTATCTGTATACCTACACCATACCCTCCTATATCTGTATATACCCAACCATACCCTCCTATATCTGTATACCCACACCACACCCTCCTATATCAGTATACCCACACCATACCCTCCTATATCTGTATACCCACACCACACCCTCCTAAATCTGTATATACCCAACCATACCCTCCTATATCTGTATACCCACACCATACCCTCCTATATCTGTATACCCACACCATACCCTCCTATATATGTATACCCACATCATACCCTCCTATATCTGTATACCCACACCACACCCTCCTATATATGTATACCCACATCATACCCTCCTATATCTGTATACCCACACCACACCCTCCTATATCAGTATACCCACACCACACCCTCCTATATCTGTATACCCACACCACACCCTCCTATATCTGTATACCCACACCACACCATTCTAAATCTGTATATACTCAACCATACCCTCCTTTATCTGTATACCTACACCATACCCTCCTATATCTGTATATACCCAACCATACCCTCCTATATCTGTATACCCACACCACATCCACCTATATCTGTATTTACCCAACCATACCCTCCTATATCTGTATATACCCAACCATACCCTCCTATATCTGTATACCCACACCACACCCTCCTATATCTGTATACCAACACCACACCCTCCTAAATCTGTATATACCCAACCATACCCTCCTATATCTGTATACCCACACCACACCCTCCTAGATCTGTATACCCACACCACACCCTTCTATATCTGTATATACCCAACCATACCCTCCTATATCTGTATACCCACACCACACCCTCCTAAATCTGTATATACCCAACCATACCCTCCTATATCTGTATACCCACACCACACCCTCCTAAATCTGTATATACCCAACCATACTCTCCAAGACCTGTATATACCCAACCATACCCTCCTATATCTGTATACCCACACCACACCCTCCTATATCTGTATATACCCAACCATACCCTCCTATATCTGTATACCCACACCACATCCACCTATATCTGTATTTACCCAACCATACCCTCCTATATCTGTATATACCCAACCATACCCTCCTATATCTGTATACCCACACCACACCCTCCTATATCTGTATACCAACACCACACCCTCCTAAATCTGTATATACCCAACCATACCCTCCTATATCTGTATACCCACACCACACCCTCCTAGATCTGTATACCCACACCACACCCTTCTATATCTGTATATACCCAACCATACCCTCCTATATCTGTATACCCACACCACACCCTCCTAAATCTGTATATACCCAACCATACTCTCCAAGACCTGTATATACTAAACCATACCCTCCTATATCTGTATACCCACACCATAACCTCCTAGATCTGTATACCCACACCACACCCTTCTATATCTGTATATACCCAACCATACCCTCCTATATCTGTATACCCACACCACACCCTCCTAAATCTGTATATACCCAACCATACTCTCCAAGACCTGTATATACTCAACCATACCCTCCTAGATCTGTATACCCACACCACACCCTCCTAAATCTGTATATAAACAACCAAACCCTCCTATATCTGTATACCCACACCACACCCTCCTTAATCTGTATATACCAACCCTACTCTCCTAGATCTGTATACCCACACCACCAGTGATATTGTTTGCCTCAAATTACAGCCGAAATTCGGCCTTTTCCCCTAGAGAAAATTCCCAATTACTAAAAAAAATGGCTTAAAATTCCTCCCAAAAAGTTTAACATTTTCCCAAAACAGTGATGGCTTTGGTAGTTATGTTTGTAAATACCGTATTCATGTTATTATTTTGATATTAGAAAGCACTTTTGAGATTCGGTTTTCTGATCAGAATCATCATGATGTTTGTAACACATGTAGTTTTCAATGCATTAAGTACCATCATTGCTTCTGTTTCTTTCCCCTGTCCGAAAAGTACCTTTCAGGTGAAAATGTCTGACAACCAAAATATACATGAAAAAGCAGTGCAAAAAAAACAGCGAAGGTCAGCAAAAAATCGTAGATGTGTTTAGAATAAATTAAAATATACAAATTTCCCAATTTCAATAAAAAAAAATATGCATTTTTCCCAATAAAAAACGGTAGAGGTAGTTTTGAAAAAAAGACAACAATATCACTGACCACAACCTCCTTTATCTGTATACCCACACCATACACTTCTATATATGTATACCCAATCCACACCTTCCTTTATCTGTATACCCCTCCACACCCTCCTATGTCTGTATATACCCACCCTCACCCTCCTATATTTGTATACCCAATCCACCTTCTCCTATATCTGTATATCCTATCCACACCCTCCTATACCTGTTTATCCACACCCACCAATATAAGTGTATTTGTATACCCAATCCCCACCCTACTAGATCTGTATACCCCATCCACACCTTCCCATATCTGTATACCCCATCAGCACCCTCCTACATCTGTATCTCCCATCCAAAACCTCATATATCTGTATATCCAATGATAATCCATCCTCTCTATATCTGTATACCCAATCCACACCCTCCTATACATGTATATACCCAACCACACCCTCCTATACATGTATATACTCAACCATAACCTCCTATATCTGTATATACCCAACCATACCCTCCTATATCTGTATACCCACACCATACCCTCCTATATCTGTATACCCACACCATACCCTCCTTTATCTGTATACCCACACCACACCCTCCTTTATCTGTATATACCCAACCATACCCTCCTATATCTGTATACCCACACCACACCCTTCTATATCTGTATATACCCAACCATACCCTTCTTTATCTGTATATCATGTATATCCACACCACAACCTGCTATATCTGTATATACCAAACCATACCCTCCTATATTTGTATACCCTTATTTACACTCTCCTATATCTGAGTATCTCCACACCCACCAATATAAGTGTATTTGTATACCCAATCAACACCCTCTTGATCTGTATACCCCATCAACACTTTCCCAAATCTGTATACCCCATCAGCACCCTCCTATATCTGTATATCTCATCTACAACCTCATATATCTGTATATCCAATGATAATCCATCCCCTCTATATCTATATACCCATCCACACCCTCTTATATCTGTATACCCCATCCACACCCTCTTATATTTTAATATACCCATCCACATCTTCCTATATCTTCCTATATCTGTATACCCCACCCACACCCTCCTATATCTGTACACCCCCTCCACACCCTCCTATATCTGTATACCCTATCCACCCTCTCCTATATATGTATACCCCGTCCACACCCTTCTATACCTGTATACCCTATCCACCCTCTCCTATATCTGTATAGCCCCATCTACATCCTCTTATATCTGTATACCATATCCCAGGGGTTAAAAAATCCACTAGCCCGACGCCCGGGACTAGAGCATTTACGCCTCGGGCAATCAAAACTTTTAACCCAATATGCCCGACGGACTAGTAACAAAAAATTCTTGGCGTTTCCAAAATAGATAGTGGAAAATCCCTTCATCCCTATTCTATCTTAGCCAATCAGATTCAATTACGTCATCCGGGATTCAAAGCATTTGAACTGGTTTGTACAGGTCTAGGGTTACGTTCAATATCCTAGCGGCTACTTAGGGCTACGCAGATTTATGACTATTGAACGTGTAGCTAGCCTAGCTGCTACATAGATATTGATAGCAGCTACTCGCTAGCTACTCGTTCAGTATAGACAAAAATCTTTGTAGCACTACGTAGCCGCTACGATATTGAATGCAACCCTGTTGTACAGGTACATGTTTTAAAAATAGAACAAATAACTCAGGGTGGCCAGGTATCATCTATTGATCGCAATATCTCATACTTTCAATATTGATTTCTCAGTACAGGGGGTATTGTACATTGCTTCTGTCGAGATTTTCAATTAACAGTACCGGGGTTTTTTGTATTGGTCTTGTCGGACAACTGCTGAACACGAAACAATACAACAAAATATTTCAAAATATTTTAGAACGGGCACCCCAGAAACTTCGTCAGTTTCAAAGCAAAAATCGGTAGATGAAGGGGGTACTAATGAGGCTGAAAATTCATCCAGAAAAAAATGTAAAATACGATAGGGAAAAGCGGAAAAGAACATATCTAGTGACATAGACAGAAGATTCCCCTGGGCAAGGTCAGCTGTGGCGTCAGGATGAAAAATCCGAGACCATGTTCTGCGAATATTGCCAATGTTTTTACCGAGCACGCCAATAAAAGGTCTTCCTTGTATGTGTGGACAACAAATATAATAATTAAACCACGGCACTTGTTTCACACGATAAAACCAATGAACATGTTTGATACCAATTTATAACTTTTAATTATACCCCCGCTTTGAAAAAAAGGGGGTATACTGTTTTACCTCTGTCTGTCCTTCCTTCAGTCCATCAGTCCGCCAGTCTGTCAGTCCGTCCGTCCCATGAATATTTTTCGTCACATTTTTCTCATGAACTACACTACCAGGATTTCTGAAATTTGGTTTCAGGCTTGATATAAGTCAGCTATACCGTGTGATGTGTTTTCAGATTCATCACTCAACAACTTCCTGTTTACCGAACACTTGTTTGATTTTACACATGATAGCCAAGTTGAAAATTTTTCGTCACATTTTTCTCAGGAACTACAATACAAGGATTTCTGAAATTTGGTTTAAGGGTTAATATAAGTCAGCTATACTGTGTGATGCGTTTTCAGATTCATCACTCGACAACTTCCTGTTTACCGAACACTTGCATATTTTTACACAATTAATATTATCCACTTGCGGCGGGGGTATCATCAGTGATCAGTAGCTCGCAGTTTCACTTGTTTTTCCTGTTAACATGGTTAAGGAGGCTCGCCGGTCTAAGATTTTCAGAAAAAAATTAAACATTTATTTTTCATTACAAATTTTATTTATTACCTTTAGTAGTTGTGACTTTATCATATGGTACAAAAATCATTCCAAAAAATCAATTCGTGTGGCCCCAGTTGACTTTTAAAATGTAGATATCATTGAAAATGCTCCAAATTATCTCCCTTTGGTGCAAAAATGCTATTTTTTGGCATTAAAATTGAAATATCTTTTTTAACTCATCGGTGACCTATATTTTTTATTGTTGTTTTCGAAGAAGCTGTACATAAACTAAATAATTGTAAATTTAAGCAATTTCTGTAATTTAGTTATTTTTTTTATTTCGATATTACCCTATGACCATAAAAGGAAGGTTGGGATTGATTTTGGGTGTTTTGGTCCCAACAGTTTAGGAATTAGGGTCCAAAAAGGGCCCAAATAAGTATTTTTCTTGTGGTTCTATGATATGCTGAATCTAACCATGTATTTAGATTTTGGATATTGGACCATAATAGGTAAATGTCCAATTTAAAAATTTTAAGTTTGTAAGTTTAAGTTCTTATACCACATTCATCCTGTGTCAGAAACCTATGTTGTGTCAACTTTTTAATCACAATCCAAATTCAGAGCTGTATCAAGCTTAAATGTTGTGTCCATACTTGCCCCAACTGTTCAGGGTTCGACCTATGCGGTCGTATAAAGCTGCGCCCTGCAGAGTATCTGGTTCTATTAGGTATAAGATAAAGTTCATTTATAGAAAAATATAGAGAAATCCTATAGTAAATAAAAAAAATTGATTTAGACCCGTGAGCCCCCTTAGACCCGTGAGCCCCCTTAATGACCCATAGTACTACAACAGATAAAAATGAACTAGTTTAATACAGTGTATAATGTCCCCTTCAAAACATGACACCCACCCTGTATTATGCAGCAAACTCTGATTTGTAAGGCATACATAGGCTAGCAGGTCAGTTTTGATGGGCTAGCAGTTCTTCGAACAGAGCTAGTAAAATCCTGCTGCCAATAAGTCCTGGGCTAGTTAGCTGTAACAACATTTTTTAACCCCTGTATCCACACCCTCCTATATCTGTATAGCCCATCTGCACCCTCCTATATCTGTATACCCCTCCACACCCTCCTCTATCTGTATATCCTATCCACCTTCTTCTATATCTGTATACCCCATCCACACCCTCCTATATATGAATACCCCATACACACCCTCCTATATATGTATACCCTATTCATACCCTCATATATCTGTATACCACATACACACCCTCCTATATCTGTATACCACATACACAACCTCCTGTATCTGTATACCCCATCCACACCCTCCTATATTTGTATACCTTATTTCTACCCTCCTATATCTTTATATTGTTATTTTAAAGAATTTTATTGTTTTTAGAGTTGTCACTGATATTGAATTAAATAAGGAAATAAATAAATTATGACAAAGATGATAGGTATCTCTGCCACTAGACAATTTGAATAAAGAAATTTGAAAAAAAAAATTATAGTGTTTATAGGATTATCCCTTTCAAATTATTTTCAAAGTGCCGACACAATATAAAATTATTAAACATTTTTTATTTCCCCCTTATTGAACATACAAATATTGTCTAGTAATTAGTCTTTGTTATAATTGTCATGACAACGGATTGGTGTAAGCTTTGTTTGACAAGTTGTTTGTTTACACTGACTTTAATTACAGCAAGTATGATAGTCTATGTTCTTGTGTTTTATAGTAAAATTTAGACATTCAAGTCAATATAACTTTTTCATATTTTAAGTCCAATTTAAATAATCATATGACTTTTAACTATAGCCTTGAAAAAAAATCAATTTGACCAAACATATCTTACACATCATTTTAGTGATTCATTACTTAATAGTTGATCACTGGTCATATACTATAAAATATTACCTCATGTGTTGTAACCAAAGGACTGACACCTCCTCTTTCTACAAGATATCTTGTGATCTGTAGATATCCCCCCCTAGCAGCCCAATGTAAAGCTGTGTATCCATTGAACTATAATATAACCAAATAACATGTAAATATTATGTACAATACTTTGTTATCAACATCAATAATATACAACATATCCTACAATTGACATTAAAACTTGTCTGATAAACTGGACAATGTTGTGTAATAAATATAAACAAAATATATATCACATGAATTAGTGGTCAAAACTGAATAAAATGACCAAATAAACAAACAATAAACATGTTTTGTTGTGAAATGTCAAAACTTCCATTAAACCTGATATCTTAAAAAAATATTTTTTTCAAGAAATGTGTAAAATAATTATAACAATGGATTCAGTAGAACAAAACAAGTAAAATGAGACCCCACTTTATATGATTCTTACAAATATTTGTTCATTAAAACTGTCTAATTAACAACATGATTTAGTGTAGATTCAGTATCATTGATCATTTTAATAAAATATTTTTTTTAAAGAAACATGAAAAAAGTTATATTTTCTAATTCAGAACAATAATACGAGTAAAATGAGACCCCACTTGATATAATTATTACAAATATTTGTTCATTAATCCTGTCTAATTAACAACATGATTTAGTGTAAATTAATAGTAATGTGATCAGACTAAGTAGGTAACATACATATTCTGTGATGTGGATCTTACATCTTCTATCAATGAGGAGTTTACAGATCTTCAGGTGTCCTCCCAAGGCAGCCCTCATTAATGCTGTCACTCCTTCCCACTGGAATAATACAACTGACATCAAAACTTGTCTGATAAACTGGACAATGTTGTGTAATATAAACAAAATATATATCACATGAATCAGTGGTCAAAACTCAATAAAATGACCAGTCACACTTGTATTTATATTGTACATAAACAATAAATAAACCTGTTTTGTTGTGAAATGTCAAAACTTCCATTAAACCTGATATCTTAAAAAAAAAATTTTTTTCAAGAAATGTGTGAAATAATTATATCAATGGATTCAGTAGAACAAAACAAGTAAAATGAGACCCCACTTTATATGATTCTTACAAATATTTGTTCGTTAAAATTGTCTGATTAACAACATGAATTAGTGTAGATTCAGTATAATTGTTCATTTTAATAAAAATATTTTTTTTAAGAAACATGAAAAAAAGTTATATTTTCTAATTCAGAACAATAATACGAGTAAAATGAGACCCCACTTGATATAACTATTACAAATATTTGTTAATTAAACCTGTCTAATAAATAACTTGATTTAGTGTAGATTAATAGTAATGTGATCAGACTAAGTAGATAACATACATCTGTGATGTCGATCTTACATCCTCTATCAATGAGGAGTCTACAGATCTCCAGGTGTCCTTCCTTGGCAGCAAACATTAATGCTGTCAATCCACCAACCTGGAATAATACAACTGACATCAAAACTTGTCTGATAAACTGGACAATGTTGTGTAATAAATATAAACAAAATATATATCACATGAATCAGTGGTCAAAACTGAATGAAATGACCAGTCACACTTGTATTTATATTGTATATAAACAATAAATAAACATGTTTTGTTGTGAAATGTCAGAACTTCCAAAAAACCTGATATCTTAAAAATTTATATTCTACATAAACAACAAATAAACAACATGTTTTATTTGTGAGATGTCAGAACTTCTATCAGAACTGTCATGTTAAAAAATTTTTTTTTTAAAGAAATTAGTAAAATATTTACATCAATGGATTCATTACAAGTCTCTGAGTAAAATGACATCTCACTTTATATAATTCTAACAAGTATTTGTTAATATAATGATTAAATCTGTCTGATTATCATGATTCAGAATAATGATCAATTTTTTAAAAAGTAACTTTTTCAAAGAAATATGAAAAATAGTTACATTTCCTGATTTCGTACGAGGAGACAAACAAAATGAGATCCCACTTTATATGATTCTTACAAATATTTGTTGTCCATTCAACCTGTCTAATTAACAACATAATTTTGTATATATTAAGGAATGTGGTCAAAGTGAAGCAATAACATACATGTGTGATATTTGTTTTACACCCGCTGTAAAACCTTGGTGTAAAAAATGTTCTTGTATAAATATTCAAAGTAAGAACTTTATCAACTATAATTCAAAACAAACAAAAACATTTAATGAGAGAAAAAAAATACCTTTATGTACTTTTTTTCTCTCATTTAAACTGTTAAATTAAAAACAGATTTTGATTTAATATCGAATTCAGTATAATGATATAAATATCAGTTTCCATACAGATATATTATCATATTATGTTCTGAAGTAACTTGTAGTTATGTGTTTTATACTGCTTGTGTACAATCTGTTATGTTCTGAGTTAACTTGCAGTTGTATATTTTATACTGCTGATGTACAATCTGTTATGTTCTGAAAAAACTTGTAGTTATGTGTTTTATTCTGCTAATGTACAATCTGTTATGTTCTGAAGTAACTTGTATTTGTATGTTTTATACCGCTGGTGTACAATCTGTTATGTTCTGAGGTAACTTGTAGTTGTATATTTTATACTGCTTGTGTACAATCTGTTATGTTCTGAGTTAACTTGCAGTTGTATATTTTATACTGCTGATGTACAATCTGTTATGTTCTGAAGAAACTTGTAGTTGTGTGTTTTATACTGCTAGTGTACAATCTGTTATGTTCTGAAGTAACTTGTAGTTGTGTGTTTTATACTGCTAATGTACAATCTGTTATGTTCTGAAGTAACTTGTGGTTGTGTGTTTTATACTGCTAATGTACAATATGTTATGTTCTGAAGTAACTTGTAGTTGTGTGTTTTATACTGCTAGTGTACAATCTGTTATGTTCTGAAGTAACTTGTGGTTGTGTGTTTTATACTGCTAATGTACAATCTGTTATGTTCTGAAGTAACTTGTAGTTGTGTGTTTTATACTGCTAGTGTACAATCTGTTATGTTCTGAAGTAACTTGTGGTTGTGTGTTTTATACTGCTAATGTACAATCTGTTATTTTCTGAAGTAACTTGTATTCGTGTGTTTTATACTGTTGGTGTACAATCTGTTATGTTCTGAAGTAACATGTAGCTATGTGTTTTATACTGCTAATGTACAATCTGTTATGCTCTGAGGTAATTTGCAGTTGTGTGTTTTATACTGCTGGTGTACAATCTGTTATGTTCTGAGGTAACTTGTAGTTGTATATTTTATACTGCTTGTGTACAATTTGTTATGTTCTGAAGTAACTTGTAGTTGTGTGTTTTATACTGCTAATGTACAATCTGTTATGTTCTGAGGTATCTTGTAGTTGTATATTTTATACTGCTTCTGTACAATCTGTTATGTTCTGAGGTAACTTGTAGTTGTATATTTTATACTTGTGTACAATCTGTTATGTTCTGAAGTAACTTGTGGTTGTGTGTTTTATACTGCTAATGTACAATCTGTTATGTTCTGAGGTAATTTGCAGTTGTATGTTTTATACTGCTTGTGTACAATCTGTTATGTTCTGAGGTAACTTGTAGTTGTATATTTTATACTGCTTGTGTACAATCTGTTCTGTTCTGAGGTAACTTGCAGTTGTATATTTTATACTGCTTGTGTACAATCTGTTCTGTTCTGAGGTAACTTGCAGTTGTATATTTTATACTGCTTGTGTACAATCTGTTATGTTCTGAGGTAACTTGTAGTTGTATATTTTATACTTGTGTACAATCTGTTATGTTCTGAAGTAACTTGTATTTGTATGTTTTATACCGCTGGTGTACAATCTGTTATGTTCTGAGGTAACTTGTAGTTGTATATTTTATACTGCTTGTGTACAATCTGTTATGTTCTGAGTTAACTTGCAGTTGTATATTTCATACTGCTGATGTACAATCTGTTATGTTCTGAAGTAACTTGTATTTGTATGTTTTATACTGTTTATGTACAATCTGTTATGTTCTGAAGTAACTTGTAGTTATGTGTTTTATACTGCTGGTGTACAATCTGTTATGTTTTGAAGTAACTTGTGGTTGCGTGTTTTATACTGCTAATGTACAATCTGTTATGTTCTGAGGTAACTTGCAGTTGTGTATTTTATACTGCTTGTGTACAATCTGTTATGTTCTGAGGTAAATTGTAGTTGTATATTTTATACTGCTTGTGTACAATCTGTTATGTTCTGAAGTAACTTGTATTTGTATGTTTTATACTGCTTATGTACAATCTGTTATGTTCTGAAGTAACTTGTAGTTGTGTGTTTTATACTGCTAATGTACAATCTGTTATGTTCTGAAATAACTTGTGGTTGTGTGTTTTATACTGCTGGTGTACAATCTGTTATGTTTTGAAGTAACTTGTGGTTGTGTGTTTTATACTGCTAATGTACAATCTGTTATGTTCTGAGGTAACTTGCAGTTGTGTATTTTATACTGCTGGTGTACAATCTGTTATGTTCTGAGGTAAATTGTAGTTGTATATTTTATACTGCTTGTGTACAATCTGTTATGTTCTGAAGTAACTTGTATTTGTATGTTTTATACTGCTTATGTACAATCTGTTATGTTCTGAAGTAACTTGTAGTTGTGTGTTTTATACTGCTAATGTACAATCTGTTATGTTCTGAAATAACTTGTGGTTGTGTGTTTTATACTGCTAATGTACAATCTGTTATGTTCTGAAATAACTTGTGGTTGTGTGTTTTATACTGCTTGTGTACAATCTGTTATGTTCTGAAGTAACTTGCAGTTGTATGTTTTATACTGCTTGTGTACAATCTGTTATATTCTGAAGTAACTTGTGGTTGTGTGTTTTATACTGCTTGTGAACAATCTGTTATGTTCTGAAGTAACTTCCAGTTATGTGCTTTATACTGCTTATGAACAATCTGTTATGTTCTGAAGTAAATACCAGTTGTGTGTTCTATACTGCTAGTATACAATCTGTTATATTCTGAAGTAACTTGCAGTTATGTGCTTTATACTGCTTATGAACAATCTGTTGTTCTGAAGTAACTTCCAGTTGTGTGTTTTATACTGTTTATGTACAATCTGTTATGTTCTGAGGTAACTTGTATTTGTGTGTTTTATACTGCTTGTGTACAATCTGTTATGTTCTGAAGTAACTTGCAGTTGTATGTTTTATACTGCTTGTGTACAATATGTTATGTTATGAAGTAATTTGTTGTTGTGTGTTCAATATGTCTTGTGTACAATTTGTTCTGTTCTGAAGTAACTTGTAGTTGTGTGTTTTAACCTGCTGGTGTACACTTTGTTATGTTCTGAAGTAATTTGAAGTTGTGTGTTTTATACTGATGGTGTACAATTTGTTCTGTTCTGAAGTAACAAGCAGTATAAAACACACAACTACAAGTTACTTCAGAACAGAACAAATTGTACACCAGCATTATAAAACAAACAAGTACAAGTTACTTCAGAACATAACAGATTGTACACCAGCAGTATAAAACACATAATTGCAAGTTAGTTCAGAACATAACAGATTGTACACCAGCAGGTTAAAACACACAACTACAAGTAACTTCAGAACAGAACAAATTGTACATAAGAAATATAAAACACACAACAACAAATTACTTCAGAACATAACAGATTGTACACCAGCAGTATAAAACACACAACTACAAGTTACTTCAGAACAGAACAAATTGTACACCCGCAGTATAAAACACACAACTACAAGTTACTTCCAAACATAACAAATTGTACATAAGCAGTAAAAAAAAACCACATAACTACAAGTTACTTCAGAACAGAACAAATTGTACATCAGAAATATAAAACACACAACAACAAATTACTTCAGAACATAGAAAATTGTACACCAGCAGTATAAAACACACAACTACAAGTTAGGCTTAAATTAAAATATTGTTTGTTTGCCCTTTACCGACCGACCCTATAAATTCGTTCCGCCTGAAAATCTTTTATTTGTATTTACCAGCAAGATTTTATTTTATTTTATTTTTTCGTTCCTACCAAAAATCTTATATTTGTATTTCCCGCTCAAAACTTTTTTTAGCGGAATCCTCAGGTTTTACTTTTATCGTATAACGTCTAGTCCGTTTGGTATCACGTGAGCGTTTGACATGAACACTTGCATTTAGAGTTTCAAAGCATTTGTTTGAAATCGATGTTGAACGCTTTGAAATCGTGATATGATGTACGTTACTCTGTATCTTTAAACTTGAAGAGCAGGGTTCATTTACAAAACTATCAACGTGTGTACAAACTATTTTGTAAACGGACGTTGTATTCTATGTAGGGATGGCCTTTTGCAACTAACATACGTCCTTGGCCTTTTTGTGGTCCGTTGATCAGGATGATAATGTTAACGATGCTTTCGACCAGTATTGCTATATTCATTATATCTGACATGAACCAAAGGTGACAAACGCCTTTAAAGTGGAGAATATTTGGCAGTAAAATCGCCCAAGTTTTCCATACATATCATTTATAAATGCGATGTAAAATACGTGACAATTGAGTTTCAAGTCTTGTTGCAATTTTATTGGCAACATAGGCACAAACGAAAATTTAAACACTCTAGGGACTTTTTCTACTAGTAATGTATGTCTGCCGAGGCATATTTTACCAGGACAATATTAACTCTTACAGAAAACCTTTAGGTAGAGGTAAGCGAACAAGGTACGTAGTACAGAATATTAGTGAAAGTTAAAACTCTTCAAAGTTCCAGGCATATAAACGTTGAAAATATGTTTTGATATTTGAAAACAAAATAGTAGTGCATATGAATTAACTTCACATTCTACATGATATTTTTTTTTCAAAACTTCCTGGGACTATTATACAAATAGTCCCAGAAACTTTTTAGCAAAAGAAAAACAGAAAAAAATGATATTCTGAAGTAATTTGTAGTTGTGTGTTTTATATTTCTTATGTACAATTTGTTCTGTTCTGAAGTAACTTGTAGTTGTGTGTTTTATAATGCTTGTGTACAATTTGTTCTGTTCTGAAGTAATTTGTAGAACATTGTTTGTTTTAAACTGCTTATGTACAATCTGTTATGTTCTGAAGCAACTTGTTTTTTATTTTTTATACCTCTGTTATTATAGTTCTAAAGTAAATTGTTGTCGTGTGTTTATGTACATTATTCAACATTTTGAAGTTACTTGTAGTTTTCACTGTTTCTCTGTGCTTTTATTTTAAGTTACATGTAGTTTTGTGTCTTTTTTTGTTCATGTACCATAAAAGGCTGTATCTTCAAATGATTTTTCTATGAATTATTAAAATAAGGTAGTTTTGAATGTGACTATTTTACTTACATCTTCATTATCAATGTCTGCACCATTCTGTAGGCTTAATTTTAAGGCTTCTGTATCTCCCTCACAAGCAGCTGTAGTAAGTTTCTGTAAGTATAACACATAAATTACATTTAATCTTCATATTCAATGTCTGCACCATTCTGTAGACATAATTTTAAGGCTTCTATATCTCTATTCCCAGCAGCTGTAGTAAGTTTCTGTCAGTAAACCGTAATAAAAATATATTGTAATAAATGTCATTACTGTTAAATTAGGTAATAATTATGTTTTCTTCTCTTTAGCAATGCCTACATAAATCAGAAGTATCCTTCCTTCAAATAACAGATAGAGAGGAATTCTTTAAATAGCATATAATTGTTGGGATTTATGCATTTTATATTATCAAGAAAAACACCAAGAGTGCACACACTGAAATGTCTCGCCTTCTTTACTAATCATTGATATTATGTTGATAGTCCTAAATAAAAAGCTTTATCACAACTGTCACATAAAATTAACATTAACCAAGAAAACTAAACATTGACCAATGAACCATGAAAATGAGGTCAAGGCATGTACAGCTAACAATTCTTCCAAACAACAGATATAGTTGACCTATTGGTTATAGTCTAAGAAAACCAGACCAAAACACAAAAACTGAACACTGAGCAATGAACCGTAGAAATGAGGTCAAAGTAAAATAATACCGGTGCGATTGACATATACATCATAAAATATTTCCATACAACAAATATAGTTGACATATTGCATAAAGTATTAAATAAAAAGACGAGGTGAAGTGAAAACTGTCTAACGGGCATCAAGACCTTGCAAGGTACACACATACCAAATATAGTAATCCTATTACTTATAATAAGAGAGAATTTAACATTACAAAAAATATTTTTTCAAGTAGTCACTGAACCATGGAAATGAGGTCAAGGACATTTGACATGTGACTGACGGAAACTTCATAACATGAGGCATCTGTAACAAAGTATGAAGCATCCAGGTCTTCAACCTTCTAAAATATGAAGCTTTTAAGACGTTAGCCGCCCTCAGATCACTATCCCTATGTCGAGCTTTCTGGGACAGGCTCGACAAAATTGTTAACCTTCAAAAAATTATTTTTTTTATAAAATCATGGACTAGATTTGGCATATCCTTGATTTTTTTTCTTGAAGTATTTTCTAGACTTTGATCTTTGTCCTTTTAAAGACATGTAATATACTTAGTCCTTTAGTTGCCCCTACTTTTGTCCTTTTTTAAGACATGTAGTTGGGTTTTTCATTCACTAAGTCCTTTAATTGCCCCTACATGTAGGTACTTTTTCATCCTTTTTCATATCAGCTAGTAGAAATCTCTCTATTAACTTACTTAAAGAGATACATATTAATGTATGTAGACTGAATAAATGTAGATGTGGGATATAATAAAGCAATGAGAATGTAACCTAACAAGAAAAAAAGTGTGTTGTATCAGTCGGCTCTTTATACCATAAAATAGATTGGTCTTATTCAACTCACATGAACTTAACAATGGCAAGGGGAGATAACTTCTGTATTGTTATTTTTTTTTTATGTAGAAAAATTGTCCCAATATTTTTTTCAAATAACTCTACAGACCTACTTAGAGTTACAAATAAACAAGGATTCTGAAGGTACTACAAAAATAATACACTATCTCCCACCACCTACTTTTAGAATCTTTTTTTCACCTTGCACCTTGCTTTGTCCCAGTTTTGTATTTTTTTGTTTTTGGAACAAGTAGTTTGGTAGTTCACTAAGAATTCTACTAGTTTTTATCTCAAGTTATCACATACTTGTATCTAATTGTACACTAATGGGGAACAAAACTACAAATTACACGAAGACTATTAAGTAAATCTTACCACATTCCAACTTTCCATTATAGCCTAAAAATAGAACGGAAAAGTCATATTTAATATATACTGTTGAGTTTTAATTGAGGTATTTGTGTTATTGTCAATTGAAAAAACATGATCACTATGGGTGGTAAAATACTGACCTAATATTTTCATCTTCTTATTTCATTCAAATAATATATAATAGCATTGAAACAGTAATTTATCTCAACTTTTCTGCACTATTTGAAGTTTAATAATGAACTGAACTCAAAACCTTAAAAATCTTATCACATGTACCTGAATGAGGTACAAATGTATTCTACAAGCAGGGTGTGACTTTTTCCATCAAACTCCAGAACATCTATTGCACTTTCCCAGATCTAAAAATTTCAAAAGTTTTTTTTACCAGCATTAAGACACACATAAAGAACAATATTAAATATCATATTGCAGCTTCTCAAAACACTGTCTACGATCAACAAGACCAGTCAAATTAAATTCAATCATTTTTTATTCTGTATGTGCCTGTTGAAAGACAGGACCTATAACGTAGTGGATTTAGTTAGAAGCTGTGTACCATATTTGTTTTTCCTTTTTGTTGTAGTACAAAGTAGGCTGTTGATTTTTTCTTTTGAAATGTTTCACATTTTATCATACCAAGGCTATTTATAGATGAGTATATGGTATATATGGGTTTTGCTGATTGTTGTAGGCTGTTGGAGGACCTGTAATTGTTTTTATCCCCGGCTTAGTTTATATCTAGGATTTTGATTGGTTAACGCACAACGTTACAAAACCCATAGCCCCTGGGTGTTGCTAACCCATATCCCCGGACGTTGCTAACCATATCCCGGGGAACTTGACTCAATCCAGTTTCTCTGTCTCTGTATTAAAAACGTCTTATATTTGACTACATGTACGGTTCTACCAGAGGTAGTACCCTACACCCCGTAAAAAATATGCAAAATTTCCAAATTTCAATAAAACTTTTTTACGTTACATTTTGTACCCGAATTGCATAAAACTCGCTCGACTCGGACTAAGACCGGAGATAAATCAATATCTACGTTCATATCCATAGATATGGATATGAACTTAGATAACTTATAATATCTTTGTCCTATGGTTTAGAAATAATTGTATCATTGCTAATCATACCACATCTCCTTATTATCATATGGTTTTGCTTATTGTTGAAGGATGTTGGACGACCTGTAATTGTTTATATCTTTGTTCTTTGGTTTAGGGATACTTGTATCATTGTTAATCATACCACATCTCCTTATTTTTATATGGTATGGGTTTTGCTCATTGTTGAAGGATGTTGGACGACCTGTAATTGTCTATATCTTTGTTCTTTGGTCTAGGGATACTTGTGTCATTGTTAATCTTAACATGAATTTTCATGAACATTTTCTTTGCAAAATGAATGTTGTCTAATTTCAAACTATTGGTTAACAGTAAGATTAGTTGCACAGTAAAATTGCTAACATTCTACAAATCAACATTACCAAGCTGCTCATCAAATATAAAATCATTCCCTTCCATATAGAAGCCAAGAAAAAGAAATTTTCATTGAACAATGAGTGTTGTATAATTTTAAACTATCAACCAATAGGATGTGGCTGTACGACAGATGTGAAAACAGGAAGATAATGTATGACAAATGTGAAAACAAGAAGTGGTTGTATGGCAGATGTGAAAACAGAAAGTGGCTGTATGGCAGATGTGAAAACAGGAAGTGGCTGTATGGCAGATGCGAATACAGGAAGTGGCTGTATGGCAGATGCGAATACAGGAAGTGGCTGTATGGCAGATGTGAAAACAGAAAGTGGATGGTTGGCAGATGCGAAAAACAGGAAGTGGCTGTATGGCAGATGTGAAAACAGAAAGTGGCTGTATGGCAGATGTGAAAACACTAAGTGGCTGTATGGCAGATGCGAATACAGGAAGTGGCTATATGGCAGATGCGAAAACAGGAAGTCACTGTATGGCAGATGCAAAAACAGGAAGTGGCTGTATGGCAGATGTGAAAACAGGAAGTGGCTATATGGCAGATGTGAAAACAGGAAGTGGCTGTATGGCAGATGTGAAAATAGGAAGTGGCTGTATAGCAGATGTGAAAACAGGAAGTGGCTGTATGGCAGATGTGAAAACAGGAAGTGGCTGTATGGCAGATGTGAAAACAGGAAGTGGCTGTATGGCAGATGTGAAAATAGGTTACAGTCTGTATGACAGATGTGAAAACAGGAAGTGGCTGTATGACAGATGTGAAAACAGGAAGTGGATGTATGACAGATGTGAAAACAGGAAGTGGCTGTATGATAGATGTGAAAACAGGAAGTGGCTGTATGGCAGATGTGAAAACAGGAAGTGGCTGTATGACAGGTGTGAAAACTTCATTTTGAAGAAGCAGCAAATATTAATTTTTAAGTCTTTGATTGAACTGTCCAGGGTTCAAACCCACCACCTCACACACTTAAGTTGAACACAATACCACAACACCTTGAAGATCAATGAGGTGGTTTTTATAAATTGATTTGTCTTTAAAAACATATATTATACAATACATAATAATAAGATAAATACTTATGTACCTCTGAGGTCAGTCTAATTTATAAGTAAGGTTTTGCCATCATCTAAAGCATCTGTGAACAATATAAATCATATTTACTTGTTTAAGCACGATATATATGTAAACTAAAGTATGATTTAACAAGAATGTGTCCTCAGTACACGAATGCCCCACTCGCACTATCATTTTCTATGTTCAGTGGACCGTGAAATTGGGGTAAAATCTCTAATGTGGCATTAAAATTAGAAAGATCATATCATAGGGAACATGTGTACCAAGTTTGAAGTCGATTGGACTTCAACTTCATCAAAAACTACCTCGACCAAAAACTTTAACCTGAAGCGGGACAGACGGACGAACGGACGAACGAACGAACGGACGGACGCACAGACCAGAAAACATAATGCCCCTCTACTTTCGTAGGTGGGGCATAAAAATACTTCATTTGTACTTGTTATGAATGTTTCTTATTAACATATCAATGTGTGTGTGTTGCTTGAACCATCGAAATTCGTATGATATTGTATTAAAACTGATTTTTGAGGTAGGTTTTGTTTTATTTTCTATTCTATTGCATTATTTGCAGGTTTACTGATTTTAGCAAGTCAACATGGTGGTTCCTTAGTTATGAAATGTCATCTTTGGATTTGACGGAAGCTTACGTGAAAAACATGTTAATAAAAAATGGCAAATGTTGGGTTTGAGAATTGAAAAAATTAAAAAAGATTTTTTCAAGTGGTTATTCACGAAATAATCCATGCAAGCTACAGTTTTATTAGAATGTTTGAGCTTTATCTAACAGGGAGAAAAAAAGAACAGCCCCACACACAGCATACCCAACCTCGCTTGAGTTATTTTATGACCGTATTTGTCCTATTAGAATCAAAATAATTCATCGAAGTCATAGATTGTTTGAAATTTACACAATCTATGGCTTCCATAAATTATTTCTTAGTTATTCATTGTTATTTCATTAAGATGAATAATCCTAAATGTTATGGCCAGATTCATGAAAATGTAGACCTTGTCATATGAGGTTATTTTTTAATTGTTGACTATATATTGACCTGTACACATCTCCTATATATTGACCTGTACACATCTATATATTGACCTTTACAGATCTCCTATATATTGACCTGTACATATCTCCTATATATATGTATATTGACCTGTACACATCTATATATTGACCTGTACACATCTCCTATATATTGACCTGTACATATCTCCTATATATTGACCTGTACACATCTCCTATATATTGACCTGTACACATCTCCTATATTGGCCTGTACACATCTCCTATATATTGACCTTTTACACATCTCCTATATATTGACCTCTACACATCTCCATTCTTGCTTTGTTGGGTTGCTGTCTCATTGACATATATCTCACTTTATTTTTCTTTAGCACCAAGTTCAATGCTTCAGCTCAACCAATCTATTTTGAAGACAAATACTGTAATGATGAAAGACTGTAATGATGTCCTTGGTCTTGTTTACTATAAAAAAAACCATTGCTGTTATGATATTTTGAATGTAAAAACTATATGTTGATTATCTCCCCTTATAGAGTTTGAATATTTTACATTTGAAACAAATTTCAATAGTAATTGATCCTATATAGTTTACATATAATGTACACTTACCTATAATAACAACTTGACTGTACAAGGATCACATTGACTGGACATGTACAAGGATCTAATAAATACAAATAATAGAAGTTCAAAATAAAAAATATGGCTAAAAAGAAAAAGACAAACAACAGTACACAAAATTAAAAATTAAAGACTGAGTAGGAAACCCATCAAAAGTTAAGGGTTATCTCAGGTGCTCCACATGGCACTTGTGTTGCTCATTAATAAGTACAAAGTTTTCATTGGTTGACTACAATGTTGACCTCTTTCATTGAATGGTTGCTGTCTCATTGACATCCAATCTGTCATTCCTACACCACAAGTGACTTCTTAAAAAATTTTTCTCTTTAAGCAACTCACATTGTAAAGATTGTAATGTTTTGTTTAGTTTTCACTAACAAATGCAATTAATTTTGTATAAATTATGTCATGTTATTTCTTGTTTCCAATTTATTTAACAAAAGTAGATGAGTGCAAAATGTTAATCCTGTTTAAAAAGAATTAAAAATCAAAGTGATGAAAATCACTCATGGAAAGATTTGAAGAGCGAAGAGTAGCTTGAATAATTCCAAATCATGTTTTGATATGGTGCGGACAAAAAAGAACAGAAATAAGCGCTGGTGTAATGCTACTTAGAATTCACGTTAGTTCTTGATTATCTCCCCTTTAAGAATGTTATCATTTACAATTGAAATATATTTCTGAATTTCATTTGATAAAATAAATAACCAAACGTTCCAAAACAATTTGACTATAATGTTCACTTACCTTTATCAAGTAATAAATTGACTGGACTTGAATCAAATAAAAATGGACAGTAGATCTTTAAACTGAAAATATAAAATAGCTCAATTTCAGTTTCAGATAAATATCGGTTGAATCATTTCTGAACATGTATATACTTTTTTAGCTTGTGACAATTAACTTGTTGTGTAGATTGCGTGGTTAACTTTTTTGTCCTACTTAAAAAAAAAAATTTATACAAGAAATAATTGTAACAGGATGCTGCTACGAAGGAAGTAGAAATAGAATGGAAGTATGAACACATGGCCAAGAATAATGTTAAATAAGCTGAAATCCTATGAAATTTGTGTGATTGAGACTGAATTCACTTTAATTTCACTTTTCTAAAAAGGAGCTCGATTCACGTTAATTTCACGTGAAAAGTTTACGTTAATTTCACATGAAGGCTCAATTCACCATTGTTCACGTGAATTTCACATGTAAAATATCACGTGAAATCTCAATTCACATGAATTTCACATCGGATTCACATGAAATTCACGTGAAAAATCTCACGTGAGTTTCATGTATAAGCTTGTTTGAGGTGAATCTCAGGTGAAAAATTTCACGTGAAATTCACATGAATTTCACGTGATGTTTACGTGAACAAAATTTGCCTGTGTAAACGGCCGATTTTCTCCTCCTTTGTTATATTCAAGGTTAATCATGTTATTAATTGTCTACATGATGTACTACATGTACGATTTTCACAAACAGTTTTTATATTTTTTTAATATATATATATATATATATATATATATATATATATATATATATATATATATATATATATATATATATATATATATATATATAATATATATACAACTATATATATATATAGGCGTAAAAAATACTTTTAACATGTGCAGATATATTAATTAAATAAAAAAGTAAAATAAGTAAGTCCCTGAGTCCCCATGGAAGGATGAAATCAATAGAATAGAGCTGTTAACTCATATACCCTCATTTTCCAACTTGGCAGTGCAAATTTCCCCGACCATCATCACGAATGGCCTCTATTATGACAAGACCTACCTATATATATATTGTATTTATTGTTAACTTGTTGTCGTCCTGAACATGCATGCCTATAATGGTTTACTTTTATCAATTGTTATTTGGATAGAGAGTTGTCTCATTGGCACTCACACCACATCTTCCTATATCTATGAACTATTTGCCACTGGATGTTAAGCAACCAAAAATCAATCAATGTATTTAAGTATTTGCCCTTGCTGTCCATCATCAGGTTTCAAAAACGGTCAAGTTGTTTTCTTAAATTTGAATACGATATTTTGTCAATTTACAAACTTAAGGTAAAAAGGAAGCAACGTGGTATTTTCCAGCCAAATAAAATATAAGACATATGCAACTTATCAATAAATTTTACCATAGATTAAAAAAATCATATCTGTATACATGTACAAATATGTATAAGGCTGTTTTATTTCCGTTCATTTCATGTCAAGGCTGTTAATCATGATAACTGTACAATATACTTTTTAGATGAATCGGGAACAGACACCCCCCCCCCCCCCCCCCCCCCCCAAAAAAAAACCAGATGCTCCGCAGGGCGCAGCTTTATACGACCGCAGAGGTTGAACCCTGAACGGTTGGGGCAAGTATGGACACAACATTCAAGCTGGATTCAGCTCTAAATTTGGATTGTGATTAAATAGTTGACACAGCATAGGTTTCTGACACAGAATGAATGTGGTCTAATGAATTAAAATACCTTTTTTTCCTTTGAGCAATTCACTATGCTGTTGAATATTAATCCTCTCAAAAAAATGTTTGAAGAAATTTTCTTTTTATTTATGAAATCTGAAATGAGAAAAATTTAACCCCCCCCCCATTTTTTTTTTTCACATCCCCCTTTCCCTTTTTCCAAAACTGATCTCAATTCAAATTTCTAATGGAGTTTGCAACAATAACTACTCATTTAAATACATCATAAAATATTAAAATGTAACAAAAGGTGCTTGTTATCACTGAATGGTAAAGATTGTTTTAATTTATCAGTTGGTAGTAAAAGTGAATATACATTGTATATTGTATAAAACAATGATTTAAGTTGATTCAACTATTATTCTGGACAAAGAAATATAACTCCAATCAATTGAAAATTTCTTGCTATTGCATAATATTGTACAATTAGATATTTCTTGTTATTGCGCAATACTGTGCAATTGAAAATATTTGCTATTGCACAATACTGTGCAATTGAAGATTTCTTGCTATTGTGCAATACTGTGCAATTGAAAATTTCTTGCTATTGCACAATACTGTGCAACTGAAGATTTCTTGCTATTGCTGAATACTGTGCAATTGAAAATTTCTTGCTATTGCACAATACTTAATATAATAATTTTGGATCCTGATTTGAACCAACTTGAAAACTGGGCCCATAATCAAAAATCTAAGTACATGTTTAGATTCAGCATATCAAAAAAGCTCAAGAATTCAATTTTTGTTAAAATCAAACTTAGTTTAATTTTGGACCCTTTGGACTTTAATGTAGACCAATTTGAAAACGGGACTAAAAATTAAGAATCTACATACACAGTAAGATTTGGCATATCAAAGCACCCGAATTATTCAATTTTTGATGAAATCAAACAAAGTTTAATTTGGACCCGATTTGGACCAACTTGAAAACTGGGCCAATAATCAAAAATCTAAGTACATTTTAGATTCAGCATATCAAAGAACCCCAAGGATTCAATTTTTGTTAAAATCAAACTAAGTTTAATTTTGGACCCTTTTGACCTTAATGTAGACCAATTTGAAAACGGGACCAAAAAATTAAGAATCTACATTCACAGTTAGATTCGGCATATCAAAGAACCACAATTATTCAATTTTTGATGAAATCAAACTAAGTTCAATTTTGGACCCTTTGGGCCCCTTAAATTCCTAAACTGTTGGGACCAAAACTCCAAAAATCAAACCCAACCTTCCTTTAGTGGTCATAAACCTTGTGTTTAAATTTCATAGATTTCTATTTACTTAAACTAAAGTTATGGTGCGAAAACCAAGAATAATGCTTACTTGGGCCCCTTTTTGGCCCCTTATTCCTAAACTGTTCAGACCTCAACTCCCAAAATCAATACCAACCTTCCTTTTGTGGTCATAAACCTTGTGTTTAAATTTCATTGATTTCTATTTACTTAAACTTAAGTTATTGTGCGAAAACCAAGAATAATGCTTATCTGGGCCCTTTTTTAGCCCCTAATTCCTTAACTATTAGAACCAAAACTCCCAAAATCAATCCCAACCTTCCTTTTGTGGTCATAAACCTTGTGTCAAAATTTCATAGATTTCTATTTACTTAAACTTAAGTTATTGTGCGAAAACCAAGCAAATGCTTATTTGGGCCCTTTTTGGCCCCTAATTCCTAAAATGTTGGGATCAAAACTCCCAAAATCAATCCCTACCTTCCTTTTGTGGTCATAAACGTTGTGTTAAAATTTCATAGATTTCTATTCACTTTTACTAAAGTTAGAGTGCGAAAAGTATTCGGACGACAACGACGCCAACGTGATACAAATGTAGCAATATACGACGAAAAATTAAAATTTTTGCGGTCGTATAAAAACAAGAGTGCACACGCTGAAATGTCTCGCCTTCTATACTAATCATTGATATTACACTGATAGTCCTAAGTATAAAGCTAAGCATACTAAGCTTTATTACAACTGTCACATAAACTTAACATTAACCAAGATAACTAAACAAAGACCAATGAACCTTGAAATTGAGGTCAAGGTCAGATAAACCATGCCAAGCAGACATGTACAGCTAACAATGCTTCTATACAACATATATAGTTGACCCATTACTTATAGTTTAAGAAAAATAGACAAAACACAAAAACTTAACACTGTGCAATGAACGGTGAAAATGAGGTCACAGTCAAATAAAACCTGTGCGACTGACATAAAGATCATAAAATATTTCCATACACCAAATATAGTTGACCTATGGCATATAGTATTAGATAAAAAGACCAAAACTCAAAAACTTAACTTCGACCACTGAACCTAAAAATGAGGTCAAGGTCACATGACATCTGCCCGCTAGACATGTACACCTTACAATTATTCCATACAACAAATATAGTAGACTTATCAGTCAGAGGACTTACTGAAATAAGTGATTTTTAAATCACTTATTTGAGTAGCAAATTCAAGGTTTTGTCACAAATTGGGATTTTGTAGTTTTTTCAAAATTTTAAACACATAGGTTTAAATAACATCTTTTAATTAGTAAAATTTAAAAATATGAACTTTTTGCTTCTTTTTAGTAGCAAGGTTTATGCCTTTGATGCTATCATTTACCTGAAAATTCTATTCTAGTTGAAAAAATGCTTTAATAATGGCTTTACATAATGAACTGATACTTTCTTAAAAGATTTTTCACAGCAGTGGGAGTATGTTTCCTGTGAAGTTCATGGTTTCATCTTTCAGATTACAGATAATACGATAAAGAACTGCCAATTGTAGGTGGTTGGGAAATTTTGAAAATAAAATGATGACTGACTAACTGGAATAGAATATTATGATGGGCAATTATGAGGTTTGATAATAATTAAAGGATTAGTGACCTATCGGATAGCGATAAGCGGATTACTTATCATCACAACTTTTAACATCTTTTGTAAACATAAAATGATTGAGCGTCATAAACTTGTCAAAAACATGAAGACCCGTAGAATTATAGTACTTTAAATTTAATGTGAAAATATTTTTACACTTTCCAAATCTAAATGACGAAATTGATATAATTATATTACTTTCGTTAATTTGAAAACCGTTCCGTAAAATACGAAAATGACGAGCGCTATCAATATCACTTGAAGTTATTTCCTTTGTTCAACAGAGTTGTCAGTTTACAGTTTCTGTTCGTAATTTAAATTATTCAAGTCTGTATAAATGTACCGAGGTGGTGAAACATAATATTTTACATTGCTCAATAAATTAAGTTTACTTGATGATCCAATGAAAAAACAACATGATTTTATTAGCCAGTTGATTTTTAAATAATGAACAATTAATGCGCCGATATTGCTTATTGAATAAGTTATAAAAGATACTAATTGTGGCAAGATCGTCTTTGATGAAAGAACACAATGTATACCTGACTGGACTGTAATAGAAACACAAAATAACAAGTATTTTCTTCATACTTTTTCGTATGTACGTTTTATTTCAAAGATAATGGCATAGGACAAAAACATATAAGATAATAATTATCTTATTCTAAATGAAATTGTCACATCTTTATCTGTCAAATAAAGGAAAACATGTGTTCAATTTTTAATACCGTGATTTTAAAGCACACCTGTGCAACCAAGATCGATTAAATGTTCATAGGTAAACTATCTGGGTAATCTGATTATGTTGTCACGCGTCGTTAATTTTTAGTACATCCGATGGGCAATAAACCAATTAACAGCCACGCGGTGTTGGGAGAGGATTTTAGGAGTGAAATCCGCGGTACTCGGTGTGATTCAGAGAAACAAGGAAATCGGAAAAAAACGATATCGAATCGATCCTTTTGAAGGGTACTGTAATAAAATTCTACTGTTTGCGATAAAAATTTCACTGTTCAGGGGTGTTGAAATTAATGGGGGTTATTAAAAGAATGATACTTAAAGAAGTGATTTTTGGGAAGGAAATTGAGGTCTGATACTTAAACAAGTGATTTTTATGTCATTATCCTAGATTCAGTACAAGGTCATCACCTGAAATGACCTGGTCATCCTAGACAACACAGATGTTGGTTCTGATAAGTTTAGAAACATAATTAGTCCCTGGATCATTAGTATTCTATATGTAAAGCTACACTAATATTAAGTCACTTCTTCTAGTGATTAATTTGTACTATTTAAATAGGTGATTATTAAAGAAAGACAACTCTAACTTCCAACCATTATGGAAATATTGTTACTTGAATCAGTGATTTAGAAAATCACTTGTTTAAGTAAGTCCCCTGACTGCTTATTGCATATAGTATGAGAAAAACAGACCAAAACACAAAAATTTAACTATAACCACTGAACCATGAAAATAAGGTCAAGGTCAGATGACACCTGCCAGTTGGACATGTACACCTTACAGTCCTTCCATACACCGAATATACTAGCCCTATTGCTTTTACTATCGGAGATATATGGACTTGACCACCAAAACTTAACCTTGTTCGCTGATCCATGAGATGAGGTCGAGGTCAAGTGAAAACTGTCTGACAGACATGAGGACCTTGCAAGGTACGCACATATCAAATATAGTTATCCTATTACTTATAACAAGAGAGAATTCAACATTACAAAAAATTTGAACTTTTTTTTCAAGTGGTCACTGAACCATGAAAATCAGGTCAAGGACATTAGACATGTGACTGACGGAAACTTCGTAACATGAAGCATCTATATACAAAGTATGAAGCATCCAGGTCTTCCACCTTCTAAAATATAAAGCTTTTAAGAAATGAGCTAACGCCGCCACCGCTACCGCCGCCGGATCACTATCCCTATGTCGAGCTATCTGCAACAAAAGTTGCAGGCTCGACAAAAAAAAACCTATACAAAACAACTTAAAAAAATATTATAAATAATAGTTTATTAAATAACTTATTAGATAAATTACAAATCGGTTTAAGGTTTCCAGGAAAGAATCTTCAGATTTTTTTTAATTTGCATACATTCCATACAAAAAGTGATCTCGTCTGAAACGAATAATAAGACACGCCTGTTTTACTCTCTGAAATAATCCTTTCCAAAACCCAAGGAAGTATAGGAATACATCATATCTGTTAGTTTTCCAGGTTGATTTTTTTTTTACGTTTGTCATGTTGGTATCTTTTAAAACGGACTAGGCGGTTTGTGTTTTACTCATTGTTGAACGCAAGACGATAAATGCTTACATTATATATTCATTTGCACTTTGATGGATATTTATCTCGTTGGCAAACATAATACATTTTACTATTTGATGTTTAAATATTAGCGAAATAAAAGTCGACCATTTAGCGCCCTATTGGCAGGAGGCGGGTCCTTGTGCCAGGGATGGTAGACAGGGCATAGTTTGATTTTGTATGACAAATTTACACTTACCCTCAAGACAACAGACAAAGACATTGCTCATATTGCAGAGATGCAACTAATCGTCGGACCTGTCAGACCTAAGGGGCAGAATTTATGCAGGTCCGGCAAAACTCGTTGCTGTGCAGGACCTGATGGCCGTCAATATTTTAGTCTGCTTGGGTCAGCCAAAACTTAATTCCCCGTCCATCCTGGCAGAGTATTTTGTTTATAAAATTGTGAATTTACAACCACGTTGCATGATTAGATAGAACAACATTCAAGGCTTCGATTACATAATAGAAATCGGGAGTTCAAACTGTTTTAATGATAACTATTATAGCCGGACACCTTCCAAATATCCTTCCTTAAAAAATAAAAATAAAACCTTTTGCAGTATAAATTTCAGTTTTGAAATCGTATGTTTGACATCGTTAATTTATTGAAATATTTATATCAAACGCAGTTATTTAACAGAGAATACACACCATTGGTTTGAAAAATGACGTAACTTTAACCTCCGTAGCAGAGTTCAAAAAATCTATGGGTCACTGAATATTTACAATATATTTTATTTTTTAAACTTTTCTTTCAAATTAGTTTTAATCCAGAAAAAAGTAAAAACATTGCCTGACTGTACCTTAAGTTGAATATCTATATCCAAATTCAATTAATTAAAGCTGTAATCCATGATCAAAAATTGAATGCTTTGTTTAAATTGTAAAAAATAAAAACGCCATACGGGATATACATTCGTAAGCAAATTATAGATGTATTTTCTGATGAAGATTGAGAAATAATCTTGTGAAGGTCAAGTTGTGATTTGGATTGGTATCAATGTAGCATGTTGTGCCTCTAAATGTCATTTTCACACAAGATGTAGTTTTAGTGTTAAGAATTTTTTCCTGAAACTAGAAATGTATATAAGACAAAAATAGACTGAAAGGTGGTAGCTAGGGTAGACAATAAAAGAGGATTGTCTCGGTCGCCACGTATAGCAGTCTATTTCTGATCAATTTACTAAATGCAATGTATACTGTTACAGTTTTATCCTATTCCATTTTGAAATGCAATGTAGACAATCATTCACAGAAGCTATCCGGCAAATATTCAGATTTTCTGTAAAGGACATATACTGTATACATAAATTGTTATTATATTGTTACTGTACCTCATAAATTGTTATCTAGCTATCATTTTTTTTTATTTAAAAAAAAGAGTATTAATAAAGATACAGATTTTTTTTAAATCCATCATCACTTATTACTTCAGTCTGAGATAGTAGCCTCAGCTTCATCTTAGTACGGTGTGACACTAGTGCTCCAATCATGGAGGAATTTGGGGACAAAATTGTTTTGTTCTCAGTTTCGATTTTTATATTGACCAGAGTTTTTGAATTTCCCCGATGTCAACATCAACGACTTGGATATTTTTTTTATTTCTATTGGATTATTTAAGGAGAAACAATCAATATAATTATCACTTCTTAATGCATTTAAAATATTTACGTGGCTGGTCAAATCAGAATTAATTTTTTTCATGCGATGTGTTTTTGGCTTATCCCGATATGACCTCAGGTGGCACATTGATAGTAAAAAAAAATATCAGAACAGCAAATGAAAACAGTAAATAATGCCCCCCGAGGTCTGATGTTATAGGACTACCTCTCCCCTTTTTTGTGGGAAAAACTTGGTTATTTCATACCTGTCAACCTGTGACGATGAAAATGCAGGTCATGACCTGCATTGAAGAATCAAATCTCAGGTCATAACGCGTACAAACTTTTTCGAGCTGAATTTCAGTATTTATTGTACATTTTTCTTATAATTTAAATCAAAGTTACCAAAACATCAATGCATGTTCACTTGGTTAAGTAATTTTAAATCTTATTAATTATTGTTCCATTGCACTTTTAAAAGATTTTTATAAATTTGTGTAACACAGTTTTATGTTCTTTACTCATAGTGGTGATGTATTTCAACTTCACACATCAAATACTAGGATATATTTTCCATAAGTAATTCTAAAATGTTTAAGACCAGCTATTCAGCCTTAAAACACATCATAAAATTAACAACAAATGGAAGTTTTTAACGTCCTTGACTGGCTATACAGCCCTTGCACGGTCGGCAACATTTTTCATGGTAATTAGACTTATAATAAAATATAGTAATACAGTTAAAAGAAGTATAGATGAGCAAAATAATTTTCAACTTTTTATATAAAAATAATAAAAAGTTATATTTCAATATGTATTTGAATTTTTTTTTTAAGATTTAATCTTTTTCATCCCAAAAACGTAAATATAAGGAATAATTTTGAATGGTGACAAAAAAGGGAAGTAAATCTAGTTGAAATATGTTTGTAAAACAACAGTGCAATTTATTTACGACCTAAAGCTTTAGGTAATTGGTGTTAATTAACAGTGTGTTTGACACCAAAGCTGTCAAGTGAAGCCATGCACTTAATGGGCAACTTAATTTGACAGTTTACACAGCTAGATGAACTTCCTGTTCATGGAAGAATTACGAATTTGCCGGTATTTCAAAGGAATATTACTTATGAAATCAATCTCAAGGCTAAGAAATACGGGTGAAAACGGGTCATTTTCGGAATTCTCGGGTTATTCAATGACCCGGCGGGTGTCCCGGGTGATCCCTCAGAATTGTGAAAATCTCGGGTCACACCCGCAGAATACGGGTCAGTTGACAGGTATGTTATTTAGGAAATCACTGGAGCATGACTGGAAGTGGGCCCCCTCTTAAGCAGTCAGTGGATCCGCCACTGCTTGTAAACTATGACTATTTAGTATTACTATGGTATTAATGAATGGGTGTTTTTATAATGGCCCTGTTATATGTCCAAGGTCTGTAATAATGGTCGAGGAAGTCTGTAATGGCCCGAGGCAACGCCAAGGGCTATTACAGACATCCGAGGCCATTATTACTGACCGAGGACATATAACAGGGCCATTATAAAAACACCAATTTCTTAATACATTTATTAACCAACTGAACAAAAGTGTATGTGTTGCTGCTAACTTGATTTACTGTCTTACTCTTTTAATGACAGTTTAGTTTGAACAAAATAATTTGTACTTCACCATTATAAAGCTTTAAATATACCAAATATCCAAGATATTAAGTTGAAAGAGATATGTGTTAAAAAACAGGATGAACAGTGATCCCTTTATATGGTTCTTTAATGTTGGTTGCTGGTTACTAAATTAAATAAAATACAAAAAGGTATTCTACTCTTTACAACTTAGTTTTATTAACTTTATCAAAAATCCAAACAGGGCTTAATACAGACAAACTGGGCATTAATACTGGGCCATTACAGAAAAACAGGGCCATTACAGAAAAAACAGTGCCATTACAGAAAAACAGGGCCATTACAGAAAAACAGGGCCATTACAGAAAAACAGGGCAATTACAGAAAAAAACAGGGCCATTACAGAAAATATGTAATTTTTATAAACAGTCACTTTTGGCAATAATGCACTTGTAGTTGGTTAATAAATGTGTATATTTTACTGTTGTTTGGAACTAGGACCACCACTGCATTTCAACTTGCACGTCTTATTTTAACATACTTCTTTGTGTATCCCAACATATAAGATATATCTTCGAGCATGATTGACAAAAACCGTCTATTCTTACCATTTCTTTCACAATCGTCCCAGGAAACATACTTTGACAGGCGGCGGGAAACTATGTCCTATACATAATATACAACTCGTTACAGGACTTGTTTCCGGAAATTTTTCTGATAGGATTTTTTAAAAGTAAGACAGGTTGCAGTCGTACTGGTTGATCATCCCACACGGGGGGATAACTTCCTATTATTGGGTATACGGGGATGTGCTAAAAATATGGGTCATAATTTTGCGAGATTTTATATAAAAATGACCCTCCCTTACCTGTTACCTATTCTGTATTTTCCACCTTTACCAGATGAACCACTTCAGTTGGAAAATCCTCTTGAAGTGTAGAATCCCTTATTATTGATTATTCACTGTTGGATTAAAAACATCTTCTTTATACACTTATATACACCGCCACCACACTTATTTAAAAGTATTCAAACTGTATATACAGTCTATTTTAAAATCTAAAACTTGATAGATTCATCCACTGTTATTTCACGGTCCTTTTATTTCACTTGAGTGTCTCTCCTCATCGATAGAATATATATACATCACATGTGTCCACAATGCACATTGACAGTAAAACTTGCTCAGCTCAGCACAAGTCTATTTCACATTCCTTATACTTAAACATACTCATCAAATGCAAACTGTAAGTCCTAACCCTTACACCTACACGTAGTATATACCCCTAACAAGAGAGCCTTATTACAGAATAGTTAATTCTTAAACTTAAGATAATGAACAATTACATTGTTATTTGTACTCATAACTTAGCGACAAGTGAACATTTAAAATCTAAAAAGCATGTGTAAAGTTATCACCTATCATATAAGCGTTAAATAATACCATCTAACTGATTTGTTTAAAAAATCAAATTAACAATCAGTTTAAATCTTTGCTTATCATTATCATCTATACCACACTAAAAAAAAAATTACACTATATGTCTCTTTTACTTGGAAAACTATACGCACAGTCTTTATAGTAACAAACTAGTTCTCTTCTGATGTAGGCTAAAACATAAGCTGCTTGACAGGCGCTCAATATTTGACCATGATTGTTTTAAAAACTGGAATTTTGTACAGTCCACTATTAATTGTAATAGATTATCTTCAAAGTTAAATAAATCATCCACAAGAAGAGCATTAATCTTATCATTTAGTAGATTTCTTAGTAGCATAATGAATTTCCTTCTCACTCCTTCCAATGAGTTACATTTTATTATAAAGTGCATTAAGTCTTCAGATTGTTATTAAAATGCATTTACGTTTGCTAACTGTATATTGATTTGGGGTATGATCTACATATCATATATATTGAGAATCTTACATTATTAATGGTCAATTATTATATTAAATTAAATCAATTTATGTGAAAGTTCATGCACCTTTCAAATAAGTACCCAAATAAACCTCGGAAATTTGTCTCCTGGTTTGATCTTCATATGTATTTAAAAAGTTTTTATTCAAATTCTAAATTATCTATATGCAAAATTAAAATTTTTAGTCTTCAAATACTATATTTGAGTATAGTAATTTGTGACGTCAATATTTCATCAGGCTAATTCATGGAATAGAAGTTCAGACAATTCTGAGTATAAAATTGATGAAATTTCTTCAAAAACATAACATTAAAAAAGATTATGTTAATCTGGGACTATTAACTTTACATTAACACTGGGACTATTAACTAGTTAATAGTTAATAGTCCCAGTGTTAATGTAGAAAATTTATACAAAATCTTCCCCAAACTCTACATTTAAAGTTGCTATCCAGGATGAGTGTGCAGGTGTCACCTCAAGGTCCGTTTAACACAGTGGAAACCCACATCATGAAGCAAGCGCCGACGGCGCTATAAATATTAAGTAATACCGTTCTATTTCGGCGCACTAGCTCCTACATTCAAGGCCGTAACTACCATTAAGGCCAGTGAGGCAATTGCCTCACTAAAATTTCGACAATGATTTTTTTGTGTGTGTATTTATTTGTTTATGGTAATTTTAAATACGAAATATAGTCATTTGTTGTTCTGTCTCAACCTTAATTTCTACAACTTGTCATCATTCCTTTAAATTATTCTTCCCGGATATAACTCAGCATCACAATTGGTGATGTTTGAACTTTCTCGATTACATTAACCTAGAAATAGTAAACATCATAGATCTCTGGTTAAAACAGGCTCTTGTAGAAAAAAGGAAAAGTGATAATAATTCTATAGTAAACTAACTGATGGTGTTTTGTGATCACTACAGGGGTTAACATCATGTATCTCTGGTTAAAACAGGCTCTTGCAGAAAAAGGAAAAGCGATAAGAATTCTATAGTAAACATCATAGATCTCTGGTTAAAACAGGCTCTTACAGAAAAAGGAAAAGCGATACTGAAGAATTCTATAGTAAACATCATGGATCTCTGGTTAAAACAGGCTCTTGTAGAAAAAGGAAAAGCGATAAGAATTCTATAGTAAACATCATAGATCTCTGGTTAAAACAGGCTCTTGTAGAAAAAGGAAAAGCGATAAGAATTCTATAGTAAACATCATAGATCTCTGGTTAAAACAGGCTCTTGTAGAAAAAGGAAAAGCGATAAGAATTCTATAGTAAACTAACTGATGGTGTTTTGTGATCACTACAGGGGTTAACAGTTTGAGTATTGAATATAACTTCATTTGAACTAATCCAAAAACTACAAATAGACCGGAAAAATCAAGTACTGGGCATCGCATTGGTGCAGTCCTGTCTGTGTATTAATTTCTTCGCTCTCTTTACAGCTAAACAAAATATAAATAATATGAAACCTGCATATATGAGATTTATCCATATGTTTCTTAAACTTTAAAGATTGAAAAAACACCTCGTGTTCTAATTTGACCGTTTATTTAGGGACCGTCTTTTCTAATTCGGGACTACTGAATTTTGTGTATTTACATTCGGAATTTCGTGATTGAACCTCCAAACCGAACCCCCTAATTATATAATTTATCGATTATGGATCTAAAATATCTTACCACTGACTATTTCCATAAATAATTTGAAATCACGGACCTACATGATGGATTGATTGCGGCGAAAACTCCAGTCCAATAGTAATTCCATTGTACCCATATCATTACGCTAGATAGAATCAGATGCCTCTTTTGTTATTTCATAGTGTTGTAACAGCTTTGACCGTGTACATATTTTTTTTAAAATTAAGCGCAGAAATACAAAGTGTGCTTCTGTCAACGCTTTTCCTTTACACGGCCCCAATGAATTTATTAAAAGAAGCATTCAGTTCTTAAATGAATTTAAATAAAATTTGGTTAGTAAACTATTTCTTTAAATATGAACAATTTGTATAAAAAGTGTCCAAATTTAAAACATTGTCAAGCTCTCTGGAAATGCCTAAAATACAGGAATTTGCACCATTCATTCCATACTCTGCCAAAACATATTCGCCTCGCTTCGCCTCGCTTCGCTCGGCTCAAAACTTTTGCCTCGTTAAAATAATAGGCCTGGTTATGGCCTTGATAGTAGGATGGCTAATGCGCTAAATACACCCACACACACTAAAATCTCACACACACACATGCAGTTAATCCAACAATCCATGCGTATATATAACGATAAAATATATGTGCACCAAACGATGTCAATTCATAAATAAAAACTTAAGGGTGGCTGGTATATTTGTAGGACTCGGAGGTGCGATGGGGACGCTGATGTGCGATGGTCACGCTGAAGTGCGATGGTCTACGCCGAAGTTCGAAGCTTCGAAGCATGTATAATGCATGCAGAAAACGTTTTGTAAGACAAACAAAATGTATTTAATAAATGGCTATCATTTATTTTCGCTTCACGGATTATTCAATGTGAAGAGTCAAAAATTAATTTTATGGTTCAATAAATTCAAAATAAATTATTGCCATTCATTATAAATAAATTTCTATCAAACATAAAGCTCAAAGAACTACTTTTTATATTATTTGTATTAACAATAACAACGCACACACATGTTGGCGTATGAATACACAACGTCAGAGTGGACGTGTCGCCATAAAAATTGACAACATTGAAAATGAAACTAATAAATTTAACCAATCAGAAGACAGTAAATACACCAAATTTATTTATTAATCTGTATATTAAAATACTCTTCTCCTCACGTATACATCACATAATTTTGTGTGAACAACTTATTAATAAACTAAAATTGAGTATTAACAATGTTTTCGTGATATCAAGGAGGTATAATTTTGTTTTATTCTTGAGATGAAACCTGCTTTGTACGAAAAACGCAATTTTCTATTTTGCGTATACAGTTATCAATTTCTGCAATTGGTTAGGCCAAAATAAACCCGAATGGTCCAAACTTGGTGTACTTGGTGATGCTCAGCAGAGAAACAGGTATTCGTTAAGCTTCTTAATAGAAATGGCGTCACGTCTCACTGTGTATATATGAGCCAAGCATGATTGAATGTACTTAGTGGTTTTTATTTCTTAAAAACTGTTACGATATCAGATAAATAGATAAATGAGTGTTGTGAGCAATTTCTTCGCTATGACATGACAAGAACAAGTTACTAGTATATTTGACAAAATTAAATGTGTCCTGCTGAGTTAGTTCTATAGACATCAAAGTTAGACCATCGCACTTCAGCGTATCCACCAACGCACTTCAGCGTATCTAACAGCAAGTAAGCGTCACAGTGTCACCATCGCACTTCAGTGTGTTAATCAACGCACTTCAAGCGTGACCATCGCGGTTCGGAGTACCATAGCAGTTCCGAGTCCTCACATATTGATGAATTATGAGTGATGATGAGTTAGTGCTTATATAAGTATGGGTCATATTTTAAATATTGTATATAAGTAAGGTCATTCTTTCCTAAATGTTTATAAAACTATAGGTACTGAAATTCAGTGAATGTTATATTAAAATGGGTACGTTTTTGAGGCAAAAATGGCACACCCCTACCAAAAAAATATCAAAGTTACTACCCCCCCCCCCCCCGTGGTCGATCCAGTGGTACGTAGAGGGCGTACGCTACACTTTGACCGGTGGAACTTTTCAACTAGTTATTTCGTTCCGATAGAACTTTCCAACTAGTTGTTTTATGCCGATTGCAGTCGAAAAGTTCCGGAAAGAAGTAGTTAGTTGAAAAGTCCCGGAACAATGTAGCTAGTTGAATAGTTAACCCTAACCCTAACCCTAACAAAGAGGAACTTTGTGACTAGTTGATCAGTTCCGTTTGACTTTTGTGGCAACAGCTTTGTTCCCCTTTGAAAAGGTTCAAAGGTGCATCAATTCTCCGAATGGAACTTTGTGACTTTGTGACTGGTTGATCAGTTCCGTTTGACTTTTGTGGCAGCACCTTTGTTCTCCTTTGAAAAGGTTCAAAGGTGCATCAATTCTCCGAATGGAACATTGTTACTTTGTGACTGGTTGATCAGTTCCGTTGGAACTTTTGGGCTAGTTTTTTAGTTCCGGTTTTGACTTATTTGCCAAAGAGGAACTTTGTGGCTAGACTAGTTGATTTCCTTTTGACTTTTGTAATCCGTATCTTGGTTTTTCTTTGAAAGGTTCAAATATAATATGTTGCGCTTTTACTTTGCATCAATTCTCCAAATGGAACTTTCTGCCTGGTTGATAAGTTCCGTTGGAACTTTTATTCTAGTCGATGCAGGACGTAACGGCCATACTGCCATGACGTCCATCTTTACATTATAATGAAAAAAAAGAAGATGTGGTATAATAACTAATGAGATAACTCTCCACAACTTACAAAAATGACATAGAAATTACTTTAGTTGGCTGATTTAATTTAAAATTATTTGTAACTTGTTATAAAATTGTCAGTATGCCATATTGAAAATATATTTATATTTCATCATAAATCTAAATATCTGTATCATTTTTCAGATTGACAGAGAGTACCAAGCCTGTAACAAGTTTTTAGTAGGCGACCTGACAGTTGACACTGCACGACATGTCATGTTTTTCTCACCTACACAGCAACAGATCCTAAAGAAAGCTAGACGGTGGTACCTGGCAAGACTACAAGGCAGTAAGTTGATTATGAAATCATTATTTTTATAACTAAGATGTGGTATGGTTGCCAATGAGACGGTGGTGTCAAAAAATCTTACTGGTATAAAAGTTTATTATAAGACAATATTTAGGAACAATGCAATAAACTGTTCACGTGAATTAATGTTACAAGATTCATAAATATAAATATTACAGTACTTTTAACATTTAAATAATACTTCATTTTTATATAGTTAACACGAACTTAAATTTACTATTCTTAATTTTTAGGTTTTTGAAAGACTGAAGCAGGTAGTACCAGACCTGCGTGTGCAAGCCTTCTGTCTGGACTTTGAGTCAGGTACGTTTTATATAATACATAGCATACTACAATACAACAAAATGTGATATAAATGCCAATTGAATATAAATATAGATATATATAGGAAGATGTGGTATGAGTGTCAATGAAACAATTCTCCATCCAAATAACAATTTATAAAAGTAAACCATTATAGGTCAAGGTACGGCCTTCAACACGGAGCCTTGGCAAAACGAGAAGTGGTATAAGTGTAAAATTTCATTTATTATAAAATTTCTTCATCATATAATTTTAAAATGTATTTAAACTAATATGTGTCATTTAAATTTACAGCAGCCTGGTCAGCCATCAAGACCGTCTCCTACAGCCGAGATAAAGGGATGTTGATTCCACTGGTACCAAGCAGTCATGCGGAAGGTTGCCAAGTTGGGGTTGAAGACCATCTATGACTCCAAGAAGAGCGTCCACCTCTTCATCAGGAAGTTACTTGCTCTGCCATACCTGCCATCTGACCACATCAGACCAGCTTTTACAGAGATGCTTCAAACCACTGCAACAGCCTCACCACAGATCAAGCAGCTGATGACATATCTTCAACGTACCTGGTTCAACAACACATATAAAAAAGAAGATGCGGTATGATTGCCAATGAGACAACTATCCACAAAAGACCAAAATGACACAAACTTTAACAACTATAGGTCACCGTACGGCCTTCAACAATGAGCAAAGCCCATACCGCATAGTGAGCTATAAAAGGCCCCGATAAGACAAAGTAAAACAATTCAAACGAGAAAACTAACGGCCTTATTTATGTAAAAAAAAAATGAACGAAAAACAAATATGTAACACATAAACAAACGACAACCACTGAATTACAGGCTCCTGACTTAGGACAGGCACATACATAAATAATGTGGCGGGGTTAAACATGTTAGCGGGATCCCAACCCTCCCTCAAACTTGGGACAGTGGTATAATAAAATTGACGGTACTAATTTTCTTGCACCAGATGCGCATTTCGACAATACATGTCTCTTCAGTGATGCTCGTGGCCAAAATATTTGAAATCCAAAGCTTATATAAAAGATGAAGAGCTATAATCCAAAAGGTCCAAAAAGTATAGCCAAATCCGTGAAAGGAATCAGAGCTTTGCATGAGGGAGATTCATTCCTTAATTTATAATAATTTCTAATATTTTGTAACAGGAAATTTTAATAACACAAAAAATCCGTATTTTCATGCCAGTACCGAAGTACTGGCTACTGGGCTGGTGATACCCTCGGGGACTAATAGTCCACCAGCAGAGTCATCGACCCAGTGGTAGTAATAAAACAGTACAACATAAGAACGAACTATTAAAATCAGTTGAAAAAGGCTTAACTCATTAGATGGACAAAAATACAAGTGGACGTGGCCCGGTACTTATATATCCCGACACAAATAGACACAATGAAAAGATCTGAGAGTACTTGCAGTTATCTGACAGCTAGTTCAAAGCCACTAATAAAAAAAATCATGCAACTAAGACTAAACTATCAATCCGTACACATCCAACGTCCAATGGATTTAGTGTAAAGACGTAATAAACAGCCAGAGAAAAACATGACCTTGTGCAATGCCAAGTCTGGACTTTTCAACAGTGGTCTGTCCATCGGCTCTCAGTGAAGACAAACAATGATGTAGAAGGTTCTATTTATTCTTAGTAATATTTTTTATACTTAATAATAAAATAAAATAAAAATATGAGACAACAATTCCCGAAACGTTCAACCAGCAGCTATGAGAAAATAAAATAACTTTACACATTCAAAAATTGTTTCGTTTTTATTTAAATTTTTGGTATCTATTGTGCTTACTTATTTTAGGATGGTAAAGTTAAAGTTATACTATCATCAAATTTGAGTTTTTTTAAATATTACCATGCACATTAAAATTGTTTCGTTTTTATTCAAATTTTTGGTAATTATTGTGTTTATGTTAGGCATAGGCGTTTCAATGGCAAGGCTTCCCACAACCACCTCCATTTCTACAAGATTGTGCCAGCCTTCCAACAGGAAGCCAAGACCGTGTCCATCACACAGCAGCTTGTGAGTGAACAGCAACTCAGCTAATATCAACGAGACACATACAAGCAGCTTCAAGGTCGCCTAACTTCACTGTGCGACAAGTACGAGGAAGACAGTATCAATATATTAAAAAATATATTATCTTTTTATTTCTTATACTAGAGTATATTGGTATGATTGGTATTTAGGCCGTATTTAGTTAAGTTATAACTCGAGCGATGATGATCACTCAACTCTTACAAGAATAAATAAGATCTCTTGTATTGAAAAAATATACTACAAAATCATATAAATTTATATTATTATTATGAATAAATACTTATTTTTTGTTATATTTTATGTTATAACCTCAATAAGAAAAAAAAAATTAAAGTGTGGACGAAACGTCTCACAATGTGTGGCCGATATGTCACATGGACGATGTGACGGTATGGCCGACATATTCTATGGCCGTCATGGAAGTATGGCCGTCCAGTCTTTAAAACGTGCTAGTTTGTTAGTTCCGGTTTTGACTAATTTGGCAAAAAGGAACTTTCTAACTAGTTGATATGTTCTGTTGGAACTTTTCAACTAGTCACTTTGTTCGGGTGGAACTTTTAAACCAGAGGAAGAACACAGTAACTAGTTAATAAGTTCCTCAGGAACTTTGCGGCTAGTCAGTTCTTTCCGCTTGGAACTTTCTAACGTCGGAACAAAAGAGCATTTACAAATACACCTTATAAAATGAGCCTCCTCATGGGGTTTTTGATTATGTGATTCATATTGCTGTGTGATTTTTTGATTACTTGGGACACCCACATGAGGGGCCTCCTTTGTCGCTTTTTGTCCGTCATTAGGGAGCTACCATTTGATTTTAATGGGGGGGGGGGGGGGGGGGGGGTGGCTAGGATGAAATTTGAAAAAATAGGCAGGACAGGAGTTTTGAGTAAAAAAAAAGTCAGGATGAGACACTTTGCAAAAAAAAAAAGGCAGGATGACAATTTAGGTAAAAAAAGTCAGGATAAACTAATAAAAAAAAGGCAGGACCGAATAGAGTGAAAAATAAAAAGGCAGGACAGAGATACAACTAAAAAAAAAATGAAGGACAACATTTTTCATCCTAGCCACCCCCCCCCCCCCCCCCCCCCCCCCGCTCCCCCCCCATAAAAATCAAATGGTAGCTCCCTTACTGGACATCACATAGCCTTTGATTCTGGAAAAAAAATTGATGTCACAATAGAAAATGTCTGACGCCACAATCGAAAAGTGATTTTTTTGTGTTTATTACGTCAATACACCTTATCGCTATTTGTACGCAATTACTGGAAATCACACAGGGTTCCCGTAAAGTTTTGACGTCATAATACAAAATATCTGACGCCACAATGGAAAAGTGATTGTTGACGTCAATAGTTCAAGCGGGACAGATTATCGGGTCAGCTGGGAATAGCAATAATGTGTATAGTTCAAGTGTCGCAGATTCCTAAATAGTGAAAAGGTCTGCTTCTACTTCTACTCCTACTTCTACTAATTTAATGACCGCCCATCACGTTGAAGTTTACGTCACTTGTACTGCGCATTGCTTTGTGAAGACATATATACAGTGAAAATTAACAAAAAATTGAGACAGCTGCTTAGAACGACTCTATAGAGTCGCTCATCACAATACTCAGAGGAAGGATGTTCCAGTTTTTAATTGTGCGTTGGAAAAAATGATTGTTGCCTTATTTGCATGTGTTCTGCAGGATGGAATTTGGTATGAGAGTGTGTTCATGTTCCGGGACTGTCTGAGCGGTTGAATTAGGCGGTCTGTTTTTGTGATTGCAATTAAATGATACGTGATTTTATAAAACATGACCAGGCGTGCATCTGTTATTCTGTGTTCGATCGAGGTCTCTCCATTTTAGATGTTCTATCATGTCACTAAATCTTGAGGTGTTTCTGTTTTGGTTAGTGACATATATCTAACAGCCCTTCTCTGTACTGTTTCTATTTTGTTAATATCCTCAGTAAAGTAAGGGTCCCAGGCTGAACAGGCATATTCTAGTGATGGTCTGACTAAATATTTATATGCCTGTTCCTTTACTGAGGTGGAACAGATGTTAAGGTTCCTTCTTAGAAAACCTAGTGTACAATATCTTATTACAGATGGTGTTTATGTGACTGTGCCATATTAGGTCTGATTGAATTGTCACGCCTAGGTATTTTGCCTTATCAACATGTTCATCAATGTGGCCATGTTGAGTGTAGTTATATGCGAATGGATTTTTATTTCGGCTGATGGACATGACATTACACTTGTCAGGGTGAAAAGCCATTTTCAAGGCTTAAATTAAAATATTGTTTGCTTGCAGTTTACCGACCGACCCTTGAAAATCCTCCCGACTGTGAAAATTTTATTGCTTTAAATTTGAAGAATTTTTTTTAATACTTCTATTGACGCGATCCGGAACTTTTGGTCCTTTCCGGAAATGATTTAAAGTCTGGGTCAATAACGCATTTCAAGTTCGGGTTTTCTTAGCTTCCCGTCAAGCGTTCATGTGACCATTTAATGATAAAGCACATGGAAATTGTATATGGAAAACGGTACCATTTATTCTGCCATAAGCGACAATACTAACAATTGTCATGCGATTAGTATTTTATATAATTACGAAGAGTCCGTTCTTATTATTGTATTTTGGTTTTCAGGACTCTGATGTAGACTATTTACTTTGTGCCAAGTTCCTTATTTACTAGAGAACTCACTCCACAAGTGGTAAGCGCATAATTTGTAGTTTTTGTATTATTTTATACTATAGAAATGATAGTTATTCATGGATTATTTCCATTCGCGATTTGCGCGTTTTTAGCAAATCAGTGGTAGAATTTATATGTTGGTATTCAGACATAGTAAATACTTTTTGAATGTTGTAATATTTATTAAGTTTAATTGTAAACTTTCATGTACTTGCGAGAAGTAATTTTAAGATACATTTAATATATTTGATTGTAAACGCAATAAAACTGGTTACCGTTATAATTAAATGTCGGTCAGAGAAACCGGTTTGCTAAAGTACATGTGACATGTGATGTACATTTCACTACACGATTGAATGAATGAACATTCCATAGTAAATGTGTATCTACTGTTTATAGTAACACTATTATATTAGGAATCGTTTGAACTGTATTAAAATTGTCTGTGATATAATATGTGTATAATATATTCTATATGTTACATGAACTATCATTAATGTTTATAATCTTGTTATTTCAGAGTTTTTATTCTCTGGTAATAAAACCATCCGAACCTTAGAAAGTCTTCTAGTTATTAATTTATACCGGAAGAGACCCCTTTCACATGTACTTTATTACTGTATTCTAAAAATTGAAGCCAAATAGTATCATGACCAATTTCCAACGGAGCTTGTTTATGTTATCCATGCCCACCGTCATTTTGCACCAAATTTATGAAATTTTGGAAGCCTTTTCGAATAATTCTCTAGAAAATATTTCAATAGGTTTTAAAATGTATATTGTAAATTTACACTCTGCAGTTATTCATAGATAAATAAAAAAAAAAATTGTACCCTTACATCCAATCACAGCGCTCCTAAGTTGACTTCCTTTACCTGTCTTGGGTACACGAAAGGCCAACCTAATGCTGGGAAAATGTAATACTACCGTTTTCCCTTTACAGGTATCCATGAAGTCACGGAGGAGTACTTTACGCTGTCGTCACATGTCAATTTTAAGACAAATAACGAACAAAAAAGTTTATTAGTAAACTGTTTATACAGATTCAGGCACATGTAATGATGTGTGATGATATCATTGACGATGATGCAGCGGATATTCATAACTGACACGATAACCATTCTGTCTCAAACAAATCGGGTACAGAATCTGTGGAGCCTCACTTTATGGAACCAATGTCTGTGGTTAAATAATTCGACAGCAGCTTGAAGTACATGAAGTATGGCATATTTTCTACAAATCGTTGTGAAGACGACAAAGATGAAAACACTCCCCCGTGACTTAAATCTTCATGGATATCTGTAAACACGCCTGTACGGAAGAAGCCTTAGGGCTCATTTAAAATGTTAATGGATATAGATCATGCCAAATCAATAAGAAGCAACCCTAACTACACAAAGATGTAGAAAAAATGAATGGTTAGCTTGAAAAATAAATATACTCTTCTCTATATTAAATCTAGTCCAAATATTTATGACGTCTGGCAAGGCTTATTTGGACTATATTAAATCTATCTTCGATTGCAATGAGTATGCTCCTTTGGGATAAGGGGGCTGCCCCCCTCATTGCAATTATTCTCTTTCTTACAATATTAAATATACACAAACTGTGTGGCCTGTGTGAATTCAATAGACAACTTTCGAGTTCGATGCATTTCCGTCAAAAACTCTGGTTTTAGTGAACGTTATTTGTGCGTTTAGGGGCGTCGTCACTTCCACTCCAATGTTGAGCGAGTGGTTGGAAAACTATAATTCTATATTGTACGAATTATTCGGCAAATTGAAATCTCAAAATTGACAATCAGCATTGCTGTCATTAGGGAATTGTCACTAAGTACCTACAGAACAACCATTGTTTCTAGTTTATCCTACACAATGACGATCACTAAGACGCTTGAGGAACGTAAATAGTGCAGGGATACAGGCGACCCCCTCTATCTGGTAAATAACGTCACAAAGGCGCGTATAATTGACGAGATTTCTTTGGTTTTCATTAAAGCCTGGCAAAAATATAACCTTATCACATATAATTAGATATTGTTAGAAATATGAAAACAGTCGAATGTCTTAATACTTTTTTTTTTCAAGTTGCCTTTTTTAGCTCACCTGGCCCAAAGGGCCAAGTGAGCTTTTCTCATCACTTTGCGTCCGGCGTCCGTCGTCCGTCGTCCGTCGTCGTCCGGCGTTAGCTTTTACAAAAATCTTCTCCTCTGAAACTACTGGGCCAAATCAAACCAAACTTGGCCACAATCATCATTGGGGTATCTAGTTTTAAAAATGTGTGGCGTGACCCGGTCAACCAACCAAGATGGCCGCCACGGCTAAAAATAGAACATAGGGGTAAAATGCAGTTTTTGGCTTATAACTCCAAAACCAAAGCATTTAGAGCAAATCTGACATGGGGTAAAAATGTTTATCAGGTCAAGATCTATCTGCCCTGAAATTTTCAGATGAATCGGTCAATCGGTTGTTGGGTTGCTGCCCCTGAATTGGTAATTTTGAGGAAATTTTGCTGTTTTTGGTTATTATCTTGAATATTATTATAGATAGAGATAAACTGTAAACAGCAATAATGTTCAGCAAAGTAAGATCTACAAATAAGTCAACATGACCAAAATGGTCAGTTGACCCGTTTAGGAGTTATTGCCCTTTATAGTCAATTTTTAACCATTTTTCGTTAATTAAAGTAATCTTTTACAAAAATCTTCTCCTCTGAAACTACTGGGCCAAATTAATCCAAACTTGGCCACAATCATCTTTGGGGTATCTAGTTTAAAAAATGTGTGGCATGACCTGGTCAACCAACCAAGATGGCCGCCATGGCTAAAAATAGAACAAAGGGGTAAAATGCAGTTTTTGGCTTATAACTCAAAAACCAAAGCATTTTGAGGAAATCTGACATGGGATAAAAATGTTTATCAGGTCAAGATCTATCTGCCCTGAAATTTTCAGATGAATCGGTCAATCGGTTGTTGGGTTGCTGCCCCTGAATTGGTAATTTTGAGGAAATTTTGCTGTTTTTGGTTATTATCTTGAATATTATTATAGATAGAGATAAACTGTAAACAGCAATAATGTTCAGCAAAGTAAGATCTACAAATAAGTCAACATGACCAAAATGGTCAGTTGACCCGTTTAGGAGTTATTGCCCTTTATAGTCAATTTTTAACCATTTTTCGTAAATTAAAGTAATCTTTTACAAAAATCTTCTCCTCTGAAACTACTGGGCCAAATTAATCCAAACTTGGCCACAATCATCTTCGGGGTATCTAGTTTAAAACATGTGTGGCGTGACCTGGTCAACCAACCAAGATGGCCGCCACCGCTAAAAATAGAACATAGGGGTAAAATGCAGTTTTTGGCTTATAACTCAAAAACCAAAGCATTTTGAGGAAATCTGACATGGGATAAAAATGTTTATCAGGTCAAGATCTATCTGCCCTGAAATTTTCAGATGAATCGGTCAATTGGTTGTTGGGTTGCTGCCCCTGAGTTGGTAATTTTGAGGAAATTTTGCTGTTTTTGGTTATTATCTTGAATATTATTATAGATAGAGATAAATTGTAAACAGCAATAATGTTCAGCAAAGTAAGATCTACAAATAAGTCAACATGACCAAAATGGTCAGTTGACCCCTTTAGGAGTTATTGCCCTTTATAGTCAATCTTTAACCATTTTTCATAAATCTAAGTAATCTTTTACAAAATCTCCACTGAAACTACTAGGCCACAATCATCTTTGGGGTATCTAGTTTGAAAAATGTGTCCGATGACCTGGCCGTTCAACCAAGATGGCCGCCACGGCTAAAAATAGAACATAGGGGTAAAATGCAGTTTTTGGCTTATAACTATGAAACCAAAGCATCTAGAGCAAATCTGACAAGAAGTTAAATTGTTAATCAAGTCAATATCTATCTGCCCTGAATTTTTCAGATGAATTGGACAACTGGTTGTTGGGTTGCTGCCCTCCAATTGGTAATTTTTAAAGAAATTTTTGCCGTTTTTGGTTATCTTGAATACTATTATAGATAGCGATAAACTGTAAACAGCAATAATGTTCAGCAAAGTAAGATCTACAAATAAGTCAACATGACCTAAATGGTCAATTGACCCCTTAAGGAGTTATTGCCCTTTATAGTCAATTTTTAACAATTTTCATTAATTTGGTAAATTTATGTAAATTTTTACCAAATATAGTTCTCTGTTACTAATGGGCAAAGTTCATTATAGATATAATTGTAAGAAGCAAAATCGTTCAGTAAAGTAAGAACTTCAAACACATCACCATCACCAAAATACAATTTTGTCATGAATCCATTTGTGTCCTTTGTTTAATATGCACATAGACCAAGGTGAGCGACACAGGCTCTTTAGAGCCTCTAGTTTCAATTGAGGAAGATTCAATGGTTATTTTTTTTTTATTAAAAATACACTCTTTAATGCATTGTCTTATAAATCTTTAATATCTACATTTTTCTGATGAAAATACTCTACTCATGAAAACATTCTAGTCAAGAAGCATACATGTCTGAATATATTTCTTTAAAACAGTTCTAGTCATATGATAATGACATTCCTTGTTTATAAGTGTTCCAGTATTTAATAATTATACCATATTTTATGTCATAAATTGGATAATGACACTATGTTAAAGTTTCAGTTTTGGTTAAAAAGTTGTTTATCTGAAAATGCCTGTTCATTTGATGTTGGTTTTCAGCATATCAAGTGTTTGTTGTTTTAAAATGTTTTTTTTTTTCTTCACAAGAAACTTGGTTTAGTTTAACTGCTTGTTTAAACTGTATTTTGGCTGATAAAATAAAATATTTTTCCTACCTACCGACCCTTCAGTCTGAAGGTACAGTCGGAAAACTGCAAACAAACATATTTTTAAGGTTGGCCCCATGTATTTCCCAAATTCCTAGTGTGTTAAGGTCTTTTTGAAGGGTTTCACAATCACTGTTTGATTTTATTAACAGATATGCAATTGTGTCGTCTGCAAATAGGCGTATGTTGGAATTTAACCCAACTGGTATGTCATTAATGTAAAAAAAAAGTAGGCTAGGACCCAGAACAGATCCTTGAGGCACACCTGACTTCACCTGGACATAGCCTGAAGTATCACCCTCTAGGATCACTGCTTGGGTACGACATGATAAAAAGCCTTGTATCCATGCATTTGTTTTTCCATGTATCCCATAGTTTGTTGTTTTAAAATGTTTTTTTTTCTTCACAAGAAACTTGGTTTAGTTTAACTGCTTGTTTAAACTGTATTTTGGCTGATAAAATAAAATATTTTTCCTACCTACCGACCCTTCAGTCTGAAGGTACAGTCGGAAAACTGCAAACAAACATATTTTTAAGGTTGGCCCCATGTATTTCCCCAAATTCCTAGTGTGTTAAGGTCTTTTTGAAGGGTTTCACAATCACTGTTTGATTTTATTAACAGATATGCAATGGTGTCGTCTGCAAATAGGCGTATGTTGGAATTTAACCCAACTGGTATGTCATTAATGTAAAAAAAAAGTAGGCTAGGACCCAGAACAGATCCTTGAGGCACACCTGACTTCACATGGACATAGCCTGAAGTATCACCCTCTAGGATCACTGCTTGGGTACGACATGATAAAAAGCCTTGTATCCATGCATTTGTTTTTCCATGTATCCCATAGTAATTTAGTGTGTGTATTAACAAGTTGTGACTGACTTTATCAAAAGCTTTAGAGAAATCCATTATAAGTACATCTGTTTGTTTTGAGTTTTCAATATTTATAGTAACATCGTCTATAAATTCCAAAAGTTGAGTTTCGCTCGTCGGTAGTACATAGATTCCGTTTTCTGAAATAACGCCTCCCCTCGTTTGAAAATCCTGGACATGCCCTGACTGCTCCATAGTCTTATATGGTAAACAAAAATTCTGCATAGAAATAATTTCGTAATGGGACATTCCATTCAATATGTGAAGCCGGCGGGGGGGGGGGGGGGGGGGGGGGGAATTTCAATCACTCACGTGCTTTGTTTTTAACCCCTCAGATGCCAAATTGTGCTAGCATTTACTCAATTTCACATATTAAGAAAACAAAAGACCCATCAGAAACAAAAATGGGAACCCTTCAGATATATATATTTTGAGCCAATCGGGCCTAAGAAATGGCTTTTAAAATCCCTTAAAAAAAAAAACTTCCACCCTGAATTGTCCAATGTACTAGTACTCAATGTGATCATGTGAACAGTTTTTCTTGAAAGAAAACACAAAATGTTGCATTCCAAAACATTATTTGCTTTGCACTTTGAAGATGACATAGAAAAAATGAAGAAAAAATCTAACATTTGGTCGTGAAATACAGCGGATGGCTTGTAGTTTAATTATTATTAAATTTCATAGTTAGCACCGTCATATTAAACGTAAAGGGAGATTGCAGCTAAACTATAGTACATATGTAAAAGACCCATTCTGCAGATTTAGTTCAGAGTGGACTTTTTGGAGCAGCTGCAGAGGAAATATTTGTTAGGGAGCCCAAAATTTATTCTTTGGCAGTGACACTCAAAGTTGTGAACGTTTAAGTTATATACGTCTATATTGGCTAGAGGTAAAGGGGGAGGGGGAGCCCTCATAAAACCTGTTTAACCCCGTCGCATTTTTGCGTCGGTCCTTAGTCAGGAACCTCTAGTCTTTGTTCGTCTTGTATATTTTTAAAGTTTGGTTCATTTATATGTTTCGGAGCATATAATGGCGTTAATTTTCTTTATCTAGTGTACATAGTGTTAAGGGGCCTTATCATATAGTCTTTGCATATCGTAAATAAACGCATTTATTCTAAAGTCAGTGTTTAGCATAATACGGGTAATGTTCGTCTTGTATAATTTAAGAAGGGCATGATACAAGTGGAATTAAGATTTGAATTATAAGGAATGACTGTAATAGTTGTTCTGTTTATTCTAAATAACCTTAAAAATGTGGTGCACACAATTTTTTGAAGGTCGTACGGTTGCCTATATTTGCTTACATCCACTTCATTTGGACTTTGGGGGATAGTTGTCTCATTTGCAATCATACCACTTCTTCTTATTTTATTTTAATATTTATACAGTATTGAATATGCATACACTCTTACGGTTTGCATTTAGTAAGGATGTTTAATGGAATGTGCATATACCCTTCCGGAGCTCCTGAGATCACCCCAAGTTTTTTGGTGGGGTTCGTGTTGTTTATTCTTTAGTTTTCTATGTTGTGTCATGTGTGCTATTGTTTGTTTGTCCTTTTCATTTCTAGCCATGGCGTTGTCAGTTTGTTTAAGATTTATGAGTTTGACTATCCCTTTGGTATCTTTCGTCTCTCTTTGACAATGTTATATCACTTATATAATACATGTTATACAGACACCAAATATAGTTTTGTCTTTTTAGTTAATGATGTTTGTGTTATACCGAGTTTTTATTTTAGAATGTTTACAAGTAATTCATACACCTGCTTATTCAAAATACTCACATCGACAAACCTTTTGTTATATTTTATTTGTTTAAAGACTGTTATCACTGTACGGTTCGTTGTCTTTAGTTTGTTTGATTAGTACTGTTCGTTGTGAATTATTGTACTGGTCATTGTGTGTTTTGATTACTCAAAGTCGATCAGTATCCTGGTAGAAGCATGCATGTTACCACTACTTGTCAAATGTTCAAAGCTTATTTCAATGGAAATTCACCAAATTGTTTGCTGTATTTAAAGAGGTTCTACTCCAGTGTTTCCCTTTCGAATCAACAGCTCACTATAAGCAAACTCAACGAATATCTTTGAACGTTCACGATGGTTACCACTAACGAAAATAATGGTACTTCACCTTTTAATGATTAGGTTGATTGGTTGATAATTGATGAAAGTCCAGTGGCAAATATATCATTCATATTTAGGACAATGAAGTGGTTTGGGGTTAACGTTTTGTGTTTTTTCTTCTGCTGTGTTATTTGTATAACCATGTCCGGCCAATAACTTTTTTATATATCATTTAAACATGTTTGCTTTCAACTTTTAAGTCGTGCATACTTTTAACTGTTTTAATTTATACATTTAATGATTATTGACATTAAGCAAAAAGAAGTATAAATGGAACACTACTAAGAAGAATCAAGTTAATTAGGAGCAGTTTAGATCCATAAACATATGTTGACATAATTTTACATGTCGTTTAGTTGTTTTTGTGTCCTTGGGTTGTTATCAAATGGATGCATATCCCACATCTCGTTAAAATGATACTTAATATGCAGGGTATTAAATGCAGATCATAATCATTTTACATTTATGTTCCCAGTTCCCTTGTTATAACAGGAAACCATAACATCGTTCATGACCGAGAGTTGAAATCGTTCCTCAATAAAGGACCTAAATATCACCCCCTGTCACTTATTAAGTGGAATAAGTGTCGTAACATGATCCACGACTCACTCCGAATTTACAGCTCGAAATGGATAAAACGAGAAAAAGTTGACAAAAAATCCTTAAATCCCCCCCCCCCCATATTCAGTAATGAGCATAGTTGATATTTGTTTTAATCATTTCAAAGAACATTTCACTCCTAACAACAACCATAATATTCCTATTTCTCGTATCAATAATAAATTAAGGGAACTCCCCAAGGAATTTGTTTTTTGTCTCGGCATATAAGGCTGCTTATAATATCATTATTGTATGACGTGAATTTTACATTGAGGTTCTGTAAAAAGAAATCACGAATTCACCAACATTCCAACTAGATCTATTTTCGAAAAATAACATTTGTAACAAACATAAGCTTTTAGCTACCTCTTTACAAGCAGAACCAAATGCAATGAAAGTTCCAACTATGTACTGGCTTCCGAAGCTGCACATAACATCTTACAAGTAGAGATTTATTTCGTCTTCAGGCAATTGTTCCACTACTAAACTATCTATTCTACTTACTAGTACAATTGTTACAATCGAAAACCTGGTAATAAATTGTTCAAATAAGCCTTTGAAAATAGTGAAATAAATTACTTTTGGAGTGTCAAAAATTCTTTTGAAGTACTTGATACATTGCATGCTTATATAGCTGATTTCGAATCTGTTCACAATTTGATTTTCTACACTATATACTTCTTTGCCTGATAATCTCGTTAATAAAAAGTCACATACCTACTTACATGGGCCTTCAAAAATTCAGAAAGCGAAAGTATATGTTCAAACTCTTTAAGGTAATGTTTTAGTAACAACAAACAAAAGAACTATATGTCACTGGACCTGTTTTGATACTATAACTGCCCTTGAAATTTTACTAGATCGAATTATTGTTTGCTAGGGAGAGTTATCAGAATTGCAATAGGGATTAACTGTGCACCAATTATTACAGTCCTGTTTCTGTATTGTTATGATTAACAATTGATGACTAAATTCAGCCATCGAAGCAACATCCGATACAAAAATTGAAGAACACTTTTTGATACTTGGTTGATTCATTGGCACTCAATAAATACGACTTCATTTTAAATGCTAACAGTGAAAACATCCTTTCTTGGATCTTGATATCTATATCTTTAACAGAACGTTTAATACCAATATTAACGACAAAGAGATGATGTTCATTTCCTATTGTAAATTATCCATTTTTAGATGGTGAGGTTCCTTTGTCACCATCTTATTGTGTTGATGAATCTCAACTTATTCGATTATCTCGTGTTTGTAACGACGTATTTGAGTTTACTGAAAGAAATCACCGTACTACTGAATATTATAACACCAAGATTTTCGATATCACAAGCTAGTCAAATATTTACTAAATGTTATCATCGGTACAAGGACACAATTCGTAAATATAAATCAACATGTCGACATCTTATACTTTCTGGTATTTCACACATCCAATATTGTATACAAAGCACAAACATGTCGTCATTAAAAGCTAACCTAACCGTTAAACAGACTAATTCAGAAGGGATACATTTACGATACTGTTGTCAAGTAATCAAAGATGGCATATTTTAGTATTACTATTGATTCATTTTTGCGCATGTCCTAAGTCAGGAGCCTCTTCCCTTTGTAAGTCTTGTATGTTTCTTTTTAATTTTGTTTCATTTACTACTGGAATTAAATGCGACTGTCATACAAGTGAGAGGTTTAGCTAGCTATAAAACCAGGTTCAATCTACCATTTTCTACATAAGAAAATGCCTGTACCAAGTCAGGAATATGACAGTTGTTATCCATTCGTTTGATGTGTTTGAGCTTTTGATTTTGCCATTTGATTATGACTTATATCTACAAATTGACTATGAGAGTCGGTTGAAAACAAAACTATACGACAAAAGAGATGATTTCATCTTCCAAATTGTGTGAATTTTCATTTTTAAACCAAGAGTGCCAAATGGTGAAGTTGAAATCATCACTTTGTAAATTTACGGACGCCATCACGAGTTGGTTGACCGTTATGGAATATCCGTTTCACCGATGATATTGGATATGTTCCTTATGTCGTAACTACAATTCCGTTCTCTTTTCACTAATGTGACCTACCGAATTAGACTATTTACCCCTATTTGTGACATTTTTGCCTATTGTTTTTGTTTGTTTTGTTCACACATCGTTGTCAATATCATGGAATTTGATGCGACTGTCATACAAGTGAGAGGTTTAGTTAGCTTTAAAACCAGGTTCAATCTACCATTTTCTACATAAGAAAATGCCTGTACCAAGTCAGGAATATGACAGTTGTTATCCATTCGTTTGATGTGTTTGAACTTTTGATTTTGCCATTTGATTTGGGACTTTCCTTTTTGAATTTTCCTTGGAGTTCAGTATTTTTGTGATTTTACTTTTTACATGTAAATGTTTAACCCGAATAATTCAGTCATTATATTCCGGTGATCTACGATTACACTTTTAGTACACAATCAGTCCTAAACTGAGATACCTATGTTGTATTTATTCATATTTCATGATATAATTTATCTGGAAAAAATCAGATTTGACTGTTATATCATTATAATAGGATCATCTGAGTTTTAAATCTAGACTGAGTGTAAAGTTCAACAATTTATTCAACTGATAAATGACCTACATGTATGATCAATATCAATTTTTGATAAGTTAAACGCACTTATATATAACAGCTTTAGTCATACTAATAATTTCACGTTTGTCATGTTCTTTGAAAAATTATTCTTCAAAGGACTATTGACCTCCCACCTAAGTATCACTAGCAGTCGTTATAAGAGTTCATGAGAAGGTATTTACATTCTTTTTAAAAAATTCTAAAGATGATAAAATAAACAAACACCCGATTAATAAGTTACACAGTGTTAATCACTTACTTTTCTACAGATGTGTATTGCCGCTCTATCGAATACCAATACAGTTCATAACAACCATTTCATGACAGGAACCTCTCATAAATTTCTGTGAAGGAAAAAAGTTTATAAATACATCTAAATGTTTTATACCGAGGTTCTGTAATGCATTTCAGTATTTCCTGATGTAAGAATAAATTGTGTGCACAGTTAATCACGTGTATCAATATATACGGTAACAAAACCTGTTACCATTCAATACTAACGTAGATAAACTGGATCTGTGTCCCTGATTGCGACCATTACACAATTGTTGCTATCGTATTGTTCCTGCTGGTCCGATTGCCATTGTAGTACAAAGAGAATAAAAACGTCTAAGTACGATTTCCGGTACTACATGTACATGTGGGTTCGTTCGTGTATTATGTATTGTTTTTAAACTAGATATTTGCATGCGATTTGTTCAAATGCACTTTAGGCATTTATTACGAAGCATTCCTAAAAGTGTTATTAATTAATAGCCACAATTAGTCTTCGATTACACAATATTTCAATGTATCCCGAAATTGATGGTGACATCATGAAATACGCCCATCGATATTCGTTGACTAGGTACAATTATTTTTGTTCACTTATCAATAAAGTGGGACAAAATAATATGCTATATTTGCGACAAGCCTCATGAATACTACAAAAGCCTTTTAACTTGCCTTATAAGCTTAATAAGTCTTGTTTATATAACCACATTTTGTTGATAATGATCATACGAAGTTAGAAGGACTAAAACGATTTTCGACACGTGATAATTTACATACGGGTATGATTATATAATTGGACTTTATTACATTCGTCAATCTTACGTTATCTCCCCCGTTAGATTTATGTATCTTTATATATTTCTTTCTAATGACCGATATAGTATATATTATGACACGCACATCAGTCGAACACTATTCAAATCCTGGTATCTATAATTAGTGTATTTGCAACTTCTGAGTCGATGACACTGTAGGTGGATGTTTTCATTACGAGGTATCAAATGCCTATAGTCAGAATTTCTTTCTTGACATGAATCATCATTGATATGGTCATAATTATAAATTTATTATTTCAAAACACTAAAACTTTTCTACACTAGGAAAAGATTAGCTGATCTGTATTTGGCAAAACTTTGCAGAATGTTTCATTCTCAATTCTCTCCTACTTCGTACTCTATTTGGCCTTTTCAACTTTTTTTATTTGAGCGTCACAGATGTGTCTATTTTAAACTTGACCCACATCTTGTGTTTAATTTGAGCTATTGTATTTTTTTCATATAAAAATTAGAATGTTTTGTTTAGTTGTTTTCAAAGTGATATTTTTTAAAAGCTATAAACAATTTATATTTATTAATAATCAATATCACGCAAAAGGTTACTAGACTAGACACTGAACAAAATTTTAATAGCTACATGAGATTTTTTAATATCTATTTTATAAAATGTACAAGGGTAAAATATTAGCAAATTGAAAAAAATATTCAGTGTGTTCTGATGCCTTTTTTGTCAAACAATTATCAAAGTTAATCAAATATATATTTATCATCAACTTCAATTTGCCTCATCAATTAACTTTGATTATTTTTGAAATTAACTTAAACAAAGCTTTTCAAAATAATATTGTACCTTAAGTATAATGATCATGATAATATATTGCAAGTCTAAAAGGGTACAACATCACCAAAAAGCACAATAAAACAAACAATATGTTAGATATTTCGGATAACAGATATCCTTCCTCGGTAATAGCACAATGTCAAATGAATCATGTCAATTTGAATTAAGACTCTATAAAAATCTTGAAATTTATTCAATTTAAGCGAACGCTGGTACAATTTTAAATGATAATATATATATTTATACATCTGGGCCACAAGTTTATTTTTTTCTGTTAAGTACACAATGTATTAAATTTATATTAAGATCTATTTTGTTACATTTCGTGATCAATTTTATTTGGCAATAGCCAATGGCAGTCAGCAGGGTTAAAGAACATCAGTTGTTCAACTTGTTAGTCAAATGCGTTTTGTTTGAATATACTTTTTCACATTTTTTGTTCTTTTGGAAAATATTGTTTGTGCTGTATTTAGACCCTTTTACAACGAAATTTGTTTTACATGCACAAGTATAGAAATTGCGGTTTTTATCCAACGCAATCATCGGTTTGAACGTATTTTTTAATTAAGACTAGTCTAGCGCACCGGATACAGTGCAGGCGATTTGGTGTCACGATATCTCAGTAGCATGGGTTCGAATCCCGGCGAGGGAAGAACAAAAGATTTGCGAAAGAAAATTTACAGATCTAACATTGTTGGGTTGATGTTTAGACGAGTTGTATATATATATATATATATATATATTCGCATTTTGACTTTGTTTGGTACTCAATGCCCTTTAGATCGATACTTGTGTCATTAGATGCCCATTATATCGGTACTCTTTGTGTCTTTACATTACCATAAGATTGGTTCTATTTGTATCTTTACATGATCGTTAGTTTGGTACTTATTATGTCTTTACATGACCATTCGATTAGTCCTATTTGTGTCTTTACATGACCATTCGATTAGTCATATTTGTGTCTTTACATGCCTGCTAGATAGGTACTTGTTATATATTTACATAACAATTATAAGATTGTTACTCGTATCTTTTCATGACCATTATATTGGTGCTTTTGTATCCTTACATGGTATATTAGATTGGTTTTTTTTTGGTGGTTTTACGTGGTCATTAGGTTGGTTCTCTTTATATCTTCACATAGCGAGTAGGTTGGTACGCTTTGTATCTTTAAACTTTGTGACTTTATAGACCATTAGATTGGTACTTTTCTTGTCTTTATGTGATCATAAGATTTGTACTCTATGTGTGTCTGCGTAGCCATTATAGTTTTGTATTAGTACTCTTTGTATCAGTACATAGCCATTAGATTTGTACTCTTCATATCTTTCCACGGCAAACAGAAAGCAAAATCACTCCAAGAAAAAATAAAACAAGAAAAGTCCCTAATCAAATGGCAAAATATAAAGCTCAAACACATCAAATACTATTTGTATCTTGACATGGCCATTCGGTTGATTCTCTTTAATTGAATTTTGACATGGCCATTAGATTTGGCACTTTTTGTATCTTGACATGGCCATTAGATTGGTACTCTTAGTATCTTGACATGGCCATAAGATTGGACTCTTTATCTTGTCATGGTCATTAGGTTGGTATCATTTTTATCTTGACATGGCCATTAGATTGATATTCTTTGTATCCTGATATGGCCATTAGATTTGGCACTTTTTGTATCGTGACATTGCCATAAGATTTGACTCTTTATCTTTAGATTAGTATCATTTTTATCTTGACATGGCCATTAAATTGGCACTCTTATGATCTTGACATGACCATGGCCATAAGATCGGTACTCTTGACTTTATCTTCACATGGCCAGTAAATCAATAATACTTGTGTCTTTACATTGCCATTATATTGGTTCTTTGTGTCTCTGCATGACTATAAGGTTAGTACAATGTACTTTTAACTCCTTTGAATGTTTGTTTGATAGGGTGTATTAAGTGCATTTCTTTGTCCATCAAACAGACTATTATTATTTGTATATATATTTACATATTTACATGATCAATAGATTGGTACTATTTGAATCATAATGGATAAATGGTCATGTCATTGATGGTATCCTTGCATGGCCATTATAATATTACATTTGTACTCTCTCTAGTTTTTAAATGATCATTATATTGGTAATTGTCCTTTTACATGGCCATTATATTCGTTCTCTCTGTATTGTAACATGGCCACTAGATTGCTACTATTCGTGGCTTTATATGGCCTTTATATTGGTACTCTCTGTATTATTTCATGACAAAAAGTAAAATCACAAAAATACCGAACTCCGAGGAAAATTCAAAACGGAAAGTCCCCAATCAAACGGCAAAATCAAAGTACAAAACACATCAAACGAATGGACAACAACTGTCACACCCCGACCCAGTACAAGCATCTTCAAATGCAGAAACTGATGGACTGAACCTGTCTTCACAGCGCCAAACCTCTCACCCCATGACAGTCGCGTTTTGCGTGAACAAAACAGACATAATCGGTAAAATAGTCAAAATATAGTTACAGCAGTCATCACTGTGTTACAATCTCAAGACAAACAAACATATACAAAAAACACAAAAAGCATCTATCAAATTAAAAAAACAAATCCTTTTTTCGCGTGTTGGGCGTCAGAAAATACAAACGTCACAAAAAAGAAATTTTGTCATTCAATGTCTATTCAAAACAATTATAATTTTACATGGAGAATGGTAGTATGCAGGGTTATAAAGTCAAAAGTTATGTTATAATTAATTAAAGAAACAGACCGAGATTAAAAATTATCCAGCAGTTCTTTTGAATTTTTAAGAATCCATATATGTTTAATACTACTACGTGAATGAAATAACTTTGTTGTTTATCGTTTAAAGTATTATCAAATTTATAACAGAACAGTAACATAATGCCATATAATAGAATTAGACTGGTACTTCTAATATTTGTATCGTCATATGGCCTTTACATTTGTAACTTTGTGTCTATACGTAGTCATTAGATTTGTACTCTTTGGACTATTATACATGGCCATTACATTTGTACACTTTGTATCTTTACATGACAATAACATTGTTATTCTTTGTATCTCTACATGACAATAACATTGTTATTCTTTGTATCTTTACATGACAATAACATTGTTATTCTTTGTATCTTTACATGACAATAACATTGTTATTCTTTGTATCTCTACATGACAATAACATTGTTATTCTTTGTATCTCTACATGACAATAACATTGTTATTCTTTGTATCTTAACATTGCCATTATATTGGCATTGTCGGTATTTTAAAATGGTCATAATATTGGTACTTTTTGTATCTTTAAATGGCTATTAGCTATAGGATTGTTCTTCTTTGTATCTTGACATGGTCATTAGATTGGTACAATTTGTATCTTTACATGACCATTACATTGTTATTCTTTGTATCTTAACATTGCCATTATATTGGCATTTTCGGTATTTTAACATGGTCATAATATTGGTACTTTTTGTATGTTTACATGGCCATTAGCTATAGGACTGTTCTTCTTTGTATCTTTACATGGCCATTAGATTGGTACAATTTGTATCTTTACATGACCATTACATTGTTAATATGTGTATATTAACATTGCCATTAGATTGGTACTCAGTCTTTGTCTCTTGACATGTATGACCATTAGATGACTGAGTTAAATGAGTTCTATTTGTATGTTTACATGACCATTATATTGGTACACATTATGTCTTTAATATAAATAAACTCATCTTCCTAAAAGTGTTGCCAAATACAGCTAAGGTAATCTATGCATAAATTACGTGTTCATTGGATGGGTACACTTGCTTTGGTCTTTACTTCATCAAGAGAGATTTTAATCCACTTAGCTTCAAATAAACATACATTATTTCGGTGCATTGTAACAATTTATTTTTGGCAAAAGAAAAATTTTGTATGTACAACATCATATGTAAGCCCCACAAAACGGTTTGAATGAATTATTTCCTCCTTGATGTCCTTCATGACAAAATAATTTTGAAAGAAACACATCACATTGTAACAATTTATTTTTGGCAAAAGAAAAAAACATGTGAGCGATTCCGGCTCCTATGTAACTCTTGTTTTCCTCCTACTAAGTAAACATGAATGATTTGACACTGGACGTCAAATAAACAATAAATAATAGATTAAGTCTTTGTTAATTTATTGATTTATTATGATAAAGGCACTTATTCTTTTATTTGTCTTTTTTTAATATCACTTTTACTGACTAGTCTATTTTTTTGTGATATCCATTTAACATGTCTTTCTACTTACACATCCCGTCATTGTGTTATAGTGCTGTTGTAAATTTTTGTATTCTTGTCTTTCTATTTTGCTTATGTGCTTTTTCTATATGCCTTTTGTGTTTCTTTAAATTGTTACATATGTGTATGTTTTTAAAGAGTGATTAAGATTATAACACAATGTTGATTGTTTTACCCATATTTTTTTTTAACATTTTTACCTATTGTGTTTGTTTGCTTTCTTCACACATCGTTGTTAATATGATGGAATTTGATGCAACTGTCATACAAGTGAGAGGTTTAGCTAGCTATAATGCCAGGTTTGGTCCACCATTTTCTTCATGGAAGGGTTTTCTGTGTCGAGTAAGGAATATGACAGTTGTTATCCATTCGTTTGTTGTGTTTGTGCATTTGATTTTGCCATTGATTACGGACTTTCCAATTTGAATTTTCCTCGGAGTTTGGTGGGTTTATATTGGTGATTTTTAGTGATCTATTTTAAAATAAACCTATTACACTCTGAGAACAAAGAGGAAGTGTTACGCAGTTCATTGTCTTAAGAAATTCAGTAAAAGATAAATTCTCATCAAGATGTCACATAAATTTAGTTTTTTTTTTTTAAATTTTTATTCTGTATCAGTTGTCACAATCTGTTACGTTTTTGATGTTATAAAAAATATATCGCATCTAGAGAAATCTGATTTAGGACTGTACGTGTTCACTGCTAGTGATATTAATCAAGATGAAATTTGTAGCTATTTTGTCCTGTTGGTTTGTTTGTTTGGGAAGTGTTCATTTTGTTAACACGGCAAGGATACGCAAAACCATAACTAAAAACGAGGACCCCACAAACCCTACATTGGACGTCGATCAGAATCACAAAAGTAAGTTAACTACAATATATCTACCTTTCTGCATAGTGATACATTTTGGCACAATTATTTTGAATTTGAATTACAGTTTTCTGTGCTCTTCAAATTACCTTTTGGTCCCGTATCATATGTTGCCACTCCAAATTGAGTACTTTTCTTCGGACTTTAATAGGCAAAAGTTGGAGCGAGCGGCGCAATTATCATTTCAAATATTTTCTACTTTCAAGAATGAATAGATTTTAGAAGGCAATACCTGAATTTGGCGAGCGTGAACTATTTTTTTAACACTAACAAAAAATTTATTATCCACGAATTGTTGAGGGAGTGATGGCATTTAAAATAAAATTGTTGCTTATATTTAAATACTAGTAGAGCAATAACTTTTTGTTAGGTTTCCAAAATTTTTGAGCTAGCGATTCCGAAGAACTATGAACTAATTTTGGGTGTTCTTTTTATTTTTGATATAATTTAAAAAAAAAAAAAAAAAAAAAAGTTAATCACATCCATTAGGTACACAAGATTTCTAAACCTTGTTTAATTCGAGATGGTGATCTATTATTCATTTAAGGTACAAATGTTCATGAAGGCTTATTTTCGAATATTTTCAAAAGTATCGTCGAAATCGAGGTGGTGGTCAACTTTTGATTTCAGATTTAAAGCATGAATGGCTACCGTTTGGGTTAACCGTGAGATTGGCAATTTGTTTTAATCGGATATAACATATTGTCTGTTTGATATGGTCTATCTACATGTCGGTCTTGAATGCATATTTATACAAAATTGCTCATTTTTCATGTTTTAATTAAAGGAGGGGCTCTGGAATTCTACATGCTTTTAAGTTAACAAAACCTATCAAAGTTATGTAAATTCTGTTGATAATTGAACCAGTAGCTTTTAATCTGGAAACTTTAATATAAAAAAGTTTCGTCTTCGAGCATCATTGTTGTCATAATGCGCATCTGCATGGAGGTGCAGTAAAATTGGGACAATTACTATCATTCGGCGTAAATTCTGCTGTTGGATTGCAAGTTCCCGAGAATATCACCAATCCAGTAGCCGATCCTTCGGCACTGGATTGGAAATTCTGACATTGTTTAATTGAAATTTGCTGTATCAACTTTTTATATCATTTCAAATTCAAAAACATATCTCCCTCATGCAAAACGCTGTTTTCTTATCTTGATATAGCTACATTTAGGTCATTGTTTTGTTTGTTCAGCTATTCAATGTTTATGGTGAGAAGATCTGTTGTAAAAATACATTGCACAACTTTGATCGAATTTAAGTAAATGTTGAAAACTTTAGAGTTTGACAATTCGTGTAGACACCTGTCTATTGTATCTTAACCTATAAATATGTTATAATTTTTGTCACTGAGTTGCTTTCATAAACATATATAAATACTTTATCGTCCGAAGCGCTTTTCGAGATAAACCTTCATTCAACGTTCAAACCCAAATATTTGATTGTAGATCCATGAATGTGCATATGTTTATCAGTAATATTTAGTTTGCTTTTAATTTACTGATAAAAAAATTAATATTTATACCAATAAAACAATAGTCGAAAATCTAATGACAGTGTTGAATTGGTAACCTTTTAGAATAAGTTTATTTGAAGGATCGATAAGACCGTCTTATTTTAGTTCATATTGACCGATAGTTGTTAATTTCTGTGTCATTGTGTTTTGTGAAAAGTTGTCTAATTGGCAATTATACAACACCTTTTTTATATTGATACGGGAAACGAGTTAAAGGCCAACGCAAAGTCTGGTGTGGACAGTACTATCATTTTCTATGCTTAAATTTAATACCAGTAATAATGAAAAGTTTGCAACTGTTTACTTTCAGACGGTGACTCTAGATATGATTCTGGAAAAGGAAAAGGCAAAGGTCCTGGTCATGCAGGCAAAGGAAAAGGTCATGGCCACACAGGCAAAGGAAAAGGCAAAGGTCATGGCCATGCAGGAAAAGGTAACGGCTATGGTTCTGGCGGAAAGAGTAATGGTCATGGTTATGATGGCAATGGCAAGGGTTATGGTTCTGTCTATGGAGGAAATGGCAAAGGTCATGGTTATGGACTAAATAGCAAAGGATATGGTTATGGAGGAAATGGCAAAGGGTATGGTTATGGCTATGTAGGAAATGGTAATGGCTATGGAGGAAAGGGTGAAGGCCATGGTTATGGAGGAAATGGCAAAGGGTATGGTTTTGGAGGAAATGGTAAAGGTTACGGAGGAAAGGGTGAAGGTCATGGTTATGGTTACGGAGGAAATGGTAAAGGTTATGGTTATGGAGGAAAGGGAAAAGGTCATGGTTACGGTAACGGATATGGCTATGTAGGAAATGGTAAAGGTTATGGATATGGAGGAAAGGGCGAAGGTCATGGTTATGCCGGAAATGGCTATGACTATGGAGGAAATGAAAATGGTCATGGTTACAAAGGAAAGGGTAAAGGTTATGGTTATGGAGGAAAGGGACATGGTGGCTATCCCTATAGAAATATCAAAGGTTATGGATATGGCAGCATGTATGAATAGAAAAAGACAATAAACACCACTAAAAACCAAGACACTGATAATCCAACATTAAAATAGAGATATAGGAGTACTGGAAAAAAAGACCACATCAAGAATTTTAATTTAGTTACTAGTAGATAGATACATTGATATAATAAAGATACTGATTGATGATATTGAAAAATAAAGTATTCCTTTATCTTAAATTTAATTGTTAGTCTTTTGAGTCTATGGCTTCAATTTGCTTTTTTGGTATAGAGATGTACCATACAACGTAAATGATGATGTTACTATGTACTAGGGTGTGAGATTTTCTTAAATGGTCTTCCAGTCTGATTAATTAACTTTACAGTAACTGTATGAACCTTTGAAATACTGTGAACCAAATATGTCAGACAGTTTTCTTACAATGCATTTACAGATTTATATTAGTTTTGATATATTTTCCGTTTTATAACGAGCACCTGATATCAATACCAATATTTGGTGGGATTTGTTTTGCTGTTTACTTTTTTATGCCCCATTTACAGGCATTATGTTTTCTGGTCTGTGCAACCGTTGGATCGTTCGTCTGTCCATCCTGCTTTAGTTTAAAGTTTTTGGTCGAGGTAGTTATTGAAGAAGTTGAAGTCCAATCAACTTGAAACTTAGTACACATGTTCCTCATGATTATGATTTCCCCCATTTTCACGGTCCATTGAACATAGAAAATGATAGTGCAGATGGGGCATCTGTGTACTAGAGATACATTCTTGATTTGTAGTGTTTTAAGACTTGTTTTTTTAAGACTTTTTTTGCCATGTTTTTTTTCAGTCTTTCTTTTACTTATAGTCCTTATTCTCTGTTTGGTGTCCTTCTTCTCTTCTCTTGAAACAAAGTTGTCAGGAAAACATCCTGGATTTAGAATTTATAAAAATTAGAAGATGTGGTATTCACCAATGTTGACCTAAGTTTGCAGTTTTCGGAAACAAGACACCACATGTACAAGAAGCTCTGCTTTTAATGCTGTGTTCACTATTGACTTTTCAAACTTAATTTTTTAGGTTATGGTGTTAGTGTTTTCTTCCACACATGGGTTTTGTTTGCCCACTTTATACCTTCTCAAATTCAGAAGCCTTTACCTTGTCCCTGTGCCTGTCCTTATAAAGATGAAAAACCCAAGGAAGTGGTAGATTTTTGTTTACTTGGGGTCAATAGCTATAGGTCAAAGTTCAATGTCACTGTTACTTTACATAGAAAATAGTAGTTTATTGATGGAAACTTGTTTTTCCTTTACCTGGTTGGAAACCTTTTAGCTGATAGAAAATATAGTTGGGAGTAACCTAGTATTTATTTTGGGGTCAATTTGAGTTAGAATTATGTTCCTCGTTTTATTGAAATATGGCACTTTAGTTTGATTTCATGTGAGGACTTTAAAAAACTGAATTTAAAACCCTTTTAAATTTTTATATGTGGCTAAACTAAAAAAAAAAATGGAGGTAAAGATTGGTTTATTATTTCCATTTTGCTGTCGAGGAGTTGGTTGCTGGTTAAATTGAAATTTGCACTTTATTGAATAGAGAATGGAAACAGGGAGTATATGAAAGAGACAACAACCACAGAGCAGAAAACAAGCAAAGGCAGACAATGGGTCTCCAACGCCATGAGAAAATCCTGCCTTGAGGCTGGCTTCACCTGGCCCCTAAACAATAATGTATACATGTACTAGTTCAGGGAAATAGAAGCTACACTAAACTTTGACACATATAAATGAACCAAAAATTTAAAAAAACACATGGGATTTAGATAGACTAGAGATTTCTGACTAGAGACAGGCACATAGATGGGCGGGGTTAAACATATAAAAATGTCAAATCTGTGAAAACTTGAGAGAATGCTTGATTCAAATCCTTTAAATTTGAATTTGTTGTTTTCATGACAATATGGAGGTCAATATCGATTTTGGCGATTTTCACTTTTGTTGCTTGACCAACTACACAAATAAATGTATTAAAAACATGGTTTACCTTTCTCTGACAGGCAGATCATACCCCAAAAAAAGATAAACATTTCAATCTTTAGAATTTTATTGTGTATAGTAAGTCAGAATTTCACATGGACGGAAAACTCAGATATAAAAACAGATATTCAATAACTTAGACAATAAATGTTTACAACAAATTATACAAAAATAACAATTTCATCTCATCAACCTTGAAGAAAACCAAAGCATTAATAAGTAATTAGAGTAAAATTTTAGATTTTCAGACAAAAGTTTAACATTTCAAAAATGAAAAATACTTTTGTCTGTTTTGTTTAATGTATCTATAGAAAAAATGAATTATAATCAGAATTAAATTACTCTGTTATATCTTCTCTTCTTTTCATAAATGTCAGAGATCTTTGCATTTTTCTCTGGAGTTCAAAATTTAATATTACACATCAGTAGTCAATACCTCCATATAGAGTAGATTTAGAATGTTTTTTTCTCATAAGCAAATAAATTAAATTGAATACATATATTTAATAACTTTCATAGTGTTAAACTTGTGTATGACAAAGAGGACATGTTTGACGATTAGAAATTTCTGTTTCATAAGCTCGATGTTTGCATGCACTACACATCCAAAATTGGTATTCCATCAATGGTCTTCCTGTAACAATGCATGTTGGGAATTTTGTATCACAATTTGGACAAACTGTACACCTGTAAAATAATATCAATATAATTTAAAAGAAACTCATGCATACAAGATAATTGCTGCATTGGTTTATATAAGATATATTTTCATGGTCAACATTTAAAGCTGTACTACATGAAAAGACAATGTTGTAATCTTAGATGTCTTTCAGTTATTTATGTTGTTGGGTTGCTTTGTCATTTCCCCTTAAAATTTTACAGTAACCTATTTGATGTCCAGTAATGGTGGAAAAATAGCGATAATGTTTATGAAAATAGTGATAAGGTGTATTGTTTAAACTTACCAATCTGGTATACTTGTAGCACAGCTGGTACATTCTACTTTGTTAGCTCTGTTATCTTTAGGACTGTGTCTACAAAAATATACATACAACCATCAAGCTTCAGTTAGGTATTATTAAACCATTTTTTCTTCTTTACAATTGGTAATTTGTACCAAGTCAGGAATATAACAATTGTTTTCCATTTGTTTGATGTGTTTGACCTTTTGATTTTGCCATTTGATAATGGACTTAACATTTTGAATTTTTCTTGGAGTTCGGTATTTTTTTTATTTTCCTTTTGTCTGTATTGTAGATTATAGTCCAATATCACATTTGTTTCTGTTAATTATTGAGAATAAAATGTAATATAACTCACTTTATTTGGTACACATAGGACTGATTTTTGTCATATCATTTAGAACCAAATTAAAGCTCTATAATTGACACTCTGCTTGTAGTCGACAACAAAGAACAGTGTTTTAATTAATGTTCACCAGTTATTTTGTCCATTACTGATCTATCACATATCAATTAGATTCATATACATAAAATATGTGAGTGGGTTTCTTGTGTATATGCTACTATTCAAATGTAAACTAATAAATGAACTGTGGGCATGAGGCCTGTAAAACTTGGTTTGCTTGGAAACGTTTTTCCCTTTAAAGAAACTCTCTTTTGTTATTCATACCTAGTAAATATTTCCAGAGCTAATTCTTCATATGGATTTCTCTGTTCAGGAGTTAATGTTTCTAATGTTTCCAGTTTTATAAAAGCTTTAGAGCACATTCCAAAGGCTTTGTTTGCTGTGGCTGCCAAAGCTGAAATTAAAAAAATTATGATATGAAATTTAACATCGTCACAATTTGCCTTTTCATAATCTAAAGAATCATGGGTCATTTTATTGTTTGTACCCCAAAATGAAAACAATGTCACGTCATTGGTTGAATTCTATTGTTTTGGACGTTTTCAACCAATCATGACGTTTTGGTGTACACTTTTAAAAATATTACCCAGAATGCATTAGATTTTGAAACGGTGAATTGGTAATAACATTAGTATAATATTATACAAATACTGTCTTTTAAAAAACTAAAATTCACTGAGGCCAACAGCCAAAGTGAATATCAGTTTTTCAAAAGTTTTTCAAAAGTCAATTAAACAACTTATTAACGAAAACTGTGTGTAACTAATCAATCGTAACATTTACACAAAGTTAAAACATCTGTGACATACATCTAAGTTAACGGTTCTAAGGATTCACTGTTTTAGAACATAATCAATAAATAAGAAGTTATTCGTGTAAAACAAAATCATTTTAGCATAATAATAGACACTTTCTTGATAAAATGACAATAAAGATATTTGCTATAAGTTCAATTATCTTGAAAAAGAACTTCCTCAAGCAAAAATAAAATGAGACAAGTAAATTTGAGCTCTTTTGATAATAATGGAAAGTTTTTCAGCATCCACCAGAATATTTAATGGGGAAACTGCCAAAATTAAAACTGCCAGTTTTTTTTCGTATACTTTGATGCCCCTCAGTCTTGAAAAATAAAACCCAAGAAAAAACTTGATATATAGAAACTTCATATTCTCACTATTGATAAAACCTTCCTGTTGATTGATTGTTGGTATTTTAATACCACTTTTGAGCTAGTTTGTGGCCACCAGATTTTATTGGTGGAGGAAGCCTGAGTGCTGGGAGAAATCCATGGACCTTTGATGTAAAACTGACAATCCTAGTCACATAAGATTGGAATTGAGTGCACCTGCACGAGTGGGGTTTGAAATCACAACCTCAGTGCTGACTGGCTAGTGATTACAGTGGTAGAACAACTAAGACCAATTGGCCATCAAGGCCCCATACTCCAGATAAAACCTACCTAACAATGAATAAGCGTCACATGGGTCTATGATATCTTCATATTCTCTGAGATACAATGCAGTTTTCATGGCAGCATCAACATAACCTGAAAACCAAAGAAAATAGTTATAAAATATTCACTTGCTTTTAGCTATATTTTGATATTAAAGAAATAATGGGGATTCATTTATGTCTTTATTTGTATCAACTTTTCATGAATTCAGGAAAAATTACAGTTTTGAAGACATTCAAAAGAAGTTCATACATAAAATTCTGTATACAAGCCTAAAGGAAATGTGTTGGTTCACTGGATGCACATTAGAATACATGGTTTACTTATATCCATAAATTCCATGAAAATCAGTGCTGAACAAATAATAATGATTCAATAGTAATTCATTTAAGGTAATACCTAACACTACAGGGAGATAACTCAATAGTAATTCATTTAACAAGATGAATATGTTCTTTGATATTTGTTGTGTATTCATGGTAAAACATTAAAGTATCTATCATACTTTTCTATCAATTTCAAAAATATAGTAAAACAAGTCAGTACAAAATGTGTGTATCAAATGTGTAATGTTCTAAAATAAAAAATAACCCAAAACCTTCATTTAACTGTCTCTGTGCTAGTAAGTAGAAGTGGTAAGCCTCTGCACCTCTCCATGCATTATCTATAATACTTGTATCTGTTATGGCTGAAGCATCCTCTTCTAAGAATCCTGCTAAAGCTGAAGCCGCCTGTATAACAAAGTTATAAATTATATCTGTTAAACACTTAGTAGTAAATACAACAAAATAATTGGTAATCTTTTGTGTTAGTCGTCCTTGACGATGTTAGTATCAGTCGAGGACACACAGGTTTTTAGTTGATGAGAAAAGTAGACCATTCTATTGTAGTAGACCTATTAAAAGAAGATTAACATATAACCATAAGGATATTAGCCATTAGAGAACTATCCACCAAATTTTAAACGAAGAAGATGTAAGCAATTCTAAACAACCAAACTACTCTGATGTTTACATAGTATACTTAAATAGATTATATTTATTAAGCATTAATAATTGTTTTAGTCTTATCTGAAAAAATTCAAATAGACCTACCATTGCTCCTTTTTTATCCTTGACCTTTGCCCTTGAGGTCATTTTCATCTGTTCATGATAATGTTCTACCAGTAGACCTCCTAGAACATACATCTTCTTGATATGCAGAGGTTTTAATTTCTTCTTTGTCTGCTCATTGGCTAGCTGTTGATGGCAAAAGATTATCATTCATTATTGCTGACATTTCAAAAAGTGTTGTACTTGTGTTTCTTGCATTTTCCTATAGTTTAGATAAAAGATGATATATATATTTATAAACCGAAAATGTAATTTACACCATTGAAAAAATTTTGAAAACAAAATAACTGTCGCATTTTTTTGGAACAATAGTTAGCAAAAATATTCACCATGTTAGATTTTACAATTTAATCATGATATAAACAAATTATGTCTATGGGACAGCAACACATAAACCAAAAAAAGATGCTTTTATAATGTATGATATCACCAAGAATGCTGAAGTGGAGTTTAACACCAACAGTCAATCGGTGTCTACAGAATTTCCATTTTATTAAGCAATAGATATCAGAAAATAAAGCATGTTTGATTTTACATTTAAAATTAATGAACAGCTGTGCCATGAGCACATGATATGCCAGTCACATTTTCAAAGAATAAAATTCGATTACTTCTCAATGTCATATTAGAAATTTATGAAAAGGGAGCTTACATCAATAGATATAAACAATTCACCAATTGCTGAAAGCATTTTTGAGATATTGTTCGAAACCCCACAACTCTGAAACTTAAAATTTATAAATCTATAAAAAAAAGAAAGGGAGCTCACGTCAATAGACATAAACAATTTACCAAAACAATCCAAAATCTGTCAACCCTATAGAGACCCTCCAAGATGTCAAAGAGAGAGCAACGTAACAACAAAAAGAAGATTGTGTACATTTGTAACTTACTTTGAACAATAACTTAGCAGCCTCCAGGTAGTGCCCAGCCTTCCTATACAACTCTATAGCATTGACAAACTTACTTTGAACAATAATTTAGCAGCCTCCAGGTAGTGTCCAGCCTTCCTATACAACTCTATAGCATTGACAACCTTGTTTTTCTCCAGTAGATGTTGAGCATACTTAGCCAGGAGAGAGTCTATCTCCCGTACATTATGTGTCTTAGCCAGTTCTATCGCTTGATTCCATTGGTTAAGGTGGACACAACAATCTATAGCTTTCTTTATATGGTTACACTGAAAATGAAAAAAACACATCATAAATTCTATGTGCCACGAGCATGTTTTTCCAAATTTACTTTCATAAGGAACACTCAAACTAAAAAGTTGAAAACCAGGGATGTAAAAATATATATACAAATATATAAGACTTTATTTATGAGCCAACTGGGACAAGTGACTCTTGTGACAAAATATGCCTATGTATTGTTCTATAATGAAATCAAATGTTTTTTTATTTCATAAAATCAGGTACAAATGTAGTATCAAGTAGTACTTTAGAAGGGCAACATGGTACATGGTACATTGTACTAGTCTTAAAGAAAAACCTGCAAATACTGACAAAACTTACCCTGATATAAGCATTGACTGCTTGCTCACACATTCCAACAGTAACAAACATGGCTGCTATTTCCTAAAGAAAAATACAATACATGATAATAACATGAGGATTTGTAGTAGTTATTAATAGCTACTTTACTGAAGGTAACTACTGGTGTTGCAATAAGGACATTTTAAACCTGCCACAAAAATTGAATTAAACTGGATAAATGGTGATATGATAATAAAGTTTCCTTTTAATATATTCTTTTTGTAAGCACATATAAATGGCATATTCAAAAGCAACAGCTTATCGCAATATCTTTTTCCTTTTTCACAGCAAACTTTAAATATATGCTGTGATTGGAATACAATCTCTATAAAAAGTGTTTACTTTGATATCGCCTTTGATACCAATTTTTCATGCATAAAATGTAGTTCAAAGGTTTAATGTTCACCTTACAATTGGCATACTTTATTCATTAATAGATTACAGGTCAATGAAAATAACTCTTCATAAAAATTAGTGTGAAGGAAGCAATTTTATGTATTTGTAAGTATAAGTACTTGAATATATGAGGAGCTAAATAATACCCAAAAGAATTAAAAAAAACCATCTAAGGCCAACTTTGTCTGAAGGGGGTTTCTTACTTATTTCTAAATCAAACAAAGAACTTAAGAAGGCTTTGTCATAAATCATGTCAATACCAAAGCCCTGAATACTGAGATGATGATACCAAACAAGATGTTCAAATCAAAGAGTGGACCTTTATTACTATCTAGGATAAGAATATTAACATATTCTAACTAGTTTAAAGTGTAATTGCTATCATATGGACAATAAACAACTTACAAGGTGACCTGACAAAGAGCTATTCCAAAATTTTGGAGTAATTGTTTACTATTAAGTGTCAAACTTACAGGCAGTAGTTTATGATTTTCTGGCAATGCCATCACCATCTTCTCTAACCCCATATAGTCCTCCAACATGTAGTAACATTCTGACAGTCTCTCTTGGTTACGACCTTGAACATAGTAGGTCACTGCTTGTTGCCTGAAATTAGAACATACTGGTATTTAAATGCATATAATTTTTTGAAGGAACCATAGACTAGCATGTCTTTTTATTGTAAATGGACAAATATTTTGACAAACATTGATAATTACAGTGATGTGTTTGTAACTTCAGAAAGATTTTTATTGTTAATTTTTTTGTGGTGAGTTCACTAGAATATTGATGAAATTTACCAGTTATGTTAAACCTGATTTCAAATAGCAGACTGACTATATTCACCAGGCTAGCCATTGATGTCCATAATAAAAGAAAGAAAGAAAGAAAAAGAGTCATCATAAATGCCAGCTGATTTTTTTCATTAAAAAACAAATCATAAATACAGGTTAAAGTGACCAAATTTCATTGTTGAACTACATCCCTATGACCAAATAAAAATGTATGTGTGGTTCCACCAGTTATCTTACCTACCCTACTTTGTAGTCTTAATAATAGCCTACCCTAAAGATTTTTTTGTAATTTTTCATTAAGCACTGTTCAAATCGGAATGTTGCTCCAAAAGACTCAATGTAAAAAAATAAAACGATAACATCAAATAAAAAAAATCACCACCTACCTTAATAAAATTACAATCTATTTTATTTGGCCTAAATATGAAACATCGATTGAAAATATACTGTAAACCAACTTATTTTCGCGACTTTCGCGAGTAGAAAAATAACGCGAATATAAATCGTCGCGAATTTGTGAAACTTGGATCTTTCCCTATTAAACTTCATCAAGTAAATCAGATAATCGCGAAATTAAATAGCCGCGAAGTAGTCAAGAAAGGGTAAAACGCGAAATAAAGTATCCGCGAAAATAAGTTGGTTTACAGTAATCATTCCTCTAAACTTGAAGTCACATGACTTCAGAGATTGATTTTTACCATTTCTGTCTGTCTGCATAGTAATCTCCTATAGCATTCCAAGCCTCCTCTAACTGTACATCATCTCCACCGGAACCAGTCTTAAGTAACTGTACAACACGGAACCAGTCACCTAACTTCTTCCTTAAGCTCACTGCTAGATCTCTAGAATAGAGTGAAAAAATTTATAGTACTTAATATTAGAAAATAAACAGCAATAAATGTCCTGGCATGGTAAGATCTAAAAATAAATAATCTCGCCAATGACAGATTGAAAAGAAATATACTGCAACTCACAATGGTGAATCCAGGAATAATCTTTTACTAAATAAAGCGATGTTTTAGCTTGTTTGTGATATTCCTTTAGGAAGTAATGATCAACAAATCATATATAAACCAAGAAATAGAATGGTGTTTAATCTTAGCTGTCAACACATCTAGACATAGGGTCATAAAAATTTCAGCATCATTTATCTTACTAAGACTTTGAAATCAACTAATCTAGATACTGAATTAAGTGTTTCAGGCACAAATTTTGAAATCCTTGACTGAGTAAAGCTCATTTCCTAATGCTTGTACAGTAAAACTTTGGTAGGCTTGCTCTGTTTGTATAAACCTTAATTCAAACCTTAATTCAATTTGATGTATCCCAATTACAAATGTACAATATACAAACAAAGCAATCAAGCTAACCAAAGTCTTGCTTAACATACATTTGGAAATTAGCTGTAATTTGTATATCACAAACCTCCTATCCATATCCAGGTACTTCCTCTCTGCCTCCTCGAATCTCCTGAAGTAAGCAGCTACCTCAGCTTGCTTCATATCTTCTCTCTGTAAATATAAGTCACACATAAAATATATGCATGCACACACAAAAATAACAAAAGTGTAGTAACGATTTTTAAATGATAAACTTACATGCCATTATCGACTTTTAAGATCAACTACAATCTATGGTAGAAGGTCTATTTTTTTGTCTTTTAAAGATTAACTTAAACTTAAACATGAATTGTCCTTGCTTATTTTATAAAATTTACATTTTTTTCAAAATGACAACACCTTACTATATTTTCAGTTCATTATGATTAAAATCAACTAGATTTATTTTTTTTATATCTTTTTCAAAAGAAGGCACATTCCCCATTTCCATTTTCAATGTTATTTTATATATTGTATTAATTCAAGACAAAAAATCTGTACACACTTCTTAATTTTTATTACATTCAAAATGAGGCCTGTCTTCTAGTATCTTACAGGGTGTCTACATTAAAGTTTTTTTTTTTGCAAAATAGAGATAATCAAACACTTGCTGTTTCATTACATTTTCACCCAATTATATCCTAACGCTCACCTGTAAATTACCTAGCCTTTTGACAATTTTTCTAGACTAAATGACCTTTCTATACTGACAACTTGATCACTTGACTCACCTGTAGATTACCAAGCCTTTTAACAAACTCTATCCCCTGATAATCTTTACATCTCACAAACGCCTGCTCAGCTACTTTTAGATTCAGTTGTTCTAATGCTGACTCAGCCAAAAGTCTCCTGTTAATAAGAAATAAAATTTATTACAGTACATGAAAAATTGTAATATTATCAAAAGAACATTAAATATGTTAAATGATTCAATGTTTGGGTTATAGGTCATAGTAACCCCTCCACCCCGTCCCAAGAACTGACTTCTAATAATACATTACTAAAAACATAACAGACCTTGCTGTAAAAACATTCACTTATTTGGAAAAATGTATACTTAGTCATCTTTCATCATTCTTACATCTTTAATCTTAGTATTTTTAATAACAAAGAAAAAATCTATAATAGTTCTCTTTTACTTGTTATAAATACAAACCAAAGCCTTGGATGAGGGTTATCCTCTATAAACTGTTGGGCATCAGCTATACCAACTTTCTCTAACAGATCTCTCGTGTCTCTTAACGACTGGAAAATAATATTTTGTAAAATATAGTTTTTATATAAAAAATGTCTGGGTTATTTTTTTTTTATATTATCCCTTTAAACAATTGATTTAAATTTGGGTACTATCTTAATTTGAATTAACAAAAATATAAATGAGATGTTTCCTTGACAATAACAGATGTACAATTTTCTACAGGTACATATCCAGTTTTTGTATTTTCTACAAATTATCATCTATAAGAATATCAAACACCTATTCGAAGCTTTGTTTTAAGTGAAGCAGTCTTTTGTCTAACCAATACATGTCTTGTGTCTATTTCTGTTGTTTGGTTGCTGTCTCATTGACCTATATCCAAAATCATCCTTTATTTATCTTTTACATCATCTTTAGCCATCAGAGAGAAATACTCAAATGTTTCTATTAGTCTTAAACTACATATATATATCATATGATTAAGAATTTCAAACATCTAACTGAAAGGGTTTTGAGTGTAGTTGTCTTTTGTCAGATATGCTGTTTGTCTATTTGTGTTCTTTGGTAGCTGTATCATTGTCCTAATCATTTTTTTTTTGTTATTCTAATAAAAAATATATTAATCTTGAACTACATACTTTAATCTCCATCTCTGCCATGCTTTCTTTGGTTGGATTTTCTGGATCCCTCATAATCTCATCCAGAAGGACAGATTTGATCTGTAGATCATTGAAGTTACAGATATAACCACTGCTTAAGATTGGTTCCTGAAAAATATTACCATTGCATTATTTATTATCTGTTCAAGTTCAACATAGCTTTGGAAGCATCTTTCAATATGTGTGGTCCTTGGCTGTTGTCTGCTCTTCGGTTGGGTTGTTGTCTCTTTGATATAGTCTCCATTTCCATTCTCAACTTTACAAAAGTCAATATTAGATAAATATTTCCCCTGTAATTCTAAACAAACTTGTAAATCCCCCTTCCCCCTAAAAAAAACCCACTTTGAAATCATTTCCTGACTGATATTCCTGATATTTTCCTCATTTAACTCAAAATATATTTGTTCTTTTTTATATAAATTTCATATATTTTCTTATGTTAATTTTCCGGAATTCATAAGTTAAACATGAACCAAATTTGTTCACCACTCAAGCTCTTATTTGTTTATAGTTATCTCTTGACATCAGAACTAAAATTTGCAATAATTTTTTAAACAATCTATAAATAAATACAATGTAGCTTCTTACCTCAGGGTCCAGATTTCTAAAGATATACATTCTAGTCTTCTCCATCATAGCAAACAACTCAGGATTATCCTGAAATTAATTGTTTTATGTTAAATTATTTACAACACAGTGATGTTCCATTTAAATGTTCAAACCCCACCCCATTCCACAGGAATTTAAAGTGCAAATGCTTCTGTGGGTGAGCGTCTTGAAAATTTTTCAGGCCACCTGTATAAGTTAAGAACTGCTTTCATGGATGGTTAATCTCTTTGCAGAGAGCCCTCCTGGGTAGAGTTTATGTTTAAGAAGATTGGTCCTAAATATTAACATCATAGTTAGTAAATGAGATAATCTGCATTTAATTTAAACTGCAGATTGTCTCATCTACTTCAGATGTTGATATACATTACCAATCCTCTAAAATATCTATGACTGTGGAAAATTTAAACTTACATTCTGTATAAAAACAATGGTAATCTAATTATAACATACCTCTGCCCACTTCATATCCCAAACATCTTTACGTTCAAACTTCAAATGTTCTCCTACAACTTCTTTTCCGTCAGTATCTGTTATCCTGGTGTCAATGTCAAAGAAGGTCAACACACCACTAATGTCAATAATTGACAAACGACTGAAAAATAATAAACATACTTTTAATCAAACCTATTTATTCAAAATATTCCTGCTAGAAAATATTATCCCCCTCTTTAAAAATCAAAATTAATCCTTAGCTTTAAAACTAGACAATATATCCCCGAGGAACCAGTAATGACGCACCTAACGTTGTGTTTGTCTCTGCATTTAATCTACCATTTAAAAGAAAAAGAAATACGGAATAGAATGAAAGGTTGATCACTTGTTAATGTATTTCAATCATTAAACAGTTGATTTTTGAAACAGTAAAAGCAATAAAAATCATGTTTGCTAACATTACAAACGGACTGTCAACTTATGATGGGTACCAGTAATGACGCACTATAAACAAACCAGTAAAAACCACTTGCAGTGTACCTGGTGTTCGAAAAATTGCTTCAATCCGGATAATTTAAAGTTAACACTATTCAACAAATTTAATTTTAATAACAAATGTTGACATTTACAGTCACTTTTATGATCATGTTGATAGCAACACAATTTTTTTCATTAATTTAATTGTAACCTATATTTTATTTCAAATTTTATATAAAATTGTTCAAAATTTATCAAAGTGACATATATATTCCATATACTTGAAAATAAGAAGTAATTGCATTCATAAAACAACATTGACATTAAAACATTTATCAATGTATACTTCGTACAATGAATGAAAAAAATCGATAAACAATAGAAAATTATATAAGCGACGATCATTTGTTCTACAGTGATTCCCGCTTAAATGTAAAACTATGTCACATGACAGTCATATGATTTGAAAAACACAAACTGGGGCAGCATGTGCTTACATACTTTTGCCGGCCAAAGTGGATTTAGGACTGATAATCATTCTGGGAAGGGTCGACTGTTTTTTACCTCAATAAAATGGCGGAAATTGCATTATCTTTACTAATTCAAGCAATAATAACATTTCTGGACAGAGTTTGAGGCATCTATGTTGTAGTCATATGACCTTCACCATCATGTTATGAATAGTAATTATCGATGACGTCACAGCTTTTGTTTAGAAATATAAAACCCAAAACTAAATTGGTGCGTCATTTCTGGTCCGCGTCAAAACAGGTACCAAGACGATATACACAGAATCTAAATTTGTTGGACTTTTCCATTATATGTAGTTTTTTTTTAAATATTAGGCAAGATATAAAATAGCATGCTTAGCATTGATCTTGGTCCAAATACTGTCATCAGATCTAGATACATGTGGTTATACCATGTTTCAAAATAAGTGATTGAGAACAAGGCAATAAATTTAAAATACCCTTACTGAAGTATCTGAAAATATCATTCCAATCTTTTTTGAAAGTTAACAATAGTCAACAAGAAATAGTATATATATATATATATATATATATATATATATATATGCCAATACACATAATTAACAGCGCCTGATAAGAAGGATGTAATCTTGGGTATATATTATTTGATTTTCTTTTACCTTGAAGTTGAGTTAAGAGATAACTGATGTGGTCTACAGTTCAAGGCATATTTATGTGTCAGTGACAACATTGGCATGGAGTATCTGTTCAGTGTTCCAGATTCTCTCCCCTGAAATCAAATATAAAACATTAAATTTAATTGATAAAAAAACAAGCATGTACTATTGTAAACAAATCAATTCTCTTTCTGAAATGCATAACAATGTACATTGTGTTTTTCATAGAAGGACTTTGGAGTGTTTTGTTTTAATATAACATAATATCATTCAAATTTTAGAACTAATGAGCCTCTGGCTTTGTTATTTTTTTTGGTTTTATTTATATTTTAGTTTTATTTATATTTTGGTTTTATTTATATTTTGGTTTTATTTATATTTTGGTTTTATTTATATGTTTTGGATTTGAGTAGGTCTTATGTTTTTCACTGAACTAGTACACATTTTTGTTTAGGGGCCAGCTGAAGTCCACCTCTTGATGCAGGTTTTACTCGCTGTGTTGAAGACCCATCGGTGGTCTTTGGCTGTTTGTTTCAGTTAAAATTATTAAAGTAATTTCCTACTCACCACAATCAGTACTTTATCTGAGGAACAGATACAGCATATGGGATCTTCTGTATTCTGAAAGCATAAACAGAAAAATTACAAATGTATCATACTTATTGGGTTTTTGTTTATTGTACATAGAGATGTACACATATAATTAACCTATACCTTGCATTTCCTTTTCTGCGTTAAATTTGATTTTTTTTCATGCAAAAGAATAAAAAATTTTGTTTTCATAATGTTGAGATTGAGAAATTCAAACTAGAATTATTTTTAAAGAAGATACTGATTTTCATGGATTTCAAATTTTGTAGATCTATATTACAGAGTGAGAAGCTTAAATACTGTACACAATTAGTTTGTGTTTTCGATAGAAATATCAAGTGTTAAATGTAAGTTATATCTATACTTATTAACCATAATTGAATCAATGAAAAACAATATTTACATAAAATGAACATACAATCACTGTGATTTTTTTTTTCAAAAACACTAACAAAATAAAATAAAGCAATTATAAATACATCTGAAATATTTCTCTGTGTAAAACAACAATGGTATAGGACACATACATTTACATATTTATCTGCCGGGTGTTTTGGATATTACAATATGATGTTGGTATATATATATTGGTGTTATTAAACACCAGAACAGTTATTCTTATCAATTCTCAGCTGAAATACCTCACTTTTATTTTCAATCTTCAGAGATGAAGATTGAGTGAAAGGAATTTACTTGGTGCAACTTGAAGATTTTGGAACATATTTTTTTTTCTTAATGTACTGAATGCATGCAAATAATAATTAAACCAGAATTAGCTTCAGGAACAATATAAATACAACAGAATATTTTTTTTACCAATCTCTTCTGATGGAAACTCTAGAGGCAATAAAAATGAAATAATATTTTTTTCACTTTTTTTCAAAATGCATCATCAACATTTCATACAAATAAATTGTTTTGAAAATGTGCTGAAATAATATTGCTTAAAATTCAATTCTTTTCCATTTTTTATAGCTCAAAATGTTATCTGATTCCTTATATTAACATTATATAGAGGTGGTTTATTATGGGAACAAAATATATTTGTTCTTTTTCGATATGACCTTTACTTGAGTCCGACAGTGTAATTTCCCTTGGTGTCCATGTTAAAAGGAAAACTGGTTAATTTTCTTATTTGATAATACTCTACAGAATTTTTCCAAAGGATGTGTATGCCCTTATTTCTGAAATGTTTGTTCACTTTAGCAAACTAATGTATTTGTTTATGGACCACTATTGAAACTATATCTTTAACAAAGTATTGCATGACTATGTTGAGTAATTGTTGTCATAAAAAGGAAATTCACAAAAATTAAAACAAATATTACGAACAAATAAAATTCTAGGATGAAGTCTTTTCTTTCAACCAATACCATAAGTTAATTTTATGATAGTGAGTAATTTTTTTTGTCGATTAGGAAAATATTGTATGTTCATGTATTCTAATTTTTTGGGGTATAATCTATTTTCAATATAAACTACGCCTATAAAATGTAAGCTTTGTTAAACACCTTAATTGTGGTTCACCTGTATTCATGAAAATAAGTACCCCAAAAATTATATATAATCTACGAAATTCTACATTAGTTTCCCCAATTTTTTGCTGAACAACATTAAAATGACTAAGAATAGCCCTTATCTACGGACATCAATTGAATATAAATAGTATATACACTATAACGAAATCCATCACCACAATTTAAATTCTTGACAATACCTGGAAGGCTTTGGAGAAATCTACTTCATCTTGGGCTGCACCTCCTGATGGCTGTTCATCTATATGGTGTAATCTGTAAAAGGGGAGACAATCATTATTACACAAGGGAGATAATTGACACTGTAATGAGTAAGTTTTGGTATCAATAATATTTTGAGTAGATATACAAGTGACACTATTGAATACCAAAAACATCTTTTAAATATAAGTTAAAGTCTAAACTAAATAAAATTACTATATGATGAAAGCATGCAAATAACTGGAATCAATTCAATAGTTATGGACCATTTACATTGAGAAATGTGTCAATAGTAAATAACAACCCATGATGATCTTGCAAAGTAGGTACATAGAAATGTTCAGTGGTTGTCATTTGTTGATGTGGTTCATAAATATTCCTTGTTTTTTTATATAGATAAGACAGTTGGTTTTCCTGTTTGAATGGTTTCACACTAGTCATTTTTGGGGGCGCTCTATAGCTTGCTGTACGGTGTGAGCCAAGGCCATACTTTGACCTATAATGGTTTAACTTTAAAAATTATGACTTGGATGGAGAGTTGTCTCATTGGCACTAATACCACATCTTTTTATATCTATATATATTTTGTATACAGAGAAAATCTTTTTTAAATATGTACCACATGTTCTATGTTAGTACCAATAGGATATGAAATTCCCAAAACAGATCAAATATGTAGATTAAAATATCAAAAGAGCTTTATTATGATGCAGCGATTATAAATGTGATCTGATCAATTTGTTATTCCTTGTATGATATCATCATACTAAGTAACAGGCAAGCAAAGAGAAAATTGATTGAAATAAAAACATTCGTTCTATTGTGGATTCATGTATTTTTGTTGGTCAATTTTTCGTGTATTGCTGAAAACTTACATTTTCATGGATATTTGATAAAGATAAATGTTCTGACCTTTCTGTACCCGTCCTTCTCCTTCCTGCTACTTCAAGGGTTGATAACTTCTTAGGATTTTTAAACTGCCATGTGTAGAAAGCTTCTTTGGATCCTGTAATGATGTGGGTCTTTGTCATAGTCAGATAAACAGGATCAATCTCCACATACTTAGAGTCTAGAGGAGTTCCGATGGAATTACACAACACTAAAACATACTGAAAAATAAAACAGGATCAATCTCAACATACTTAGAGTCTAGAGGAGTTACAATGGAATTACACAATACTAATACATTAATACATACTGAAAAATAAAAACAGGGTCAATCTCAACATACTTAGAGTCTAGAGGGGTTCCAATGGAATAACACAATATTAACATATACTGGTGAATAATAAACTAGTTAACTTGCTGTTTAGTTACAAAATTATAGCTTAAAATTTATTTTGTGTAATCTAAGAAGCATTGTGATGAGTATGGCTTTATGCATAAGTCTAAGCTTGATCAAAGTTCATTTCTTTTCTGATTTATCAACATCTCAATAGTAAGTTCTACTTTTTCTGTATTTTACAGTAAGAAGGATTCAAGCAAAGTAGAGATTCACATGTAGAATCAAGTTATTGATATCAAAGTTCTAAATCTAAGAACAAACCTGGTTGGTTGAATCGTCAGCTTTGGTTGCTAAGCAACAGTAATCTCCACAGGCAGTGATAGCAATCAAATTCCTAACATACTTTACATATTTCTGAAATTAAAATATCAAAATTTCTTTTATTATTTTTTTTTTTTTTTTAGAATATAATCATTTTATTTAAACATAGTAATAATTGCCCTTTTATGTAAATATAAGAACCTGAATCATAATGCTTCTAACATGTCTTAAGCATGAAATATTTGAAATGTTTAAAACGTTTGAACCTTTATTAATGCTTCTTAGGCATGAAAACTTTGAAATGATTAAAATATTTGAAATGTTTGAAAACCATAATGCTTCTAAGGGATGCAATATTTGAAATGATTGTATAATAATTGTTATAATACCTCTCCATTTTTGGTATCCCAGAATATAACACAATGTTCCACCCTTTCAGGTTTGGTGAAGGAATATACTACAGTGTTAGAACAATATCCCCACTGAAATATACAACACAACATATTTCATCTTTCCATAAGCATGATAAAAGATTAACAAGAATGGTCCACAGTACACGGATGCCCCACTCCCACTATCATTTAATATGTTTAGTGGACCGTGCAATTAGGATAAAAATTTAGAATTAGAAAGATCATATCATAGGGAAAATGTGTACTGAGTTTCAAGTTGATTGGACTTCAACTTCATCAAAAACTACCTCAACCAAACACTTTAACCTGAAGCGGGACAGATGAACAAATGAATGAATGGACACACGGATGAACGAACAAAGGCAAAGACCAGAAAACATAATGCCCCTCAACTATCGTAGGTAGGGCATAAAAATCAAATTAATTTAGATCAAAATTAAATTTACTGATGCGATGTTATGCAACCAATAATCAATTAAAAAAAAAAACATTTAAAATTAATTTTAACTTTGTGTTTGTGAAGTTACAAATGACATACATAGGCTGCTGGCAACCTTTATGACTAATGTCATTAAAGCCCATACTTTAATACCTTTGATGATCAATCTTTCTGAAACCTTCAGATATAGCTATGGTAACACATTTAGAAGTTAATAATAAATCTTTTGACAATCAAGTCTTCAGGAACTCTTATGCCTTTTTTTAATTTGATGTACCCAGAAGTTGTCTATTTTGGTCCATTTATGTTGTCAGGTTGCTGTTTTGTTAAAAGTTTACAATGTATCCTCTAAATTTGTATATCTCACTATCACAGAATAAATTCATTCTTGAAATTAAAATTGCAAACTGAATTTGAACTGTAACATATTCAAAACATTAATGTTATAGCCTTTTTGAAGCTCTTAATCATAACATACCTTATAATCTGGCCTTATGTTAGCAAAGTAAATAAAGCTGTCAACAGCTAAAGCTATTCTCAAACTTCCACCTTCCCATGAACATGAGGCTATCTGTTTACCTGGTACTTTCAGTGTTCTCAAATGCTGAAAGATAATGTAAAATTTGATATTAAATATAATTTAATCACAGAACAATTTAATAATACAAAGTGCATACTGATTTTAAGAGGTCCTTTTTAAAAGTTTGTCAGTGTAAGATTTTTCAAATATTTACTTTTTGGGAGGATTAAATCACTTCACATTATAGTTTGCATGCGATGGTTTTACAATATACTCCAACTTGGCTTTTCTATAATACAATAACACGAGAGGGAACAGAAGCACCCACCCTGGACAAAACACTCCAAGACAGGCATTCAATACATGGAATATACAAAAATATGAAGACAACAAAGGAAACTAACTGCTACCCTATATCCACATGTGCCTTTTCTAGCTGAATTTGAATATTGGACTCTTTTCTTGCTTTGAAACATGAAATAATCACACTGTATTTACCTCACCAAATGGAGCATAGAACTGGACTACATTGACCTCCTTATCTTGTCCCATTGCTCTCTGTGACCCAGCCACTGCTAACACAGAACCAGTATGGTTCCATGCTATCTGTTGAACCTGCATACCTGTGTCTATCAGTACTGGATCTAAAGTATAAAACCTATATTACCTCCCTTGCCAATGAAATTTTGATTGAACCGTGAACATGACAGTTTTTTATAGCAGTATGCAAGGTACACATCTAGAGTTTTGGCAAAAATTGAAACTGTATTTTCAGATTTTGTGTCACCTTTTTTAATTGTGTAATTGCTACATCTTCTATTTTGCATTTTATTAAAAAAATAGTGCTTTAAGGTAGCACAATACAAAGATTTTATAACTCTAACTCCCAAGTTTTAAAATGCTGTAACTTTCTTAATAATGCTTGAACATTTATAAAAGTGGTAGTTTTGGATAGCTAACAGATTACTCTTTCAAATTAATGCAATGTTAGTATTATGCAACAATTATGTAACCAATTATAATGTTAACTGTGTCTAAAATATTTTTCACCAAATTTCCACTTTCAAATGGAATTAGCTTCTGCATATGTATCCCTAGAGGGTTGATTTTATTATATGTTGTTCCTATGGCCATTATCTACAAAAGGGTGTCTCAGATTTCAGATAGAATGTAAAGAACAAATTTTACACCTAATTAAGCATTATCTTCTTTTATGTGGTTAGGATGTTTACACTAATTAGAGATTTATGAGAGAACGGAATACCATAGAGACAATCTGAGACACCCTTTTGAAGCCCATGATGTGTTGATTAAGATTTCGTTAAAATTTTCTGTATAGTTAAAGAGATGATAGAGCTAAATTCATTCAAGTGAACTTACTCAGATTTTGCCACTAATTACATAATAATTGATTACATAATGATTGTACAATAAAATTATTGCATTCATTTAAAAGATTAATCTTTTATCTATCTATATATACTTCTTTTATTATTTTCTATGAATTCATAAGAAAGTTACAGCATTTCAAAGGTTAGTGATTGGAAGTAAAAAAATCTTTGTATTGTGCTACCTTAAATTCTAATATGATCAGATTTAGATAAGGGCTGTTCTATTAGAAATATACATTAGACCGGGGTAAGACACTTTCAAATCGTTTACAAAATTACTTCTCACGTCACAAAATTTTGTAAGCGATTTGAAGGTGTCTTACCCCGGTCTAATGTATATTTTAATAGAACAGCCCTTATCTAAATCTGATCATATTAGAATTTTAAGCACTATTTTTTAATGAATCTCAGCCCCATGTTTTGTTAACTTACTTTCATCTAGTTCACTTCTCATGATCTGACATCTACCAGAATCAAAACAGATAGCCAGACTTGGACAGTTAGGTTCGACATAGCCATGGACACCATTGTACCACTGTAATCCTGCAATGCGTAGGGCCCCAGACACACCAGACAGACAATACACTTGTACCTTAGACTGAAAAAGACAAAATCGTACTGTCAAAAGCACAGAATATATTCACATAGGGATACTGACGCATAATGATTTGCTAACAATAGCTGTATTTGTAATAATGGCAGAAGTTTTTTCAACTAATAAAGTAGCCCAGATCGTCATATCATTTGAAGACTTGCAAAGAATAATATAATGTAAACTTAAATCTCATTTAATTGATTAACTATGACCTTAGATATAGAAACCAAGAAATTGTGTCTGAACCAAGTCACTGTAATTTATACAAATAAGAATGTTTCAGTTAGATTTTATTCCTAGTTAAAATAAAATAAGTTTATATATATGTTGTCAATTTACTGGATAGATTGCAAAGAAGAATCACTGCAATCATTGAAATTCGATGTAACTATTTAGCTCAGATTTAGGCATTATGATAAATAGCCAAAAATATTATGCTCTTCTATATCTTGTGTCTGTAAAAATATATAAATAAAACAAAGCATATACTTACAATGAAGTTTCCAGTGTTGTCATAAATATGTACCTCTCCGTTTGTCATACCAAACAACAAAATCTTCCCGTCAGCTGACCACTAAATTACAAGAGAGAAAAAGATTTTTATTCAGATATAAAAAAAAAGCACACAAAACTTAACTTGCCAACGTCAGAGATGGTTCTACATGAATGTGGACTTAGAGGATAATTAATTCAACAGATAGAGTGATCTGTAGTCTGTTATATTGACTAATTACAAATTCCATTTCCCAAGACATCTGGTCAGTCAAATAATTTGTCCCAAAAGCTTTTAGGTTGCATTTCTGTAAATATTGACAATGCAATTTCCCATAGGAACTCCTTTTACGGCTAAAACTGTATCACTTTTACTATGAAGTTTTGAAAAAAATCTTATCCTAGAATTGAAAGTTCATATGCACCACAATTTTTTTCAAAGGTCAAAATATAGGGCTGTGTGGCATATTTTCAACGTTTATATGCCCTGAACTTCTCAGAGTTTAAACTAACACTAATTTTCTTAACTACCCCTACCTCGAATGAAATGTTACCACAGATTTCAATGTAAACAATATGCACATGTTTATTTCCTGGTAACATTCCCAAGTTATGTCTCTGTGAGATGGAACACAGAGAGCATAACTGGGAACCAGTATGTAAACAAAATTAATTTTCTATGAATATTCAAGATCTCCCCAAAAGAGACTTGTTTTGAGAAACAGCTGTATTTACAAAGTGCAACCTTCAGCATTTTCCTTTGACAATTTTTCAGTATTCCTAAATGATAATTTTTTTTCCAATTTGATCTAAATCTGGAATTTGAAGCAAACAAACAACTCAGGAAAAATCCTCGCTTACCACCATTTTAAATTAAGAAACATTATTAAGATGTTAAGATAGTTAAAAATGTATTATTAAAATTGTCCCAGAATAAACTAAAATTGATCTAAACAACCATTAGCATATCTATTAAGGTACTTACAGCAACATGAGCTAGCTGTTGTCCTTTTAATTCTTTGCCCCAAATCCTGTTTCCATCTACAGATCCAACTATAACAGCACCTGTATATAAATTAATAGAGTGTGATACAACTTGGTCAATATCCCTAATGTGCCTCAAAATGAGGAACTTAAAAGTTGTGTGTAAACAAAAACATCTCTGTGTAGTGATATTGGACATGTTTCTGTTTTTAACAAGTGACTGAGCTTTACCATTTGTGTTGATTTGGAATGTAGAGGAACACAGAATAAATGTGTTAAAATTATGGAGCTATTAAATGTGTTTAAAGTATTAATTTTTCAAAGAACTTAATGTGTTACAAAAGGGATTTTTTTACCACAAGGCACCATGCACAAAAGGATTTTCAGGGTATGCTAATTTACGAAATAGCAATCTCACTTCGTACCCCGAAAATTTAACCACATATGTGAAATTGTCACAACTTAGAAACAAGCCATCAGACATGTCCAAGTTGACGAAATTGCACAATATTGTTTTAACTTTATGAAACTTAGCAGATATGTTTGAAGAATATGATGACAGTCACAAAATACATGTAAAAAGGGAAAAAATATGAACTGTATGAAATGTAATCAATTTCTTTAATTCTAAATCTTTTATCACCATCTGATTCCCTTCATGTTCATAATTAGCTTTCAAAAGACACCTTATAAATTGTGTGTGTTCTAAGCACTTTTCTAATTTACCTTCATCATTGAAAATTTGAAAACCAAGGATCTTTTAAAAACCTGAATATGTGAACAGAAATTTGATCATATGAGAGCAAAAACTTATAGCTAAATCTATCTTAGTTCAACTTTGCTTAAAGGAGTTGATAACATTAGTTCTAAATTATAATTATAATATAAGTATACAAACCATCTTCATAAACAATACATATTTTCTGTCCATCAGCGTTCCATCCCATACTACGTACAACAGACTTATTCCTGTTGTTGATCATCTCTTCATACCACATTCCTACAACAAAAACAATTACATTATAAAGGGACATAACTCAAGAACGATAAAAGCTAATGGTTAAGTTCTTTAGATTAATAGAATCTGTTACAGGTGCACACGCACTGAAAACGTATACTGTAGATTGATTATTATTAGTTGGATACCAATTTTAATGGATTTTGAGGTGCAGGTGAACCACGAAATTAAATGATCAACAAACATGTAAGTTTTGCTTAATCCATGAAAAATGATTCCCAAGAAAATAAATGAAACTAAAGTACACTTTTCAGATTGATACATTCATGATTGTAATGAATTAACTTTTTATAAAGGGATTAAATTCTCTCATTAAATAACAATTTGTTTAAGGATATTTTTGCACATTAAACATAATTCCAAAATAAGGGGAAATAACCACTGCACTTACATTGTCACATTTACAGAATAAATTTAAGAAATAATTCTTTCATGCCATGCTTTATGCTCATTTTGACATGGGTAGGCATTATATTTGTTAATATCTTAATACCGAGCGTTAGCGAGGTATTAAATGTTTACAAATATAATGCCTACCCATGTTAAAATGAGTATAGAGCATGGCATGATAGAATTATTTCAATTCTAATAGGAATATTTTGAACTTTTGTACTTCGAAGCGGACCTATAGTAGGCGCTCGAAATGTCGCCATTTTGATTTGATGAACAAAAACGTTATAGAAAAATCAACAGTCTGCAGTTTATCAATAAAAAAAGAAGAGAAACATTTAAACTTACTTTTACAATGTTTTTATTTAATTTTGTAGCGAGCAACACCAACAAAATTGTCCATTTTGATCTCTGGCGTTGTTTAAAATTCATCTGACGTTGCAATTTCCAAATTAGAACATGGCATTGTACCCAAAGATAAAGAAGAACGTCATATTAGAATGGCAAATTTTATTTTTGAATTTTAATATGTCTTCTGGTTGGCTGAAAGTATTTATCTATAGTATGATAGAAGTAATTTTAGTATGTGACCTTGACATCATCAACAATTTTTCATGAATTTCTACATAAAATGGAATGACTGTAATATGTTTTCTGTCTATTTCAATAACATCAAAAATGTGGTGCACACTTTTAAATAAACCACTATGTTCGTCTCTAATGAAGGGTTGTCACATTGATGTTATTTTTACATAGGCAGAAAAAGTATAAGTCATTCCTTAATTATTCTGCTTAGGGTTTTCTTGAACAAGGACGATATCTTAGTGTAGATTAATACTTTGTGACATATCAAGTAAAAAATCTGTGTAATCTAGGGATTTTCATATCATACTAAAACATTCTCATTCTTTATTTTGTCGATAAAATTGCCCCTGGATGCTTTTGTTTTATTTTAACGTATGCCCCTGGATGTTAAAAATTCTACAATTCTTTGTACTAATACATAAAATATAAATAGCATCAGTCTGTATTATTTGTGATAGAAAAAGGTAATTCCTTCATAACAATAATAAGCCTTATATCAAATTTAGTTGTTTTTTTTCCCTTTTGAATTATTTCACATTTTCCATGTCAGGACCTTTTATATAGATATAAGAAGATGTGGTATGAGTGCCATTGAGACAACTCTCTCATCCAAGTCACAATTCAAAAAGGGAACCCTTATAGGTCAAAGTATGATCTTCAACACAGGGCCTTGGCTCAAACCAAACAGCAAGCTATAAAGGGCCCCAAAAAATGACATGTGAAAACCATTCAAACGGAAAAACGACAATCTAATTCATATAAAGAACATAAAAGAACGAGAAATGAGAAACACTATTGAATTGTATCAACAAACAACAACTACTGAAAATCAGATTCCTGACTTAGGACACATGCAAACAAATGCAGCAGGTTTGAACGTTTTAATAGGTACCAACTTTCACCAATATCTGAAACAATAGTATAACATCACAACATTAAATATACACACCGTAAAATATCAATTGAAATGGCTTAACTCAATCAAAAGACATATTTACACAAGGGAACATATACCATGTACACTGACCAAATATATTTGATCTATGACACAATGTAAATACAAAATCAATTAAATAAGGGGTTATATGTTAAAGAATTTCAGAAAAACAAAACTGAACAAAAGGCTGCCAAAAAAAATAATGTATACAGGTAAATGAAAATTATTTTGTTGTAAGGTATACAGTAAAATGGAGAACGGAAATATTTTTTACAAACTAAATAATTTTGTAGTTCATAGAACAGAATTTATAGTCATAACAAACCCTTATCAAAGCTGGTTTATATTAAAAATAGAGAGATGAAATATAACTCTAATTAAGTAAACATTCAATAAATAAAAAGAATTAAAAGTTAACAAGAAAGTAAAATTCGAGAGTACTCGCAGTTACTGAAAGCTAGTCAAAAGCCCCAAAAAATTAATGATAAAAAAATCATGCATTGGAGACTTAAATCAACTAAAACACATCCCAGGGATTTAGTGTTTTAACGCCATGGACTGTCAAAGAATATAACTTACTGTATAAGGTTGTACAGCGACATTCTCATCCTTATTGACAATCATACCACATCTACTCATTCATTTTTAAATACTGACCTTTGTACAACATCCATACAATAATAAGACCATGCTGATCACTTGTGGTCAGTTTTTGGTATTGTTCATTCCATGTTACAACTTGGACAGCACCTGTAATAATATATACACATAAATAATTACCCTGTTCTCAATATTTTATTATTTGATCTTTAAAGAAGAACTTATTATAATGCACCTTATAGCTATTTAGTCCAAATCAGAAAATAAACGGTCATTTATGGGTTAAGTTTTACAAAAACAAAGTTCAAAAGTATTGAGCAGATGGAGGAACACATGTAGAAAGTAAGCATTTTGAAATTTTTACAGTGAATGACCCAATTTTTGAAGCAAAATACTTTGTTCTGAAGGGTTTACAACGTAACTATTTGAAAATGAATATGCAAAGAACAAATGTTTAAACAGGGCCCTAGACAGCTTCCACTAGATTTAAAGAGTTGTGTTACTGAGAACGTATCTAGAATGGATTAAATATTTTTCATATGTTATTTGACAATTTTTAAGTCTCTTCTTTTACAAAAGAAGCCTGGTTTAGTAAAGCCTTAGTCCTATTTGTAGTACACTACTAGTGTCACAGTGTTTGATTAATGTTTATAATTAAATTTGAACATCTGAATTGTGGGCAGATATCTCCAATAACAAGAGCTTTGCATACGTAAATAGGACCACTTCATGCTGGGTCCTGTAAGTGTTTCATTTAGTATGTACAGATACTTTTAATAAAATCTATCGGTCTCATCCAACCGCTCCTAAACAGGAGGGAATTACGAAAGAAGAATAAGATGCGGTTGAAATTTGTCCCAAATGTTCATAAACATAAAAATGAATATTACTTTGTAAAAGTAAAGTTCTCTTCGTTAAAAATTAATTTAAAAAAAAAGGTTAACAGTAAATAGTACAACAATGAGATCTTACCACTATGTCCTTCTAGGGTCTGGTTCATTGACAGGTTACTTGGAGCTGCAAGTCCTTTCACTTTAGCATCTTTTCCTGAATGTAAAATTAAACAACAACATGAACAAATGGAAGTTTTTAACGACCTTGACTGGCTAAAATTAAACAAAGGATATTTATAAAGAATATAAGCCATGGGTTTGTTATTGTTTAAAACATCTAATTTTTTTTTAATAGTCAGATGTTGACTGTTGTACTGTTTTATATTTCGGGTAATTCATTTTATGTATTATATGTATGACTATATGAGTTAAATAAACTTAAAAAAACAAGCTTTGATAAGTTTTACATTTCCTTCCTTTCCATAATAAGTACAACTTTTATAAATCAGTTAAAGCCTGTCAACCAACATACATGTACATTTACCTGAAGCTGATTCTGATTAATGAAGTCCCAAACATACCTGAAGCTGTTTCTGACTTAAGGAAGTCCCAAACATACCTGAAGCTGTTTCTGACTTAAGGAAGTCCCAAACATACCTGAAGCCATTTCTGACTTAAGGAAGTCCCAAACATACCTAAAGCTGTTTCTGACTTAAGGAAGTCCCAAACATACCTAAAGCTGTTTCTGACTTAAGGCAGAGTTCGTGAAATCTTTTTTTCCCTGGTGGTCCTTGAAAAAAATCTGTAGGTCCTCACTTTTAATTCTATTGAAAAATACTAAAATTGTGTCAGTCCTATGCAAATTTTTGGTGGTAAAATCCTGATGACCACCACTTTTCGCGAACTCTGCTTATGGAAGTCCTAAACATAACTGAAGCTGTTTCTGACTTAAGGAAGTCCCAAACATACCTGAAGCTGTTTCTGACTTAAGGAAGTCCCAAACATACCTGAAGCTGTTTCTGACTTAAGGAAGTCCCAAACATACCTGAAGCCATTTCTGACTTAACATGCTTAAGGAAGTCCCAAACATACCTGAAGATGTTTGTGACTTAAGGAAGTCCCAAACATACCTAAAGCTGTTTCGGACTTAAGGCAGAGTTCGCAAAATCTTTTTTTCCCTGGTGGTCCTTGAAAAAAATCTGTAGGTCCTCACTTTTAATTCTATTGAAAATACTAAAATTGTGTCAGTCCTATGCAAATTTTTGGTGGTAAAATCCTGATGACCACCACTTTTCGCGAACTCTGCTTATGGAAGTCCCAAACATACCTGAAGCTGTTTCTGACTTAATGAAGTCCCAAACATACCTGAAGCTGTTTCTGACTTAAGGAAGTCCCAGACATACCTGAAGCAGTTTCTAATTTTAGGACTTTAAGAAGTCCCTCTTCACCGCCACATGCAATATATCCTTGATCTTTGTTCCATGAAACATATTTCAACTTAGTGTTGTTAGGGATGGCAATCTATAAAACAAAAATAAAGATCGTTAGCACAACAATAAGATATGGATCAATCTATAAAAAAAAGTGTACTTGATGTATTAACTGGCATTAATTGGCAGAGCAGGCCATTCATTAAGAGGTGGTACCGCAGTACTTTTACCCTCCTATGCTATTGAGAAGTACCGCCTAAATGTAGAAATTTTTATATAAGATATTCAAGGAATAAATTGAAAAGTACCACCTACAAACGTGGAAAGTACCAGTCACGAGGAAAGATAATGAAACCCCTGCAGAGCTAACAAGGTTAAAGTTTGTGTGTGTTTTTAACTCAAGTTCTCTTTTGTCTTCCATTTGAATATGTATTAACTTGATTATGTCTTTTAACTTTCAGAAATGCAAATTTTTTGTTCCATTGATTGTTTATACTGACGTAAAACCTGTTTTTTCATCTTTCTGTAGTGATATGTTCCATATTAAGTGTTATAATATATTTATTTCAAATATCTATTCTAATATTCTTTCATATCCTACAATTCATATAATCACAAGTTACAAAATGTGTCTGCTGTCAGTCTTGAAAGTACCTAGTTACAAAATGTATATATATCAACTAGGTAAGAACTGACCTTGTAAACCATATCTATCACATCTATCTATTAACTTTAACCTGATTACATATCCAGCTCTTTTCTATTTCCAGTACCACATAGGCGGATCCAGGGGGCCTTTTGTGGGAAAAATTTGGTTAATTATATAAGGAATCACTGAAGCATGACCATACCTGCCCACTGTCACTATTTGTGGGAGTTTTCCCCAAAGCACCCGAATGGAAATTTTAGAAGAGGAATTTTGTCCTAATTTTAAACAAAACAGTTAATTTTACAATGGCTAAAGGCTTTAAAAAGTATGAAGAAGCCAAAAAAAAACCCAACATAGAGATGCATTTGAAGCCCCTTGAAGGTTTTTTATGACTGTAAGAACCATCTTGCAGGCAAAACCCCCATGGGCAATTGAAAAAGTTGGCAGGTATGCATGACTGGAGCGTGCCCCCCCCCCCCCCCCCCCCCCCACCCAGGTCAATCAGCTAGACTCCCCCCTTATGAAAAGTTCTGGATCCGCCACTGTACCACCTTCTGAACTGAATATATTATATAGATATGAAATTGTATCCCTGTTCAGAAATAAATTTCAGCAATAAGTTAACAATAATTATCGTGTGCAATATAAAATTCTACTCTGGACAATATTCCCCAAATAATAACAACAAAATATGAAACGCCCAGGTTACTTAATGACTAGCATTTGATTGATATCAGTACACCTCAGTCACCTGTTAATAACAGATTTATGAATTCTAGTCAAATCGGCACCTGGTTAAATCGGCACTTGGTCAAATCGGCACCCAGTATAGTCAAATCAGCACCTAGTCAAATTGGTACCTGGTTAAATGGGCACTTGATGTAGTCAATTTGGCACCCATGTTAAATTTGTTTAATTTAAAAAAAAAAATATATATATATATGTTGTGTACATGATGTAAGTTTGTACAAAATTATAATTTGTACAGGGTTTTTGTACAAGTTACAAGTTTTTTGACACACATTTTCTTACAACAGGTGATACAAGTTTATATTTAAAAATGTTCTAGTTCAATGTTTTAAATTCAAATTTTTATATTTCTACCTAACATTTCGTGCTATTCTCCTTGTCCTCACAATGGAAATGAGGATACCTGAATGGTTTAAATTCTAATTTTAATTTTCTCCTGATACCATATATCCATAAAAAGTCTTTTTGTGGTCTAATAAAGTTTTTGTATTAATTCTCACTATTAGATTGTATCATATAGTTGTGAAAATATGACAGAAATATGTGAAACAAAAGCCAGTGTTACATTGTGTTCAGCAGTTCATAAAACACTGATAACATGCACAAAGACTATGTACAATTTATAATTTGTACAACATTACAACTTAAACTCTGTATGGTGAACCAACGCCCGTGTGAATCATTTCGATAGAGTCCCTGAAGAATAAAACATCGATAACTCTTCCTGTGTACTGTTGAGTTAAAAAAAAAATATTCACTATGTACTTGATTAAAGTTATTAATTGAAAAGAAAATTTATCAAAACATCAGTCACATAATGTTGAGAAAACTTTCAATGATTAGCTTTTGTATTTTTACTGCTTGATGCTTTTTAACATGTAATGCATGATAAAATCCAACCCCAAAATAGATTATGATCAAATTTATACATTCTTTTAGCAGAATAGTCCCAGTCCCATATATTATATCAAATATTATTGGATGCCGAAATGTCTTTAAATAGGTGCCGATTAGACTAAACGCCGATTTAACCAGGTGCCGATTTGACTAGGTGACGATTTGACTTGTAACCCAGATTTACAGAACAAACCATGCAAATGCAGGGATTTGGAAATGCCTAAAAATTATGTCATATTTGATAAGTTCAAATACAACCATCTTGTAAATGATATCAATTAACCACCTATTTATTTAGTTCTTGTTTATCTTAAAAATATTTATAAAAGCTTCATTGGCAACCAATAAAATTTTCCCTGTTGAAATGTTTTCAGTGATCATAACAAACGTTTTTTCCAGTTAAATAAAAGAAAATCACCTTCTTGCTCAGATACACAAACATTGCGACTACTTAAAACAATAAGTTTCTGCAAAAATATTGATGAAAACGTAAAGACAACAATTCAGGCCAGCACCGCCATCGTTGGAATGTAGACTGACTATTCAGCCGTGGTTATTGTCGTTCCCTGTTGTAGAACTGCGCGATCTGACAGTGAAGGGAGACAACTTAAAATTTCTTCCGGAAATCAAAATTTTACATGCATCACGGGAAACTATCCTTTCTAACCTCGTGGTCGTAAGGTACGGACGTGTAATAGTAGCACTGTTAAAATTGAAACTGTTTTATGGATAAATAGTATCCATATACATAGGAAAAAACCTTAATGATACCATTGTCTATGACTGCATTTGTACTAAATCTAAGTACCATTTAATTTGCTGTTCTACATCTATAAATAAAAAAAGGGGGAGGGTGGTAGAAACAAATCAAAGCAATAATTGAACGATCCGCCTCATTAGGTATATGAAATTTCGTGGATGAAAGATACCAAAGGGACAGTCAAACTCATAAATCTAAAACAAACTGACAACGCCATGGCTAAAAATGAAAAAAACGAACAAAAAACAACACACATGACACAACATAGAAAACTAAAGAATAAAATTAAGATATATATGAAAGCAGATTAAAAGTTTTATTCGTTACTATATATAGTCCGAGGATTTGACGTCCAATGACTGTTTTGCCAGAAGAGCTTGGAACATTTGACATTGAATGAGGAAATAAAGGGTGGCAGGTAGAAACTTATTTAAATGAAAAATGAACAAATTGATACTGGAATTTATAGAATTCCTAGGCTGTTAATCGACACGAGAAGCGACAAGGCAGTGCATCTCTTCTAGACTGGCAAATATCCACTTTTTGATGTGGGACAAGCCACAACTTCACGCGGCCCTAGCTTAGTCTGGCAAAACTGCTGTTGGACATCATAGTAATTTCGGGATGATAAAATTTTACTATTGGTGAACTAAAAAAAAAATAAATTAAATATATGATTGTATTTAATGATGTTTTTTACTTCTAATACTACTTGAGATTTCATTTTTATCCTTTTTATACGACCGCAAAATTTGAAAAAATTTTCGTCGTATATTGCTATCACGTTTGCGTCGTCGTCGTCGTCCGAATACTTTTAGTTTTCGCACTCTAACTTTAGTAAAAGTGAATAGAAATCTATGAAATTTTAACACAAGGTTTATGACCACAAAAGGAAGGTTGGGATTGATTTTGGGAGTTTTAGTCCCAACATTTTAGGAATTAGGGGCCAAAAAGGGCCCAAATAAGCATTTTCTTGGTTTTCGCACTATAACTTTAGTTTAAGTAAATAGAAATCTATGAAATTTTGACATAAGGTTTATGACCACAAAAGAAAGGTTGGGAGTTTTGGTTCCAACAGTTTAGGAATTAGGGGCCAAAAAAGGGCCCAAATAAGCATTATTCTTGGTTTTCGCACAATAACTTAAATTTTAAGTAAATAGAAATCAATGAAATTTAAACACAATGTTTATGACCACAAAAGGAAGGTTGGTATTGATTTTGGGAGTTTAGGTCCCAACAGTTTAGGAATTAGGGGCCAAAAAGGGACCCAATTAAGCATTTTTTTGGGTTTTCGCACCATAACTTTAGTATAAGTAAATAGAAATCTGTGAAATTTAAACACAAGGTTTATGACCATAAAAGGAAGGTTGGTATTGATTTTGGGAGTTTTGGTCCCAACAGTTTAGGAATAAAGGGCCCAAAGGGTCCAGATTTAAACTTTGTTTGATTTTATCAAAAATTGAATAATTGGGGTTCTTTGATATGCCGAATCTAACTGTGTATGTAGATTCTTAATTTTTGGTCCCGTTTTAAAATTGGTTTACATTAACGTCCAAAGGGTCCAAAATTAAACTAAGTTTGATTTTAACAAAATTGAATTATTGGGCCTCTGTGATATGCTGAATCTAAACATGTACTTAGATTTTTGATTATGGGCCCAGTTTTCAAGTTGGTCCAAATCAGGATCCAAAATTATTAAGTATTGTGCAATAGCAAGAAATTTTCAATTGCACAGTATTCAGCAATAGCAAGAAATCTTCAATTGCACAGTATTGTGCAAAAGCAAGAAATCTTCAATTGCACAGTATTGTGCAATAGCAAATATTTTCAATTGCACAGTATTCCACAATAGCAAGAAATATCTAATTGCACAATATTGTGCAATAGCAAGAAATTCCAATTGGATTTCAATTGGAGTTATCTTTCTTTGTCCAGAATAGTAGTTGAATCAACTTAAATCATTGTTTTATACAATATACAATGTATATTCACTTTTACTACCAACTGATAGATTAAAACAATCTTTACCATTCAGTGATAACAAGCACTTTTTTTACATTTTAATATTTTATGATGTATTTAAATGAGTAGTTATTGTTGCAAACTTCATTAGAAATTTGAATTGAGATCAGTTTTGAAATAAGGGAAAGGGGGATGTGAAAAAAAAATTGGAGGGTCAATTTTTTTCATTTCAGATTTCATAAATAAAAAGAAAATTTCTTCAAACATTTTTTTGAGAGGATTAATATTCAACAGCATAGTGAATTGCTCAAAGGCAAACATTTTTTTTTGAGTTCATTAGACCACATTCATTCTATTTAATCACAATCCAAATTTAGAGCTGAATCCAGCTTGAATGTTGTGTCCATACTTGCCCCAAACTGTTCAGGGTTCAACCTCTGCGGTCATATAAAGCTGGGCCCTGCGGAGCATCTGGTTCAATAGTGGGGCAAGGTGGCATTATTAAATAATGGTTATTTCTCATATAAAATGAGGCAAGTTTGCCTCATTTCATAAGTGGTGCAAGTTTGTTAACTCCTGTAGTGTATGGTGCGAGATGTGATGGATTCAAATATTCAGTAAAGAATTAGAAAAATTTATCGATATCCTGTCTTATGGAGCTATTAAATTTCTTAATTTTTATTGTAGTGATATTTAACGGCTTCACCCAAAGAAGAAAAAATGGCACCCCAAAAGAAAACCGTAAGTTGGTTTTAGCACAATCATGTACTAAAAAAGGGAAGAGACAATAATCTACAAAGAAATATGACAAATAGTATTAAAGATATAAATGTTGACCAACACAAAAACACCACAAATTCTGTCTGATGTATGGTTATATGGAAGATCGAGCATGTGTGCTCGAAGTGGCAGTTTATACTGAACTCTTTGTTATTTTAATAGTAAAAGATTTTATATTTGCTGTTAAACAGTCCAGGCAATTACTGAAAACTGTAATATTACATTAAAATGTAATATTACACAAATCTGTAATGTTACAAAAAACTGTAATATAGAGTTTATATTACTGAAAGTTGTAATATAATAGTATTACTGAAAACTGTAATATAACGACAATATTACTAAAAACTGTAATATTACTGAAACTTGCTATCTTATCAAAAAATGTAATATAGTACTAATTCCCCTTTATCTCATGAAATATAACTTCCTGAGAGCATTTGAGTATCAAATTACATAGCCTATAAATAGTGCTGCAGGATTCAGTTCATCATTTACATTTGAGACAATGGAGGTACCAGAGAGGATAGAAAATGATGTGGAAATCTGTGAAAGTGAAGGGTAAGTTAAAAGTTTTCTTTTCTTTTCTCCAATTTAGAAAATTTTTCAAAGTATCTCAGTAATTTTTTCAAATTAAATAATATGTAAACTCTTCATTCTAATGATTTTTATTCTGGTGAAATGTCTATTAAAAGAGTGAAACGCTGTTCAAGTGATGCACCCTACAAATTAACAAGTGAAAATAATGGGAGATAACTGTGGTTATACTAGAATTTTTGTGAAAAATGAGAAATTTACATTATAATAATAATTAGAACAGGTAGAAATACTTCTTCAATATATTGAGGAGAATTATTGATGTTATGGTTAATTATTTGAATTGAGAGCAGTATTATTATAAGTTTATTAAATATTAAGTATAAGTTATACAATATATTTCTTTGTTTCATTTGAATGTTTTAATTGATAGTATGTATGTATATTAGAAAAACTTAAAATGTGTAAATTATGAAAATGTGTAAATTATGACAAACAAAAAATATGATTTATATTTGAATTTGTAAATACATTGCTATAGTATGTACTTTATAGCTAAGTATATAATCAATACATGCTATACTGAGTAACATTTCATGGTTTATTGTGTTATATAAGTGTTCCAAAAGTTTTCTTATTGCCAGTCAAAACAATTTTTTTAATGTCTTAATAGTATACAATGATGAATGCAGGGATAGCTGGTTTTGGAGCTTAAATTTTTTCAGGGTGCCTAGATTGATTCAATTCTATTTTTAGACTATTATATATTTTCTGTTGAAGATTTTATTTCACTTTTTAGTTTTAATTCAGAAATGTTTTTGAACTGTTTTTCATTTATTTATTATTGCAAAAATTGTAAATGGTAGGGTTACTTGTATTCTGAAATGTGATGTCAAATATGTATTCAGCATTTCCTCACATTGTATTTTGCACTATTTTAAACCATACAAAAAAAATCTGAATAAAAAATATTTGTAAAAAAATCATAGAAAAATAATTATTAAAAAAAATCAATAAGTTATTGGAAAACATAGGTGTTTACACATGATCAAATTCTCATCTGGTCACCTGAGTTTAAAAGATAATACTTCAATTTTTTAAAATAGTTAAAGTAAAGGCAGAAATGTGCTGATGTTGAGTGACCTGTCTACTTTTACTTATGAGCTAGATATTTACTTCCAGCCAATCTAATTTTGAGTTCAGAACATGAATTTTGTTAAACATTAAAATGTTGTAATCCTGAATATGCATTTAACTTGCTTTTGGATATCTAAGAGCCATTCATTCAGCAACCTGTGTTAGTATTTAAACACCTTCGGTTGTTTGTTCATATTGCTTGACCGGTATGAGTGTAATTTTGCAATACAGATTTGATTTAATCTGATTTTTTTATGTTAACTCGGACAAAGGAGGGATAGACTTGCTACAATTCCCTTTTTGTATTTTTTATTCATACTACTTTATTTATTGATTGATGCTTGCTTAACGTCCACTATACTACTTAATATGTTTACACAAGGAAACTGTGTGATAGATAATGAATGTTCCAATATATTAATCAGAGACGGATTAAGGGGGGCCCAGGGGGCCCGGGCACCCCTTTTTTTGAAAAAATGTGATTGCTTATATAGGGAATCACTGAAGTGTGACTGGAGCGGGCCCCCTCTTAGGTCAGTCAGTGGGTTCCCACTTATGAAAATTCCTGGATCCGCCACTGTTAATTTTGCATTTACATTGTCAGTAGCCTGGGATAGTTTACTACATAAAAAAATATCAGAAAGGAAATTATAAAAAGAGTCTTTAGAAATTTTAACTGTAAAGAGATGTAAGCTTATAAGATTAAATACAATTAAAGGAGCAATAAATTTAACAGAAGAATGAATATATATGATCACCAGAATGAGAACTGCCACATTGACAATTGTAGCATAATGTCTATTTGGCATATTAATTAAAAACAAAAAATGTGACCAATTTGAATCAGTAATACATGCAGCTGGGAGGAAGTACTGATACATGTATCTCATAAACTAAAAGATAATCATTACTGTTGAAATTAAATAAATTTACAATACATGTAAATGAATTATGAAGTAAAGACTACTGAGATTTTGCCGTCAAGATATTGAATTTCTATTGCATAATTTAAACTATTTTTTTATATTTAAATCTCAAATTATCACAGAAAGTTTGTGAAACAGTCTGTAAATGCAGCTAGCATTTTTAAAAGTAATGGGAATGTGGTAGGTGGTACAAACTAAGCCAGATGATAGAGAAATTTCTTAAACCACTTATCACTCAAAAACACTTTAAATACCATACCAGCTTCACAAATATATTTCCACAATCTCATCTCATGTTATCATCAGTAATTTGTTAGATATAAATTTGTGGTCACACTTTCTCAATTGATATTATAACCACATGTTGACTTTAACTAGAATAGACTTAATCAGAAAATTTTTACACATAAAAACTATTTTTCTGTTCTTCCAGCTTCATAATGTTTCAGTTTACTTATTGAAACAAAAAAACATTGAAACTTTTGATTAATTTTATCAATCAAAATAAAAATAATTAACTATACACATATGACTTATTAATAACAAGAACTTTCTTTAAAAAAGATATCCGACGTATTTCAATTTGAGTATCTGTTTAAAACTATCATTTCGATAACCTTCAGAAGCACAATGACTTAAGGTCCTCGTATCTTTCTATTCACATTCACCAAAACCCTGCGGAAATTTCACATGCGTAGGTGCATTCTAAAAGTCATGTACGTTCGTACAACAAAGTTTACATTAAAAATTATATAATTGTCATGGATGCAAAGAGCTATTGGAGAAACAATTATTTTAATAAAAATATAAATCTTTGTAAGATCTAGTTCAAATATTTATAGTTTTTCACTTGGTTTCCATCACGATATAATTAACGAGACGTTTTTTCAAACACAACCAAATCACCCACCATGACAGCATTTTGTCCAATCACAGAAAGGATTTTCGAGCATGCGTATTCTGTTGCCATAGTTAAGAGTCCTTAAGTTCAAAGGGCACAAACCGAAACTGTACCGACTACGTCGTAAAAACATGTTAAAATTCCTGCTGTAAGAAATAAGACTCCATATTTTTGAACTTGCAGTCCTGGACAAGAAATTAGGCATTAGTGCTAAATGACTTAATGACAAGTAATATCTTATAAGGCAACCTACATTTTTTCCTCACCTGGCCCACAGGGTCAAGTGAGTTTGTCTCATAATTTGGTGTCCTTTGTCCTGATCCATTAACAAAAATCCTCTCCTCTAAAACTACTGGGTCAAGTTAAACCAAACTTGTCCTGATTTATCTTTAGGGTATCTTGTTTAAAACGTGTATTCTATGACCCCTCCCTTCAACCAAGATGGCCACCATAGCTTCAATCAGAACATGGGGGTAAAATGCAGTTTTTTGGCTTATATCTTTGAAACTATATTTGCCTGCATGAAATTTCCAGACGCATAATACAACTCATTATTAGGTTTGTTACTCTGAATTGATAATTTCAAGGACTTTTTGCAGTTTTTGGTCATTATCTTGAATATTATAATATATAGAGAGAAACTGTAAACAGCAAAAATTTTCAGCCAAGTAAGATCTACAAATAAGTGAGCATGACCCCATAAGGAGTTACTGCCCTTTAAAGTCAATTTTTAAATTCATTGTAAATTTTTGTAATCTTATACCAAAATCTCCTCTGAAATTACTAGTCCTAATTAAGTCATCTTTGGGGTATTGAGTTTAAAAATATGTATCTGATGACCTGGCAAATTTCATTATCTCTAAGAAAGAGATGTCCACTATTATTTTTTGTCTATCTGATGAGTTAAGCCTTTTTCAACTGATTTTTATAGTTCGTTCTTATGTTGTACTGTTATACCACTGTCCCAGGTTAGGGGGAGGGTTGGGATCCCGCTAACATGTTTAACCCAGCCACATTATTTATGTATGTGCCTGTCCCTAGTCAGGAGCCTGTAATTCAGTGGTTGTCCTTTGTTTATGTGTTACATATTTGTTTTTCGTTCCTTTTTTTACATCAATGAGGCCGTTAGTTTTCTCGCTTGAATTGTTTTACATTGTCTTATCGGGGCATTTTATAGTTGACTATATGCGGTATGGGCTTTGCTCATTGTTGAAGGCCGTACGGTGACCTATAATTGTTAATGTTTGTGTCATTTTGGTCTTTTGTGGATAGTTGTCTCATTGGCAATCATACCACATCTTCTTTTTTATATAACTGGAAACAACAATATTAATGTAAAGTAAGATCTACAAAACAAGACACAGACTCAAAAACTGAGAATTTTTAGGAAGGGGTGAACAGCTGAGACATAAAGTACCCTACCCTTTTCATATATTGTGTTTATCAAAAATATATACCTTGTCATATATTAATTAACAAAAAACAGAAGTATAGATATATTTTTCATCTTGTAAGTTCATTAGTGTACAGATTTATTTGGGGTCCTGAACCTCATCATGTTTATGTTAAAAAGAAACGCAATCGTAACAATCACACTTAACTTGTAAATTAAATTCATCACATCTTTTAAAATTATTTTCTTCTATTTTCCCCTTATTTATTTTTTAGGATGAAGAAATTTCTATTTCAATTTCGATAGACAATAAAATATGTTTCATCAGATAAATGCAGTATATTCAACCTAAAAGTGACACTTTCACTAAGTTTTAGGTTTTAATGAAAAACTGATAAAAAGTTACATAGCTGTTCCCTCTAAAAGAAGCTGACATGGAATTTCTTTTAATAATTGTTATCATGTTTCATGTCTACAACTTAATGTTAACTAGGTACAAATGTCAAAATGGTCAGATTTATAGCATCTATAACTAGCATCAGTGGAAAAACCACATTAAAATAAATAGAAATAAATTGGTTTGATAAATAGCTGATGCATTTACAGGACTTCAGTATAACCACATCAAACATAAATACTGCCATCTGATTAGTATCAGATACTTATGATGTAATCAAGCAAGTGATAATATCAACCTATTGATATAGATTAATTATAGATGAATTTCTCACCCTTTTCTAATATTATAGAGCATGAAATAGTGACCTATTCCAGGGTTCATCCTTACCACTCATTTACATTTGATAGTTAGTGCCCCCACCTAGCTGAAACAAATGTCAGTTAAATAAAGTATTATAAAGCATTGAGAAAGAGGTTTTTATTTTTGAATTGATTTAATATATAAGCTAGGGTTGCTATTTAATTGATCTTTTACACTGAAAGAAAAAGTTTTCTTAGGACTGAATATTTCTGTTCTAATGTTAAAGATTCTCTAGATCTTCTGATGTTAAAATACCATGGAAGTATAATTTCTTACTATAATACAAAAACCAGGTGTCTGTACATGTGTTAATACTTGGACTTTCCCACATGTCATAGACAATATTTACACAAACAATTAGAACTTAAGGAATGTAACCTCCAGTGGTGCAACCATTATGAAGTGACAGATTACATTAATTTGATCACAATATTTTGTAGAACTTATGTTAAATTATTATTAAAGCCTCTTCCCATTTCTGGCTGAAGATATTTGAGAATAAAAATAGTTCACTATATAATTTCACATGAATGTTTAGTGAGAACCCAAACAGAAATAATAAGAATTGCACTTTGAATATTTTATTATGCCCCACCTACGATAGTAGAGGGGCATTATGTTTTCTGGTCTGTGCGTCCGTTCGTCCGTCCGTCCGTCTGTCTGTTCGTCCGTCGGTCTGTCCCGCTTCAGGTTAAAGTTTTTGGTCAAGGTAGTTTTTGATGAAGTTGAAGTCCAATCAACTTGAAACTTAGTACACATGTTCCTTATGATATGATCTTTCTAATTTTTAAACCAAATTAAACTTTTGACCCCAATTTCACAGTCCACTGAACATAGAAAATGAAAGTGCATGTTTCAGGTTAAAGTTTTTGGTCAAGGTAGTTTTTGATGAAGTTGAAGTCCAATCAACTTGAAACTTAGTACACATGTTCCTTTTGATATCATCTTTCTAATTTTAATGGCTGATTATATTTTTTATCCAATTTCATGGTCCATTGAACATGGAAAATGATAGTGCGAGTGAGGCATCCGTGTACTTTGGACACATTCTTGTTTAACAAAACTTGTAAATATAAATTAGATGAAATTGTGCTTTTTTTTTTAAAGATCGAGCTTTTCATTGCCTTGTTTTAAATTATTTTTTTTTAATTTCTTTCAGAGCTTGAAGTAACTTAAATTTTGTATGATTGATAATTATTTAATTAATTATGTTAATAAACAATTTTCTTCACAAGACACTATTTTATTTGAGTTTCACCTCTTATAAAACATTTACATAATATTACAATTTCCAATATAAAAAAGAGCCACTCTAAAAAGAGTTATGAGAGACTATAATTTTTTTTTTAAATGGTATATATACACACATAAAATATAAAACATAAAACAAATTAGAAGTATACAAATGTTAAGAATATAATAAACATGTTCTTTCACATGTAATAGGTAATCAAAAATAATAAGATGTGGGGAATTGGTCATCATTTAACATTCTTTAGATTGGCTATTTATTTTTGTGGACTAGTAGGACAGATTATTTATTTATTTATCTATTTGGGCACTTTTGAAGCATGATTTTGCATGTTCATTAAAACGAAGGACTTTTATTCCTGTACACTATTTCAAGTGGTATTCCCTTAGCTCGCGATCAGATTTAACTGCTACCAATATGTCACCAAAATATTTCTTGTTCCAGTAAAACCCAACAAACAAAACATCAAAAGGCACTAGAAAAGACTTGCAGGATATGTGGAAGTTTAGATTTGCACAAGTCATCTCACCTTAAGTATGAATTTTCTGTGGAGCTATTTGAAATTTTTGAAGTTGATGTCAATTTGGACCAACCTGCAATTCACCCGATTGCTATTTGCAGATCTCACGAACTCCTCTTATTGAAGTATAGGAATCTAAAAGCTACCAATCAGGAGCAAGCCTTCAAAACAAGCATCAAGACGGTGAATTTTTATCCTCATACAGATGAATGTAACATATGCTTTATCAATAAATGCCGTGGGAGAAAAAGAAAAAGGCAAGGTGTAAAAAAAATAGATATTATACCATTAAAATGTAAGAAAACAGAAGATCTGAATGAATCAATTGATGATGAAAACCAAACTGTCGTATCAAAGACAATTCTAGAACAACACGATTCAGAAATAAGGCAGTGCTTACCAGAAACTTTGATTTCTGATTTTGAAACCTTCGATATTAATGCAAGGAAAGACTTCCTTACTAAACTTGTCAAGCATTTGTCTAGTGAAGAATTGTCAGAGCTCATGTTTACAGTAGGAAAAGATCAAGAGGAAAGTTTAAAAAATGATATTGAAGATATTTCACAGCAGTATAAAGATCACACGTTTTTAAAAGAATTTAATGCAGACAATTGGTTGTCAAAACGTAATATGCCATTGACACGGTTTATTGAAGGATTTACAAACTTTTCAGTAGCTGTTTCAAATGAAAATCTGAAATTATCTCTCTGTAGGATAATTGAACAAATTTATGCATTAAGATACCAGAAGCTTGTTTCTCCTATTTCGTTCCTACTTTCTCTTTATGTGTATTCAAAAACAAGTAGTAGATTAGTTGTTGACTTTTTGAGCAAGTCTAGTCCATGTGGTACTTACACTACATTGCAAAAATGGATTTCTAAATCAGGAACAACTGCTCCTCCCTGTCCACCTGGAGTTATCATGGCTGCCTTTGACAATGAACAAGTTGTAGCATATAAGAGAGGAATATCCCCAAACCAAAAGTCAAGATCTTCTGTTATTACATCATTAATATATGCTGCTATAAATTCAGATGACAACATGCAGACCTTCATTCAAACACAGGATGAATTCAAGCCAAAAAACTGGTTCAAATTGTCTCATTTTGATGAAAAACTAAAACTTGCTGAAACAAAAGACCAAACAGAAAGGAATATACAAGCTGAAAAAATTTTAAAGGAGAAAAACTATTTTTTAAGGGGAATAAAGGAAATAAGGGATCAAGTCAACAATGAATATGAAGAACTTGAAAAATTGCATTATGAACAACTATATCATTTCATAAAACATGCAATTGAAACTGTTGTTGAAGAACATACAATGGAAGGGTCTGAAAATGCATTTATGGATAATATAGACAAAAATACACACAATGAAGAAAGAAGGAAAGACATTCTGATCTGCACATTATGTGGGACAGAAAATGCGAGACGTAAACTGGTCTGTGAAGGATGCAAGAATAGAGAAGGAATCAAAGAGGCAAGAACAAAAAAGTCAAATGGTTCTTGTAGCACTGTGTCATCCACAAATATCAAAACAGCTTCAAAAACACAAGAAATTCTACTTACTGACAATTCAAACCAAGATGAATATTCAAGATACCAGCATATTCCATCCAATCATCAAAACCCGACATCTGTAACAGTTGGGATGCCTGCATTTGTCAACCCTAACAGCAATGAATCCGTCTCTCTTGTAATGAGACATATTGGTATAAATTGTGGCATCAAAAGATATGGAGGAAGTGAACGAAGTTGGGCTTTTGTTTGCTGTGATGGAAGACCTCACAGTTTATACCACAAAATTTTAGAGGAATCCATTCTATGTAACTACTGCCAGAAGCCATTTCAATCTCGAAAGGTTTACAAGGACCATCATAAATCTTGCCATCAAAACTTAACATCATCCTGTTCAAGGGAATTCGATTGGGTATACATGCGCATAGGAGGAGGGCATTATGAAATGAATGTTTTAAAAGCATTTTTTGAGTTAAACTGGATACCTTATCTGGAAAAAATGTGTGAGCTCATGGGATTTAACTCAGAAAATGCTAAACACTTTGCAAAAACATGTAAAGACCACCATCTAGCCTGGCAACTATTGCTCACTTTTCATACTGCTGCTTTAAATGAAATGGTCATACCATTTGTAAGAAGTCTGATGAATACCAATGATGAACCAACAGTTGAAAATTATTTCAAATTTTATAAGCAATTTCAAGCACAAAATCCAAACCATGCATATCTCCATCTCCAAGTATGCAGATATTCCCAGGCTATTATCAACTTTCGCATGGGAATTCGACGAAATAATTCCCAATTAGTACATAGTGCAAAATTTCATCTGAAAGAACTTTTTTATGGCCGCTGTCATCCACATTACCAAAACATTGAATTATTTGATTCAATTCAGTATAAATTTATGCCAGAAGAAGTAAAAGCCTCCTGGGATAACAATACTTCATTTTCTGTAAGTGGAAACAAGTCAAAAGGACAAGATCTTGATTTTATCTTAGAAGAAAAAAACAAGGCAATTAAACAGTATTTACCAAGTGGAAGTGTGCCATCTGATGAAACCTGGAGAAATATTTGCTGCAATCTTAAATTTTTTGAAACCATTCAAGAAAAATTAGCAGAAATACTTGGATTAGGACAACAAACTGATTATGGAACTAAATTAATTGATATTTCAAATGCCATAACTAGTTTTCGACCAGTGCTAAGAAAACATCTTGCTGCTATGGTTGATGACCACCAGTCTGTAAGTGGGAGAAAACTTCATCCCAATCTTGTAAATTTTCTAGAAACATCCACACAAAAAAGACAGGATAAAATTGACTCTAGCATTCTGGGAATAAATATTGAAAAATCAAGTGGACCTGTTTTTATTACTGATGACGAAGAAGAACTACACCAGAAAAAGATGACTAAAGCAGAGCTGAAAAATAATATAACAAAACTGATTGAAAAACTTTCTGAAAATGTTGAACTCCAAACCCATTATGTGGCAATATTAGAAAGTTTAAATGACACAAACACAAATAAAGACACATATCTAACTCTATACTTTGAACTAAAGGATGTTACTGCAAATTCAACATCTGATTCCTAAAAAGAAATAAGATAAGAAATTAGAAAGTATGATTTTCTCTCAGTATACCTATTTATATATAAATATATATTTCTATGTTTGCAGAATTTTGTACATTAATCATTATTTGTGCTGAAATAAGATCTTAGCTTCATTCTTTATTTATTTTTATAAATTTTTGCATTCATATACATTAAGATTTGTTATGTAGAATTGTATTATGATCTTATAATGCAGTGTAAATACATGTACATATCATTCACATGCATAAATCATTGTTTAAAGTGTTTTTTTTAATATATCATATAATTAATGAAACTTATTTAAGTGAGTCTTATTTAGCAAATATTAAAAGGCTGAAAGCAAGTACACAAAAAAATGTATAGTTATTTTTGGAGTTCACTGCTCAAAATTATTTGAACAGAATTTACGTCATCATAGAAATATTGCTTCGTTATTTTTTATTAACTAAAGGATGTTACTGTAAAGTCAACAACTGTATACATATTTATATATAACAGGCTAATATTTAAAGTTGGAATTATTTTTAATTATGGAATTGCATGTTTGGATTATTTCTTGTGCTTGAGATTCTTAATGTTTATTCTGTATTTCAATGTTCTGTGTGGCGCACAACACTTTCTATTGCAAATGAGATAGAACATTTTTAAAAGAATGTACTGAGTGGTGCACAACACTTCTTCTTTAGTTTCAGAAAACCATCAACATACTGATGTTTACTTTCCGGCAACTATCTATACAAAATATATTGTATAGAAAGTGTTATTCGAGGCTGAAAACTTTATAATACAGATTAAAGCACAAGAAATTAGGAAATTTTGAAATAATACCCTGTTATATATTTCTACATTTCTAAATGAAACATTACTGACTGTTGTAATTAAGCTAATGTAAACTCATTTGTATTAGAATTACACTTAACTTCTATTATATTACATTTTACTGTAATATTACATTTTACTATATTACAAAATACTGTAATATTACAAAATACTGTAATATTACTTTTTACTATAATATTACATTAAGCTATAATACTACATTTTACTGTAATATTTGTGAAAATCATTATTTACCCTAACATCATTTTGATTCAAGATCAACTTTTAAAAAAGCTTTTATTTTCTCCTTTCTTTATTAACTATGAATGTTCGAAATTCATTTGAATATTTGCAACTTTTAAAGAAAAACAATAAGTGTTACCTCTGTCTATTACTTATACATTATTTAAACTCCTTCATTTTCACACATCCTAAACCATGTAAATGCAGAAGTAATTCAGTCCTTTTGTATTCATGAATTAATGAATATGCAACTTATCATCTGAGAATCTAAATTTTAATATAACGAAACAAGTGGTCAAATTAAAATGTACATTGAAATTTTCCTTTTCTTTTAATTTCTTTCTTCTAATTCCGTCTGTCATAATTGTATAAGAAATACATTAACGTTTAAATTAGTTTATATATTTATACAGCATGTTATATTTTTTTTAAAAATTCTTTCTGGCTCATGTTAACATGGGAAGGCATTATATTTGACAACATCTTTATACAAAGCATTGTAAGCCAGATGTAAAATGTTTTTCAATTGTCTGAAACTAGTCATTATTATATGTAATTTTAAAATATGCATATTATGTAAATGTAAAATTTTAGTAAAACTATTGATGTCTAAAAAAAATTGATAAGTCAATTGGATGTTTTAGCAAAGGTATTTGAGTATCAAATTCAATCAGTTTTTGATCTCAAAATGAATATTGACAGCTATTTTTCAAATTTCCATTCCTATTTCAAATTATTGAAATAAAATATTTCTAGTTAAATGTATTCTATATATTGATGGTTTGCTTCTTTATACAGATCTGAAGATATAATTGAAAAAACAAATAAACTAAAGCCTGGAAAAAATAAGCAACATTGTTCGGATGAGGAATTGTTTAACGCACTAAGGAGCAATGAAAGGAGGATGAAATCAAATGCCTTAAAACAAATTTCTAAGCAGATTAAAAGACTTGCTGACCTTCAAACTATAGAATTGTCTGTGGTATTTTGTGTTAGAGACAACATTCAAGAGAGACAACTCATAAAGTTTTGTGGGTCTGGGGAGTTTTTACAGAATTTAAAAGAAGGCAAACCTATTTTAGGCGTGGAAGAAATTAAGCGTTTATCAAAGACACAAGAAGGGTATTTGCCAAGGATAGAACATACTGTGCCCCTTCAAATGTTGACTCCCTCAAAGTTGTCATGTGGACCAGGCGTATCAAAACAAATTGCAAGTAGACAAAAAGAGATGTTGGAGGCAACAAGTATTATAACTGAAGACCAGGATAATTCCTTTTCTATAGGTTTGTGTTTGAATTAAACCCTAGTTTTTTTTCTCTATTTTTCCACTGCAAAAAAAGAAAAAAGTTTCAATAATCAAAATAAGTTCTTTTCATACTGCTAAATATCCAATAAAAAATTCCCCTAAATTGTATGGTTCATGATACAAGAATATTTTTATACTGTTTTCATAGTAAATATTTTTGTGCAAATTTTATCTATTTTCGTCAGTGTTTGAACTTTTAACTTTCAAGGGATTGCGTACTAATGTCGAAAATTCATATTGTTAAATATGAGGTTTCCTGTAAAATCAATATTAATATGAATTTAACCTGATTTAATCTGAAAACATAATAAATTTTACAAGCAAATGCAAGTCTTTTATGCTAAAAGTTAAGATTTATACCATTTAGATTCACCAAGCACGAAATCACAACAATCTAGTAACAAGAAGGTAGACAATGTGGACCAACGGAAGCCAAAGAGGTCAAAGACAAAGACTAAAAAGGCCAGCTCTTCAAAAGATGAAAGGGGCCAAAGGACTAAAAGAAAGCTAATTGATGGTAAGAATCTTATTGGATTGATTAAATGGAAACTTTATATTATTTCATATACTGATTCTTAAACTGTGCATTTGGATTTTTTCGTCCATTTTTACGAGTTGTTTCACATTGATGTCTACTGGGTCTTACATTAAAAAAAATTATTGACTTTATCAAAAGTTAAATTCTGGGAGTTTTAAAAATTGAAGAAATTTATACTATATATTCATATTTTAGTTTTTGGGTCCCATGTTCAAGTTTGTCCAAAAAGTCAAAAATAAAACTTTGTTTGATTTCATCAAAAAATAAACTCTTGGTAACTTGGAGATCGCGAATCTATTTCGATTTTGAATAATAGACCACTAAGGTAAAAAGTTCAATATCACATTTTGTTAGTTCTTTGAACACATTCGTTTGTTGTCAGAAACCTATGCTGTTTCAAATGGTAAAGATCACAATCAAATTTTTGTTCAAATATGACACTACTTTTTTCTTATTTTTTTTCAGAAACAGATTCTTTGGAACAAAATGATAATCATTCAAATGAAAATTTCAACAAAAATGATGAAGATTATCATGACATATATATTGCAGAGGTAATGAAGAGTTTTTATTGTTATTACTTTTCTTTTCTTTGCAAGGTGTGGTGTTTTGGACCTGTTATAGAATTCTATGAAAATTTGAGTAAATTATAAAGCCGATTATTTTAGAAAGATTAAAATAGTGAAAATTCTTAAAGGTCATGGCAAAAATCAAATGTATTTCTGGCCATACTTTTACTTCTATAATAAAGCCTGATTTTTTAAAAGCAAAAATTGCATTTTAAGGTATTTTCTGCTTATGTGTCAGTTTTTTGCATCTTAAACACTTTCTTGGTTAAAAATGTTTATTCTGAATATTGCTAAAACAGTAAAGTTTAACTTTTCAAAGTGATTCTATCAAATATGTCTTACTAAAACATCTGTTTCTGCAGGTTGAAACACAAAATATATCTGTGGATAACGAGAAGGAGGAAGAAGAACAGATGCATTTAAGTAAGTTCCTTCAAAAAATGAATACCACTTTGATTGGTTTTAAAAACAAAACAGTTTAAATCCATTTCATTGCACTTTTCATAATAGTTTTAACACAGAATTGTTTTTGGGGGAAATAATATCTTATTCGTTTCATAATTTGTTTATGAAATATTTAATATAAATTGATTCATTCATCAAAGCAAATTTTAGACAGAAATCTTATATTATCTATCATATTCAACAACTTATATTTAATCAAAAGAATAGACCTCAGTGTATACCATAGCTTAGTGCATGTAGTGAAAATACCATATGTGAAGATTACTAGAAAGATAAATTGATTTGACAATTATCTGATAAATTTTTATAACTGTGGTTTTAACTACATCCTGGCATCTATCTTATTTTAGACACTCATGATAAGGTTAGGTTTTCACTTGCATTTAATATAATCATGAAACTGAAAACCATGACCTTTTGATATATCTATAATACTTATTTCCCGCTTCTTTCATATAAAATGGGTGTCTCATCCCTACCTCTCAATACATATGTAGTAAGTGGACCCCCCAGGAAATGTATGTTTTGAAGATGGATTATTTGCTGAAAATAAGAGAAAACAAAACATAGACCTATATATATTTAAAGAAAGATACATTCCCCTTTTTCTATCTTCTGTTAAAACAAGAAATTTAATGACAATTAAATAGCCCGATTAATTTATAGTTTCTCTTCATAGGTGATACAGAAAGAGAAGATCAAGGAATGCCTATCATTAAGGCCCCAGGTACTATACTGGAATACTTTTGTTCTTTTTGTTCTTTTTTTTCTAATGTATTGTAAAATTATTATGTTGAATTATGTATGCCCCATTTGGGTAAAATAAGCATTTTACAGCTTGTTGTTCGATGTGAGCCAAGGTTCCCTGTTGAAGGCCGTACATAGACCTATAATGGTTTACTTTTATAAATATTTCTTGACAAAAATTCTGTATCAAAAAACTATGATGTGTCAAACGTTTATTTACTAGTCAAATTCAGATCTGTATAAAGCTTGAATATAATGTGTCCATTTTTGCTATTCCTGTTCAGAGTTAAACCTTTGCATTTGTATTCAGCTGGGCTCGGCTAAGCAGTATATTAAAAAAAAACAGAAATAAAAGTAATATGGCTGAAAATGTATCTTCTTTAGAAATTACAAATATGCTTTGCTATTATCTTTAATAGAAAAAAAGAAGCGAAGAAATTCTAAAAATAAAGACCAAGAAGCTCCTTCAATTGTCCCAATTGACCATATTGCAACAGAAGACATCAATAGTGTAAGTATTTATATGAACTTAATGATCATCAAAGTTCTAACAGTAGTGTGCATTTTATTGTCTATTTCCATATCACTTTAAGACATAAGCCCAAATGTACAGCTACTTTGTAGCTGTGGTCTTATCAGACATCATGTCAATGCCAATTACCCCAGACCATGTATCCTGCTTGGTTTGTTTATCTTAATTTCTATACATCTAGTCACATGCATATCATTTTACTTCATAAATATTATTTTCAGCCTTTATTTTATAATACAGTTATTAATATATACAAATGATTTCTAGCAAATATTGATATAGGAAAAGAACTTTTAATTTAATGTGAAAGTTGGATATCAGAAGTTAATATGAAAAAAAAACAATCTATTAATAATTATATTAAATTTTTTGTTAATGTCAATACTGCAAAGGAATTAAGTTTTTATTAAATGATTTTTTTTGCACAGTAGCAAATATTACACACTTTTCAAAAGAGAATGACATAATTATGATATTGTCAAGTAATATTGTACAGGGTGAAAAGAAAAGGACACGGATTAACGATTGACACATTGTAATGTTTCAGAGAAAAAAAAGAGGGATTGTCATTTGGAGGTGTAATTAAAAAAAATATGTTTGGTAATCAAATTGATCTTTTGATACAATTCATTTTGACAAGGGATCTTGAAATGACACCAAAAGCTGCACCATCTTACTGTACTTATAAAATGACATACTTTCTCTGTGTTTGTACAAATTGAATTACAAAAAGTTTTATGATAAAAACAACTGAAAATTTAGTGGTTTATTAAGTCAACATCTGGTTATAATAATGGAACTGTAAAGAAAGTGTGACCACATAATTTATCTATAACAGATTACTGATAACATGCTGAGATAAATTTGTAGAAATATATTAGTAAATCTGGCTTATGTCTTAGAGTGAAATGTCAAAGTATACCCTTCAGGTAAAAACTTAGGCTTATAAAATTTTTTTCTAGCCAAATGCGCTTTTGTCTGTACATGACTTATCAGTGACCAACTTATCAAAATAAATATAAGGCTTAAATAAAGTAGAATGTGGCAGTCAATTGTCACCAGCAAACTGATTTGATTAATAAAATTCTTTTTATCTTTTTATAATTTGAATACATTCCGGCGAAAAAAAAAGTTTCTCTAGTTCTTAGTAATTTATCCCTTTCCGCACCAATTGTATAAATAAATATCACTGTGGAGAGTGGATAAATATCCTATCGCAATCAATGCAGTGATAGAATATAAATATATATAAGGTAATTAATTTAATAGCTAAATATTTTGGTTCAATTTACTAATTCTTTGTAGGATAACACAAGAAACCAAATAAATGAAGATGTGACTGCAGAGGAAGGTAAGCAAATAAATAACCAGTATGTCAATCAGCTGATGATTTAGAATTAATAATTCAATCAGTTTTATATTTTTTACCCTCCAAATAATATAGTCTTCAGTCAACAAATGATAAAGACCATTGGGCTTGTATGTACTTTATATATACCCAATCAATCGTATGACACTTCAGATAAAACTGATAATGTTACAGATGATTATTCTCTCTCAAAAGTTGCTGACACATTAAAAATTCCTTCCCAGAATTGTAATCTTATTTCTGGCTTACATTTTCTGGCGTTTTAATAAGTTGAAATGTCAAAATAATGAGATTAATAGCATCAACCAATAGTGAATAGTTCAGTGAAAATACTGTTGTGCACTGAAACATGCCAAATGACAAGAAAAAATATAAAAAAATATTGAGTTATATTTGATAGACCTCAGTGATATTGTTTGCCTTAAATTAGTGGAGAATAAAGGCTTTTTCCTCTGGAGAAGAATCACAATTTGAAAAAAAAATGGCTTAAAATTATTCCCAAAAGGACAATTTTTTTCCCAAACAGTACTGTCTCAGTAGAAATTGTGCATGAATACAAACTGAAAAACACTCATTTGAACATTTTTCATGGCTAAAATGACTATATTTTCAGATTTTAGGGTCTATTTATGTATCATCACTGACAAAATGAAGTCTTATTTTAAAGCAGGGTTTGACTCTTGACAATGGCTCTGTAAATTGAAGTTTCAGTCAAGTTCATGGTTGATTTTAATTTTCCCAATTTGATGAAAATGACGCATATTTTCCCAATAAAAAAGGGTAGAGGTAGTTTTGAAAAAAGCCAACAATATCACTGGACCTGTATGAAATCAACAGATACTGAAGCAATTTAGCTGCAAAATGTAACGTCTTTAGAAATTAAAAATGTACTTTACTTCATTTTTAATAGCAAAAAAGAAACGAAGAAATACTAAAAAAAAAGATCAAAGAGCTCTTTCCCATGACCATATAGACCAGGATGCATCACAAGACTTCCAAAATGTAAGTATTTTATATGAACTTAATCATTAACAGAGAACACAGAGAACAGTAGCTTACATATTTCCAAATGTAGACTTTTCATAAGGTAAACTCTACATGTAAAGTGTGTTTACATTATTGTTAACCAGTTTATATAAATGAAGTCATAATGTTTGTATGTCCATATGCCATCCCGGGGCCTTAATTTTGTTTATAAAATACCTATTCCCTATTCTTATATTTTGTATATATCAAAATAAAATAGTTTGCATATCATAAGTGTTCTAGCATTTATATGTTATTTCTCCTTCCGATCAAAATCAAATAATTTAATTTATTTATTTTGCTTTGTAGGATTCAAATTCCCAATCAGATCACGATGTAACTGCAGAAAAAGGTAAGCACACATGTGTATTTAATGAATAACTATCAAAATATGTCATTTGATTGACCATTAAGACTAAACAGTTAAATCTAATTTCTTAAAAAAATTTTCTTTAAATAATAAATTCATTTTTTTTTTTATTAAACTGGTAAAAGATAAATTGTCATTCCCTAAAAAAAATGCTGACATTTTGGAAATTCCTAACCTTATTTCCTGTTTACAATTTTGTTTTGTTAGATGCATATGTCAATATAATGAGTTAATTAGCATCAACAGCTGGTGAACACCACTTGCTAAAATAAAAAGATAATAAGATTGATGATACATTTATAAATGTGGTTTTTAAAACCCACTAAAACCCACTTCCTTATTATATTTTATCTGCTTTAAGATGCTTATGATTGATTAATGCTTATATTGATATAAATGCTCAATCATTATATAAACTAAAAGAAATTAAATTGAAAATGAATAAAGATGAAATATATATGAACTTGTTATAAATTTATTCTTTCAGATACAGAAAAAACATGGGAGATAAACTCATATTATGCAGTTGCATTTGAGGATCGATGGTATCCCGGAGTGGTGACTGCCATCCAAGGAGACAACAAGGACTGGGCATCCATCAAATATATGCACCCTAGTGGTGAAAATTTTAAATGGCCCGGCAAAGAAGACTCTGCATTAGCACATATAAATGCAATGCTCTGCAGAGTCAATGTTAATATCTTGGCAAATGGTCGTTTATGGACAGTGTCCAATATTGGCAAAATTGATAATTTATACAAAAGTCAATCAGAACTACAAATTGTTGAAATTGATTATCAATAGACTATGTTGTTACTGTTTATAACATGCATCAAATTCAATTTAAAGATCATTTCAAAGTGAATTGTCCTTTATATATCAAAGAGAATAAAAAATATTTGTTAAAGTATTTAAACAGGGTGTTTTTGCTAGATTCAAAGAATTATCCAAGGAGACAAAATATTTGGCTAACTTCCTCACCTAAAACACCTAAAATTCAATCAAAGCTTTTTGCTATTCATTATATCAAATTAAATCAAAAATAAAAACACATGTAATCTTTTCCATATTTTCCTTTGTATAAATTATCAATTTTGCCAATATTTGCCATAGTCAACAACATAACAGCCTTATAAAATAGGATGTATAATGCCATAAAGAGGTGGAAGATGAATTTCATTTTTTCATAACATGTACAGAACTTATTAGACCTAGTCTTCTTGTGAAGAATGTAATATATTTATTAATTAAATATATCGTTAACAGCATAAGTGAAATGTATAATGTAATAATTGTAAACTGTGTGCGATTGGTGACTAACATTATAATGTAATATTTCAAGATATTTAAAATGATAATTTTATAGAGGAGGTATGTTGTAAAATCTCTATTATTTTCAGTGCTACATTATTGTATTGTTTTCCATCTATCATTTTGTTATTTATATGTTTTGTTTTTGTTTTTTTTATTTAGAAACAATCCTATATTGTTTGGATTTTAAAACTTATAAACATTCTTATTCTTATTCTCTGAGGGTTCAAGAGTCATAGGGTTTAATTTTGTATACAACACTTGTACATTGAACAAATAAATGACCAACCTTAAAACTTGTATTGGAATGAAAATGGAATTTTACAATAAGCAACATTTTTATTATCTTAGTAATAGCTTTAATCTATTACAGTATTGGTCCTTTAGATCAAACTAACAGCACTACCGTAATGAGATTCCAGTTCAAATTTTCAATAGACAACTATTATATAAATTTAAAATGTACATTAGGAGATATGCAAGTAGAATAATTGTTTTAACTTTTAATTCCTACACAAGGTGAAGATTAAACCATATCTATCATTTGTTAGCTTTCAATGTTGAGTAAAAATGAACATAATAAATTCAATTTGATAATTTTGATATATTTGTTGTTGCTGTTTTACTGTTAAAATATATATATACTACACTATATGGAGAAACAAAAACAAACAAACCTAGAAACAAATTTGTTTTTCTGTAATGAAAAATTAATTTGTACCAACTAATGGGAGATAACCCCTACTTCCTTAAAATAAATGTTATATTACAGATTTGTGTAATATTACAGATTTGTGTAATATTACATTTTAATGTAATATTACAGTTTTCAGTAATTGCCTGGACTGTTAAAGGTAATTTTTAAATAAACCAGGCTTATTCTTCGCTAAAAAATATTTCAGAACTAAGGTATATATTATGGATAGCTATATGTCCACAACCGAAAATAGAAAATAAGAATTAAATTGTTTGCCTTGCAGAAAAAGAACATTGAGAACATCAATTCTCGACTTGGTCTTGTTATGAAGAGTGGCAAGTTTGTACTTGGATACAAACAAACCCTGAAGACCCTCCGTCAAGGCAAAGCTAAACTGGTGATAATTGCTAACAACACACCTCCATTAAGGTATGTTATTACTGGATAAGTAAGCATTCGACTCTATATTATTAAGCTAAAATGTTTTAAGTGTTTTTATATCAACTGTGAAATCAGAAAAGCCTATAGTGAAACTTGTAGAGATGGTTTCATATTTGTAAGATGATGAATTTGCTTATAATTTAACAGTTTGCACTGTTAGTAGCCTGGTGCAGCCAAATATTTCATTAGTCATATTTAGGTTATCTTTAATGCATTTGAAAGATCTTTTAAAAAGAAAGAAACTACATTTTATTTCATGGAGATTGGATGTATAGTTTTTGAGGTACGACATTTTGAATGTGTTGAATATGTTATATTTTTAGACCGTTTCTATGATAACTTTAATACAGTAATATGGCACCGAAAACAGTTAAAAAAGCAAAAATCAAATAATGAAAATAACAGAACTTTTTAATGCCTCAACCTTTTGATGTAAAATTTTAAATACATATAAAGAAATATAAGAACCTTAAATGAGTATAAGAATTGAATTTTTTTTGTGTTGGAAATTGAAAAAAAAATCCATAGTTACCATGGTAACGAAACAGAAAAAAATGAAAATAACTGCTTTGAGGGCTTTTTACTTGCAATAGTATCTACATAAGTCAGCTTTTTTATAGGAATTGTTAGTTTATTGATAAAACAAGTTTAGGGGTTCAATTTCTGCTGTTGTTTTCTGAAATTTGATTATAAAATTTTCAGTTACCATGGCAACAGAAAGCATTATTTCGTATTTTTCGTGAAAATTTCTTCTCAAATGATAAAAATTCAAAATGTTGAAACTTTTCTGTAACTACAAAAGATGAGGTTTATTTTTGACAATTTTAGAGTTAAAAGTGCTTAAAATATAATAATATATGTATTTTTGTTTCCATAGCAACAGTATAAATTCTGAAATTGTAAAAAAAATTAAAAAAAATATCAAGTTGTTACGACCAAATCTTCATACATCTTTAATGAATCTGAACAGCTTGAATATAAGAAACACTGACTGAGTGACATTTATTGATACAATTATTGTAGTATTGAGTTTACTTATTGTTGAAGGCTGTATCAGTATGCGGATAAATCTCGGTCACTGACTCTGGTAGATGGTGGATGGTTGTCTCATTTGCAAATATATATCATCCTTAATTTTTTTTGGTTTATAATGACTTTTTGAGTTTTTCTTTTCATTTAACATTGTTAAAGTATATTCTCAAAACACATGTACATGTAGTTGGTTAGTATATATTTGTTTTTGTGATTATGCATGTACTGTCAATTGTCACCTTTTTTCAAATATTCTTTTCAATGCAAATTACCTCCAAAAAAAAATGCATATAAAATCAGAAAATTGAATTACCACATATTTATTAATAATTAATAATAAATAAGACCTGTAAGTAAGAAGAACTTCACAACACTATCAACAAAAAAAACCCTTTCACATTTAGTTAGAACTAGAGCAGTAATTTCTATATTTGGTAGTGATTGATTGCAAACATTTTTTTTCCAGCTTCCATGATCGAAGAGAAGAATCATTTGGTCCAATTTCATTATCAAAATCAAAATGAATTACAGTTTTAATAAAAGTAGTTTCCACTGCTGGTGGTGAACACCACTTAAATGTACATGTATTTGTATTTGATCTTTCCATAAAGTTTACAGTTGCAGTTTCTTCTGATAAAATGTCTTCAACCTGACCTATATACCAATCTGAAAGACCTGCGACGGCAATCCACTGATTTACTTTAAAATCTTTATAATTACTAATAAAAGTCATATTTGTATTGATTTTTACATCATGGCTTCTCTTATGTTTTTTAACATGTTTAACCGCTGAAGTTTCTTCCTTTTCATTTTCAAGCTTACGTTTCCTTGTTTTGTTGGAATTATGTAGACCGTTTTTGCTTAAAACTGCGCTTTGTTTTTTTACAACCCTGACATTTTTTAAATTGTCCTTTTCCGACTTTAATAATTCATTTCTTTCTGTTAATGGTCTTAAATGTTCTTCTTTCCTAGGGACATCTAAGTCAATTTCTACACCAATATGTATATTAGAAGAATATTTTTGAATAATTTTGATAAGATTGTTTTTTAACATTTCTACACTAAATGCCTTTCCTTCAGATGAAAATTTGTAAAACACATTATTTCCTTCAAAACTTAAAACACATTTATAATACTTTAACTGAAATTTTAAAGCAACTAATTTCAAATGAGAAGTTTTAAATTTTGATAGAAGTTTCTTTACATCCGCTTCAGTTTTGCACTGTCCATATCTTAATATGTTATCTATTATCTTTTGTTTTTCTGCAATTTTTTTCATTTTCTTTCTTTTGATTTCATCGGCTCTTATTTGTAACATTTCAATTCTTTTTTTTTTTTATATCTTTGGATCTTTGTCGCCACTTTTCTATAAATTTTGGCAACAATTTAGATACCTTTTGCATAATATCAGCCTCATTACATTGCGTGTCAAGCCAATCAGAAGTTTTATTATTAACATATAAAACCATTCCTTCAATATGAGCTGTGGTTGCATTAGGTTTGAATCTTTTAATTCTGTCTAACTGACCAAAATTTGATTCATTTGATTGGTTTGTTTTAGGAACAGATTGACTAATCAGCATCAAATCCTCATTGGGATCAGAATGCTTCCCTCCAGTTAAGTGATCGACTAACTGCCTTTTAATAACGCTTAAAATACTGGCCAATATAAGTTCTAAAGCCTGTGTTGTTAAAACATCCAATTCTTCATTATTTTCTTCCACAGCATGTAAAGCAAAGAAACCAAACAAATCTTTTTCGGGAGGGTAATTTTCAAACATTTGATAATTTTCATCAAACATCGGAGAAGAATCTTGTACTAAATTTGAAATACTATCATGTAACTTTTGGTAATATTGTGACATGTCAGTTATAGATACATCATTACAATCAAGAAGTTTCCATAGTGGACGATTGATATGGACATCAACTAAACCAAGAGCTCTAACACCAGCAAGGGCAATTTTGGATTCAATGTCAGCATTCACAGATAGTAACAGATTGTTACCAGTACCATACATTTCAATAAAATCTTGGATATGTGTCAAATGACCATATACTGCTCTTGCATTTTGAAATAAAATGTTAAACCTATTCCCACGGAAAGGTACAAGATAATTTTTTAAACCATTTTCAAATAAATAGGCATTAAATTGCTGTGGCCTACCGGCAGTTTCACAACCATGTATTTGCAATAAGTTACAACACGAGCGTATTAATCTTTGCGCAGCAGACTCACTCCTTGTACCCCAATTACTAAATTGTGACAAAGTTTTCATACCAATTTTTTCTGCTGTACTAATTTCTTCAAATTTTTTCAACGATTTGTTAGAATAATCAGCAAAATTTGTTAGTAAATGTAAACCACAATAAAAATCATGAATATCTATAATTGATTGCTGACATTCTTCATTTAAAGTTTCCCAGTTTTCTAAAGCTTTGGGTAATAATGATTTACGCCATTCTTCAAATAGCTTAACATACGGTTTGTTTGTTGGACCTCTATCGCTCATAGTATTATGAATAGTTTTTACCATTTTGCTAATGACTTTTGTTAATATTTCAGGATTTTTTTCATTAGTCAATGATACATAAATTTCACCTAATTCGTTAAACAATGCTTTTGTTGCATTTAATTGTGTTGCACTGTTTTCTGTTGCTAAGTCCATCAAACTTGCTGAATATGTTTTTTCTGAAGTTGTTATGTCAAAAGTAAAAAAATGTTCCCCCCACTTGCTTGTGCCATCAAACTGCAACGTGTTTGCAGAGTCCTTGCTTAAAATAGTATCTGCCAATTGAAATTTTGCCATCAAATTAGCTTGCAGAGCCATTCTTTTAGCAAATGTAACTTCTGGCATATCATTCAGTTCTTGACCAGTCATATTTTTTATGACTGATTTAATTACATTGCTGCACATGTTACAGCTTACACCTAATGATATTAATTCCATATATGTTTTTTTCATTTCATCACAAAACTCTCGCGACCCATCTTTTCTCGTTTTAAAAATAGGTATTTTTGTGCATTCTTCAATTATTTCCTGTAGGATGGCATTCGATTCTTGAAGTTCCTTGTTTTCATCGCGCAATTTAGAAATATTTTCATTCTGTTTATTTTCAAAAAGTTCTGGTTTTGACTTAAGATATGATATTCTTTTTTGTAAATTTCTTTTATCCTCTTTTAAGACTAAGATTTCTTTTTCACTTTGTGTTATGCTTTCTTCCATAAAGGAAGATTTTTCTTTTTCATTTGTTAAAGTTTTGTTTATTGTCTCTAATTTAGTGTCTCTTCTCTGAATTTTTTTGTTAATGTTCCTAGTATTATACTTTTGAAGTTTGTTAATAACAGTTTCATATTTTTGTTTCAAGTCTGAAAGTTCTTTGTCTGATATTGTTTTATCTTTTATGATTTTATTTAGTTGATCAGATAATTGCTGATTTTCCTTATATTCTTGTGTAAGTTCTTCTTCAACTTCTTCTTTTTCATGTTGAAGTTGGTAATTTAAATTTTGAATTTGTTGACAGCACTTTATTGTTTTTAATTTCTGTTTCGAACACTTAGGATTTTCACAACCCTCTGCCAAGTTGTCTGTAGAGCTTGCTTTATTAGTACCCATTTTTGGGTATGTATATGTTTCATTCAAAAACTGTTCCGAAAAGCTATAGCCCTTTCTACTCATATCTAAACGATTCTTTAATAAAGATTTAACGGAGTAACGCATGGCATGTTCTGAAAAAGTTTCGCTTTTAAGCCCCACTATATGATGAACCCACTTTGTTAATTCTGTGAAAGTGTAATTATTTGAGCTACGAAACTTTTCAAGTTCATATACAACACCATTCGTGACTTGACCACAAACAAAATTATACAAATTATTTGAAAAAATTCTGAATTTTGAACAATGAATTCCTATGACGGTTGAATCTTCTGACAACAATAGAACTTCTCTTAAAACTTTTTCTTTTAATTCTTCTGTATTTGCTTTATCAAACTTGTTTTCTATCTTCCTTATCAAATCACTTATTTTACTTGGTATCTTTACTCTTGAGTTTACTTTCTTAAGAAGACTCGGTAACTTTTCTTGTATATTTTGTTGTTCGTACCGAAGAATATCTCGTAACTGAATCACGAACGCATAATTTATGTCTGAAAAATAAAAAAAAAGTAATCTACATTTTTGTGAAAAAAAAATCCCCTACCCCTCTTGCTGGGATATTAAATTGTCTTTAAATTTCATTTTTCTCTCTCGAATATCTTTATCAAGCAGAAATCGTTTTTTTATTTTAAATATCTTATCAGGAAAGCATTATACTTATCTGAAAAACAATGAAAAAGAACCTACATTTATTGAAAAAAAATGCATTCCCCTCTATTGCCTTTTATTTCATTATTATATAAAAATTAGATCACTTTTTTTCTTGAATTTATGCGACAGTGTGGGAAGTTTTTTTTTCGAATAATTATTCAAGTTTCATTACAAATATCTAGTTTATTTGATGTTAGGAAACTATATTTATTTTATATAAGTTCTTCATAATAGGAGGATTGCGTAAAATCGAAAGTGAAACTTGATTTTCGTATTGTTTATCAATAGTTCACGTAGTTCATTCATGTTACCGTTATCCGTAAGTTCTTTATTTTAGCAAAGAAACATTTATCCGTATATTACTGCGCTTAATTACCTATGTTTTCACGTTTACACGCGTCTTCTACTGATTTAAACACGCCATTTATTTGCGCTGCGGCTACAGAAATCGAATTCATTTTTATCTGGAACGTTATCGACTTTCAGAAAATTTTGAAGGTCGTGACCTTTTTTCAACGAAGTAAAGTCAGTATCGCTTTAGTTTCGCATCTTTTGACTAGTTACTGTTTGGAAAGAGCTAGTTTTAAATTTTTTACACGTATAACTTTTATCAATTACTTTTATAAAATTAATATTGAAAATTTTAAACGAAATTGTTTTTTAAATTAAAAATTTTGATACAGCTATAATATCTTCAAGAAAGTTATACGAAAATAAAGCTTAAAATACGCGCTTTCATTTTATGTTAATTTTAAATGTGTAAACAAACGGGCGAAGGTGGCAAATTTAGTCAGAACTCAAGATCGCTCTAAATTTACGCTGTCCAACTATCATACCGCGTATAAATATCGGAAACGTCGCCGAGTTTTAACATTCGGAGGGTAAGTGTTAATGTACAAATGTTGAATAAAAAAACAGATGAAATTAATCTACAAATGATTCTCTTTCGATTGGTATAATTTTCGTACACATATTTAAAGAGGAAAATAACTAAAATAGCGTTTTAAAATCTTAGACATTATGCAAAAATCGTGACGTCTAACTGAACGTTACACTACACATGCACCAGGCTACTGTTAGCCACTAGTCCGATGCCCCAGATTAGCAAAATTTCATTTGGACGCAAGTTTTTGCAAAACATTTGTTTGGCCAAACAAGAAAAATGTCAGAATATTGGTCTTCCGACTAGTAGTTGAAAAAGTTTTTGGTGCAGACTGAAATTTAATTTTACAGTTGGTAATTAATACCAACTTTTTATGTATCTTTTCAATTTTTGAAGGATAAGTGATAGCTAAATAATGGTTCCATTAAGTAGGTGGAACTCCTCGATTGGTTTTGTAAGATCATAGTTTTGGCAGGTATTTCATTGTATCATATAAGTTTATATAGGTAAATAAAATCTTTATAAGTAATAACCTTTTACCATATAATAAAAATACATCTCAAAGAAATGGGCATCACTGAAGTTTTATATTGCTTCATTGACAAATTATAATTGTACAAGAAAAAATTTTGGTTTATTATCTCCCTTATATTTTTGTGTACACTATAAAATTATATTATGTTTAATGTTTTGATTCAAATAAAAATTGAAAAATAAAAAATCTACGGGAATTAAGTATAGGGTTAAAATTCAAATGGATCCATTAGTTTGGGAAAGGAAGGAAATTTTACACAAGTTCAGACTTGTGTACTGATAGAGATTGAATCCGGAGCCATTATTTGAAATGGTGAAGATGGATTCATGATCTTTCAGATGTTTTCTTTTCTGTTCAAAGCTTGTTTATATGAAACAGCTGTATGACTGATGTCTAACCTAGGACAAGCCAAGTGTGTAGACCTCATTATGGTAAGCAAATCAAAAGGTTTATTCAGAACAACATAAATAAAAACTTGGGAGTTTATTTATGCTTGTACAATGTACTTGTTTCCAGCATGATAGGCTCAAACTTTATTGTACAGATAGTAAAAAGGTTATCTTTCTTAACTGTTCCTCTTGTCCTTGAGGATATTTAATTATGAATGTGGATTCAGGATATAAAATTGATACATCCTGTGAAATATAGTTTGCAGGTAATTTGACCTTGACCTTATCCTTCAATGGTCAACAATTAAATTTGATAATAAGGTCTGCATCTCCGTTTCTATATTTCATTTTTAAAGCAATATGTCAACTTTATTTTGTGTATTTGGATTAGTTATTTATATTATTTTAACAGGTTTCTTCTGGTTCTGATCTTTTTTTAATAATTAATTGGTTGGTGTCAATTTTCTGTTACACCGAAATCAAGACTTTCAGCATGAAATTTAATATTAGAAGTAAACTATTTGAAACATATCAAAATGTGCATTCTTGTTTAAAGAAGTTCTAGTAACCTCAATACTTTATTACAGCTTACACAGTAAAATTGCAACTTAAAAATGTAATATTATTAAGAAATTAATCAAATCTAATTATTTTCACAGGAAAAGTGAGATAGAATACTATGCTATGTTGGCCAAGACAGGTGTCCATCATTACACAGGAAATAATATTGAACTGGGAACTGCCTGTGGTAAATACTTCCGAGTGTGTACCTTAGGAATCACAGATCCAGGTTAGTAGCACCATGATATATGTAATAATAAAACTGGATACTCCTTGTAGAAAAAACATTTTACACTAAAATGAGATTTTGATTTTTTGTCGAGCCTGCAACTTTTGTTGCAGAAAGCTCGACATAGGGATAGTGATCCGGCGGCGGCTACGGCGGCGGCGTTAGCTCACTTCTTAAAAGCTTTATATTTTAAAAGGTGGAAGACCTGGATGCTTCATACTTTGTATATAGATGCTTCATGTTACGAAGTTTCCGTCAGTCACATGTCCAATGTCCTTGACCTCATTTTCATGGTTCAGTGACCACTTGAAAAAAAAGTTCAAATTTTTTGTAATGTTGAATTCTCTCTTATTATAAGTAATACGATAACTATATTTGATATGTGCGTACCTTGCAAGGTCCTCGTGTCTGTCAGACAATTTTCACTTGACCTCGACCTCATTTCATGGATCAGTGAACAAGGTTAAGTTTTGGTGGTCAAGTCCATATCTCAGATACTATAAGCAATAGGGCTAGTATATTCGGTGTATGGAAGGACTGTAAGGTGTACATGTCCAACTGGCAGGTGTCATCTGACCTTGACCTCATTTTCATGGTTCAGTGGTTATAGTTAAATTTTTGTGTTTTGGTCTGTTTTTCTCATACCATATGCAATAGGTCTACTATATTTGTTGTATGGAATGATTGTTAAGTGTACATGTCTAGCGGGCAGATGTCATGTGACCTTGACCTCATTTTCATGGTTCAGTGGTCAAAGTTAAGTTTTTGAGTTTTGGTCTTTTTATCTAATGCTATATATGCCATAGGTCAACTATATTTGGTGTATGGAAATATTTTATGATCTTTATGTCAGTCGAGCAGGTTTTATTTAACCATGACCTCATTTTCACGGTTCATTGCACAGTGTTAAGTTTTTGTGTTTTTGTCTATTTTTCTTAAACTATAAGTAATGTGTCAACTATATATGTTGTATAGAAGCATTGTTAGCTGTACCTGTCTGCCTGGCATGGTTCATCTGACCTGGACCTCTTTTTCAAGGTTCATTGGTCTTTGTTTAGTTATCTTGGTTAATGTTAAGTTTATGTGACAGTTGTAATAAAGCTTAGCTTTATACTTAGGACTATCAACATAATATCAATGATTAGTATAAAAGGCGAGACATTTCAGCGTGTGCACTCTTGTTGCGATATTGAGAAAAATTTGTTTAATTAGGGCCCCGCCGACGGCGGGTCGCCCTATAGTGATCAGTCTGTCCGTCCGTCCGTAACACTTTCGTGTCCGCTCCATATCTAGAGAACCGTTATGATTTCATACTTAATACTTAACATGATTATTAACCAACACCAGAGGGTGTGTCATGTTGTATGTACAACTTCCTAGGTCAAAGGTCAAGGTCAAAACTTTGGTTTCAGTTGACAACCCCGTGTCCTGTGGTGAAGATCGTGTCCGCTCCATATCTAGATAACCATTATGATTTCAAAGTTTATACTTGACATCCATTTTAACAACCACCAGAGGGTGTGTCATGATGTATGTACAACTTCCTAGGTCAAAGGTCAAGGTCAAAAACTTTGGTTTCGAGTTGACAATCCTGTGTCCTGTGGTGAAGATCGTGTCCGCTCCATATCTAGATAATCGTTATGATTTCAAAGTATATACTTGTCATACATTTTAACCACCACCAGAGGGCGTGTCATGATGTATGTACAACTTCCTAGGTCAAAGGTCAACGTCAAAAAAATTTTGGTTTCAGTTGACAACCCTGTGTCCTGTGGTGAAGATTGTGTCCGCTCTATATCTTGAGAACCGTTATGATTTCAAATATTATACTTGACATCCATTTTAACCAACACCAGAGGGTGTGTCATGATGTATGTACCACTTCCTAGGTCAAAGGTCTGTCTGTCTGTTGGTCTGTCCATCGCTAACAAATTTGATCCACATTATATTTTGAGAGGACAGCTGTTATTATTTCATACTTTATACCTGGCAAACATTTTCAACTTAACATATATATTAACCAACACAAGAGAATGTGTCATAATGTATGCATCCTAGGTCTAAGATCAGTCTGTCGGTCTGTCCATCCGTTCGTTGTTCTTAACAAATTGTGTCCGCTCTACCTCTCGAGAACCATTAATATTTCATACTTTATACTTGGTGGGTCATAATATATTGAAGGCATAATTCTAAAAATATGTGACAAATATCAATTGGGCAGCACCTTTAAACATATTGTTCAAACATCAATCCATATATCCAGCAGTCATATCACTATTATACTATGAAAGTAAGATGAGAATATTTATCAGTTTTAACTTAAAATCTTAGATCAAAATCACACATGAGACTATGTAATAACTTCAAATAATGCTTCATATCAGATTATCCATACAACTTATTTACCCCACGTTATTGACAGCGGGGCCCACAGAGATGGCTCCCATCTCAATGATATCTAGTTCATATAAAAAATCGCCAAATGCGAGTAAGATATTGCGATTATTACCCTCTCACACTTTTTGCAATAATTCTGGATTGACAGGATATTTAAAAATAAAACTGGCAACTCCTTATGCTTAATTCAAATATTGAGGTTTCTATATCAAGGGCAACATTAAACTGAGAAACACAATAACTCAAGTTTTATACAATTTGGATTAATAAGATTTGCATGCTAAAGAAACAAAAAATGGACAAATTTCTGTTCGTTTCAATTTTACATATTTAGTTCAGTATCAACTTTCTTAACCCTTTTCCTCCATGGATTTTTTTTTGCAATATACTTGATTCGCATAGGATTTTTTTCAGTTAAAAAAATCATCAGTTTTAAAGTGTTAATACATTGAATATCCTTTTCATTTTTTTTTTAAGTCTGATGCAGACATTTTGTAGTCAAAAGCATTTCAACTGAGGTACTACGCAGGCATCAAAAGGCATCCTTATGGAGGAAAGGGTTAATGAAATAGTGAAAGGGAATGGAGGGAGTTTAAGACGTGTGTTGTGCAATATGTTGAGCACAAAGTATTAGTCATCTAAGGCATATATAAATTTTCATAACTGATTCGACTACCATCAATAACTGTTTCAATTATATACCAGATGTATAATGATGTTTTTATAGGTTTATAATTTACTGGCCCTGTACATAATTTAACTGGTTATTTCTATTTGTAGGAGATTCAGATATCATCAGGAACATGCCAACAGACACCCAACAGTAATCGGACAATAAAATATTATTTTCTGGTCAAAATTTGTTTTGTTAATAGAAAAAAGATGTGGTATGATTGTCAGTGAGACAACTCAACCAGAGCTGATCACATCAAAAGACATATAATTTAAAAAGTTGCTGTATGGCCTTCAACAATGAGTAAAACATATACCCCATAGTAAGCTTTAAAAGGTGTGGAAATAAAAAATCAAACAAGAAAACTAACTTTAATATTGGTATCAAAGGAGTTTCAGGGGATACAGTTTAGTTTGATCTTTTATATGAGGAATAAAGTTCCTTTGTGAACACTCACATACCCCATGCCCCCACACTGTCACCGGGCAAACAAAATCTGACAAGATTCCCAAGTTCAAAAACTCGCAACTCTATAAAAGTCAACTGATTAAAAAATTCTTGTGGATATGCATATTAACCTATGTCCCTGATAACTAGAAAGTTTCATGAAATTCTGTTGCATGGTTGTAATGACGAGTTGTTGCAGTAGTGGAATGATGCCAATAAGTTGAAAGGTGCACACAAAACTAGAAAACCTACATAGTATGTCCTTATTGTCTACAAAGTTTCTCGAAATTCTGTTGTGTGGTTTCAAAGATGTTGCAGTGGTAGATTTAGCCAATAAGTACAAAGGGGCACAACTCGGAGAAAAAAAGTCATCTCTATTTCCTGTCGATATGCACATCTAAGTTTAATGAAATTTGGTTATGTGGTTCAAAGGAGTTGCTATGACGAACTTTTGTAGTAGTAGATTGAGGCCAATAAGTTCAAAGGTGCAGAACTTGCAAGAAAAATATTTGAATCCTATTTCCTGTAGATGTGCACACAGTATTTCTTACCTACAAAGTTTCATGGAATTCTGGTAGTATATTGAGGCTAATAAGTTCAAAGGGATATAACTCCTAGAACACAAATTGAATCCTATTTTCCTGTCGATATGCACATTTAAGTGTTGAAGAAGATATGAAAAGCAATTGAGGTCAAGTTTGAAGGGGCATAGCTCCTTAAAAAAATTGAATCCTGAGTTTTTGTAGATATGCGCATCTACATAGCATGTCCAAATTATCTACCATGTTTCACAAAATTGTCATGTAGATAGTGGTTTAAGAGAAGTTATGATGACAAGCTGTATATTGTGGCCAATAAGTTCAAAGGAACGCAACTAGTAGAACACAGATTGAATCATAATCCTCTTGGATGTGCACATCTACATAGTATTTCCTTATCTACAAACTTGCATAACATTCTATTGTATTGTTTCTGAAAAGTAGCAATGACAAGCTATTATAGTAGTATAATGAGGCCAATAAGTTCAAATGGGTGTTAAAAAAAAGATGCCTAAGCTCTTGTAGATGTGCACATTTACATAGTATGTCCCTATATCTACTAAGTTGCATGAAATTATGTTTTGTGGTTTAAGAGAAGTTATGACAAGCTGTTGCAGTAGTATATTGCGGACAATTAGTTCAAAGGGGCGTAACTCCTAGAACACAAATTGAATCATAATTTCCTATCGGATTTGCACATCTACATTGTATTTCCTTAAATGGTTTGAGAAACGTTACTATGATAAGCTGTTGTAGGAGTATAATGAGGCTAAGTTCAAAGGGGCGTAACTCCTGGAACACCAATCGAATCTTAATTTCCTGTCGATATGCACATCTTAGTCTGTCCTTATTATCTACAAAGTTTCATAAAATTCTGCTGTCTGGAGATGCTATGACAAGCAATCGTAGTACTATTAATCGCAGACTCGACAAAAAAAGGAGGAAAAAAATCAAATTGAATAAAAATATTCATCTCGATATTATAGGGTTATTACATGAATATTGGGGAATATTGTCCCGAGTAGAATTTTATATTGCACGAGCTTGTGAGTGCAATATATGTTCTACGAGGGACAATATTCATGCAATAACCCTTTTATTGTATAGCAATATCATATTTGAAAGTTAAAAAGTGGTTTAAACTAAGATTTTTTCGTTGATGATGTCATGAATTTTGAAGATTTATTGCACTCGTGCAATATTAGAATTTATTGCACGCTTACGGTTACTTTCTATGGGAAATATTATATTGCTATGCAATAATATCATTTGATTGTAAGGGACTTAGGTCCAAGTTTGGTAAATCCAGGATAGTTTATGACTAATAAATGTTTTAAAAACTACAGACTGCTTGTAATGTTTACTGTAAGAAAGTAAAATACGGATAAACAGGTACAAAATTTCCTTTTAGCTTTTAATCATAAAGTTTAACAAGATTTTGTCCAAGTTTGTTACTAATCCAAGTTATTAAAATTTAAAAAACTTAAACATCAGAGGGAATGTATTGATTCCGCAGAAAAACAAGATCCATTTATAAGTATTTTACAAACTTTTCTTTTTGGATACTATTTTATGATCAGAAAGAGTTTTTGTACAAATCAAGGAAAGTTTAAAAAAGTTATTAAAATTTTAAAATCTTGAACCACAGAGTGAATTTAATGTTTCCTGTCAGAAAACTAAGTAAAATATCAAAAAAAGGGAATGTCATTTTTACAAAATTTATTCCTTGATACTATCTTATGATTATAAACATGCTTCTGTCCAAAGTTTGGTAGAAATCCAGGTTAGTTTAAGAAAGTGATCAAAATTTCAAAAACTTTAACCAAAGAGTGAATATTTGTGGACGACGGAATGTAGGATCGCTATGTCTCGCGCATTTTCGGACTAAAGTCGAAGGCTCGACAAAAATGAATCCTAAGTTCTTGTAGATATGCATATCTATATAGTATGTCCTTATTATTTACTGAGTTTATTGAAATTCTGTTGTGTGGTTTAAGATAAGTTTTGAAGAAATTTGGGTTCATACATCGCCAAAATATTATAATAAGCAACAGAAGAAGAACAATCCGTTTTATGTTGGCTTAGTAAAGTTTCTTAGTTATGTCACAGACATGTCTTTTGAGAGGTAATTTATTACCATTACTTCTTTAAATGAACAATGCTAAAGTTGAAATTTACAAGACTGGTACAATATCGTATATTGAAATCGTATTTTTGACTATCCAGTTGAGCTAACATTTAAAGTTATTAATGTACACTTTTTATTTACCATGCTACGGATCACTTGAAAAAGATAATTGGTAATTCATTCAATTTGGCATTCTTTTCTTAAATGTTTTCTTAACACTACAAAAATAGTATTGAAGTGCATATACGTGTAAATAATTGAAGAAACCATTTACTATATAAGTACATAGATGAGATAAACCGAGCTGGACTTATATTTTTTATGGGAAATTCAGAATCCGAAATAGAGTAAGTATGGTTATACCTTGGATTTTTTAATGTTCTGTTATAATAAACGTATAAAAATATAAGGAGATGTGGTATGATTCTCAATTTGACCACTATCCACCAAAGTTAAATTGATGTGAACGTAAACAACTATAGGCAACCGTAGAAACTTCGATTGAGATAAATGCATATATATTTCTGACATGCCTAGGTAGGCTGCGTTGATTCTGGTTTTAGCACACTTAATCTACTATAAATGACTGCATCATTGTCAAAGGAAATTGATTTAAATTTGGGTTGTTTTTACATGGTCTTCTTAAAACGGGTTGCAATACTAAATTACAATGCAACGAAAACTATGAGAACGTTTTCAAACAAGTTTAGTACGATTTAACTTTTTTTACATATTGAGTGAACTGATTTGATGTTTAAATGTAACAAATACAGCCTAGATTCTATAAAAAAAAAAAACAAGGGGTAACATTGAGTAGGAAAATTCTTCGTTTTGTTTCTAAAATTACGTATTTAGTACTGTCCTGTCAACTTGAATGATTTGCCATGCTGGTCGTACTCATGGTACTTTGTTGGTTCAATGATTATTTGTAGTTTAAAAATCGAGCCTACGACTTTTGTCGCAGAAAGCTCGACAAAGGGAAAGTGATCCGGCGGCGGCGGTGTTAGCTCACTTCTTAAAAGCTTTATATTTTAGAAGGTGGAAGACCTGGATGCTTCATACTTTGTATATGGATGCCTCATGTTACGAAGTTTCCGTCAGTCACATGCCCAATGTCCTTGACTTCATTTTCATGGTTCAGTGACTACTTGAAAAAAAAGTAGATTTTTTTGTAATGTTAAATTCTCAATTATTGTAAGTAATAGGATAACTATATTTAGTTGATGTGTACCTTACAAGGTCCTCATACCCGTCAGACAGTTTTCACTTGGCCTCGACCTCATTTCATGGATCAGTGAACAAGATTAAGTTTTGGTGGTCAAGTCCATATCTCAAATACTATAAGCAATAGGTTTAGTATGGAAGGACTAAGGTGTATATGTCCAACTGGCAGGTGTTATCTGACCTTGACCTCATTTTCATGGTTCAGTAGTTATAGTTAAGTTTATGTGTTTTGGTGTGTTTTTCTTATACTGTATGCAAAATAGGTCTACTATACTTGGTGTATGGAATGATTGTAAGGTGTACATGTCTAACTGACAGGCGTTATCTGACCTTGACCTCATAGGGTCAACTATATTTGGTGTATGAAAATATTTTATGATGTATATGTCAGTCGCGCAGGTTTGACCTTGACCTCATTTTCATGGTTCAGTGGTAAAAGTTAAGTTTTTGATGTGTTTTTTTCTATTACTATTTGCAATATAGTAAAACTATATTTGGTGTATGGAAATATTTCATGATCTATATGTCATTTGTGCAGGTTTGATATTTTGACCTTGGCCTCATTTTCACGGTTCATTGCTCATTTCTCAGTGTTACGTTTTTGTGTTTTGGTTTGTTTTTCTTAAACTATAAGCAATAGGTCAACTATATTTGTTGTATGGAAGAATTGTTAGCTGTACATGCCTGCCTAGCATGGTTCATTTGACCTTGACCTCATTTTCATGATCAATGTTTAGTTTTCTTGGTTTATGTTAAGTTTATGTGACTGTCCCTTTGGTATCCTTCGTCCCTCTTTTGTAATAAAGCTTTATATTATAATTAGGACTATCAACACAATATCAATGATAAGTAAAGAAGGCAAGACATTTAAGCGTGAGCACTCTTGTTTCAACATCCGACAGAAATATTATTTAAGAAATCGATTTTTTTGGAAAGTTTGATACACCTTTGAATTTCGTTCAACCTTTGCACTACCTCATATGTTTCTTTACTAATCATTTTTTTGCCATTATTGTATATTCCTCAAACCCCACCTAGACGCTCATAAACATAATAATCTTGTTATTTACCTTACTAAATTTTCAGACATACCGAAGAAGAGAATGTAAGGGAAGCAAGGAAAAGACCAACTGGGAAACCGAGAGCCAATCAAAATGAGCCACTAATTGAAGAACCAGAGGACCGCCGTGGTTCTCCCATAGAGGAGCTCCGGAAACAACGAGGGCCTGTGATTGAGGATGTTACCGGACCAACGCGTTCAGAATCAAGAAACGTCGACAAACAATCAAATGTTTCGAAAAGACCACTTCCTCCGAACACAAGACTATTTGATGAGAGACAAGCAAATATTAATACGAAAGTTGGACCAAGCTCGTTAAGCAATCATGGTCCAAGTGAAGATGATTATCAGACAAACAATCAATATACTACCTCAGAAACACGTTCATGGCAATACAATTCATGGAGAGATTCGGGACAAAAACCCTTAGAGAAAGGGGGCAATGTTAGAGATTATAGGTATCGTCCATCGTCGCATAAATTAAATTCACAAAAGACTGTTTTAACAAGACCTGATAAAAACAACAGTTTAAGAGAGAAACCAGCAGAAAGACCAAGAAGATATGTATTGGTTAAAAAAAAGATGGACGACAATTTTGACAATTCTATTCCTAGAAAGTACAAAACGGACGAGGAATCAAAATTTACCGAACAAAATACGAAAACGGACAAAGAATCAAAATCAGACGGCCAAAATATAAAAACGAAACCAAACATTGAAAAGACAAAATCAGCTGTAGAAACGAACAACAAAAGTACCGATGGTTCTACTAATGAAACTGTAGGAGGAGTACAAATGTGGATGCCATGAATAGACGAATTAACACCTCACTAGAATGTTCGTTTTTTTTTCTTTAAATATAGATACTTTTTTTTTTAAATCTGCTTATTTATTGTTAAGAAATCCCTAAGCATTTGCTTTTTATTTGTACAAAGGAAAACGATATCAGAGAGACCGCTTGGTTGATCACGAGTGAACGTTGTCCATGTTTATAGGCAAGGTAAAGGTTCATGATCCTATACCGATCAGTTGTCCTTTACATACACAGATGATACATATAACTGACTTGAACCCCTAGCCAAATCTAAGGTGACCTGTCACCATGCCCTCTTGATGTTTCCAAAATTTGACTTAAAATCAACTTTTACACTTGATGATTAGGGGCAATATTGCATTCACCATCTATGTCCGTCCGATAAACCGATAAATATTGTCGTCACACTTTTCTCGGTTTAAAAATTCCACATTGCGAGCAGTAATGTCCGTTTATTCAGTCCTCAAATCTGCCCATCCAGTCCCAGGGCTAAGCGATGGTCATACCGTGTACATGGACACACTTCCTACATGCTACCATCATGCACGGACACTGAACTACAAGCTCTTGACTAACATGGAACAGGCACTTAAAGAATGAGGCGGGGTACGTTTATAAGCTTTTTTTCAGATGAAGGCAAAAAAGCTACAAAAAAGGGAGGCAGTTGAAAAACAAAATCTGAAGACAATACTGTTATCGAAAAGAAAACATATGAAAAGACAAACAATAGTTCATTAAATGTCACGATTAGAAAATTAAAAGCTAAGATAAATGCGAAAACCGTTGATAAACAGTCTCATTGGTTGTCATTGTTGATGTGGTTCATAGATTAAACCGTTGGTTTTCCAGTTTAGATGGTGTTTGCATTAGTCATGTTTTGGGTCCTTTATAGCTTGCTGTTCAGTGTGAGCCAAGGCTCCGTGTTGAAGACCGTACCTTGACCTACAAAGGTTAACTTTTACAAATTTTGACTTGGATATATGAAGAGTTGTTTCATTGGCATTCATATCACATCTTCTTGTATCTATCAATACTATTGCGGTAAGGTGTAGGAGGATTCTCAACAAGGATCTTTTGAAGGATGTAATCAATCTAAATCAAATAAATATATAAGGTCACTCCAACATATAACTACGATATCAACTTTATACAAATAAATAGGTGAATGACTATATATACCTGTTCACATTTACATATCATAAAATTAATGTCACTTATCACAGAGAATCTAAACATTAAAATACACCTTTATGTCATAACAAACATATACCTATCTGTTGATGAAATCTACAACAAGATGGTAAGTAAATTATACCTTAAACTAATTTGAAATACTGCGGTAGGATATATAACGGATTCCTTTCACTTTTATTACTGAAAAGTACATATTAACATATTTGATGGCTATGCATATATACTATAGTCGAAATGACTAATTGAACTATTAGTACATGTAATGTTGTCTTGTAGTATTGTACAGATGTCTAAAATGTCTTCGTGTACTTATCTCTTTATTTAAAAATATATACCTTTGTGAGGGTAAGATTTCTCCGAGAGTACTAGCTAGGGGACTCTATAAAAACTAATACGGCAATGATTATGTGTAATCAAGGTGAAATGAACTATTCTGATGCTGCAGTTGAACATAAGTCTGTATGTCTGTCTGTCTACATGAGTATTGGTTAGTCTACTGGATTTCCTTTGTATGAATTCGTGCTTTTTTTTTGTTGACAAGAATAACATGAATAAGGGATAATAATCCTTTGCTTAATTTTGTATACTATTCATTGTTTATCTCTGAATAACCATTAAAACATTATACTTCATGTTAATATGCAGATTTATTTGCAACCAGCAATCAAAGAAATGGAGCATAAAGACAGACACCTTGCAACCCCGCCTCAACAAAATCAAACGAAAAATAGAAAACGAAAACCGCGATGACACCTCAGAACTCTTATATGAGGGAATACAATTTTATATTATTACAAGTTCTACACACAGAAGTCAACGAAACAATGTACAGTATGGTATTTCATTTTTCTTTCTCAAATCTATTCTTACTGCAAGAACAGGAAATTTTACACATGTTTCTTGCTATCAATTGTGTTTGATATATCACTTAACATGAAAAGTAACGTTTACTTCCGTTAGGCAATAAAATTCAGCAAAATTAATTCAATATATAAAAAACGAAATTTCATGTAGTTATGAAATACCAACTTAAAAAGAAAACACGTCTTCTATTTTTACACTACATCAGTGTAAATGAATACAAAGTCATTTACATCGTTCAATTTTTATAGTAAATCGCAATGTACCATATGAAACCCCTTTCGTATGCCATAATGCATGGTAAACAAAACATTTCAGACAACTTTTAGTAGTACCTGTCGACGAGAAGAACCGCTTTATACATTGTTTTATTAAGTGTTTCTGTTCACATAGGAATAAAAGAAGATATGGGGTACAAAAGTCAGACACAACAACCCAACGACACAATTTAAAAAAAACAACGTCCCAATTTTGCAGTAGCCTGAGTAGGATCATTATTGAACTATAATATCAAACAAATGACAATAAGTATTTTTAAAAGTTCTAAAACTTTATCATTTAACATAATTATTATTCGGAATTTACACAAAACAACGAATGTACAGTAATTGTTTAAAAAAACTATAAAATCAAGGAAATAATTTTACACAACTAAAATAAGTTGACTTCCGAGTTATGTTTTAAAACTGTCGTACGTATTTTCTTTCAACTTTTTACACTGTTTTAATAAGAGGTCGCGAAGTTATAGCCACCCGTGATTATTTTTTTCTCTGTTTATGTGCATCATTGAATGACATATAGAGTTTCAAAGAAGCCCATCACAAAAGTTAAGATTGCAAAGAATGTATATCGTACATCTATTCTTTTACTACCGGTTCTTTTACTCATGTAAAGCTAAGACATATCAATTCGTCCCTGAATAATTATCGTTCATATGCTATTTGTATATTTGTTAAAAGTCTACAGTTACTGTGCGCATTGATTGGTAATCCCCAAAAGTCCCGTGGCATATATTTTATGCATGCATGTTTAGGACGACGAAGTACACAATCACAAGCATTATACAATCATTGCCAATTACTATGATGAAAAAATAATAAATGGTTTTTAACTTTCCGAAGTTTAGATATCTCTGAGGCACAATCGATCCATAAAAGGCAATAAAACCAATGTCCCTTTACCTAACATTTTATACTAAGTCAGGCCGATCTTTTTATACATGTTGTTGTTAACCGCAATGGAATGTCAACGAGCATTTTTTGAATTTTTTAATTGAATACCCGATGATTTTGGAAAATAATTTCAGCATAATTTTAAAATTACGTAATAAAAAGAGCACCCGTATACTGACTAGATTGATACATAAGTAATGACATGCAGGAATTTTCTTTATTTATTTTATGGTTTAAAGATTTATTGCTACTTCGGGTATACAAAACCAGTTAACCGTAAAGAAGAATTTAAACTTTGTTGATATTTTATTCAAGAGGAGCGTTTTTGTGCATCTGAATCAGACTGTTTATATAAAAACAACATGTTTGAGATTTAAAGTTATTCCTCGTCTAGGATTTAAACAGCATGGATCTTAAATTAAACGGAAAGCGGGTATGTCTTGATTTATATAGGTAGTTAAAGTAGATACGTAGGTCATTTAGAGCAGCTATAACCCGGCTTTTTGTAATTATATATATATATATATATATATATATATATATATATATATATATATATATATATATATATATATATACCCCAAAAAGTGACAAAGTCACGGTTAAAAAAAGTGTACATATACGTTTTCTCATAAATATTTGAGATAAAGATTTATAGATATAGTGATCTATAGTTGTTAATTTCTGTGTCATTTTGGTCTCTTGTGGACAATTGTCTCATTGGCAATCATACCACATCTTCTTTTATATATATATATATATATTTGTGTTGTACAACTATAATTGTGCGGTCACATCCCACAACCCAACTTTTTTACTCATAAGGATTACACGAAAAAAAAGAAAGAACTAAGAAACATGTGTAAAATTATTGTATATATATACCACATTTTCCTATATCACAGTATATATATTATATGTAAGAATAATCCCCAATGTATTGACGCACGGTGATTGGAAGACGCTTATTTAAATCCTCCTATACTCTGTTTTACAAAGTGTCTTCCGCTACATAAGTTTTTCATAAATAATTTTGAAATGCAAATTATAGCTTTATAACACCCTTTACAACTATTTTACTAAGTAGCTAACGCTTCCTTGGCTTGTCATTAGTAATTCTGACGCACACATAATAAGTTTCTCTCGTTAGGGCTTTACACAGCCGTTAAGCCACATTCCACTGAATTTCATTTTTCAGATTTTCCCGATTTTCCCAAATTTATAAAGTGTCTCCTCAATACGTTTAAAGCAACAGTATTAAAAGATTTTATCGCAAGTCACATAAAATGCATGAGTTCATTCTGACCGCAATAAACTGCGGTTGGTCATCGTCACGCGTACGTGGTCATCATATCAAATATGATGTCACTAGAACGTGAAGATTTTGAGATTATTGAATATAATAGAAGCCCATTACTATATATATATTAAACAATTTCATAGTTTTTCTAATCAAATAAAAATAAAGTGAATTATATTTTCTTTCCATTACAAAACTAACAGATAGGATCATTTAGATGACTTCATCATAGTCATCTACACAGTGGAATGATGTTCTCGATGCCGAATTGTGAATAAGGACAACAGTAATTAAGACCTGGACGTAAAAGACATAACATTTCTACAAAAACGGTGTTTTTACTAAAAAAATGTTCTACTGCGAATAAACAGAGAAGTGGGTTTACAACCCAAACAACATAATCGAACTAGGGACGATTTAGATCATAATATTTTGTTTAAATAATACATGTCTATTGTCGAAGACTGTGCAGCATTGCTCATGTTGCTGTCAAAATTAAGTCGATGTTGTTTTAAGGAATTAGTTTTGATAATTGCTTGCTATGTTATTTTAACAGAAACCCTACCTCATTTGATAGTGAATAACGGTACACACATTTGGTAAAAGCATTTTCACTTTTATGTCCTTGAAAATTACTTTTTTCATGATAATTATAGACGACAGTCACCAATATTATACAAGTGAAAATGCGTTTTATAATTCAGTTTAAATGCGTATTTTATTTGTACCTATATATTCTTAAAATTTCCTTGTGACACAGGCGGTTTAGTACTTACATAGGATTTATGTCACACTATTTATTAAAAGACTTTTAAATGCGTCTGGCTTTTATGTAAAATTTAAATTATTTCAATAAATCATATGTTTGTTTGTGTGCTACCGTTACGTAATAACGAGGAAAACAACATCTGATCGTCGTAAATCATTTAAGTTTCACATTTTTGTACTTAGAAATTGTATATTATTATAACGGGTATAAGTAAATGTCTATGTATAAATTCTGTTATTATTTTTTGGTAAACATTCTAGTTACAGTGGTTAAATTTGAATCTCGTTCCGTTGTTGTCACGTATGCAATTCCTGCCAAATTGTTTTAAATTTATATCAAAGATTTATACTTGCAATGTTTCAGATGAGATAGAAAATCTCAAATATTGAGAGAGTTATGTCCCTTTGAAATCTAAAATATATGGAAAACTGCATAGAAAGCGCTCTCGAGCCTTTATTTCTCTAAGATATTTATAAAAATTGTTGAGATTTATTGATGTGGATGACTTCGGTGCCCCATCTAACCTAGCGTATGCCTGTTTGCATGATAAACCTCAAATTCATGTACATAGATATAGAAAAGTGGTATGAGTTGAAAATTTACTATAATTAGCTCGGTGTCAATTCTTAGAATTACCGACCGTGCAAGGTCTGTATAGCTAGTCCAGGTCGTTAAAAACTTCCATTTGTTGTCATTCTTAGTTTTACTTAGGACATTGCACTTCCATACATGTACTTGGTGTGTAAATACTTCTCATGCTCAATGCAGGCTCGCCAAACTAAACATTCTTGCTTTTGTAACATTACTAGCAAGTATGTTCATAATTAGACTGTTGATTTTCTCTTTTGAATTATTTCCCATTTTGTTGTCTTTTATATATAACAATCGATTTAGGAAGATGTGGTATACGCGTGCCAATGAGACAACTCTCCATTCAAGTCACAACTATTATAGGTCAAGGTCTTTAATACGGAGCCTTGGCTCACATCGAACAGCAACGGAGGGACAAAAAATACCAGAGGGAAAGTCAAACTCATAGCTATACAGAAGCCTATCATACAGAAGCTGACTATACTGTATAGGATTTGCTCATTGCTTGTCTCTTGTGGATAGTTGTCTTAATGACGACCATACAACATCTATACTTATTATTATTTTCCACTGCGGTGCTGAAGCAATCAGAATACAAAACAGCTCCTGTTTCTAAACTTTTTACAACTTGATTTTATTTAGCGGCTTGCTGAGGACAACCTCAAGATGCGGGAGCTTCTTGCTGCGCTGAAGACCAATCGGTGTCCTTCGGTAGTTGTCTGCTCTATGGTCGGGTTGTTGTCTCTTGGACGTAAACCCATTTCCATAGTAAATTTTAACATGCCGGATCTGAATTTTTATTAGATTGATGTAAATGACTTTTAATAAGAATGAATCCAACTTGAATATAAAACTTCTGAATATAAGTTGATTCAAATTCAAAATCCTCGTCGTAATAAAGCACATAAAGGGAATATATAGGGTATCACTTATATATTTTGCTTCTCTTTGCATTTTATCAGTGGCTGATCCGGGGGAAAGAGGGGGCGGTCTGGAGGTTGGAACCATCCTTTTTGACGATCAATGCATTTGAATGGGCACATATGGCTGAAATGCCCTTCCCCCTCCTTTATCCTGGGTTGGGAACCCAACCTTTTGAAAATGGCTTGATCCGCCCCTGTTTATAAAGTTGTACACAGTGAAACACAAGGTAGCAATAAGGATCAATTATCTTATTGCATTCCAGTTTATCGACTCAGGTCGTCATACTTTCAAAGATAGTTATCTCACCGCGATAACGAATTAGTGTCATGTCCACCACATCAACAAATCGACCCTATTGGACCAATGATAAACCCTTCAAGCTCAATATAGTAACGAAACCACAGTTATAGGCAACATCAAACATCAAATTATGTACAAACGTATGACATATATGTAAACCTCAGGTGTAAACTCACCTGGGATTGACACTATACAGTATACACTACCATAGTAGATACTATTTCATTTTATAGGACAAATTATACTATCTTTTCTTTATAGTGGAAGAAATTAAACTGAGAGATTACTATCATTTCAATGCGATGTTTTTACTAGATTTTAACGAGATGTTTTTTTCTTGATTTTAACGGTTCTGGTGCAAAGAAACGTCACACTGTGTAATCTTTTATATGTAATTCAAGTATTTGTGAAAATAAATGAGGATTATAAATGCTTTGTTGGTTTTGGTAAAGGGAAGGACAGTAAAGTAGTCAAACGTCATAAGGAAAAGTTGTAAATAGTTAAACATAGGTAAAATGCAATGTAAATATGCAATTGGGATATTTATGTCATGACCATAGGTAAAAATTACAGGTGATTCATTTCATTGACAAACTTAGGTCGCATCAAAAATAGATGAAATAACTGGAATATTATACGCTATAGTGGTGAAAAGTTAAAATTTAAAATTCGAGTGGATAGAATAACCGTTATTGCAAAATGAGTGATAAAACTGGTCAAGAATTTCGACCACCGAAAAAGTTGTCCATCTCAGGTCAGCAAGATGTCCGACAACGGGTAAGTCTATAATAAAATTTACATTAAACCCAGATCGCTAAAAAGTCTTACTAATCAAATGTTCTAAAGCAGTAGTACTAAATTCAAATGAGTGAATCTCTCGGCGTATTTATTTTTATGGTTGACTGGTGTTTGCTTAACGTCCAGTGGCAAATATGTCATGCATGTTTAGGAAGAGAACAAGTTAACAGTAAACAGAGGCAGGCGTAGAGATGAAATGCCATTGTCAAAAAGGTAAATTTGTTCGGGACTGAAATGTGAGCAACATACCGGGTGCCACATGTGGAGCGAGATTTGCTTACCCTTCCGAAGCACCTGAGATTACCCCAGTTTTTTTTGTTGGGTTCGTGTTGTTCATGCAATCTTTAGTTTTAGGCTATGTTGTGTTTTGTGTACTGTTTTTGACTTCTGTTTTTTTTTCTTTTTTGCCATTTATTTATTTTCGACTTATGAGTTTGAATGTCCTCTGGTATATATATTTCGCCTCTCTTCATTTGTGGTAGAGATTAGGTGTTAATGTAATATATAAAACAAAAAACGTACTGTTACCAAATTAAATTATTTCTGACGTTTGAATCAACAAAAACGCTCGAGGCGGAGCAATGCACTTGAATATATAAGGATTACTATTAGATTTGTACTTCCCTGAAAGAAAAAAATACAAGATAATCTTTAAAAAAATGTATACTTTGGACCGTGTTTGGTTGGGTGCAGTGTCTATGCGTGTGAGTACAATATGACGTCCAAGCTATAAAAAAATGAAAATAATATGTATTTTTAACAATACTTGTGACCTCTACTATGAAAACACGGAAATAGGAAATTACAATAATAAAGCGGAAAGTCGTACCCTGTATACGGTCATTTGTACTTTGATAATGATTATTTCAATAGTATAAACACTTTAATAGGTAGGGAGACCTACTTTATGACTTAGCGGTAATTTTAGGAAACAAAAATCGACTATTTCCGTAATGTTTGTATGAAATACAACACAAATGACACTTTGAAGCATTTGAACTAACAGTTTCATGACACACACACGTTGGCTTGGTGATTTTTTTTTTAATTTGATTCCTGGAGTCTCGAATTGCATGGACATTTTACAAAGTCCGATATAAATTTTATATACATGTACTTATAAAAAATATTGAATATTTTATATACATGTACTTTAAGACGTTTAAATGAAAACAACTTAAATTTTGATAAAAATGACAATTTATTACAATTCTAATGGTAGCGATAAATTAAAGGATGATAATTCATGTTCCAATGCAAACAGAGACAAGCATATTAAAAATGACAAAACTGGTCAAGAATATCGACCACCGAAAAAGGTGTCCATCTCCGGTCAGCATGATGTCAGACAAAGGGTAAGTCTACAATAAAATTCTAAATTTGCATTAAGTTAATATTTTAAAAAAATGTTATTATTACTACAAAATAAACGTTTTGAAGCAAAACATAAATAAACAAGAATGTGTCCCTAGTACACGGATGCCCCATCCGCACTATCATTTTCTATGTTCAGTGAACCGTGAAAACGGGGTTAAAAACTCTAATTTGGCATTAGAATAAGAAAGTTCATAATATAAGGAACATGTGTACTAAGTTTCAAGTTGATTGGACTTCAAATTCACCGTAAACTACCTCGACCAAAAACCTTTAACCTGAAGCGGGACAGACGGACGAACGAACGGTCGAACGGACGCATAGACTAGAAAACCAAATGCCCACAAATGGGGCATTAAAACAAAAGGGGTTACTCTATCAGTGTATTAATGCCACGGTTGATTGATTGATTGGTGTTTGCTTAACGTCTAGTGGCCATTATCATTTTTATTTAAGTCACTTAGGTATAAAAAATACAAATATAGGAAGCAAAAACATTGGAATTGAAATATAGAGTCTAGCTCTGGTTTGGCAATCCTAAAAAGAAAATAACATCATATCTTCTTTTTTTTTAACAACAAATATATTCTTTATTCTAAAGATATCTTGTTACAATTATACTTCACTGTCCAAGCGCCAGAGAAGTATTCCTGTGAAAAAAACTTCTGAGTTTCCAGGAACATACTCAGAATATAATAAACAATATTACATAAACTATTACAATATATGCAAATTATTCTATTAAATCAATTTCTTCAAATTTATGAAAAATACACTTTGAGAAATTATTTTGCTTTCATTCATAACCCTTCTTAATTCCTTTATAAACTATTCATACACATCTATATATTTCAAATTTTGCTCTGAAACATAATATGACTTGAAAATGCAAAAACCTAAAACTGTCAATAAATAGTTAAAACCATAATAACCCTTATCTGATAATAACATCATATCGTCTTCTTCTTCTATATATAATATTACGCAAGTTAAATATAGATTTGAATTTTAATCACATTAGAAGATCTTAGAAGCAATGGTTTTAAAAACGCTCAAAGTTGTTTAATGTGCATCGTGAGAATTAAGAAATACTTATCATTTAAAAAACAAACAGCGGGAACGAAAAATAGAAAAAATAGAAAGACAAAAATTAAATTGATATTTGTTGGTAATGCATTTTAATAATTGAAACAATATGACAAAAACAAATAATAGCTATAGTAACTGTTATAATTTCTTCAATAAGCACAAGCAGTTAACAAACCTTTTTGACATCGGACTCGGATTTCTTTTGAACTGAGTTTTTTACTGTGCGTATAAATTCACACGGCTGTGTGTTTTTTTCTACATTGACTAGAGGTGTAGGTGGAGGGTTGGGATATAAAAAAAAACATGTTCATCCCTGCCGCATTTTAGCGCTTGTCCCATGTCAGTAGCCTCTGGTCTTGTTAGTCTTGTTTGATTTTAAATAGTTCATTTATATATTTCGAAGTTTAGTATGACGTCCATTATCACTGAACAAGAACACATTTTTGTTCATAGGGGGCAGCCGTGAAGCACACCTCCGGGTGCGGAATTTGCTCAAGTTAGAAGCCAGTAATTCTTTTTTCGTTTATTGTTCTATCATATCATATGTTTGTTTGTTCCAATTATTGTTTTGTACAAAAATCTGACCAATAGTTTTATCGTTTGTATTTTTTTACTTTTGTCATTTCGGGGCATTTGATATCTTTGTATGAGGTATGGTTTTTGCTCATTGTTGAAGGCCATGTGATGACCTGTAGTCTATAACTTTTACGTCATTTTGTCCCCCTTGGTGGAGAGTTGTTTCGCTTGATAATGCATACCACATCTTATTTTCTATACGAAGAAGCCATGATGGTTTCAGATCATGACATTGTAATAGACACAAATCACGCAGTTATTTCTCTTTATTTTTTTTCAGAAATATAAAGTTAGTCATGATACGACACCATCACCTACAGATTCTGAAAATGGAAATTATTATAGAAACTTGGCATTCTCAGCCTCGTCACAGGACAATTTACCGGCAAATAGAACTTCAACATTAAAATTAAATTTTGATGAAGACAATATAAATCCAGCCAATGATGATGTGTTTGTCATATCACATGCAGATAGTGCTGTGTATTCCGAAAAATCCAAGGCTAAGCGAGTGGAAAGTGCACGGACTTCGCCGTCGGACGAAAATCCAGCTAAATTGAAAATTAGGAAAATATGTTTAATAATAATATGTATAGTGACTATATTAGGACTTATAGCAGGCATAACTGTGATAGTAGTGTTTTATTTTTTAAATTTAGGTAAGTGAAATATTATCTGAAACAAATGTTTGAATAGTACTTAAAGCATATTAAAGATCATAGATTAATTACATCTTACATCAGTAAAAATCCTGTCGAAGGAATCCGGATTTTTTTTTACCGTCTTTGGGTTGAATATTTTACAAACCGGAAGTTACAGACGATGCAAAAAAAGTAAAAAGTGAAAAGTGAAAAACTGTTTTAAACAGTAAGAAAAGTAACAAAATATATTAACTGCTCCCCATTATTCATTTAAGTTATACATTACAAGCATTCTAACTAGTAAACTTTACTCTCCCGCCATGTTGATTGCTGTGACCAGAAACATAATGACTAATTTCTGTTGGGATTCATTATTTTGGATCAGTTTTCTTTCTTGCTCTTCTTCTCACTCATTCTATCAGATACATATATATGGCTTATATATAGCAGTTGTTACCTTTGAAGAAGGACGAATGACAATCAAATTTTGAGGGAAATCAATATTGCATCACATTAAGCTCAAAGTTTTGTATAGACTATAGTGTACTCACTACGCAAATCCTTGAACATTATGCATAACATTAATCTTGAAGATACATGTACAAATGTATATATACACAGGAGAACTACTATAATCTTATGAGAAGCAACATCACACATAAAGCACACATCACACTTAAAGCAAACATCACACATGCATAACATATGACTAGAAGATACATGTATATACACAGGAGAACTACTAATATGAGGCAGACATTACCTGTGAATGGGGACGAAGTTTGTTTAAATTAATGTGAAGAGTCAAAAATTAGTTTTATGGTTCAATAAATAAATAAATTTCTATCAAAACTAAGACTCAAAGAACTTTTTATATTATTTATATTTACAAAAACAAAGTACACACATGTTAGCGTATGAATACACAACGTCAAAGTGGGCGTGTCGCCATCAAAATTGACAACATTGAAAATAAAACTAATAATTTTAACCAATCAGAAGACAGTAAAAACACAAAATTTATTTATAACTTAATATTTGTTAAAAAAAGAAACGGAAATACCGTAACGTTTCCGATTTTGGTTCTGTTGTTAGGGATTTTACTTGTGACGTTATTTAAGTTATGACGTCATGTTCAATGTAAACAAAGAAACGCAATGCATCAGGTAGGCCTAACGTTTATTCATACCAAAGACAAAGAATGATTAAAAATGAAATATATTGGTATTGTGTTCCTTGAGTTCCTATATTTTACTAGACTAATCAAAGTCTCACGACAACAAGACCGGAAGAAGGAAGTAGAGTTATGTGTTCTGCGCAGATCTGTAAATTGAAAAAAATTGAACGATTTTGAGTTCATTAGTACAATAAAAAATTCGGGAAATTTTCCCGATTTTTTTTTTTTTCTTTTTTTATTGAATTTTCTACTGTAATAGGGGTCTTCGTCCCCATATAACCAAGGATTTGTATAGTAATACTATACAAATCCTTGCTATAACCCTTGAACACATAAAATACGTAAGACAGGAAGATACTATCTAAACTTCACACATTAAACACAAATAAGCACCTGCTTGACAATGACGATGCACCAACCAAAAGGAGATGTAGAGTTTATGTTCGAAGAACAGGAATTTAACTACACAAAAAACTTTATAACAACAAAGCTTTAACATTACTGGATATTGCTCTGTTCATTGTACCAATATTGAAATGAAATGGACAGTCATGTATTATGATAATACATGTACTGACAAACAGACATGCAAACTTATATAGCATTGCTGTTTTTTTGGCATACATATGTTTTATTTTTTGCTTTGTTCCCAGCAGCTGAAGAAAAGCAAACATTTCACAACAGTAAAATCACTAGGTTTATCCCTTTTTATACATTTCTTACATGCAACTGTTAATTATTGAGTATACCTGAAATAGATCATACATGCAATTACAAGCTCAATACATGCCTCCATCAAAAACTTTGTTTTTAGTGAAATTTGTTGTGCGTTAAAAAAAAACTAATTAAAAAAAATGATATGTATGGCAAACTCTATAGGATTTATATGGATATAACTTATTATATAAATGTTATCAAAAGCTTCAGCAGTTTAGATTTACCTTAATTATTCTGATAGTTTATAGATCTCAACATATTTCATGCTTTTAATTCCCTAGGAAAAATAATAGTAATGGACTGTAGAAATTCCAATACCATACCAATTCCTTATCAATATATTAATTAATAAAAGCTTAGCAGTATATGCTATACTAACATATTCTGCTTGTTTCAGATCAAAATCCTGAGACAACTACACAAAGTTCTGTCTCTACAACACAAAGTAAGTTATACAATGTTCTAGTCAAAATACCATTAACAGATCAACTAAATTAACAATGTATTTATTATTAGTAAGCATCTGCAGGATTAACGGGGGCAAGGGGTTGGGTTCCAACTATATGTCCACATTCAAATGCATTGATTGTCAAAATAAAAAGGGGGTTCCAACCCCCTGATTCACCACTGGTTTCATGAAAATTGTCTCTTCCATACATGTCTACAAACATGACAGATAATAAACCCATTTTTCATTGTGCCTTTCATGGGGACCACATATCTGTATATCATGTAAATATATATAAATCTTTACATGTTACAGCCTTGTTATATTAACTAATGAAGTAAATGTGAAGTCTGTATTTTCTTACAACATGTATTACAATACATTGACTGTACATGTGCATCACGGTTTTTGCAGTTGAAAAAAAATATGCAGGAGAGTATTGGCAAATCTGTCAATCCCTGCGGATCACTCTTGGTGTTTTCCATTAAAGTTTCTGAGGAATGTTAGATTATGGATAAGTACTATTCTAAATTAGATGAACTAACAAAGTGAATATCAGAAGTATCACATTTGAATTACTGGCCAAATTAGTTTCTATTAAAAGGTGATGTGGTATGATTGCCAACTTTTCTCAATAGACCATGTGACATAGAAATTATCAACTATTATATAGGCCACTATACAGCCTTTAACAATGAGCAAAGTACATACCAAATAGTCAGCACTAAAAGTCCCAGAAATGAGACAACTGACAGTTGTCTTTTAGTGTTTGACTGTATATTTCATGTACTGTCTATTATTATTAATAACTGTTAGGAGCCTGTAATTCAGTGGTTGTTGTTTGTTTATGTGTTACATAAAAATTTGTTTTTTATTCATTTTTTGTACATAAATATGAGGCCGTTAGTTTTTCTCGTTTGAATTGTTTTACATTGTCATTTCGGGGCCTTTTATAGCTGACTATGTGGTTTAGGTTTTGCTCATTGTTGAAGACTGTACGGTGATCTATAGTTGTTAATTTCTGTGTCATTTTGGACTCTTGTAGAGAGTTTCTCATTGGCAATCATACCACACTTTTTTTTATATAGATATGCATATACATGTATGTACATCATAGTTGTTGTCAAAGTGTGGTGACCAGGATAACATTTTAACAAAATTCTTGTTGATTATTTCCCCCTAAAGCAGTACTGAGAAATTTCAAGTGATAAAAAATGAATTATTTGTCCAATCTAAACTAATAGCAGTAAGGCTTGTCATATTTATAAACAACAGATATCATTTGATTATCAAGTAATGACAAACACCTACATGTATATGATAATATAAAATGCTTTTCCAGTAATTGGGACTTTAATCAACGAATATTTTTCCTGAATGATTCAAAATTTCCTGTTTATATATAAAAAAAAAGACTCAGATTGAAATTTTCAATTTTCAAAAAAAAGTGCAACTTTTAATTCGAATACTTCCTCTGCAGTATTAATGTTGCATTTCAATAGTGACACACCACCAGCAGTAGTGCATGAACTGACAGTCATGGCTGTAATTGGTTAGTAGTTAATTAGAAGTCCATCAACTGTCTGTTATTAGTCTGTCAGTAATCTGTCCATAGTCTGTCAGAAGTCTGTCAGTAATCTGTCAGTAATCTGTCAGTAATCTGTCCATAGTCTATCAGAAGTTTGTCAGTAATCTGTCCATAGTCTATCAGAAGTCTGTCAGTAATCTATCCATAGTCTTAAGAAGTCTGTCAGTAATCTGTCCCTAGTCTATCAGAAGTCTTAAGTATTTTGTAAGAAGTCAGTTAGTAGTTTGTCAATAGGCAGTCAGTAGTCCGTCATTAGTCTGTTAGTGATCGATTAATAACCTGTCTATCAGAAGTCTTTAAGTATTCCGTAAGAAGTCAGTTAGAAGTTTGTCAATAGTCAGTCAGTAGTCCGTCATTAGTCTGTTAGTGATCTATTAGTAACCTGTCTGTCAGTAGTCTGTCTTTAGTCTATCAGTAGGCAGTTAGTTGTCTGTCATTAAAGTTGGTCATTACTCTATCATTAGCTTTGTCAGTATGTCTGTTGTTCCTCAGAAGTCGATCCTTGTCTGTGACAGCAGTCACCCAATAGTCATGATAGTCCATCAGTAGTTTGTCAGTAGTATAATATAACAACAGATTGTTGAACTCTCAGGCAATATAATTTTTTGTGAACATTTCATTCGATAAGGATAAACAGTTTTGTCAGATCTATAATGGGTAATAATCAGGTTGAAAATAGCAAGAATTTCAATGTACATGTATCTAGAAATGGATTGCTAAAGTGCAGTGTTCTCTCCATGCCCTAAAGAGATCAGGGCCCCACACAGTTTTATTTTTTAACTTATTTCTATCAGTCTTGGCATTGTGGTATTATTTTTGTCTGCGCTGCTTAAATTTTTAATTAGTGATTGTAAATCGGTAAAATTTTAAAAGCTACTTTTTTAGATATTTAATACAACTTCTTATTCTAAAATGCACCTATAGTAGTTCATCTTTATTATAAAGTACAATCAAGAAAAACAAATTTAAAAGTGTATCCATATTATCATGATAATTTTAAACAAACCAAAAAGATATAGATTAAACTTGATACATTAAGGATGAGTGTTAGTTTAAAGGGATGACAATTAGCTTGTTTGAGTTTTGTCTATTATATTGTTTAACATGTGTTTCAATGACATGATCTATTCTCATTAGGCCAAAAACAAATAAATATGCGAGTTTCCTATATTTGAAAATAATAGGATATGTAGGTAGGGATTTTTTTTTTATTTTACTATATTATTTTACATTGAGTGTATGGGAGGGACATTCAGACTTTAACAGTGCTTTTTAAAAAATGACAATTTTTTTTAGGGTAGTGTATTTTTGAGCTGAAAAGTGGAGAGAATAGGGTAATAGGAAACACACATCTTTTTTATTTTGGCCTTATGATTGCCATGTTTACATTGTCATGTTCTCTGTGTGTTAGTTGTGGTCGTTACAAAACCTACATTTACATAAAAAGTATTTTAATTGAAATCAGATCAGTTAATGTTATGATTCATTTCCCATCTATTTGGTTTCTTTTGTTCTCTTTCAATTCTTTTATTTAAAATATTTTTTTTTGTAATGGAGTCTTAACATGTAAGTCTGAATCTGAGACTACTACAAATAAACTCAACTTAGATACCAGAATTGAAATTTTATATTTCCACCAGATGCTTGTTTCATGTACAAAAAACTCATCAGTGATGCTCAAATAAAAGAATGTTAAAAGGGCCAAATAAAGTACGAAGTTAAAGAGCATTGAGAACCAAACTTTCCTAAAAGTTTTCCCAAATACAGCTAATGTAATCTATTCTTGATACAATTTACAGTTCACATCGTAATCTCAGTCTCAATCAACACCGAAATATGAACTATACTTTAAAATATATTTCAAAACAATCCTATGAAAAGGATAATGTCCTTTGAATTACTTTATGCTAATTATTATCATCAATTTTGGCTAGGACTTATAGATGACTTCATGTAGTACATGTAGTCCCAGATTTTGGACAAACATGTCAAAGAATATATAAGTACATACTAATCTACACTTAGTTGCTACATGTATATAAATACATTAACCTCAAACTTCGATTAGGCTTTTTTGAAAATGACAATCCTTTAGGTATATAGTCAATCATTTGTTACTTTTGATACAAGAATACAGTTTAACCTTTGATGAAACAAACCAATTCTGATAAACTAGGGAGAAACAGGACTTCGTTGTTTATTTTTTTTGATTTTTGAAATTGTAGTAACCTAGTTTTCTTGGAAATCCAGCAGTTCTTTCTGGTTATTGAACAGATGTTCAGTACGGTTCCATTATAATTTTTATCTGTTTAACCATCCTATGATATATATAGATTCTTACACTGCAACAAGTGTATTACGATATTTCTCCACTCGAGACAGTTAAATTTTATTATTTAAAGCGCGAGGCTTGCCGAGCCCTTTAAATAATAAAATTTAACTGTCGAGATTGGAAAAATATCGTAATACACGAGTTATAGTGTCAGAATCTGTTTCTCTAATGCTTTTTATCGTTCTTTTTCAAAGATTTTCAGGAAATTGTGCTCTTTATATGCGACGTCATCAGACAAGGTCGCCTTTTTTCATGACGTCACAATAGGAAAATTGAGAAGAAAACAAAACATTTTGACGTCATAATCAAATTTCGACTAATCATTTGCCGAGAACAGATTTTTCACTAGTGAGGAGAAATATTTTTCTCACACCAGTCAGGAAATGTGAAAATAGCACAAAAATTAGAGAAACTCATTTCTAACTAAAATTTGAATGTTGAAAAATAATTACCGGTAACATGTTACTGAAAAACATGTTAATTTGTGATTGTGTCTGGTTTTTAAGTAAGTATTAATCAATGTTGATTGGCCAAGAGTTAAATATTTTTTTATTGTTGTTTGACCAAGAGTTAAATATTTTTTTATTGTTATTTGGTCAAGAGTTAAATAATTTCTGATATTTCGATTAGTTTCTCTTTATATTCAATCTATTGATATTTAATAAGATAAGGAATTCTTTTTACAATCAATTGTCAAACGGCCATTTTTCGCCATCTTTAGCTTCATATAACCCTTATTTTTTTTATCGTCATTCGTCAAACCTCATATTGCAGTGACTGTTACAGTTAGCATCTAATGGAGAAAAATATTTTATTGTTAAAGTCAATTTAACCATTATTTCATCATGCAGGATATCCCATTCCTAGCCTCATCAATGTAAATAATGTAGAAAAGGAGGTAGGTCTACCTTTCTCAAGGAGTTCTTGTTTCATGTTGATACAGTGTCATTGACAACACCTATTGAATTTGTTATAACATTAGAGGAGTGAAATTAAGTACAGGGTCTTATTTCACAAATGAAGTATCGCACTTTGAATTGAAACTGTGTAATCACAGTATTGTAGACAAAAAGATTATTACATACATTTATTATTGCCTTTTTTGGCGAATGGACTAAATTGTGAGAATAATTATTGCATTTCTGCATCTTATAATTGTGATACTCCCCCAGTCACAGTATTACCAATGATAAAAACCTTGCAATAACTTTTCTAAATTTACAGTATTTCATTTCAAGAAATGTTATATGCAATTTACACCATACAAGTTAACAATCTTAATTTAAGACTAGTTTTGTCAGAGGCCTGTAAAAGAGTCACTGAATGTTATTTAAACATAATTTACACCATATAAAATATTCTTTAGCTATGTCTGAGACATATCTAATAGTCACTTAATGTTTGTCTTCTATTTTATTTCTAGGTAACATAGTTTTAGATAGTAGTGTGAAGCTGAAGAATGATTGGTCCAATCAATTATATAATTCTTCATCTGATTTTTATAAAACTTTGTCACAAAATTATACACAAGAGGTACGTATATTTATATTTTCACTCTGAAACATACAATGTTTAAGACACTTTTACTGTTAAAAGTATCACTGCTAAATTGTAAAAATTTAATGCTAGTCTTTTTTCTTAGAAACATCATGCAGAAAATGTAAACAAATTGATAAAGTTAACAGCTTCATCAGTCACAGCTCAGACATGAATAAGTCTAATTTTGCTTTTGACCCATAGCGGTTTTAATTCATATGTTTCATGGGTTATCTCCCTTTAAGTTAAATTAAAATTTGACTTCAAGAAGTAAATTAGTGTAAGGTATGACAATAATTGAAATGTTAAGATCATTATCTTCTTGAATTTATAACATGACAATTGAAAAGGAATTTGTTTGTCTCCTGAAAACTTGAAAGAAAGACAGGAAGACGCCAGGAAGATTTTTACGTTTTACTGAAGATTGTTTTTCTCTATACCGTCTACAGTAATAAATGAAATTTGATGATAGTGTTTCCCATAATATTCCATTAATTCTTCAATCAAATATGTTCATTGTGCTCAGAGGCTATATTGCTAATTTATTAATGCTGTTATACTACCAAGACATTGCGGAATTAAAATCTGTTTACAATTCAATTTGATTTAAAGTTTTTAATTAGAATGGCTAAATTTAACATACATGTTTTAAAATCCAGTAGAAAATTCAATTCTCTTATGAATTGTTAATAAACAATGTTGTAAATTGATATTTCATCATATTAATAATTATGACTTATGGAAATATTATGCATAAGAGATGTATGTGAGACAATACTTATAACCAATATGTCAAAGAAAATACCTCTTAATTATTGATCTGCACCAATACATTTTTTTTTTAAATCTGAAGAATAATTGATATGATTTACAGAACTTCTAAACTGAAGATAGTTTTGACACATTAAATGCATATTCAGAAGGATTGATCGTGTTGATCGGATATGAATTTGGACCCTGTTTTGTACTATGGTAGACTGGGATTTTGAAATGGTTTTTTCATGTGCTAGTTCACAAGGTAACAGTACAGGGAAAGACATGTCACCTTCCTTGGAAACATTATTCTGAGTCCAGGCCAACCTTCCTGTGGTCCTTCTCCTAAATGATACATGTCACCTTCCTTGGAAACATTATTCTGAGTCCAGGCCGACCTTCCTGTGGTCATTCTCCTAAATGATGTGTTCTTTGTGGAGAATAAACTAATATAAATCTTTGGTTTAACCTGGAATCGTTTCGAAACCCAGACTCTCCCAGTCACTTTCTTAACCAAGTACACTACCACGTGAAAATCACTGGAGGTTTTTTTTTTTAAGTGTTTCATTCAAAATACATTTTAGAAATGATATTTAACCATTAACCAATCAATATGTCCGTTTGTCTTTCCAGATTGACAATCTCATGCAAAATAGTAATGTATCACAATATTATCTTGGTGTCAGGGTACTGGATTTCAGGTAAGTCGATGAACAATATGTTGTCATTCACCTGGTAATAAACATGAAAAGTTTACACTTTGTTTTTAAAATTTGCATGACTTAAAATTTAAATTTACATGAATTTGAAGCACATGAAATTTAGCCACATGAAATTACTATGAGCCAATTTTCAAATTGAGTTATGATTGAGCAACTTGAAATTGAGCCAGATGAAATTATTTAGATTTTTGCTTAGATCATTTTTAGCCACATAAAATTGAGTTACTCAAATTTGGGCCACTTACGTTTGATCTAAATAAGATTTACTTGAAATCAGTCCATATGAAATTGAAATATGAGATTGAGATCAATAGTTCATTTATTACACAAAAAGTTAATCCATTTCATTTATTTTCAATGGAAAAAAGAAGACAGAAGGCCACAACTATTTGTAAGGCAATCAGATAATGAGCATGTCACAGACATTTTAAACTCAATTGAATGTTATTTTTAGGACAATTTGACCAATATTGAAGTGAATGGCTTAGTTGTATTGGTATACTATACATTGTCCACTAAACATGTTTTTATTTGACTTTTAGCCCTGGCAGTATCTTTGTCCATTCCGAGATCTCATTTAGACCAGATGTGTATTCAGAAACATTATTTTTCGATGTTTTTGATTTATCAAATGGTATAGAAGACATTATTCGATTAGAGTCGTCATTAGGGAAAACATCTTTACTCATAGATACCAGACAGATTTATGTCAGCGGTAAGTTGTGTAAACCTTAGGGGCCTCATTATCTAAATATTGTAAATTGAGGAAATATTGTGGTTTCATGATTATTTGTTGAATATAGAAAAGAAGATGTGGTTTGATTGCCAATGAGACAACTCTTCACAAGAGACCAAATGACACAGAAACGTACAGCTATAGGTCAACGTATGGCTTTCAACAATGAGCAAAGCACATACTGCATAGTCAGCTATAAAAGGATACCAATTTTCATGGATTTGGTGGTGAACCACGAAATTAAATGTTCAAGGAATAGCAAATTTTTTATCGGCTTGTGTGCAGACTTGACAAAACCATGAAACTAATTATTCATGAACATGTAAGTTTTCTTTAATCCACAAAATACTTGAATCCACAGTAATATAATGTAGTTATGAAGGTACATATACAACATATATCAACATTGAAGTTCATAAAACTCATATTTCTATTTTCTGGTGTAATGATACACTAAAACATCCTCAAACTTTATGTTAAAATTAAATTGGCGGGAATGTTGTTTAAAAGAAATTACATTGATGAATGCACACATTAAATATTTGAGTGAATAAGTAGGAAATAAATATTTCATGTCATGCTTTACTCTAATTTTAACATAGGTAGGCATTATAGTATATTGGTCAATATCTTTTGTATAAGTATTATTAAATTGAATTTAAAATTCAAAATTTATTTTCATTCAAAAACTATATAAATTTGAACATTTCAAGGCCTACATATACAATAAGGGTAGAACAGAGGCACTCAGTTTTCTCTTTAAAAATAAGCCACTTAATTAACACAGTATTAAATACCAACACCAAGTTCTCCATCATAGGGGAAAAAACATTAACAAAATTAGTAAACATTTTGCTGAAATTTCTAACTTTCAACAAATGTTTTTCTTAAAATTCTTGACTTTTTAGTAGCTGCAGATCCAAATATTAAAGAATCTCAGAAGATTGGTTCTGCAGCAACAATAAGAAAAAAAATATTCAAATGAGTTATTAATCTAAACAGCTCAAAAAAGTTTAAGCAACCCAAGCAAATATGAAAATTTTGAAAAAAATAGCTATATCTGATAAAAAAAAATTATTATGCAATTTTTGTGTGTATTGTATTTTTCAGGTAAATGTATATCATTGGATTTTAATGTGTGTTCATCATTTTATAATGCAACAAGTTTCCCGAACTTTTATAAACATAAAACTTATGCGGATGCAGTGACCTACTTCCAGAATGATTTACAGCCTGTGATAGATAGTGGTTGTTCTAGTCTGACCTCATTATTTCTTTGTGGACTTAATTTTCCAAGTTGTAACAAAGCAAGACAATTACTGCCATGTAGAAGTGTTTGTCAGCGTAAGTATGATTAGTGATATCATCCATTAATTTCTTTGAGTGATTTGCCATACATCTAATGGGACTGCAACCATATATTTTTTTTTGCTTTAACATAAATATGAAAGAACAGCATAAGTTCAGCTTACTATTATACAACTTTCAAAAACTATTAATAAGTATTATAAAACTTTCAAAAAATGAATACAAGCTTGTACTATAATTGTTAAACATTCCATTAAAAATGTGTCTTTGAAATTCTGTAGAATTTAATAATATCACTGACACTTTATGTTTCAGAATACAAAACAGAATGTTCAGACTCCATTGATTGTTCTCAGTTTGAGGATTCTACTGATCGTAACATATGTCTCAGTAAGTTTGTATTTTATAAATTTATTATTATTTGCATATTCTAACTTTTTTGATTATTCCGATAGATACAGATATATAAACTTTAAGTAGAACAAATGATCAGCAAGACAGGATCTATTTTTAATGCTAATTTTTACATTTTTTTTTGTGTTTGTTGCCTATTATCTTAAAAACTATAATAAAAAGATAGAAACTTTAAAAATGAAAAATTATCAACAAATTAAGATCTACAAATTATTCATCATGACTGAAATTGTCAGTTAATTCTTTATAAAGTTGTTCTTTCTGTAATGGTGATTTTTGATTCAGCTATGCTTAAAGTAGGTGATCACTCTCGATTTGGAGATATGGTAGTGTAAAATTCAAAGTTGAAGACATGTCATGAATATAATAATGTGTTTTTATGGCTTGCAGAAACTTTCTATACCATTTTAATCATCAACTACCAACTTTTGATATGTTATTTGTCCTCAAATTAACAAAAGGTTGGGCGAACAACTTATTTAAGATATACACTTGCATATAGTTCCTTTGTTAATCAAAATTTATTTTATTTTATTAACTATAGCAATGCCAACAACAACAACAACAGAACAAACAACTGCCATGACAACAGAAGACACAACAACTACCATGACAACAGAAGCGACAACAACTGTCATGACAACAGAACCTTCAACAACTACCATGACAACAGAAGCCACAACAATTACCATGACAACAGAAGCCACAACAACTACCATGACAACTACAGAACAGACAACAACAGAACCGATATCAACAACACCAAAAGGTTGGCATTGAATTATCAGTTATTTGGTTGAAATGAATGTAAGATAATCATTGATCAGGGGAAGGAGATAAGGTAAATTGGAAAACAAATATGACAAAAGAACAACCAACAAAAACCACTGAATATCATGACTAAAAATAGATACAAATATAGAATGAGTCAAAGTTATACATGTTTAGTACTCAACACTCCTGATTATCTGGGACAGTGGTGTAAAAGCACAACATAAAATTATACTAAAAATCAGCTGTAAATTCCTTGACTCATCAAACTAACACAAAGCACAAAAAACAACTGTTGGTTTCCCCGTTTGAATGGTTTTACACTAGTCATATGTTTTGGGATCCTTTAAAGCTCCCTATTGAAGACCATACCTTGACCTATAATGGTTTACTTTTACAAATTGTGACTTGGACGGACAGTTGTTTCATTGGCACTCATACCACATTTTCTAATATCTGTTTAGTACATAAAGTTTCGATCTGAGAGTAATAAAAATTACTGAAAGCTAGGTCAAGTCCAATAAGAATTGTGAATAAATCATGGTCTAAATATAGTGAATATAACTTCTGGGTTCCTCCAGTTAAGAGTCAACAAAAAGGCACATTTTATTTTTAATGACATACAAGATTGGAATATGTTGCCAATTAATGTTAAAAGAATCAAGAAAATAAAGGAATTCAAAATTAGCGTCAAAGATCACTTGACCAAAAGTTATAGTGTGGCTTCATCAGACTCCTTTTTATATTATTAATCATATTTTTATATAAATTAATTTTATATGAATTTTTTGGCTTCATCAGACTCCTTTTTATATTATTAATCATATTTTTATATAAATTAATTTTATATGAATTTTTATGTCATATTAATTTGTGTGTTATCTTTTTTTGTATGTTGAAACTATAAGCCGTTTACATGAAGGGACCCCATTGGAAACAAGCTTTAGAGATTTTATCGGTTATCCCTGATAAGATATCAGCAAATTTTTTCATACACTTAAGGATACTGCACTCATAATAATGCCAATATATTTTACCATATATGTGTTAGTATTGTCTTTATGTACCGTATATCTTGTGTATTGTAATTATAAATATGCTTGATATTTTATTATATAAAATATTATTATTATTATTATTATTATTATTATTATTATTATTATTATTATTATTATTATATAACATACAATAGTATCTGAAATGGTGTATCATAACCATGATAACTGTATAGCATGATTTATTATTTATTATCAATATTTTTTATTTCTAGCTCTTTGTGAAGATGTACAAGCAGTTCAGTGTCAACAAGTTGGTATAAACCAGACAACATTTCCTAATCATTTTGACCAGAATTCTCAGTATGAAGCGTTGCTGGTTTTTAATGATTTCATCAATGACACATGTTCAGAGAATTCTACCTTGTTTTACTGTGCAGCATTATTCCCCAGGTGTGACGAAGGTGCATTAGAAAAACCATGCAAAGATTTGTGTTTAGGTAATATTATATAAAATTGAGAATGGAAATGGGGAATGTGCCAAAGAGACAACAACCCAACCATAGAAAAAAACAACAGCAGAAGGTCACCAACAGGTCTTCAATGCAACGAGAAATTCCCGCACCCAGAGGCCTCCTTCAGCTGGCCTCTAAACACATATATACTAGTTCAGTGATAATGAACGCCATACTAAACTCCAAATTGTACACAAGAAACTAAAAGTTAAAACAATACAAGACTAACGAAGGCCAGAGGCTCCTGACTTGGGACAGGCGCAAAAATGCCGCGGGGTTAAACATGTTTGTGAGATCTCAACCCTCCCCCTATATCTCTAGCCAATGCAGAAAAGTAAACGCATAACAATACGCACATTAAAAGGGTGAGCAGGAAATGCTCTACATATCGCAGACCTTGTGTTGCTCATGTTCATAAGCGGATGTCATATTCAAAGAATTGAGAACTGGATAGTACTTGCAACAATTGAAAAAGCTTCTTTATTATATGACGCATTCAAAAATTCCTTTGAAATAGGCAATAATTATATTAGAATATTTATATACATTTAATAAGTATATAAATGTACAGATATAGGAAGATTAGGTGGGAGGGCCATTGAGACAACTCTCCATCCAAATAACAATTTATAAAAGTATATTTTTATATATGAATGTATTTAAGAATAATTACATATTGTTGAAGCTTTTAAAGATTTCGTCAAAAATAATTTATTTTATCAGCTGCCATGAGAGAATGTGGTGACAATGCGTTACAGCTTTTTACCGAGAAAGACTGTAACCTGTTTAACGATCGATACTGTGTTCGTCCATTACCCTCACCTCCAACACCAACAGAAACATCAACAACCCCATCATCAACCTTAGAAACTACCACTTCTACAGGTAAGGCCATAAATAAACTCATCATAGATAGTTTTTAAATCCTTATTGGATTTACTCCTCATTAGTAGGAGGAAGTTGCAGAAAAGAAGAAGAAGAAGACATAGATACAAGGATTGAAAATTTTGATTTGTGCCAGATGCATGTTTTGTCTACAAAAGACACATCAGTGACACTCAAATAAAAAAAAAGTTAAAAAGGCAAATGAAGTACAAAGTTGAAGAGCATCAAGGATAAAAAATTCCAACAAATTCTGCCAATTACTTCTAAGTCAGTTTGTAGATCAATAATGTATTAACCCTTAACATTCACAGCCAACAACAAAATCATCAACTTCTATATCTCATGGTATAATTGAATAAATCTATTGGCTAATAGAATATCATATGATTTGAATTAATTTTGATTGTTTTGTCTAAATCAGTAAGGTTGGTGAATAACCATAACAGATAGTACCAACACACTCTTTTTTCCTCATGTTAAATTAAATGCCACTATTTGTTCAGTATACTAATAACAGTTAAGGATGCATGAGTGGGGAGATATCACAAACTGACAATCCTTCTAAGGGTTATTCATCTCGGGCTAAAGCCAACCCAACAACAAAAATAACCAATAATGTCATGTTTTTGGTAAATTGTGAATTAAAAGGAATAGAAATTTTCTGATTTAAAATGTTTAATGTAATTTATAGACCATCATCAGTTGAATTTAGACTTAACCAGAAGCAGGAGGTGAATTCAAAATAATTTGTTTGTAGAGAACAGCATATCTCATTATAAAATTAAATTGACAATGGACAAATGATAGATTATACTTGAATATATAGATTCCTTCTACTACTTACAATAAAAAATCAAAAGAATGCTCACAACATTTTATGAAGAAGTAAAGACAAATGTTTCTTTTATGTCAAATCATAATATGACCATTATTTTTACTTGTAGAGAAGTGTGAAGCTGTACAAGCGGATGTCTGTCATCCAGTTGGTTTAACTAAAACAGCTTTTCCTAATTTCTACAGCCAATTCAAGCAGGATGTAGCTCTAAAGACCTTTAATAGTTATATCAATGATAGCTGTTCAGCTAATGCTACGCTGTTCTATTGTTCGTCATTTTTCCCGCGTTGTGATCAGGGACACAAACAGAATCCGTGTAAAAGTCTATGTTTAGGTAAGAGATAATGGTTAACTGTAGTTCTCCGTGGGTTGAGGAAGAATTGTATTTTCTTGGATATTTAATTTTGTAATTTTGTCGAAGTCATGCATGCCTATAAAAAATTACTTTGTGGAATATTTAAATTTGTGGTTTACTTATACAAGCGAAATCAATGCAAATAGATATCCCACCAATAATCCACAGTATATCAATGAGAGGAAGAAAAAAAAAGACTTGAAAATTGATATTCCACTGAACATTTATTAGAGCAATTTGTAGTTAGAGCTGGTCTGCTGGAGTTGAAAAAGGTAGTATAGTTTTGGGTGTATAGATATAAGAAGATGTGAGATGAGTGCCAATGAGACAACTCTGAATCCAAGTCACAATTTGTAAAAGAAAAACTTTTATAGGTCAAAGTACGGTCTTCAACACGGAGCCTTGGCTTACATCAAACAGCAAGCTATAAAGGGCCCCAAAAATGACTATCATAAAACTATTCAAACTGGAAACCCAACGGTCTAATCTATATAAAAAACAAGAAACGAGAAAAACTTATGAATTATGAAACTTATGAAACACTTATGCATTCCAGTGGACTGTTACTGTTTGATCTAGCACTTTAAAAGTCTGTCTTTGGTAGTCAGTTGTTTTAAAATCAGGATTCATCTTCATATTAAAGTTACATGTTCTTTTCCTAAAATGAATGTAATATTTGCCACTGAATGTTAAATACCAACCCATTTTGCCATCGTTTACAATTTTCTTTCTGTTTAACAGCTGCTTTAAAAGAATGTGGTTCTGCTGTGCGACTTGCCAGTCAGGAAAGCTGTGACAGTGGTTTCTATCCAGAACAGGACTGTGTAGAACCACTTCCTTCACCAATACCAACACAGGTATCCACTACACCATCAACAACAACTCAAACTACAGGTAAATATAAAATATTGGGTCAATGTCAGAAATATATCAACTTTTTTGTATGTGGCTTAGAAACTACGAAGAGCCTATTTGTCTTACATTATCTTTATACTGGAACTAAAATTTGCTTCAACTCAAGATATTTAACAGATGTCAATACAAAAGTAAAACTTATTTTCCAGCCCTTAATTAGCCCCTTTTTTTAGAAGAAAAGTGATGTGACAATACTGATATGAAATCAGCATTGCACAAAGTAACATTTTTCACTCTATGTTTTAAATGAAGACAACAAGAAATGTGCTAGCTGCAGTATCAATACCAGTTACTAAAAATTCAATGAATCTACAGTTCTATAAAGAGTAGACGTCTGCTTGTATCATATTGATATCTAGTCTGGACCTTGTTTGATTTAATTTTCTGGTATTACAGAAAATATTTCATGTCATAGGTTAAAAACAATTGTTTTGCAAACATCATTAATTCAGATCAATTGGTGCAAAAAGTGAGATAAGCTAGAGTTGAATTACGGAACTTTAAAGTAGAGTTTACGTGTAATATGTAACATTTTTCAAATGAATGAAAAAGATATTTCTTGTGTTTTACTATTTATGCACTTTAATAGAAATTAACAAGAAGCTGGTTATTTTCCTTCTTTTCTAGATTTGTGTGAAAAAGTGGTGTATAAAGAATGTCAACAGTTCAGTAACTCGACGATATTCCCTGGTATGTGGAGCAGCACAAACCATACTATGGCTGTCCAGGTTATGGCAGCATACCAATTTATTGTAGATATGCAATGCTCAAGTCATGCACTGAAGTTCTTCTGTAGTGGAGCATTTCATCATTGTGATAAAGGGGTTAAAAAGCTTCCATGTCGTAACTTGTGTGAAGGTACGTGTAATGGAGGGGGTTGGTTGGGTGGTAGTGGAACATTCCACCATTGTGATAAAGGGGTTAAAAAGCTTCTGTGTCGTAGCTTGTGTGAAGGTACGTGTAATGGAGGGGGTTGATTGGGTGGTAGTGGAACATTCCACCATTGTGATAAAGGGGTTAAAAAGCTTTCGTATCGTAGCTTGTGTGAAGGTGAGTGTAGAGGTGACCTCATCTTTTATTCCATTCCATCATTGTGATAAAGGGGTTAAAAAGCTTCCGTGTCGTAGCTTGTGTGAAGGTAAGTGTAGAGGTGGCGTCATCTTTTATTCCATTCCATCATTATGATAAAGGTGTTAAAAAGCTTCTGTGTCGTAGCTTGTGTGAAGGTAAGTGTAGAGGTGGCGTCATCTTTTATTCCATTCCATCATTGTGATAAAGGTGTTAAAAAGCTTCCGTGTCGTAGCTTGTGTGAAGGTAAGTGTAGAGGTGGCGTCATCTTTTATTCCATTCCATCATTGTGATAAAGGTGTTAAAAAGCTTTCAGAAGGGGGGATTTACTGTGGATTCGTTGATTTTCGTGAGTACTGATTTTGGTGGATTGAGGAAAACTCACTTTTTCATAGATATCTTATTTCGTGGTTTTGCCAAAGTCTATGACAAATTTGTAAATCGTTGGAATATTTAAATTTGTGGTTCACCTTCATTCACAAAATCGTTTGGATAATTGGTATCAAACGAAAAATAATGAATCCACAGTTTTATATATAGTTTCTATATTTTACTATGAATTTAGAATTGATGGCTGTGAAAATTGACACCCAAGAAGAAAAAAACAACCACATTAAATCAATGTTAAATTTATTTTGTAAAGTATAAAGCATTTATCAGTGATGTTTTATCATCTCGAAGCAGTTTTCAAACTTATTATTTTATACAGTTGAACCCTGATCTTGACAAGATAAGTTTGACTTGGATCAGAAGTGACTACAATTGCTAGTTTTCCTGCAGAGGGTCTCCCCTGATAACGGTTATCCAACAATAATAATTGACTGCCATGATATTACAATAAGTTAAGAAAGTGGCATTAAACATCAGCAACCAATAAAACAATCTTATTCAATTATGAGCTTTGAAAACTTAAATTATCTCTTGACAAATTGAGTTTATATTTTCAGTTGTTGAGAAGGACTGTCAATTCCAAGGCCTTTTTAATTGTACTTATCTGCCAGAAACTGATTGTGTTCCCCTGGATACAGAAACACAGCTCCCAAGTAAGCATTTTAGTAATATAATGAATTATAGGAGATACAGGTCTATGTTAATTCTTTGTCTGTGAGACGGCAACAAAAAAAAAAGTTATCCTCCATAATAGATGGAAGTTTACGATAATTTAAAACTTAGAAAGTGTTTTATACATACCTGTATATAAAAATAGCTGCAAATCATATAATATTTTGTTAAGCTGCAACCACTGAATGATATGATCTCACCAGAACACATATTTGTAATCGATTTTATTTACAAAAAGTTGCTGGAACTATTGTCCACCAAATTTAATGTACCGTATGAATAAATAAAAATTACTGACATAGATGTCATAGAAATTTGTGATTGTAAAATAAGGACAAAAACAGGAGATAAATAATTACAATTTTATGAAATGCTGCACACTTCATAAATGTGAGTTTTCATATTTGCATGCCAGATCATTCAGCAATTTTAACAATTATAAAAGCATTGCAAAAAGTGTTGACAGTATTATTTGCTGTGATAGCCATTGCATATTAAAGTTTTTATTATCTAGATTGTACATTAAGTGGACAGGTGACCTGCCCTGATGGTTCCTGTATTATGTCCGAGTGGTTGTGTGATGGAGAGGCTGATTGTTCAGACAAATGGGATGAACAAAATTGTAGTAAGTTGTTTTTTTTCACTCTTTTTTTTAGAATTTTCAAATGCCCTGAAAATTTTCACTTCAAATTGCTGTTTATATAATAAACAGTTTCCAAAAATCTGTGGTTTATATGCCTATGCGGCATTGGTAGGCAACATCAAACAAATAATTGCCTAATTGACCACTTTTAATTCTAACTGTTCTGAATAGTCTTGTCATGTGTATTTGTTGCAGTGCCAAGTATTATATTTATTTGACGAAGTTCTAACCTATTTTATTTTTTGTAGCTAAATGTTCTGCTGAGCAGTTTACCTGTCAAGATGGAACATGCATAGCTGGATCTAAAAGATGTGATACAATGGCAGCATGTCCTGACAAATCAGATGAAAGGGATTGTGGTGAGTTATCTCCCTTGGCAAATTAATTGAACAAAATTGGGGTCAGTTATCTCCCTTGACAAATAAATTGAACAAAATTGGGGTCAGTTATCTCCCCTGATAATTTGATGAATGTTGTGAGTAATCTCTAATCTGATGAATTAATGATCTGCTGTGTGTTATTTCCACCATGGAAACAAGGTGATCGATGTAGTAGATAATTATCTCCCCTAGCAGATCAGATTAAAGAGATTGTTGTGCAGAGTTATTTCCCTGAAAAGTAAAATGTATGAGATTGGAACGGGTTATCTCCCCTGATAATAATTTATTGTATGCATTAGAAACAGTGATAAATACCATTGCTCGAAAGAGGCATTTTAATTTAAACAAAATGGTGTGAGAAAGGAAAATGAAATAAAAAGTAATTAATTTATAAAAAAAAAAATGTTACGCTGGAAGTTCTCTACCGTAAACAAATGAAAACATCAGAAAGAATTTTTTAATACAATTCAGTGAACCAAAGATACAGTTATAAAGTCTGTAGGTATTAGAATATATAAATTAAATACAACAGGTGATACATGAAGATAAAAAGAACACATCTTGTATTTTTATGAAGATCATTTAAAAAGTATTCAGTATCATTTGTCCACTAGTTTAATATTGTGTTTTCTATTTGTAGTACGTCTGAGTGAGCAAGTACCTGGTGTACTGATGGTTAATTACAAAGACTACCATATACCATTTTGTTATGACAGTTGGTTAGATTCATTAGGTTTTCATACATGTACATATGTACTTGGCAACCAGTAAGTATCAACATTCAATTTACTTATTTTCTTTTACATTATCTATATTAAAATTCAATCTTTAAAGCAAGTAATTTGATAGTGCTATTCATCATGCATTTATGTATTATTTGGCATATTCAATGAATTTAACGTAGTGAAAATTAAAACCAGGGTAATGTAGGTATTTTACTTATACAAATATGTGTATGAATACGAATATGAATACTTTATCAACAAATTTCCCTTCCATAAACTTGATACATATAATGATTCTAAATTTTTGTTGAATTTGATTTAATGGTTGTAAATATTTGTTTATTGGTTTTGCTGAAGCGTCAACCTCAATTTATGACTGTCAAATCATCATACTATCTGCTCATCATAAAATTTTGACATCACAATTTAAAAAAATTGATGTCACAATTCAAAAGTGATTGTTGCTTGATATCATAAGGTTATTAGCAGCATATCTAATATCAAAAGTAAAAATACATTTAAAAAAAATAGATAGATTATAATCATCAAAGATTCAGAGAAACATATTTTCTTTGTTAAATTACTTAACATTTATTTTTTTAGAAACTATACGTCGTCATCTGGTGTAGATTTCCCAGCCAGGACATATGCACATCTTGTAATGGGGGTACCAGAGAATGAACCAGGTGCATATCCTTCACAATTTGGTTACTTAGTTGCAAAGTGAGTATTGTTCTAGATAGAAGAAATTTTATTCTGAAACCACTCTTTATTTTCTTTTATTATGTGGTTTATGAAAACATGACTTTTAACACTGCAAAATATTTTCGATCATTTTATTAGTTTGTAATGTTTGAAATCTACACATGTGACAATATTTTCTAGATATCAGAAAATGCAGGTCAATAAGACTTAGAAACAATATATATATATACACTATGTCTTGCATTGTCAGAAAATATCAAACTTATTTGTAAAAGCTAAGTAGAATCAGGACAAATTTTTTTAATTTGAATTATAGTTGGCTGATTGCAGGATGAATTCATATATTTGTTTTATTTCATTGCAGGTCTACTTGTAAAGATAATAAGGTTGTGTCATTACAGTGTGTTCCTAAAGGTGAGATTGATTTAGGTCTGTCTGTCTAAAGTGAAGATGGAAAATATAAGTTTAAAGGAGGCAGGAAAAAAAGTGCAATAAATTAAAGAAAAAAACACATTCATCAAGAATAAATTATGGACTGTACCGTACTACAGATTCACCAGGCGTTGGTTCACTTACGTTTGTAAAAGAATAAATTTTGTTTGAAGTAATTAATTGTTTGAATATTTGAAGATCACAGTCTGAAATTGTAAAATTCCGTGCCCAGTAGTGGGAAAAATATTTGGATATTGTATTTGAAACAATTACAATGTTTGGTTCAATAGAAGTGGCTGAATATTTGTGATTTAGATAGATTGTGATAACTATGATTATTTGTACTTTACGTAGGTTGTGGTCAGAAGCTTGTAGGAGGAGGAATGGTTGGATATATTGTCAACGGGTACACTGCTGCTCCAGGTGCATGGCCATGGCAGGCAGCGCTTGAATTACAAGTAACAGGAACAACAACATTCCGTAAACATTTGTGTGGTGGAGTGCTTATATCACCAAACTTTGTGTTAACAGCTACACATTGTGTCAAGTAAGTCTATAATCACATGAATTAAAAATAAAAGTTTAATTTCAATAAATTTATAAATGCATCCCAGTGTTCCGAATGTTTCTAACTTTTATGAAATATTTATACCCCCGCTTTAAAAAAGGAGGGGTATACTGTTTAACCTCTGTCTGTCCTTCCGTCAGTCCGTCAGTCCGTCTGTCCCATGAATATTTTTCGTCGCATTTTTCTCAGGAACTACAATACAAGGATTTCTGAAAATTGGTTTCAGGGTTTATCTAAGTCAGCTATACCGTGTGATGCGTTTTCAGATTGATCACTTGACAACTTCCTGTTTACCAAACACTTGTATGATTTTACACATGATAGCAAAGTTGAAAATTTTCGTCACATTTTTCTCAGAAACTACAATACAAGGATTTCTGAAATTTTGTTTCAGGATTTATATAAGTCAGCTATACCGTGTGATGCGTTTTCAGATTCATCACTTCCTGTTTACCGAACACTTGCATATTTTTACACTATTAATATTATCCACTTGCCGCAGGGGTATCATCAGTGAACAGTAGCTCGCAGTTTCACTTGTTTATTAAATCTTCTGATTTTTTCCTGGGCTATGTTTTACAGAAAATATAATTGCCTGGCAAACCTTATCATATGTTCTAATTTTTTATGTATTTTTTTTTATTTTGTTTAACATCTATCTATATATTTGAATTTCAAAAGAAAATCTAGAGATCACAACTTAAATCTCTGAAATATATAATTTTGTTGTATTATACATTATTTATTTGATAGAAAAATCAATATATAAAAATAAATTTCCAACTGTTTCTGTGCTGAATATTTTTTACCGAACATTTTCATGCAAATGTAAAATTAATGGTCAGATGTTACATACTTTAGTGTAATAATTATATTGGATCCAAGAACAATAGTTAGAATGCATATTACTTGCTAGTGTTGACACTATTTATTATAGATGGACTGTTCCTGAATTAATTGTGGGTGATTGCATTTTCCTTTGAATTTTTAAAAATAAAAGTAAAATGAACGTTCTATATTATGGGTTGTTTGGTTCTTACAAGAAGTGCCTACAATGCTCAATGGGTTTAATTCTATAATAGCTGTATAATAATGAAATAAAAAAAATACTATCTATTTCAGTGAATACACTGATGTTAAACTATACCGTGTAATTCTTGGTGCTGCCAATAGGAATAATCTTGGTGCATCATCAAAAACCTATGAAGTTGAACGTATTAACCGATTTGATGATAAATGGTATAGCTTCCAGTCAGGGGACATAACTCTACTACAGTTAAAACAGACGGTAGAGTATACACCATACATCCAACCGATATGCTTGCCGTCAGAATCAGATGTGACGCCCACCACTGCCATTTGTTATGGGACAGGCTGGGGCCAGTTGACAGGCGATAAAAATGGTAAGGTATAAAAGATTTCATAACTGTATAAACAAATCTTATGTAAATAAAAACAAATTGTTCAGAGAACAATTGAAGGACTTTGTACCTGTATATTAAATTTTGGTTTAAAATGTCATTTCAAGTGTCAAATGATAGATGTTTGTGATGAGACAGGCTGGGAGCAGTAGACTGGGGATAAAAATGGTAAGGTATAAACAGATTAGGAATGGCAGGTGCAGATTCATGAATTTGATTAAATGGGTTTTATGGATCTCAATATTTGTGTTTTTATTAATCATGGGGGGAAGCTAAAGCGTGAAGGATTAAAGATTGACAAAAAGATAGTACCCTTGTATAATTTCTATAGCTTTAAAAGTAGTTATCTTGAATATTTGGGTAATTAGTGAGTTTAAAACTCTGTTTTTATTGAAATATCTACCATTTTAACCAGATATTTTATGTAACTTTCAGGTGAATTTGCTAATGATCTACAAGAACTGAAATTAAAACTTTGGAAGACAGAAAAATGTAATGGAAGCAAAGCTTGGAATGGTAAAATAGCCCATGGTTATGTGTGTGGTGGATATGAGTCTGGTATTAGATCTATGTGTTCGGTAAGTGACAAGCTTGGAATGGTAAAATAGCCCATGGTTATGTGTGTGGTGGATATGAGTCTGGTATTAGATCTATGTGTTCGGTAAGTGACAAGCTTGGAATGGTAAAATAGCCCATGGTTATGTTTGTGGGGGATATGAGTCTGGTATTAGATCTATGTGTTCGGTAAGTGACAAGCTTGGAATGGTAAAATAGCCCATGGTTATGTTTGTGGGGGATATGAGTCTGGTATTAGATCTATGTGTTCGGTAAGTGACAAGCTTGGAATGGTAAAATAGCCCATGGTTATGTTTGTGGGGGATATGAGTCTGGTATTAGATCTATGTGTTCGGTAAGTGACAAGCTTGGAATGGTAAAATAGCCCATGGTTATGTATGTGGTGGCTATGAGTCTGGTATTAGATCTATGTGTTCGGTAAGTGACAAGTTTGGAATGGTAAAATAGCCCATGGTTATGTATGTGGTGGATATGAGTCTGGTATTAGATCTATGTGTTCGGTAAGTGACAAGCTTGGAATGGTAAAATAGCCCATGGTTATGTATGTGGTGGATATGAGTCTGGTATTAGATCTATGTGTTCGGTAAGTGACAAGCTTGGAATGGTAAAATAGCCCATGGTTATGTGTGTGGTGGATATGAGTCTGGTATTAGATCTATGTGTTCGGTAAGTGACGAGCTTGGAATGGTAAAATAGCCCATGGTTATGTTTGTGGGGGATATGAGTCTGGTATTAGATCTATGTGTTCGGTAAGTGACAAGCTTGGAATGGTAAAATAGCCCATGGTTATGTTTGTGGGGGATATGAGTCTGGTATTAGATCTATGTGTTCGGTAAGTGACAAGCTTGGAATGGTAAAATAGCCCATGGTTATGTTTGTGGGGGATATGAGTCTGGTATTAGATCTATGTGCTCAGTAAGTTATAATTTTTTCTATTAATGAATCAAGATGTTTCAGCTCCTGAAAATGATTTAAAATGATTCAACTCATGATGAATATTTCATTGCAAAATCATATAATATTGATTTAATAATATTTAGTGTTAAATGCCACTTTTGGCACATTCTGCTTTTTTGTTGCTACCAGATTGTCTTGGTGGAAGGCACCACAACAGTCAGCAGGGAAACTGTCAATCCTAGTCAATTGAGATTTTAGTTTTAAAGCCCTGCAAAGGCGGTTTCAAACTAAAAATTTGGTGTTGACAGCCTAGATATACAGGAGATGAACTTCTTTAACCACTTGGTCACTGAAGCCCTATATATTATTTTATAGAAACAAGTGAAATAGTGTGGTAACCAATATATCTATTTACTTTCTGGAGGAAACAGCCAAGAATGTACAATTTAGAAATTAGTATGGCGTTCATTATCACTGAACTAGTATATATTTGTTTAGGGGCCAGCTGAAGGACGCCTCCGGGTGCGGGAATTTCTTGCTACATTGAAGACCTGTTGGTGACCTTCTGCTGTTGTTTTTTTTCTATGGTCGGGTTGTTGTCTCTTTGGCACATTCCCCATTTCCATTCTCAATTTTATACAGTATAATATTAGTATTTTGTTTTATTAGGGAGACAGTACGTGGCGGACCAATGGTATGTCTTATAACCTGTTTATATTTTGTTTTATTAGGGAGACAGTGGAGGCCCTATGGTATGTCAAGATAATCAGAATAACTGGTACCTTAAAGGAATAGCGAGCTATGTAGCTAACTACTGTAATATGACAAATCGTCCAAACGTCTTCACTGATGTACAAACTTACCTGGGTTGGATAAACAACAATACAAGTAAGGAATTATTTATATGACTCTTAAATGGTCACATTTGTAGAATTTTTATGCCCCACCTACACCTACAATAGTAGAGGGGCATTATGTTTCCTGGTCTGTGCGTCGGTTCGTTCATCTGTTGGTTTGTTCATCCGTTGGTTTGTTCATCCATCTGTCTGTCCAGCTTTTGGTTCAAGTCTTTGGTCAAGGTAGTTTTTGATGAAGTTGAAGTCCAATCAACTTGAAACTTAGTACACATGTTCCCTTTGATATGATCTTTCTAGTTTTAATGCCAAATTAGCGCTTTATCCCAATTTGACTGTCCACTGAACATAGAAAATGATAGTGTGAAAGGGGTATCTGTGTACTATAGACACGTTCTTGTTTCCTATGCTGCAAGAGGCAAAAATACCAAACTTCAAGGAAAACTCAAAACAGAAAGTCTGTTATCAAATAGCAAAAGCAATAGGTCAAACGCATCAAAGGAATAGAAAACAAATCTCATATTCCTGACCTGGTACAGGGATTTGCTTATGTAGAAAATGGTTTATACAAAGTGTAACAGATAAATACAGATTCTTACATTGTTACGAGTGGATTATCGGATTTATCCAATCGAGATAGTTAAATTATCAATTTTAAAGTCCAAGCCTCGGCGAGGACTTTAAAATTTATAATTTAACTATTTAAATTGGATAAATCCGATAATCCATGAGTAACAATGTAAGAATCTGTTTCTCTAATGATTAAAAAATATATTTTCATTTTTTGTTAACCGAAAATCCCCATCGAGTGCCTTTCACATTGCACAAAGTTGTCAATTTCATTAACACCTGTTATAGCATATTTTGATTCATCCAATTAGATAAAAAGTTCATGACCCTTAAAATCATCCAATGATCTTCTGAGATCACCGGCAACCACATGTTGATTAAATTTTTTTATACAATGGGTCCGGAAAGGGATAAATTTCCATAGAATTAGAGAAAATACCATAACAGAATTTCCTGCTATTAAAATAAGTTGTTCTTTGCATCTATAAATAACTTTTTTAATACATTTTTAAGGTAATACTTTACCCAATGATTAAACAATAAAACTAGTGAAAGAAGATTTAAAGTTGTATTGAAATCATTACATGACATATCTCAGAGTCAGATAAATCAAATTATTAATGGTATCCATATTTGGGTTAAAAGTTTTAATATCAGATTACATTTTATTTTGAAATAATTCAAAAATTATTTTGTAATATATTTTTCAGAGTGTATATTCAAATGTAGAAATGGGAAATGTATTTATGATAGTCAGTTGCTATGCAACAGGGAAGATAACTGTGGAGACAATTCTGATGAGATAGACCAATGTGGTGAGTAATTGTTATATTTCGCTGTGAAATTTCTTCTTATACTATTAGGCTAAAGCAAGGGTCGGGAAAAGGTCATATTACCCAGTCAAGTCCTAAACTGAAAGCTATTTGTCCTTAATTTGTCTTAAATGAAAAATTGGGATTTAGGACAATGTTTATTTTTTATGCCCCTGTTGTAAGGGAGGAGGCAATAAGTTTTACCATTGTCTGTCTGTATGTCTGTACCTCCGTACATCCATTCTCTAACTTTACTTTGCCTCAACCAAATGTTATCAAACACAGATCAAATTCGAATGTGGGTAGCATCACTTTTACTGTTTTTGAGTTATGTCCCTTTATAACGTTTATGTGATTGGGCACATCATCTGTGTCCCATGGCCACATTCTTCATTGATTTTAGTAATTTTTTGATAGAAATCCTAAAATATTTACGGTATTTTGTCTAATTTCCAGATGTTTCTGTGAACTGTACATTTGATGACAAATTCATGTGTGGATATGGTATTGAAGGATTTCAACAACAAAGACAAATTCTAAATTCTCAGGACCCAACAACTTTACCATCATTTGACCATACCTTTGGTCGCTATCCAGGTATGAATTCTAGAGATTTTAATAATACGGACATGATTTTTATCTCAGAATTAAACATTTCACTATCTCTTAGACACACATCCATTAAAATCAAATAACTTATGTCTAATTTTATTTCTCAACATATTTTTAACAAATTAACAGAAGTTTCTGGCTACGTTAAGTTTTGTGAGAAATATATATCATTGCTTATGACCTCATTCTAAATTTTAAAAGTTGACTTTTTGCAGACATCACATGAAACTTTTCCTATTTTACTGGATACTGTAAATTCAGAAATTATTGCCAGGTTTTTATTAGTGCGAATAATGCGAATAGATGAGTATCCCAATAATAAGAATTTGCATTTTGAAAGCTTTAAGATAGATCTGTATGTACATTTTTCTGAAATCGCCATAATTAAACTCGCATTCTTGTCCATTTTCGAAAAATCGCAAAATAATAAATGCACGCAATAATTTCTAAATTTACAGCACTTCATCTGTAGATATGTAATTTTTCCGTTTTGTGTATCTTTAAAAATATTTATCTATGTTGAAGGATGTGAATATTCATCAATGAATGATAAAATTATAAATTGGGTTTTCACTAATATTATTTATTAAAAGTTGATCGAAAGCCGATTTTCCCATCCAATGAGATAAAAGCAGCTTCACTAAAATCGTCATTTTTTTCAGGATATTATATGGCGGGAAAAACCCCATCATCTTCAGGAAGCGAGGCGAGACTAACCTCACCAAAGTTTACAATACAAGGTTCTACATGTATCAGATTTTTCTACAATCTCCGTGGAGACCTGAATGCAGGCTTGAAGGTTCGAATGTACACCTTCTCCACATCAGGAGACAGGTTGCCAGGGCAACAGGTATGGGCATCAGGAGAAGGTATATTTACAGACAAGTGGAGACTGGGATATATTGATCTGAGTATCGGGACATATGAGATAGCGTTTATCGCCAACGACGGGATGCAGGTAGCTGTTGATGATGTAGCTATGCACAATGGAATGTGTTCTCAATCAGGTAAAATTACACCACAAAAGATTAGTGCTCTTTTCACAAAAAACTCTTACGCCAAAAATTGAATTATTTATGTTATGAATTTTTCATGACTTGCAAGTATTTTTTCTCATATTTTTTTTTGTAAAGCTTTGCAAGCTCGTAAACTACTCCTGACATAAAAAAATATTGCATGTGTTTCCTAGATTTTTATAAATTTAAATAGGCAGACCTGATAAAACAGGTTTTCTCTTAAAAGAGGAGACCTTTATTGAAGGTTTCACTGTATGAAAAATATAAAAATCATTGACCTATATTTTAGTGTGCCTTTCAAATGAGTATAAATGTACATCAGAAGCTGGAAGCGATGCCTGTATAACCTTTAATTCCTTGTGTGATGTTGTTAAAGATTGCCATTCAGATGAACTTAACTGCAATCGTAAGTATTCATTACCCATAATTCCTATTAGATAATTAAAAAATATAGATGTTTTATAAATGTATATGTACTGAATACTTTGAGTAATCATTCACCAATAAATTTGCCGAAATCAAACATTTTCCACTTTGGCGAAATAACACAATAATTTCTGAATTTACTTTATATATATATTGAGTGATATATTTTTTAGATTCTGAGCGACACTATAGTTGTGAGTTTGAGAACAGTGTTCTTTGTGATATTCAACAGGAGACCTTCGACAATGGAGAATGGTTAATCATTAACCAGACCTATACAAGATCATTTGTACTGTACAGTGAATCTTTCCCAGATCATACTACGGGAACAGATCAAGGTAAGATCATTAATCAGACCTATACAAGATCATTTGTACTGTACAGTGAATCTTTCCCAGATCACACTACAGGAACAGATCAAGGTAAGATCATTAACCAGACCTATACTAGATCATTTGTACTGTACAGTGAATCTTTCCCAGATCATACTACAGGAACAGATCAAGGTAAGATCATTAACCAGACCTATACAAGATCATTTGTACTGTACAGTGAATCTTTCCCAGATCACACTACAGGAACAGATCAAGGTAAGATCATTAACCAGACCTATACAAGATCATTTGTACTGTACAGTGAATCTTTCCCAGATCACACTACGGGAACAGATCAAGGTAAGATCATGAACCAGACCTATACAAGATCATTTGTACTGTACAGTGAATCTTTCCCAGATCACACTACAGGAACAGATCAAGGTAAGATCATGAACCAGACCTATACAAGATCATTTGTACTGTACAGTGAATCTTTCCCAGATCACACTACGGGAACAGATCAAGGTAAGATCATTAATCAGACCTATACAAGATCATTTGTACTGTACAGTGAATCTTTCCCAGATCACACTACAGGAACAGATCAAGGTAAGATCATTAATCAGACCTATACAAGATCATTTGTACTGTACAGTGAATCTTTCCCAGATCACACTACGGGAACAGATCAAGGTAAGATCATTAATCAGACCTATACAAGATCATTTGTACTGTACAGTGAATCTTTCCCAGATCACACTACAGGAACAGATCAAGGTAAGATCATTAATCAGACCTATACAAGGTCATTTGTATTATACAGTGAATCTTTCCCAGATCACACTACAGGAACAGATCAAGGTAAGATCATGAACCAGACCTATACAAGATCATTTGTACTGTACAGTGAATCTTTCCCAGATCACACTACGGGAACAGATCAAGGTAAGATCATTAACCAGATCTATACTAAATCATATGTATTATACAGTGAATCTTTCCCAGATCACACTACGGGAACAGATCAAGGTAAGATCATCAACCAGACCTATACAAGATCATCTGTATTATACAGTGAATCTTTCCCAGATCACACTACGGGAACAGATCAAGGTAAGATCATTAACCAGACCTATACAAGATCATATGTACTGTACAGTGAATCTTTCCCAGATCACACTACGGGAACAGATCAAGGTAAGATCATCAACCAGACCTATACAAGATCATCTGTATTATACAGTGAATCTTTCCCAGATCACACTACGGGAACAGATCAAGGTAAGATCATTAACCAGACCTATACAAGATCATTCATATTATACAGTGAATCTTTCCCAGATCACACTACGGGAACAGCTCAAGGTAAGATTATTAACCAGACCTATACAAGATCATTCGTATTATACAGTGAATCTTTCCCAGATCACACTACGGGAACAGATCAAGGTAAGATTATTAACCAGACCTATACAAGATCATTGTACTGTACAGTGAATCTTTCCCAGATCACACTACAGGAACAGATCAAGGTAAGATCATTAACTAGACCTATACAAGATCATTTGTACTGTACAGTGAATCTTTCCCAGATCATACTACGGAAACAGATCAAGGTAAGATCATGAACCAGACATATACAAGATCATTTGTACTGTACAGTGAATCTTTCCCAGATCACACTACGGGAACAGATCAAGGTAAGATCATGAACCAGACATATACAAGATCATTCGTATTATACAGTGACTCTTTCCCAGATTATACTACAGGAACAGATCAAGGTAAGATCATTAACCAGACATATACTAAATCATATGTATTATACAGTGAATCTTTCCCAGATCACACTACGGGAACAGATCAAGGTAGACACACTTTTTGATAGATTGATTATTTCATTGGTGTTTAATGCTACTGTCAGCGATATTGTGTGTGCTATTTTTAATGGAGGTCAGTTTTTATTGGAGGAGGAAGTCAGTGATTACCACCACTCCTCTGTAAGAAAACTGACAGTTATAGCAAATTAAGATTTGAGTTGGTCGCATCTGACACACACCCGATTCAAACTCAAAACTTTAACCACAGTGTTAAACCTAATAGATTGAGATTAATTTTTTCCCTATCTCAGTTTAGACCATTTGATGGTAGATATGTCTATGAATGAATATATTTTTCTTCCAAAAACGTTGTATGTAATATAAATGAATATTGAGAAAGAAGGATCCGTTAAAATATTTTAACAATTGAAACAAAGCTTTTATGGCCCCAATTTAACTTTATCGCAGAGAGGACCGGACTAAAAGTTAACAGTAAAACTGGTGACAGTATTAATGAATAATATAATTATGAATTTCTGCTTTCAGGTTATATGTTGTTTTTAATGACAAACCTTTTGATGAGGTCAGAATTTGTTGCCATGACATTAGATGTATCACTACAAGACAAAGATTTCTGTTTGACTTTCTGGTATAGGTCAAAGACAGAGGCCACTTTCAAGGTCAGTTTAATATTAATGTAAAACAACTTACTTTCACAAAGACATTTTTTCACAGTAAGTCTTTTTCAGGTGACTTCACAGGGATATGTTTTTGCCATTTTACTTATTTTGAAAAAAAAGTAATTACGTTAGAGAAGATACAAGCTTGAAAAGTGTCTTTTTTTTTTATCATAAATCAGGATATCTTTCATCTAGAATTAACAGTTCAGATTAACCTCATTTCAGTTGTCATAGAGCTTTCATAGAGTTTCATTTTGATGTAAGATTTTTACATTGTGCTAATAACTTTTCCATTGATGTAGTTAATAAGGTTAAGTTGAGTTCTTACAAAGAACATATAATTTATTACCAATCATTTATACTGTCAAGTCATCAGACACAGAGAGTATACAACTATCCACCAGAGATGATGTAAAGTGTATGTAAGCAACTATAGATCGATCACCCATTACAGTATAGCTTTCAACAGATCACCCAGTACCAGAGATGATGTAAAGTGTATGTAAGCAACTATAGATCGATCACCCATTACAGTATAGCTTTCAACAGATCACCCATTACAGTATGGCTTTCAACAGATCACCCATTACAGTATAGCTTTCAACAGATCACCCAGTACCAGAGATGATGTAAAGTGTATGTAAGCAACTATAGATCAATCACCCATTACAGTATAGCTTTCAACAGATCACCCATTACAGTATAGCTTTCAACAGATCACCCAGTACCAGAGATGATGTAAAGTGTATGTAAGCAACTATAGATCGATCACCAATTACAGTATAGCTTTCAACAGATCACCCATTACAGTATAGCTTTCAACAGATCACCCATTACAGTATAGCTTTCAACAGATCACCCAGTACCAGAGATGATGTAAAGTGTATGTAAGCAACTATAGATCAATCACCCATTACAGTATAGCTTTCAACAGATCACCCAGTACCAGAGATGATGTAAAGTGTATGTAAGCAACTATAGATCAATCACCCATTACAGTATAGCTTTCAACAGATCACCCAGTACCAGAGATGATTTAAAGTGTATGTAAGCAACTATAGATCGATCACCCATTACAGTATAGCTTTCAACAGATCACCCATTACAGTATAGCTTTCAACAGATCACCCAGTACCAGAGATGATGTAAAGTGTATGTAAGCAACTATAGATCAATCACCCATTACAGTATAGCTTTCAACAGATCACCTATTACAGTATAGCTTTCAACAGATCACCCATTACAGTATAGCTTTCAACAGATCACCCAGTACCAGAGATGATGTGAAGTGTATGTAAGCAACTATAGATCAATCACCCATTACAGTATAGCTTTCAACAGATCACCCATTACAGTATAGCTTTCAACAGATCACCCAGTACCAGAGATGATGTAAAGTGTATGTAAGCAACTATAGATCAATCACCCATTACAGTATAGCTTTCAACAGATCACCCATTACGGTATAGCTTTCAACAGATCACCCATTACAGTATAGCTTTCAACAGATCACCCAGTACCAGAGATGATGTAAAGTGTATGTAAGCAACTATAGATCAATCACCCATTACAGTATAGCTTTCAACAGATCACCCAGTACCAGAGATGATGTAAAGTGTATGTAAGCAACTATAGATCAATCACCCATTACAGTATAGCTTTCAACAGATCACCCATTACAGTATAGCTTTCAACAGATTACCCAGTACCAGAGATGATATAAAGTGTATGTAAGCAACTATAGATCAATCACCCATTACAGTATAGCTTTCAACAATGTCGAGGACAATAAACACCCTAATTTAAAATATGATAAACAAAAAAGCTGGCATAACAAATACTAACCAAAGACAATAAGTGAATAAATTATTATCTTTTTTAATAATTTGTAGGTTGACATCCTACACAATACAACTGTAATGAATCTAATGAGTTTCACAGACAGAACCACAAAAGATTGGACCAAAGCCCAGATGCAACTTCCACCAATGAATGATGCTGTTATTAAATTCACTGTTGTTACAGAAACACCTGCTATACATAGTTACTACAAACCACATCTGGCCCTAGATGATATACAGATATCCAATGGACTTTGTCCTGACTATGGTAGGTTCACACTTTTAATAATTGCGGAAAAAAACTGAGCATTCTGACACCCTGCTTAATATTGACATTTTTTTCTGCTCCCCAGTGTGTCGGATAAGACAGGTTACACTGTATTGACAAAATTTACTCAAAATTGATAAGCAAAACAGTGTGTTTATTTTTAGCCTAAGTTTGTTTTACCCTTAAGATAAATATAAAAGATTTTAAAAGAAAACAAAAAAGACTTGAGGGGCCAATTTAGTTATTTGTTGAATAGGTAGATTTGAACATCATAAAAATTAGGGTTTTATTGGCCAAGAGGTCAAAAGACTTTATCAACACTCTTCACTTACATATTAACACTGAGGTTATGCGTTCGTGGCAAAGTTTGTTTGATTGCTATTTAAATTAATTGGGATTGCTGGTTTTCCTGGCAAAGGTCTTTAGTTCTTTATGATTTACTGTGATTTCCTCCATCAATAAAATCTGGCTGCTATAATATGGCCAGTTGTCTTGAAAGTGGTGTTAGACACCAACAAATAATCAACCACTTGATAATTTACAAATTACAGATGACAATATCTCGTTTTGTAGGTTGTCCAGAGAATTGGAGTAGGTGTGGTAATGAGAATTTTTGTTATTCCCCTGAAGAGAAATGTGACAGAAAACTACAATGTTCAGATGAATCAGATGAAATCAACTGCAGTAAGTTTTCATAATTAAAAGTGAAAATTTGAAAATCTGGTACACGTTTTAAACTTTTTATTTTAAAGCGATTATATATAGAACTAAGAAATTTGAAGTAAGTAAATATTGAAATTATTTCTCTTTCAGACAATGTCAGGAGATGTTTGTAGTTATTCACTATAAAACATTATACAAATAAAAATAAAATTGAGAATGGAAATGGGGAATGTGCCAAAGAGACAACAACCAAACCATAGAGCAGACAACAGCAGAAGGTCACCAACAGGTCTTCAATGCAATGAGAAATTCTTGCACTTATGTTCACTTTTTAAATAAAGAATTTATTACTGTCATTAATATCGGTACTAATATAATATGTTCATAATCCTACATAATTATTCTTGAATAGATTGTACCGCTGATGAGTTCCGTTGTAATAGTGGAAGATGTATACCATTATCTCAGAAGTGTGATCGGATTGGTCAGTGTTTGGACGGCTCAGATGAAGGAGATATATGTGGTAAGTTTACTGTTCTCTAATTCTCACCTGATTTATATATCTATCATGAATATTTATTTTTTTAATAATTAATGTGTGATTTGCTTGGTCTCAGTTCTTTATTGATCAATGAGATGGTGGCCAAGTGGTCTAAGTAGTTCTACTACTGTAATCACTAGCCTGTCTATGTAGTTCTACTACTGTAATCACTAGCCTGTCTATGTAGTTCTACTACTGTTATCACTAGCCTGTCTATGTAGTTCCACTACTGTTATCACTAGCCTGTCTATGTAGTTCTACTACTGTTATCACTAGTCTGTCTATGTAGTTCTACTACTGTTATCCCTAGCCTGTCTATGTAGTTCTACTACTGTAATCACTAGTCTGTCTATGTAGTTCTACTACTGTTATCACTAGTCTGTCTATGTAGTTCTACTACTGTTATCACTAGCCTGTCTATGTAGTTCCACTACTGTTATCACTAGCCTGTCTATGTAGTTCTACTACTGTAATCACTAGCCTGTCTATGTAGTTCTACTACTGTTATCACTAGCCTGTCTATGTAGTTCTACTACTGTTATCACTAGCCTGTCTATGTAGTTCTACTACTGTTATCACTAGCCAGTCTACACTGAGGTTGTGAGTTCGAACCCCATCTTGTGCGGGTGCACTCAACTCCAATCTTAATTGACTAGGATATTCAGTTTTCCTATTGAAGGTCAGTGGTTTTCTACTGGCAGTCTGGCTTCCTCCACCCATAAAAACTGACCGCCTGGAAAAAGCCTAAAAGTGGTGCTAAAAAGTGGCGTTTAAACACCATTAATCAGTTAATCAATCAATCAATTATTGATCAATGTTTAATATGATTATCAAATGTCATTGCTTTCTTCTGGTTTGATATTGTGATGCGCAAAAAAGGGGGATGATGCCTTATGAATTTAAATAGAAAGATGACAAACTTTTTGCTTTTATTACTTATTTTTGGCTCGGAATATTTCAAAAAATGATGCAGACAAAAATGGATACTTTAAGCTTTAAGGTTTTCAGGAATTTGTAAATTTCTAGATTTTGATAGTTTTGTCTATAAATATTTCTTTACAAAATATTGAACTTATTCTGATATTTATTTTTGTTTGCACCTTCTAATTACTTTCACCCATAAATAAACAATGATTTATTTCAGATCCTATGAATGCAGTGTCTTGTATCTTTGAAAGTCCTTATCTCTGTGGATATACAGTATTGTCTAACAGTTCACTGACAAATGAATACAAATGGTTGTGGACATCTGGTGAAACCCCATCTTTTTATACTGGTCCCAAGACAGACCACACCACAGGAACACCTCAAGGTATGTATTATACTGGAACCAGTCAAGTGGTTTTAAAATTCTATAAGGTTATATTTTAGCTGAAAAAAATCTATCTGTCCCAAGAAAAGAATTTCAAGAAGGAAAAAATATGGTTATTAATTTGCAAAGTAAGGCTAGGCATGTAGGGCTTCTGCTAACAATGTTTGTTCTGTTTCTATTTCTAATTTATTAAAGACCATCGACGCATTTTACAAAAATCTTAAGAGAAAAAAGTATGTATGTCATGAACATTTACGTATGTCATGAACATTACAGTACAACTAAGGATAATTTTTTGTTCTACAATTTTTGTTAAAAAAGCCCCAGGGAATAATGATAAAAGAGGGACGAAAGATATCAGAGGACAGTCAAACTCATAGATAAAAAAAAATGACAACGCCTGGCTGAAAAGGAAAGAAGACAAACAAACAACAGAACACATGACACTACATAGAAAACTAAAGAATAAGCTACACAAATCCCACCAAAAACTAGGGGTGTCTCAGGTGCTCCAGAAGGTAAGCTGTGTGTTATTTTATTTTGTTTAACTTTTAAACCTGAAGTTGTTGATTTGAAAATGTGTATATATAAAACTACAGTTTTGTTATGACAAACATCTCCTTTTTCTAGGGCATTATATGTATGCAGAAGGCAATGATGGTACCCATGGAGACCAAGCAAGAATGGCGTCCATTTATTTCTTGACAACAACCAATCAGAGTCTTACATTTTTCTTTCACATGTTTTTGGCACAATACACCAAGACTGGAGGTCTACAGATAGCCTTGACTGAAGACGGATCAGATATTGAAAATGTAATCTGGTTCCATAATGAATCTTCTGGGGAACCATGGTTATCAGGATGTGTGGATTTACCAGCCAATCAAAATCTGTCTATCATTTTCATATCCAATCGGCATTCTCTTTCTATACAGGATGCAGACATAGCTGTAGATGATATAGCATTAAGAGATGGCCTATGTGGTGAGTGTTTTGTTTTCAGAGCCAATCTTATGGCACACAATTCATAAATTATTGACTTTCTACTATATGAATTAAAGATGTAGTATAGATATAAATGAGACAGCAACCTATATATAAGAAGTAAAAAAATACTTCTAATTATTCAAGATATATAATAGATATAGGAACATGTGGTATCAGTGCCAATGAGAAAACTCTCCATCCAAGTCACAATTTGTAAAAGTAAACCATTATAGGTCAAGGTACGTTCTACAACACGGAGCCTTGACTCACACGGAACAGCAAGCTTTAAAGGGCCCCAAAAAAGTACAAGTGTAAAACCATTTAAACAGTAAAACCAAGGGTCTAATCCATATAAATGAACGAGAAACAAGAAACAACAACAACAAACTACAACTACTGAACATCAAATTGATTCTTAAAAAAACTTAGTCTTTTTCAATTCAGCCTCTCATTATTGGTCACTAATACATGTACAACTTTTTACTGTTTTCAGGAACACATAGTGAACCAGATGTTACTACGGCTAGCGCTGAAACACCAACAGAAACAACGCCATCTGCAGGTATGTACAGAAAATCATCATGATGATGGTGTTATAGATGATAACTTATCTTGTGGTTCTGATATGCACAAGAACACTATATATAATTGAAAAAAAACAACTTGCTGTTAATCAGCTAGAATAGGCTAAATTTTGAAATAAAAATAAGTTGGTTTAAAGTAATGTATTTTAGTCATGACACACATACTACCTTTCTTGACCCTAATGAGTGGTCAAGGTTGTTCAACACCCTCTATAGTAGTATGTCACACAATCCCTTCAAGCAGCAAACTAACTTAGATATCAAAGAAATATTTCACTGCCATTATTCCATCTCAAAACCACTATAAGGCCTACAAGAAAGAGATAAAAATCTCAACTTGACTGCAACTGCACTTTCAAAATGACTTTTAGAACAGGATTCAGAGAACATCTTTGTCAGATGAAGAACAACCAGATATTCATTTGAAAGTTTGATGCTCAAACCATATACAGTCAATCATTTTGGTCTATTGTGGAGAGTTGTCTCATTGGCAATCATACCACATCTTCTTTTTTTATAAACCTGCTGAAGAAATCACCTGTATTAAGCAAAAACCTGTGTAATAAGACCATCAATTTTAGATCCCTCTGTAGTACATGTATATGACATTGTTAATCAGTTTTCATGGTTCATTGATCATTTGTTGTTGGTCATTAGATTTACAATCACTTGCTGGGTGTTATGCCACACTTACTTAATTTATTTGCATCGTAAGTAATATTTGTTTATTTCAGGTTGTGCGTCAAACCAGTTTACATGTAACAATGGTATTTGTATACCACTATCAAGTCGTTGTGATACTTTTAGTGACTGTATCAATGGGGAGGACGAGTTAAATTGCAATACTGGACCCTAACTTGATGGACTATTTTCTCTGTGGAAGATGGAAGATGATTACGCTGCAATCTTGGCCCATTGTCAATATGGACTATATTATGTATAGTGAAGATGATTAACAATGCAATCTTTCACCATATTTCAATTAGGACTTTATTTTGTATGGAAGATAATTAAACTGTTATCATATGACGATTATATTGGACCATATTCACTCTCTTGTTGGAATATTAGTGACTATTGTAGTAAATTGGCCAAATTGTGTATTAGGGTTGTAAATTGACTACCTGTATACTGTGGACCATGGTTGTAAATTGACTACCTGTATACTGTGGACCATGGTTGTAAATTGACTACCTGGCTGTATACTGTGGACCATGGTTGTAAATTGACATACCTTTACACTATGGACTAGGGTAGTCAATCCGTCTACCTGCATACTATGGACTAAGGTTGTAAATCGGTTGATTTGTTTTTAAGAACTATGGTCTGTTGACCCTAAACATAAAGACAGTGCATATGTACTATAAACATATAAATCTTATTTTAAAGTAGGCAACCAGTTGCTTATATAACTTACATCTCATTTATTTTATGCATGCTGAAATGTGTTTGAATATACAATACTAGGGATTCATTTAATTTTGTGGGTACTGATTTTTTTCTATCAAGAGAAAAAATTTTTTTTTTTTGTCATGGATATTTGCTTAGGTGGTTTGACAAAAAGTTTTTACTACAAGCATATAGTCAATTATTGCATCATTAAAATTCATTATTTCCCTGTATACATTATTGTGGATTCTTCTATTTTCGTTGGTACCAATTTTCGTGGATTGCAGAAATCTTACATTTTCGAGGATATTTGATTTTGTGCTTCTGCCAAAGTCTGGATAAAACTTTATAGAAATTGTGTGTTATGTTGAACATTTTAATTCCTTGTTCACCTGTACGCACAAAACCCACGAATATTGATATTCAACGAATACTAATGAATACTAATGAATCCACAGTATATCAAAGAAAAATTAGTACCCAACAAATATCAATGAACCCACAGAATTGTTTACTTTGAATTGGTTGTCCTGTGAATCCATGACCTAGTGTATGTACTTGTATGAAAGTGTAAAAGAGTTGTGATTTTTAACTGCTTAAATGACATTCAAATTGCTCAGACCTTATCCAGACCAAATGTAACAGGAATGGTTAGAAATTATGCTATTCTAACTCAGATTTTCTCCATTATCAAATTCATTGGGTGTATTTATTAAGCATCCCAATCTAACCCACACATAACAATTTTTTTCTGGAATATAGTCTTCAGTACTGTAAATTCAGAAATTATATTTTTCAATGATTAGGAAAGACTGATGTATAAGGATCGTAATAATAAAACTCGCATTCATTATTTTAGTAATGACATTTTTCCACAAATCTTTGCAACTTGATTTATTTTTTGTGGGTACTGATTTTCATGGTTTGAGGACTACTTGTAATTTAGTTATTAAAGTTCATGGTTTAATTTGCTTGACTAAGCATTTAGGCCTTTAGAAGGTTTTATAATTCTTTAAACCTTTAAATTCATGGTTGAAACCTGTACCCAAGAAATACACAAACATTGATATTCCACTAATAATGATGAATTCACAGTAGATTTTACATGTTTAAAGATCTGCTATAATAAATGTGCACCTTAACTTCTCAATTTGTGGTACTTTTTTTCCCTTTTATATTTGGTGTATGTACCTAAACAATAACATTTATTTATAGTTTATTTTTAAGTTACATGTCCTTGAATGTGATTTAATGAATTTTATGTGACATAATATTTGTTATTTTTGTATTTTTTTTTATATATATATAAACTTATCAATTATATCTATATATTTAAATATATACTTCAGACTACTTTATTGTAATATAATTTCATTGACATGATTGATGTATAATTTATGTGATTCGTTCATACATATCATTTATAAATATTTATTTTTCATATATGGTTTTAAACCAGTGCTTTCATTTATTTTTTTGATAGTATGTGAGAAGTCGAAACATGTTTTATTAAAACATAATTTTTAATTATTTTGTGACATAATATTTCATTTCATAACACATTTTTATATAAATTGTAACATCAAACCGCTGCCAATTTTCTTTATCAGAAACTATTGAATGAAGTTTAAATCAGAAAAGAGAATAATGGAAAAAATGCAGAATAAATGGCAAAATATATTTTTTTAAACTTCATATATATGTATATGTAATAACAGATGAAAACATCACATTAATTTCATGAGTCTGAAGCGCTTATCTTAATTTACCTTCATCAGGAACCCTCAAAGTCAAATATTTGGAAGCCAAGGATGTATAAGGACTGAAATAGCTATATGACCAAAAAAAACCTTAAAGGCAGATGATCTATAATTGTTAATTTCTGTGTCATTTGGTCTCTTAAGTAGAGTTGTCTCATTGGCAATCATACCACATCTTATTTTTATACTTAACAATAGCCAAATTCATCTAATGGCAATTTGCTTGTCAGAGGTAGTTGAAACATTTCCTAAATTTATTAAGAAATTGTATTGTAAATGATATCGTTTATTGTCGAGCCTGCAACTTTTGTTGCAGAAAGCTCGACATAGGGATAGTGATCCGGCGGCGGCGGCGGCAGCGGTGTTAGCTCACTTCTTAAAAGCTATATATTTTAGAAGGTGGAAGACCTGGATGCTTCATATTTTGTATATAGATGCCTCATGTTACGAAGTTTCCGTCAGTCACATGTCCATTGTCCTTGACCTCATTTTCATGGTTCAGTGACCACTTGAAAAAAAAGTTCAGATTTTTGCAATGTTAAATTCTCTCTTACTGTAAGTAATAGGATAACTATATTTAGTATGTGCGTACTTTGCAAGGTCCTCATGCCCGTCAGACAGTTTTCACTTGACCTCAACCTCATTTCATGGATCAGTGAACAAGGTTAAGTTTTGGTGGTCAAGTCCATATCTCAGATACTATAAGCAATAGGTCTAGTATATTCGGTGTATGGAAGGACTGTAAAGTGTACATGTCCAACTGGCAGGTGTCATCTGACCTTGACCTCATTTTCATGGTTCAGTGATTATAGTTAAGTTTTTGTGTTTTGGTCTGTTTTTCTCATATTTTATGCAATAGGTCTACCTTATTTGTTGTATGGAATGATTGTAAGGTGTACATTTCTAGCGGGCAGGTGTCATCTGACCTTGACCTCATTTTCATGGTTCAGTGGTTATAGTTAAGTTTTTGTGTTTTGGTCTGTTTTTCTCATACTTTATGCAATAGGTTTACTATATTTGTTGTATGGAATGATTGTAAGGTGTACATGTCTAGCGGGCAGATGTCATCTGACCTTGACCTCATTTTCATGGTTCAGTGGTCAAAGTTAAGTTTTTGAGTTTTTGGTCTTTTTATCTAATACTATATGTCATAGGTCAACTATATTTTGTGTATGGAAATATTTTATGATCTATATGTCAGTCATGCAGGTTTTATTTGACCTTGACCTGGTTTTCAAGGTTCATTGTTCAGTGTTAAGTTTTTGTGTTTTGGTCTATTTTCTTAAACTATAAGCAATAGGTCAACTATATTTGTTGTATGGAAGCATTGTTAGCTGTACATGTCTGCCTGGCATATGGTTCAACTGACCTTGACCTCATTTTCATGGTTCATGTTAAGTCTATGTGACAGTAGTAATAAAGCTTTAGATTTAGGAGTATCAACATAATATCAATGATTAGTAAAGAAGGCGAGACATTTCTGTGTGTGCACTCTTGTTTTTTATGGCCTTAATCTATAGTTGTTAAGGTGATTTTTTATATCATATACATTATGTAGAATATCATGTTTTATATATATTGTTAGCAACCATTAAATTGTTGATTTTTTTATAGAATATACTGTTCTTATCTCTAAAGCCCTATAGACCATTGTTTTAATCTCTAAAGCCCAATAGACCATTGTTTTAATCTCTAAAGCCCCATAGACTATTGTTTTAATCACTAAAGCCCTATAGACCATTGTTTTAATCTCTAAAGCCCTATAGACCACATTGTTTTAATCTCTAAAGCCCTATAGACCATTGTTTTAATCTCTAAAGCCCTATAGACCATTGTTTTAATCTCTAAAGCCCTGTAGACCATTGTTTTAATCTCTAAAGCCCTGTAGACCATTGTTTTAATCTCTAAAGCCCTATAGACCAGTGTTTTAATCTCTAAAGCCCAATAGACCATTGTTTTAATCTCTAAAGCCCCATAGACTATTGTTTTAATCACTAAAGCCCTATAGACCATTGTTTTAATCTCTAAAGCCCTATAGACCACATTGTTTTAATCTCTAAAGCCCTATAGACCATTGTTTTAATCTCTAAAGCCCTATAGACCATTGTTTTAATCTCTAAAGCCCTGTAGACCATTGTTTTAATCTCTAAAGCCCTGTAGACCATTGTTTTAATCTCTAAAGCCCTATAGACCAGTGTTTTAATCTCTAAAGCCCTATAGACCATTGTTTTAATCTCTAAAGCCCCATAGACTATTGCTTTAATCTCTAAAGCCCTATAGACCATTGTTTTAATCTCTAAAGCCCTATAGACCATTGTTTTAATCTCTAAAGCCCTATAGACCATTGTTTTAATCTCTAAAGCCCTATAGACCATTGTTTTAATCTCTAAAGCCCTATAGACCATTGTTTTAATCTCTAAAGCCCTATAGAACATTGTGTTACATGTAACAAAGTTGCAAGTACAAGACTTTGGTATCCTGTTTTCTGGTGTAAGCACAAGACTTTGGGTTAATGTTTTGTGGTGCAAATACACAAGATTTGGGCCTGCTGTTTTCTGATGTAAATACAAGATTTGGGCCTGCTGTTTTCTGGTGTTAACACAAAACTTGGGACTGCTGTTTTCTGGTGTAAACACAGACTTGGGTTTGCTATTATCTGATGTAAATATTTTGATCTGAGCGTCTCTGATGAGTCTTATGTAGACGAAACACGTGTCTGGCATATTAAATTATCATCCTGGTAACTTTAACTATGTAAACACAGACTTGGCCTGGTTGTTTTCTGGTGTTAACACAAGATTTGGGCCTGCTGTTTTCTGGTGTTAACACAAGATTTGGGCCTGCTGTTTTCTTGTGTTAACACAAGATTTGGGCCTGCTGTTTTGTGGTGTTAACACAAGATTTGGGCCTGCTGTTTTCTGGTGTAAACACAAGATTTGGGCCTGCTGTTTTCTGGTGTTAACACAAGACTTTGGCTCGTTGTTTTCTGGTGTTAACACAAGACTTTGGCTTGCTATTTTCTGGTGTTAACACAACACTTGGGACTGCTGTTTTCTGGTGTAAGCACAGACTTGTGTTTGCTGTTTTCTGGTGTAAACGCAAGACTTAGGCTTGTTGTTTTCTTATATGAACGCAATGTGTTTCTTGGTGAAGGTGTAAGAGGTTTTAACAATTGTTAATATAGTTTAATACTGAGTCTATCATTAAATCATAAAAAATAGTTCACAAAGGATCAGATATGGTTGTAACATAGTGTGCTAATTAAGAAATAATTCATGGAAGCCATAGATTGTTGGAAATTTACACATGGCCTGGGCCGTGATATTTGAATTTTATCCTAAGTGTTCGCGAGGGATAAAATTAACGAATATCACGGCCCAGGCCATGTGTAAATTTCCAACAATCTATGGCTTCCATGAATTATTTCGATTCTAATAGGACAAATACGGTCATTAAAAAACTGAAGCGATGGTAGGTATGCTGTGTGTGTGGCTGTTCTTTTTTTACTCCCGGTTCGATAAACCTCAAATATTCATAAAATCTGTAGCTTGTATGGATTGTTTAGTGAATAACCGCTAGGGAAAAAAATCTGTTTAATTCTTTAAATTCACAAACCCAACATTTGCCATTTTTAATTTACATGTTTTTCTCGTAAGCTACCGTCAAATCCAAAGTTGACATTTTGTAACTAAGGAGCCGCCATGTTGACTTGCTGAAATCAGTAAATATGCGAAAAATGCAATAGAATAGAAAACAAAACAAAACCTACCTTACAAATCAATTTTAATACAATATTATACGAATTTCGATGGTTCACTTTTCAGAAAACGTTCAACTGTAGCGTTTTCATTTGTATGACGTCATGTTTTGAAATGACTTAAATGCGTCAAAAACATTAAAAGACTTTCGCGGAATTTTATTTTATTTTTATTTTGTTGATTTCTCCGAGCTCTTGTGCATTACTTCTTTTTATTATGCATCCGAATTAGAATAAGTTATTTTGTCTTTTTTAACTGCAATTTAAAAAAAAATAAAATCGGCAAATGGTTTACAAATAGGTTCCAATACATGTGGATTTACGTGGGAAGTATATTGTAAAGCCATTATTATGTATATCTCTGAGTCTGCGCTAAGTATAGATATATGGAGAATTTTATCACGGTGTTGTTTACAAAGCGAAAGAAGCACGTCATATTAGAATACAAAATTGTTACTACTTAAGGTTGCACTTTGTAAATACAGCTGTTTCTCAAACAACGCCTCTTTTGGGGAGATTTAGAATATTCATAGACAATTAATTTTGTTTATACATACTGGTTCCCAGTTCTGATCTGTAGGTTGCATCTCATAAAGACATAACTTTGTAAAGTTACCAGAAAATATACATGTGAATATTGTTTATATTGAATTCCAGAGGCGGATTTAGAGGGGGACCCAGGGGGCCCGCCCCCCCCCCCTTTTTGGGAAAAAAATTGGTTGCTTATATAGGGAATCACTGAAGCGTGACTGGAGCGGGCCCCCTCTTAGCGCAGTCAGTGGGCCCCCACTTATGAAAATTTCTAGATCTGCCAGTGAATTCTATGGTTACCTTACAGTCGAAGTAGGGATAGTTAAGAAATTTAGTGTTAGTTTAAACTCTTAGAAGTTCGGGGCATATAAACGTTGAAAATATGCCGCACAGCCCTATATTTTGACCTTTGAAAAAAAAAAATAGTGCATATCAACTTTCCATTCTAGGATATGATTTTTTTCAAAACTTAAGGGTAAAAGTGGTACAGTTTTAACCGTAAAGAGAGTTCCTATGGGAAAATGCATTGTCTATGTTTACAGAAATGCAACCTATAGAAGTCAAAAGTAAAAAAACATTTCCTCTGGATCCAATGCCTGTGACTTAGGAGATGTGACTTAGTTTCCACATGGTGAAGGTAACATTTTACCACAAACATGACCAATGTTTGCATCATGTAATTAATGAATTTGGAAAACAATGAGATAATGGTCGATTATTTATTGAATTACAGCTGATTTCGTAATGCTTGCAAACTAAAACTTTGATTGGCTTGCTTGCTTTATTTGTATAATTGTTTATACAAGCTTTGTAAATAAGATTGACATCTTTAAACAATTTATATAGGCATAGTTTAACCTGTATATGTCATAATTGAATTTAATTGGGTGTTATCCTAATAATTTTACAATATACAAACAAAGCAAGCAAGCTAACCAAAGTTTTGTTCGACATGCATTAGGAAATAAGCTGTAACATGTATTGAATATTTAGTTACACATAAGAACACAAATTTACACGAATCATTTTTATGGATAATTCCTAGTAAAAATTAATTGCACAAATAGATGAAAAGGATATAAAAAAAATTAATCATCCTGATTTTCAATTGTTTGTAAGTGAAAGAGTTTATAAAATTTGAGGAGTCTTGTTTAAATATATTATGTAATTTTCTTAAAAATGCCAAAATTTTGAATTTCTGTTAATAAGTCAATGAATTAAAAATATCAATTTGTATATAATTATGGAAATTCAAAACGGAAAGTCCTTATAAATTGGCGAAATGAAAAGCTCAAATACATCTCACGAATGGAAAACAATTGTCATATTTCTGACTAGGTAAAGTCAGGTAGAAAATGATAAATGTCATAGTGAGTTAACACTAATTGTTGCCTTGTTATCGTACGTCAGCACTCGTTTGTAAAGTCTCACATGTACATATTCTGTTTTGTGCGTGTTTGTTCATTCAGATCATCGTTTGTATCTCCTATGGTATTTTTATGGATTTCTTTGTATTTTTTATTAGATACATATATATTTACATAATTGATAAATAGAGGCAGCAGAAGTATACCGCTGTTCAATAGTCAAAAAACGATTAATCGAGAGAAAAAACACGGGTCACAACTCAAAACCGAGGGAATCACATCAACTGTAAGAAGATAACAACGGAATAACAGAAACACTGAACTGCTACAAAAACAATCGCCATGTTGCAGGTCATTATAAACAAATGATGGGCTGAACCTGGATATGTGGATAGCAAAACCTCCACTTATATGGCAATGTTTAAAATAACGCTAAAATAACAACATTACGTGACAGGAATACAGTACAGATAAACAAAAAACCACTCAGGACAGATATACATAAACAAATAATATACATTTGTAATAGTAAATTACAACATGTAAACCACAGAATAACAACGGAAACCTACCACACCTATTACATCACAATATTAGTATGAACTGCGGTTAACACGAATGTAACAACAGTGCAATAAATTTATCACAGGTTAATTTTCGTCTTAATATTTTGACAGATGGTCTTTACACATTTTTTGCTGGTAGGTATACTAATGTTAAGAGTATGTTAGATATGGGACTAGTTTACTGACATGTATAATAGTCAAGGTTGGATTTGTAGTTTTCCTTGATTTGTATACACTATATTATTTCCGACCGTCTGTTGGTTTTATCATGTGATAATTTTTCCCCATATGATGGCTACTCCTTCGTATCCTCGAGGGATACGTATTTGTACTCTTAAAACCCCTGTCTATATAGTTCGTTTAGTTCACCGAGTAGATGTAGCTGTGTTTGGAACAACCAATGATCCCGAATGACGGACGATAATATCGTTACTTTGTAAAAGTTGTTTATCATTGGTCCACATGTGTTTATGTTTTACAGTTGAATGAGACAATGGTCTTGAGGAAATGATGATAGTCCGTCGGAAGGGGACGATAAATGGCTGACCCGTGTTAAAAGAGAGCCATATCTCTTGCACGTAAAAAATCACCCTTGTAGATTTCGAAAAAGATCAGTCGCACCCGCAAAGTGAAAAGGGATTAATATAAGTTGCAAAACTTGTTTTCCAATCCACTATAAATAAATATGTGTAAACTAAACTAAACTAATAGTGTTTTGTCGACTATTTTGTCTTTTACAGACGGTTCATGTTTAGGCTTTGTAGTGCTTATAGTTATCAAAGGTACCAGGATTATAATTTAATACGCCAGACGCGCTTTTCGTCTACATACGACTCAACAGTGACGCTCAGATCAAAATAGTTATCAAGCCGAACAAGTATAAAGTTGAAGAGTATTGAGGATCCAAAATTCTAAAAAGCTGTGCCTAATACGACTAAGGTAAAAAATTGAAAACAACACGTTTGATAATTTCATGCGTCCGAAGCTCTTTTCTGGTTTTACCTTCATCAGGAACGCTCAAAGCCAAACATTTGAAATCCGAGGATGTATAAGGACCGAAACCGTTGAAGAGCTATATGTCAAAAATACCTAAAATAAATAACCAAATTCATCTAAAGTCAACTTTGCCTGAGGATAAATTCAAAGTTTTGTAAACTGGAAATTTATAAAATTTACCATATAATTGATATTCATGTCAACACGGAAGTGCTGACTACTGGGCTAGTGATACCATCGGGGACTAAAAATGGCGTTCTGTTGGTATAATATTTTTTTTGCCACTAAGTTCTGTTTATCTTGGTTGTAGAGTATGATGCAGTATCTGACCTCAAATGTCGACGATGAGCCGTATGATAGTCTATATTTTGCTTATTGCCAGCATATTTCGGTATTCGCATTGATAGGTGAGATATTATAATGCTATATTCTTTTTGGTAATTTGGAGTCTGCTGATTTTTTTGTAGCTCATTGGTTGCCTTGTTCCATCTTTAAATACACCACCTTGACTTCTTTATCTCTTAGTTCAGTAAGTAAATGAATAGTTGGGCTTTCGAGTTTTTATTGTTTCATGTTGGGTTTAGGTATTGGCTTTGTGTTAGATCGTTGTTTTGAATCTGCATTGCAAAATGTTTTATTTTTTTTATTTTCTCCCCAATACTCATGTGAGGGTTACAATACCTCGATCTTTGATGATGTTTTCTTGAAGCTTAAGTTCTTCTTTTAGTATTGTACAGGGTATGCATTTGTATGTTTCGTTTATTTTGTCAATACATTTTGTTGAAGACACCTTGACCTATAATGGTTTACTTTTTATTTTATTTTACTTGGGTTGAGAGTGTATTATTAGCACTCATACCAAATCTTTCTATATCTATTTGATCTTGCATGTATATTTACATTTAAGGCTGGATATGTAAGTAAAATGTCATATACTGCATACTTCTTTTCTGGTTGGCGTTTGTTGATGTTTCATCTTTGTTGCATACGTCAGTAATTCGGTTTATTCTTCAAGTAGTATTAGGCATATGCATTACTTTGTGTGCACTTCTTCAATGTCAGGATTCTAGATTTTGCTTTACAACATAGCTTGCATTCATAGTACTTCTCCCCGTGGGGGTTTTCTGCTATTTTTATCTCTTGTTCTGTTAGTTTCTGGCATTTCAAATGTTCCCAGTGATTCCCAGTATTATTTTTTCCCATCTTGACCATTCATTTAAGCCCCCTGAGTCTAATGTATTTTCTTGTATGGTTTCTTGATTTCCAGATTTTATCTCTCTTAGAATTAGATTTCGACTCTTTTGAGCGTTAGCTTTTTTCAAGTAGCAGCTTTCAATGTACCAATAACCAGTCTTTCTTATAAACTCATCATAGAAACCAGGGTTGAAATTTCATATTTAAGCCAGACGCGTGTTTCGTCTACAAAAGACTCATCAGTGACGCTCGAATAAAAAAATGCTAAAAATGTCAAATAAAGTACGATGTTGAAGAGCATTGAGGATCTGTTCCTTACTATCTGCCTCTGAAATTGCTTTAGGGACTGACAGCATTCGTCCTGTTTTTACTTAGAGGTCATAACATGAAGAGCTTTAAAAACTTTGAATTTTTCTAAGAAATGTAATGATAGATGAATCTTGGCGGTCCTGCTGTGGAATCCTATATACTATTACTAGTGTGTAATCCTTTATACTAGTATGTAAAACTAACCATTTTCTTAGATGTTTGTTGATGGTTCTTCTAAGCTTCTCAACTGTTGTCAATGTAATGTCTTACTCAAAAGTGGCCATGTTATCTTTAGTAGGAGTCTGTGTTGGTTATCAATGCCTTTAATTTCCTAGTAGACCTTTTATGTCGATGTACCCCATTCCCTCTGATTCTTGATATTCGATTCTCCTGATTTGTTCTTGTCACTTAAAGAATCATCATACTACTTTTCTAAGCACTCGATGGAATTGTCAATGATGGATGGAATGAGTTTTCCTTGTGCCTCCAGTTCAACTTGTTTGGTCTTACCTTTCTTTATCATCATAGCTCTAGACTTCGGTAGGTTAAAAGCAAGCCTTGCTCACGATACAATCTATTTCAGGGCACTAATAATCATTTAGCCTGGACATGGATATATGTAGTAATGGTTAAATCCATGAACTCTCTAGTGAATGATGCATATCTAATGTAAGTTGATGTTTTTGGATTGTAGTTGCTCTATCTCCAGATTAAGATATCATATTCTTTCCGATGATAATAAAAATAATTGAGATAAGATGGAACATTCAGAAACATTGTAAGATCTTTTTTGTTCACTTTGGCTTTTTGAATCGGTTGTGAAAAGCTGCTTTTTATTATTAACTGCTATGATAAACTTAAAAACACAAACTTCTACCTATGTCTGCATTAGACAGTTTTAGTGGCGAAAGCAAAAGATTTCATTTACTGAAACACTATCCAATTCCAACTGAATAATTTGTAAATTCAGCATTCATTAATAGTAAAAACAACTTTACGTCTAATTCTATATTTCTTTTTTCTCTAAAATTTTCGTTTTTCGAATATGATGTAATATTGGTGAAGTGCCATAAGGTCGTTTCAAAATGTATGTACACTTCTTATTGTCCTTTTTCGGGCTACAAGTTGGTCCTAGTGCTGATTCGGACATAACTTTTCCGACTAAATCTGTCACTACTTTCCATGTTGATTACTTTATATTCGTTGGTTTTTCTGATTGTGATACATTTTCTATCCTTTCGCAGTTTCTTATAGCCTTTCGTCGCTGGTTGTCTCTGATAGATGCCCTTCTTCTTAAGAAGTAATTCTTTCATGCCATGCTCTATGCTCATTTTAACATGGGTAGGCATTATATTTGTTAATATCTTAATGCCGAGCGTTAGCGAGGTATTAAATGTTTACAAATATAACGCCTACCCATGTTAAAATGAGCATAGAGCATGGCATGATAGAATTATTTCGATTCTAATAGGAATATTTTGAACTTTTGTACTTCGAATCGGACCTAAAGTAGACGCTCGAAATGTCGCCATTTTGATTTGATGAACAAAAACGTTATAGAAAATTCAACAGTTTGTCAATAAAAAAAGATCAGAAACATTTAAACTTACTTTTAGAATTATTTTTTTTAATTTCCTAGCGAACAACACCAACAAAAATGTCCATTTTGATCTCTGATGTTGTTCAAAAAATCATCTGACGTTGAAATTTCAATTGTGACGTCAATCACGTGCAGCCAATGTTCTATTTGAATTAGAACATGGCTTTGTACCCAAAGCTAAAGAAGAACGTCATATTAGAATTCCTCTTTTTGTTTGTATCGATCCCGTTTTTCGTTACGTACAGAGTTATTATAAAAATCTTGCATGCATTGGTAACATCCAAAGCTCTCTTCTTTCCTAACTCTGTCTCTACTTGCTTTTCTAATTCATTCTGCTCCTTGTGGATATTTTCTTCTCTTCCTGAGAATTGATAAAAAGTTAAATCACAAAAATACTGAACTCCAACGAAAATTCAAAAAGGAAAGTCTCTAATCAAATGGCAAAATCTAAAGCTCAAACACACCAACCGAATGGATAACAACTGTCATATTCCTGACTTGGTACAGGCATATTCTTATGTAGAAAACTGTGGATTAAAACTGGTTTTATAGCTAAGTAAACCTCTCACTTATATGACAGTCGCATCAAATTCCAAAGATCTCAGCTCAGTCAACCCGTCTCACTCCTCCTCAATTGTCTTTTTATAATGATTTTGTGACACCACTTACTTCCATTCTTTGTATTTCTTGACGACCTCGGTTATTATTAGAGGTTCTACGTTCACCTTTTTCACGTTCTTGTCCCACTGATTACACGATTGTTGCTGTGTATTACTGTGGATTCATTTATTTTCGTCGTTCCAATTTTCTTGGATTAAGGTTAATTTGCATTTTCATGAACATTTAATTTCGTGGTTCACCTATACCAATGAAATACACGAAAATTGGTACCCCACGAATAATAATGAATCCACTGTATTCAGATAATTGCAACCTTAGGAACAAAAATATTTAGTCCCTGGCATGTTTTCTTAGATCACTATATATACAATATAATAATGATTGTCTGTTTCTATATTGAGATACGATACTAACATATATAATTTATATTTATTTATTTTATTATTTTATTCTATCTAAATATGCCAAGTGTGTCATATATATATATATATCACGACGCTAGATTAAAACTGACGAGGAAAGGAAACAACCGGCCACCGAAAGCTTTATTTATGTGAAGCCAAGGTGGTCGAGTGGTCTAGCGCGTCGGATACACTTGCAAGCGATTTGGTATCACGATATCTCAGTAGCGACAACTCTCCACCAGATACGAAATAATGTAGAAAATACAGAAATGTCTGGGGAAAAGTTTGTCAAACGATGGAAGTATTACGTAGTACAATATTTTACATCCAAGGATAAACAAACCATTATAGCAGGGCCAAAAAGCTCAACCACGAACAATAGGCACTGTCTAGGGTTCTTAGTGATTTTATTCAGACTGCATGTAATAATTAAACCCTGCAACATATATAACTAATAATAAAAATACACATTACATAACATTTAACAACATAAAACATAACAAGTACTATCCACACTGATCTGTGTCCACACTTGTAATGATTTGTAAAATATTACTGTACAGCTTTATCAGAAATCTCCAAGAATATTTCAACAGACATATCCCAATTAAAACTAAGTAATCGTTTCTTTGATAAAGAGTTTTGATTTTCCATACATGATTGAAACATATTTAAAGAAATAAACCATGTAAAAGTTTCAATTAAATAGCTAATCCATTCTTTGAAAGTAATTTGAAATGCATTTATAAGCATTTCAAGCGTAGCTTTTTCTTAACTGCATAACACATATATTTAATATTGAAATATGGTGTACGGATAGTCACCGCATATGATATTGAATGAATCTTTATTGCATTAGCAACACGGGGGGGGTCTCTTCCTATATAAAGGTATATACATATGTGCCGCTGGAATGGGTCCCTTTTTTGATCCATCAAATATATGAATGGGGGGCAATTTTACCGAGGAAATATATCAATAGGTAGTAATTGACCGATTGTGATATATCAATGGGTCATAAATATATGAATGGGTTATGATTTCGCTGTGAAATATATGTATAGGTAGGGATTTCACAATTATTCAATATATGAATGGGGGGTGTTTTTAAAATCCCAGCTGCACAACTGTACCCAAAATCCCATGTTGAGACCCCCCCCCCCCCCCGTGATTAGCAACAACATTGCTTTAGCATAATACAAGGTATTATACATATATGACAAATATTATATAAGTTGTTAATAAAAAAAAAAAAAAAAAAACAAATATAATCAAAAATATCAACAAGATTGATCACGATTTATAGACAAAATATACAGTACAAAATATTTATAGATTCTTTATAGATAACCTATTTTGATTTCTGTCCTTTTTAAATGCATTTATCAAAATGACCTTGACCGATTTGAAAAGAACAGACTTTTTAAAAGTTGATATGTAGTAAATAGATCCGATATCATATCATTTTATAGACGATTGAAGTTCATAGCTATATTATTAAATATGTTTACATGTCGGAAGTATATTTTTCAGAAACTTGATTGCAATTGTACTTTCACTTTCAACTCGAATGTTATATTACACTATTAGCTAGCACGATATGTTAGTTTCAAATTTCTCGTATAATATTCAAAATCTGCTTTTATATGTTTAAGTTTATTATCAAAAAAGACTCATCATTTGAGTCTTTAATATTACAAGTGGCTAGTAACACTTTCTTGAAAATACTCGTATCATATCGATATAAAATTCACCATTTTTTGAAAATGGTTTAGATTTTTCAGGTCAAGAATTTTTTAATGACATTAATATACAATGTTTTCGTGAAATCAATTCATATTGTTTCACAAGACGTATAACAGGTGTTTAAACAAAATGGAATTATTTCTTGCAGTTATTACTGCTTCTTGCGTATTTGTTGTAGTTTTCATATTGGTAGCAACTTTCGTGGTGCAGAGAAGAGTAGCAAGGAAATACGCACCGAAAAGAAAAATATCTACGGACAATATTTCGGTCGGAGAATCGGACCAACACAAGGAGGAACAAGATGGAGAGACTAAATTAGAAGAGGAAAGGATGCCACAAAGTGAATTAAATGTAAAACCTTTAAGTGTGAATTATCACTTCACCAGACAATGTAACTATAGTTGTGGGTTTTGTTTCCATACAGCCAAGACGTCGTTTGTTCTCCCACTGGAACAAGCTAAAAAAGGACTCGAATTACTCAAGGAAAAGGGTAAGAGAATTCAATGAATATAAGGTAAAAAATATTTAAATGCTTTCACCGCCTTTGATCACCCTTATCGTGATTAGCATTAAGAAATGGGGAAAAAGGGGTTGTTGGTTTATTTTGGTTTTTTTTTGTTTGAGGGGGGGGGGGGGGGGGGGGGGATGGAGGTAGGAGGTGTTGAGAGGTGGTAAGGTGTCAGAAACTGAAAAGACTTTTAAAAATACCTTTTTTGAAAAGAATCATGTTTAAAATCAATTATAACTCGACAAAATTAGATTTATTACCGCCCGCCCGCCATTGTTTTCCATCCGCGGTGAGACAAAGTCTAATAATCTATTAAAACGGAAATGTGATTTAAACCAACTTACCAGAAGGGATTAATGACCCAGCAGCAGTCAATGATTGTAAAGGGAACGCTCCTGAGAATTGATTTTATTTTATGTTTTAGGGTTAAAAAAAGGGGGAGGGCTGTCACAAAACGATATTCGTCAGTCTGGTAGCTAACTAAATTTCCGAGATTGTATTTGATGTCTGCTTTTTTTTTTTAATTTCACAGGTATGGAGAAAATTAACTTCTCTGGTGGAGAACCCTTTATAGTGAAGCGTGGTGAATTTGTTGGTGAACTGTGTAGATTTTGTAAGATAGATTTGGCACTGCCGAGTGTTACTATTGTAAGCAATGGAAGTTTGGTAACAGAGAAATGGTTTGAAAAGTATGGTGAGTACGAATAACATTATTATATACACAAGAGACTGACTGTGTCGATTCCGTATCTCAGAAGGAGAGTAGCGGAATCATCCGAGGATTGCCGACTGTGCCGGGGTCCTTTCATTTCTTTATTCTTTAACTTTTAGACAATTTTTATGCCCCATTTATGTGCATTATGTTTTCTGGTCTGTGCGTCCGTTCGTTTGTCCCGCTTCAGGTTAAGTTTTTGGTCGAAGAAGTTTTTGATGAAGTTGAAGTCCAATCAACTTGAAACTTAGCACACATGTTGCTTATGATATGATCTTTCTAATTTTAAGGCCAAATTAGAGATTTTCCTTCAGTTTCACGGTCCATTCAACATAGAAGGTGATAGTTCTCTATTAATCTTTATCAATTTACCCAAATATTCTCTATTCTTTACATATTTGTATCTTATTATTCGCAATTCTGTTGCCCTCTATTCTGCACTTTAATATAAAAAAGAAGATGTGGTATGATTGCCAATGAGACAACTATCCACAAAAGACCAAAATGACACAGACATTAACAACTATAGGTCACCGTACGGCCTTCAACAATGAGCAAAGCCCATACCGCATAGTCAGCTATAAAAGGCCCCGATAAGACAATGTAAAACAATTCAAACGAGAAAACTAACGGCCTTATTTATGTAAAAAAAAATGAACGAAAAACAAATATGTAACACATAAACAAACGACAACCACTGAATATACAGGCTCCTGACTTGGGACAGGCACATACATAAATAATGTGGCGGGGTTAAACATGTTAGCGGGATCCCAACCCTCCCCCTAACCTGGGACAGGGGTATAACAGTACAACATAAGAACGAACTATAAAAATCAGTTGAAAAAGGCTTAACTCATCAGATGGACAAAAATATAAGTGGACGTGGCCGGGTACTTATACATCCCGACACAAAAGACACAATGAACAGATCTGAGAGTACTCGCAGTTATCTGACAGCTAGTTCAAAGCCACTAACAACTAATAAAAAAATTATGCATCTAAGACTAAACTATCAATCCGTACACATCCAACATCCAATGGATTTAGTGTAAAGACATCATAAACAGCCAGAGAAAAACATGACCTTGTGCAATGCCAAGTTACAGGTATCGACAGATTGTAGATCCATGAATATGTATATATATATATATATATATATATATATATAACATACTAGTAAAATTTAGTTAGCTTTTAATCTACTGATAACAAAATCAATATTTATTCCAATAAAAACAATATTCAATGATCTTATTACGGTGTTGAATAGGTAACCTTTTAGAATAAGTTTTTTTAAAGGAGCATGGATCATTTCTTAATTTCCGGGCACGGTTAACAACATTTCCGTAAAATGAGGATGTGCTATCCCGTTTGAAATAAGTTTTCTACAGGTACATCCAAACTTCAAAACCAAATCTTTATATCTATGGAAAAATTTAGTAAAGGTTTTCAGTAATTTATGGTAACGATATCCCTGGTTTAATAATTTACCAGTAATACATAGGTTGCGTTCGTTAAAATAAAAAACGTCACAACAGACACGGGCATATAGCGAACAAGTTGTGAAATATAAACACCGTAAGATGGTGTCAAAGGAACATCACCATCTAAAAATGGAAAATTAACAATAGGGAACGAAAAATCGTCTCTTTTGTCGTAAATTTTAGTGTGGAGTTTCCCATTTAAAACCGAAATATCTAAATCCAGGAAAGGACAGTTATTACCGAATAAATTTGATTTATTTAAAGTAAGTTCCTTGGGGTAAATTTCAGCAGTATATTGAGAAAATTCTTGATTATTTAACGAAAAAATATCATCAAGATAACGGTAAGTGTTGTTGAATTTATCAATTAAATGCAATTTCGACGGGTCTTTACTGAGTTTAGTCATAAACTGTGATTCCGTTAACCTTTAAATCCGTTTTACTCTATTCTTTAAACCATACCCAGTCCTTACATGATTAATTTTAAATAATGTATCATTGGTGTCACTCACTGAGCTGATTGTGTGTCGTATGGAATAGAATTTTAATCTCTAAACAATCAAAGAATAGCATATACATTTCTAGTTGAAGGACTTTTACATTGAAAGAGTAAAAATAAATACAAAACATTCATGTTATTTTAGTTCATTAATTCAAATGTAGGATTTAGTCTGTCGATGCATGTGCCACTACACCATCAGGACCGCCTGGTGCTACAACACCGTCAGGACAAATTAATTAAGCGAATACAAACAAAAAGTCGACAGAAATCAATAATTACGTTTGAAAATATTATAAAAGTTAAGGAAGGAAACTAGTTTCGAATCTAAATCCGTTTTTTTTTATAACTGAGGGAAGGAAATAGTTAAACATCTTCACCCTTTGTTTAAATAGTTGTATGGAATTTTATCCTTTTCCGAACCAATTGTTTAAAAACATTTAATCATCGTGTGGTTGCTGGGTTGAGTTCAATATCGTAGCAGCTATGTAGCAGCTACGTAGCTGCTATCAATATCTATGTTACAACTAGTCTATAGGTACACGTTCAATAGTCAAAATCTACGTAGCACTACGTAGCTGCTACGATATTGAACGCAACCCGGGTGATCTCAGAAGATCATTGGATGATTTTAAGGGTCATGACCTTTTTTTAGCTAACTGGGCCGCGTTCAATATCGTAGGTGCTACGTAGTGCTACGTAGATTTTGACTATTGAACGTGTAGCTAAAGACTAGTTGTTACATAGATATTGATAGCAGTTAAGTAGCCGCTACGTAGCTGTTACGATATTGAACTCAACCCTGTCAGGATGAATCAACATATGCTATAACAGAGTTGAGTTCAATATCGTAGCAGCTACGTAGCGGATACGTAGCTGCTATTAATATCTATGTAGCAGCTAGTCTATAGCTACACGTTCAATAGTCAAAAAGCTACGTAGCACTACGTAGCTGCTACGATATTAAACTCAGCCCAGGGCTGCGTTCAATATCGTAGTGCTACGTAGATTTTGACGCTATAGACTAGTTGTTACCAGGGTTGCGTTCAGTATCGTAGCAGCTACGTAGTGCTACGTAGATTTTGACTATTGAACGTGTAGCTATATATATAGACTAGTTGTAACATAAATATTGATAGCAGCTACGTAGCCGCTATGTAGTTGCTACGATATTGAACTCACCCCAGATGTTAATGAAATTGACAACTTCGTGCAATGTGAAAGGCACTCGAAGGGGATTTTCGGTTAACAAAAAAAAGAAAACGTATTTTTTTAATCATAAGAGAAACAGATTCTTGCATAGTTACTCGTGGATTATCGGATTTATCCAATCTCGATAGTTAAATTATAAATTTTAAAGTCCTCGCCCAGGCTCGGACTTTAAAATTGATAATTTAACTATCTAGATTAGATAAATCCGATAACCCACTCGTATCAATGTAAGAATCTATAATACATTTCTAGTTGAAGGAGTTTTACATTGAAAGAATAAAAATAAATACAAAACATTCTTGTTATTCTAGTTACCTAATTCAAATATAGGATTTAGTCTGTCGATGCATGTGTTAGAAGTTATGAATAATACACAAATTAATTAAGCGAATACAAACAAAAAATTGACAGAAATCAATAGTTATGGTTTGAAAATATTATAAAAGTTAAGGAAGGAGACTATAGTTTCGAATCTAAATCCGGCTTTTGGATAACTGAGGGAAGGAAACAGTTGAACATCTGCACCCTTTGTTTAGATAACTGAAACAATATTACGAATTGAGATAAATTTCCCCTGAATTTAATTCACAACAGTTATATATTTTCAAAAGGCTTTCTTTCAGTCTTTAGTAATATTCATAGTATAACGTCATCATAGGTATAATTTCATGCTCTAACGAATTTTTGGCGTAATCAAGAAAAAAAACCTAAGTTTCGGGTGAAGCTATGTTTTGTCTTTCTGATAACGACTCATGATTCATGTTTGTTACGGAAGTCCAAAACGCATTTAAAATTTTATTAAATCTGTCTTCATTAATATTGTTACCACTTTTATGGATAAACTATTGTGAATTGTTAAATGTGTGATGCATAGGCTCTTTAAAATACCGGTACAATTTTCATATTTTGGCTCTATTCATGGAAATTGGTCCTTATGACTTTCTAGCACATCTTTAACATGTAAACATGCATAAAATACTTGCTACTGGACACCAACCAAACACTAATCCAAGTCCAATTATATTCAGAATGTTTTCGAATTATGGATTTCTAAGCTCTCTTTGACTGGATATAAGTTACAGGGTTCTAGATAAGCTTTTAATCTGTGTAAACGTCGGTAAAAATAGGTTTGAATGCTGATGAAAATCCGCAACAGTATCATGTGCTTTCCCCCCAAAAAAGGAACTTGCTATAAGCGTATTTCGTTGTTAAAGCGAGATGATATTTGTGTCTTTTACAGAATACGACGAGAATGATCTCTGATAAATGTAGTCAATAGATATAGGAACATGTGGTATGAGTGCCAATGGAGACAACTCTCCAACCAAGTCAAAATTTGTAAAAGTAAATCATTATAGGTGAAGGTACGGTCTTCAACACGGAACCTTGCAATCACACCGAACAGTAAGCTATACAGGGCCCCAAAAATGATAAGTGTAAAATCATTCAAACGGGAAAACCAAGGGGGATATAATCTATATAAAAACGAGAAACGAGAAACACTTATGAACCACATAAACAGACGACACCCACTGAAACATGTCTAGACTAAGGTCGACTTAATTTTGATATACACAAATGTACTAAAATATTGATAAATTATCTTACTTTGTCAAAATTAAATTGTTACGTCTTTGCAGGTAAATACCTGGATATTTTAGCGATATCTTGTGATAGCTTTAATCCTGATGTTAATGAAACAATCGGTAGACAACAAGGAAACAAGAACCATCTGCAGTCACTGAGGCAAGTCAGAGAATGGTGTTATCAGTATAAGGTAATTTGACATTAAATCTAGAAAGGTGCTAGGACGCAAACACTATACGGAGAGTGTTTTTTTTAAAGCACTGGGTTGCTGGTGAACTATTAGTTTCAGACAGTATAATCAACTCAGTGGTTATTGCTTCGTTACTAATATGATTTATAAAATACATCCCTTAAATTGTATGATAATGAACTTAGAAATTATTGAGAAACTAAAATATATGAAGGACTATTGTTATGCAGGAACTTCGCTTCCAATACAACAAGAGTGATATTGTCAATCTAGTTTAGTAAGTGAGGGACAGCATCAGAAATTTGAATGATGAAACACTCTTCATGATCTTTTCAATCTCTATATTTCTGATCGACAACAGCACGCTTTTCACTTGCTACATACTAAAGTTGTTGACATCGAGAAAGTTTTTCTTACAGCATGAAAAAAGAAAACAATACATATATATCAAAACTTAAAAGAAGAGTCATCGTATAAGGCACTTGATAAGCATTCTAGAGCAGGTAGATATTTTGTGATGAAAACCCACACAATTTATTCTTTTAATTCGTGTTCATTTTTATTTCATGCAGTAAAAATGTCCATTACTTACAAATGTGTTAAAAGTTAAAATTGAGATATACCATGTACTTCTTTTTTAATCAATCTCCGGCACAGAGTACAAATCCGTTCCATACGTTCTGTGCAATACTCAACTCAAAATCACATATTAAGAATTGAAGGGAACGGATATGGTCTATGCGCTCGACATTGTTCGTTTATTTCCTCTGAAAAACTACAGCATTAAAGATACATTTTAATAATTAATCGTTTTTGTTTAGAAACTATTTAATTGAATAAAGACCCCAATAAACCTATCTCTTGACTTTATAGATATAGACCATGTATTTTTAAAACACCAAAAAACATAACAGAGAAGACCAAAGAATTAGAAGAGAAGATACAGCATGAACTAAATGACCCCTCTCTTCCTTCATAATAACTAGAACACACCCGCGAAATCGCGGGCATATACAGCTTTGGAACTGTTGTAGAATGATTTTTTGTAAAAGATTTTATGTATGCAGAATTTCATAAAAGGTATCAAAAGCCCTCTCTCTTTTTCCAAAGTCCGATATTTGTTTCCTTTCTGTTAAATTCAATTATTTTCGTGTTTATGGCCTCAGACCACAATTATTCTTCTCTTTTGCTACAATACCTCTTTTGGTAAAAGTCAAATCAAATTAAAAATTTGCATCGTTTCAAACATGAAATAAATGTAACTGCTTATATATAGACCATTATTATTCTAAAAAATATGCTTTTAGGACAATCAATTTTGAGAGCCTTATCAACATACCAATAGTAAGATATGAATCATGTATAAATGACTAAGACCGACTTAGGCTAATTTGAGGGGTGGTCGGAGGGGTCCTGATCCCGAAATCCCGGACTTAAAATCATGAAATCCCGAGATGCAGAATTTAAAGAAATTCATATCCCAAAATCCCGAAATCGAAAAATATATTCCCGGATTCCGTAAAGATTAACCCCCAAATCCCGAGCTTAAAAACACCCGATCCCGACGCCCCGAAAAGTCCTGCCTCCCTCTGATTTCTACCTTACTTTCATTTTTGCCAAATCACTATGTTCCCTTTCAACATGACCCATTCATGGCCATTGTGTGTTTCTAGTCTGTGCATCTGTTCGTTCGTTCGGTCGTCCGTCTGTCTGTCTGTCCCACTTCAGGTTAAAGTTTTTGGTCGAGGTAGTTTTAGATGAAGTTGAGCATGTTTTACTTATTAATATATATGTAACATGTGTAAGTGGTATGACACCTTAAATGGTAAACATTTCAAAGAAAACAGTAGACAGAATCAGGGACTTTCTATACTATCATAGAAAGTCTCTGGCAGAATACAGAGAGTCTTTATATATCAAAGTAGTATAATCGTAGTTAACATGTAGATAAACGCCGAAAATAATTCCCCTCTCTAAGGAGGTATAATACTTGTGGTTCTTCCGATCTTAACACCATGATATGAAACGCGAAAAATAATTGTCCTCTCTAAGGAGGTATAATAGTTATGATTCTTCCGATCTAAACACCATGATATGGAGAACGCTGAAAGGCTTATTTATTTTTCATTTTTGTTATCTACCATACGATTGGTTGTATTTGTGCATGTTTCAACCCGGAAGTCTTATCTATGACTAAAATTCAGTCTGATGACGGAATCATATCCGGCCTCCTTTTTTGTCTTTTTCTCCCAAAATTACTCAATCTGAATAATCATAAGAATGGATGACAAATGCGACTATACATGTTACCTATAGGACACAGAGGCATGATGATTGATTTATTGTGGAAGGAAGAGAAGCGACACACAAATTGAGGTCTTCTCATTTAATAGTATAGATAATAAAACAAATCCGTCAAAAAGAAAACAAACGAAAAAAAAAACCCAAAAAACACTCAATCCTCGAAGCATATATAGAAAAAACATTTGCAGTTTTTTCTAAACAAGAATCCATGCTTTCCTGTTAATAACTTCTTAATTAATAATAAATATTTTAACAGATTGCTTTTAAGATTAATACAGTTGTCAACACCTACAATCAAGAGGAAGATATGACTGAACCGATACAAGAGTTAAATCCTTGTCGCTGGAAGGTAAATATGTGAACAATTTGAAACGTCTTACCTTTGATAACTATTTACACCACTGGATCGATGCCACTGCTGATGGACGTTTATTCCCCGAGGGTATCACCAACCAAGTAGTAAGCACTTCTGTGTTGACATGAAAACCATTTGTATGGTCATTTTTATAAATTTCCTGTTACAAAACTTTGAATTTTTCGAAAAACTTAGAATTTTATAATCCCAGGAATAGATTACCTTAGACGTATTTGGCACAACTTTTTTGAATTTTGGGTCCTCAATGCTCTTCAACTTTGTACTTGTTTGGCTTTACAACTATTTTGATCTGAGCGTCACTGATGAGTCTTAATTAGACGAAACGCGCGTATTAAATTATAATCCTGGTACCTATTTACCGTTTAATAAACTTGAAAACAGATTCTTTACTATAAATATAAACTAAATTTAATTTAGTTTTTGCTTTAGTATACATCTATATTACTTTTTTCGATTGATGAAAGCGATTTCAATTGAAATTTTAAGTGCTTTAATGCCATGTGAAGTATTCCTTAAAATGTTAGCTCAATATAGAAAGTTTGGAGAGCATTTGATTGGGGACTTTTCTTTTTAAATTTTCCTCGGAGTTCGGTATAATTGTGATTTTACTTTTTGTTGACAGAGAGCATAAACGATAAGAAAGCTTAATACGGCAAATATATGGTTTTTATTTCAGGTGTTTCAGTGTCTTTTGATTGGAGGAGAGAATGCCGGAAGTGAAGCCCTCAGACACGCGGAGTCTTTTGTTGTTTCAGACGACGATTTTAAAAACTTCCTGATCAGACATAAATCGGTGTCTTGTTTAGTGCCAGAATCTAATGATTTTGTAAGTTCCCTTTACTCCAGAATCTAACGATTTTGTAAGTTTCCTTTACTCCAGAAAACAAATTTTCATGTTTTTTTTAGTTGGTAATCTTATGTTAAATAAATCTGTCAAACATATCGTTGATTTGTTACATCATTTTACGATCCGGCCGATAAAACAACACCGTATGTTTTTATCGAATGTTTTAAGCACAATATCACTTATTGAATGTGTCTGCATTTTTGTGGTAAATGCGAATTTGGTACGTTCGAATAGCCTTTCTGGATTTACCTTAACAGGGAACGTAAAACTTTTCAAATTAAGTCTACTACAACTACTTTTTCCAAATTGATGCCTTTATTTTAGTGCTTACTATGATATGGTTTTGCTCATTGTTGAAGCCTGTACGGTGATTTGTAATTGCTAACTTCTACTTCATTTAACTTGTGGCGGAACGTTGTCTTGTCGCTATAAACCGTAACATATATTCCTATGTCATAGTATTAAACCAAGAAATTAAAAATGAAGGTCGGTAGAGAACTCAGTTTTACAAAAAAGAGATGTTTTTAATTATTCCAATGTAGAGCAGGAAAAGTAGGAAATGGTCAACTATGTATTATTATATGAATGATTTTTGTTTATAGTGAATTTTATATTTCAGATGAGGAACTCCTACCTCATCCTGGACGAATATGTAAGTATTCTGGTTATAATAATAAGTTAAAATGGGGAATAGATTATTCGAAATACTAAGGATTTTCTTATCCCCGGCATAGATTACCTGAGCTGTATTTGGCTTAACTTTTTTGAATTTTTGGTCCTCAATGCTCCTCAACTTTCTACTTGTTTTGGCTTTCGAACTTTTTTTTATCTGATTGTCACTGATGAGTCTTGTGTAGACGAAACCCGCTTCTGGCGTATAAAATTATAAGTCTGGAACCTTTGATTATTATTATAATCTAGTATTTGTTAAATGAATTGCCCCCCCCCCCCTTCCCAAAAAAAAAAACTCACAAAAAAACCAACCAAGATTATTTTTAGGCAAGAGATGATGTTTTAACAATATTCAACATTTATATTATTTTAAACAAATTGTCTCGGATTTTATACAGAGATATATAACAATTTTTTTACGATAAAAGAAATGTCTAAATACTCAAACATAAAACATGACTAAATGTTAATCAGCAGTATCGACGCGAAGTCATAAAGTCAAAAACTCCTAAATATGCACTTGTCTTTGTTATTGCAGATGCGTTTTCTAGACTGCACTAAAGGCAACAAAGACCCCTCCAAATCCATACTGGACGTAGGCGTGGACAATGCATTGTTATTTAGTGGTTTTGATGAGAAAATGTTCTTTAAACGCGGAGGAAAATACGTATGGAGTAAAGCGGACTTAAGATTGGAGTGGTGACCATAGAAATTGACTTGACCATTTGAGATTATAAATGTTTTGGGCAGCATAGCATAGAGAAATGATAATATTTGACTTCCAAAATGCTATTTCTGACATTTTATACGAAAACATATTCAACATGATTTTGTAGAATAAAACATTATTTATTGCTTATTTAGTTTGTGCTAATGTTGATATATTACTTTTTACAACAGACATCGGTTAAGGCTGATCTAAAATAAATGAGTTTACATGATCGATTTTCCAGAAATTTGCAATTGTTTATTTGAAAATCTTTTCATTTGAATAACCGGTATTTGTTATCTAATCATACTGTAATATTAGTTTGAAAAAATGAAATTGTATCATTGATTCATTTTTTTATAATTAATTTTATTGTATAGCAATATAATATTTCCCACAGAAAGTAACAAAAAGTCAGCGTGCAATAAATTCTAATATTGCACTAGTGCAATAAATCTTCAAAATCCATGACGTCATCAACGACAAAATCTTAGTTTAACCCAATTTTTACTTTTAAATATTATATTGCTATACAATAAAAGGGTTATTGCATGACTATTGGGGAATATTGTCTCTCGTAGAACATATATTGCACTCGCAAGCTCGTGCAATATATAATTCTACTCGGGACAATATTCCCCAATATTCATGCAATAACCCTATATTATCAAAGGAAAATACTCAAGACTATTCCGTTTTTTAGAGGAATTAACTGTAAATATGTGTTGATATAAAAACGAAAATATGTACGGTGACCCGTTTTTTTTTAAGCAAATCACAAACCACACAATTGTGTTCCAATTATTTTGTTGTTATTGTTTTCTATTCTTTCATTACGTTTTCTTTGTTTATACTTTTTTAAAGTTCTTTTTGTCTAAACGTATAATCATAAAAACCTCACTTAGACACAATATGTAGCTTGACTTGTTCCGGATGATACATTCTTTTCATAATGTTTTTTTTCATAATAGAACAATTGAAACGAATTTTTTGGCAAAGTACGAACTGATGCGTTTGTCTCGTCTGTGACGGATGTCGCGGCCAGTGTAACATAAAAATTGCATTTCCGGCGACAATGATGATATAGTCAACAATTGTGAAGTTTTCTGCTAAAGTTAGTTTGTTAGAAACTACTTGCGATAGATCAGCCATTTTTAAGAACATTTGCATGACTATAAAGTACATGTATCAGATTGACGACTTTGTTGAGGCCCTGTCACCAAGATCATGGTCCTGTGACTTTGGATCAATTTTCAATGTTAAGTTTTCTACTGTTGTAATATTAATAAGAGATCCTTATAATAGACAACACTATTTTTTATAAAGTTGCATTGATTTCTGTGCATCTGAGTTTTTCGACACTTTTGAAGACCTGCTAATTAGATCATGGTCTAGTGACTGAATAAATAAACAATGCTGCTTTCCATTAGATTATTATTTTCTAAATTTTATCCCGACAGTAAATACATATCTATGTGTCAACAGTTTATTTATTTACACTTTTATCTTCCCTATGCTATATAAAAAGAATCTAACAGAGATATAAACTATAAAACACATACTACATGTATCAATTGCAATTTCATATTAAAATCATTAAATCATTTCCCTACAGAGATATAAACTATAAAACACATACTACATGTATCAATCTAACAGAGATATAAACTATAAAACACATACTACATGTATCAATCTAACAGAGATATAAACTATAAAACACATACTACATGTATCAATCTAACAGAGATATAAACTATAAAACACATACTACATGTATCAATCTAACAGAGATATAAACTATAAAACACATACTACATGTATCAATCTAACAGAGATATAAACCATAAAACACATACTACATGTATCAATCTAACAGAGATATAAACCATAAAACACATACTACATGTATCAATCTAACAGAGATATAAACTATAAAACACATACTACATGTATCAATCTAACAGAGATATAAACCATAAAACACATACTACATGTATCAATCTAACAGAGATATACACTATAAAACACATACTACATGTATCAATCTAACAGAGATATAAACTATAAAACACATACTACATGTATCAATCTAACAGAGATATAAACCATAAAACACATACTACATGTATCAATCTAACAGAGATATAAACCATAAAACACATACTACATGTATCAATTGCAATTTCATATTAAAATCATTAAATCATTTCCCTACAGAGATATAAACTATAAAACACATACTACATGTATCAATCTAACAGAGATATAAACTATAAAACACATACTACATGTATCAATTGCAATTTCATATTAAAATCATTAAATCATTTTCCCTGCAGAGATATACACTATAAAACACATACTACATGTATCAGTTGTAATTTCATACATGTAGTAGTTGTACATAATCAAACCAACATATTTTAAAGATAGTAGTACGTGTATGTCAAGGAGTTCATTATACCTAAATTTTATTGCACACTCATTTGTATCAGCTCTTTATTAGCTTTTTAATTTCATAATTATATTACTATTTTAAATTAATGGGGGACAACAAAAAACAAGTGTTATAACACGTTAATTAAACTTGTGAAATATATTAATGTACATACACATATCTCTTGGTATCCTATATGCTTTCTGTGATATATTTACCATTTTATTTTAAATGTAAATAAAAGGACACCAGAAACCGAGAACATATGCTCTTCTAGTTCAATTTCATTTTACCTTTGTATTATTGAAAATAAACAGTCAACCAGGGTTCAACTGTAACCCTAGGTCATAAACCTTTATTTCATACTAAAATTATCAAAATATTTTGCATATTTTAAAAGTAACTTTTATATGTAGGAATCAATTCGTGCCAACTATGTATTACTTTCCTGAATTAGTGGTTATATATCATAATTATATTATAGGGTTATTGCATGAATATTGGGGAATATTGTCCCGAGTAGAATTTTATATTGCACGAGCTTGCGAGTGCAATATATGTTCTACGAGGGACAATATTCCCCAATATTAATGCAATAACCCTTTTATTGTATAGCAATATAATATTTGAAAGTAAAAATTGGTTTAAACTAAGATTCTGTTGTTGATGATGTAATGAATTTAGAAGTTTTATTGCATTAGTGCAATATTAGAATTTATTGCACGCTAACTTTTGGTTTCTTTCTGTGGGAAATATTATATTGCTATGCAATAAATATATATATTATTCTGGATTATATCACCTCATTGTACAAAGCGTTTATTCATTAATGTTAATACAATCGTTGTTATAAAGAATTTGTTTTTATAATTTTTTTGTCACTAAAATAAAACCTAAAAAAATTATAAACACTGAAAATACCTCTCCTTAATTGGAACGTAATAAAAACATTAACATTGTCACAAAGGTGAGTCTGATCTTGAAACATTTGTGTTCAATCTTTGATATGGTCCTGGTCGGATCAGGTTAAAGAATAAAGGCAACAGTAATATACCGGTGTTCAAAAGTCATAAATCGATTGAGAAACAACAATCCGGGTAGCAAATTAAACTTAGTGCATCGCCACGACGTCATGAAATATTAATTTATATTCAGTAAAATTAGGAAACAGAATATTTTAATAATCTAATATTTGCAATAAGAATAGAGAATGGAAAAGGATAATGTGTCGAAACCATCCGACCAGAGAGAAAACACAGCCCAAGGCTAACGTTTTCCGCCTGGCGATAACATGTAGACTGACTTCAGTAAATATATACTAGTTCAGTGAAACCGACTCCATATTAATCACCGAAACAAACACGTCTGGTGTTGGTATAACGTATGCCTTTTGTTCTTATTTAATTCATTATTATCGTTAGGGAAAAAGGTAAACGTTTAAAAAATGTAGTTCAATGGGTAGTTGCACGCATTTATCCGTTCGTTCCACCAGTGATATGTGTTGTCGAGCGATTGTATTTTGTACCACATTTGCACATTTACACTTTCACAATGTTTAATACACTTCTTACATATACAAAAGAACTCAAATACCTCTAAGACGAATCCTCACTATATGGGAAAATGGAATGCACAAACTACTAGTTACATACACAAAGTATCAGGGCTAATCTGTCTCGCTCAAACCTATATAATGTATATTATTGGAACATACACTATATACCAATATCATCAAAATAAAGGCAACAGTAGTATACCGCTGTTCAAAACTCATAAATCTATGGACAAAAAACAAAATCGGGGTAACAAACTAAAACTGAGGGAAACGCATTAAATATTAGAGGAGAACAACGACACAACATTAAAATGTAACACACACAGCAACGGACGAAGTTGCTGTGAGTGTTACACATAGAGTATCTAACACATAGAGTGTTCATGCGGCGTAAAGCAACCAACACGCAATCAATCAATCTAACACATAGAAAGTCACTCAGTCTTGACGGATGCTGAAAGACAAAAAAGATCGGCATCCCAACTGATTGGCATCTTTCAGAACCTAGCAAGAACAAAGACAATAAAGAGCAAACTATCTTATTTTCTTAGACTTTTTAACGGCCTTTGACAAAGTCTCAAAGGAGCGACTATTTTATTAGATCGATCATTATGGCATGATAGGGACAACACTAAAATACTGTAAAAGTACTTTTATTCGTGGGATACCAATTTTCGTGGTTCTCCTGGATGATTTTATCCACGAATTAAAGTTCTAACGAAATAAAACAACCATTGTCCAAATCAAGACATGGAAAGATCTCCATCGGTAAGTTTGACTACTGATATGATCTAGAGAATATACTGAATAACGCAAAATCTGAGAATACTTTAATGGCAGTCAAAGAACTCCAACCGCATGCAGGATTATACCCATTTAATCTTTTATAACCTTAACTGTCACTGGGGTAAAGCTGATGACCGTAGCTGCATTCACGGTCATCCCAAGATGTCGGATGCAAAATTAGGTCATTTTCTGTATTGTATGTTAAAGGGTTTCTATATTATTTTCTTTACAAAGCATACATTGATACGATCTTAATTTATAAAAGATTCACACGGAAATCGAAAATTACTACTGAGAAATGTGTATGAAACTGGAAAGTGGATTTGAAAAAATCACCAAGATGACCGTAAATCATCATTACAATATTTTCAAGATGACCGTAACATATAACAAGGATGACCGTGATCGGTAAAAAATATAACCGTAATTTGAAAAGGATGACCGTAATATATTAAGGATGACCATTAATTCAAAGAATTATTCGTATTTGTATTACCTTTTTTTTATCAAATAATTAACAGAATCATATTCAAAACAGTGTGGTTGTGGCTATTGATCGACAACATAAATTATCCCATTGACTGGGACAGATTGGGTGAACGTTTGTCTGTAACGACCACTGCCCACTTACTTACTTACTTAATCCTCTTCATGTTCTTGAACACATAAGGCATCAACAAGGGACCTCCAACTCGTTCTATCTTTCGCGATTTTTTCTATTTGATTCCAGGTGTAACCATGCCTTTTTATCTCTGCTGCTATATCTCTTCTCCATGTGCCTTTCGGTCTTCCAGGCTTTCTTGTCCCTTGTGGTGTCCATGTCAATACATTTTTCACATGCCGGTTGTTATCCATTCGCAGTATATGTCCAATATATTTCCACCTCCTTCTGATGATCTCGTTCACTATATTCTTCACACCTGTTCTTTCTGATAGTTCACTGTTTGAAATAACATTTGGCCATCTGATGTTAGTTATTCGTCTCAAACAGCGTCCTTCGAATCCTCTAATTCGACTTTCTACTTTTTTGGTTGTTCTCCATGTTTCTGAACCGTACAACAGAACTGATCTAACATTGCTCACATACAATCTGATCTTTGTCTTCCTGGATATTTTGTTGTTTTTCCATATGTTATTCAGGTTTTTGAATGCAGAAGCTGCTTTGCCAATACGGATGTTAACTTCTTCAATATTTCCTTCTGCATTTACTCTACTACCAAGATAATTGAATGAGTTTACTTGTTCCAGTTCTTTTCCGTTCACTGTTATTGCTTTATTGTTCTTTGTACCTATCTTCATCACCTTAGTTTTCTTTGCATTTATCTTCAGTCCTACTTTCGCTGCCTCTGATGTAACTTTATCTGTCTTTTTTTCATGTGTTCATGTGTATGAGAAAAGAGGCTGATATCATCAGCAAAGTCCATGTCCTCTAAGAATGTTGTTAGTCCCCACTGTATACCATGATTTTCAGTTGTTGTCTTCTTCATTACCCAGTCAACCACCAATATAAAGAGAAAAGGAGATATTATGCATCCCTGTCTTACTGCAGATGTTATTAAAAACCAATCTGATAGTTTTCCATCATGTCTGATTGCACATTTAAAACCATCATACATTTCCATAATGATGTTAATTATTTTCTGTGGAATTCCATACATACTCATGATGTACCAAAGTGACTCTCTATGGACGCTATCAAAGGCTTTTTCAAAATCCACATAATTTATATATATGGGTGACCTCCATTCTAGTGCCTGTTCTATAATATTTCTCAGTATGAGGATGTTATCTATACATGCACGGTTGTTCTAAATCCACTTTGTTCTTCCCATAGAATGGAATCGATTTTGTCTTTGATTCGTTCTAAAATTATTCTACAAAGTATCTTACCAGGCACTGATAGTAAAGTAATTCCACACCAGTTGTTACAATCTGTAAGGTTACCTTTCTTTGGTAGTTTTATGATGATACCATCTTTCCACTGAGTAGGTAGTATTTCTTTTTCCCATATTTCATTCAGCAAATCACGTAGGATGTTCACGTTGAGATTTATGTCTGATTTTAGTACTTCTGCTGGTATGCCATCTACCCCAGGAGCTTTGTTGTTTTTAAGTTTTTTAATGGCTGCTTTGATCTCATCATCTGTTATGGGTCCCATTTCTATTTCTATTGGTGGTGGAGCTTCCTCTGTCCTGTCAACTGAGATTTCTGGTTCAGGTCTATTCAACACCTCTTCAAAATGCTCTTTCCATCTTTCCAGTTGTTTCTCAAATTTGCATATTGTCTGACCATCTTTATCTTTGATGTTAGTACTGTTGGTATTTACTCTGCCACTAAGCTGTTTTGTGATGTTATATAGCTTTCTCATATCTCCAACTTTAGATGCATTTTCAGCCTCTTCTGCAATCTTATCTATGTATGCCTTTTTGTCTGCCTTTGCATTCTTTTTCACTTCTTTTTCCTTACTATTATATAGATCTTTCATTCCCTCTTTGTTGTATTTCAGGTTGTTTAAGTTTTCCAAAGTCTATGATCTTGCTTGGTGTTTTGCATTTATTTTTTCTTAATTTTAGTCTGATCTTTCCAATGACTAGGTGATGATCGCTGTATACATCTGCACCTCTTTTCACTTTCACATCTAATAATGATGACCTCCATTTCTTATTAATCAGTATGTGATCGATCTGGTTTTTCACTTTCCCATTTGGAGACACCCATGTGGCTTTATGTATGTTTTTATGTTCAAAGATTGTTCCCCCAATTACCAGATTGTTCATAGTACACATCTCTACTAATCTTTCACCATTGTTGTTAATTTCTCCAAGCCCATGTTTTCCCATCACTTCTTCTGAACCTATGTTAGTTGAACCTACTTTTGCATTAAAATCTCCAAAGATGGTAAGTACATCATGCTTTGGTGTATCCATTATGATCTGATTTAATTTATCATAAAAATTCTCTTTCTCATTATCTGTATAATCATTTGTTGGGGCATAGCATTGGATAACAGTCATGTGCCCATAACTGGTCTTCATTCGTATTTTTATTATTCTTTCATTTATTGCTATCCATTCTACAACAGACTTGCTTGCTCTCTTACTCAATAGAATAGCTACTCCTTCCTGGTGTCTACCATCTGTACGTCCTGAATAATAAATGTCTGTACCTGAATTGTGTTTATATTTTCCTGAATCAGTCCATCTGCATTCACTAACACCCAATATATCAAGCTTGAATCTCTTCATTTCCTTAAATTCCACTACTTACGTATTATAGAATTTAAACTGTGGGGTCACCAAAGGTTCTTAACGCTTTTAATATTACAATAATTCGAAAAATTAATCAGGAATAAATTTATGTTTTGATTTATAACATTGATATAAATCAAAACATCGTGTTATTCCTGATTAGTTTTTCAAATTTCTCTATTTAGGTGTTGAGAACCTTTTGTGACCCCACAGTGTAAGTGTCTTTAACAAGTACATAGTGAGCAGCGGTCGTTACAGACATATGTTCACATAATATGTCCCAGTCAATGTGATAATTTAGGTCGTCAATCATTGACCACAGCCACATTGTTTTGAATATGATTCTAGTGTTGGTATAAAACGTATGTATAAGATGATAACACAATGTTGACTGCTGTACCCCTATTTTTTGACATTTTTACCTATTGTGTCTGTTTGTTTTGTTCACGCATCGGTGACGATATAATGGAATTTGATGCGACTGTCATACAAGTGAGAGGTTTAGCTAGCTATAAAACCAGGTTCAAATCCACCATTTTCTACATTTGAAAATGCCTGTACCAAGTCAGGAATATGACAGTTCTTGTCCATTCGTTTTTGAAGCGTTTTGTTATTTGATTTTGCCATGTGATTATGGACTTTCCGAATTGATTTCCCTCTGAGTTCAGTATTTTTGTGATTTTACCTTTTATCCTATAGGTAGAAGAGAATAAAACGAGCTTCAAATTCATAGTTCACTATATGTGTCCTCCATCTACAAGCAAAAGGATTTTTTTTCTCTCTGGGATTCCAATTAATGTCACATAATAAATACACCTTTTAAAAAATGCTGATTGATCTTCCATTTTGTCTTGCAAGTAAAATAACAGAAAATGTTTTAAAATACTTCGACCAAACTAGTGAAGGCGAGCTCCAGCAAATTAGATCCTTAAAATAGTCTTGTGCGAATAGCGTATCATAATGGGGAACCTTGACAAACTTGGTATAAATAAGGCTACAGGTAAAGACGGGTTATCCGTTTAAGTACTGAAATTGGTAAAAACTGCAGTTGTGAAACTAATAACAAAATTATAGAGGCTCAAGTAGTGCCACTTCACAAAAAGAATAGTCAACTCGAAGTTGGTAACTATAGGTCAGTCAGTATTTTATCTGATGTATCAAAGTTTTTCGAGAGAGACATCTTCCGACAGCTAGTTGATTTCTATCAAAAAGTTTTCACCCATATTCGTCTGCCTTTAGAACACAAATTAAGATTTTAAAATATACTTCCTCTGGAACCATACACATGGGCTCGATTACCGGATATTCATATGTTTGATTGATGTTTTTTTTTCTGCAACTTTCTGTCGTATCGCTGTCAATTTGTATCAAAATGTTAACGTCGTTATCAATAAATATTATTTATTTATACGAGAAATATACAATTTGATATCATTGTCTGAACTCAAAATACAGCAAATAGTTAAAAAGAAATTGATGAATCATATTTATATCCGCCAACCGAGCCCCATATTGAGACAAACCTACCAAAAAGCTATGAATACCAATATGGATATTTCTCGTAGAATTGACGGCCATCCTTTAAAAGTTACGGTCATCCTCTACTAATTACGGTCATCTTTTAGCCAATTACGGACACCCTTGTTATGAATCGCTGATCCTGTTACGGTCATCTCGATTATGATTTACGGTCATGTTAGCCATTTTTTAAAATCCAATTCCCTGTTTCATTCACATTTCTCAGTAGCAATTTGTGATTTCCGTGTGAATCTTTTATAAATTTACATCGTACACAGCTACTTTTGCATAGGTACTATTTCTGTACTAAAAATATGTATTACTGGAAATTTACTTTTAATATTCAGTACTATTTTGTTACTTTAAAATTATTGTAATATTTCCTGTATTTTACAGTACTTAATTTGTACTTGAAATTTAGGTACTTCAGATTTTTGGTTACTACCGTTACATTTTCAGCATTTTGAAAGTTTTTCTATTTCAAATCTCTTAAAATTCTGATTTTCAAACATGGAATATTGAATTATTTCTGTACCAAAATATTTAGTACAAATCAAGTACTGTAAAATACAAGTACCTAAATATTACAATAATTTTAAAGTAAAAAATAGTACTAAATATTAAAAGTAAACTTATAGAACTACATATTTTTAGTATAGAAATAGTACCTACGCAAAAGTAGCTGTGTACCAATGTATGTTTTGTAAAGAAAATGACATAGAAACCCTTTAACAGACAATAACGAAACTGACCAACTTATTCATCCGACATCTTTGGATGACCGTGAATGCAGTTACGGTCACCAGCTTTATCCCAGTGAACAGTACAACTTTTGATCTTTTAATTCTCATAAAAAATATTTTTGATCGATGAAAGTCAGATTTCCGGTATTGATATGCTAGTATGATAAAGTGTTCATTTTATATCCTCATCATTTCTCATAGTTCTCGTACATTTCATGCTGGGCTTCATTTTGATAAGAAATATTTGACAATTCAAGATACATTTATAGCATTTGTTAATGTTACTGTTTTCTTTAGGTGACATGTTTATGGCCTAATAAACACCTTTGATGGTCTTTAATTTGTTGATCACTTTATTATGGGTTCAATCTAGACTATTTTTAGGGCTTTAATGTTTCAATCTTTTTTTTAGAAAACTAAAATCCAAGAATTTTTAATCCCACGAACATGTAAATATTGCTCAAACCACGCAAATTGATACCCACGAATTAAAATACTTTCACAGTAGCTGATAAACTTTCTTGATGACATGAAGACAGCAATGTGTACTCCTGGAAGGATAATCATCAGTTTCCTCGCCAGTACAGTCTGGCGTCTCACAAGGTAGCATGTTTTGTCTGCTGATGTTTCTCATTTCTATAAAAGATATCTAAGAATATATGTCATCATCAAATCTTAGACTTTTCGCAGACGACTAAGTTCTCTACTGTCAAATTAGAAACGAACAAGATACGAACACCATTCATAAAGAACTGGATGGACTGCAACAATGGTAAGCAATCTGGCAGATGGAATTCTCCCACTTAAATTCCAACTTCAAAGAGTAACAGCAAAGCAAAACACTCTTAAGTTAACTACAACATCCACGGCTATATCATAGAAGAAGTTGACTCGGCGACATATTTTGGCATCTCACTACACAAAACATTAAGTAGGAATCAACACATTGATAACACTGCAAAGAAAGTTAACCCTACCCTAGAAACATTTAAAACTGTTATAGTAAATCGACGCCTTATGCTATCAAAAGCTTGTAAGAATCCTCATGGAATACTCTTGCACCATCTGGGATCCGGCTACTTGAGACAACATGAAAAAAATAGAAGCTTTACAACGCTGTTACGCACGATTTGTACTTAAAGATTATAGAAAAACTAGCAGCGTAACGACAATGCTACAAGCACTACATTGGAAGACAATAAAGAAAGGGGAACTCATTGTAAAGTCATGATGTTTTATATAGTAGTGCACACACTGAAACATACCATCTACAAACTTACCACCAGCAACATCAACAGTAGAAGACACACAGAACGAGTCGACATTCCTTTTGCAAGGACTCAAGTATATCGATACTTGTTTTCCAAGATACAATCATAATATTGAAAGGACTGCCACAACAACTAACAAGCTTAACAACACTTGAATCCTTTAAAAGGGGTGTGCAAGTGGCCCAGCTTTGAAAGATGTTCAACTTTGTGAATAACGTTATTTTATAGAAGCACCGTTTCACTGTATATATTTCGGACATACTCTCATATCGGACAAGGGGGACCTACACATTGAGAAATATTTACTGAGAATCACACTGACAATAGTTGATAAAAAATGTCTGCCAAAACTTACAAGCTGTGTGAACTAAGTTCGAAAAAGAAGTTTAAACCTTAAAAATGATCATTTTTAATGGAACAGAAAGGTTAAGCCTATGTGTTCATGATAATGATAGTGAAATTTCACACGGGCACAGTTGTCTCAATCCGAGCTTTAAATAATAAATGCTGCTTAGTTCAATTGATACAACTTTTAAATGAAAAATATTTGAATTTTATTTCTGTATTTCATAAGACTTTGGTTACACTGAAGTCTTATTTACGATTGTTGTTGTCTAAAACGTTTGCCAAATAACGATCTTGCCACGGATAAGTGATGTGGTTACTAGCTAGGAAAAGTCAAATATCATTTTTTAAGGTTAATGTTACAGAGGCGCCAATAATTGTGTGGTAGACTGTATTTTATAGGTTTTACAGTAATTGTGTATATTTTTATATTTAGTTTATTGTGTTGTATTTTGTATATTATATGATTTATATTAGGTAATTGAAGATTGTAATTAGTTAATTAGTCTATATATATGCTTTTGTTCATTTTATGTACGTATTTGACAGTTGGACTTATTGACATATGACGTTTTCTACTGGTTTGGGTAACTTTGGTTTGACTGTAGTTTACTTTAAAGATTTTCTTTTTATGCTTCATTGGACCCACTTTTTCTTTATTTCTATTGGTCATTATATTTTGGCGCTATATTTCTTTTGTTCTTTTATGCTGGTCATCACTTTTCTATATACTGGTGGACATATTGATATGTGCTTGATGTAATTCTAAGGCTGAACTTATAGTCTTTCTTAGTTTTCTTTATTCTGTATTCAGGTCAGTTATATTTCTCTATTACTAATTATACGTTAATAGTCCAGATATTCATTATTTTACCTAGAATGACTGTTGAGAATGAAAAGGCCGATGTGTAAATGTTGAATGCGAGATGAATGCTTTAAATCGATATAAAATAGATAAAATACAATAAAATATTATCTGTTTGATTAAATTGTTTAGGAGACGTTATTTTCATATTTTCATAAATAAAGTACTGTTAACTAGTTTGGTAAATTACTAATCTAATAGGCAGTGTATGAGAATTCGAGTGTTCCGGGATGAATGTGGTAAATACTTTTAAAGGTAAAGATATAAACATAATAACAGTTACGTGTATTGATCGATTAATTTAGCTAAGAGTACAAATCGTAATCAGGTGGTTTAGTACAGTAAAACAAGGATTACAATTTGTTTATTTGTTATACAGGTATATATAAAGTAATCCTGGGATGATGTGAATTTATTTCCATATAATAGATAAATCAGGAGGCCTTTGCACCTCATGCGAGGTAAGCTAAGTGTTATTTTTGTAATGCTCGTATTTTTGTTTGTTGCTATTTTATGCTTACGGCATTCATACAGCATGCATCAATTGCTTTTAGTTTTGTTAATTTGCTTATGTTAAAGTTCGTTTTAACCGCTTTAGTTATTTTCATATATTAGACTTGTTTATTTAATACGAGTCGTTAAGTGCATATGTACTAGACTTTGTCAGTTACGCTCAACAATATAAGCATATTGTTGTAAATACATGCAGAACAGTTTTATTTATATTTCTAATAGTTTATCTTAATACATGGATAGAAACCTATGTACCAGATTATTTATTTGATGAAAGGTCAGAGACTTACTATTGTATTTATTTTGTAGGGTATTTTTATATATATATTTGCTATTATCCTGAAGTTAGTCCAGAAATAAAAGGAACCACCTTTAACAAAAGTATTGTGTTTTAATAAGCCCTAGAAAGTGCTACTACAATTGCAGTATAATGTGAACAACACTAAAAATTAATATTTGACCCTGAATTACTAAGGATTTGATCACTTTAAGTCGTATATCCCCCAAACAAATATTCTGATGACTCAAACCAAACCGTTTCCAAATTTTCAGTTTATTTTAGGTACGGAAACTTAATCATTACATATTGACACAAACAACCAATAGCGATCTTCTTCGTTTCTAGGGAACTGATGTTTGTGAGGATATAACATTTGTTTGATTGTTTGTTTGAAAACAAAAGATATGGCCACAATTTCAGTCCATTAACGGCTTATGTGACTTGTTTAAAAATCAGCCTATTGAAATATGCCACATTTCATCATGTAATAGCATTTTACAGTTTATCTAGATATTTTTCTTTCTCACTGCCGAAGGCCTTATGGTCACCTATAGCTGCCTACATTTATTTTCGAACTCTCCGGAATAATTGTCTTTCTGACAATTACACCACATATCAATATTTTCTTATACGTTACCTTAAATTCAAGAGGACTTTTCACTCAAAGTTTATTCGTTCACAAAAAAAATGGTAAACTGTAAAATTGACCTAATAAATCCTAAGATTGGTATAGTTTGCAAATGGGGCGTACTCAAACCAAGAATCAACATGTGTGTCTAAGAAATTGAGAAGCTCACTCCAAGACATATTTCATGATGTAATTATAATTTAGCAACGTTTGCCTTGTGGTAACTCGGTTAAAACCTGCATGCATTGCTACATCATCATGATCATGTCAATTGCACATTTTCTCATAAAGATTCTTAACCGCTAAGCCAAAATGATGAACGTGTTCTCCAAATGTTTCATATTTCCATGGACTATTGTCTAATTCAAACAAAGAACACATCATCTTCAATGGTCTTTTATAAGTTTATACAAATACATGAAATACATTAAATACAATAAACTATTTTACTATGATTGTATTCTATTTTAATACTTATTATATCAAACAAATATGTTTCTTTAATACAATTTAAACAAATAAAATTCAAACATTACAAAATGGTGAAAATCAGTATACTAGTAAATTGTTATTGAAAATTTAGATAACAATATTTTTTTAATATCATGAAACCTATAACATTATATAGATTGATGTTGTTATAATATCATTTGTTATACATACAATGAATAACGATTCATATTTAGCTGACAAATTATAAATGTATTTCCTACAAATGTATTACTTTGCAATCTTTCAAATTGAGACAAATTTTTAAAACGAAATCGAAAGAGAAAAATTCCCCTCAGTCATAGACATTTTAGTATAAATAATGGACTCATGCTACTGAGAAATCGAGGCACCAAATCGCCTTGCATTATGCCTGACAAGCTAGACCACTTGACCACCTAGGCTCTAAAATAATAAAGCTTTCGGTGGCTGGGTGCTACCTTTCCTCGTCAATTTCTATCTAGCATCGTAACACCGTACACGCTATAATATATATATATACATATATATACCGTACACGCTATAATATATATATATATATATATATATATATATATATATATACAACTCGTCTAAACATCAACCCAACAATGTTAGATCTGTAAATTTGCTTTCGCAAATTTTTGGTTCTTCCCTCGCCGGGATTCGAACCCATGCTACTGTGATATCGTGACACCAAATCGCCTGCACTGCAGCCGTCCCGCTAGACCACACGACCACCTGGGCTCTCTTTAAAAAGAGCTTTCGGTGGGCATGTGTTACCTTTCCACGTCAGTTTTAATCTAGCGGCGTACTACAGTACATGATATATAAGGCATGAAGATGTTATTGTTACAGATCAGCTAAATTATCTATAGTAAAGGATCCTACAAATTAATGTAAGATACAGTCACAGAAAATAATTATATTCATAAGTACGTCTGAGTCAGTGACAACCCTACAACAGATGTATCCATCGGATCGCCATCAATGATGGTGATACATGGCTGTGTACATAATGTATATACAACTCGTCTAAACATCAACCCAACAATGTTAGATCTGTAAATTTGCTTTCGCAAATTTTTGGTTCTTCCCTCGCCGGAACAGGCAGTATGTTGGTGAAACAGAAACTACATTCACATCAGACTTAACAATCACCGGTCGTTCTATACAAAAGGAAGAAACTGTCCAATTACGAGACACCTCTTAAGAACAGGACATACTTTTGATAATATCACCTTTCAAATAATTGAGGTAAATTGGGACTCCGAAAGGAGAAAACAGAGAGAAAGGTTCTGGATGCATCAGCTACGTACTCTTGAACCTGATGGACTTAATGAGAGGGATGAAAAACAGTTCTACCCAAAACCAAAGGAATAAATCATGAATTTCATTCTATTTAACTAAAACAACTATTTGTTTAGATTTTAAAATTGTTATGTACAGTAAACGGCAAAAATATGTTGTATATACCCCTTCAATCAATATATTAAACTTTTACACAAAAACGTCAAGCTACAAAGATATTTTTTGTCATGCATCCGATTTCACCTAGATAGATGCACACGCCCGATGAAGCTAATTTGTTTAGCGAAATATTGCGTGATTAATATATAAAATATAACAACTAATTTTATAACACTCATTAGTGTGTTAAAGTTACATTCTTGGGTTGATGTTTAGACGAGTTGTAAATATATATATATATATAAGTACGTCTGAGTCAGTGACAACTCTACAACAGATGTATCCATCGGATGGTGATACATGGCTGTGTACATTATGTATGCACAACTCGTCTAAACATCAACCCAACAATGTTAGATCTGTAAATTTGCTTTCGCAAATTTTTTGTTCTTCCCTCGCCGGGATTCGAACCCATGCTACTGTGATATCATGACACCAAATCGCATGCACTGCAGCCGTCCCGCTAGACCACACGACCACCTGGGCTCTACAAAAATAAAGCTTTCAGTGGCCGTGTGTTACCTTTCCTCGTCAGTTTTAATGTAGCGGCGTACTACAGTACATGATATATAAGGCATGGAGATGTTATTGTTACAGATCAGCTCAATTATCTATAGTAAAGGATCCTACAAATTAATGCAAGATGCAGTCACAGAAAATAATTATATTCATAAGTACGTCTGAGTCAGTGACAACCCTACAACAGATGTATCCATCGGATCGCCATCAATGATGGTGATACATGGCTGTGTACATTATGTATATACAACTCGTCTAAACATCAAACCAACAATGTTAGATCTGTAAATTTGCTTTCGCAAATTTTTTGTTCTTCCCTCGCCGGGATTCGAACCCATGCTACTGTGATATCGTGACACCAAATCGCCTGCACTGCAGCGGTCCCGCTAGACCACACGACCACCTGGGCTCTACAAAAATAAAGCTTTCAGTGGCCGTGTGTTACCTTTCCTCGTCAGTTTTAATCTAGCGGCGTACTACAGTACATGATATATAGAGCATGGAGATGTTATTGTTACAGATCAGCTCAATTATCTATAGTAAAGGATCCTACAAATTAATGCAAGATGCAGTCATAGAAAATAATTATATTCATAAGTACGTCTGAGTCAGTGACAACCCTACAACAGATGTATCCATCGGATCGCGATCAATGATGGTGATACATGGCTGTGTACATTATGTATATACAACTCGTCTAAACATCAAACCAACAATGTTAGATCTGTAAATTTGCTTTCGCAAATTTTTTGTTCTTCCCTCGCCGGGATTCGAACCCATGCTACTGTGATATCGTGACACCAAATCGCCTGCACTGCAGCGGTCCCGCTAGACCACACGACCACCTGGGCTCTACAAAAATAAAGCTTTCAGTGGCCGTGTGTTACCTTTCCTCGTCAGTTTTAATCTAGCGGCGTACTACAGTACATGATATATAGAGCATGGAGATGTTATTGTTACAGATCAGCTCAATTATCTATAGTAAAGGATCCTACAAATTAATGCAAGATGCAGTCACAGAAAATAATTATATTCATAAGTACGTCTGAGTCAGTGACAACCCTACAACAGATGTATCCATCGGATCGCCATCAATGATGGTGATACATGGCTGTGTACATTATGTATATACAACTCGTCTAAACATCAACCCAACAATGTTAGATCTGTAAATTTGCTTTCGCAAATTTTTTGTTCTTCCCTCGCCGGGATTCGAACCCATGCTACTGTGATATCGTGACACCAAATCGCCTGCACTGAAGCGGTCCTGCTAGACCACACGACCACCTGGGCTCTACAAAAATAAAGCTTTCAGTGGCCGTGTGTTACCTTTCCTCGTCAGTTTTAATCTAGCGGTGTACTACAGTACATGATATATAGAGCATGGAGATGTTATTGTTACAGATCAGCTCAATTATCTATAGTAAAGAATCTTACAAATTAATGCAAGATGCAGTCACAGAAAATAATTATATTCATAAGTACGTCTGAGTCAGTGACAACCCTACAACAGATGTATCCATCGGATCGCCATCAATGATGGTGATACATGGCTGTGTACATTATGTATATACAACTCGTCTAAACATCAAACCAACAATGTTAGATCTGTAAATTTGCTTTCGCAAAAGTTTTTGTTCTTCTCTCGCCAGGATTCGAACCCATGCTACTGTGATATCGTGACACCAAATCGCCTGCACTGCATCGGTCCCGCTAGACCACACGACCACCTGGGCTCTACAAAATAAAGCTTTCAGTGGCCGTATGCTACCTTTCCTCGTCAGTTTTAATCTAGCGGCGTACTACAGTACATGATATATAGAGCATGGAGATGTTATTGTTACAGATCAGCTCAATTATCTATAGTAAAGGATCCTACAAATTAATGCAAGATGCAGTCACAGAAAATAATTATATTCATAAGTACGTCTGAGTCAGTGACAACCCTACAACAGATGTATCCTTCGGATCGCCATCAATGATGGTGATACATGGCTGTGTACATTATGTATATACAACTCGTCTAAACATCAAACCAACAATGTTAGATCTGTAAATTTGCTTTCGCAAATTTTTTGTTCTTCCCTCGCCGGGATTCGAACCCATGCTACTGTGATATCGTGACACCAAATCGCCTGCACTGCAGCGGTCCCGCTAGACCACACGACCACCTGGGCTCTACAAAAATAAAGCTTTCAGTGGCCGTGTGTTACCTTTCCTCGTCAGTTTTAATCTAGCGGCGTACTACAGTACATGATATATAGAGCATGGAGATGTTATTGTTACAGATCAGCTCAATTATCTATAGTAAAGGATCCTACAAATTAATGCAAGATGCAGTCACAGAAAATAATTATATTCATAAGTACGTCTGAGTCAGTGACAACCCTACAACAGATGTATCCATCGGATCGCCATCAATGATGGTGATACATGGCTGTGTACATTATGTATATACAACTCGTCTAAACATCAACCCAACAATGTTAGATCTGTAAATTTGCTTTCGCAAATTTTTTGTTCTTCCCTCGCCGGGATTCGAACCCATGCTACTGTGATATCGTGACACCAAATCGCCTGCACTGAAGCGGTCCTGCTAGACCACACGACCACCTGGGCTCTACAAAAATAAAGCTTTCAGTGGCCGTGTGTTACCTTTCCTTGTCAGTTTTAATCTAGCGGTGTTCTACAGTACATGATATATAGAGCATGGAGATGTTATTGTTACAGATCAGCTCAATTATCTATAGTAAAGAATCTTACAAATTAATGCAAGATGCAGTCACAGAAAATAATTATATTCATAAGTACGTCTGAGTCAGTGACAACCCTACAACAGATGTATCCATCGGATCGCCATCAATGATGGTGATACATGGCTGTGTACATTATGTATATACAACTCGTCTAAACATCAAACCAACAATGTTAGATCTGTAAATTTGCTTTCGCAAAAGTTTTTGTTCTTCTCTCGCCAGGATTCGAACCCATGCTACTGTGATATCGTGACACCAAATCGCCTGCACTGCATCGGTCCCGCTAGACCACACGACCACCTGGGCTCTACAAAATAAAGCTTTCAGTGGCCGTATGCTACCTTTCCTCGTCAGTTTTAATCTAGCGGCGTACTACAGTACATGATATATAGAGCATGGAGATGTTATTGTTACAGATCAGCTCAATTATCTATAGTAAAGGATCCTACAAATTAATGCAAGATGCAGTCACAGAAAATAATTATATTCATAAGTACGTCTGAGTCAGTGACAACCCTACAACAGATGTATCCTTCGGATCGCCATCAATGATGGTGATACATGGCTGTGTACATTATGTATATACAACTCGTCTAAACATCAAACCAACAATGTTAGATCTGTAAATTTGCTTTCGCAAATTTTTTGTTCTTCCCTCGCCGGGATTCGAACCCATGCTACTGTGATATCGTGACACCAAATCGCCTGCACTGCAGCGGTCCCGCTAGACCACACGACCACCTGGGCTCTACAAAAATAAAGCTTTCAGTGGCCGTGTGTTACCTTTCCTCGTCAGTTTTAATCTAGCGGTGTACTACAGTACATGATATATAGAGCATGGAGATGTTATTGTTACAGATCAGCTCAATTATCTATAGTAAAGAATCTTACAAATTAATGCAAGATGCAGTCACAGAAAATAATTATATTCATAAGTACGTCTGAGTCAGTGACAACCCTACAACAGATGTATCCATCGGATCGCCATCAATGATGGTGATACATGGCTGTGTACATTATGTATATACAACTCGTCTAAACATCAAACCAACAATGTTAGATCTGTAAATTTGCTTTCGCAAAAGTTTTTGTTCTTCTCTCGCCAGGATTCGAACCCATGCTACTGTGATATCGTGACACCAAATCGCCTGCACTGCATCGGTCCCGCTAGACCACACGACCACCTGGGCTCTACAAAATAAAGCTTTCAGTGGCCGTATGCTACCTTTCCTCGTCAGTTTTAATCTAGCGGCGTACTACAGTACATGATATATAGAGCATGGAGATGTTATTGTTACAGATCAGCTCAATTATCTATAGTAAAGGATCCTACAAATTAATGCAAGATGCAGTCACAGAAAATAATTATATTCATAAGTACGTCTGAGTCAGTGACAACCCTACAACAGATGTATCCTTCGGATCGCCATCAATGATGGTGATACATGGCTGTGTACATTATGTATATACAACTCGTCTAAACGTCAACCCAACAATGTTAGATCTGTAAATTTGCTTTCGCAAATTTTTTGTTCTTCCCTCGCCGGGATTCGAACCCATGCTACTGTGATATCGTGACACCAAATCGCCTGCACTGCAGCGGTCCCGCTAGACCACACGACCACCTGGGCTCTACAAAAATAAAGCTTTCAGTGGCCGTGTGTTACCTTTCCTCGTCAGTTTTAATCTAGCGGCGTACTACAGTACATGATATATAGAGCATGGAGATGTTATTGTTACAGATCAGCTCAATTATCTATAGTAAAGGATCCTACAAATTAATGCAAGATGCAGTCACAGAAAATAATTATATTCATAAGTACGTCTGAGTCAGTGACAACCCTACAACAGATGTATCCATCGGATCGCCATCAATGATGGTGATACATGGCTGTGTACATTATGTATATACAACTCGTCTAAACATCAAACCAACAATGTTAGATCTGTAAATTTGCTTTCGCAAATTTTTTGTTCTTCCCTCGCCGGGATTCGAACCCATGCTACTGTGATATCGTGACACCAAATCGCCTGCACTGCAGCGGTCCCGCTAGACCACACGACCACCTGGGCTCTACAAAAATAAAGCTTTCAGTGGCAGTGTGTTACCTTTCCTCGTCAGTTTTAATCTAGCGGCGTACTACAGTACATGATATATAGAGCATGGAGATGTTATTGTTACAGATCAGCTCAATTATCTATAGTAAAGGATCCTACAAATTAATGCAAGATGCAGTCACAGAAAATAATTATATTCATAAGTACGTCTGAGTCAGTGACAACTCTACAACAGATGTATCCATCGGATCGCCATGAATGATGGTGATACATGGCTGTGTACATTATGTATATACAACTCGTCTAAACATCAACCCAACAATGTTAGATCTGTAAATTTGCTTTCGCAAATTTTTTGTTTTTCCCTCGCCGGGATTCTTTATATATAGCTCATCATTCTCTTGCGCTCCATGGTTCCCCTCTATTTTTTACTGGTTTCAATTGTCATATGTGACTCGACATCTTGAATACGTGTTTGCAATTTTTCTTTTTTGCGTATTTTGTAGGCTACGTGAGACAGAAGGAATATTTCCTCTTTCACGGATACCGGTAGATCATCTAAAATACGAATTTGACTCACTTTCAGTTTGTGGGCACTGGACACAATGAGTTGTTTATCTCCATAGTGGATAAATCGAACGATAATTGGTTTGGTTCCACTACCCTTTGTTGATACACGGTGATCATTTGCTTATCTCTTTACATTTTTAGATTTTGGCTAAACAACTGACGAGTAACAGAATAGATGTTCTCGTCTGTATTACTGTCATAAATACCATAAATCATAACATTATATTCCCTTTCGTGCCTTTCAAGCAATGCTATCTGATCCTTTATTTCATTCATCTGGGTTTGAAGTTTTCACCTTCAATTGCTTGCATTTTCAGATCTATACCTTCAACACCCTGTTCAAACTCTGAGAAGTCTCGTCTTAAAGTGGTTATTTCTAATTGAGATTCATCATATTTTGTTTTCAATCACATTAGTTTTCACATCCTTGATCATACCTGTTAAGTTATGTTTAACTTTTTTAAGTTGCTGTGAAAAGTCACTTACTTTTTATCAACTCCCATTATGAGGTTTTTGAGCTCTTTAAATTCAGCTGATTCCATATTAATATTTGGATATATATAATTATAAGAAGAGTTGCTCGAATATTACTGTTTTACTGTTTTACTATATGACTATAAGATTTATATAATAAATGGCAAATATGGTCAGTTTTAGTTGATGCGAACAGATAGTTTCGATATATGAGTCCACCTGAGGTATCAAAACTATTGAAACATCTTTTTTATTCAATATTTTGGATACAAAGAGGACATGCTTGCACTCTTAATTGATGCGGACAAAATGTTGTCGTCATTGTGTTCCAATATTGCTATCATGTTAAATTATAAAATCCATCTTGACATAGACATATTACTAACATGACTGTTTTACTACGAGGATATATATTTACTAAAAAAGTGCAAAATTTTCCAGTTTTAGTTGATGCAGTCAAATCAAATTATGTTTCACCAGTCAGCCTGCGGTCTCAACACTACTAAATTTTGTTGACAATTCAATATCTTAAATAAAAAGAGGATATGTTGGCACTTTACATTGAGGCGGACAACATTTTGTAGCCATTGTGTTCCAATATTGCTGTCATCATATTATACAATCCATCCTGACATAGAAACATTATTGCTTTAGTATGAGGCTATTGTCATAACAAAATTAATTGCAAATATGGTCAGTTTTTGTTGATGCAGTCAAATAGTTTTTGTTAAATGAGTCAGCCTGAAGTATCAAAACTACAGAACATTTTTACAATTGAATTTTCTTGATAAAAAGGGTAGATGCTTGGATCCTAAATTGATGCAGACGGAGATTGTGGTCATTTTGTTCCAATATTGATGTCATCTTAATAATAAAATACATCCTGATATGTTACTGATATGACTGATTTGCTATGAGGCTAAAAAAAATAATGGCTAAATGCATACTTTGTCAATTTTGGTGTTATGTGAATCAGCCTGGGGTATAAAACATGTAATAAAAATTAACACGCCAGGGTACTTCTTATGTCTATTAAAATTTCGTAGTTCACAAAGAGTGCACTCGGCATTAACATGTAGTGCGCGAGAGTAAACGCCGCGTATTTTTTTTTCAACCCGTCTACAAGCAATTTTTGGCAAAAAGGAATATGGTAGAGCAATGTCCATTTTTTTTCAGGAAAAGGCTGGCAATATCGTGAACTATTGTTTTGTCGCTTTCATTTTCAAAGTACTGAATTGCCTACATATATTTTTCTTTTACAGTACTTGATATACGCCCATCCCTTTTAAACAATTTGAAAACAAGACTTGAGTTATTGCCAGCCGACTCTAAGTACATGTCTGAAATAAATGCAAATTCATCAAGTATTGGAATGTATATGCATACAGTCATGTAATTATAAACATTTGCTGATTACTTAGCATGTTTTAAACGGAAAAAAAATGTTTAAAAGTGCACCACACGGTATCGAGACAAGAAATCAATTTTTCTTATACTTTTAAAATTCAAATGAAGTAAATATCATATGTAAGAGAAATTGATATTGTTGACGCAGCAATAAATATTAACATGGGTGTCCAAATAGTGGTTAAACATATTTTATTTGCAAAAGTAGTTAAAGGGACTGGACACACGTTATAGTAACATTTGTGACGCCCTCTCCAAATAGTTGTGCATTTCTTTCCAATTGATATCAATCAACATATACAGAAATATTGGTAACCATTTAGTCTTAGATGCATGATTTTATTATTTTATAAGTTGATAGTGGCTTTGAACTAGCTGTCAGTAACTGCAATTACTTTAGATCTGTACTTAGTGTCTTTTTGTTGTAAGGATATATCCATCCACTCTGTGTTTTTGTTAGATGTTTTTCTAATTGTATTCATCTAATGAGTTAAGAATATTTCAACTGATTTGTAGGTTCGTTCTTATGTTGTTTTGTTACACTATTGTCCCAGGTAAGGGGCAGGGTTGTGATTTGTGTTTTATTGATTAAGAGTGTTGTTTTAAATCTTATCAGAAATAACCCAAATTCAATTGCAATTTGTTGTTATGAATACATTAAGATACGTACTGTTGTATAAGATGTGAATAATTGAAGGACAAATGTGCATACATTTTTTTGTTGTTGAATAGATACTCAACATTTCTTTATTTCATTAGAAATTATTGACAGCAACGGGAATTTTTGTACTTCTTATGGTTCAGGACTGGTTGTTTTTCATAAAATCTAAAGAACATCAGAGAAAAACATACTAAAATGTTATTTGAATGTTTAAAATTATCTTATTTTTCTTCTTTTGATTAAAAAAAAATTCATTGGTATTTGTAACCCGTTAATTCAAAATAATGAAGAGATTTTTTTTGTATCCGAACTTAAATAATGTATGGAAATTATTGAATGCAAATGATTTTGTTTTTGTTTTTGCTTTTATGGTTTATGATTATTATTTTTTTTTTCATCAAAGTAAAAGAAAATCAGATGATATATACTAAAATGTTGTTCGTATTGTTTAGAATTACCAATTTCTCTTCTTTTGATAAAACTAATGGAAAGATATTGGTAACTAGTCATTTTAAAATCCGTTTTATTGCTTATGATTACTTGGTTTTCATAAAAGAAAAAGAAAATCAGATAATATATACTGAAATGTTGTTCGCATTGTTTAGAATTACCACTTTCTCTTCTTTTGATAAATACTATTGCAATGATATTGGTAACGAGATATTTTAAAATCCTTTTGATGGCTTATGATTGTTTGTTTTGATTAAAGTAAAAGAAACTCAGATAATATATACTGAAATATTGTTCGCATTGTTTAGAATTACCACTTTCTCTTCTTTTGATAAATACTATTGCTATGATATTGGTAACTAGTTATTTCGAAATCCTGAAGACATTTTTTTTAAAAATACTTTAATTTTGTTTGTGTTGAATGTTAATGCAAGAACTTTATTTTGATTGAAAGTATGAACCGCCTTTTCATTTTAGTATTTTTTTATGCATCAGGATTGGTTGTTTTTGTGACGTCATTTTTATGTTTTATTGCGTTGAGGCCTGGACTGAGTCGGGTGTGTCTATTCTGTGTTGGTCTTTGCATTATGTATTCGTGTTTGTTTTCTGTAATTAGTTAATACTTCAGTTTCATTATGTATATCTTTTATATTCATTTGATAAAATTTACTGTTTGCAATAGCATTTATTGTTCTAAGTAATAAAGATGTTCTTATCCCATGCATAAAAACATAGCCGTATTTGACACAACCTTTTTCAACTTTTGATCTTTTGTGCTGTACAACTTTGAATTTTTTTCACTTTCGATCTTTTATATCTGGGCGTCACTGGTGAGTCTTGTGTGGACGATGTGCGTTTTTGGCGTATTGAATTTTAAACCTGATGCTTTTTGTTATCCATTAATCATGTGTTTCTTTGTCTAATACGTTCTCCTATTTATTTGTATTGTAGTCCTGTAATATTATGTTGTCATTGTAATGTTATATTTAACATTGCCATTAAAGTGCGAGGTTTGGCATGCTACAAAACCAGGTTCAACCCACCATTTTTTCCTTTAAAAATGTCCTGTACCAAGTCAGGAATATGGCCATTGTTATAGTATTGTTCGTTTCTGTGTGTGTTACATTTTAACGTTGCGTCGTTTGTTTTCTCTTATTTTTGAGTGTAATTTCACATTGCGATAAGACGTGTCACGGTACTTGTCTATCCCAAATTCATGTATTTGGTTTTGATGTTATATTTGTTATTCTCGTGGGATTTTGTCTGGTGCTTGGTCCGTTTCTGTGTGTGTTACATTTTAGTGTTGTGTCGTTGTTCTCCTCTTATATTTAATGCGTTTCCCTCGGTTTTAGTTTGTTACCCCGATTTTGTTTTTTGTCCATGGATTTATGAGTTTTGAACAGCGGTATACTACTGTTGCCTTTATTGACCTGTTATGTCTGTTTTGTTCACCCATCGTTGTCAATATAATTTGATGTGACTGTCATACAAGTGAGAGGTTTGGCGCTATAATACCAGGCTCAATCCACAATTTCTACATAAGAAAATTCTGACGAGGTTGCAAAGCTGGCACTCCCTTTAAATTTTCTTATAAACAAACCAATGGTACAAAATCAATATCGCATTTTCCTTTCCTAGATGGCATAACAAGCTTAAAATGTCTCCTCTACATAATTATATATCTATGTGAATGTAGACCTCTTGTCATTGCCAGCACACATAACTGCAATAGTCTTTGACAAATTTACAATAACAAACATTGACAAGATTCAGCATTCATGGCTTTCAAATGTTCGGGGAACATAAATCCTGATAAAAGTAAATTGTAAAGAAATACTAAGTCATTATGATCGGGTTGAAATTTGAAGGTACAGAAGAATTGTTGAAGTGTTTTCCCCTCTTGGAATAGTGTAATCCGAAAACTAACGATTATAAACTAATTTTCGCAATATTTGATATAATCTGTATTGAACACTTAAAGTTGTTGTTTTCTTCATTAATAAATTCAGAAAACCATGACGTTCTTACTCTTTATTATATCACATAAATTGTTACTTGGCTGATATTATTAAAGATTTGTCTCCACAAAATAAAAACACGTTTATAAGAGAATAAAAAAATACGAAAAGGGTCATTTACACTAAATAAATAGCACATGGCTGCGAGGGTGATAGAGCAGATTGTTACCTCAAGAAAACATTGTCAAACGCGGCGAAGCCAAGGTTTACAATGTTTTTTCGAGGGGTACCAGTCTGTTCATCACTGTCTCAGCTATTTGTTTTTTTAATTTATTATACTGAATGTCCTATCATTATTGTTTTTTACAGATTATTGTTTGTTAATTATTTTCCATGACGTCACGTACATAACAACGTGACGGTTATTAAGTAAGGCAAGAAGTTTTATTTTATTTATTTTATTTTGACAGTCACATCTGAGTCAAAACGTGACGGTTATTAAGTAAGGCAAGAAGTTTTATTTTATTTATTTTATTTTGACAGTCACATCTGAGCCAAAACGTAGAAGGTAATCATTGTATTTAATTACTTTTTGCAAATGCAATTCATTGTCCTTTAAATTATCGATTTTTGATTGTTCTGGACGAGAGTTGACATTCAAAAAAATTGTCTCCCGCTCAGCCATGTGATAGAGTAAATTAACAGCCTCGTATTAACCAATCAAAACATAGCATTTTAACATGAAGTATAATAAAATCAGTTGACAATAAAATGACAAAATAGTGATACGACAAAAAGACAAAAGGAAGTACACAAAACACAACATAGACTTATTTGTAAACCAGAGGTATCAGCGATTCTGTGATAATCATTTAAATCCGAAAACATATATTTCACCGGCAGATTCATTATCGTTTTCTCGACATTATTGACAACGCACTCTATTTAAGTTCTCTCTGTTCTCTGTTCTCTGTCTCCTCTTTATATTTATGAAAGCCAGTAGTATATTGTATAAACTATTTGCTTTATATGCAAGTCCATTATATTATACTATTATTGCAGTTATATTGTATTATATATATGGAGCAGACTTCATAAGAATGATTAACTTGTGTCATATCTATTTTGATTAAGTTTATAAAATAAAATATGTTTAAACTAAACATCTTGGATTTTGATACATCAGAAAACAATTGATCTAAATCTTTTATGAAATGTGCAAATTTATATAAAAAAAGAAGTTGTGGTATAATTGTCAATGAGACAACTCTCCAAATAAGACAGAATGACACAGAAATTAACAACTATAGGTCACCGTACGTCCTTCAACAATGAGCAAATTCCATACCACATTGCCAGCTATAAAAGGCTCCGAAATGACAATGAAAAATAATTCAAACGAGAAAACTAACGACCTTATTTATGTACAAAAAATAAACGAAGACAAATATGTAGCACATAAACAAATGATAACCACTGAATTCCAGGCTCCTGACTTGGGACAGGCACATACATACAGAATGTAGGGGGTTAATCATGTTTGCGGGATCCAAACCCTCCCCCTTACCTGGGACAGCATGTATTGGGCAATAGGTAATTCATGGTTAAGAATTTGAATAACACTATAGAAAATTACCAGTTTATCATATTTTTCTGTATTTGATTCATTGTTTTCTAATTTTGCAACGTTAGAGGGGACAACTCAAATGTAAGGGAAGATAATTCAGATAAAGTTACCTTTACAAACGAATGTGTTGGGAATTTACCTATTTCGTTACGTAAGAAAATGAGTCCCGTGAACCCATTTTTCTTTTTATCATCTGAAAGCATATTATAAGATCTATCTTCTGATACTTAATCTCAAACATTTTATGGTGCAGTCTTGGTTTTTTGTCATAAAATTGATTTTCCATGCATAATCTATACAAAATATGACAATTTTGACCTGCCTGTAGCGTGAATATAAGCCACGTTCACACTACTTTTTATTATATTTTTTGAAAAAAGCATGATATACACTTCATTGTGACAAATCCTTAAAAAGGTCTATGGATTTTAATATAAACAAACGTACGGTACTTATATTAAATTATCAATAGACATAAATTATAAATAAACAAAAAAGACATTGTAGAAAATTTTTGTTTTCGATACGTATTGAGGATTCAAAGTTCGATATTCAAGTAGCAGTAAAAAGTAAAAAAATATTGAGGAAAATTCAAAACCAAACTTTCCTTCATCAATGGCAAAATCATAAGCTCAAACATCTCAAACTAACGGAAAATAACTGTCATATTCCTGACTTGGAATAGTCATTTCCTTATATAGAAAATGGTGTATTAAACCTGGTTAATAGGTAGTAGACTCCTCACCTAAATTATGGTCTCATAAAATTTCATTCCATTGTCCACAATATGTGGGGCCTACCTAGACTTTTATTGTAATTAACATATAGCTAGCAATCGCACTAGGTACAGATAAATATACTATCAAAAATATTTCGAAGAAATAGTTCATCTTTGATATATGTGGAGGGCTTAAATTGCCATTTCGAAATATATCGATATTTCGGGGAAAAGTGATTTGCCATATTTCCGAGTCCATCATTCTCATCTTTTTTATATAGATATTATAAGCTGTTATGTATTTACAAATGACATTTATCTACGGACAATCATACAAAGAACACATATTGCAAAAGAATACCGGAGATCTTCCCCAATTAACATAAAACTTTTCTAGACTATAAATTTCAATAAAATTCGACTCACATTTATACGAGGAAAAGTTACTGATAAGTCCCTAACCGTTTAAAGTAGAAGAACGTGTTTCAATTTTGTGTTTGTTTATTCTCCCTTGCTCAAGGTTTCACGTGAAAACTCAGCTCGATGATGCCATGCATTCGAAATAAGCTGCAATGCAGAACTGCAGTCATTTAAAAAAAATGTACATATTATATAGAAAATTTGTCTATTGTCTGTTTAATTTGTAAATTTGACATAATTTTGCAATTTAACATAAGAGTTTACATATTGTGCAAGATAGTACATGCAAATATTGGTGTGCAAAAAGTTTTCCTATTTTTTTTTTCGTTGAAGTATGAAAATAAGCCAATTTCCATTCGTTCATATTTGATAACTAACATTTTCACACAAATTAAATGTAGATGAAACTGCATTGAAAGGTTAAGATTTATTTTTCATTTAGTAACATTATAATTGAAAACAAATAATTGTCCATGTTTCAAATCATGAACACTAATATTCCACAGTCACTGGAATGTCTGTTCAGGAATATGTGTCCTTCCTGTAACTATTTATTTGTAAACGGAATAAAACTTGTTTCTCTCTTCAATAACGGCGGTTTTTTATGGTGTCATCGTAGGCGTGGATACACGGCGTAACGACATGGTAAAAATTTTGATGTGAAAAGATTTTGGTCAGAATAAAAAGATCAGTAAGTACTGATGTATGCGTACCTTTATATAATGTCTTTAATGTTACCAGTTGATTGATAATTTTTAATTGCAGAAGACTAATAAAACGTTTGTTATTGTAACTTGGTCCGGCAGTATAAAAATACTACGAAACGACTATTTTAAACCAAATTTGGGTTATGTTCTAATTTGTCTATCCTGTTACTGTCCCTCCTGTTACCAAAACAATGGTAACAGGAGTGGCAAAAATGGTAACAGAATAGACATACTTTGTGATAAAACTCATAATGCTTCTTACATCGTTAATGAATTGTTACATTTTACAAAGTTAAGATATTTATAACTGTACAGTATATTATACTTTGATATTGAATTATTTATAGAACACGTCAAGTGTTACCTTGCCTGGTAACAGGATGGACACAAATCGCCGTTTCAGAATCTAATGCATCCTGGGTAATAATTTCAAAAGTGTGCAACAAAACGTCCTGATTGGTTAAAAATGTCATAAACAATGGAAATTTAACCAATGACGTGACGTTATTTTTATTTTGGGGTACGAACAATGAAATTACCCATGATGCTTTAGATTCTGAAACGGCCAATTATAAATTGTGCACCTATTATTTTGAATTCACTTGACGATAGTACTGTACAGCTATTATTCAAACGTGTCATATACAATACGCATTGCTTCTTTTCAATAATCATTCAATGCTTTACCCTTTGTGATTTGTACTTAAATGTATTATTTGGTACCTAAACCTTATTTGGTTTATTTGGTTCCGTGATCTATTATTTTGTTCTGCTTGGTTTGTAAAACTATTCTACTAAATTGTGCCTTTCTGAAATCATCATATTTTGTACTGCTTTCTTGATACATGATACATTTGTAATAGACTGAGTTATAGACCTTACGAGACGACAGCAACACTTATGACTGGAGAGAATGTCCTAATTCCAAGGGGAGGGGGATGCATATCATATAAATGTGGGTATATACATCCGGTTGTGGTTTGAACTCCCCTACCCCAATTATTAATTAATAATGCAAAAATCCCTTATCATTCACATATATATTTCACAGCTATCGCGATCGCGATCTTACTTCCATGCGATAAAAAGATTGATATCAGTGGCGGATCCAGAAAGAGGGGGTTACGAAGGTTGGAAACCCCCTTTTTATGGACGATCAATGCATTTGAATGGGGACATATGGTTGGACCTCCTCCCCCCTTTATCACTGGTTGGGACCCCCTTTTTTAAATGGCTGGTTCCACCCCTGGATACATTGCCTCTTTAAAGTTGAGGTCATTGATATGTTTGCCATTCAAAAGATAAATAATCAAACCAGGGGCACATATGTGTATATTATTCATATTTGTTTCTATAATGACGGTCTCGTGGTTTTATTTGCCAAAAATCAGTGAAAGTGTTTTTAGGCATATATGATTAGTTTTGCTTTAAACGCCTTCATCTTCAACCTCCTCTTAGACGTACCGGTACGACAGTTGGTGGTTCGGGTGATTGGAAAGCCTCCAGTGGATACATCAATGCATATCCAGGAAGAAAATATGATAATTAAATAACGACCAATATGCTGAACTAATTCTTAAAAGCAGTAGTTCACAGAAAGACATGTCATCTTATTTGAACTGTTTTTCACTACTTGCGGCAACCACATTATACTTCACACTTAGCAAGAAAAAAACCCAGCAAAAACCAATTTGTCATTTGTTTTTGTTTTATTTGTTGAGCCGGACAGGGATGATACACGTGTACATGGCTCGTTTATAATGTTACAATACTTACATTCCTGGTTTGTATCTCTAGGAAATTCAAAAACGGGTTTTTTATTATTGATTTTTGTGACCTAGATCAAATGCAGTTTTTGGCTTATATCTCAAAAACGAAAGCATTTAGAGCAAATCTGACATGGGGTAAAAACGTTCATTAGGTCAAGATCTATCAGCCTTGACATTTTCAGATGAATCAAACAACCCATTGTTGGGTTGCTGCCACTTAATTGGTAATTTTAAGGAAATTTTGCAGTTTTTGGTCATTATCTTGAATATTATTATAGATAAAGATAAACTGTAAACAGCAAAAATGATCAGCAAAGTAAGATCTACAAATAAGTTAATATGACCAAAATTGTCAATTGACTCCTTAAGGGGTTATTGTCCTTTAATGACAATTTTTCACAATTTGTTCATCATATTTGCTAACTTTAAAAAATCTTTTCCTCTAAAACTACTCAACCAAATTCAACCAAACTTCAACTGAATGATCAGTAGGGTGTATAAAATAAAGTTTGTGTTTTATTTTCTATTTCGTCAAAAAACATGGCCGTCATGGCTAAAAATAGAACACAGGGTAAAATGCAGTTTTTGGCTTATATCTCAAAAACTCCAGCATTTAGAGCAAATAAGACAAGAAGTTAAAGTATTTATTAGGTCAAGGTCTACCTGTCCTGAAATTTTCAGCCGAATAGGGTAACTGGTTTTTCAGGTATAATGCTCCTGAATTGATGATTTTAAAGAAATTTTGCAGCTTTTGGTTATTATCTTGAATATTATTATAGATACAGATAAACTGTTAATAGCAAAAATGTTAAGCAAAGTAAGATCTACAAATAAGTTAATTTGACCAAAATTGTCAATTGACCCCTTAAGGAGTTATTGCCCTTTAAAGACTTTTTTCACAATTTGTTCATCATGTTGACTTACTTTTAAAAATCTTCTCCTTTGAAACTGCTGTATCAATTTCAGCCAAACTTAGGCTAAATGAGTTTCAGAGTATCTAGTATAAATTTTATATTTTATTTCCTTGTATGTCAAGAAACATAGCTCCTATGGCTAAAATAGAACATAGGAAAAAATGATTTTTTTTTTTTTTTTTTTGCTTTTGAAGAAAATAGGACGATTCAAAGAACATTTAAATAAATTGAAAAGCCAAAATAATCATTGATGAGAGATTTAACCAAAAAAATTAAGGTGAGCGATTCAGGCTCTTGAGAGCCTCTTGTTTTCAGAGCGTTTAAAAAGCTAAGAAATGTGATGATTTTTCTGAATGTACAGACTATCTGCAGATTTCTTTTGGGTAATCTACATGAATGATAAATGTAAATGTGATTTCAAATGAACACTGCCATATAAGTGTGAGCCACACTTTTCATTGGATATTTTCTTTTCTCTTATCACTTTTGATGTCAGTTTTTTAAAAAAAAGTAACAGGATGGACAAAATTAAACACCAGCTGGCTCACCAATTAAAAAAATCATTCTTGGGTGTTGGTTAGATTGCATGTTTGGAAAAAAAGTTGACAAAGCAAAATGCTATTATTTTTTTTTGATTTAATTTTAATTTATTTTAACTTCTTATTTTGTTCAGATTCCGAATTTGTACTTTATTTTAAAATGACTGACTGAAGTTCTGTCGATCGGTAGGGTCCGGGTGTCATGCGGAAATCTTATTTTAGTAGCAAGGGGTTAGAAAAAAAACATACTAACATGTTTAACCCCGTCACATTATTCATGTATGTGCCTGTCCCAAGCCAGGAGCCTGTAATTCAGTGGTTGTCGTTTGTTTATATGGTACATATTTGTTTTTCGTTCATTTTTTTTATATAAATAAGGCCGTTAGGTTTCTCGTTTGAATTGTTTTACATTATCTTGTCGGGGCCTTTTATAGCTGACTATGCGGTATGAGCTTTGCTCATTGTTGAAGGACGTACGGTGACCTATAGTTGTTAATGTCTGTGTCATTTTGTTCTCTTGTGGACAGTTGTCTCATTGGCAATCATACCGCATCTTCTTTTTTATGTTATCCCTAAACCTTAAAATATTTTTTCACAGATGACTATTAAAACTAACTCTGAGCAACACGACCCATTATCCGAGGATTTTCGGCGGATTAATGTTACTCAGTCTTAAAAATGTAGCGTTTTGAAGATTGTTAATTTTGTTTTCGTTGTTGTTCATTATATATAGATATAGAAAAATGTGGTATGAGTGCCAAAGAGATAACTCTCCATCCAAGTCACAATTATAAAGTAAACCATTATAGGTCAAGGTACGGTGTACAACACGGAGCATTGACTGACACCGAAAAGCAAGCTATAAAGAGCCCCACAAAACACCAGTGTAAAACCCTTCAAACGGGAACAAACATGATTTTGTAGATCTAACTAAGGCTGATGAGTTTGATACTCCTTTAAATATCTTATTTACCATGTGTAAGTGTATAGGACCAAACGTTCAGGCGGGAATATGTGTAAATTTTACTGACACAACATGTGCAACTTATTTATTCAAAAGAAAGACGACTTTTACTTGCAAAAAGAGATAACAAATAAGTTTTAATATCTCCACGTTCGAAAACTGGTTACTTGATTTTAGCTACGGTGAAGGTCGAATAAGTTCCGTATACATACATTGTTTTCGAGCTTTTTACGCTGATGGTATCTCCGATTCCGAGCTCAACAACGATAAATCCAGTACCACTTTGGTCAACAGTTCCCGAATTTCCGGAGATGTAAACCTGAGTTATCTGTAGGGTATTTTTGAATATTTTGAAGGCACCACCATTGGTTTTTGAGTTGACTGTAACCCCTACGACATAGAGACCGCTATGTTGTGCCTTGAATGTTCCTGAAGTGGTGAGAGTTGACTTGTTTGTTATTCCATAACTTGTCTTGATACTAGTAAACTTGATGACCTTACCAGATAATACAGATCCGCTGTTGGCTGTTGCCGTGTAACCAACTGAAAATACAAGTTGTTTTATTAACGTGAATACAAGTTTTTCTCAAGACTACCTACAATTACAATAATAATAATATATGATTACTTCCTTTTTAATGTTTTTTTGTCATTCCTGGTATCTTTAAAAAATGACAGAGACTATACTATCCGGGCAATCAAAAGCAATCTGTCGAAGAAACAGACGTTTTGTTTTGGTGTTTAATACTAAAATTCATTTTCTTATATTAATTTGTTTTTTTTCCGTTTGTTTGAGGTTTTCTTAAATGCAATATTTGTTATACTAATATATATAATTTCTTTTTTTCTTAATTTTTTTACTACTCTGTACTCACCAAAATCGCAGTAGGAATTAACTTTCTTTTGAAGTGCCGTCACAGTTTCTTCTAACCGACGACGAGCTATTCTTTCCTCCTTTAGTATCTCGATTACCGAACTACTTTCATGATGAGTAACACCATGTTCCATACTCAGTGGAGGTAAACTGTGAAGATCGTTGCTTTCTATGGGAGTAGCATCCACGAAGTCAGCACCGTCGGGTATCTCGGAATCGAGATCTACTATAGAATCATTATCTGGTGTTTCAAGTTGTAGCATATCTGCAAATGGGTCACTTTCGATAACATTACTTTCTTCTGTATCCGTGGATTGCTCCTCTGCGAATACCTCATGTATCATATTAGCAAGAGGATTTTCCTGAGGCACATTAGGAAAAACAATACCACCGTCGGTGCTTTGTGCAAGCATATACACACATCCCAGCAGAACCATAGACAACATTGTGACTGACCGATTCGATAAGGTGACAAGATATATTTAATAATTTTAAATCAATTTTATATATAACAAGGTTGACATCCTTTCTTTTCCGATGTTATCCGGTCTAGTCAATATACTTGTCATATGTAAATTGCGCATTTGTTATTTTGTTTTTTCTGACGTATAGTAAACTATGCGTCCTTGTAAAAAAAAACATGATAATGATAAATGCAATTTTCTCAAGTCAACCATGAAATTTTGCTATGTTTTGCTATGTTTGCCTAAAATGCATTGCCATAGAATGCAGACAAATACATTGAAGTATGTCTAGAATCAAGTATTTTTGTGATTTTATTTGGTGATTAAAATGTCAAATTACTATAAGCTGAAAATACAATTAAGATCAAAGGTCATTGCTTACAATTACATGTTTTGTCTAGTAAAGAGGTATAACATGTATGCTTACAATAAATTTAAAAGCACTGAAATAATTCTTTGAGGACTGAAATCATAGTCAAGTTAAGACTAAAATGATATGATTGAATAGTAACAGGGAGTAAACAAGCGTATATTCCACGAGGTGCATATGCCAAGGATCAGAAGTCTAAGGATACAAACTGGTTTTGCCGTTGTACGATATCAAATGGTTTAGGTACGAAATGACTATAATTTATTGATCTAAAACATGAAGTCCTGAATTCAAATCTCAACTGATATCTATAATACTAAAATTACGAGGTCCAATTTGTCAGCCGTCATCACGTAATAACGACGAATCACAGAATTCAACTTTATATATAACTAATATAGTACAAAGGTGTAGATTAAAAATTACACCACTCCAGGCCCTTTTGTTTTCCACGTAATTAATATTGCCAATAATTAAGAAGTTCCGGGTCGAGTCCGCTACCGATACCAATAGTATATTCACCTGTTACCTATTACCTTATCTGTACGTTCCGCATCTGACAGGCGCACCACCAAACGTTGTATTCAGGATTAATATGCTATATACACGGGTCATAACCACAGGGTTGACACTACTAAATTGTCAAATTGTTACCTATTGTAGTATTTTAATCAGTAAGACTTTCTAAAATAACAATACGAATACTAAAAATCTGGACTAAAAATAAGTACAGTTTTCAATTTGTTAGTGGGCATGACGTAAAACAGCGAAGCAAAGAATTCAACTTTATTTATAACTTATATAGGACAATGCTGTTGATTAAAAATACTCCATTCCAGGACCTTTTGTTTTCCAAATAATTAATATTATTGTTTCAGTTCGACGGGTTCAAACAGAAAGACTTGAAAGCAGAGAAAAACTGTGTATCTTATAATCGGCATGACTTTATCAGATGACAATACTAATACTAAAATAAGGCTTGCGCATAGTTATATACTTTAATTCAGTCACGGACCCGTGATATCACGGGTGTGTTCTAGTTTATTTTATTTTTTTGGCTAATTTTACTGCATATATTAGTAAGACAACACTAAAAAGTGTACTTTATTGAAGAAGAATAACTAATTAATTATTGTGTTAATATTGAAGTATTGCCGTTACGGATACCAGTAACAAATATGTACTTCCGACTCTTGTTTGCTCATTATATTATATTAACTTGTTTTATTATTGAATTATCCTTCATACTCTCAATTTATTTTACATTACCATATACTTGTAAAAAACAAACTCTATTTTGTATCAGTTATACAATCGAAAAAAACCTTAAAGGATCAAAAACAAGATGATTAAGAAATACTTCTAAATAAAGTTTGCGAAAGATCTAGAGGGAAGAAAGATACCGGAGGGGCATTCAAACTCATAGATCGAAAATAAACTGACAACGGTATGGCTAAAAATTAAATAAAAAAGACAAACAGAAAAATAATAGTTCACAAAACACAACATAGAAAATTAAAGACTAAGCAAAACGAACCCCCAAAAATCTCAGGTGCGTGGGAAAAAACAAATACGTCATTCGTCTTAATATTACCGTTACGGATACAGTAAACATATATATTTTCCTTCCGAAGCTTGTTCGATGATAAGATCGTTTAATTTGTTTGTTAAACAGGTTGTTAGTCTTTTGTACACTAAACATGAGTAGTTTTATGAGAATATTAGATCCAAATGAAGAAAATGACGAATCCAGACAGAAGAACGCATCCCGTTGTGGGATATTTTATTTTAAGAAACATCGAGTATATTCGAAAACTGGGTAAATTATGTCAGTGAACGGTTATTTCAAGTCGTTTTTCTTCTTTAAAAAAATATGTGTTGAATTAGTTATCTCAGTTGCTGAATTAAGAAATTGAGAGTTATAATACAGTTCGATTGAATTTAGAATTAAATACTCGAGAAACAAGCCAAACGTGACAAATAGTTCTAGGTAGAATATAGTAAAAGCACAAAAATACTGAACTCCGAGGAAAATTCAAAACGGAAAAGTCCCTAATCAAATGGCAAAATCAAATAATAAAAAACATCAAACGAATGGACAGCAAGCATTGGTTTGTGTACAATAAACATTTAAATAACGTCCTCGTACATATCATCATTACAACTCCTTACGGCAGACTCAATGGTGACGCTGGAAGAAAAAAAGACGAAGAGCAAATAAGTAACTTTGCGAACCCTAAATTTCGAAAGATTTTCAAACTCCAACATGGTCATCTTTTTGGGGGTAGAAAAAACATGAAGAAAATTAAAACTTTGAATAATATTTATGTTATTCGAAAACCATTTATACAAATAATAATGTAAACAATTGTTTTGAAAATATGTTTCATTAATTAAAGCTTGACACTTCATAAGTTTGAATGTAATAATAAATTTAATTTAATATCCTATTGATAAATAACAATTTTAGTAGTAAATCATAGTTTGTTTTGTTTATAATCCTGCTTAAACCATATATCAGCTTTAATAGGAGATTAAATTAAATTTATTCTTACATTCAAACTTATGAAGTGTCAAGCTATAAATTTCAGACACCTTATATAATTCTTCAGCTGTATACAAACAAATCAAAATATACTTATAAGTATTACACTTTATTTCACAAGATCTGATTTTCTCCAGCAAAATTGGACAAGTCTGGTACATTTTACATGCATGCATAATGTGTATTGAGGCTAAATCTGCTTATATTTTGAAAAGTTCATAAACCTTTTTTGACGGTAGAGTTTCAGTTAATTTTGTTTATATCACCATTCCGGTAGTCAGCACATTTGTGGTTGACATGAATACTCATTGATAAGGTCATAATTAGGAATAATATTAATGCTTTTTTACCTCAGGAGTAGATTATCTTAGCTGTAGTACTATCCTGCATAATTGTATTGTCATGCTGTCATTATAAAAGTAACTAACTTGTAAGAAGTGTCACCTATGGAGGAAAACATACAACCGATTTATTTATGGTCGAGGTCACAAAATGTAATAAGGCTTTAATCAAATCAAATTGATTATTGGGTAACGTTTGCATGAAAAGATGAATACAGGATCCACGTTACCCGCATTATCAAACTTGCATTAATAATGTCATTTGAACTGCCTCTTATTGCAGATATTCTTGTTTATTTTAAACATTGTTTTGTCAGATCTTTAGAAAAAATCGTACTATCCAAATATTATGGAAAATTTCTAAAAGGAATTCATTTATAAATTTCTTACAATATGAACCTCTAAATGAAATTTTTGGTTTGATTCCAGTGACGTCTAGAGTTGGGGTGACTATGATGGAAGACAGTAACAAAATGTATTTTTTGTTTGATTTATTATGTCGTTATGTGATGTCTCGTTTACTAACAACATTTTTAGTGCGTCTTAGATTGTGGTTTACCATCTACGTCTGGTCTTTTGAGCATAGAACGTGTCCTATTCCCTCATATGACTGTTTTGCTGAATGTTTGCTCGTATTGCTTTTAGAAATGTCACGACAAATAACGTACACTATTAAAAACTTAATCCTGATGTTAGATTTAGTTTTTAGAATTAAACTGTGCCGTCACATGTGTTGGCGATCGTATATTCGTGGTATGCACATTTTATGTATGTAATTTATTGTATTTGTATACTGTCGTAAACAATCATACTTATAGATAAAAAAAATAAACTGACACGCCATGGCTATCAAAGAAAAAGACAAACAGACACATAATAGTACACAGGACACAACATTGAAAACTAAAGACTAAGCAACCCTACCAAAAACTGGGGGTGTTCTTTTAGGCTGTGGAAGGGTAAGCAAATCCTGTTCCACATTAGCCACCTGTCCTGGTGCTCATGTTATTACACACCCGGTAACTAGTCTGATAACCTTGATGGTAAATATTAAGGTTTCATCAAACCTATAACGCATCAGTATTGAATATCTCACCTTAGTTTGTATTGTCGGTAAAATGGGATGGCAATAGTTCACCTCATTGCAAATAATAAGTGAATAAAAAGTTCTCAAAGATACCAGGATTATAATTTAATACGCCAGACGCCCGTTTCGTCTTCATAAGACTCATCAGTGACGCTCAGATCAAAATAGTTATAAAGCCAAACAGGTACACAGTTGAAGAGCATTAAGCACCCGAAATTCCCAAAAATTGTGCCAAATACCGCTAAAGTAATCTAATCCTTGGATAAGAAAATCCTAAGTTTTACGAAAACAAATTTTGTAAACAGGAAATTTATAAAAATGACCAAATATAATTGATATTCATGTCAAAACCGAAGTGCTGACTACTGGGTTGGTGATACCCTCGGGGACGAATCGTCCTCTAGCAGTGACATCGACCCAGTGGTGTAAAAAGTTATCAAAGGAACCAGCATTATAAGTCAGATCATGCACATTTTATTTGGTTTGTTATACAACAAGAAACAACTTAACATACATAAAATTGAGAATGGAAATGGGGAATGTGCCAAAGAAACAACAACCCGACCATAGAAAAAAACAACAGCAGAAGGTCACCAACAGGTCTTCAATGTAGCGAGAAATTCCCGCACCCGGAGGCGTCCTTCAGCTGGCCCCTAAACAAATATATACTAGTTCAGTGATAATGAACGCCATACTAATTTCCAAATTGTACACAAGAAACTAAAATTAAAATAATACAAGACTAACAAAGGCCAGAGGCTCCTGACTTGGGACAGGCGCAAAAATGCGGCGGGGTTAAACATGTTTGTGAGATCTCAACCCTCCCCTATACCTCTAGCCAATGTAGAAAAGTAAACGCATAACAATACGCCCATTAAAATTCAGTTCAAGAGATGTCCGAGTCTGATGTCAGAAGATGTAACCAAAGAAAATAAACAAAATGACAATAATACATAAATAACAACAGACTACTAGCAGTTAACTGACATGCCAGCTCCAGACTTCAATTAAACTGACTGAAAGATTATGATTTCATCATATGAACATCAGGCACAATCCTTCCCGTGAGGGGTTTAGTATCATACCATCATAACATATATGAGAAGAACATAACCCGTGTCATGACAACAACTGGTTTTTGAATAAATGTGTTTAGTTCTGATGCAAAGACCCTATAAGTGAATCAATATTAACGCCAAAATATGCAATCTTTAATGACCTGACAACAGTATCGTAACTATATCCCTTCTTAATAAGTCTATTCAAAGGTTTTGTTAGTTTTTGAGGTGAATACTGACACCTTTGTGCTTTATAAAGAACATTTCCATAAAAAATTGGATGTGAAATACCTGAACGTATAAGAAGTCTGCATGTTGAACTATATTTACGAATGATGTCCTTATACCGATGATAAAATTTAGTAAATGTTTTGACTAGTTTGTGATATCGAAAACCCTGGTGTAATAATTTTTCAGTAATACATAAATTTCTCTCGTTAAAATCTAAAACAATGTTACATACACGAGCGAATCGTACAAGTTGAGATATATAAACACCGTAAGATGGTGACAAGGGAACGTCACCATCTAAAAATTGATAATTAACGATAGGAAATGAAAAATCATCTCTTTTATCATACATTTTAGTATTCAGCTTTCCGTTAGTGATATAGATATCAAGATCGACGAAAGGACAGTGGTCATTGTTAGTATTAGCTTTATTTAAAGTAAGTTCAGCAGGATAAATTTCTTTAATATACATACTGAAGTCGTCATTATTGAGAGCCAAAATATCATCCAAATATCTAAAAGTATTATTAAATTTGTTTATCAGATGTTGTTTCGATGGGTCTTTGCTTATTTTTGTCATAAATTGTAACTCATAGCAATACAAAAACAGGTCCACAATAAGTGGTGCACAGTTAGTCCCCATTGGAATTCCGATAATCTGACGATATACGGAATTCCCAAAGCGAACAAAAATGTTATCTAGTAAAAATTCAAGGGCATATATAGTATCAAAGCATGTCCAATTGACATAGTTTTTTTGTTTATTGCTACTAAAAAATGACCTAAAAGAATTTGAACATATATATTCACATTCTGACTTTTTAAATGCCCATTTAATTAGGTGTGGGAATTTTTTCTTAATGAGAATGTGAGGCAATGTGGTATACAGGGTAGAAAAATCAAAACTTTGAACAGATTCAAAATCACCAATATAAGCATGCAATTTATCAAGTACTTCCAACGAGTTCTTGACACTCCAAAAGTAATTAATTCCACTATTTTCGAAGGCCTTATTTGACCAATTTATTATCAGATTTTTAATTGTACCAAGTGTGCTGGTAAGAAGAATAGACAATTTAGTAGTGGAACAATGGCTTGTATGCATTATTTATAACGGAAATGTCGTTTTGAATTTAATTAGCAGTTCGTTGTGATCATGTCGGAAGAAACAGGATAAATAAAAACGAACAATATCATGTAAAAGCTAAGCATAGAAAAAGGCCTGGTTTGTTTTCTTTTTTAGACATCTGACACAAGGTCAACTTAAAATACAATTTATTTTTGACGTCCTTCTTTAATTACTAAAATGGGATAGTGAGAGATATAAGCAAGCAAAATCGAGGGAATTGTGCAAATGATGATACAAGCTTAAAAATTACCACAAAGCATCATTATTATATACTTTTTAAGAATTAACTGCTGGCCATTAAAAAAAAAATGATTTTTTCAAGATGGCCACGGCCATTTTCTAAAATGGCTGTTTTCTTTAGTTTGAAAATACTGAGTTTTCTGGAAAACTTTTCGTTGAACTTCTTTTTAGTAAAAAACAATTACCAGGTTTGGTGGATACATTCCTTACATCTAATATTTATTAAAAATGAATATTTGACATATCCAGTATTTGCGCATGCGCTAAAATTTAACAAAATTCTTTCAAAAACATTTGAACTATTTACCATATATCTAGTATTTTTGGATTTCTAATAATATTATGAATTGGTTTAATAACATTTTTCAAGGTTATGATACATATGTGTTTAACACTTTTGCGCATGTGCAAACTATTTATAGACATCAAGAGCGATTTGTATGCACTACCAGGCAATTCTCAGTTATTCGATGGTTAAGGCGAAAATGTGGTTAATCCCGGAAAAACTTCAATTGTAACTGCAGATCAGCCAATTTTTGAAATTCAGTGGGAATGGCCTGATATGCATGGAAAAGATAAGCGTATCGTCATGTTTGGTGAATTGCACATTGAAACGACTTGTTATAAGACTCTGGGTGATATATTTCGTGATAGGGGATGGACATGTTGTCTTACTGGAGACAATATTGCAACACCAAGTACGGCAGATTCTTTTTATGTATGTTCAAATGTACCTAGAACTAGACAGGCGCATCAGACAACCGCATGTAGTTTGCTTGAATTGTTAGTTTCGGATTATCAAAGCTTAAATTAGAATATATAATTATGTCTTGACTCTGTGGCGTTCAATGATTTAAAAGACTAGTGTAAGGAAATAGAGTCATCTCGACCACAGTTTAATTCCTGGCGTTCAATTATAAATTAAGAACCTCTTCTGGTTTTGGTATTAAGCTCATTTCATTAGTGAGATTTCATACTTTTCAAACAGTCCAAATAAAGCATGATAGCGTATTGTTTTAGGTCTTGATCGTGTAAATTATACTCGATCGTTACCGACTCATTTCCGAGATATGACTTCCCTTCCCGAACATCACCCACAGGTGGCAATGGAATTTGAAAATGGTAATTTCACTGTTCGTAAGACCAGCAAATTTCTTTCTTGTAACACAATTGTTCAGGCACAAAAACAGAATAATACAATTGTGAAGGGCGATATTGGTGCCATAGGATCAACCGAAGATCCCATTTAGACAAATGGATGGTAGCTGGACAAGGAGTCAGTATACTAGAAGATAAATTTGAAAGATCTAGTGGTTTGGGTCATTCTACAACAGACGAACGACATAATGAAGACACTACAAAAACACAAAAAGATTTCTTTAAACAGCTTTAAAGGCTTTGTAAAGTGATGAACGAGTCTGGACATTCATTTAAAGAAGAGTCGTCAGATTTGTAAAAAAAATATTACTCCATTTAGGAATGTTGATTCGGAAACAGGTAAGATATGTAAATAAACTCTAAGATATTGGTCCAAACAATACGAAGATATTTGAAGCAAATGCAAAACGAAGGAGAACCTGCTTTTTATAACCAAAAAAAAAATTAAACTGGAAACGTCTTTGTCAAAAACAAAGCTAGAGAACCTTAAAAGTTATTGCGATATCTTTCCTACACTTTTCATTTCTTGTCACAGTAGACAGTTTTATTTGGAATATTTCTTTATCCATAAAAAAACTTAACTGCTCCTCCGTCTTTATCTCAGGATGTCACTTGAAATAGTGGTATCAAATCGCTGCAAATGGGTTTTATTTGAAACATTCTGCGATTTGCCTATCCAAATTCGGACGCATTTACCGTTGGTAGTGAAGCAATGGTTAATTCAAGGTCACTACGTTGGGCAAAAATATTTAATGAGTATGCTAATGATGTCATACTGCCTTATATAAAATCTTGCATCGATATGTATTCAAAAGTAGACATTGTATTTGATGTTTACTAAATGAATAATTTAAAGGCTGTGACAAGACAAAGGCAAGGGTTTGTAGTAGTTTTCTCTGTGAAGATGACAACGAAACGAAATTGTTCAAGTTTCTGGCTGACAAAACTGCTTCTTAAGAGATTAATACAAAGTATGTTACTCATGGTGAAAATATTTTTTGCAATTTCACAAAGATACTATCTATCTACCCCCTTGTAATCATGAAGAAGCAGGTACAAGAATGTTTGTCCATGTTCGGAATGATTAAGAAAAGTGTTGTAAAATGTAATTTTAGGTAGTACTGACACAGATGTAATAGTATCAAGAATTGCTACATTGCTACAATCGCAAAATTAGGTATAACAAATTTTTGATAGGTTATGGAAGGAATAACGACTTTTGATGGCTTCCTGTACGTGACATATCAAATGTGTGTGGTCCATGTGTAGCTGCTCTTACTGTCGTCCATGCATTCAGTGGATGTTGCACGTTGTCGAATTGTCGTGAGAAAGTGAAGAGGTCAGCTTGGCTAACAATGGAAGGTTTTTCCAGATGTAAAGGACTTTTTTTTGCTTAAGTATGAAGCGAGGCACGATGTGAATTGTTTGCCAGGAAGTAGCGGCATTGTGATGTAATTCCGCCTACAGGAGGTTCTTTTCAAGAGCACATCAAAAGATAAGTATATCCAGGAGGAGTTGCTTGGATTCAGTCTGGTTCATGTATTCGACAAGTACATGTACCAAGTCATGAACACTGGGATTGGATGAAAGGAAGATGCAATGACAGTTGGAAACCAAAATGGACTTCTTTGACTACCGTTGCTTCTCGTGTCAGGAAATTTTCAAATGCGGAGGCGAAAATCCAGCTGTGTTGGTAACTGTAGATGCTATCGTTCTGGCCTTCCTTGTACGGGTTGTTGTATGGGCAACTATCGGACAATTATAAGATAAGCAACCTGTCTTTCTAACCAAACTAGGCATTTAAACTTAACAAAGAGTGTTATCACTTGTTAAGTTGATGGAAATTATAAAAATATTTTCTACGTATTTGATGCCATTTCTTAACCGGAAGTCAGTATTTTTTTGCATTTATGTGTTGTTTTGTTGTACTTAGGAACTGTTTTTAACGCTTTATCCTAACTTACATTGGATTATACCTATAACACATCTTTCAAGGATTTACATCCCTCGTGAAGTTGCTTGAAAGTATAAATTTTTTTTTTTTTTTAACTTTTTTTCTGGCATTTTGAAACCGGAAGTCACCTTTAGTTTCATTAATGTATTGTCTAGTCGAAATTTAGGAACTGTCATTTACTTTTTATCAAATCTAACATTGGATTACACCTTTCAAAGGATTCACGAATTATTGCCAATTTGTAATGACGCCTTTTCCGAAAGGTGTGGTGGCCATTTTGAAAAAATGATATTTTTTTTCTGGCCAGCAGCGGATTTTTTTTAAGTGTCATTTAGTCAACCTTTATACCAAATTTCATGCTTGTATCACGATTTGCACAATTATGTCCATAATATCTCCCACTAGGAGAGAAAACTTTATTTACGTACAAAAAGGGATCATCGTTTTGTCTGTACACGTGATTGAAGTTTTCACCATCGTCGTAATCGACCACATCGACGTGTGCGTCATATTCTTGTCTATCTACAACTCATTAAGATAGATTCATGGTAAACCGCAAATATTTTGGCAAAGCACACGCACATTTGAAAATGTATTTTTGGCTTGTGTCTGATTTTTCAATATTTTATATTTTTTGTTATTTTCAATTTCATTTTCAAATGAATTTTTAACACTCCGATAAAGACGTTCTTGAATGACTCTGACATATTAAGGTGGTACCCAAAACTTTAACTAAAATTAATTTGGCTCGTTTAATTTTCTTAAAATTTTTACAAAGAATTTACTTTGACCCTTTTACAAAAATATAAAAATTTCAAAAAATTTGAACCAACCGTTTTATCAGAAAAATTACACTGGTTATATAGCAGTTTGACAAACACTTATTTTGATCATTGAGAAGCTTAATATTCCCGTAACAACACAACGTAATTAAAACGTTTAGCTGATTTTACAGAGTTATCTCCCTGTAGTGTTAGGTACCACCTTAATTAACTTGTATCCATTGCAATACTGACTTCCAACAAAAATTACCTCGAGGTTATAAATGCCATATCATTATATAGAAGTATTGGTAATATGTAAGTTATTGCATCTAAATCATTCTATAGCAAACATTATAGGGAGAAACAAAACGAGGGTGCAAATGATATAAAGTGAAGATAAAAAAAATTATTCTCTATTGATATTATTTTAGTAGGTTTCTCTATATGAATTGGATTTTGAATAAAAAAGCATATTCACCTGAGAAAGTGTTATTCACCGCACTAAACGTCACGCGCTTTTACATGCAACGTTATGGTAAAATGTTGAATGTAAAAAAAAAATGGTATATGTTTGTCATTAGATACATTTTCTTCTCTCGGACTATGGAATAAAACAATTACTGTCTTTTGTTTCGGTAAATATGGGGTTTTATTGACTTTTGAAAAACTGATATTCACTTCGGCCGTCGGCCTCAGTGAATATCATTTTTTCAAAAGTCAATAAAACCGCATATTTACCTCATCAAAAGACAGTAATTGTATAATATTACAAAGGAACAACGGAGGATTGACAAATAAGCAGCCAAAAAAAAAATATAAATTCAGGTACGCGACAAAAGTAAACTTTTCATCCAGCTCGTATAATTTGAAAGAATGTTCGTTCTTTTCACACTAATTGTCCGAGGAACGAAGTGTAATTTGGAGTCGTATTAGAAAAATAACCCATATACAGATAACTAAAACAGCCTGCTGAAAACCCAAGTAGTCAGAATTTCTTGCTCGACGTGTGCAACTTATGGCGACAATCATAATACTCCTTTTTAAATGTGTTTGTGTTTGTCCAATTATCAACTATGACGAAACCATGGACAAAACAAAAAAGAATAAACAGAAGTACAAAAACCGTAGTCATAAATGAATTTACATATAAAATAAACCAGTCTCGAAATGTAAGAAATGCCTGCACATCATGTGCCATCTAACGTGTTTCTTCTATTAAGATATGTTGATATGTTCAGGAAGGGTGATACAACATCATACAGTAACTGATACACATATGCTTTTTGACTTCAGCATAAAACACTAAATTATTTATCAATCTCTTGTGCATGGTTATTTTCAAATATCTGTACGGGACTTTACGAGATTGTACGTGAGTATAGGTCACCATAAGTGACTATATTTGAAGATTTTAAAGAACAGATTTTTTTTTGACAACAAACTGTACATGTATTAACCATTGAAAAATGAAATTTGTGTGTAATACCTAACAAAAAGACAAACTAACAGATCAAATCAATGGTTAACTCTGATTCCCCTGAATGGAGAGCAAAAAAAGCATGCAGTAGTTGATATCGACAAAGATAGAAATAGATCTTTTACAAAATTTCATAATTAAATCTAGCATGTTTTTATTAGATGGATTTATTTTAATTTCACTGGCAATTTATTAAAGCTTTAGCCATTCCTCCAAAACTGGAGACACTACATTGACACAAGGGATCAGACATCAATTCATCATGGCCTACACAGCTTCCATCATAGTCCATACATTCTGAAAGATAGCAATTAGATAATGATAAACAACTACTATATCTACGTGTACCGTGTTTGTGCAATGCAAGTACAGTTTTGCATTTTCGACAATTTACACATTTGCATAAACATTGTTTGGTCACATTTGATGAACTCAGATATGAAAGAACCTGAGTTATTCGAATTGTAAAAATTCATGCATCATAACCAAGCGTGGTGCTTTATTGTCTGATATTCGTATTAGAGAGATTAGGAAGAATAATGTCAGTTCGATCTATGAGTTTGACTGTCCCTCTGGTACCTTTCATCGCTTTTTAATGATAATGTTTTGATGTTGATAGCTAAGAAATAATAAAAAAAAACAATCAAACAGTAAGTTTTCGTGTATCTTTGTGTTTTGTGTTTTGTTTTGTTTTTTTGTGAAACGTTTGTTTTTTTAAACATTGTGGCTTCATCAAATCGAAATGAATACTAGTTGAACGCGTAATATATATTATTTTCGATCTACGAGTTTGACTGACCCTCTGGTATCTTTCACCGCTCTTTAATGATAATGAGACACAAATATCGTCTTGCAGATTTACGATCTGCTATTAAAATGTGTCCTTCAACTACAGTTTTTTTTTTAATTATATTGACCTATTCCTTTTAAAACAATGGTTATTAACATTGTTAAACGAAAGGCTGGTCTCGCAAGAAATAAATATAAAAATTGAAGAGAGAAATAAAGAACTATATATATACTTAATGATTAAAATGATAAAATCGTTTGACCAATTCCAACCATTATTCATTAAACCACATTCCCGACGAGAGCCACTTGTTATGCAGGCTCTGCTTACCCGTCTGGAGCACCTAACAGCTAAAGACATTATTTTTACAATACCTGTCCAAACAATTTTCATAACAATGAGGGTTTTGACAGGCTATATACTGATTTGAACTACGAATGATTTGAAATATCACATTGTCCAACCGAAATCAGAACAGACACATCATAAATAGATACATTAATATTGAATGTACAAAATACCGAAACACATCGTAAAGCAATGCAATTTTACTCGGTATAACAGTCGGGGATTTGGTCACGTTCGGTTTCATCAGACAGACAACATACGTGATTATATGACTGATAATTTACCTTTCTTATCAATTGCGAAATAATAATAAAAAAAAAGATGAAAAGTGTTAAAATGATTTGAAAAAGATCAACAAATAATGACCATTTTATTTATAGTAACTATAATAAACGATATACTTATCGAAATGAACAGTCAGTAAAACTCATGATAATGTCTTATTCATTTACTAAAGAATTATGTATACGGTCATGTTAATTACACGTCCAAACATTTACATTGATGTTTGAATACTTCGTGTACAATGGCGTCTAGATTTAATAAAGATATTTGATGTAATAATTGGTTACATATTTAGTGACATCGGTTATTTCTAACATTCCTTCTGTTAATAAGGGTGTTGTTCATATACACAAATTGAAATGCTATAGTTTGTAACTCGGATTTGTTTTGTTTTTTTTCGCTATCGATTTATGAATTTCAAACATCGGTATTCTTCTGTTGCCTTTATTTACCGTTAGCCTAAATAAACCTAAATATTTCATTCATGTAATTAAAAATACTCAATGAAGCTGATGATCCTAATGCCAAATTTAATATTTCATATTGAAGAAACGTTGGAATCTTATGATAAAGATTTTCAGATACAACAAAAAAATGTTCAATCTTTACTTGACTACCTAACTAGCCAAAGTACCTTTACATTCAGTATAACATTTATTTAAAAGAATAGAAGTAACAGATAACCAATAAAAGCAACAGTAGTATACCAATGTTCAAAAGACATAAATCAATAGAAAAAAACAAAGCCGGGTCACAAACCAAAACCGAGAAAAACAACATTATGAATAAAAGGAGGATGTGTGTATGCGACGTAGTAACATCCACAAACATATAAAAAGACAAGCAAATTCTTATACAAGAAAACTATTATATCTTATTAATTATTACAAATATTTCCAAAAAAAAAGTACATAAGACACAATATGGAAGACTAACATAAATGTTGAATACATACTTGGTTCCAAAGTACTAAGAAAGGCGCCGTTACAAATAAAGGTTATACAATCATCTATCCATGTCGATCCAGATTCTTTACATTCGTCTTTATAGCTGCAACCATTAGGCAAGCAGTTGCCTCTGTAGTCTTCACACCCAGAACATGCACCCTTTTGGCATGGCCGACAAACTTAAGAATAAAGAAGATAGTATTTATGTTATAATGATGCAAATAATTATCAAAGGTACCAGGATTATAATTTAGTACGCCAGACGCGCGTTTCGTCTACATTATATGCTGTGAATTTATTATTAATCGTGGGGTACCATATTTTATGTTTTTTGTGGTATATGTTAACCACGAAACTAAATGTTCAAAGAAATGTAAAAGTGTTATTTTTGTTTTTATGCAAACTTTGGTGAAACCACAAAATTAACATCACAAAGTTACAACTTTTCCACCAAAAATGAATGAATTCATATTATGCTATCTTTCTATGAGAAATTTTGGTTGAGATCGTTACAAATAAAATATATCTGTATATCATATAATATTTCTACAGTTGTGAATATATATATATATATATATATATATATATATACACTTATATATTATTTAATAAGCTAAACCCGTATTTTCCCTAAAGTATCATGTCAAGGAATCTCTTCTATCTTACCATTAGGTAACCATGGTAACAGTGGCTGTGACCTTGAAAACACTTGGGGGACAAACACTACAGCCAAAACCGCCAAGAAATAAACGTATATCATCTAAAAGCATTAAATGTACTTTTTGAACATAACTTACTTTAAATACACATGTTGCAGTTATGTATTATATATATTTTTTTTTAATTTGATAAAAATATAAAAATAGGTCTATGAAAAAACCTGATAAACTAACGTTGTGTTGTTCAAGTAGAAATCAACAATTTATATTTGATTTATGTATTAAATTTTTACCTTCAAGTGATATTTGCAGCGAGATTTTGGTCGCTTATGCACCAAATCACATGTGAATAGTTATCAAAGGTACCAAGATTGTAATTTAGTACTCCAGACGCGCGTTTCGTGTGAACATCATATATTTAATAGTTTTAACTAACTAATCACTACAATTAAAAGATAATTTAAATACAAAACACATTTATATAAAACATACCTTTATAAATTTTATTGTGTACTTTCCCCAACTGCCAAATACAACATGTTCACATCAGCCTTATATATCTACAATGACAGGAAATAAAAGGTCATACTTAAACAAAATAACTGCAATTTTAGTTTTATCTTTTTTTTTAAACAACTACAATTTAAACAATAACCACTAGTGGTACATAACGTGACCAAAACCATTTTGAGAACACGATCTACATTGATGATACTGATAAAACACATTATTTATTTAGCGTCAGAAATAAACGCATCATAGATACTTGAAATGAAATTTTATATTTACGCCAGACGCTTGTTTTGTCTACAAATGACTCACCAGTGACGCACGAATAAAAAATGACTAACAGGCCAAATAAAGTACGAGTTTGAAGAGCATTACGGACCAAAAATTCCTAACATGTTTGCCAAACATAGGTAATCTATTCCTGAGTAGAAAAGCCTTACTTTTTCAAAAATTCTAATTTTTTTTAACATTTGATTTATAACTATGAACATATCAATGATAACTCAAATCAACACTAAAGTGTTGACTACTGAGCTGATGATACCCTCGGGGAGTTAAAATTCCACAAGCAGTGGCATCAATCCAGTGGTTGTCATATAAATTACGGTTTGATAAAGCCTTTGCAAACGTGACTTAAATCGATTACGTTACGTCATTTCAATTGATAAGATTTAATCATTAAGCATTAAATCAATTTAATTAATAATTGAGATTATCGTCTGCTAAACTAGACAGCTCCTTTTGCATAGGTACTATTTCTGTACTAAAAATATGTAGTACTGGAAATTTACTTTTAATATTTAGTACTATTCCTGTACACTTCTATATTAAAATTATTGTAATATTTAGGTACATGTATTTTACAGTACTTGATTTGTACTAAATATTTTAGTACAGAAATAATACAATATTCCATGATTGAATGTCATAATTTTAAGAGATTTGAAATAGAAAAAATTTCAAAATGCTGAAAATGTAATGGTAGTAACCAAAAATTTGTAGTACCTAAATTTCAAGTACAAATCAAGTACTGTAAAATACAGGTATCTAAATATTACAATAATTTTAAAGTAACAAAGTACTGATGACATAGATATCCGACGGAATTTGATAGACACAGGTCATATTCAAATTGTTGAAATAATGGAATCTGATTCTTCTTCGCGTTCAGTTAGTTTGATTAACCCACAGCGCAGGGGACCATACTGTCCTCCTGGTGATACTGACAGTGATGACTCACTAAGCAGTGTGCATAATTAAAGTATTAAATTTTACAGAAACTAGTTGGCCAAACATTTTGTCAAGTTTCTTAAATTGTATACTAATTTTGAACAAAAAATCTGCGTCTTGTCCACCAAATAATATTTGTTTGGAAAGACTTATGGCAAAAGTTGATTCGAAATTTAAAAGTGCACCTAATTGCAATATAAATAGTATAGAAAATACAATTATGTATAGTGGTAATAAAACTGGTACATGGTTAGAGAAAAAATCTTCTGATGATAAACAAAAATATTATATCTGTGGCAAGAAAATCTAACAGGAGTAACATTAAAAATAATGAAAGAAAGAAAGAGTAATCTTTTTAAAAGTCATGTAGCAATAATATGACAAAGGGAGGAACAGCAGAAAAAGAAATTAGAAAAAAGAAGTAAACACAAACAAGATATTTTAGAGCAAATGAGAGAATTTGAATTTGGGAAGTAGAAATAGAATAAATACAGAACCAGGGAAATGTCGAACCAAAATTCAAAATATTAAAGCTTTGAAACAACAATTTAACATGATAAAGGAGTTGGTTACAGTGAATTGTGAACAGAAACATTTATTTTGATACAGTTGCAAAGGAAAACTATACAGTGAATTGAAATTAGTAGAAAATCTTCTTCAACTGTTGGATATTAAAAAAAAACATCATAGTTCTCAAAATTCATCTGAAAATGATTTTATTTTGGCAAAATTATCTAAAGAACCAGAGCTACTTATTGGGTACCAAATTTTACATGTATGGCATGATGATGAAAATCAGACGGATAGCAACTGGCTAGGAAAAAATATCACATATGACAGCGGAACATTTAAGGTTATTGACAGTTCATAATCTGAAACTAACATTTTTTTTTTAAATGGTGGATCACAAATCCTTTTCAACATAGCACATTACCAGTCCAAAATTAAAATATGAATAAAACTTTCCATGATTTAACTCAATTTATTAAAACATTTTGCTATCATTGAAAGCTTAAGCATATAACAATAGACTTGTAATGATTGAACAAAACAAAATCATACTTCTGATTTTTTATATTTCTCGTAGCTAGTGCCCCTTTAACTGTAATAAGAACAATTTAAAGAAAGTAGGTGTATCTTTTTTTCAATATTGCATCAACATTAAAATTATGTATACAACATCTAATAATACTCTGTAAAATGTATCTTTTCACTTTCAGATAAGGATGCATAAGAAGAAAAGTTGTTTGAATAAAGAAACTAGACTATAGATAGTAAGTTGTATCATTGTGATCTCCCTTATATATTGGCTATTGACTTTAAAGAATTGAATTACTTCCCTTTTGTCACTTTGCAAATATGACAGAAGTTAACACTTTAAAATCATTATTCATCATCTACAATTAGATCCTATACATCTGGAAAAATTCAAGGGAATGAAGATTTAACTAAATCTTTTAACATTCAGAAACTTTTTGGTGGCTGTGATAGACTTTACAAGTCTAAAGATCTTCGGGAGCCATTAACTTTTGATATTTTGATCAGATTAAAGGCGGCTTTGAGGCACGTGTGCTCTTCTAGATATGAAACCATAATGTTTCAAACCGCATTTAACTTAGCTTTTGCTGCATTTTGACGTGTGAGTGAATTTGCCATTACATCGAATGTTATGCAAGAGCATGTTTTACATAGGCAGGATGTTTATATTGACCATGAACCAAATCAGCTGTTTGTTACTATAAAATTTTCAAAAACTGACCAAAAAGGGAGATCCACTACTTAAGTTGTAGATATAAATGAATCAAATGAGATTTGTCCTCTAAATAGTTTGAAAGCTTTTTGCAAATTAGACCTGGAAATGATGGTCCTCTTATTTCCCATATTAATGGGAAATCATTGACAAGATTTCAGTTCCAGACTGTTTTAAACAAAGGACTTCAGTTTTTGAGTTTAAACACCTTTAGATTTAATACGCATTCGTTTCGAATAAGATCAGCGACATCAGCCTTTATGTCTGAAAAAAAACTGAAAATCAGATTAAAACCATGGGTCACTGGATGTCGTCATCATTCCAGAGCTACATTTGAATTCCTTATATTTAATATTGCTTTCAGCAAAATATGACAATTTGATCATTGGTTAATCTTTAATAAAAGGGCATCTGAACACACTCAAACTAGAGCAACTGGTATCGATCTGGGCCTGGAAAACCTGGATACATTATTGTGTGGATAGGTCATCCAGGAATGTTATGGCATATGGTTCCGTCAATTATAACTGCATTGTTAAAATGGAGATCGCAACCTTCAATAATTCTTATTCCTTGCGGTGGTACTGATTTATGTAACATTAAAAAGAGTAAACTTCTATACAATATTAAGGACACTTTGTGTCATTTAATGTCATCGTTACCAACTGTTATTTGGTCATACAAAGTCGAGTTTGGAGGAATGCCATGAAAAAATAGGCAATAGAACGGTCTAGAGCCCTTTTAAATAGGGGTTTAGATTTTACCTACAGAAAGTTGGGGGCGAGGCTATTAAACATATTGATTTTGATGATATTCATCCAACAGTTTTCGCTGATGATGGCGAACACCTGTCATATCTTAGCAATGACATGTTTATTAATACTATTCGGTCAGCATTAGAGTTGTTTATTCAGTATCCAAACATATTTTTATATCCAGTTAAACTTTAAACGGTATAAAGTTGTAAGCCATCACGTATGGACTCATGAAGTTGAAATTGTTAGTTGCATGTCAGATGAATAATTTATTCAGTTGTTAAACACATGCATTAAGTTGAACAGCTCTGTTGAATATACAACAGTTTTTTTAATAAATTTGATTTGTACATGTTGTGCATGTTTTTTTTATATTTGCACTTTTGTATAGTAAATTTGATATATTTCGCTGAACTGTTGCATAGTATAGTTGATATACTTCGTTGAACTGTTGTATAGTAGTTGATATACTTCGTTGAACTATTGCATAGTATAGTTGATATACTTCGTTGAACTGTTGTATAGTATGGTTGATATACTTCGTTGAACTAATGTATAGTTTAGTTGTTAAACTTCTTTTAATTGATATGTTTGTGTTGAAAACCTGTGTAATTTCATTTGTTTTGTGTGTTTAAAGTTAATTTTGTGTCATGGATTGATAAATTTTGTTTGGCGAAGTTTGTTAGTATTTGGCTGAATTTATTACAGTTGTCGTCTGGTAGCCCAGTTGCCATTTGGAGAAAACATTTGATGGTTGCCCTTCAATGTTTTTATCTTGGACATTAATGAGACATTGTTGATGAATGCAAATTCATAGGCCTGTTTATATAGTTGAACTGTCCGAATAAATCCATGACAAGAAATTGGCAAAATTCAAATTTACTTGTTGTTTTTTATTATGACTATTTAGCTACATTTGTATAACGAAGGTTATCTGGAGTAATTGGAAATATTACGAGTGCTTTCAATGAATTTGGGTTATCTTTTATCTAGTATATCGAATTCCTAAATTTAGATTTGTTGGTTCTTTTGAATATTTAATAAAGGTGTGATAAAGCCTTTTCAACCGTGATTGATTACGATTTCATAACTGATACAAAACAATTGCCGTTGACTGTAATGCACATGAAATTTGTCTGTTGTTACTATTTCTTGTAACAATACACCTGACGGGTGAATGTGACAGTTACCAAACAACACAAACAATCAGACGTACATGAGTTTAGTCCTGAACAAAAGACTATTTTGACCCAATCTAATTTACAAAGATTAACAACTTATGTGCATCATCGTCATACTATAATGCCAATGATTTTTTTTGTCACCAACAAAAAGCTGGAACATTATGAAGAAAATGTAAAAAAAATAAATGTTTTACTCAAAAGTTACATTCATTTCATAAACCGACAGATATATCATGATTTCCAGAATAAATGGTGGCGTCATTTAATAAAGAGCTTTAGTTAATGCTTTATTAATGTTTTTATTTAACAGTTTGAAATAGGAAAATGTAAAATTTTGAAATCATATATACTCAAAGCTATTAAAGAGAAACATATAATATATTTTTGTCCTATGTACGCGGATTTGCAAGACGTTTACGAATGAAACATGTTAAGCTGTAAATAACAGTAGTATAAGGCTGTTCGGAAATTCATGTTACACACTAAAACAAGGGGAGAGAGGTCAACTATAAAATGAAAACAAAGAAACAAAACAAAAAAACACTGAAGTGCAACAAAAAACAAACATTTTGTTACATGTACATAATCAAAAGATGTGGGTGCCATTTTCTTTTATGATTGTTAAACATATGAAAAAGGACTGCTGCAAATTGTATTTATGCTAAATAAGTGTAAATCATATAAAAAAGAAGATGTGGTATGATTGCCCATGAGACAACTATCCAACAACTATCAAAAGATCAAAATGAAACAGTCATTAACAACTATAGGTCACCGTACGGCCTTCAACAATGGGCAAAGCCCATACCGCATAGTCAGCTATAAAAGGCCCCGATAAGACAATGTAAAGCAATTCAAACGAAAAAAATAACAGCCTTATTTATGTAAAAAAAATGAACGAAAAACAAATATGTAACACATACCAAACGATAACCACTGAATTACAGGCTCCTGACTTGGGACAGACACATACATATATAATGTGGCGGGGTTAAACTTGTTAGCGGGATCCCAACCCTCCCCCTAACCTGGGACAGTGGTATAACAGATATACCACTGTCCCAGGTTATCACGCATTGTCGACGCACTGACTTGAAGTTCATAAACGGAAGTCTTACAGGAGTTCGTTAGCTTGACGAATTTTTTTCTCCATTGTACAACCATTTATTGCAAGGCATGGGAATTGGCATATTTTTCAACAGGATAATGCTAGGTGCCACGTGGCACGTGTATGCACACACTATCTTAACATTGATATTCTTCCGTGGCCAGCTTTATCGCCAGATCTATCACCCATTGAACATTTATGGGATGAACTTGACAAACGCATACGCAGACATCATCAGCCAACCGAATCAGTCGACCAGCTACAAGCCGCCTTGGTGGAAGAGTGGAATAACATTTCACAAGCATTTATGCAGCGTTTGATTGGATCAATGCGTCGGAGATTGACTGCTGTTATCAACGCAAGAGGTGGCCATACGCGATATTAACTTTTCAACTTTTGGTTGCAATAAGGAAAATGAATTGTTAACTGTTATCTTTGTTAAGTTTGTATGCTTTTATGTTATTGTTCCATAAAATACAAAACTCAAAAATAAAATAGATATTTTTGATAAAATCTGGGTATCGTTTCTTTGTGTGACTAGTATATATCACTACTTCAAACACCATTCTTAGTGATTTATTATGATGGACGGTCCGGCGTTTTGTTGTTGTTTTTTTTCTAAATTAGTAGGGAACAATATGATTCAATGTTTCACAATTTCCATTATCATTTGATTTCACACTTATTGATTACTGGGGTATAAAACGGATGGTGTTGTAGCTTCAAGTGGAACAGGATGACGGATGCCTTTTAAACTACATGAGTTCCCCTCTAATGGATTCCATTCCCTTCTAGAATCTACGCTTAACATGATGATTGCAACTATCAAATTGTCCATTTCACCACAATAAAATATTGTCTGCACTATCGTATAGCGTGTATAAATCTCATTAATAACACTCGAGCATGTATTTGATTATGTGGACTTCATTAGTAAAAGCAGGGATGTGCTAAATTGCGCAGCAACCGATGCAAAAGAGTAAAAAAAGAAAGAACAACTGAAATCTACACTTTATAAGCTTGACGGTCATCAAAACATCGCCTTATGTATGTGATTGTATTTAAATTTGAATTGTGGGGGTAACATAATAACCTTCAATGACAAGACTTGATATGTTTAATCTTGATCAGTTTATTTTTCATGTAATATCTAATTATTCAAAACACTGAGGTTTTTCTACTTTGAGTAAAAATGGAGATTTGTTTCGGTATTTGTTTTCTACGAGTAAGTCTTCTATCTGCTTTCATTCGAGCACTCGTATTCAGACTACGAAACGCAAAAATATACCCCTGGTATATTTGATCAGTTTGTAAAGACGCCATCATGATTAGGTTGATTTTGTAGATCTGTGTCACGGATGACAACCAATGTGTTCCTAATATCATACCACAATCGTATCGTGTTTTCCTAGATTGAGATATCAATAAATAAGACTTATCCAAGAATTCATACTTAACATGTAGATAATGACAGATGACGGAGAATCTAACGATAAGCCTCATGAATCACTCCATTTTATTGTGATGGACTTCAGTTTTTATATTTCGCACTTTATTGACGTGTTTTTTTTTTCCATCTTATTTTATTGTGTTGCTGTGTAATTGACGTTTTTTTTTCATCTTATTTTATTGTGTTCTTGTTTAATTGACGGTATCTCTTAGAATAATGATATTTGATTGTCTATTTGGTATTGTCCGTTATGAACTTGTACACAGTTAAATGGTAATAACAACGTATTTCAGTGGATTTGTACACCGGATCACAATTGTTTGAAAGATAAAATTTACTGTTTGATTCCTCCAAAAACAATATCACTTATTTATATTTAAAGTTGTAACAGGTTATATGTCAACATATTTTTGTTTACAATATGTTTTGTCATGTCTGCGAAAGTGATGGATATTCGTCCACAGAACAGTAACCTACAAAGCAGAGGTGTAGTATCATTATATGATTGCCAATGAGACAGGTCTCTATTTAAGATCAAAAGTTATTAACTATAGATTATCGGATGGCTAGATAGTATTTTTTAAAGACCACCGGTTATCAGAACGACCATTGCAACGGCTGTTTTAAAACAATATAACTGAGAAAATAACGGACTGATATATACAGAAAACAATTATCAAACAAACGAAAAACACATATTAAGAAGATGTGGTGTAATTGTCAATGAAAACCAATTATTCTCCAAACACAAAAATGTTGTTGATGTGCGCACCTAATAACTTCATCTTTAGTCGAATAGCAAGTTATATAAACCACGCAATGACTTGTAAACAAAAATCCAAAAGAGAAAGACAACGGCATGATTTATAAACATTAGACGAAAAACTAATATTAGCACAACAAAAAACAAAAAACATTGCCTGAATCAAAACCCGTTACACCATCGCATTTTAGCGTGTGAAACCAATGCATTTTAGCGTGTCATAGACCATCGCACTTTATCGTTTCATACCATCGCACTTCAACGTGTCATTTGATCGCATTTAAAAAAAAACAAACAACCATCTCACTTTAGTGTCGGAGACAATCGCACTTTAGCGTAAACCATCGCACTATAGCGTGTACATCGCACTTATTTTTTTTGTGTCAAGTGTTACATACACATCTACAATCAATTACTTTATTTAGTGTAACGTCATCAACATCTATGGGTCAATATCCCGAACGCACTTCAGATTCAGGAACTCAACGATAAATCGACATTTTAAAGCAATCTGTATGTAAATATGTTGGACATTACAGAAATAAGATGATGTGGTATGAGTGCAAATCAGATTGCATTTTTTTGTACTTGACTGAGCGGAACCATTTGCTTTTTTTTTTGAAAGACAGAAAACTGCACAATAAAGATGTAATAACTTGTTTGTTAAGATTATATTTACAGAAATGTTTACCTCATTGAGAACATTTCTCAGTGTGCAATCAAACATGCATATCCAAGTTCACAAAATGAATAGAAGGCGTGACAAAAAGACTACCATGATCGTCTACCTGAAACTGATTGCGCATTTTGACCAAATCTATTGACCTACAATTGGAGATTGTCTGTTTCGTGAAAAAATTGCTTTTAATTACTTAATCATATTAGGAAATTCAAGGTCGGTTTGCTTTCATAAATTCCTTTACATTTGGAGATTTTCAATCTGTTCAAGGATGAATACCTTTGGTCATAACATCAAATTTATTTGCTTTTATCAATACCTTTCAACACAAGTTGGACTGTACCAATATTTGCCTCGGTACAAAGCAAGAATCATAATCAGATACAAAATAAATCATAAGGAGACACTTTGGAAGCATTCTGGGTTGATTATTTGTGTATAGTAGTAAGCGAATCGAACCACAAACATTAAGGTTCCTTTTTCTTTCTTGAAACCATTTGTTATTATGGTTTTTAGGAACGATGACATACGATTGTGTTCTCCTATTTATTTATATTGTAGTCCTGTAATGTTGTGTTGTCATTTTAATGTTATATTTCACATGGCCATAAAAGAGGGAGGTTTGTCATGCCACAAAACTGGGTTCAACCCACCATTTTGTCCTTTAAAAATGTCCTGTACCAAGACAGAAAAATGACTATTGTTATATCATAGTTCGTTTCTGTGTGTGCTACATTTTAACGTTGTGTTTCCGTTGTGTCGTTTGTTTTCTCTTATTTTTGAGTGTGAATTCACATTACTATAAGACGTGTCACGGTACTTATCTATCCCAAATTCATGTTATATTTGTTATTCTCATGGGATTTTGTCTAATGCTTAGTCCGTTTCAGTGTGTGTTACATTTTAATGTTGTGTCGTTGTTCTCCTCTTCTATTTATTCCGTTTCCCTCGGTTTTAGTTTGTTTCCCAGATTTTGTTTTTTGTCCATGGATTTATGAGTTTTCAACAGCGGTATACTACTGTTGACTTTATAGTCTGTCGGAACGGATGATAAACAATTGACCTGTGTTAAACGACCCTTGTAAATTTTGAAAATGAGTAGGCTAATGTCGCTACAAGGCAGTACTCGCACCAGCAAAGTGAAGAGGGATTTATATAATTTGCGATAACTTGGTTATCTAACCACTGTAAAAAAAAATGTGTTTAAAATCTAAATTTACAAATTGATTTAATGGAAGGAACTAGACTCACATATCATATAATAATTTGAGAATATGAAATTTTAAGTTATATCACACAGAGAGTACATTGATGTTTCATTATAGTACTAAGGGACAATTGAGAAATAAAATGAAATACTTCGTAAATAAAGGCACAAAAAGTATACCGGTGTTCGAAAGTCATAAATCGATTGAGAGAAAACAATAAGGGTTACAAGTAAAAAGAAACACACAGTATAACGAATTAAATAGGCAATTTCGATCAATTATAAGTAGCTGGGCACTTAAACTAGGAAGCAAACTAAACATTCATACAACTTAACGTAGGGATTGCTGAATACTGTTTGTTTGAATGATTTATTTTCTTCTTCAAGAACAAACATAATTAACCCGATCTCCCTGGACAATACATGCACACAGTGGATCAAACATTTCTTCCAGGTGGCCTACACAGCTTCCATCAGGATTCATACATTCTGTTAAAAAAGAAAAGATGAAATAGCATTCAAATCATCAAACATCTCTTCAATGTGGCCTACACAGCTTCCATCAGGATTCATACATTCTGTTAAAAAAGAAAAGATGAAATAGCATTCAAATCATCAAACATCTCTTCAATGTGGCCTACACAGCTTCCATCAGGATTCATACATTCTGTTAAAAAAGAAAAGATGAAATAGCATTCAAATCATCAAACATCTCTTCAATGTGGCCTACACAGCTTCCATCAGGATTCATACATTCTGTTAAAAAAGAAAAGATGAAATAGCATTCAAATCATCAAACATCTCTTCAATGTGGCCTACACAGCTTCCATCAGGATTCATACATTCTGTTAAAAAAGAAAAGATGAAATAGCATTCAAATCATCAAACATCTCTTCAATGTGGCCTACACAGCTTCCATCAGGATTCATACATTCTGTTAAAAAAGAAAAGATGAAATAGCATTCAAATCATCAAACATCTCTTCAATGTGGCCTACACAGCTTCCATCAAGATTCATACATTCTGTTAAAAAAGAAAAGATGAAATAGCATTCAAATCATCAAACATCTCTTCAATGTGCCCTACACAGCTTCCATCAGGATTCATACATTCTGTTAAAAAAAGAAAAGATGAAATAGCATTCAAATCATCAAACATCTCTTCAATGTGGCCTACACAGCTTCCATCAGGATTCATACATTCTGTTAAAAAAGAAAAGATGAAATAGCATTCAAATCATCAAACATCTCTTCAATGTGGCATACACAGCTTCCATCAGGATTCATGCATTCTGTTAAAAAAGAAAAGATGAAATAGCATTCAAATCATCAAACATCTCTTCAATGTGGCATATACAGCTTCCATCAGGATTCATACATTCTGTTAAAAAAGAAAAGATGAAATAGCATTCAAATCATCAAACATCTCTTCAATGTGGCATATACAGCTTCCATCAGGATTCATACATTCTGTTAAAAAAGAAAAGATGAAATAGCATTCAAATCATCAAACATCTCTTCAATGTGGCCTACACAGCTTCCATCAGGATTCATACATTCTGTTAAAAAAGAAAAGATGAAATAGCATTCAAATCATCAAACATCTCTTCCAGGTGGCTTACACAGCTTCCATCAGGATTCATACATTATGTTAAAAAAGAAAAGATGAAATAGCATTCAAATCATCAAACATCTCTTCCAGGTGGCCTACACAGCTTCCATCAGGATTCATACATTCTGTTAAAAAAGAAAAGATGAAATAGCATTCAAATCATCAAACATCTCTTCAATGTGGCCTACACAGCTTCCATCAGGATTCATACATTCTGTTAAAAAAGAAAAGATGAAATAGCATTCAAATCATCAAACATCTCTTCAATGTGGCCTACACAGCTTCCATCAGGATTCATACATTCTGTTAAAAAAGAAAAGATGAAATAGCATTCAAATCATCAAACATCTCTTCAATGTGGCCTACACAGCTTCCATCAGGATTCATACATTCTGTTAAAAAAGAAAAGATGAAATAGCATTCAAATCATCAAACATCTCTTCAATGTGGCCTACACAGCTTCCATCAGGATTCATACATTCTGTTAAAAAAGAAAAGATGAAATAGCATTCAAATCATCAAACATCTCTTCAATGTGGCCTACACAGCTTCCATCAAGATTCATACATTCTGTTAAAAAAGAAAAGATGAAATAGCATTCAAATCATCAAACATCTCTTCAATGTGCCCTACACAGCTTCCATCAGGATTCATACATTCTGTTAAAAAAAGAAAAGATGAAATAGCATTCAAATCATCAAACATCTCTTCAATGTGGCCTACACAGCTTCCATCAGGATTCATACATTCTGTTAAAAAAGAAAAGATGAAATAGCATTCAAATCATCAAACATCTCTTCAATGTGGCATACACAGCTTCCATCAGGATTCATGCATTCTGTTAAAAAAGAAAAGATGAAATAGCATTCAAATCATCAAACATCTCTTCAATGTGGCATATACAGCTTCCATCAGGATTCATACATTCTGTTAAAAAAGAAAAGATGAAATAGCATTCAAATCATCAAACATCTCTTCAATGTGGCATATACAGCTTCCATCAGGATTCATACATTCTGTTAAAAAAGAAAAGATGAAATAGCATTCAAATCATCAAACATCTCTTCAATGTGGCCTACACAGCTTCCATCAGGATTCATACATTCTGTTAAAAAAGAAAAGATGAAATAGCATTCAAATCATCAAACATCTCTTCCAGGTGGCTTACACAGCTTCCATCAGGATTCATACATTATGTTAAAAAAGAAAAGATGAAATAGCATTCAAATCATCAAACATCTCTTCCAGGTGGCCTACACAGCTTCCATCAGGATTCATACATTCTGTTAAAAAAGAAAAGATGAAATAGCATTCAAATCATCAAACATCTCTTCCAGGTGGCCTACACAGCTTCCATCAGGATTCATACATTCTGTTAAAAAAGAAAAGATGAAATAGCATTCAAATCATCAAACATCTCTTCCAGGTGGCCTACACAGCTTCCATCAGGATTCATACATTCTGTTAAAAAAGAAAAGATGAAATAGCATTCAAATCATCAAACATCTCTTCCAGGTGGCCTACACAGCTTCCATCAGGATTCATACAGTCTGTTAAAAAAGAAAAGATAGAATAGCATTCAAATCATCAAACATCTCTTCCAGGTGGCCTACACAGCTTCCATCAGGATTCATACAGTCTGTTAAAAAAGAAAAGATAGAATAGCATTCAAATCATCAAACATCTCTTCCAGGTGGCCTACACAGCTTCCATCAGGATTCATACATTCTGTTAAAAAAGAAAAGATGAAATAGCATTCAAACCATCAAACATCTCTTCCAGGTGGCCTACACAGCTTCCATCAGAATTCATACATTCTGTTAAAAAAGAAAAGATGAAATAGCATTCAAACCATCAAACATCTCTTCCAGGTGGCCTACACAGCTTCCATCAGGATTCATACAGTCTGTTAAAAAAGAAAAGATAGAATAGCATTCAAATTATCAAACATCTCTTCCAGGTGGCCTACACAGCTTCCATCAGGATTCATACATTCTGTTAAAAAAGAAAAGATGAAATAGCATTCAAATCATCAAACATCTCTTCCAGGTGGCCTACACAGCTTCCATCAGGATTCATACATTCTGTTAAAAAAGAAAAGATGAAATAGCATTCAAATCATCAAACATCTCTGTGGCCTACACAGCTTCCATCAGGATTCATACATTCTGTTAAAAAAGAAAAGATAGAATAGCATTCAAATCATCAAACATCTCTTCCAGTTGGCCTACACAGCTTCCATCAGGATTCATACATTCTGTTAAAAAAGAAAAGATGAAATAGCATTCAAATCATCAAACATCTCTTCAATGTGGCATATACAGCTTCCATCAGGATTCATACATTCTGTTAAAAAAGAAAAGATGAAATAGCATTCAAATCATCAAACATCTCTTCAATGTGGCATATACAGCTTCCATTAGGATTCATACAGTCTATAAGATAGAAATGATAAAATAGCATTCAAATCCTCAAACAACTTGAGTCTATACTGTCGTATAAGATGGTAAAAATGTTACATTTTACTTGGTATATTTTTTATGGTCATCCACTTTTGAATGTACTATTAGTGGTTTGTGTAATTCCGGGAACAACAAATATTCGCCTTCAACTAAAGCACTTTGTTTTTCGCCATATTTGACCACGTGACTTTTGCGATAATTTATTACTTGCTTTCGATAAAACTTGGCGTATGAGTGAACCCTTAGTTATATCTGCAAAATTTTAGGTCTCTTTGAATAACATCAATTCTCATGGGACAAATACAGCAATATTTTTTGGATGAACGAACTTTAGTTAGGAACAAACATATGTTGCTCCCGTTCATATACTTCTTATATTCTTAACAAGATGTTTCTTAAAACATTGAAAATACCATATTCAGTATTGAATACATTTTAAATTATAATTCGGAAATGCAGTAAAAATTTCTGATGTTTAAAGGATAAAATTGTAAAATATATTTCAGCATTTGAACAATCATGCAAAAAACAACTAAATAGTGTTACATATTTATTTTTTTGTTTATTTTTTTAACATAAATGAAGCCGTTAGTTTTCTCGTTTTAATTGTTTTACATCATTTCGGGGCTTTTTATAGTTAACTATGTGGTATCGGCGTTCCTCGTGGTTGAAGGACGTACGGTGACCTTACTTGCTGTGTCATTTAGTCTAATGTGAAGAGTTTTCTCATGGGCAATCATTAAACCTCTTCTTTTTTTATATTTCAATAGAGGCAAATAATTTTTGTTGATACATACTTGCTTCCACAACTTGAGCCGAATAACCGATACAAGTCATTCGATTGCAATTGTCCGTCCACTCCTCTCCGTATAGTTTACATTCGTTTTTATAGCTACAACCAGAAGGTACACAGTGACCACTGAAGTCTTCGCACCCAGAACATGCACCACTTTGGCATGGCACACAAGCTATGCAATGATAATAAAATATTCCTATTATTATAACTCAGACTTAATGTACATCGATGCTCATTGCTGTACAACTGCGTCACTTTATTTGGCCTTTTGACCTTGTTTTTCGAACATCACTGGGGAGTCTTATGTAGAGTCTAACGCCGTGGTTTGGTGTAGAAAATTATATGTTGATATCTTTGATTAGTTTTTTTGTAGGAAAATTCAATTGAACAATTTAACAAGACTCCACAGAAACACAGAACATGTTTTCCTCACATGGGCATCTGATTTGGTTACGTTTAGATTTTTACATATATATATATATATATAATTTAATTTTGGATGTAACGCGTCTTCTGATTGGCTGGCGTTATTTTGTTATCAGCCCTTTGACATAATTTAGTCATGTGACCGTGACGTCATCAACGTTTTGTCATGGTTTTCTACGGTTTAAAATGGAAATTAGAATTAAATTATAAGAAATGACTGTAATAATTTTTTCTGTTTTTTCAAAATAACACAAAAAATGTGGTGCACACTGTTAAATAACCCGCTACGCGCGTTATTCAGTGTGCACCATTTTTTTTTTTATGTTATTTCGTCATAGACAGAAAAACTATTACGGTCATTCCTTAGATATATTTAAAATATCAAAGGAATTACTACAATTATTCAATTATTAATAACACGGAAATTCGTCAAATCTTACCATGAGGCAGCAATGGCATTGACCTTGGGAGAACTTCAGGGACAATCACTAGCGCCAAAACAGCCAATAAAATAAAGTAAGTCATCTACAATATTAAATTTATCACTTTGAGTAAAATGTCATAGTTTTGTATTTCAAAGAAAAACATAGGTTCATATTAACATATTCTGGTTTGATTTATTGATAGACCCTAGGCATTGCAGTATTTTTCTGTCGTCTTATTCGGACGCAAGAGGCTTTTTAGGCCACCCATGGGGGTATCAAATAATGGAATAGTCACAACTTTTGTTGCCAACAGAATGTCGTAATTTTTTTTAAACAAGATAATCATATAATCATAATAAGTCTTAGACGATCAAATAATCATACAATGGTTGGTCAGGTAATCAAAAAATCACTATAAATTAACTGCTAAGCTAACACAAATTCAAAACACCAACGTAGAGGCTCTTTCTTCTGACTGTGTTGATTTGATTTTGCTAACTCTTCAATATAATGTAGGTTACAAGTATATGTCTTCATCAATTTGCAAACGTAATGGAATATTTATCATAAAAAAGACATGTTTTGCAAAATTGAAATCTGTAGAAGATGTTATTGTTATAGCTCAATGCTCTTCAACTTTGTACTTGTTTGGCTTTATAAATATTTTGATATGAGAGTAACTGATGAGTCTTATGTAGACGTACTAAATTATAATCCTGGTACATTTGATAACTATTTACACCACTGATGAGTCTTATGTAGACATACTAAATTATAATCCTGGTACATTTGATAACTATTTGCATGAAGCTAAACCTGAAGATTGTCATGAACAATTTGCAATAGTTTCTAGTAAGTTCAAACGTAAAATGAATGAACGCATTATGTAGAATTATTTAATTTCTTCAATTTAGGAAAAAACATACAGCAGTTCATTTGAACATGCTTTAATCATTTTGACAATAACAATTTTACAAAAATAAGTCATAAAAGAACGCAAATAACGATTCAAGGGATCTGTCCGTTATTAAGAGAAAATTTTAAGCCGTATTTTAGTCAAACGATATTCCAAAATTTCTTAAACAATAACTCAAGAATTTCATTTTATATTTGTTTCTTGATGAAACTTAATACACACGACGTATGAGTCGTAGCTATATATATTTAAGGTTATACGTTGAATATTCGAACGGAGACCGAGATATCATTACAATATCATTTGCTGTTATACATTCATAAACCTTATGTTAATTTACGAAATTTTCCTTTGGTCTATCTAACTGATTATTTTCCTTCTAAGCACAATAGAAGTGATTGAAAAATTATCGCTAGAAATTAAAGGTACACATGCCGTTGTCAATGTTATTAACATAGCCGTCATAGCTAAAATAGCAATACAAATATTTGCATTGTTCATCTCAAATCGATTGCTTTCTCATTTTCTCCGTACCGGCTCAAGCAAGAAAATCAATCTCGTTGAGACGACCAACAATAACATATAAGTATTTGCATCTGTCACTACATCTTTCATTGTTTTCACTTATTGATTCGCAACTGAAAATGAAAAACTATGAAATTAAAATATGTTACTTGACATACCTTTAACCGTTTATTCTCCGATTTGAAGACTGGAAATTCTCAAACAAGCCTTTTATATTAAATATAACAGAATATTAAATATCACAATGAACCATAATTACGGAAATTAGTCTGGTGTATTTTTTCAAAATCCATTACATGTACATTACAAAATATCACAAGTACATAATCTGATTATAATATGTTGAAAAACAACCCAAAGTGCTGATATTAACAATAATGAATATGTCAATAGGACACGTATATGAATAAAGGTTGATACGCATGTAAGCTATAGGAAAAAACGGTACTATTACATTTCCCAGAATTAGGTTGACCTGTGTGTACCCAAGGCAGGTGAAGAAAGTCAACTTAGGAGGGCTGTGATTCGATGTAAGGGTACAATATATGTTTTTATTAATCTATGAATAACTGCAGTGTGTATATTTACAATATAAATTGTTTTCACCTATTGAAATATTTTCTAGATAATTATTCGAAACGACTTCCAATATTTCAAAAATTTGGTGTAAAGTGACGTGGGGCATGGATAACATAAACAAACTCCGTTGGAAGTTTGTCATGATACTATGTGGCTTCAATTTTTAAAACAGATAATAAAGTACAAACACCAGGCATCTGTTTTATCCAGGTTTTTGCCAAGTCTCCGTGTTGAAGGCCATACATTGACCTATTATGGTTTACTTTTATAAATTGTTATTTGGATGGAGAGTTGTCTTGTTGGCACTTATACCACATCTTCCTATGTCTATTTTTTTTTTATAAAAAGTGGTAAATTTAAAACATGTAAGTATTGTCGCCTATTGGAGAATAATTAGCACCGTTTTCCCTATATGGCAATGCGAATGTAACCAAACAACGAAAACGTATTTGATGTTAGTCAAAAACAAAATATAAGTGTTCAATTGGACTAATTGCAATAATTATATTTATCAACTTATATACATGTTGAATACAATTGTACTTGAATTATATTTTAAATGGTATATATGCAGTAAAACAGTGAACTTTTTAGACTTAGAGAAAAAATATTGTTCGATAGAAAGATTCTCTCGATGGGCTTAACATTTTGTCTATAATATTCTATCAAGGTAGGTTTCAAATTCACAAGTTGTTTGCTATATGCCTGTGGATAGTCTCCTTATGTAAAAATAGGGTGGATTAAACCAAGGTTTATAGCAAGCTAAAACCTCGCACTTGTTTGACAATTGATTATAGTTCTGTAACATTAACAAAATCAAGTGAGCAAACCCAATCAGATATGAAAGATTAATGTGACGAAAATTAGGATCGAACATCAACAAGTGAATGATCATACAAATCAATCTAGCAAACACAACTACTAAAAGATGTACTGCAATGTATCTTCATGAACTAATCAATGTAAGGATAAACATTTTATACGCTAGATTAGTATTTATATACAAATGACTCAACACTGACGTAAATTAACTCATCATGGCTACCAGAACTGAAAATTTGCATTTACGCCAAATGCGCAGTTTCGATTACAAAAAAACTCATAAGTGACGCTCATATAAGAAACAAAAGATAAAAAGGCCAAATAAAGCACAAAGTTGAAGAGCATTGATAAGCAAAAAATCCTAAAATATTGCCGAATACAGACTATGCGTCACAATATAAATATGTGTTAGTGGTGATAGTACATACCGTATATAACATACCCGGCCACGCCCACTTGTATTTTTGTCCATCTGATGAGTTTTTAATTGATTTTTATAGTTCGTTCTTATGTTGTACTGTTATACCACTGTCCCAGGTTAAAGGAGGGTTGGGATTCCGCTAACATGTTTACCCCCGCCACATTATTTATGACATGTATGTGCCTGTCCCAGGTCAGGAGCCTGTAATTCAGTCGTTGTCGTTTGTTTATGTGTTACATATTTGTTTTTCGTTCATTTTTTATATAAATAAGGCCGTTAGTTTTCTCGTTTGAATTGTTTTACATTGTAATATCGGGACCTTTTATAGCTGACTATGCGGTATGGGCTTTGCTCACTGTTGAAGGTTGTACGGTGACCTATATAGGGGTTAATGTCTGTGTCATTTTGGTCTCTTGTGGACGGTTGTCTCATTGGCAATCATACCTCATCTTCTTTTTTTATATTAATACCAGTGTAATTAAAAAAAAAAACAAATAACACTAAGAAACTCTTTGTGTTTGAATTTATCCTCATGCAACAGTAACGTTCAAAGTTATAACCTAACAAAAACCCTGATGGTGGGATGCCTAAATACTGAGTAACGTCAAAGACATGTTATCGAAAGAAACAAACTTGATCATTTAACAATAATTTTATTTTGGATGTAACGCATTCTCTGATTGGCTGAAGTTGTTTTGTTTATCAGCTCATATACATTTTTTTGTCATGTGAACGTGACGTCATCAACGTTTTTCATTATTTACTAAAGTTTAAAATGGAATATGGAATTAAATTATAAGGAATGACTGCAATATTTTTTCTGTATATTCGAAATGACATAAAAATGTGGCGCTATGCAGGTTATTCAGTGTGCAAAACATTTTTGATGTTATTTCTTCATAGACAGAAAAGAATATTACAGTCATTTCTTAAATAAATAAAATTCCGCAAAACTTTGTGATTGATTTTAGCGCCGATGGGAAATTGCCGAACATATGTGACGTCTTGCAAATGAAACCTACCAAAATAGAATGCTATTACGTTAATATTCTATTAAAAACCGAGTTTATCACATCGAAATGGTGTTTGAAGGTACTTATTTTTAAATCATATTGTAGAGAATGTATATCCAACCTATTTAGTATTGCTCTTTCTAAATACGGCATGTCGTTTATGGATTTTTTCGGAAATTATATGTACGAAGTTAGAAATATGGCAGTTGTTTTCACTTGTTCTCGGGGGTTAGTTTGATTTTGTCAGTCCTCTTTTTGTATTTCAAATTGCATTAGAGAGGGTGGTAAAGGGTTATTTTCGTGCAACGTGATCGCCGTTTTTTATTTCACGTTCAACGTGTTTTTACTTTTTTATTTGACGTTCAGTCGTGCAAGACGGGTGCTTCGTTCAACGTGTTCTGCTTATTTAATTTTACGTGCATCGTGTTTTTTAAAGTCTTATTTTGCGTGCTCGGTATTTTTCAAATAAAATTCAAACACTTGGCAGGTATCATCAAGAAATACTTCTTTAAAAGCTGTAAACCAATTATATCATAAATATGTATACTAAATCGGGAATATCAAATACAACAAAGAGTTAATATATACAAGAAGACAGTGACTCAGTCACAAAAGGTTCAAATAAAAGTATTTATTTTCCGTGCAACGTTCATTACAGAATTATTTCACGTTCAACGTGAAATTATGTCTTATTTCACGTTCTTTTCGTGCAAGCACCCCCCCTTTACCACCCTCATTAGAGTTTGGTATTTTTGTTTAACCTTGATGAAGGTTGAACTAAGCACATTGTTACATCAACACTGCATGACAACTGTAAAAACTGTTTTTATATTATTCATTATTGTGAAGGTCGATCCTATGTATTTTTAAGGCGTATAAAACAGAATTATATGGTTTATGATAAAACGTATTTCATTTTAATGTCAAATGTAATATGCAACATGGATTGGTTGTAGGACATGGCCTTTTGATGATTAGTACACAATGCGACTAGTACTCTTAGGTTATTGTGTCATCATTTTTTAACAATATTTTCAGAATAATTGTTTTATCTCTTTTTCCTGTCAATACAATAATGTCTACAAAAACTATAAGAAAGATTCCAATATCCTCCATCTAAAAAAGGAACATTTTGTCATTGAAATGTATTTATTTCACCAGATTAAACGAAGGACAGGATTGGTTCTGTCTAAACAATGTTTAAGATAGAAAGCTGTACAGAAAAAAACTTAAATTGGTAACAACTCACGTATTTAACATGGTCTAGTTTTCTGTAGTTTTCTTTTTAATTATGGTACCAAACGACCTTACGTAGGTCATATTATTTTGTGTATTAGTACAAAGTTTAAATACTCTATAAAAACTTTATACTTTAATATAGAATACAGAAAACGTGTAAATGGTAATATGACTGAATGGTTAAACGTTGATTCCCGGGTTGAAACAAAATTATATTTTGTCATCTATAACATTTAATATGTAAATACGTAATTTGGTTGATGATATTAAGGCGTTGAATATGGGTTTTAACATAGATAAAGAAAGATGTATTACAAGGAATTCATTTCAACAACAGTGAAAATTGTACTTCCGGAGAGACAATCAAGAAGGTATTCTTATTATAATATGACGACCTATTATCGTCAACCAGTATAATCACAATATATCTACCTTTAGTGCAAACACAGTAATACACAAAAAAGGCTGTTCCTACTAACAGACATTCTCAATTTTTACATCAGTTTTAACGCTCAGGGTGAAATATTCGAATATAAATGCCTTACCCATGGTTAAATGAAAACAAATCTACGGCTGTCATGAATTATTTCTTAAGAAAGCTATAACTATCTCTCTTCTACATTAGCATATGAAGAAGCCGATGATCATCGTCGAACACTAACACACACTATTTGCCTCCAATATAGTTCTTGTGTTCTCCTATTTATTTATATTGTAGTCCTGTAATGTTGTGTTGTCATTTTAATGTTTTATTTCACATGGCCATAAAAGAGGGAGGTTTGGCATGCCACAAAACCATGTTCAATCCACCATTTTTTCCTTTAAAAATGTCCTGTACCAAGTCAGGAATATAGCCATTGTTATATTAAATTTCGTTTCTGTGTGTGTTACATTTTAACATTTTGTTTCCGTTGTGTCGTTTGTTTTCTCTTATTTTATAGTGTGAATTCACATTACTATAAGACGTTTCACGGTACTTATCTATCCCAAATTCATGTATTTAGTTTTGATGTTATATTTGTTATTCTCATGGGATTTTGTCTAATGCTAGGCCGTTTCTGTGTGTGTGTGTGTCACATTTTAATGTTGTGTCGTTGTTCTCCTCTTATATTTAATGCGTTTCCCTCAGTTCTAGTTTGTTAACCCGATTTTGTTTTTTGTCCATGGATTTATGAGTTTTGACGTCATTTTTGTGCTGTTTCAGAAATTCAAATGTATGCGTGACGTAATATTGTGCCTTTTCACCACTTCGTATGTAACGTCATAGTTATGACTTTTTGCGTACAGGCCTGGACTGAGTCGGGTGTGTCTATTTTCTGTGTTTGTCTTCAATGTATTATGTATTCGGGTTTTGTTTTCTGTAATTAGTTAAGACGTCAGTTTTATCATGTAAATCTTTTATATTCATTTGATAAAATTTACTGTTTGCAATAGCATAAATTGTTCTATATAATAAGGATGTTCTCATCACAAGCAGAAAACCCTAGCCGTATTTGGCACAACCTTTTTCAACTTTTGATCCTCAGAGCTGTACAACTTTGTACCCCCTTTTTTTTGACTTTCGAACTTTTATATCTGGGCGTCACTGGTAAGTCTTGTGTGGACGAAGCGCGTTTTTGACGTATTTAATTTTAAACCAGATGCCTTTTGTTATCTATTATTCATGGGTTTCTTTGCCTAATACGTTCTCCTATTTTTTTGTATTGTAGTCCTGTATTATTATGTTGTCATTTTAATGTTATATTTAACAATGCCATCAAAGTGCGAGGTTTGGCATGCCACAAAACCAGGTTCAACCCACCATTTTTTTAAAAATGTTCTGTACCAAGTCAGGAAAATGGCCATTGTTAGGTCTTTCCACTTTTCTGTGGAAAGACCTATTGTTTTTCTTCTGATTATTATTTTTTTCTTCCGGCTTATTTTGTTCTTGCGATAAATATTTGTTTCGCAATATGTCGCTTAGATATTTGGTATATGATATCGATCAGTTTATGTGCTTTTGAAATTTACCCTGCGTAACCGAATACTTTTCTTTGTAGGAGTTATCTCCTCAAACACTGTTTTCCTTGTGTCCACTACTCCTTCGCAACCGTAAAATATTACGACAAATTTATTTTATAAAATTGCTCATTATTATAATCGCATGATTTGTCCAATTTTGACCGAAGCAATATGAACGCTCCATATGGGAGTTATTTCCCCTTTTGTATTTGAAATTTGAAATGTATTTTAAACTGGAAAACCATAAGTGATAGAAGCCTAGGGTCTTTTGATTTGAGATCCTTGGTCCAAAAAAATGAAAATAAGGTCAAGGTCAAATTATTTGTCTTTGATTTCCCTATAACTTTGGAATGGTTATAGATACAGAAAATTTACATAGTGAAAAATACTTGGTACTTCAAGGGGCAACTTTTTTTACATTATGACTGTCTTGGTTGTACCATTGTGTAAGGGGCATAATCCCCATTGATGGTTTATATAAAGCCATTATTAGGCAAAACTCTTAAACAAAATGTCCTTGACCCATAGGGTCTTTTGCAATGACATTGTGGAGCAATGACCTTGACAAAAGTCACAAGGTCAAAGGTCAAGGTCATGTACAAAGGGACAAATTATGTGGTTTTGGCACTACTTGAAGAGTTTTATGTGTTTGAATGCTAACCAACCAACCAATCAACCAATCAATCAATCAATCAATCAATCAATCAATCAATCAGTGCATGCATATTTCCGTTTCATGTGTTTAATATAGGGTCCAAGATCTTCTTTGTTTCTTTTTTGCGGTTTCAATTGACCCTATCCAACGTGTTTAACCAACCAACCAACCAACCAACCAACCAACCAATCAATCAATCAATCAATCAATCAATAAACCAACTAATCAATCATTGCATGCATGTTTCCGTCTCGTGTGTTGAATACAGGGTCCAAGGTCTCATTTGTTTTTTTCGCTTATTTCAAGAGACCCTATCCCAAGTGTTTAAGTAATAAACCAACCAACCAACCAACTAATTAATCATCTTTCCGTCTCGTGTGTTTAATACAGGGTCCAAGTTCTCATTTGGTTTTTTTTTCCGCTTGTTTCAAGAGACCTTATCCCAAGTGTTTAAGTTATAAACCAACCAACCAACCAACCAACCAACCAATTAACAAACCAACCAATCAATCAATCAATCAATCAATCAATCAATCAATCAATATGTATGAGTTTATTTATGACAGTTTATTTAAAACAATATGGAAGGAAAAAACTCAATTTTTCAAGAAGAATTGAATTTTAATATTGTTCTTACATCTCTTATGAAAAAAAATCCACATGTACTCTGAAACTACAAGTCCAATCGACCTTAAAATTTGCAGTCAGCAGGGCATACATGTACTAAAAGTTCATAAAACAACGTGGTGCAGCTACTTCTCAAGAATTTTTCTAGAGAAAAGAAATGGCAATGCCGTAAAAATCGCTTGCTAGGTCCGTAAATCTCAGTGAAATCCTACAATAAAATGTCCGCTCCTAGATTGAAATACTTATCTGTGTTACAAATGTTACAAACAGGTGCTGAAAAATGTACATTATCAGAAAATAATCCTTAAATGTGTTTTAAAGTTACACCGGATCAATTAAATCCAAATCATGCACTGCTGGTGAACTTTGATCAAAAATGTCAATTTCCTACAATGACAAAAGAAATACATTGTGTACATTCCGTCTCTATACATGTTGTCTGTTCAACGTCCCCACCTAAAAAGGAATAAAAATACTAAATTTTCGTTATTATAAACCCGTGTCACGTGATGTCTCCTCAATCTGGCGCGAGAGTCGCGCGCTGGACCTGAACTAAAATAAAAACTTTCCAAACTAAACATGAAACTTCTCCGGTAACATAATAATATAGACCCTTTACAAAAACAAACAAACAAACAAACCACCCCCCCCCCCAAAAAAAAATCAATCATGTTTCAAAGGGGGAAAGACCGTCTACAATTGCTTTTTGAAAGCAATTGATTTATATTTATTTTTTTTTCTTCCGCCTAATTTTTTTCTTGCGTAATTTTGTTGTTTCAAAAGATGTCGCTTAGATATTTGAAATATGATATCGTATAGTTTATACGCTTTAAAACTGACAACCGCGCAACTAAATACTTTGCGTTGTAAGAGTTATCTCCCCAAACACTGTTTTTCTTGTGGCCACTACTCCTTCGCAACTGTAAAAGATTACGACAAATTTATTTTACCAAATTGCTCGTTACATCTTCAGGATTCGGAGTTTAGTTTTGACCGAAGCTATCCGGAGACTCCACATGAGAGTTATTCCCCCTTATGTATTTGATATAAGTGATTTGCATTTCTAACTGGTAAACCATAAGTGATTGAGACCTAGGGTCTTTTGATTTGAGATCCTTGGTCCAAAAAAATTAAAATTAGGTCAAGGTCAAAGGTCAAGGTCATATTCTAAATTTTTATTTTTGGCTTATTTTTACTAATTTTCAAAACCTTATAACATATCAACATCTTATTTTCACTAAATTGTTAGTTGCCACATGCCGTTACTTATAAATTTTGGTTGAAAGGGTGTGTAAACAATAAATAGGAGTTTTCGCCCATCTTATATTTAGAATTATGAGTAAAGTGATATAACTCATTAACCATACATAATAAAGACCTAGGGTCTTTTGATTTGAGATTCTTGGTTTATGACCTTGAAATTAAGGTCAAGGCCATAATTAATTTGCACGTTCTAGATTTTGACCTTTGCTTTAAATTCATATTTATACATTATAAAGCCATAGGAACTGACATTTTAGATTGATTTTTAATATTTTGATAATAAAATAGATCTTTACTTGTGGAAAGACCTTCAAAGAACAATTGGTTTTTAATTATATCATAGTTTGTTTCTGTGTGTGTAACATTTTTACGTTGTGTTTCCGTTGTGTCGTTTGTTTTCTCCTATTTTTGAGTGTGAATTCACATTACTATAAGACGTTTCACGGTACTTTTCTATCCCTAATTCATGTATTTGGTTTTGATGTTATATTGGTTATTCTCATGGGATTTTGGCTAATGCTTAGTCCGTTGCTGTGTGTGTTACATTTTAGTGTTGTGTCGTTGTTCTCCTCTAATATTTAATGCGTTTCCCTCAGTTTTAGTTTGTTACTCCGATTTTTGTTTTTTGTCCATAGATTTATGAGTTTTGAACAGCGGTATACTACTGTTGCCTTTATTTGAATAGCGGTATACTACTGTTGCCTTTATTTGCCAGAAAGAAGGATAACATACCTTGACCTTTTCCTCAATATTGACACAGATGGACGACTTCACACGAAAATCTAAGATAAACAGGACGATTTCAACTTCACAATTTTCAATTTCCCATTTTTCAGCAGTAACATACCCTCTGCCCCTTGTATGGTGTTTACATTTCTCAATAAATACGTTATTTTCGTGCATGTTCACATTATACGGACTTCATATACAGGGCTGTGCCCCTAACGCATAAACTGCTCCAAAAAAGTTATGAGGAGGACAGATTAAACATGACACTCCGTAAACTTTACGGACACCATCACGAATTGGTTGATCCATACAATGTATCTTTGTCCAAACTAACTAAGGACATTTTTACCACGTGGTAGATTACAGTTTGGCATTAAGTCGTCTGACCTTTTTATTACCGAACGTGACTTCTTCCCGATTGTGACTCTTTTACACCGACATAGCTGAATAATACAATTAATTATCTATTTACTACTACAATTTGATATCAATTAGTATTGTAATTTTTACTGTTTATAATAATCGTTAGAGAAGTCATACAAATCTAATCTTGAACTTCATCTAAATTCTTTCTTTATTTTGGGAAGCCGTTTTAGAAAATCACTGAGCGTAACACTGGTTATGGCTAACAAGGCTGTGAATTTTGTAGACCACTTCGGTTTGGTTGTGTATATCTATTTGCAAAGGGATGTATTGTTCTAAATGGTAGGGATGTTCTTGTCCAAGATGGATAAACCTGTCCGTATTGGTCACAGCTTTTTGGAACTCTTGGTGGTGCTTTTTGGCTTTGTGCTTGTTTTGGCTTTCAGACTTTTTTCGTCTGGGCGTCACTTGTTTGTCTTGTCTGGACGTGGCGCGCGTCTGACGTATTAAATTTTTAACTAGGTACCTGTTATTGGCTATTAATCGTTTGTATCTCTGTCCTGTATTTTCTCCCATTTGTTTGTGTTGTAGTCCTGTCATGTAATGTTGTCATTTTATTGTTATAAGTGACATTGCCATTGGGGCGGGAGGTTCGGCGTGCCACAAAACTAGGTTCAACCCACCATTTTTGTCTTAAAATGCCCTGTGCCAGGTCAGGGAAATGGCCATTGTTGTATTATGGTTCGTTTCTGTGTGTGTTGTATTTTGGTGTTGTGTTTCTGTTGTGTCGTATATGTAGTTCTCTTGTGTTTGATACGTTTTCCTCCGTTTTGGTTTGTAACCCGGCTTTGTATTGTCTCTATAGATTTATGAATTTCGAACAACGGTATAGTACTGTTTGGTAATTGCCTTAATAATTAGAAATTAGAGGGATAAAAGGAGCCAAAAACAAGCATTTTTTTTCTAAATTCCTGACAATAACTTGTGTTTAACTTTATTGAACTCCTGCATTAAGTAGTTCATCTGTTTATGTGCTCCGTGTAATCTTTATCTGCTCAGTGATGTAAGTAATTTCCTTTTCAGATGGTAAACTTGCTCAATGCTCTTCAACATTGTACTTGTTTGGTTTTATAAATATTTCGATATGAGCGTCACTGATTAGTCTTATATAGACGAAACGCGCGTCTGACGTACTAAATGATAATTCTGGTACTTTTGATAACTATTCTGATCGGACTATTTTTTGCAGTTTTGGTTATTATACTGAATATTATAAAAGATAGAGATAAATTGTTAACAGTAAGATCTACAAATAAGTCAACATGATCACAATGGTCAATTGACCCCATAAAGAGTTATTGCCCTTAAAAGTCGACTTTGCACGACTTTTCGTAATTTTTTTAAAGTTTTTACAATTTTTTTCCCTGTGAAACTATCTGGTCAAATCTAACTCAACTTTGCCTTAATCGAGATAAAATGAAATGTATCCAATAATAATAATATAAAAATAAGGAGATATAAATTATATTAATTGAACCACACGAGTCAAAGGTTTAAATCTCAAATTAATCAGATTTGAACATGTTGAAAGCATTACAACCGATCAATTACTGTTTTCGTAATCTCTGTTATTTGTCTTTTTTGTGTCTTGTGTCTTCATTTTAGTCAAAATGTTGGGTTTTTTTTATTTATTTCTTCCTTTGTATATTATCTAGGTTCGTGTAGTAAATACAGTAAATACAAAAGTATTGTTAAGATTTCTTGTTGTCATCATTAGTGATTGAAATGTCCACTCTTGAACTTTTATTTTTTCGGGAAACAACACATAAATGGAGCAAAAAGATAAGCAGCATTTGTATCTGTATATCCAAGTCATGAATATGTCAATTGTTATTCATTCGTTTGAACGTGGCTTGATCTTTTCATTTCGCCATTCTATCACGGACTATCCGTTTTGACTTCTCCTCTGAGTTCGGTATTTTTGTTATATTACGTTTTGCTGACTGTACATAAAGCTGTAACTAAGTTTAATAATAACTTATTTTCAGGTTGATAATTATTCAGTACAATTAATACAATATTTTATTTTGAGTGAAATAGAATTGGTTATATAGAATGTTCTATGAAATACAAATTATATACATAATTTGTCATACACATTTTGTATGATATTTTGTTATGAAGATTTCTTTTCTAGATAGTTCAAACCTAAGGACGCTTATTTTCAAAAATTGTTTGTACGTTTATTGTCACGTCCATTTATAAAAACTTTTGGCTAACGCTTTACAAGCAGAACCTTACAATTATAGATTTATTTCGTCTTCAAGCCATTGTTCCACTACTCTAAATTGTCTATTCCGTTTACCAGTACACTTGGTAAAATCAAAAACCTGACAATCAATTGTTCAAATAAGACCTTCAAAAATAGTGGTTTTAATTACTTTTGGAGTGTCAAGAACTCGTTGGAGTACTTGATAAATTGAATGCTTATATTGGTGATTTTGAATCTGTTCAAAGTTTGATTTTTCTACCCCATATACCACATTGCCTCACATTCTCATTAAGAAAAAAATCACACACCTAATTGAATGGGCATTTTAAAAGTCAAAATGTGAATATATATGTTCAAACTCTTTTCGGTCATTTTTAGTAGCAATAAACAAAAGAACTATGTCGATTGGACATGCTTTGATACTATAACTGCCCTTGAATTTTTACTAGATAACATTTGTGTTCGCTTTGGAGATTCCGTATATCGTCAGGTTATCGGAATTCTAATGGGGACTAACTGTGCACCACTTATTGCGGACCTGTTTTTGTTTTGCTATCAGTTACAATTTATGACAAAAATCAGCAAAGACATATCGAAATAACATCTAATACAAAACTTTAATAATACTTTTAAATATTTGGATGATAGTTTAGCTCTCAATAATGACGACTTCAGTATGTATACTAAAGAAATGTATCCTGTTGAACATACTTTAACTAAAGCTAATAATAACAATGACCACTGCCTTTTCCTCGATCTTGATATTTATATCATTAACGGAAATCTTAATACTAAAATATGATAAAAGAGATGATTTTTCATTTCCTATCGTTAATTATCCTTTTTAGATGGTAACGTTCCCTTGTCACCATACCTTACGGTGTTTATGTATCTCAACTTGTACGATTCGGTTGTGTATGTAAAAACGTTTTAGATTTTAACGAGAGAAATTTATGTATTACTGAAAAATTATTACACCAGGGTTTTCGATATCACAAACTAGTCAAAACATTTTCTAAATTTTATCATCGGTATAAGGACATCATTCGTTAATATAGCTCAACATGCAGACTTCTTATACGTTCGGGTATTTCACACCAAATCTTTTATGGGAATATTCTTTATACAGCACAAAAATATCAGTATTTATTTCAGAAACTAACAAAACCTTTAAATAGACTTATTAAGAGGGGATATAGTTACGATACTGTTTTGATTGGATATTTTGGCGTTAATGTTGAATTACTTATAGGGTCTTTTCATCGGAACTAAACGCATTTATTTAAAAACCAGTGGTTGGAACCCCTAACGGGAAGGATTGTGCCTTATATTTATATGATGAAGACAAAATCTTTCAACCAGTTTAATTGAGGTCTGGAGCTGGCATGTCAGTTAAATTCAGTAACTTTACAAAGATAAATCTGTTTTTGATAAAGTTCTTAAAAACGCTGGTAAAATTCTGATAAAAACAAAAAGATAATTATAAACATGAATCATAACATATCTGATAAAAACAAATAAATGTCCAAGTATGTACTAACGACTCTGTATATATTATATATATGTAAGAATATATTCTAAATCATATTTCTGTCGTGGATCTGAAGTGTGACCTTCTGTGCAGGTGAAGTAAAAGTACGGTGAACTGTTTTAATCTCTGATACTCCAGGTGGCATTGAAATCTCAAAGTTTTGAATAATCTGTAAAAACAATAAGACAAACAATTATTTATCCAAGTATAATATACACGGAATATATTCCCCTATAAACTTTCATCAGGTATTAACAGGTGTTAAGGATGTTGTTACGTTTATTAAAGAAATCTATAATTTAGATGTTAGTCAGAAGAGCAAACATCCGAAAAGAAATGATAGGTTAAGGAACTCCATTTTTTGAGATATTCGATTGTTTTTACTTTATTTAGTATTGGCTTTATCTAGGTCTCAAATCGTAAGAAAAAAATCAAGAATGTGTTTATATTTCGGTAATTACCTTTTTATGACCGTTTCAAGTTTTCTATGAAAGTATAGTGAGCGATATGGGGGATATATTTTATGCTGTATCAAGGAAAACCGAGTGTAAATATTTAAAAGAAAAACGTTCTAAAAGAAATACAAAAGATGACATGCCAGCTTAAAAGTCGTGAATAAACTAATAACGCCATGCCATAAAAGGAAAAGACAAACAGACAACCAACAGTAAACAAACACAAGAAAAAGAATCAATAATACCTTTTAACTTGGTTAAGAATTATTTATACATGCTATATGCAACTATATTTTCAGATGTTTGCTTTCCTTTTTCAATTGAAATAGTATTCGGGATTATTGTTATAAATTTTTCTTCGGGTACTCATTGTGATTGTGAGTTGAAAAAATGCAAAAAAGTGGCATTTTTTCATATGTTTTAGTAGATTCAGCAAATTTTGTGTCGTAATTAAATAATAAACAATATCCATTTTCTCATTGGTGAAACTACAGTGTAACCTGTGTAATCCGACACATGGGTACCAGAAAAAAAATTTGATTGAGCAGGGTGTCGGAATACTCAGGTTTTTTTCTACAGGGACCACGAAAATGTGTCGGTTAAAGCAGGATGTTGGAAAACTCATGTGTCAGATAAGGAAGGTTGCACTGTACCTTTGTAATTCCTATTTGCATCTCTATTTCAGCAAATCTTTGACCAATGCAACCCCTTGGACCAAATCCAAATGGCTTAAAAGCGAAAGGGAACTCCTGGCCTTTAGTGATATCATCATTGACATTTCTTAGCCATCTTTCTGGGATATATTCTTTCGCCTTCGGAAAAAATCGTTCGTCCTTCACCATGGCTGCCATATCAGGATTTACCAAAGTCTATAAAAAAATAAGTTCAAATTCTTCTTTGGTAAAAAACATATTTTTCTTTCAGTAAAAGTTACATCGCAGAATTTCATATTTTATATCATAATTCACTATATAATAGGTTAAACCCGATTTTATAGATAGACATCCTACTTGTATGACAGTTGTATATGTTGTCTTTATATCTACAAACCAGTTCGAGCAACGATTAAACATAAGTGGGTGACCTCCGGTTTAATTGTTGTTGTTTTGTAAATGTTTATTAATCAACCTTTGATCAAAACAAAATTTTAATGTGAGTCATTTTTCCTTTAAATGTTTACCTCGTTCGCTATATTTTTTGGCAAAATTCTGGGCACTTTATTTTCCTTTTGACTTTCACATGAATTCATCTTTTCATATGTATCCAGGAAGTTCCGTACGGTACTGTCGACGTGTATTCGTTCCACCTAACAGATGTTTTAGCAATTCTAGCAACTTTTATTCCACATTTAATATTTATGTAACATCTTATTCATGTACAAATGTTGTTTAATGGTAAGGAATAATACCAATTCAGGTTTTCGATAGCAAATGTTAAATAAACTCATCATAGATACCAGGAGTAAATTTAGTATATACGCCAGACGCGCGTTTCGTCTACAAAAGACTCATCAGTGACGCTCGAATCCAAAAAAGGTTAAAAAGGCCAAATAAAGTACGAAGTTGAAGAGCATTGAGGACCAAAATTCCTAAAAGTTTTGTCAAATACAGCTAAGGTAATCTATGCCTGAGGTAGAAAAGCCTTAGTATTTCAAAAAATTCAAAAATTTGTGAACAGTTAATTTATAAATATAACCATATCAATGACAATTCATGTCAGCTCAAAAAGTGCTGACTACTGGGCTTGTGATACCCTCGCGGAAATAAATCTCCACCAGCAGTGGCATCGACCCAGTGGTTGTAAATAAACTAAATATATATTTCACAGATCAGATTTACTATAAATATAGCTGACCCATGAGTTCAATGTTGAATTAGAAAATAATATAGAAATTATGGTAAGGACCTATTGCTTAGAAAAGAGGGATGAAAGATACCAAATGGACAGTCAAACTCATAAATCTAAAATAAACTAACAACGCCATGGCTTAAAATGAAAAAGACAACCAGACAAACAATAGTACACATGACACAACATAGAAAACTAAAGAATAAACAACACGAACCCCACGAAAAACTAAGGGTGATCTCAGGTGCTCCGGAAGGGTGAGAAGATCCTGCTCCACATGTGTCACCCTCCATGTTGCTTATGTGATAACAAATCCGGTAAATAGTTAGACACGATGAGATATGTCGGTATGTCTTGAAGACACCAATTGGTTTGACAAAAATACTCGTTAAAAGTTACAAAAGGTTTTCAAATTGAGAATTATTGTGGAAGTCTAAGTATACATATCGCCAAAAGTTGAGCATTTTTATGAAATCATTGTTTTTTGTTTTTCATTCATTCAGGTTCTATGCATTTAAATTTGGCGTCCATATAAATAGTGCAAATTACACATATCAGAAACGGAATTTTAAGTTTCACTGTGATTAATCATCCACAACTAATCATCCAATATCATTAAAATTTCTACTAATAATCTTCGGTATGTTCGGCAAATTTAATGTTAATATTTGAGTCCATAAGATGTGTAACCGTTCTACCGGTACAGTTCCATAACATGGCGTCTCATACTCTGTGCAAGCATTCTTAACTTAAGTTGAAAAAATCTGTTTCATTCATCAACAATTGCCACATTGGTTTGATCTCTGAGATTGAGATTTCTGCCAATGGCATCCCACACATGTTCGATTGGATTCATGTTTTGGAGACATGGAAGGCCAAAAGACATTGTCAATGGCCTTTTTCTTTTAATACTGGGTTACTTTCCTTGCCCTGTGTGGTCTAGCGTTGTTGTTGCGAAAGTACGCAATTATAAAGACATTGGACTTTTATTTTGACATTGTGTATATAAAATTACATTGTTATTTTAATTATAGTAAATGAATCATACTAGAATATTCTAGATGGATAGTGAAAGTACTTGTGTATATTTATGTTCAAAAAAGTGTTGGCAAATTCCGGAATTTACCCTGTTACTAAAAATAGATTATTTATCATTTCTCTAGTTAATTATAGTTTGTTCTAGATTTAGAATGTTCTTATGCTTTTAGTATATAAGTTAAGGGTTTTTATGGATAATTATCATTGTAAAAATAGTAGTAACAGAAGTATAGAAGTATTATCAGTTGAATTAGAAAGAAAAAGACGGATTATTCCAATGTGGTATTTATAAACTGTATATACTGTAAATAACTGTTAGTTATTGGATTAAAGATATAAAAGGATTCCGTGTTAGACTGATTTCGCCAAGTGGATGATTGTGAAATGAGGGACTACATTTTTCTAAGCACTCAATACCTGTATTGCTGTCCGTTCCTTAAACCCTGTAGAATATGCATACCGAGCTTACAACGATATGAGAAGCCACCTCATACCGACCACCGGTTGAAAAAGAAACAGACTCTCATGTGACCAATATTTTTTTTTCTCGGCTTTTCATGTTTCAGCGGTGGTGGTCATTAGCCCATTGAAACTTGATTATACTGTGCCTGGTTGTAAGGACAGGTCCCTTGACAAGACTACATGCTCATAGATTGCCTCTATGAAGTCGATGAACCAATGTTATAAACTAACGACCACCTGGAGGCCAGTGGTGTCTACGAATCGGGGCAGAATTAAATGGGCTGGCTTTAGCACGACGAAAAAGTTTTCTGTCATCACGACTAATAGTTAAACGGGGTCTTCCGGACCTTGGTCTATCATTTACATTCCCGAACTTAACATGCCAATTGCTTAACAACGTTCAACCACAGACATCTAACGCCTTCCCATATTACACAATGACAAGATGAAGGTCAAATTTTACCTGTACGCGTGACATTAGGAATATGATTTAAAGGTATCGAATAAAGGTAACAGTAGTATATCGATGTTCAAAACACAGTGTATTTGACATTTAGTATGAAGTTGCAAGACGGGTTTATCGGAGTACATTTTTTTTGTCGTAATGAATTTTCTTAGTGTATGTTAAAGGCGATTCCTAGCACCACACATTAAATATTTCTTTGGAAAGTGTTTAAAAACTAATGGATGGTCCTTAACTTTTGGCGGACTGAATATAATGTAAAATGGTACGTGCAACAAAAATACACTTTATAATTATGTGTTGAAAATGGTTGAAATTTCATTTCATTTCTTTTTTTTTTCGCACGATGTCAAATTGACAAATAGATGTTGGAAAAAAGTGACATAAATGAAGCAGTTTTAAATGAATCTTATAAACTTTATATCAAAATATGAGATGCAGCTGATTGGCTTTTCGCAATATACTGTGGATTCACTTATTTTCGTTGGTACTAATATTCGTGGATAAATAAAAACTTGCATGTTTGTGGACATTTATTTAATGATGTGGTTATGACGATGTTTGACTGTCCCTTTGGTATCTTTCGTCCCTCTTGCATACAGGCCTATAAGAAATTTGTCATTCGTTGATCATTTAATTTCGTGGTTCACCTATACCCATGAAAGCAACGAAAATTGATATGATAATATCCAACGAATAAAAAATAAATTGGCACAGTAGTACCCCATATGCATTGAAATTTTAAATGACGGGTAGATGGTAATGATAAAGATAAATCGTTTTGCGATGTAAATAGACATTCTGTTGTATACTTTTAAAAACATCAGATCTAATTCTTCTGTAAAATAAAAAAAATAATAACCTTTCTTGGTATAGTGAAACCACCAACAACTGTGTCCCATTCCATATACCTTGCAGGTCCTATCATTACGGGAAACGTAAGCCTGTACATACACATGATTAACTATATAAACAAACAATAATTATGATATAAAAGTGATGGAAATTGTTCCTACATTTGAAAATATAAATTTAAAACTCTGTGATTCATTGTTGGTGTATGTATGTTTGATGTACGGTGTAATTCTTTGATGATTCATTGGCGTATGTTTTAAGTTTTGATTATCCGGGTTACAAACTAAAACTGAGGAAATCCAATCAAACATTAGAGGAAAACAACGACCCAAGAGAAACATTTAAATGCAACACACACAGAAACAAACTATATTATATTAATGACCATTTTCCTGACTTGGTACAGGACATTTTAAGAAAACATGGTGGGTTGAACTTGTTTTGTTGCTAGCCAAACCTCCCGCTTTATGGCAATGTAAAATATAACATAAAAATGACAACATTACATGACAACATTACATGACAACATTACATGACAGGACTATAATACAAATAAATGGAAGAACCTAAAGGACAGAGAAGAACAAAAATAAACAATACAATTATCTCTAAAATGGTTCATTGTGTATCATAATATATTAGTTTGTTTATGTTCAGTATTTTCAGCATTTTCAGTCTTAAGGACTTACATGAACATTTCTTCTTTAATTTTTTGATGGTGTGTTGATGTGTGGTGTGATCGTGCTTGATGTTAAAAATCAAACAAAAATACCCAATTTCAAGTAAAATAACTTAGGTAATTCATCAGCAGAATGAATGAAAAACAACTGCCATATTCTTGACTTGGTAGAAGAATTTTTCAGAAGTAAATGGTGGGTAGTACATTGTTTAATAGTTACCTAAATCTTCAACCTGTATGACAGTCTTCAGTAGTTAATAGTTCCGTTATATTGGAAAATTTGGGTGATCAACCCAAACAGACATGATAGGTAAATGGGACAATGTTTCCGAAAGTTTACCTCCTTCAATGACTTTTAACTATTCCCTCTAGCCCTCCTTGATGTTGTAATGGTTAGATGTGCTGTATTGTTTAAGGGTTTAAAAGGTACGTGGAAAGTTTACACAGATCAAGGACTGTACTAAACCATTACCTCTGCGATTCTTTGATACACGCCTTTAGAAATGGCATTTGAGCTAAATAATCTTTGGTTAAGTGTTTGCCATCTCCAACAACAGTCCGAATTTCCTGGTACAATTTCTGCTGCTTTTCCTGATGAAAGGCTAAATCACTCAGGGCAAATAACATACTGTTGGCAGTCTGAAAACAAAAACTTTGTTTTCAAATTTATGAATGTAATTCTTATTTTCTTATACTATGTCAGAGGATATTTTCATTTCGTAGTATTGGGTCAAGACCTTTTCTGATGGTCTGGTTTTTTTCGAGTGTATCAACACTTTTGTAGTCAGTGAATCGGTTTTTAGACTAATGCTGATAAACTACTAGTTAGGTAGTCAGTGATTTAGTAGTTAATGTCACTTATAAAAAAAATGAAAAACTTCTTAAATAGGTGTTAGCAACTATGGTTGACCTAAGTAATCTTTTGCTGTGTTGACCGTTGACATAAAGCTGCTATCGCGGATCGTGAACTTTGATCTCTGATAAAAAGTTGTCTCATTTGCATCTCATTATTTCTAAATATAAAAATCTTAAAACACTCAAGAATCTGATAAAGATAATACTAGAAGATATATTTTAATAAATTCATCATAGATATTCGTGTTTGCGTGTGGTAATAACATAAACGGTACCATTTTTTCTTTTCCTAATGCGAAATTCGATAATCAATATTCTTTATTTTTAATGAATGTATTCTTATGTAAGATGTTTTCGTTGAATTAAGTTCAACATTTCCACAAGCAAAGGTTTAAAATAAAGGGGTATAAATACTTACAGAGTCTATCCCTGCATTAAATAACGTTGTCACTATACTAGTAATTTTCCCAAGTGTCATTCTAGAGTCTGCCAACAATGAGTACATAAAGTTGGGATCTTTTTGTAAGTAATCATCTAACTGATTTTCTTTTTTCAGCTCATTCAAGACATCAAGCTGTGCTTTCAACTCTTTTTCTACAATGCTGAAGATAAATATAAGTATTGTATATATCGTTGAACACATTGCATATTAATTAAGTTAGTTTGAAAGAAGAGGAACTGCAGTTTTTTCAAAACAATTTAATTGATTAAAATGACAACTTAAAATCGTATAAATGATAATTTCATATTTCCAATTATAAATTTAACTGAGAATTGATTTGCATGGTTAGTGATACATAACAGGAAAATCTCATACCAGGTTCGACCCACCATTTTTTCCTTAAATGTCCTGTACAAAGTCAGAAATATTAGAGTTGTTATCGTTTCTTACAGTTGATGTTCAAATCTCATTGTGATCAACAAACCAACTTCTACTTGTCTTTTATCGAAGATTCCTTATTTAATTAAACATAAAAACAATACCCAACTCCGAGAAAATTCAAACAGAAATTCCCTAATCAGATAGCAAAATAAAAAGCTGAAACAATCTAACGAATGGATAACAACTGTCATATTCCTGACTTTGTACATGCCTTTTCTGATGTAGAAAACCTTGTTTTATGACTTGCTAAACCCCTCACATGTGTGACAGTCAAATAAAATTCCATTAAATTGACAACAATGCGTGAACAAAACAAACAGACATGTTACACTATTGTTTAAGATAAGGGAAAAGGTTTGATACCATTACAACGTTTAATCCCGATGCAATTGTTTGCACCTGTCCTAGTTTAGTTTAGTAGTTGTCGTGTGTTGATGTGGTACATACCGTATAGTGGGTTGTTTTGCGGGTGTAAAATTTCGTGATTTACTTTAAATAAGTGTTTTTCGCTTTCCGATTTTATATATATTAGACCGTTGATTTTTCCGTTTGAATGGTGTTACACTAGTAATTTTTGGGGCTCTTTATAGATTGTTATTCGGTGTGAGCCAATGCTCCGTGATGAAGACCGTACCTTGACCTCTAATGGTTTACTTTTATAAATGGATGGAGAAATATCTCATTAGCACTCTTATCACATCTATCTTCAAACAATATCAAAACATATACTTTTATGTATATCAGAACTATCGTTACAATTACCTGTACTAGTAGCTTCTGACCTATGATCAATGTTTAATAAACATCTAAAGTGTGTACTTACTTTTGGATACGTAGTCTAACCATTTCGGCTTGCTTGTACAACGGTGTTTTAAAATATTTAAAGGTCTTAAAGGGCATTATCCTAGATTTTTGAAACAATGTGAAAAACTCCGAAATACATTTGGCTATCTCGGCTGGTTCTTCACTAGCGATGCTTCCTAGTCTTCTGTTAAAGCACAACATTGCAACACCTGAAACAAATTTATACGCATATAAAATTGGTACGATACAATTATAATGCCGTATGTGTACACGTTGACACTAACAATTCATATTCCCTTACGCCAAATTGGCCTAGGTGGCCAAGTGGTCTAAGCAGTAACTACTGTAATCACTCGCATATCAATACTGAGATTGTGAGTTAGAACCCTGTTCGTGCCGATGCACACGACTCCAATCGTCATTGACTAGGATCGTCAGTTTACCTATCTAAGGGTGGTGCATTTCTTCGGGCACTCTTGCTTCCTCCACCAATCAAAACTGGCTACCACGAAATAGCCGAAAAGCGGTGCTTCAAAGTGGCGTTTAAACACAAAAAATTAAAATTCAACCAAAATGACCTTATATGAATTTGGCTATTTGTGTTTGTCCTTTTTTTAATACAAGCTAACGCTTTTATGTATACAAACCATTTTTGATTTCTAATGTTTGGGTCGGGAGCTCCTTATGAGGTAAATTCGGTCAGAGACATATTCAGAGGATTGAAGGTTTCTCCATCTTTACTATTATTTATCTGTTCATTTGTTTTATGATTGATCTTTTATTTAATCGTCCTTAGAATTTCGGTGATTAATTTAGACATATTGTTTATCTCTAAAAGTTTTCCATGCAGTTATTCGTATATCTGTTTAAAACTAAAACAGCATTAATCTATATTAGTATTTTTCAATTATTTAAACTGTAAGGAAGGATTATTTCCGCTGATTTATTTTCAAAATTTTTTAACTGAAGAATAAATCTATGTTTTACTCGTCCTCCGTCAAAAGTTTGGGACATTATAGAAAGGAACAAAAAAATGCGAAAATAGAATATTGCAAACAGATTTGGTTCTTGAAATTTTGAAATATAAACTCCGGGAAAATTAATATTTGAGTAACACAAATATAAAGAAAGAAAAGATTTTTTTATTTTTTTCTTTATTTTATTTGAATTTTACATTTGTTAGAGATACAAGAAGTACCGGTACCTTATCCCGGCCTCGTTTCAGTGATAAATAATCTTACTTACTCTCAGTAGTGTAGTTACTTAATGTCATCTGTAAATCATCAATCGTTTTCTTTCGTTTGAGTATATCAATAAAATCATCAGTAACCTGTTCTATCAAGGGGCCGTAACTCGCAACCACTGCTGGACGTAGCATCTTTTCTTGAGCTGGTTTTCGAAGCTCCTTCCACTCCTTACCTTCCCTAATATTCATATATGGAAAAAAAATATCTCACGGAGTATATATCTCCCAATTGATACGATATTCCCGGGTTTGTATATCCTCTTATGATTTCCTTGATAGAGGGTTGCTCCTCACAAGGAAGCTATTAAACCAAGAGTTCCAAATGGTGAAGTTGAAATCATCCTATCGTAAATTTTATGGACTCCATCACGAGTTGGTTGACCGTTATGGAAAAATAGTTTCACAGATGATATCGGATATGTTCCTCACGTCGTAACTACAATCCCCTACTTCCCTTTTCATGAATATGACCTACCGAATTAGACTATTTACCGGGTTTTTAATTACATGAGAACACAACGGGTGCCACATTTGGAGCAGGATCTGCCTACCCTTCCGGAGCACATGAGATCATCCCCAGTTTTGTTGGGGTTCGGGTTGATTAGTCTTTAGTTTTCTATGCTGTGTTATGTGTACATTATTTGTCTGTTTGTCTCTTTCAATTTTAGCCATGGCTTTGTCAGTTTGCTTTTTATCTATGAGTTTGACTGTCCCTCTGGTATTTTTCGCCCCTCTTTTATTGGCTTCTTATCATTTTTATCCCATCATAACTCTATTCATATAAAGAAGAAAACTTGAGGTACAAATTATGAACCTAAAGGTGTTAAGTTCTAATAATAAAATGAGAAACTAAATGTATACACATCAATAAACGAAGAATAATATGAATCAGATTTAAAACGCAACTTGTCGCCAATTTATGTTTGCAAGAGCAACACACAACGGATAACACCAACAGAGGCAAGGCATTACCCCCGAACCACCAAATCAACTGTATTGTGAATTAGTGTTCATCTTTTTTCAATTATAATTGTGGTTTCATGCGACCATTAAAGCTGAACTGATACGGCCCCCAGTGTAATAACTGCAAATGATACGTTCTAAATAATTAAGTGGCCTTGGTGGCCGAGTGGTCTTAGTAGTTAATCATTAATGATTGCATTAAATGTCAATTTCACACTGGTTTTACACTAGTAATTGTTGGGGCCATATAAGCTTGCTGTTCGGTGTGAGCCAAGGATCCGTGTTGAAGACCGTATTATGACCTATAATGGTTTACTTTTACGATCGAATTGTGACTAGGACATATAGAGAGTTGTCTCATTGACACTCATACCACATCTTGTCATATCTATAAGAGAACAACAAATTTACATGTTCCATGAAGTGCTTTTTTCTATATATATGCAATAAAATTTTGGCAACACCTCGATATCAAATATCCACGAAAATGCAATGTTTCCTCCAACAAAAATTTATACCATCGAAAATAAATTCATCCAGACCACAGTAGCTTAATAAAATTGAGAATGGAAATGGGGAATGTGTCAAAGAGACAACAACCCGCCCAAATAAAAAACAACAGCAGAGGGTCACCAACAGGTCTTCAATGTAGCGAGAAATTCCGGCACCCGGAGGCGTCCTTCAGCTGGCCCCTAAACAAATATGTACTAGTCCAGTGATAATGAACGCCATACTAATTTCCAAATTGTACACAAGAAACTTAAACTTACATTAATGTTAAACTCTTCGGTAGTCCCGCTCTTTTCGTTAATACTTCAGGTAGATCCAGTTGGTCAGCAAAAAATTCTTTGTACGGGAGCTGTAGTACTGTTTTTGTGTAGTCCGGATCAAATATATACACAACATAGTCTCTGCCGATACGCATCTTCACTATGTCACCATATTGTTCCCTCATATTAGTCAGAATTTCTGGTAGGTCATTTAATTCGTAGTTTGCTGTTTTAAAGATGTAGGTCATTTAGTTCATAGTTTGCTGTTATAAAGACGGCATATACATGCACTAGTAGTTCAAATATAATGATCAACCAATATTTGAATATGACGGAACTATAAATAATTTCCATACAAGTTGCAGGTTTAGCGAGGTATATAACTTGGACTTAAAATTACCCTTTTTTTTAATTTACCTTGGTGGAATTCAGTATTTTTTTTATATTGATATTTTTTTGCAATCTGTTGATTCAAGCTGTTATTAACCTTGAAATAGACAAATGGAAGTGTGGGGAACATAAACTAAATAGAGATCACATCAAATCCGACAAAACTAAAACTTATCATACCATAATAATGTGTTACTTACCAAGACTTTTATATATATACGGTTAAAGTAAAAATACGAAATACATGTATATAGAATAAATGGGGAATGTTTCCATGGGCCACAGATAATGCCCCGCTTGTATATCATAATAGTTTTTAACAAATAAAGGGACATTTATAAATGCAAAACGGTAATAGTGATGCTACCCAAAGTTGTACTTGGTCTGAGTTGTGTGGTTATAACAATTGTGTATAAGTTTCATAGCATTTGGTTGAGGTAAACTTAAGTAAGAGAAACGAAAACTGAATGTTTTCCCTTTTTAAAGAGGCATAACTGTAAATAAGTAAAGTGACATCATTAAAACTTTAAACGTGATCTGTATTTTGTGGTAATAAGCATTGTGAATAAGTTTCATAGCATTAGTTATGGCAATTTAAAGTAAGAGAACGGAAACCAACTTTGGAACTAACGGATGACGGACGTAAACGGACAAGGATAAAACTTAATGCCCCCTCCACTACGGCGGGGCCATAAACATATTAAATATATACAAAACGAAATTGCAGATGTTATTAACATATAGCACAAACTAAACTTAATAAACATGATATACTCAGTTAAAAATAAATGATGAGAAATTTGAAAACCGTTTCAAGTTTGAAAAATTAACCCATGTTGTCTTGTTTTAATCACTGTCTTCGCAGATAATGAGTTGTTTATGTAAAATGACACAATTTTGACTTACTGAACGGTTTAAAATGTAGGGCTGTCCCAAAATATGGAATATTGTACATTCCTTTTGGACCTGGAATTTCACTGAAAGATTTTGCCCCATCTGCTACAGCTTCTGTTTCCTTGACAACAGTTGACGAGTATAACTTCGGATAGTTAATTGCAAGCCTTCTCACATGTCTGCTTATTCTGGCTGACATGATTTTCATCTTTCAATATTTTCTGCACACGAAATATCTTTAAAAGGAAAAGAGAGTAAACAACTGAGGTATAAATGTAATAAACAGGACGTTAGTTTTCCCATTTGAATTGTTTTACATTTGTCATTTCATGGCCTTGTATAGCTGACTATGCGGTATGGGGTTTGCTCATTGTTGAAGGCCGTACGGTGACCTATAGTTGTTAATTTCTGTGTCATTTTTAGTCTCTTGTGGAGAGTTGTCTCACCACATCTTTTTTTTTATAGGAAGATGTTATGGCATAACACATTTACATGTATGTCTATTCTTGCTGACATTATTCTTATCATACAATACTTTTTGCGCACGAAATATCTGTAAAAAGAAGAGATGATATTAAATTGATGCATCCCTTTTCGTATGTTGAAACTAAATAGAAAACTAGTCTTAACACCGGAGAAAAAAGAAAACAAGATCTATGTTTAACTCTTGAACACAACGGGCAAAACAAGTAGACAGGCGTTTTAAACTGACTCTAGTGAAGACAAGAGATATACAAAGGTCCAAACAATATGTCAAAAATAAAGGACTTCAGTTAAGAACATGTGCCGGTTTCTGATTCGGAGAACGAGTTGTGTGTTCCTGCGAAGGAAATTAAGATTTATTCGAATAATATCGATATTTTCTTAATACTCATATGGTCCGATCCGTTGAAAAACAAACAAGTAAAATACTCAGATAGTCAAACCATATGCGTATCATTGCACCATATATACGAGTTTACATACGCATATGGTCATGTCATTACGCGTATTGTCCAACTACCTATATGGACCGGTACAGATGTCACATAGATATAGGAAGATGTGGTGTGAGTGCCAATGAGACAACTCTCCATCCAAACAACAATCTATAAAAGTAAACCATTATAGGTCAATGTACGGCCTTCAACATGGAGCCTTGGCTAACACCGGACAAAAAGCTATAAATTGATGATTGAGTATTAGTTTAGGAGTTTGTTGACATATTTGAAGTTTAAAATATTCGACATATGTGTAGCAACAGTGTACTTTTTACCCCCCCCCCCCCAATCTCTTTTTTAATGTAGTTATTTTTTTCTTTAAGCGATAATTTTCTATTTATAATTTATATTTAACAATTGTAATATGTACTTTTCCGCTATTATAAATAGATATGATTGTACAGTGCTTTATATGCGTGATTTGATCAGTGCATGCCTGTGTATAGTGAATTGACATTATAGTTAAAGAATATGTATCTTACGTTTATTTTGTCGTAATAAATAAAAGCTGTTTGTTATACCTGTAAGTTCATTGTTTGTCATATTTGAGAGTCTTTAGAATTGAAGGGGTCAGACAAGTTTATAATTATTGTTTTTTTTTTTTAAATAAATGTGTTAATTGAAATCTTTCTTATATAATGCTTTATTGTATTGTCTATACCCTCAGTGTATTTATATAATAGTTCTTGAAAAACTGGTCATTATCGTGATATATGGACTGCCCACAGGACAGTGGTATTGACTAAGATAGTGATAATGACTGAGCCGAAGGCGAGGTCATTATCGCTGTCGTAGTCAATACCACTGTCCTACGGACAGTCCATGTATCACGATAATGACAAGTTTTTCAAGAACTATTATGTTTATTTCATTGCGAAACCATGTTTTGGAAAATTCTCATAAATTCAAAATGCCTACAGCGAACTCGAGTAGTTGTACGATTTTTATGGCAAAGAGTGAAGACCAGTCGTAGTAATACTGCCATTCATTTTAGTCCAATTTTTCAGTATATAAATACTTAATCAAGTTATCTTTAATTTTATAATTAACGAAAACATATAATAAACAATTCAACAACTTAAATATAATATTAAAAACAGGAACATGTTTTATAAAATGTACATCTCTTTAAACAGAGAAACCACGCCCCATCATTCATTAACAGAGAAATCACGCCCCAACGGTCATTATCAGACGAAAACCACGCCCCAACGGTCATTATCAGACGGAAACCACGGCCCACCGGTCATTATCATGTAAAAGTTCGTTAACGACCGGTTTTCTGGTCCGTTTTTTTCTGTTAATGACCGATGGAATTTATTACTGAAGAATAATGAATGTCATGTGACCTCTTTTAATCCAATAAGAGAATCTTATTCTCAACCGATATGAAATAAACGTAATTAGTTGTATTGTTTGTTTGTATTGCTTGACCCCTTATGGGTGTAATTTTCCAATAATTACATTTATAATATTCAAGTTTAGTTTTATTCAATAAGAAAATGTATGCTTGTTCCTAGCCGTTGGTGAATGAAAGAGTAAAAGGTGCATTTGCACACGTGACTTACATGATTTATCATATGTATATTACATGTAATATTGATCATTTAAATTTAGCGAATAGTGTCATGAGTATAGCCCGTTCAATTTGCGATCATTTACTTGATCTGTTGTTATTTGTTCACGCATGAAATAATATAACCATAATACCCTACCTGGTTCAAAATTTCTTGGTCACATTGCAGACTGCAATTAATATATGTCTTCGATAGTCAGTATTAAATTGCAAGTACATCCGGTACATTTATTATGTAACTATTCTATAAATAGCTATGTGTTTACATGATATATATATATATATATATATATATTATGTTTAGTAGGTCGTTCTTATCAACAAATTTCTGTGTAAGTAATCACTGTGATACGTGATAAACGTGCAGTGGCAAATATTACATGCACAAACTTGATAATGCGATAATAATATAAACAGGCTAGATAGATCTATATCGTATAAATATATAGTTATACATACTCGTTAAATGTCGCGTGCTTAGTAGAGATGAGGTGGCATTTTACAATTCCCAAATCTTTGATTTGACTTGGTCAGGTGGGTACCAACCAAAACTTCACGCACTCTAGACGAGCACGTTACCATACCTCTTTTATTAGTATTTATTATAACTTTATCAAGATCTTTACCTTATAATGAAACTGTGCACCTGTTATCTAGATCTTAAGAAAATCTTAATTATCTACCGGACATAATTTACTGTTGCACATTGAAGTACATTATTGTAACAATAACGCAATGTAACCGTAGACTCAATTATTGTGGTTACATTCGTAATTAATCGGTTCCTTATCCAACCCTGCATTCCGGTAATTAGTCACCAATGTAACAATATTTTTTTTTTTATAATTGTTACTTTTCCATGTAACCGCAGACAGTGCCTTTTTTTATTTAGAATCCAAAAACCACTTATTTTCACTTTTTCGGTCTATTTCTATGACATTGACTTTCGACCAGGTGACCTTCAAATAAATAGGGATTGTCCTCTTATTTTATGTGACTATATTGCTATCAAAAGTTGCAATTGGATATAAAGAATTTCAGTTAGCAGATGAAACTAATTTTATTAACTGATTGACGGAGTGAATGACAGACAGACTGAGGTCGAACGGACGGAGGGACTGACGGACAGACCAACAATTGTATAACCCTGTTGAAACTTTTGAAACTTTTTATTTCACTAAAGGCCTCACATGAGGCATAATAGTACAATAAATTTAACAAACAATAGTAATGCATGAACTAACATATATACATATGAAATAGGTGTATGCAGATGAAAGAGTAATATCCATATATTATCATTTAAATACAGACATAACAATTTTGCAAAATTTTGCCAACCCAACAAGTACATACTTATTTTGACTATTCATTAAATTTGACAGGCTTACAGTATTTTTGTTTTTATATATATGATCAGGTATAAACTTGAGTCTTTCTTGAGTAAAAAAAGTTACAATTATATATATAATGAAATTCATCACCCAGTTCTTGCTTATTACAAAGATCACAAATTCTTTCAGCTCTATTGATACTAAAAAATCTACCAGCTTCAATTGGCAATTTATGGCTACCGCATCTAAATTTAATAAGATTATACATCAAGTCAGGTGGAAGTACAGTAAGGTTATACTCAAAGTTAAAATCAGATTTATAAATACGGTAATTAATACACTTCGGTGAGTCATAAACTTGTAATTTCCAACCTTCTACAAATTTTTCATTAAGAACTTGCTTTACATTTTTAGACAGGCTTATATTTCTTAATACAGATTGGTCATACCAATAATTTCCATAACAACATTCAATTAAAATATCTTTTATATATAATAACCATTTAGAATGGTACACATCACCTTCATTCAGTTTATGCAACATATCATACAATGTTCGAGATATTTCTCTTTTTTGTCATTTAAAATTCGCTGCCAAAAACCAACCATTCTAGCTTTAATACATATAGACATGGGTGTTCTACCAAGTTCGCCATATACAATATAGTTTGGCGTACATTTTTTAACCTTTAATATATACTTGCAAAATTCTGTATTGTAGTCAGTGTGGAATACAAACTAGAGTCGCTTACCTTGGTCTATTGGCATATCAAACAAAGGACATTTTCCTGTTATATTTCCATTTTGGGTATTCTGGTTAACGGGACTGCCTCACACAATCTATATATTATGTCGGAAAAGGTGGAACATGTTTTAGCTATTATGATTACGTAAGTTTGCGTCTGCAGGTGGCACAGTAGTATTTGCATTCCGAAATTTAGGTTGCTCTTTTGTGTACCCTACTTAGGTCAATGTATCTAAACAGTGTGATTGGACAAAAAATACAGTATCAATTGGACATACTTTCCCAAACTGAGGGATGAATCAGGTGTAGAAAAATATGAAATAATTTTACATACAGATGAAAATGAATTTTTGAGATTTTTTTTAGATTTTGTATTCACTGCACCATAAAAGACCTAAAAGCACTAGTGGCCTTAGGTTTTTGAAAATAGCAAAAAAAGTAAACGGTCATGATACATATATTCAAATTCATTTCTGAATAGTTAAATGAAAGTACTTATTATCCCTTATGGGCCAAGAAATACTACCGTGCCACCTTAAAGTGCAGTGCAGTGGCATGGTCATCATGTAATAAAAATTGATTTGAACAACGCATAGTTTATTCCCCACTCGTTTCTTGTGCATACTATAGTCACCCAGCCAAGTACACGATACTCCAACATTATAGACGAAATAGACAATTACAAAAATCTCTATTTTGTTTATCATGTATTACTGATCTGTTAGTCTGTTTAGATTATTTGACCAATTTGACCCAGATGTTTCAGAGGAGAAGATTTTTGTAAAAACTTATAAACATTAACAAAAAATTGTGAAAAGTTGACTTTAAAGGGCAATACCTCTTATGAGGTCAACTGACCAGTTTGTATATCTAACTCTGTTAAACAATTTTGCTGTTTACAGTTTATCTCTATCTATTATAATATTCAAGATAATAACCAAAAACATAAAATTTTCCTTAAAATTACCAATTTAGGGACAGCAACCCAACAACTGGTTGTCTTTTGTGTCTGAAAATTTCAGGGCAGATAGATCTTGACATGATGAACATTTATAAGTCATATTTACTTTGAATGCTTTAGTTTCAGAGCTATAAGCCAAAAACTGCATTTAAACTCTATGTTCTATTTTTTAGCCATGTTTGCCATCTTGGTAGATGGGCGGGGTCATTGGATACATTTTTGAAACTAGATACCCTAAGGATGGTTTAGCTTACATTTGGGTTCATTTGGCCCAGTAGTTTCAGAGGGGAAGTTTTTTTGTAAAAGTTAACGGACGACGACGATGACCGACGACGGACGCTAAGTGATGGGAAAAGCTCATTTGGACTTTTTGAGTCGGGTGAGCTTAAAAGAACACGAATTTCCAGAGTAATAAAAATACAACAGACTGTCTGACCACCCATAACCCGAAAAAAAAGCAATTAACAGCAAGCAGCATCGGATCTGGATAGCTTCTTGCTCATGTGTTGATCTAGATCATATGTCGTTAATCCAAACATATAATCAATGTGTTTGTAGTTACCGAGGGGTAAATATTGCGTCAATTAAAGTGGTAAGTAAAATTAGATATGACATTGGCTGTAGTTGATTTAACAACAATTCTGGACAATGAGAGATTTAAAGATGACTTAAACAATGACATCATTTATATTTTTAGAACAGATATTAGATTCATTGACCTTGCAAAAGTTATGTAATTTTCTTGACAGGTGTAACATCGGTATGTGACTTGAATATTTGAGCATATATTACATTGATAAATTTCTGGAAATGTACATGGATTTCATGCAATCTTACCCCAAAAACAGATACAATACAGAGATACAAACAGGATCACTTCTAAATTAAACAAATAAATCCGAAAACATTACACCAAAAAGCAGTGTCAATTTTAAGATGTGTATCGACTCGTAGTTCACCTAATTTTCTAAGGTTTTCACATCTGTTCCAAATAATATTTTACTACTAAAATACCCTAACTTGGTACAGGCATTTACAAATGTAGAAAAGGTTGGATTGAACCTGGTTTTATAGCGCTTGACCTCTTACTTTGTACGAGAGTCTCATCAAATGCCGTTATATTAACAACGATGCCCGAACAAAGCAGACATGATCAATAAAATGTCAAAATATGGGTACAGCAGTCATCACTGTGTAACAATTCTAAAAGAATTCTAAAAAAAAAGCACAAAAGCATCAATCAAATTAATTATACAGTCATTGCTTTGCATGTCTGACGTCAGAAAATGTGAACGTCACATAGGAAGAAATTTTGTCGTTCAATGTTTATACAAAACAGTTTTATAATTTCATATGGGGATGTTGGCATACAGGGTTAAAAAAAATCTAAAGTTTGTTAGAATTAATTTCAGAAATAGGCCCAATTTTCTTTTGTTGGTGTTCAATGAAATTATTTTGGATCTGCAAATATTTCGGCCTGGAGCATTGATTGTCGAAATCCGCATTTAGTTTGTGTTACTTGGTATGGTATCTGTTATAAATAAAATTATCAATAGTAAGAAAGTGACACGGGTTATGTTCTTCTCATATATGTTATGATGGTATGATACTAAACCCCTAACGAGAAGGATTGTGCCTGATATTCATATGATGAAATCATAATCTTTCAATCAGTTTAATTGAAGTCTGGAGCTGGCATGTCAGTTAACTGCTAGTAGTCTGTTGTTATTTATGTATTATTGTCATTTTGTTTATTTTCTATGGTTTCATCTTCTGACATCAGACTCGGACTTCTCTTGAACTGAATTTTAAATGTGCGTATTGTTATGCGTTTACTTTCTACATTTGCTAGAGGTATAGGGGGAGGGTTGAGATCTCATAAACATTTTTGCGCCTGTCCCAAGTCAGGAGCCTCTGGCCTTTGTTAGTGTAGTATTATTTTAATTTCAGTTTCTTGTGTACAATTTGGAAATTAGTATGGCGTTCATTGTCACTGAACTGGTATATGTTTGTTTTAGGGGCCAGCTGGGGGATGCCTCCGGGTGCGGGAATTTCTCGCTACATTGAAGACCTGTCGGTGACCTTCTGCTGTTGTTTTTTCTATGGTCGGGTTGTTGTCTTTTTTACACATTCCCCATTTCCATTCTCAATTTTATTCAAAAGTCATAAAAAGATTAAGAGAGAACAAATCAGGAATACAAACCGAAACCGGATAGATACAACAACTATAAGAGGAAAAGTAATAGCTTTTCATATATGAGTAAAATGGAAATACCTCCCTGAATATTGGTTTTCCGGTTTGCATGGTTTTACATTAATATGTTTTGGGATGGTCCGGCTGAGTCAAGGCTCCGTGTTAAAGACCGTACTTTAAACTATAATGATTTACTTTGACCAATTATGACTTTGATGGAGATTTGTCTCATTAGCACGCATACCACAACTTCTTGTGTCTATTAAAGAGGGACGAAAGATACCAGAGGGAAAGTCAAACTCATAAATGCAAAATAAACTGACAACGCCTGGTTAAAAAATGAAAAAGACAAACAGACAAACAATAGAACACATGACACAACATTTAAAAAGAACGAGCAACGCAAACCCAACCAAAAACTATTGGTGATCTCAGGTGCTCCGGAATGGAAAGCAGATCCTGCTTTACATGTGACACCCGTCGTGTTGCTTATGTAATGACACATCCGGTAAAGAGTATTATTCGGTAGGTCACATTCATGAAGGGGAAGGGAATTGTTGTTACGACGTAAGGAACATACGGTTATTCCTTAACAGCCAACCAACTTGTGATGGCGTCCATAAAATTTACGAAGAGATACTTTCAACTTTACCATTGGGAACTATTGGTTTAATAGCTTCCTTGTGAGCAGCAACCCTCTATCAAGAAAATCATGATAACAAATGCAAGCACAAATATACCCCGTATGCAGGTGCTGCTGGAATGTTGCTACTAAGAAATGAAAAGTACACAATCGGAAAGCTGAAATCATCTCTTTTGTCGTGAAGTTTTGTTTTCAACCCATCCTCATTGTCAATTTCTAGATGTAAGTCAAGATATGAGGCCGACTTAACTATATATGTTGTATCCTCTATCTCTAGTTCGATGGGAAGAATGCGTCCAACATAGTCACCAAATTTTTGAATTATTTAGTGAAAGAACATAATCTATATAGCGGAAAGTCCGTGTTATCTACTGCCGTAATAGTCTTCTATTACCAACAACAACTTTCTGCACAATGCTAATTAATGTATTTGATAAGTGAAACTCGTATCAGCATTGACCTGCATATTTGCAGCTACAAATGTAAGTATTCACAATATTTTGATATTATCAATATTATCAATATTTGATGAAAAAATAAAAAGTTTTCATACTAGAGCAAGTGAAGAAAGATATGTACATTATACAATATTCATACTGATTTGTTTCAAGCCGACATGAACTATTCCTCTTTGTAAAAGAATGGAATTGCATGGAAATTGCCTTGGAAATGTTCACAGGTTTGTCATATAAATAACGACAACAGTAGTATACTGGTAGAGATTTATTTCCCCTAGGGTATCACCAGCCCAGTAGTCAGCACTTTTTGTGCTGACATGGATTATCATTGATATGGTTATATTTATAAATTAACTGTTTACAAAATTTAGAATTTTTGTACTACTAAAGCTTTTTTTACCTCAGGCATATATTACCTTAGCTGGATTTGGCAAAACGTTTAGGAATTTTGGTCTTCATGCTCTTCAACTTCGTACTTTATTTTGGCCTTTTAAACTTCCTTGATTCGAGCGTCACTGATGAGTCTTTTGTAGACGAAACGCGCATCTGGCGTATATACAACATTTAGTCCTGGTCTCTATGGTGAGTTTATTCACTACCACTGGGTCGATGCCACTGCTGGTGGAGATTTATTTCCCCGAGGGTATCACTTTGATGAGTTTATTTTGCACCATATATACAATCATAAAAAACACTGAACTCCGTGGAATATTCAAAACGGAAAGTCACTTATCCAATGGCAAAACAAAAGCTCAAACACATCTAACGAACAGATAATAACTGTTATATGCATGACTTGGTACAGGCATTTTCTTATGTACAAAATGGTGGATTACACCTGGTTTTATAGCTTGTATAGCTTAGGACAAACATTACCAGTTTACAACATATTAAGGATGTGTAGATAATCAAGAAAGAGTATATAAGCTTAGAAATGATAAACAGTGTGACTTAGAAAAAATCTAAATTGCAAAGCATTCAATAATTCATATATATGAAAATTGAATGACAAAAAAGACTATTTTATCATGTATATGTAAATATTGAGTGAAGAATAAATTGCAAAGCATTCACTAATTTAAATATATGAAAATTGAATGAGAAAAAAGACGATTATATCATGTATACATAAATGTTGAACATTCTTCACTCAATATATAAATACACTTTGGGATAAGGTTTACTATTTTCTTTTATTTTCTATATGTGATGGTATGGGAAATAACCTGGCATTTTATTACATACCACTTTAATTAACAAAATACCTTATGGAGTGAAACATTTCAGAATTATAAAGTCTATGAACAACGAATGTCAAAGTTTTTTGATAAAACATCGATGAAAAATTTCCAATTGTGTCAGGGATTTTTTCATTCATTATTACGTGTTTCCATCGATTCTTTCGGTTTTATTTGTCATTCGGCTGTTTGCGTTGAATATAATTGCGTTTTATTTGTGCATTTACGCATCTTACAAATCGAACGCATGATCTGATATTCATTAAATGATTTTGATGATTGAATGAACATCATTTATTATTTACCTTAAATTACAAAGTTGCGGAAAACATATATATGTACACGTTAACATCTGTTAAAGCACATGTGAACAAAACAGTACGCTCTTAAAAGTTATACATCATGTATTTCAAGCACTCAATGGTTTATACACGTGTATATGATAACTTAGTTCAATTCTGTGTGCTGTTTTAGTTTTATGATTTTGTTTCAAAAATGTTTTCCAGATTACAAAACGTAGAGTTTCTTCTTAAATGATGACTTGGATGTAGTAATAGGACGATCATAGAGTGCATTCATCCTTGTCAAAATATCCGTAATATCAGCAAATGGGTTGCTCCGTGCAACTTCCAAAAACTCATCAAGTATGTTGTTTTCTTTATCTCCATGATTTGGGCCTAGATAAAGGATGAAATTTGATAACATTTTAAAATCTTACATAACTGTAACATTTTACATATGCAATGCAAAACTTATGAGAGTGCGTTCTAGTAATATCGTATCGTAGATATACAATGTTCTTCAACATCGTACTATATTTGTCCTTTTTAATTTCGAGCGTCTTTTGTTGATGAAACGCGCGTCTGGCGTGATTACAAAAGTTAATCCTGGTATCTATGATGAGTATATTAACAACCACTGTGTCGATTCCACTGCTGATGGAGTTTTAATTCACCGAGAGTATCACCAGCCTAGTAGTCAGCTGACATAAATTATCATTAATACAGTGATATTTATGATTAACTGATTACAAGACTTTTTAATTTTTGAAATACTAAGGTGTTTCTACCTCAGGAATATATTACCTTAGCTGCATTTGGCAAAACGATTAAAAATTTGGTCCTCAATGCTCTCCAACTTAGTACTTTATTTTGCCTTTTTACCTTTTTTGGATTCGAGCGTCACTGATGAGTAATTTGTAGACGAAACGCGCGTCTGGCGTGATTACAGAATTTAATCCTGGTATATGTGATGAGTTTATTTGCTCATCAGATGTGGTGTTATTTCAATGAATTAGTACACATTCTTTTTAGGGGCCAGCTGGAGCCCGTCTTCGGTTATTATCTGCTATTTGGTATCTTTTAAATATCTATCATATTGTTTCTCAATCGTAACTTAACCTACCAGAATAATCTACGCGTACGCGAGAAAAAAATTGTCAGCTGTCTGATACGAACTGATAATACAAATGTTCTAATAAAACTATATATTAAATAATATATAGTTATCATTTCAAAAAAAATATATACAAGAAATAAGATAAACCATGAAAGTAAAGGTCATTAGGATAGGGTATTCAAATAAATCTATATTTAAACTGCGTAAACAGAAGTAAGAGACAAACGGTTATTTTGTACATAAGACGAACGGTTTTAAATAAGTTCGCAATGGTTATAAAAGTAGAAAACCACTTCAATTGCATCAAAGGAAGATGTTTTAATGGTATATATATCTCTCTCTCTCTCTCTCTCTCTCTCTCTCTCTCTCTCGTAATAAAAAAAACCCAAAAGAACCAATATAACTAAGAACTTAGCCTACAGTAGGCTAGAAAATCACAATTGGTTTGGAGATCATTGTACAATGCAATATGATGGTTACTTAAATATCGCGAAATATGTCATTTACTGTTTGCAAAAGTTTAAATTATTCCAAATAATAGGGATGGTTAGGGTTAGGGTTAGATAGGGATGTTCTGGTACCTAACAGAACACCCTGGCAGTTTTTGGCACAACTTTTTTGAACTTTTGGTTCTCGATGCTGTTCAACTTTGTACTTGTTTTGGCTTTCAAATTTTGTATCAAGGCGTCACTAGTAAGTCTTGTGTGGAAAAAACGCACTTCTGGCGTATTAGATTTTAAATCTGGTGCCTTTTGTTAGCTATTTTTCGTGTGTTTCTTTGTTAATTGTGTTCTCCTATTTATTTGTGTTGTAGTACTGTAGTAATGTATTGTCATTTTAATGCTATATTTAACAAGGCCATGAAAGAGGGAGGTTTGGCATGCCACAAAACCAGGTTCAACCCACCATTTTTTTCTTTAAAAAATGTCCTGTACCAAGTTATTGTTATATTATAGTTCGTTTCTGTGTATGTTATATCTTAACGATGTGTTTCTTTTGTGTCATTTGTTTTCTCATATATTTGAGTGGGAATTCACATTATTATAAGACATGTCACGGTACTTTTCTATCCCAAATTCATGTATTTAGTTTTGATGTTATATTTGTTATTCTCATCGGATTTTGTCTAATGCGTAGTTCGTTTCTGTGTGTGTTACATTTCAAATTGTGTTTCTTCATTCTCTTATATTTAGTGCGTTTCCATCGGTTTTGATTTGGTTTTTTTCTATCGATTTATGAGCTTTGAACATCGGTATACTACTGTTGTTTTTATTCATTAAAGAAACAGGTCAATTCATCATATAATGTGCAATATGATAGATCTCAAATAATGACAGTTAAATCCGTAATATTTGAACCAATGTAAAACATCGTATGTATCAGATGAAATGATAATACATCAGAGTTATCGTGAATGTCTTGTATATTTAAAATCATTAGACTCTCAAATGTTAGATTGGTGAGTTTGTTTTATGACACCAATGTGATAATACAATAATGTTCTATTTATTTTCTATCCTTTGTCGTTCACTATGTTTAATTAATTTACTGCAATGAGAGGGAAAATGCATAACTCTACCTCTTGTTCTTGGACCAAAAGGCATCACGAGCAATAAATCAGTTTCATCGACCATGTCAGAGCTAAGGTAAAGACTGTAGGCAACGTAATCAGTCATAACAATCACTGGTATACCTAAATAAAGAAATATAAGTATAATAGATATTCACATTCATTTATAGATAATAATCTTAGCTTTGTTCTCATTCAAACAATTTCTTGTGGATTTGAATTATATGAAGAAGAAAAAAACTGCGGTTATCCTACAAGAATAAAAATTAGTCCCTCATCCCATGCATTTACTTTGCTGATTAATTTCGAAGACATAATGTAGTTCAGTTTTTCAAACCTCACTTTCGTTAGGTCTACACGATATTCAAAATTCCGAGTTTAAATACATTTATACAAGATTAGAGCATGACATTGAAGAAAACAAATCTCTGATTGTGTTTACTTTCATTGTCAATAGCCCTTTATATGGAGAGTCAATTAAAATGCCATTTTACTGCTTACTTCATAATGATCGTAATTCATAGTTACTTCAATCTAAATAATAAATAATTGCTTAAAACGTAAGAACCGAATGCGTTATGCTTAAAATATTTGATGTTTTAAAATCAAATTTTTATTCTATAAATGTCAGCCATTGTATTGTGTTTGGCTTTTCCTGTAGTCATTGCTTAACGTGCTTATATGTTCATTAATTATCTTAGAGGGAGAGGGTTTACATAGGCTATGCCTGTTGCCCAATCCAATTCAATTTATTTGATTAAAATATTGATTAAACTAAATTAATTATCGTCTAGCAGGACATGAGAGGGAAATCGGAACTTTTTATATTTATGATTAACTTTTACCGTTCTTTGAAATAATTCTGTTACAAAACAAGCATTTGAACTATACCGATGCGTTAATTTTTTTTTCAATTAATATTATGCAAAATGTTTAAAAACATTAAACGACTGTCGTCAGTGAAATGTTTAGACTCTAATAGGACAAAGACCCGAAGTGGACTGTGAAGGCGTCTCCTATCAACCACGTTTCCGAAGTCTTGATATCAAATTAAGAAATGGGATAGGAGATTAATGAGACGAACAGAGCCCAAATGAAGTTGACTGAGAACTGTAAATTCACACTATGGCCTTCAACTATACGCAAAATTTAACCTTTAGAGTTCGTTTTACAGGACTCTGAAATTAAAACGTTATCAAAGTACCAGGATTATAATTTAATACGCCAGACGCGAGTTTCGTCTACAAAAGACTCATCAGTGACACTCAGACCAAAATAGTTAAAAAGCAAAACAATATATGAAAATCAAAATAACTATTTATGAAAAAAGTCAAATCACAAAAAATATTCCGAGGATAATACAAAACTGAAAATCCCTAATCAAATGACAAAAAAGCTCATACACATCAAACGAATGTAAAACAACTGTCATATTCCTGAATTGGAACAGTCATTTTCTTATGTAGAAAATGGTGGATTGACCCAGGTTTTATAGCTAGCTAGACCTTTCACTTGTATGAAAGTCGTATCAAATTCCATTATATTGACAACAAAACAAACAGACATAATAGGTAAACATGTCGATAATACAGCAATCAACATTATGCTATAATCTTAATCACTAAGGACATATACGAACATGTAACAAAGAAGCACAAAATGGCATACAGACCAATCATATAAGTAATTATTAAGGACAGGAATACGAGAATCTCAATACCAATAAAATAAATTTACCATAGTACAATAACACAATGACGGGATGTATAAGTACAGAGACACGTCATATATATATCAAAGAAACACAAAAAAGACATACAGACATAGCACATAGCAAACAAGTTTTCGAAGTAACACCATAAGGCAAATTGACAAAGCACATAAGAAAAATTGATGACAAGAATACGAGAATCTTAATACCAATACAATAAACAAATATTTAAAAAAGATGCACAAGAAGGCATTTATAAGATGTAGCAACCTCATTCATTGCTGTCTTATTTTCAAATTTTATTTATATAAGTTAAACTTAGATCGACGTCCGGTCTCTAATCGACGTCCGTTCCTCAAATTGACGTCAAATCTGATGTCACATTCTCAAATCGACGTCCAATATTTTGATCCTCTAATCGAGGTCCAATGTGACGTCATGTATTGCCAAAACGACGTCTGATAAATTGTAGTTTTCTCTTATCGATGTTCAATAACTTATGAAATAACAAATTACTACACTTACATTTATACATGTACATTCGTAGGACGTTGATTGATATTGAATTTTTTAAATACGAAATAAACGATAAATGTTGGTCTGATTTGTAGGGTTCTCTATGCAATTTAATACAAATATAAACTTTTCATAGAGATGTTCTTCAATCACAAATAGGTAACTTGCGTAATGATATATAATAGAAACTAATCCAATCGATCTACCTTGACGAATTTCATTCATATTCATATTGATAAATTACATGTGAGTATACATCAGTGAGAAATCAACGACAAAGAAAACAAAACATAATAAGGGCAACATTTAGTCTTCAACAATGGACAAATTAAAGAAGTAAAGCCAACTGATTTGAAAATATTTAACAACGGTCCTGTAAACATCGGTAATAAATTAAAAAAAAATATTTTAAAAATATATTCTGTTTGTCGCATATAATAAATTATGAAAAAATATTGACCTACAACTGTCTTTAAATCTCTCCAGGTCAATCAAAGTTTCAGTTCTGTTATAACCTTTTAGGGTTCCCATTTGCAGTTTTCTTAATTTTTTGGGGATATTTACGGCATGTCGGCCCAAAATATCTCGGTGTTTGGATCTTTGCATATCACCATAAAACTGGACGTCAATTAGAGGGACATAACATTGGCCGTCGATTTGGAATGTCATTTTATTGTGACGTCAAATTTGGACGTCGATTTGAGGAACGAACGTCGATAAGAGACCGGATGTCGTTCTGAGTCTTACATATATGTTAAATCCACCCATCAACGATTGAACGGTTTTAAGCACTGGAACCGAATTGCCAAACCAACATGACTCAAACGTTGAATCGTGCGTATGACGTAAGAATATAAACGTCACACAGGTATAATTATAAAACAAAATGTCGTTCAAAGTATGAAAATCATATAGTCTATAGTTCTCTTGGCATATCCTATGCAGTTTAGATATGAAATGATCAAACGACAAAAATTGGTACTTTGTATCGTAAATATTTTGTAACGTGTTTGTTTGTTTTATTTGCTTTGTTTCGATCTTATGTTTTGTAATGTAGTGTTCTATCTCTAGAAAGGGCGTGTATGATCATTTAATATGCTTGTTTATTTGAAACAAATTAAAAAAGGTGACTTTCAAGTACATCAAATCGTTCTATATGTCCGTCAAATATTTATGACCTTGGTTTTATAAAATTTATAGTTGATACAGTATCCTATGGAGAGAAGTTAGTGTTATAGTCAATGAACGTATATTCACGATTGAAAACTATAAACATAATACTTTATAAGTGGTGTGCATAGGATACAATTTTCTGTATAGCGTACACTCTTATCCTAACATGTATAATATCAAATGACGTTTGAGGTCCGAAATTTGTTAACAGCTATATGAACAATTATTACCTACACATTGATATGTAAGGTCAACCGAGTCCGACTTTTGTTTTGAGTTTTCAAGAGGTGTGTGTAAAAAGTAATGTCAATACCGAAGCATTAACTTCTAAATTGATAAAACCATAAAAGACTTATTCTTAAAAGGAAGCGACATCGACCAGCTGCAAACAATCACGAGTTCACATTGGACGTACATTCAAAATAAATCCATTTCACAGTAACTATATCCTTAAATATCATAAAATATTCAGGCATTTATAATGCAGAAGGTAATTATATTATTTTGCAAAAATAAATTGTATAATGCATGTAATTGAATATTATATTGCTAATTTTAACTAAGATACACATACTAAGACTGTTCTACCTCCGGCATATATTACCTTAGCAGTATTTGGCAACACTTTTAGGAATTTTGGATCTCAATGCTCTTCAACTTCGTACTTTATTTGGCCTTTTCTTTTTATTTTTTTTTTTTTATTCGACGTCACTGATGAGTCTTTTGTAGACGAAAACGCGCGTCTGGCGTATATATAAAATTTAGTCCTGGTAATTATGATGAGTCTATTTACAACCACTGGGTCGATGCCAATGCTGGTGGAGATTTATTTCCCCGAGGGTATCACAAGCTCATTAGTCAGCACTTTTTGTGCTGACATGAATTATCATTAATGTTGTTATATTTATAAATCAACTGTTTACAAAATTTTGAAATGTTTTTAAATACTAAGGCTTTTCTACCTCGGGCATAAATTACCTTAGCTGTATTTGGAAACACTTTTAGGAATTTTGGATCTCAATGCTCTTCAACTTCGTACTGTATTTGGCCTTTTTTTAAAAACTTTTTGGATTCGAGCGTCACTGATGAGCCTTTTGTAGACGAAACGCGCGTCTGGCGTATATATAAAATTTAGTCAGGGTATCTATGTTGAGTTTATATACAAATATTTTATGAAAAAAAATAACTTTTCAGATTTTGATTATAATGTTAATCTTATAGTCATTAACTTAATACATATTTTAAGACAAGAACAGTTCAGAAATGGAAAACAATCGACAGTCCTGCATAATGTTGATTGACAAATTAAGAAAGATAGAATAGAAGAAAATGTATTATTGCCTCTATTTAGTGTATCTGATTTTTCGGGTCAATTATTGAAAGTAATATTTCACACATGGAGTCGAGTTTTATTAAAAGTGTCAACCTTTTTATTGGTTGTCAACATTTATTGACATTAAAAATCGAGGTTTTAGGGCGCTGCAAAGTGTTTATCTTCAAGAGAGATCTTAGATGATTAGTTAAAGTTATTAGTTTTGAAAGACACATCAACAGATACTGTTTATAAATGTTTATATATCGTTTGATTCCTGATACCTAATCATATCGATCAAAAGATGAACTATTATCCAAATGGTGAAATATGTTAAACCAAAAGAACATTGTTTTGTATAGTTATAAATGCTATCATAACGAGTTCATTTACAGTTATGAAATTGTTAATGGTCTCAGTCCCTGCCTTTAGGCTTTTAAAAGAATAATTTTGTACTTTGAGACCGATCTTTTGATTGATTTCTTCATATCATTCCACTTAGAAAATATTCAGGTTTCCAATATAAAAATAGTGACGAACCAATCAGTTTTAGAAGGTAGACGTCCTCTGAAGGAGATTCAATAACACATTGTTAAGTATGTGATATGTTGATTATGACATGGTGACTGTGTGTTGGTTTGGCATTGCAGGTGAGTCAAATTCCGTATATTGAATAGGAAGAATTAAATAGTCACAATCTTCAACAACAGGCTAAACAAGGCAAGCGATTGTCCTGGTTTTAAACATCGAAATATGATTAAACTATATACAAGTTACCAGTAACGACACTCACTTGATAAATTTGACTCAAATGAGCATTTCTTACCTGGGCTTTTTGACTGCAATAGCCGTGATAGGTAATTGGTGAAGTGAGGGTCTCTGAACCCCTGAATGTAAAAGATGAATTTGTTTCTTTATAAACATTTAAAAAAAATTGTTCATACTAACTTAAAATAATGATTATCAGTTTAACCATGGAATATTACGATGATTGCTCTGATTTCAATCTTTATTAACATATGAATAATCTGAACAACTCTGGTAAATTCAGTATCGTTCAGATATTTCTATTGTAATCAGTGCAGTCTCTTTGACACATTCCCCATTTCCATTCTTAATTTTACTATTCAGTAGTATTCTATCAGTATGGTTTTAATGTCATCTGTAAATTCAAAAACATGGATTTGGCATATCTCACTTCAGTGCAAGCGAATTGTCTAAACAGTACTGCATTCACCGCAGGAAATAAGTCAAAAACTTGACTGATTGACTTGAAACCACCAAATTATTGATATCTGTCTCATAACAGCTATTGAATACTCGTTAGACAAGAACATATTTACTACTGGTGAATCATTAAACCATTACAACCCTTAGTTTAAAGGATTGTTCGTATTACATGGTATTTTTCAGCGTTTGATTGCGTATAATAGAGTAGGTATACAACATAAATACCAACTGCAAAACAACTATGACAAATTGTTAATACATATCATTCAAGGGTAGCCTAGTCAACCCTATTTTTTTACAATTTATCGTTTAATCACATCTATAAAAAAAATGTAGCATTGTATTTAACATACCTTCAATACGATGACTATGCAATAAATGTTTTGATCGGTCATATACGGGTGCAATTTGGCATAATCAATACCATACATGCATTCAGTAACAAATCCAATTTCGTCAAAGAACTCTTGTAAATGAAGTGTGTCAGGATCTGAAACAATAAAGGGACTGCTATCCTATGATTTGGATTACTGGTATTCATAGACTCTGTAGGAACAGATATTGATAGGAATGAATGATTTCACAATTTGATTAAACAACTTTGTAAATAGCTATAATTATATAAACTTATGAGTTACATGTACTTGTAAATATCGTACAAAATCCAAGTTTGTATGTAATTATATATTTTTTCTCGAACAACAATAAAAAAACAAGTGGGTATAGCCTCAACATCGAAATACAAATACATATGTAACAGTCCCCATTGAAATTCTGTCCGGTTAATTCAAATGTTTACTATTGCAAATTACTATCTGGTATCAAAATAGGTTACATGTAGAACATAAAAAAACTTAAATAGCTTCTAGTACATTTATATCCGGATGATCAAATGTGTACTAGAGAATTTTACCATATGTTTACTTTAATGAACACAATATATATGTTAGCGGCAATAAGTGAAATTAGGCATTAAGCTTAAGTACCGGTCTTTGTAAGAATCATGCAGGTTCCTGTTGATGGGCGATTCATGACCCCTCTTCAAATGTCTTTATATTTTGTTTATGATGAAGGTATGGTATGAAAATAAGTTTTCTGTATTAATTTTTTCTTTTCAACTTTGGTTGCCATGGAAACCATCCTTACAAAATTTTGCCTAAATACGTCCATAAGTAGCCTTTGAAAATTGAAATATAATGGATTTTAAAGAACCATAGAAATAAAGTTAATCAATACAAACAATATGTATATTTACAGTATTGACAAACACAACCCCAAACTATACAAAAACGTTAAAATTTTGAATTTACTAAATGGTTTGTTTCCATAGCAACCATTTAAAAATGTGTTAAAATTCGAAAATGAAAAATTTCAAAAACTTTAAAATTTTAAATCTGTTTATCTCCCAAGACCAACAATACCATGACATGTCATTGACAAATTTTGAAAGACCACATTCTATATATTCAGAAAATAAAAAGAAAGTCGTGTGTTTTTTTTTTCTTTAAAAAAATAATTTTAGTCAAAAATTGTCAATTTTCACCAAAATTCAGATTACCAAACAGATGAATACTGAAACATTTTGAACTTAAAAAGCTAAAACATTCCATTTATGCGTGCATTCCTGACACAAATTTGGTAATTATAAATGAGAAAATATGATTGATAGAGATATTTTTGTAGAGAAGGACATTTTTTCTTTCTGGGCATGGTGCCCCCCCCCCTTTTTTTTTTTTCAAAATTCAAAAAATCATTAATAAATTTAAAAGATGGAATTCAATTGTGAACATTTTGAGCATTAAAACATGAAATTTCTTCAAAGGGTGAGGGCAATAATAGAACCCCCTACACCATTTTTATATATTAGATTTTTTTTTAGAAATGGGGAATGTGTCAAAGAGAGAACAACCCAAACAGAAATTTAAAATCTTTAGATTCTATTTCATGGTCTTTAAAATTGACTCTAAAGAACCTGAATCGATCACCTGTAATTTTTGGTTAAATCTTGCATCAATGATTATTTGTCCCTTCAATATATATCAATGAGTGGCTTAACAATTCCATTTAAATGTTCTTTGTATCTGTCGTTTTTTCTTCAAAAGCAAAAAATGAATTTTACCCCTATGTTCCATTTTAGCCATAGTGGCTAAGTTTCTTGAAGTACAAGGAAATAAAAAACTAAATTTATACAAGATTATAACTCCCAAGTTGGACTGAAATTGATTAAGCATATTCAATATCAAAAGAAGATTTTTTTTTAAAGGAAGCAAACTAGATGAACAAATTGTGAAAAATTTCTTTAAAGGGCTATAACTCCATACGGATTCAATTGACAATTCTGGTCATATAAACTTATTTGTAGATCCTACTTTGCTGAAAGTTGTGCTGTTTACAGTTTATCTTTGTCATTAATAATATTCAAGATAATAACCAAAACTGCAAAATTTCCGTACAATTAACAATTAAGTGGCAGCAACCCAACAATGGGTTGTTAGATTCATCTGAAAATTTGCTCTTAAAAGGCTTTAGTGTTTGAGATATGAGCTACACACTGCATTTTACCCCTATGTTCTTATTTTACCCATGGCGGCCATATTTTTTTACAAAATAGAAAATAGAACACAAACTTAATTCTAGATATCCTAAGGATCATTCAGTTTATAAGTTTTACTGGAATTGGTTAAGTAGTTTCAGTGGAAATGTTTCAAATATTTTACACCGGACAGACGACAACGGAAGCAAAGTGATGGCAAAATTCACAGTTCCTTTGAAACGGTGACCCAAAAAAACTACGTCCGTTCTATCAGAAATAAACTGAAAATAAAAAGTAAAAAATTTGTACCATCGAGAGCGCTAACAAGGCAACTTTCCATAAATTTTAATATTTTTAAGGGTCATAACTCTTTTAAAAAATTCAATTGTCCATGATTATAGAACTCATCCGAGATATTGTTGATATTAATCTAGTGTATAAGTTTTATTAAAAATCTGGCAAGAATTGTACCTGTGGGAGCGTTAAAGGGGCTATTTTCCATAAATTTATTATTTTCAAGGGTTATAAATGTTTTTATTAAAGTCGATTGACCACCAATATCTAACTTGTTCGAGATATTGCTTATAATAACCTAAAGTATTAGTTTCTTAAAAATCTGACATAATTTGTACATGTGCGAGCGCTGCAAGGACAGCCAGATGGACACAAGGACGGATGGCAATCAAAATTTTAAGCAGACCATGTTTAAACGAAAAAAATTAAGTTCTAATTTCGATTTTTATTAATTGAAAATTTTTTGGTCGCATATTGGTATCACGTTGGCGTCGTCGTCGTCCGAAGACATTTGGTTTTCGCACTCTAACTTTAGTAAAAGTAAATTGAAATCTATGAAATTTAAACACATGGTTTATGACCATAAAAGAAAGGTTGACATTGATTCTTGGTGTTTTGGTCCCAACAGTTTAGGAATTAGGGGCAAAAAAGGGCCCAAATAAGCATTTTTCTTGGTTTTCGCACAATAACTTTAGTATAAGTAAAAAGAAATCTATAAAATTTTAACATAAGGTCTCTATGACCACAACAGGAAGGTTGGGATTGATTTTGGGAGTTTTAGTCCCAACAGTTTAGGAATTAGGGGCCAAAAACAGGTCCCAAAATAAGCATTTTTCTTGGTTTTTGCATAATAACTTAAGCATAAGTTATTAGAAATCTATGAAATTTTAACACAAGGTTTACAACCACAAAAGAAAGGTTTGGATTGATTTTGGGAGTTTTGGTCCCAACGAATTAGGGGCCAAAAGGGTCCAAAATTAAACTTTGTTTGATTTCATAAAAAAAATAATTATTGGGGTTCTTTGATATGCCAAATCTAACCGTGTATTCAGATTCTTAATTTTTGGTCCTGTTTTCAAATTGGTCTACATTAAGATCAAAAGGGTCCAAAATTAAACTAAGCTTGATTTTAACAAACAAAGAATTCTTGGGGTTCTTTGATATGCTGAATCTATACATGGTCATAGATTTTTGATTATGGGCCCAGTTTTCAAGTTGGTCCAAATCGGGGTCCAAAATTATTATGTTAAGTATTGTGCAATACCTCTGCGGTCGTATAAAGCTGCGCCCTGCGGAGCATCTGGTTTATTTATAAAAATACTATTTTTGATATAACAAAAATAAAAAAATAAAATATTTTTTTTTGTCTTAAATCAGTGGTGTTGATAAGATAATAACACTCTGTAAAGATTAGACAAATGGGACAGTTTTAATCTTGGTACAGTGTTTCCAATTTCATTATCTATGGAAAATACATTGCCTTGCATCGTTTCTTTTGTGGACTAGTATACTATTGCACAGAGTCAGATTATGTACACATAATGGCTGTTACTATTTACTTCCCATGTAAATCGACATGTATCGAAACCTTTATGCAAACACTTATTTGTCACTATGTCGATTTAACTGTGCTAAAATTGAAATTGAAGAAGAACTACAGAACCTTTCTTTTTATTCTAATATATAATAATCTAACTTATCTAAAAGATTTGAAATAAATGCGGAATGTGTCCATTGGACACAGATGATGCTCCCGCTTCCATATCATAAAAGTCATAAACGGACATGACTGAAGACACTTACCAATTGTGTACTAACTTTTATGGTGATAAGAATTGTGTAAAAGTTTCGTAACATTTGGTTGAGGCAAACTAAAGAAAGAAATACAAAACAAAAAATTCAGCAACTTTTTCCCTCTATAAAGAGGCATTGCATAGAACAGTGAAAGTTACACCACCAAAATTCAAAGTTGATCTGCATTTGGTGGTTTTAAGCATTGTGTATAATTTTAATAACATCTGGTAAAGACAAACTAAAGTTAGAGAACAGAAACGGAAATTCAGCAATATTTCTATTTGTAAAGGGGCATAACTCTTGGACGGTTTAAGTGACACCACCAAACTTAGTCTTGTTTTATGGTAATAAGCAATGTGATTAGGTTTCATAACATTTGGTTGAGGCAAACTAAAGATAGAGAACAGAAACCAACGTTGGGACATACTGACGGACGGACAAGGGTTAACCTTAATGCCCCCTCCGCCACTGCGGGGGCATAAAAATATGTAAATATAACAATTGATTAAATTAGGCAAAATTCAAGAATGGCCATTGCACATGGTTGTCATAAAGGTTTGAGAATCAAAACAGTATACAATAGTTCGGACCAGCAAATTTTCCTCAGGGCCACAAGGATAATATTTTTGAGAACCATAAAAAAACGCGATTATTCTGCGGTATACAAATAATAATTCAGTTAGGTTTAAAAAATAATAATAGACAAGCTGTCCTTTTCCACCATATACAATAGAAACATTGACAAATTCTTGCACAATTAATGTAGATCGTTGGTATATATTTCCTCAGATAGAACATGTAGAATTTGTATGCCCCCACTGTAGCAAAGGGGGCATTAAGTTGTACCCTTGTCTGTAAGTACGTCCGTTTCAGAGTTATACCCTTATAGAAATGGAAAAAAAATGCTGACTTTTTTGTTTCCGTTCTCTAACTTAAGTTTGCCACAACCAAATGTTTTGAAACTTATACACAATGCTTATTTCCATAAAATTCAAAACAGTTAGAATGTTATTGGTGTAACAGGTACTGTCAATAAGTTATGCCCCTTTAAAAATGGAAAAAATGCTGAATTTTCCGTTTCCGTTCTCTTTTTTTCGTCTGTCTGACATAGTTCATCTTACCCTGACCTCATTTTCTTAGAACATTGATAATGTTAAGTTAATATGATACTTGTATTAAAATCTTTACATAACACTTACAGAGTTTCAAAAGTAATTCAATTATAAATAAAACCAACCAGACATTTCAGGGTGAGTCTTCTTGTTTAGCAGATCTTAGTCTAGGGTTAAAGTTTTTAAAGCATCAATCTGTTTCAAAAACCAACAATGAGTTGCATTAAATTGTTACTGTAACTTCTTTATAGCCATTTTGAAAGAGAAAGTATCCTAAGCTATTTTTTTTTAAATGTTCAGTAAGATTTGTTTTATAGATAATCATGTTATGCTCATTGTTGAAGGATATACGGTGATCTGTGGTTGTTTATTTCTATGTCTTTGCTCTCTCTGGTTGAGAGTTAATTGTCTCATTGACAATTACAACACATCCTCTTATCTTTATACATAGACTTACTAGTAATTAAGTTTTGGATTCAACTTTATTCTTTTTCACTGACAGCATCAGTCTTAGACACGACAACGGGTTATGCGTATTACCATTTTTTTTTTAAACTTCTGAGAAATCTTACATATAAGATTGAAGGGAGGGGGTACATATGCTGCCCTCAACTTTAGAAGTTGTGTTATGCTTAAATTCTTAAAATACTTAGTTCACAAGTAAACACAATGAGATACCACATTTCTTTCAACAAATTTTATAATTTTGAAAAAAAAAAAAAAAAAAAAATCGAAAAAAAAGGGGGGTGCACCATACCCAGAGTGATGATTTTTCATTTTGTACAAGTATATCTTCATTTATCATATATTCTCCTTTAAAATTAACAAATGTGTGTCAGAATTGCACATATAAATGGAATGTTTTAGCTTTTTAAGTTCAAAATTTTTGATTATTCATCTGATTGTTAATCTGAATTTTGGTGAAAATTGACAATTTTTGACTAAATTTTTTTTTTTAAAGAAAAAAAAAACACACGACTTTCTTTTTATTTTCTGAATATATAGAATGTGGTCTTTCAAAATTTGTCAATGACATGTCATGGTATTGTTGGTCTTGGGAGATAAACAGATTTAAAATTTTAAAGTTTTGGAAATTTTTCATTTTCGAATTTTAACACATTTTTAAATGGTTGCTATGGAAACAAACTATTTAGTAAATTCAAAATTTTAACGTTTTTATATAGTTTGGGGTTTTGTTTGTCAATACTGTAAATATACATATCCTTTGTATTGATTAACTTTATTTCTATGGGACTTTAAATTCCCTTATTTTATATTTTCAAAAAGGGTCTTTTTTCACATATTCAGGCAAAATGTTGATTTGATGGTTACCATGGCAACGGGCATAATACAGGGAAAATAAAGACAGAATTTTGACCATCTACCAAAGTTCTTATGATATAGGGCAAACAAAATTACTTCTGTGACATGCCATGAATCACCTTCTGCATGATTTTTACAAAGACCGGTACTTAAATCCTAGGCAATAAGCTAACACCTAGGCAGTAAGTCTATTGCCTAAATGATGTTAGGCATTAGTCTTAAATCCTAGGATTTAAGCTTAAATCCTGAAAAATATGTGCAGGCATTAAACTTAATGCCTAAAACATAAATGCGAGTAAATAAAAGACATTTATTCATTTAAATAACAATATATTTGTAAATTAATAACATTATGAGAACTGGGGCCTGTTTATCGAAACTGTCTCAAGATCGATCTATTAGATATTCCTAGGACAGAAATTAGGATAAAATTAGGACCGACTTACGACATGTCTCAGCATGCACATTGAAGCTATCTGAGGATTATCTTAGCTAGGATGTCCTAACCGCGTATTGCCGTAAAAAAAAAGCAAATGAAAAAAATTAGCATTGTATCAAATTTAACCAACAACTTTAATTTAAAAACCGACTAATTATTAGAAAATAAATATTAGTTTTAAATTATAATAATTTGTACATTGTAAACTATATGAAACAAAACATAAGTAAAAAATATAACTAGAGTGGGGTGCTCATTTTCGCCATATCTTTCCATGTTTTCTTCAGTTTAAGTTCAGGTCTTTATGTTTTTGAAGTATTCTGATATTTCTATATGAAGATAATTTCAAATGCAAAATACTCTTAGCTATAAAACTTGTTTGTTTTGAGAAAAATCATTTGAAATGTTGGATTAAAGGGTGTTTGAAATTTGCTGATGTTTTGTCAACGGGGTACACATATTCGCCGTTGTTACACATCTTTTTAAAAAAAAATAACTTCAGCTTTAAATAATATTTATCAAATACATTTCATTATAGATGAATAGCAGACATTTGAAAGGTGTAAAAAATGAAATTTAGGGCAATCAGTCAAAGAATTACTAAAGAAATACTTCTTTGAAATCGTTTTTTGCATTCAGGAAATTGGCTGAAAATCGTTGTCCGCTTTTCAGTCCTTTGCGGTAAGTGCCGAAATTTGGTCTCATTTTCAAAAATAATCATATTTGTTATAAAAATATAATTTACTGGCATATTTCTTCAATTTAAACCATCCTTTGAAGTTTTTACACCTCAAAATCATAAAACGGCGAAATTGTGTCCCTGGCGAATATGCGCACCCACTCTACGTTTTATATTAGAATTGAGCAAACTAACTGCAAATTGTTAAAATTTTACATATAATCAGTAAAATCATGCTTTGAGGGAGCTGAAATGGAAGTGTCACAACACTCCACAAAAGACTGGAAATAAAATCACTAATAAGATATGTTATCTATATTAAAATAATAATCTAAAATATGAAAACTTGATAAAAATTTGTGTTCAAATAATTTTGTTATCACAAGTTGTGAAACTGTTAATAAAGAAAACTTACTTATCCTATAAAAAAAAATTGAAAAATGGTGTGAGCAAAAAAATCACATTTTAATTTTGTCTACTTTTGACCAGTTTAAATCAGCTCGACTATAGTGAAGTGAAATTTTTTTCAAATAAATATTAAAATTATTTTATAGAATCTCCCCCTTGTTTAATTGGATTATAACAATCACTTTTTTAAATCTTTTTAATATTTTGTAATATCACAAAAACATGAAAAAAGTATGTGTAAATTCTGTTTTTTAACTGCTAAAATTACTAAATAAACTTACTAAATTTGAAGATCTGTCAAATGAATGTATATTTACACATGTTATATTAGAAATAAATTAAGTAACTCCTTTATATCAAAAATAAATCACCAAATATGCATTAATTCCAGATTTCACTTATTGCCTAAAATTATGTTCGGCAATAGGATGAATAATCATCATAAGATTTCAGGTAATAAGCTTAATGCCTGAAAATTTCAGGCAATAACTTAATGCCTAGGCGTTAGCTTATTGCCTAGGATTTAAGCTTAATGCCTAATTTCACTTATTGCCGCTAACATATATATTACAAAATATATTTTGATTAAAGTAAAAAGGAAAATGGGGATAAACAAATGTCTTGCTACATTTTCACCTCAATTTGCTTCTAGACAAGGAGACTTCGTGATATGAAAGAACCAGGTTTTATTTGTACTGCAACAAAAGAGATGATGTAAATTTTCACATTCAAAACTTCCATTTCTGTGAAGCAATATGGTTCAATTGAGAATGGAAATGGGGAATGTATCAAAGCGACAACAACCAGACCAAAGAGTAGAAGACAGCCGACGACAGCCGAAGACCACCAATGGTTCTTCAATGCAGCTAGAAACACGAAGGGTTTATTCAGCTGCCTCTGAACAATGTCATACTTAATTCCGAAATATAGCAAAGAAACTAAAATAAAAAAATAATACAAGACTAACAAAGGCCAGAAGCTCCGGGAAAGACTACAAGCAGTTCCTGACATGATAGATCCAGACATCGATTAAACAGATTGAAATACTATGATTTCATCCTATGAATATCGAGCACAATTCCTTAGGGGTTATGTGTTAAACCACCTCTTAACATACTCATTAAGAAGGGATATTGTTACGACACTGTTGTCAAGTCATTAAAGATACAACTTGATTTAGAATTAATGTGTTTATTTCCGATGCAAAAGCCATGAAAGCTGAATCAATATTAAAGCCATAATATGCTATCTTTAATGACCTGACAACAGTATCGTAGCTATATCCCTTCTTAATGAGTATGTTTAAAGGTTTCGTTATCCCCTGGGGTGACTGCCGACATTTGTGTGCTTTGTAAAGAATATTACCATAACAAATGGATGTGAAATACCTTGAACGAATAAGATGTCTGCTTGTTGAATTATACTTACGAATGTGTCCTTGTACCGATGATAAAATAAAGTAAATCGTTTGACTGGTTTGTGTAATAATTTTTCAGTAAAACATAAATTTCTCTCGCTAAGATCTATTACGTTGTTACATACACGACTGAATTGTACAAGTTGAGATATATAAATACCATAAGATAGTGACAAAGGAACACACTAACTAAAATTGGTAATTAACGATAGAAAATGAAAAATCATTTCTTCATCATTTTTGGTATTAAGTTTCTCGTTAATGATATAGATATCGGGATCGAGGAAAGGGCAATGTTCAATGTTAGTATTAGCCTAATTTTAAGTTAGTTTAACAAAATACATTTCATTAGAAATACATACAGAAGTTGTCAGTATTGAGAGCCAATATATCATCCAAATATCTTTAAGCATTTTTTTTTTATTTGATGTTGTTTTGATTGGTCTATTATAAATAATAACTCATAACAATACTGAAACAGGCCCATACTAATTGGTGGTAGTATACATATCACGTTGTAGACGACAGTTCAGTTTCTCCGGCAATATCTTATACTTTATAACAGGGGTTCTGCTTGCTGGGACGATATTGCACCATGATTTCAAAAATAAAGGTAAAGTCAATCCTTCAAATTGTATCACCGTTATATAACATCTGTATCAAAGATGACCAGAAATAATTTGTTCCTGGTCGTACCAGCAATTTTTTCTTAATTGAAAATGGTAGTTTATTTATTTGGAAATTGTGTATGCACTATAGAAGACCTTGTTATGTTTGCTTATCACTTTTTTTAGTTTCTGAACACGTCTATGCTGTTTAACTAAGACAATTTGATATACAGGAATTGATGATTTTGTGTATGTCGAATGTTAAATCAAGAACAAATTATGACAAAACGTAAATTATATATGACATTATATAAATCATCCCTTGTTTTTAAAGTAGAGTCTCTTTTGTAGTAGAATAAGTGGTGCCCCGGAGCACCTTGATGTCTCTTGTTTTCTGGATTGGTTGCGTTGTCTGTATGTTCCTGAGTTATGATTATGTTTTTGATTTTTGTATATATTACATTGTTTTTGTCTTGGAGTTGTCAGGTTTTGATTGAATCATGATATATTTTTTGTTTTTAAAGAAAATGAACATATTCACTTGGCTATTCTTGTAATACATTACAATCGATTAGTATTTCTATATTGATAAAGGAAAGTCGACATATATCAATGGATAACAAAAGTCGAAAAGGAAATGGAAATGCTATGACAAGACAACACGATCAAAAACACCCAGCAATATGAAAACACCACTAAGAAGAGGGTGATTAAATTTTACCTCTAACAAGTGGAAAATATCTTGATCTCTCTCCTTGTACAATTATTCCTAGTCCTTTTTGTTTATCTGTTTTTGTATATGAACTACTAGCTATAATATAACAAAAAATATTGAACAATAATTAAAACATAGTACCGTAACAGAACCCTTATGTTATATTTTACTAATGTAAATATGAAGGCTTTAAAAAATGCAACTGCAATGTTAAAATGCTTAACTCTAAAACAATATTTGCTTTTTCGTTTACAAGACAGAATCAGCAGTGTGTTTATCGTCGAAACTCCTACAAAAAACTGTCAAATAAAAATAGGAAAGCATTCCTGAATACACATATCATTCTTAAAAAAAATTAGTACTTTACAAGTAAAGGCAACAGTAGAATACCGCTGTTCAAACTCATAAATCCATGGACAAAAAACAAAATCGGGGTAACAAACTAAAACTGAGGGAAACGCATTTAATATAAGAGGAGAACAACGACACAACACTACAATGTAACACACACAGAAACGGACCAAGCATCTGACAAAATCCCACGAGGATAACAAATATAACATCAAAACCAAATACATGAATTTGGGATGGACAAGTACCGTGACACGTCTTATCGCAATGTAAATTTACACTCAAAAATAAGAGAAAACAAACGACGCAACGTTAAAATGTAACACACAGAAACGAACTATAATATAACAATGGCCATATTCTTGACTTGGTACAGGACATTTTTAAAGGACAAATGGTGGGTTGAACCTGGTTTTGTGGCATGCCAAACCTCCCTCTTTTATAGCCATGTTAAATATAACATTATAATGACAACTAAACACCACAGGACTACAATATAAATAAATTGGAGAACACAATTGACAAAAAAAACACACGAACAACAGCCAACAAAAGGCAACAAGTTCAAAATTTTAATACGCCAGAAGTGCATTTTGTCCACACAAGATCTACTAGTGACGCCAAGATTCAAAAGTTTGAAAGCCGAAACAAGCACAAAGTCGAACAGCATCGAGGACCAAAAGATCAAAAAAGTTGTGCCAAAAACGGCCAGGGTTTTCTGTTAGTTACCAGAACATCCCTATTACTTAGAATAATTTATACTTTTGCAAACAGTAAATTTATAAAATTATTATACAAAACATGTACATGATAAAACTGAAGTATTAACTAATTACAGGAAACAAGAATTGTGCTTTCCAACTTATATAACGTTAGTTAAGGACCACATATACGGACATACAGTTATTGGTGTCATGTATTGCAGGCAACTATTAAGTTATCACGTCTTTCAGAACCGCAAGGTTACAAAAGGATGCATCACGGGTGAGTCATGTTTTGTTACCTTTACCTATGACAGTTTGATTATGTCTGTTTTTTTCACGCATCGTTGTAAAATAAGGTTCAATCCACCATTTTTTCTACATTTGAAAATGCCTGTACCAAGTCAGGAATATGACAGTTGTTGTCCATACATTTGATGTGGTTTATCCTTTATTTCTCATTTGATTAGGGACTTTCCGTTTTGAATTTTCCTCGGAGTTCAGTATTTTTGTGATTTTACTTTTTGTTAACAACATGTGAATATAACATTAATCGCATAACTTAGTATTATCGTTAAACACAGTGTAACTTAAACATTGTGTTATTTATTTACTGAAACGTATACAAGGTATGTCCAGATACAGCTAAAGGAATCTATCTAAAGGGTAAACAATCCTGGGCATTTCGTTCTTTATAAAGTTTTGTTCACAGCTGATTTATAATTATGAACATTTTAATCCATATTTCTTTACACAAGGAAATGCTGGTACCAAGTCAGGAATATGACACTTGTTAGTTTTTTTTTCGTTTTTCCTATGGAGGTCGTTATTTTTGTTATTTTACTTTCTTCAATGATGATCCATGTCAACATAAAAGTGTTGACTTCTGGGCCTGTGATTACCTCAGCAAAGACACCTTCACCATCAGTGGCACCAAAAGTACAAAGTTGAAGATCATTGCGAAACACATCTTCAAAATGTTGTTGGGTAAAATTGAGGATTTGGCCAAAGAATGAAATGAACGCTAATAATAAGAATATACTCTTTTATAATGGATTCAGGCAGTGAGGTCGTTGATATAATCAGAATTAATAAACTGAATGGGTATTGATGAATGGGTCTTCGTTAACCTTTACAGACCTTAATGTTGCAAAAGCACGTGTCCTACCTCAAAATATGACAAAACTGTGGTTGAAACCGCATATAAAGCCCTAAACAATATCGTTTTTTTGTGTAAATCACATCACATAAAGTGCTTGATGAATGAAGCTTTGCTCATCGTTTAAAGGCCGTCCAGTGACCTATAAATGTTAATTCCTGTTCCATTTGGCCTCTTGTGGAGATTTGTCTCATTGGAAATCATACATTATCTTCTTTTAATATTGATAAATGAAAAGTTTATTTTAGTATTACCGACTATCGAATCCGGAATTAACATTTTATAACAGGTTCCCTTCTTTATGGTAGGACATCCTGGTACCCGGTCAAGAGCAACTTTAATGAAAAAATTCAAGATTTTTTTTGGTACAGTTTTGAGGGAAAGTTAACTGTTTACACGCTTTCTAAACATGCCTAGATGATCGGAATAAAGTAAATTTTCCCCAAAAAAGCACTAATTTAAAGGGTTGGTCCTGCTCTGTGTCATAAAAACTAAAATGAATAACGTATATACAAGTTTCTTGTTTTATGGAGGCTAATTCTTACTTTTTTAAAAACCAGTCTGATGCCAACAAAATATATTTGAAACTGACATTATCAAGAACCTTGATTTCTCGATAGACACAATTTTAGTTTGTTACGATTGAAAGACGTGTTTTCAGTAGACATTCGACATTCTTATTGGTACCACATGTGTCTCTTCTCTTGTCAACTTGTTCTTCTATTCATATAATGCTATCTTCATTCAAGAAAAAAATTCAGCAGTATTCGTTAACATCACTTTTCGCTTAGCAAGCAAGCAATAGCCTGACTTATATCTTACAACTGACGTGGGATTTGGGGCAAACAAAAGCTTTCGACAAAAGAATTGAGAGCAAAAGAGAGATTTCAGATTATGCATTGATAATTTCTATGTATCTGTATTCAAGCAAAGCCTGCATACGGATTATATACCCCTGAGTTGATTCGATATTCCGGGGCTTCTTTTTGTCCTTAATGAAGGGTTGCTGCTCAAAAGGAAGCTATGAAACCAAGTGGTTTAGTTAGAAACGTCCGTATTTGTTATGTTCACGCAAGTGGAACGCTAAGGAATCGTTAGACGCGCGTTGCATAAGTTTAAAGTACACCGAAATGCAAAGGTATACGCTTGGGCGTATGCGGAGAATGTTTGTAACATATTTCTTGCAGTTATAGCGCTCTGCGAACGTAAACAAACGCAACCCTGACGTATCCAAAACGTATTTTGACATTCAACGAACTTGCCATGACCTTCAAATACTGAGTGGCATATGTCCATGAATTTACAAGACCATATGAATTCAGAAGTAGTACAAACAATAAGATTGAGAATGGAAATGGGGAATATGTCAAAGATATAACAACCCGACCACAGAGCGATTACAGCCGACGACCACCTATATATGTGGGTCTTCAATGCAGCGCGAAAATTCCGCACCCGGAAGTAGACTTCAGGCGGCTTGTAAATAATTATTAATTTCAAAAATTTCAATAGTACAAACAGACCATTTCAATATATTCATAAATCTATATAGAAATAGGAAGATGTGGTATGAGTGCCAATGAGACAACTCTCCATCCGAATATCAATGTATTAAAGTAAACCATTATAGGTCAATGTACGGCCTTCAACACATTGTACATAAATTAAAAACTGCAATTCGGTCAATATTTTAGAATAACGTTTTACCTGTACGATAATAATAATTTGAATTGATCTTTTCTGAATCAATGAAGATAACCTAAAAAGTTAAAAAAAATTGATTTATTCATTGTTTATGTGTCAAAGTTTACCTTCAAATTTCGGAACAAAATAAATAAAATAAAATATATTGCTCACAATCAACTCTTAAGAAAGGATTGTAAATCTGTGATAATTTATTATTTTATTTCTTTTAAAAGTTCATTACAGACTCCTATTTCTGTCTAAAATATTATCTGTATTCTATTTTATACAAATTCAAGTTCATTTCAAATGATGAAAATAAGAAATTAAACCCTTGGCTAATACCTAAAAATTAAATCCTAATCGGTCCTAAAGTCTTTGTATACACATTGATATATTGATAAATATCTGTTAAGTTGTTACTTTGTAATTAATAAATACCTGTTTTAATTGTTACTTTGTATACACATTGATATATTGATAAAGACCTCTTGTAATTGTTACTTTACCATGTATGATAAAGTCTTTGTATTCACATTGATATATTTATAAATACCAGTTTAATTGTTGCTTTGTAATTAATAAATACATGTTTTAATTGTTTCTTAGTATACACATTGATATATTGATAAAGACCTCTATTAATTGTTATTTTAGCATGTATGATTAAGTCTTTGTATTCACATTGATATATTGATAAATACCTGTTTAATTGTTACGTTCTAATTAATTAATACCTGTTTTAATTGTTACTTTGTATACATATTGATATATTGATAAATACCTTTTTAATTGTTACTTTGTAATTAATAAATACCTGTTTTAATTGTTACTTTGTGTACACATTGATATATTGATAAATACCTGTTTAATTGTTACTTTGTAATTAATAAATACCTGTTTCAATTGTTACTTTGTATACACATTGATATATTGATTAATACCTGTTTTAATTGTTACTTTGTTTACACATTGATATATAAATAAATACTTGTTTTATCTGTTACTTTGCATGTATGATTATGTCCAAAGTATACTGTTTCAAAACTGTAAGACTTAAAGTGTTTGTGTTACTCAAATTCTTGGAACTTTGATCGTAACACATGTAAAAGCGCAGCATTTGAAACGCTATTTTTGAGTTTGTCCTTTTATGTTTGTACATCTGATTCAAATCAACCTGAACAAATAATTCTTACAAATGGCCGCATTTTGTGTTTCATCCTGTCATAAGCAAAATTATCTATTTTTCAATTCTTATCAGGCCAGTACATGCCTTTCTAAACCCGCACCCGAATATATATGACGTGACGCACAAAATTGCGTCTCAATTAGTAACGTCAAAAGACGTTTTACGACTGAACTAAGTCAGAATATATATCACGTGACGCACAATATTGGGTCTCAATTGGTAACGTCAAAAGACGTTTAACGCCTGAACCTAGTCAGAATATTTACCACGTTACGCACAACATTAGGTCTCAAATGGTAACGTCAATACACGTTTTACGCCTAAACCAATTCAGAATATATATCATGTGACGCACAATATTTGGTCTCAATTGGTAAAGTCAAAAGACGTTTTACGCCTGAACCAAGTCAGAATATATATCACGTGACGCACAATATTGGGTCTCAAATGGTAACGTCAAAAGACGTTTTACGCCTGAACCAAGTCAGAATATATATCACGTGACGCACAATACTGGGTCTCAATTGGTAACGTCAAAAGACGTTTTACGCCTGAACCAAGTCAGAATATATATCACGTGACGCACAATATTGGGTCTCAAATGGTAACGTCAAAACATGTTTTACGCCTGAACCAAGTCAGAATATATATTACGTTACGTACAATATTAGGACTCAAATAGTAACGTCAAAAGACGTTTTACGCCTGAACCAATTCAGAATTTATATAATGTGACGCACAGTATTGGGTCTCAATTGGTAAAGTCAAAAGACGTTTTACGCCTGAACCAAGTCAGAATAAATATCACGTTAAGTACAATATTGGGTTTCAATTAGTAACGTCAAAGGATGTTTTGTGCCTTAACCAAATCAGACTATAGTCGTTTGAAGTATTTGTGCTTCAGATTTTGCCATTTTATTAGGGAATTTCCGTTTTGAAATTTCCTCGGAGTTCAGTATTTTTGAAATTTAAAATTGAGAATGGAAAGAGACAACAACCCCACCATAGTAAAGACAACAGCAGAAGGTCACCAATAGGTCTTCAATGCTTTTTGACATGTTTCCTGTATATGATATTTAAAATGTTTTGCATTACAAGATTGAGAAAATCAATGCATACGTTTATTGTTATTGGATTATATACAATGTACGTATGATGATGACATTATCGAGATATTAAGTAATCTGCACCTGTAAATGTACATCCTTTTGAATAAGCCCCTCGGCTCTGCCGTGTGGTAATGCTCTTTGCCATTTATTTTTATTTATGATCACGAAATAAACCTATTTGTGAGTATAAACTGGTGATGTGTATAATATGGATTCTAAATGAAGATGAAATAAAATATATCGCTATTTTTTCTCAATGTTTCCTTTGATCTTGCTAACTCATAATTTTCTTTCTCAACACAGTAGAGTGGTAAGAGAACAAATATCGCTAAAATCTAAGGGTGCACGTGCCCGTTGTTAATGAAATTAACATCGTCGTCATTGGTAAAAAAGCGATAAACAGATTATCATTGGTCATCTCAACTCGATTGCTTTTCTCATTTTTGCCGTACTGGCTGAAGCGAGAAAATCAATCTCGTTGAGACCATTAACGATAATAATATAAAAATATGGAATAACAAACAAAGGTATAATTAAACAACAAAGTCAAAGGTTTAATATCAAATTAATCAGATTTGTAGACATTACAACCGATCTGTTTTAGTAATCAGTGAATAGAAACATTTATGATTAGATTGACAAATGTTTAACGATTGACTTATTTCAAAAAGACGCTTAGTTAACGACTTTAATGCACCCACCTAACACACGGCTGTATTATATATCATTCGAAAGCTAATAATGTGTACTTTCTGTTTTGCCCGGTCGTACGGTGCATTTTCTGTTAAATCAAGGTCAAAGGTCATGAATAAACATTCCAATATTTGCGATTACTAAACAAAAAGCCATTTTCTAATTCTTGTACCAAAATTCCAAAATATCATATGAACTTTATGGATTATGATACATTATTTCCAAATCAAACAAAATATAAGAGGTTACATGCGCAAAATTTCCCGATAATTGAAACTTATCACAAATCCTAAAAAATAAAAAAATTGTTCCAAAAGCAAAATATATCTTGGGGAACGATTTGTATGCTAAAAAATAGTTGAATATGTTTTAGGTCAAGGAATATTTGTTTTGTAATTTTAAGATGCAATTATTAATTATTGTTCATAGAAAGCCTGCTACTGAAATGTTTGCAGTTACCCACACATCTGTCATCTGCAAATAGCGATCATTTTGTTATTCTGTGTTAGATAGCACATCGCTAATTGTCAATATCAGGGCGGAGAATGATTTTCCATAATAAAAGAAGGAATATTTAATGTTCGAAATGAATATATACGAGCTAATTGAGGTAAAAATATGACTTTGCAACTTAATCGTAGGCAGCATTGAAATATGTAATCTTGTTTAGAAACACTTGGTTGTCTAAAGCGGGATGTAAACGAATTTACTATAATGCTACTGCTTCTTATTTAGTTTAAAATCGTGTTTATCATATTAAATATGTTTAGAAGTTTAATCGCTTTAATCATTTAAATAAAAGATGCTTTTGGTATTTTCAACATAAGCTTTTAAAATGCAAATGCAGGTCATTGTGTATGTTATGGAATAACCGTATCACAAATGATGTCGGATATGTTCCTTACGTCGTAACTACAATCCCCTTCCCTTTCATGAGTGTGACCTACCGAACTAAACTATTTATCGGATTTGTAATCTTATAAGCAACACGACGGGTGCTACATGTTCAGCAGGATCTGCTAACCCTTCCGGAGCACCTGAGATCGTTTTTGGTGGAGTTCGTGTTGTTTATTCTTTAGTTTTCTATGTTGTGTCATGTGTACTATTGTTTGTCTGTTTGTCCTTTTTTATTTTTAGCCATGGCGTTGTCAGTTTATTTATGATTTATGAATTTGTCCCTCTGGTATCTTTCGTCTCTCTTTTTTAAACACTACAAGCAGCTGTGAAATAAAAAAAAATGAAAAAGTTGAATACCCTTCCTGACCTCATAAGATCATTCGCTGTTTTGGCAGTGTTTTCATGGTGTGCTGTGTTTTGTGGACTGTTGTTCGTCTCTTGGACTTTAATTCTATTTTGTTCATGGTTTTAATTAAGTTTATTTGATTCATGGTTTGAGATGTTGGTTGTCCCTTTGGTATTATTTACTTTAAAGACATAAACTTGCAGTAATGAAAATCGGCAAAAAAAATCGCCTCAATGTAAAGTAAAGAAGATTAACGTAATAAGACAAATATCCGCGAAAATAACTTAATTTTCTCATGGTGATATATATATTGAACCAAATCGTTATCATGATACATATAGCTACAATTATCTACAATTTTAAAACATTTTACTACTTGATATATCAAAGGGACACCAAACTCATAATTGAAAACGAACTGACAAAGCCGGGCAAAAAACGAACAAGACAAGCAACAGTATGCAAAACACAACATATAAAACTACAAAATGAGTAACACAACCCCCAAAAAATATTTAGGGTGAACTCAGGGCCTCCCAAAGGACAACCAGATCATGTTCCACATGTGACACCCGTCTTGTGGCTCATGTAATGCCCAATTTGGTGCCAAGCCTTATTCGGTAGGTGAAATTCAAGGTAGAGAGGACGGTATATTGGTTACGTCGATTGGAACTTATTAGTCGTCATCTCGCGATATTTCATAATTTCATAATCACCAACTCGCAGTGTTGTCCATAAAGTTTTTAACGGGATGATTGCAACTTTGCATTTGAACTCTGGTTTAAAACCATGCTCAAACCACCATTTTTCTTCAAATGTCCTGTACCAAGTCAGGCATATGGCAGTTGGTATCGAATAATCTGTTTCTTTGTATGTTGGCGTTTGTTTTTGTAGCAGTTCAGTGTTTCTGTTATATCGTTGTGTTCTTCTTAAAGTTGATGCGTTTTCCTCGGTTTTGGTTTGTGATCCGGGTTCGTTTCATTTACTAGTAAATTGATTGATGACTAATTAATAGCGGTATACTATAGTTGTCTTTATTTGATATCTTCATTGTGAGCAGTTACGCACTATTACAAAAAAATCGTGAAAGGAAATGCAAGCTCTTGAATATTGTATCAACTTGGAGATATATACTCAAGAAGATGCCGCGAAATCGCGATACAGTAGGGCAAGTGTTTAAATAAAGAGTTTATTTATTTTCGCGGGCAGTACGTCGACTTAGTATGCAAAGACAAATTAAGGAAATACAAAACCCTACATTTATACGTCATATCATAAATATTTCCGACTTGTTATTGTTTCAGAGATGTTGAGGCTCAATGAAACCGATCTCCTTTTTTAGTATGATAGACATCCAGGCGTTGCTATAATGTTGCTAAATAAAATTCAAAAGTTCATAATTTGGAAGTAAGCAGCTCTAGTGTTTTTATGGGTTGATTTATGCTCATCTCTTTTGTCGTAAAACTTGTTCTCAACCAACCCTCATCGTCGATTTCAAGATACGTGATAAAGTGAACTATATCTGTTGAGTCTTTTATTTTCAATTTCAATGGAAAATACTAGTCCAACATTGTCACAAATTTGGCACTATTCTATGAGATGACATCATCTATATAGTGGAAAGTGAAGTTTTAAAATAATGGTAGCCTCTTTTCAGTCAAGATCAGAAACTCTTGCATGAGGTCATCCTCGTATGAAAAATGAATTAGTCATTCAAGCTATTCAGAAAGTCTAGTTGTGACTAGAATCGTTGCGTATTAATGGATTGCTTTCTTCAAATTTATTCTTATTTGATGAATTGATGCATTTAAACAATGAACAAAGCAATGTAAGCAATCAAGAAGTTAAGTTTTATAATATGTTAACTGCTTTTTTAATTCTTTGAAAGGAGTAGTTTCGGTAAGGACCGATTTTGGCCTCAAATTTCAGGTTCATCTGACAAAAGAATTTGGACACTTTAAACACTTAAGTGTCTATTTCAGTTGATTCAATTAGTTTATGCGAAAGATTTTAACTGGTTTAATCATTAAAAACGCTCCGAGTCAAGCTTAAATATGAAAAAGATATCGAATATGCCAAAATATATCACTTTTCAGATGGTTTTTGTCAAAAATGAAATGGCCGCATCCGTGTTCATTCTCAACCTTTATATATGTTATGTATTACCATCAAATACAACTTACATTTCAACATTAAGAATGAACAAAAATGCGGCCACTTTCATTTAAGACGGAAACTGTCAAAAATTTAACTAAAATGCTAAAATTGTGAATACTTCAGTAATTTATCATACCTTGATGATGCTAGTACTCGATATATGTGCACTGAATTATCAAAAACAGCCCACATTCATGTAGCAGAAGCAATCTTCTTTCCAATAAATAACTAAAAGTTTACATTTTAACAATTTTGTAAAACCGCTATATTTTGGGGCCAAAAAAGGGTCTTACTGGTCCTACTCCTTTCAATTTTCATCAATTTATTTTCTATTCATTTTTGTCTTAGTTTTCAATTTCTTTTTTAATGGTTCACATTGAAAAAAATAAAAGATCTTTTCACTACATCAACATTTATAATGAAGCTACAAATCTAACAATTAGAAAATTCGAAAGATGTTTATTTCAGTCTAGTAGCTACAATGCAGATTGCAATCTCTTAGTTTCGCCCCCTTTATTTCAAGCAATAGTATGATTCGCGCACATATTTTTTTACTTTAAATTTTTCAGATTCTTAAGAATTTGTTTATTAAATAAATAATTATTGAATAAATGCGTAAAAGCTTTTTTTCAAAAGAAAAAAAAAATGGGTTTTCACACATTTTGTTAACTTTTACTCGAATTTCAGGAAACATGTGGTGTCTATCAAAAACAAGCTTTAAATATTTAAAAATGCATTCGATTAATGACTGCTGATCTCTCTGCTAAAAGTTTAAATTGTTTGCATATATGAATTTAGTATATAAAAGTCATGTTATGAAATCAAGTTAAAATGTTAGAAAATATGCACTTATTGGTCCTTGACCTTTGATCTTGATTTGACGGAAATTGCACCGTACGATTTTTTTTCAACCGGGCAAAACATATAGTACAGATGTGTAGCTTTCAAATGATATATAATTTAGCCGTGTGTTAGGTAGGTGCATTAAAAATTTAATTTTATGGTTAAAGTCACTAGCATAATTTGACATCAATTTGGTTTACTGCTAGAAACAGTGACCTCTTTTCCAATAAAGAAATTTAAAAAAAAAGATGATAACTTGATGTTTTGACTGCCCTTTTTTGTCTTTTTTATGTCTTATTTCATTTTGGTCATGATGTTGTCCGTTTTTATTTATTTTCTTTCTTTTTTTTTTATTTCTTCCTAAATATCTTCTCTATTTACAGTAAGTACAATAATCTTGTTAACATTCCTTGTTTTCTTCATTAAAGATTGAAATGTCAACTCTTGAACTTTCAATTTTCTGGAAGCAGCATATAAAGAGAGCAGAAAATGTAAACACGATTATAACTGTACATCCAAGTCAGAAATATTTCAGTTGTTATCCATTCTTTTGATGTGTTTTCAGCTATTGATTTTGTTATTTGATCACGAACTTTCTATTTTGAATTTTCCTCGGAGTTGGGTATTTTTGTTATTTAACTTTTTGATGACTGTTACTTCGATAACAAATTACTTTCAGGTTGACAATTATTCAGTAAAATTGATAACATCTGAAATTCGGACAAAATAAAATTAGAAATAAAGAATGCTCAATGAAATAAATTATAATGTAACTATACATTATTTGTCATATAGATTTTGTATAATATTTTAAGATTGCTTTTTCGACAAAGATAAAATCTGAGGAAACAAATTGTGATAAATGGTTTATACGTGTATTGACTCTATAAAACACTATATCTACATGCAACGCGATGTGCATGGGCAAACATTTGTTTTAGGTTTGTTTTTTGTTAAAATAAAATAAATCACGTTAATGCTTAGATTGTTATGTAATACTTATAGCTGTATTAAAATGTGATGATAAGTAGTTTATGAGTGTCATAACATGATCAACAGGACGGGTGCCACATATGGAGCAGGATCTGCTAACCCTTCCGGAGGACCTGATATCACCCAAAGTTTTTGGTTGAGTTCGTATTGCTCAGTCTTTAATTGTCTATGTTAGTTTTTGTGTACTACTTTGCTCATTGTTGAAGGCCCTGTGGTGACCATTAGTTGATGATTTCTGCGTCAGTTTGGTCTCTTGTGGACAGTTGTCTCATTGGCAATCATACCACATCTTCTTTTTTATATTATTTGTCTGTTTGTCTTTTTTTCATTTTTAGCCATCACTGGGGTAAAGCTGATGATCGTAACTGCATTCACGGTCATCCCAAGATGTCGGATGAAAAATAAGGTCAGGATCTGTATTGTGTGTTACAGTTTTTCTATATCATTTTCTTTACAAAGTATACATTGATACGATGTAAATTTATAAAAGATTCACACAGAAATCACAAATCACTACCGAAAAATGTTCAGGAAACACGAAATTCAATTTGAAAAAATCGCTAAGATGTCCGTAAATCATTATCAAAATATTTTCAAGATGACCGTAACCTAAAACAAGGATGACCATGATTGGTAAACAAATGACCGTAACTTGTAAAAGATGACCGTAATTTGTAACGAATGACTGTAATTTATAAAGGATGATCGTAACTTTTAAATGATGTCCCTCAATTCTAAGAATATTCGTATTTGTATTCATTGCTTTTTGTTGTGTTTGTCTCAATAGGGGCTTAGTTAGCGGATATAAACATGTTTCATCAATTTATTTTTAACTATTTTCCGTATTTTGAATTCATGACAATGATAGTTAAATGCAAATTTCTCGTAAACAATGAAATATTTATTGACAACGACTTTGAAATTTTAATACAAATTGACAGAGATACGACGAAAGTTAAAGAAACAAGAATGTGTCCCTCTGAGGTGTCTCTAGTACATGCCTCATCTACACTATAATTTTCTATGTTCAGTGGACCGTTAAAATGGGAAAAAACTGTAATTTGACATTATGATTAGAAAGATCATATCGTAGAAAACATGTGTACTAAGTTTCAAGTTGATTGGACTTCAACGTCATCAAAAACTTTCTCGACCAAAAACTTTAACCTGAGGTGGGACAGATGGACGAACGAGCAGACGGACAGACGAACAAACGAACGGACGCACAGACCAGAAAACATAATGCCCATGAATGGAGCATAAAAAACACTAATCAAACATATGAATATCCGGTAATCGAGCCTGTGTGTATGGTTCCAGAGGAAGCAGATTAAAATCTTAGTTTGTCTTTATATATGAGTAACATTGCTGTATATACAAATTGACAAGGTTCCCCTCAGTGGTGGATCCAAGGGTTGGAACCCCTTTTTTATTTACCGATCAGTGCATTTGAATGGGGACACATAGTTTGAACCCCCTTTACCCTGGGTTGGGACCCCCTTTTTTGAAAATGGCTTAATCCGCCCCTGCCACTTGTGATACGCTATACGCACAAGACTATTTTAAGGATCTATTTTGCTGGAGCTCGCCTTCACTAGTTTGGTCGTAGTATTTTAAAAACAGGTTCTGTTATTTTACTTGCAAGACAAAATAGAAGACAAATCAAAGACGATATAATGTCAATGGGTGTACATCCATTGGCATTTTTAAAAAAGTGCATTTATTATATGTCATTACAAGGAATTCCAGAAAAAAAATCTTTTGGCTTTTAGTTGGAGGCTGTGCAGCACACTTTTTTTTATTATACTTGTCAGGTGTCATTTAATCGCGCTTTTGTAGCATGTTTTCCCCACTTTTTCATGTGCATGTCTTGTTGTATGAGCATTTTAAAAATTATACCCTCTACCGTAAAAAAGATATTTATGGTGAACTTTGTATTTGAAACACGTCTTATTTTCTCCTACCTATAGGATAATACTCTCATATAAATACGTTTTATATCAACACCATTAATCATTTGATACAAAAAAGTAGTTATACAAATACGGATATTTCTAAGAATTGACGACCATCCTTTAAAAGTTACGGTCATTATTTAGAAACTACGGTCATCCTTTACAAATTACGGTCATCTTTTAACCAATTACGGTCACCCTTGTTATGAATTGCTGATTCTGTTACGGTCATCTCGATTGTGATTTACGGTCATCTTGGCGATTTTTTTAAATCGAATTTCCTGTTTCATGCACTTTTCTCGGAAGTAATTTGTGATTTCCGTGTGAATCCTTTATAAATTTACATCGTATCAATGTCTCCTTTGTAAAGAAAATGATATAGAAACACTGTAACAGACAATACAGATACTGACCTATTTTTTCATCCGACATCTTGGGATGACCGTGAATGCAGTTACGGTCATCAGCTTTACCCCAGTGGCCATGGCGTTGTCAGTTTATTTTCGATCTATGAGTTTTACTGTTCCACTGGTATCTTTCGTCCCTCTTTTATGACACATTTATCAGATCTATGCAACGATCTACCCGTAAACAGCTTCTTGACGTCTGTAATCATGGTAATCAAATTATGTTAGGATGGATTTATATTCATCAGAAACGCTTAAAACCGAATATGTGTGTTCATTAGAAAATATGAATTAAATATCTTCAATACTCTGCAACTTCTTTCTTTATTTGGTCTTTTTAATTATTTTGACGGAAGCGTATTTGGTGATCCTTTGTAGAGGAAACGCGCGTCTAGAGTACAAAATGTCGTGCCTGGTATGTATGATGAGTGTATCTACTTAATTATAAGACCCTGACATATAACATGCACAATTAAACATGTGTTCCTGGGAGCGTTATATTTTGTTGAACGTTTCTTATAAGTTAAATGTGGTTTGTCATCTATATTTATTCACGATATGGTGTTTGACACGAGGTGAAACATCACTTATCTTACCTCCTATACAGTTCTGTGAATATCATCGGTTAAAAGCGACCGCCTTGGGACCCTGTATATTCAACGTGCGAAGTTTATTTAAATACACGTTAAGTAGTATTCTCACGACTCTTTATAAAACCTACAAGACGTGGAAGAAAAATCTGAACCGTTTCCTCCGGACAACAGAAAAACAATTGATAATAAACAATTAATTGCAAATAATGCATAAAAAATAGGAACTAATAATTTGTAATTGTTTGCATTTGTTTTGTATGGACCGATGAAAGTAGGTTCTTTATATATAGCACTTGATTACTTTTATAGACCACTAATAAAAATGATGCATGTTCAGATAACAGGTAAGATAACTTCGTTTCATAGTGCGCTAGTGACGTAACACGATATATATTGGTTCAGTAAACTCCATGTTGGGTTTGAGCTTCGTTTTTCTCACCTTCACAGGGAATTGAATAACTGCAAATATACAGTATGAGGTCACCAGTACACTGTGTTACTAATATCATATATCATTAATAAATTCAGTAACTTTACAAAGATAAATCTGTTTGGATAAAGTTCTTAAAAACGCATGTAAAATTCTGATAAAAACAAAAAAGATAATTATAAACATGAATCATATCATATCTGATATTAAAACAAATAAATGTCCAAGTATGTACTAACGACTCTGTGTATATTATATATATATATGTAAGAATATATTTTAAATCCTATTAATATTTCTGTCGTGGATCTGAAGTGTGACCTTCTGTGCAGGTGAAGTAAAAGTACGGTGAACTGTTTTAATCTCTGATACTCCAGGTGGCATTGAAATATCAAAGTTTTGAATAATCTGTAAAAACAATAAGACAAACCATTATTTATCCAAGTATAATATACACGGTATATATTCCCCTGGAAACTTTCATCAGGTATAATATACACGGAATATATTCCCCTGGAAGCTTTCATCAGGTATAATATACACGGAATATATTCCCCTGGAAACTTTCATCAGGTATAATATACACGGAATATATTCCCCTGGAAACTTTCATCAGGTATAATATAAACGGAATATATTCCCCTGGAAACTTTCATCAGGTATAATATACACGGAATATATTCCCCTGGAAACTTTCATCAGGTATAGTCGTATTTGGCACAACATTTTAGAATTTTGGATCCTCAATGCTCTTCAACTTTGTACTTGTTTGGCTTTATAAATATTTCGATTTGAGCGTCACTGATGAGTTTTATGTAGACGAAACGCGCGTCTGGCGTACTGAATTATAATCCTGGTACTTTTGATAACTATCTAACAGGTGTTAAGGATGTTGTTTATTTAAGAAATCTATAATTTAGAATTGATGTTAGTCAAAAGAGCATGAGTTAAGGAACCAAACAACCGAAAAGAAATGATAGGTTAAGGAACTCCATTTTTTGAGCTATTCGATTGTTTTAACTTTATTTAGCATTGGTTTTGTTTAGGTCTCAAATCGTAAGAAAAAATCCAGAATGTGTTTATATTTTGGTAATTGCCTTTTTATGACCGTTTGATGTTTTCTATGAAAGTATAGTGAGCGATATGGGGGATATATTTTATGCTGTATCGAAGGAAAACCGAGTGTAAATATTTAAAAAAAAAAAAAACGTTCTAAAAGAAATACAAAAGATGACATGCCAGCTTAAAAGGCGTGAATAAACTCATAACGCCATGCCATAAAGGGAAAAGACAAACAGACAACCAACAGTAAACAAACACAAGTAAAAGAATCAATGATACCTTTTTACTCGGTTAAGAATTATCTATACATGCTATATGCAACTATATTTTAAGATGTTCGCTTTCCTTTTTCAATTGAAATAGTATTGGAGCTTATTGTTATAAATTTTTCTTCAAGTACTCATTGTGACTGTGAGATGAAAAACTGCAAAAAAGTGGCATTTTCTCATATGTTTTAGTAGATAAAGCATCTTTTGTGTCATAATAAAATAATAAACAATATTCATTTTCTCATTGGTGAAACTACAGTGTAACACATGGGTACCAGAAAAAAATTGATTGAGCAGGGTTTCGGAATACTCATGTTTTTTTCTACAGGGATAGACATATTTTGGGACAACGAAAATGTGTCGGTCAAAGCAGGATGTTAATTGGAAAACTCATGTGTCAGATAAGAGAGGTTGCACTGTACCTTTGTTATTCCTATTTGCATCTCCATTTCAGCAAATCTTTGACCAATGCAACCCCTTGGTCCAAATCCAAATGGCTTAAAAGCAAAAGGGAACTCCTGGCCTTTAGTGATATCATCATTGACATTTCTTAGCCATCTCTCTGGGATATATTCTTTCGCCTTCGGAAAAAATCGTTCGTCCTTCACCATGGCTGCCATATCAGGACTTACCAAAGTCTGTAAAGAACATTAAGTTCAAATTCTTCTTTGGTAAAAAAACATATTTTTCTTTCAGTAAAAGTTACATCGTAGCATTTCATATTTTATATCATAATTCACTTAATAATAGGTTAAACCTGATTTTATAGATAGATTCACATCCTACTTGTATGACAGTTGTATATGTTGTCTTTATATCTACAAACCAGTTCGAGCAACGATTAAACATAAGTGGGTGACCTCCGGTTTAATTGTTGTTGTTTTGTAAATGTTTATTAATCAACCTTTGATCAAAACAAAATTTTAATGTGAGTAATTTTTCCTTTAAATGTTTACCTCGTTCGCAATATTTTTTGGCAAAATTCTGGGCACTTTATTTTCCTTTTGACTTTCACATGAATTCATCTTTACGTACGGTACTGTCGACGTGTATTCGTTCCACCTAACAGATGTTTTAGCAATTCCAGCAACTTTTATTCCACTTTTAATATTTATGTAACATCTTATTTATATACAAATGTTGTTTAATGGTAAGGGATAATACCAATTCAGGTTTTCGATAGCAAATGTTAAATAAACTCATCATAGATACCAGGAGTAAATTTAGTATATACGCCAGACGCGCGTTTCGTCTACAAAAGACTCATCAGTGACGCTCGAATCCAAAAAAGGTTAAAAGGCCAAATAAAGTACGAAGTTGAAGAGCATTGAGGACCAAAATTCCTAAAAGTTTTGTCAAATACAGCGAAGGTAATCTATGCCTGAGGTAGAAAAGCCTTAGTATTTCAAAAAATTCAAAAATTTGTAAACAGTTAATTTATAAATATAACCATATCAATGACAATTCATGTCAGCACAAAAAGTGCTGACTACTGGGCTTGTGATACCCTCGCGGAAATAAATCTCCACCAGCAGTGGCATCGACCCAGTGGTTGTAAATAAACTAAATATATATTTCACAGATCAGATTTACTATAAATATAGCTGACCCATGAGTTCAATGTTGAATTAGAAAATAATATAGAAATTATGGTAAGGACCTATTGCTTAGAAAAGAGGGATGAAAGATACCAAATGGACAGTCAAACTCATAAATCTAAAATAAACTAACAACGCCATGGCTTAAAATGAAAAAGACAACTAGACAAACAATAGTACACATGACACAACATAGAAAACTAAAGAATAAACAACACGAACCCCACCAAAAACTAGGGGTGATCTCAGGTGCTCCGGAAGGGTAAGCAGATCCTGCTCAACATGTGTCACCCGTCGTGTTGCTTATGTGATAACAAATCCGGTAAATAGTTAGACACGATGAGATATGTCGGTATGTCTTGAAGACACCAATTGGTTTGACAAAAATGCTCGCTCAAAAGTTACAAAAGGTTTTCAAATTGAGAATTATTGTGGAAGTCTAAGTATACATATCGCCAAAAGTTGCGCATTTTTATGAAATCATTGTTTTTTCAATTCGAGCAACGATAACAAACATAAGTGGGTGACTTCCGGTTTAATTGTTGTTGTTTTGTAAATGTTTACTAATCAACCTTTGATCAAAACAAAATTTTAATGTGACTCATTTTTCCTTTAAATGTTTACCTCGTTCGCAATATTTTTTTGGCAAAACTTAAAACAATGACTGAGCACTTTATTTTCCTTTTGACTTTCACATGAATTCATCTTTTCATATGTATCCAGGAAGTTCCGCAGATGTTTCAGCAATTCTAGCAACTTTTATTCCACTTTTAATATTTATGTAACATTTTATTCATGTACAAATGTTGTTTTATGGTAAGGGATAATACCAATTCAAGTTTTTGATAGCAAATGTTAAATATATAGTTGACAGATCAGATTTACTATAACTATAGCTGACCCGTTAGTTCAATGTTGAATTAGACAAAAATATAGAAATTATGTTAAGGGCCTATTGCTTAGAAACGATGAGATACTCGTTTCCTTATGTGTCGGTATGTCTTGAAGAAACCAATTGGTCTGACAAAAAAGCACGATCAAAAGTTACAAAAGGTTTTTCCAAATTAAGAATTATTGTGGAAGTCTAAGTATACATATCGCCAAAAGTTGAGCACCATCTTTTTTTATGAAATCATTGTGTTTTTTTATTTAAAAAATTAAGTTATTCTACGAAAAAGAGAAAACATTCATGTAGCAATTTTGCTAACATATACCATAATACCAAACATAAACTTAAGGTTGGTCACTTATGCAGGTTCTATGCATTTAAATTTTCATGTAGCAATTTTGCTAACATATACCATAATACCAAACATAAACTTAAGGTTGGTCACTTATGCAGGTTCTATGCATTTAAATTTTGCGTCCATATAAATAGTGCAAATTACACAAATCAGAAACGGAATTTAAGTTTCACTGTGATTTAAATTTTTTACAACAACTAATCATCCAATATCATTAAAATTTCTACAAATATCTTCGGTATGTTCGGCAAATTTAATGATAATATTTGAGTCAATAAGATGTGTAACCCCTCTCTACCGGTACAGTTCCATAACACGGCGTCTCATACTCTGTGCAAGCATTCTGCACTTAAGTTGAGAAAATCTGTTTCATTCATCAACAATTGCCACATTGGTGGATCTCTGAGATCGAGATTTCTGCCAATGGCATCCAACACATGTTCGATTGGATTCATGTCTGGAGACATGGCAGGCCAAAAGACAGTGTCAATGGCCTTTTTCTTTTTATATTGGGTTACTTTTCTTGCCCTGTGTGGTCTAGCATTGTCACCTGTATATGGGGCTTGCCGCAAGTAGATGATTGTCAAATGAGGGACTATATTTTTTCTAAGCACTCAATACCAGTATGGCTGTCCGTTCCTTAAACCCAGAATATGCATACCGAGCTTACAACGATAGGAGAAGCAACCCCATACCGCCTGCCGGTTGAAAAAGAAACAGACTTTCAACTTTCAGACTGTGTCTGGTTGTAAGGACAGGTCTCTTGACAACACTACATTCTGATAGATTGGCTCTATGAAGTCGATGGACCAATGTTCGAAACTAACACGACCACATGAATCGGGGCAGAAGTAAATAGGCTGGCTTTAGCACGACGAATAAAATTTCAGTCATCACGACTTGTAGTTAAACAACAACTTTGGTCTATCATTTACAGTCCTTGTGTGGGGTTTTCCGGACCTTGGTCTATCATTTACAGTTGTTGTGTCAACATGATTAACATTGAAATGGTTACCTATGCTTCTAGTACTCCTACCCGAAATTAACATGCCAATTGCTTGCCAACGTTCAACCACAGACATCTAACGCCTTCCCATATTTCACAATGACAAAATGAAGGTCAAATTTTACCTGTACGCGTAACATTAGGAATATGATTTAAAGGTATCGAATAAAGGCAACAGTAGTATACCGATGTTCAAAACACAGTGTATTTTTAAAAGTGCAGATGATATTTAATAGAAAGTTGCAAGACGGGTTTGTCGGAGTACATTTTTTTTGTCGGAATGAATTTTCTTAGTGTATGTTAAAGGCGATTCCTAGCACCACACATTAAATATTTCTTAGTCAATTGTTTAAAAAATGTTGTAAGTTATATTTATATGGTCCTTAAATTTTGGCGGACTGAATATAATGTAAAATGGTACGTGCAAAAAAAATACACTTTATAATTATGTGTTGAAATTTGTTGAAATTTCATTTCATTTCTTTTTTTTTTATCACACGCGTACGATGTCAAATTGACAGATAGATGTCGAAAAACAGTGACAAAAATGGAGCAGTTTTAAAAGAATCTTATAAACTCTATATCAAAATATGAGATGCAGGTGATTGGCTTTTTGCGATATACTGTGGATTCACTTATTTTCGTTGGTACCAATGTTCGTGGATAAATGAAAACTTGCATGTTTGTGGACATTTATTTAATGTTGTGGTTATGACGAAGTTTGCATACAAGCCTATAGGAAATTTGTCATTCGTTGATCATTTAATTTCGTGGTTCACCTATACCCATGAAATAAACGAAAATTGAAATGATACTATCCAACGAATAACAATAAATTGGCACAGTAGTACCCCATATGCATTGAAATTTTAAATGACGGGTAGATGGTAATGATAAAGATAAATCGTTTTGCTATGTAAATAGACATTCTGTTGCATACTTTTAAAAACATCAGATCTACTTTTTCTGCAAAATAAAAACATAATAACCTTTCTTGGTATAGTGTAACCACCAACAACTGTGTCCCATTCCATATACCTTGCAGGTCCTGTCATTACGGGAAACGTAAGCCTGTACATACACATGATTAACAATATAAACAAACAATAATTATGATATAAAAGTGATGGAAATTGTTCCTACATTTGAAAATATAAATTTAAAACTCTGTGATGCATTGTTGGTGTATGTATGTTTGATGTACGGTGTAATTCTTTGATGATTCATTGGCGTATGTTTTAAATTTTGATTATCCGGGTTACAAACTAAAACTGAGGAAATCCAATCAGACATTACAGGAAAACAACGACCCAAGAGAAACATTTAAATGCAACACACACAGAAACAAACTATATTATATTAATGACCATTTTCCTGACTTGGTACAGGACATTTTAAGAAAACATGGTGGGTTGAACGTGGTTTTGTTGCTAGCCAAACCTCCCGCTTTATGGCAATGTAAAATATAACATAAAAATGACAACATTACATGACAGGACTATAATACAAATAAATGGAAGAACCTAAAGGACAGAGAAGAACAGAAATAAACAATACAATTATCTCCAAAATTGTTCATTGTGTATCATAATACATTAGTTTGTTTATGTTCAGTATTTTCAGCATTTTCAGTCTTAAGGACTTACATGAACATTTACTCTTTAGTTCCTTGATGGTGTGTTGATGTGTGGTGTGGTCGTGTTTGATGTTAAAAATCAAACAAAAATACCCAATTTCAAGTAAAATAACTTACTAGGTAATTCATCAGCAGAATGAGTGAAAAAACAACTGCCATATTCTTGACTTGGTAGAAGAATTTTTCAGAAGTAAATGGTGGGTAGTACCTTGTTTAATAGTTACCTAAATCTTCAACCTGTATGACAGTTTTAAGTAGTTAATAGTTCCGTTATATTGGAAAATTTGGGTGATCAACCCAAACAGACATGATAGGTAAATGGGACAATGTTTCCGAAAGTTTACCTCCTTCAATGACTTTTAACTATTCCCTCTAGCCCTCCTTTATGTTGTAATGATTAGATGTGCTGTATTGTTTAAGGGTTTAAAAGGTACGTTGGAAGTTTACACAGATCAAGGACTGTACTAAACCATTACCTCTGCGATTCTTTGATACACGCCTTTAGAAATGACATTTGAGCTAAATGTTCTTTGGTTAAGTGTTTACTATCTCCGACAACAGTCTGAATTTCCTGGTACAATTTCTGCTGCTTTTCTTGATGAAAGGCTAAATCAGACAGTGAACATACTGTTGGCAGTCTGAAACCAAAAACTTTATTTTCAAATTTATGAATGTAATTCTTATTTTCTTATACTGGGTCAGAGGATATTTTCATTTCGCAGTATTCGGTTAAGACCTTTTCTGATGGTCTGGTTTTTTTTCGAGTGTATCAACACTCTTGTAGTCAGTGAATCGGATTTTAGACTAATGCTGATAAGCTTCTAGTTTCCTCGTGTATCATTACCTTAGGTAATCAGTGATTCAGTAGTTACGTCACTCATACAAAAAAAAATAAAAACTTCTTTAATAGGTGTTAGCAACTATGGTTGACCTAAGTAATCTTTTGCTGTGTGGACTGTTGACAAAAAGCTGCTATCGCGGATCGTGAATTTTGATCTCTGATAAAAAGTTGTTTCATTTGCATCTCATTATTTCTAAATATAACAGGCATTTGAAAAAAATCTTAAAACACTCAAGAATCCGATGAAGATAGTACTAGACGATATATCTTAATAAATTCATCATAGATACCAGGATTAAAACTGTGTAGAGCGCAGCATCACAGCAAGGAATTAGCCACCGGTAACCAGAAGAAAAAACTTTTCCAGTAAATTTATCCCATTCTATGTGTGTGTAGGTATTTTTTGGAGTCTATTTGAATGATTCGTTTGTGCGTGTGTTAATAACATAAACGGTACCATTTTTTCTTCCCCTAATGCGAAATTTGATAAGCAATACTCTTTATTTTTAATGAATATATTCTTATGTAAGATGTTTTCGTTGAATTTTAAAGTTCAAAATTTCCACATGCAAAGGTTTAAAATAAAGGGGTTTAAATACTTACAGAGTCTATCCCTGCATTAAATAGTGTTGTCACTATACTAGTAATTTTCCCAAGTGTAATTCTAGAGTCTGCCAATAATGAGTACATAAAGTTGGGATCTTTTTGTAAGTAATCATCTAACTGATTTTTCTTTTTAAGCTGATTCAAGACATCAAGCTGTGCTTTCAACTCCTTTTCTACAATGCTGAATAAGATAAATATAAGTATTGTATATATCGTTGAACACATTGCATACAATTAAGTTACTTTGAAATAAGAGCAACTGTAGTTATTTAAGGAATGACTGTAATATTTTTTTCTGTCTATGAAGAAATAAAATAAAAAATTTGGTGCATATTATGTCTATGGACTGATAACAAAATAACGTCAGCCAATCAGAAGAAGTGTTACATCCAAAATTAAAGTTATTTCAGAATAATCAAATTGATTAAAATGACAACTTAAAATCATGTAAATGATAATTTCATATTTCCAATTATAAATTTAACTGAGGATTGATTTGCATGGTTAGTGATACATAACAGGAAAATCTCATACCAGGTTCGACCCGCCATTTTTTCCTAAAATGTCCTGTACAAAGTCAGAAATATTAGAGTTGTTATCGTTTCTTACAGTAGTTTTCTTCTGTTCAAATCTCATTGTGATCAACAAACCAACTTCTACTTGTCTTTAATCGAAGATTCCTTATTTATTTAAACTTAATGATGTTCGCTACTTGGTTTTAAAATAACAAGCTTTTTTAAAGACTGTTATAAATTGATAGTATATAAAAAGAGAAACTAAATAAGCAGAAAAAAATGGAGGGTCCGTGTGCTTGTTTTCGAGATATAAGTCATTGAAAATTTGGCGGGAAAGAATTATCTCTAGATTTTTCTTTCACTTAACATTGGCACTTTTTTGTTTAAAAAACTATGAAAAAATAACAAGGATTTCATAAGATTTTGAAATATGGCTTTTTAAACAATATGTAATAAAAATATGAAAAGAAAAGTAGGGGTTAGTGGGCAAATTTTTTTAATGTTAATACATGGATAAAACCAGAGGATTCCGAAAATCTGGCAAAAATTCAAAAAATAGAGGAGCAAACACCCTTAAAAACAAAACCCGACTCCGAGAAATTCAAACGGAAATTCCCTAATCAGAAAGCAAAATAAAAGGCTGAAACAATCTAACGAATAGATAACAACTCTCATATTCCTGACTTGATACGGGCATTTTCTGATGTAGAAAAACGTGGATTAAATCTGGTTTTATAACTAGCTTAACCTCTGACTTGTCAGACAGTCACATTCCATTACATTGACAACAATGCGTGAACATAACAAACAGACATAATAGGTTATGTGGGTCTTTCTATGTTGTTATGTTACACTATTGTTTCAGATAAGGGAGAAGACTTGGTACCATTACAACGTGTAATATCGTTGCAATTGTTTGCACCTGTCCTAAGTCAAGAATCTGATGTTAAGTAGTTGTGTGTAAATGTGGTACATAGGTGTTTTTCGATTTCCATTTTTATATTGATTAGACCATTGGTTTTTTCATTTGAATGGTTTTACACTTATATTTTTTGGGTACCTTTATAGCTTGCTGTTCGATTTGAGCCACCGTACTGTACCTTGGCCTATAATGGTTTACTTTTATAAATTGTGACTTGGATGGAGAGATGACTCATTGGCACTCATACCACATCTTACTATATCTAAAAACAATATTAGAACATTTACTTTTCTGTATGCAAGAAGTATCATTACAATTAACAGTAATAATAGCATCTGACCTTCAGATGGAGAGTTGTCTCATTGGCACTCATACCACATCTTCCTATATCTATGATCAACGTTTAATTGATGTCTACTTACTTTTGGATTCGTAGTCTAACCACTTCGGCTAGTTTGTATAACGGTGTTTTAAAATATTTAAAGGTCTTCAACGGCATTATCATCGATTTGTGAAGCAATGTGAAAAACTCGGAAATACATTTGACTATCTCGGTTGGTTCTTCACTGGCGATGCTTCCTAGACTTCTGTTAAAGCACAACATTGCAACACCTAGAATACATTTATACGCATCTAAAATCAGTACATTACAATTTAAATGCCTTATGTGTACACGTTGAAACTAACAATTCATATCCATCATGCCAAATTGGCCTAGGTGGCCAAGTGGTTTAAGTAGTAACTACTGTAATCACTCGCAAGTCAACACTGAGATTGTGAATTAGAACCCTGTTCGTGCCGATGCACACGACTCCAATCGTTATTGACTAGGATTGTCAGTTTACCTATCGAAGGATGGTGCCTTTCGTCGGGCTCTCTTGTGTCCTCCGCCAATGAAAACTGGCTGCCACGAAATAGCCGAAAAGCGATGCTTCAAAGTGGCGTTTAAACCCAAAAAAATAAAATTCAACCAAATTGACATAATATGAATTTTCCCAGTTGTGTATGTATGTATACAAACCATTTTTGATTTCTAATGTTTGGGTCGGGAGCTCCTTATGAGGTAAATTCGGTCAGAGGCATATTCAGAGGATTAAAGGTTTCTACATCTTTATTATTTATCTGTTCATTTGTTTTATGATTGATCTTTATATTAATAGTTCTTAGAACTTTGTTGATTAATTTAAACATTTGTTTATCTCTAAAAGTATGCCATGCAAATACTCGTATGTCTGTTTAAACTAAAACACCATTAACCTATATAAGCATTTTTAAATTATTTAAACTGTAAGGATGGATTATTTCCGTTGATTTTTTTTCCAAAAATTTTTAAATGAAGAAATAATCAAGCTATTATCCGTCCTCCGTGAAACGTTTTGGAATATTATAGAAAGGAACAAGATAATTGCGAAAATATAATAATGCAAACAGGTTTGGTTCTTGAAATTTTGAAATATAAACTCCGGGAAAATTAGTATTTGAGTAACACAAATATAAAGAAAGAAAATAATTAAGGAGTGACTGTAATATTTTTTCTGTCTATGAAGAAATAACATAAAAAAATGTCATTCATTGATCTCCAGAAGAGAGATTTGTATTAACATGTTATAAGCCTAAACTCTCTAGTAATAGGATACACGATTCATGATGATGCTTATTTTGGACTCAATCACTTGCTGAGCTTAATGTTTTTTTTAGTCTATTAGTCACATTATATCCAATAATAAGGCAAAAAATAGACATAGTGAAAATTTTTAAATATGAAATCTCGAGTACAGTTGAATTATATTATACGGCCAATATAGAAATAAACAAAATGTTAAAAAAAAAGTGTTGCAGATCTTGAAATAAACAATATTAACTTTTGGAAAAAACAGAATGTATGTTCTAGAATGTTAATATTGCGTACTTGTTTTCAATATTTCAAGTGGACCAGTAAAAAAAATATGCTACTATAATATAAGTATAGGTGTCTATGTACAAAAAATGTATGAAAACACATGTAGATACATGTACAATGTATGTGAATGCATCTTTATACATGTTATATGTGTGAACATGTATGGATGTAACTAGAGCATATGTGTGAATGAATATATATATAAGTGTGAATGCATGTACGTAGGTATATAAGATATGTATGCATGAAAGTGAAGTATAAAATTAATTTAGAAAGAAAAGGGGGGATAAAAGTAAAAAAAAAATAAATAGTGTTTAGACAATATTCAACATGTATGCTATCATATATCTGTACAACAAAGATTCTGTACATTTTCATATGTTTAATGATGTTTTTCATTTTTTATGTGAAACTATAGGAACATATTATATATAAGAATAAGAATATTAGTTATCTTGGTGTAATCAGGGGTGTACAGAATTTTACACCGTTGTTAAAAATTCATACACCCTGAGGCGCAGCCGAATGGGTGTATGAATTTTCAGCAAAGGTGTAAAATTCTGTACACCCCTGATTACACCAAGATAACGAATTTATTTCTTATGAACAATTCCTTTACTAATTTTGAAACCAGGATGTAAAATTGTAAAAATGGTAATGAAAAATTTCCACCGTAATATTTTTTCAATGTCCATGTTGCTGTATATTGTCAAATACTTTTTAACTTTATTTTTGGAAAAATTGAGAAAATTTTTGTGTTCTTTTGAGTTAACAAAAAAAAAAAAAAAAAAAAAAAAACAAAATATTTTTTAAAAATTTATTTGTTGAAAATTTTTTTTATTTTTTTTAGCATGATCTTCTTATTTTTTTTTTTTTTCAAAATTTTATTTTTTTCTTAATTTTGGCAAAATTTTATTTTTTAATTTTTTTTTTTGGCAAAATTTCATTTTTTTTTTTAAATTTTGGAAAATTTTATTTATCCCCGGGTGAACAAGGGTGGGGTGTTATTTACACTGGGGTAGTCAACCAATTAGATTGCAGTTTTTTTGCTGCATTAGAAATAAGGATAATTATTGCCTATGTAAATTTTAAAATTGTTTATCTGCACATTGAACGACAAATCTATGTGACGTATAAAATTTTCTGACGTCAGACACACAAATCAATGAATGTGTTTGAAGATAGATGTTTTTGTGTTCTGTTAAATTGTTTCTTTTAAAATTGTTATACGATGATGACTGATGTACCCATATTTTGACTATTTTATTTATTGTGTCTGTTTAGTTAACGCATCAATATAAATATAACGGAATTTGATGAGACTGTCATCAAAGTGAGAGGGTTAGCGCTATAAAACCAGGTTTAATCCACCATTTTCTACATTTGAAAATGCCTGTACCAAGTCAGGAATATGACAGTTCTTGTCCATTCGTTTTTGACGCGTTTTGTTATTTGATTTTGCCATGTGATTATGGACTTTCCGAATTCATTTTCAAACTCTAAGTTCAGTAATTTTGTGATTTTACTTTTTTCTAATGTTTACAATATAAAGGTCACAGACAGGTCACAGACAGGTCACAGACAGGTCACAGACTGTTAACCGATAATAAAATTGGGGACAAAAGCTTATAAGAAACAAACAAAAATAATACTTACCATTCTTTAGTATAAACAAACACTTCCAAAGAATTGTATAAATCCAAATGTATGAGTTAACAAAAATTAACAGAAACAGTAACCACGCTGCATCTCACTCGATGCAGGACGTAACGGCCATACTGCCATGACGCCCATAGGATACAACGGACATACCCCGAAAAGATGAAACGGCCATAGTACAAAAACGGTCATACTTTTGTTTTTTTTAGATGTTATATATGAATTATTTTGATACTTATAGATGGTTATTATAACTTTTTTAATAAACTATACTGCTTTAACATTATTTATCATGTTTAATTTTGTTATATCATTTGTTTACGCTTTATATAGGAATGTGTTTAATCTAATAAAATATTAAGATATCATATTGTTTTTAAATGATTTTTCATATCTTCCGTATAACTAACAGAACAAAATGAACAAATATGAATGACTGTATCAGAATGGGAGACTAATTTCTGTCAAAATTATAACTATAAGATTAGTTTTGAAATATAAAACAAGGTAATCAAGGTATGATTAAGTTTTAAATTTAAGAAGATTGTCAATTGCTTATTCTTATGCAATTTGGATGTAACAATTTTTTTCATTGGCTAAAAGTTGCTGTCAAATCCACAGTTGACCAGTCGTAACTAAGGAGGGACCCGCCATTTTGAATTGATGAATCAACAAATGTTCAATTACTACTATATAATCGAAAATAAAACAACACCTACCTCGAATTCGCCGTTTTAATGTAATTTTCTCCGAATTTGAAGCGTACAGGTAACGTAATAACCTCCAGTTTGTAAGTTATCATATGTATGACGTCACGTTTAGCCATGACGTCTTTGTGCCAAAATCATTCATGAAGTTTGACGGATTTTTTTTATTTGACAAATTAAGACATTTTTTCAACTTTCATCGTATTTTTTCTTTTTGTAATGCATTAGAATCGGAATAACAGTACTGTAGTTGAAGAGTTGCCACCGTCAATTTTGATTTGACGGTCGCAAATCTCCGTTTTACTGTCTCCGCTACGCGTCGCCAGTAAAACTGCATTTGCGACCGTCAAATCTACAATTGACGGTGGCAACTCTTCAACTACAGTACTATTATTCCTTAAGTATTCATTTTTTCATATGTTTCAAAATTCTATTAAAAGAACCGATAACGGATTTTTCTTCGTAAATTTCACGACACAGTGTCTGTAACATCTTTAAGTAGTTCGATAAGATTTTATATGATATTATGTTTATTTATAAAGTAATGATAGAAAATGGAAATGTATTAAATGGATATGTATAAAATAAGATAAGTTTTACTGTATACTCTCCCTGGATATCAGTTATAATTGTATGTAACAGGGATACTTGATGGAATGCTGTACATTAAGTAATTTGTTAAAACAGCAAAGAGTGCAATAAAGAATTTATGAATGTTAAAAAAAAAAAAAAAAACATAAAAAAATTTGGCGCACACTGAATAACGTTCGTAGCAGGTTATTTAACAGTGTGCACCACATTTTTAATGTTATTTCGAATAGAAAGATAAAATATTACAGTCATTTCTTATAATTTAATTCAAAACGTAGAAAACCATGACAAAACGTTGATGACGTCACGGTCACATGACTAAATTATGTCTATGGGCTTGTAACAAAATAACGTCACTCAGTCAATCAGAAGACGCGTTACATCCAAAATTAAATTATTCTTACTTACTCTCAGTAGTGTAGTTACTTAATGTCATCTGTAAATCATCAATCGTTTTCTTTCGTTTGAGTATATCAATAAAATCATCAGTAACCTGCTCTATCAAGGGGCCGTAACTCGCAACCACTGCTGGTCGTAGCATCTTTTCTTGGGGTGGTTTCCGAAGCTCCTTCCACTCCTCACCTTCCCTATTATTCATATATGAAAAAAAAAACATTTAACGGAGTATATATCTCCAAATTGATACGATATTCCGTGCTTGTATATCATATCATGATTTCCTTGATAGAGGGTTGCTCCTCTCAAGGAAGCTATTAAACCAAGAGCTCCGAATGGTGAAGTTGAAATCATCCTTTCGTAAATTTTATGGACTCCATCACGAGTTGGTTGACCGTTATGGAAAAATCGTTTCACAGATGATATCGGATATGTTCCTACCGTCGTAACTACAATTCCCTACTTCCCTTTTCATGAATATGACCTACCGATTTAGAATATTTAGTTACCGGGTTTATGATAACATGCACTACAAACCATTAAAAGTCTGAAATAGCCTATATCTGTACTCGACTGTACTGATTTTTACTCGACCAGTCTGAATTCGTCTGAAATTTACTTGATAATACTCGACTGTAGTCTGAACCATACTTAACAGTCTGAATGTGTACTTGACCAGTACTTAAACGTTTTAAACGAGTCTGAACTGTACTCGACCTAGTCTGAACCGTACTCGACCTAGTCTGAACCGTACTCGACCTAGTCTGAACCATACTCGACCTAGTCTGAACAATACTCGACCAAGTCTTAACCAAACTAGACCTATTCTTTGTATCTATTAACTGAATTTTATCAATTTAGAATTTTTTTTAATAAAAATGAAATTTGAACAACAACTTGAAATTAAATATGTATTCAATACAGTTCTGAAATTAAAATTTCACAATAATCAATCATAATATAACTTCAACTCAATATTAATCAACACTTACATAAATATAAATCAATTGCTTTCAAAAAGCAATTGTAGACAGTCTTTCCCCCTTTGAAATTGATTGAATGGTTGGGGGGGGGAGGGGGGTGTTTGTTTGTTTGTTTCTGTATGGGGTCTATATTATTGTTATCGGAGAAGTTTCATGTTTAGTTTGGAAAGTTTTTATTTTATTTCAGGTCCAACGCGCGCGCCAGATTGAGGAGACATCACGTGACTTGGGTTTATAATAACGAAAACTTAGTATTTTTATTTCTCTTTAGGTCGGGATGTTGAACAGACAACATGTATAGAGACGGAATGTACACAATGTAATTTCTTTTGTCATTGTAGGAAATTGACATTTTGATCACAGTTCACCAGCAGTGCATGTTTTGGATTTAATTGTTCCGGTGTAACTTTAATACACATTTAACGATTATTTTCTTAAAATGTACATTTTTCAGCACCAGTTTGTAACACAGATTAGTATTTTAATCTAGGAGCGGACATTTTATTGTAGGATGTCACTGAGATTTACGGACCTAGCAAGCGATTTTTACGGCATTGCCATTTTTTTTCTCTAGGAAAAGTCTTGAGAGATATCCGCACCAAGTTTTTTTATGAACCTTTAGTACATGTATGCCCTGCTGCCTGCAAATTTTCAGGTCGATTGGACTTGTAGTTTCAGAATACATGTGAATTTTTTTTTCTTGAAACAAGCGAAAAAACTCAAATGAGAACTTGGACCCCGTATTAAACACACAACGGAAGCATACATACAATGATTGATTGGTTGGTTGGTTGGTTGGTTGATTGGTTGATTGATTGAATGATTGATTAATTGGTTGGTTGATTAAACACGTTGGATAGGGTCAATTTAAACAGCGAAAAAGAAACAAAAAAGATCTTGATTAAACACATGAGACAGAAAATTGCATGCACTGATTGATTGATTGATTGGTTGGTTGGTTGGTTGATTGATTGATTGATTGATTGGTTGATTGATTGATGGATTGATTGATTAAACACGTTAGATATGGCAATTGAAACAGCGAAAAAGAAACAAAAAAGATCTTGATTAAACACATGAGACAGAAAATTGCATGCACTGATTGATTGATTGATTGGTTGATTGGTTGGTTGGTTGATTGATTGATTGATTGATTGGTTGATTGATTGATTGATTGATTGATTGATTAAACACGTTAGGGCAATTGAAACAGCGAAATAGAAACAAAAAAGATCTTGATTAAACACATGAGACAGAAACATTCATGCACTGATTGATTGGTTGGTTGGTTGGTTGGTTGGTTGGAATTCAAACACACATAAAACTCTTTAAATAGTGTCAAAAATCACAAAATTTGCCTCTTAGTACATGATCTTGACCTTTGACCTTGTGACCTTCGTCAAGGTCATTGCTCTACAATGTCATTGCAAAAGATCGTATGGGCCAAGGACCTTTTGTTTAAGAGTTTTGCCTAATAATGGCTTTTTATAAACCATCAATGGGGGTTATGTTCCTTACATAATGGTAAAACCAATACAGTCATAATGTAACAAAGTTGCCCCTTGAAGTACTAAGCATTTTCCACTGCTTAAATTTTCTGTATCTATAACCATTCAAGAATTATAGGGAAATCAAAGACATATGAAAATCTAAAATATGACCTTGACCTTTGACCTTGACCTATATTTCTAAGTTAGGACCTAGGGGTCTCAAATAAAAACATTCCAGGGTTATACGATTAACTGTTTATGAGTTAAAAAAACATACCGACAAATTTATTTGGTAAAGGTAGATAACTCTCATAAAATGTCATCGAATCGCTTCGATCCACATTAGCCAAAAATTCCTGAGGATGTAACGAACAATTTGTAAAAGGAATTTTGTCGCTATCTTTTTTTGTTACGAAGGAGATGCACACAGATGGTAAACAGTGAATAGGGAGATAACTCTTACAAAGAAAATGGTTTGCCTTAGCAGGGTGAAATTTAAAAGCGCATAAACTATACGATACCATATGAGAAATATCTAAGCGACATATTGCGAAACAAACATTTATCGCAAGAACAAAATTTGTCAGAAGAAAAAAAAATGATAATTAAAAACCAATTGTTCAGAGAACAATTGAAGGTCTTTCCACCAGTTAATATCTATTTTGATATTAAAATATATAAAATCAGTCTAAAATGTCAGTTCATATGGCTTTATGATGTATAGATATGAATTTAAAGCAAAGGTCAAAATCTAGAACGTCAAATTAACCTATGACCTTGACCTCAATTTCAAGGTCACAAACTGAGGATTTCAAATCAAAAGACCCTAGTCTCTAATATGTATGGTTAATAAGTTATATCACTTTAAACATAATTTAAGATATGATAGGGGCTAAAACTCCCATTCATTGTTTACGCACCCTTTCAACTAAAATTATTTAGTTACAACATGTCGCAACTAACAATTTATACAAAATAATTTGTCGATATCTTATAAGGTTAATGAAAATGAGTGAAAATAAGACAAATTCAAAAATTAGAATATGACCTTGACCTTTGACCTTGACCTAATTGTCATTTTTTTGGACCAAGGACCTCAAATCAAAAGATCCTAGGTCTCTATCACTTATGGTGTTCCAGTTTAAAATACATTTTAAGATTTCAAATACAAAAAGGGAAATAACTCTCATATGGAGCGTTCATATTGCTTCGGTCGAAAGTGGACAAATCATGCGAAGGATATAACGAGCAATTTTATAAAATAAATTTGTCGTAATCTTTTACGGTTGCGAAGGAGATGTGAGCACAAAGAAAACAGTGTTTGGGGAGATAACTCCTACAAAGAACAGTATTCGGTTACGCAGGGTAAATTTCAAAAGCACATAAACTGTTCGATATCATATACCAAATATCTAAGCGACATATTATGAAACAAATGTTTATCGCAAGAACAAAATTTGGCGGAAGAAAAAAAAAAATAAATATAAATCAATTGCTTTAAAAAAAGCAATTGTAGGCGGTCTTTCCCCCTTTAAAATTAATTGAATTTGGGGGGGGGGGGTTGTTTGTTTGTTTGTTTGTTTGTTTGTTTGTTTGTTTGTTTGTTTGTTTCTGTATGGGGTCTATATTATTGTTACCGGAGAAGTTTCATGTTTAGTTTGGAAAGTTTTTCTTTTATTTTAGGTACAGCGCGCGCGCCACATCACGTGACACGGGTTTATAATAACGAAAAGTTAGTCTTTTTATTTCTTTTTAGGTGGGGACTTTGAACAGACAACATGTATAGAGACGGAATAAACACAATGTAATTTCTTTTGTCATTGTAGGAAATTGACATTTGGATCACAGTTCACGGGCAGTGCATGTTTTGGATTTAATTGATCCGGTGTAACTTTAAAACACATTTATTGATTATTTTCTGATATTGTACATTTTTCAGCACCTGTTTGTAACACAGATTAGTATTTCTATCTCGGAGCGGACATTTTATTGTAGGTTTTTACTGAGATTTACGGACCTTGCAAGCGATTTTTACGGCATTGCCATTTCTTTTCTCTAGGAAAAGCTTTGAGAGATATCTGCACCAAGTTTTTTTATAAACTTTAAGTACATGTATGCCCTGCTGACTGCAAATTTTGAGGTCGATTGTACTTGTAGTTTCAGAGTACATGTTGATTTTTTTTCAGAAGTGACGCAAGAACAATATTAAATTTCAATTTTTCATGAAACATGATTGATTGATCATGATCATGATTGATTGATTACTTGATTTATTGATTGATTGATTGATTGATTGATTGATTGATTGATTGATTAGTTGGTTGGTTGGTTGGTTGATTGATTAAACACGTTGGATAGGGTCAATTGAAACAGCGAAAAGGAAACAAAGAAGATCTTGGACCGTATATTAAACACATGAGACGGATACATGGTTGATTGATCATGATCATGATTGATTGATTGATTGATTGATTAGTTGGTTGGTTGGTTGGTTGGTTGGTTGGTTGGTTAAACACGTTGGATAGGGTCAGTTGAAACAGCGAAAAAGAAACAAAGAAGATCTTGGACCGTATAATAAACACATGAGACGGATACATGATTGATTGATTGATCATGATCATGATTGATTGATTGATTGATTGATTGATTGATTGATTGATTGATTGACTGATTAGTTGGTTGGTTGTTTGGTCAAACACGTTGGATAGGGTCAGTTGAAACAGCGAAAAAGAAACAAAGAAGATCTTGAACCCTATGATAAACACACGAGACGGAAACGTGATTGATTGATTGATCATGATAATTATTGGTTGATTGATCATGATCATGATTGATTGATTGATTGATTGATTGATTGATTGGTTGGTTGGTTGGTTGGTTGGTTGGTTGGTTGGTTGGTTGGTTGGTTGGTTGGTTGGTTGGTTGGTTGGTTGGTTGATTGGTTGGTTGGTTGGCAGGCAAACACACATAAAACTCTTCAAGTAGTGCCCCAAATCACATATGTACATGACCTTGACCTTTGACCTTGTGACCTTTGTCAAGGTCATTTCTTCACAATGTCATTGCAGAAGACCCTATGGGTCAAGGTCATTTTGTTTAAGAGTTTTGTCTAATAATGGCTTTATATAAACCATCAATGGGGATTATGTCCCTTACACAATGGTAAAACCAATATAGTCATAATGTAACAAAGTTGCCCCTTGAAGTCCTTAACATTTTTCACTGCTTAAATTTTCTGTATCTATAACCATTTAAGAATTATAGGGAAATCAAAGACATACGAAAATCTCAAATATGACCTTGACCTTTGACCTTGACCTAATTTTCATTTTTTTGGACCAAGGACCTCAAATCAAAAGATCCTAGGTCTCTAGCACTTATGGTTTACAAGATAGAAATGCATATCACTTATAACAAATGCATAAGGGGAAATAACTCTCATATGGAGCGTTCATATCGCTTCGGTCAAAATAGGACAAATCATGCGAAGGATATAACGAGTAATTTTGTAAAATAAATTTGTCATAATATTTTACGGTTGCGAAGGAGTTGCGCTAACAAGGAAAACAGTGTTTGGGGAGATAACTCCTACAAAGAAAAGTATTCGTTTACGCAGGGTAAATTTCAAAAGCGCATAAACTGTTCGATATCATATACCAAATATCTAAGCGACATATTGCGAAACAAATGTTTATCGCAAGAACAAAATTAGGCGGAAGAAAAAAAAAAAAATAATCAGAACAAATACAATAGGCTTTCCACAGAAAAGTGGAAGACCTAATAATCAGAAGAAAAACAATAGGTCTTTCCACAGAAAAGTGGAAAGACCTAATAATAATAATAATCAGAACAAATACAATAAGTCTTTCCACAGAAAAGTGGAAAGACTTAATAATATATATCAACTTTTAAAATATAAATAAAACAAGCTGATCTAAAAAAATGAATTGTGACTAATATTTTCAATATTATTCAAATTTTATGAATATTTCGGAAGTATTTTATGGTAACTGGACTATTTTCACCATTAACTTAAGCCTAGTATAGATTTATGTTGTCAGTTGACTTTAGTTTATAATGCAGTGAATGTTTTTTTTATTAAGATATTTATAAAATAGTGTATAAAACAACTTAATAAATTTTTAAAAAATGAGAGCTTAATTGTTTTGTTTTATTAAACCAAGAATTTAATATAATCATTATAATAGAATTTCCCTATCAATCCTTGATAACCTTTTAAAAAAAGGAAATGTATTCCAAAGTAACAGTAAAAAAAAAAAATTAAATTAATTTAAGTATTTTTTTGTCAAATTAACATGGCATACAAAAAACACTTTAATATATTCTAATTAACTCAGTACATGTGTGTTTTACAGGTAAAAAGAAAACCCTATTTTCTTAAATTCGTGTATTGCTTATCTAGTACATACATGTATATTGGAAAGGCCTTGTTATTTAATTTAGACAGGATGTTGCAATTTTGAATCAATGTTATTTAGAATTTAATACCTCTGACCAGGTGTGATCTTATTTATGAGTTTGCCCCAAGCAGAGGTTATACTTTATATTTCACCACTAATCAGAAAAATAATTTTATTTATTTATTTAATTTTATCCCTTTTTGATATAAGTTATATATGATATATCTTTTTATCCTAAAATTATAATCAGAGATATATTTCTTTTATAAGGTTAAAATCTTTTATAAATTTTGTTGGCTGTTGTTATATATGTCAGTTAAAAAGAAATTTATTTAAACAGTTAAAAAATAGAGGGTTTTTGGTCTAGTATGGTTCAGACTTGTCAAGTATTGTTCAGACCTTTGGTTTAGTATGGTTTAGACTGGAAAAATAGGTCGAGTACATGTCAAGAATGGGTTAAGACTGTTTCAGACTGGTCGAGTAATTGTTCAGACTATTTTCAACGGCAAAGATAAGGGTCAAGTATGATTCAGTACAGTCAAGTATGGTTCAGACTGGGGTCGAGTAATGTCAAGTAAAAGTCAGACCAATTCAGACTGGTCGAGTAAAAATCAGTACAGTCGAGTACAGATATAGGCCATTTCAGACTTTAACGGTTTGTAGTGATGAGAACACAACGGGTGCCACATTTGGAGCAGGATCTGCCTACCCTTCCGGAGCACATGAGATCACCCCCAGTTTTGTTGAGGTTCGGGTTGATTAGTTTTTAGTTTTCTATGTTGTGTCATGTGTACATTATTTGTCTGTCTCTTTCAATTTTCGCCATGACTTTGTCAGTTTGTTTTTTATCTATGAGTTTGACTGTCCCTCTGGTATTTTTCGCACCTCTTTTATTGGCTTCTTATATGTTTGCCTTATAATTGTTATCCCATCATAACTCTATTCATATAAAGAAGAAAACTTGAGGTACAAATTATGAACCTAAAGGTGTTAAGTTCTAATAATAAAATGAGAAACTAAATGTATAAACATCAATAAACGAAGAATAATATGAATCAGATATAATACGCAACATGTCGCCAATTCATGTTTGCAAGAGCAACACACAACGGATAACACCAACAGAGGCAAGGCATTACCCCCGAACCACCAAATCAATTGTGTTCATCCTTTTTCAATTATAATTGTGGTTTCATGCGACTGTTAAAGCTGAACTGATACGGCCCCCAGTGTAATAACTGCAAATGATACGTTCTAAATAATTAAGTGGCCTTGGTGGCCGAGTGGTCTTAGAAGTTAATCATTAATGATTGCATTAAATGTCAATTTCACACTGGTTTTACACTAGAAATTGTTGGGGCCACATAAGCTTGCTGTTCGGTGTGAGCCAAGGCTCCGTGTTGAAGACCGTATTTTGACCTATAATGGTTTACTTTTACGATCGAATTGTGACTAGGAGTGGACATATAGAGAGTTTTCTCATTGACACTCATACCACATCTTCTCATAGCTATAAGACAACAACAAATTTACATGTTCCATGAAGTGCTTTTTTCTATATATATATATATATATATATATATATATATAGCTTACAAACAATTTTTGTAGAATGAATTTTTGAAACAGTCCCTGCAATTTGAAAATTAGTCTAACAGGAACATAAATCATTGATTCCAAAACGGTGAACGCTTCCATGATAAAACATAATGAAGTTCCTTCAAATTGGTAAAAGAAAACATTTTTTAAGTTTTTCTCCTGATAAGTAGATTCATAAAAAATGATAAAAACTGCTATGTTTAAAATGTAATAAACTCGTAAGAAATATGACTCCAAAATGACTATTTTATAAACTGAAAAATGAGTGAACTTGTATGAAGAATCTTCAGCGTGAGATGTAATAACAATATAATTGGTATTTTTATGGTCATCGGGTACCATAATATCTTCCTTGAGATAAGGTATTATCGTTTAATTACTTGACCTCCCTTGTTACTATGATATGCTCAAAATGGCACAGTCCAATAGAGGTGGACTCATCCAGGGTTGATACACCCTCGTTACTAGGCAATATAGGATATAGGGCTATCCTAAGTGACACCACACTTCAAGTAACTAGATGCTTTTAGAATTGGAGCGTGAAATTTTAGAGAGCATCCAATTCTTAAAGTGTGATCAAATACAGACAACGAGAGAGGGTGGGAGGGGGGGAACAAAATAGTAGTCGATAGTTCGTACTCTAACGAACAAGAACTTTTCCAAACCAACAAGCTGGGCCAACAAACAAATGCTATCTCAGAGAGAGAGAAAGATTCAACCTCCATCATTAGATCAACTGCATCTCGAAATATGATTTAAATCTAAAGGTCTCGTGACTTCTCGTGAGATGTCGCTTAGGATATAGGGCTATCCTAAGTGACACCACACTTCAAGTAACTAGATGCTTTTAGTATTGGAGCGTGAAATTTCAGTTCGCGTATCCATACTCTCAAGATTGTTACCATTGGAGCAAATCCCTATCCGTCCATCATACCTTTTGAACTATTAATCCCAAAACTCACAAAAAACAAAACCCAAAACTAACCAAAACTAATTCTTTAATATATGTGAAAGACAAAACCATGATATTTATAGTCGTTTCCTTCGTAAACTGTAACGCCTAATCTGGTAATCATTATATGCTGTATTGTCTGATAATTGTCTCATTGCCGATTACTCCACATTTATTATTATCAGTAAGTAAATAAATACAAAATTAACAAATTCAAATTTATTCATATATATGCAAATATTCAGCAAACGTTAAATACAATACACTGAAAACTATTTTAATACAAATAACACACTCTTGAAAAATGAGAAGTTAGAGAAATGCTGAAAGCAATTTGGTTGTGTCACCCACTTCGTCAAATGCTCTCTCAGCTGTTTGAGGTGAACGAGCAATTTCCTTAAAAAGGGAACCTACAGAGTTGTCTACAAAACTGTTTATCCTAGAGTATCTATCATAACTGTTTTGGCTAATACAAAAGACTTATCTATGACCCACAGGTTCAAAAAACGCTCATCATGACAGAGCCTAGGTTTGGTTACCTCTTCAGTAAGAGGCATTACAAAATGAGGGGGTCACAACAACCAACTCTACCCCATACATATAGATCCATTTCTGACACGATCTAAAAGAGTGGACTTAATAAATTCAACATGGTTCTTACAGTTAAGTGCATTGCCAAAATACATACAAGGTGGCGTAGCCGAGTCATACATTTTCCCTTTAAAATTGCCTTTGAAATGCCTGAAATAATTTTAAGAGTAACCCCATTTTCTAACCATTCTAAAACTTCTGCAGAAGGATTAAGTTCCCGACAAGCTTCTAAATGTTTGTGCAGATTTCCTGTGATAAAGGATTCTGGCTGTCTAAAAGGTAGATTTTCTACACCAAAAATACTATTTTCTGCTACTTCTTCTGCGCGGGGAACGGAAAATGGAGGTAGGAGAACTCTTCCTCTGTAATCCACCCAAACTTCTTCGTTTTCTTTAAAATCAATACTGCTAGGGTCAAATAATGACTTCATTTCCAATTCAGATAAATCAAATTTCATTCTCTTTGGACTATAATCCTAAAATGAAAAAATTACAGAGAAAAAATTCCCCGACCTCCATTCCGCGTGACTAACAATAAGCCACTAAGGATTAGATTCCCATGGAACGAATGTCAGAAAACTTTGAAACCTTACGAAATTTTTACAGAAAAACAAAACTACTCCTTGTTCAACTTCGGACAACGAGTTCACGTGATGGCCATTCTCCTTACAGAAGAAACAAACGCCCCTAGTTCTCTTTTTGAATCTAAGGCGAAAACCTGGGTTTCGCATCATACATGAATCACCGAAAGGTGAAGCAGCGGGACCATTTACCGGGAAACCATTACCATAACCTACAGGATTACCATAACCTACAGGGAACGGATTATAAGGGAACGCTGGGCAAGGATATGGAAAAGCTGACGGACCCGACACACTTTGAATAGTGTTTGGTTACAACCCTTGCTATCAACCTTCTCATCAGTTTTCTCATTTTTCCTAGCATTCCATTTGCCATTCAGCATTAGTAGCTGAAATCTTTTTATCTTCTGAAGACCCAAGCAATTTTAAACACAAATTAGAAATGTCATCATGATTTTCAAATTGTCTACAAGCCTGCAAGGCCTTACTAAAGAAATCAGCCTCTGGGTGACTTGCTTTATTAGCACACTCAACCAAAAACCCTAATGCAGCTATAAGAACGCTTGGTGGCGTCAAATTTGGCCTCCCGGCCAAAGCTCTTACACTTTTTAATGCTTCTGTAACTTTATCCGAAATTTACTGATTTCTTAAATTGTCAAAACTGTTTTCCATTTTCCGAAGTCTTCCCTCAAGATCAGAACTAGTTTTAGTGGATATAGAAATACTACCCGGGGTATTTTGAATTTGTGGCCCCTGGTCACCAGCCATTGGTGTAGCAGGTCTAGTAGTAGATGCAGCAGATGCAGCAGATGTCGATGCACCTGAAAGATCCATATCAATTTTTTACATTCACTAACTAAGATAACTAATATACCAATATTAAACACCAAAAGCTAATAATCTTACAATTATTACCTTAAAATATTCATTTCGGCTAAGTGTACTTCATTGACATAAAAAGATTATTATTGTGAGCATGACATTTTCCCCAATTTTCAATTCAAGCAACACTGATGAGAATTTACTATTCAAAATATTGATTATCTGGCAACCTTTTAAAAATAAATTGGCATACACTGAAAATTGCAAGTGCACTACAATGTAGTTTCCCCAGTAAACATCTTTCTACAAGTTCGAAATCGAACACACAATTTGGTTATGATAGATTAAGAAGTACACAGAACGTACTAGACAGAAAACTTCTGACGTTTTTTTCGTCCAATCGATTGCAGGTTTTATTACATGCACATCTCCCCTTTATGCCTTTATTTTTATAAGTTATTGACATTTATATATATATATTCCTGTCCAAAACGAATGAGAAAAGTTGCACCCATGTCACACTCCGACCTACATTATAAATGATATATTTATCATGTTTAAAAATACCTTACCTTGATCAAGAGTAGTTTAAGATGAACCCTTTGGGCCGCCAATCAAATTGGCATAAAGAATGGCTTGGTGCATGAATTGTAAACCGTTCTCTAAATTTACGTCTTTCCCGGCTAGCATCAGAACATCCTTCAAAGATTCTGCCGTTAATTTCTTAAACTCTATTGACAGCTCATCAAGGGAATAGTTGTTCAACGGATGATCTTGTTTAAGACGTGCCATGTTTTCTACCAGAACGTCATCATCCGTGGATTTGACATCCAAGATCATAGGCAATAGACCTTTCCCGACTAGTGTATGTCTAGGCTTTAATATCAAGTGTGGCTCAGCCATCTACAAAATATAATATATTCCATAAAAACGAATATATATACATAAAAAAGAAACAGCTAAATATGACAAAATGTCAACTCAGATTAAAAGATAAACCCACACCACAAACATAATACTTATATATCACTATGGAAAGCGCCGTCAACCAATTCAATCATTTCAATACCACCCGTCACGTGACACCTGTCAAATTATACCGGTAGCACCTATTATCAAAATTGATTATAATTACCTCAAATAAAATAAAATAACATCATGTTCTGTATGGAGCCCACAGACGATTGGCTGAATTCGCTTTATAATAATTAAAACTATGTGGTAGTTATTCTTCTATCTAAAACCCGCTAAACAAAAATAAAACTCATTCATGAACATCATTAGCTATCGAGCGCACCTTAAATTTAACAACAAACTTGCGTAATTACCTTTTACACTTTAAATATTTCACAGAAAGTTCACCTGTTCAATCAATGCAATAAAATCAATACTGACCTATCTGGGTCAATCAACTGACGAAACATGTTTATTCATTGTGACTAAAATATGCTAAATAGGAAAACTTCTCAAATTGTACACATCATATAATAATAGCATATCAAATTTTATATCTTCAAATCACATAATAAAATCATAATTCAAACTGACTAAATAGGGAATAAATAAAGATCCAACTTTAAACGCACGGACGAAGCAAAAGGCGGGAAACCGGAGAAACACCTACCTCATCTCAGTAAAAAATTCTGTTTTCAACAAAACAAAGTCAACCAGCCCATTAAATGTAACCAAATTACACCGTGTTTCGAGGAAAATGACGACATCGTCAAAAACAATAAATGTAAATTGGATGGTAATTCTTAAATTAAACACGACACATTGAGTTCGCTCTCTTAAGTGAGAGACCAACATCATAAAATTAGTCTATAGGACCAGCATCATATAACCCAAAGACAACACATGTCTGTTCTCAAATAAGAAAGGATGAGCACCATCCTAAATAACAAGACAACAAATGTCCGTTCAAATGAATAGGACCATCGTCCTTAAAAAATTTCGGCGGACGACACCATCCGTTCCCATAACAGAATAAGATAAATGAAAATGCAGACCATCTGCTAAATAGGACCAACGTCCTTTAAAACATTCCGACGGACGACACCATCCGTTCCCATAGCAGAATAAAATAAATAAAAATGCAGACCATCTGCTAAATAGGACCACCGTCCTTTAAAAAATCCCGACGGACGACACCATCCGTTCCCATAACAGAATTAAATAAATGAAATGCAGACGACACCATCTGCCTAAAATTATATTAACCATATAAGTAAAATAAAATATACTTACATTGAACCGATAAATGAAAACTCGGATATCTTTCGTATATAAAATAAAGCACGTTCTGAACGAGCCCAGGAAAATATCTTTAAAGGGAGGACAGAGGCCAGTCTGTCCTCGATGACTGCAGCTCGAAATATGATTTAAATCTAAAGGTCTCGTGACTTCTCATGAGATGTCGCTTAGGATACTAGTATTGTCCAATAGAGGTATATCCCAATCATCCAGCATGTAAACAGCCGTTAGCAGTCAGCCAGGGTCGGTATTACGATCAAATCACACGCATAAGTGATAGGATAAATACCTGCTTATTGTTCGAAAGATTGGATTCACTGCTCAAGTCTTTCCAATAACTGAAACTTAGTAGAAGAATTACCTTAAGCTATAAGTGATCTGCATCGAGAGAAACGGAAGAGCTAGAGAGCTTTGTTGATTGAGATAAGCGGAAAGAGTGACAATATTGTGAGCTAGTTGAGCTACAGCACTAGTGAGTCTGTTGAGTTAGGAGCTACAGAGCTAGTGATCAAGTAGATCTTCCTATTTAATTGACCTATAGAGTCAGTAAGCCAGTAAGGATAAAGAATCCTTGAGCCGGAGGACCTTTAATGAGCAGAGAGAGAGTTCGAGAGAAATTATAAACAAAAGATATACAAACACAAGTCTCAGATCTAAGAGAATTAACTCGGGTACGGACCCCAGACACGTTACACTATGATTTGTTTAATCGGGTTTGTAACATGAGCAATACGACGGGTGTCACTTTGGTCATGAAAAGTACTCGGAATCCATATATTTTTTTTTAATTTAGATAATCTAACTTATCACTTGCCACATGTGGAGTAGGATCTACTTACCCTTCCAAAGCACCTGCGATCTCCCCCATTTTTATTTGTGGGTTCGTGTTGCTTAGTCTTTATTTTTCTTTATTGTGGTTTGTGTGCTATTGTTTTTCTTTTTCTTTTGTACCCATGACGATGTCAGTTTATTTCTAATCTTCATAGTTTGAATGTCCCTCTTTTATTTTTCGCCCCTCTTTTGAATCATAATCAAAACACCTGTCACATTTATATGTTATGGATTTGTATATGGGGTCCCACGATAAGAGCTTCTTCGTTCTTTTAGAAATGCACAGCTCGTCATTATGTGAGGCAAACACTGATCACGACACCACCGATAAAAATCTAAAACTTACAAGTGTGTGAGGTGTTTTAGTTATGTTTTCTAGAGGCCATGGGTTCTATTCAAAGCAACATTATACATTCGAATCAGTTGCTTACTGCGTCTCTGCCAGCTACAGTTAGAAGTATAAAGAGTAAATATAGGATTCAGAATGATCAGATATAAGCAAATGTGGTATGGGTGTCAATGAGACAAGTAACGGCTCTCTATCTTAAGTCACAATGTGTAAAAGTAATCCATTGTTTTTCGAAGTACGGACTTCTACACGGAGCCTAGGCTTATACCGAACAACAAGCTTTAAAGAGCTTTAAAGTCCCCAAAAAATGACTAGTGTAAAATAATTTAAACAGAAAAACTTGAGTTTATGATAGTAGGACGAGACATAAACACCCTTCATAGGTATGTTAACAACTGAATGAGATACTAGTAACAAAATATATAATACCAAATTTGGAACAGCATGTTATCTCTCCATCGTTTATTGTTCTTTGTGATATAATCATGTATGTTTGATATTGGCAGTTTTAAAATAGGTTTTTCAATATAGAACAAATTAATCCACGAAATAAGGAACCGTTTGACAATAAAATGCATGAGACAACATATCAAAGATATATTGGTCCATCTAAAAATATTTGGAGGAGGGGGAGTTATCTCTCCATCGTTTATTGTTCCTTGTGATATAATCATGTTTGTTTGATATTTGCAGATTTAAAATAGGTTTTTCAATATAGAACAAATTAATCCACAAAATAAGGAACCGTTTGAAGATATATTGGTCCATCTAAAAAGATTTGGAGGAGGGGGAGTAAAGTTCAATTATTTCCTCTCTGAGTCCACCACTGTGTAGATATGAACATTTTACCATATTAAAGAACCTACATGATATTCTGTATTTCAACATTAATTCAGATTTGTGTCTGTTAATAAGGAGACTCGCGGTTATAAGATTTTCAGAAAGAAATAAAACATTTATTTTTCATTACAAATTTTATTAATTACCTTTATTAGCTGTTACGTTATCATATGGTACAAAAATCATTCCAAAAAATCAATTCGTATTGGCCCCAGGTGACTTTTAAAATGTTAATACATTGAAAAAGCTCCAAATTATCTCCCTTTGGTGCAACAATGACATTTTTTGGCATTAAAATTGGAATATCTTTTTTTTAACTCATCAGAGACCTATATTTTTCATTGTTGTTTTCGAATAAGCTGTACATAAACTAAATAATTTTAAAATTTAAGCGATTTCTGTAATTTAGTTCTTTTTTATTTTGATATTTCTGCTTTTCTCCTATTACTTCAACAGAAAAAGGACATTAACAAAAAAATATGCTTCTTTCGAAGGCAGATTGTGAGCGTAACTATGACCCCAATTTTGTATTAAGTAAGATAAAGTTCATTTATAGAAAAATATTGCGAAATCCTATATTAAATGAAAAATTTGATTTACATCCGCGAGCCCCTTAAATCTATTTTTGTTTTTTTTCACAGATCTGCGTGTCATTGCAAAATCATGTGATTCCCAGATAAAAAGAAATAATACAACTTCCAAAAAAATAAATAAATAAATGAACAGTGCGACAAAGCTTCAGTGATACTTACCAATTACATATAGAACAAATGTTCTCAAATTCTCAAATTAAGCATAATTTGAATGCGATTAACATAAATGAATAAAACTTGTTGTTTTGTCAAAGGGTTTTGCCTCTAGGTGTCCTGGATTACTTCAGGGTGTTCAAAAATGCTTAAATTTCCTTGTAAAGTAGCGTATGCAAAACCAAAAGAGACAGAATAATCAAAAATGATGGCGGCCACTGAACAGCAGAAGCAAACAATACCCATATCTACGGATATAAACGAACAGAACTTGTAATATACGGTTGTAACGGAGTTTTACTTATGAAACGATTGTAATAAACGTACGTTCAAAATAGAAATACGATGTGGAATGATTGCCAATGAGATAATTCTCCACCAGAAATCAAATAACGTATAAATATCAGCAACTATAGGTAACCGTACGGCATTCAACGAGGAGCAAAATCCACAACAGTAGGGCCTACTAATAAAGTGTGCTGTAAAAGGTACCAGCATGATCACAACCTTATGCATCTTTATCATGCATAACATTTCCGCCTTTAAGGAGGTAGACCTACTTGAATGGAAATAACTCTCAAAATCATGAGTATGTTTGTGTCAACCATTTTCATTACTATAAACTAATCTTCTATGCTACATAAAATACTTTCAATTTGTTTCAAGCAAATGCTAAAAATACATTAATGAAACTTTACTTTTACAAACCATCTCTGATTTAAAGAGTTATCCCCTTAACCCAATGCCTACCACTTTAAACGTGCGATTTTCATTGTGGTAAGAAACGGTCGGCTCATGGGATATAAACTCTAAGCCGGGAATGTCACAATATTTACCCTGTCTAAGACCTGATTAACATATAATGTAGGGAGAGGGTAATATATAAAAAAAATGTTTAACCTCGACCCAATTTTTATGCCTGGCCCAAGTCAGCAGCCTCTGGCCTTTGATAGTCTTGGATGATTTTTAAAGTTAGTTCATTTAGATATCCGAATTTAGTATGACGTCCATCATCACAGGACTAGAACTATCATCATAACATTGAACAAAAAGCCGCCATATACAATAATATACAAAGGTAAATGAAAATTAAACACCAATTGTTCAGAGAACAATTGAAGGTCTTTCCACATCAATTTTCAAAGTTGTTTAAAAGAAGCTAGTTATAATTGTTTACTCACAGTTGAAAACGCATCAAATCATAAGTTTCTTTATACTCATGCGATGATTAAGTTGATTCAATATACTTTTGAGTGAAATAAGGAAGATAATATACTACTTTCGGTGAAGTAAATTCACTTCCGGACTCATACGATAGCTTCTTTTACACTGATTTAAAAAAAAAAAAAAATACCGGAAGGGTAAGCAGATCCAGCTCCACATGTGGCAAGCTGTTAGTGTATCTAAATTAAAAACAAATATATGGAGTCCGAGTACTCTTTTATGAACAAAGTGCAAAAATGTTACTTCCAGTTTTTTCAAGGTCACTTCTGGTTGTCATTTTTAAAGATCATATGTTACCCATCTTTTTGTTAAGGTCATACGGCTTTATAATGAACGAAGTTGAAGTTATAATCAATTAACATTATAATTGGATATTCCAGGTGGCACTCACTCCTATAATATGCCATAAGATTGTATCAGACCAAATGTAACAAATCTTCATTACAATAAAGCACACATTTTGCACTTGTTCTTTTATATATATCTTTAAAAGTGTTAAAGAGTATTGGGGACCCAAAATTCCAAAAAGTTGTGCCAAATACGGCTAACTTAATATTTTCCTTGGATAAGGAAATCCTAATTTTCGAAGTGCTGACTACTGGGATGGTGATACCCTCGGAGACGAAACGACCACCAGTAGTGGCAGCGACCAAGTGGTGTAAATAGTTATCAAAGGTACCAAGATTATAATTTAATACGTCAGACGCGCGTTTCGTCTACATAAGACTCGTTAGTGACGCTCAGATCAAAATAGTTATGAAGCCAAACGAGTACAAAGTTGAAGAGCATTGAGGACCCAAAATTTCAAAAAGTTTTGCCAACGAAATGCGATAGTAAGTCCATCAAAATATGTCAGTTTTAATCATGTTATATTCATCATCAAACATTAACGTGACGAGTAAAGAAATGACTGGAATATATCTTTATAATGGCTGAACAAATTAGACAATAATCAAAATAATTTCAATCAATTATTTTATTTCATTCTGCATCAGAAATATCCGTCTGTTGGTATGAGTATGACTATGGCCAAACTGATACTGGACAGGTCTGTAATAGAGAACATGATAATGTTTAGACTTACACAAATGACTTAATAAAAACACATTTTAATTGGTAGTTTACTTTATCAATTTTATGTATAACAAGAAGTAATTGTAACAGGATGCTGTTACAAAGTCTCCCAAACAAAGCTCCCATAACCCACCATTCATATTGTCCCATATTCATTTGATTTGATTTTTTGTCCCATACAAGAACATATATGGCTTAGGGGTGGGGATCTCCAGTATTTAAACAGGAGGGGTGGTGGTGACCCCCAGGGACTTTACCTACATTTCATTTGATTTGTTTTATTGTTCCATACAAGAATATATATGGTTTCGGGGTGGTGATGTTGACCGTTTACAAGTTTTCAAACAAGAGGGTGGTGGGATGACCCTTAGGGACTTCCCTTTTATTTCATTTCATTTGTTTTATTGTCCCCCACAAGAATATATATGGTTATGGGGTAGGGATGTTGACGGTTTATAAGTTTTCAAACAAGAGAGGGTGGGGTGACCCCCTAGGGACTTCCCTTTTATTTCATTTCATTTGTTTTATTGTTCCCTACAAGAACATATATGGTTAAGGGGTGGGGATCTAGACTGTTTACAAGATAATAGCACATTCTCAAATTGAACGGGGTGGGGATGACCCCTGGAGACTTCCCTTTAATTTGATTTGATTTGTTTTATCGTCCCATCCAAGAATATATATGGTTTAGGGGTGAGGATCTGCACCGTTTACAAGATAAAAGCATATTCTCAAATTGAAGGGGGTGGGGATGACCCCCAGGGACTCCCCCTATATTTCATGTGATTTGGTTCATTGTCCTTTAATCATTTCTGAAGTTTGCATGTATTTATCACTTACAGTTTTCCAGTTATATTCATTTGAAAATTTTAGAAAATAAAATCCCATAGGGTTCTATAGTTAACCCCTCTCTCCTTTCTAACCCCCAAAATACCCCTTAATAGACCCCAATGCACAAACAAAAGATTGATGGCTCACCTAGACATATTAGTCTACCATTCTATGAGAAGAAGAAGAAGAAGAAGAAGAAGAAGAAGAAGAAGAAGAAGAAGAAGAAGAAGAAGAAGAAGAAGAAGAAGAAGAAGAAGAAGAAGAAGATTTAACTTAAATATTACAACGATAATGGGTCAAAAGTAAAATAACGAAAATTACCGAGCGCCGAGAAAAACGGAAATGGAAAGTCCCTAATTAAAATGAACTTTGATACATGGTACTACAATACCTTAATCAAGGTTATGGAACATGACGGGTGTCACACGTTGACCAGGATTTACTTACTCTTCAGGGGCGTCTAATATCATCCCTGATTGTCAGTATCATGACGGGTGTCGCAAGTTGAACAGGTTCTGCTTACTTTTCATTCGTGTCTAATATTATCCCTAGTGTTCAGTGTCATGACGAGTATCTCATCGTTGAACAGAATCTTATTACACTTCAGGAGCGTCTTATATCATCCTTGATTGCCAGTTTCTTGGCGGGTGTCACATGTTAAACAAAGTCTGCTTACTCTTCAGGAGCGTCTAATATCACTCCTGGTTTTCAGTGTCATGGCGGGTGTCACATGTTGAACAGGATCTGCTTACTCTTCAATAGCATCTTATATCACCCCTGGTTTTCAGTGTAATGACGGGTGCCACATGTTGAGCAGGATCTGCCTTCTCTTCATTAGCGTCTAATATTAACCCTGGCTGCCAGTGTCATGACGGGTGTCACATGTTAAACATGGTCTGCTTACTTTTTAGGATCATCTTATATCATTGTGATAGTCGTGTTTTACGGGGTTCCATAAACGACAAGTCTAGGGTTCTTTGACATCACTTTATTAAGTAAACATAGGAAATAAATAAATAACCCAATCTGTGGAACCAGGTTATATATCTAACATCTACAGTACAACCAGTATGTTACAGGGACATCATAATCTATATGTTCAGATATAAAGAATGTAATTTCCAATAACTACAGTTGTTCCAAAGTATGGAAACTTCAGTGAGTAATCACGAACACTAAATATAATGTTTCTATATAAGTTTCATCACTATATACGGTTTAAATAAGAAGTATATATTAAATATGTTTGTCTGCAATTTTCAATAGTTAACCACCATTACTTCTTTTCCAAAATCTGAGGTGTGTCCAGAATGACCAATAAGAACTGACCATAAAGGTAAACAAGGTGTGACAATTAATTTACTAATGAGTTAAACAGGTAGATACAATTACAACTATGCCCAATGAAGTATGACTGACTAGAACTTTTATACATTTTAAAGTGTGAAGAGATAAATCAAAAGATCAAATAATTAAAGTGAAGTAATCAAGTCTAATATCTGGCATATAATAAAATGTAAAATACAAATAAATGAAATACATAAAAATATACTCTGTCACATCATCCCTGGTTTTCAGTGTCAGGACGGTTGTCACATGTTGAACAGAGTATTATTTCATTTCAGGAGCGTCTTATATCATCCCTGATTGTCAGTGGCGTCACATGTTTAACAGTCTGCTTACCCTTCAGAAGCCCCTGATATCATCTATGGTTTTCAGTGTCATGACGAGTTTTGCATGTTGAATACAGTCTGCATACATTTCCGAATCACCTAATATTATCACTGGTTTTAGGCGTTGGTTCGTACTTCCCAGTTCTATTCATTGATTTATTGAGTTATTTTCTAAAGTTTTTTTTTAATATAAAGTTAAGTTTGTCTTCGACCTTTTAAAAACGAAAACCTTTATTTAGGTTTACTTTTACAAATTATGACTTGGATAGAGAGTTGTTTCACTGGCACTCATACCACTTCTTCTTATATTTAAGAACAGACAAATGACTCTTCTATCTGTGATAAATATTCAAAGTATCGTAAATTTACCCTCTCAACTAATGGTACTCTTTGATATACTTTGTTATAGATAACAAACCCTTCAGAAATAGATAACAGTCAGATATCATCATTCATTACAATATGCTTTACTTAATTTAAAAAAAACATTTATTATTCAAAAAGCAAGACTTAATTAACGATATGATTGAGAAATCTATGCATGCATCTACTTGTTGTTCATATTATTGATATATACAAAAATATATTTAATATTAAAAAATGATTCCAAAAAGATAAATGAAGCATATGTCAAACTAACCGTAGGTACTTCGCAAACAAACGGACGGCTATCATCACAATCTGTTTGTACCCATGTCCAGATGGGGAAATCTTTAAAAGAGACACATAAAGCTTGTGGTGCAGTTTCAACTGAAAAACGATATAGGCAAATTATCAATTTTACAAAGAATTATAAATTATGTTCAAAATATCAGATTGAAAAATCAGAAGAAACTATTGTACGCCGATGTTGTTTATAAATAGCGTCTATTAGATACAATTCCTGCACAATTTTATTCTGAGGAAAACACTGCTACATAAAGGACGTCAAATTTTTCGCTGTTCGAAATTCATAAATCGATTGAGAAAAAAAAATAAAGAAATCCGGGTTACAAACTTAAACTGAGGAAAACACAACAAATATATTAGATGACTACGGCACCGCAGAAACACAACACTAAAATGTAACACACACAAAAACGAACTATAATATAACAATGGCCATTTTCCTGACTTGGAACAGGACATTTTTAAGAAAACAAATGATGGGTTGAACCTGTTTTTTTATTGATACAAATATTGATTTTGTTTTTGACATTTAAAAAATGATATAGGTATCCCTGGTATGAACAGACATGCGAAATCATCATCTTACATGAATTTGACTGTCCCTCTGGTATATTTCGTCCCTCTTTTACATCTTGTTGATACTGTTTACTAATACAAAATCATTTGTTGTTAATGACTTTTAATTCATATAATTTTTGTAGTACACGTTAACACGCTGTTGAGTGTTGCTTACAACATAAAACCTAGTTATTTCTATTGTTTTTGTGAGCTGTTGGATTACTGTCTAATTGATCTTTGTCTCAATTCTTTTTTATACCCAGTTTGTTTTACTTTGAAATCAGACTTTTAAAAAATTATATTTAAGCATTCCTTAATGACCAATACTATAACACTAAAACGTTACTATAATGAGGAAAATAGTTATCAAAGTTACCAGGATAATAATTTAGTATTTCAGACGGGCGTTTCGTCAACATAAGACTCATTAGTGACGCTCATATCAAAATATTTATAAAGCCAAATAAGGATCCAAAATTCCAAAAAGTTCTGCCAAATATGGCTAAGGTACTCTATGTCTGGGATAAGAAAATCCTTAGTTTTTCGAAAAATTCAATGTGTTGTTAACAGGAAATTTATAAATATAACCACATTATCATGATTATTGATATTCATGTCTACAATGAAGTGTTGACTACTGAGCTGGTGATACCCTCGGTGACGCAACGTCCACCAGCAGTGTCATCGACACAGTGGTGTTAATAGTAGTCAAATGTACAAGGATTTTAATTTCGTACGCCAGACGCGCGTTTAATTTACATAAGACTTATCAGTGTCAATCATATCAAAATATTTATAAAGCCAAACAAGTACAAAGTTGAAGAGCATTGAGAATCCAAATTTCCAAAAAAGTTGTGCCAAATACGGCTAAAGTAATCTATGCTTAGAATAAGAAAAACACTGTTTATAATACGCATACTTGATTATCTTAAAAGGTTGAAATTACCTATTCCAAATGGTTCAGCAAGGAAAGAAAATAGACCACCGTCTGTGACAAATTCAAAAGTGTTGTCGTTGTTCAGATCATTTGCACCCGTCCAGACAGACGTTTGTGTCAGCGCTGTAATATGAATTGAATTGTTATGCGTGTTAAAGGAGTGTGTCACTCTGAATAACGTATGCAAACACACAAATACTATTAAAATCAAATGAAACTGTATGTCTTTATCATGTTAATTGTATACAAAGGCCTCGAACTACAAGTTTGACATTTGAAATATGTTTCAAAAGAACATCAGATACTACAACAATGACTATTATATAAAAGGGGCACTGTCTACAAGATATATAAAAAAACATAAAGTATGATTTTTTTGTTAAACCATTAACATGATTAATGTGTTACAATGAAATAATAATTCGCTTCAGGAAACCAGTATGCGTCAATTTCGTCAATGTAGGCTAAGAAACACTAAGGATAAATTATTCACTTGCCGGTAAATAATAATATTTCATTGAATTCGTATTAAAGTGAACTTCAATTTAACTCCTTAGCTAGAAATGGATAACGCATGAACTGATCGTATGTGTAAAATCGACTTTACATAAACAAAACTTGCAGCAATTTTACCAAACCTTAAAACCCATCCAACTCCACCCCACCCCCAAACTATTTGATTTAAGTTTGTTTTATCCTACATTGATCTTTCGATGACGTCCCTTACTGAATCGATCCACAAAAAATCATACTTTTAAAGTAAAAACGACGTTAATACTTAATAATATTAACGTGTATTTTAAATCTATTATATGAAATTAAACAGACCCAGAGAAATTCAACGGCACTAGTTCATGTTTTTCTCAGTCTTTTTTGAGGTCCTTATCTTGATATTTTATTTTTTTAGTTATTACATGGCGTTCATTGCAAAGAATATTTTTAATACGTGTCTTTTTACATGTTTCTGAACTAACAAATTTGAAAATATAAATGACATTATATTATAATTTAATTTTAGATGTAACACGTCTTCTGAATGGCTGACGTTATTTTGTTATCAGACCATAGACTTAATTTAGTCATGTGACCTTGATGTCATCAACGTTTTTTCGTGGTTTTCTACGGTTTAAAATGGAATTAAGAATTAAATTATAAGAAATGACTGTAACATCTTTTCTGTCTATTCGAAACAATATAACAAATGTGGTGCACACTGTTAAATAACCCGCTACGCATGTTATTCAGTGTTCACCAATTTTTTTTATGTTACTTCTTCATAAACAGAAAAAATATTACAGTCATTCCTTAAATAATATCTAAAGAAGCCAAATCTCAGAAACATGGGTGGAATGTAGATGAATAGTTGCATTTGTGTTATATAAAAAACGAATGAACTATATACACTCATAACGTACGAATAGCAAACTTATCTCTGACAGCTTCAGCTTCTGTTGCGCTATTTGGCCTCCAAAGGTAGGCTCCGTCTGTATCGGAACAATTGGCCTGTGATGTTCCAAAAAGACACATATCCAGTTTTTACAGTTATAACACATAATATAATACAACAAATGAAACATTAATTAAATGGCTTAAACTCGAAATCATTATAAACAATGAAGTATTATTGTTGGTATTATTAGGTCATTGACGTGTCTAACATTCATATTACCACATACGTTGGTGTCTAGCATCACCGAAAAGACTTCAGTTATGAAATGCACAACTAATATCAATGTCCTATGGTACATTATTTATGCCATGCTGTTTTACAAAAACAGTCGCATTTCATGAATGCCAACAATGATTAAGCCTGTCCGTAAGGGATACACAGCATCCATGTTCTACAACTGGTTGATACCGGTAGTTTAGCATTTCATTAGCTGGGTTATGATTTTATACTCAATTCCTAAACACATGTTGTTTTATTTCTTGTTAGTGGCGTTAAACTAGCGGTCGAAAACTGCGAGTATTATCAGATCTGTACATCGTGTTTTTTAGAAGGAATGTATAAATATTCGTCCACGTCTGGTCAGTACAATTGTTACTTGTTACTTAGGGAATGGTTGAATATAACCACATTTCAATCAATGTACATTAGATATCAAGCAATCAAGATAAATGATACTTACACAATGTTTAGATACTAACCTGTGCACTTTCCCACGTGTAATCTGTAGTTATACTACTGTAGTAGTAACAATTATCACTAACAGTTTGGTTTTCTAACAAAAAATATCCGTCCGGGAATTTGTCACTCTACCATGAAATTTACGATTCATTAATATAAAAACAAAAATGACATCCGTCGAACAATAGACGAAACGCGATTTTTAAATTCGTACTTTATTTGTCCTTTTAAACTCTTTTTAATCGATCGTGACACAGCCTTACACATATTTTAAATTCTAAATACCCGAAGGTCCCAGAGGACCAGTATCTCCTTTAGGACCTGTGGATCCAGGTGGCCCTGTTGGTCCAGATCCCCCACGAGGTCCTGTGTTTCCTTGATCTCCTGTATCACCAGAATATCCCTTTTCTCCCTTTGGTCCAGTGGTTCCCATTTTTCCTGTTGACCCAGTTGGTCCTCTTGGACCAGATGGTCCAAGTGGCCCAGTAAGTCCAATAATTCCAGAGGGTCCAGGAGGTCCTGTTTCTCCTTGTTTTCCCTTTGAACCATTAGCACCAGGTGGTCCATCGGATCCGTCCATTCCGGGGGCACCACTTTGTCCAATAGGTCCAATTTGTCCTGGTGGTCCAGCAGGTCCTATTTGACCGGTGTTACCGCTTTTTCCAGGATCTCCTATTTGGCCTTTTAGTCCTGAAGACCCAGTAAAACCTCGAGGTCCAACACGTCCTGTTTTTCCAGCGTCTCCTTTATATCCTTTTGACCCAGGAGTTCCAGCTTGACCAGGATATCCTCTCATTCCTGCAAAATGTCTAACATAAATAGAATGAATGCAGTAGCTATGATAACATTAATTTCGGTTGCTTGGTTTACATTTTTGAAAAATATTTTAATTATTTTACATGTTTTATGCAGCATTCAGAATTAGGAAGATAACAGTTATGTGTAATACACCATTTGGGTAAAAAAAACTCATCGATAACGAAGATCTATCACCCAAATGGAAAGTCTTACCAAAATTTTATTTTGATAAACTTGGACAAGAATTCATTATATTTAAAATGAATTTCAACAATATTAGTTTGGTCTATAAACTGAAAGAACTAATTCCACAATTTTACTTAAGAATAATCAGATCATGGATAAATTCAAAATCTGAAAAAGAATCAGATCATCTTTCATATAAACAAATTGACAGCAGCTTATATGGGGCAATAAAAATATCAAATTAAACGGTAAATGTCTCATGTTCAAAAACTGGATAAACAGTAAAATTCTATTTTTAAATGACATTATTGATAATAAAGGAAAATTTAATCAAAACATGATCTTAGATAAACTATCTTGTCATGCTAACTGGTTTTCGGAATATTCTAAATTAATGAAAGCAATACCAAAACAGTGGTTACAAGAGTTAACTAAAGAAGAATCAATAAAGACAAAAGTTGCTATTGACTCCGAATATAAATTTAAAGATAAAAAAGGAAAAATGGTATCACTTAAAAACATTTCCTCCAAAGACATTTACATCTCCCTTTTAAATAGATATTATGAAAAACCAATAGGATTTCAAAAATGGGACAACATATTTATCTTGGAAAACAACACAAGCAAAAGACAACAAATGCTAAATTATACCTTTTATTATATAAAAGATAATAAATTCAAAATGTTAAGATGGAAATTTCTGCACTACATTTTACCAACAATTACTATTCTCTTGGAAAATAACTAAAACTCCACTATGTAATATTTGTGATGTCATCGAAGATTATGAGCACTACTTTTTGACATGCACATTTCTGAAATCATTTTGGGCTAAAATAAAACTATTACTTGATAAACTTAAGATAGGACATCATATAATATCAATTAGATCACTTTTGTACGGATACAAAATAAACGATACAAGTTATTACAGTATTAATGATTTAATAACAATTATTCTTTTTACTGTATACAAAGGATACTATATATCCGAACAAAAAACAAAACAAATTACTATGTTTGAAATTTTCAAAAAAGAATTTCTTCAATATCATGAAACATTGATAAATAAAGAAGGCAAATATGAAAAATTCCATAATCTGGTTGCAGCAAAAGGAATGGGTTAAAAAAAAAAAAAAAAAAGGAATGGGTTATTTGAAATTGCATTCTATTTTGCCACATGAATAACTTAAATTTGCATTTTCATGGATGTTTTATAATTGGTTTTGCGTAAATTCCTATAGAAATTTGTACATTCGTTAGACGACACTGAAAATTGTGGTGATAATTAATAATGAATCTACAATACGTATTACCTTGTACACCTTGTTTCCCAGGAGGCCCAGGTACTCTTAATTCTGAAATTAGGAATTCAAACTAGCTTTTCTTCAACGTATCATTTTTATTACATATAATTATGTTAAATAATTTGAAATTTGTAACTTCATTCCATTCGTTTGATTGGCAGATATTTTGATTTTGTCATTTGATTAGGGATGGGGTATTTTGGTGAATTTTTCTTTTTTCATATAATCAGTGTTGATATAAAATTCAATATTCAAAGTTTTTCAAACAAAGTTAAAGGTGATAAATGCATAAGTATGATTATATTTCAATCTGTGATTGCTTTACAATCTTTTTATTGTGTTACCTTTAGCTACAGAATAATCATCGCGTAGACAGTCTTCATGAATTCAATGTTTCAGCATCTAATTTATAATGGTTAACTTTATATATATAATGTCTGTTGGTTTTGTATTTAAGTGATTTTACCTTTTTCCTATAACCTAACAATAAAAGTAACACCACACTATTAGTAGGATTCCCGTTGTTTATTCAACAAATAACAACTTCTTATTGAGCGCTTTTGGAAATAGTTTCAGGGGTTCATTATATTTTTAAACCGCGAATTAGTTGATTTTTCATTCTTGTATGAATTATGAAACTACAGAGGTGTTAAAACTCACCAACTACTTTATAAGGTTCATCTGTAAGAATAAATAATATAGCAAGTCTACTTTATGTTTATAAAACGAGAAAACTAACTGGCCAACAGGTACAAACGAATTCAGCGGGATTAAACGTTTTAAACAGTCGCCAACCACCATCCTAACCAGCATTTGTAACATAATATTACAATATAGACACATTGTAAAATATCAATTTTGGTATTTATTCATACATCTCAGTCACCTTTTTGCTGATTTCTGTATGATTTCAATGTTACTAGATTTAAAAGAGGGACGAAAGATACCAGGGGGACAGTCAAACTCGTAAATCGAAAATAAACTGACAACGCCATTGCTAAAAAGGAAAAAGACAAACAGACAAACAATAAAATTGAGCATGTAAACAATAGTACACATTACACAACATAGAAAACTAAAGAATAAGCAACACGAACCCCACCAAAAACTAGGGTTGATCTCAGGTGCTCTGGAAGGGTAAGCAGATCCTGCTCCACATGTGAACCCGTCGTTAAAGTGGCAATCCTAATTTATTAACAGGTTTGTGATTACGACGGAGGTAACATTTGATCTGCTTACCCTTCCAGATCAATTTATATCAACTCAGTTTCGGTGGGGTTTCGTGTTGCATAGTCTTTACTTTTCTATGTTGTGAACACATGTGTGTGTCTTTTTTCTCTGTGACGTTGTCAGTTTATTTTTCATAATTTTGAGTTTGAATTTCCTTTGATAACTTTGCCATTTTTTTTTATATATTATATCACATGAGCCTTGAATTGAGAGAACACTGCTGGGTGCAATAATCTTTATTATTGTATAGCAATATAATATTTCCCATAGAACGTAACCAAACGTTAGCGTGCAATAAATTCTAATATTGCACTAGTGCAATAAATCTTCAAAATTCATGACGTCATCAACGTTTAAATCTTAGTTTAAACCAATTTTTACTTTCAAATATTATATTGCTATACAATAAAAGGGTTATTGCATGAATATTAGGGAATATTGTCCCTCGTAGAACATATATTGCACTCGCAAGCTCGTGCAATATAAAATTCTACTCGGGACAATATTCCCCAATATTCATGCAATAACCCTATACTGGTAAATAAATTGTCTAACGGTATATATTGGAGTCATTGTTGTTTGTTGTTTGATTTACCTCTGATAGGTATGTCCAATAATTTACAGTCCATCGAGATGATAGGCGTTAATTTAAACTGTCTTTAAAAAATAAGAATAAATTTAAATGGGACAATTATTTAATCTTGAAACAAGTCAACTAAAGAACCATCAAACGGTTGCTGCAACGGTTCTAAATGTGCAAGAATAATGGTGTCCTTGCTTAATAATTTTGCATACTATACAATCAAACAGACTGCCATTTGCGGTTAACCAAAAGTTACTATACGTTTATTTTGTATTCATTGTGTGGGTTGAACTACATGAATACTAAAAATAGACGGGTGGTTGTTTATCTGTTAAAACATTCTTACGCGTTCAAAATAATTGCATTTTCTTAATAACACGAATAATAAAAGATGTATTTACCTTTGTCCTGTTCTTGTCCAAAATCGACATATACATAGTCTGTGTTGTCGTTATTGTATCTTTTTACACGATCTACAACCTGTGTTTGAATATTGTAGTTCTTTGTATGTATAAAATAGTGATATTTCCAACATTCGATCAGAGGCTTATCATAAATTTGCAGCTTTAGAATATAGCAGATTGTAAGTGGTTTTCCCGTTCGTACCAAACATGAAAATACATCACGTCAATGGTTGTTTTATTATTGTTTATCCTCTCATCATTGAAGCAGGATACGGTGAATAGGTGGTCAACACGTGACGGCGTTAAACAAATCACAGCGTGATAATTTACCCGCGGTGCAATAAAGTGAATAGTCGTGATGTGTATATTTGTTTTCAGTAATACAGAAACTACACCAAGACACATGGTATTTATAGCGTGTTGGTTTCACTTTGTGTTTTAAAACCTTCTGTTGACAAAAATACCTCTAAGTTGTATTTGGCAAAACCATTAGAAATAAAAGGTTTTGCACTGCTCTTCAATTTTTAACTTCATTCCTTTTTTGATTTTTTTAATTGAGAGTATATAATAGTTCTTAGGAAGACGAAATGTGCTAATGTTTTGGCCTGGTATCTTTCCTGGAGTTTTAATATTAACAATGTTAAATGCAGAATGAATATCTGTATCAATCAAGTGATTTGCTTTTATTACGTCTTTCGTGTGAAATCGTATTAAAGAGTTAAGGAGTAGCTTGACAATAGAGAAAAGACAATTTATATGCTGAGAAATAAGACACGTGATTAATTAAGAATATATCATACCTCATCTCTTTCTTGTTGTTCTGTCAGTTTGACTGTATAAAATAAAAACCGTGAAAAGATATAATTATCTACAAAGGTATTTAAAATTACATCCCAGCTCCTTTGTTCTAACAGGGGTGATCTGAGCCGGATCACACTTACCAGATCACCCTAGTTTGAGTTTCTTTGTTATGCATGCTTTCCTTTGTTTTGTAACATTTTGGCGGGAATGTCAAATCGACTATAAAACTTATAATTAAATATACAATTATACGGAAAAGACTATTTATCAAAATTCACGTAGAAAAAATCCAGTGTATATGCTTGCATTCGAACTCAAGACCTTTAGCATATCAAGCCTCGACACAACCACTACACCAGGATGACTCGATACAAACTGTCAGTAATTTAACATACTTAAAGGAAGCAAGATTTTTTTATAAGTGGGGCGAGTTGTCAGACCTTTATTCAGTGGGGTTTAAACCCTTTTCGTTAATAAGTGAGTTGTCAGTGATTGTTCAGTTTGATATTACACTACTTCAAAAGTGGGGCGAGTCGGTAAACAAGAGTGGGGCGATTGTTTTCATAAAGTGGCGATATAGGTTGGGCCGATTGGCCAGTGGGGCGAGTTTACATTGTTTGATATCTACTCACCGTGTTCGGGGGTCAAAAAGGGTATAAATCATATAGTAATGTATAAAGTATATTATAATGGTTGTGTGGCGTTCTTAACTAGATTTTATGAATTGTAAATGGTTTTTCGTCTTATCTAAAACAGCTGGGATGTAAAATAGTTATCCCACTCGGACTTGGTGTGTCAGTGTTAGATCACCCTCTGCCTCCGGCCATCGGGGTGATCTTACACTGACACACCGCGTCATCGTGGGATAACTATTAATAATTACTCAAGTTTTGATCCAAAAGCTAGAGAAAATGAATATGAAAAACATGTGTAAGCCGGCGCACTACAGGAGATTGTGGAACAGTCTTTTTTAGGTAAGCAGTGACAAACACGATTATGTAGCTTGTCCCTTAACACGCCTTTTAACAGTACCGAATTGACCCTAATTGAGATTCTAAGGTCAAAAATAAAATCATAAAAATACTGAACTCAGAGCAAAATCAAATTTGAAAGTCCCTAATTACATGGCAAAATCAAATGACAAAACACATAAAATACGAATGCACAAGAACTGTCTGAAATTTAGCTTAATAATTGAGGACATTGAGCACACTTGAAAAAAAATAATGAAACCGGACGTTATTTTCAATGAATATATTTTAAATCAATTATCCAACAGCTAAACCGGTGGTACACGTTGATGTATATAATGTAAGTATCATGTGACTACAATAATTTGACCGTTATGGAATAAAAGAGGGACGAAAGATATCAGAGGGACAGTCAATCTCATAAATTGTTTGTTCCTTACGTCGTAACTACAATCCCATACCCTTTCATGAATGTGACTTACCAAATTAGACTATTTACCGGATTTGTTATCTCATAAGTAACACGACGGGTGCCACATGTAGAGCAGGATTGCTTACCCTTCTAGAAAACCTTAGATCACCCCTAGTTTTTGGTGGGGTTCGTGTTGTTTATTCTTTTGTTTTTTTTTTTATGTTGTGTCATGTGTTCTATTGTTTGTCTATTGGTCTTTTTCGTTTTTAGCCATGGCGTTGTCAATTTATTTACGATTTATGAGTTTGACTGTCCTTCTGGTTTCTTCGTCCCTCTTTTAGGTCGGATATGGAATTATTTTCTATAAGAACAATAGGTCATTCTTTCGAAGAATCAACCTGCACGATACCATATTCAATGAAATAAGTTCCAAGGCATAAAATAATGACCTGTGTGAGGTCATTACTTCCCTTGATAAAAATGCCAACTATAGAATACTACAACAGTATATTCGTCTGATAGTTTTTTTTTGCCGATTTGAAAAAGTCCGGCGTACTAAATTATAATCCTGGTACCTTTAATAACTGTTTAGAAGATTTTACAGTTCAATCTATCATAGGAAAAAATCGTCATTGCCCGCATTTTAATTAAAGATACAAATCATGCGAATTTTGTTAATTTGTCAAAGATTTTGTATATCTTATTGATTCACACTGAAAAGGTTGATTGATTGTTGGTTGCTTAACTCCAGTGGCAATATTTCATGCATGTTCAGGATGATACACACTGAATAGGAAATCCTGTATCGATATTCATTTTCGTGTTATATGTATATGTATCACGATTTCTTACTCCTTTTGTGTCATTGTTTAACTTCTACATTTATGTATACATTTTACTCTATTAAATAACATTAACTTACCTAACAATGGGATCGGATGGGGATGGGGGAGAGTATATAATTATATCCTGGTTATGTGTTAAAATATGTATTGCTATTCAAAAGAAAATCATTCTTAATAATTTATTCGATTTAATTAAAATTGTTCAGAAAATAATCACTTCTCCGTGATAGAAGTGTCAATACAAATAGAAGAGAATTAACAACATTGCCACCCCCTTTTTACATAAGATAAGTTGGTACAATGTCAGAAAAAAACCCAACTTTTTTGTATGAGGCTAAAAACTGGGGAAGGGTGAGGTTCTATGTTTCATCAACTATAAATTTGACATGGTTAAGTATTAAAAAAAAAACCCATAAAGCGGATAAACAATCTGCAAAATACTGCACAAAAAAAAACTAAGCGAATCATTAACTCTACGTTGACGTAGAGAACTTATTTTTGAAAGTAAGAACCTACCGAGTATCTTATGCGTAGATTTAGCACCAATCTGAATAGCAACAAGCGCTGCTATGCAATACCATAGACACATATATATCGACATCTTTTTTTGTGTTAGCATCCTTTGCAGAATACTTCTAAAGAGATCCATTTATATACTTCTTCTAAGCAATAACATTATTTTGTTAAAAAAGTATCCTTTTGACAAATAATCTTTTTGAAATTGTTTAGCAACATGTTTCTCTTTGTTTATTCATTAAGAAAACATTTCTCGACTTATCTTTCATGTTCAAATACTGAATTATTTAATTGAAGAGAATTTAAACAAACGAAAAGTAAAATAACAAAATACTAAATTCCGAGAAAAAAAATCAAAAAGGAAACTCCCTAATGAAATGGCAGAATCAAAAGCTCAAACACATCAAACGATTGGATAACAACTGTCATATTCCTGACTTGGTACAGACACTTTTGTGGAAATTGGTGGATAGAACCTTGTATTATAGCATAAACATCTCACTTGTATGAGAGTCGCATCAAAATACATTATATTGACAACGATGCGTGAACCAAACAAACAAACTTAATAGTTAAAAATTCAAAAATACAGCAGTCAACATAATTTTTAATAAACAAACAATTATGTGAAAAAGAAGCACTAAATGGTATTAAGACCAAGCATATTAACAAAAACTAAAGATAAGAATACACAAATTTAGCATTGTACAATAACACAACAGATGAAACTGCTCACTGATGATACCCAAGCCGCAAGTGGATAATATATATATTTAATAGTGTTAAAATATGCAAGTGTTCGGTAAACAGGAAAATATCGAGTGAAAACGTATCACGCGATAAAGCTGACGTATATAAACTTTGAAACCTAATTTCAGAAATCTTTGTATTGAAGTTCCTGAGAAAATAGTGACGCAAATTTTCAACTTGGCTATTATGTGTAAAATCATACAAGTGTTCGGTAAACAGGAAGTTGTCAAGTGATGAAACTGAAAACGATCACACGATATAGCTGACTTATATAAACCCTGAAACCAAATTTCAGAAATCATTGTATTGTAGTTCCAGAGAAAAATGTGACGGAAATTTTCAACTTGGCTATCATGTGTAAAATCATACAAGTGTTCACTAATCAGGAAGTTGTTAAGTGATGAAACTGAAAACGCATAACACGGTATAACTGACGTATATCAAGCCTGAAACCAAATTTCAGAAATCCTTGTAGTGTAGTTCCTGAGAAAAATGTGACGAAAAATATTCATGGGACGGACGGACTGAGGGATGGATGGATGGAAGGACAGACAGAGGTAAAACAGAATACCCCCTTTTTTCAAAGCGGGGGTAAAATGACGGGAAAAAGTACAGATCCACTTCATATATGTAACAAAGACACATTAAAAGGCATATAACAAAGGTCAGATTAATCACCACATACTGCCTTATCAATTAAGGTTCTCACTTAGGATGTTTAAAGGTAGATTCACAGACATCGCATTTTTTAGACATTTAACTGGGAAAACTCACCTCAAACATTAAAGAATACAGAATTGAAGGGAACCCCTTCCCCACCTACGCCCCAAGAATGTACCAAACTAACATATTTGAGTATTTGCTAAAATGGTGGAAGATAAAACGAACTCAAACTATACATTGCCGTTATAACTTCTACCAGATACTAAATCTCTAAATCCTTTCTGTTGTACAAATTGATACAAAAAGGTCAATATACCGTTATTTCTCACCAGAAAATACTTATTACCAGAACCCTGGATATATATACAAAATCAAGTACTATAAATCTGAGAAAAGGTTATGTCCTCCTTTTAAGATTTATGCGTGCATGTTTTTATTATTCAAAATTATAAGTTAAAAAGTGTCTAGTCCACCTGATTCATTTCATGTATAAATAACCAATATGTTTTCGACATAATTTGATATTTTGATCCGTTTTGAAGGCCTCATTATAAATTTGAAGAACACCAATAAAAAAATTATTTTGAGTATTTTCGTAAGTTTTTAATGTGTTTGTGTTGATTTTGCGTCATGGGTGGATACATTTTATTCTTTGTGTTTTTTTTTTCGATTTTAAAATCTGTTGAATATGAAAATTAAAACAATGAATGTCTGGTTCATGCTTCATTAGTTTTAATAATAATAAAGTAAAACATAAAATCGGAATAAAGAGAATAACAACACACATGTCATCGATTTCAAGATTGATATAATGCATGTAATAAACATGATTAAGAATATAACATATGTAAGAACAAGTTAAAAACTAAATGTCTTTTGTTTGACAAAAAAGTCTTTATTTCATATAAATTTCTGGATCTTTGAAGTATTTAACAATTGACGATTGCTCTCTCCTTTGTGCAAGGATCGATAACTCTGCATGATAGATTGATGGATTTACAAGTTATTCTATATTTTGAGAATATATCGTTTGTATTTCATTCTTTACAAATTTGATATATAGTTTGCTTGGTATTATTAAAGGATATTCAATCTGATCTCATATTGTTTTGTCATTCAGCAATCCTCGATAGAATCCGCTACTGTCCTAGATGAGGGTACGGAATCGGCCGAGTTGAGACGAATGATTGTTTTGTGTCTTTAGTTTTGGAATATGTAACCAGTTTTGTGCACGACAAGGAACCTGTGTATATCTTTTCGTCCCAAAGAGGATCGACCTAAATGAATATCAATGATATTCATAACCATAGATGTTATTATTTTTCGGACGCTACAATTCTGAATTTCTCTCAGAACTACTGAGAATGTTGAATCTTTGGGTTTTTTTTTAATGTTTCCTTTCTTTTATCTTATTTCTGTAAACAAAATTGATTTAATTCATTTTGCAAACCTGGCTTCCCGATCATAAAACTTTCGAGCATGACTTGTATACTCAGACTCCAAAATTAACCACCCAAATTGCTTGATTACATGTTTCGAGCATGATTTCTGTGCTCAGAGCAATGAGCAAAGTTTAATGCCTTCAAGGCCAGGTCCTAAAGGTAAAAAAAAAAGTAAAATCACAAAAATACTGAACTCAGAGGAAAATCAATTCGGAAAGTCCATAATCACATGGCAAAATCAAATAACAAAACGCATCAAAAACGAATGGACAAGAACTGTCATATTCCTGACTTGGTACAGGCATTTTCAAATGTAGAAAATGGTGGATTGAACCTGGTTTTATAGCTAGCTAAACCTCTCACTTGTATGACAGTCGCATCAAATTCCATTATATAGTCACCGATGCGTGAACAAAACAAAAGACATAATAGGTAAAAATTTCAAAAATAGGGGTACAGCAGTCAACATTGTGTTATCATCTTAATCACTATAAAAACAACAAATGTAACGAAGAAGCACAAAAAGGCATACATCAAATTAACATCCTCATTTTGATTATATTATACGATTATATTTGTCTATGTAAAATGCACCCATCAAGGAAGGAGGGTATGGGTACTGGTGTAAAATTGCGCGTTTGAAATTCGCACAGGTAGACATGAAATAATTTTGTCGTTCAAAGTATGTCGGGATGCATAAATACAGTCACGCAAAATAGATATAACAAACACTGACTTAGCAGTTAAAGTAATAATAATAAATAAAATAATAGTGTGGTTCAAAGTATGACGTGATACATAAGTACAGAGTCACGTAAAATGTATATCACAAAAAAAGTTGGTTAACAGTAAAAGTAATATTAATGAATAAAATAATTTTGTCATTCAAAGTATGACAAGATACATAGGTACAGAGTCACATCATAAAATAATTTTGTCATTCAAAGTATGACAAGATACATAGGTACAAAGTCACATCATAAAATAATTTTGTCGTTCAAAGTATGATGGGATACATAAGCACAGAGTTACGTCGAAAGGATATCTCAAAAAACAGACAACAGTAAAAGTAATATTAATAAAGACAAATAAAAGAATAATATAACACGTAATTAAGATGATAAACAACGTCAAGTGAGTCCGTCTCATCAATTATCGTCTGTCATCGGCTTTGCAGTTAATTTTTACAAATCTTATACTATGAACATACCGAGACAAATTGACACAACTTCGGAAATTTATGGTTATCAGTGCTCTTCAACTTTGTACTTGTTAAGCTTTATATCTATTTAAGTCTGAGCGTCACTGATGAATCTTGTGAAGAAGAAACGCACATCTGACGTATTAAATTAAAAGCCTGATACCTTTGACCACTATTGACCATGCTCGGCTACGATCATTATTGCCTTATCTAGTTTAAAAAGATGTCCGATCACGCGTCCAGCCAAACAATTTGCCCGACAATCCTATAAATATAACTTAAGGTAAAAATACAAGTCTTTTATCTTGAAAACCACTATGAAGAGAGCAACTTTGACAGACGCAAAACATCTTGAAGGGTGTTCTATTTCGTTGACTGATTCGATCCTTAACAAAATCATTGTTATGCAAGTAAAATCGATTGGTAAAATATTAGCTTAATCTATAACATGAAATCATGAACACATTAAATATCAAGTACGCTATAAAACATAAAGATAAATCTAAAACAACAACTACATGTATATAAAGGCTTTATAATATCAATCCACAGTATATGTTCTACCTAAAAACACAAAATTGTAAGATTTGTGTAGTTTGAACAATGTTTAAAGATGTCTATTGTTATACCATTTTTATTTTATTTTTGAAGTTGATTCATGTAGTTTGGGGTCAATTTATAGTTTTGACCACGATTTTACAAAAACGTCCACTGACCTATTCTTTTTTTCTTATTCTGCAAGTGTAGTAGAACTTACGTTGTACTATGTGTAGGACACAACTTGAAAACAAATGATAATAAAGCCGTTTTTTCTCACAGGTCAACCGCACAAGATTATGGTCACATTTTGAAAAAGCCCCATCAACAATAAATCTAATATTTTTGTTTTACATGAGTCAACCAACAGGGATCGACGAAGGACGAAAAACTTTTAGGGTATTTTGAAAAGCAGTATAATATTTTCCGTGCAATATAACCTTTGGATTATTCGGGAAATTATGGAGGGAACGAACTGCTACGTTTTCAACGCTCGCTACTACTATAAGGCTATCAAATAAATAAATAAGTAACACCACCAAGACACTGACATATATGTTTAAACATATGCATCTTTTTAGGGAAATAAATAAAGAGTACTGTCTAGTATCTAAATTTGGTTTCAAGCTCTGATATATCAAACATGCTGACTCCAACATAATATTATCTATTCATTTATTTATTCTTTTACACAGTGAACTACAAATATCTGATTCGTTTAAACTTATCCTTAAATATACATATAATCATATCAGGAATGAGTATCGTCAGATTACGTTACGGGCTCGGGTCATAAATTTTTTTTGTAGCCACCCAAGTCATAAGGGGTTACACTAATGATTGGACCGAATGATTAGACCGAATGACAGGACCGAATGACAGGACCAACTGAAAAAAGCTAATTACTTTTTCATTTCTCAAAAGATTGAAGTTTCATCATTTGATAAATAGATTTAAGAAAAAAATTTGAAATATTTTGTAAGAAACTTTAGAAAACGTGACATGACCAACTCTGATAATAACAGGATCAACATCGATAATGACAGGACCACATAAAAATTCTTATAACTCTTTTATTTTTCAGAGGAATAATCTCAGATTTATAATATAAAATGATGTGTTATATTTTGAAACCAAAATGTTATAAAAAATATATTTTTTTTTTCAAAAACTTTCGAAAACTTGACATGACCATCGCTGACTGACATGAACAACCTCGACAATGACTGGACCAGATGAAATTGCTTATCACCTTTTTATTTCTCAAAATATTTTTCTGAAATTTGAAATATAATAAGATTTTATCATTTGATAAATAGATTTAAAATAAATGTTTATTTCCAAAAAGAATTATCTAAGATTTAAAACATAAATATGATATGTCATTTTTTGAACTTAAATGTAGATTTTTTTTCAAAAACTTTCGAAAACGTAACATGACCATCTCTGACGGACATGACCAACCTCGACAGGGCGCAGCACATTTGAGCGAAAAAAATTAAATTTCTAGGGGACATTTGAGCGCCAACATTAGAGCCCATTTAGTCGCCGTATTAATCCGCTCACCTGATTTATGATAGCCTATTGTAGACACCAATGTCAGTACTGTACAGGAGATATCACCAATGTGGTACTATACAGGAGATATCGCCAATGTGGTACTGTACAGGAGATATCACTAATGTCAGTACTGTACAGGAGATATCACTAATGTCAGTACTGTACAGGAGATATCACCAATGTGGTACTGTACAGGAGATATCACCAATGTCGGTGCTGTACAGGAGATATCACCAATGTGGTACTGTACAGGAGATATCACTAATGTCAGTACTGTTCAGGAGATATCAACAAGGTTGTACTGTATAGGAGATATTGTAATGACTTGGCCAAGCGAAATTCCTTGGAAAACATGTGTATTTTCCTTTCGAGCACCTGTTATTGGCTATGATTCAATTTTTGGCTATTTTAAAGTTTGACATCGGTTCTCACCTTTTTAATTGAATTTTTTTATGCTTTCAGTGTTCTATTCATACCGTTTTCCCAGTGTTCAATTATTTTTATTGTTGTAGAATTGAGATAACTTGTGTAGTTAACTTTCGCTTAAGCGTTTCAACCACCATTTCCGGCACAATGATTTTTGTGTATTGATTATGCAAATGAGGTGACCTTTGTGTAACCTCAGGTGAACTTTATGTACCACTAACGTAAAACAGTGTATGAATACTACAGCGGTTGTAGATCGATTATTACAAGATTATTGTATTAAAACGATATTGGTTATGATTGTAAATTATACTAGGATGATTTTTTTTCGTTGCCCAGTTAAGAACCGTTCGTTACCCCGATAGTTTGATCGGGTATAAAAAGCTTGCACCCGTTCATCGGGGGCTCTTCCTTCTTTGTCAGTCCTTGAGAGACGTTGCTTTATTTTCGGTTAGTCATCATATCTAGCAGACGCTGGTATTTTATCATGTATTTCATGAGATTGTAAGCTGTTTTACTGCAATTTAAAACATTTTGCTTTTTAAATACACATTTGTGTAGCTCTTTCAATTGTTAGTGCAGTCTGTTTATCTAAATTACCAAATATTTGGACATGTTCTGTTCGTTATAAGTCTTTGTATTCTAGGACTTAGATCAGAATCAAAAATGGATTTAATATAATTGTACATGTACATATAAATAGCTAGTCTATTTATTTAGGCTAGTTTTTATTTGCTAACCTGTTTCTTTGAGGTAAACGGATTAAAGTTACATGCCTTCCCCATTCCCATTTTCCCCTCCCATTTTGTTAAGGACATTTTGTTAAGTATCCTGTTTGCTGAGATTTTCAAGTATTCAGAGAGAATATATGTAAATCCTGTATATTTGTAAGGCTAAGAATTGTAAGAAGCTAGAATAATTGCTGTTTAACTACTCTCAATCTCAGTGATTGAAGTTTGTCTTTCTGTGCTTACTCCAGGAGGCTGAAGTCTGTTAGATAATATAACAAAGTACTGTTATTGTTAATGTATAATTTAGTAGAAGATGGCATAGACACAATATACATGATATATGTTTATGTTATAGCATATTTAATAGTTGATTAAACACTGTGGCAAATAATGTAGATAAAAATTGTGTAATATTGTTAACAATCTGTGATAGTAATATAAAGTACACCCGTGTTCAAACCATTCTCTGTTTTAGACTAGCTTATTCTAGTCTATTAAGGTTCCCTGTGTACCTGTAAACACAGGTGGTGGCAGCAAAGTAACAAGACACCTGTTTGGCCAGTTATTACAATACTACTTATGTCGGTTTACTGTACGAGAGATATCACCAATGTCGGTACTGTACAAGAGATATCACCAATGTCAATACTGTATAGGAGATATCACCGATGTCAGTACTGTACACGAAATATCACCAATGTCGGTATTGTACATGAGATATCGCCAATGTCAGTACTGTACAAGAAATATCAACAATGTCGGTATTGTTCAGGAGATATCACCAATGTCAGTACTGTACAGGAGACATCCCCACAGTATCTACATTGTTGATATCTTCTGTACAGTACCGACATGGTAATATCTCCTGTACAGTATCGACATTGTTGATATCTCCTGTACAGTATCGACATTGTTGATGTCTCCTGAACAGTTATGCAGCTTGATATTTGGTTTGATTTCTTCGTTATCAATTCTCTCAACGAACCCTCGCTTTTCCTGCTCATCAATTATTTCTCCGTATTTTAAAAGTAGTTTTGGTTGCTTACGTAAACGTTTAATTACACTCTCGTTGTTTTCAGTATGCTCGGTCTTATCTTCAACTTCATGCGATACAATCGCCCAGAAAATCTCTAGGTTTAATTTCTCTGTCTTGTGTGATACGATAACATTAAGAATAGAGCTCCTACTTGTGGTACATGTATTTGCCATTGTGGATCCTGATAGGATGTAATCAAGCCTGGATTCAACGGCGGTTGGTCCTTCACCTCTAATAATGTCATCTCCAACTATACTCCAATAATAATATGCTCCGATTAATATTTCAATTTTGAACATGTCATCGTCCGATACAGGATGTGCTAATTTTAGTCCTCGTAAGTGCCTCATGTTAGTAACGGATTTCACGTGAATTTGTAGTGGAATTGCAATTTCAGGAATAATTAGCATATTTAGTGGTATATTTTCGCCTTCATCTGTTTGAATATAAACTGTTGCCGATACCATGTGTCTTACTTGTTTATTTTGTTCTCCGAAACCGGAAAGGGACACTACGTCGTTTCCGCTTGAAACTAAATCCAACTTCTCTGCAAGTGTCTCTGTTATGAAGGACTTCTGTGTACCTTCATCTAACAAATTAAAAGATTGGCTTCTGTACTTTGTTTTCTCGAACTAACAGTAGCGACGGCTGTCTTCAACAGTACATTTGTAGTTCTTTGTATTAGGGAAGAATGTAATACCGTATTTTCGGTTTCATTGGCTGGCGGTTTGTTCGATTCCTAAAATTTCTCATATATACTACATATGCTAGTGTGATGACGTTTGTTACAATTTCGGCAGTTACTTTGTGATTTATAATCAGCTTGTTTGTGGTGACCTAGGCAGTTGAAACACAGTCCGTCGTTCACGTTCACTTTTGACTTTATTCATCCGCGCGTTAGCGGTTGTGACTTTAGTGCAGTTGATGGGTGTGTGTCCGATTTCATGAAAAAATGCGAATTGCTTTGTTATTATCTTTTTATTCGAATAAGCCCTTTCGTTCTTGTTCTTGAAAAAACTTAGTAACACATCAAGGTGACGTTACGTAACATAAAGCGCGGTACATAGTAAACGGCAAGTGTGTGGTATTTACGATAATGGGTATCAAGTCATCAAGTGTTAAGTTATGAGAAACGTCTTCTAGTTTTAATTTAGTCAAACGCCTTTGCAGATACATTATTGGCTTTCAATGGTGATACAAGCATGAAATTTGGTATAAAGGTTGTCTAAATAATAATGAACAAAATCAGCTGCTGGCAATAACAGATTTTCATCTTTTGAAATGGCCACCTCTCATTTTCAAAAAGCTGTGTTATAGGTAAAATACAATGTAAGTTTTGTCACTGATGAGTCTTATGTAGACGAAACGCGCGTCTGGCGTACTAAATTATAATCCTGGTACCTTTGATAACCATTTACACCACTGGGTTGATGCCACTGCTGGTGGACGTTTCGTCCCCGAGGGTATCACCAGCCTAGTAGTCAACACTTCGGTGTTGACATGAATATCAATAATGTGGTCATTATTATGAATTTCCTGTTTACAAAACTTTGAATTTTTTGAAAAACTAAGGATTTTCTTATCCCAGGCATAAATTGCCTTAGCCGTATTTGGCACAATTTTTTGGAATTTTGGATCCTCAAGGCTCTTCAACTTTGCACTTGTTTGGCTTTATAAATATTTGGATATGAGCGTCACTGATGAGTCTTATGTAGACGAAACGCGCGTCTGGGGTACTAAATTATAATCCTGGTACCTTTGATAACTATTGATACAATATATAGTTCTTACAGTACGATGAAACAATACATAAATGAAGAAAAAGGTGACTTCTGGTTCAAAAGTGGCGGTAAAAACGTGGAAAATGTCAGTTTTAATTATTTACATCAACTTAACAACTCACTTTGTTTAGTTCAAATATTAAAAAAAAAAGATGTGGTATGATTGCAAATGAGACAAATCTCCACAAGATATCAAATTATAATTTTTATATTTCTGACTTGGTACAGGCATTTTCTGATGAATCTCCCAATTGTATTAAAGTCGCAGGAATTTCCATTATATATGACAACGATGTGTGAACAAAACAAACAGACATAATAGGTAAAAATGTCAAAAATAGGGGTACAGCAGTCAACATTGTGTTATAATCTTTCTCACTATAAAACAAACCAAACATATAACAAAAAGCGCAAAAAGGCATACAGTCAAAGCATATAATCAAACATGAAGGACACGAATACAAAAATTTCCCATCGCAAAAATTAAAGGCACGAATACAAACAAATCCCATCGCCCTATACCACAATTACGGGATGTATAAGTATGGACTCTTGTATTCTGTAGCTAGAACACTTCTTGCTGTCTTTATCGAACAAATATATCGTGTCATGTCGATGTCATATCATTTTACTTATCATTAAAAGGAAAGATAATTAGCCTTTTTTGTTTGTGAAAAATCGTATAAATAAATTTGTAGCCTTTTTTTCTGTAGTATAAATGAATATTAAGTATTAAGCTAATGTCAGAAAAATGTCAACTTTTTTTTATTCACTACGAAACTGTTGAACGACTCGTGAATTATCGTTGTTCCTCAGTTTCTCAGCCTCATACAAAATAAAATGATATTTTTTCTGACATTGTCCAAATTTTGTATATAAACTTTTGTCATAACCTAAACGAATAGCTAGGAGGTGGGTATGTACAAATTTAATAAAAGGCATCAGAGATAAAACATACAAATAGAATAGACGTTAGGCAAGTTTTTAATTAGGTTCGTTGTTAAATTTAGAATCGCAATGTTTTCGTTTCATTTCCATTAAAAAAAGTATATTGTAATAAATTATTGTACTTCTCCATTTCTGATTTCTAAGACATAAACATGTACAATGTAGCAAGAGTTTTGCTAGGTTTTAAATGTTAGGTGAAACATGCAACTTTACGAAAATTAAGTAGCAAAAAGAAAAGGTTTGAAATAGTTTGTCAGATGTATAGCTCTAGTATTTTTGATTGTATTACTGAAATAATAGATCGAGCAATGTTGTCTTGAATGAATGTGCAGATTAATAGATTCAAATTGTTTTGAAAAGTACCAGCAATGGTAGCAAATTCGTTCTTGTTTATTTATACATATATTATACAATTATAAGAGTATGTGACATTGAAAACAATTATATATTATGTAATTTCTATTATTTTATAATCCAAAGATTCGAAGAAAAAGGATGATTTCAAACGAAAGTCACAGAAATATATATCTGGAAGAACTAAACAATGCGAAGGTTCAGTTATTGATACCTAATACTGTACATGCATTTGCGTTTCTACCAGCCGGTCTTGTTGGTAAGGGTTTGGTTTTGTTCGTTTATAGATTTCAACTGAAATCTAAAATGGACGGATATGAACGAACAGAACTTATAATATACGCCTGTTAAGGAGTTTAACGTATGAAAAGATTGTAATTAACGTACGTTCAAAATAGAAATACGATGTGGAATGATTGCCAATGCTATAACTCTCCACCAGAAATCAAATAACGTATAAATATCAGCAACTATAGGTAACCGTACGTCATTCAACGAGAACCATATCCACAACAGTAGGGCCTACTAATAAAGTGACCTGTAAAAGGCCCCAGCATGATCACAAACTTATGCATCTTTATCATGCATAACATTTCTGCCTTTAAGGATGTACTTAGTTGAGGTTTTGGAATTCAGTCAAATGTTCTGACTACTTAGTGTTTTTACATGTAATACAAGGTAAAATATTTTGCCCCATAACACCCATTTATTTTTTTCATATTAGACTTGATGGCTCATTAAAGGTCATTTCCAAAAATTTTAGAAGATTCTTGATTTTCTTTCTTTTGTTTTGAGACCCTAATAATACCAATGGAAATATAAGGTGAAAGTCCGAGTCAGCCTTTTCCCGCCATATTTTAAATCTCAAATATCTCGAAAAGGAGGTCCATGACTAACAAAATGTATAAATATTTTTAGCTTATTTTTATCCTTAATGAATGCTCTAACAGCTTATACTATCAATTTTAGATTGTTGATTTATTAATTTTAACCTCACCTAAGTACACCATTAAGGAGGTATACCTACATGAATGGAAATAACTCTATCATCAGTACGTCATTTTCATTAATATTAACTACACGGTGTAGAATGGTAACGAGCTTATCGGGTTTTTGTCGGCGTTTCTGCACTAATCGGGTTCGGCAACGGACTTTTCGTGTTTTGTTTTCAGACAATGTGACACAAAATGAGCCAAATAGACGACAAGAAGGCGTAAGAGTTTATGTTTGTATGATCAAGGAAGGCACCGATGATCTAACTTTGCCAAATTCTTCATTTTGCTTCGGTACCACTCTAAGCTTTTTTCAAAAAGTCCCACACTAAACAGGACAACAGACCGAAAACAGCTACTAATGGTGTGTTTTCTGTTCAAATACACAGTATATTAGAATGTGGACTTTTTTGTTCTTTTATTTCATACAAAATACATATTAGAACCACGTGTGTGTATTCAAAAACTTAAAATATCGTATATTAAACCTTTATCAAAATTGCTTGGCAGCGGACTAATCGGGTTTCCTTAAAATGGCGTGTTTTTTGGAACCGAACTGTTGAAGTTTATTTAGCACAGGACTTATTGTGTTATATTGTGCTACCAGGATAAAAAATGATGTTTAAGTATTTTTTGTTTGTTTTTGAAATGAAAAATAAAAGATTTTTATAACCCTATATATTTGACATCGTGTGCTAGAATATACAAGCCTGGAACTTCTCACGGACAAGTATTTTTTCCGCAATCTTGATTTTTTTTCTTTGAGTAAAAGTACATCGGTATAGGGCAATATCACATGTAATGCCAAACAAAACACAAAAAGTCTATGTCTGCTCTATTACAGTTTAACATGTGAAGGTCTTTTGACGGATGCTTCGAAAAGACACGTTCATTCCGGTGTAATAGAAATATTCAAAATGATGCATGTATGAGTGAAGCTGTATGTGTCAGTCCTGAAAAATGATTGTAACGTTGGTGGAGCCGGAGAATAACTATGACAACCTAAATTATGAACCCATTTAGTGCTTGTTAGATGCATGATTTTTGTGCTAGTTGTTAGTGACTTTAAACGAGTTGTCAATTAACTGCGAGTACTCGCAGATCTGTTCCTTGTTGTTGGGATGTACAAGTACCCAGCCACGTCCACTTGTATTTTTGTCGATCTCATGAGTTAAGCCTTAAAGTTTTTCAACTGAATTTTATAGCACGTTCTTGTAGTGTACTATTATACCACTGTCCAAACTAACATTATGTATGTATGTATGTATGTATGTATGTATGTATGTATGTATGTATGTATGTATGGGCCTGTCCCAAGTCAGGAGCCTGTAATTCAGTTGTTGTCGTTTGTTTATGTGTCACACATTTGTTTTTCGTTCATTTTTTTTAATTAAATAAAGCCGTTTGTTTTCTCGTTTGAATTGTTTCACATTTCGGGGCCTTTTATAGCTGATTATGAGGTATGGGCCTTTCGCATTGTTGAAGGCCGTACGGTGACCTATAATTGATAATTACTGTGTCATTTTGGTCTCTTGTGGAGAGTTGTCTTATTGGCAATCATACCCCATCCTCTTTTTCATACCTACAGTACTAGTTCAAATAACTATCACGTCTTGAAAGGCTTTCTTTGACGCCATACATCGTCGCAAAAAGGACGTCAAATCAAGCATTTAGAAAAGCCTTCACAGACGTCATAGTTATTTGGACTTGAATTCTTCCTGCTTTAGGGCCGAACTACTGATAGAATCCCACACATTTGCTTATGGATTAATAAAGTATATTATTGTGTGATGTGTGATTAATGCATAAAGTTAGAAGTGTTGAACAACCATGCAGGCGGAGTAAACACATAGACTGACTGAGAAGATATGAGATTCTATATTCAGTCCGGTGCCAAAAGCACAAAAGGTCCGGTGCCACAAATTTTCCAAATTAACCACCATTTAAGACCTTAATAGTGCATGAAACAGTACTGAAAGGGAAAATGTCTACATTTAATGAATGTTTACCAAATATTTACTTGGAGAAAAAAAAAACAACAAGCTTAAAACACGCTTCTATTGGACATCTTTCCATGAAAAATGAATGTTTTCAAGTTGGGGTATCACATTAGTGGAAACCATTTAAAATAACTCGTAGCTTCCCATGTATATATGACTAGATATCCAGTAAAATAAATAACTTCCCCATTCCGTGACATCAATCTTATTTGGAAATATAAATTTCTGCTTCAATACAAATTGAAAGAAATAACCACTTATTTACGCTTTGGATTTCAATTATTTTGGCCACGAGCATCACTGAAGAGACATGTATTGTCGAAATGCGCATCTGGTGCAAGAAAATTGGTACCGTTAATTTTATTACTACCACTGGGTCGATGCCTCTTCTGGTGGACTATTAGTCCCCGAGGGTATCACCAGCCCAGTAGCCAGTACTTCGGTACTGGCATGAAAATACGGATTTTTTGTGTTATTAAAATTTGCTGTTACAAAATGATAGAAATGATTATAAATTAAGGAATGTATCTCCCTCATGCAAAGCTCTGATTCCTTTCACGGATTTGGCTATACTTTTTGGACCTTTTGGATTATAGCTCTTCGTCTTTTATATACGCTTTCGATTTCAATTATTTTGGCCACGAGCATCACTGAAGAGACATGTAATGTCGAAATGCGCATCTGGTGCAAGAAAATTGGTACTGTTAATTTTAATACGCCAACTGTTGTCATTTGAAAACACGATAAGTCCGTTGCTGACCCCGATCAGTGCGGAAACGGCGAAAAAAAAAACACGATAAGTCCGTTACCATTCTACACCGTGAACTAAGCTTCTATGTTACAGAGATTACTTTCAATCTGTCTCAGGTAAATGCTAAAAAAACATTGATGAAACTTCCCTTTTACAAACCAACTCATTTAAAGAGTTATCCCCCTGAACCAAGGCCTACCCCTTTAACCCTTTGACTGCCAACATATTGGGAACCTCTTTACCTATAACTGCCAAAAAAGTGTTTTCGATCTATTATTTTTTAAGTCCCCATGGTATCTTTTAGTCATGACGTTGTCAGTGTGTTTTCGATCTATTATTTTTTAAGTCCCCATGGTATCTTTAGTCATGCCGTTGTCAGTGTGTTTTCGATCTATTATTTTTTAAGTCCCCATGGTATCTTTTAGTCATGGCGTTGTCAGTGTGTTTTCGATGTATTATTTTTGAAGTCCCCATGGTATCTTTTGTCATGGCGTTGTCAGTGTGTTTTCGATCTATTATTTGTTAAGTCCCCATGGTATCTTTTGTCATGGTGTTGTCAGTGTGTTTTCAATTTATTATGTTTTAAGTCCCCGTGGTATCTTTTAGTGATGGTGTTGTCAGTGTGTTTTCGATCTATTATTTTTAAGTCCCTGTGGTATCTTTTGTCATTCTTTTGTAATCAAAATGATTTGGTTGCTTGTTTGTGTGATTTTCGTTGTGGTAAGAGACGCACGTAAAACAGAAGTTTCTTATTATTTTAATTTTAGTTTCTTGTGTACTATTTGGAAATTAGTATGGCGTTCATTATCACTGAACTAGTATATATTTGTTTAGGGGCCAGCTGAAGGACGCCTCCGGGTGCGGGAATTTCTCACTACATTGAAGACCTGTTGGTGAACTTCTGCTGTTGTTTTTTCTATGGTCGGGTTGTTGTCTCTTTTGCACATTCCCCATTTCCATTCTCAATTTTATGTTTCTTATTACGCCCTGTGATTCAACGTTTGTAGCCTGAAACTTTGGGAACGACCATTTAACTTCAAGGGGGGAGTATGTTTTTTTTTTAAATCTTCTGATCCCCAGTTTGAGAGAAAAAAATATTCTGAATGCAGATTTCCCACATACCTTAATTATAGTGTGTTATAAGGTTTGATTTATAGCGTCGAAAAATTTCTGACTAGGAAAAAAAAAAAACATAACCTCCTCTTGGAGTAAAATTGGTGCTCCCTAAGTTTGATCAAGAACTTTCGCAAGCAACATGTCTGATCTCTTAACGTGGAAAATATAATTCTTTTACGAGCCAAACATTGTCACTGGCAATGCAGTTGAGATTGCCAAACTGTAAGAAAATCTGAAATGAGATAATATTTGGCCCATTTGAGATATTTAAATAATAGATTAATCAAAGATAAAAGAAGATGTGGCATTAGTGCCAATGAGACAAATCACCATTTAAGTCACAATTTGTAAATGACTGTTAATCAATCCATAAGTAATATTGGAGTTCCTCCAAAAACTAGAAATGTTTATAAAAACCTTCGACGTATTCATGCAATACACATTGAGGCCTTCGAAATTAAGCAGGCTATACCTCACTACAATTTTTTAAATATGACCATTAGAAAATCATGTTCTTTGGTCAGATAATCATATATGGCGTTGAAAAGTTCTGAAGTTATTGCATAGGAACGACATGCAGGAGCATTCTTTAAATCAATCAAGTCTTTAAATTCGAATTCTGAACGCAAAAGTCAATAATATGGTGAAAAATCGAAAATTATCTCATTTTTATGAAATGAAAACAACATGTAGGTATACATAGGTATATGTAGGGGGAGGGTAAGATAACAAAAGCAAAACATTTTTAACCCCGCCCCATTTTTGTGCCTGGTCCAAGTCAGGAGCCTCGAGATCTGGCCTTTGTTAGTCTTGTATGATTTTTAATATTAGTTAATTTAGATATTCGGAGTTAAGTATGACGTCCACTATCACTTAATATTTGACCGACCAATCAGCCTCTTGAAAGGCATTCCCAATTAACCAATCAAAAAAGGCTCTCATACCGTTATCGCTATCACAAAAAAAAAAAAACAAAAAAAAAAAATGGCAGCTCCCAGTGTAGAAAATGTTTTGATTCATGTGTTTCCAAATTTCGGCATAGATAGTCTAAAGACGGAGCAAAAACTAATATTGGAATGTTTAGTTAGTAAACAGAATTGTGTTGCTGTCCTGCCGACTGGGTTTGGCAAGTTGTTGCCTTTTTTGTTTGGAATTACACATATTGGTTTTTCGTTCATTTATTTGCTCATTATTTAGGCCGTTTGTTTTCTAGTTTGAATTGTTGTACATTTGTCATTTAGGCTTCTTAAAGCTGACTATGCGGTATGGGCTTTGCTCATGGTTGAAGGTCATACGGTGACCTATTTGTGTACATGGTTCCCTGTTTTGTCTCAACAGTCAATTGTCAAAAAAAAAGCAGCTTTTTTTAAATTATCAAATTTAATAATAAGAAAGACAATTACATCGCAAAATTTTGACTAGGATTACTCAAATGCACCTGTTTAAATAGATCTACACCATGCTAAAAGATTCACACAAATATTTGAAGAAGCATTAGCTCACAAATAATTTTATCACAATTAATCATAGTACACTTTGTGTACATCCACCATGAGTCAACAAAAATCCTGTCATGAATTGTACCATTGACATCTCCTGGTTCCTGTCATGTAGACCAATTGCTGAAGTCATCAATACACGAATAAATGGTTTACCAGGTACAATAATTGGCACATTTGATACCATTGAATTTACTATTGACAAAAGTGCTGGATATTTTGCTTTGAGTTCATCGTTGAAATCTAAATTGATTTACCTATATGGATATATGTAAAATCGATTTTAGATTAACAAAACTTGCAGCAATGTTGACCCCCCCCCCCCCCCCCCCAAACTATTCGATTTAAGTTTTTTTTATCCTACATCGATCTTTTGATGTCGTCCCTTACACGATGAAGCTATTAAACTGAGAGTTCCAAGTGGTGAAGTTGAAATCATGCCTTCGTAAGTTTTACAGTTGCCAATTCAAATTGATTGACTGTAAAATGTAAAATAATTTCTGTATGATAAAAAAGGATGTGCCAAAAAAATAAAACAATCGAAAGACACAAGACATAAAATTACGAAAAGGAGGTAAGAATATAGTTGAAAAAAATAGACAAAGCGAACATTGAATAAATACTTAAAAACAAACAATGCTGTCATGAACACTTATATATTGAGTAATTCGTACACAGCTACTTTTGCATAGGTACTATTTCTGTACTAAAAATATGTAGTACTGGAAATTTACTTTCGATATTTAGTACTATTTCTTTGCTTTAAAATTATTGTAATATTTAGGTACTTGTATTTTACAGTGCTTGATTTGTACCAAATTTTTTGGTACAGAAAAAGTACAATATTCCATGTTTGAAAATCATAATTTTAAGAGTTTTGAAATAGAAAAACTTTCAAAATGCTGAAAATGTAACGGTATTTACAAAAAATCTGTAGTACTTAAATTTCAAGTACAAATTAAGTACTGTAAAATACAGGTACCTTAATATTACAATAATTTTAAAGGAACAAAATAGTACTGAATATTAAAAGTAAATTTACAGTACTACAGATTTTTAGTACAGAAATAGTACCTATGCAAAAGTAGATGTGTAGCTATTGTTTATAGACACACTTTGTATGCTAAAAACTAAAAGAAATGATATCTCTTACATCAGCAATCAATATGCCAATGATTTTAACAACCTTGAGTTCGGTCAATAAATGTATGTCATATGAAAACAACGTCAATTTATATTTATTATATTCTCTTAAAATACCATTGATCACAAAAGGTGAAAAAAACTGCTTGTTTGTTTAAATTTCTATGTCAACTTTCATACATTTTATTTTTTAACCTATGTATGTGTTTCTATACAATATAGTACGTCATTCATTCACACTTAGTTTTCTAAATTCTTTTTTACTATTTCTCCCAAAAAACATTTGTTTGCATCAAAATCCTGATTATATATGGTAAGAGTTAAAACATCAAATCAGTATGCAATCTTTTGTCATGCGCACACGAATTATAAGATATGAAAACACATACAGTTGAGAAATTCAACAAAATAGACCAAAATAGAACATTTTCATTGATAACATAATGTAGTCACAATTTTTTTTTACGCGTCGTTCATTGATTAGACTTTATTGTTTTGAGACTATCTCACTTAAACAATACTCGAAAATACTTGTTTAATCAATAATACGGTACACTTTTGAGGGAATTCCGTTTTGTATTAGCAAATTGGAAACTGTCCGCTAATGATTTTTTCCTTAATCTAGTCCTTCTTATTCTTATTAGAGTTTTGAGAATGTACGTCTGCAATGGACAATGTACACGTGTTTCAGTCACCTGCAAAAAATTGTTAAACTATTTGGCGTATTTATTTGACCTTGCTGGTGATTTATTTCTGCTGTCTCAAATATTAAAATACAAGAAGTATTATCTGATCTGATAGTGTACTGTTAATAATAAAATCATTATAGATACCAGTATTGAAATTTTATATTTGCATCAGACGCACGTTTCGTCTACAATAGACTCATCAGTGCTTCACGAAATAAAATTTAAAAAGACAAAAAAGTACAAAGTTGAAAAGTATTGAGGACCAAAAATCCCTAAAAGTTTCATGATTGTGTTATCTTAACTGAATATGGCTTTGTAATTTTCGTCTTTTTCACCTATATATTATGTATGTTTGCTCTGCTTACAAATTTCATGCAACTTTGATACAAGTCAGATGTTTAGCTAGGTATACAACAAGGTTTTATCCACCATTTTCCACACTAAAACATAACTGTTGCAAGTCAGGAATATGCCAGTTGGTATCCATCCATTCGATGTGTTTGAGCTTTTGATTCTGCCGATTGTAAAGATACCTTCCGTTAAACGTTTTCCCTGATGGTCGATATGTTTGTTATTTTACATGACGATAATAACATGTATAGCATAAGAACCTTGTCCTTTCGACGAAACTGGTCACATTCATGCGATGCCTTCATCAGTTTTGTTTGGTGGAGTTCTACTTTCATTCCTTAAAGAATTAGTGAAAATTGAACGTCCCGACTCGGTAACTATCATTGCCACTAATTTATAAGTTATCCTGACAATAAGAGGTCGCGTTCTGATTCAAAACACCTTGTTTATGCCACATATGTATGTTCCGTTCAAATCCATGAACCTTGTCAGTGGATGTCTTTTGTCATTTAATTTTTCATTCCTAACTGGAGGTGTTTAACGACCTTGACTGGATATGCATCCCTCGCACGGTCGGAACAATTTCCATTCATATTCATAGAAACTCAACTTATATACTAAAATATCTAAGTAAATGCATTTAATAACTTAACAGAAATAAATATATTCCGGTGTCAGTGGATGTCTTTGTTCATGTCTCAATGTTTTTAGCTATTTGGAGAATTAAGTGTAGCTGTAAATTTTGAAGCGTCTAATTTATATTATGCCCTGATTCCCATAGAGTGGACACGATTTGTTGCTTGTTATATTGTACAGAGATTGCATATTTTTGTAAATTTACTTCTAGACAAAAGTAAAAATACAAAAATACTGAACTCCGAGGAAAATTCAAAAAGGAAAATCCAAAATCAAAAGGCAAATTCAAAAGTCCAAACACATCAAACGAATGGATAACAACTGTCATATTCCTGACTTGGTACAGGCATTCTCTAATGTAGAAAATGGTGGATTGAACCTGATTTTATAGCTAGCTAAACCTCTCACTTGTATGACAGACGTATCAAATTCCATTACATTGTCAACGATGCATGAACAAAACAAACATACTCAAAGAGTAAAAAATGTCAAAAATAGGGGTACAGCAGTCAATATTGTGTTATCATCTTAATATCACTATAAAAACAACAAATGTAGCGAAGAAGCACAAAAAGGCATACATCAAATTTAACATACTCATTTTGTTTTCTTACACGACTTAATTTATCTATGTAAAGTCTACCCATAAAGGATAGAAGGTTTTCAGTACTGGTGTAAAATTGCGCGTTTGAAATTCGCACAGGTAGACATAAAAATAATATTGTCGTTCAAAGTATGACGGCATACATAAATGCAGAGTCACGTTAAGTAGATATAACAGAAAACAGATTTAACAGTTAAAGTAATAATAATTAATAAAATAATAGTTTCTAGTTAGTTCTGTTATTTTTTTTTTTTTTTTTTTTATAGTTTTTAGATTTCCAAAGAACTTTGCTTATTCAGAAATATTGTTGATATGAACAAGAATACTAAAATAAGACCTTTTTTTGAAGTATAACAAAAAATATAGTTAGGAAAAGCTGCTATCCTATTATTATTTAATGAGAAATATATGCAATAACGTCCCATAAAATGTGCGGGACGTGAAACAAACAACCTTGTAGCAATATTGTATCAATGAATAGAAATGGACACATATATATATATATATATATAATTATAATTCAAAAGTATAAAATGATCCATAAAATAATGAAATGACGCTTTGCTACCATATACATACACATTACATGTGTTTAAATGTTTCAAACATCTGTGATGTCTTTAAAAATTTAAGAAACAAAACCAGTCTTTTTCAGTTCACAAAGTTAATGAAAATATCAACACATTGTGTTTTTTTAAAAAAAATTAAGATATTATTAGCTATTGAAATTATCTGGGGAATATTTTTGATACTGACATACATCTCTACTTATACATTTTATCGGTATATCCATTGCAAGTTTTTGAATAGAAAAAAACCTAACCCTCACCCTTACCCTTACCCTATAAATTTGTTTTTAAGATAGTGTCTATGAAAAAAAAAAAAAAAAATGGCAAACAAACTCCGAGAAAATTTAAGTCCTCATATAAAAGAATGAATAACAATTGTTATATTCGTGACTTGGTGTATGCATTTACTTGTTCAAAAACTAAACCCAAAAAAACCGAATGAACAAACATATAAGAAAAATATAAAAAATGAGAATTATTAAATTCAAGTTGTTTCACTGGAAATAATACCACATCTTCTTATCATACATTTAGATAGCACATTTTATTTTTCAAAAAATCACATCGTTTAATTCGGTCCAAAAAATTGCATAGTATCCAATTACTATATATACATGCTTTTCTAATCTTAATTCGTTAAGCAATTACAGCGTTTTAAATTTATAACTAGAGGTTTAAAAGGTCTTATGTCCTAGGTCTATGTGCATTTTGATATACCTTTTTGTCCAAAAGGTCATCCTCCATGGATTCAATAATTCATCAGTCGGTACAATTTTCACTTTCTCTCAAAACCATTTAGAGGAGAGAAAGTAAAAAGCAGTTTCTAAAAACTGTTACGTTTATTTTGTTTTTAACTTATTTCTGTCAATAAAATTAATTTATCTTTTTAGCTCACGTAGTCCAATAGCTGGCCATCTTTTACTTTAGGGGTCCAATCATTATAATTAAAAATTGAGGGAGTCCAATAATTATTAATATATAGTGTGTTTAATATTCATAAAATTGTATTGATTTTTTTAAAATAGTATTGGCTTGTATATATAGGTTTTGGGACCCCTGAAGTTAAATAAGGAATAAAAGAAATTTAAAAGACCTGAAACCTGAAAGTAAAATCCCCAAATTTTAAAATTCCTAAAGTAAAATAAAAAATGTCGGGACCCTAAAGTAAAAGAATGCTCACTAGTCTTATCAATTTGCGTCTGTGTCGTTCTCGTCCTTAACTTTAAAAAAAAAATTCGCTTATCTTACATGAAACTGGATCCATTTCCCAAGACTACACAGACCAACTGAAAAGTATAAAATTCGATTTAATGTTTTTCTTTCTAACTAGATAATCTATTTATATTCCATATGCAAACAAATAAAGGAAAACGATCACAAAAAGATAATGAACTGTATATTAATCATACTTATATTAACCTTGTATCAATACTGTATCAAGGAATAGAAATAGACACGACTTATGATTAAAACCCAATATATATATATATAATTATAATTATAATTAAAAAGTATAAAATGATCCATAAAATAATGAAATGACGCTTTACTACATGTACATATACATTAAATGTGTTTAAATGTTTCAAACATCTGTGATGTCTTTAAAAATTTAAGAAACAAAACCAGTCTTTTTCAGTTCACAAAGTTAACGACGATTAACAACGCATTGTGCTTTTTTAAAGAGAATTAAGATATTATCAGCTATTGAAATTATCTGGGGAATATTTTTGATACTGACATACATCTCTACTTATACATTTTATCGGTATATCCATTGCAAGTTTTTGAATAGAAAAAAACCTAACCCTCACCCTTACCCTTACCCTATAAATTTGTTTTTAAGATAGTGTCTATGAAAAAAGAAAAAAATGGCAAACAAACTCCGAGAAAATTTAAGTCCTCATATAAAAGAATGAATAACAATTGTTATATTCGTGACTTGGTATATGCATTTACTTGTTCAAAAACTAAACCCTAAAAACCGAATGAACAAACATATAAGAAAAATATAAAAAAATGAGAATTATTAAATTCTAGTTGTTTCACTGGAAATAATACCACATCTACTTATCTCACATTTAGATAGCACAATTTATTTTTCAAAAAATCACATCGTTTAATTCGGGCAAAACAAATTGCATACCCAATTACTATATATACATGCTTTTCTAATCTTAATTTGTTGAGCAATTACAGCGTTTGAAATTTATAACTAGAGGTTTAAAAGGTCTTGTGTCCTATGTCTATGTGCATTTTGATATACTTTTCTGTCCCAAAGGTCATCCTCCATGGATTCAATAATTAATCAGTCGGTGCGATTTTCACTTTCTCTCAAAACCATTAAGAGGAGAGAAAGTAAAAAGCAGTTTCTAAAAATTGTTACGTTTATTTTGTTTTTAACTTATTTCTCTCGATAAAATTAATTTATCTTTTTAGCTCACCTGGTCCAAAAGCTGGCCATCTTTTGCTTTGGGGGTCCAATCAATATAATTAAAAATTATTAATATATTGTGTGTTTAATATTCATAAAATTGTATTGATAGTATTGGCTTGTATATATAGGTTGTGGGACCCCTGAAGTAAAATAAGGAATAAAAGAAATGTAAAATACCTGGAATCCGAAAGTAAAATCCACAAATTTAAAAATTCCTAAAGTAAAGTAAAAAATGTTGGGACCCTTAAAGTAAAAGAATGCTCACTAGTCTTATCAATTTGCGTCTGTGTCGTTCTCGTCCTTAACTTTACAAAAAAAATCGCTTATCTTATATAAAACTGGATCCAGTTTCCAACTGAAAAGTATAAAATCCGATTCAATGTTTTTCATTCTAACTAGATAAAATTGAGAATGGAAATGGGGAATGTGTCAAAGGGACAACAACCCGACCATAGAGCAGACAACAGAAGAAGGTCACCAACAGGTCTTCAATGCAACGAGAAATTCTCGCACCCAGGGTCGACCTTCAGCTGGCCTTAGATAATCTATGTATATTTCATATGCAAACAAATAAAGGAAAACGATCACAAAAAGATAACAAACTGTATATTAATCATAAAAGATTATTAAATGATCCAGACAATGAAAGTCATTTTTTTGTAAAACAAAAGAAATAATATTTTTATTAAATGTTTTTATATATTAAACATTCTTTCTAAAGAAATCTGGAAATCGATGACATATGGGTTTTTGTTGCACTTAACGTTCTACTTTCATGTTTTACTTTATTGTTATTGTAAACAGTTGAAGCATGAACCATATTTTTATTATTATATTTTTCATATTCAACGGACCTTTTAAATAGTAAAACATAGCATATGGTGTATCCGTCAATGACATTAAAATCAGGAAATGCTCAGCATAAAATACAAGAAAAGCCATGTAACAGATTTAATCGGTTTTCTTCATCTCAATTTCACAATGATGCCTTCAACCCTACACAAAAAACTCTCATCTCACTGTGAGGTTAAGATGGTCCCTAATCAATAGAACGAAATTATTTCAAAATAATTCCGACGAACTTTGCAAGATGTAACACAACCATATAAAGCTCGATGAAAAAGATAAAACTAGACAGTTGAAAATATTCAAAACAAAATTGTTATACGCAAAGGTACAAATATAAAACAATATATCACATATATACTGCTAATGTATGTATATACTTAATGAAAAGTGACCAACTGGTGCTCCTTGCAGAACACATATTGACTGATAACTTTGAATAATACAGACATGAATAATCAAAATAGGGGGCATATAATCACTGTTTCTCAGATAAGATGTACTGAATTTTTAATACAGAGAGTTCTGGTAACCAGTTCGGTCTGATATCAAATAACGGTATATTGCTTTATTATACTAATTTTTGTTATCGTCAGCTGTGGCAGTTTGATACATTCATTAAGGTGTAGAAGGGGAAAGGGAGTTTCTTCACGTATGCACTCTTTTTTTAGGTAGATTTTTAAAATTAGTTATCATTTTGGGGTCAATTATTCTTTTTTTTTAACACCTCATTATTCTGTATCATTTATCAATACTGCAAAATTCTCTCATTTCTTTACTATTTCAGTCATTTAGGTCTGTAAGCTAAGGTCAATAATCTCTCCACCAGATCCACATTTATAATGGATATATATTCTGACTACTACGTTAATATGATTTTTTCTCAACTTCTAATGAACAAATTGTTATAAATGATGTTAAACATTTTCCTTGATTTTAGATTCTCATTGATTTGACTGAAATGTGACCTTTGAGTCGTATGTAGAACACGCAGAAGAAACAAACGTCCAGCGTATTTACTTATAGGCTGGATATCTGTCATGACCTTGTTGGAACATGCAGAAGAAACGACCATCCCTCATATTTACTTATACACATGTCAACATAATGATTTACCTAATATGGAATATACCAAATATCCATGTAAAAAATGATACAACTGTGGTTAAAGTGTTAGATGATTTCACGTTCCCATAGGAAAAACGCGCGACAGCTGTTACTAATTGCAGGGGCGTAGCTAGAGTAAATTGAAGTGCACGCTTGAAAAATTTTTGGGACTATTTTATGCTGAAAATATTATTTTTTTTTGGTTTTCGGTCATAGGAGGGTGAAAAGAGGTGCTACATAAACAAAGGACTTATAGACAATTCAAGAATGCAAAGGCAAATTACGGTAACATGAATAAAAAAGCAACAAGTTTTTGTTAGACAGAATTTAATCAGAATTGTCCAAAATCTGCTCTTCGGGTCTTTGCAGAAACGAACTTTTACCTTGTCAATATCAACATTGAAATTCCGATGGATATGCATTAATGCCAGCGATGATAATCTGTCGTTAATCATGGTTGATCGTACATACGTTTTCAACCGACGAAGTACACTAAACGATCTCTCAGCGGTAGCACTTGTTACCGGCATTGTCAACATGATACTTAAAATAGTATCTATAGAAGGATACAGCACTGGGCTTACCGCATCGAGTGTCTCACACAGCGAGGTTGGCATCTGATCGCGAGGTGTAATACACCATCGTGTTCGCCAATCGAGCGACCTCCCGTTTAAATTCGTCTAGATTACATGTCAGGTCGTCCTCGTATGTTTCAAACAGTGTTGTGATTTAATCGTTTGTTACGTTTTCTACAACACGAGGAAGCAGATACTGTGCGAAAAATCGATTTTTGGACGATATAAGAGTTCCATTATCATGTGGTCTATGAATGGAAAATACAGTGACACTTTCCAATACTGTTTTGGCGTGTTTGCAGGGTGATTGGCTCTGGTTGTCTGTCGACCGCATCGCCTCCGCATATTTTCCACAATATCAAATGGGTCCGATAAAGCTAATGCTGATTGGTAAATTTCATTCCAAACAGCTTCATCGCTGCGTTCGGCCCGTAACATCTCTATAACTGTTCTACATTCTTTCGTAGCCTCTAACAGATCACATTCTATACCTTGCAGATATTTTGATAGATATACCGTACTCTGTAAAATGTGCTCCGAAACTACAAGAGCAATTACAAATTCAAATCTTGTAATAGATGCAAGGTACTGTCCGGCTTTGACATCTCCATTTTTTCGCAATCGTTCCAATGCATGAACCACCACCGGAAACGATGTTTTAAAAGTGTAAAGCGCGTCGGTTCGACTCGTCCATCGTGTTTCGCAAAGGGTTCGCAATTTGGTCCGCTAGTCCATATTTTCTTTTGTAGTTGCATCGGAGTCCAACTCTTGGTGAAATGCTTGGAGTTTTTTCGATGAATAATCGAACGAAGAGGCAACTTCCTGTACGGTCGACATTACATTTCTAACCGATGTATCTTTACAACTATGGACTATGGCCAAATTCAAGCAGTGACATTTACAATGAACATACATAGCACCCGGAACCATTTCACATATTCTTGCTTGAACCCCTTTATATTTACCAGACATATTGGCGGCCCCATCATAGCCTTGTGCCCTCATATTCATGGTGATGATGTCTGCACTGATCAGAGTTTCAATCAAAAGTCCCGCCAAATGCTCACCTGTAGTGCTGGTGGCCATCACGAAATCTAGAAAGTCTTCCTTAATAGATATTTTGTTTGTGATAGTGTCTCTCTCCAAGTAGCGTAGACATACAGATACCTGTTCACGGTTGTTGTGTCAGTTGTTTCGTCTGCGATTAATGTGAAAAATTTACTATTGTTGCAGCTTTCAACTATCGATGTGCGAATCTGATTTCCGATTATGTTTATTATTTTGTTTTGAATATCAGGGGACGTATATTTTGCCCTGCTACTACTGTTCGCTAAGTGGTCCCTTAAAATGTCGTCGCCCTGTGCCTTTGAGTTTAATATTGCCAAAAAGTTACTAAGCTCTGGTGTGTGTCCACGTAATGCAATATTTTGTTTCCCGCATAACAAAAGTGTCTCAATAATTTTCAACAGAACATGTCGATTTTTAAGAACTTGTGTCTTTTTGAATTCAGAAAGTTATCTGCCATTGCCTGGTATTGAAAGTGTGGAGAACCTTCCCTGGTATGGCGCTTTATGAAGCAAGACAAATTGGACCAATCTGTAACTTTATTAATAAAAAGTTTCTCTTTTGCTTCCTTTCGACCAAAAATCACACAAGGGCCACAGTATAACGCATCCTCAGAGACTGAATAGCGCATCCAGCTATTTTCCAACAACCATTTAGCCGAAAGGCGACGACTGTTTTTACCTATTTCCCTGTAAAGAATGACGATTATTAAGTTATTAAATTATGTAAATTTATTATATAGGGCCTATTATATACATGTATATCTACGCAAAGTAAGTCAACATACCCACCTTTTTTAAATTTAAATCCCTGTATAAATATACGGTTTGCCGGAAATTAGACGCGTTTCTCATGTTGAGTTATTTTTTACCCGGAGAACGAAGAACTAAGATAGAATCGGGTTGAAACGCGGGTTCAAACTTTGCAATTCACACAGACTATCTCATTCTGGGTCTGTTATTATCAATTTAATTTACGACGTGTGAACCTTTTGAAATTGGCTGTTTTTCGGATAGCTGATGGATTGTCATAACCACTAAAAAATTTGCCGGTAAACTATAGGACACAATTTTGAAGTCATTTCCGCATACCTCATTTAATTTGAAGGGTTACACCTTGCATATGATATAATTCCATTTTTTGGAAACGTTTCACAGAATTAAAATGACTTGCATTTGGAAGAATAAAAACGCAACATACTTCGCCGGGAAGTCATAATTATTTACATCATTCCAGTTGGATGTTAGTAACTGCATTTTAACTTCTGTCATCTGCAAGTTGGAATCGTACAGACATGACATGGCTGGGTACGGAGGTGTGTTGGCTTTGCCTTTGGAGGTGACGGCCAAAACTGAGCTGCAGCTTGCAGTTGCATTGTCACTCTCAAACTCTGGCAAGGATTGTTGGGATATTGGTTCACCTGAAGAATCTTTCGTTTCTGTTGAAACGGGTTTGGTAAAAAAACTGTCAATAGTTTTCCATTTAGACTTTCCACCTTTTCGTTACGTTTCGACGCCATGCCGTGTTCAACGCCGGAGCCGTGTTCAACGCCGGAAATGTAACGTTCATATATACCAGAAACAATAACAGATAATGATGATACGTCCGGAATGTACTTCATGATTTATAGAAAACTTTCAGTTTGAAACCAAATGCCGTTATTTAATGACGTTTCATCAAGTAAAAAAAAAACCCAATCATATCTGTTTTTCCTTTAAACATTTTGTTCATAAAAAAAATTCTCTTTTTGTTTTGCATGACGAAACGATGTGCTCGCAACTGCGTGTTGGCGTATAGGGAGCTACGCGCCTGAATTATCAACAGTCTTATAAAGAATTTTTGGAATAAATTGCTGATGGTCTAACGAAATACTAAAGGGATATTCAAATTAAATAAGTAAAAACTCATACGTAGACAAATACTAAAAATGCCATGGCAAAAAAAAAAAACAACCCCACAAAACAGCACCATCCTTATTAATAATACATAAATGTACAAAATAGTGTAAAATGTTGGACTCGCGATTAATTTAAGATCCAACCCCACAAAACAACACTAAAAGACACACAATTGAATACACAATACAAGATAGAATAACTATCCATAATTAGCAACACGAACCCTAACAAACCCAAGGATGATTTTAAATGCTCCGGAAGGGTTATCATATCCTACTCCACGTGTCACACCATAAAACCCAAGGATTATTTCAAATGCTCCGGAAGGGTTATCATATCCTACTCCACGTGTCACATCATCAAACCTAAGGATGATATCAAATGCTCCGGAAGGGTTATCATATCCTACTCCACGTGTCACACCATCAAACCCAAGGATGATATCAAATACTCCGGAAGGATTATCATATGGTACTCACGTGTCACACCATCAAACCCAAGGATGATCTGAAGTGCTCCGGAAGGGTAATCATATCCTACTCCACGTGTCACACCATCAAACCTAAGGATGATCTGCTCCGGAAGGGTTATTATATCCTACTCCACGTGGCACACCATCAAACCCAAGGATGATTTCAAATGTATCCACGTATCCACTCTTATTGGGCCGGTTATTCCTTTTAGTCCTAAGCCATAATATTGGACAATGTTGTTTTGATAAATTCCGATTATCAATCCAAGTCCTTATTAATAATACATAAATGTACAAAATAGTGTAAAATGTTGGACCCGCGATTAATTTAAGATCCAACCCCACAAAACAACACTAAAAGACACACAATCGAATACACAACACAAGATAGAATAACTATCCATAATTAGCAACACGAACCCTAACAAACCCAAGGATGATTTTAAATGCTCCGGAAGGGTTATCATATCCTACTTCACGTGTCACACCATAAAACCCAAGGATTATTTCAAATGCTCCGGAAGGGTTATCATATTCTACTCCACGTGTCACACCATCAAACCAAAGGATGATCTGAAGTGCTCCGGAAGGGTAATCATATCCTACTCCACGTGTCACATCATCAAACCTAAGGATGATTTGAAGTGCTCCGGAAGGGTTATCTATCATATCCTACTCTTCGTGTCACACCCTCAAACCCAAGGATGATATCAAATGCTCTGGAAGGGTTATCATATCCTACTCCACGTGTCACACCATCGAACCCAAGGATGATATCAAATACTCCGGAAGGATTATCATATGGTACTCACGTGTCACACAATCAAACCCAAGGATGATCTGAAGTGCTCCGGAAGGGTAATCATATCCTACTCCACGTGTCACACCATCAAACCTAAGGATTATCTGAAGTGCTCCGGAAGGGTTATTATATCCTACTCCACGTGGCACACCATCAAACCCAAGGATGATTTCAAATGTATCCACGTATCCACTCTTATTGGGCCGGTTATTCCTTTTAGTCCTAAGCCATAATATTGGACAATGTTGTTTTGATAAATTCCGATTATCAATCCAAGTCCTTATTAATAATACATAAATGTACAAAATAGTGTAAAATGTTGGACCCGCGATTAATCTAAGATCCAACTGCACTTTGAATCCTAACAATGGCCCACATAATTTTTTTTGGACTAACATCTAAAAAGTCACTAAGCATCACAACCACATTAGACAAAAGAGAATGTATACTTTGCTCATTGATGCCTTCGATTTGTCAACGTGGTACCTTTGAATTATATTGTTAACTTAGTTTTATTTTAAAAGGCTATAACATTATAGGTTTAAACTCTCCTTTTAATTCATTGAATATTTTAAAATGAAAATTAATTTGAAAAATGTGTTCATAATGAAAAAATAAAGAGGGGCATGTTTCTTAAAACTTAAAAATAATTATTTTTCAAAAGGATAAATGTTTAACCAAAAGAATTTTAATGCTTAGAAGAAGTATTTAAACGGATCACTTTGGAAGTATTCTTTATAGATATCTATCAAACAAAAAGATGTCAATGTATATGTGTCTTTGGTATGTCCTTGCAGCGCTTGTTGCTCTTCAGACTGATGCAAAATCTACGCAAAAGATACTCGGTAAGTACCAACTTTCGGAAATGAATTTCTATTTTCATATGATTTTATCCTATGTCAACGTTGAATTTGTGCTGCTCAGTATTTCTGATTTTTTATTTTGTTTTGATTTTTGTAGACTGTTGTCTCTTTGGTCGTTTTTTATGTGTTTTTTTTTTTTTATAAACGAAAGCATGTAACAATGACCAAAATCAATTAGGTTTTGTCCGCTCAAAAAGGCTTCAACATGACACACCATTGATATTAAACGAGTTTCTATGAGTGTTATATTATCGTTTGTTTTTGTTGTTTTGTTTTTTTTTCTTTTTATAGTTGATGTTTTTCCCTCGGTTTTTGTTTGTAACCCGGATTTGTTTTCTCACAATTGATTTATGACTTTCGAACAGCGGTATACTGCTGTTGCTTTTATATGTTATTGTTTTGGCATTTGAAATGCATGTATTCTACACATTTTGTATTTGCTTTTTCTAATAGGCAGTGCAAATGTAACGCATATCAAAATCTCTGACAATTGAAGCCTGAGTTGAAATATAATTATAATGTTAAAATCATTTCAGGACGAGTTCAAATTTGTGATTAATTTGTTTAAAAGAAAACTACAATACTTAAGATTCATAAGTTAGTAAAATATCACGACTGACTGTTTGATGTCTGATCCTTAATTAAAGAACAGAAACTTCAAAACTTGTAAACGGTAAAATATTGATATTTAAAGGCTATTGTTGTGTTTGGCGCTTTTAGCCCATGTTTAATCCACCATTTTCTACATTTGAAAATGCCTGTACCAAATCAGGAATTATGTGTTTTATTATTTGATTTTGCCATTTGTTTACGGACTTTCCGTTTTGAATTTTCCTCGGAGTTCAGTATTTTTGTGATTTTGCTTTTTGTTTAGTTGAAACCGATGCATCATTCATTATGCTACCAAAGGATACTGGATATTTTACTTTATATATGATTATTATTTTCCTTATATATGGCTTTAATGAATATTATCTTTACTGTACATTGAGAAAATGTAAATAAAAAAATGAAATATGATTATTTTCGTCTGCAACTATCTTTATATATACTTTAATCATTAATTTTTGGCTAATCATTTTTTAAAAACATAAATGCTGTCAAAAAAGGAAAGTTTTTATGAGTAATATCATTTGAGTAATTTGTAAAGGATTTATTTTTACAAGTGTGTATATTCTTAATCCATAGCCTAAATTCAGTAATATTTGAATGCACCTTTTATTTTATTATATCATTTTGATAAAAACTTCTAAACAAGTAAACACTATATGACAGATCCTCTATGCAAGTATAGTATACATGTAAATATACACTCATTAGATATAGGAAGATGTGGTGTGAGTGCCAATGAGACAACTCTCCATCCAAATAACAATTTATAAAAGTAAACCATTATAGCCTATAGGTCAATGTACGGCCTTCAAAACGGAGCCTTGGCTCACACCTAACAACAAGCTATAAAGGGCCCCAAAATTACTAGTGTAAAACCATTCAAACGGGGGGAAAACCAACGGTCTAATCTATATAAAACACGAGAAACAAGAAACACGTATACATTACATAAACAAACTACTGTACTTCAGATTCCTGACTTAAGACAGGTGCAAACACTCAAGCATGATTTTATTTTTTTTTACTGGCTACGAAAGCCATTTGCGTCTCAAATGATTTAAAAGATAACATCTTATATTTTATACAGTTAAGTGTTTGAAGATCATATCTTAAAATATTTTCAACAAAAGCAAATTGCAATTGAAATATTATTGGATTTGTAAACAAACATTTGAAATATAAACAAACATAATCCTGTTTGAGCCATATTGGGATGACTTTGCAAAAACCAGAAGGTTTTGTTATTTTAGTCACATGATAATTAAAATACTTGAATTGAATACATGTATATGTACCAATGGTTTTGCTATTTTACTATCAATTTATTCAATAGATATGTATTGTATGTTAATTCCGGTTTTATACCTCTTTTAATTGGGCTTCAACTTGAGTACTCATTCCCTCGGGTATAGTTGACCTAAAAATGCTCTTGCTTTTCAATTTCTGCCATTTCGATAATGTAATTAAGCATGTGAAGTGATTCCCTACCTAATCCTTTAGTCACTGTTTACCTGATCGCTATTTTTCTACAATAATAGTTTGTGTGAGTGCTTATCCTATTTAATATTTTCTTATATTCTTTTATAGAGAACAGTTTTCAAATAACATTATATATAAATATTGATATTCAGAATTCTGATATTTTTGCAGACAAACTTACAGAACACCAAGATAAAGATGAGGTTTGTTTTTTTCTTAGTTAAGCATGTTTATTTTAACATATAGATTTGTTTTATCTGTTATCAAGCAATGTCTAATCACAATTTTTAACAAAGAAAACTCTAATATATACTCTAGTGCAACATCGTTTGTAAAGTTCATTTTGATTAGATAACGTCGCTAATTTTCATGGCATCAATTCACAATTGATGCTATGAAAATTTACGCACAAGCGCAGCAACGTATGACAGATTTAAAATGCATGTAATAACGTTGTTTTCTATCAGTTTCATTAAAATGGAGATAACAATATTGTATGTTAAGTCTCTGTGGCATCAATTGGTAATTTGATGGTCGAAAACACCCGTATACTAGCTCCGCTAACGCATCGCCAGTAAACGTAATTTGCGACCATCAAACTACCAATTGATGCCGTTTGATCTTAAAGTACTATACAATTATCTCCTAAATGAAAACAATACACTTAGTACATAATTGATACATAATTGTATTCTTTGATTCGATCGCAACGCACTAAACGTTTTTAATTCAACAACTGAAGTGATGTTTTTTTTTTTTTTAATTTTATACAAACAGGAAAATGATCCACATCCGTTAGATTCTAGAGCGCCAAATTTATGATACTACCTTTTACATATTGATTTATACTTATTAGGATATTGTCAAATATGATTTATTATAATTATAATCATCCTTATAACTATGATTTTTACTTATAATGATCTTATTAAATACGACTTTTACTTATAATGATCTTTACAAATATGATTTATACTTATGAATTATCTCTACAAGTAAAATATTACATTCAAAAGCAGGTTGTAGATCGTGTGAAAAGATATACTAACGACGCAGACTACGTATATGTCGATCATGGACAGGGACATAAACAAGGTATAAATATTTTCTTTCTTATACAAAAAAAGTAAAATCACAAAAATACTGAACTGGCAAAATCAAAAGCTAAAACACATCAAACGAATGGATAGCAAATTTCATATTCCTGACTTGGTACAGACATTTTCTTATGTAGAAAATGGTGGACTAAACCTCGTTTTAAAGCTAGCTTAACCTGTCACTTGTTTAACAGTCGTATTAAATTCTATTATTTTGACATGCATTTGTGAAAAAAAAACAAACAGACCTAATCGGAGAAAATTTCATTTGCCAGTTCTTATTGTGACCCTTTAACGTTTGATCCATTGAAACGAGTTACTTCCCTTATTGGACCATTAAACGTTTGATCCAGTGAAACGAGCTACTTCCGTTATTGTGACCATTTAACGTTTGATTCAGTATAACGAGTTACTTCCCTTATTGTGACCCTTTAACGTTTGATCCAGTGTAACGCGTTACTTCCCCTATCGTGACCCTTTAACGTTTGGTCCAGTGTAGCGAGTTACTTCCCTTATTGTGACCCATTTAAAAAGTTTGATCCAGTGTAACGAGTTACTTTCCTTATCGTGCCCCTTTAACGTTTGATCCAGTGTAACGAGTTACTTCCCTTATCGTGACCCTTTAACGTTTGATCCAGTAAAACGAGTTATTTCAAGTAGGAGACTAAATATTATTTTCTTAGAAAATTAATAGCTTTTATAAAGACATTTTTATTTTTTCAATCTGTTTTTTTTTTTGCACTTTGTCTTTTTCTAGGTAGTTAATTTGATGCTTATAGTTATTTTTCTACTGAACTTGCTTTATATTATATTGAATATACCAACTATATCACGAGTCTGAAATGGCAGACGAAAGAAATCATTTCAGCTGACTGAAATTGAAATATTGACAACTTATGAAAATGATTTTGTTTACATCTATATCATAGTACTTTTGTTACTTTTTATTTGTAAGTTACTTCATACGCGTTCATTGCTCCTATACAAAATGCGTATTTTATTATTGTTCATGGTATTAAAAAAGATACTATTATATGGCATGTTTAGCATAAATTAAGTATCATATAAACAACAACCGGTAAATACAGTATCATTCATGTTATTCAATCCAGAGAACATATAGGGAATAAAAAAAAATGGCAACGTATGGTCATCGTCTAGACGGCAATAACGCATTTGCCAAAGCAGGGCGTTCGTTTGTTGTTAGAGCAGTTTGTAAAAATATGTAACCACTTCAGGTCATTACAGGAGAGTCAAATTGTGTGCATAGGGCGCCATGCTTCTTGCACATGAAAGACCGTTGCAGATACTCTTGATCCGAAGGTGACCTTTTATCAAGTCTTAATCTGGGTGCGGGAGTTTCTCGCTGCACTGAAGACCCATTGGTGGATTTCGGCTGTTGAATGCTCTTTGATCGGATTGTTTGCTCTTTGGCAAGTTCGAAATTTCCATTCTCAATTTTATTTATGATTGTTATGTTCCAATTTCCCCGCATTTTTATTTAGTAACATTAACATCACATAGACATTATTGTAAAGGTTACTGCGATGAAGAACTACACCAACTTTAAGGTATCCGACCATCAATAAAGATGTACGGAAAACTTTCCGGAGTTTTCCGCCTAGTAAGCGAAAGTATAATTATTATTTTCAAAATGATGCTTTAAATATCAGAAAGGCTTATTAAAGTATATTGTTTTATTGTTTAATTTTACAGATGAACCTTATGAAGTTGTTGGTAAGTTATTATAACACCATGTACATACATACAGTGCTAACATATCAATTATTTCGTCGTTTAATGAATTAATCTAATGAATTCTTGGTACTACTTTCAAAAGCGTCCAACAGAACGTTGTTATTGGTTAACTTATTAAGAATTAATTATTTTGAATTTAACTTAATCTTTTTTCATTATTTTGTTTGAAATTCGTGATAAAAGAAATATGTTAATGATTTTGAAAGTGACTTATAGACCCAATGGGTCGGTTGTATGTTTATGTAATATATTTGTACTTTGTTGAATTGTTATTAGCTCACCTAGCCCAAAGGACCAAGTGAGATTTTTTTATCACTTGGCGTCCGTCGTCCGTCGTCGTCCGTCGTCGTTAACTTTTACAAAAATCTTCTCCTCTGAAACTACTGGGCCAAATTTAACCAAACTTGGCCACAATCATCATTGGGATATCTTGTTTAAAAAATGTGTCCGGTGATCCGGCAAACCAACCAAGATGGCCGCCATGGCTAAAATTAGAACATAGGGGTAAAATGTAGATTTTGGCTTATAACTCTGAAATAAAACCATTTAGAGCAAATCTGACAGGGTAAAGTTGTTTATCAAGTCAAGATCTATCTGCTCTGAATTTTTCAGATGAATCGAACAACCGGTTGATGGGTTGCTGCCCCTGAATTGGTAATTTTAAGGAAATTTTGCCGTTTTTGGTTATAGATAAAGATTAACTGGAAACAGCAATAATGTTCAGAAAAGTAAAATGGTCAGTTGACCCCTTAAGGAGTTATTGCCCTTTTAGTAATTTCTTACCATTTTTCGTAAATTTTTGTAATCTTTTACGAATATCTTCTTCTCTGAAACTACTGGGCCATATTTAACCAAACTTTGCCACAATCATTATTAGGGTATCTTGTTTAAAAATGTGTGCGGTGACCCAGCCAACCAATCAAGATGGCCGCCATGGCTAAAAATAGAACATAGGGGTAAAATATAGATTTTTGCTTATTACTCTGAAACCGAAGCATTTAGAGCAAATCTGACATGGTGTTATTTCGTTTATCAAGTCAATATCTATCTGCACTGAAAGTTTAAGACGAATTGGACATCTGGTTGCTTCTCCAAATTGGTAATTTTTAAAGAAATTTTGCCGTTGTTGATTATCATCTTCAATACTATTATAGATAGAGATAAACTGTAAACAGCAATAATGTTCAGCAAAGTAGGATCTACAAATAAGTCAACAAGACCAAAATGATCAGTTGACCCCTTAAGGAGTTATTGCCCTTAATAGTCAATTTTTAACAATTTTCATTAATTTGGTAAATTTTTACATATATTTTCCTCTGTAACTAAACGGGCAAGTTTATTATAGATAGAGAAGTTGTAAGTAGCAAGAATGTTCAGTAAAGTAAGATATACATACACATCACCATCATCAAAACACAATTTTGTCATGAATCCATCTGTGCCCTTGTTTAATACATGTATGCACATAGACCAAGGTGAACGACACAGGCGCTTAACATGCTTAAGAGCCTCTAGTTACACCTGTCACTATAATAAAAGATAACCTTACTTGCTTTGTCTCGTCTAACATGTCTAAATAATGATTGAAACTAAATGCCTGTGTATAATTAACAAGAGAGAAAAAAGGTAAAAATATAAACAAAAGAGAGTTCTTGTCAGTTTCATTACATAAAGCATATTTTTGAATAATAACTGAATATTATATCAAGACTGATAATATGAAGCGACATGGATAAAATTTCCATGAAGATACAAATTTCGATGCCTTATTTTCAGAAATAGGGGTACCTGGTCCTCCCGGGAAACAGGGTGTTGAAGGTAAGACGTACTGTAGATTCATTAAAAATTAATATGTAATACCGGAAATATGTTTTGTGTAAAAAGTAAAATCTCAAAAATACTGAACTCAGAGGAAAATCTAATCGGAAAGTCCATAATCACATGGCAAAATCAAATGACAAAACACATCAAAAACGAAGAACTGTTATATTACTGACTTGGTACAGGCATTTTCAAATTTAGAAAAGGGTTGATTGAACCTGGTTTTATAGCGCTAAACCTCTCACTTTTACAACAATCTCATCAAATTCCGTTATATTTACAACAATAAGAGAACAAAACAGAAATAATAAATAAAATAGTCAAAATATGGGTACAGCAGTCATCATAAAAAAAGACACAATAAAAACTATAAAGTAGTTCTTCATATTGAAATAAACAGATATAATCAAACTAGTTACATGTGTTTCGATTGTTAACTTTATTACGAAAGTTAAAACTTATATAAATATTTTGAATATCCCATTCCAATTTTTTATATACCGTACCGTTCATTCATTGATGTATTACAAACAATTGTTATATTAAAATTCTAAATGCTGAATGAAAGCTAGGATTCAAATATTTAAGATAAAAGAAAATAAGTAATCCAAGTAACCGGTATTTCAAAAATCCTTGCTACTGTTTTTCATTCCATTTATTTTTGACATTTTGAAGGAAAAAGAGGATCTCCTGGTCGATCTGGAACTCCTGGATCAAAAGGAGATAGAGGAGACCATGGAAAAACCGGACATGCTGGACCTCGAGGGTTAAGGGGGTCTCCAGGAACAAATGGTGAAATGGGAGATCCTGGGAAAACTGGTAAAACTGGTGAAAGAGGACCTGCTGGACCAAATGGAAAAAATGGAATGGATGGAGCCCCTGGCTTAAACGGAATGGATGGAGCAAAGGGATCACCAGGTGAGGATGGTATCCAGGGAGAAAAAGGAGATAGAGGGCCTGCTGGAGAAACTGGAACCGCAGGAGACATTGGGCCAGAAGGACCATCTGGTCCGACTGGAGCTCCCGGATCAAAAGGAGATATGGGATTGAGAGGACCAAAGGGAAAAAAAGGAAAACCTGGTCGCAAAGGAGATCAAGGAAACAGTGGACCTCGTGGAGAAAATGGACGAACAGGGCCATCTGGACCCACTGGTCCAAAAGGAGACACTGGTTCGTCAGGATCTGGGGGTATTTAAAATTTCAAATATTTGTTGTACTGTAGGCACATGCTTTTAAATGTGTGATTATATATAAACTTTGATCCAAATTTTATAATCAAATGATAAATCGCAATGAATTTCGATTTCAAATTTGTTTAATTTTTTTCTTCCAAGTTTCTGATATTGTTTTAAGAAGTAATTCACTTTGTAAGCTTTAACTCTTTCGTCATTATTTTAATATTGTCATTCAACAAAAGTGTAACTCATCAAGATTATAAAAAATAATAGAAGTCCGAATACTAGTAGCTAGGTACTCAATATTTTTATTTTACACGCCAACTTCTTCTTCTTGTAATATACGTATTAAGCTTATCGCTACTAGTAAAGCACATGTTCATCGCTAAAAAGTTAAACAAATGCATGTACCATAATACTATATCATTTCTCAACCAGTTTAATCGAATGCTGATGTGCTTTATTTGTCAATTTCAATTCAATGTTGATTTTGTTCCTTTTATATTGTGATTGTATACCGTTATTCATGTTTTCCATTGCCATGTGAAAAAATATACAACTTAAAAAGCTTTTTTACTGTTCATCACCAACTTTTTAGGTACTGGTCTCGATACTTTACTGTTCACCCCAAACTGTAGGCACATGCTTCCAAATGTGTGATTATATAAATACTTTGATACAAATTTTATAATCATATGATAAACCGCAATATATATATTGAATTTGATTATTTTTTTTCCCCAAGTTTCTGATTTTGTTTTAAGAAGTACTTCACTTTGATATCTTTAAGATCCTTTAACTCCTTCGTCGTTTTTTTTAATATTGTCTGTCAACAAAAATGTTACTCATCAAGATTATAAAAATGAATAGAAATACCTAGGTACTAAATACTTTTATTTTAAACGCCAACTTCTTCTTATTGTACATAATTATTTGTTCAGGTGGTAGGGAAGGAGGTGAAGGAGGTGGCGGAGGAGGAGGAGGCGGAGGTAATATACGTATTAAGCTTCTCGCTACTAGTAAAGCACCTGTTCATCGCTAAATAAGTTAAACAAATTGATTTACCGTAATACAATATCATTTCTCAACCAGTTTAATCGAATGCTGACGGGCTTTATTTGTCAATTTCAATACAATATTGATTTTGTTCCTTTTTTCTATTGTGTTTTTATACTGTTATTCGTGTTTTTCATTGCCATGTAGCAAATTAACTAATTTAAGAGCTTCTTAACTGTTCACCACCAAATTTTTAAGTACTGGTGTCTGTACTTTACTGTTCACCACCAACTTCTTGAGTACTGGTTTCGGTATTTTACTGTTCATCACCAATTTTTTTAGGTACTGGTTTCGTTACTTTACTGTTCACGACCAACTTTTAAAAACTGGTTTTGAAACACACGCGCATCTGGTCTACAGAGGAACCATCAATGACGCTTGATTCTAAAAATTGTTGAGGAAAATATATCACAAAATGGTAGAAACATTATGATTCATTAGGAATGTACTTGCGTTCTTTTGAGTCGAATACACCATGAACTGTAGATCAAACGAATTGGTTATTCATCACAGTATTAGTGTAACTCACAATATTTTTTTTAGATGATATGAGAACATCAAATGAACAAATATCATGATAAGGAAATGATACCCTCATACAATTAAATTTTTATTTGTGATATTTTTTACCAGAGTATTTGAACACTTTGTGAAATGTATTGACCATGCCTGTAATTGTAATTTGGTATTCTATCTTATGAACCATGTCTGGTAGTCGAAGATAACAATAATCCAATAATTTTGTTTTTGTTTGAAACAGGTAAAAACCCGTGAGGAGAGGACGGAGATGAAGATAAGGATCCACAAGTTGGCGAATCTAGATAGTACTTCAGTCTTTAAAAAAAGTGTTTGTTGACAGTACCAATTGATGTTGCATGAAATAAAATAAAAGTCAACTTTTTATTATCTATTTATTTTCTGTTTTCCCATTTATACTGATAACAATTGTTTAAGTGTCAAGTCAGTTACAAATATAGTAAAAGAATACATGTACAGGCTTGTATGTCACTGGTCTAACTACGCCACATGCTATATGTGCCTGTCTCAAGTCAAAAGACTGTATCTGAGTGATTGCCGTTGGATTATGTCTGTCATATTAGTTTTGCGTCACAGGCACTTGTTTCTGTCAATGTGGGGTTTACTATCCATACCAGTACAAAAAAACACAAGGTAGCTAACGAAAATTTTCAATGTGTTCGCTTCAACCAATATTTTTTTAATTTCCCTTGATTTTTTCACAAATAAAAGTACACCAGTCTGTCGGTAATTGATTTATCTTTACAATGAAACAACTTTCACGTACCTTGAGAATACCCCTCAAACAGAATAACACACTTCAGATGAGAATTATTGACCTTTTTCCAGACCATTGAATTTGTAAGGACTTAACTTCCGGTTAACTTAGGAAGTTAATATAACTGTGCAATCCCATTGGTTTAATTCATCTGGTTACCTGTTTATTTATACTAGTTACCAGTAACCAGAAAAATGTGACCAATGGGATTACACAGTTATATTAACTTAAATAAAAAAATATAGGTTGAAGCGAACACATTGAAAATTTCCGTTAGCTACCTTGTGTTGTTTTGTACTGGTATGGATAGTAAACCCCACATTGACAGAAACAAGTGCCTGTGTTTTGCGTAAATGGTTTTCTTATATAGATTTTCCATTGAGTGTTTTAATATTTTTTATGAAGGGCCTTCCATAGTCGACTATACGAACAGTATGAGATTTTGTCATTGCTGGAGGCAGTGATTTGCGTTTAATTGCCTATAATTTCACTTCCTTTGAAATTGGTTGACATTTCCTTTTTTTTATAATTCAATACGCTTTTTATGTTATAAGCTCCGGATTCGGTTTGAGACCCGTAATCGTTTTTCCTTTAATCGATTTATGACTTAGGAACAGCGGTATACTACTGTTGCCTTTATATACACGTGTGATCTGAATTATTTCTCGTCTTTAAATAAATATTTTTTTTTACAAATCTATTGAAGAACTTCCAATGTATGATCGTCTGCTGTCTGTTTAAGAACTAATAAAAAAACACGTTTTTCAATAAAATACTGTTGCCTTTATATACGCATGTCATCTTAATGATTTCTCGTCTTTCAATGTATATTTTCTACGATGTTGATTGGTTTTAGTTTGCATTTTTAAAAGACTTCAAATATTCGGTGTTAATATTCCTGATGAAATTTAATCCAGGAAAGTGCTAAGTACATATACAATTTATAATGTATTAAAAAAAATATCAATTAAAAAAAAAAATTAAAGTGCATCTGTGGCGAATTAAGCTAATATTTCCATACAATGGTTGAGTACACCTCACTTTATGATTGTGTAAAATAATAGTATATCCGGTTCTTCTGTTTTAACCGGTCATAGATAAATCCATAGAAGAAGTTCCAATGCATGATTGTCTGCTGTATGTTTAAGAATTGACGAGAACACGAATTGTTCAATAAAATTATACATATCACAGATTGCAGTAAAAAGATTTAATCTTTACCTTTACGTCTGATGTGATTATAATTATTAAAGATGGTTACAGGTATAAAGTATCAGTTAGATGCTTAGATAAACGATTAATTGTTGCTTTTGTAAAAACAGTTTTTGCAATACTCTCACCTTTACCACTTATTAATCATTGATAAGTACCATCAGAGTTTTCTTATTCGCTACCGTGACTTAAACAATCAGTAGTTGTATTTGCATTCAGATTTCCAAAAGTGAAGTTTTTGAACTTGTAAGTTAACTCGTTAACATAATGAGGAAAGCGGTTGACAAATATCCGTAAACGTGGTAAATGAACTCACAAATCATTATTATGACACAAAGCATATTACAACGAGTAAATGGGTCATTGTCATAAAAATAAAACCAAATGCTGCAGACAAAGGAGAAGCGAAAGATAGCTAAAGCAGCATTCAAACCAATAGATAAAGCATACACTGACAACGCAGTGTCTAAAAAACAAAAAACACAAACAGACAAATAATAGTACATAAGACACGACATAGAAAACTAAATCCTGAGCAACACGAACCCAACCATAAACTAGGGGGAACGCAAGTGCTCCGGAAGGGTAAGTAGATCCTGCTCCATATGTGGCACCCGTCGTGTGTTGCTAGTGTTATTACAAACCCGGTAAATAGTCTAATTCGGTATAAAGTAAAATCATAAAAATACTGAACTCCGAGGAAAGTTCGACACGGAAAGTCCATAATCAAATGACAATATTAAAAGCATGAACACATCAACCGAATGGAAAACAACTGTCATATTCCCGACTGGGTATACATATTTTCTTCAGAAGAAAATGGTGGGTAAAACCTGGTTTTATAGCTAGCTAACTTGTATGACAGTCGCATAAAATTGCATTATATTGACAAACGATGTGTGAACAAAACAAACAGACATAATGGGTAAAAATGATTAAAATAGGAATGAAGCAGTCAAATATGTAAACAAATATTACGATGGCAAAGAAACATAAAAAGGCATATAGGTACAGCATGTTAGTAAAAACAAAAGATTACAATACAGAAATTATCATTAAACAATAACACAAAAACTGGATGTATTAGAACAGAGCCACGTCATATGTAAAAAGGTGAACACGAAAAGCCAAATAAACATGGCATCAAAGAAAAAATGAAAGACAATAATACAAAAATTATAATAGAACAATAACACAATGACGAAACGTATAAGTACAGAGACACGTCTAATGGATTCCACCAAAAAAGCACATTGTAGTGTAACCACATGCAATAAACAGCCCATTCTAGTAATACCACACGCATAGAACACATCACATTCTAGTGTTACCACATGAATCGAACATAGTACATTCTAGTGTTACCACATGAATCAAACATAGCACATTCTAGTGTTACCACACTCATAATTGAACATAGCACATTCAATTGTTACCAAATGCATTGAACATAGCAGATTCATTTGTTACCACGTGTATTGTAGACAAAAGATTCATACTGTTACCATATGCATTGGACATAGCCAATTCGAGTGTTACCACATGCATTGAATATAGCACATTCCATTGTTACCACATCCATTGAACACAACAGGTTCTAGTGTTACCACATGCATTGAACATAGCACATTCTAGTGTTACCACAATTATTGAACATAGCACATTCAATTGTTACCAAATGCATTGAACATAGCATATTCATTTGTTAACACGTGCATTGTAGACAACACATTCATACTGTTACCATATGCATTGAACATAGCCAATTCTAGTGTTACCACATGCATTTAACATAGCACATTCAAGTGTAACCACATGCCTTGAACATAGCACATTCTACTGCTACCACATGCATTTAACATAGCACATTCAAGGGTAACCACATGCCTTGAACATATAAAAAAGAAGATGTGGTATGATTGCCAATGAGACAATTATCCACAAAAGACCAAAATGACACAGACATTACCAACTATAGGTCACCGTACGGCCTTTAACAATGAGCAAAGCCCATACCGCATAGTCAGCTATAATAGGCCCTGATAACAGAATGTAAAACAATTCCAACGATAGCATATTCTAGTGTTACCACATGCATTTAACATAGCATTTTCTAGTGTTATCACATGCATTCAACATAGCACATTCCATTGTTACCACGTGCATTGAATATAGCACATTTTATTGTTACCACATTCATTGAACACAACACATTCTAGTGTTACCACATGCATTGAACATAGCACATGCTAGTGTTACCACAATTATTGAACAGAGCGCATTTAATTGTTACCAAATGCATTGAACATAGCAGATTCATTTGTTACCACGTACATTGTAGACAACACATTCATACTGTTACCATATGCATTGAACATAGCCAATTCTAGTGTAACCACATGCCTTGAACATAGCACATTCTAGTGCTACCACATGCATTTAACATAGCACATTCTAGTGTTACCACATGCATTGAACATAGCAAATTCTAGTTTTACCATGTTCATTGAACATATCACATTCTAGTGTTACCACATGTATTGAACATAACACATTCTAGTTTTACCACATGAATTGAATATAGCACATTCTAGTGTTACCACATGCATTGAATATAGAACATTCTTGTATTTCCACGTGCATTAAACATAACATATTCTAGTGTAACCACATGCATTGAACATAGCATAAAAAAATCTGTGAATGCGTATTCTAGATTATGATTAATGTGGTATATAGATATAGGAAGATGTGGTGTGAGTGCCAATGAGACAACTCTCTATCCAAAGAACAATTTAAAAAGGTAAACCATTATAGGTCAATGTACGGCCTTCAACACAGAGCATTGGCTCACACCGAACAACAAGCAATAAAGGGCCCCTAAATTACTAGTGTAAAACCATTCAAACGGGAAAACCAACGGTCTAATCTATATAAAATTAAAAAAAAAAACGAGAAACGAGAGCAACGTATAAATTACATAAACAAACGACAACTACTATACATCAGATTCCTGACTTAGGACAGGTGCAAACATTTGCAGCGGGATTAAACGTTTTAATGAATCCAAACCTTCTCCCTTTTTCTGAAACAATAGCATAACATCACAACATAGAAAAACACACGACAAAATATCAATTGGCAGGCTTAACTCAATCAAAAAACGTACATTAATACACTATAAACGAATAAATTTGATCTGCGATATCTGAATGCAAATGCACAGTTAATAAAATATTAGGGACAAACATTCAAGGCCAAAAAGCAAACAAACAAGTCCAAACAAAGCCATGTCAAGACACCAATGCGAAATATTTAACCCTTCGAAATCTATATCGCTTCTCTTTATAACATTTATGACATTCAGCTAAAATAAAAAAAAAATAGAAATGACATTCTGATATTCATTATGAAAACACGAGTTTCAACCCTGTTTCACGTTTGTACAGTAATAGAAAACCAGACGTTACCCACAATGCAATGTAGTTTATATTGTCGATTGGTCAGTTTTTCATGGATATGTTCATACTTTTTTTAATTAATGTTTATATGGAATTGATTTCTGATGTCAGATTTCTAGTTGTCACAACCTTTTTCATTGTGCTTGAAACCATCTGCTATGATATGTTTGTGTTTGGTTTTGCCTAGTTTTAAATATAATGAACATTATGTAAATCAGTAGATGAAGATCTGTAACACCTTATACTTTCATGTACTAGAATTAATACACATGTGAAATACACCAAAAAGAAGGCAATCTCGTCAATTTGAAGGATTGGTTTTATCAGATTTCGGCTGGTTTTACAAATCGTGATTTACTACGTACAAAAGCATACACTATAAATAACAGAACAACACTTCATGAAACTGGACAAACTAACAAAACACGCAAACTTGTATCAGTACTAAGTGTCTTATTGGTGTTTGGATATACAAGTACCCGGCCTCGTCAATTCTATATTTTAGTTTGATGTATTTCTATTTGTATCCATCTGATGAGTTAAGCCTTTTCAACTGATTTGTGTAGTTCGTTCTTATATTGTACTATTAGAAATTTGCGGAAACTATGTCTATACCTAGGATTACACTTTAGACTTACGATTACAGGTAACAAAAACAAGGGGTCACCTCGAAATACAAAAACAAACCAACAATACAAAATAGCAAATGGTGTCGTCTATAAAAAAAAAAGACGTAAGCAACACGTTAAAATTTCATGTGTCCGAAGCGATTTTCTCGATTTACCATCAGGACCGCACAAAGCCGAAAATTTAAAGACAAGGATTTATAAGGACCGAAGGTGTAGATGGATGTATGATATATATTATCAGCAGGAGCAATAGATTCTCCTCGCGAAACAGGGTACTTTTAATGCAATGCTTAGTATACGAAAACCAGCAAAAATATTGTTCAGAGGATACTGTACAAACTGTTTCACTTGAAATAGTAATGTTGGTGTCGTTTTTATTATGCACGATTACAACTTTGTATCCACAACTGTTGCCTTGCCGACTTAACTAGATTGTGATTTTTTTAACAATTTCTTCTCGCCTGCTACTCTTATGCATTTTTTATCCCTTACATTCAATAGAATGGATTTGCGTATAAACTTTGTGTTTAAATGAACAACGTCGCAGTGTGAGATCACGGAACCCCCTTATCTTGGGTTGAAATTCCCTTTTGAAAATGGCTGGATCGACCCCTGCGTCGTCAGTGAACTCTATATTACAATTCCATGAAAATCGTTGTTTAACTACAGAAAAACATCACTATCGTTACATTGTTTTGGGTCGACGGTTTATTTTTACACTTTGAGAAAGCCCAAGATTTAAAAACTAGCTGTAAGTGTAATTGTAATCCTAATCGTAGGTGTATGACAGTTCCCGCAAATGTCTATTACACCACTGTTCCAGGTGAGGGGAGGGTTTGGATCCCGCTAACATGTATTACACCGCCACATTTTGTAAATATATGCCTGTCCCAAGTCAGGAGCCTGTAATTAAATGGTTGTCGTTTGTTGATGTGTTACATATTTGTTAATAGTTCATTTTTTGTTCATAAACCTGTAGCTTGAAGGATAACCCATTCTTTTATATTGTTTTTTTTTTTTTTTTATTATTATAGAACAAAATAAACGAGTTATTGGTAAAGTACGAACGGATGTTTATATCGTTTTTGTCTCGTCTTCGACTAAATTTACGAAAAGCGAAACATTGGTATTGCACTTCCGGCGAATAGATATAGATCAGTTATAGGTAATATAAATTTGTATTGCTATATAGAACAAATACGAGTTTGACGACTATTTGATGCCCTGTCCCAAAAGTCATGGTCCAGAAACTTTGAATCAAGTTTTAATGTTAAGTTTTCTGCTGAAGTTAGATTGATAAGAGCTACTTTCAATAAATATGTTCTATGAAATTGCATTGCTTTTTGTGTATCTGTGTTTGTCCACACTATTGATGACATGTGCATAAGATCATTGTCCGATGACTGAATAAAATACAATGTTGCTGTCCATTAGATTGTTGTTTTCCGAATTTTATTTCAACAATCAAGACATATCTCTTTGTAAATAGTTTATTTATTTATACTTTTATCTTCCTTAAACAATAACAAAAATAATCGACTACAAAGATGTAAACCGTATTACACATACTATATCATGTATATGTATCAAATACATTTTTTTATTCAAATAATCATTAAATCATTTCCTATGAACAAAGCTTTATCAACTGATGAAAGTGGTTTATACAAAAAAAAAACCACGTATGATTAAGATAGTAGTAGCATGTCAAGTAGATTATTGGACCTACATGTATATGCAGACTCATTTGTAACAGGTCTTTAATTTATTATATTTTCACTTTCATATTACTATTAAGTGTATGGTGGTCCACAAACACGAAGTGCTGTATTACAAATTAATAAGATGTGTAAAATATTTAGATACACATACACACACTTATTGGTATGAAAGAAGATTAATTAAATATGCTTTCGATGTTAGAGTCACAATTTTATCTTAAGTGTATAAAAGGGACAACAAAAACAGAAAATATGCTCTTCTAATTCGATTTCATATTACCTTTTCATTGATAAAAATGAACATTCAACCAGGGTTCAACAGTAATTCTAGGTCATAAAGTCTTCATTTCGTACAAAAATGATCTAATATTATAAATATTCCAAGTGTTACTTTTATATGTAGAAACCATTTCGTGTGAAATATGCACCACTTTCCTGATTAAGCAGAATAAGCAGTTCTATACCTTAAGTATATTATATATTATTCTGAATTATACTACCTCATTGTACAAAACTTTTATTTATATTTGATATTTGTTCAATCATTGACATAATGTTCCGTCATTGTCATTAACCTGGTCTTTTGTCATGTCTTGTTCTGTTCAAATCTCGGAACCTTGTCATTTGGTGTCTTATGTCATGTAATGTCCCGTATAAATCCCAGAACCTTGTCATTTGGTGTCTTTTGTCATGTTATGTTCCGTTCAAATCCAAGAACCTTGTCATTTGGTGTCTTATGTCATGTAATGTTCCGTATAAATCCAAGAACCTTGTCATTTGGTGTCTTTTGTCATGTAATGTCCCGTATAAATCCCAGAACCTTGTCATTTGGTATCTTTTGTTATTTTATGTTCCGTATAAATCCAAGAACCTTGTCATTTGGTGTCTTTTGTCATGTAATGCTCCGTATAAATCACAGAACCTTGTCATTTGGTGTCTTTTGTCATGTTATGTTCCGTTCAAATCCCAGAACCTTGTCATTTGGTGTCTTTTGTCATGTAATGTTCCTTCAAATCCAGGAACCTTGTCATTTGGTGTCTTTTGTCATGTAATGCTCCGTATAAAGCACAGAACCTTGTCATTTGGTGTCTTTTGTCATGTTATGTTCCGTATTAATCCAAGAACCTTATCATTTGGAGTCTTTTGTCATGGTATGTTCTGTTCAAATCCGTGTACCATGTAATTTGGTGTCTTTTGTCATGTAATGTTCCGTTCAAATCCTCGTACCTTGTCATTTTGGTGTATTTTGTCATATAATGTTCCGTTCAAATCCCAGAACCTTGTCATTTGGTGTCTTTTGTCATGTTATGTTCCGTTCAAATCCTAGAACTTTGTCATTTGGTGTCTTTTGTCATGTTATGTTCCGTTCAAATCCCAGAACCTTGTCATTTGGTGTCTTTTGTCATGTTATGTTCCGTTCAAATCCTAGAACTTTGTCATTTGGTGTCTTTTGTCATGTTATGTTCCGTTCAAATCCCAGAACCTTGTCATTTGGTGTCTTTTGTCATGTTATGTTCCGTTCAAATCCTCGTCCCTTGTCATTTGGTGTCTTTTGTCATGTTATGTTCCGTTCAAACCCACGTACCTTGTCATTTGATGTCTTTTGTCATGTAATGTTCCGTTCAAATCCTCGGACCTTGTCATTTGGTGTCTTTTGTCATATAATGCTCCGTTCAAATCCCAGAACCTTGTCAGTTGGTGTCTTTTGTCATGTTATGTTCCGTTCAAATCCACGAACCTTGTCATTTGGTGTCTTTTGTCATGTTATGTTCCATTCAAATTCCAGAACCTTGTCATTTGGTGTCTTTTGTCATTTCATGTTCCGTTCAAATCTAGGTACCTTGTCATTTGGTGTCTTTTGTCATGTAATATTTTGTTCAAATCTGGGTACCTTGTCATTTGGTGTCTTTCGTCATGTAATGTTCCGTTCAAATCCAGGTACCTTGAAATTTGGTGTCTTTCGTCATGTATTGTTCTGTTCAAATCCAGGAAACGTGTCATTTGGTGTCTTTTGTGATATGTTCGGTTCAAATCCAAAATCCCAAAACCTTGTAATTTGTGTCTTTTGTCATGTTATGTTCCGTATAAATCCCAGAACCTTGTCATTTGGTGTCTTTTGTCATGTTTTGTTCCGTATAAATCCAAAAACCTTGTCATTTGGTGCTTTTGTCATGTTATGTTCCGTATAAAGCACAGAACCTTGTCATTTGGTGTCTTTTGTCATGTTATGTTCCGTATTAATCCAAGAACCTTATCATTTGGAGTCTTTTGTCATGGTATGTTCTGTTCAAATCCGTGTACCATGTAATTTGGTGTCTTTTGTCATGTAATGTTCCGTTCAAATCCTCGTACCTTGTCATTTTGGTGTATTTTGTCATATAATGTTCCGTTCAAATCCCAGAACCTTGTCATTTGGTGTCTTTTGTCATGTTATGTTCCGTTCAAATCCTAGAACTTTGTCATTTGGTGTCTTTTGTCATGTTATGTTCCGTTCAAATCCCAGAACCTTGTCATTTGGTGTCTTTTGTCATGTTATGTTCCGTTCAAATCCTAGAACTTTGTCATTTGGTGTCTTTTGTCATGTTATGTTCCGTTCAAATCCCAGAACCTTGTCATTTGGTGTCTTTTGTCATGTTATGTTCCGTTCAAATCCTCGTCCCTTGTCATTTGGTGTCTTTTGTCATGTTATGTTCCGTTCAAACCCACGTACCTTGTCATTTGGTGTCTTTTGTCATGTAATGTTCCGTTCAAATCCTCGGACCTTGTCATTTGGTGTCTTTTGTCATATAATGCTCCGTTCAAATCCCAGAACCTTGTCAGTTGGTGTCTTTTGTCATGTTATGTTCCGTTCAAATCCACGAACCTTGTCATTTGGTGTCTTTTGTCATGTTATGTTCCATTCAAATTCCAGAACCTTGTCATTTGGTGTCTTTTGTCATTTCATGTTCCGTTCAAATCTAGGTACCTTGTCATTTGGTGTCTTTTGTCATGTAATATTTTGTTCAAATCTGGGTACCTTGTCATTTGGTGTCTTTCGTCATGTAATGTTCCGTTCAAATCCAGGTACCTTGAAATTTGGTGTCTTTCGTCATGTATTGTTCTGTTCAAATCCAGGAAACGTGTCATTTGGTGTCTTTTGTGATATGTTCGGTTCAAATCCAAAATCCCAAAACCTTGTAATTTGTGTCTTTTGTCATGTTATGTTCCGTATAAATCCCAGAACCTTGTCATTTGGTGTCTTTTGTCATGTTGTGTTCCGTATAAATCCAAAAACCTTGTCATTTGGTGCTTTTGTCATGTTATGTTCCGCATAAATCCTAGAAACTTGACAGTGGATGTCTTTTGCCGTGTCATGATTCGGCCAGATCTAGGAACATTGTCAATTGATGTTTTGTGTAATGTTCTATTCAAATCCCGAAACGTTATCAGTTGGTGTATTTTGTCATTAATTACACCTTATGTAAGAATGCTGCATTTTGATTGGGTGAGAACCAGTGTATTTTTGCATATTCTGACTTTTTTCCTCATTTCAAAACAATTTGGTTTTTTTCACCGCTCCTCCATTTTGGATATTCGTTTTTACCCTCGTGAGCCTGTTTCCGACAAAATTATTCGGAATCTTTCTCACTCATCACGATTGAATGAATGAATGAATGAATCTTTACTGCAGAAGCATAGACATGCTTAGCAAAATTAACAACATATATTACATAATATAAAACATGAATAAACAGCAGAGAACAATAGTATAATACAATGACATGACATATAAAGTTATGAGACTATATTTGATCGTATATTCCATGCAGCTTTTACATAATTACATAATTTAATCGTAAGAGACTTACTAGAAGCTTGTAGTATATTTAGTAGTTTTCGATCATTAGGCCAAGAACAATAAAACTTTGGTAAAAATTGGGTTCGTACAGATCTATAAGCTTGACAAACAAGAACAAAATGATATTCATCTTCAATAACACACATTTTACAACATTCACATAAACGATTTTCTCTAGATTGTTAACTAAGACAGCATAGTTAAAAAATATTGATTGAGTAAAACCGAAAACTGTAAGAGATATATACATATCTAGCGGCTAGGGAAATTTCACAGTCCTTTGACTGGTATTTTTCGCAAATACCCCTCCATAACATGAAAAATCCATTCAGTAATGTTCTGTCCAAAACCTTGTCATTTAGTGTCTATTGTCATGTAATATTCTGTTCAAAAACAGGTACCTTGTCATTTGGTGTCTTTTGTCATGTTATGTTCTGTTCAAATCCCAGAACCTTGTCATTTGGTATCTTTTATCATGTAATGCTCTGTTCAAATCGAGGTACCTTGTCATTTGGTATCTTTTATCATGTAATGCTCTGTTCAAATCGAGGTACCTTGTCATTTGGTGTCTTTTGTCATGTCATGTTCTGTTCAAATCCCAGGAACCTCGTCAAATGAATGTCGTTTGTCATGTCTCAGAGTTTTTTGTTATTTGAAGAATTTGGTTTTGCTGCAAATCTCGACGGACGACGACGGACGACGACGGACGACGGACGCAAAGTGATGGGAAAAGCTCACTTGGCCCTTTGGGCCAGGTGAGCTAAAAAGTATGCTAACTCGCCCCACTTAGTGCACAGTGATATAAATTTAGACTCATTGATAAGTCTAATGCGGTAGATCATTTCAATTTCAATTTAGTAACATAAAAAGTAACATTTGAGTAACTTTTTACAGAAATGATTAAAATGATGACTGCGTTGAATCAAGAAATATCCCAACATTTACGTGAATTGTGTTTATTGTTTATTTTTACAGATGAACCATATGAAGTCGTTGGTGAGTTATTATAAAACCTTTGTAATTTACATATATACAGTCTTAACATAGCAATTGGGTGACCGTTTTAAAATCTAATTAATTCCTGGTACTATTTTCAAAGCGTTCAACAAAATGTTGTTATTGGATAGCGGAAAGAAAAACGGAAATCCTACAAATGTCTTGATGTTATGTTCATGGTACATATAGAGGAAAGCAGTTATAAGAGATAAGATTCTGAAGAAAAAAAACAACCTTAACATTCAACAGTCATCTTAAATGAAAACAAAATAAAAAGATGAGAAATCAATCTTAGATTAAAATTAGGGATGTCAAAAGATCTGAAATTTAACACAAGTAATCGGTCATGATACTCGCGAGTACTCGAGTACTCGGATAAATCTTTAACGTCTAGTGAAAAGTTTTGATTTTTGTTGGGATGTGGTATTTTGGTTATTACTTTTTATAACCTTATCTTAATATGATGACATCGCTTTATATCGTAACGAAAAGCATGCATGTTCATAGTTCGTTCTTATGATTGCATTGTTATACCACTGTCCCAGGTAAGGGGGTGTCCTGATAACATGTTTAACCCCGCCACATTATTTATGTAGGTGCCTTTCCAAAGTTAGGAGCCTGTAATTCAGTGGTTGTCGTTTGTTTATGTGTTATCAATTTGTTTTTCGTTCATTTTTTGTATATAAATAAGGCTGTTATTTTTCTCGTTTGAATTGTTTTACATTGCCATTTCGGGGCCTTTTATGGCCGACTATGCGGTATGGCCTTTGCTCATTGTTGAAGGCCATACGGTGACATATAGTTGTTATTTTCTGTGTCGTTTTGGTATCTTGTGGACAGTTATCCCATTGGCAATCATACCCGGCTTTTTTTTTAATGTGTTGCAGGACTGAAACATATCTTGATCCTTGCAATTGGTTATGTGTATCGCTAGGTCTTTTTTATGTCTCGTCTAACATGTCTAAATAATCATTAAAAAGTCAGGCCGGTGTCAAAAATTGACAAAACAAGAGAGAAAAGAGGGGAAAAATATACAAAAGAGATTTGTTGTCAGCATGGTCAGTCGACAAAGCAAAGTTTTAAATAGAAAGACTGTTAATATGAAGTGACATGGATAAAATGTCCATAAAGGTGTAAATGTCGATGCATTAAAAATGAAAATGTCAATAAAGAATAAAAGAACACCAAAAAAAAAACATAATTGAAATGGTCTATTTTCAGAAATAGGAATGTCTGGTCCTCCTGGGAAACAGGGTGTTAAAAATAAGACGTACTGTATTATAATTCATTATAAATTAATATGTTATACCGGAAATATGTGTTGTGTAAACATGTGTTTCGATTGTTATCAATATAACGAAAGTTAAAGTTTATATTATTTTTTTGAACATCGCCTATCCGATTCTTTTTTAATAATCTAGAAGATTGGTAGTTTTAATGATTTCAAAATGTATAGTTATATATGAGACAAAATAACATCTAATTTTGAATCATTCGTTCATTTATGTATTACCAATATTTGTTATCTTAAAAATTTGGAAGTCTGAAAAAAAGTATTCAAATGCCTGTCAATAAACATAAACAAATAAGTAATCCAAGTAAACAGTATTTCCCAAATCCTTGCTTCTGTTTTCCTTCCATTTATGTTTGAAATTTTGTAGGAAGGAGAGGATATCCTGGCCGAGCTGGATCTCCTGGATCAAAAGGAGGTAGAGCCTGAGGAGACCCTGGAAACACAGGACGTGCTAGACCTCAAGGGTTCAATGGGTCTCCAGGATCAAAAGGTTAAACAGGAAATACTGGAGAAAATGGTAAAACTGGTGAAAGAGGATCTGCTGGACCAACTGGATTAAGAGGAATGGATGGAGCCCGTGGTAATGATGGAACGAATGGATCACAGGGACCAACCGGTGGCGATGGTATCCCGGGAGAACCAGGAGTAAGAGAACCTGCTGGAGAAACTGGAAGCGATTCGACAGGATCTGGGGGTATTTAAAATTTTAAATATTTGTAGTGCTGAAGGCACATGCTTTTTAATGTGTGGTTATAAAAAACTTTGATCCAAATTTTATAATCAATTGAAAAACCACAATAATTCTCTATTTCAAATTTGATTATAAATTTTTTCCAGGTTTCTGATTTTGTTTTAAGATGTAATTCACTTTGATAGCTTCAACTCTTTCGTCTTTTTTAAATATTGTCTTTCAACAAAAATGTAACTCATCAAGATTATAAAAAGTAATAGAATTCCGAATATTGGTAGCAGGGTACTAAATAATTTTATTTTAACTTCTTCTTATTGTAATATACATATAAGCTTCTCGCTACTAGTAAAGCACCTGTTTATCAATAAAAAAGTTAAACAAATGGATTTACCGCAATACAATATCATATCTTAACCAGTTTAATCAAATGCTGACGTGCTACAAATGGATCTACCGTAATACAATATCATTTCTCAACCAGTTTAATCAAATGTTGACATGCTACAAATTGATTAACCGTAATACAATATCATTTCTCAACCAGTTTCATCGAATGCTGACGTGCTTTATTTGTCAATTTCAATTCAATATTAATTTTGATCCCTTTTTATTATGTTTTTATACAGTTATTCGTGTTTTTCATTGACATGTGGCAAATGAACTAATTAAAAAGCTTTTTTACTGTTCATTACCAACTTTTTCAGTACTGGTTTCGGTACTTTACTGTTTACCCCAAACTTCTTAAGTACTGGTTTCGTTACTTTACTGTTCATGACCAACCTTTAAGTACTGGTTTCGTTACACATGCGCATCTGGTCTACAGAGGAACCATCAATGACGCTTGATTTTAAAAATTGTTTCGGAAAATATATCACAAAAAAGTAAAAACATTTTGATTCATTACGATAGTACTTGCGTCCTTTTGAGCTGAATACACCATGAACTGTAGATCAAACAAATTGATTATTCGAAAAAAAATTGTGGAACTCACAAGAAGTTATATAGATGATATGAGAATATCAAAATACAATAATAAGGAAATGATACCCTTATACACTTAAACTTTTATTTGCGATATTTTTTATTAGAGTATTTTAAACACTTTGTGTAATGTATTGACCTGTAATTATAATTTGGTATTCTTTCTTATACAACTATGTCTGGTAGCTGAAGATTACAATAATGCAATCATTTTGTTTTTGTTTTAAACAGGTAACAAATCGACAAGACATGGAGACAAAAATGAAGGCACGGATACAGATCAATGAAAGTAGTTCCATGAAAGTAGTTCCATAAAAGTAGTTCCATGAAAGTAGTTCCATGAAAGTAGTTCCGAGTTTCTTCAGTCTTTAAAAAAATGTATTGACAGTATCAATTGATGTAGCATGAAATAAAATGAAAGTCAACTTTTTATTATCTAGTTATTTTCTGTTATCCCATTTTTACTGATAACAATTGTATAAGTGTCAAGTCAGTTACCAATATAGTAAAAGAATACCTGTACAGGCTTGTATGCCACTGGTCTAACTACGTCACATTCTATATGTGCCTGTCCCAAGGCAAAATACTGTAGCTGAGTGATTGCCGTTGGATTATGCCTGTCATATTATTTTTTTCGTAAATGGTTTTCTTATAAATAAGGTCATAACATTTTGCAATTGCCATTGAGTGTTTTAATATTTTTTATGAAGGGTCTTTAACAGCCGACTATACGTACAGTTTGGGATTCTGTCATGGTTGTTTCATTGACAATATTCTTTTTTTTTTCATAATTCAATACGCTTTATATGTTTTACGATCCGGATTCGGTTTGTGACCCGTAATCGTTTTTCGCTTAATCGATTTATAACTTAGGAACAGCGTTAAACTACTGTTGCCTTTATATACATGTGTCTGAATGATTTCTCGTGTTTCAATAAATAATTTTAATGATGTTAATTGGTTTTATTTTGCATTTTTGTACAATTCTATTGAAGAACTTCCAATGTATGATTGTCTGCCTTCTTTTTAAGAATTAACAAAAAACGCGTTTTTCAATATAATACTACATGTACACAATTTATCACAGATTACATAAAAACGATTTTATCTCACCTTACGTCTGATATGATTATAATTATTTAAGATGGTTACAGATATAAAATATCAGTTAGATGCTCAGATAAGCGAATAATTGTTGCTATTGTAAAAAAAGTGTTTTGAATAATCGAATCTTGACCACTCATAAATTATGGATAAAAACCAAGAGTTTTGTTATTCGCTAGCGAAACAGCGGACCGCGACCAAAACGATTAGTATTTGTACTTGCATTCAGATTTCCAAAAGTAAAGCTCCTGAACTTGTAAATGAACTCGTTAAAATAATGAGGAAAGCGGTTGTCAAATGTCAGAAAACGTGGTAAATGAACTCACAAATCATTCTTATAATACAGATATTGAGCAATTTTTTGGCTTACTTTTGTCATTACAAATGTCATGCAATAGGTCATTATCATATAAACTAAAGCCAAATACTTTAGATAGAAGAGGAGAAAAATATACCAGAGGGACATTCAAACCTATAGATAGAAAACAAGACACAACATAGAAAACTAAATACCAAGCATCACGAACCCTAGGGTGGTCTCAAGTGCTCCGGAAGGGTAAGCAGATCATGCTCTACATGTGACACCCGTCGTATTTCTCATGTTATTTCAAACTTGGCAAATAGTCTAATTCTCATTATTGTTTGGAATTGAGTAAAAGGAATGATTAATATATAATTTCTCCTGGTGACAATTTTAATCATGGAAATCGATTTGGATATCGAGACAACACCACCGGCACTGTGTCCAGCGCTTTAGACCACATAGACTGAACAACGTTTACATTCAGCTTTCTATTGCATAGTGTTACCTTTCCGCGTCAGTAGTATATAGAGTTGTAACACCCACGTGATATGTTAGGCATGATAAAATAAGCATGATAAGTATGTTCTCTCACTAAATAATTCAAAATTTGGTGACTATGTTGAACGCATCTATCCAATCAAATTAGAGATAAAGGATACCACAGATACAGTTAAGTCGGACTAATATATTGACTTACATCTAGAAATTGACAATGAGGGTCGGCTGAAAACAAAATTTTACGATAAAAGAGAAGATTTCAGCTTTCCAATTGTGAACTTTCTAAGTAGCAACATTCCAGCAGCATCTGCATACGGGGTATACATCTCCCAATTGATACGATATTCCCGTGCTTGTGTTTCCTATCATGATTTTCTTGATAGAGGGTTGCTACTCACAAGGAAGCTATTAAACCAAGAGTTCCAAATGTTGAAGTTGAAATCATCCCTTCGTAAATTTTACGGACGCCATCACGAGTTGGTTGACCGTTAAGGAATAACCGTTTCACAGATGCTATCGGATATGTTCCTTACGTCGTTACTACAATCCCCTCTCCTTTCATGAATGTGACCTACCGAATTAGATTATTTACCGGGTTTGTGATAACACGAGTAACACATGTAACACGACGGGTGTCACATGTGGAGGAACTGCTTACCCTTCCGGAGCACCTGAGATCACGTGTTGCTTATTCTTTAGTTTTATATGTTGTGTCATGTGTACTTTTGTTTGTCTGTTTGTCTTTTTTTTATTTTTAGCCATGGCGTTGTCAGTTTATTTTCGATTTATGAGGTTGACGATAAGTTATGTACGATAAGGTAGGCAAGATATGTTAAGCATGATAAGTTAGGCACGATACGTTGGGCACGACGAGTTAGGCATACTAACTTAGGCATGATAATTTAGGAACAATAAGTAAGGCTAATAAGTTAGGCACGATAAGTTAGGCACGATAAGTTAGACATGATAAGTTAGACATGATAAGTTAGGCAGGATAAGTTAGGCTAATAAGGTAGGCACGATAAGTTAGGCACGACAAGTTAGGCACGATAAGTTAGGTATGATAAGTTAGACACGATAAATTAGGTATGAGAAGGTAGGCAAGAAATGTTAGGCATGATAAGTGAGGCACGATAAGTTGGGCACGATATGTTAGGCATGGTAGGTTAGGCACGATAAGTTAGGCATGATAAGTAAGGCATGATAATTTAGGCAGGATAAGTTATTCAGGATAAGTAAGGCTAATAAGTTAGGTACGATAAGTTAGGCACGATCAGTTAGGCTCGATAAGTTAGGCACGATAAGTTAGGTTTTTTAAGTTAGGCATGATAAGTTAGACATGATAAGTTAGGAATGATAAGTTAGGTACGATAAGTTAGGCATAATTGATAAGTTAGGCATGATAAGTTAGGCTAATAAGTTTCACACTGTATACATTACAATAATTCACGTTTATTTATTATTTTTATTTTATTTTTTTCATGAATATTTTTTTTCTTCCTTTTTCACCTTTTTCATATTCATATATTTATTACAGAGCATGCTAGTATTTATATTTATGTATTGTTCAATAAGTGTATTATGTCTGTAAAGGGAGACAGATTTGTAAAAGCAAATTGCTTGTTTCTGAATCCTTAATATTATTTCATTGTATAATATGTTTAATGTTGATTTATCTGAATAAACATTGTTTAAACTAATAAGTTAGACATGATAAGTTAGGCAGGATAAGTTAGGCACGATAAATTAGGCAGGATAAGTTAGGCAGGATAAGTTAGGTACGATAAGTTAGGCACGATATGTTAAACATGATAAGTAAGGCATGATTATGGATGATTGATTGCAGATGAGCTAAGATATCTGTACCATATGATCGTCATAGAAATAGAGATTTTGATAAATACGTCTAAACAAGTGTCATGTCTAAGACGGCTGAAAATAACGATTCGTTGGGCACGACGAGTTAGGCATACTAACTTAGGCATGATAATTTAGGAACAATAAGTAAGGCTAATAAGTTAGGCACGATAAGTTAGGCACGATAAGTTAGACATGATAAGTTAGACATGATAAGTTAGGCAGGATAAGTTAGGCTAATAAGGTAGGCACGATAAGTTAGGCACGACAAGTTAGGCACGATAAGTTAGGTATGATAAGTTAGACACGATAAATTAGGTATGAGAAGGTAGGCAAGAAATGTTAGGCATGATAAGTGAGGCACGATAAGTTGGACACGATATGTTAGGCATGGTAGGTTAGGCACGATAAGTTAGGCATGATAAGTAAGGCATGATAATTTAGGCAGGATAAGTTATTCAGGATAAGTAAGGCTAATAAGTTAGGTACGATAAGTTAGGCACGATCAGTTAGGCTCGATAAGTTAGGCACGATCAGTTAGGCTCGATAAGTTAGGCACGATAAGTTAGGTTTTTTAAGTTAGGCATGATAAGTTAGACATGATAAGTTAGGAATGATAAGTTAGGCATGATAAGTTAGGCTAATAAGTTTCACACTGTATACATTACAATAATTCACGTTTATTTATTATTTTTATTTTATTTTTTTCATGAATATTTTTTTTTCTTCCTTTTTCACCTTTTTCATATTCATATATTTATTACAGAGCATGCTAGTATTTATATTTATGTATTGTTCAATAAGTGTATTATGTCTGTAAAGGGAGACAGATTTGTAAAAGCAAATTGCTTGTTTCTGAATCCTTAATATTATTTCATTGTATAATATGTTTAATGTTGATTTATCTGAATAAACATTGTTTAAACTAATAAGTTAGACATGATAAGTTAGGCAGGATAAGTTAGGCACGATAAATTAGGCAGGATAAGTTAGGCAGGATAAGTTAGGTACGATAAGTTAGGCACGATAAGTTAAACATGATAAGTTAGGCATGATTATGGATGATTGATTGCAGATGAGCTAAGATATCTGTACCATATGATCGTCATAGAAATAGAGATTTTGATAAATACGTCTAAACAAGTGACATGTCTAAGACGGCTGAAAATAAATTTTATATTCAAAGTTTTTTCTAAAAATATCAGCGCATCGATGTTAAATCTACTAATTTGTGGAAGAAATGTTTGTAGCAACATTCCAGCAGCGCCTGCATACCGAGTAAATATTACCCGATTGTTACGATATTCCCGGGCTTGTATTTCCAATCATGATAGAGTTTTTAATTATTGCTCATAAAGAAGCTATCAAAACAAGAACTCCTAATGTTGAAGTTGAAATTAACAACTTGTAAATGTTACAGATGCCATCACGAGTTGGTTGAACGTAATGAATATCTGTTTCACAAATGAAAGCAGATATGTTCCTAACGACATAACTAAAATCCCGCCCTTTTCCACGAATGTGACCTACAGAATAAGACTTGCTACCGGGGTTGAACTAACATGAGCAACACGAGGGTGCCACATGTAGAGCAGGATCTTTTTACCTTTCCAGAGCACCTGAGATCCACCTTTTGATGTGGTTTGTGTTTCTTAGTGTTTAAATTTCTACGTGTTTGCATGTCCAAGTGGCGGATCTAGAACTTTACCTGGGGGGGAGCGCTGACTCACCTAAGGGGGGCCCGCTCCAGTCATGCTTCAGTGATTCCCTATAAAATCAACCAAATTTTTCACACGAAAGGAGGGGGCCGGGCTATGTGTCCCATTGGTATCTGTCGTCCCTCTTTTGCAGATTTTCCTTTTACCTGTACCAAGACATGAATATGACAGTTGTTTATCAATCGTTTGGTGTTATTTATGTTTTGATTTTTGCCATTTGATAAATGATTGCCGTTTTGAATTTTATCTTACCGATTTTATTTTTGTTATTTCACTTTTTATAAATAGTTATTCAATCTGATTGGTACGTTTGCCTTGGAGAATGAAGTTAGCAGAGGTGACAATTTAAAGAATGGTTTATATCAGAACTTGGTTAACAGTCTCATCCCTTTAAGTTGTATTTCTGTAAATAATTTTCTATAGGAACTCCTTTTACGGTTGAAACTGCATCATAATTTGGTAAGGTTTATATGTGTATGGAAAAAATTATATCATAGTGTGAAAAGTTCATATGCGCTACTATCTATTTATAGTGCTGTGAGTTATATTTTTAACGTTTATATGCCCGAACTTTATTTGTTTAATAGATACTTGGGTTTTTTTTCCCAAACATTTCCTGTTTACAATTTCCTCAGTTGCCCCGAACTTTTAAGAGTTAGAACTTGCACTATAAATTATGTACTACCCCTACCTTGACTTAAGGTTTGTTGTCCACAGATTTCATTTGACTGTATTGTTATGTAAATCTACTGGTAACATTCAACAGTTATGTCTTTATGAGATGAAACGTAGAGATCATATCTGGGAACCAGTACGTAAACAAAATTAATTATCTATGAACATTATATATATCTATCAAAATGAGGCGTGGTTTGAAAACATATAAACATTGTGATTGACTGTACGTACATAAGCATAAACCATAGTTTCAAGCATGTTCATATAAACCTAATCAAATGGCAAAATCAAAACATCAAACACAACAAACGAGTTGATAGAAGGTGTAAATTAGTGTCTTGGCATAGGTTAAGGGAAAAAAAACTTGTGCGATGCAAAACTATAAGGACATATTCTAAACTTATGTAGAATCATGAATTGTGTTCCGAAAACTGTATTGATAGAAAAACTGAACTACATCCAATGAGCTGATAAAGGTTATGACCCTTAAACGTTTACATTCAGTTTTTTATATCACCGCTAACCATACGTAGATTATGACTTAATACATTTTCATACATCCTTTGGTAGCATCCATCTGTCTTTTTGTACCTATATACCTTTTATGGATAAAATAACTGGCTATCTGCCTGTTTTATGTTTGCTGGCTTTTTTTTTATTTCGTTTGAATAAGCTCAAAGATGTATCACGCAATAGCATATCCTCATTTTCGGGGTATGTTGTGTATAGAACATTAAGATAAGTCTTTTCGTACTTATATATCTTTTATGGATACAAATAACTGGCTGTCCGCCTGATTTTTGTTTGTTTGTTTGTTTGTTTGTTTCGTTTTATTAGCACACAGATGTATCACACAATAGTATATCCTCATTTTTCAAGCTATGTTGTGTATAGAACATTTAGATAAGATCAACGTTATTTCTATCATTTGAATAACTTATTTTTCAAAGTTACAAATGATCACAAATTCACTACTGTTTATTGATATTTAAATATGTCTAAATCAATACTTCGATTAGTTTTTTTCTCTTTTATTAACACTTAAACCATGACTAAATCTCTTTGGTTGAGTTGTTGTATCTTTGACATATTCCCCATTTACATTTCCATCTTCAGTTTCTTTTTTTATCACATTCTTCTGAAAACACCTGTAACAAATCATAAATTTATTAGTTGTTTATTAGTTGTTCCGTTGTGGGTGTAGCTGATCTCGGTTCGTCAGTTTGTATGGACTGACCTAGGAGTTTTGTTTTTCTCTTCATACATTTATTATTTGTAAATCGTGAAATATTAGGTTCTTATTGGGGTTCATTTTGTTCAAACTTGGTTTTGTAAGTTGTTTTTTGTAAATTTCTGTGTGTTTTTGATTTTTCGTTAGGTTTTTTTTTCGACGTGGCTTCAGAAAACCGCTCAACCCAATTCCCACAGGACGTTTTGTCATAATTTGTAAATAGTAAATGCTACATTTTATGTTCAATTTTCAACTAACAGTTTAATGCTTGAATTGCATAAAAAAGGCACATTTTTATATTTTCAGAAATTACCGTTTTTGTCTGATTTGTAAATTTCTGTGTGTTATGGATATATTTTTTTCAGAATGCCATTGTTTAATTACAATTTATAAATTCGGTTAAACCTTTTCACGCAGAATTTTTATCTTAATTTATGAAATCATAAATGCTGCATTCTTCGAACAATTTTCTGCTTACTGTTATGCTTGAGTTCTGTCAAAAGAAAAGATACCGTTTTGATATTTTCAGAAATAGTAAAGTTTACCATACATTGATTTGGTTTTACTTGGTTGGTCACTTATTGTGATATAGCTCCCTACGTGTTTAAGTTTGCGATTCTTACAATCTGTAGTTCAATAGTATATCTTAATGGAACCCAATTATACACGTTCAAATTGTTAATAGAGAGAAAATCATCACGGTATTAATTGTATTGATCAAGCTTCTTTCATCTTCTTGTTGTTTTTTGTCTTTCCCAGCATCACCATTCCCTCATCTTTATCCTGCTATTTGTTTTATTAGGTTGTTCAGTTCTATGTCGTATTTTCTGGGTTTTTTTTCATTGAATCTTAGTGTATGCTTTTGTATGTAGTCGATCACAATTTGTAAAGACATGTTACAATGAGCCGAGATCTGATATGGCCCATCTTAATTTTAATTAGTCTAGATATAATTTAAAAAAAAGATGTGGTATGATAGCCATTGATACAGCTCTTCAAAGGAGACCAAATGCATAGAAATAAACAACTATAGTTTACCGCACTGTCTTCAACAATGAGCAAAACCCATACCGAATATTCCGCTATGAGAGGCTCCCAAATGACAAATGTAAAACTATTAAAGCGAGAAAACAAACGGCCTAATTAATGTACAAAATAATGAACGAAAAAAAAATGAAACACAGCAATTAAACGACAACCACGGAATTACATGCTCCTGACTTAGGAAAGGTACATATATACAGAATTCGGCGGGGTTAAACATGTGAGCGGGTCCCAACCCTTCCCTAACATTGGATAGTGCTGTGACGCTACACCATAAGAACGAACTATTAAAATCAGTTGAAAAAGGCTCAATTCATCAAATGGTTACATATTAATAGTAACATAGTGTGCTAGTGACCTAATACGGTATATATGGGGTCAGTAAATTCCATAAGGGGGTGAGAGCGAAGCTCGAATCCCCATATGGAATTTACAGACCCCATATATACCGTATTACGTCACTAGCACACTATGTAACGAATTTATCTTACCGACTATCTTAACGTGTAAAATTTAGACTAGTGACCTATCAAAATGAGCAAGTCTTCAATACAGTTAGCATTAACATGATTAAGAAACTACGTCCTTTGATCCTACAAAAACAGATGCCAACAATGACAACTTCTTATCGGGGCTTGTTATAGCTGACTATGCAGTATGGGCTTTGATCATTGTTGAAGGCCGTACGGTGACCTATAGTTGTTAATGTCTGTGTCGTTTTGGTCTTTTGTGGATAGTTGTCTCATTGGCAATCATACCACATCTTTTTTATATTGTTAGATTAAAATGTGTTTTATGAATTTATTTCACTTTATCATCATTTTCGTCGTCTGTTGAAACCTTTAAGATTTTTTCTCAGTAATGTTTTGTTTTTCTAAAGGGACGTAACACCACTACTAACCGTGTATGTAATAAGCCCCACCTCCTTATTACCTTATATGGAATATAAAGGGATGTAACTCCACTACTAACCGTGTATGAAATAAGCCCCGCCTCCCAACTAACCTAATATTAAATATACACGGTTTCAACGAGGACGCTTTTAACCAATCATATTCCTAGAAATGTATAGTTATATTCTAGTACTTGGAAAAAAACTCATATAAAGATGACCATAACGGATGGTTTAACGCACAACGATAAAGGTTTTTATCAATAGAAATCATTTAATAGCAACCGTTTTCTTTGTCATGTATATAAGATAATCGAATAGTTCACGAGATTCCCTTTTCGAAAATTGAATTGAAGTACAACTATAAATCGGTTGGTCACGGTCCTTGGTTTGCTGTTTAGCTGTCGAAATACTTATTATAACTCTTTTGGTATATTATGTCTGTAAGATTAGCGGTTATAGTTGTAGTATTTTCTTGCAATAGCAACGATTATTTGTTTTCATACATATACAACTGATACTCTATGTAAGTGTATGTAAATATAAACACATCAGACGAAAAGTTAGAATTCGTTTTCTTATAATCTGTGAAAAATTGTGCAGTATTTCATAAAAATATATATATATACCTTTTTCTATCCGAACTCCGAAACAGCGGTTGCGTCCTCTTTACTACGCTACGTTGATAGTTTAGCGAAGCAACGTCACCACTGTTTCGGAGTTTGGTTTATATCGGCAAACTTTAAACAGGAAGTAGTCCTTTATGCCACGTAACTCATTCAAATGGTTTGTGAATGACCAGTTTAAAAATAGAGTATAAGGTAGACATCAATTAATTTGCCGGGAACATAAGTATGCCAGATTATGCATAATCGTAAAAGGAAATGAATCCTAACTTTTAATTGAAATATTAAGCGAAATTCGTCTAGAATGCATTGTATGTGTTTTTAAGTAGGTAAAAAAAAGAAAACAAGATATGATAAATTTCATGTACCCAAAGCGCTTTCCTTAATTAATCTACATTAGAATGGTTTTAGACAGTTTTTTTAAAGCTTTTAAAAAACAAGACTGCAAAAATATAAAAAAATAAAATCACAAAAAAACTGAATTCCGAGGAATATTCGAAAGTCCCCAATCAAATGCCAAATCTAATGACAACACACATCAAACGAATGGATAACAACTGTCATACTCCTGACTTGGTACAGGCATTTTCAAATGTAGAAAACTAAGACAACACCATAAAAATAAACATTGAAAGACAATCAAGTAATGCATTAAAATAAGGAGGCGTTCTTTTATTCTATTTTATTCTACATCAATATATACTGTCAGAATCATTCCGTAGCATTCGTTCAATCTTCATTTCAATCTTCATTTACAGATTATACTAAATTTTTCGATCCTTCTGATTTTTCTGATTCTTCTGATTTTTCCATTTTTTTCTACCCCTGATTTTTTCGTTTCGTCCGATATTTTCGATTCATCCGATTCTTCCGCTTTATCCGATTTTTTCGATTCTTCCGATTCTTTCGATTCTTCTGATTTTTTCGATTCTTCCAATTCTTCTGATATTTCCGATTTTTTTTCTTCTCCTGAGATTTTCGATTCGTCATATACTTTCGATTCGTCAGATTCTTCTGATTCATCCGATTCTTCCGATATATGTGATTTTTTCGTTTCTTCCGATTCTTTTGATTCTTCTGAATCTTCCGATTCTTCTGATTCTTCTGATTTTTTCGATTCTTCCAATTCTTCTGATAATTCCTATTCTTCTGATTCTGTTCACATGGTTGTCCTGATGGCGTGGTAGCAGATAGTGGTCTTGATGTTGTAAAAGAAGATGGTGGTCCTGACAGTGTAGTAGCAGATGGTGGTCCTGATGGTGTTGTCGCACCAGGTGTTACTGATGGTGTTGTCGCACCAGGTGTTCCTGATGGTGTTGTAGAAGATGGTGGTCCTGATGGTGTAGTAGCAGATGGTGGTTTTGATGGTGTTGTCGAACCAGGTGTTTCCGATGATGTAGTAGCAGATGGTGGTCCTGACGGTGTAGTAGCAGATAATGGTCGTGACGGTGTTGTAGTAGATGATGGTCCTATTGGTGTAGTAGTAGATGGTGGTCCTGATGGTGTTGTCACACCAGGTGTTCCTGATGATGTTGTAGTAGATGGTGGTCCTGACAGTGTTGTAGCAGATGGTGGTCCTGACGGTGTAGTAGCAGATGGTGGTCCTGCCGGTGTTGTAGCAGATGGTGGTCCTACTGATGGTGTAGTAGCAGATGGTGGTCCTGATGGTGTTGTCGAACCAGGTGTTCCCGATGATGTAGTAGCAGATGGTGGTCCTGACGGTGTGGAAGCAGATGGTGGTCCTGACGATGTAGTAGCAGATGGTGGTCCTGAAGGTGTAGTAGCACCAGTTGGGCTAGATGGTGTTGTCGCAGATGGCGGTCCTGATGGTGTAGAAGCAGATGGTGGTCCTGATGGTGGTCCTGATGGTGTTGTAGCAGATGGTGGTCCTGATGGTGTTGTAGTAGATGGTGTAGTAGTAGATGGATGTCCTGATGGTGTAGTAGCAGATGGTGCTCCTGACGGTGTAGTAGCAGATGGTGTTGTAGCAGAAGGTGGTCCTGATGGTGTAGTAGTAGATGGTGGTCCTGATGGTGTAGTAGTAGATGGTGGTCCTGACGGTGTAGTAGCAGATGGTGGTCCTGACGGTGTTGTAGCAGATGGTGGTCCTGATGGTGTAGAAGCAGATGGTGGTCCTGATGGTGTAGAAGCAGATGGTGGTCCTGATGGTGTAGTAGTAGATGGTGGTCCTGATGGTGTAGTAGTAGATGATGGTCCTGACGGTGTTGTAGCAGATTTTGGTCCTGATGGTGTAGTAGTAGATGGTGGTCCTGACAGTGTTGTAGCAGATGGTGGTCCTGATGGTGTAGTAGTAGATGGTGGTGGTCCTGACGGTGTTGTAGCAGATGGTGGTCCTGACGGTGTTGTAGCAGATGGTGGTCCTGATGGTGTAGTAGTAGATGGTGGTCCTGATTGTGTAGTAGTAGATGGTGGTCCTGACGGTGTTGTAGCAGATGGTGGTCCTGACGGTGTAGTAGCAGATGGTGGTCGTGACGGTGTTGTAGTAGATGGTAGTCCTGTTGGTGTAGGAGTAGATGGTGGTCCTGATGGTGTTGTTGCACCAGGTGTTTCTGATGGTGCAGTAGCAGATGGTGGTCCTGATGGTGTCGTAGAAGATGGTGGACCTGATGGTGTTGTCGAACCAGGTGTTTGCGATGGTACAGTAGCAGATGGTGGTCCTGACGGTGTAGTAGCAGATGGTGGACGTGATGATGTTGTAGTAGATGGTGGTCCTGATGGTGTAGTAGTAGATGGCGGTCCTGATGGTGTAGTAGCAGATGGTTGTCTTGACATTGTAGTAGCAGATGGTGGTCCTGATGGTGTTGTAGCAGATGGTCCTGACGGTGTTGTAGCAGATGGTGGTCCTGATGGTGTTGTAGTAGATGGTTGTCCTGACGGTGTAGTAGCAGCAGGTGGTCCTGACGGTGTAGTAGCAGATGGTGGTCCTGACGGTGTAGTAGCAGATGGTGGTCCTGATGGTGTAGTAATAGATGGTGGTCCTGACGGTGTTGTAGCAGATGGTGGTCCTGACGGTGTTGTAACAGATGGTGGTCCTGACGGTGTTGTAGCAGATGGTGGTCCTGATGGTGTAGTAGTAGATGGTGGTCCTGATTGTGTAGTAGTAGATGGTGGTCCTGACGGTGTTGTAGCAGATGGTGGTCCTGACGGTGTGGAAGCAGATGGTGGTCCTGACGATGTAGTAGCAGATGGTGGTCCTGAAGGTGTAGTAGCACCAGTTGGGCTAGATGGTGTTGTCGCAGATGGCGGTCCTGATGGTGTAGAAGCAGATGGTGGTCCTGATGGTGGTCCTGATGGTGTTGTAGCAGATGGTGGTCCTGATGGTGTTGTAGTAGATGGTGGTCCTGATGGTGTAGTAGTAGATGGATGTCCTGATGGTGTAGTAGCAGATGGTGCTCCTGACGGTGTAGTAGCAGATGGTGTTGTAGCAGAAGGTGGTCCTGATGGTGTAGTAGTAGATGGTGGTCCTGATGGTGTAGTAGTAGATGGTGGTCCTGACGGTGTAGTAGCAGATGGTGGTCCTGACGGTGTTGTAGCAGATGGTGGTCCTGATGGTGTAGAAGCAGATGGTGGTCCTGATGGTGTGGAAGCAGATGGTGGTCCTGATGGTGTAGTAGTAGATGGTGGTCCTGATGGTGTAGTAGTAGATGATGGTCCTGACGGTGTTGTAGCAGATTTTGGTCCTGATGGTGTAGTAGTAGATGGTGGTCCTGACAGTGTTGTAGCAGATGGTGGTCCTGATGGTGTAGTAGTAGATGGTGGTGGTCCTGACAGTGTTGTAGCAGATGGTGGTTCTGACGGTGTAGTAGCAGATTTTGGTCCTGACGGTGTTGTAGTAGATGGTGGTCCTGTTTGTGTAGTAGTAGATGGTGGTCCTGACAGTGTTGTAGCAGATGGTGGTCCTGATGGTGTAGTAGTAGATGGTGGTCCTGATGGTGTAGTAGTAGATGGTTGTCCTGACGGTGTAGTAGCAGCAGGTGGTCCTGACGGTGTAGTATCAGATGGTGGTCCTGACGGTGTAGTAGCAGATGGTGGTCCTGATGGTGTAGTAGTAGATGGTGGTCCTGACGGTGTAGTAGCAGATGGTGGTCCTGACGGTGTTGTAGCAGATGGTGGTCCTGACGGTGTTGTAGCAGATGGTGGTCCTGACGGTGTTGTAGCAGATGGTGGTCCTGATGGTGTAGTAGTAGATGGTGGTCCTGATTGTGTAGTAGTAGATGGTGGTCCTGACGGTGTTGTAGCAGATGGTGGTCCTGACGGTGTAGTAGCAGATGGTGGTCGTGACGGTGTTGTAGTAGATGGTAGTCCTGTTGGTGTAGGAGTAGATGGTGGTCCTGATGGTGTTGTTGCACCAGGTGTTTCTGATGGTGCAGTAGCAGATGGTGGTCCTGATGGTGTCGTAGAAGATGGTGGACCTGATGGTGTTGTCGAACCAGGTGTTTGCGATGGTACAGTAGCAGATGGTGGTCCTGACGGTGTAGTAGCAGATGGTGGACGTGATGATGTTGTAGTAGATGGTGGTCCTGATGGTGTAGTAGTAGATGGCGGTCCTGATGGTGTAGTAGCAGATGGTTGTCTTGACATTGTAGTAGCAGATGGTGGTCCTGATGGTGTTGTAGCAGATGGTCCTGACGGTGTTGTAGCAGATGGTGGTCCTGATGGTGTTGTAGTAGATGGTTGTCCTGACGGTGTAGTAGCAGCAGGTGGTCCTGACGGTGTAGTAGCAGATGGTGGTCCTGACGGTGTAGTAGCAGATGGTGGTCCTGATGGTGTAGTAGTAGATGGTGGTCCTGACGGTGTTGTAGCAGATGGTGGTCCTGACGGTGTTGTAACAGATGGTGGTCCTGACGGTGTTGTAGCAGATGGTGGTCCTGATGGTGTAGTAGTAGATGGTTGTCCTGATTGTGTAGTAGTAGATGGTGGTCCTGACGGTGTTGTAGCAGATGGTGGTCCTGACGGTGTGGAAGCAGATGGTGGTCCTGACGATGTAGTAGCAGATCGTGGTCCTGAAGGTGTAGTAGCACCAGTTGGGCTAGATGGTGTTGTCGCAGATGGCGGTCCTGATGGTGTAGAAGCAGATGGTGGTCCTGATGGTGGTCCTGATGGTGTTGTAGCAGATGGTGGTCCTGATGGTGTTGTAGTAGATGGTGGTCCTGATGGTGTAGTAGTAGATGGATGTCCTGATGGTGTAGTAGCAGATGGTGCTCCTGACGGTGTAGTAGCAGATGGTGTTGTAGCAGAAGGTGGTCCTGATGGTGTAGTAGTAGATGGTGGTCCTGATGGTGTAGTAGTAGATGGTGGTCCTGACGGTGTAGTAGCAGATGGTGGTCCTGACGGTGTTGTAGCAGATGGTGGTCCTGATGGTGTAGAAGCAGATGGTGGTCCTGATGGTGTGGAAGCAGATGGTGGTCCTGATGGTGTAGTAGTAGATGGTGGTCCTGATGGTGTAGTAGTAGATGATGGTCCTGACGGTGTTGTAGCAGATTTTGGTCCTGATGGTGTAGTAGTAGATGGTGGTCCTGACAGTGTTGTAGCAGATGGTGGTCCTGATGGTGTAGTAGTAGATGGTGGTGGTCCTGACAGTGTTGTAGCAGATGGTGGTTCTGACGGTGTAGTAGCAGATTTTGGTCCTGACGGTGTTGTAGTAGATGGTGGTCCTGTTTGTGTAGTAGTAGATGGTGGTCCTGACAGTGTTGTAGCAGATGGTGGTCCTGATGGTGTAGTAGTAGATGGTGGTCCTGATGGTGTTGTAGCAGATGGTGGTCCTGACGGTGTACTAGCAGATGGTTGTCCTGACGGTGTAGTAGCAGATGGTGGACCTGATGGTGCTGTAGCAGATGGTCCTGACGGTGTTGTAGCAGATGGTCCTGACGGTGTTGTAGCAGATGGTGGTCCTGATGGTGTTGTAGTAGACGGTGTAGTAGTAGATGGTTGTCCTGACGGTGTAGTAGCAGCAGGTGGTCCTGACGGTGTAGTATCAGATGGTGGTCCTGACGGTGTAGTAGCAGATGGTGGTCCTGATGGTGTAGTAGTAGATGGTGGTCCTGACGGTGTAGTAGCAGATGGTGGTCCTGACGGTGTTGTAGCAGATGGTGGTCCTGACGGTGTTGTAGCAGATGGTGGTCCTGACGGTGTTGTAGCAGATGGTGGTCCTGATGGTGTAGTAGTAGATGGTGGTCCTGATTGTGTAGTAATAGATGGTGGTCCTGACGGTGTTGTAGCAGATGGTGGTCCTGACGGTGTAGTAGCAGATGGTGGTCGTGACGGTGTTGTAGTAGATGGTAGTCCTGTTGGTGTAGGAGTAGATGGTGGTCCTGATGGTGTTGTTGCACCAGGTGTTTCTGATGGTGCAGTAGCAGATGGTGGTCCTGATGGTGTCGTAGAAGATGGTGGACCTGATGGTGTTGTCGAACCAGGTGTTTGCGATGGTACAGTAGCAGATGGTGGTCCTGACGGTGTAGTAGCAGATGGTGGACGTGATGATGTTGTAGTAGATGGTGGTCCTGATGGTGTAGTAGTAGATGGCGGTCCTGATGGTGTAGTAGCAGATGGTTGTCTTGATGGTGTAGTAGCAGATGGTGGTCCTGATGGTGTTGTAGCAGATGGTCCTGACGGTGTTGTAGCAGATGGTGGTCCTGATGGTGTTGTAGTAGATGGTTGTCCTGACGGTGTAGTAGCAGCAGGTGGTCCTGACGGTGTAGTAGCAGATGGTGGTCCTGACGGTGTAGTAGCAGATGGTGGTCCTGATGGTGTAGTAGTAGATGGTGGTCCTGACGGTGTTGTAGCAGATGGTGGTCCTGACGGTGTTGTAACAGATGGTGGTCCTGACGGTGTTGTAGCAGATGGTGGTCCTGATGGTGTAGTAGTAGATGGTGGTCCTGATAGTGTAGTAGTAGATGGTGGTCCTGTCGGTGTTGTAGCAGATGGTGGTCCTGACGGTGTAGTTGCAGATGGTGGTCGTGTAGGTGTTGTAGTAGATGGTGGTCCTGTTGGTGTAGGAGTAGATTTTGGTACTGACGGTGTAGTAGCAGATGGTGGTCCTGATGTTGTTGTAGCAGATGGTGGTCCTGACGGTGTTGTAGCAGATGGTGGTCGTGACGGTGTTGTAGTAGATGGTAGTCCTGTTGGTGTAGTAGTAGATGGTGGTCCTGATGGTGTTGTCGCACCAGGTGTTTCTGATGGTGCAGTAGCAGATGGTGGTCCTGATGGTGTTGTAGAAGATGGTGGTCCTGACGGTGTTGTTGTAGATGGTGGTCCTGATGGTGTAGTAGTAGATGGTGGTCCTGATATTGTAATAGTAGATGATGGTCCTGACTGTGTTGTAGCAGATGGTGGTCCTGATGGTGTAGTAGTAGATGGTGGTCCTGACAGTGTTGTAGCAGATGGTGGTCCTGATGGTGTAGTAGTAGATGATGGTGGTCCTGACAGTGTTGTAGTAGATGGTGGTCCTGACGGTGTAGTAGCAGATGGTGGTCCTGACGGTGTTGTAGTAGATGGTGGTCCTGTTGGTGGTGTAGTAACAGATGGTGGTCCTGACAGTGTTGTAGCAGATGGTGGTCCTGATGGTGTAGTAGTAGATGGTGGTCCTGATGGTGTTGTAGCAGATGGTGGTCCTGACGGTGTAGTAGCAGATGGTGGTCCTGATGGTGTAGTAGCAGATGGTTGTCCTGACGGTGTAGTAGCAGATGGTGGTCCTGATGGTGTTGTAGCAGATGGTCCTGACGGTGTTGTAGCAAATGGTCCTGACGGTGTTGTAGCAGATGGTGGTCCTGATGGTGTTGTAGTAGATGGTGTAGTAGTAAATGGTTGTCCTGACGGTGTAGTAGCAGCAGGTGGTCCTGACGGTGTAATATCAGATGGTGGTCCTGACGGTGTAGTAGCAGATGGTGGTCCTGATGGTGTAGTAGTAGATGGTGGTCCTGACGGTGTAGTAGCAGATGGTGGTCCTGACGGTGTTGTATCAGATGGTGGCCCTGACGTTGTTGTAGCAGATGGTGGTCCTGACGGTGTTGTAGCAGATGGTGGTCCTGATAGTGTAGTAGTAGATGGTGGTCCTGATTGTGTAGTAGTAGATGGTGGTCCTGACGGTGTTGTAGCAGATGGTGGTCTTGACGGTGTAGTAGCAGATGGTGGTCGTGACGGTGTTGTAGTAGATGGTGGTCCTGTTGGTGTAGGAGTAGATGGTGGTCCTGATGGTGTTGTAGCACCAGGTGTTTCTGATGGTGCAGTAGCAGATGGTGGTCCTGATGGTGTAGTAGAAGATGGTGGACCTGATGGTGTAGTAGAAGATGGTGGTCCTGATGGTGTTGTCGAAACAGGTGTTTCCGATGGTATAGTAGCAGATGGTGGTCCTGACGGTGTAGTAGCAGATGGTGGACGTGATGGTGTTGTAGTAGATGGTGGTCCTGATGGTGTAGTAGTAGATGGCGATCCTGATGGTGTAGTAGCAGATGGTTGTCCTGATGGTGTAGTAGTAGATGGCGGTCCTGATGGTGTTGTAGCAGATGGTCCTGACGGTGTAGTAGTAGATGGTGGTCCTGACGCTGTAGTAGCAGCAGGTGGTCCTGACGGTGTAGTAGCAGATGGAGGTCCTGATGGTGTTGTAGCAGATGGTGGTCCTGATGGTGTTGTAGCAGATGGTCCTGACGGTGTTGTAGTAGATGGTGGTCCTGATGGTGTTGTAGTAGATGGTGCAGTAGTAGATGGTTGTCCTGATGGTGTAGTGGTAGATGCTGGTACTGAAAGTGTAGTAGCAGCAGGTGGTCCTGACGGTGTAGTAGCAGCAGGTGGTCCTGACGTTGTAGTAGCAGATGGTGGTCCTGACGATGTAGTAGTAGATGGTGGTCCTGATGGTGTAGTAGCAGATGGAGGTCCTGATGGTGTTGTAGCAGATGGTGGTCCTGATAGTGTTGTAGCAGATGGTCCTGACGCTGTTGTAGTAGATTGTGGTCCTGATGGTGTTGTAGTAGATGGTGCAGTAGTAGATGGTTGTCCTGATGGTGTAGTAGTAGATGGTGGTCCTGACGGTGTAGTAGCACCAGTTGGGCTAGATGGTGTTGTCGCAGATGGTGGTCCTGATGGTGTAGAAGCAGATGGAGGTCCTGATGGTGTTGTAGTAGATGGTGGTCCTGATGGTGTTGTAGTAGATGGTGGTCCTGATGGTGTAGTAGTAGATGGTGGTCCTAAGGGTGTAGTAGCAGATGGCGGTCCTGACGGTGTGGTAGCAGACGGTGGTCCTGATGGTGTTGTAGCAGATGGTCCTGACGGTGTTGTAGCAGATGGTGGTCCTGATGGTGTTGTAGTAGATAGTGTAGTAGTAGATGGTTGTCCTGATGGTGTAGTAGTAGATGGTGGTCCTGACGGTGTAGTAGCAGCAGGTGGTCCTGACGGTGTAGTTGCAGATGGAGGTCCTGATGGTGTTGTAGCAGATGGTGGTCCTGATGGTGTTGTAGCAGATGGTCCTGACGTTGTTATAGCAGATGGTGGTCCTGATGGTGTAGTAGTAGATGGTGGTACTGACGGTGTAGTAGCAGCAGGTGGTCCTGACGGTGTAGTAGCAGCAGGTGGTCCTGACGGTGTAGTAGCAGATGGAGGTCCTGATGGTGTTGTAGCAGATGGTGGTCCTGATGGTGTTGTAGCAGATGGTCCTGACGGTGTTGTAGCAGATGGTGGTCCTGATGGTGTAGTAGCAGATGGTTCTCCTGACGGTGTAGTAGCAGATGGTGGTCCTGATGGTGTTGTAGCAGATGGTCCTGACGGTGTTGTAGCAAATGGTCCTGACGGTGTTGTAGCAGATGGTGGTCCTGATGGTGTTGTAGTAGATGGTGTAGTAGTAGATGGTTGTCCTGACGGTGTAGTAGCAGCAGGTGGTCCTGACGGTGTAATATCAGATGGTGGTCCTGACGGTGTAGTAGCAGATGGTGGTCCTGATGGTGTAGTAGTAGATGGTGGTCCTGACGGTGTAGTAGCAGATGGTGGTCCTGACGGTGTTGTATCAGATGGTGGTCCTGACGGTGTTGTAGCAGATGGTGGTCCTGACGGTGTTGTAGCAGATGGTGGTCCTGATAGTGTAGTAGTAGATGGTGGTCCTGATTGTGTAGTAGTAGATGGTGGTCCTGACGGTGTTGTAGCAGATGGTGGTCTTGACGGTGTAGTAGCAGATGGTGGTCGTGACGGTGTTGTAGTAGATGGTGGTCCTGTTGGTGTAGGAGTAGATGGTGGTCCTGATGGTGTTGTAGCACCAGGTGTTTCTGATGGTGCAGTAGCAGATGGTGGTCCTGATGGTGTAGTAGAAGATGGTGGACCTGATGGTGTAGTAGAAGATGGTGGTCCTGATGGTGTTGTCGAAACAGGTGTTTCCGATGGTATAGTAGCAGATGGTGGTCCTGACGGTGTAGTAGCAGATGGTGGACGTGATGGTGTTGTAGTAGATGGTGGTCCTGATGGTGTAGTAGTAGATGGCGATCCTGATGGTGTAGTAGCAGATGGTTGTCCTGATGGTGTAGTAGTAGATGGCGGTCCTGATGGTGTTGTAGCAGATGGTCCTGACGGTGTAGTAGTAGATGGTGGTCCTGACGCTGTAGTAGCAGCAGGTGGTCCTGACGGTGTAGTAGCAGATGGAGGTCCTGATGGTGTTGTAGCAGATGGTGGTCCTGATGGTGTTGTAGCAGATGGTCCTGACGGTGTTGTAGTAGATGGTGGTCCTGATGGTGTTGTAGTAGATGGTGCAGTAGTAGATGGTTGTCCTGATGGTGTAGTGGTAGATGCTGGTACTGACAGTGTAGTAGCAGCAGGTGGTCCTGACGGTGTAGTAGCAGCAGGTGGTCCTGACGTTGTAGTAGCAGATGGTGGTCCTGACGATGTAGTAGTAGATGGTGGTCCTGATGGTGTAGTAGCAGATGGAGGTCCTGATGGTGTTGTAGCAGATGGTGGTCCTGATAGTGTTGTAGCAGATGGTCCTGACGCTGTTGTAGTAGATTGTGGTCCTGATGGTGTTGTAGTAGATGGTGCAGTAGTAGATGGTTGTCCTGATGGTGTAGTAGTAGATGGTGGTCCTGACGGTGTAGTAGCACCAGTTGGGCTAGATGGTGTTGTCGCAGATGGTGGTCCTGATGGTGTAGAAGCAGATGGAGGTCCTGATGGTGTTGTAGTAGATGGTGGTCCTGATGGTGTTGTAGTAGATGGTGGTCCTGATGGTGTAGTAGTAGATGGTGGTCCTAAGGGTGTAGTAGCAGATGGCGGTCCTGACGGTGTGGTAGCAGACGGTGGTCCTGATGGTGTTGTAGCAGATGGTCCTGACGGTGTTGTAGCAGATGGTGGTCCTGATGGTGTTGTAGTAGATAGTGTAGTAGTAGATGGTTGTCCTGATGGTGTAGTAGTAGATGGTGGTCCTGACGGTGTAGTAGCAGCAGGTGGTCCTGACGGTGTAGTTGCAGATGGAGGTCCTGATGGTGTTGTAGCAGATGGTGGTCCTGATGGTGTTGTAGCAGATGGTCCTGACGTTGTTATAGCAGATGGTGGTCCTGATGGTGTAGTAGTAGATGGTGGTACTGACAGTGTAGTAGCAGCAGGTGGTCCTGACGGTGTAGTAGCAGCAGGTGGTCCTGACGGTGTAGTAGCAGATGGAGGTCCTGATGGTGTTGTAGCAGATGGTGGTCCTGATGGTGTTGTAGCAGATGGTCCTGACGGTGTTGTAGCAGATGGTGGTCCTGATGGTGGTGTAGTAGATGGTGCAGTAGTAGATGGTTGTCCTGATGGTGTAGTAGCAGATGGTGGTCCTGATGGTGTAGTAGTAGATGGTGGTCCTGACGGTGTAGTAGCAGATGGTGGTCCTGATGTTGTTGTAACAGATGGTGGTCCTGACGGTGTTGTAGCAGATGGTAGTCCTGATGGTGTAGTAGTAGATGGTGGTCCTGACGGTGTAGTAGAAGATGATGGTCCTGATGGTTTAGTAGTAGATGGTGGTCCTGACGGTATTGTAGCAGATGGTGGTCCTGACGGTGTAGTAGATGGTGGTCGTGACGGTGTTGTAGTAGATGGTAGTCCTGTTGGTGTAGTAGTAGATGGTGGTCCTGATGGTGTTGTCGCACCAGGTGTTTCTGATGGTGCAGTAGCAGATGGTGGTCCTGATGGTGATGTAGCAGAAGGTTGTCCTGATGGTGTAGTAGAAGATGGTGGTCCTGATGGTGTTGTCGAACCAGGTATTTCCGATGGTGTAGTAGCAGATGGTGGTCCTGACGGTGTAGTAGCAGATGGTGGTCGTGACGGTGTTGTAGTATATGATGGTCCTGTTGGTGTAGTAGTAGATGGTGGTCCTGATAGTGTAGTAGTAGGTGGTGGTCCTGACGGTGTAGTAGCAGATGGTGGTCCTGATGGTGTTGTAGCAGAAGGTGGTCCTGATGTTGTAGTAGTAGATGGTGGTCCTGATGGTGTAGTTGTAGATGGTGGTCCTGATGGTGTAGTAGTAGATGGTGGTCCTGATATTGTAGTAGTAGATGATGGTCCTGACGGTGTTGTAGCAGATGGTGGTCCTGATGGTGTAGTAGTAGATGGTGGTCCTGACAGTGTTGTAGCAGATGGTGGTCCTGATGGTGTAGTAGTAGATGATGGTGGTCCTGACAAGGTTGTAGCAGATGGTGGTCCTGACGGTGTAGTAGCAGATGGTGGTCCTGACGGTGTTGTAGTAGATGGTGGTCCTGTTGGTGGTGTAGTAGTAGATGGTGGTCCTGACAGTGTTGTACCAGATGGTGGTCCTGATGGTGTAGTAGTAGATAGTGGTCCTGATGGTGTTGTAGCAGATGGTGGTCCTGACGGTGTAGTAGCAGATGGTGGTCCTGATGGTGTAGTACCAGATGGTGGTCCTGATGGTGTAGTAGTAGATGGTGGTCCTGATGGTGTTGTAGCAGATGGTCCTGACGGTGTAGTAGTAGATGGTGGTCCTGACGGTGTAGTAGAAGATGATGGTCCTGATGGTTTAGTAGTAGATGGTGGTCCTGACGGTATTGTAGCAGATGGTGGTCCTGACGGTGTAGTAGATGGTGGTCGTGACGGTGTTGTAGTAGATGGTAGTCCTGTTGGTGTAGTAGTAGATGGTGGTCCTGATGGTGTTGTCGCACCAGGTGTTTCTGATGGTGCAGTAGCAGATGGTGGTCCTGATGGTGTTGTAGAATATGGTGGACCTGATGGTGTAGTAGAAGATGGTGGTGCTGATGGTGTTGTCGAACCAGGTATTTCCGATGGTGTAGTAGCAGATGGTGGTCCTGACGGTGTAGTAGCAGATGGTGGTCGTGACGGTGTTGTAGTATATGATGGTCCTGTTGGTGTAGTAGTAGATGGTGGTCCTGATGGTGTAGTAGTAGATGGTGGTCCTGACGGTGTAGTAGCAGATGGTGGTCCTGATGGTGTTGTAGCAGAAGGTGGTCCTGATGTTGTAGTAGTAGATGGTGGTCCTGATGGTGTAGTTGTAGATGGTGGTCCTGATGGTGTAGTAGTAGATGGTGGTCCTGATATTGTAGTAGTAGATGATGGTCCTGACGGTGTTGTAGCAGATGGTGGTCCTGATGGTGTAGTAGTAGATGGTGGTCCTGACAGTGTTGTAGCAGATGGTGGTCCTGATGGTGTAGTAGTAGATGATGGTGGTCCTGACAAGGTTGTAGCAGATGGTGGTCCTGACGATGTAGTAGCAGATGGTGGTCCTGACGGTGTTGTAGTAGATGGTGGTCCTGTTGGTGGTGTAGTAGTAGATGGTGGTCCTGACAGTGTTGTACCAGATGGTGGTCCTGATGGTGTAGTAGTAGATGGTGGTCCTGATGGTGTTGTAGCAGATGGTGGTCCTGACGGTGTAGTGGCAGATGGTGGTCCTGATGGTGTAGTAGCAGATGGTTGTCCTGACGGTGTAGTAGCAGATGGTGGTCCTGATGGTGTTGTAGCAGATGGTCCTGACGGTGTTGTAGCAAATGGTCCTGACGGTGTTGTAGCAGATGGTGGTCCTGATGGTGTTGTAGTAGATGGTGTAGTAGTAGATGGTGGTCCTGACGGTGTTGTAGCAGATGGTGGTCCTGACGGTGTAGTAGCAGATGGTGGTCGTGACGGTGTTGTAGTAGATGGTGGTCCTGTTGGTGTAGGAGTAGATGGTGGTCCTGATTGTGTTGTCGCACCAGGTGTTTCTGATGGTGCAGTAGCAGATGGTGGTCCTGATGGTGTAGTAGAAGATGGTGGACCTGATGGTGTAGTAGAAGATGGTGGTCCTGATGGTGTTGTCGAAACAGGTGTTTCCGATGGTATAGTAGCAGATGGTGGTCCTGACGGTGTAGTAGCAGATGGTGGACGTGATGGTGTTGTAGTAGATGGTGGTCCTAATGGTGTAGTAGTAGATGGCGGTCCTGATGGTGTAGTAGCAGATGGTTGTCCTGATGGTGTAGTAGTAGATGGCGGTCCTGATGGTGTTGTAGCAGATGGTCCTGACGGTGTAGTAGCAGACGGTGGTCCTGATGGTGTTGTAGCAGACGGTCCTGACGGTGTTGTAGCAGATGGTGGTCCTGATGGTGTTGTAGTAGATAGTGTAGTAGTAGATGGTTGTCCTGATGGTGTAGTAGTAGATGGTGGTCCTGACGGTGTAGTAGCAGCAGGTGGTCCTGACGGTGTTGTAGCAGATGGAGGTCCTGATGGTGTTGTAGCAGATGGTGGTCCTGATGGTGTTGTAGCAGATGGTCCTGACGGTGTTGTAGCAGATGGTGGTCCTGATGGTGTAGTAGTAGATGGTGGTACTGACAGTGTAGTAGCAGCAGGTGGTCCTGACGGTGTAGTAGCAGCAGGTGGTCCTGACGGTGTAGTAGCAGATGGAGGTCCTGATGGTGTTGTAGCAGATGGTGGTCCTGATGGTGTTGTAGCAGATGGTCCTGACGGTGTTGTAGCAGATGGTGGTCCTGATGGTGGTGTAGCAGATGGTGCAGTAGTAAATGGTTGTCCTGATGGTGTAGTAGCAGATGGTGGTCCTGATGGTGTAGTAGTAGATGATGGTCCTGACGGTGTAGTAGCAGATGGTGGTCCTGATGTTGTTGTAGCAGATGGTGGTCCTGACGGTGTTGTAGCAGATGGTGGTCCTGATGGTGTAGTAGTAGATGGTGCTCCTGATTGTGTAGTAGTAGATGATGGTCCTGATGGTGTAGTAGTAGATGGTGGTCCTGACGGTGTTGTAGCAGATGGTGGTCCTGACGGTGTAGTAGATGGTGGTCGTGACGGTGTTGTAGTAGATGGTAGTCCTGTTGGTGTAGAAGTAGATGGTGGTCCTGATGGTGTTGTCGCACCAGGTGTTTCTGATGGTGCAGTAGCAGATGGTGGTCCTGATGGTGTTGTAGAAGATGGTGGACCTGATGGTGAAGTAGAAGATGGTGGTCCTGATGGTGTTGTCGAACCAAGTATTTCCGATGGTGTAGTAGCAGATGGTGGTTCTGACGGTGTAGTAGCAGATGGTGGTCGTGACGTTGTTGTAGTAGATGATGGTCCTGTTGGTGTAGTAGTAGATGGTGGTCCTGATGGTGTAGTAGTAGATGGTGGTCCTGACGGTGTAGTAGCAGATGGTGGTCCTGATGGTGATGTAGCAGAAGGTTGTCCTGATGGTGTAGTAGTAGATGGTGGTCTTGATGGTGTAGTTGTAGATGGTGGTCCTGATGATGTAGTAGTAGATGGTGGTCCTGATGTTGTAGTAGTAGTAGATGATGGTCCTGACGGTGTTGTAACAGATGGTGGTCCTGATGGTGTAGTAGTAGATGGTGGTCCTGACAGTGTTGTAGCAGATGGTGGTCCTGATGGTGTAGTAGTAGATGATGGTGGTCCTGACAGTGTTGTAGCAGATGGTGGTCCTGACGGTGTAGTAGCAGATGGTGGTCCTGACGGTGTTGTAGTAGATGGTGGTCCTGTTGGTGTAGTAGTAGATGGTGGTCCTGACAGTGTTGTAACAGATGGTGGTCCTAATGGTGTAGTAGTAGATGGTGGTCCTGTTGGTGTTGTAGCAGATGGTGGTCCTGACGGTGTAGTAGCAGATGGTGGTCCTGATGGTGTAGTAGCAGATGGTTGTCCTGACGGTGTAGTAGCAGATGGTGGTCCTGATGGTGTTGTAGCAGATGGTCCAGACGGTGTTGTAGCAGATGGTCCTGACGATGTTGTAGCAGATGGTGGTCCTGATGGTGTTTTAGTAGATGGTGTAGTAGTAGATGGTTGTCCTGACGGTGAAGTAGCAGCAGGTGGTTCTATAGGAGTAAGTAAAAAAAAATATGACAATGTTGAATGTAGGAAAAATCTACGGAGAATTATTTCCAACAAAACTTTCAATGGCTTATATCTCAAAAACAAGCAGACCTCATTTTTTATACTTTAATTTTTCTATACTTGCCATATGGTATATAAAAAGGTAGAATAATTGCATTTTTTGCCAAAAAAAAAATGAAATAAAACCAATATTGTAAAAAAAAGAAATCTCGTCAGCATTTTATTGTTCTTGTTGAAAAATGATAGAGCGTTATGTGAAATCTATTTGTTTAACTTAATATGTTGGATCATTAGCAGAGAGATACCTAACAATTGACAATTTAAATTAAAAAAAAGTTGACGTTTAAAGTAGAATTGTAAAGTGACTAGCCACTAGAATCCGGACGTCTAATTCATTTAAAACTTTTGATTTTGTTGGAAGAAACCTCATTAAAACAAACATTATGATATAGTTTAAGATATCGAGACATATTACTTTAATATCAGAACAACAACATAAACTTGGATAAAACAATCGAAACAAATTTAGTATTCATAAGATTAAAATATTTTGTAATAATAGAATTCTATGATAACATTATACTATTAAATTATACCATTGCAAACCGCACAACAAATATTCTAAATTTTAAATACCACAAGATCCTGTCAGACCAGTATCGCCCTTAGAACCAGTGGGGCCAGGTGGCCCTGTGTGTCCAGATTTTCCACGAGGTCCACTGTTTCCTTGATCTCCTCTGCGACCAGCATATCCTTTTGTTCCCCTGTGTCCTCTGTATCCCATTTCTCCTTTTGTTCCCTGAGGTCCAGTCCGACCGGACGGTCCAGATGGACCAGTTTCTCCAGTGGATCCGGTTTCTCCAGCAGGTCCTCTTTCTCCTTGTTCTCCCTGGATACCATCATTACCGGGTGGTCCCTGGGTTCCATCCATCCCGGGGGGACCAGAATGTCCTAAAGGTCCGATTGGTCCAGTTGGTCCAGCAGGTCCTTTTCTCCCAGTTTTACCAGTTTTACCAAAATCTCCTATCTGACCATATGCTCCTGGAGACCCATTAAACCCTCGGGGTCCAGCACGTCCTGTTTTCCCATGGTTTCCTTTAACTCCTTTTGATCCAGGAAATCCAGCTCGACCAGGATATCCTCTCTTTCCTACAAAATGTCAAACATACTAGTAAATAGATTTGAAACAGTAGCTAGGATTTAGGAAATACCATTTACTTGGATTGCTTATTTGTCTGTATTTAAAAACATTTACTTTCATTCGGCATTTAAAATTTTGATGATAAGTAGTGAATGAATAATTCGAAATCAGACGTTATTTTGCCATAAATATCTATAACTATCAAATCACGAAACTTTAAAAGAGGGACGAAAGATACTAGAGGGACAGTCCACTCATAAATCGAAAATTAACTGACAACACCATGGTTAAAAATGAAAAGGACAAACAGACAAACAATAGTACACATGACACAACATAGAAAACTAAAGAATAAACAACACGAACCCCACCAAAAAGGGTAAGTAGATCCTGCTCCACATGTGGCACCCGTCGTGTTGCTTATGGGATAACAAATTTGGTAAATAGTATAATTCGGTAGGTCACATTCATGAAAGGGAAGTGGATTGTAGTTACGACGTAAGGAACATATCCGATATCATTTGTGAAATGGTTATTCCATAACGGTCAAACACTTGTATTCGTTTGACATTGGAATTCATGGTCCCCGGTGCTAATTCTCAATGGATCTACAGTACGTCTCACCTTTAACACCCTGTTTTCCAGGAGGACCAGGTACTTCTATTCCTGAAAATAGGTATGTAAAATTGACTTTTTATTGTTCCTTATTGAAATGATCATCCATATTGTTTAAAAATTTGCACATTCATATTATAGGTGGTGATGTAGAATTAGATATTCATTATATAAAAGTATGCTTTCTTGACTTTGTTTCCACTGACAACAAACATCTTTTTAATTGGTTGCTTTTTTTTGTCTCAAATGCAAAGGAGAATATACAGATTAAGAAATCTTACACACAAATGAATGGCAACACGAGATATATGTTATTTTTTGGTTTTGTTTTCCTTTTTCCTTTACTGCCTATTGATATTCATTGTATTTATGCATACCATATTTCTCTTTTCTATATTTTTGGCCCTCTTTTCTCTATGGTATTGCCCATTTTTAATAGCTCCAACCTTACTTTAAATGATTATTTGAAAAACTATAACGCACAACATTCTCAAATCATATAAATCTTTTCGAGGGGGATATATTGATCCTTTACCCAGAGTAATACTTTTGATATTGGTTTACAGCTAGAATTATCAGTGTATATACAGTCTGTGTGTATTCTATAAACTTGTTTACGTCTTTTTCTTTCAAATAACAGTTTGCGCGATATAGCGTCTTAGTGCTAGAATAGAACATAATACATTTATTTCTCGTGCCTGAGGGAGATATGAGGATTTGTTCAATGACACGTGGGATATTCACAACCAATCAAATATTGATTTAAACTATCAACATGTATAAACAGTGGAATACCAAAAACTCATCTAAGATCTCATGCTTATGATGAACTCATCATAGACGCCAAGATTAGAATTTTATATTAACACTACACGCGCGTTTCGTTTACAAAATACTCATCAGTGACGCTCGAATAAAAAAATGTTAAAAAGGCCAAATAAAGTACGAAGTTGAAGAGCATTGAGGACCGAAAATTTCTAAAAGTTTTGCCAAATACAGCTAAGATAATCTATTCCTGAGGTAGACAAGCATTAGTATTTCAAATATTCAAAGTTTTGTTAACAGTTAATTCATAATTATGAACATATCAATGATAACTCAAGTCAACACAGAAGTGCTGATTACTGGGCTCAGAAACGCTCGGGGAAATAAATCTCCACCAGCAGTGGCATATTTGACTATGCAATTGAATTAGTGCTTAAATGCACTAACAGGATCATTAACCACTCCACAGTACCCGACTATTATTTCTTCAAAATGCGATTTAAAGATATCATTGACCATTTTATATTATGCTGATACTCTATAAATAGAACAAACGTTATCAAAACTAAAATCGACCCAAGCGTGCAAGATTTATAAATTTCAAATACGATCAAATATTTAAAACAGAGTCTGCTTAAAAGAAGGCCAAAATAACACAAAATAAAACTTATATTCCCATGCGATTTAAATTTCACCTTTTACTTGCCAATTATGTGCAAACCATCATTTTCTGATCAAAAATTACTTTCCTGCTAAAATGTCTCCCTGATTGACCACGCAGTGTTGTGGTCCATGAAACCCATGGTCTATCATTTTATTCTTAGTCAATACTACGTTTTACTTCAGCCATTCATACATTTGTGAAATGGATGTTTGACCTTCAACATTAAGGCGTTAGTCTGATGTCATCGGAGATCTAACCCATGATCACCAGCGTTAAATGCGAAAACGCTAACATGAGACAACAATGAAAACAAACTCGATGATGACCAAGATTTTGTTAAAGTTTAATGGAGATGAAGAATCAACGATAATAATTCTACCTCGAAATAAAATTTGCTTTATTCATTTCAAAATTAGCCTTGTATTAGTTTATTGAACAGCGAATATCTGAATATAGTATTTATAGAAAAGAACATGTGGTATGAGTACCAATAAGACAACTCTCCACAAGAGACAAAATGACACAAAAATTAACAACTATAGGACACGTCACCATACGGCCTTCAACACTGAGTAAATCCCATATCGCATAGTCAGCTTTAAAGGGCACCGAAATGACAATGCAGAAAATTCAAACGAGAAAACAAACGGCCTAATTTATGTACAAAAAATAAACGATAAACCAATATGTAACACATAAACAAACGACAACCACTGAATTTCATGCTCCTGACTTCGGATAGGTACATACATACAGAATGTGGCAGGTTTAAGCATTATAGCGGGATCCCAAACCCTCCCCTAACCTGGGACAGTGGTGTAAAAGTACAACATAAGAACAAGTCATTAACTTACCAACATATACAGTATCTGAACTAGAGAGGTGTTAAATAACTTACCAACATATAAAGTATATGATTAGAGAGGTGTTAAATAACTTACCAATGACGTCATAAATTTCATCTGTAAGAATAAACAATAAAACAATCCACCTTCTGTTTACTCATTTTATTAAAAGTGATGTAAAAGGGTTTAAAACAAATTCCTACAATGAAAAATAGTATTCAGCTGAAATAAAATTAAATCCTATAATCATTTCGTGACAACATTAAAGTTTACACACAAATAAAAATGTGCATTCTTTTAGTGTTTCATTGAAAATGTATCCCAAAGTAAACGGAATGTTAGATAACAACGAATTAATTTACCTTGGATATATCCTTGTCCGAGATCGACATAAACATATTCTGTGTAGCCGGTATTGTATCTTTTTACTCGATCTACAACCTGTTTTCGAAAGGAATATTTATTTTATAGATCATGAAAAGTACAAATCGATATTTTCTAAAATACTACCAGAGTCCATTCATGAATTAGTCTCTTCGCAATATTGAGGTTTGTGGATAATTGTATTGGGTTTAACCATCAGGAAGCCGCTTCTGTGGATCATTGTATTGTGTTTAACCAATCAGAAAGACGCTTCGCAATCTTAAAGTTTGTGGATCATTGTATTGTTTTTAACCAATAAAGGAAAGTACAATAATAGTTATCAAAGGTACCAGGATTATAAATCATTGGTTGGCATTCAGTTGTTTATGACGTTGCAAGCATTATATATTAAACAGATGAATTGAACAGTAAGGTTGCTAAATATATATTGCAGTGTAATGTACATTAATCTATTGACGATTTTTTTCACTTTTATAGCGTTTCAACAAAATATACAACAATAAGTTACATGTATGGAGAAGTTCCAAACAACAGCCAACAACTCAGATAATAAGAACAAGAAAGTGAAAGTAGATTGGACATATCCTCAGAAAAAACGACACAAACATTACCAAAAGGTAAAATCACAAAAATACTGGACTCCCAGAAAGATTCGAAACGGAAAGTCCCAAATCAAATGATAATACACACACCAAACGAACGGAAAACAACTGTCATATTCCTGACTTAGTACCTGCATTTACAAATATAGGTGGCTTGAACCTGGTTTTATAGTGCTAAGCCTCTCACTTATGCGACAGTTGCATCAAATTCCATTATATTGAAAAAGATACGTAAACAAAGTGGCACAAATAGGGATACAACAACAACACGAACCCCACCAAAAACTGCTTTTGATTTCAGATTCTTCGGAAGGGTAAGCAGATTTACACGTGGCACACGTCATGTTTCCCATATAATCAAAAAGCCGGTTAATAATTTAATTCGGTAGGTCACATTCGTGTAAAGGGAACGGGATTGTAGTTACGACATAAAGGACAAATCCAATATCATATGTATAACGCATATACCATAACGGTCAACCAAATCGTGATGGCGTCCGTAAAATATACGAAGTGGGGATGATTTCAACTTCATCATTTTGAACTTTTGTTAAAAAATTAAAAGGTCACAACCAAGCACGCTCTAGAATGAAACCCTTGAGGACATCGAAAAAGGGGGAGGCCAAAAAACACCTGGCGCAGGGGACTGACAACTGAGTTGAGGAAAATTGGGAAGACCAGGAAAGAAACAAAACAAACAGCCATGGGGAGGAAGAAATGGAGAGAAACTGTAGTTGTCCTATGTCCCCCTTGGGACGAAATTGATTAAGTTAGTAACTAAAGGCAGCAGTAGTATACCGCTGTTCGAAATTCATAAATCGATTGAGAAAAAAACAAATCCGAGTTAAAAACTAAAACACATCAAATATAAAAGGAGAACTACGACACAACAGAAACACAACATTGAAATGTAACACGCACAGAAACGAACTATGATATAACAATAGCAATTGTCCTGAATTGGTGCAGGACATTTAAAAAACATAAAATAGTGGGTTGAACCTGATGTTGTGACTTACCAAACCTCCCGCAATGCAATGTGAAAAATAACATTAAGATGACCACATTACATGATAGGACTGCAATACAAATAAATGGGAGAACATGTAGGACAGAGAAACACACGAATAATAGTTAACAAAAGGTGTCAGGTTTAAAATTTAATAGGCCAGATGTGCGTTTCGTCCACACAAGACACAGTGACGCTCTGATATTATACCGAACTGTTAGATGTATAATTAATGTATTTATGTATCGATTGTATTGGTTTCACTGTATAACAGATTGATTTTCTGCTATCGTATTTTACCGTTAAGAACATGAAATATACAGTGTCCCAACAAAAAACAACAACAGTGAATTATTAAGAAGAAAAAAACGATGTACTAAAAAAGATCAAACCTCATTTGTCTCTTGTTGTGTAAATTTCTCTGTAAATATAAATGATAATATGAATCAAAAACTCTAAAAAAAAAATCAGTATAAATCTCTATAAGGTTGATGGAACTTATTTAGAAAAATTCAATCCACAGTTAAAGAGACTAAACGTGTTAATTATTTGTTAAAGGATGGAGACTGGAAATGGTGAATGTTCCAAAGAAACAACAACCCGACTAAGAGCAGAACACATCTTAATACTAATTACCTTGTAAAGATGTGTACTACACGTGAGGGACCGCGGTGGGGGAAGTAGTTAGTTACTACTGTTATCACTAGCCAGTTAACACTGAGGTTGTGAGTTCGAACCTCGCCCGTGCGGGTGCAATCGACTCCAATCTTAATTGAATAGGATTGTCAGTTTTCATATCAAAGCTCGGTGGTTTTCTCCGGGCACTCTGGCTTCCTCCACCAATAATAAGTGGCCGCCACTAGCCTAAATGTGGTGCTTAAAAGTTGCGTTAAACACAAAGAATCAAATCAAATACTACATGTGATGTTAGAGTACCATAGATCAGCAGTGATCACAGTTTCACGAACTAATACACTATAATGGCAGACGATACAGTTCTGGTCCCAATGACATTTTCATCTTGTCAATGCAAATATGTAATCAAATATCCTTCGTGTGGTTCTTAAATGAGGTCAAAGTTTTACACATTTACTCAAACTTCGTGTTTGTATGTCATTTCTTTCACTTGGGTAGAGACATACCTAGCATTTTGTTTCAAAAGATAAACACTTATTTTTCAAAAAACATTTGGAATACCTTCTGTGTGAAAGTAATCGCTAAATAAGTGTTTAAATCTACGAAAATGATTAAATTATTAATGTTTTTCAAAGTTTTAAAAAAAAACACAGTATTTTTTGCTCTTTTTTTATCTGATGTAGAAAAAACTATAAAAGAGTTCACGAACATTTGTTATATCTTCATTGGCAATTAAATCTAACGTCATTTAATAAAGGGGTCCAATGGACTCGTTTTCTAGTGAAATCAGTCAAAAATGCACCTTTGTTTGACGTCTCTAAAAATATAATTTAACGTTAACAATGCCATAACCTCCATTTCAACTTAATCGCAAGCCCTTCACATGCTACAAATTATGCTATAATGGGCAAAGACATGAGAAAGACAAGTAATAAAAATCTCGCAAAGTGAGGTAAATATATGTATAAACTCTTTAAAAGAGAAACGAAATGTACCAGAGGGACAGTCAAACTCATAGATCGAAAATAAACTAACAACACCATTGCAAAAAAAGACAAACAGACAAATAAGAGTACACAAGACACAACATAGAAAACTAAAGACTAAGCAACATGAAACCCACCACAAACTCGGGTTACATCCGTACCTGAGGCACTCCTTATAAGATATGAGGATATTAAGTAAAATATAAATGTATATAGATATAAATAAATATTAAATGGTGAAAAAGAAAAAAAAACAGAAACATTCCAAACGAAAAGTCCTTAATCAAGTGGCAAAACAGACAGACATAATGAATAGCAATGCGAAAACAGGCATAGAACAGTCAACATTGTATTATAATTTTAATATCATAAAAACAAACATATATCTGTGTATGGGCGTAACGCAAAATTCACATGCGCATATATATATATATATATATATATATATATATATATATATATATATATATATATATATATATAAATAAAAAAAAATGTAAAATAAGTAACAAGTTAACAGTTCCAGTTCTATCGATTTCATTCTTCAATTGAGACTATTTAGGATAACTGATTTAGCGTCGTTATAGGCGGAATCGTAAAAGAGGTTTGTGAAGTTCCGGCATTGTTCGTAATTAAAAGATCTCGGGATTCAATTTTGATCGGAACGCTGTTATGAAAGAACGTTCCATCTCCTTTCAACAAATGAAAAACAAATAAAAAATAGCATAAAACAAAGCAAGTAATGATAAAAACTTACCGCGTATCTTTTCTATATATCGAGCATAAGTCAGAAGACCAACACACGCTACTAGGCAACACCAAAGGCAAATGTGTGTTGCCATATATCAATTTGATTACGTCGAATGCGGAATACCACCAAAGGTTTAGCAGATATACTTCTTCTTATCAATAAGATTTTTTGTAAACATTTATTCCTTTGGAGAATAGTTAGATTTAAGTTTCATGCAACCTGTTTCTCTTTGTTTGTGCAAATGAAATTTTGTTAAATAATATTAAATGAATCATTCACAACATTTAAACCTATTAAATGTAATGTGATAAAAAATATAACAACGTTAAGAAAAGAATCGAACGTTACATAAAAGTGAAACATCAAAGAGAAATGTATGCTGTGAAATGTTAAATAAATGAATTATTGTTTTGCTTGATTTTTACAGTTGTTGGTCAAAGAAGTGTTCATTTTACAATACGGCTATTTGTATCGTCCATTGTATGATGTCGGTGTGTAAAGCATATATATATATATACAGACGGGTGCATTCCTAGCCTTTACAAAGGTAAACTTAGAGCACAGTTATCGGTGTGTAAAGCAAGTATATATATACAGACAGGTGCATTCCTAGCCTTTACAAAGGTAAACTTAGAGTACAGTTGTCGTTGTGTAAAGCATATATATATACAGACGGGTGCATTCCTAGCCTTTACAAAGGTAAACTTAGAGCACAGTTGTCGGTGTGTAAAGCATATGTAGTAATAATGCGTCCTCAACACTGGCACTACACTTTTGTGTTTCTCATGGAGCATGGATCTATCTGTATGACTGCGTATCTGTCAGCATGCAGTTGGGGTTTTGATTTATTGCTGTGTCTGCATTACATAAGCTGTTCCAAATATGTATGTACATGTATGCATTTATTTTTAGTTAAATATAGATTGCTTACTAGGAAAGGCTTACATGCACATTTATTCACCATCACTTTATTGGATATCATCGCTGAGGATTGTTAATGCCTTCCACCCACATAGGTGCTGAGTACACAGTGATTGTTAATATGGTAGTACGTCTACCTTCAATGTTTTCGCAACTTTCAGGCTTGTAATGTGGTACACCTCACGCGCGTTTCGCATTCAGTTTTTGCTAATAAACGTTGTTTTTCATTTATTTTCAGATTGAGAGAATAAACAATTGAGTGCAAAACGTTTTATATAAATGATTGCGTGTATATTTTTGTATTTTGTGAAAACATCATTATGAATCTCGTAGGAGGTTAATTTATCTCTTTGTAAGGGAATCAATCCACCTTTATTTTTAAAATGTGTTTCGCTTATCAAATAGCTTTAAGGAATCACTTTTAAAAAGCAAGTACATGTATTTGAAATATGATGGTACAAATAAAAGGTAAATAGTTGCAGTATCCAATGAAATTGTATGGTTTTTGTGTTCAATTTATTACACACAAAATATTGTAAAATACATAAATTGTTTTGAAATTCTTTATTTTTAATAACATTTATTAAAATGTCTTTTATGATATTTTGATTGAAAAATATTTTGATTTCAAAACATGAAAGAGATTTTAAAGAAATTTAATTTCCAAATTCTACTAAAACTTGAATTCTGCTTTGTTCTGAATTTGAATTTCTACTCATCAATATCCGTTTTAAATTAAAAACCTGGTACCTTTGATAACTATTATTTCCAATTTAAATTTGAATGAATCTAGATTCTATCGGATTTCAATTTGCACTTTTGTCGATGTCTCATGTTGTTGACTTATAGTCACCGAGGACCTCATCTCCCCTATTGCTTAATGTGAACGAAAGCTCAAAGATTTATAATATACAATATCAGGAAGCTATGGTCAGAGATGAAGTAAATCAAAGACACATAAAAGGACCAACACGATATTTTGGATCATATCTAATACAAACAGGACAAATGTTTTATGGCTGTCATGTTTGTTTAAAAAAAAAAATTTTTATCAATAAGGCTGTAAGTTTTATAAAATTTTTTTTTCATATTTTGAATGCCAGAACCTTTTACAACCAACTATACTTTATAGGACCCCCATTTCGAAATAGAAGAATTCTTAATCTGCTATTGAATTCATGATTATTTGTTCACAGAATTAATGTGTAAGCTTAAAACACAGAATTATCAAAATGATGCATTTTGCATTTATTGTTACATGCTTTCAGTTTAAATGTTTGTTATACATTTAGTGAATGATTAAGACGCATCGAGAGTCTGATGAACAACATATTACACCTCAAATATTTTCAGAATTTGGGGAAATTCCATTTTAACAATCACTCGTCACTCCGACTTAATGTGATTAAGAAGCAATTTGAATCGTTAACGATGATATTGGATAATGCTATTTTCGAGAATGATGAAATTTTAAGTAAGTGAAATATATCAAATGAAAACCAAATCTGAATCTAAGATCTAACTTCAGTTAAATAGTAAAATTTGAATAAATAAATCCACAATTTTAACAAGAAATTCTTAAATGTATTATTGATATGAAGCAGACTGCCATTCGTTCACTTTGATACTTGATTTTTTCATGTAATAACCACTGATTTGTTTATGTTCTTTTTTTTTAAATTGTACAACGGCAATATATGTCAATATTTGAAGATTATATGACGAAAACGAAAAAAAAATGTCTTCTCGATGAATAAACATGAAACATGCTGCTTTACCTATGATTATTTATTGAAAGGATATATGATTATAAACTAAAGGATAAATGGTTATTCTTCGAAAGGATAAATAAATACAAAAGAATCATAATCGATAAGTAGAAGTATTCTGTAGTTGTCGTTTGTTGATGTCCTTTATAAGTGTTTCTAGTTTCTCTTTTTTTTTTTAAATATATTAGACCGCTGGATTTCCTATTTGAATGGTTTTACATAAATGAATGACTTAGATGAAGAATTGGCACTTATACCACATCCTCCTATAGCTGTTTGGAGGTATTCAGCATAAGACGTAATCAAATTGATAGATTTCAACACATAAGTGCCTTTGGTTTTGCCTAGTAGCGTGTGTTGCTCTTCAGACTAATGCTTGATATACAGAAAAGATACTCAGTAAGTGCTTACCAATATATATATTGGTACACGAAAGTCTAAACTGAAAACAACGTTCAAACCTATGATTGCGCGCATGCATTATATAAAAAAAAATGCATTTTGTTCTACATGTGAATGCCAAAACAAATTTCTTGGTAGAGGGGTCTAAATACAGCACAAACAACATTTACAATATAGTATATTTTAACAAAACGCATTTGACTAACAGGTCGAACAACGGATGTTCTTAATATATAAAAAAGAAGATGTGGTATGATTGCCAATGAGACAACTATCCACAAAAGACCAAAATGACACAGACATTAACAACTATAGGTCACCGTTCGGACTTCAACAATAAGCAAAGCCCATACCGCATAGTCAGCCATAAAAGACCCCGATAAGACAATGTAAAACAATTCAAACGAGAAAACTAACGGCCTTATTTATGTAAAAAAAAAATGAACGAAAAACAAATATGTAACACATAAACAAACGACAACCACTGAATTACAGGCTCCTGACTTGGGACAGGCACATACATAAATAATATGGCGGGGTTAACATGTTAGCGGGATCCCAACCCTCCCCTAACCTGGGACAGTGGTATAACAGTACAACATAAGAACGAACTATAAAAATCAGTTGAAAAAGGCTTAACTCATTAGATGGACAAAAATACAATTGGAAGTGGCCCGGTACTTATACATCCCGACACAAAAAGACACAATGAACAGATCTGGGAGTACTCGCAGTTATCTGATAGCTAGTTCAAAGCCACTAACAACTGATAAAAAATCATGCAACTAAGACTAAACTATCAATCCGTACACATCCAACATCCAATGGATTAAGTGTAAAGACGTCATAAACAGCCAGAGAAAAACATGACCTTGTGCAATGCCAAGTTACATATATATGGAAAAATTTAGAAAAAAAAAGATTTTAAGTAATTTATGGTAACGATATCCCTTGTTTAATAATTTACCAGTAATACATAGATTGGGTTTGTTAAAATCAAAAACGTCAAAACAGACACGGGCATAGCGAACTAGCTGGAAAATATATAAACACCGTAAGATGTTGCCAAAGGAGCATCCCCATCTAAAAATGGAAAATTAACAATAGGGAACGAAACATCGTCCCTTTTGTCGTAAATTTTAGTGTGGAGTTTCCCGTTTAAAACCGAAATATCTAAATCCAGGAAAGGCAAAAGAGATAGAATAAAAAGATCAACACTTTCAAATGATTTTCTGGAAGGTGGACTTAAGATGACAGACATCTTTATATATATGGACAGTTATTACCGTATAAATTTGATTTATTTAAAGTAGGTTTCTTGAGTAAATTTCAGCAGTATATTGAGAAAATTCTTGATTATTTAAGAAAAAATATCATCAAGATAACGGTATTACTCCATTTATTGCACTTGACTGGGCGGAGTTTAACCGGTTCGTTCATAATCAACCAGTCCATCTATAGATAGGTGTTATAGGATAAACTCATCAATGAAGTGTCCATTAATTCATTTGTAAATTCCTTTGATGACACTGATAAGTGATTAGAAATCAGTAATAATTATAACGGCAATCATCCTTATCACACACATCTTCTAATCGACTGTCCTTATGCAAATTAAAACGTAAGCTCCGCCCGATCAGTTGAAATAACATTGGTAATAAGTGTTGTTGAATTTATCAATTAAATGAAAATTGGACTGGTCTTTACTGAGTTTAGTCATAAACTGTTATTCGTAACAGAACAAAAATAAGTCTGATATTATGTGCCAATGGGGATACCTACAACCTGTCGATAAACTTTGTTGCCGAAACGTACATAAATATTATCAAGGAGAAAATTAACAGCTGAAATCATCTCATCACACCTCCAGTAAGTATATCTAGCATATTTACCTTTTTCATTAGAGAAGATGGCTTTAAATGAGTTGCAGCAAATATATTTACATTCAGCTTTACCAAACGACCATTTAATTACATAGGAAAACTTTTGTTTAATAAGATTGTGTGGAAGTGTAGTGTAAAGGCGTATTACATTATAATTCTGGTAGCTTTGATAACTATTATCTAAAACATCCAAAGAATTTTGTACATCCAAAAATAGTTTATACCACTATGTTCATATATTTTATTACAATAGTTTATGATAAGCTATTTAATGGTAGTTAATGAACTTGTTTAAAGCACTGAAAGATTAGTTGTAGAACACTTACTAGAGGCCCAGATGAAACGATATTTAAATGTTTTTTTTGTGTAGTTTATGTAGCCAATACATAGTAGGGACCTTCAAATGTTCAGAAGAAGCCTTAAGCGCTGATGTGGTTGTGATATGTTTGTTTACTATAAGCCTTTTTCATCTGATTTTTATAGTTCGTTCTTATGTTGTACGGTTAAATCACTCTCCCATGTTAGGGAAGGTTTGGGTTCCCGCTAACATTTTAAAACCCGCAACATTCTGTATGAATGTGCCTGTCCTAAGTCAGGAGCCTGTAGTTCAGTCGTTGGCATTAAATAGCAGATCAAATCATTTTGTAATTGCTGAAATTTGATTGCACGACTAACCAGTATTGATTACAAATTAGTGGACATCATAATCCATGTGGACAAACTCATAAGATAACGACAAAACCTTCTCTAACCTGTCAGCTTTTAATCGTACACAAACGAGTAAAACGTACATTTGCGTATACATTCTTATATCTACTTTAATTTTAGTGCATATTTGTTTCATTGGCAATCTCCTTATTCTTATATTAACGTAGAATACTCTTACAAAATATCTTGTAATTATGTTCATAACAATATCATACCAACGTACAGCATATTTGCTAAATTAAGGTGGCTCGGGCCTATTCGAATTGTCTGTCCGAAGTGCCTTTTTTTTAATCTTTACAGAGAGTGAATCAAATTGGTCGAAAACAAATAGGGGGCTTTGGACCATTTAAGCTCAAAATATAACTTTCAAACAGGTATTTAAAAGGAAGCATTTTTCAATGAAATGATAGGGAAAATAAAGATGATGACATATTTTTATCGTAATATCAAAAAATCTGTATGTGACACTTGGTCCAAAACTGTATTATAAAAAGCTGAAATATAGCTCCAAAGAATAAGCAAATAAAAAATGTAGGTTACCGATAAGGGAAAAAAATATTTTGAATTACAACCCAATGTTTCGGCGGGAAAATGGTGATGTTGGAAAAACTGTAATTTATGTCTATTTTGAAAACCGTAATGCTATACATTTTATCAACCAATCACACATGTGGTATGTGTACAAATGGGTTCACTAAAAAAAAAGATTTGTAATATTTGTATCCATCCGATCAATCTAATTCAGTGGAGGATTGTGCCAGGCAATGGGCTAAACGTGAGAAGGAAGACTTAGACACTCTTTCCGAATGGATTAAGGCAGTGAGGTCGTTGATACAAATCAGAATTAAGAAACTGAATGGGTCTATCAATACCCATGCTACGTCAATCTTTAAAGACCCTAATGTTGCAAAACACTTATCCTACCTGACAAATATGTTGTCCCCGCATATAAAACCCCAAACAACATCGTTTTTGTGTGTAAAACTCATTACATTAACTGCTTGATAAACGAATAAGTTTTGACAATTCACTTGGAAACCCAACATATACCCTCACGACACTTACCAAAGAGGAAATCCTGGAAAATCGTAGGTCTGTTTTATGTTCCTTTGGAATCTCAACCAAAGTTGGTGAACAAGATCTTCCATCACTGTATTGGATACCTAAACTTCATAAGTAAGTCCTTACAAACAACGGTATATTGTGTGATCTTCCAAGTGCTCCACGAAAACTCCTTCTAAATTATTAACATCTATTTTATCAGCAATCGAAGACGGGCTTCAAAGTCATTGTGAAACTGCCTATTATAGAGGTGTTGTGCATCAGATGTGGATACTTAAAAATTCCAAAGATCTTTTAGAGAACATACAATCTAACTCTCTTTCATCTTGTAATATGACTTTTCTACACTTTATACAAGTATTATCAATTATATGGTCATTTTTATAAATTTTCTGTTTACCAAACTTTTTTCGAATTTTTCGAAAACTAAGGATTTTCTTATCCCAGGAAAAGATTACCTTAGCCATATTTGGCAAAAAAAATTTTGGAATGTTGTCCTCAATGCTCTTCAGCGTTGTACTTGTTTGGCTTTATAATTATTTTGATCTGAGCGTCACTGATGAGTCTTATGTAGACGAAACGCGCGTCTGGCGTACTAAATTATAATCCTGGTACCTTTGATAACTATTCCATATTGCTGTTCCCTACAAAGAGGAGAAAAGATAAAACAACAAAAATACAGAACTAGAAGGAAATTTCACAACGGAAAGTCCCTAAACAATCGGCAAAATCAAAAAAGGTTTTATGCTATTTTAATATTGAGACAATTCCGCTTGCACTGTATGCATTGCTCTCTCTATCACGCTGCCACCTAAACTGAATTAAAAAAGTCAGCGTTCGGTGGCCTATTGTTAAATTTCCAAGTCTATAGAAATTATATTTGTAATACAGTACATGATATATGAGGCATGAAGATTGAATGGATTGCAAATTAGCTGAATATATATCGTACAGGATCGTAAGATACAGTCACAGAAATTATTATTTTGATAATTACGTCTAGACAAGTTGCGAATCTACGACAGATTAATCCTTTGTGAATTTTCGGTCCTCAATGCTCTCCAACTTCGTACTCTAATTGGCCTTTTAAACATTTTTTTTTATTCGAGCGGCACTGATGAGTCTTTTGTAGACGAAACGCGCGTCTTGCGTACATATAAAATTTTAATCCTGGTATATATGATGAGTTTATTTGCAACCACTGGGTCGATGCCACTGCTGGTGGAGATTTATTTCCCCGAGGGTATCACCAGCCCAGTAGTCAGCACTTCTGTGTTGACTTGAGTTATCATTGATATGTTCATAATTATAAATTAACTGTTAACAAAACTTTGAATTTTGGAAAAACTAAGGATTTTCTACCTCAAGAATAGATTACCTTAGCTGTATTTGGCAAAACTTTAAGGAATTTTCGGTCCTCAATGCCCTTCAACTTCGTACTCTATTTGGCCTTTTAAACATTTTTTTTATTCGAGCGTCACTGATGAGTCTTTTGTAGACGAAACGCGCGTCAGGCGTACATATAAAATTTTAATCCTGGTTTCTATGATAAGTTTATTTGTATTACAAGTGAAGGTGATAAACGGCTAAAAACACATATTATATTCATAGTTACTCTATATATCAGCACAACACTGTTAAATCTGCAGTGTAGCTGCGGCAAGTGTTTGTTCTTCACCAACCGGGAATAGAACTCATTTTTTTTTAATATCGAGAAAACACTACCTGCTCTATGTCTAGTGATCTCAACCCCTCTGCCACCTTAACTGAATTAAAAATTGAATTAGCTTCGTGTGCCCTAGAGTAACATTTCAAATTCAGTAGAACGAGTTGTAAAACCGTAAAAGATATATCAGTACCAAGTCAGGAATATGACAGTTGTTGTCCATTCGTTTATTGTGTTTTATCATTTGATTTTGCCATTTGATAAGGAACTTTTTGAATTTTCCTAGGGCTTAAATACGTGTGTGATTTTACTTTTTATTTACTATGAAAAGATATGCAAATGGTCTCAGACATTAGCTCGGCATCATCATTAGTAAACACATGGTCAACTGTTCAGAACAATTGTAAAATCATGGAGGTTTAATTATGGTTGTCATGGAGAAGTATGACATCTATAGTAATTCAATACTGTTACAGTCCTATATGATTGGGAGAAACATACGCCTTTCGTCACCAGATTTTTTTTCCAATTTTTTTCAACATTTTCTGATGTAGGGAAACAGACATCTTTGATTATCAGATTTTCAAAACCTTTTTAGCCCCATTTGCTTGAGGAAAGCCACGCCTTTTATAATCTGGTTGTTTTTCTCATCAATACTATTACAGCTCTATCTGATAGAGAGAAGCATACGTCTTTCGCTATCGAATTTTATGAAACAATGGAAGAAACTTGTTAATGATTAATGTAGAAATTTTGAATAGAAAAAAACACATTTATTTCTTTTTCAGTATTATAATGTCAGATGGACTTATCGTTTCGCAATAAACAGAGGTCTGGGATTAATGTTTTGTACATGATAAATTTGTAGACCTTCATCAAAATTTGACAGAAGTTAATATCACAATTTAAAAAAAAAATTATATCGAGAAAAATTTTGATTCTTTTATATTATGTGGTTGACTGATGAATGGATTCACGTTTTGCTGGGCACATTCCAAGGTGATAACCGGGGTTCCACAGAACCATTTACGAATTCAGATTACACCTGAACATCATTGAAAATTAATTTTTGCATAAAATTGAAAAAGGAAATGGGGAATGTGTCAAAGCGACAATAACCCGACCATAGAGTAGACAGCAGCCGAAGGCCACCAATAGTTCGTCAATGTAGCGAGAAACTCCCGCACCCGTAGGCGTCCTTCAGCTGACCCCTTAAAAATATGTATACTAGTACAGTGATTATGGACGTACATTTACGAAAATTGCATAAACCAGATGCTCCGCAGGGCGCAGCTTTATACGACCGCAGAGGTTAAACCCTGAACGTTTGGGGCAAGTATGGACACAACATTCAAGCTGGATTCAGCTCTAAATTTGGATTGTGATTAAATAGTTGACACAGCATAGGTTTCTGACACAGAATGAATGTGGTCTAATGAACTTAAAATATTTTTTTTGCCTTTGAGCAATTCACTATGCTGTTGAATATTAATCCTCTCAAAAAAATGTTTGAAGAAATTCTCTTTTTATTTATGAAATCTGAAATGAGAAAAATTTAACCCCCCACCCCCATTTGTTTTCACATCCCCCTTTCCCTTTTTCCAAAACTGATCTCAATTTAAATTTCTAATGGAGTTTGCAACAATAACTATTCATTTAAATACATCATAAAATATTAAAATGTAAAATAAAGTGCTTGTTATCACTGAATGGTAAAGATTGTTTTAATTTATCAGTTGGTAGAAAAAGTGAATATACATTGTATATTGTATAAAACAATGATTTAAGTTGATTCAACTACTATTCTGGACAAAGAAATATAACTCCAATTGAAATATTAATTATATATATTGTATAAAACAAAGATTTAAGTTGATTCAACTACTATTCTGGACAAAGAAAGATAACTCCAATTGAAATATTAACTATATATATTGTATAATACAAAGATTTAAGTTGATTCAACTACTATTCTGGACACAGAAAGATAACTCCAATTGAAATTGCAATTAGATATTTCTTGCTATTGCGCAATACTGAGTAATTGAAAATATTTGCTATTGCACAATACTGTGCTATTGAAGATTTCTTGCTATTGGGCAATACTGTGCAATTGAAAATTTCTTGCTTTTGCACAATACTGTGCAATTGAAGATTTCTTGCTATTGCTGAATACTGTGCAATTGAAAATTTCTTGCTATTGCACAATACTTAATATAATAATTTTGGATCCTGATTTGAACCAACTTGAAAACTGGGCCCATAATCAAAAATCTAAGTACATGTTTAGATTCAGCATATCAAAAAAACCAAAGAATTCAATTTTTGTTAAAATCAAACTTAGTTTAATTTTGGACCCTTTGGACTTCAATGTAGACCAATTTGATAACAGGACCAAAAATTAAGAATCTACATACACAGTTAGATTTGGCATATCAAAGAACCCCAATTATTCAATTTTTGATGAAATCAAACAAAGTTTAATTTTGGACCCCGATTTGGACCAACTTGAAAACTGGGCCAATAATAAAAAAATCTGAGTACATTTTTAGATTCAGCAGATCAAAGAACCCCAAGGATTCAATTTTTGTTAAAATCAAACAAAGTTTAATTTTGGACCCCGATTTGGACCAACTTGAAAACTGGGCCAATAATAAAAAAATCTGAGTACATTTTTAGATTCAGCATATCAAAGAACCCCAAGGATTCAATTTTTGTTAAAATCAAACTAAGTTTAATTTTGGACCATTTGGACCTTAATGTAGACCAATTTGAAAACGGGACCAAAAATTAAGAATCTACATACACAGTTAGATTCAGCATATCAAAGAACCCCAATTATTCCATTTTTGATGAAATCAAACAAAGTTCAATTTTGGACCCTTTGGGCCCCTTATTCCTGAACTGTTGGGACCAAAACTCCCAAAATCAATCCCAACCTTCCTTTTATGGTCATAAACCTTGTGTTTAAATTTCATAGATTTCTATTTACTTATACTTAAGTTATTGTGCAAAAACTAAGAATAATGCTTATTTAGGCCCTTTTTTGGCCCCTAATTCCTAAAGTGTAGGAGCCAAAACTCCCAAAATCAATCCCAACCTTCCTTTTGTGGTCATAAACCTTGTGTCAAAATTTCATAGATTTCTATTCACTTAAACTAAAGTTATAGTGCGAAAACCAAGAAAATGCTTATTTGGGCCCTTTTTGGCCCCTAATTCCTAAAATGTGCGGACCAAAACTCCCAAAATCAATCCCAACCTTCCTTTTGTGGTCATAAACCTTGTGTTAAAATTTCATTGATTTCTATTCACTTTTACTAAAGTTAGAGTGCAAAAACTAAAAGTATTCGGACGACGACGACGACGACGCAAGACGCAAGACGACGCAGGACGACGACGCCAGCGTGATAGCAATATACGACGAAAAATTAAAATTTTTGCGGTCGTATAAAAAGGGTTTTGGTCGAGTGATTGCTTTACCCTACGGTTCCTCCTAAACATATTTTAAGTGACTAGTTTGGGCATTTTCTCTAAAACCAAAAACAATAAGTTTCCAAATCAACATAATGAATAAGTAAAACATAAAAGATAAACCAATTATACTCTGAAGTGTGTTGTTATTGATGAATTTTTCATAATGGTCTCTCATTCTCGGTTACTCATTAACTTTGGGGCAATTCGCTCCCACACCACTACCAGCAGGTACTATGACCTGGACACGCTGGGGACCCTCAACATCATCGCAGAGGTTCTGCTATGCCAATGATCCATCTTCCGATTTTTCAATAAATTTACAACTCTATCTGATGGAGGGAAGAAGTCTTTCATTTTCATTTTTTCAAACTTTTCAGTACAATTTGATTGAGGAAAGACACGCCTTTTACAATCCGATATTTTTTCAATACTTTTACAGCCATATCTGATGGAGAGAATCATATGTCTTTCGTCAACAGTATTTGTCAATATTTTAACAGCCCTATCTGATATCAGAAACCTACTACTTTGATTATCAAATGTTATGTTTGTAATAACTGGTTTATTGTAGTTTCAGTATACAAGAATGTGAATAAGAACAACTGTTGTACATGAATCATTTGTCGATTGATTTTAGATTTGATAAATGTCCTACTACACTTAAAAAACATTAGAGGTAGGCAGATAAATCAAAAGGAAGAGATCAGGGCCTCTCGAATATGTTAGACACTGGCACATTCTGTATGTAACTGTCCCAACTCAGAAAACTATAATTAAGTATTTTCCTTTGTGGCAGTGTAAAGGTTTATCGCTTATTGTTTTGTACATATAACAAAACTATTTCCAAATTGTTATTTCGGGGCCTTTTAAAGCTTTTTATTCGATATGCTCGTTGTAAATTGCCGTGTATTTACCTAGAGTTGTTTACTGTTACATCATTTGATTGATAACAACCGTCATATTCTTGACGTGGTACAGGCATTTTCTCATGTCGAAAAATACATGATTGAACCTGGTTTTATAGCTAGCTAAATCTATAATTTGTATGACAGTCGCATCAAATTCTATTATATAGACGATATGTGAACAAAACAAGCAAACATAATAGGTAACAATGTCAACAATAGGTGTACTGTGTTTTATAACCTTAATCACTATAAAACAAACAAATTTGTATCAAAGAATAACAGAACAGAATATAGACAAAGCACACTAGCGACAATGATAGACCAGAATCCAAAAATTAACCATAGCACAATAACGAGATGTACAGAGCAACGTCAAACATACATCACAAAAAAACAGACCAAGCAGTAAAAGTAATATTCGTAAAGACAAATTAAAGAATACTATAACACGTTATTAAGATATGACGAACCATGACAGTACCAAGAATCTATACTTCAAGACCATCGTGTATTATTTATTTAATTTTTATGGAATATTTATCAAAAAGGGGTTGGTACCTGGGGCGTTCTTTGACATACCCCTGGTTCATGGACTTTCTGTTCAGGCACTGGTGACGTTATACAAAGTTTGAGTAGTTGTTGCATGCTCTTGAATATAGAATAACTTTGGAAATGTATCACCCATATGCAGGTTAAGTTGATACATTGCTTTATAGGTGGGGGAAATTGATACTTACAAAATTAAAATCGTCTCGTTTGTCGTTAGATTGTGGTACTGAGATGACCATGTATGTCACATTTGAGTTTTAAGTTTGAAAATGAGGCGGAGGAAGCAGTGTCTGTTGTTTCTTTAATTTCTCAGTACTGACAGGATGATAAAATAATGTAACCCAATCTGAAAAGTTTAAATTCATAATGGAAAGAACATCATCAATATATCTGAATGTGAAATTAAATAAACTGGCATCTTTTATCTTCTTGTTTTTGACAAGTGTTAGAATCAAAGAGCAGATTGCTCTGAGGGATACGATTGCCGTTGTTTTGTTGACACATGTATATGTATACATGTAGCTGGATAATATTATTTTCAAAACTAATTCAACTGCACATGTAAAATAGTTACAAAATAGCCAATCCCGGATAAAAGTGTATGAACAATGCAATTAGGCCTATTGTGTTTTATTTTTGTACTATCAATTCCAAGTTTACTTTCCACAGCAGTCACTGAGACTCAGAGTGAGAGAAGGTATTTCACTACGTATCTTATCACCTATTTTCCTACGTTAATTCTAGGAGGAACCCAATTCCTAACTCTTTAAATATTTAATTTCCTTTCGGTCAGTGATCATGACTCCTATCTGTACACATTTATCGGTTTAAATTGCGATCGTTTTTAATATAATACACTTTATTGACAGAACGAGCTACCGTAATACTCGACGTATTGTTTTGATTCAGAATTCACGGAAGTTACTTCCAGAAGGGAGACAACTCGAAACAATAATATAGAAGACTCCATTTCGCCTGAAGGGGTGTTCTACGATGTGGACTATATTTATTTTAATTTAAATGATGCATATGATTTAAAATTATGCAACAATAATAACCTTCAATAGCAGACATACATAGAAAAGATCCCATGAGTTAAAAATTAATTAATTGAGTGGGAAATCCAGAGCAACCATTCAATCGAAAACCCCTCGAAGTCAAGAAAACTATACCCATGCGCATAATTTCCAAAAAAAAACCTGGAGCAAGAACGTATATTAAATGTTTATTAAATGATCTAGATAGTTCTCTATTTCTTTATGGAAGTACAATCTCAAAAGGTACCTTCATAAAGGTAAAATATAAGAAAAACTCCACTTCAGTTCTTATATGACAGAAATAGATTTATCGGAATTCAGAGAACTCACGCATTTTATCAAAACTGGGAATTCCCTCTAACGTGTTTCTAAATTTATAAAAACACTAAATATAAATACTGCTGAATTCTGATTTTCCGTGTTGTTAAAAACACGCATATAAGTCAAGGGAATTATCAAACATGAAGATTATGAAAAGAACATTATAAGAAAGTTGTTAAAGTTCAATCCCTTTGTTTGTTTTTACCTTTTAAAGCAAGACAATGATGAGAATCTGAGATGTTCCTTAATGTTTAGAATAAAACGATTGACGTGAGGGCAATGCTCTGAGCCACCAGTATAAGTCTACAGATTGCTTGAAAGCAATCGTATCCCAAAAACTCTGGTTCAATTGAAAAAAAAAAATCGGCAGAAAAGGCGCACAGTTTATTCCCATGAAATAATTAATCAAAACTTCATATAAAATCATTTATTTCATTATTGTATACATTATTGTTCTTCTTCTCAAAGTCTGATTAATGACTAGAGAAAAGATATGAAAGGCAAATAGTGGTAAACCGGTTAAAATCAAAACCTCTTTTACAGTCAAACACCAGTTTTATTAGTGTATAGTACAACCAGTCTAAATCAAAATTATTTTTACAGTCAAACTGAAGTTTGATAAGCATACAGTTAAACCTGTCTTTTAAAAATTAAGGAAATGAAACGCAAGTTGAATTAAAACAAAAAGATGTAAGCCTCTATTTCAAGACAATAATGTGATCACTCTGAAATTGTCATTTATAAGTGCCAGTTTGTGTAAGAATCAGGCAACTTTTAAGGAAATCAAAACATGGCCGGAAAAAAACTCCATCGACCTAACCATCCTATTTTGAAGTAACCCTCATCCTGAGTTAGAAATGCTAGATCTTTTGTTTCTGCGTGTCTGGGAACTCCCAAAATCTTCCTATGTATCTTAAATCATTTTTGGGAACTCCCGAAATCTTCCTATGTATCTTAAATCATTTTTGGGAACTCCCTAAACTCTTCCTATGTATCTTAAATCATTTTTGGGAACCCCCTAACTCTTCCTATGTATCTTAAATCATTTTTTGAAGTTTTGTACATGAATTTAAAATTATCCATATAAAACATTGACTGTTCCTGGAAAAGGAGTAAGTAAAATTAGTAATGAGGCCTTTCTGTAATAGGTCAATAGTAAAACACATCATATATTAAATAATAAGTACACATAACATGTTATATTTCGGACAAAATAAAATGATATCAATCATAATCAACAATTCTGCAATTTAGTATTATAGTATTTATCGCAATTCCCAATTTTATATAATTCCTTGATCAACAATGCCTAAATGGATATATCGTTAATCAACAAGTACAAAATATTGGTGTACACTTTTGAAAGTACTACCCAGAATGCATTGTACTACCCAGAATGCATTAAATTCTGCAATGGTTTTATTATAAGATTTGAATCATTACTGAAAAAAATACATTAAAATTACATAATATAAACCATCAAGGCTAACATTTGTGAAAGATATTCTTAAAAGTTAAATAAAAACATATACATATATGTAAACAATAAAATGCAAATAATATTGAAATGTTTCTACAGTACTAGCTATACTTTAATTGTTTTGGTCTACAAAAATACTTAACACAAAACAACATAATTTGTTCTTAACACAACATATCACAAAATCTTAACATAATACAAATTACAACAGTCTACTAGCAACATAAAGATAACAGCAGGATCATTGACTATATAATTAACCTTAAGGATGTACTTAGGTGAGGTTTTGGAATAAGTGTCAAATGTTCAGACTTCTTTGTGTTTTTCCATACAATATGAGGTAAAATATTTTGCCCCATAACACCTATTTATCTTTCAACATGAGACTTAATCATGTTAATAGCTCATAAAAGCCAAAAAGGTCATTTGACAAAATTTTAGCAGGTTCTTGATTTTCTTTCTTTGGATTTTGAGACCCAAATAATACCAATGCAAATATAAGGTAAAAGTCCGAGTCAGCCTTTTCCCGCCATATTTCTATATCAAATATCTCAAAAAGGAGCTTCATGACCTACCAATATTTTTAGCTTTTTTTTTATCCTTAACTAATACTCTTGGAGCTTAAAGTATCAATTTTGAATTCCTGATTTATTTAATTTTATCTTAGAACACCTAACAACATCCTTAACATACAAATATTCAAACAATAAATGAGCTGCCATGGATAGAAATTAACTCATCATAGGTACCAGGATTAATCTACCTTATACAAATGAATATCAATATATTTGTAAACCTATTTTGGGTAGAAAAAATCTCTATGCACTGTTGAAAATTGAGTTTATACAAGAACCCTACCACACAGACTAGTATTAGTTTTTTTTTATTTGAATGTTCCGAAATAAATAAAATTCTTATCCATTAATATGTATGTGTTTAAAAAATATTTTTTTTTAGTTTCTTGTGGTCAGTTATGATAGAGTTATTTGAAAATGGGGTGGTTGAAAATGACAGATATAAGATCCTTTTGTTATTCATTAAAGATGACATGGATAAATAAACTTTTAGACCCCTTGAATATATCCCCATGGAAAACATTGTTAATAGATCAATACAACAGATTGGGAGCACTGCTGAAGGGATCATGAAACAATCCATATGGCTAAACAAGAGTTTGAAATTGTATTTTCAGATGAAATAAAAATAAATTACAAAAAAAAAAATATGTCTACGTGCAATTGTTTGAAGTTGATTTCTATCCAAGGCAGCTCAAATTATTAAGTTACATCTTTTTCTGGTTGAATTTTCAAGTATTACTGATCCCTTGTCACACTAAATTTTATTCTATGTATTCACAATTACTGCTTGTTTGAAACAACTGACAAAAACAAATTAAGACCCAGGACCTCGGTTTAGAAAAATACCTATCTTTCCAGCCACTAAGCATAAATTTAGCAAAATTTATTTCGGGCATATTTTTGGACGTTTTCAATAAATATATTGTCCCTACTTTCTTTTCAAATTTAAATACTACCATGCCTCTTAATGCCACTGTATTTGTCCTTTTGGTAGCACCAACATGTTAAAAAAAGGGGATGGAAAAAATAGAAATACAGAGCACAAATACCAGATTACATTATCATCATCATGTATGATGGTCTTGATTGGAGTCATTCAATTCTCAATTCTTAAATTTTTATATCATTTTTCTGTATTCTTAAATGTTTGGCCCATTTTTTTAATTTTTTTATTTGAGCACCCCATTTTTTTCTCTATTCCCTATTTTTGCTTTATTTTCTCTGTTCTTTCTTTTTTTGTTAATTATTCTGCACATTTTACTGATAATTCTCTATTCTGTTATTCCCATTCAAACCCTCATATATGAAATGTCATGGGGAAATAGTTTAAATACAAAATGTTATTGTATATGAAACCTATTCATTTTAATGAGTAATATATTTTTTCTACTTTCTATAAAAATTAACATGAATATTTCTTATCTTACATACATGGTAAAACAAAATGACTTAGGGGAGTGTTTTACCAAATGTCTTTTTAAGCATCAATGTGAAAGATTAAAAATAACACACACCATTATTAAAAAAAATCTTGTAAAATAAGTTAGTTTGTAAATGTAACAAACCATTATAATTTGATAATTCACAACAAATGTATTTCATCATTTCTATTTATAGCAATCATTTATACACTTTACAGTTTTAATATTAACTTTTATACAAAATATTTCAATTGGTCAACAAAATAAATGTTTCTTTTATACAAAATATTTCAATTGGTCAACAAAATAAATAAATAACATTCTTATAAATATAAATTTCTTACAATTTAAATTTCAATGATTAGGCTTGAATTTTTATTCATTTTCTTTTATTTTATTTGAGATGGGAGGGGAAGCATACAATGATATCAAAAACAAATAACAAAGTTGTAGATCTCTCTTTGATAATCCAACTATCAATAAATTGATAGTAAGTTCAGGACATACATCACATAGCAATCATTTACACACTTTACAGTTTTAATATTAACTTTAATACAAAATATTTCAATTGGTCAACAAAATAAATAAATAACATTCTTACAATTCAAATTTCAACATATGCTTGGTCGCTGCGTTCGTGGGACCCACGCAGCAACCAAGCATTTAAAAATGAGCGAGTGAGAGATTTAATTTTAATTAGATTGAATTTCAATGATTAAGCTTTAATTTTTATTCATTTTCTTTTATTCTATTTGAGATGGGAGGGTAAGCATACAGTTATATATATCAAAAACAAATTACAAAGTTGTAGCTCTCTCATAGATAATCCAACTATCAATAAATTGATAGTAAGTTCAGGACATACATCACTAGATTGTTTTGGTAAAATTCATCACTGAAGAGTTTCCAAAACCCCAAATCTATTGAAAATCGCAGTTAAAATAATAGCACTACTCTCTGTAAATTAAAATCTAATTAGTAAAATAATATACCTGTTAATACAATCTATATAAATTTTATTTTGAAAAGTCTATCACCAGTAATCTATGTAACACACATAAAAAAAGTGTTTTGCTACAAATACCCAATGCATGCCTGTTATTCACTTCATGCAAACAGGTTCTGATATTCAGACATTCCATTCCCAGTTAGAGAAGGAAATACGAACTCCTCAGAAAACCCTACATTGTACAAATAACAAATCAGTTGACAAAAAATATGCCTATCCTGTACATGTGTATTACAAATGTTACAAAAGTATTGAAAATAGAATATGTCTGTCCTGTTTATTACAAATGTGTTGACAAAAGAATATGCCTATCATGTTTATTACAAATGTGTTGAAAAAATAATATGAAGATCCTGTGTATAACAAATATGTTGAAAATAGAATATGTCGATCCTATTTATTACAAATGTGTTGAAAATAGAATATGTCGATCCTATTTATTACAAATGTGTTGAAAATAGAATATGTCGATCCTGTGTATTACAATAGTCATCACATATAGTTTTATGGTCGCCATTTGAGCCTTCATTAAGGTCATGGATATTGGAATTATCATCTATTACTACAAAACTATCATCCTGTCCACATATAGTGTCCTTGTATTTTCTATTTTCAATGAAGTCATCGTGTCTAACAGAGTCATCGTCTATAACAGGGTCGGTCTTACAACATGTGTTATTATTTTTTAGGGTTTGATCAAATATATTAGAGTCTATTTCTCGTAGTGCATTTTGGTCAAACTCTGTCAAATGTTCAAATTCATTATCTATCACATTTGGTTTTCTGTACATGTGCTTTTGTAAGGAAGGAAATTCTGCTTCATGAAATAAAGGTAATTTTGTATTTTCAGATTTTGCCACATCTTTTTTTACAAATTGTACCGTATCTGTTTTAGACAAATTTTGGATTGTTCCTGATTGAGAATTTCGATTTTCTGGTTCTGTCAGCATAACAGGTCTTGGATTTGTCCATGCATCTATTTTTGGAATGTTTTGTGTCTGGTCCTCAATAGAACTGCCAGATATTTGAAGTAATTCTGAACTTGTTTTTGGAACTGAATTAGAACTGGTCTTAAGATTTGTACTATGCGCCAATTGGTTCTTAAGCGACTCAGAAGATATAACAGTGCTTTCACATTCAGAAACATCAGAGCCTTTACGACTTTCGGGAGACAGTTCGGAATTATCGCCATCAGAATGACCTCGGTCTGTGGAATCAGAATTACTACGTGCCAGTGTGTCTTCTGACTTGTCAGATAAGTTATCATCGTTTCCAGACAGTTTTACAAGTTCGTCTAACACAAAGAACGAGTCTTCTGGGTTATCATTACTCTCAGTATTGCTAACCTGTCGAGACATTTCACACATGGCTGATTCCGTGGCTGATATCCCCGTCTCACTTGCACTATGTTCCTCAATACTTGGAGTGACCATGCGTTGTGTCGGGATTGGTCCACCTTCTTCATAAAACGTCTAAAAAATATCAATAAATATTACTAATAAATTAAAAAAAAACACAAGGCATATCATTTATTGATTTATGTATTTATTGTATCCCGAATCCTTCTTCATAAAATGTCTTAAAAATACCAATAAAAGCTTAAATTACAAAACCACAAGGCATATCATTTACTAATTTATGCTTTTATTGTATCCCAAATAATAGATTGATTGATGGTATTTAAGCCAATCTTAGCACTCTTGACTAAATTATGGAGGCCATTTTTTATTAAGTGTGCCAAGGAAGTCAGAATACCAACCTATGTACAAATACAGGCTATCCCCTGGTAAAAGACCAGAGAGTATAAAGGTTCCACTGTGATACAATAAGTAGACCACTTAGGCACCTCAAGTAACGCAGTAAAAACAGAGAGTATAAAGGTTCCACTGTGATACAACAAGTAGACCACTCAGGCACCTCAAGTAACGCAGTAAAAACAGAGAGTATAAAGGTTCCACTGTGATACAATAAGTAGGCCACTCAGGCACCTCAAGTAACGCAGTAAAATACAGAGAGTATAAAGGTTCCACTGTGATACAATAAGTAGGCCACTCAGGCACCTCCAGTAACGCAGTAAAATACAGAGAGTATAAAGGTTCCACTGTGATACAATAAGTAGACCACTCAGGCACCTCAAGTAACGCAGTAAAAACAGAGAGTATAAAGGTTCCACTGTGATACAATAAGTAGACCACTCAGGCACCTCAAGTAACGCAGTAAAAACAGAGAGTATAAAGATTCCACTGTGATACAATAAGTAAGCCACTCAGGCACCTCCAGTAACGCAGTAAAAACAGAGAGTATAAAGGTTCCACTGTGATACAATAAGTAAGCCACTCAGGCACCTCCAGTAACGCAGTAAAAACAGAGAGTATAAAGGTTCCACTGTGATACAACAAGTAGGCCACTCAGGCACCTCAAGTAACGCAGTAAAAACAGAGAGTATACAGGTTCCACTGTGATACAATAAGTAAGCCACTCAGGCACCTCCAGTAACGCAGTAAAAACAGAGAGTATAAAGGTTCCACTGTGATACAATAAGTAATCCACTCAGGTACCTCCAGTAACGCAGTAAAAACAGAGAGTATAAAGGTTCCACTGTGATACAACAAGTAGGCCACTCAGGCACCTCCAGTAATGCAGTTAAAACAGAGAGTATAAAGGTTCCACTGTGATACAATAAGTAGGCCACTCAGGCACCTCCAGTAACGCAGTAAAAACAGAGAGTATAAAGGTTCCACTGTGATACAACAAGTAGGCCACTCAGGCACCTCCAGTAATGCAGTTAAAACAGAGAGTATAAAGGTTCCACTGTGATACAACAAGTAGGCCACTCAGGCACCTCCAGTAACGCAGTAAAAACAGAGAGTATAAAGGTTCCACTGTGATACAATAAGTAGGCCACTCAGGCACCTCCAGTAACGCAGTAAAAACAGAGAGTATAAAGGTTCCACTGTGATACAACAAGTAGGCCACTCAGGCACCTCCAGTAATGCAGTTAAAACAGAGAGTATAAAGGTTCCACTGTGATACAACAAGTAGACCACTCAGGTACCTCCAGTAACGCAGTAAAAACAGAGAGTATAAAGGTTCCACTGTGATACAACAAGTAGGCCACTCAGGTACCACCAGTAACGCAGTAAAAACAGAGAGTATAAAGGTTCCACTGTGATACAACAAGTAGGCCACTCAGGTACCTCCAGTAACGCAGTAAAAACAGTGAGTATAAAGGTTCCACTGTGATACAACAAGTAGGCCACTCAGGTACCTCCAGTAATGCAGTAAAAACAGAGAGTATAAAGGTTCCACTGTGATACAATAAGTAGGCCACTCAGGTACCTCCAGTAACGCAGTAAAATACAGATTGATTGATTGATTGGTGATTATTGCCACTTTCAACACTTTTGTGCTATTTCCTTTTTATTAGTGATGGAAGCTGAAGTCCCCAAAAAACCCAGCAATCTTCAGTAGAAAAACTGACAATCCCAGTCGATTAAGATTGAAGTGGAGTGCACCTGCCCCTTTCCTGATTCCAACTCAGAACCTCAGTGTTGACTGGCTAGTGATACCTTTCTTTGATTACTAACAACTCTGCCAACAAGGCCCCCGCAAAATACTTTTCTATGATCAAAGTAAGAAAATTACTTGGATCTTATCAATAAAAATGCTCGTTGCTAGCTTTTCATCCTTTGGTCACTGGTGTATTCTTATCTTATTGACAATCGTACTATATCTTCTATTTCTATATTTAGAGGACAGAGGGTGACTTAGGGGGACTTTTGTCCTGCTCTTATTATGATGACTACAGCTTGTGTTTTTTTAACTAGGAGCGACTTACTGTATAGTGGGTTATTTCCGTCGGTGTAAAATTACATGATTTTCATTGAAAAAAGTATACGAAATATTTTGGTGGTTAATATTTTGACGGATTCAAAACTTTTATCAATACCTCTGCATGTACACTTTTAAATTGGCAGAATTTATTTTGGTGATTTTGTTCAATGCGCAAAAATTTACACCCAGCGAAAATAACCCGCTATATGGTATGTCTTGGTACAATTATAAATATTAGTTTTAAACCTTTCTTACCTTTCTAGCTTGGACCTGTTCTAAGGAAACAATTATTTCTGGAATGGTTGAAGGTGCATTTAACATCAAGGAGGCAAACTGGGAGAAAATCTGTGGTGCATGTGTTATTGGCTTTGTCTGAAAACCAAAAATAATGTTTAATCACAATCTATTAGTGCTTGTCATTTAAAATAACTACTTACTGTGTATTGCAATAAACCTTCCATATTAACTTAATATGAAATAAACACAGCCTCCATGCGATTGCTTTTAACCAATCATATAACCTGTATTAGAATAAAAGATGTAGGATATGCTTCAAATAATCTAAAACAATGATATTTCTAATTGACCTTCATTAAAAAATAGCCAATCAAAATGTCTGTTGTGCTGTCTATCAGTTTTAATCTGTATTTTGTTCTCAATTTTACATACAGGTATATATTGTATGTCATACACTAGGCAGTTTTAAATATGACATTACTACAGTTAAGATTTATTTTAATCATACTTACGACACTGAATTTCTTGCCCTTTTTACTCGGTCGTCTTTTGGTTGGCCGTACACTGGAATAATCAGTATCCTCTGTCTTTTTCAGTAATATGTACTTGCCATCATCTAACTCATCAACTACTCCTGAAAAAAACAAATTTCTTACTTACAATTTATCTTATTAACAAATTCTAGCTCGAGTTTATACCTTTGATGGACACAAATTTTCATGAGATTTGTATATTGCAGTTGTCACACAAGAAAATTGCTTTTGAAAAAATTGATGTTCGCTAGATACTCTAGAGTCTTCTTACATTTCATTTGTTTTTCAACTAATTTTTTTATGTAAATTTCTAATTTAATACTTAAAATCAATTTTGACCAAATTACCATTCTTAAAATTTGTCCTAATTATCCCTTTTCTACTATGGCCCAAATCTCTTTGCATTTTTCGATCTAATTATATATATATATTGTTACAGTACTGCATTTTGACCCAATTGACAATTTTAACTTTTTAATTGTACCTGTCCTTTGATCCAAATCTCTTACCTGTATTTTGACCTTTTCATGGTACATTTTCTTTGAACCAATATTCCTATCTGTATTTTGACCTTTATATTGTACCTGTTCTTGACCCAATTCTCCTTCCTGGTTTTTGACCTATTTATCTTACCTGTATTTTTAGATGGTTCCTCTACTTCATCCTCTGCTACCTGGAACTTCTGCAGGTAATTAATCAATGTAGTACATAGTTTGATTTCATCTTCATATGGTTCTTTCTGTAACCCGTACTCTTCACTACAATAAAAAAAAAAAAAATTTTATACAAATAAGGCCGTTAGTTTTCTTGTTTGAATTGTCTTATATTGTCATGTAGGGGCCTTTTATAGCTGACTATGCGGTATGGGCTTTGCTCATTTTTGAAGGCCGTATGGTGACCTATATTTGTTAATGTCTGTGTCATTTTGGTCTCTTGTGGACAGTTGTCTCATTGGCTATCATACCACATCTTCTTTTTTATATTTGGGCATTTTGAGAAAAGTATGACTTACAATGTTTAATTCTTTCAACATATTGACAAATCATCAGAAAACAGGAATAGGTGCTGGACAGATCTGAGAAATCTCACAACTGTCAAATATGAATTTCTTCTGTTTAATGATAGTTGGATATAATTATTTTTCTAGCAGAACAGACGAACAAGACTGCCTGAAAGGTCAATGTAACAAAACCCCAACAGTGTTCAAAGGTATAATGAAAGAGTTTTAATTTTCACTTTACTAGTGACCAATTACATTCTATACAGCCGTTAATAAATCTCATAAGATAATATTAAGAAGTAAATTTTGTAAAAAAAAAAACAAACATTCTGTGAGTATTCAGATTGTTCTGGACATCTTTGGCTTTCAAATATTTGACGAGTGTTTCAGATGAAGGTATATCTAGGAAAGCGCATCAGATGCATAAAACTTATAATGTACTATAGGTATTTGACTCTACACAATAAGATCTTTACATATCATTCTGGAAAGCCTCCATATGAGATTTGCTTTCTTCTTTCCGTTTAAAGCTGTCACGTTTCTTTTGTTTCTTCATTTCATCTTTGACCTCATTGTATTCTTTTTCATGCTGCTTGAATTCATGGATCATGTGACGTTTTCTTGTGTACAACTTGTCAATCTCTGTGAATAAAAGTAATCAAAACACTGTAAGCGCTATAGACACTCAAGCTCTATGAATAAAATAAAGACTTTTATCAACTTTTTTCTAGTTTTAATTCTTTTAAAATTACAGTAAAATCTAGGTTAAGATCCTTCTGTCAGATAGAATAATACAACGTGTTATAGCAGGTGCTGATGTCATGATGGATAATCACAAAACTTTTTTTAATTGTTTCATAATGTACTATACAAAAGGAAATATAACAGACTAAATCAGTCAAGTTCCATTTGTAAAGGGACATACATGTGTAACTTTAGAACAGTTAGATTTTCAAATGTTCATGGATAGGATGTATAAAATGTTATGATCAATGCACTGTATTTTGTGTATCTCAAAGGCAGTGATACACCTTGGAAGATTTGGACATCGTGCAATTTTTACTCCAAAAAAACTGACAAAATCAAATGCTATCAAATATTCAAATTGAAAATTATCTACCACATTTAGGTTGCACTTTGTAAATACAGCTGTTTCTCAAACACACCTCTTTTGGGGAGTAATTGAATATTCATAGAAAATTGATTTTGTTTACATACTGGTTCCCTGTTATACTCTCTGTGTTCCATATCGCAGAGACAGAACTTGGGAATGTTACCAGTAAATAAACACGTGCACATTGTTTACATTGAAATTTGTGGTAACCTTTCATTCGAGGTAGGGGTCGTTAAGAAAATAAGTGTAAGTTTAAACTCTGAGAAGTTCAGGGCATATAAACGTTGAAAATATGCCGCACAGCCCTATATTTTGACCTTTGAAAAAAATTGTGGTGCATAAAAACATAGAAAATTGCCTACCCCCTAGGTCATAAAAACAAATAAGTTAACTTGTAAATACTATGATTTTATGATTTTAAAGTTCTTGATATAGAAAACAATAACTATGCTTGGAAGTTATGCAAAAATCAGATGTTAGCAGTCATCTCTGCAACATTTGAAGTGAATTTATATCTCAGACTGGTATCTGCATACATACAACTATTGCAAATATGGCTTTGTTTGAACACTTCTAGTATATATAGTAGCTAAATTGTGTCAGATATATGGTTACAGATGATACTGTTGTGACAAGAATTCTAAATTGACCATTTGAGGCAGAAAATGTGTTCTTTAATTGACAAATAGGCATACAGTAAGATGTGGACTGGAGATAGAGGCTGGATTGGATACTTTATATAATCTTGAATGTTGTAATGATTGACTGCTAATCATTACATTTATGATATTCTGATATGCTTTCAATATGTTATAAAAACAGTTTTTAACAGGTTCTAGACATTTTTTTATCAGAAAATATGCAAATAGGGTAAGCTGGCAATAATTAATATCTTGTTTTCAAATTCTTTAAAAAATTGAAACAGGGGAGGGGGTATAAAATGTATAGTAAAGAAAAACTTAGAGTATACACAGTGATTTCTTTAAGACTTTAATTCTGATAAATGAGTATTAATGTGAGAAAAACTGATTTTAGAGGGTTTTCTATTTGAATAAATGTCTGTATAGGTTGCACTTTGTAAATACAGCTGTTTCTCAAACACGCCTCTTTTGGGGAGTAATTGAATATTCATAGAAAATTGATTTTGTTTACATACTGGTTCCCTGTTATACTCTCTGTGTTCCATATCGCAGAGACAGAACTTGGGAATGTTACCAGTAAATAAACACGTGCACATTGTTTACATTGAAATTTGTGGTAACCTTTCATTCGAGGTAGGGGTCGTTAAGAAAATAAGTGTAAGTTTAAACTCTGAGAAGTTCAGGGCATATAAACGTTGAAAATATGCCGCACAGCCCTATATTTTGACCTTTGAAAAAAATTGTGGTGCATATGAACTTTCAATTCTAGGATATGATTTTTTTCAAAACTTCATAGTAAAAGTGGTACAGTTTTAGCCGTAAAAGGAGTTCCTATGGGAAATTGCATTGTCAATATTTACAGAAATGCAACCTTTAACTTGGTAAAGGCATTTTCCAAGGAAAAGTGTGGGTTAATCCTGGTTTTATATGTAGCTAAATCTCCAACATGTATGACCATACCTTTCTTCAATACATATAACTTGCTCTTTTTCTCTTCTAATGATTTCTTTGTTTCATCTTCTTTGTTCCTTAATTGGTTCACATTCTTTTGATATCTCTATAAATATATATATATACAATTAATACTCTAGACGTCCTTTGATATCTATATTAATATATAGACAATTAATACTATATATATAATTAATACTCTAAACCTCCATTGATATCTATTTTAAAATATAATTTAATTTTGGGTGTAACGCGTCTTCTGATTGGCTGGCGTTATTTTGTTATGAGCCCATAGACATAATTTAGTCATGTGACCGTAAAGTCATCAACGTTTTTTCATGGTTTTCTACGGTTTAAAATGGAATTTAGAATTAAATTATAAGAAATGACTGTAATATTTTTTCTGTCTATTCGAAATAACATAAAAAATGTGGTGCACACTGTTAAATAACCCGCTACGCACGTTATTCAGTGAGCACCACATTTTTTATGTTATTTCTTCATAGACAGAAAAAATATTACAGTCATTCCTTAAATATATATAATAAATACTCTAAGATATTTTTTGATATCTCTTTAAATATACCTACATCTTATAATTTAAATATCTTTTGATATCTTGGTAGTTATTTACTTGTTGTACTCTTGATATCTTTTGATATCTCTATAAATAGATGTTATAATCTAGAGATATTTGATGAAGGACATTCAATAAATATACCTATATCTAACCCTTCAGATATATTTAAATATCTCTATAGAATTATGTACATGCAATACTCTCTTTGTTGCTTTCTCTTTGATTTATACCCCTCATATACTTATATACATAAATAACAAGTCGTTAAGTGTCAAATTTTAACCTAATACTTGTTTACAAATTATAGCATGCATTAATTATTGTGATAGTTGAACAATCAACATAAAATGTGAAATGAAATAATACAATTCCTGCATACAAACAAATCATGGTCAAATCATGAAGTCTTAAATTGGTGTAACACATGATAAAACATTAAAAGTTTACATTATAAGATGTACTAAGTAACTCCAGTACATACCAGACCTTTCAAATACTTTTGTCCTAAAGAAAAGTAACTCCAGTACATACCAGACCTTTAATACTTTTGTCCTAAAGAAAGGTAAGAGCTACATCATTTAGAATAAAATCTACTAAAACCAGAATGTATTCATAAGACACCATGATAGACACACAGAAAACATAATTCCCCTAAATGCTGTTAGTGGGTCATAAAAATGCATATGAAATCATGTAAACTCACATCTCTTTCTTCTCTCATTCTTCGTTGTCTTTCTCTTATTTCATCCACTTCTTTCTTTGCTGCTAAAAACTGACTGAAATAGATATCACTGTTCATTAAATCAGACAATTCTAAAATTTAGAGGACACAAATTTAGAAAGAACTTTATTCTTTGTTACTTTAAATGTCTTCAAAATTTCAACTAAAAAAAAACACTTTGAAATCAAAATAAAATTCCAAAAATATTTCACCATCACGGGGAAATGCTTGCACTGAATTATAAGTATGACTGATGATTGTTGCTTGTTTAATGTCCAGTGCCCAATATTTGAAGCATACTGTGGATTCATCTATTTCTGTGAGTACCAATTTTGCATGAATTGTGAATATCTGATTTTGTGGTTTGCCAAAGTCTGAATACAATTCTAATAGTAATTGGCACCTAGTTGAACACCTAAATTTGTAAATTTAACACATGAAATCTATGAAAATTGTTTTGATCCCTTGAGACATACCTGAGGTCTTTTTGTTATCCTTTGAGACATACCTGAGGTCTTTCGTTGATCTTTTGAGACATACCTGAGGCCAAATAAAAATATATGTGTGGTTCCAGTTACATACTTTTAAAAAATAGGGTCGGTAGGTCGGCAATTCTTTTTTTTTTTTTTTAATTTTTATTTTTGAATGTCAAAATAGTTTCCCGTATTATACACGCCCCAACCGGAAGTCCACCATTTTTACATGTGTTTGGTTGTAAAATAAACAGTCATGATACGTTTTTAGTTAATTTTGTTGCATTCTGTTATGAATTGTTGCATTTTAGCCATAACAGATACTTGTGATGGAAATTCAGATGACAGAAATCTATGAATTTAATTATTTTATTTCACAATCCTCAAAATTTGTTGGTTTGAAAATTTATTTTTCAGAAATGAAAAAAAAAGTTCTAGGGTCGGGGGGTTTTAACTAGGGTCGGTCGGGTTACTGGAACCACACATATATTTTTATTTGGCCTGAGGTCTTTCTTTGATCCCTTGAGACATACCTGAGGTCTTTTTGTTATCCTTTGAGACATACCTGAGGTCTTTTTGTTATCCTTTGAGACATACCTGAGGTCTTTCTTTGATCCCTTGAGACATACCTGAGGTCTTTTTGTTATCCTTTGAGACATACCTGAGGTCTTTTTGTTATCCTTTGAGACATACCTGAGGTCTTTCTTTGATCCCTTGAGACATACCTGAGGTCTTTCTTTGATCCCTTGAGACATACCTGAGGTCTTTTTGTTATCTTTTGAGACATACCTGAGGTCTTTTTGTTATCTTTTGAGACATACCTGAAGTCTTTCTTTTATCTTTTGAGACATACCTGAGGTCTTTCTTTTATCTTTTGAGACATACCTGAGGTCTTTTCATTATCTTTTGAGACATACCTGAGGTCTTTCTTTGATCTTTTGAGACATACATGAAGTCTTTCTTTTATCTTTTGAGACATACCTGAGGTCTTTCTTTGATCCCTTGAGACATACCTGAGGTCTTTCTTTCATCCCTTGAGACATACCTGAGGTCTTTCGTTGATCTTTTCAGACATACTTGAGGTCTTTCTTTGATCTTTTGAGACATACCTGAGGTCTTTCTTTGATCTTTTGAGACTGTCTATTTCTGCTACTATCTTCTTCTCCTCTGTCAGTTTGAAGTTTTGAATCTTTAACTGCCATTCTAATCTTCTGAAATGTGAAATCAGAAAAATTGTTATCTCTAGGAGAAATCAAGTGCATTCATATATATCTATAACTTAACTGTTTTATAAACAAAACTTTTGAATTCTTGAAATACTAAGGCTTTTCTACCTCAGGAATAGATTACCTTAGCTGTAACATGTGTAAGTTGCAAAGGTTTAGTAATTTTGGTCCTTAATGCTCTTCAACTTCGAACTCTATTTGGGCTTTTTAACTTTTTTGGATTCAAGCATCACTGAATTTAATCCTGTTATCTATGTTGAGTTTATTATCTTTCAATGTCAAATGCCTCTAAAGAGATTGTGTACATGGTCTAAAAATCTCTGCCATATAAAAGGGATGACCATAACATTTGTATTACAGCAGAAAGCATTGAGTGTGTCTGTAAAGGTAGAATCTTCGTTCAGCTTGCTTGTTAGCTTAATCGTGAAGTCATTATTCGGTTATGTATACTACCCTCCTTTCGAAGTAGTCTAGTCCTACAGACAGATAGTTGGTTATCTGTCAGACTAGTCTACTCTCAAAGGAGGGTAGTTTACCTACCTTAAAAATGACTTCATGGTTCAGCTAACAAGCAAGCTAACCAAAGATTCTACCTTCTACTTTTGGAATAAAACATTGTGGTACAGTTTTGGAGCAATCGAAATACTTATACACAAGTTATTATCCTGAAACTAAAAAAATGCTTTTTGGCCTCCAACTCCTAAACGGTTGGACCATCATCCCCAAAATAAATCACAACCTTTCTTTTGAGGTATTAAGCCTTCTTAAAAAATTTCATAGAGATCCATTCACTTTTACAATTGTTGTCTAGAAACCAAATGTGTCTTTGGATGAAGACATAGAAGACGACATCATAGCATTATAAGAACAATTTTTTTTTGAGATCGTATAGAAATTAAAGGGTCAAAGCTGAATGTTATCTGGAATAAGGGAATCTTAAATGTATATAGGGTTATGATACAGTGTAGATTTAAGTATTGAAACGCCCAATTATAAGGTGGTTAGGATGGTATGATAAGAGGTGCATTTGTGTTTCTTTGCTTCTTATGCTTTGGAATGAGAAGCCACAGCATTCATGATAATTGTGTACAGTGAAGTTTTGGGAATTTTACTTAGTATTCAGTATTTTTGTTATTTTTCTTGTGGATAAGAGATGTTTTTAGATTGCTTGTGGGTTTGCTGCCTATAAGTGTCTAATCACCTTATTGCTTCATCTATTTTCACTTCACTTCTGTAATGTAGTCTGGACTGTAACTGGTCTTGTATACCTTTCTATTAATAAAATCAAAATACTGGAGTACTGTTTATACATTGACAACATTTTATAAACAATGGATTTCATTATGTTGATAAATAACATTAGCTGAAATATTTTTCTCACTCTAGTTGTCCATTTCACCACTTATTTCCATCTTGCTTTATTTGTACCGATTATCAGGTTGTCTGCATGTTGATATCGTAAAATATCAGCTGCGAGACATAATACGAAGCTTTTTGTCGAGTAAGCGCAGCGAAGAGATCAAAAAGCCTTCGTATTATGTCGAGCAGCTGATATTTTACAATATTAATATGCCGATAACCTGATAATCGATTTATCGGGCTGTATTTGCGTCTTTTGGAAGTATTGTCTTAGTTTCACCAGCAACCGGAAGTTGGCTTGATAAGTTCGGGTCAAACTTATCAACGTCGGTTCAAACATTATGACGTCGCTGATATGTCCGGGTCAAAGTTATTAAGGCCAGGTCAACGTATTTGACGTCAAAAAGCCGTGATATGGAGTTTTATTAAGAGCTGAGCAGATTGATATAGACAGTTGGACGACCGATAAGACAGAATATCTAATGATATCTTAGCATAGAAAATAAGTCAGCTTTCGAATGTTTAGTGAAGAGTTCATGTTATATACAAGTATAACAAGACCAACTATGGGTCTGGACCTATGTCGTTGCATGCAATGATTGAGTTAACAAATATACCAGGGCATAACTGATCGTTCCCAGATAAAATATTAAAATCATTCACTTCAATAGGAGCAAAGAAAAGTTAGACATAAATTTTCCTGATACAATGAGTGTTGTAAAATTTCAAAGTATTGACAAACAGGAAGTGTCTATAGCTATATGAAGGCATTTTCATTATGAATAATTGTAAAAAACGGCAAATGACCGTTACTGTAATTTTTGGTGCACGGACATAAAATGTACTCTTTGTTTAGGACGATAAATTGATCAACTGATTTTTCCACCAATAACAGTAACGATAATTATTTGAGACTCAATTCATATAAAAATTGGTACCTACAAAATTAAATGAATCAAATGTATATACTTTTTCATCCCTTTAATCAAATCTGTAAAATATTCTAACCTTCTTTGTGATCTGTTGAGAGAATGCCTTGAGATCTGTATCAATTTTCTTCAGTTTCTCAATCACAGCCAGTTTTTCTGCTCTGGTAGCCTTTAAAAAATTCTGGAAGTTTTCTGCAGTAAGAGATCTCTGTGAACTTTGATAAGGAACATTTCAAAATGAATGTATTGTTAACTTAGGTTCACTTTCTCTCCAGAAAGTAGGGTATTAAATAATCAGGTCTGTAACTATCTATCAAGAAGAGTACTATAGTATTAATGAATGGGTGTTTTTATAATGCCCTGTTATATGTCCAAGGTCTGTAATAATGGTCGAGGAAGTCTGTTATGGCCTGAGGCAATGCCGAGGGCCATTACAGACATCCGCGGCCATTATTACTGACCAAGGACATATAACAGGGCCATTATAAAAACACCCATTTCTTAATACATTTATTAACCAACTGAAAAAAGTGTATGTGTTGCTGCCAACGTGATGTACTCTCTTACTCTTTTAATGACAGTTTAGTTTGAAAAAAAATAATTTGTACTTCACCATGATCAAGCTTTAAATATACCAAATATCCAAGCTATTAAGTTGAAAGAAGTTATGTGTTGAAAAACAGGATGAACAGTGATCCCTTTATATGGTTCTTTAATGTTCGTTGCTGGTTACTAAATCAAATAAAATACAAAAAGGTATTATACTCTTTACAGCTTAATTTTATTAACTTTATTAAAAACCCTAACTTGGCTTAATACAGACAAGCTGGGCATTAACACAGGGCCATTACAGAACAGGGCCATTACAGAAAAAACAGGGCCATTGCAGAAAAACAGGGCCATTACAGAAAATATGTTATTTTTAATAACCAGTCATTTTTGGCAATAATGTACTTAGTTGGTTAATAAAGGTATTTAATAATCAGGCATGTAATTTTCGGTAAACAAGAGTACACATGGTACAGGTACTAAATAATCAGGCATGTAACTGTCTGTCAAAAGAGTATGGTATTAAAATAATCAGACGTGTAACTGTCTGTCAAAAGAGTATGGTATTGAATAATAATGTAATAATGTACTGTAAACCAAAATATTTTTGAAAATACTTTATTTCCTTTTATACCCTATCTAGGCTAGAAGACTTCACGGCTATTCTGTTTTGCTATTTTCTGATTTACTTGATATAGTTTAATAAGAAAAGATACAAGTTTAACATATTTGCGACGATTTTTATTCACGTTTTTTTTCTTCTTGCGAAAGTTTACAGTAATTAATGGTCTGTGATCAAAGGATACAAGTAGTGTTTCTTTCTCTTTAATGATGTTCTGTATACCCTCCACCTCATCTTCATGTTTTTTCTTATTGGGTGGTTTTACTTTCTTTAGATCTAACGATGAGTTAGAACTTCCTGTAAAGATAAAATAATGTAGAATTAAAAAGTCAATTGGTCATGAACAATTGAAAGGTCTTTCCTTTTTTCTTTTATTAAAATACTTTGCCTTCTTAGTTAAAAAATATATGGTTTATAAGGACTTTTATGGTCATAACAAGTGGTTGCTAAGGACAAAAATCATTCCTAAGGATAAAAATATTACTACCAGTATTAAAAATGTCATATGTACTATTTATAGTTACTTTGTATTTAAAGTTAAAAAAATAAGTGATTGCTAAGGACTTATATGTCGTTGCTAGGGACAAAAATGTCATTTCCAGTATTAAAAATTTCATACTCATATTATTCATAGCCTTCTAAGTTCAAAAATATATGGTTTCTAAGGTGTTTTATGTTGTTGCTAGGTACTTGACCTCTGACCTTGACCTAACTTTGTAGATCTTATTATGCTGAACATTTTTGCAATTCAAAGTTTCCTTCTATCTCTAACCACTTTTGAGTTATAAGCAAACAATCATCATTTCGGACCCCAAAAACAGTTTTGGTGTCCTAGTTCCATAACAGTTGGTCCAATAATTTTGAACCCAACATAACAAATGTAGATCTCGACAAGACACACATTTTCTCTGTTACATTTTATCATCCATCTTTTACGGTTATTGAGTAAATCCGATAACAAGCTAAGATCATAATCTACGTCATGACCTTGACCTTAGGTCAATTTTCAAGGTCACGTGAATTGATGATCATTGGTGATGATCCTAGGTGGCTACAACTTCCGGTTTCTGAGTTTTAGTGGCCAACCGACATTGGTTAATTTTCAAAGGGGCATAACCCTACCAATGAGTCATTGAATCTTTTCGATACAAATGTAACGAAGAACCAGGGTCTGTTCCTGAACAAATTCCACCCTTTTTTTTTCTACCTATTATGGTTATGGAGTTAGAATGATAACAAGGTTTCGCTGTTAGGGGAGATAACCGCTATAAAGGAAATGTTACAGGGTCATGCCCTCACCACAAGATAGGTTTTGGTCAACCGATACTACAACAACAACAACAACAATACTTTATTTTAAGAGGGTTACACAGTTAGCTATATAACTAATCTTCCCTGAGGCCCTCGACATGAGAAATCAAACAAAATGCAAACATATACATTGCATACATTAGTATAAAAAGTCAAGTATGATAATAATGTTCAATACAACTTGATAAAATGTGATGAAAAAAATAAACATGATGACATGATCAGTTTTTCTATATTTTTGATACAGCTAGGTTGATTTCAATAAATGATCTGTTATTTTGTATTTGAAAGAATTAACATTTGTAATATTTCTTAACGGTCAATGACGGTATTGGCAAATTATTCCGGCAGGGATAAAAATTAACTGTCGCCCAGTCGCCAATGGCGACCAGAAATTGACCTGGGCGATCTTTTTACTCAGTTGTGGTAGCCCAGGTGGCGAATTGAAAACAAGTTCTTGACTGACTGAAATCTGCCATTTACAGTGACTCCAAGTACTGGCTACTTCACGGACAAAATTTAAATTCAAAAAGAAAAATCTTTTTAAAATGTATTGCATCAAAGTCGCGGTCGCTATAAACAAGGATGTCAAATCAGTGTTTACCTGTGACTAAATATAGTTCACGTTAATTCAAGTCACTGATTGGTCGTCTATTTAAAGTCGGAATGTATCGTATGCTTCCAATGATAACAAGAGAGGTGTTCCGATTGTCATTAACACTATGAAGCAACCACGGTTTTGGCTTCAAGAAAGCAAAGAAAGTCAGGGAAGATGACAATAGCATGTCATGAAGTAATATCAGTCAAATAAAAGAAAGTATGATATATATAATGCTGTTAAGAATCTGGAAAACAGTACCTTTTGTAGTTACATTTTCAAAGCCCACGTGGTGTACAGAGAATGAAGGTCAAAAACGAAAGAAGAGCATTGTCGACCACAATAAATGACATTTATAGTTAGAAATGATTTATGTTTCTTACTAACTGAACAGTTTACAAAAAAAAAGAAAATCAGAGAAGATATCAAGTTCATGACAACGCTTTTGGAATACGTGAAATAGTCAAGAAAAAAGGGGGGTCATTTGTTTACAAATGAATGTAGTTTAATACGCAAAAAGAATCGACCAATATATTTAGTAAATTAGATTATTATTTATAGAAATAAAATGAAATATTTCATCTATCATCTCCATGTATTCCAAAACGGAGAATTCTTTAGTTGTCTTTAAAAGATATGTAAAAAAATCTTGTGCACAGGGCATGAAGATTCCCATTTTGCAAATGATTTTTTTTTTTAAATGAAATTTGATTGAAGTCAACAACAAAGATAAGAAAAAAATAACTTTTTCCCAGGCATCTAACTCACCTCAGAATGCAGGATTTTGAGTCTAAAATTTCAAAATGTTCTTGGGGGGGGGCATGCCCCCAAACCCTCCTAGGAAGGTCAGCCTGCTATGTGGGCTTCACCAGTGATAGTAAAATTATGTCAGTGGGCTACTGACTTTTTGTCTGGGCTAACAGATTTTCAAGTCTAGTAGCCCAGGTGGCTACTGGCCTTTATAAGTTAATTTTTACCCCTGAATTCCACAAGAATGGTCCAGAATACATAAAAGATTTTTTGAACAATTCTGTTTTTGGTTTAGGGAGTATGAGGTTTCCTTGAACAGCATTTCTCAAGGGGTATGGATTTCTGTCTGAAACATAATGAAACTTGTTAGTAAGATATACTGGATACCTAATATCATTTCAACATGTCGCGTACTTTTTTGGGGAAATTTCATTAAAGTTTAGCGGAAAGAATAATAATAATCAGAAGAAATACAGTAAGGTCTTTCCTTATAGTGAAAGGAAAGACCTTAACGAGCCTTATTTTAACTCTAGAGGTCCACAGCCAACGATAATCATAACAACAATGTGGAGAGAGCCATATTTTAACTCTAAAGGTAAACAGCCAACGATAATCATAACAACAATGTGGAGAGAGCCATATTTTAACTCGAGGTCCACAGCCAACGATAATCATAACAACAATGCAGAGAGAGCCATATTTTAACTCTAGAGGTCCACAGCCAACGATAATCAAAACAACAATGCAGAGAGAGCCATATTTTAACTCTAGAGGTCCACAGCCAACGATAATCATAACAACAATGCAGAGAGAGCCATATTTTAACTCTAGAGGTCCATAGCCAACGATAATCATAACAACAATGCAGAGAGAGCCATATTTTAACTTAGAGGTTCACAGCCAACGATAATCATAACAACAATGTAGAGAGAGCCAAAATCTAGCGTTAGAAGTTCCCAATCTCTAAATGAAGACCAATGATTTGCAGCTTACCATAATCATGATGATAACAATGTTGAGAAAACCATATTCTAGCTTGGAAACTCTTATGGTCTAGATACCAAAAGAAGAACAAACTGTTTAACAGCTAACCATAATCAAAATAAACATGTGTTTGGTGTAATCACAACATTATAGTCATGCTAGTTGTCTGTTCCTTAACATTTGGTTAATGAGATCTTTTTATGTATCATTTTCAGATATAAGAAGATGTGGTATGATTGCCAATGAGACAGCTTCACATTTGACCATTACCATGATTACAGGTCAATGTATGGCCTTCAACGTCTGCATTTATTCTTCTGGTGTTTCAGAATTCACAAAAAATTGTCAGTCCTGATTGTCAAACTGAAGCTTAGACCAGTATTTTGATAGCTAGCAGCAGTCCCTATATTTAATGCAAGATCAGCTGTTGCAGTGCCTACTGTTCATTCATTTATTATCGTGGGTATCTATTATCATGGCTTGAGAAAAACTTGCATTTTTAGGGCATTTGATTACATAGTTTTGCCAATATCTGCAAACAAACCCTTATATAAAAATTTGTAATTTGATGAAAATTTGAATTGGTGGTTCATCTGTTCAAAGGGAACCCAGGAAAGTTGGTATCCTGCATATTTAGATTGACAATATTTCATAGGTCTAGTAGATTAATAGTAATTTAATTTGTTCTTGTTGATGGGAGGTACATGTAGCTCAAAGTAATTTTTATATGTATTGAATCAAAAGTAAGAATATGTATATGATTGATTTATAATACATTGTAGTATAATAATCATAATACATTGGTGGCCTTCGGCTGTTGTCTGCTCTATGGTCGGGTTGTTGTCGCTTTGACACATTCCCCATTTCCTTTCTCAATTTTCTTGTTTATTAAATATTTTCAGTTATAAATCTACAAATTTCCTTCCTGCAAGATCAGGGGTTCAAATTAGCGATGGTCCGAGGTCCGCGACCTTCCACTTTTGCAGGCGGACTTTCATTTTGGTTACTAGCTACGACCGACGGACCTTCGATTGAAAGAAAATAAAAATTTTACTATGCCGACTATCTTTATATAAAAATTTCAAATAAACGATTTCAAAATTTATTTTCATCTTTATTATTCATGACAGCGAAACTTTAATTGTATACTCAGGTATGAATCTAACAATATTAAAAAAGAGACACATAGCCCTTTATATTATAGTAAAAACCAAACATTGAAGCGAGATAATGGTATGATTAGTAATTAATTACCAATTGTTAAGACAACAAACCCACCCACAGTGACACCCTCCCCAATACAAAAAAACGGATTATTTGAATTCATAATATACAAGACAATTATATCTGTTATTGAACATATTATACAACAGTGACACTGACGATGAAACAAGCCAACCTAACACCAAAAGCACAGTAATTTTTTATCTTACGGAGTTATAAAATATTTTAAGTAAAAGTAGGACCTTGAATTTAGGTTGTGGACCTTTCAGTTTGGAGTGTCAAAGGTCCTGGACCTTCCAGTATCAAATGTTAATTTGAACCCCTGAAGATTGTGTATTGTAGATAAGAATGATTTGATGCCGCTTTACAGGGTGATGCAATACTTTTCAAGAATAAAATTTCCATGATTTCAGATTATTTCTGAATTTTCATGCAAGAAGTTTCAATAGGGATGTTATACTTTGATAGAGGAATATTCTTTAAAAGACAGTATTTTAAGAAGTTCAGACACTATATTTCATTAAAAATAGTCCTAGACAGTATTTTGCAAAATGTCATACATAATTCTTTATATGAACAGGTAAGCAGACCTGTCATGATGGAAATATTGTAAATGGATTTACATTAACTTAGTTCTTATATTATAGACGCACACCCTGCATTTAGATGCATAATAAATGCAGTTCTAGTTTTTGACCTTTTCAAATTCCTTAGCATCTTTTTATCATAAAGAATATAAACTAGTCATCTTATATAATAAAATAACATCAAAAGTAACAGTGATATACGGTTAAAATCAAAACAAAATTTGATGTACATGAAATCTGCAGGACCTTGATCAAGTGTTGTTTACATATTATTAAATAATTTGTTGTTCTTGCATATAAAGAGTTTGGATGCATTGTTATTGCATCTTCGTAGACAACATAAGTCCATGAAAACTTAGTTTTAGTTCAAAAACATATATAATGGGAGGTGAATCCCAAGCATGCATATAAAATACGCATCATGTTTATTTTGGGAACACCCATGTCGTGGCCATGCCTTTCAAAATTATCCATGACTTTGCTATTTTTGTTCTGGAATGTACCTATAAAAGTTGCTTCCCTACCTAAAATTTCTTTATCAGCATCGTCCTTTGACTCTGCCGAGTCATCCATAGTTCTTGCATTTGTCCAGAAGAGACAGTTTGGTTTCCCTGCCAACAGGTGCCTTTTACATTTTCGTCAATGTAAATACACGTCAACTTAGGACACCATTTTTCTGTTTGTGTCACATGATCGCATTTGATCAATAAAGCTAATAAAAATTTATATGCATCACCTTTTATTTTTTGTAGTGTAATTGACCTTTTTAATTAATGACCAAAACGTCTGATTAATTTTTATCTCTCAATTAACGTTTATTTTGATACGCTTGATTGGTAGCAGTGACATTATGCAAATGAGGGCACTTGCTAATCAAAGTAGTCATATCACCCCGCTAATTTTTTTTATTGAAATTAATTCAGTCTATAAATATATCAATTAAGAAGTTAGTCTTACAAAAAATAAAAAAGAAATAATAATCAAATTAGAAAAAAATCCATTTAAAATCAGCATTTTAAACAAAATGTATTGCACTCATTTTTATCGCGGTTATTTTGGGCAAAATCCGGCTAACTTTTCGAACCTGTTGTTTGGGCGGGAAGTGAAAGCGACGCCATTTTCTCTGTTTTCATGCCGATAAATGATGTGGAATGCCGTTGCATATTATTTAAATCACCCTCCTGATTGATTTTACGAATAATTTCGTTATTGCTGTTTTCATAATAAGATATTGTTTAATTTTAAGAGTTGTTGGTGAGTAAACAAGAATTGCATCAATTACCGTCTGCTGACAAACTAAAATTATAAACGATCGACCCAATTATAGGTGTGCATGTTAATTTCCTAACGAACGAGTTAGGATGACAGCTACATGTACATACCAATTAACTATGTGCCAAAATTTCAAACAAAAATATTGACAGTTCAGAAATATACATGCATTATCCTGATGCCTGCGTGAATTCGTCAGTTTTATCTTTTATTAGGATTATCCGATCTATGGCCGAGTTCACTTGAAACTCTCGAGTTAACTACTTACTCGGGTTTCAACAAAACGATTTTACTTGAACCACTCGAGTTAACGTATGCTAGGTTCCAACCCTCACCGAGCCAGGATTAAACTCGAGAAACTCTTGAATGACGTCAAACCAATGAGAATATTTTATTTTTTATGCTTGGTCAAGGCCTTATCCTAGAGTTGCTTAGAGTTGTTCCGAATATCAACTCTAGTGCGTTCACGTGATAATCTATTAACTCTGAAGTCGATTGAAGAGTTTCAAGTGAACTCGGCCTTAGTGAACCCTTCGTCTAAAATGATTGCACTGCAAAATCCAGTAATGTTTCAAATTTCTATCTGACTGGAAGACGTTTTAGACTTTTTGTCTGACATTTTGTTGGTCAGACCATCATTTGGCCATGGAAGTATTATTTAAAGGAATAACGTTGTCCATTCAAAGGTTTCATCTACGTTACTGCCTTTCTTTGATAATTCGTTAGGCCTAATTGTTTTAATAGACGTATTTACACTTGTATGCAAATTTGTCCGCCACTACATAACATCACACAGCTTCCCGTAAACTTTGACTTCATAATTCAAAATATTTGACATCACAACTAAATAGGGATTGTTGCTTGACGTCAAAAGGTTATTCGGAGGTGATATAAGGTCATTCGGAGGCAAAATACAGCTAAATACCAATAGTGTAAATACGTTTATATCTGGCATGGAAGTTGATTTTCGTCATGAGATCAATCAAATCAATGACACTTTTCTGTCATTTTCGTATTCACGGAAAATTACGAACAGACAAGTTTTTGTCGTGTTTATGTGCAAAGTAACCCAAATACTCACTTTGTTACATTCTGTTGATGTACGCTGTCGAATAGAGACATTTGTCAGTCTTCACGATGAACTATTTAATCTACAGGCCCGGAGCTCAATTTTCAAATTTTTTTAGTTAGATTGTGTTGGCCTGTAGACATGATTTTTACAGGCCCGAGAGCAATTTTACTTGCCTGGGCTGCCACTCAGCATGAAGACTGAAAACCTGATCGCTTCTTAAGACACAATGATAGGCACACAGTAAACAGAATGTCCTATGAATGCTGTTAGCAGGTCATAAAAATGCATATGAAATAATGTAAACCTCGCATCTCTTTCTTCTCTCATTCTGCACTGTCTTTCTCTTATTTCATCCACTTCTTTCTTTGCTGCTAAAAACTGACTGAAATAGATATCACAGTTTCATTAAATCAGGCAAATCTAAAATTGAGAGGACATCATTATAAAACTGTTTTACTCTGGATCAGCTTCTAACCGAAAAATACTTTTAGAACAGTTTAAAGCAAACAGTTAAAAGCAAAAATATGCTAAATTGAAATATAAAATACAATTTTCCATGTTAAACTGTTGTTCATGTAGGTTGAACAATTCTCGTCCGTTTTTCAAGTTTTTTTGACATCATACGACTTTTTTCTGAAAGTGGAAGATTTATATGATACAGCGCCACCTTCTTATTAATAATAAACCTCAGGGGTCTTGCTACTGAGACTGTAATTGGATAAAATCATATGACTTTATAACAGAGCTCTACAGGCTTATTAGTCATAGTCATTAGTTATACCTTTTAAATATTAGGCAGGCAGAGTTTGGGATACAATGCAGGACAAAATGACCACTCCGGAATCGGGTTTGTACACCCTTGGATTCGTAATTGTTCTGCCTACTTGTATGATAAATATTAATATATCTATTTTTAAAGATTAATAAACTTTTTCTAATATTTATATAAATACAAATAATTTATTGGCACATACACAATTACAATAATTGGCAAAGGCCTATTTATAATATAGTATTATTTCTCTAAATGCATGAAAATACATGGAAAGAATTAAAAGTGAATGGAGTAAAAATAAAAACAACTTAATGTTTTTAATATAGCTTGAAATGAGTATATAAAGACAATTATGTACGAATTGTAAAACCTGTGAAATGATTCCTACATTCATTTAATATTACAGTCATATCCAGTAATTCCTTCTGTCTGATATCTCTACCCATTACTTCGGTGTGTGTCTCTACCGAAAAAATTTAGTCTGCTATATAACTTTAAGGTGGCACAATAGTATATGCAATCCAGAATTTAGGTTACTCGTTTGTGTACCCTACTTAAGTCAATGTATCTGAACAGTGTGATTGGACAAAAATTACAGTATCAGCTGATCATACTTTCCCAAACTGAGGGATGAATCAGGTGAAGAAAAATATGAAAATCAATTTTTGAGAATTTTTTTGAATTCATTGCATGATAATAGACCTAAAAGCACTAGTCATGCTAGTGGCCTTAAGTTTTTAAAAATAGCAAAAAAGTAAACGGTCATGATACACATTAAAATTCATTTCTGAATAGTAAAATGAAAGTATGTGTACTTCTGTCTTCAGTTAACTGTGAATGTAGAATTTCGGCAGTGTTAGAAAGTGGTGAAAATTCTAAAAAGGTTATCATTATCCCTTATTTTCTAATCATTTCGAATATATCTTTGTGGAAATAAGATAACTTATGTAAAATTGAGTCAATGAAAAAAATTAAATAAAATTTGATGCAATTTTTAACTATTTAAAGATTGATTTGATGTACGCTCTGGAGTCTCGCAGAAGTGATATAAAATATTGTTTTCATGAAATAATGTGTCTGAAAATGGGCATGGAGTTGCACCATGGTAAATTGCTTTAGAATGCTCTAATTAATGTTATACAATTTCCCGTGCTTTTTGCATGCACCTGTTATCTTTCACTTGCATCTCTGTGTTTCAATATATATTTTATTTTTGTCATTTCAGATAACAGATATTCATCATGTTTTATGCACATTTTGTGTTGAGTAAGAAAGGACCGCTCGCTAGAATTTGGTTGGCTGCCCATTGGGACAAGAAACTAACAAAGGCTCATGTGTTTGAAACAAATATAGACAGCAGTGTGGAGGCTATCATGCAGCCCCAGGTCAGGCCATGGTTAACATTCAAATTGTAAAATTGAGGTCTTTTAATATTTACCTAGAACTAAGGATGTTACAATGAAATTTGTGTTTTCATGGACACAAACAGTTTAAGTAAATGTCCTGATCTAAGCTGTACAAAATGTACTTTGTCACATATAGAACTTTACCATTTGTAGTAAAATTGTTATTGAAAACCAGGACAGGTTTAAACAGAAAGTTTTTGAAAGCAGAGAAAACTGCACTTTATAATAAATCAGCATGACTTTATCAAAAGACAATAAATATACTATAAATCAAGGCTAAAAATAAGGTGTAGATACATGTACTTATATTCAGTCACAGACTTTATATGTTGTGAATGTGCTCTAAAATGATAAAATACAAGTTTTATTTATTAACATCACATATTTTGTGAATTGCAAGTTTTATTTAATAATTGTATTTTTACAGGTTAAGTTGGCTTTACGAACCTCTGGACATTTACTGTTGGGAGTATGCAGAATATACTCCAGAAAAGCCAAGTACCTGTTGGCAGATTGTAATGAAGCGTTTGTTAAGATTAAAATGGCTTTCCGACCAGGTGTTGTAGATCTACCAGAGGAGAATCGGGAGGCAGCAGTAGCAGCCATTACTCTTCAGGAAAATTTCCATGACTTTGATACAACCTTGGCTGATCTTAAGTAATTAAATTTAATGTAGAATTGCTTTAAAATATCATCACAGGTTATTTATCTATACAGTCCACCAAAAGTTAAGCACCACCTATTTTTATTGCATCAATTTTTTTTCAAATTTAAAAAATCAATGATTCCTCAAAAAAAAGAAAACAATCATATAGCGATTTTGCTAATGTATACCATAAACAAACCACAAATATAATTTTGGTCACTTATGAAGGTTCTATGCATATAGGTTTTTCGTTCATAGAAATAGTGTAAATTACACAATTCAGAAACAGAATTTAAGTTTTTTCACTGATTTTATTCTTTTACAACAATTGATCACTGGATATCATTAAAATTTTCTACACCTAATCTTTGGTATGTTCGGCAAATTTAATGTCAATATTTGCAGGGATCTCCATGGCCTGTTTAACGATGGCGCCCCGCCATCGTTAAAATGTCTTGCGCCATCGTCAAATGACTTGCGCCATCGTTAAATTGTCTTGCGCCATCGTTAAATTGTCTTCCGCCATCGTTCAAAACTTCATCGTTTTTTGTAGCCCGACGCCATTTTTTTATCAATCATAATCAAATGCATGTAATTGCATAACCCTTGGGCTTTTTATGTTATACTCAATACAGTTCTAACGCCTGAGGGATATCCGGATTAAGATCGCTAATCACTTGTACGTGAGCTTGTATACAGGTAGATCAACAAACCAGACAGGAGAATACTATCTGAGGATAGACGATCCATTTGTCGAATTAATTAACTAAGTTTCAGCAAATGATTATGATAATTTAGATTAAATAAATAAATTAATATTTAATAATTAATAAAAAGAAAACAGTTTAACAAGTCGAACACGTGCTTTATTTTGACTTACGCAATCAGCATCCCCCTTTTCTTAAGAAGTACAAGACGCAAAACAGTAAATATTATTTCATCGCAAATAACTCGAGTACTGCTGTAACGATAATTTAGAATTACTTTAAAAGTTTAAAAGTAAAAACTTAAATATTTCCTGTAAAGAAATATTGTATCGTAATTCCGAATTCATTTCGTATATTACAATCAAATTGATACATCCGCGTTTCCGGTTTCTATTCAGACTCGAAAGATGCATGTTGCACAGCATCAATTTGTAAGATAAAGTCATTAAAAACCTTTTCATTTGTCAACGTTTGCTTTACAAATCTCTTTAACCTTTAACATAACCCGTACGAATCGTTTTGTTGTTGCTGCAAATCAGCCATACCGGCCGCAATTGGTTCTGAATTTGACAGTGTCCATGAAAAATAAGCTCCACATCGTATGATTTTTAATCCCCATAACAATTACCAAAAATACAAGTAACCTACATGGGGACCTTCATGACAGCTTTTGGTCATTCTCGACTAAGGGGGGACTATGAAAACTTGGCATTTGAATGGTTAAAAACGGCAATAAATGAAAATATTGATACTTCTAATTCTATAATGAAAATTAAAATAAATATAATTTAAATAAGCAATGAATTAGCATGTTCACCATTCCTTGTATGGAGGGATAAAATACTTCCGATTGCGCTACACTGTACAGCGTGGACACGGTTTGTAATAGTGAAAGTTCCTCCATGGTTCAATTTTCATCCATGGAGATCCCTGATTTGAGTCAATAGCATGTGTAACAACCTCTCTTCCGGTACAGTTTCATAACACGGCGTATCATTCTCGGTACTAGCCTCCAAAACTTTAGTTGAGGAAATCTGTTGCTTAAATAACAAATGCCACTTTTAAATCGACAAAATATTGTGAAGGTGGATCTCTGCGATTGAGATTTCGACCAATGGCATCTCGGACATGTTTGATAGGGTTTATGTATTGAGACATGGAAGGCCAGAAAATAGTGTAAATGGCTTGTTGCTCTTTGGACTCGGTTAAAATCATTGCCCTGTGTGGTCTAGCGTTGTCGGCCATGTACAAGGGTCTTGACAATGTTGACGCAAATGGGGGATTATTAAAATGAGGGACTACAATGTTTTACAGCACCAAATCTCTGTATGCTGTCCATTTATGTTACCCTGCAGAATATGCAAACAGGGATCTCCATGGCCTGTTTAACGTTCAAATGTCTTGCGCCATCGTCAAATGACTTGCACCATCGTTCAAATGTCTTGCGCCATCGTTAAAAACTGTGATCGTTTTTATAGCCTGACTCCATTTTTAGCAATTATAATCAAATGCATGTAATCATGAATTGCATAACCTTCAGGCTTTCTTTATAGTATAATCTGGTTCTAACGCCTGAGGGATATCCGGATTAAGATCGCTAATCACTTGTACCTGAGCTTGTACAGGTAGATCAACAAAGCAGACAGGAGAATATTATCTGAAGATAGACGATTCATTTGTCGAATTATTTAATTAAGTTTCCTCAAATGCTTATGATAATTCAGATTAAATAAATAAATTAATAGTCCAGTTACAAAGTTTAACAAGTAGAACACATGCTTTTATTTTGACTTACGCAATCAGCATCCCCCTTTTTAAGAAGTACAAAATAAGACGTAAAACAGTAATTATTATTTCATCGCAAATAACTCGAGTACAACTGTATTGTAACGATAATATAGAATTACTTTAAAAGTTAAAAAGTAAAAACTTTTAATATTTCCTGTAAATAAATATTGTATCGTAATTCCGACTTCATTTCATAGTTTACAATCAAATTGATACATCTACGTTTCCGGTTTCTATTCAGACTCGAAAGATGCATGTTGCATATAGCATCGATTTGCTAGATAAAGTCATTAAAAACCTTTTCATTTGACAACGTTTGCTCTACAAATCTTTTAACCTTTTACATAACCCATACGACTCGTTTTGTCGTTGCTGCAAACCAGCCATACCGGTAATGGGTTCATGAATTCTGAATTTGACAATGTCCGTGAAAAATGTGAAAAATAAGCTTCACATGAATTTTAACCCCCATTACAATTACCAAAAATAGCAAGAAAACTAAATTGGGACCTTCGTGATAGCTATTGGTCATTCTCGACTAAGGGAAAGAGAGGGGGCATGAGGGCTTGGCCTTTGAAGGGTTACAAACAGCAATTATTGAAAATATATACTTTTATATAGTATTTATAATGAAAATTCAAATAAATATAATTTGAATAAGCAATTAATTAACATGTTCACCTATCCTTATGTGGAGAGATGAAACACTTTCGATCGCGCTACACTGTACGGCGTAGATACGGTTTATGATGGTGAAAGTTCCTCCATCGTTCAATTTTCATCCACGGAGATCCCTGATGCAAACCAAGCTTATAACGGTATAAGAAGCAACCCTGTGCTGGGACACTACCAGCACTGAATGCAGTCCTTGTGCAAACATTGTTTTGGTCATAGGCCGTTTTGTTTTCCCGCGAAATTAGTATTATTGTGCTACTGGCAGTAAAAGAAACTGACCAATGAGTGTTTAGTCAGCTTCTTATGTTCAAACATAGATAGTCATTATCCCATTGAAACCATACGGTAGAGTGCCTGCCTGCAAGTACAGGTCTCTACACCACGACTTGCTCTTCGGTTGCCTCTATGAAGTCGTAGGACCAATGTACTAAACTAAATGACCACCGGGAGAAACAGTGTATTTGTAAACGCGCAGATGACCTTTGATATAAGGTTGCTTGATTGCTTTATCGGAGTTCAATAATTTTTGTCGTAATGAATTTTCTTAGTGTATGTTGAAGGTAATTCATAACACCAAACATTGATATTTTTTTCGCAATAGTTAAAAAAAATATTGCCAGTTATATTTTGGTGGTGCTTAACTTTAGGCGGACTGTATAAATCTAAATAATTAATTAAACCTCAAATATTAAGAATTGAAGCTTTTATAATTTTATTTGGGTGTTAAGTGTTGACTAAAGCACTTTCTAAAGAATGTATGCTGGATCAATGTGTAAACAACCTTTGAAATTATAAAATGTAGCTTCCAATTCCTGTATTAATTACATTTTCATGAAATTATGAGTTATATCATGCTTTTTGTTTGTTTTTTTGTATGTATTTATTTAAAATTATCATGTATAGCAGTCGTAGCTTTTGTTTTTTACAGAAATAAAATTTTATATTAAATTGTCTAACGATTGTTGTTAGCAAGTCAAAATTATAGATTCTCAATTTTTGGGAACAAATTATAGAAACTGATATGGAAAAACAAAATTTAATATTAGTACTGGTAACCGTATTAAAGTGAGGGCTATTCCAGAAAAAAAAGTATGGGGGTGTTGGAATGCAGTTTTTGTCAGCACCCGCCACCCAGACAATTGTAATTGAGAATTATAGTGCATTATAGTGTGAAAAGTAGCTCTGATACCCATTACCCATGTATTATTAATATAATGTGCCTTCCAACCCCCCCATACATTTTTTTCTGGAATAGCCCTGACAAAATTAAATATACTTATTGATTTTAATTTTCAGTGATTTTGATGTACAAGCCCAGTTTTCTGTGAATCAGAGTCGACCAGAAGAAATCACAATGAGAGAAGACCTGTCCAGCATTACTTTTGTTGGTGATGATGGATTTGGTAAGAAAGGGTCAAAGAAAAAAGGGGGGACAGTCAGACAGAACTTGTTGATATAATCAAAGAGATAATTACAAGCATATAATAAATAGAGAGATAGAGAACATGATTCTCACAAACTAATGAGGCAGCTAAATAAAACACATAAAAGATAAATTGGATTTGAGTTGTTTTTAAATGAAGGGAGATAAATCTAGTTTTGCCTTGATATCTATACTCAACGATTATACTTTAGAATAAACTAAAGCAGAATAAGTCTTCTTTTTTTAAAATTTTATTTGAAGACTCTTTAAAACAATAAAGTATTTCTTATCTATCCAATTTCGGAATAAAAACAATATTTCCTATCTATTCAGTTGAGGAACAAAATCATCAAGTAATGGAAAATTCGAGTGATTTTTTATCAGTTACTGGATGTGTGAATTTTACCCTTTTCCTAATCAATTTTTGACCAACATATAAAAAAAAATGTTAAACATTCAAGCATCTATGAAACCTGAAGATCATGCTTTGTAAACTTTATACTATCAGACTTCTGTAGAAAACATCACTTTAAACTATCCAATCAATGAAAACAAATTTCAAATAGACCCTTCATTTTTTAAGCAAAAACGGTTTTGCAAGAAGGTGCAGACCATGTATATACAAAAGAAATTTTTAAAAAAGGTTTATTATAACAATTTGCACAACAATTACACAATTTAATTTGTTTAGATATTATGGATGATACCTTCTGAGATGAGGATTCAGACTTGTGTGTAACATTTCACAATTCAAAATTTTAAAAAGATTTGATTTTTTTTAATATCACCATTTATTTTTTTTTTTAATTTAAAAAAAAAATCACCAAATGATTAAATCACACTCCTGTGGGTCAAAAATAGTTTTGCAAGAAGGTTCAGACATAGTATAAATGAAAGAGATAAAAAATAAAAATCACAACAATTACAGGATATATTTAATTTGACTAGATATAATGGACACTTTTGGAGATGAGAATTTTATGTCTGTTCTCTGTGATTCACACAGTTTATATTGTGCATTGGCCAGTCTGAACTTTATCTGTGAAGTCATGCTAACGGTAGCATGTCAATCTACCATCCCATGCTACTGCACTATAGATAAGTGTGGGTCACAGTGTCAGGCATTTATTGGTAAGAAACCGATCATTTCGCAGGCTTCACGCTTAACCTCAAGTCTTACGGCCATGGCTTGTGAAATTCTTCACTACAAGCCAACAGAATCAACTAACATTTTCAAAAAATAAAGTTTGGGATTGTGGACTTAAAAGTTTGTCGTGAAGGCTGATTCTGACACCTGTTTATACTATCCTGACCCTTATTGTTCTATTGTTTGGACTGAGGTCACCAAGTATATAAAATTTTTACTGATCATTGTCATGATTGTAGCAATACTATTGCATTTATAAAATAAATCAAAATTGGGACCTCAAATACTGTTCATAGTTATAGTTTTAAAAATATTGATGTTTTCCTAGAAGTAGATTTTTTTTTTTTAAATAACAATTTTTAAATTATTTTGATAGTTTTAAATCAGTTATAATTTCATATTGGCTAGTTTTTGGTGGAGGAATTAAGAAATTTGTTATGATTAGATTATTTTGTGCAGAGTAATGGTCCTTGGACAAAGAAAATTCATTCAAATAATCAATTTTCTGCATTTTCGTCATGCTTGAAGATATCTACTTGATATTTGTTATATAGATTACACCATGTCAAATTATAGATCAAGGAAGAATTTTGTTCCAATACAAAGAATTTTTAATCGGTAGGAGACTATGTATTGCCATGCAATACCTACAGAATAAAATTAATAGAATTTAAAAAGGAAATGGGGAATGTGTCAAAGCGACAACCCGACCATAGAGCAGACAACAGTCGAAGGCAACAAATGGGTCTTCAATGTAGTGAGACACTCCCGCACCGGGAGGTGTCCTTCAGCTGGCCCCTTAAAAAATGTATACTAGAACAGTGAGAATTGAAATGGGAATATGTCAAAGAGACAACAACCCAACTAAAGAGCAGACAACAGCCAAAGGCCACCAATGGGTCTTTTATACAACAAGAAAAGGTAACATGTTTAGTGAGATCTCAACCCTCCCCCTATACCTCATGCCAACGTAGGAAAAATCAAACAGTAATACGCACAGTAACATTCTTGTTTAAGAAAGCTATAATGACATGTTACTATGATCTTTGTTTAAGAAAGCTACATTTGTATAATGACGTGCTGCTATGGTCTCATTACAGGTGATATTGGTTTTGATGACCGGGAAATCCTCCGTGACGCTACATCATTTGAGGAATCCCTCTACAAACAGCCAGATCATGAACCACTTGTTGAAGAAAAAACCCTCAACGAGAATGCTAACGAGAAACCAATGGACGTAGATAATGATATACATGCACCAATGGATGATGATCTTAGTCCTGTTGATGGAGGATTTATGGGTAAGAGCATGTCACTTTGATTTTCAAAAATCAGTATTGCTCAATAGCAAGAAATCATTTGAACATTGTCCCCAAACTTGCACCAACTGTTAAGGGTAAGACTTCTGCAGTCTTATCAGGCTGGGCTAGGCTCTGGGAATGATTTCAGACTATAGAACTACACCACATCTTTGGTTGTCTAGAAATTTATTTATATCAATCACAGTTGAAAGCAAGGTTAAAAATTATCACAAAATATGAACCATAAACAAAGCACACAACTCAACATTAAACATACTAAGATCAAATAAGATTCAATGATGAAATTTAATTTGTCTATCCTGAAGGAAATTGCTGTCATACTACTAATGAATATGTGCTCCACGACTTGAAGTTTTCCAGGATTTGACACCAATAAAGATTTTACATGTACAAATTATCTTTTTATACATTGTAGTAAAAAAACCTAGAAAACGGAAACGGTGTAAGTGGTCATCTGTTGATTTTCAATTATCTTAGTTATTAAAGAAAAATTTATTCCAGAAATCAATCCCATACACAGATTGCTATTTATAGATTATCGTTGATCATCTCAACAAGATTGATTTTATTTGCTAAAGCTTGTAAGGCGAAAGTGAGAAAAGGTATCAAGTTGAGATGACTAATGTTTTTTCTGTTTTGTGCTATTTTACCTTTGAGGATGTTGTTAATTTCATTGACAGATTAGTTTCTAGCAATAATTTTCATATCACTCTACTGTGCTGAGGAAGTAAATACCAGTCAGATGAAAATTTCATAAAATAGCGATAATTAGTTATAACTGATTGAAGCTCTTGCACACTGTTGATAAATATTTCTGGAATAACTTTTGTGAATATTGCTATGACTTTGTTTATATCTTTCAATGAATCCACAGAAAGATGTAAGCGCTGTCAATTATTGCATACTTTTATTTGTTATTTTAAGTACTTGTTCTTGTTGCAAATATTACAAGTGAATATTTAATATTTGAAACCAGCATAAAAAAATTAAATGAGACTTGAGTGGTTTGTTACCCAAATTTTTTATTGATTTTAGAATTTATACAATTCTGTATATCAAAAACATGTCTCTTGAATTTTAAAAAAAAATTTTTGAATCTCTCATAAGGGCTATTCCAGAAAAAAATGTATGAGGGGGTTGGAAGGTAGTTTTTGTCAGCACCCGCCACCCAGACAATTGTAATTGAGAATTATAGTGTGAAAAGTTGCTCTGATACCCATCACCCATGTATTATTAATATAATGTGCCTTCCAACCCCCATACATTTTTTTCTGGAATAGCCCTAAGCATAATATATTGGTTTCAAACTCACTTGTAATTTTGCATTTGCATTAGTTGAAATTTACATGCAAACCTAGTGTCATGTAATAACTATATACACCATAGGTTTGTCAGTATGTTTGTTTGTTTGTTTGTTCAGATGATGATGACGACGACGATGATGACGGAGGAGGCTTTGGGGGCGGAGTTGATCAAGAATTCTTCGGTAAGGTTTCTAGTCCATGTTTTCAGATGTTGTTACTAGCTTGTTGTATACCATTGATTTTGCAAGGCAGCGTTTCCAGATATCAAATCTGGAATTTTATTTTGTTTTCACATCTTTGAGATGCTGAAAGATTTTCTTTACAGAAGACCTTTAGAACAGTAACTTTTTAGTTATGGACAAAATATTGTGAAATTAATTATCTGGGTTTTGTTTATAAATGACATATATCATAGGCGGATCCAGGGGGGGGGGGGGGGGGGGGGGGGCGGGCCCCCCCTTTCGTGGGAAAAATTTGGTTGCTTATATAGGGAATCACTGAAGCGTGACTGGAGCGGGCCCCCCTTAGGTCAGTCAGCGGGCCCCCCTTACAAGAAGTTCTGGATCCGCCACTGAATATTAACATGCATCCAGAAAAAAATGTTAATTAGAAAATAGATTGAGGTTTATTTCTGCAAATATATAGAAATCAAAAGTGAACCCTAAGATCTTGAAAATATCAGTGAAACAAGGATTGATACACAATTTCTGGAAATAACCAATAAAACAGAGCTGTGTTTCTTAACCCTTTCACCGATTGCTGCCCAGACAGAAGCTACTCTGAGACGATGGCTTCCCTGGCTACTATTACTCAAGTGGGAGATCTTCATAATAAATGTCAATAAAAACTTGTTTGTAGTTATTTGTGTATTTATTTCATTCACTAACACCATGTTCACAGTTTTGTTCATGTTGTGATAATTTTTTCTTCATAAAATATTCAAATTTTCAAATTTTCGGCATTATCCAAGTGATATTCTCAAAATTCTGCTCTTAGACCCCAAATCATAATTTTTTAACCCAAAACGGCCAAATTTTGAAAGAAATTATGAGGCTGTTGAAATTCCTCACACTGAACGATGTCCATTCCAAGTGTTTTGTACATAAAACAACATTTTATGTCAAAAAAGTATACTAGTTTGGCTTCAATTCTTCCATGTTCTTTCAAAAAAAATGTTCCCTCATTTCTAATTCTCGTAAATTCCGTAAATTTCGTTTGATTTTGACACGGTTTTCAACAAACGGAAGCGCCATGTTTACGCTTTCATCCGGGTATTCATCAAAGAAAGATAACTCATGTTTGCACTGTTTTGAGCGGGAAATATAAAAGATGTATTCCGATCCCGGTAAAACGGGACTCATCGGCGAAAGGGTTAACAGTCTGCTTGTTAGTATTGTACATTTTTACATCATTTTTGAGATTGTTTATCCTATAAATCAAACATTATTTTGTACTTGAGTAATTTGTTTAGTGAAATTTCAATTTTATTTAACCAGGTGATGATGATTTTATGAATTCTGGAGGTTTGTTTGAGGATGCCCCCGTGGCGGATGTATCAATGCCACAAGTACCTGAGGCTGAAACAACCATATCAAAACCAACAGGTAGTGTTTCTATCTTAGACTGATATGAACCAACACAAACGTGTTTGGACATAGAGATATTTAGGCCATCAGTGTTCTCCCCAGGATTTTTTGATAGCGCTGTGGTAAGCGCGCGATGATCGATTCATTCACCATTTTTACATAATGTTACATTTATATATAACTACCATGTTGTTGATATTATATTTCATATTCAAAAACCTGTATTTTGTATACATAATTTCACTAAAATGGAAAAAAGTTACATTTTAAATATTATGTTTTAAAAATTAAAATGACTAGATAATGTATATGATTTGATTTCATTACCATCCTTCCAATTGTTTTGTGTGAGAGTAAGTATGCACTTTTAGTTGTTTGACTTATAAACTAGTTATACATCCTTTACAACTTCGTAAATTTACTGAAGTTTTCAATGACTATGATGACAATTTAAAATTAGTATTTTTTCATTAACTTTTATTAACATTTCTAGCAAATTACAACTTTTCAATAAAAATGAGTTTAGTATTTAAAAAGAAGAAATGAAATTGCCTTTTCAATAATATTCAAATGTTATCAAAGACTTGCTTAAAAAAGGCTAACATGTACAAAATGAATATGTAATTTTTTTTAAAGATTTTTATCTTATTTTTAACGTTGAATTACCAATCAAATAAATTATGTTTGCCAATTGAAACAATTACCACATTTAGAGGTTGTGTTTGAGATCATTTTATAAACATTTGAAGACTTGCCACCAGATAAGTTTGTCAAGATTTGACAATACTTCTTTTAGGACTTTCCCTCCCAAATTATCTCCCTTAATGGCTAACACAACTTCCTGTTTACATTTGTGGCTTATGTAGTATGAAATGCCATTCCTTATCCAAGCCATCCTATGTTTATATTAAATTTAAAGCATTATCTAATTGATATATTTTGATGATTGGTTGACAATTATTGATATTTTCTACATATTTACACAAATTTTTCGTTTTCGTTTTTTCTCTGATCCATTTGGAAAAGTGTGATGGATGGACAACTTATCGTAAAATACGGACTTGTAATGAATCCCTTGATAACATGAATGCTTCCTTGAAGCAATACAGGTTCAACAGCGGTTGTAAACGTAAAAATAATGAAATAATCGTAGATGGTTAACAAAAAATGGTCGAGACCACGTTGTCAGAGAAGAGGTATAAAGACTTCCTTCATATATTTTAGAAATGAACTTTTCAGCACCAGAGACATGTTTTATATGTCTCTGTTAGCACTGTTCATTACTTTTATGAAGTTTCTGCATCTTTTTAAAGCGAAAACTCGAGGAAGGAAATGTTTATTTGGCACTAAAAGATTTTGCAAATGGCGCCATTTTGTTCATTTATTGAACTGGCCCCTCCGATATTTGACTACGTTGGGTGAATTAACGATCTCTCGGTTATTTCAACCAGTCGATCACGTGATCGGATTGTGTACAAAATAATACCGGAAGTTTGAAAATTCAAAAACAATAGCGCTGATTTTGATTGGATAGCGCTGCGGTCTGCCCAAATACCACAGCGGTAAATTAGGATAGCGCTGAACATCGCGGTGCTAAAACGGCCTGGGGAGAACACTGGCCATAAAAAGGATCAGACAAAACTCCCATTATTTTTTCTGTGTGGTAATAATTGCACCAGCCAATGAATTTTGTGCCTCCAAATTTATTTAGGTGTGTATGACAACTAGAAGAATCCTGAAAATATCAACATAAATGTTACAGAAATCAACACCACATTGTATTGTACAAGTGTCTATAAATATTCATCAATCCTCAAGTTTTAACATTGTAGAGTAGAGTATCAATAAGGCCCATATTTGGCCCAAATGTTAACTAGTGCAAATTAAAAAGTTTCCATACATATTCATTAAATGTCCAAACTGTCATAATAAGTTATAATAAATCAATAGTTATAATACAGTTCTTTGTAGATTAATTTGTTGTTTCTTATCTGTCCACGATGTTTCCTCTAAGGAAACAATGACAAAAAACTGCATCAACTTTGCAGTTTAATTTGTTTTTATGAAATTGGTACATTTTATGACATTATATTATTAAACACCATTACATCAAAATGCTCGTGTTTGTCATTTATATTTTGTGAATTTATGCATCTCCGAACATGTGTAAGATTATAATAGTTCTCAAATACTTTATTTTTCTTGGGACCTAATGAACATAATTCTTTTAGAAGAATATATCTATATTTTAAACTGTTTAGAAGAGAATTGTTCCAGTTAACTAATTATTGATAATTTTTTTTTAGAAGAGGATACGTCCAAGATACCAGAGGAATTGGAACCAGCAGCACCACAGACGACATCCATGGCCAGTATTGTAGGTCCAGCAGGGGAACAGACAACACTCATTAACAATGAAGAAGAGGCTTTTGCCTTACCTCCCTTGGATGCCACTATATTCCCAGGTAGGTGGAGTTATTAAGATCTATTTTAACCTAAATATGATTGAAATATTTCTTGCTGAACACACCTACCATTTGGCTACAGAAAATTCTAGAGGCAATGTGAAAATTGAACCTGCCAGTCTATAAATGGTTGATTACCTATATTCCGACATGTGGTTTATTTTTTCTGTTGAATCCAGTAATTTGATAAAAGCCTTAAAGATTTGTAATTATGTCCTTAATTTATCCATATTACAATATTTTTAATGGAGAAGCCAAACTCTTAGATTCCTGTAATTATACCCCAGCTTTGAAGGGGGGGGGTTATACTATTTTACCTCTGTCTCTCCATCAGTCAGTTTGTCCAATGAATATTTTCGTCCCATTTTTCTTCGGAACTACAATGCGAGGATTTCTGAAATTTGGTTTCAGGCTTTATATAAGGCAGCTTTACCTTGTGATGCGTTTTCAGATTCATCACTCAACAACTTCCTGTTTACCGAACACTTACATATTATTACACTATTAACATTATTCACTTGCGACGGGGGTATCATCAGTGAGCTCACTTGTTTTTGTTGATTTGGTTAATTTTTTGTGGTTAAGACAGAATTTATCAAATGTCTCGTCCTGAACATGCATGAAATATTCAATCAATCAACCACATGTCTTTAGAACATTTGAAATTAGGTTTTAATCTATATGTACAAAATTTGTTATTCCAAGAATGCTAATGAATTAACATTATTTTTATGCCTCTCCTACAATAGTAGAGGGGCATTATGTTTTCTGGTCTGTGCCTCCGTTCGTCCATCCGCTTCAGGTTAAAGTTTTTGGTCAAGGTAGTTTTTGAAGAAGTTGAAGTCCAATCAACTTGAAACTTAGTACACTTGTTCCCCATGATATGATCTTTCTAATTTTAATGCCAAATTATAGTTTTGACCCCAATTTCATGGTCCACTAAACATAGAAAATGATAGTGCGAAGTTCAGGCTAAAGTTTTTGGTCAAGGTAGTTTTTGATGAAGTTAAAGTTACATCAACTTGAAACTTAGGAAACATGTTCCCTATGATATGATCTTTCTAATTTTAATTCCAAATTAAAGTTTTGACCCCAATTTCACGGTCCACTGAACATAAAAAATGATAGTGCGAGTGGGGCATTCGTGTACTATGGACACATTCTTGTTTTTATCAAATTTTGAATCTCCTTGATACTAAAAACAGTATATTTAAAGATGTTATTTTATTTTTAGGAACAGAAGGCAAAAGGCGAAGAAAGAGAAAACTGATTGTAGATGAACAAAAGGGTTTCCCTGGCGAAACAATGAAATTACAATTATCCGATACATCAGATATCATTAGTACATTAGATCTGGCTCCACCAACCAAAAAACTCATGCATTGGAAGGAAACAGGGGGCGTGGAGAAACTTTTCTCATTACCTGGTAGAAATATTGTCTCTAAAGTCACTTCTAAGGTGAGGAAGGATAATTAAGGTGTTAAGGTTTTGTTGCTTGTTAAATAAAAGGTATAGAATATTTCTGCCGTCTGGAACAGATATGACATTGGCAGACTTAATTTTCTACAACATTCATCCCAAACTATTAAAGGACCTACCTATTGTATTTATTGTTAATTTGTTCTCATCCTAAACATGATGACATTTTTGCCACTTGATGCCAAGCCAACAATAATCAATCATTTATATCGCCCTCTGCCTTGTCATAAGACTATCATACAATTTTACAAAGAAAACATTATTATTGAATAAAGTCTCAAATTACAGAAATCTTAATACTTTTTTACTGATTTCACCAAAGATTTTTGTGAATTTGTTGAGATGATTGATGTTTATTTCATTTTGTTCCTGATTATTTTGTAGCTATTTTCAAGAAATTTAATAACCAAACAAGTTAAGGATGATGAACCTGAACAAGAAGATTTCTTACAATTAGAGGAAGAAGAAATTGCAAGGAACGACAAATCTCAAGGTATGTATCCACCTATATACAAGTGTTCAGTTAAACAGGCTCAAATTATACACAGTTCAACTTAGGGCTATTCCAGAAAAAAATGTAAGTTGGGGGGGTTGTGGTTGGAAGGCACATTATATTAATAATACATGGGTGATGGGTATCAGAGCAACTTTCACACTATAATGCACTATAATTCTCAATTACAATTGTCTGGGTGGCAGGTGCCGACAAAAACTGCCTTCCAACGCCCCCCCTACATTTTTTTTCTGGAATAGCTAGCCCTTACAAAGAATGTATGCCTGTAATATTTAAGATAAAATGAATTGATTCTTACTTTGGTTGTTTTCATGTTTTTTGGGATACGATTGCTTTCAAGCAATCTGTAGACTTATACCGGTGGCTCAGAGCATTGCCCGCACGTCAATCGTTTTATTCTAAACATGAAGGAACATCTCAGATTCTTATGATTGTCTTGCTTTAAAAGGTAAAAACAAACAAAGGGATTGAACTTAATCAACTTTCCTATAATGTTCTTTTCATAATCTTCATGTTTGATAATTCCCTTGACTTATATGCGTGTTTTTAACAACACGGAAAATCAGAATTAAGCAGTATTTATATTTAGTGTTTTTATAAATTTAGAAACACGTCAGAGGGAATTCCCAGTTTTGATAAAATGCGAGAGTTCTCTGAATACCGATAAATCTATTTCTGTCATATAAGAACTGAAGTGGAGTTTTTCTTATATGTTACCGTTATGAAACTGATTTTTGAGATTGTACTTCCATAAAGAAATAGAGAACCATCTAGGTCGTTTAATAAACATTTAATATATCTTGCCCCAGGGTTTGTTTTGGAAATTATGCGCATGCGTATAGTTTTCTTGACTTCAGGGGGTTTTAGATTGAATGGTTGCTCTGGATTCCCCACTCAATTAATTAATTTATAACTCATGGGATCTTTTCTATGAATGTCTGCTATTGAGGGTTATTGTTGTTGCATAATTTTAAATCATATGCATCATTTAAATTAAAATAAATGTATTCCATATCGTAGAACACCCCTTCAGGCGAAATGGAGTCTTCCATATTATCGTTTCGAGTTGTCTCCCTTCCGGAAGTATCTTCCGTGAATTCTGAACCTAAACAAGACGTCGAGTATTAGCTCGTTCTGTCAATAAATGTCGTATTATATTAGAAAACGAATGCAATTTAAACCGATAAATGTGTACGGAAAGGAGTCATGATCACTGACCCAAAGGAAATTAAATATTTAAAGAGTTAGGAATGGGGTTCCTCCTAGAATTTACGTAGGAAAATAGGTGATAAGATACGAAGTGAAATACCTTCTCTCACTCTCACTCTTGAGTCTCAGTGACTGCTGTGGAAAGTAAACTTGGAATTGATAGTACAAAAATAAAACAGAATAGGCCTAATTACATTGTTCATACACTTTTATCCGGTTTTGGCTATTTTGTAACTATTTACATGTGCAGTTGAATTAGTTTTGAAAATAATTTATCCAGCTACATGTACATGTATACATGTGTCAATGAAACAACGGCAATCGTATCCCTCAGAGCAATCTGCTCTTTGATTAAATCAAATGCATTTGAACATTGAATGACTTAAACCCATTTTCTAAGCTGAACTTTTAAATAAATGGTTAAACTTTATCCATGCAATTTCCAAATTTGATTACAATGAATCCACTGTATTTAAATGCATGATTTTATTGTCTATCTGTTTGTAGCTTCATTTCTGATATGTTCAATTAGAGACCTAACATTGATTTGATTGAATAAACTCTATATAGTAGCTGACTGAGTTCACACATTTATAGCCAAAATAGGAACCCTGCATATTGGAATTTGGTTGTACATAATATTTGTTTTTCAGATAAATCTCGAGCAAGGGAAGAATTCAGTACAATAATGGAAGAACCATCAATACTAGACGCATCCGTCAAATCCAATTTACCAGATCGTCAATCTATACAGCCTGTTGTTGATCGACAATCAATACAACCAACTCTCCAAGATACCACAAACCCTCAGGACTTGCTGGTCAATACCTTCACAGAGGAAGTGCCTCAACCTCAGTTAGACGTGTCAGAACCACAACTACCGCAGCCTCAGTTTGATCAGTATGAAGATCCCCCATCAATAGCACCATTCTCTGTACCTCCCCCATCAGTACCTCCTCCATCGGTACCCCCACAGGCTGAAGTTCCAGTAAGTATTGTTTATCATACTATCATAGTCTGGTATTATTATTATGAATTATATAATTTCAGGAAAGTCTTGATTTTACTGTCACAAATATCTGTTTACCTAGCTCTGCTCCCCTGCTCTGAAAGGTAAACTCAATTTTTGAAAGTACAATCCATGTTTTTAGAAGGCTTAGCTTAAAATACAATACAGTCATCTACTAAATTTTCAGTACTCTTAACACAATTTGGTTTGAATAAGGACCCTTGTCCCAATGAAAATTATTTTTTAAATTACACCTGGACTATATTTGTTGTATAAAGTTAAATAACAAAAATTTCGAACTCCATTTAAATCAGAAATGTTAAAATCAAAAGCTCTAACACCTCAAACAAATGGAAAGCAAGTAGATTGATTCTAATGTGCGCAGGTCACTCCTTCAAAGTTAATTTGACCTTCATGGATTCCTAACAATGTTAAGTGTATGTTGTACCAGTTCTAAGACACCTATCAGTGTTAGAGCCTATAATTATCATTATAAAAGACAGAAAATACTAAAGTGAAATTTAAGTTGAGATGAATTGTCAATGACGTGAGAAAAAAAGACAATACACAGACCAGCAAGTTAAAAAAAAAAAACACATGGAAAAACTACAGATAAAATGAACACCACCAATCAACCTTTAAAGTGGGATAACCACCTGTAGTGGCAAAATAATTTTACGAGACAAATAAGTTGTAAAAAATGTGTTTCCACATCCTTGGAAATTTGTAATTTATCTTGTTTATAGTAGTTAAAACACTATACTTGTTGTTTAACTTTTTGTACTCTGTATAGTTTAAAACTTACTACATGAGTTAACAGGTCCTGAGTCTTATTTGTATCACTTAAATATAACATTATTGAACAATTATTATATTATATTTTACAGGGTTTCAGAACAGATGAAGATCTTGAAAATGAGCTAATGCCAGAAAACGAAGAACAAGAAGAAAAGAGACTTACAAAACGTACACATCAAATGCAGCATGCTTTAGAATTAGCATTTAGATACAATAATAGACTTAGTTTTGCTGAAATGTCACGTAATTTATACAAAAAACAATCAGCATCCCGGTTTTATACTTTGTTGGTTCTTAAAAAGTTTCAGGCTGTTGAAGTGAGTCAACAAAAAGAGTTTGGTGACATTTGGATCAGTAAAGGACCACAGTTTGGCCTGGTGTCATGAGTGGACTACAAGGACTAGGATAATGTCTGTTAAAACCTGTTTATGTTGTTTAAAAGGAGAAATTGAAGGCATCTATTGTATTTTAACCTGGAACATGTTATAGAGAGAAGAAATGATTATGATCTCTTTATGTGTAGAAATAGCTGGATTCTTGAAAAGTTTTATGTCTAGAGGATTATGTACAAAGTTAACCATACAACTGTTATTGATAATGACAACATATAGTAGAATAGTCTGTGAAATGTGAACGTGAATCTTTGGTATGAAAGTGACAACAGTTTTATTTTCTAAACCAGATTTTATAATCTAAATTATTATAGTTTGATAAATCCACGATAAACAGAAATCACATCAGATGGGCAACATAAGATTTTTATGTAAACATCTAAAATATTTTTAAAGTAATGGATATAATAATACTATTTTTTTATGGTTTTCTTTTTAAACTTATTGATTTTATGTGACATACATTTGTGCTGTCCAACATTGCTTGGCGTGGGTAGGGGGTCATAGTCAGATTAACATCATGAAATATTTAAGGGTGAACACTTAACTGATATCTTTGAGAATAAACATATGTCTGCCACCAAATGCCTACATGTAGCTGCTGCAGGGCTCAAATTTTGATGCTTTAGTTTTATTTTTTGGGCTTAAGACACTTCAATTCTGTAATTAAAAGCTTTCATGTTGGATTTTGTAAAAAAAAAAAAAGTTTTTTAACTACTGTAATGAAATTCAAATTAAATGATAAAACTGAAAGAAAAGTAGTGCCAGCAAAATATTTAATGTCATTGATTTTTTGGGGGGAAATTTGAATTGACATAATTCTTTAAATAACTGTGTACCTATATGATGTAAGGGGCTGCTATTGTGTATGATGTAGATAACACTTGTTCTGATGGTACAAATATATATCATAATGAATGATGTAAGTAACCTTGTTTCTAATGATTTAAGGAACTTTGTGTGTCTGGTGTAAGGGCTTTTTCATTAAATTGACTGTACTTGGGTCGGAAGGTATACATTTTGTCCATTGTTCTATGAACAACTTGATCATTGAACTAATTAAGTAATCTGCAACATCAGGGGTCATGTAAACATTTGAATAAATAATAACTTGGGTCAAAGCTAATTGGCTGACAGTAGGGACAGGTTATAATTGTCATAATACACTGATGTCAACTATCTTTCGATACCACACTTTAACCAATTATAAGCTTTTTGCCAAAATTCCAAACAAACATTTTTTTATAGGTTTATGTTTTTAGTGAAATTAACACGACCTGTTTCCATTTGTAAAAATTTAATGCAAGTTGGTCATTTTCTAGTAATGTTTAGCATAGAAAGAAATTTGCTAAAATTATGTATTGACCTTCCGACCTCTATTACAGTATATTTACATGGACTAGCGATATTATTGTCTTTGTTAATTATGCTGTACCATTGTTGATAAAGGCAGCTTTACGTGTTCTGTCGTATATAGTTTATTCTGTTATTTATTGTAATACATAGTGTATGTTTTTAGTGTTAATCGTAGGGTCAATCAATTTTTCAAAACCATTCAGCATGTTAAAATGAAAACCAAACCATAACTTATTTTCACTTGCATATCTTGGATATAGAACACTCATATAAATTGATGTCTGTTTTGGACTTTGAATACACCTGATCCATTTTGTCTTCTATTTTTTAAAGGCAGGGAAAGGGATGGGGGAATGCTTCCTTCAAGGTTTATTGTACAGGATTTTCTTACTCGTGACAGTTGTGAAAAAATACCAAGCATAATATTGGAAATTGGAAAATTTAGAAAATGATTCTATGTACTGAAAATACTGCATAATTGTTAACACTGAGTTTACTAAATCGATTTTATTCTGGTTTTCAGGGATTTTACACAACTTATTTAACAAAAAAAGAAGTGTCTGTGTTTCAAAGCTCCAAAGTAGAAACTTTTAATACCTTTCATATTAAAAGTGATTAAGAGTTATTGCCCTTGTGTGTTGAACAAAGTGTGATAACAAGGAAGATGGCTTTTGATCATTCTTAATTAATATGTTTATAAAAAGAAGGTTTTTTCTCAAATACTGTGTGTTTATTTTCATATATTACATATGATAAAAGAACATAATTTTATAAAAATAACTTCACAGTTAATTAAAGAAAAGTCTTCTTAACTCAGTTTATATGATGTGTTCACATAAGTTTTAATTATTTTAGGTCATTGCTTTTAGTAAGTTTCCATTTTAAAGACAACTGCTAAAGTTGACAAACACAATTTTATAGTCATGTCATCTATATCAATCATTCATTATCGTTCATATTTTATAATAAAACATGTTTTAAGATTTGGAAGTTGTTTTAATTAAGAAGAAAAGAATATTACACCCCTCTCACTAATCCTTGTTCTTACTGTATGTAGCTTTTGTTACGTATTACAGAGTTTCTGCATTAAAGTAGAATTGTACACCACTCAGTGACTAATGACTTTTGTAACCACCTGGTTTGTTTGGCCGAATCAATTCTCATACTTATGTTAGGTAAATCAGAAGGGCTTCGTATTGATGATAAGCTTGACACTGATTAGATAGATCTGACTGACACCTGCTCCCTCTTTCCGAATTCTTTTACCATAAGATTCCAATCATTTCAATTTTTCTTTAATTGATTCCAATTCCTGCACTAAATACAGTGTTGCAGTCAACAGTCTACTTGTTTCATGTTTTACCAGATTCCTAGTTTTGAACAGTTCCCATTTAAGCATTTTATAGCTTCATTGCAGATAGTTGACTGTAGGAATGAGTGCTTAGTTGATAAGAACTAAATACTTAAAGGTTTCTCAGAACTATCCACACTGGAAAATGATCTATTCCTTCATTGTGCAATGCCTAATAGTAAATAAACAATGCAAGGGTAATTTTCAAATGCATGATATTTCAATGGAAAACCTGAATATTGTATTAATTAAGTTCCTGTGTCAAACAAAAGAAGGCCTCGCTTTGGTATTTGATTTTTGTATGATCTTTAATTATCATGTTTATGATGTTGTTTCATATCTGCCAGGCATTGTCCTTTTGTATGATGATACTGATGTTTTCATTGTCTCAAACTTGGAGAAAGATGCACAATGTGAGTCAAAGATGCTATTTAAGTAGCAAAAGAAAAAAAAAATTCTATACAGATAAATATATGTTACAAAGTTTTTTGTTTTTCTGTCATTAATTTTCCTAGACCCAGTTTCACAGCTCCTTAGAAAATCTAGTTTGATTTTATCGAATCATTGGGCCAGCCAACATGGCCACAATGGCTACAAATCGAAACATGATTGCATTGTGTTTTATCTTTAACTGTCATTAATGGAGAAAATCTTTTTTCCAAAAATCCAAAATTGGATCGGCTACAAGGTAACAACACTTGGTCATCACCTCATAAGGAACATTCATGCTATGTTTGATTTCATTCCATTCAGTGGTTGTCTAAAAGAAGACATTTGTATATATTTTCCATTTGGCCCTATGTTAAACTAAGTCCCCCGCTGGCGACCATCTTGGATGATAGATGGGCTACAAAGTAACAACACTTGGTCATCACCTCATAAGGAACATTCATGCCATGTTTGGTTTCATTCCATTCAGTGGTTCTCTAAAAGAAGTCATGTGTATGCATTTCCCATAGGGTCCTATGTTAAACTAAGTCCCGCTGGTGGCCATCTTGGGTGATGGATCGGCTACAAAGTAACCACACTTGGTCAGCACCTCATAAGGAACACTCATGCCATGTTTGGTTTCATTCCATTCAGTGGTTCTCTAGAAGAAGTCATTTGTATGCATTTCCCATAGGGTCCTATGTTAAACTAAGTCCTCCGCTGGAAGTCATCCTGGATGATGGATCTGCTACAAAGTAAGAACACTTGGTCAGCAACTCATAAGGAACACTCCTGTCATGTTTGGTTTCATTCCATTCAGTGGTTCTCTAGAAGAAGTCATTTGTATGCATTATCCATAGGGTCCTATGTTAAACTAAGTCTTCCGCTGGCGGCCATCTTGGATGATGGATCTGCTACAAAGTAACAACAATTGGTCAGCACCTCATAAGGAACATTCATGCCATGTTTCATTTCATTCCATTCAGTGGTTCTCTAGAAAAAGTTCAAATGTAAAAAGTTAACGACGACGGACGCCAAGTGATGAGAAAAGCATGATATTTCAATGAAAAACCTGAATATTGTATTAATTAAGTTCCTGTGTCCAACAAAAGAAGGCCTCGCTTTGGTATTTGATTTTTGTATGATCTTTTATCATGTTTATGATGTTGTTTCATATCTGCCAGGCATTGTCCTTTTGTATGATGATACTGATGTTTTCATTGTCTCAAACTTGGAGAAAGATGCACAATGTGAGTCAAAGATTCTATTTAAGTAGCAAAAGAAAACAAATTTCTATACAGATAAATATATGTTACAAAGTTTTTATGCAGTTAAGCTGCATTATGCGAGCACCCTAGATTTGTGTTCTACCCAATAAATACTGAAATACTTGCCATTGTTATTATCTAGCTCGCTACTATGTTATATATAACTAATTGAACACTTTTTTAATACTTTTTATTCTGGATTACAAAAAATATTACCAGAAAAACCTTAAATGATCGTCGATTTATCCAAAAGTTTTAAAGTTACACATAGGAAATAGTGCTTATTAAGAATCCTTGTGTAGTTCATTATGACTTGTGCTTTTAGCTAAGAACAATTGTATGAAATATTTAATCGCCGAAAATCTCTTAAGACAAGTAGTTTAGATTTCCCAAATGACAAAAGTCGTAGGAATATTGTTTGTCATCAATACGTAGTACAACTACGTCAGTAGTCTATTATATAATAAGTTCAACTGTTCATGCTGTTGGCGGCAATTTCAAATTAGTCTAGAAAAAGAAATTTTCGTAGCTTTTCAATTTGGAGGCAAGTGTGCAAATAAGCGGTGGTCCGAGGTCCGCGACCTTCCACTTTTGCAAGCGGAATTTCGAATAGGATAGTTGGTTTCTAGCTACGCCCGACGTAGTCACCTTCCACTTGAAAGAAAATAAGAAATTACTTTGCAAACCTCTTCACCATGTTCACCAAAGTCTCCAATTAAACGAGCTAAAAACTTATTTTTATCATTATTAGTCATGACAGCGATGTTCATTTTGTTCAACCGCTAGCTTTATACAGAAAATCGCCGACAAATATTGTATAAATTCGAGTAAAATCGTATCTGATTGACACAAACAACATTGTAAACACATAACAATGGCGGCCGTGAAGACCAAATTTTATAATATCGGATCCGATTCCGGAAGCGGATAAGGGTAATTCCGGGTTTGGCGATCATTTACAAAATAAATCCAAGCAGGTGAAACAACACATCTATGCATGGTAAATTAATGAATATAAACACTAGAATTGTAAACCAAAAGATATATGTAAAAGAAAGAAAAATCAGAAAAATATTTTATTCAGAAACTCAAAATTACTTTTTGACAAATTTTTAATTTAAAAATCCAATACACAGTAACAGCTGGGAACAGTATATCTAACAATATACATGTTCATGGTCACAGTCTAAATTTTCTTTATAAATGATAAATGATGATAATGCATGTGAGATGCTTTTAAAGTGTAAACATATTACTGCAATTTCGAAGGGTTATTTGTTTTTCTCAATTTTGAAGGGTCAATTAAAGTAGCTGAAAGTTTCTTTCTTTATTTTCACAAATAATGCAACTATATTATATATACCTTAATGTAAGTAAATCATATGATATATAGGTGGCATTCTTTGGGCCACTCTACCCCCTCCTGTTTGATAACTTGGAAACGGTTGAGCTCCCCACCCCTAAACCATATGAGGGGCAGCTCCAGGATTTTAGGTTAGGAGGGGCGCAAACTTAAATTTTTGCCGAGCAGAGCGAGGCTAAAAAAATTTGAGGTAAAATTATCAGAATATTCTTTATTAAGCTAAGAACAACCCATGCTTTGCAAATTTAAGGGGTGTGCAAGCCCGCAACCCTCCCCCCGTCTGAATCAACCCCTGCATATATTCAAGTATAGGACAATATAATAATTAAAAAAATGAAATATAGGTGGAGTCCCTGGAGTTACCCCACCCCCTCCTGTTTGAGAACTTGGAAACGGTCGAGATCCACACCCCTTAACCATATATATTCATGTTTGTGACACTATGAAAAATCAAATGAAATATAGGAAGAGTCGCTGGGGGTCACCCCACCCCTCCTGTTTTTAGAATTTAAAAATGGTCGAGATCCCCACTCCTAAACCATATATATTCATGTATGGGACAATATAACAAATCAGATGAAATATAGGGGGAGTCCCTTGGGTCACCCCACCCCCTCCTGTTTGAGAATTTGAAACCCGTTGAGATCGCCACCCCTTAACCATATATATTCATGTACGGGACAATATTACAATTCAAATGAAAGATAGGGGGAGTCCCTGAGGTCACTGTTCACCCTCCTGTTTGAGAAATTGGAAATGGTCAAGATCCTTACCCCTAAACCATATATATATTCATGTATGGGCCAATATAACTAATTAAATGAAATATAGGGGGAGTCCCTGGGGTCACCCTACCCCTCCTGTTTGAGAACTTGGAAACCAATGAGATCCCAACCCCTAAACCATACAGTGTATATATTAATGTATGGGACAATATAACAAATAAAATGAAATGTAGGGGAAGTCGCTAGGGTCACCCTACCCCCAGTGGCGGATCCAGAAATTTTCATAAGTGGGGCCCACTGACCGACCTAAGTGGTTCCCTATATAAGCAACCAATTTTTTTCCCATAAAGGGGGTGGGGGGTGGGACGGGCCCCCTGCCCCCCTAAATCCTCTGCCTTCTTTGAGAACTTGAAAACCATTGAGATCCCCACCCCTAAATTATATATATTCATATGTATGGGACAAAATAACAAATCATTTACATTTACTATGGGCATGTCAGTCAGACCTCACATTTGATCCCTGTTGTAGTGAACATTTGTCTGATTCGTGTCTCATAACTTTTGTACTATAGAACACAAACTCAGTTTTCTTTCCAGGGAAACCAGTCCATTCATACTATTACATGTTCATACTAAGTCAAATTGAACTTCTAGCAGTCAAATAAAACCAAGGTTAACTACCTAGTAGAACAACTGCAATCATTGGGAACTTGTACCACTGCAGACTCACCATAAAAAAATATACATTGATATATGCATTGCTTTTGAAACCTTGATAACATGTAAATTATTTGCCTTAATAAATAAATCATTAGATAAACATGAATGTACTATATATGAATGTTTAATGTTGAGGCAACATTGCCACAGTTTTCACAATTACGGTTGCCTTGGTTTTTGGTTAACTGCCTTCAGCGCTTACAGCGCTTTGATTTGTTTGTCTCATTAAATTTCCTAGACCCAGTTTCACAGCTCCTTAGAAAATCTAGTTTGATTTTATCGAATCGTTGGGCCAGCCAACATGGCCACAATGGCTACAAATCGAACATGATTGCATTGTGTTTTATCTTTAACGGTCATTAAAGGAGAAAATCTTATTTGAGATAAAAAAAAATGTTTATCAGAATATCTTGATCTACTACCTTGTTAAAATTGTCAATGACTCAATGTTTGCTTATCGTATGGGGATTGGTGTGAAGGGGAAAGTTAATTCTTGATTTGTGTAATCAAATCTATAAAAAGTCTATGAAAGGCAGATGTTGAAGTTCTGAACTTGTTTTTTATACGACTGCAAAAAAAAAATGGGATTGTTTAATGGTATGATGCCGTCTGAAGACACATTTGGTTTCTGGACAATAACTTTAGTTTAAGTGAACAATGGTGAATGGATCTCTATGAAATTCGATAAAAAGGTTGAATACCACAAAAAGAAGGTTCTGATTGATTTTGGGGATAATGGTCTCAACTATTTAGGAATAAGGGGCCCAACACAAGCATTTTTCTACTTTCTGGATAATCACTTGTGTACAAGTATTTTAATTGCTTTGACATTGTACCATAATGTTTAATACATGTACCACAAGTAGAAGGTTTTGGATTCATTTTAGGGGTTATGGTGCCAACAGTTTAAGAATTATAGGGAAAAACGCATTTTTCTAGTTTCTAAACAATAACTTCTGTTTAAGTGTATGGATCAGGGTTGGCAAAAACCCGGGTTTTATGAGTATTGCCCAGCCCAGTGGGAAATACTGGGAAAACCCGGGTTTTACTGGGTTTTTGAGGGTAAAACTGGGTAATATAAAATATTTGTCTGAATTTTAAAGAGGATTCAGTGATAAACAGAAATGCAATACATTTGATAAGATATTTATACCCTATTTTGTTTGTTAAGCATTTGTCTAGATTGGCAAACTGTAAATAGAAAGCAAATAAATCATTTTTTTTTCAAATGAATATAGCTCCTATTAAGAATTAACAATTACATGTATTAAAGAAACATCACATTTAAATAATGTTTATGTAACAATAATCAGTCCTTTCAATTTTATAAGTGTTAATGGCATGACCCTGTAGGGTGTTTATTTAGCAATATGAATGTATCTATAATACTAAAATTACGAGGTCCAATTTGTCAGCCGTCATCACGTAAAAACGACGAATCAAAGAATTCAACTTTATATATAACTAATATAGTACAATGGTGTTGATTAAAAATTACACCACTCTAGGTATTTGTTTTCCATGTAATTAATATTGCCAATAATTAAGAAGTTCCTAATCGAGTCCGACACCGATACCAATAGTATATTCACCTGTTACCTATTACCTTATCTGTACGTTCCGCATCTGACAGGCGCACCACCAAACAGTGTATTTAGAATTTTGCTGTATACTGTTGAGTAAAAAATACTCCATTCCAGGCCCTTTTGTTTTCCAAATTATTAATGTTACCAATAATTGATAGGTTCCAGGTCGACGGGTTCAAACAGAAAGATTTTGAAAGCAGAGAAAACTGTGCACCTTATACATGTTATAATCGGCATGACTTTATCAGATGACAATACCAATACTAAAATAAGGCATACCCATAGTTACATATCAGTCACGGACCCGCGATATCACGGGTGTGTTCTAGTAACAATTAAAATTAACAATTCACTTAAACACTGCAATAAAATGCATTTTTCAAAGTTTGGATTATTGAAACAATACTTGGTAATTAAGAGGTATCTTTAAATGTGCAAATCTTGTATTCTGCCTACATATACAATTAATAGAGAAGAGAATGAAATTGAATTTTCTAGAAATGACTGTCAATGGTTATCTGTATAAAAAGTATATATTTAGCTGTTATACTATGAAACTATAACAAGTCTTTACTATTTTGTGTTAAAATAAGCTTAAAAAATCATATTGCCCAGTAATGCCCACTATTTCCCATTTCTGGGAGTATTGCCCAGCCCGGGAAAAACCCGGGAATTCCCGGGTGGGTAATACTTTGCCAACCCTGGTATAGATCTCTCTGAAATTGTACTACAAGGTTCCATACTACACAGGAAAGGCTGGGGGTAATTGGTCCAAGGGGGATTAATAAAAAAAAAATATAGGGGTCCAATTTTTTTAAGGGGTTCAAATTTATTTTCAAAATTTTTCAAATTTTTGAAAAGTTTCAAGAAGAAATATTTAATTGCACAGTATACGTATTGCGCATTAGATATGTGAGGACTGGACATTTGTTTTGTGTCCGAAACCTGTATTATGTAAAAAAAAAATTGACCACAATCCAAATTTAGACAGTATCAAGCTTGAATATTGTGTTTTAAAGTGTCCCAACTGTTCAAGGTTCAACCTCTGCGGTCGTACCAGGCTGCGCTCAGTGAAGGATTTTTATTTAGATTAGTTGAGGTATTTTTTCAGACTTAATAATTTTTCATTTTTTTTTACTAAAGAATGTAGACTAGTACTAGTTGTTTTTCATAAGCTGCTCAAGTACATCTGACGATTTATCTGACATTGTTTTCATGATTCATTTGATCAATGTTAAGTATTTTATATGGTGTCTCTCAGATACTATAATTGGTAGGTGAACTATATAAGTTACTTGTAGTACAGAATACATGTATTTAGCGCATGTTTGGTAGGATTCATCTGACATGGACTTCATTTTTGGTGGAAGAAGACTTCAAGTCTTCTGAAGGCCTATGGTGCCGACTTTAAAATCATTGAACCTCCGTATGCCGCATTTGTTTCTGTGTATTACAATTTTATAACAACTCCCGATTCCTGACACCGATTTTTACACATAATTAGCATCTTAATCATTTAATTTGTAAATTAGGATCACTATCGTAAATATGTACCCTTTTATTTATGTAAATTATTAGATTTCATCTAATCTACATGAACGTTATTTGTTTACTTGTAACCGGATGTTTTTACTGTAGATATTTGTAGTACGCATGCGTGAATTTGGTATTGGGACAACTCGCCCTGTTTACATGTTCGCCCTTGGTATGTCCGTCCTGAGTTCTTTCGCCCGTATAGTACGTTCGCCCTGTGTTCATTCTCTTTACTCTTATCAAGGACGTTTTATAATACGTCCTTGCATTTATTAAAAAATATTAATATCAAGGGTATCGTTAAAAAAACTCTAAAACACGATTTAATGAAAAACATCTGTTCCTTATTTTGTTCCCAAGGTAAGACAATCGTGTTCAGCCAATCAAATTCTGTGTTTCTCATGATAAATTGATAAGCCAATCACAAAACGTTTTCTCTGAAGTTTATTTTAACATACTAGATTTTGAACTTGTGTTGTTTCCATCTAGTTGTAAAATCGTGAGCATGGCATGTGAATTTTCATCTGCAAGCAGGTTCTTACACAGCTTAAGGATAAAAGCATGGCTGATTGACAAAATGAGTGGTGTCCCTTAAATGAGGGACTGTCTCTAAAACAAGGGATCATTATGATTTTTAACTCAAAAGTGGGAAAATTCATTATATTTGGAACAACTTTTCTAAATGAGGGGTCAAATTAATAAAGAAGATATAATTTTAGAAACAACACAAAATTCGTTGACATGTGTTTACCATTTAATACTTGATAGATGCATATGTTTCAGAAAATTGGAAACGTGGATTTTGGTGTGCATTTTTTCATTTTTTTCATGTCTGCAGAAGATTGAAAAATAAACAAAACATACGAGTTTCATTTGACATGTTTGATACGGCCCACTCAGTTACACAGTTTAAATAACCTATTTTGGCAGATGTCTTTTTTCCATCTATTGTCAAATTAATTCAATACAACTCACAACATGTAATATATGAGGGGAGTTTCTCAAACTTCTTTTCCAACAAAGTTTATTTTGACACCTTCTGCAGGAACGAAAAAAATGAATAGCAAAATCTAGTGAAAAATTCTGAAACTTAAGATGCATTTATTTATCTAGGTCTAGCCATACTCTAAAGCACAGGATTTTCTGTATACAGAGTAAAATTTGTAGTGTAAATATGTTAAGTCTTGAAATTTATTACGAATGTTGGTTGTAGGAACCGCATTCATTATAACGACAAGAGTTCCAGAGACCAAGATATTAATCTTTCGAATTATTCATCTCGTGCATTTCATTATTAATTTGCATATTAATCTCGGTGTATATATTTTTTTTATTGTGTAATTTTAAATGTTCAGTGTGTGTTTTTCGGTTTATTTCATCTCAGTGTGTAATTTTAAATTCTCATTGTGTGTTTTTCATTTCTTTAAATAACGGAAATCAATCGTCAATGCTGTGAGGAGTAATCGAGATGGAGTACTCAATCAGTCAATGAAGGAAATCAATGCTCCGAGGAACAATCGATAAAATAACGGAAATCAATGGTCAATAATTGAGTACTCGATAAGTCAAATATCGGAATTAAAAGTCAATCCTATGATGAACACTCGATCAGTCAAATAACAAAAATCAATAGCCAATGTGTGAGTACTTGATCAATCGATAAAGAAAATCAAAAGTCAAAGCAAAGGAACAGCGCTTTTATTGCTGTTCTTTATCTCAAAGTCACAGTGAGATCTCAACGTGGAGCAAAATAAACTCTCACCTCACTGCAAGTTTTAGAAGGCCACTACTTTATTCTAACTTGCGACAAAATGACTAATTAATGAAAAGAACACATTATTAGTTGCATGCGTCCGAAACACTTTACTGAATTAACATTAAAAAAACGACGAAGCCATGCGTTTCTAGTAAGGTTTTCTGCTCTTTGATCGGGTTGTTGTCTCTTTGACACTTTCTCCTATTTCCTCATTTCCATTCTCGATATAATTCTCCACAAAGAAGTTTTGTGGTTAAGATTGCAGTCGTACAAACAAAACCCTTATGTGGCTTGTTTATTAGTTATCAATCGTCCAGACTACGCATTTCTTTTTGAGATGAAACACTTGAAGAGCACTTTTAAAATATTCTATATACACTATCCATAAACATTTCAGGAAAGAAAGATGTATTATTGGAGATCTTATTTGGCCTCTGGATTTACAAAAAAATAGTACTTCCAAACTTATGTTAATCTTAATGATAAATGAACAGGTGTATATCCTATGGAAGTATTTAGTGCAGAAAAGTCTTTTTAGAATATGATGACATAAGCATGATTGTCAACAACATGTAGATGTTTTAGAAGAAAACTCATGTTTTATTTTGGTGGAATAAGTGGGATGGTTACTTGGAGGTAAAATTAATATTGTCATTTTTTTATTATTAAATAGATTTTTTTAAAAATTAATTATGGAAAAGGGACTTTAAGATGACACAAAAAGCTACACGTTGTAACATGTCAAATAATATATTTACCTCTACTTTTTGTAGACAATGGAATCTTGCAGCATTCCTTCATTGAGTTCACTAACATTTCACCATGATGCAAATGACTTAGAAAACAAATAAATTTTACTAGAAGATTTTCTTTTGTTTTTGCGTTACCAACACCGTCCCACAGATAAAATAAGACATTGTTTCAACCACACTCAACACCTCTATATTTGTCAGAAAGTTGTGCACCATGTTTTGGTGATTTAACTGAAGAACAAATTTCAGATATCTGTCTCCTTTTTGTCGAGCCTTCGACTTTAGTCGAAAAGCGAGACTAATCGATCCTACATTCCGTCGTCGTCGGTGTCGTCGTCGTCGACAAATATTCACTCTGTGGTTAAAGTTTTTGAAATTTTAATAACTTTCTTAAACCATACTGGATTTCTACCAAACTTGGACAGAAGCTTGTTTATGATCATAAGATAGTATCCAAAAGTAAATTTTGTAAAAATAAAATTCCATTTTTTACGTATTTTACTTATAAATGGACTTAGTTTTTCTGCAGGGAAACATTACATTCACTCTGTGGTTAAAGGTTTTATAATTGGAATAACTTTCTTAAACTATCCTGGATTTTTACCAAACTTGGACAGAAGCTTGTTTATGATCATAAGATAGTATCCAAAAGTAAATTTTGTAAAAATAAAAAAATTCCATTTTTTCCGTAATGGACTTAGTTTTTCTGCAGGGAAACATTACATTCACTCTGTGGTTAAAGTTTTTAAAATTTTAATAACTTTCTTAAACTATCCTGGATTTCTACCAAACTTGGACAGAAGCTTGTTTATGATCATAAGATAGTATCCAGAAGTAAATTTTGTAAAATTAAAATTCCATTTTTTCCGTATAAATGGACTTAGTTTTTCTGCGTGAAAACATTACATTCACACTGTGGTTAAAGTTTTTAAAATTTTAATAACTTTCTTTAACTATCCTTGGTTTGTACCAAACTGTGACAGAAGCTTGTTTATGATCATAAGATAGTATCCAGAAGTAAATTTTGTTAAACGGATAAATCCATTTTTTTCGTATTTTACTTTAAATGAACTTAGATTTTCTGCCAGGAAGCAACACATTCACTCTGTTGTTAAATTTTTAAAAATTTTGATTACTTTCTTATACTATTTTTTATTTGTACCAAACTTGGACAGAAGCTTGTTTATGATCAAAAGCTAGTATCTAGAAGGAAATTTTGTTAATACTTTGTACCTGTGTATCTGTGTTTTACTTTTAATGGACTTAGTTTTTCTTCCAGTTAACATTACATCCAGTCTGCATTTAATTGTTAAATCATTTATTAGATTCATAAACTATCATGGATTTTTACCAAACTTGGACAGAGGCTTCTTACAATCAAAAGATAGTATCAAGCGGAATATTTTTATTGATTTTTCCCCTCATTTTTGTTGCCTGCAATTTACAGCAAAAGTAGGCGAGACACTAGGTTCCGCGGAACCCTTACGAATTTTTGATGCGCATATAAGAAAAAAAAACCACAACGACAACTGTGATGAAATTATTTTTCTCAGTAAAGGTGCATTTGAATTGTATACCGACAAATTTGGCAGACCTGTACGATTTGAGTTGCGGGAAAACATAATGATGAAAACATTAAATGAACAAATATTTAATGTATGGCAAGTAGCTGATACGGATTTTGAAAACGATCGATGTTTATTCTTTAAACTGTCTGTCCTGTTATGTACAGTAGAACCATTAGATTGGACATCTTTTGATATATTGAAAGAATGGACAATGGGTGTACCATGCAGTTATTGGTCAGATTATTTTAGAGAGCTACTTCAACAAAGAAAGTTTAAGAAAATCAGAAAAAAGTAGGCCAATTTTAGAATTTAAAGCTTAGGCATTTATATAGTTTGTTTGACTCTCTCTTAAATTTGACAAACAAAAATTATATTGGACGTCTTCAAGAACTTGCAATGAACTATCAGTCGATCAACACAGTGTTTTCTGTAACACCTTTCTCTGGAGCAACATTAAGCCTACATGAGAGTGAGCAGATGATGAAAGAAAAGGCAAATACCGATTTCTGCTACTTCAATACCTACCTTAGGACATATGCAGCAGGAATGGAAAAAAGTCAAGGTCAGCCTGCAAAATTGTATAATAATTATTATGATGGACAATTTTGATTACGACTTAAATATCACAAGGACCCAGAACTAGGGGAATCAAGATCTATGCAGATATGTACCTTTCCAATTACAATCAAAGGAAGTCCAAAAGATACATCAAACGAATGGATAAAAACTGTCATATTTCTGACTTGTTACAGGAATTTTCTTATGTAGGCAATGTTGGATTGAACCTGGTTTAATAGCGAGTTAAACCTCTTACTTGTATGCTAGTCGCATCAAATTCCATTATATAAACAACGATGAGTGAACACAGAAAAAAACCCAGATATATTAGGTAAAAATGTCAAAAATACAGCAGTCAATATTGCGTTATAATCTTAATCACTAATAAAAACCCTTTCAAATATGTAACAAAGAAGCACAAAATGGCATATAGACCAAGCACATTAGCAAAAATTAAAGACAAGAAACAAAGTAACACCAAAAGGCATAAAGGCAAGGTCATTAGCAAAAATGAAGGACAAGAATACGAGAATATCTTAAACAACAATTACAGGATGCACAATTACCTCAAATATCTTAATAACAATAAAAACAAACAAATATTGAACAAAAAAGCATAAAAAGGCATATATCAATTTTAACAACTTCATTCATTCATTGCTTTTTTTTTTAATTTTATCTATTATGTCAAATCTACCCATGAACGATTGAAAGGTTTTAAGCATTTGGACCGAATTGCCAGATCAACATGACTCTAAAGTAGGATCGCGTGTTTGACGTCAGAATGTCAACGTCACACAGGTAGAGATATATATATAAAAAAATCTGTTTAAAGTATAAAAATAATTTAGCCTATAGTACATCAGGGATCTCCTCTGCAGAATGTAAATTAGAAGTTTATATTTCCTTCTTGTCGCTTGTCTTTAGGTTAATTTTGTATTTTCTTCTTAAAAAAAGAGCCACGACTTTATATATAAAAGAAACACAAAAGGACATATAGGCAAAGCATTAGCAAATATGAAAGATTAGAACCATTAAGGCATATTTTGTTAATAGTGAAGAAAAGGGTAAAACATGCTACACAGAGGAACAAGTGATCAGTATGCTGGATTTTCTTATCGACACCATATTTGTTGAATATGGACGTAGACTTTTTCCAAAACATTTAGGCATTCCCATGGGAACGAACTGTGCGCCTTTCTTGTCGATCTTTTCTTATTTTCATATGAATCGGAGTTATTTCAGACACTTGCCCAAAACAAGAAGATCAAAGAAGCCAGGTTATTTAATTTCACTTACAATTTAACGTTGCGTCGTTTGTTTTCTCTTATTTTTGAGTGTAAATTGACATTGCGATAAGACGTGTCACGGTACTTGTCTATCCCAAATTCATGTATTTGGTTTTGATGTTATATTTGTTTTTCTCGTGGGATTTTGTCTGATGCTTGGTCCGTTTCTGTGTGTGTTAGTTACACAGTTATAGTGTTGTGTCGTTGTTCTCCTCTTATATTTATGCGTTTCCCTCAGTTTTAGTTTGTTACCCCGATTTTGTTTTTTGTCCATGGATTTATGAGTTTGAACAGCGGTATACTACTGTTGCCTTTATTTAGATGACTTTTATTGTAATGAGTGTCCTTATATCATTCACGACTCATTCCGTACTTACTACTCGAAATGGATTAAACGATAAAAAGCTGACAAAAATCTTTATATTCTATTTTTAATTCAGTAATGAATATAATTGATATTCATATTAAACATTTAAAATTTAAGAATACTCCTAACAAAAACCATAATAACTCATTTTTTTCGAGTCAAACATTAGCTAAAGGACTCGCCAAGTAATTTGTTTTTGTTCCTGCTGATAAGGCTTCTTATAATATCAGTACAGTTTGACGTAAATTTTACAGTAAGGTTCTGCAAATGGAAATCAGTAATTCGCCAGCATTTCAACTGACTTCATTTTCGGAAAATGATATCTATAACGTTGGCTGCCTACCCCATCTTTTGACATGTTCATACAAATGAGAAGTTAAGCTAGCTATAAAACAAGATGTTACCCACCATTTTCTACTTAAGAAAATGCCTGTTCCAAGTCATGAATTTGACAGTTGTTATCAATTCGTATGATGTGTTTGAGCTTTTGATTTTGTCATTTTATTGAGGACTTTCTTTTTGAATTATGCTCGGCGTTTGGTATTTTTGTGATTTTAAGCATAACTTAATATAATGAAAGTTCCAACTATGTACTGGGTCCCGAAGCTGCACAAAACACCTTACAAATATATATGTATTTCGTCTTCATGCCATTGTTCCACCGCTAAATGTATATTCTACTTACACAGTAGAATAAAAGCTAACCAAATTTTTATGACAGATTTACAACACATTGAATTTTTAGAAAAACTAAGGATTTTCTTATCCCAGGCATAGATTACATAAGCCGTATTTGGCACAACTTTTTGGAATTTTTGGTCCTCAATGCTGTTCAACGTTGTACCTGTCTGGCTTTATAACTATTTTGATCTGAGCGTGACAGAATGATGAGTTTTATGTAGACGAAACGTGCGTCTGGCGTATTAAGGGCACACGATACAGTTACAGCGGAGATAATGACGTTGCTACCGTAAATTGTTATTTTAGCGACATCAAATTATGACTTATCGGGAAAAGATTCAGTTTTTGACTGATTTTTACCATTCAAACTTATTTAACTGGAAAACGAGTTCATGGACGCCTATTTTTAAAAATGCCATTTGGTTTGATAACGTAAGAACATTATGTGTGCCAATTTTCATGAAACGTCAATAGTGCAATTTCTTGAAATTCGAAAAATCTACAGCAAAAAATGATGTTTGTTTCTACATTCATGAACATTTGATAAATATGTGCTATTTGAAAAATTAAAATGCACCATAAAGGACATTTATATAAAACAGAATTTACAGATAATTTAACAAAAAACAGCTTGTGGTTATCTTTATTTATAAACAAGAAAAGTTATGCATTTCTGTCGAAAGGAAACATACGTCCACAAATCCGTATTTTGAGCAAATATATATAACATTTCGACCTCATTTTACTCAAAAAGTAGCACATGAAGGTATATATTTGATTATATATTTGATTTAATCAGGCAAAAAAATAGCATACATGCAAATTATCACCAAAATTTCAATATGAGATCAAAACTGTATCGTATGTCCTTAAATTACAATCCTGGTATCTTTGATAACTAAAATGTAGAAAAGATAAAAGTTATGATACTATTGTCATATCAATAAAGATGGCATATTTTGGTATTAATATTGTTTCACTCATAGGGTCTGTGTTGTGATGGTATGATCTAACCCTTTAACGGGCCGTAAATTACTTTGATTCAGGTCTGGAGTTTGCATGTAATTTGTCTTAGATTCCTTTGTAACCTATTCTGACATCGGACTAAGACTTCTTTTTAACGCGGTTTTTACTATGTGTATTGATTGTGTTTGTTTATACTACATTGACTAGAGGTATAGGGGACAAAACATGTTTAACCCCACAGCATCTTTGTGCCATTCCCATGTAAGGAGCGTATAATCTTTGTTAATCTTGTATGATTTTTTAATTTTAGTTCATTTATTTGATTATGAGTTTAGAGTTACGTCCATTTTCATTGAACTAGTACACATTTGTTTAGGGGCCATCTGAATTCATCCTCCAAGGAATGAGTTTCCTCGCTGTGTTGAAGACCCATTGGTGGCCTTCTACTGTTTTCTGCTCTTTGGTCGGGTTATTGTCTCTTAGACATATTACCCATTTCCATTCTTCATTTAATTAGTAGTTTAACTACTGTACCACCAGCCTGTCAACACCTGCGAACCCAACACGTAGCAGGTTCATTCGACCCCAATCTTAATTGAATGCGAATGCCCGCGTTAAATTTCCTTCCGAAAGTCGTTGGTTCACAACGGTCAAGACAGCTTCACTAATAAAAACTGACCGCCACGAAATAGCCATTAGTGCTGATCGTGGAGTTTAGACAAAAAAATCAATCAATCCAATGCTTTTAAAAGTCACCAGTTACTGCTCACAAGCACTATGATTCAAATTAACTATAAAAATAAGATGATGTGCTATCAGTGGCTGATCCAGACATTTTCTTAAAGGTGGGGGGGGGGGGGGACACTGACTTCATTTAAGGGGCCCGCGCCAGTCACACTTCCTTGATTCCCTATATAAATTACCAAATTTTTCCCACAAAGGGGGAGAGCGGGAACACCAACCCCATAAATCCGCTTCTGGGCATGATTTCTTCAGACAACTCTCCACCAAAATTGACGTCTCTCTTGCTATCTAAAATAATCAGACCCTTTTTAATCCTAAGATAAACTGATAAGGCAAAACGAAAATTATAAGATTCAAACCACTGTAAAAAAAACTCTAATTGAATAAAACAAACATGCGTGAGATATATATGTATATATCTACCTCAGTGGCAACTTTATTTTGTTGATATATTTGCTGATGTTTTCACAGATTTTGTTGATATCTACACAGTTTTTGCTGATATATCAGTCATTTCAAAAAAATGTACATTTTTCGGTTATTGTCTATTGTCTGTTTTATTTGTAAGTTTGACATATTTTTTCAATTTAACATAAGAGTTTACATATTGTGCAAGATAGTACATGCAAATATTAGTGTGCAAAAAGTTTCATAATTTTTTTTATATTCGTTGAAGTATGAAAATTCGCCAATTTCCATGCGTTCATTTTTGATAAATAACATTTGCATTCAAATTATCTGTACATAAAACTGCATTTAGAGGTAAACAGAATGATTTTTCTTCATTTAGTAACATCATAATTAAAAATAAATAACTTTCCATGTTCCATGACAACTTTTATTCCACAGTCACTGGAATGTCTGTTCATCAATATTTGTCCTTCCTGTTACTATTTATTTGTTTACGGAATAAAACTAGTTTCTCCCTCCAATAACGGCGGTTTTTTATGGTGACGTCGTAGGCGTGGATACAGGACGTAACGAGATGGTGACATTTTTTATGTGGAGAGATTTTGGTCATCAGAATCAAAAGATCGGTAGGTATTGATGTATGCGTACCTTTTTATAATGTCTTTAATGTTACCAGTTGATAGATAATTTTTAATTGCATAAGACTAATGAAACGTTTGTTACCGTAACTTAGGCATGGACCGGAAGTATAAAAACACTACATCAATTATTAGGGAGCGACTATTTTAAAACCAATTTAAGTTATGTACTAATTTTTCCATCCTGTTACTGTCCTTCCTGTTACAAAGACAGTGGTAACAGGAGGGACAAAAATGGTAACAGGATAGACATACTTTGTAAGAAAACTCAAAATGCCTCTTACATTATCGCAAAGTAAATTGTTACACATATTTATTACCGTACGGTATATTAATTCATAAAATGTACATTTGTATTGCGGTATTTCTAGAACAAGTCAAGTGCTACCTTGACTGGTAACAGGATGGACAAAATTATTAATTGTGCAACTATTATTTAGAATTCAGTTGCCGATATTACTGTACAGCTATTATTCAAGCGTGTCATATAGAATATGCATTGTTTCTTTTCAATACTCTTTGAATGCTTTACCCTATGCGATTTGTACTTAAATGTTTTCTTTAGTACCTGAACCTAATTTGGTTCATTTTGTTCCTTCATGTGTTATTTTGTTCTGCTTGGGTTGTAAAACTATCATCATATTTTGCCAACTTTTGTACTGGTTTCTTAAGAGACATGATACTTTCTCATTACAGGCAAATAGAGATACAGACCTTGCGAGACGACAGCAACACTTATGACACAAAAGAATGTCTTTTATTCCAAAAAAAAAGGGGGGTGAACAACATATAGATGTGGGTATATTATACCTCCGGTTGTGGTTTGAACTCCCCTGCCCTATTCATAAAATAACAATGTGAAAATCCCTTCTCCGTCACATATATATTTCACAGCTACCACTATCATACTTAAATGAGATGATATTAGGAGATACAAATATTAGAACACCAATTTTAGTCTACAGTAGGTGCACCTCATGTACGTATGGGTCGACCCATTAATTGATATAAGAATTTCTACCCATTGATTTATTGCCTTCTTAAAGTTGCAGGTCATTGATATATTTGCCATTCCAAATATAAATACGCACACCAGCGGCAAATCTGTGTGTATTATTCATTTTTATAATTTTTATAATGACATACCCCCCCCCCCCTTTTTTTGGACGCCTCCGTGCTTTTCTTTGCCAAAACCATTGAGAGACGCTGCTACAACTTCCAGAATATTGGCTATCATTCCGAATCCAAAAAAAATCATAACCTCTTCGTGAACTTATGGAGATGATCCAAAAATCCAAGAATGACAAGCCTTCAGTATTAAAATGTGTCAGAAACTAGATACATGTATATCAGAATCATTGACAATAAGAAAAAAATAATTTGAATTTTCGTTGTTGTATTGTTGTGTTCTTTAAATTGTCCTCGTGTTTTTAAACATATGAAATTAGTTTTGCTTTTTACGCCTACATCTTCAACCTTCTCTAAGACGGTACGATGGGTGGTTGTTCAGGTGATTGGTTAGCCTCCAGTGGACACTTAACGGCATATTCAGGAAGATAATATGATAAATAAATAAGAACCAACATGCTGAACTTGGTCTTAAAAGTGGTAGTTCACAGAAAGGCATGTCATCTTATGTACTGATTTTTATGACTTGCGGCAACCAAATCTTACTTCATACTTAGCGAAAAAAACAAAAAACACCAATTCCAATTTTGTTTTTGTTTTGTTTTGTTTGTTTGACCCGGACAGGGTTGATACACGTATAAATGGTTCGTGTATAATGTTTAGATACTTATATCTCCCGTTCGTATCCCTATGAAATTCAAAATCCAGTTTTTTGTTATTGATTTTCGTGACCCAAATTATGTTTTGTCTCTACTGTTACCACTTTGTCCTCCCTGTTACTGCCTTTGTTCGTTCCTGTTACCCCAAAAAATGTGTAAAATAATTTTTACAATCAACATTACTGATCTATTGACTCAGTTTCCAGTTAGTATAATTGAAAAGGGACATAATAGTGAATTTTCAATGCCACTGTCTCCACAATATTTTTTTAAGAGTGTTTGAAAAATAAGAAATGTGATGATTTTCCTGAACGTACCGACTATCTGCAGATTTTTTTTGGGTAATCTACATAAATGATAAATGTAAATGTGATTTCAAATGAACACTGCTATGCAAATGTGAGCCACACTTTTCATTGGATATTTTCTTTTCTATTATCACTTTTGCTATCAGTTAAAAAAAGTAACAGGATGGACAAAATCTGACACAAGCTGGCACACAATTTTAAAATAAAATTTTCTCAGGTGTTGGTAAGATTGCATATTTTGAAAAAATATTAACAAATCAATATGCTATTGGTTTTTTAAATTAATTTGCATTTATTTTAACTTTTTTTTTGGAAAAGTTCAGATTCCGAATTTGTACTGTATTTTGAAATGACTGATATACACAGTTTTTGCTGATATATACACACATTTTGTTGATGTTTTAACACAAGATTTGCTGATGTTCACACCTATTTTGCTAATGTTTACACAGATTTATCAACACTATGTATAGGCATAGTTTGTTGCTTTTTCTCTCGTTTCACAGTAAATTTTATAAGAGGATTCTTTTTACCACCGGGATAAAATTCATCCACTTTTATATTCTTTCCAAAGATATGTTTCATTGAATTTTTCATCGTCGGTAAATGCGAATGATCTGGTGTAAGGCCAATGTTTTTCTGTCCCTCGGGATTTGTAGAATTTGCCTTTTCCTGTCCGGGGCGTAATTTGAAATAAGAAAAAGTTGGTTTTGATATGCGATCTAAGATCCACGATTCGTCTAATTCGTTAATTTTACTTAGACGTGACATTCGGAGTTCTACTAGAGCTTTCAAGTAAGCTTTTTTGTGTATGTTCGGATCTATACCGTTTTCGTACATGTTTTCTGTTGATGTCCAAAGTTCGGGGTCCTTAATCTTGTGAACTTCGTCATGTTCACCATCGTCTATTTTTCCGTCAAACATTTTTGATTGGTTAACTAAAATTTCTCGCGAACGGTCGTCATCCTCAAATTTGACCCTTTTTTCTTCGCTGTGATGTGACTGCTTAGAATTTGTACCACCCCGGAAGCTCATATTAGATGTTCGTTTGCTGGTTTTCATTATTGGCTTTCCACAGTGTGGACAGTTACCCTGATGAGAGGAAGACCTAGCGTGAACGCACCATTTTTCGTGATCTCCAATTTTCAGACATTCTTCACATTTGACTTTAGTATAGTCAATATCCTGACAGTTGCACCAGTAATTGGCCATACTGCTTGCTGCTAATTTCTGGAGGATAAATGACGAAGACGACTGGGATAAGGCTCTAGAATCTTCGGAATTCTTTCGAGAAATTTGCGATCCTATAAGTGCCAACTCTTGATCCGATAATTTTGAATTAATACGCGAACGAGCTGGTGTTTGCACTGAATTTTCCCGTGATGCAATAGAAAAGCCATCATGGGGCAATGATTCATTATCGGAGCGATGGTGGTATTTAAGGTGTCCCTCGTCTTCATTTCCGGAATCAGAAGATCTTTTCGCACCTTTTGGTCTAGAAAGACGAGAAGATGCTGGAGATACAACGCTTTCTGAATACGGCCTATGAGATTCTTGTGTTTTTTCCTCTTCGTGACCGCTAAAACTTTTTGGCCTAATTTCCGAATCAATATTTTCTTTGTCTTCCTCGTCATTCTCACTATCATCAGTTTCGTCATTGCGCAAGTACCCATCAGCTTCCAACCATGAACGATCGCTGATAGTTGGGTTTATCTTGTACGCTTCGTTAGATCGTTTGGAAATATTTTTACCGCTATATGTACTGCTATTTTTACCGCTATTTTTCCAGTTTTGAGACGAACCCGCATTTCGACTGTTATTTCGCCAATTTTCGTTTGGATTCGATTGTCGACTGCTGTAATGGCTTTTTTGGTCGGATATTCTACTATTCCGACTGCTGCGTAGACTAGCCTGACCGGAAGTTACCGGACCAGAAGTTTTACCTTCATCGGCAAATATTGAAGGCAACTGAAATTTTGCTGATTCCCCAACGTGACTTTCCAATTGCACACCGTTTAAAACGGAAGTATCGAAATGAGTTTGTCCGTAAATTGGGACTGGTGAATACTGTTTCCCTTCTTTTCGGGACTTAACTCGGACGCTGACGCTCAACTTTAATTCTTCATCCGATAATTGTTTATTAAAATTAAAGACATCTTCCGGATGGTCGCCATCTCTACTTTCGATTAAGGTCGGATACGGGGTTTTAGGATGGTGATTACATTTATGGAAAAATCCTTTACGAAAAAGATAAGCATGAGGATGTTGATATTTCCCATCGAGATCTAAATGACTACAAATGTAGCAGACATTTTGTGGGAGTGGCTTCCTGCGTATCTGAAAAACCAATTAAGACAAATATCAGCAATGTAAAAACATACAATTAAGTCATGATAGACATTACACATCAAGAGTTATATATTAGCAATGTAAAATCATACAATTAAGTCATGATAGACATTACACATCAAGAGTTATATTGCTGACAGATCTGATACGCAGCGGCGATCATAATATTATATATTAATAATAATAATAATAATAATAATAATAATAATATCCTTATTTGGAGAGAATAACTCATTTGGATTACAACAATTCTCAATAATAATACGCATCGATCTTATCAATCTTATACGCAGCGATCTTATCAATCTTATGCGCAGCGGTCTTACGCGTATCTATCTTATACGTATATTAAGCGATCGTATATGTACGCAGCGATTCACATATACTATCTTAATATGACCCTTTTTGTGTAATCTTGAAGTACTTACAATTTATTAATCTTGGATTATTCACAAATTAGTAATAAGCGGAATTATTAGAATATATACACACATGAAACTAAGTTGTATCTATGACTGAAATAGAATAGAGAATGGAAACGGTCGATGGGGCTAGCAAAGAGACAACATCCCGACCAAAAAAGCAGCACAAGGCCATCAATGGGTTTTCAACGCAATAAATAATAATAATGATAGTATTAATAAAGTATTTGACATAATTACCCTTGGTAGATGTAAATCCTCTGAATTTTGTGGTTTTATTCTATTTCCAAAAACACAATTATCCCTTTCAAATTGAAAGTTTTTACTTCGTTCAAGTCCAAAAATTCCTTCGAAAACCATGTTTATTTAAGTGAGATATTTTTAAGTAACCATGATTTCACAGAGATTTTAACGAGTTGTTACCGGATTGACTACTGATTGTTGGTAACAGATAGAGAATTTGAACAGTGTCCACACCTTTTGGCAACATTTCTAAAACGAGGTTATATAAGGTATATATGTATTAGACCAGCTGAATTGAGTATTTTGTCTCATTCCGTACGTGCCAAAAGAAATTACAATCGAATTTTAAAAAGAGATAAATAATTCTTAAATCAATAGATTAATAGTATATTTCTTAATAATTGATTTTCGCTCAAGTGTCGATAAAACAAAACTGTCGTTTAATGTGGTATTAAATCTAGCCCCCTAATTTTACCTCTAACATTCTACCATTTGACAGGTTTTGTTTCCGCAAAAACAATAAAATGGTCTTAAATATAATACGCAGCAAATCTATCAGACTATCGCGATTTTGAATACACAATATCAGGGTTCAACTCTGTACTGTAAACCTGTATCATGTGACCCTTATCATATGACCCGTACCACAGTCTCTATAACGGTATTAAAAGATGACCCGCTATAACGGGTCGCCGTCTTAAAAGGTTTTATTCGGGTCTTTATCGCAGAGTCATCATCATACACGCCACTTAATAACAAAGAATTTAAAGATAATAGATAAAGAGCTTTTAATACAAAATGATGTACAGTATTGTTTCTCAAGGATTTACCATCTGTTTACAGAACAGAAATACTTTAAACATGAATATGGACCGTGTACATCTTAGCATGTAAAACGTTTTTGTCTCTTTTTTGAAGAATCACGAAGTACTCGAATGTATTGTTTTCTTTTAAGAAATTGTGATTTTTAATGGTCGTGATTACGAAAAAACAAGCAGACTTCAACATGAACATGGACGGTGTATAATAATATACGTACATTATAACATGTAAAACGTGTTTGTCTCTCTTTTGAAGAATGACGAAGTACTCAAATGTATTGTTTCTCAAGAAATTGTCATTTTAATAGTCGTGTTTACGAAAAAAAACAATCATCGTTTGATACGGTGCTTTTTGTCCGCGATTTGCTTTTTGTCCGCTTTTGCTTTTTGTCCGATACTTTTGCTTTTTGTCCGTTGCTTTTTGTCCGTTTTGCTTTTTGTCCGATAATTTTGCTTTTTGTCCGATACTTTTGCTTTTTGTCCGTTGCTTTTTGTCCGTTTTGCTTTTTGTCCGATAATTTTGCTTTTTGTCCGACACTTTTGCTTTTTGTCCGTTGCTTTTTGTCCGTTTTTCTTTTTAGCTCACCTGGACCATAGGACTAAGTGAGCTTTTCTCATTTTCTCATTATTCGTCGTCGTCATTAATTTTTACAAAAATCTTCTCTTCTGAAACTACTGGCAAAATTAAAGCAAACATGGCCAAAATCATCCTTAGGGTATTTAGTTTAAAAAAAAGTATCCGATGACCCCGCCAAATAATTAAGATGGCCGCAATGTCTAAAAGAAGAGCATCGCATAAAATGTAGATTTTGGCTTATATATCTGAAACAAAACCATAGAGACAATCTAACAAGGGATAAGAACATTTCGCCTCATAAAATAATGTGGACCAGTCAGAACTTTTCATGTGGGACAATATGAGCTCTTAATTTAAAAAAAAGTGGGACAATCGGGAATAAGCCCTACAGACTTGAACAATTCTAAAATAAACACTGTTGATGTATCTCTTTTAAATTTTCTATTAAAAAGTGTTTTACATGTACGAATGCACTATATTGTATCTGTATCTAAAATATTAAACGCATTTATTTCGTGATAGAAATTAAGTAAATGCTTAAGTAACCATTTTATTACTTTTCCCCCTCTTTTCGAGTTTGTCAAACAAAAATAAACTACTTTGTTGAAAATGCTGTTGTGTTAACCAAAGTTTCCTTAATCTTATTACTTGAATAACCTCGAACTTCCTCGTCATTTGGATATAGTTGCTAAATAATTCCGAAATGTATGGATTAATACAGTTTATCTAAATAAATAGCTACACATGTATTACGTAAACTTTGTGATAGTGTTCCAAAAATGAAGTTTGTTTGTTTGTTATATTTGTAATATTTGTAATGTTTAAGAAAAATAAAGTTGTTGGAAATATGACGAAAATATTACCAGACTTAAAAAAGTTTTTTTTTAACTGAAATGTTGCAAAATATTTTGGAGCGACTGTCAATCGGCCATTCGCATATAAGTGCAAATGGTGACTATATATTATTAGCGGGAAGAAGAAACTGTGCGTTTAAGCAATAACATGTCGTAAATGTGTGCACTTCCACATGTAGCAAACGCCGACACTATTTAACATAATGATAAAACTATTCAAACGAGAAAACTATTGATTTACAAAACACTATACGACAAACAAATACAGAAACAAACAACAACTATTGAATTACAGATTGAAACTCCGTTCCTGACTTATTCGTATGATTATCATATATAATATTTAGCGCGGTTAAACATCAATTTAGAATTTCAATAACGAAACCATCACTCAAGGATTATTTGATTTGATAAATTTCTAAACTATTCTAAAGTTTCGAGCATATAAAAAAGAAGATGTGGTATGTTGCCAATGAGACAACTATCCACAAAAGACCAAAATGACACAAACATTAACAACTATAGGTCACCGTACGACCTTCAACAATGAGCAAAGCCCATACCGCATAGTCAGCTATAAAGGCCCCGATAAGACAATGTAAAACAATTCAAACGAGAAAACTAACGGCCTTATTTAAGTAAAAAAATGAACGAAAAACAAATATGTAACACATAAACAAACGACAACCACTGAATTACAGGCTCCTGACTTGGGACAGGCACAGATTTAAATAATGTGCCGGAGTTAAACATATTAGCGGGATCCCAACCCTCCCCCTAACCTGGGACAGTGGTATAACAGTACAACATAAGAACGAACTATAAAAATCAGTTGAAAAAGGCTTAACTCATCAGATAGACACAAATACAAGTGGACGTGGCCGGGTACTTATACATCCCGACACAAAAAGTCACAATGAACAGATCTGAGAGTACTCGCAGTTATCTGACAGCTATTTCAAAGCCACTAACAACTAATAAAAAGTCATGCCTCTGAGACTTAACGTTCGTTTAAGTCTTTGAATATCCCATGTATTCTACAAATTGGTGTACGTACACCATTGCTCACACGTTTGAGGATGACAGACTAACTTACGACCAGAATGAATAAGAATTAGTCTATATAACAAGATCTAAAATATTTCTAGTGTAAAAGACTTTAACCTCGCCACATTATTTATGTATGTGCCTGTACCAAGTCAGGAGCCTGTATATTCAGTGGTTGTCGTTTGTTTATGTGTTACATATTTGTTTTTTCATTTATTTTTTTGACATAAATAAGGCCGTTAGTTTTCTCGTTTGAATTGTTTTACATTGTCTTATCGGGGCCTTTTATAGCTGACTATGCTGTATTGGCTTTGCTCATTGTTGAAGGCCGTACGGTGACATAATGCTGTTAAGTTCTGTGTCATTTTGGTCTTTTGTGGATAGTTGTCTCATTTGCAATAATACCACATCTTCTTTTTTATAAGAATGCCAACTCCTCACACGTACAATTATTACTTCATTTTCTTTTTTTCACTCATCTAATTATTATATCTATTTTAATTCAATATTGTATCCATATAAATGTATATGAACGCTTACATATATATAATTATTGCGATATCATATATAAGAGAGAGGCAAAGTGTACCAAAGGATAATCACACTAAAAAGGGTTGAAACAAACCAACAAAGCCGCAGATGAATGAAAAACAACAAGATACACAACAGTCCACAAAACAAATGGTCCGAGAACACAATTAATTCGTAGTGCATTTCTTTTAGAACATAAATGAAAATTTAAAAAATCCCACATGCGCTTTCTCAATGAAACTTTTACAGTGTGTTGTACTAATTTTGGGACAAATTATATCAAAATTATAGAAAACTTCATCGCGTCTAACTCAAAATATGGACAATTTTGTGTTTAGGGTGTCTTGAAATCTTTTGACAGCTTCCGAAGTGCTAATTTTTAACCTTTTTCAGCTGGACCAAATCACTACTTTCCTGTAAAATTCTGGACCCAAATTTTTTTACAGTGTAATTTCACCCCCCCCCCCCAACCCCCCTACTTACAATGTGAGGCATTAAACAAGGAGAAATAAATTTGGAAGGGGTATAAAAATTATTGGCAAGTAACCCACTGTTATCACTAGGGACTAATAACGAAAATCAAGGGACGACAATTGTGGTCTCGGACGAAATCATTGAAATTTAAAATCTGAGCAACAAGAACCAATGCAACTGTGATGATGTATGGTTAACTGGAAGAGTAAGATAATCCTGCTCCGTCCATTAAGTTTTAAAAAGTCATGTATTAAACTCAAACTCTCGAACACGTTGTCTTGGAAGATCTTTATTCCAAGGGGGTCCTTAATAGTTGCTTTTTGATAATCCTATAAGGAGTTTATAATTTAACTCCTTGCGAACACTTTCATAAGGAACGAAAATTCCCATCTGCATCTTTTTAAAAAGATTGCAAATATTGTTTAAATTAAATAGGGTATCCCATTTCAAACCCAGCGTCTCGGAAAATCTCATTTTAGGGCACTAGACAATGATTAAATGTAGTAATTCGATAATAATACATGGATTTCTCGCGAAAACATCGTTAAGGCGAAATTTAAAGTTTGTCTTGGCTGATTGAAGAAATTTCACAATAAGAACTGAAACGCAAAAACGCAAAAACGCATAAAGATGTTTATTCAGGACAATAACTTATATAAAACAACAGCAGAAATACATATAATGTATCACCAATGGAGGTTGTAAAATACTGTAGGTGATACTTAAACGTAATGTTCTATTTATTTTTTTTTGTCGTTAAGGGGACTGGAGGGTATTAATCCATTATTTTTTAAATATACATGTAGGATTTTGCTTGTTTTTCTATAGATGAACTTTTATCATATACTAAATAGAAAAATCAAATAAAAACATGGGGTTATCGTTCACTTAAGCTCACAATCTGCCCTCGAAAGAAGCAACCATTTTTGTTCAGGTACTTTTTTTTTAGCTGAACTAATAGGAGAAATAGAGATATATATATATCGAAATAAAAAAAGAACTAAATTACAGAAATCGATTTAATTTTACAACTGTTTAGTTTACGTAAAGCATATTTGAAAAATATCTATAGGTCACCGATGAGTTGAAAAAGACATTTTAATTCTAATGCCAAAACAAAATGTCATTATTGCACTAAAGGGAGACAATTTGGAGCTTTTACAGTGATATAAACATTTGAAAAATAAATCTGAGGCCAAACTCATTCGATTTTTTGGGTTGATTTTTGAGCCAATTCATAAAGTTATAACTAATAGTGTAATAAATAAAATTTGTAATGAAAACAAAAATGATAAAATTTTTGCTGAAATTACCCTCGAGCCTCCGAAAGAGCAAGTATTGCACACAAAAAAAGGAATCATCCTTTAACGGAAACAACTCTTGAAATTATCGGCTATTCGTCGATGACTAAAGGCTATTTATTTCTGAAATCTAAATTTTGTTTTGCTGTTCTGAGTGTTCAAGATGTTACATGCAGCTAAAATATTGGTAAAACATTTGAAAAAATACTGATCTGTATAAAATTTACACAAAAGTAAACGAATGAAAGCCACTGGAATGCAGTCCAGGACTCGGATAAATAAGCACATTTAAACAAGAGTGCACACACTGAAATGTCTCGCCTACTTTACTCATCATTAATATTATGTTGATAGCCCTAAGTATAACGATTTATTACAACTGCCACATAAACTTAACATTAACCAAGATAGCTAAACAAAGACCAAATGAATTATGAAAATGAGGTAAAGGTCAGACGAACCATACCAGGCAGACATGAACAGCTAACAATTCTTCGATACAACAAATATACTTGACCTATTACTTATAGTTTAAGAAAAACAGACCAAAACACAAAAACTTAACACTGTGCAATGAACCGTGAAATTGAGGTCATGGTCAAATAAAACCTGGGAGACTTATATATAGATCATAAGATATTTTCATGCACCAAATATAGTGACCTTTGGTATATAATATTAGATAAAAAAACCAAAACTCAAAAACTGAACTTTGACCACTGAACCATGAAAATGAAGTCAAGGTCAGATGATATCTTCCCGCTAGACATGTACACCTTACAATCATTCCATACAACAAATATTGTAGACTCATTGCATAAAGTATGAGAAAAACAGACCAAGACAGAAAAATTTAACTATAACCACTGAACCGTGAAAATGAGGTCAAGGTCAGATGACACCTGCCAGTTGGACATGTACACCTTACAGTCCTTCCATACACCGAATATGCTAGCCCTGTTGCTTATAGTATCTGAGATGTGGACTTGACCACCAAAACTTATTCTAACCTTTGTTCACTGATCCACGAAATGAAGTCGAAGTCAAGTGAAAACTGTCTGACGGGCATGAGTACCTTGCAAGGTACGCACATACCAAATATAGTTATCCTATTACTTATAATAAGAGAGAATTCAACATTACAAAAATTCTGAACTTTTTTTTCAAGTGATCACTGAACCATGAAAATGAGGTCAAGGACATTGGACATGTGACTGACAGAAACTTCGTAACATGAGGCATCTATATACAGAGTATGAAGCATCCAATTTTTCCACCTTCTAAAATATTAAGCTTTTCAGAAGTTAACTTACGCCGCCGCCGCCGCCGCCGCCGGATCACTATTCATATGTCGAGCTTTCTGCAACAAAAGTTACAGGCTCGACTAAAATGACAGGTTATATGAACTGAGTGGCAATAAAAGCACAAGTCTAACACTTGCTTTTTAAAAAATTAAAATCTTTATTTAAAATGGTCATCTTTAAACAAACAAAAATTGAATATGAAAATTTACAATTCCAACAATAGATCGATATTAAACAGAAATGTTTCATTATCATTTTTCGGCTACAATTGGTATATGAACCATCCAAATGTCAAAATATCAACATAGAGTATTTACAAAGAATGTTTCTGTTATGTTGTGCAACTAAATCTCTACAGCAAAGGGTAGTGACAACACTAGATGTTAATTAGGATCCAGCGAAAAGCCAGGCTTTTGTCTACGAAGGTAGCAAATTGTCGGTGTGACTATCGCTGACGGCTTTTGGTAACACACGATATGGTTGTTGGTCATGTTGTTATCACCAAGGGAAGGTCATCGTGCTCTTAATTTCCACACAAACTGATATAGCTCCAAAGGTTTAACAATGAACACCAATGGACACTCATGTCAATTGGAAGGCCACGCGGAATCAATATCGGAGATGTTAAAGACAAATGCATCGGTCATGCTGGGCTTTTGTTGCTTAATGTCTAAATGGACATGGCCTATAATTAAAAGATCCTTTTGCGGAATTTGTGGATTATTTGGTCAACTGTATACAGTCTACGAGCAATTGCATCCTGGGAAAAGCCTCATTAGATAAACCCCAATTTGTTTGTAATTGGTCGTCAGAAAGACCTGGCATATAGTCTAATATTTATTGAACTTACTTACTTACAATAAGGGATAAGCCAGCGAGTAAGTCAGCAAAGGGTTAGGGAAGTACAAAATGTACCTTGGTATATAAAAAAGTCGAAATAAACAATTGCCGGCTGGCCAAGAGATTCTCCACGTTGGGTATGATGCCAGAGGTAGAAGTAGGCATTGCCTTAAAAAAAGGCACAGATCACTTAGGCCCAAGACCCGTACGAGTTTGACAACAATGAATTAAAAGGGTAAGGTGGTACCTCTGTTTGCAACGAAGTCGAAATACACTTTAATAATTGCCGGCTGGCCAAACTAAAAGATTCTCCACGTAGGCCATTTTACCAGAGATAGAGGAGGGCATTGCCATACAAATTTCTTATAGCACTTATGCCCTAGACCCGTACGAGTTTGACAATAATGAATCAAAAGGGGGAGATGGTACCTCTGTTTACAACAAAGTCGAAATAAAATATTGCCGGCTGGCCAAACTAAGAGGTTCTCCACATAGGCCATTTTACCAGAGATAGATATGGTAATTGCCTTTAAAATGGCATATAACACTTATTCCAAAGACCTGTACGATTTTGCCTGCAAGGGGTTAAAAATAAAAGGTGTTACCTTTGTTTACAACGAAGTCGAAATAAACCTCTACCTCTGGTATAATGATCCACGTATAGAATCCCGGAGTTTGGCCTACCGGCTACAGTTATTTTGACTTTAATGTGAACAGAGGTATCACCTCCTCATTTTAGCTCTTTACTGACAAACTCGTACGGGTATATGCCATATAAGTGCTATAGGCTATTTTAAAGGCAATGACCACCTATACTTCTGGTAGCATGGCCCATTTGGTGAATCTCGTAGTTTGAACAGCCGGCAATATTTCATAACGACTTTGCGATATACTAGAATACCCTCCTTTCCTTTTGCTGGCATAAGTGCTATAAACCATTTTAAAGGCAAGGCCCACCTCTACCTCTGGTATCATGATAAACGTGGATCATCTTTTATTTTTGGCCATCCGGCAATAGTTTATTTCGACTTTATTATATACCAGGGTACCCTCCTTACCCTTTGCTTACAAACTCGTACAGATCAATGGAATAAGAAGTATGGGCCATTTTAGATGCAATGTCCACCACTACCTTTGTTATAATGGCCTATGTTTAGAATTTCTTTGTTTGGCCAGCCGGCAATAATTCATTTCGACTTCGTTGTAAACATAGATACCACCTCCCCCTTTTAACACTTTGCTGAAGCACTGGTACGGGTCTACGGCATAAGTGGCCATTTTTGAGGCTATGGCCACTTCTACCTCTGGTATCATGGCCCATGTGGAGAATCTCTTCGTTTAGCCAGCCAGCAATAGTTTATTTCGACTTTGTGATATACTTAGGTACCCCCCTTACCCTTTGCTGATTAACTTACACGGGTCTGGGACATACGTGTTATGGCTATGTTAGAGGTAATGCCTACCTCATCCTCTGATATAATACCCCGCGTATAGAATCTCTTAGTTAGGCCAGTCGGCTTAATTTATATTTTCGTTGTAAAAAGAGGCATCGCATCCCCCTTTTAACCTTTTGCTGACAAACTCGTACAGGTCTAAGGCGTTAGTTTTATCAGCCATTTAAAAGGCAATGCACACATTTAACCTAGGATTAATGGCCAACTTGGAGAATCTCGTACTTAAGCAAGCCGGCAATAATTTATTTCGACTTCTTTGTAAACAGAGGTTCCAACTCCCTTTTAAACCCTTTGATGATACCGCGTACTTCTCTAGGGAATAAGTGATTTAGGCCATTTTAGAGGCAATGACAACCTCTACCTCTGGTATCATGGCCTACGCGGAGAATCTCTTAGCCATCCAGCAATAGTTCGACTTTATTATATACTAGGGTACCAACCTTACACTTTGCTGACTAACTCGTACGGGTCTAGGTCATACGTGCTCATGGTCATTTTATAGAGGCAATCCCTTCCTCTACCTCTCATATTATGGCCCGCGTGGATAATTTCTTAGTTTAGCCAGCGGGCAACAGTTTATTTCAACTTCGTTATATACCGGGCTAATTCATCCCCCTTTTAACTCATTGTTGACAAACTCGTTCGGGTCTATAGCATAAGTGCTATGAGCCATTTTTAAGAGAATGACTACTCCAACATCTAGTATAAGGGCGCACCTAAAAATGTCTAAGTTTGGGCAGCCGTCACTATTTTTGGTGGACTGTATGATATACTAGAGTATTCCCCTTACCCTCTTCTGACCAACTCGTACGGGTCGAGGACATAAGTGCCATGGCCCATGGACCATTTAAGAGGCACTGCCTACCTATACCTCTGGTATAATGGCCAACGTGGAGAATCTCTTAGTTTGAAGAGCTGGCAATAATGAGGTTTTTTTTTACTTCGTGATGTACCGGCGAAACTCATGCCCCTTTTAATTCGTTGCTGATAAACTCGTGTAGATCCAGGACATAAGTGCTATAAGCCATTTATAAGGGTTTGACTACCTCTTCTTCTGGTATAATGGCCTACCTGGAGTATGTCTTAGTTTAGCCAGCTTTCAATAGTTGTTTTTTAGACTTAGGGATATACAAGAGTATTCCCCTTGCCCTCTGTTGACCAACACCTACGGGTCTAGGATATTAGTGCTTCGAGCCATTTTAGAGGTAATGCGATATATTGTAAAAGACATGAAATTTCATGTACAAATCATTTATAATGTGAGTATGGTCTGTATTTAACTCCTAAAAGGACATGGTATTTTGAAGTTCAAAATGAAACCTGCCAAAAATATACACATTTTATATCGGACATAAAGCTAAATTATCGGACAAAAAGCAAAACGGACAAAAAGCAACGGACAAAAAGCAAAAGTTTCGGACAAAAAGCAAAATAATCGGACAAAAGGTAAAACGGACAAAAAGCAACGGACAAAAAGCAAAAGTTTCGGACAAAAAGCAAAATAATCGGACAAAAGGCAAAACGGACAAAAAGCAACGGACAAAAAGCAAAAGTTTCGGACAAAAAGCAAAATTATCGGACAAAAAGCAAAAGCGGACAAAAAGCGAATTGCGGACAAAAAGCACCGTATCAATCGTTTGTTTATGTGTTACATATTTGTTTTTCGTTCATTTCTAGTAAATAAATGAGGCATTTAGTTTTTTCGTTTGAATTCTTTTACAATGTCATTTCGGGGCGTTTTATAGCTAACTTTGCTGTATGGGCTTTGCTCATTGTTGAAGGCCATACGGTGAACTATAGTTGTTAATCTCTGAGTCATTGATTTTGGTCTCTTGTGGAGAGTTGTCTCATTGGCAATCATATTAACACATATTTTTTTTTTATATTAAACCTGAACATGGACGTGTATAATAATATACCTACTAAAAAATTCTTTTGTCTCTTTTTTTAAGAATGGTGAAGTAATGGTATACATATTGTATACATATTGTTTGCCTCTCTTTAAGTGACTGGTGTGACACTTTAATGTATTGTATTTTGAGATTGTCAATATTTTATTTCATGTTTACAAAATTACAATACAAACAGATTTCTAAACATGCATACGGACTGAGTACATCAGTAGAATTTATGAAATTTAGAAAAAAAAAAAAAAAAAACTAATACCGGATGTAAGGCTTTTTTGCTTATCTTTGCTTGGCGCTTTGAATATTTGACATTAGAGACCCGCAATATGTAATTTCTGCTTCAAGATATATCTTAAATTTAAAAACAAGACAAAACAAAATTAACGAAACAAAATTAACAATATATAAGACGGCAATATCCATTGTAGCTTAAAACCAACACAAAACAATCTAAAGAAAAACACCTAGCGGCCAGTGAGAATATCAATTCCCAATGCATTTTTCTACATTTAGAAACCAAATATTTTTTTGTAATTTAGATGATAAAAATCAAACATGAGAATTTGGGATCAAATTAGGAACAAGAAATTGACATTTTTTGTCCTTAAAATAGCAATTAAATTTCAAATCGACATTGATGATCACATAATCAATAATTATTGTGCAAGCATTCGTCTGAGGCGAAAATCGATCAAATAAATAATTATATCATATTTTTAACATAGTGTAACGTTCTTGCTTTATGATGGAAGAATTATGAGCTGTTGCATATTTATCGGCGCAGCGTTGGCGAGAATTATGATCGGTTGTATGTATTCCTACGGGATACCGTTTGGGAGAAAGATGATTTGTTGTATATTAACGGGTACCATGCATTAGGAACAATTATGATTGGTTGTATTCTTACGGGTTACCGTCGGGGACATTCATGATCGGTTGTATACTTACGGGGTACCGTCAGTGGCGGATCCAGAAAATTTCATAAGTGGGGGCCCACTGACTGACCTAAGAGGGGGCCCGCTCCAGTCACGCTTCAGTGATTCCCTATATAAGCAACCAAATTTTTCCCCAAAAAGGGGGGGGGGTCGGGCCCCCTGCCCCCCCCCCTAAATCCGCCTATGACCGTTGGCTGAAAAAGATGATATGTTGCATACTTACGGGGTACCGTTGGGGAGAATGGTAATATGTTGCATACTTACGTGGTACCGAGTGGGAGAAGGATGATATATGTTGCATACTTACGGGATACCGTTTGGGAGAATGATGACATGCTGCATACTTGCGGGGTTCCGTTGGGGAGAATGTTAATATGCTGCATACTTACGGTGTACCGTTGGGGAGAATTGATGACATGCTGCATACTTGCGGGGTGCCGTTGGGGAGAATGTTAATATGTTGCATACTTGCGGGGTTCCGTTGGGGAGAATGTTAATATGCTGCATACTTACGGGGTGCCGTTGGGGAGAATGATAATATGTTGCATACTTACGGGGTGCCGTTGGGGAGAATGATAATATGTTGCATACTTACGGGGTACCTTTGGGGAGAATCAACATCATTGACGTTTATCAAAACTTTCAACCGACGCTGTGTTTTTCTGACGTCATATAGATCTACGTTTTCACCGGAAACTGCTGCCATTAAATTAAGTTCCTGAGTACCTTGAATATAAAAATAAAAATCTCTTACCTCAGGAGGCAAACTGTTAACAACGTCAACAACTTCCTGTACACTGACGTAGTATGTCTTACGACGTCGTCCTAAGCCAAGGTAAACACTCATTTTGGTCTCTATGACCAGCGGTAAAAGATTTTTTTTACGATATGACGGTAATATTTTCAAGGAAAAATTTTGATGCATACATCGATCACTGCTACTGCTGGTTTCTATGGTAATGGAATTATTTCTTTAATAATACTAGTTCGAACAGAATTGTTGATATTTAAGGTGTGTTCGATTTTGATGAACATACGTGCACTTAACCTGATGTAATGCCACGAAGAAGAGTTTCTAGAACTCAATTCAATGTAAGTTCGATATCAAGAAAATATTCATCTCAACCTTTATAAATTCCGCACAGAGTAAGCAAACTAGATTATTGAGAATAAGACTTGTGCTTGTATAATTATTCTGTAAGATAAACAATATTAAACATATTTTCCTCCGTCTGTAAACATTTTCATTGTTGTCGAACTTTAAAATCCATCAAGATTTATACTAATTAGCATGTTTCGTATTAAAATGAAACTTTGGACTGATTGCTTAACTCAGGCTAATGTATAACATTGAGTTATAACAAATATTATCATAATGTATAAAATTTGACATTCGTGGTAAAGGGTCACTGGATCTTTACAGAGATAGAAGATCTATTACAGTTTATCAATAGATATCAAGTTATGATTCTTTACCAACCTGGATCAATTTCCAAATCTTAGTATATATAAAATGTAATTGATTTATTATGTAATAATATATAAAAGGATGTATTGAGGTTATCGAGGTTCGTTCGTTCGTTTTTTCGTTTGTTCGATCGTTCGTTCGTTTTTCTCTCTCTATATATATATCTTATCCTCCTAGTATCCTTTCTTTTTTCTATCTATCTAACGTTTTACTTATCACTTTTGACTTCTAGTTCCATTTCAACTGAAATACATTAATTCTAAAAATTTTATCCACTTTTTCTCTTTTTTCTGATGTTTTTTCGGTTTTATTGACTTTCTTGTGAAACATCTATTTGCCTATGACACTTCTACGTATGTGTATTGTATCATCTACCTATATCATAACAAGTTCTTCCCAAAACTTATGATGTGTTAGGCCTATATCTCTTTTTTCTGAGTTTTTTTTTTATATCCTTCTATTCTAGTTTTTATAACCTTTAAGATGTCTCCTTTCTACTCTATCTCCCGTTGTGTTCATTTGATAATCTAAAAGTAGTCTTTCTAATATGGCACAATGCATTTTTAGAGATTATCTAATCTTATTTCTTAGTTCCTTATTTGATGCTCATTGAGATAGAAGACGGTGTTCCTTCATTTACACATTTTCTTCTTTAGACCCTTACTCTTTTTATTTTCACTTTTTTTTTTTATTAATTTAATCATTGCTTTGTTTTTTTAATTTGAAACCCCATTTCTCTCCCTATTGTCGTATGCACTATTTGTTTCTTGAACCTTTACTCTCAACAGTGCACCATTGAAAATACTGATTTGATTTTGCATCGTTGAGACCCCCTCCTAAAAATCCCCTTCTATTGATCGGACTGCATTAACTTATACCGAAATGATATTGCATCGTTGAGACCCCCTCCTAAGAACCCCCTCCTATTGATCTGACTGCATTAACTTATACCGAAATGATTTTACATCGTTGTGATCCCCTTCCTTAGACCCCCTCCTAAGAACCCCCTCCTATTGATCGGACTGCATTAACTTATGACAACAAAATACCGAGGACAAACAATATTTATTTTAAACACGACAATAACTTGTCAAATAAAGATTAATATCAATTTAAACAAACAAATATTTAAATAACGACCATCACATAATCAAACTGTTTCGATTTAAATACTATAAAGTGCAACGTGACTGTTTTTTGTAAACAATTGAGGCATTTTTATCAACATTAATTGATATTTTCTTATCACGATTAAGTCGCAATAAAAATATCTGTAAGTTTATTGGAAAATATAAAAATATTGATTTAAAATAAATTAAAAAATATAAAAATATTGATTTTGTATAAATCACATGTTTTTGTTGTCTCATGTAAGTAAATAGATGTAGTAAGATTTTCAATGACAAAATTTTACACCGGAGACCTAACCAACTATACATGTCACTGTTCTGCCTTCAACAATGAACAAACACATACCGTATAGTAAGGGGACGATCAATTGATATTCTTGGGGGATGGGAAACAGGAGGATTTTTATTATTGATTTGCTTTGCCGCGTGAAAATGTAAACTTTTGAATATAATTATTATCCGCTTTTTGTGTTTCACAATATCCATTACCACCCTGTCTTTGTCGTATGTTCAGCTCTAAGATATACTAGTAGTATATGTACATGAGACAACAATACCTTTCAAGTGTTCACACACGGCAATCTGCCACACTAACATGACAGGTTCATATACATGAGACAACAATCAAAAGAGACGATTCATGTTAATGAGAGAGCAATGTAATCAAATGGTTAATGACCCTGAAGAGGTGAACACATGGAATGGTATATAAACCTAGAAAGATGAACAGGTGAATATAGTCCATGAATCAGGAAAGACGAACAGATGAAATAAAATCAATGTATCTGGAAAGACGAACAGATGACATATAATCAATGCAACTGGAAAGACGAAAAGATAAAATATATTCAATGAACCTGGAGAGACGAACAGATGAAATAGTCCATGAACCTTGAAAGACTACAGATGGAATAGTCCATGAACCTGGAAATACGAACAGATGAAACAGTCAACGAACCTGGAAAGACGAAAAGACGACATAGTTCACGAACCCGGAAACAGGAACAGATGAAATAGTCCATGAACCTGAAAAGACGAACAGATGAAATAGGTCATGAACCTGAAGAGAAGAACAGACAAAATAGTTCATGAACCTGGAAAGACGAACAGATGAAATAGTCGATGAACCTAGAAAGACGAACAGGTGAAATAGTCCATGAACCTTGAAAGACGAATATATGAAAAGCGAGAAAGCGATGAAAAGAAATTGTTCATGTACATCAGACAACAATCACAATAAGTGGTCCATGATCCTGCAACGACGACCAACTGAAATGGTTCACGTACATAACACAACGATCAAATGATCGATATACACCAGTGAAACTGTCCACATACAAAACACAACGATCAAATGATTTATATACACCATTGAAATGGTTCACGTACAAAACACAACGATCAAATTATTCACGAATGAAATGGTTCATGTACATAACACAACGATCAAATGATTGATATACACCAGTGAAACTGTCCACGTACAAAACACAACGATCAAATGATTCATATACACCAGTGAAATGGTTCACGTACAAAACACAACGATCAAATGATTCACGAATGAAATGGTTCATGTACATAACACAACAATCAAATGATTAATATAATTTGATTGATTGATTGGTTGCTGGTTTTAAACGCTACCTTTAAGTACCACTTTTTTGGTTATTTTGTGGCGACCAGTTTATATTGGTTGAGGAAGCCGAAGTGCCCGGAAAAAACCACTGACCTTCGATCTGACAATCCTAGTCAATTGAGATTGAAGTCGAATCGATTAGGGAGTATAATGTACCTGAGATAAAATGATCACATACAAACAGCATCTGTAAGCATAGATTGATTGATTGATTGGTTGATTGATTGTGTAACAACTCAATCAAAAATGGCGAGTTTAAGCTACCACACGTTGAACTGTCATATATAGGTGGTATGTATTTGCAGAAAGATCTTGATATGTGAAAGAGCGATTTAAAATTACTTACGAAAATATCTCCAAAAATGTTGACACTTATTACAAAGTTTTAATGTAGGAGGTATGTAATTATTCTTGTAGTACCCTGATATAGGCGGTAAATAATTGTCACTGTAAGAAGTCCTGTCAGTATCAGGTTTGGTGTCGAACTTGGGTGAGGTACGAGATGCACAGAATTCATTGGGTGCGTGTATTAACACTGATGCTTTGGTGTCGGACTTCGGCGAGGTGAGAGATACACTGAGTTCATTTTGTTCGTGATTTATCACAGGTGCTGTACGGGTCTGACGGTTTATTTTAGGTAATCTTATTCGCGGAAGATTTGGTCCGTCGGGAGCAGTAAGCATTTGTCGTTTGATAGTTGTTTTCACAGTTTTTGACAGATTTTCTGTCGGTTCCATGTTTGTATTATTTCTTTTCGATCACGGTTGTTATTCTCACGTAATGTAACCGTGTTATCGATTCACATTTATGTAATATTTAAAATAGTTATTAAGTAGCTCCTTTGTTTTCAGTTAAAACTTCACATTTTGGACTCTTATCGTTGTCTTTCTCGGTATATTTATTAATAAATTCGCACATATGTATCCGGTCAGCTATCGAGCTGTATGTTGATTGTACAATATTTAACACATATGTATCTGGTCAACTATAGAGTTATTTGTTAACTATATATTAAATCGCACATATGTATCAGGTCAGCTATTGAGCAGTTCGATAATGATATAATATCAAACACATATGTATCTGGTCAATTATTGAGTTATTTGTTGACTAAATAATCATTTCCTACATATGTATTAAATCGCCATTGAGTTATTTGTTCATCATATAATATTTCGCACACACGTATCTACTATCTAACCGGATATTGAGTTATTTGTTCATTATATAATATTTCGCACATATGTATCCGGTCAGTTATTAAGCTATTTGTTCATCATATAATATTTCGCACACTTGTATCTACTATCTAGTCGGCTATTGATCTATATGTTCATTATATAATATTTTACACATAAGTATCCGGTCACTTAGCTATCGAGCTATTCGTTAATTATATAGTATTTCGCACATATGTATCCAGTCGGCCATTCAGCTTTTTGTTCATTATATAATATTTCGAACCAATACAGTCGATGTATATACCCGGCATATAATGTAGTAGAATTAAGAATTAAACATGAACGTTCAGCTTTATTTTATCTAACATTTCAACTTTTCAGTATAAATAAAGACCACCTAGCGTAGAAACTTTGTATCGTTCATATATTACAAGATAGTTCTTCCTAAATCATTCATTTATATTGTTGACAGGAACGTTTCGGTCTTTGGATATCTTGTAGGGGGGTAATTCAAGTTTGTGTAACAAGTGATTAAAATCAGTTCATTTTTGTTTAAAGACTGTTTAATTTATCTGCTATCTTTAGTTAAACGTCTATTTATGATAAAACACTTGTTTTAAAGCATGTGAACATTTAGTTAAGATCAGAACTATATACACTCCGTCAGGACAAAGTGTTTAAACTAACCTTGCTGAACAATACATTTTGCAAACTGTCACGTATGGCTGGTTTTCACATTTGCAATCTTACATTTCACCTACAGGTCAGATCAGAATTAATGAATTAATTTGATTTTTTTTTAATGTTTGACCGTAAGCAGAAATTAGACAACAGTGCCCGGCACAGTATGACAGGTGACATGACAAAATGTCCTGCACAGTATAATAAATTAGTGACCGGTGCATTATAGTCACATCAGTCCCGGCGCGGAATAGACATCTGCCTGGTGCGGTATAATGACATGATATCCGTGTTCGGCGCGGTATGTTGACATCCATGGGGTGACACCCGTCCCTATGTTGTACAAAGCCATAAGTTGCCAACGCAGAATAGTGACATCAGTGCTTAAAGCAGAATGATTACATCAGTGTCTATCGCGGTAAAGTGACATTGCCCGATGCGATATAGTGACAAATCACCCGACGCAGTATAGTAACACCAGAATCCGGTGGAATACAGTGACATCAGTAGTGATATCAGTGCCAGACACAGTATAATATAGTGACATCAGTAGTGGTATCAGTGCCAGACACGGTGGAATATAGTGACATCAGTAGTGATATCAGTGCCAGACACGGTATAATATAGTGACATCAGTAGTGATATCAGCGCCAGACACGGTATAATATAGTAACATCAGTAGTGATATCAGTGCCAGACACGGTATAATATAGTGACATCAGTAGTGATATAGTGCCAGACACGGTGGAATATAGTGACATCAGTAGTGATATCAGTGCCAGACACGGTATAATGACGCAGTATAGTAACACCAGTGTCCGGTGGAATATAGTGACATTAGAAGTGATATCAGTGCCAGACACGGTGGAATATAGTGACATCAGTAGTGATATCAGTGCCAGACACGGTATAGTGACATCAGTAGTGATATCAGTGCCAGACACGGTATAGTGACATCAGTAGTGATATCAGTGCCAGACACGGTATAATATAGTGACATCAGTAGTGATATCAGTGCCAGACACGGTATAATGACGCAGTATAGTAACACCAGTGTCCGGTGGAATATAGTGACATCAGTAGTGATATCAGTGCCAGACACGGTATAATGACGCAGTATAGTAACACCAGTGTCCGGTGGAATATAGTGACATCAGTAGTGATATCAGTGCCAGACACGGTATAATGACGCAGTATAGTAACACCAGTGTCCGGTGGAATATAGTGACATCAGTAGTGATATCAGTGCCAGACACGGTATAATATAGTGACATCAGTAGTGATATCAGTTCCAGACACGGTGGAATATAGTGACATCAGTAGTGATATCAGTGCCAGACACGGTATAGTGACATCAGTAGTGATATCAGTGCCAGACACGGTATAGTGACATCAGTAGTGATATCAGTGACAGACACGGTGGAATATAGTGACATCAGTCGTGATATCAGTGCCAGACACGGTATAAAGTACCTTTAGTTGTGTTGATTGAGTGATGAATAGTAATGAAAGGAGAAGAATATTTTATTATGAATAAATCTCTTTTTAATATTTGTTGGTTGGCTTCGTTCAAACAGTTTCAACTAGGCTATATTGATGATAACTCGGCCATATGACTTATCTGAATAAAGCTAAAAATTATCATAAGCTTTAAAATGAATTGTAGGGTGTTCAAATAAATATATCCGGTAAAAAAAATCATTCATAAAAAACTCCTTATAGAAATGAATGGAAATTTACAGAAGGCTGCATAAGAATATATATACTTGCTACGTCAATGGAATTGTTCAATGTGACATTTTCTTCATGTAAGGTGAAATTATTTACGAGTTACGCCTCTATAATACTATTATTGCTTGTCATTTTAAGATTGCATTTTGCATTTTGTAACTCTTAAATTATCAAAACTTTTGTATACGTTTATGTTAGCTTTCGCGTTCCATCAGAATATAGAACTAATTTGGACGCTGAAGAATGACTAAAGTCTATTGGCACAATTTTTATGAAGACAAATGTCATGTTGTCGTGTTACATGTCAACATTCATATTCATAGTCAAGATAACACTTATCTTATTTTTAAAGTACCATTCATTGTCTTGTGTTTGTTTGTTCACAACCAAGAATATAGGAGGGTGTGCATGGTGTTAAATGATATAGAAATAATTTAAAGAGACAGATGAGCCAAACAATACAGAATTCAAGAACCATTCCGTCAAGACCCTCAGAAAGTTATCATCTCAAATTTGGCGTCAAATCTTGAAATTGAAGTTATATAAAGATAGTAAGAATTCAAATGTTCTTTAATTATTTATTTAAATTTAACTGAACTTAAACATGTGATTTCGCTTCATAAAATTTAAAAAGGTGTATTAAGTTCTTGATTTTTTGCGTGTAAATGAACACTCATTTGATATAAGTGGATTGGGATGGGATAGGACTGTTCTAATGGCATAAATTACCTTTCTGAATTTTTTGGACAAAATATTAATATCATTGAGTGATTGATGGTATCTTTACATCCAGCGACTAACATGACAAACATCTAACGACTAACATGATAGATATCCAGCGACTAACATGACAGACATCCAGCGTCGACTAACATGACAGACATCCAGCGGCAACTGACATGACATACATCCATCGACTAACATTACAGCCATCCAGCGACTAACATGATAGATATCCAGCGACTAACATGACAGACATCCAGCGACCAATATTACAGACATCCAGCGACTAACATGATAGATATCTAGCGACTAACATGACAGACATCGTGCGATCGACTAACATGACAGATATCAAGCAACTAATATGACAGACATCAAGTGACTTAAATGACAGATATCCAGCGACTACCATGACGGACATACAGCGACTAACATAACAGACATCCAGCGACTTACATGACAGACATCGAGCAATCGACTGACAAGACATATATCCAGCGACTAACATGACAAACAGCCAGCGACTAACATGAGAGACAACATGCCAGACAACATGACAGACATCAAGAGACTAATATGACAGACATCCAGCGACTAACATTACAGACATCAAGCGACTAACATGACAGACATCCAGCGACTAACATGACAGACATCCAGCGACTCACATGACAGACATCCAGCGACTAACATGACAGACATCAGGCGACTAACATGACAGACATCCAGTGACTTTCATGACAGACATCCAGCGACTTACATAACAGACATCCATCGACTTACATGACAGACATCCAGTGACTAACACGACATACATCCAGCGACTAACACGACAGACATCCAGCGACTAACAAAACAGACATCCAGCAACTAACATGACAGAAATCCAGCGACTAACATAACAGACATACATCGACTAACATGACAGACATCCAGCGGCGACTAACATGACAGACTTCCATCGACTAACATCACAGACATCCAGCGACTTACATGATAGATATCAAGCGAATAACATGACAGACATCCAGCGACTAACATTACAGACATCCAGCGACTAACATGATAAATATCTAGCGACTGACATGACACACATCGTGCGATCGACTAACATGACAGACATCCAGCGACTAACATAACAGACATCCAGCGACTTACATGACAGACATACAGCGACTTACATGACAGACATCGAGCGATAGACTGACAGGACATATATCCAACGGCTAACATGAAAGACAGCCAGCGACTAACATGAGAGACAACATGCCAGACAACATGACAGACATCCAGTGACTAATATGACAGACATCCAGCGACTAACATGACAGACAGACATACAGCGACTCACATGACAGACATCCAGCGACTAACATGACAGACATCAAGCGACTAACATGACAGACATCCAGTGACTAACATGACAGACATCCAGCGACTTACATGACAGACATCCAGCGAATTACATGACAGACATCCAGTGACTAACACGACATACATCCAGCGACTAACACGACAGACATCCAGCGACTTACATGACAGACATCCAGCATCTAACATGACAGAAATCCAGGGACTAACATAACAGACATACAGCGACTAACATGACATACATACAGCGACTAACATGACAGACATACAGCGACTAACATGACAGACATCAGGCGACTAAAATGACAGATATCCAGCGACTAACGTAACAGACATACAGCAACAAACATGACAGACAGACAGCAATTAACATGGCAGATATTCAGCGACTTACATGACAGACATTCAGCGAATAACATGACAGACATCCAGCGACTAACATGAAAGACATCCAGCGACTAACATGAAAGACATCCAGCGACTAACATGACAGACATACAGCGACTGACATGACAGACATACAGCGACTAACATAACAGACATACAGCAACTTACATAACACATACAGAGACTAACATGACAGATATCCAGCGACTAAAAGGACAGATATCCAGAGACTAACATGACAGATATATTGCTACTAGCATGACAGGCATCTAGCGACTAACATAACAGACATCCAGCGAGTATTATGACAGATATCCAATGACTAACATGACAGAAATCCAGTGACTTACATGATAGACATCCAGCGACTTACATGACAGACATCCAGCGACTTACATGACAGACATATTGCGACTAATATGACAGATATCAGCGACTAACACTCAGATAAAGGAATCCGTCTCTATTTACAATGGGTTCTTTAGGTGCGGATCCAGGGTTTCTTGTGAGGGGGATTCATTGTTGGGCTGTGCTCGGTGGGACTCATCATTCTGACACAAAAATTGTTGTAATTTCATTTTTAAGTTTTTTTTCTTTTTGAGTCTTTAAGGGTGTTTCAACCATGTCTGAATCCGCGCTTGAATGTTGTTCAAATCAATTTCTTTTTAGAATGTGGAAAAAAAAACGATCGGTTTGCATTGGTACAGAATATATGATTTACAGTCTATCATAAAGACCCTCCTGATGTTGCTACGATTCCCTTGCCTAACTGAATGCCCATTCCCATCCCCAAAAAACACAAAAGAAAACCAAAGAAAAGAAAGAAAAATACATAAATTTAAAACTCGCAGGGTAAAATCTTTTTTTGTTATTTTTAGAGACTGATGTTTTTCCATTCTCCAAAAAATAAAGTTTAACTAATGAAATGAAATAAAATCAACAAACAAATTTAATTAATTAATTAATATAATAAATCACAGAATTAAAAAAGAATTAAATTAATAAACCGATTTGTAAACTTGAGGACACCTAATCATACCTCCACGGCAACAAAGTGCATCTTTAAATAATAAATTAAAAAGATAATGAAATGTTCCTTTCAAGAATTGCAAAACAATATAAAAAAAATCTTTAGCGTAAAGTTTTCTATCGAATAATGTGTCGAATTGCTGCATGCGTTTGAAGTTGAAAGGTTTAAAGCTTACCTTGCTTAAACCACCGTCCCTTTGTTACCCCTAAGCTAATACCGCCTTCCTATTGTAACCCTAAAGTGTTAAGAGCTGGTTTATAAGTTATATGACCATACATTAATATTTAACTTTATATACCGGGTCTATAAACAATATAGAATAAATATTAAATCAGCTTATCCCAGAATGTTTGTTTTTCATATTAACGTTACTTATATCGAAGGTAGAAATAATCCCGCCTCCAACACTGGGAACGTTATACAGTGTGGTTCGAAAAATGAACTTCCAGCACCCTATTTAAACCTCGAATACTTTTAAATTCTCAATTTTGATTTTCAAGGTCTGTTTTAATTTAGCGTCACACCCTTTATAAACCTCGAATACTTTTAAATTCTCAATTTTGATTTTCAAGGTCTGTTTTAAACTGTTTTAATTTAGCATCACGGATGAGTCTCTTGTAGACGAAATGCGAAACTGGCGTACCAGATTTTAACCTTGATATATATATGATTATCTACAATGAGTTTATTTAATATTATGGTAATCTTATGGCAAGCTTGGCTATGTTATGCCCCCTTAAATAGTAGAGAGTTATGTTTTCAGATCTTTGCGTCCGTCCATTATCCCATCTGTCCGAGAGAAAAAAAATCATGTGAAAGTTTTTGTTGAGGGTATAGATAACCATGAAATTGTCTTCATATAAACCAGAGATTTAGTATGTATACATGATCATAATGATGTGAAATTAAAATTTTCTACACTTAATACCAGTATTCCTTAGTTAAAACTAAAGGACAAATTGAAAGAGTTGGTCCTGTTTTATTTCATGAAAAGGAATGGCCAACGTTAATACGAGTATCTTGTCTTAGGAAGGGATAAGTCGAAGTAAAAAAAAAAGGACTCCGATTAAAAAAAACTTCTCTGAAACTGACATTAATAAGATGCTTGAATTCTTGATTGACAACATGTTTTAGCTACGTTTAGAAGACATGTTTTTCAACAAACAACCGGCATTCCCATTGGAACCAACTGTTTTCCTCTACGATAAGGGGAGTTTTTAACGCACTTGACTACCAATGAGGGTCTTGCAATACTTGTTCCTTTATTCATATGAGACTGATGTCATACCGTAACTTCTAAGGAAGAAAGAAAATATGTTCGGCGAAAGACAAGCGCCTAACACACAAATTATGAAAGACAATCTTTATTAGACCTAATTCTAGTATCTATATTATAGAAAACAGATCTGTCATTACACTTCACATAGAAATTTCTTCAAACAATTATATACCGATTAAATAAAGTTTGATCAAAGTTCAGTGCCAAATATTTCATGCATGTTCAGGACTAGGACAGTTATATAATCTTGTCCATTAGAACGAGGTTTATGAATATTAGCTGTGGTAGACCTTCTTAGCAATACTATATATGATAAAAAGAATTATTTGATTTCAACTATGAGAAAGAAAGAGTGAGAGAGAGTTTTAGGGTGGTTCCGACCTTTAATGTTATACATGTATAGTATATCATATAAAAAAAGAAGATGTGATATGATTGCCAATGAGACAACTCTCCACAAGAGACCAAAATGAAACAGAAATTAACAACTATAGATCACCGTACGGCCTTCAACAATGAGCAAAGCCCATACCGCATAGTCAGCTATAAAAGGCCCCGAGATGACAATGTAAAACAATTCAAACGAGAAAACTAACGGCCTTATTTATGTACAAAAAATGAACGAAAAACAAATATGTAACACATAAACAAACGACAACCGGTATTTTATCTTTGACCATTAAGTTTACCAGAGTTATCTTCCTTGATTGGTGCATACTGGACAGCTAGCGAGGTATCCTCCTTGATGGATGAATTCTCTACAGCTAACATTTTGTGTTTGTTACTCCTAAAAGAAGAAAAAATGTCGATGAATTAAAACAAAGTGAACATGTTTTTTTACCTATAAATCTAAATATATATATACATGTATAGTAGTATATAAAGTTAAGCCATTTCAATTGATATTTTACAGTGTGTATTTCTATGTTGTAATGTTACACCACTATTTTCAGGTTAGGGTGAAGGTTGGCGCCTGTTAAAACGTTTCAACCAGCTGCATGTGTGACCATCTTTCCTTATTCAGGTACCCGTTGTTCAGTGGTTGTCATATGTTGGTTTGATTCATAAGACTTATTGTTTCTAGTTTCTCGTTTTTATTTTTATAGATTAGACCGTTGGTTTTCCTGTCAGTAATTTTTGGCCATTTGGGTCCTTTTTAGCTTGCTGTAGGTGTGAGCCAACGCTCCGTGTTAAAGGTCGTACTTTGATCTATATATTTTTTTTAACTATTTACACATTGTGACTTGGATGGAGAGTTGTCTCATTGACACATCTTATTTCTATATTTATAATTGTATATCATTTGTCAGTGCCAATGGGAAGTTATCATACTTTTTCAAATAGGACGGCAATAGAGTAGTATATGCATCGGTGATATTAAGGAATATTTTCATATTAATGTTGTCCTATGTGACATAATAAGGGCAAATATTCCATTCTTTATCCATGAACCTAGAATCTGTCTTTGTTCGGAGGGCTACGCTTATGCAGGGACTTTCTATACTAGAAAGCTCCTGGCTTATGTAAACAATTGACTCACGTCTTTCATTTATAGAGAGATATTTAGTAATAAAAAAGTAATGATATAAAAAAAGTAATGATATTTGTCACCCGAAAATGGGAATGTTATGGGTGTTTAGGAACCCATCTCCGTATATAGTTGTTTTTATAAATCACGTAATTATCGACGACAACCATTCTCAAATAGAATCATAAAAAAAACTTCACAATTTTTTTATTTTTTTTTTATTTCAAGAATAACAATACTGTGAATTTAAATTTGAACGGTATGACACTAGTGTGGATAGATGAAGACAAGTCACCCGAGGTTAACTGATTGCTAGGTTAGCTGATACTATTCCTTATCAATGGCTAAAATCGCATGTATGTTCGTAGCATGTTTCTATGGCAAATAGGCAAATTTGAGAGAAATAAAAATTATTTCACGATCAAATAGTCACTATAAAAACGTCAAAGTACTCACATAATCAAAAATCCCACGAGGTGCTCAATAATTCATATCAATGATAAAATGAAAAACAAGATAATCTAATCCCTGGAATGTGGTAGAAAATTGATATTCTTATTTGAAACAAGTTTTATATTGCTGTTTAAAATCATTTAAAGTGTTTTATGATCTATTTGGAGTTTTTTAATTACAATTTTGTTGCGTTTATAATTGCTTTGTCAATATGTGCAGACTAGTAAACAAACACATAGAAATATAATATTTTGTACTATCGATATTTCTAATGCTCGGATTTAAGAAATGAAATCAAATATAACGATTGAATATCAGAAATTGGAAAAAATCTTTACATTTAGTTATATGATCTGCAAAAATGTTTTGGTAATTGAAAGTTTGTATCAAGTATCTTAATTTTATACATTTTCTTTGTTTTAATTTTTTCTTAGAGAAAAGGGGGAGGGTCATTGTTTTCCATGAACGAGGAAAACCTTTTCGAGTCGTTTATTAAAAATAAAATATGTGAAATTACCATGGAAACACTATTTAAATTAAAAGAAACAAACCCCCTTTTCCTTGTACAAGATGTTATTTTAATATTAAGTCTAATAAATAAAACGGTAGAAAAAACTGCCAAATGTATCTTATTGTCATACCTGCAAGTTAAGCCGATTACTCCAATATAACATTAATAAATAAATTCACTGATTTACTGAACACCTCCATAACTCAATAGATGCATCTCTCAAGATGATAATCCTGTGATATTGCATTCTGTTTCCCTGCCTAAATATCCCAAAACTTTATTACTTTCTTATTTTCATTCAAAAGGTGTATTACTTTTTGTTAATTACAAGTTAATCCAGGTGTCCTAGTACAACGCGTCAATATCGACCTTTAGAAAAAGATTAAAAAACAACAGAGTCGCTAAGGAAAGGAATACCAATGAACCAAACACAATCATACCGTACCTTTACCCCTGATCACCGAACCCCACTCGAAACCACCAAAAAAAAAAAAAAAAAATGGATAGGAAAAAAAGAGTTAATAACAACCGATACAATCTGTTATAGTAAAGAATGTTGACAATGAAACAGGTCTGTATATTTCTATAATTAGAAATTAACTTAACTTTAAAATTATGAAAAGGGGGGGGGGGGGGAGTTAATGCACACTATACACATGAACCTAACATTCCTAACGTTGTATAGTCTAGAACTGAATGTGAAATAATTTATAAGTATATTAACCAAAGAGTTCAGGCCCGTAGCCAGGAATTTCCAAGGGGGGGGGGGGGGGGGGGGGGGGGGTCGTTGGACTCACAAACTCGACTTTAACAGTCACAATTCGAACAGAACATTGACTTTAACAGTGCTTATTTGTTTTCACCGAACCCCCCTGGCTACTGGTATGGAGTTACACAAATTACAATTATGACCAGCTATTGGTACTGCAGATAAAATATGATCCGTGACGGGACTAGGGTGTATCGGTCGTGACGTTGTTTGTGCCGATAACCAGTAATAAGTTGTGTTGCTAGTTGGTGCCCATAGACGGTAATGAAATTTCCGATAGTCGGAAATAGGGTGTGTCGATAGTCGGTAATAAGATGTGCCGATAGTCTGTAAAAGGATATGCTAATAGCTGTTAAAAGAATGAACCAAGATACCTGTATCAAACTAAATCTCAATACGGACTCGTTGTACGTCAAACGATCACTTCCATTCAAATCGTTGATCAATAAGTGAAATCTATTACAATACAAGAATGTCCATTTCAAGTTCATTTAACGCTCTCGAGTTTATTGTTTAAATACTTGTCAATCAAAGTTACATGAACCCGGCTATTAATTCACGTCTGGTAATTAAAATTTCATTGTCATAAGTTGCGATTTAATTTTAAACAAAATCGATATAACTCTATTGTTACAATTAGGATATTTTACAGTAAGAATTTATTTTGACTTGTCATTGATAGATTTTATCAAGATCAAGATTTTCTATTAATTTAACTCGAAGCATAATTAAACTGCCATTACGATCACTGTAGTTGTTAATATAACTAAAAGTAGAGCCGATATTTCAATAAAGTAGCTAATTATATGTACAAAATGTATGTATGTTGATAATTAACATCACGACGGAAATGCGCACTTTTCTCTGTATTACATTCAAAGCTTAACTACAAACACAAACTGTAGAAATAATGAAAAGACAAACGTTATCGTTATTTCTCATTTGTGAGTTTTGTCTTTTGATATGCAGCTATTTATAAAAGCAAGAGTATACAATGTCTCAAAATCTTTTAGATCAAATCCTAACCTAATCTGACGTGGCAACCAAAGACCGTGTTAAGATCAAGACCATTTACTTCTAACTTTATATTTACTGGACTTCTTTGAACAATATCCCAAGTCAGAATCACCGTCGGTCGTTGCCTAAAGTCATTTCTCAACATATCGTTAAATGTTTATCTATGACGGGGGATAGAGAATATTTTATTGTAGAATGTTCATCAATGACGGACAGACATATAATAGTTAATTGTAGAATGTTCATCATTGACGGACAAACATAGAATATTTAACTGTGAAATTATCACCAATGACGGACAGACATCGAAAATGTAATTGTAAAATGATCATCATTGACACACAGACATAGGCTATTTAATTGTAAACTGTTCATCATTGACGGACAGACATAGAATATTTAACTGTGAAATTATCATCAATGACGGACAGATATCGAAAATCTAACTTAAAATGATTATAATTGACGGACAGACATAGAATATTTAACTGTGAAATTATCATCAATGACGGACAGATATCGAAAATTTAATTGTAAAATGATCTTCATTGACGGACAGAAATGGACTATTTAATTGTAAACTTTTAATCATTGACGGACAGACATAGAATATTTAACTGTAAAGTTATCATCATTGACGGACAGATATCGAAAATTTAATTGTAAAATGATCATCATTGACGGACAGACATAGAATATTTAACTGTGAAATTATCATCAATGACGGACAGATATCAAAAATTTAATTGTAAAAAGATCATCATTGACGGACAGACATAGACTATTTAATTGTACCTTGATCATCAATGACGGCAAGACATAGAATATTTAATTGTAAAATGTTCATCCATGACGGACAGAAATAGAATATTTAATTGTAAAATGTTCATCATTGACGGACAGACATATAGAATATTTAATGGTAAAATGATCATCATTGACAGACAGACATAGAATATTTAATTGTAAAATGTCCACCAACGACGGACAGACATAGAATATTTAATTGTAAAATGTTCATCATTGACGGACAGACATAGAACGTTTAAGTGTAAAATGTTCATCATTGACGGACAGACATAGAACATTAAATTGTAAAACGTTCATCATTGACGGAGAAACATAGAATGTTTAAGTGTAAAATGTTCATCAATGACGGACAGACATAGAACATTTAATTGTAGAATGTTCATCATTGACGGACAGTCATAGAATATTTAATTGTAAAATGGTCATCAATGACGGACAAACATAGAATATGTAATTATAAAATGTTCATCAATGACGGACAGACATAGAATATTTAATTGTAAAATGGTAATCATTGACGGACAGACATAGAACATTAAATTGTAAAACGATCATCATTGACGGACAGACATAGAACGTTTAAGTGTAAAATGTTCATCAATGACGGACAGACATAGAACATTTAATTGTAGAATGTTCATCATTGACGGACAGTCATAGAATATTTAATTGTAAAATGGTCATCAATGACGGACAAACAGAATATTTAATTGTAAAATGATCATCATTGACGGACAGACATAGAATATTTAATTGTAAAATGTTCATCAATGACGGACAGACATAGAACATTTAATTGTAGAATGTTCATCATTGACGGACAGTCATAGAATATTTAATTATAAAATGTTCATCAATGACGGACATACATAGAATATTTAATTGTAAAATGATCATCAATGATTGACAGACATAACTGTAAAATGGTCATCACATCAATGACGGACAGACATAGACTATTTAACTGTGAAATTATCATCAATGACTGACAGATATCGAAAAGTTAATTGTAAAATGATCATCATTGACGGACAGACATAGAATATTTAATTGTACATAATCATTGATCATCAATGATGGCCAGACATATAATATTTAATTGTAGAATGTTCACAATGACGGACAGACATAGAATATTTAATGGTTAAATAATCATCATTGACGGACTGACATAGACTATGTAACTGTGAAATTATCATCAATGACTGACAGATATCGAAAATTTAATTGTAAAATGATCATCATTGACGGACAGACATAGAATATTTAATTGTACATTGATCATCAATGACGGCCAGACATAGAATATTTAATTGTAGAATGTTCACATTGACGGACAGACATAGATTATTTAATTGTAAAATGTTCATCAATGACGGACAGACATAGAACATTTAATTGTAGAATGTTCATCATTGACGGACAGACATAAAACATTTAATTGTAAAATGATCATCAATGACGGACAGATAAAGAACATTGAATTGTCAAAAGGTCATCCATGACGGACGGATAAAGAACATTGAATTGTAAAATGGTCATCATTGACGGAAGGATAAAGATCATTGAATTGTTAAATGGTCATTATTGACGGAAGGATAAAGATTATTTAATTATAAAATTATCATCAATGCCGGACAGACATAGACTATTTAATTGTAAAATGATAATCATTGACGGACAGACGTAGAATCTTTTATTGTAAAATGGTCATCAATGACGGACAGACATAGAACATTTAATTGTAGAATGTTCATCATTGACGGACAGACATAGACTATTTAATTGTAAAATGATCATCATTGACGGACAGACATAGAATATTTAATTGTAAAATGGTCATCATTGACGGACAGACATAGAATATTTAATCTTAAAATGATCATCAATGACGGACAGACCTAGAACATTTAATTGTCAAAAGGTCATCCATGACGGACGGATAAAGAACATTGATTTGTAAAATGGTCATCATTGACGGAAGGATAAAGATCATTGAATTGTAAAATGGTAATTATTGACGGAAGGATACAGATAATTTAATTGTATAATGATCATCAATGACGGACAGACATAGACTATTTAATTGTAAAATGATCATCATTGACGGACAGACATAGAATATTTAATTGTAAAATGTTCATCAATGACGGACAGACATAGAACATTTAATTGTAGAATGTTCATCATTGACGGACAGACATAGAATATTTAATTGTAAAATGATCATCTATGTCGAACAGACATAGAATATTGAATTGTAAAATGGTCATTATTGACGGAAGGATAAAGATCATTTAATTATAAAATGATCATCAATGTCGAACAGACATAGAACATTGAATTGTAAAATGGTCATTATTGACGGAAGGATAAAGATCATTTAATTATGAAATGATCATCAATGACGGACAGACATAGACTATTTAATTGTAAAATGATCATCATTGACGGACAGACGTAGAATCTTTTATTGTAAAATGGTCATCAATGACGGACAGACGTAGAATATTTAATTGTAAAATGGTCATCATTGACGGACAGACATAGAACATTAAATTGTAAAACGATCATTAATGACAGACGGATCTAGAACATTTAATTGTAAAATGGTCATCAATGACGGACAGTCATTGAATATTTAATTGTAAACATCATCAATGACGAACAGACACAGAATATTTAATTGTAAAATTGCCATCAATGACGGACAGACATATGATATTTAATTGTAAAATGATCATCAATGAAGGACAGACATAGAATACTTAATTGTAAAATGGTAATTACTAATGGAGGATATGAAACTGAAAATTGTAAAAATGGTCATCATTGATGAACGGACATAGAACTTCATATTTATTTGAATATCATTAAATATATGTAAAATATTTAGTTTTCCTAAACAGGAAATTGAATTTAAAATGTATATTTAAGAATTTCGATATACATAATTAAATTGAATGCAATAATCTATATTCACCCATTATTTTTCGAAGTAGACACACGTGACTCTTTCTCCCATTTGTTCCAAAGTTAAATAATTATTTAGTCCCCTAATTTAAATAGCTCATTAAAAGTAAGATGTGAAGTAAAACGGATATTGATTTGTAGCCTATTTTTTTTTATTGTAAATTGACTGTTAAATAAATAGTAAGACATTAATGATAATTTTGAACCAATGGTAAGTTTCGAAATTGTTAACAATAATTCACATTCAATGTTCTTGAAGATCGCCTCTTTCGTAACGCCTTACATTTACAGTAACATGTATAATAAAAAAAAAAAAACACATGGATATGGAGTATATATCCATGACACATAATCAATACATGTGTAGCAGGAACAATTCTGATGGAGATTCGGGGATGCGGACCACAGCTTGTTCTGAATTGTGACTGATTTATACGGAGACAATGGATGCTAAATGTAAAAGCGATATAAAATATCTAAGTAAAAGAAAACCAAAAACAGTGAAAACAATATACAATTTAATCAACAAAATACAACTTTTATCATGTAAAGCCAAAGTAGAAATGGAGCAAGATTTAACCGTATTAAGAAGGCACTAACCTAAAGGGAGGTTGGAAAGCTTGGCTTGATTGGTATGATTGCAATGGAGAGAAGTCACAACACAAATATATAGTCCACGTATAGTAACAACAGTATCTTTTTTTTTTAAATATGAATAGCGTAGCATTTACCAGTTCTCAAATTTCATCATTTGTACTTTCCATATTACCAAAGCTACATTCCAACAACACCTCCATACGAAATGTAATTTTTTTAGTCGAAACAATACTCAAATCAAGAGGTTGCGTATTTGTTTATTTAGATATAAATGATTGAACTGCACAAACTCATCAGACCAAAACAAAATTCGATCATGATCTGTATAACTGGTGATGATGAAACTAAATACCAAATATCTAATAAATATCTTAAAGCATGATAAAAAAAGATGTGTAAAACTTATTTGTCAGAATGAGGACGGATGGACATATAGATGGACGGAGTGCATACCTAAATCCTCTTTCGGCTTTTGATTTCCATGATTGATTTGTACAATTCATATCTTTTACAGAGAGGATAGCAATATAGATATGCTATTGGTTTAAACTCCAAAGTAACATGATTGATAACAAATTTGACAATGAATATTAGCTATTCATAAATAGATTAACAGTGAAGAAACCAAAGTGGTATTTAAACCCACAAGCCGAAAACAATATTAAGATATTACAATAGTTATCAATGGTACCAGGTTTGTAATTTAATACGCCAGATGCGCGTTTAGTCTTCGTAAGACTCATTAGTGACACTCCGACCTAAATAGTAATAAAGGCAAACAAGTTCAAAGTTCAAGAGCATTGATGACCCAAAATTCCTAAAAGTTGTGCCAAATACGGCTAAGGTAATCTATTCCTGTGATAAAGCAGGAAATTTACTAAAATGACCATATAATTGATATTCAAGTTATATATTGAAGTTATCTTCCTTGGTCTAGAATTGCTGCAAATCAACAACAACTAATGTATTCCCACTGATAAATTGAAGCAATCTTACAAGGACTTTGGTTACAATTTTTTTGATGAGTACATCTTCCACAATGCGCAACATGTACAGTAACAGTTATGTATACTTCTCTATGCGGCGCCTATGTTTGCAGCAGTTTGAGTTAAGTTTAAAAGAGTTTTTAATTGTTAAATATTATGATTAAGTGCATCAACAACTTGATTTTGATGTATATATATATAAAAAAAATGGTGCGGTATGCATGGTATGATTGCACTCAAGAGTTTCCACATAATTATAGTAACAACTATCTTTTTTCTTTATTCATGAATGTTTTCTTATTTACCAGTTTTTCAAAAATTTCGCTATGTCAAACACTCCGTTTTATCAAAGCTACATTCCAGCACCTCCATATGGAATGTATATCTGCTAGTTGAAACAATTCGGAATACAAAGGTTGCGTATTTGTTTATTTTGATATGAATGAACGTACACAAACTCATCAGACCAAAACAAAGCTCGATGTGTAACTGGTCATGTTAAAACTATAAACCAAATTTATAATCAATATAATCAAGCACGAAGAAAGAAACGTAAAATCAGGGCAGTAGCGGATCCAGAGTTGGGTGGGGGGGGGGTCAGGGGGTTGGAACCCCCTTTTTTGGACGATCAATGCATTTGAATTGGGACATGTAGTTGGAAACCCCGCCCCCTTTTGTCCTGGGTTAGGAACCCCCTTTTTAAAATGGCTGGATCCGCCCCAGGGGGTATGGAACTCTCGTTTTGTTTGACGATCAATGCATTTTATTGGGGTTATACAGTTGGACCCCCCTTTTATCAAAATGTCTGGATACGGCCCTGTTCATTACTCTCCTTTTGTTACCTGTTCACTTTTACATATTGTGTTTGCAGTCTCAGTGACTATGTAAATCATATCTTCTGTCTTCTTATTATTCAAGTTCGCTATTAGTATTGTACTAACTGAATGTTGGTCATACCTGGGATATTATCATTTAAAAGTGTCAACGAGGATGAATTGAACTATGAATTGTTAAAGAAAATCCAATGTGTGATTATCCAGTATAATTTCACATGTTCATTTCTTGAACTTTCCATTTCTTGTAATTAGTTATCAAAGGTACCAGGCTTATAATTTCATACGCAAGACGCGTGTTTCGTCTACATAAGACTCATTAGTGACGCTCAAATCAAAATAATAAGAAAGCCAGATAAGTACAAAAATGCAGTGCATTTAGAGGACCCAAAATTCCCAAATAGTTGTGCCAAATACGGATAAATTAAGTTTTGCCTGGAATATAATAACAAGATATTCTATGGCTTGTATTTCCTATCGTGATTTCATTGATAGAATGTTGCTGTTCACAAGAAGCTAGCAAACAAAGAGTTCCAAGAGGTGAAGTTGAAATCATGTATCTAGAAATTTTAAGGACGCCATCACGAGTTAGTTGATCGTTATATAATATGCTTTTCACATGTGCTAATGGATATGTTCCAATTGTCACAACAACAGTTCTGGCGTCTTTTCCCCGAATGTGACTTGCAGAATTATGCTTATCACCGAGTTTGTACTTACACGAGCTACCCAAGAGGTACAAGAAGTGTTGCAGGATCTATGTATCACATCTCAGTTCTTGTTGCATTTGTCCCCCTCAGTCTTTCAGCTTTTTATGTTGTTTTGTGTACTGTTATTTGTCAATTGGTTCTGTCATTTTAAGACATGGAATTGTTAGTTTAGTTTGAGACTTGTGAGTTTGAATTTACCTTTGTTCTCTTCCTCAATTTGTAATTTTACATGTGCCACTGCCTAATTTTACATATTCCACTATGTTTTTACATGTTTCATTGTGTAATTTCTCATGTTTCATGTGTAATTTTACATGTTCCACTGTCTTATTCTTCAAGTTCCTCTTTATTATTTAACATGGGTTACTGTGTAATTTGATTACATTGTATAATCTTAAATATTCCTTTGTGTAATGTTATATCTTTTGTCCATATAAAGCTTTATATTGCACATTACAAAATTTGTCACAGAAACTGTTTAAAGGGAGATAACCAAAGCTTTATCTCACAATTTTTAAATGCTTTTTCTTTCTCCATATTATATTCTGTATGTACTGTTATGAATAAGTTATGCAAAGCTTTTGGATTATAGCTCTTCATTTTTTACATAAGCTTTGGATTTCAAATATTTTAGCCACGACCATCACTGAAGAGACATGTACTGTCGAAATGTGCATCTGGTGCAGGAAAATTGGTACTGTTAATGTTATTATGTATGTTTATGTTTGTAATTATGTTGGTAAAAGGTTAATTACAAATATTGTATTGAGTTGCATACATTGTTAATGATTTTTGTTTTTTGTTCAACTGTGGTGTTGGTGACAGATATTAGATAGCTAAACATTTTATTTAAGTTAGATAAACTCGTATCTAAGTTTAAACATATTTATTTAAAGTGGATTGAGAAACAACCTATTGCAACTTTTGCCATTTGATAAATGACTTCCAGTTTCAAATTTTTCTTGGAGTTAGATATTTTTGTTATTTTACTTTATATTGATGTACCATTGACATAAGTTTGCTTGCTTCTGAGTTTGTTAGCAAGAATTTACTATTCTAACTTTAAAAGCTCATTGAAGTTTATAAATTATAGACAAATTTAATCAAACACAACTGACCATATATTGAACCTGGGAAACAAATGTGGTAGCTTCAAGACCAGACAAGTTCAGGATACAGATTTAAAAATTGAAGATGAAACCACAACTCTATAACTCTATACTGACTAATCCAAGTTTTTTTATTATTCAGATATAGTTCAAGCATACACAAAACACACATGATATTTATTGGTTTGTTTATTCACATATAAATCTATGATACACTAATCAGACATGATTTTTTTTTCACACATACAATGCTTAAACACAACAAATGACATATAAAAGATAAGCATTCATTAAAAAAAACATATTTAAGCTTTTATTTTTGATTTTTAAAGCAAATTCAACAAAAATACAGATGTGTGATGGTAACAAGTAATAAGAAGGGGCCTGCTCCAGTAATTTCCTAAGTAATCAACAAATATTTTCCCACAAACTAGGGGGACTGAGACTCCTGGAAAACCTTCTAAATCCACCATTGAAACAGAAATCAGGGAAAAAAGCAGTAATGTATTCTGGACAGAAATTGAATCAAATAAAATGCTGCCTTCTAGAATTTAATACAGTAAAGTCAGAAAGTATTGTAGGCTCTATATTATTATGAATTGTGAAACTGAGAGAGTATTGCCAAAAAAATAATTCTAAATCTGAATATCGTGATATATACATACATACACATATTCATGAAATTGCAAAACTTAATCTTGCATTGCTGTCCTTTCTTAAAAACTTGCATTAATAAATGAATGCGATATTTTCTGAGTTTACAGTAGTATATTCCATTAAAAACTATACATGACCTCTTGTTAATGATTTAATTATCAATTATCTTCACAACACTTCTCTTTTAATTCATATAATATCAATGAGATCAAATAATCTTTACTGAACCTTTTTGTTAATAGACATGATATCTAAAAATTAAAAAAGATAACTACTAATTCTATGAAACTTATCTGATATAAAACAAATTCCTAAATTCCTGTATAAAGATTGAACCAACTTTCTTGATCCCAATATCTTAATATACATAACTACTGTTTTATATCATTTCACAACATCTCTCATTTGATGTTGTTAGACTTGCTGCCTTCTTTGTCTGCCAATTGCAATATTACTATTTCATCACATGTTTTCCAGCTAAAAAAATAGAAAAAACCAAATGCATAATTTCACATTAACAAAGAAACAAAAATAACTTTTACTAATGTGATAAATATGGGGAAAACTAGCTGAGAAAATAAGTCAGAAAACCAGCAGACCTGACAACTTTCCCAATTTATGGGGGATATTCCCCTTGAGAGGTTGTGACCTCATCCTTATAATAATTACTTATATAGACCTTATTCCTTTAAAAAGAAACGCAGAGAAGCAAAATACATTCAAAAACATTCTAAGCCATAGATTTTCTAATTACTAGTCAGCCTTTAATGACATTTATGTGTATGCATTCGAATATCATGTGATAAAAATTCTATATGAAAAATTTAAGTTGGCAGGAATACTTTAACAGTTGAAGAAATGATTTTTTCTCAATTGCATGTAAATGTCATCTCTTACATTCTTACACACGTAAATCACTCTTCTTTCTCTCATGAATCTCACATTCAATCCAAATCATTGTATCAGTTTCACTCCTTCTTTTCATCTTATTAAACCGACCATAACATATCCAACATACCATGTCTTCTGCGTCATCATCAGCTGGTGTTTCTTCTGTCTTTGGTTTTTCATCTTCTTCGTCTTCTGTGAATTTCTTCCCTTCTTCCACACTGACATCAATTTCTTCACTCTCAGGTTTGGTTATCAAGGAAAGATTTTCTACAATATTGGAAATATTTCTTAAAACTTATTAAAACTTATCTTCTTCTTCTTCTAAATACAGAAGTAGACTCCTAGTAAGAAGTGTTAAACTTCCTGGAACGAATGTGGTATGTATATATGGACTTCATTAAAATTCATATAAATAAATAAAAATACTTTTTTACTTTTACACAAGCAACCCGGACAAAAAAGTTACTTGTCTGGGTAATCAAATGTTTGAGTTTTTTTCACACCCCTGAACAACATACCTGTGACTATTTCATCCCAGAAATCCCTTCTTCCTTTCTGTATTAATGTGTCTTTAGACTATCTCATGTATATATTAAAGGATTTAGCCCCCATTTTCTACAAAATACCAAAAAAAATGTTTATATTGCAATACCTATGTCTTGCATTCTGCGATAAAATTCTACCCCTTTCGTCACAGACAAGAAAGGAGAAACTTACACAAATATCATGGGAAGAAGATACATTAAGACGAAGGAATTGTAATGAAAAATTCCGGAAGAGCTTTTTGATATATGATGAAGTCAAAAAGCTACATCAAACAAAGTTATTAAACATCATTCTATTGTTAAAACAAGCGGATAATGGGTAAACTTAATGATTGTTTAACAAAATAAATACAATTTATTAACAAATGTTTATTTTGGTGTATGTTATGGAATTTTATGTATTAGATTTTGAAACAGTGAAGAAATTGATATAAATTTTCTTATATCCCATAGACACAATGAGAATATCTCATTTCAGAACTCTAACAATACTCTATTGTGTTGTTGTGAAGGGGACAAAACATTAGTTACCATTATTTCATGACTAACCTTAATGCGTTGATTTCTCAATGTCTTCAAGCAATCAATAGCTTTAGGGTAGAACTGAGCTCCAAAGGAACACTAACCTTAATACACTGTTCCCTCAATGTTTTCAAACAATCAATGGCTTTTGGGTAGAACTGAGCTCCAAAAGAATCTGTAACTATTTGTTGTATTCTCTTCTGCATCTGTTTACTAGCTGTAATATAATGTATAAAATATGGTGTAGATTTATAGACTACACTGGATGATGGGTAAGTTCCAATCAGTCAGTATAGCTAAAACATTGCTTATCTGAAGTAATGATGATAATAATCAAGAATTGACTGATTCTTTTTGTCAGTTTGTTAGGGGGTTTCAGGGTTGGCCTTAAGTACATTTTATATGAAGTGTAAAAGTGCTTCTAAAAATGTATGCATGATAAACGCGCTTACAACCCTATACTAAAAGAAGCATTCATACTTATAAAATCAATTTTTTGCTAGGATCGTGAAAACACAGTTTCTATGAAGTTTTTTCTTGTATTTACCTGAACACTATTGCAAAAGCTCGAATCATCGTGAATGTTAATTTTTTTTAATTTGAAATGGAAGTTGATTCAAAATGATGGAAGATTACTGTTAGCCAATCAATTTAGCCTATTATGATGAAATATGCATATAATGTTATTATTGATGGATGAAGTCCGTACAAATTAAGCAAATATTCAGGTCAAGAACATGCTATTGTGGAGCAGGATCTGCATACCCTTCAAAAGCATCTGTCATCATTCCTTGTTTTTGACAGTGTTCGCCAGTGTTTAGTTTTCTATGTTGTGTTTTCTAGACTTTTTGTGGTTTAATACTTTTTTCCATGGTGTATCAGTTGGTCTTTGACTTAATATGAGCACAAAAGTCCTGTCTGACATCTGCCACTTATAATCTCAACTTAGGCTTATGTAAAATCTTTGTCTTATGCATGTGAAAAATTATCTAGTAGATAAACCTGTATGACCTCCAACTTACCTTCATCAAATTTATTAACATCTTTTCTGGTGACTAATGCCAGATAATCTTCTACAGGTGTTACTGTCCCTACCTAAAAACAACACAAAGTTTTGCTATCATATCAAATCTCCTTATTTTTAGATAACTTTATATTGGGTTAGAAACATATTGAAAATTTGAAAATGTGCACAACAAATATACTTGATGATGATTTTTCTTTTCAATTATCCCCTTGTGGTAAGCAACAATTTTTTTTACATGCGGCCTTTTTTGTTTAACCCAAGAATTTAAATAGATTTATTGGACTTTCCTATCCTTTAATTAGAATTGTTTAACTCAAAAGGTAAAATAAGGAAACAGGTAAATTATGTCATTTAAATTGTATATAAACATTAGCCTTTTTATCCTACAGTTCCCTTCTTTGTGCCTCATTGGTTCAAAACTGTTGAAATATAGTTGGGACTACTAGTAAATAATTGAGAAGTCATCAAGATTTTGTCTAAAGAAAAAGTAATAATTTTGACACTTAAGAGGGATGATATGTTTTTGTTCATAATGAAACTTTTAATATCTGTATACAGGGATGGACATGGTAAATATATACAAATCAGGTTAGTTTAATAATATTTAAGCATTTGAAACTAATAAATCTATTTTATACATATGTGGTAACATAATGAAATCAATCATTATTTTAAAAGGATACACTCCTCTTATGCATTAGTTTAGCAGGTTATACTTTATAATTACCCATTTATAGATTTATAAATTATTAAGAAAATACATTTGCAACTCTCTATGGCAAAATTTGCCTTATATTCCAGGCGCATAGCTACGTTTACGTCAAAACGCCCGGGCGTACACTTGAATTTTGATAAAAAAAAATATCTCCATTAAAAAGATCCGGTTTAAATCACATCAGTGTTGTAGATCAATCTTCAATAGCTTGTAATTGCTAATAAAGGTGACGAAATCTACTACCGATCAAATAGTACCGTATTATATATTTGTATATTTTCTTTCGGTCAAAGTCTGAATCTCCTGGTAATTCTTCTTACTTTCCATTTGTTCAAAAAAATCATAATCAGCTGAGATTCGATATGTGCTTTGAATTTTAGCCGAGCCTGCGACATTTATGACGCGAAAAAAAGAAATATCGAACCTAGATTTCTTCAGCGGCGTCAACATTTAGGTTCAATATGTGGTTATTTTAATATCAATAATTTTGTCAAACCTTCATGAAGTTTTACGAAAGTTGGACAGAAGCTTTTTATTCTTAATACAGTATCCAATTCATAATGATGAATTTATATTTTTAATTCTACCGTATTTTACTGATAAAGGGAATCATTTTTTTTGCAGTTAAGGGCATACGATACAGTTTTGATCCCGTATTTACAAGTTGATGAAAATTTGCATATAGACCATTTTTTACCTGATTAAATCAAATATTTTATAAAAAATATACATTCATGTGCTACTTTTTGAGTTAAATGAGGTCGAAATTTTGTATATTTGCTCAAAATTCGGATTTGTGGCCGTATTTTCCGTTTCGATAGAAAGACATAACTTTTTTGTTTTAAAAGATAAACACAAATAGTTTTTTGTTAAATAATTTGTAATTTCTTTATTTTATAAGTATTCTAAAAAATCATGCTTATATTTATCAAATGGTCATGAATTGAGAAAAAAAAAACGTCATTTTTTGCTGTATATTTATCAAAATTAAAAAAAATTGCACTATTTACAGTTTTATTAAATTTGGTCCATATAAGCTCACTGCAAAATGAAACAAAATGTCGTTTTAAAAAATGAGGGTCCATGCACTCGTTTTCAAATTAAATCAGTTTGAATGATAAAATAGTTATCAAAAGTACCAGGATTATAATTTTATACGCCAGACGTATCAGTCGAAAAATGCATCTTTTCCCGATATGTCACAGTTTGACGCCGTGAAAATACCATTTAACGTTAGCAACGTCATTATCTCCCCTGTAACTGTATCGTATGCCCTTAAAGAGTAGATACAATCTGTGGTTAAAGTGTATGCCCTTAAAGAGTAGATACAATCTGTGGTTAAAGTGTGTTACACTTCAATTACTTTGTCAAACCTTCATCGAATTTTATGAAACTTTGACAGAAGCTTTTTTTGTGGTTAATGTCTGAAGCAACTTTTAGCAATTAACAGACGGTCTGTGGTTAATATTGTTTTTTACTAGACAATTTTGAAAACCTTCAGATATTGTATTGAAACTTTAGCAGAAGTTAATATTCCAGATCAAGAAAAAAAAAAAACATCTTAAGAAATTTAATGTTTAATTATTTTAAATCTTGTAATGTAATGGACTGATTGATGGATTTGAAGGGGTAATCTCAGACGAGAATCACGGTAATCCACGGACCCCTTTACGAATTTTCATAATGTACCTAAAAATCTATGCAAATTTATCATTTCATATCCATTTGCACAAATACAGGGGTTTTAGTCAAGTAATTGCTTTAGCCCATGCACGGTTCCTTTAAAACATATTTTAAGTAACTGGTGTGGATATTTTCTCTAACACCAATGACCATCAGATTCCAAATAAACAAAATGGGTTCATTAACATAAAAGATTAAAAACAATAGTCTCTAAAGTATGTTGAACTTGATACATGCAGTTCGTTTTAATGATAGAAATGGGACTCCCCCTCCTCTTACCCACTACTATGAATAGGTTTTATAACCTGGAGCCGATTGGAGCTCTCAAACTCCTCGCCGAGGTTGGGGCGTACACTTAAAAATAGCCTAGCTACGCCACTGTATTCAGATATAACAGTGAGGAGATGTGACATGTTTAATCAATAAAATAACTACCAAAGGATAAAGATATATATAGCAATAAAATTGAGAAAGGAAATGGTGAATATGTCAAAGCGACAACCACCCGACCATAGAGCAAACAACAGCCGAAGGCAACCAATGGGTCTTCAATGTAGCGAGAATTCCCGCACCCGTAGGTGTCCTTCAGCTGGCCCCTAAAATATGCATAATAGTACAGTGATAATGGACGTCATACTAAACTCCGAATTATACACAAGAAACTAAAATTTAAAATCATACAAGACTAACAAAGGCCAGAGGCTCCTGACTTGGGACAGGCGCAAAATTGCGGCGGGGTTAAACATGTTTATGAGATCTCAACCCTCCCCCTATACCTCTAGCCAATGTAGAAAAGTAAAACAATAACAATAGCAATGTATAGTTACAGGTCATCATGCCATTCAGTATTCAACAATCAAGATCATTTTTTAAGTAAAGTAAAGCTAAAAACTTAATATATATTTTTTTTCTTATCATGTTAATATATCAATACCAAAAGACTAAAACCCCAAAGCAAATTTATTTATATTTCAAGGATAGCTGTAAGACTTTTTGTCCAGACTAAGGATATATTCAGACCAGCAAATAAAGATATTCACACATGTCTATTGGTGAGGACAATCTCTGCCTGCTTTCTCTGTGCAGTTGCATAAATGCAAGTCAAAACATAATACATATAAATTGATCACTGAATCCAGATTTGAATTCATTGTTTTTATTTCAGGAATAAAATCATGAATTAAGCGTAATCTGAATATGAACTGACATATACCAAATATGTAAAAATAAAACACAGTTATGTGGTAAAAGTTAAAACAAGCATGGCTAAGTTAGATTCTACTGCAGTATGGGACCCAGGATTGTTCCTGTTCTCAAATGAACATCCCTTGACTAGACAACAAGGACAACAAGGATTATATAATGGAGTGATGATTGAGCCACATGTTACTTCATGTTCTTTATCAGAATTAATTGAGAATTATGAAGGAATTTGGAGGAGATTCAATAAAGAGACAATCTCACTTTCAACAATGAGAGATGAACTTATAAGATGTGAACAGGAGTTACTGAAACAAAAGTTGTACTGCAGTAACGACTCTAGTGAACATACAGCATCAATGACAACATTACTACATGTCTGTCATGTGTTCTCTGTATTAGGTCAAGAGAACAAAAAGTGTTGGGTACTTCTGGCACTAAAAATGCAATTAGCAACGAAGTCAGAAACAGATTTATACCATATCTATAAAGAATATATAGAACAGCTAATGATCAGGAAGTCCATGGTAACAGAGAAGGACTTATGTATTAAAGATATAGATCCGTACTATGAATTTCAGCTTAAACTATGCGTTGGTGAAAAACTAATCCAGCAGGAGAAGTATAAACAATACAAAGAATTCATTGTTATAAATGGAATTTTGGTCATGTTAATGATCAAGGAAATGAAAAGAAAGAAAGACTATAAAACAATGTCTAAATCTTGCATATTTCTCCTATGTGTATTAAACATTAATTTATCATGGCTTCAACCATTTAAAGTTATGATCCAAAGCAAACTATCATTTCTACTGACTTTTCTGCAATCAGAACATTGCTATGAGACCTTGATGCAATATAGTGAGCAAAATAACATGATGAATTTGTCAGTAAGATTTGAAGATCTGAGTTCTACTAATGGGAGGATTTACCCACACCTGGAACTTAAATTAATAGTGTTAAACTGTGAAATATTGATCAAACATAAACATTACCAATTGTATCAAAATTTCATGGTTCTAAACCTTCACCGATTGATAGATTGGAAAAAGAAAATAAATTATAATGATAGCAGTAGACGAATAGTATTACATGACTGTTGTCAATCATGTCATAAAATAGACACAATGTGGAACAATGAAGGGTACAGGATAAAAAAGCTAACAGGTTTACTCTCTAGTCTACTGTCCATGCTGCCAGAGGAAGAATTGTATAAAACCATCAGTCATTATCTATTTCTAGTTAAAGACCTGAGGTCATTTATGGTTCCAAAATATTTACATTCTTTTAAAACAGATTCCAACTCTAATCTGCTATTCAAACTTTTTTGGAGTAGAAAACTGATCAATGAAGGTTATGCAGACAGTAATATAGTTTACAGGTGCCTAAATGACTTTTACAGTGGAAAATGTCAAGAAAAAGCCACTGAATTTACTGTATATATAATTAGTATTTCTGATAATTTACCAGATACAAGTTTCCTTAAAAAGGTATTACAATGCTTTTTAAGAAAAAACCTAATAACAGTTACTTCAATAGCAAGAATAGAACATGGGAATGAGAGATATGAATATAACAAGGAGATGAAATATGCACAACATATGAGTGAACAAAATCTAATTTATACTCAGTGTGCTTCAATCTTCAGTGGTAAAAAGATGAAAAATGTTGAAATCCAACAATATTCAAGGAAATTTAATATGAAAGGACCTGAAGGTGGAAATGAGGCAGAAATACAATCAGAACATGTAAAGCTGTTGATACTATTTATACTTCTTCTTTTAGTGACAGTTCTAGGACATAAATCAGCAAAACTGAAAAAGTACTTGGCACTAAAATATGAATACCACATGGCAAGCTTGTATCTTCTGTGGTGTTCAGGGGACATTGAGGTTCACCCAGGACCTACATGGAGAAGAAGGCAGTTGGGGCACAACTCTGAACAAAAAAGAAAGTGGCTGCAAGACATAAATTCTATCCTATTAAAACTTTACTGGAAAATACCAACTCAGTCAAAGCCTAAAAACCTATGGCAAAGAAAACCAGACCATTGGCCCTGTAAGAAACCATTTCATGACACAAAAAATACTCAAGGCAAAACTTTATCAGATGAAGTTATCCTAACATGTTTATTAGAATGTTTAGTAAAGAAAAACATAGTTATACCTAGAAAATATCAGTGTGAAATATCCGCATGGAGACACAAAATGACCCAAATGTTACATAAAGTGCAAGTTTTACGAATTGGAACTGACAATGCTAAGTCCGCTATTTTAAACCTATTACTTCTAGAATATGAAGTAAAAAGCTTGAAAGATATTAAAGTAAGCTTTGAGAACTCTATTTTGGATAAAATGGAAATTGAACATTTACTAAACAATGATCAGAGACAAAAGAAGCAGGTAGAAATGGTAGCTGACATCATCCGTGATTTGATCAGTAAACTTTGTAGACTGAGTAGAGGAAAAGATCTTGCAGAAAAATGTGATGGAATATGGAACCACCCAGTACCAAAACACTGGCCCCACGATGTTCCATTTTTTAACCCATACAACCGGGGGAAATGTCAAAAGACTTGTTCTGATAGCAAACTTCTTACTACTTTTCTACAACTTCCACATATGAAAATTCCAATGAATCTTAAAGTAATAGTTGATGCATTCAAAACCATGTGCAATTCTACAAACACAGAAGACAAAATTAAATATAAAGGTAGTTTATGTAGGGAACATATTTTACAATCAAATGTAGCGAAACTGGAAAATGCTTTACAGTATATGCATGAAGAAGGTTTATTTTCAAGGGAAGTTTATGCAATTCTAAACCAGTGGCAAACAACAGAGTCAGTTGATGAACAGGCTGAACGTGTTTTAAAGAATGCAAATGGTAGAACTGATGCAAGGCCTCATATAACAATAAAAATCACAAGAAACTCACAAGATACAGATCTCATGAATGTTAATTATATCATTCCTATCAATAATGCTTATCTTCATATACAGTGTATCACAATTCATCCAAATCAACTAAAACAGGAGGAAAAATCAATCATTGGATCATCAAGTACAACACATAACCAAGAAAACAAGGATGACAGCTTTATACCTCCTGAAATTCTTCAATTTCTGTCTGATAATGAATCTGACAACCAAACAGAATTTTCGTCTAAGGACAAGCTATTTTCAGTGAAGGATAAAAACAATGATCATGAAACCTCTTGTCTAGAGTGTCAGGGAGCAGTTTTATCTGCAACAAATGCATATCAAGAAACTCAAACTATTGTCGGCACCCCGACCAAATCAGATTTTGTCAGATTCTGTAATATAAATGACAACATTGTAGATAATCTTGGAAATGGAGATTCTGGAGCTTCAACATCAAAGGTAATTATTAAAGCAGTTAATTGTTATCTGGTCTATGGAAAATTTTAGGATTGATAATATGTATTTTGTAAAATATTAAAAGATATTAGAGTCCTATAATATCATAGAAAATGTACCAAATATTTGGATTTCAAAAGAATGTAAATACAAAATCAAGATTGTGTGATGCAATACCTCCATTATTAAAAAAACACAATTATAATTCTTATCTACAAACCAAAGATTTACAATATTTTTCAGAAAAGAAAACTTTCTGAGGATAGTGAAGCTGCAAAGAAACAGCAGAAAACAAAATATTATCAGGTATATTTGAATAATACGTGTATATAAGTAGCTTAAAGGGACATTAGCTGTCAAATTAATGTTCACTGTTTTGACTCCAATTCTAATATTTATTTTAAAATGTACCTAAACGTATATCCAATTCATAAACAGTATAAAATTAACAATTAACTTTACATTGACCCAAAGATATGTATCAACATTTCGTGTATAGTTTTATGTCGACGATCTAAATAACTTTTGAGATGACCCCCGAAGATCTCCAACGGTCATATAACCTGATAAACGTAAATATAAATATATTATTATACAGTTTTTATACCAGCACATTAAACTATTCAAATCCCCTTTAGTTACAGTGCTTTACAACATAAATCAATTCACACGAATAAGTATTAACAATAAAATATGAAAGTCCATGATAAAGAATATATATATATATATATATATATATATATATATATATGATTAAAACTGACGAGGAAAGGTAACACACGGCCAGCGAAAGCTCTTTTTTTAGAGCCCAGGTGGTCGTGTGGTCTAGCGGGACGGCTGCAGTGCAGGCGATTTGGTGTCACGATATCACAGTAGCATGGGTTCGAATCCCGGCGAGGGAAGAACCAAAAATTTGCGAAAGCCAATTTACAGATCTAACATTGTTGGGTTGATGTTTAGACCAGTTGTATATATATATATAAACGAGTCTAAATTGAAAACTACGTTCAAACTTATGATTGCGTTGGATAAAAACCGCAATTTTTATACGTGTGCATTTAAAACAAATTTCGTTGTAGAAGGGTCTAAAAACAGCACAAACAACATTTTCCAAACGACCAAAAAAGTGAAAAGTATATTTAAACAAAACGCATTTGACGAACAGGTCGAACAACTGATGTTCTTTAACCCTGCTGACTGCCATTGGCGATTGCCAAATAAAATTGATCACAAGATGTAACAAAATGGATCTTAATATAAATTTAATACTAAACAGAAAAGAAATTAAACTTGTGGCCACGATGTTATGCCACAAACATATATATATTTTCCATAATGGTATTTTTAAAAATAAAGTTATGTCAGCAGAAAATATTTCTATTTTATATTTATAGAATTGTGCAGATTCAATTGACAACAGTGCAAGCAACGACCAGGAAATATGCAGTAACGATGTACTGGACTCTTTGAGTCTTAATTTTAGGTTGATTGATCAAATGCATGATTTGAGAGACAAGTGTGAAGGCCAGACCTGGGAAGATTCTGAATCTGATCAAGAAACCTGTTATTTGGAAAGCACTGAAAGTCCCAATCCTCAAGATTCTCTTGAAGACAATGATGATGTGAAAAACAATCAAAATAACCTTACAGATGATAAAGTACTAGAAAACTGTTTAGACTTGGTCAATTATATATCAGGAAAACCATCGGAAATAGAGACACTTTTATCACAACAATCCTCCATACTATAAGAGTTATAAATTTATTGAAAAATCATTTAAGCATTTACACTGCTTAACAATGATTACTGTTGAAATTTGTATATTATTTTGTGTATGATAATGCATTATAAAAAATGAATTTGGGTTGGATGTGTAAGATAGAAACATACCACAAAATACCAGGATATATAACATCAAACAAATGAAACAAGATTTTTCATTTTGCATCTGTTACTCAATTTTTTTTATTTTACAAGTTTTTGTATGTACCATACATGTTAATTTATGTTATATATATGCAATCATGAACAGCAAACAAAACAGAATTGATTTTTTTTCATTATTTTTCTAGAATATTTTAGAATAAACTCATCATAGGTACAAGGATTAAACTTTGTATTTACGCCAAAAGATTGAATCTCAATATTATTTTCATTAAAAATATGATGTGAATCGCATGTATTTATTCACAAAGACTTTAAAATACAAAATGTCCCCTTTAAAGTTGATGCCTCGTTAAAAGACAGCAAAACATGTTCATATTTTACAACCAAAGAGGCGAATAACATTCACAGCTTTTTAAAAAACTTTTTTTTATATAAGTGCTACATCATTGATGCATTTTACCATTGCACATGTTAAATAACTTTTAAACAATCTGATTTGTTGAGAATAAAATGTGTTTTTTTTAATGAGTTTTTTTAAAAATCCTTTTTATAGATTTGCGTGCTATAAAATATTATTCATTATCATGTGTTGTATACAAATTTTCATGGACTTATTGAGTGCAAAATTCACGAAAACACAAGTTTTTATCAATCCACGGACATTGGGTACCAACAAAAATGAAATGAATTTCAATATACAGTAAAACATAGAAATCACATCACCCTTTGCATATGGGGAATCATCATAAAATCCCAATTTGAGTAGATGCTACTGCATAGCTAAATGTTTGCACCGCAATACAGTAAAATTGAGAATGGAAATGGGGAATGTGCCAAAGAGACAACAACCCAACCATAGAAAAAACAAAAAACAACAGCAGAAGGTCACCAACAGGTCTTCAATGTAGTGAGAAATTCCCGCACCCGGAGGCGTCCTTCATCTGGCTCAAACAAATATATACTAGTTCAGTGATAATGAACGCTATACTAATTTCCAAATTGTACACAAGAAACTAAAATTAAAATAATACAAGACTAACAAAGGCCAGAGGCTTCTGACTTGGGACAGGCGCAAAAATGCGGCGGGGTTAAACATGTTTGTGAGATCTCAACCCTCCCCCTATACCTCTAGCCAATGTAGAAAAGTAAACGCATAACTATACGCACATTAAAATTCAGTTCAAGAGAAGTCCGAGTCTGATGTCAGAAGATGTAACCAAAGAAAATAAACAAAATGACAATAATACATAAATAACAACAGACTACTAGCAGTTAACTGACATGCCAGCTCCAGACTTCAATTAAACTGACTGAAAGATTATGATTTCATCATATGAACATCAGGCACAATCCTTCCCGTTAGGGGTTTAGTATCATACCATCATAACATATATGAGAAGAGCATAACCCGTGTCATGCCAACAACTGGTTTTTTAATAAATGTGTTTAGTTCCGATGCAAAGACCCTATCGGTGAATCAATATTAACGCCAAAATATGCAATCTTTAATGACCTGACAACAGTATCGTAACTATATCCCTTCTTAATAAGTCTATTCAAAGGTTTTGTTTGTTAGGTCTTGCTCTTCTTATGACTGTGCAGAAAAGAAGGCAAAGTAGCATGTGTATCTGGTTATAAAACCAGATCCAACCCACCACGTTCTTTTGTACCAAGTCAGAATTATGACAGGTTTTGTTGACCGGTTCTGTGGGTTGATAATGTCAAGTTTTAATGATTTTCCTCTTTTTATACGCCTTATTACGGGACGTATTATGGTATACAAGTGTATAAAATCTTTGGTGGATTTTTTTTTATTTATTGACGCGAGAATTACTGTTTTTTTTTTTTTTATGAATTGTAGATTTTACGTTTCCGATTTATGGGGTTCTGTTCATTAAAACAAGTGTGATTTTCCAATAAATCCAGAATGATTTCACTAACTTGAAAGAAATTTTGGTGAATTATTCATATATATATTGACATGAACGCCCCTTTGAATTTTATAAATTTCAGATTTTACATTTCCGAGTTACAGGGTTTTATTCATAAACCATGTAAACAAGGGAGATGTTCGAGTTTTTTTTTACATTAACTCAAAAATACAGTTAGCAGTTTTCATGCAACTTTGGTGAATTGTTAAAATCTTTAGATGTAAGCTCCCTTTAGAATCTGATAAATTTTAGATTTTTCATTTCCGATTTGTGGGGTTTTATTAAAAAAAGGGGGGATTTTCAAGTTGTTCGGGCAATAACTTAAAAATACTTTCAGGAATTCTGATTGAACTTTGGTGAATTGTTAATATCTATTGACGTAAGCCACCTTTTGATTTTCATAAATTACATATAGGCTTTATAAGTTATTCAACTTTATTCTTTGACAATATGACAGGCGTATCATACATGTGCTCATGGCGCAGCTATTAATTGAATTTACATTAGAATTATTAAATTAATAACTAGAAATTCAAGATCTACTTTACATGTTACCATGACAAGTTATCTCAATGACTTCTGATGTAGCTAAATGGTGTCCACACCACTATCAATATTATTAATTATTCTGTGTTACCATGACAACTTACTTCTGTGTCCTCTGCCTTTGTGATGTCCTCCATTTCGCCTTCAAAGTCATCGTCCATACTAATGTCAATATTATTAATTGTTCTATGATACCATGACAACTTACCTCTGTGACCTCTGTCTTTGTGATGTCCTCCATTCCGTCTTCAAGGTCATCGTCTAACTTCTGTTTCTTAACGGGACCTCCTGTGGTTTTATCCCTGATAAAAAAGAAGATAAATGACAAAGTATTCAATGGTGGTCCACAGAAATTAATATTGAAATTATATTGCCATGTACACAATTAAGAAACTTTTACGGTACATGCATGATTGCTAATAAGACCGATACTGCATGCTTTTATTTTCGACATTTTGTTATTTTAGTCGCCAATGCAATTAACCCTTGGATGGAGAGCTGTCTCATTGGCTCTCATACCACATCTTCTTATATATATAAAGCAGATATTGGTTTTTTTCGTAACCTAATTCGTATTGTAAATTATTCATTTTGAAATAAATAGTAAGACATCAATGATAATTTTGATCCACGGATAAGTTTGGACATTTTTAATAAATCATACAAATGTAATGTTATGGGTGATCACATCTCCCGTCATGCCTAACATTTACAGCAACATTTATTTCCGTTTCTCTATGCGGCACTGATGTTTTTAGTAGTTTGAGTTATGTTTAAGAGATTTTAATTGTTATTTCATGTTTTGAATAGGTGTATCAACAACTTGATATAAATTCTTACTATCAATAGCTGAACGTGTGGTATGATTGCCCTTAAGACAAGTCACGGATAACTATAATGATGGAAAATTGTATGTTGGAAAAGGAAAATAAAACAAAGTAAACTTAGATAAATAAACTAACAAATAAATGAAATTGAATTAAATCGCATTGTTAAAGCTCCAAGACAAAGTAGGTGACGTAACATAAAGTTATAAATAGTTTCGTCTTTTTATAAATAATATAGTTAATCTCATTTCTAAAGTTACTTTTTAGTGGTCAACTATTCTCTTTTTATGTTATAAGATTTATATGATTGACATATATTTTATTAAGTTACGTAAAAGCAATTAAAGGATTATCAAAATCTTTACTTACTTTACAGTATTATTAAGTGGACAATAGAAACACTTTAGGGTTATTTTCCTACGGCAAATATCAAACATGTTTATTCTTTTAAAAGATGACAGTTTATTTAATTCATTTCTCAACGTCAGATTAATAGCTATGATCAAAAGAACTCTAGAAATGAGATTAACTATATTATTTATAAAAAGACGAAACTATTTATAACTTAATGTTACGTCACCTACTTTGTCTTGGAGCTTTAACAATGCGATTTAATTCAATTTTATTTATTTGTTAGTTTATTTATCTAAGTTTACTTCATTTTATTTTCCTTTCCAACATACAATTTTCCATCATTATATAACCACAGATATGATCCACAATTTTATTTATTTATGAATGTTTTTTATCATTTACTAGTTGAAACAATTTAGAATACAAATGTTGCGTATTTGTGTACATTGAAGACCTGTTGGTGACGGCCTCTGCTGTTGTTTTTTATTTGGTCGGGTTGTTGTCTCTTTGACACATTCCCCATTTCCATTTTCAATTTTATTATTAAGAAATAAATGCTTCTTTTTGTAACTTCATTGGGGTGTAAAAGCGTTGACCGAAGTACATTTTGTATGAACATGATGAACGCGTGGAACGCTTTTACAACCCTATGATGTTACAAAAAGGATTATTCGATACTTATAATGACATTGTTTAGCGAGGATCATGAAAACAAGATTTTAATAAAGTTTTATTTAATTTACCTGTTCACTTTATTGTGGGATCTCGTGTTATCATGAATGATAAATGTTATTGTGTACTGCAATTGATTAAGGAATAATGCGAGATGTGCAGTTAGCCAATCAGAATAACGTATTATATAATGAAACATACATCTAATTATTTAGATATGAATGAATGTACTCCACAAACTCATCAGACCAAAACCAAACTTGAAATGTAACTGGTCATGTTAAAACTATACACCAAATATAATCAATATCTTTGAGCACAATAAACAAAATGTGGAAAACTGATTTGCCAATCACAGTATAGACGGACAGACAGACGAATGGATTGAATGACTAAATTCTCCCTCGGCTTTTAATTTCTATTTTTGGTTGGTTCGTACAATTCAATAGAGGATAAATATATTTTATTGTTTTAAAATTCAAATAACAGAACTGATAACAAATTTGACAGTGAATATTGCCTATATTTAAACATATTAACAGCGGAAGATACCGATGGAAACTGACAAGCCGAATACAGTATAAAGATACAAGTTAAGTTCCAGTTTGGAAACAGATGATGACATAAAGCGGTACTCATTATTAGATTGTCAACGTTGGACTTTTATTAATCTCCGTTTATTACCTGTTCATTTTTATATATTATGTTGGCAGTCTCAGTGAAAATAGAAACCATATCTTTTATCTTCTTATTATTCAAATTTGTTACTTCTACAAACCAGTAAAAGTCTGTAATGGCCTAAATTTGTACTCATCTATACTGATTTTTACTCGGCCACTTTACCCGACATTACTCGACCCCAGTCTTAACCATACTCGACTGTACTGATTTGTACTTGACCCTTATCTTTTATTTGTCAGTTTGTTCTGTCTTTTTATAAAGCCATGACATTGTTAGTTAAGTTTAGACTTATGAGTTTGAATTTACCTTTGTTATCTTTTGCCTCTCTTTTCCAATTTGTAATTTTACACGTGCCATTGTCTAATTTACATATTCCACTATGTAATTTTACATGTTTCATGTGTAATTTTGCTTGTTCCACTGTCTAATGCTTCAAGTTCCACATGGGTTACTGTGTAATTTGATATGTTCCATTGTATAATCTTAAATATTCCTTTGTGTAATGATATATCTTTTGTCATTATAAAGCTATTTGTCACAGAAACTGTTTAAAGCTTTATATCAGAACTTTTAAACACTTTTTTCTCTCTTCATATTATTTTATGTACCGTTATAAATAAGTTAAACTCCGCCGCATTTTTGCGCCTGTCCCAAGTCAGGAGCATCTGGCCTTTGTTAGTCTTGTGGTATTTTAATTTTAGTTTCTTGTGTACAATTTGGAAATTAGTATGGCGTTCATTATCACTGAACTAGTATATATTTGTCTAGGGGCCAGATGAAGGACGCCTCCGGGTGCGGGAATTAAGACCTGTTGGTGACCTTCTGCTGTTGTTTTTTCTATGGTCGGGTTGTTGATTCTTTGACACATTCCCCATTTCCACTCTCAATTTTATGTACTTTTATGTTTGTTAATTACAAATATTGTTGCATGCATTGTATATTAATGGTTTATGTTTTTTGTTGAACTATGGTGTTGGTGACATTTTATTTAACTTTGCTAAACTCGTATGTAACTTTAAACATATTAATTTATAAATCAAAGCAATCAAAAACGGGCTTCAAATTTAATTTTCAAAACTGTCTATTCTAGAGGTGGCGTGACTCAGATGTGGATACTTAACAATTCCAAAGATCTTTTAGAGTACATACAATCTAACTCTCTTTCATCTTGTAATAGTATTAAAACATTTGACTTTTCTTCACTTTAAACAAGTATTCCACATTTCAAACTAAAAGACAAATTGAAAGAGTTGGTATTGCTTTGTTTCATAAAAAAGAATGGTCAACGAAGATACAAGTATCTTGTCTTAGGGAGGGATAAATCCTACTTTGTAAAGGATCACTCGGATTCAAATAAAGTATCCTCTGAAACTGACATTAACAAGATGCTTGATTTCGTGATTAACAACATATTTGTTACGTTCGGAGGACGTGTTTTTCAACAAACTGTCTGCATTCCAATGTGAACAAATTGTGCCCCTCTTCTTGCCGACTTGTTTCTTTATTATTATGAGGCTGACTTCATACAGGAACTTCTTAGGAAGAAAGATACATATAAGAAGTTAGCGATATAACTCTACTTCCCGCTAAATAGATGATGTTCTTTCACTAAATAATTCAAAATTTGAATTTTGGGGCCCTTTATAGAGTTGTTCAGTGTGAGCCAAGGCTCCGTGTTGAAGTCCGTACATTGACCTTTAATAGTTTACTTTAAAAATTGTTATTTGGATGGAGAGTTGTCTCATTGGCACTCACACCACATCTTCCTATATGTATTAAATCTAGAAATTGACAATAAGGGTCGGTTGAAGACAAAACTTTACAAAGAGATGTTTTCAGCTTTCAAATTGTGACATTTCCATTTCTAAGTAGCCACATTCCAGCAGCACCTGCATACGGAGTATATATCTCCCAATTGATACGATATATCCGTGATTGCATTTCATATCATGATTTTCTTGATAGAGGGTTGCTGCTAACAAGGAAGCTATTAAACCAAGAGTTCCAAATTGTAAAGTTGAAGTCATCCCTTCGTAAATTTTACGCCACCACGAGTTGGTTGACCATTATGGAATAACCGTTTCACAAATGATATCAGATGTGTTACTTACGTCGCAACTACAATCCCCTTCCCTTTCATGTATGTGACCTACCAAATAAGACTATTTATTGGATTTGTTATTACATAAGCAACACGAAGGGTGCCATATGGGGAGCAGGATTTGCTTACCCTTCTGGAGCACCTGAGATCACCCCTAATATAAGTTTTTTTATTATTCAGATATAATTCAAGCATACACAAAACAGACATGAAATTTATTGGTTTGTTTATTCCAGGAATGATTCCAGGTGTTTTCAAATGGGTCCCTTGAATATTAAATTGGGAATTTTTATCCCAATTGGGATTTTTTTATGCATACAATCTAAGACGAAATAATATAATTTTCCTGTAAAAACGGAAAATGAATATTAAGTTAATTTCATCTGTACACTGATTGAAGAAATTATTGGATTCAGACCAGGGAAGTTGTAATACATGAATATCATTGCATATGATGCACTTTCATCTTAACTTTGGTAAACAAGGCCTATTACAAAAACATATATACCAAAAGTACCAGCTAACATAAACCTATTTCAAATTATCTCACAATATATAAATACCGATTTTTGTTTTATTTTCCTCTTTTTATTAGGAATTTATATTTACCAAATTTTTTTTGGGGCCGCTGGCCGATTTAAGGGCCGTAAAGCGGCCCTAAACTATATAGAGGAATCATCCCTGTATTCACATATAAATTTATGATACACAAAACAGACATGATCATTTTTTTATTTTATTTATTTACACATACAATGCTTAAACACAACAGATGACATATAATAGATAAACAATCACTAAAAAACATATTTAAGCTTTTAATTTGATTTTTCAAGTAAATTCAGCAAAAAAACCCAAGATGTGTGACTGTAAAAATTGATAACATGTTCTGCTTTAGGAGTAAAAAGTTTGACATAATTAGGAAAGGTATGAACAGCAGTGGCAGATCCAGAAATTTTCATAAGGATGGGACAACTTACTGCCTTAGAGGGGGCCTGCTCCAGTCATGCTTCAGTGATTCCCTAAATAATCAACCAAATTTTCACAACAATTTTTAAATCCAGCTCAAAATAGAAACCAGGGAAAAAACAGTAATGTATTCTTGACAGAAATTGATTCAAATAAAATGCTGCCTTCTAGAATTATATACTGTAAAGCCAGAAAGTATTGAGATTTTTATTATTGAGAATAAAGAACCGGGTGAGTATTGCAATAATATTAACTCTCATTCTGATATTGTGATACATATATGTATATCATGCATACATTTATGTTCACAGAATTTTATGAAATTGCAAAATAAATCTCACAATACTGTCTTTTCTTAATAAAAATGGCAATAATGAATGAACCCAATAATTTCTGAGTTTACAGTAGTATATTTGATTAAAAACTATACATGACCTCTTGTTCTTTTTTTATATCTAATTTTCCATAGATCTTTACTACACTTCTCTTTTAATTCACATAAATGAGATCAAATAACTTTCACAGATCTTTGTTTGAAACACTTTTATTTTAATTCATATAATATCTATGAAATCAATTCACCTTTACAGTTTTTGTTAAAAGACATGATATCTAGAAATTGAAAAAATGAGTACTAATTCTATTAATCTAATCTGATATAAAACAAATGCCTAAATTTCTGTATAAAGATTGAATTATCTTTCTTGATTCCAGATCACTGGATATTTAATTTACATTACTACTGTTTTATATCATTTCACAACATCTCTCATTAGATGTTGTTAGACTTGCTGCCTTCTTTGTCTGCCAATTGCAATATTACTATTTCATCACATGTTTTCCAGCTAAAAAAAAAAATGCATAACTTCACATTAAGAAAAGAAACAAAAATAACTTTCACTACTGTGATATATATGGAGAAAACAATATATGAATATGACTATCAGAAAACCAGCAGACCTGCCAATTTTACCAATTGATGGGGGATATTCCCCTTGAGAGGCTGTGACATCATCCTTATAATACTTCATTATATAGACCTTATTCCTTTAAAAAACAAGAGTGCACACGCTGAAATGTCTCGCCTTCTATACTAATCATTGATATTATGTTGATAGTCCTAAGTATAAAGCTAAGCTTTATTACAACTGTCACATAAACTTAACATTAACCAAGATAACTAAACAAAGACCAATGAACCTTGAAAATGAGGTCAAGGTCAGATGAAATATGCCAGGCAGACATGTACAGCTAACAATGCTTCTATACAACATATATAGTTGACCCATTACTTATAGTTTAAGAAAAATAGATCAAAACACAAAAACTTAACACTGTGCAATGAACTGTGAAAATGAGGTCACGGTCAAATAAAACCTGCGCGACTGACATACAGATCATAAATATTTTCATACACCAAATATAGTTGACCTATGGTATATAGTATTAGATAAAAAGCCCAAAACTCAAAACTTAACTTTCACCACTGAACCATGAAAATGAGGTCAGGGTCACATGACATATGCCCGCTAGACATGTACACCTTACAATCATTCCATACAACAAATATAGTAGACCTATTGCATATAGTATGAGAAAAACAGACCAGAACACAAAAATTTAACTATAACCACTGAACCATGAAAATGAGGTCAAGGTCAGATGACACCTGCCAGTTGGACATGTACACCTTACAGTCCTTCCATACACCGAATATACTAGCCCTATTGCTTATAGTATCTGAGATATGGACTTGACCACCAAAACTTAACCTTGTTCACTGATCCATGAAATGAAGTTGAGGTCAAGTGAAAACTGTCTGACAGACATGAGGACCTTGCAAGGTACGCACATATCAAATTTAGTTATCCTATCACTTATAATAAGAGAGAATTCAACATAACAAAAAATTGGAACTTTTTTTTCAAGTGGTCACTGAACCATGAAAATGAGGTCAAGGGCATTGGACATGTGACAGACGGAAACTTCGTAACATGAAGCATCTATATGCAAAGTATGAAGCATCTAGGTCTTCAACCTTCTAAATTATAAAGCTTTTAAAAAGTGAGCTAACACCGCCGCCGGATCACTATCCCTATGTCGAGCTTTCTGCAACAAAAGTTGCAGGCTCGACAAAAACAGGAGCAAAATACATTCAAAAACATTCTAAACCATAGATTTTCTAATTATCAGTCAGTACACTAACAACATTTATGTGAATGCATACAATTCTCATGTGATTAAAATTCTAAATGAAAAATTTAAGTTGGCAGGAATACATGAACAGTTGAAGAATTGATTTTTTTCTCAATTGCCTGTTAATATTCTCTTCTATTCTAACACACTAAAATCACTCTTCTTTCTCTCATGAATTTCATATCCAATCAGAATCATTGTAACAGTTTCACTCCCTATTTGTATCCAATTAAACAGACTGTAACTTATCATACATACCATGTCTTCTGCATCATCATCAGCTGGTGTTTCTTCAGTCTTTGGTTTGTCTTCTTCTTCGTCTTCTGTGAATTTTTTCCCTTCTTCCACACTGACATCACTTTCTTCACTCTCAAGTTTGGTTATCAAGGAAAGATTTTCTACAATGTTGGAAATACTTTTTTTTAGATTTTATAGCATTTATCATTTATGTATCATAAAATTTAAAATTTATGAATAATTATTTGATTGCTCTTTTTATGCTCCACGTATGTGCACTATGTTTTTCAGTCTGTAGGTTTATTTGTTCGTCTATTTGTCTGTCTGTCCCACTTCAGATTAAAATTAATGGTCTAAGTGGTTTATGATGAAGTTGAAGTCCAATCAAATTGAAACTTAGTACACATGTTTCCTATATATGATATCATCGTTAAAATTTTTAATGCAAAATTAGAGTTAAGGCCCCAATTTCATGACCAACTGAATATAGTGCTCAGGGGGCCTCAATGTACTATGGACACATTCTTGTTTTCAAATACTTTTTTCAATCTTATAATACATTGTAGATTCATTATCAATTGTCTATTTTAGTGTGGATTTGTTGGTTTAAGTTTGAATGATATGCAAAATACACAAATTTCCTATAGTACTTTACATAGAATGCTAAAAGAAAAAAATCAAGTATGTATGAAAATGCATTTATCATTAATCCACAAAAACTAGTTTCCATAATAAACAAACACTCAGTAAGATGAAATGGTTATTGAAACAATGAGATATAAACTTGGTCAGCTGTATTCAGTATTTGGGTGAAGCAGTTTAACTTTTGTACAATACATTGATGAATAGCAACTTACCTGTGACTAATTCATCCCAGAAATCCCTTCTTCCTTTCTGTATTAAAGTGTCTTTAAACTGTCTCATGTATATATTAAAGGATTTAGCTTCCATTTTCTACAAAATACAATACAAATGTAAGGGGTTTTCTCCATCAAAAGACATATTTTCTATCTTATATAATTTTGCAATTAAAAAGCCAGTTAAATGATGGGTTTTACTTTTCTTTATAGGTGAAATATACTTACGCTATCTATCTTATTGTATACAAATATTTTATTGAAAAGTCCAACTCTATTATAAATTAATGTGTAAATTCCCATCCAAATTTTTCAGAATATTATATTCAGGGTTTTTCATTTAATAATAATAGAAACTGATGTCTTCCCTTGACCTACTTATTTTAGAATGTGATAAATTCTTAAGCATTGCCTCATTGTACAGAAACGTTTTGGCAGTAATATTGGAATGAAATAGTTATATAATTTGTTTAATTATTGGTAGACGTAAGGTTTTTTTCAGTAACATAAACAGCCTAGCCACAATCAAATGTGCATTTCATATTGGGTCTATGTTATAGGCTTGTAAAGACACGAAGATAAACTTATAAGTAATATATCTCCGTAAACATGGCTTTATGGGTCTAAATTAGTCCTATGTGTTGTTTAAACTTAGAATTTTTAATTGATAAATGGTAATAGAAGCGTTCTAATTTTTTGTAAAATTTCTGTACAGGAGTGGATTTAAATCAAAGAGCTGAATAGCTCTGAGGGGAAAGACGACCCTTGTCTCTTTTCTTTTTTTTTGGACCAAGTGATCTACATCTTCTAAATCTAAACATTTGATTAAAGTTGATAGTTAATTATGTAAAATTCAACTGATTTATGTCATTTAACAACAACTACAATGTTTTCTGAAATCTTAATTGAGTACCACTGAACTGCAGGCTAGGCCATTTTCCATTTTTTGTGACAGTACTCTTAAGATTTTTAAAAGTTAGGACTGAAAAATCCATTTAATTTTAAATTTCCATTGATAAAGTTCCCAGTTACAACTCTCATCACAGGGATCTGAGACTACTATAACACAGTAGTCTCAGCAGGGATACAGGTACTAATAATAAATAATATGATTGATGTAAACTGTGTGAAGCTTGTTTCCAGATCCAGATCCTACATTTTGAAATATTTGTAAATTTCATGAATAAATAGGTTTAAACTATAAAATGCAATTTAAAAAATATTTTTTTTACCATTACAATGATTTATTTGTTGGTACACACAATTTAGTTTTAATGGAAGACTACTAATCATATACTAAATGTCACATTTTCAAGTTTTATTTTAGTGGATAAATAATCATCATTTGATGAGGTGCTCCCGACTTGGAGGAAGATTCGCAAAACAGAATTTTACAGAAAAAATGAAAAAAAATCGTTTCTCTCCCCAATCTCATGTATCTCCACGAACTTTGTTTACTTTGAAAGTTGATGACCTACACATTAAAGTATTGCATGTTGATGTTTGAATAATCTACAGCAAACATAATTATGTTTAAATTTAACAAATAACAATTTATAATTAGTGCACAAACTCTGAGAATGATTTAAATAACCAGTGCTTCTGCATAGTGTGGCATTCCAACAATGACGTCATTATAAAATATAATGTAGGTTGGATATATTTAGAATATCTCTTCATACTGATTTTTCCGGATTGTAAAAGAAACGTAAATAGTGTAAAAGAGATAATTTCGCTAGAAACAGAAGGGAAATATGTAGAAAAGTGTTTAAAGTCAATCTATTCATTTGTGTGTTTCCTTCCCATCAATCTCAGTAAGATTTGTTGGGGGGTTTACCACACTATAAAAACAAAATGAATGATGTGAGGGAATGTCACTCTGGTCAACCCCATTGGGGATTTACGGCTTGAAGCCGTCTTTCTCAAAAAAGTGGCAAATTATCAGTCATAAAAAGCATACCATATTCTACTTCAATGTATATATTCCAGTTGATGCATACCTTAAAAGATTAACTAAATCAAATGAGGAAAAAGTTTTTTTCTCTCTCTGACTTTATCTTTTGCATTTCAGTATTACCAGCAGATGAGGAAGTGTCTACGTACAAGACACTTGTAGCCAACAAGTATTAAATTCAATTATTTGTCTGCTTTGGAACTTTATCTTATTTATAGGTGATGAAAGTTATCTATTCAAATTAAAACTCAGTATTTTCAACATAAATCTAGTCACAATTAATTCTAACAGATTATTTTTTTCAACTGAAATTGTCTTGTCCATAGAAATTACCACAATATATTAGTATCCAATTTCCTTGAGTTCAGCCTAATTTGATAGATAAAATGTGTGTTATATTTTCAAGAGAACACATTCAACTATGTCAAAATTGAGTTTTAATAATAGTTTGATTGTTTTAAACAGTCAGATATATGGATTTCAGTTAATAGAATGTGTCATCATTTTGACTTAATCAATAAATTATTGAGATATGTAAAGAATTATGGGTACATTTTTCTATTTTCAAAATTTAAAAACCACAGCTTAAAATTTAATTGGTAACTTTTAATCTTAACTTTAACAATAATCTTTTCACCCTTTCAATGCTATACATGGCATATGCCGCGATAACGGTCGCCGTCCGCCACTGCTATTCGCGACATATGTCGCGATGACAATGGATTTTTCATCCAGACTCTCAAACCATTCCGTATTCATTCAGGTCATCTCTAATTTTTCATCGTATGAATCGAGGATATACAAGGTCCCGTTAGCGCTTGAAATCCCCGTTATTTTTATTGTAAAATCATGCAGTAGAAGGAAAATAGAAGGAAAATTAAAACAAATATTTTGACAAATGCAAATGGCGGAAATCGGAAAAGACGCTGTTAATATGAAAATATTTCAGCATTTCTATTGCAAAACCGACAACGAGGATTAATTAAAAAGTTTCCTGTTATCTCAACGTGTTTATTACATTCAATTGTGTGGCAAATATGATTTGATCTATCTTATCAAGACGTAGAAAAAGGGAGGAAACGGAGGTTGACTGAAAATTATGAGGACGAAGCCACTAATTTGCGCCACGATTACATTATACGTTGTGTATGGTGCACTAGGCTACGGAATTGAGCAACTGGTGTCTTCTTTATTATATGGAAGATAAAACAACAACTCAAATGAAGAGTCGTTTTTATTCAAAATTTAACACAAATACAATAATTTACACCTTTTACCTGATAATCACCTGAAAATGCAGGTAGCCTGATGAAAATTTTAATAAAATAATTGCATAACATTACAGTTCATGCTCTCCTGAGCATTTTTCATGCAGTAACTTTGTCTGTATCTTTTATAATAAAAAAGATACAGCAGTTTGAAAAGGAATATACTTTTCTAATGAATGAACACAAAAAGAATGCAGCAGCAGCAGCCATTTTTCATTTTTTTTGTGCAGCGTTGAAAGGGTTAAAGCATTTAATTAAATACCAACAAAATGTCTTGTCCGTAGACATTATAACAATGTATTTGTTTCCATTTTCCTCATACTTCTGCATCATTTGAAAGATAAACCTGGTAAAATGTGTTTTTTTTCTTCACGTGAACACTTTCAACTATCTCAAAATTAAGGAATAACAGTACTGTAGTTGAAGAGTTGCCACCGTCAATTGTAGATCTGACGGTCGCAAATGCAGTTTTACTGGCGACGCGTAGCGGAGACAGTAAAACGGAGATTGGCGACCGTCAAATCAAAATTGACGGTGGCAACTCTTCAACTACAGTACTGTTATTCCGATTCTAATGCATTACAAAAAGAAAAAAATATGATAAAATTTGTCAAATAAAAAAAAATCTGTGAAACTTCATGAATGATTTTGGCACAAAGACGTCATGGCTTAACGTGACGTCATACAAATGAAAACTTACAAACTGGAGGTTATTACGTTACCTGTACGCTTCAAATTCAGATAAAATTACATTAAAACGGCGAATTCGAGGTAGGTGTTGTTTTATTTTCGATTATATAGTAGTAATCGAACATTTGTTGATTCATCAATTCAAAATGGCGGGTCCCTCCTTAGTTACGCCTGGTCAACTGTGGATTTGACGGCAACTTTTAGCCAATGAAAAAAATTGTTACATCCAAATTGCATTAGAATTAGATTTTGATAATGCATTTCATTAATATGAATGCAATGTCTTGTCTGTAGACAAAACATATAAATTGTATTGCTGAGTTTGATTGTTTACCATAAGAATATGCATCAAGTCATTTTAATGTTCTATACACCAAAAGAAAGTTTTTTTTTGAAAGTTTTGTTATAATTTATAGATTAGTTTAGGTATAGTTTGATCAGATAAGATTAATGATCAAAGAAAGCTACTGTTGTTTGAAATAATTGTGAGTTAAACATGATCTTGTCATTTTTTTTTCAATTAAAATGTTGGATATTCAATAATTCTAAACATTTTTTGTTGTCTTCGTCATTGACAAAAAATTTGTAACTGGTGACCATGTCTTGAAGGCAACCATTTAAAAAAATTAGACAGTTTTTAAAAACCATTTATTTAATAAAAATATTAAATATTTCTTCGAAAAACTGCATGTAATTATATAAATGCTTCCAGTGTCAGTTTTTCATAATTTAAACCATTTCTGTACCAAAATATCAAAAGAGTTTTTTCCTGATGTGATATTCATTTTTGACTTCATGTGAAACACAAAATGTACATCTGATTGTGGCTAGGCCGACAGTGTTGTTTCATAGCCACTCTTGAGAAAATATTTGTCATCTAAATAAATGGATAATGGGTGTATTCAATGATTGTACACCAAAATAAACTCAATTTATGAACCAATGATAATTGGTGTATGTTTTGGAATATATGTATTATAATCTGAAAGAGTGAAGAAATGGTGTATTTGTTTTTACATCCCATTGGCACAATGAGAATTTGACACTTTATATCTAACAAAACTATATTGTGAAGAGGACAAAACATTTGTTACAATTAATTCATGACTAACCTTAATACACTGATTTCTCAATGTCTTCAAACAGTCAATTGCTTTAGGGTAGAACTGAGCTCCAAAGGAACACTAACCTTAATACACTGTTCCCTCAATGTCTTCAAACAATCAATGGCTTTTGGGTAGAACTGAGCTCCAAACGAATCTGTTACTATTTGTTGTATTCTCTTCTGCATCTGTTTACTAGCTGTAATGTAATGTATAAGATACTGTGAACATGAACAGAGAACATTGGACAAGAACATGTTATGGTGGAGTAGATCTGTTTACCTTCCTTGAGCACCTGTGGTCACTCCTGGTCTTTGATGGTGTTCATCAGTCTTTAGTTTTCCATGTTGTGTTTTCTTGACTATTTATCTTTTGTGTTTTTTCGCGTTTCTCCATGGTGTTTTTTTTTTTACTACATACATATTTGCATGTATTTTCCGCCTTTCTATAAACTTGGCTTTGTACTAGATCTAAACCCTATGCCAGATTTTTATACATGCAAGAGATACAACCAGATAAAAATGTAAAAAATATAACAATACATTGAGAATGCATTGATCAAATTTGTTTTGTATTTATCAGATCTTATTTTAATTTGTAAAATTAAAATTATACTAAATTATAGAGCCACTATTGACGCTTTGTGAACCTATTTCTTTTACATTATCTCATATCAATTTATTTGCTACAAAATACAAGCCTTATCTGGGACTGGTAATGCTTGAAAAATAGAATCCAGTAGATTAACTGTATGACCTTCAACTAACCTTCATCAAATTTATCCACATCTTTTCTGTTGACCAATGCCAGATAATCTTCTACAGGTGTGACTGTCCCTACCTGTAATAATAGATAGTTTGTATTCAAGCAATAATTAACCATCTAAATTCAGCAAAACTATATTTTACTTTTTATGAAAACCATTACCATATCAGTAGTCAATTAAATAAGACAGTTCAATATGACAGTTGTTTTCCATTCTTTCAATGTGTTCGAGATTTTGATTTTGCCATTTGATAACAGACTTTTTTTTTTGGCTTTTCATTCTACTGCACTTATAACAGTAAAACTTACAACCAGACCATTGAGCAAATACAGAATTTTTGACAGAAAAAAAGGTCTCCAGATCGTTCATTTGAAATGAATGTAAAATTGTATGATAAGAGTAATGGAAATAATAAGAATTCGGAAAGATAATGTCAGAGGGGATACATAAAAGTAAATATTTAAAAAAAATATTTTGAGAACTGAAGAGGGCGATGCACAAAATGTTTAAATGTTCAGAATTGATTTAAAAAACCCAACATTTAAAACTAATGGGTGAAAGTCCTACAGTGACATATTGATGCATATTCATGTCATTTGGAATACAGAGTTATCTCATTGACAATCACATCAAATCTCCTTATTTTAAGACAATTTGGAGGGTTTGAAAACATATGGAAAATATGCCCAGCAAACATCCTTTATAATTCTCTTCAAAATCCTCCTTGTAGTTACCAACAAAAATATTTCCATGTGGCCTTCATTGCAAAATTGTTTAACCCAAGGATTTAAATAGATTTTTTCCATATTCTATAAATATAATTGTTTAACTCAAAAGGTAAATTTAGTCAAGAGATATATAATGACATTTAAACTGTATATTTATCCACTTCCTTTCTGTATGGTCAAGTTCAGGCTGTTATTACAGCTCTCAGTATTTAAAATTGTCTATTACAGCCCCAATCAATACTCTTAAAGCAATCACTTCTATGAAATACTAGTTAATAGAATTTGTATGGTTCTATTGAGAGACAGCTAAAATTTACAATAAAACATTGGTTGATTGGGAAAATTATTTCATCTTCATTCCTCTGGCATGATTCAGTGTATAAAAATGAATGATATTGGTTTGTTTATCAACTTTAAGATAAAAATAATTGATTATAGAAATTTCTAGGTAAAACAGACAGAAACATATGTGGTAATGATAGCATATAAAAGGGTATCCAAATACCTCATCACATGAACTCAAGTTCAAATATTTTATAGGCAAATAATATTTTACTCCATACACATACTTATATACTTATCAGTGATATTTGAAGGAAAAAGTTTAATTAGAAGTTCCATCAAGTATGAAGTTGAAGAACAGCCACTGAATCAAAATTCAAACAAAGTCAATGATAATTACAATGACCTGATTTTAAAAGGAAACACTTCTTTAAGGAGTTTTACCATTGCAGATCAACTGGAGTTGAATTGGAATAAAGAGTTACCGAAGCATGAATGGAAGCTCAGGGCAATTTACTCAATTTGAATATGGTGTTTTCCAATCAATTGATGTGTCTGAATTTTTGATTTGCCATTTTGGTAATGGACTTTTAATTTTGTTTTGTTATTTTACTATTCATTAAACTGCACTTATAACAATAAAACCATACCCTTCAGCAAAGACACGATTTTTGACAGGAAAAGAATGTCTCAAGATTTTTCATTTGAAAATTAGTAAGAAGGGATATATAAAAGTAATTCTTTAAAAATATTTTGAGAAATTACAAAGGGTGACAAACAAAATGTTTTAATGCATACTTATGGAGTAGATGAAAAAAATGCTAATTGTTGAAGAGTCCCTATAATAACCTAGTGATGCTTATTCATGTCACTAAAACTCTTGTTTGCATGGGAAATCATACCAAATCTCCTCATTTCTATATAATTTAAGGAGTATAAGATTTTCAGAAAAGAATTAAACATTAATTTTTCATTACAAATTTTATTTATTACCTTTAGTAGTTGTTACTTTATCATATGGTACAAAAATTATTCCAAAAAATCAATTAGTGTTGGCCCCAGGGGACTTTTAATATGTAGATATCATTGAAAAAGATCCAAATTATCTCCCTTTGGCGCAAACATGCCATTTTTTGGCATTAAAATTGAAATATCTTTTTCAACTCATCGGTGACCTATATTTTTTATTGTTGTTTTCGAATAAGAGGTACATAAACTAAATAATTGTAAATTTTAAGCAATTTCTGTTATTTGTTCTTTTTTTATTTCGATATTACTGCTATTTCTCCTATTAGTTCAACAGAAAAAAAGGACATTAACAAAAATGAATGCTCCTTTCAAAGGCAGATTTTGAGCATAAATGAACGGTGACCCCATTTTTTTATTTCATTTTTCTATTAAGTATAAGATAAAGTTCATTCATAGAAAAATATACAGAAATAATATATTAAATTAAAAAAATGATTTAGACCCCCAAGACTCCTTAATATAGAGTTAGAAAACAGATTGAAAAGTTTGAAATGTGCACAGCAAAAATTCTTCATAATTTTTTTAAAACCCTTGTGGTTACAAACAAAATATTTACATGTTGCCTATATTGTTAACCTAAGGATTTAAATAAACTCATCATGGATACCAGGATTGGAATGTTATATTTGTGCCAGATGTGCATTTCTTCTACAAAAGACACATCAGTGAATACCTAATTGATTAACTCAAAAGGTAAAATTAAGCCAAGAGATACATCATGACATTTAAAATGACTATAGAATTTATTATTAATATTCATAAATTCCCCTTCTTGTGCCCAAGGTTAGGCTATAAATACTGCAAGTGTTTACATTGGTATTTATCTATATTTACAGTCTCTGTCAATACTTCTGAAGTGGTCAACACTGAAAAATACTGGTTGATTGAAATTTATGGGGTACTTTTGATAAACTAATTTATGGGGTACTTTTGATAAACTTAACTATTAATTCCAGTTAAACCTTCGTTAATTAGGAAATTTATTTCAACTTTTTTCTTCTGGAATGATGCTCACTGTGCAGTATAGGTTAAGCTAATTATTGAATGCCCTAGAGTGACCTATAGATATTAATCAATGTTATTTGGACTCTTTTAGAGAGTTGGCCTATTGGCTATCACACCAAATTTCTCTATTCTTATATTACTTTATATTGGGTTAGAAAACATATTGAAAAATTAAAAATGTGCACACTTAATATACTTCATAATTGTTCATTTCAAATACTGCCGCCTTGCAGTAACCAACACGGATTATATGAGGCTTGTATAGGGTATATTGGGATACGGGATATTTGCCATTTCAATTTTAGGGATATGGGATATTTGTCTTAAAAGTAAATGGGAAATGGGATATTGATGCATTTATAAGGATATTGAATTTTTAACATGAAAAATAATAAGTGAAATTTAAAAGTTAAGTACAGAAATATTTACATCTCACTTGATAAAATTGCCCCAAAAAAGTTTAAAATTAAAGGTCATTTTAGTGCTTTGTAGATTTTAATTGAGTTTATGGTCGTTTTATTTAAAGGTCATCCAAACCCAAGCGAAAAGTATTGATCTATTTTCGATATTTATATGCTCATATGTACTGATAATTTTAAAAGTATTTGTTTTGCTTTCCATACTTCGTTCCTTATTGTTAATTATCCTTTTTTTGATGGTGATGTTCCTTTGGCACTATCTTACGGTGTTTGTATATCACAACACCTCCGCTTTGCCCGTGTCTGTTGTAACGTTTTGGATTTTAATGAACGAAGTCTATGTATTACTGGTAATTTATTAAGTCAGGGATTTCGTTACCACAAATCAATTAAAATCTTTACTAAATTCTAGATTTGGTTTTGAAGTTTGGTTCTACCTGTAGAAAACTTATTTCAAACGGGATAGCACATCCTCATTTTTACGGAGATGTTTACCGTGCCATTGGATGCTGGATGTGTAATGATTGATAATTTAGTCTCCGATGCATTACTTTTTAGTTGTAATTGGCTTTGAACTAGCTGTCAGTAACTGCGAGTACTATCAGATCTGTACTTAGTGTCTTTTTGTTGATGGGATGTACAAGTACTCGGTCAAGTCCACTCTCTGTTTTTGTTAAATGTATTTCTATTTGTATCCATCTGATGAGTTAAGCCTTTTTCAACTGATTTGTATAGTTCGTTCTTATGTTGTACTGTTACACCACTGTCCCAGGTTAAGGGAAGGGTTGGGATCCCGCTAACATGTCCATTCGTTTTTGATGTGTTTTGTTATTTGATTTTGCCATGTGATTATGGACTTTCCGAATTGATTTTCCTCTGAGTTCAGTATTTTTGTGATTTTACTTTTTAACCTCGCCACATTCTGTATGTATGTGCTTGTCCAAAGTCAGGAGTCTTTAATTCAGTGGTTGTCGTTTGTTGCTGTTGTTTTTTGTTCATTTTTTTATACATAAATTAGAGCGTTAGTTTTCTCGTTTGAATTGTTCTACATTTGTCATTTCAGGACCTTTTATAGCTAACTATGCGGGCAGGGCTTTCCATTGAAGCCGGGTAGCCAGCCGAAATCCGCTGTTTGCGGTGGCTTCAAGTGCCGGCTACTTCACTGACAAAAATATAAATTCAAAAAGAAAAAAATATCTTTTTCAAATGTTTACAGGCAGCTGAGAGACGTATTGTCGCAAAGTCGTGGTCACGATAAACAAGGGATGAAAAGTCAGTGTTTACCTTGGGCTAAATATAGTTCACATGAATTTAGGTCACTGATTGGTTATCGACTCCTAGTTATCAACTCCTAGGAGTCGATATTAAAAATTGAACGATGGACACTTAGGGCGTGAATTTTTCTTGCTACCTGATTGGAAGATATTACGAGACGTGAATAATCAAAATTTATTGATTGGTTAGAACAACCCAAACCTAGTAAATGTCCTTCAATCCCGTAGAGTATCGGATTTGTCGTCTCTTTTTTAGCAATTAGATTTGACACAGGTAACTTTTATCTATAAATAGAGGGTTACACTAATGACTGGACCGAATGACAGGACCAAATGAAAAATGCTAATAACTTTTTCATTTCTCAAAGGATTGAACTCAAATTTGAAATATAATAAGATTTCATCATTTGGTAAATAGATTTAAGAAAAAAAATTAAATCAAAGAGCAGATCGCTCTGAGGGATACGATTGCCATTGTTTCATTGACACATGTATGCATGTAGCTGGATAATATTATTTTCAAAACTAATTCAAATGACAAACAGACATGTAAAATAGTTACAAAATAGCCAAACCCGGATAAAAGTGTATGAACAATGTAATTAGGTCTATTGTGTTTTATTTTTGTACTATCAATACCAAGTTTACTTTCCACAGCAGTTACTGACTGACTCAGAGTGAGAGATGTCGGAGAAGGTATTTTATTTCACTCATTGGTTATTATATTTTATTAAGTGTCTGTTAGCGATGCGCCGACGTATAGTCATCAATGTGCTGATGGATCGTAGTATGATGTAGATGTAGATTTCAATTCGTAACTTATCACCTTTTTTCCTACGTTAATTCTAGGAGGAACCCCATTCCTAACTCTTTAAATATTTAATTTCCTTTGGGTCAGTCATCATGGCTCCTTTCCGTGCACATTTATCGGTTTAAACTGCATTCGTTTTTAATATAATACGACTTTTATTGACAGAACGAGCTAATACTGGACGTCTTGTTTATATTTAGCTGCGGAACCTAAGAGCTACGGTTCCGCAGCTAGTTTATATTCAGAATTCACGGAAGTTACTACCGGAAGGGAGACAACTCGAAACGATTATATGGAAGACTCCATTTCGCCTGAAGGGGTGTTCTACGATGTGGAATATATTTATTTTAATCTAAATGATGCATATGATTTAAAATTATGCAACAACAATAACCCTCAATAGCAGACATACATAGAAAAGATCCCATGAGTAATAAATTAATTAATTGAGTGGGGAATTCAGATCAACCATTCAATCTAAAACCCCTTAAAGTCAAGAAAACTATATGCATGCGCATAATTTCAAAATCAAACCCTGGGGCAAGATATATTAAATGCTTATTAAACGACCTAGATGGTTCTCAATTTCTTTATGGAAGTACAATCTCAAATATCAGTTTCATAACGGTAACATATAAGAAAAACTCCACTTCAGTTCTTATATGACAGAAATAGATTTATCGGAGAACTCTCGCATTTTATCAAAACTGGGAATTCCCTCTGACGTGTTTCTAAATTTATAACTACACTAAATATAAATACTGCTTAATTCGGATTTTCCGTGTTGTTAAAAACACACATCGAAGTCAAGGGTGAAGATTATGAAAAGAACATTATAGGAAAGTTGATTAAGTTCAATCCCTTTGTTTGTTTTTACCTTTTAAAGCAAGACAATCATAAGAATCTGAGATGTTCCTTAATGTTTAGAATAAAACGATTGACGTGAGGGAAATTGCTCTGAGCCACCGGTATAAGTCTACAGATTGCTTGAAAGCAATCGTATCCCCAAAAAATTGTAAGAAACTTTAGAAAACGTGACATGACCAACTCTGATAATGACAGGACCAACATAGAGGATGACAGGACCAAATAAAAATGCTAATAACTTTTTTATTTTTCAAAGGAATTATCTCAGATTTGAAATATAAAATGGTATTTCATATTTTGAAACTAAAATGTTATAAAAAATATTTTACTGAATTTTGAAATATAATAAGATTTCATCATTTTATAAATAGATTTAAGAAAAAAATTTAAAAAAAATTGTAAGAAACTTTAGAAAACGTGACATGACCAATTCTGATAATGACATGACCATGCTAATTATGCATAACATTTGTCAGAATATTCCTCTCAAATTTAAAATAATGACAATTTAGACCATTTTGCACATCATATTAGAAAAATATATTAAAAAAAAAAACGTATTGAAAGCTTGCGGTTGTGTGACCTGACCAACATCGGCTACTGATGATCTGGCCAATGAAAAAAATCAAAATTTCTTTCTTATTTTAATGAAATTGTTCAGTTCTGATCCATAATTAGTAAGATATATCTTATAAATACAGGAAAATATATTCTATGGTGGTTAAAAATCTTGACATAGCTACTTAACGTATGTTGGCAGAGTCACAGGTGAAAAAGACACGAATTATCACTATATTTAAGAAAGAGGTCTTGAAATATTTATATGTTATTACAGAGACATATAATACATATTGTATTATATGTCTCTGTTATTACATATAATCATTTTATATAATATATCAGTTCATTAAATAGATATAGATAAATTCAGATTTATTGAATTATCATCATAATATTTCTTGACATAATGAAGCCCAATTTAAGCCACTTTGGAAAGGTATCAAACCTTTTAAAGTAGTCCGTGAAAATGTTTGATTCAGTATATTTTATGAAAATATTTAAAACTACCAAGAAATCATGCATGCAAAGGTGGGGCACACTTCAAGAAATGTTTATTTGTTTATTTATTATTATTATCAAAATAGACCCTGCATATACTCAAACATACATGGAAATAATTATTTACTGTGCTGAAAATATTAATAAAACAACGACAACTATTATGTGATTTTAGTTACTGTCATCACAAACTTTATTGGATTTATCAACTCATTTATGGCTTATGTCACACCTTTTGTTTGTTACCTTATAATTATTTTTAGACGTGTCAGATTATGACCGGTAATTAATATACAAAATATTCTGAATGACTGAATGAATGATCTTTATTCTCAGCAAACCAAATACATACTAGTAGTTACAGAGAAGATATTACAATGATATGCATGTATGTATATAACATATAAGATATAGCATGTGTGAAATATCAATTAATATGATAAATATTTACACCAAAAATAAATAAACATATAGTTGTACTAACCAGGAGGATAGACTTTCGCAGAAATAGATTTAATAAAGCTACAAAGTTTCTCAGGCTGAGAAGTGCAATATTTCTACAACTCGGTTTAATACAATATTCCAATAAAAAAATCAAATAACGCGGTGGGCGTTTGCAGACCTAACCTCTTCCCCCAGTTAGCTTTTTTCCCTTATTTTCTAAAAACTTTTAAATCATTCAATCTTAATGTGTGTTTTTTAATTATTATTATTAATTTCAACCAGGATTTCTATAGTAGTAACTATGGTCATTTCACATTTTCGCAATAAAAAAAAATCTAGATTTTTTTCTTTAATTGATATATATTTTAAATCTGACATAATTTCTTTTCAAAATTAAACAGTGAATAGCATTTTTATTTGGTCCTGTCATTGTCAGCGTTGGTCAGGTCACATTACAGCAAGCTTTTAATATTTTTTTTCTATGTTATTCCTATCTTTATGTATAAAATGGTTAAATCTGATTATATTTCAAATTTCAGAAAAAATATTTTTTAGAAATAAAAAGTAATTAGCAATTTCATCTGGTCCTGTCATTGTCGAGGTTGGTCCTGTCAGTCAGCGATGGTCATGTCACGTTTAAACTTTCTATATTTTTTATAACATTTATTTTTTTCAAAATATGACATATTATTTTATATTTCAAATCTGAGAGAATTCCTTTGAAAAATAAAAAAAAAGTTATTTGCATTTTTATTTGGTCCTGTCATTGTCGATCTTGGTCATGTCATTACCAGAGGTGGTCATGTCACGTTTTCTAAAGTTTCTTACAATTTTTTATATTTTTTTTTCTTAAATGTATTTATCAAATGATGAAATCTTATTATATTTCAAATTTCAGGAAAATATTTTGAGAATTAAAAGAGAAATTAGCAATTTCATCTGGTCCAGTCATTGTCAAGGTTGGTCCTGGCAGTCAGCATTGGTCATGTCACGTTTTCGAAATTTTTTGAAAATAAATTTATATTTTTATAACATTTAAGTTTCAAAATATGACATACCATTTTATATTTCAAATCTGAGATAAGTCCTTTGAAAAATAAAAAAGTAATTAGCATTTTAATTTTGTCCCGTCTTTCTCGATGTTGGTCCTGTTATTATCAGAGTTGGTCATGTCACGTTTTCTGAAGTTTCTTACAAATTTTTTTATTATTATTTTTTTAATCTATTTATCAAATGATGAAATCTTATTATATTTCAAATTTGAGATCAATCCTTTGAAAAATAAAAAAGTTATTAGCATTTTTCATTCGGTCCTGTCATTCGGTCCAGTCATTAGTGTAACCCATAAATAGACGAATCTTCTTGAGTAAACAACAACGTTAAACGATACTACTGCATAACGTGTGACCTCACGTGTGTGGTACAATTTGTTGAATGATGCACGTGGCTATTCTAGTAAATGAATTAATCTACAAAGCGAGAGCACTTTCCATTTTCATCAGCTAAGAGTCGAATATAGCACTTTTTGAAAGGCTATCGCTTGTTGTCTATTTAAAGTCAGAATGCATTGTTTCTTTTCAAAGATAAAAAGAGAGACATTCTGGTGGTCATTAAACGATAACAATAGAGACGTTCCAATGGTCATTAACTCGTTGGCTTTTTTTTGGCTTTTAAAACGTGAAGACAATCAGATAGAATGACAATCTTATGTTATGGAATAATAGTCAAATTAAAGAAAGATCATATTGTTCAGAATCTGGAAAACAGTATCTTTTGAAGTTCATTTTTCAAAGCCGGGCATGTGGTGATCAGAGAATCAAGGTCAAAAACGAAAGTAGAATATTGTCGACTCGACCTCAAATAAATAACATTTCCAAATGATTTATGTATCCGACTTATTGAACAGTTTACAAAAAAAAAAAAAAAAAAGAGAAAATCAGAGGATATATCAATTTTCTGTCAATGCTTGAGAAACAATTGTATGATTTAAATACGCATAACAGTCTTTAGAGAGAAAAGGAGGGTCATTTGTAGTGCACGACTAGTTATGCAAAATAAATCGATCAAGATTTCTAACAAACTGGATTATTATATAAATAAAACTCCTTTAAAAGTAAATGAATTTTAAGCATAAGGTAATAAAAATAAAAAACTATAACATAAAAAAAAAAATATAATTTCTTTGAGATTTTTTTTTTCTTTCTTTAATTTCATACATAAAAAATGGTCATTTGAAAGATGAAATTAGGTGTCAGGAGATTGCGAGAATGCAGGAATTTGCTCTCTTTATGCCAGAGCTTCCGGGGGCCTTAGGTGGCCCCCAGACCCCCTGCCGTAAGGCACCAAGCTGTAAGCTTGGTGGCCGTCTGGCTTCGCCGAACCCATGTTACAGCCGCCTATAATTTAAAATGAGCCTTCTACTTCAATTTCAAGGGAAAGCCCTGTGCGGGATGAGCTTTGCTCATTGTTGAAGGTCGTACGGTGACCTATAGTTGTTAATTTTGTGTCACATGGTCTCTTGTGAAGAGTTGTCTCATTGGCAATCATATAACATATTTTTTTTATATTATATGCTCATATGCATTGATAATTTTCTTGAAATAATCATAGATTTTTGTTAGATGTATCCATCTGATGAGTTAAGCCTTATTGTTGTCAATGTTTTTATTTGTTTTGATGCTTTATATGATTACAGGATATTTTCTACTTTTTACGTGGCGAGGATCTTCAGAGGTCTCCACGTTTCACAGATTGCTCTGTTTTGCCAGACAAGCTGGGCCAAGTCACGTCAGAGCACGTTCCATATCAAAAAGTAGATATTTCGCCGTATAAACTATGTTAATAACGAATAAATACTAAATAATCAATGTAAATTAATATATTTCTTTCTATTACTGGTGTTGTGAGGAAGGAAATTTAAAAAAAGTAACAAAAATATTGGTATCTATGTAATTCATAAAGTTAAAGATCACAGAGTCAAATGCTGTGTTATTTCTTTGCAAAACAAGGGCTGAGCAAATTTTGCCTGCTGTAAAAATATTACAACAGTTAAGTGTAATATACTAGGTACATTAGCAGAAAGCTTTCTTGTGTTAAATTTTGAGTTATTGAACTTGCATGCTAAATATCCACTTTTTGATATGGACGTGCTCTGACATCCCACAGTCTCAGCTTGTCTGGCAAAACAGCCGTTGGATGTCAGAGCAATCTCGGAACAAGAGACAGGGTTGAGTCCTTCTGTTCTTTTCAATATAGGTTAACATGTAGGATGAAGTTTCTTATCAATGAAAGAAGAATGCTATCAAAATGAAATTTTACAGTCATATGCATCACGGTTTGAACAATTAAAAAAAAGTCTGAAATTAGACCCCTTGCACTAAATTTATCGTTTACGATCACATAAAAAGAGTTTGTTATACAAGGCTCTAAGATGGAACACTTCATCTTTTGGACACATACATGTATATTCTTATTTAACACTGGAAGTATGCACTGTAAATTTCCTTAAACACAGTTTGTTTTCCCAGTCAAAATTGTTGACGTTGTGATGATGAGGAAAAAAATGGGTTTGGGAATGAATTTATAATGATTTTTTGGGATATTTCAAAATAGTTTTAGGGATAGGGGATATTTGTAAACAATATTTTTTTAAGATATTAGGGGTAAACATTGTAAGGATACGGGATATTGGGATAAAAAATTAATGGGATATGGGATATTGATACCCCCCCTAAACAAGCCTCTTATATTGATTAACCCAAAAATTTAAAAATAGATTCATTGGACTTCCCTATTCTATTATTAGAATTGCTTAACTCAAAAGGTAAAAAATAAGGACAACAGGTAAATCAGCCATTTATCATACAATTTCCTTATTTGTGACTCATTGGATTCAAAACTGTTGACCTGTTAAAATATATTTAGGACTTCTAGCAAATAAATGATTAGTCTTCAAGATTTTCTCCAGGAAGAAGGTGTTACTTTTGAAACTTAGGAAAACAGGAATGCTTTTTCATAATGTGACTTATAATATTTCTATACAGGGATTGACAGAGTAAATAGATCTAAACCAGGTTAGTTTAATTTATACATTTGAACAAAAATAAAATAACTAAAGTTTCAACTCTCTTGGGCAAAATTGACCTCTCATTCAGATATAAAAAATAAGGAGATGAGGTAGGATTTAATACTCAACAACTATCCATTAATAATTTATTTAATGTAAAGCTGAAAAAAAAACATTAAAAATTTAATTCTAAAACTTATAACATTAAAAACTTAATCCTAAAACTTATATCTATTTTCACTTAGCATGTTTATGAACTTATCAATACCAACTGACTACAACCCCAAAGCAAATTTATTTACATTTTAAAGATAGGTTTAATACTATTTGTCTAGACTAAGGTTAAATTCAGACCATCACATAAGGATATTCACACATAACTATTGATGAGGACATTTTCTATTTGGTTTCTCTGTGCAGTTGTGTTAATGCCAGCACATACATAAAACACATTAATTGTTCACTGAATCAAGATTTTAATTCTTTGTTTTCATTTCAGGAATAAAGACATGAATTCAAAGTTATCTGAATTTCAACACAAATATACCAAATATGGAAAAATAAATTATTATGAGGTTAAAGTTAAAATATATTAAGCATGTTAAGCATGGCTACATCAGATTCTACTGCAGTACGGGACCCAGAATTGTATATGTCCTTAAATCAACATCCAAAAAATATGCAAATATTATCTGCTGGATGGACTATTGAACAGTTATTATTTCCTAATCGTCATTTATCAGAATTAATTCATAATTAAAATGTCATTCTCACTATCAACAAGAGATGAACTTGAAAGTTGTAAACAGGAGTTACTAAAAAAACGTTGTTACATGAAACACTTCCCGTGCTCCCATGCTTACACAGGATCAATTACAACATTATTACACATTTACCATCTGGTCTCTGTACAACAAAGTAAGTTTGAAAAGTCCTTGGTACTCCATGAACTAACCATACAATTAACAAAGAAGTCAGAAATTGAGTTATACAATATTTTAAATGAATATATAGACCAGCTAATGATCAGGAAGTCAATGATAACAAAAAAGGACTTATGTATAAGACAGATAGATCCATACTATGAACTTCTGCTTAAATTATGCTACGGTGAAAAATTAATCAAGCAGAAAAAATATGAACAATACAATGAATTCATGGGTACAAATGAAACTTTTTTTAAGTCCATGATCACGGAAATGAAAACAAGGCCAGACTATGAAAAAATGTCTAAAACTTGCATATTTCTCCTTCATTTAATAAACAGTGATACATCATGGCATCAACCAGGTGGTTTTTTGTTCCAAGAAGAACGTACATGTCTACTGTCTGATTTACTGAGCATGTTACCACAAGGATTATTTTATAAAGTCTTTGAAGTTTTTCTTGAGAAAGTTGAAATGATGAACTTATCAGTAAATTGTTTAGAGAAGTCAGAGATAGATTCCAAATATCTGCATTCTGTAAAGACGGATGCATACATAAATCTGCTATTCAAACTTTTTTGGTGCAGAAAACTGATCAAAGAAGGTCATGCTGATGGTAATATAGTTTACAGATGTCTGAATAACTTATACATGGGAAAAGGCCCAAAACACATAGTTGAATTTACTGCTCAGATATTCAGTGTAACTGACAATTTACCAGAAAATAGTTTTCTAAAAGTGTTATTACTACCCTTTCTAAGAAAAAATCTTAAAACAGTTACCTCAATGGCAATATTAACACCTGGTTATGATAGATCTGGACAGATTGTGAATTTGAATTCTACAGCTGACAAGAATAAACAAGGTTTAATTTACACTCAGTGTGCTTCCATTTTAAGTGGTAATAAGATGAAGAATGTTGACATCAAACAATATGCAAGGAAGTTGAATATAAAAGGACCTGAAGATGAAAATGCAGTAGAGGCAGTTTCAGGACAAGTAAAGCTGTTGGTACTATGTATACTTCTCCTATTAGTGACAGCTCTTGGAAATAAATCTGCAAAACTCAAAAAGTATCTGGCACTAAAATATGAATATGAAATGGCAAGCTTGTATCTTCTGTGGTGCTCTGGGGACATCGAGGTTCATCCTGGACCTACATGGAGAACAAAGCAGTTGGAGCACTATTCTGAACAAAAGAGGAAATGGCTTCAAGACATAAATAGTATTCTTCTAAAACTCTACTGGGAAATACCAACACATTCAAAGCCAAAAAACCTATGGCAAAAAGTCAAGCGACCAAAGCAATGGCCCACTGATATACCATTTTATGACACCAAAAATGCTCCAAAGGATGATGAAGGCAACAAGATAACAGATGATGAAATTCTGACATGTTTGTTGGAATGTTTAAAAAAGAAAAATGTAGTCATACCTCAAATATACCAATCTGAAATATCAGCATGGAGAAATAAAAATATCCAACTATTACATAAACTGCAAGTTTTTCGAATTGAAATGGAAAATGTTAAGTCTGCAACATTGAACTTATATCTGTCAAATTTAGGAGATGATGATGAGAAAAACTTGCAAGGTATTCGAGTGAACATTAAGAAGTCCAGTTTGGACCCCAAAAAAATGGAAGATCTACTTAAAAATGATAAAAGACAAAAGAAGTCAGCAGAATTGGTAGCTTATATTACCCGTGATTTAGCTAGTACGTTATGCAAACTAGCTCGTGGAAAAGATCCTATGAAAAAATGTGATGGAATATGGAATAGTCAACCTGATCAACGACCAAAGCACTGGCCAGAAGATGTCCCATTTTTTAACCCATGCAAGAGAGGAAGTTATGAAAAAAAAGATAAATGCTCCGACAGAAAGCTTGTTGATACTTTTCTTAACCTTCAAGATCTTAAAATTCCACAGAATTTTCAAGTATTAGTTGATACATACCAAATGATGTGCAATTCTACAGACAATGAAGAAAAAAAGAAAAACCAGGAAAAGTTATGTAGGTTATATACTGTAAAATCAAACGTAGAAAAACTGGATTTTGCTATACAACATTTGTATGAAGAAAGTCTATTTTTAAGGGAAGTATGTGACATTTTAAACCAATTTTGGACAACTCAGTCAGTGAATGAAGATGCTGAAGATGTATTAAAGAATGCCACCGTAAGTTCTTATGAGAGACCTCATATCACTGTAACCATTGCAACATATTTTAAACCAGATGTAGATCTCAGTAATATTTCTTATACTATCCCTATCAAAGATGCTTATCTTCAAATAAGATGTACCACAGTTCTTCCTAATGAACCAAGACAGCAGCAGCCACTCACTGGGTCATTTACTACATCAAAGAACCCAGAGAACTTTGAAGATAGTGTTTTACCATTATATATCATTGACTTTCAATCTTATTATGACTTTGGTAACCAAACTAACTTTCAAAATAATAATTCGGATTCAGCAATGGATGAAGACAATGAACACAAGACATCCGATTTAGAGAGGAAGGGAAAACCTTTATCAGTCACACATCAATATCAAAGATCTCATAATGATTTAGAATCCCTGACAACTCATAACACCCTGTCATCAGATCTAGATTGCACCAGATGCTACACTGAATATAATACAAATTTACAAGTTTGTGAATCTGTAAATAGTTCAATTGGCAGCCCTGGTGAAAACATTGATAGCAGTATTAGTACCTCAAAAGTAAAGGTAATCATTAAAGGCTTTTAAGTATGTAACATCATAATATATACACTAAAATTTGTGACAGGTCATTGTTTTAGAGATTTTTTCTTTGGTCATGGTCATATAATTTTTTTTGAAAAACATATGGCCTATTCAATGCAAGAATATAAAGATAATCCATGGGATTTTATTAAATATTTCAGCTTTAAAATTATTACAAACTTTAATATGTAAACAAAGCAAAAGTTTCAATGTAAACAGATCATGACCAATGAGTTGGTCCAAATAACTTCTGTTACAATGTGATGTGACAATGCCAATCCAGCTGTAAACCAAATATCACTGATATTATCACCTACAACTTTTTTGTTTCCCATAAATTTACACAACTTTAACCTGTGAAGTATGCTTGAGTTTCAAAGTCAATAGGCGTGGACAAAGAGTTTAGATAAAAATAATCTAAAATTATTTTTTTAGTCAATGCATATGAATCCCAATAAAAAAATATTTAATCAAAAACGTAAACTGTAAACATTAAGTTACCCTGTAAATACTGTTGTCAACAGAACAGCACATCTTAGTTATGCAAGACAAAAACTGCTGCAGTAATTTAAATAAGTTTCTTCGATTGAAAAAATGTTATGGCTTCTTTAAAATCTACATTAATTTTTTTCAGAGGAAACAATTAGAGGACAAAGAAGAACCTGTAAAGAAACTGATGAAAACAAAAGCGAATCAGGTATATATGTCAATCATACCACAGATAGCAGTTTTGAGTGATTTAAAGACACTTCTTTTACAACTAAAATACAACAGATTATTGAAAGTGGCAGCAGTAACAGCATGACCAGTAATATTTTTAGTTAATATTTATTAAATATATCAACTTATAGTATTGAACAAATATATGTTCTTTGAGGTAGACATTACTTTATATTTTTAAACACTACTTAAAAGACTGAAATTATTACTTGTTAATATTGTATCTAACTTAGAGAACATATTAAACAATACAAACATTTTTTTAACTAATAAATATGTATTTTCAGTTGGGACATTACAACAGCACTGATGAAGAGATTTCGTCACCAGAATCAAAAGTAAGTTTTGTAATGAATCAAAAGCCAAACTCCTGATAAGCTAAAGTAAAATTTTGCTATATCTTAATAAACTAATTGTAGATACCAGGATTAAATTTATGTACATTTCAATTTTTCTAATCTGTAACAACCTGCAAAATTTGAAGAAAAAAAACATAGTTGAAGGTTCCTAAGTTGTTGCACAGAACTCCTTTACTATCCATTCGAATTCACTAGCAATAATATTCTAATCTAATAAACAAAATTAACAACTTCCATTAGAAATTTCATTAAAAAAAAAATCATGTCTAAGCCTTTTTTTAATCCTGTTTTAATTATAAGTTTTGTTACTGAAAAATACTTCTGTCAGTAGAAAGTAATAGTTTGCTTATATTTGTAGAATGATGGAGGATCTCAAGAACCAAATCACATCAGTACAAGTAACCAACATGATATATGCAGTGCCAATGTTCAGGATTTGCCGAGTCTTGAATTAAGTTTGTCAGACATAATTGATAGTATAGGAGACAATTGTAATAGCAAAAGTTCTAAAGATTCTGTAACTTTTCAACGAATCTGTGATTTAGAAAACATTAATAGTTCAAATAAACAAGATTCTCATGAAAACATTGATGAACTGAAAAACAACGACAATCAAATACACCATACAAAAGAAGATCAAGATTGTTTAGAAATGATTAAGTCTTTATATAGGTAGTCATCAGATATAGAATCTTCCATACTTAAACTTTGTAAATATTGGAACAATTTTTTGTACAAATAGAGTGGGGTGCTCATTTTCGCCGGGGACACAATTTCGCTGTTTAAGGGTTTTGAGGTGTAAAAACTTCAAAGGATGGCTGAAATGGAAGAAATGTACCCGTAAATTATATTTTTATAACAAATATAATATTTTTTTAAACTGAGACAAAATTGTGGCTCCTACCGAAAATGACCGAAAAACGGACAACGATTTTCGGACAATTTCCTGAATAAAAAACATAATATTTCAAAGAAGTATTTCTAAGTAAATATTTGACTGAATGCCCTAATTTTGAATTCTTTATACCTTTGAAATGTCTGCTATTCATCTATAATGCAATTGATTTGATAAAAATTGTTAAAAGCTGCGGTTATTTGGTTTTAAATAGATGTGTAAAAACGGCGAATATGTGTCCCCCATTGACAAAACATCCGGAAATTTCAAACACCCTTTAATCTAACTTTTCAGATGATTTTCTTAAAACAAACAGGTTTTCAAGCTTAAGTATATTTTGTATTTGAAGTTATCTTCATATAGAAATATCAGTATACTTCAAAAACATTTAGACCTGAACATAAACTGTAGAAAACATGGAAAGATGTGGCGAAAATGAGCACCCCACTCTAACAGGCTATTATTTGAACTTGGAATTATTTTTAATTATGGAATTTCCTGATTTCTTGTTATTGAAATTTTTAATAACTTCCATGTTTATTCTGTACTGAAATGTTCTGTGCTGCGCACAACACTTTCTATTACAAAGAAAATAGTATATTTTCAATAGAATGTACTGTGCCGCGCACAACACTATCTAACCAAAATACATTGTATGGAAAGTGTTATTAACCGCTCAAAAGATTATAATACCAAATAAACATGGAATTTATTAAAAATTTTAAACACAAGATATTATGCAAATTCCATAATTGAAAATAATTCCAAGTTCAAATAATAGCCTGTTAAATGTTTTATTCAATGAGTGCTATATTATTCATTATATTGTGTTGTATATCAGATTTTAATGGAACCATGAAAAAAAGAGGGCAGTGTTATATTATGGAAAGCAAAGAGATCAAAATTTCAACATTGCAACATGTGCTTTTAAACTTTTACTGTGCAACTCTGTAATTCTTAATTTTGATATTGATGTTCCATTCTTGCTATGTGGTAAATTTGTAATTATTATGTATGTTTCTCAATAATATTGCATTGTTTAGCATATACATTGTTTTGAATATTATTAATTTTATGTAAAATATGTGTTCAGCTTTTTTAGTCAGCAAATGAAAGGATCTGTGGGTCATAGTTTTTTTGTTGTGGTCACAAACTCAAAACACCTTGTCATTGCATCTGTATATCCATTTTAAGAAAGATCTCCACCTTTCAAGAAACAAAGTTATGAATCATTAACATGTTTTGAACTGTTTTGTCCCATATTATGATAGAATCAGTAAGAAGCTACAACAAGGATGTTTTTTTGAAACTGGCAATTCTAATATATTTCAGCCATTTTTTCATTTAACATTTGAAAAAGACTGATTTCTATATACAATCTATTCAGACTTTCCGAATTGATTTTCCTCTAAGTTCAGTGTTTTTGTGATTTTACTTTTTTCAGAATATTCTTTTAATTAAAATTTTGATGTCATCTCATTTATCAATTTGGACAGATTTACAAAAATATAAATTTTTCACCTAGAAGTAGGCTCTTCATAAAATGACAGCATAAAATGATCATTTCTTGCAAACTAAACAGGCAAATAATGGGAATATTTTTTCAATTGCAGTAAATATTATTTCGGATGTTTGCATATTATGAAAAGCCAAAGAGGTCATTATTTTAACATTTCAATATTTGTTCCAGTCCAACTCAGGGTAAATAAATGTAAGAGAATTGCAACTTTTCCTTTCGCAACTCTGTTATTCTAAATTTTGATATTGCTGTTCTTTAACTTTTATGTGGTATATTTTTGATATGAAAATATGTATTCATTTAGAATGTTTTTCAATCTTATTGCATTGTTTAGTGTATTAATATTTTTAAATATTATTAATTGTATGTAAAAATCTGTGATCATTTTTTTTTAACAAATGAAACTATCTGTGGGTCTGAGTTTTGTCCAACATTTGAGGCAAAAGCGAGACACATGTGCAAAATGAATAAATGTAACAAACATTCAGACTTTTGAAACTTTGTTAAATCAGGGCAATTCTAATAATATGCAGGTTAACAAAAACATGTCAGTCCAAATCTGTTTTTTGCACATTCCAATTGTTTAGTTTAATAAAAATCATACAATTTCATAAAGATATCAACATTTTTCTTCTTTGAACAACTAAAAAAACAGAACTGATTTTTTACATAATTTTCAGTATATTCTTTTTATTAAAATTTTGATGTTAATCCCATTTAAAATTTCGACAGATTTACAAAAATATAAATTATCCACTAAGAAGTTGGCTCTTCATAAAAAGTCATCATAAATACTAATTTCGTACATTTTAAACAGGCAAATAACACTTGCAGCAATTTCATAAAATCAAAGCGCTGTAAGCGCTGAAGGCAGTTAACCAAAAACCAAGGCAACCGTAATTATGAAAACTGTGGCAAAGTTGCCTCAACATTAAACATTCATATATAGTACATTTATGTTTATCTAATGATTTATTTATTAAGACAAATAATTTATATGTTTTCAAGGTTTCAAAAGCAATGCATATAGCAATGTATATTTTTTATGGTGAGTCTGCAGTGGTACAAGTTCCCAATGATTGCAGTTGTTCTACTTGGTAGTTAACCTTGGTTTTATTTGAATGCTAGAAGTTCAAGTTGACTTAGTATGAACATGTAATAGTATGAATGGACTGGTTTCCCTGGAAAGAAAACTGAATTTGTGTTCTATAGTACAAAAGTTATGAGACACAAATCAGACAAATGTTCACTACAACAGGGATCAAAGGTGAGGTCTGACTGACTTGCCCATAGTAAATGTAAATGATTTGTTATTTTGTCCCATACATATGAATGTATATATAATTTAGGGGTGGTGATCTCAACGGTTTTCAAGTTCTCAAACAGGTAGGGTAGGCAGAGGATTTAGGGGGGGGGGGGGGGGGGGGGGCGCCCCCCTATTTTTTGGAAAAAAATTGGTTGCTTATATAGGGAATCACTGAAGCGTATCTGGAGCTGGCCCCCTCTTAGGTAAGTCAGTGGGCCCCCAGTTATGAAAGTTTCTGGATCCCCCACTGGGGGTAGGGTGACCCTAGGGACTTCCCCTAAATTTCATTTTATTTGTTATATTGTCCCATACATAAAATTCATATATATGGTTTAAGGGTGGGGATCTCATTGGTTTCCAAGTTCTCAAACAGGAGGGTTAGGATGATCCCAGGGACTCCCCCTATATTTCATTTAATTAGTTATATTGGCCCATATATGAATGTATATTGTTTTGGTGTGAGGATCTCGACCGTTTCCAAGTTCTCAAACAGGAGGGTTGGGGTGACCACAGGGACTTCCCCTATATTTCATTTTTGATTTGTTATATTGTCCCATACATGAGTATATATGGTTTAGGGGTGAGGATCTTGACCATTTCCAAGTTCTCAAACAGGAGCCCTAGGATGTACAGTGACCCAAGGGACTCCCCTATCTTTCATTTGAATTATTATATTGTCCCGTACATGCATATATATGGTAAAGGGGTGGGGATCTCAACGGGTTTCAAATTCCCAAACAGGAAGGAGTGGGGTGACCCAAGGGACTCCCCCTATTTTTCATCTGATTTGTTATATTGTCCCATACATGAATATATATGGTTTAGGGGTGGGGATCTCGACCATTTCTAAATTCCAAAACAGGAGGGTAGGGGTGACCCCCAGCGACTCTTCCTATATTTCATTGATTTTTCATATTGTCACAAACATGAATATATATGGTTAAGGGGTGGGGATCTCGACCGTTTCCAAGTTCTCAAACAGGAGGGGGTGGGGTAACTCCAGGGACTCCCCATATATTTCATTTTATTTATTATATTGTCCTATACTTGAATATATGCAGGGGCTGATTCAGGCGGAAGGGGGGCGGGCGTGCACCCCCCTTAAATTTGCAAAGCATGAGTTGTTCTCATTTATTCTAAAGAATATTCTTAATAAAGAATATTTTACCTCATATTTTTATTAGCCTCACTCTGCTCAGAGAAAATTTAAGTTTGCACCCCTCCTAACCTAAAATCCTGAATCTGCCCCTCATATGGTTTAAGGGTGGGGAGCTCGACCGTTTCCAAGTTATTAAACAGGAGGGGGTAGAGTGGCCCAAAGGATGCCACCTATATATCTTATGATTTACTTACATTCAGGTATATATAATATAGTAAATAAAGAAAGAAACTTTCAGCTACTTTAATTGACCCTTCGAAATTGCAGTAATATGTTTACACTTTAAAAGCATCTCACATGCATTATCATCATTTATCACTGATAAAGAAAATTTAGAATGTGACCATGAACATGTATATTCTTAGACATGCACTATTCCCAGCTGTCACGTTCTATTGGATTTTTAAATTAAAATTTGTCAAAAAGAATTTTGAGTTTCTGTATAAAATATTTTTCTGCTTTTTCTTTCCTTTACATATATCTTTTGGTTTACAATTCTAGTGTTTATATTCATTTACCATGCATAGATGTATTTTTTCACCTGTTTGGATTAATTTTGTAATTGATCGCCAAACCCGGAATTACCCTTATCCGCTTCCGGAATCGGATCCGATATTGTAAAATTTTGTCTTCACGGCCGCCATTGTTATGTGTTTACAATGTTGTTTTTGTCAATCAGATACGATTTTACTCGAATTTATACAATATTTGTCGGCGATTTTCTGTATAAAGCTAGCGGTTGAACAAAATGAACATCGCTGTCATGAATAATAATGATAAAATAAGTTTTTAGCTCGTTCAATTGGAGACTTTGGTGAACATGGTGAAAAGGTTTGCAAAGTTAATTCTTATTTTCTTTCAAGTTGAAGGTGACAACGTCGGGCGTAGCTAGAAACCAACTATCCTAGTCGACATTCCGCTTGCAAAAGTGGAAGGTCGCGGACCTCGGACCACCGCTAATTTGCACACCTGCCTCCAAATTGAAAAGATACGAAAATTTCTTTTTCTAATTTGAAATTGCCGCCAACAGCATGTACAGTTGAACTTATTATATAATAGACTTCTGACGTAGTTGTACTACGTATTGATGACAAACAATATTCCTACGACTTTTGCCATTTGGGAAATCTAAACTACTTGTCTTAAGACATTTTCGGCGATTAAATATTTCATACAATTGTTCTTTGACATCTTGGCCAAAATCACAAGTCATAATGAACTACACAAGGATTCTTAATAAGCACTACTTCCTATGTGTAACTTCAAAACTTTTGGATAAATCGACGATCATTTAAGGTTTTTCTGGTCATATTTTTTGTAATCCAGAATAAAAAGTATTAAAAAAGTGTTCAATTAGTCATATATAACATAGTAGCAAGCTAGATAATAACAATGGCAAGTATTTCAGCATTTATTGGGTAGAACACAAATCTAGGGTGCTCGCATAATGCAGCTTAACTGCATAAAAATTCTACAGTCGATATCATTGATACTATTATTTATCTTGTTGTAATCAGGTGTATACAAATTTTTACAATGATGTGAAAAATTCATGCACCCTAAGGCACAGCCCAAAGTGTGTATGCATTTTCTTCACTGTTTATACCAAGATAACAAATTTATTTCGTAAAAACAATTCCTAAACTCACTTTTAAACCTAAATGTTAAATTGAAAAAATGCCAAGGATTTGTATAGCAGTCTTTCTATACAAATCATTGAAAATGCTAATTAAAATTTCCATTGTAACAATTTTTCAATGTCTTTGTTGTTGCTCATTTTCAAAATCTTTTTTTTCTTTATTTTGGGGAAATTTGAAAATATTTTCTGTTCTTTTTAATTTACAGTAATAATTTTTTTTTTAATTTTAGTCCTCAAATATATATATTAATTCTTATTTTTTTAAATATTTTTTCACATTTTTTTCTTCTTTATTGTGGCAAAACTTTATTTTTTGGAATATTTGGCAAACAAATTTTATTCATCAAAGGTAACAAGGGTGGGGTGTTATTAACACTGGGGTAATTAACCAATCAGATTGCAGGATTTTTGCTGTATCAGAAATAAAATGTATTATTGAATAACTTTTGGACAATCTGATTTGTACTAAATAAATTTTGTATATATTTACAGAATTCTTTTTTTAAATCATACAGACCTGCAGATGATTTGCTTGTAAGAATGCATTACAATACAATCTCTGCTCAGGGAATAATTTTTACATAGATTTAAGAAGGTGTCGTATGAGTGCCAATGAGACAACTCTTCATCCAAGTCACAATTTGTAAGAGTTAACCATAATAGATCAAAGTACGGTCTTCAACACCAATTAGACGATATGTACTTGCATAGCCAAATGTATGCACCTCAAAATGGGTCTTGACCTGCCTATTACTGTTCAGAACAGGAGAAGACGAAGTGGGAGGTTTATGTAGCTGTAAACAAGTATTAACCCACCATTTTCTTAAAACAAAAACTATACTTAGTTAGGAATATGAGTTGTATTCCATTCCTTCCATTGATTGTCATAGTTGAGTGTCTGGTTCTGTCAGGTTTTGTGGAATACATCCTGAATGAATTTACCTTGGAGTTTGGTACTTTTGTTTTACCATATTTCTATCTGCCAGAGATCATTGGTATTATAGCAAGTGATTGGACTCTGCCATGAAAATCAGGGTTTTGTACTGTGGATTTATCATTATTCGTTGGAAACCAATTTTTTGTGGGTTTCGTAGGTATAGGTGAACCATGAATTTGAAAGTTCAATGAATTATAAATTTTCTATAGGCTTTGTATGCAGATTGGCAAAAGCATGAAATCGAATATCCTTGAAAATTCAAGTTTTCTTTCAATCCACGAAAATTGATACCAGGAAAATAAATCAAACAACCGTATATTTGTCACCATATTGAGTTATCTCAATGACTGCTAGTGCTGCTCAATTGCATCCTCCATACCAATGTATGTCAAGATTATTAATTGATACCATGACAACTTACCTCTGTGACCTCTGCCTTTGTGATGTCCTCCATTCCGCCTTCAAGGTCATCGTCTAATTTCTGTTTCTTAACAGGGCCTCCTTCGGCTTCATCCCTGATCAACAAAAGACAATAAATGATAAAGTACTCAATGATGGTTTATAGATATTAATATTGAAATAATATTGCCATGTATTAAAGCATAAACTGGAGGTAAGATTGCCAAAGAGACAAAACAACAGGTTATAATTTTCATTGGTCAGAAGCGCTTTTTTGGAAGTACCCTCATCAAGAAAACTCAAAGCAGATGATTTAAAAGCCTAAAATGTATAATTACTTAAACAGTCGAAGAGCTATATGGAAAAAAAAGACTTTCAACAAGAATGTGTCCATAGCACATGGATGCCCCATCCCTAATATCATTTTCTATGTTCAGTGAACCGTGAAATTGGGATAAAAAGTCTAATTTGGCATAAAAATTAGAAAGGTCATATCATATGTGTACTAAGTTTCAAGTTGATTGGACTTCAACTTCATCAAAAACTACCTCAACCATAAAACTATAACCTGATGCAAGACAGACTGACGGACGGACCGATGAATGGACGCACAGACCAAAATATAATGCCCATAAATGGGGCATAAAAATAACAAAATCCATCTAAGGTCAACTTTGCCTCAGGGAAATGAAACTGATCCAAAATATGGATAATTTTAATAGTGTAAAAATATGTTCCAGTAAATAGGAAGTTGTTGATTGATGAATCTGAAAATCACATTACATGGTATAGCTGACTTATATAAGCCCTGAGACCAAATTTTAGAAATCTTTATGATGAGAAAGATGCGATAAAAATATTCATGGGATAGATCGACAGACAGAGGTAAAACAGCAGACCCCATTTAAAAAACAAGAATGTGTCCATAGTACACGGATGCCCCACTCGCACTATCATTTTCTATGTTCAGTGGACCATGAAATTGGGGTCAAAACTTTAATTTGGAATTAAAATTAGAAAGATCATATCATAGCAACATATAAGTATGTTCGTGCACATTTGATAAAATCCTTCAATCAATGTATGAGTAAAGATAACCAACAATCAAAATGTTTGTGAGAACTGAAGGGTAAACATTGCTTTAATATTGCAGTTTAAATTAAACATCAATACAGTGAATTGAAGATATAATTGCAATTGTGGACAAGGGAAGATAACTCTAGTTTCAAATTTTTTCAGGTTGCACTTTGTAGGTTACAATACACCATTAGATTTTATGGGCGCAGCCATTTTATGAGCATAACATGGTATTCAGAATTAAGAGTATGGCTAATCCTGATTGGTCGATATGTGCGCCCGTTATTTTTTTATTTTTAGAGAATTCGTGCACTCTGCTTTATACAAAAGGCAAAATAAAAATTATTCCGTAGCCCTAAAGGCACTGAGATGACTTTTTAACGCTAGGACAAGACACATATTTTTAAGGGCAAAATTGATAGGCATGGGAGATAAGTACAAAATACGCTAAGAAAAGCAACGCGAACCTATATTTTTGAGACCAAAAAATACTGTCCTAATAACTTTTCTTTGATTCTAGCAAGATTTCGTTAAAAAAATCAACTTTCTAAAGTCTGTATCTCGAAAAAGGCTACCATTGTCGCCTATGGGGAAATTAATTGTTTATTTCAATCTATACAGCATCGACATTTCTTTATCATAGTGCTCAAAAAGTGTCAAAAACAGTCATTTTACTTGACATTTGATGTTAAACCGTATTTTTTTGTGACAAATGAAATATTGATTATCTAGTTTTTAAGCTATAGTCTGTTTCGTATTTGTATTGTGTTTTACCTTAGGAACAAGGGTGGGCTCGACTTTTGACTTACTGAGGAACGAATATGTCATTTTCTGAAGTTCTGCTGATTTGTTCGAAAAGAGCAATTACACGTCTAGAGTTTGTGAATATAAATCGATTTTTAAACATAACAATCTCGACCCAAGTGCTGTTATCGAAATTACCAAATTCAGCGAAAATGTACAGAAATGATCCCCTTCGAACATTGAAGTGTACACACGAATAACAAACTAAAAGAATAAGAATAAGCATGCCATTTTGTAGTTAACTAACAGTAATCGATATTAAAACACAAATATTTACACATATTCCATTTTTTGAAATGCTATAGTCTGTTTTAAAAATGTACTTTTAGACGAAAATGGTTTCATTTAAAACTGTTGTTAAAAATTCACCGTAGTAGTTACATATTGGATTGGTTTTGGTGTCAATATAGTCAGTACTTGATGATATGTTAAGAATCATTGGAGAAAGTGGGCATTATCTTAAGGCCCCTTTTAGCAGTACCGCATTTACTAAAAAAAACTGATTTTTTTCTTCACATTTTTCGACTGGGGTCACCTCCGATAAAAAATTGTGAAAATTCAGAGAGTAATGCCAGAACGTTTTGAAGATGATTTATTTGTGGCATATATATTTGTGCATCTAACGCACTATGAATTGCACGATACAAGAAAGTATTAAATACCGTATAGGTTACAATACACCATTAGATTTTATGGGCGCAGCCATTTTATGAGCATAACATGGTATTCAGAATTAAGAGTATGGCTAATCCTGATTGGTCGATATGTGCGCCCGTTATTTTTTTATTTTTAGAGAATTCGTGCACTCTGCTTTATACAAAAGGCAAAATAAAAATTATTCCGTAGCCCTAAAGGCACTGAGACGACTTTTTAACGCTAGGACAAGACACGTATTTTTAAGGGCAAAATTGATATGCATGGGAGATAAGTACAAAATACGCTAAGAAAAGCAACGCGAACCTATATTTTTGGGACCAAAAAATACTGTCCTAATAACTTTTCTTTGATTCTAGCAAGATTTCGTTAAAAAAATCAACTTTCTAAAGTCTGTATCTCGAAAAAGGCTACCATTGTCGCCTATGGGGAAATTAATTGTTTATTTCAATCTGTAAATACAGCTGTTTCTGAAAACATGCCTCTTTTGGAGAGAAATTGAATATTCATAGAAAATTAATTTTGTTTACATACTGGTTCCCAGTTCTGCTCTCTGTGTTCCATATTGCAGAGAGAGAACGTGGGAATGTTACCAGTAAATAAACATGTGTATATTGTTTACATTGAAATCTGTGGTAACCTTTCATTCGAGGTAGGGGTAGTTAAGAAAATTAGTGTAAGTTTAAACTCTGAGAAGTTCAGGGCATATAAACGTTGAAAATATGCCACACAGCCCTATATTTTGACCTTTGAAAAAAATTGTGGTGCAAATGAACTTTCAATTCTAGGATAAGATTTTTTTCAAAACTTAATAGTAAAAGTGGTACAGTTTTAGCAGTAAAAGGAGTTCCTATGGGAAATTGCATTGTCAATATTTACAGAAATGCAACCTTCAATGACATAATTAATATTTTAAAACATATACACAATTTATGCACCATGCACAATTAATTAAAAATTCTTAAACAAGTATGGTTATACACAAACATTATTTTGTAAAATTATAATTAGTATCTGAGGGTATGTTTTTTTTTTTTATCTCAAAATTAGTGATACAGTTTTGAAAATTGGTTATTCAAGCTGGCCACAAAAAAGTCTGCATCACATAGAATTTCCACCATAATCAAATGCATATCAATACATCTGTTAACTTATTTCCGGTTGATTAAAATCTCTTTGCAAAGTCTGTAACTGTTTGAAAATTAAGCTGATATAAGAAGCCTACATAACAAGACCAAATTTTATCTTTTATTTCGTATTTGTATCTTCCAAAATAAATCAAAGTATTAAACATGTACATGCATTTTTGAACTTGCATAATGTTGGTGTCTATCTTATAATGCAGCTCAAATATTGTCAGTTTTCCAATAATAAATACAAACCCATCTTTAAATAACTTCTCCCCTGTTCTATCTTCCTTTCGTTTGACCTCTTCTAATTTAAATAATTTCTGTATTTTTTCTACCTCAGGTTCACATTTAGTTATAATTTCCTGAGGTGGTTTTAGATAATTGGCTATCAAGGGAGATAATTCAGGCAGTTGATCATCTGGATTCAAAGCTCGATGTTGTAAACACTGAAAATAGACAAATAAACAGTTACATGTGTGTTGGTTAGAAGACCAGTGTTACCTGCAAACTCCAAATAATGAAACTAAAAATGGTTAATTTTTTTGTTAAGGGATACAACAAGAGTGCACACGCTGAAATGTCTCGCCTTCTATACTAATCATTGATATTATGTTGATAGTCCTAAACTTGTATAAAGCTAAGCTTTATTACAGCTGTCACATAAACTTAACATTAACCAAGATAACTAAACAAAGACCAATGAACCTTGAAAAAGAGGTCCAGGTCAGATGAACCATGCCAGGCAGACAAGAACAGCTAACAATGCTTCTATACAACATATATAGTTGACACATTACTTATAGTTTAAGAAAAATAGACCAAAACACAAAAACTTAACACTGTGCAATGAACCGTGAAAATGTGGTCACGGTTAAATAAAACCTGCTCGACTGACATAAAGATCATAAAATATTTCCATACACGAAATATAGTTGACCTATGGCATATAGTAATAGACAAAAAGACCAAAACTCAAAAACTTAACTTTGACCACTGAACCATGAAAATGAGGTCAAGGTCACATGACATCTGCCCGCTAGACATGTACACTTAACAATCATTCCATACAACAAATATAGTAGACCTATTGCATATGGTATGAGAAAAGCAGACCAAAACACAAAAATTTAACTATAACCACTGAACCATGAAAATGAGGTCAAGGTCAGATGACACCTGCCAGTTGGACATGTACACCTTACAATCCTTCCATACACCGAATATACTAGCCCTATTGCTTATAGTATCTGAGATATGGACTTGACCACCAAAACTTAACCTTGTTCACTGATCCATGAAATGAGGTCGAGGTCAAGTGAAAACTGTCTGACAGACATGAGGACCTTGCAAGGTACGCACATATCAAATATAGTTATCCTATTACTTATAATAAGAGAGAATTCAACATTACAAAAAATTTGAACTTTTTTTTCAAGTGGTCACTGAACCATGAAAACGAGGTCAAGGACATTGGACATGTGACTGACGGAAACTTCGTAACATGAAGCATCTATATACAAAGTATGAAGCATCCAGGTCTTCCACCTTCTAAAATATAAAGCTTTTAAGAAGTAAGCTAAAGCCGCCGTTTGATATATCAAAGATATAATTTTTTTAGATAAACTTTAATTGTCAAATTAGTTATCGAATATATAGCAAATAAATAATTTAATGATGAATTTTAATTTATTCATAAGAAGAATGACACTTCACAACCTGAACCAATCATGTTGCATGAAATAGTCAGTTTTTTCACGCTTGGAGACATTGATTTGAAAATTGGTAATAGTTTTAACATGAGTGTTACAGATCAAATTAGAATTTTGTTCTGGACGATGATTTTGTGCAGAGTTATGGTTCTTGAATTTAGATAATTCACTAAATATAATTATTTTTCAAAACTTTTTTTCATCATGTTTGAAGCTATAGATTATGTTAGAACTTTTTTCCAATACAATGACTATTTAACCAGTAAGGGACCATGTATTGCCATGCAATACTCACGTAAAGCTTTCCTCTTTTTAAAAACACAGCTTCTTTTGACCACATACCTGATACAGTCTTTGAAAATGTGGATTAAATACAAATTTTGGTTTCAATGCTTCAACTTTATCTTCTTCATCACTGAAATTAATAAATTTGTCTGCTTGTTATAAGTAGCAACAAGAAATCTCTAGTATTATATTCAGATTATATGTCATCACTCCAACATTCATCAAGGGGGGGGGGGATCCCGATCCCAAAATCCCGTGCTTAAAAACATAAAATCCTGAATTCCCGATTTTAAAGAAATTTAAATTCTGACATTCCAAATATTAGATAATAGAATTCCCGGATCCCAAAAGGATCATTCCCAAATCCTGAGCTTAAAAACATCTGATCCAGATGTCCTGCCCCCTCTATCAAGGGTGATTTAAAATAAATTGACATTGGTTGTTGTAAACTGTTTCATATTTATTTATTTTTGGGGGGACCAAATTCATGGATTGAGGAAAAGTTATACACAATCATTACAGCAAAATATACTACAAATTACAATGTCAATAAACTTTTATTTTAACTCTTGTTGATTTTTTTTTATAGCTTAACCTACTAGAGTCCATAGTTTTTATTCTGCCTGCTGTAATAATAGTGAAAAGGAGACTTTGCTAGGAACATGCAACATCAGTAATTATTCAAATTTGAGACTTGATTTTCACTATATAGCTATAAAATCAATGCATACAGTAGTTCATTTTGTTGTTGTTTTGCTGTCTGACTTAAAATATAGCCCTGTTATTATTTTTTAGTTGTGCTTACTCCCCTGTGTAAGACAAGTTCAAATCTGTGATTAAGTTTATTGTGTTGTTGGGTTGCTCAGTCTTATTGACATATATTCTACATTTGTTGTTATAAGTTATACTTACTCCCCTGTTTGAGACAAGTCCATATCGGTGATTAAATCATCTACTGCCTTCAACTGGTCAGCTGTAAAATAACAAGATGTAGAATGACCTAATACTTTTATTATAATTTTACCACTGTCACAAGTATATAAGTAACAAGAATGTGTTCATATACATGAAAGCCCTACTAGCACTATCATTTAATATGTTCAATGGACTGTAGAAAACTATAACATGTCAAATTTGACATTTAAATAAAAAAAATCATATCATAGGGAACATGTGAACTAAGTTTCAAGTTGATTGGACTTTATCAAAAACTACCTTGACCAAAAAACTTTGACCTGAAGAGGGACAGACGCACGGATGGACAAACTAAAAGGATGAACGAACGCACAGACCAAAAACATAATAACCCTAGGTAGGGCATAAAAAGGCAGTACAGCAATCAATTTGAAAATGCATCACACAGTTAAACATCTACAGATGAAGCTGATACCAAATTTATAGAAGATTTGATTTCTAGTTTCAGAAAAGAATGAGAGAAAAATCCACAGGTTAGACAAACAGTCGTAGGAGACCAGAACATGGAGGGGGTTTAGATAGTTATAAAGACATGTCTAATCCATCATTTTCTACATATGAAAATGCCTGGACCAAGTCAGGAGTATGACAGTTGTTATCCATTCATTTGATAGGTTTGAGCTTTTGATTTTGCCAATTCATTAGGGACTTCTCGTTTGAATTTTCCTCCGAGTTCCAGATTTAAAAAAAATAATTTTGTATTTAAATACTAATAAAAAAGTCTTTAGATACAATATTATTAGTCTTCAATTACAACCCTCAACCTATGTGGTTTACTTAATTGTTGTTTAGCAGCATGAAAAACCTTTTAATCAGTATTTATTAAGTGAAACTATGAATATTAAATGATTATCTTTTTTTTCTCAATATTAAAGATAATCCAAATGTAGTAGATGTAACTTTTTTTTAGCAAAGGGAAAAAATAAATACAAGTTGATGCAGACAATGTTTTTACTACTGTAAATTGATAAATTATTGTGAGGTTTTCATTAAAGCAAATAATGCGACTGAGTGAGTATGACAATAATAGAAACTTGCATTCAGATATCTAATACATATATCTGTATCCAGATTTTTCTGAAATCCCATTAATTAATCTCTCATTATTGTCGATTTTTGAAAAATCCCATTAATAAATGAATGCAATAATTTGTGAATTTACAATATTCTATTCTAATGTATTCTACCATATACAGTAGACTCCGGCCAATCGGATACCCAAAATGTCAGCTAAAAATATCCGATTGTCCGATATATTCAATTAGCCGATGAACGTATATTCCTCCAAGTTTTTTTTTCAAAATTGACAGACACAACCCTAAGATACCAATAGCTATTACAGCTGCTTTATTAATGGAAATTTGTAACTAATCTCATTGTTTTTTCAGGTACAAGTTTGGATAAGTCGGTTGATTGAGTAACAGATCGATCAGTTGATAATAATGTATTTTGTTTATCTGTCAGCCTATTGACAATTAATTATTAATTATGTGTTGATTATCTGAATAAAATATGTACCATTTAAATAATGTGACTTGTTGTTTTTGCATGATTTGTTTCATTTGTGTGTTAAAACAGGTAAAAGCTAAAAATAGCTATGAATTCTCGGAAGTAGGCCACAGGTAAATTCTATTAATAGCTACAAATTCATGCCGACTATAAACTTCTAACTGTAATTGTACTCAGATGTAATTTTCTACAGTTTTTTATTTATGAAACCCATTTCCATTTTCAAGTAATACAACTATGTTTATGATTATAAAATTGGGCATCAAGATGAGTAAAATTAATTTTGCTTTTCTATCTTATCTGTCGGGGTTCAAAATAAAAGGCTGAATATTATGTAAATTAGGAAAATGGCGTACGTGTGTACAAGTTACATAATTCTATTTCACCTGGGACATGCTATTGACACACGATTCCTTGTTTTTACAAGAGGTAAAGAGGTACATTTCATTCATATTAAATAAACATTGATGAACATCACGCACAGTTTATCATTTCTGTCGTGTCATTGTTTTTGAAGTAAATGATAAAAATTGACATTTGGATAAACACATAACAAACACATCTTGGGCAGAATATAATATCAAATTCATAAAAAAAAAACAAGACAATAAGAAAAAATATGTTTTATTTGACTATGAAAGATCGTTTTTATTAATAAAATGAAACATTTCTGTTTTCTTAAACTTCGTAATGGCGTAACTTCCGGCTTCACTTCCTGTCAAAAAAAATATGAAATTATTTCAAAATATTCGATTGTACATGGTTTTCACACATTTTCCATGAATATTCGTATCCAATTAGCCGATATATTCTAATAACCGATATTCGATTATCCGATGTATTTTGACTGAAATGTATAGGGAATGGTTCGGTGTTTTGAAATAATATTACTATAGCCGATATATTCGATTAACCGATATCCGATTAGGTGGAGTCTACTGTAGTGACCGCCTTCAACAAATTGAAGATTATATAACTTACCTGACGGTGCATTTTTAACATTAGCTTTATTGTCCTCTGTAATGGGTAAAGATCCAAATGTAAATTGTCGAATATCTTCTCTAAACGGAAGTTCTACGTAGATTAGACACTGAAAATAAACATTACAAATGGTAAAGCTTTCAGAGACTTCGTATGAAATAAAAAATTAGACCCAAGCAAGTCAAGTATTATTTTATTTTTTTGTAAATGATGCAAATTATCAAAGAAACTGGATGTGATAACTCTCTACAAAAAATTTTCAATTTAAGAATTAGAAGTCTTAAAAATAAAAACACTTCTAAAATGTGTGTAAACAGAAAAAGAGTAGAGTTATCTCCCATTCCATTAAAATTTAATGACTTTGTAATGGGAGGTATCTGCCGACCGTGCAAGGGCTGTATAGCCAGTCAAGGTCGTTAAAAACTTCCATTTGGGAGGTATCTCATGATCCCTATATCTGTAAAAGTTCAAATTTCTTATGACCTAGTTTTATACTTAAGTAGACCATGTTTTTTAATTTGTCCTAGAAATATGGAATGTGACAAACAAATGACTCTCTATATACCCCACTTTTGCTTATGTTGTCCAATTTAGCTTTCTGAGAAGTACTATATGCTTTCATCATTTTTCTTTGGCTATGGTATTTTCTGCTTTTCTTCAAATCATGTTTTAATTATTACTTCTTTGGAAAATAAGGACTTTTTGTCAGAAAAAAACCTTATTATTATAATTTTGAATCTATTTTTATATAGTACTGTATATTCAGAAATTTTTGTGATTTTTTTATTGCAAAAAATGGGATAGGGTTATAATCTCAATAATTCAATCTCTCATTTTGAAATTTTTTATATGAATTAAACACGATTTTCCTCAACATATCAAAAATTCAAATCACACTTTTAGTCTAAAATTACAAAATCGCATAATTTCTGACGTAAGGGTTTTAAAAAATTTCATGCAAGATTAGTTTGAATGGACCAGATTTTTACACAGGTGTTAATTGAGCTTTCTCTATAACATGTATAATGAATGCTCTATATATTCCTTATTATAGAAATTTTATAGATTTGATTGACATCTAAATGGATCATGATAATTATTGTCACATAAACTACTGAGAAGAGCCTATTTAAAAAGCTCAGAGCTTCCTCCGAGCATGCTTGTAAGAATAAATCTATAATCCCTTACTAACCTCATACTCAGTTTTTATATGAGGAATCAGACATCCTAGTTTGGGTCCAGAGGCAGCGCTGTAAACTTTCCTAACAATGGCCACCATGTTTGTTTCATATAGAGCATTTATCAGAGCTGATAAAGCTATGGCTGCAGACTGAAAAAAAAGAAAGTTTACTTAGTCAGGCGCCTGTAATTCAGGAGTGCATTTGGTTGGTATCTATCAATATATATACTTTTTTTGTTGTACATATATCAGCTTGCTGTGTTTTTATTCACAGTTTCTCATGTCAGGCCATTTAAAGCTGACTGTATGAGCTGTGTCAGATAGAAATCGACCTCATGCAAATAAATATCAATCTGTTTACCTATTTTAGGTTGATTAAATCTATATGGAAAGTCTGTAACTGTTTGAAAATTGAGTTATTATATATAAACCCTACAAAAAGACCAAAATTTCTTCTTTTATTTTGTATTTCAATGTTCAAAAATCAATCAAAGATTCATATACGTATATATATGTATACATGCACTTGCATAAGGTTAATTTCTATCCAGATGGCTTCGTAAAGATGGCCAGGGTAAAACGCATTTGATATTCTAAAGTTCTGGATCAAATATTTCTGAATTGTAACCGTTTCAATGACATAAGAAACCCATTTGGCTCTTGATCAGTAAATCCTCAAATTCATGGCTGGTGTTTTTCTTTTTATTGATATATAGATTCCTACACTGCAACAAGTGTATTACGATATTTCTCCACTGGAGACAGTTAAATTTTATTATTTAAAGCGCGAGGCTCTTTAAATAACTGAAATTCAACTGTCGAGAGTGGAGAAATATCGTAATACACAAGTTATGGTGTCAGAATCTGTTTCTCTAATGATTTTTATCCTTCTTTTTCAAAGATTTTCAGAAAATTGTGTTCTTTATATGTGACGTCATCAGGCATTGCCTCCTTTTTTCATGGCGTCACAATAGGAAATTCAGAAGAAAACAAAACATTCACACGTCATAAATCTATTTTGGACTAATCATTTGCCGAGAACAGATTTTCACACCGGTCAGGAAATGTGAAAATAACACAAAAATTAGAGAAAACGGTTTCCATTTTCGAAGATATTTTCTCAAATTTTAGTACTATTTTCACATTTCCTGAGCGTTGTGAGAAAAAAATATTTCTCATCACTAGTGAAATATCTGATTTCAGCAAATAATTGGTTGAAATTTAGTATATATGTTAAATTTTCTTGATTTCTATAGAATTTCCTATTGTGACGTCAGGAAAAATGTGTCCATGTCTGATTACATCACATTAAGAGAACGCAAATTTCTTCAAGTATTTTAAAAAGAAACAGATTCCACTACTGTGTAAAATGTATTATGATATTTCTCTACTCTTAATAGTTAAATTCTAATTATTTAAAAAGCTCAGCACGCCTAGCTCTTTAAATATTAAAATTTTACTGTCTCTAGTGGAGAAATATTGTGACACATTTGTTGCAGTGATGAAATCTATTATCTTTACCTCATCATCTTTTTCAGGAACCACATAGGATGACCCATCTCCTAGGTAATGGTGCCGCTTTATCTGTAATTCAAAGATGACAAATTATTTACACAAAATTAAGCTATTTTAATAAAGTATAGTGAACAAAAGTTAAATTATGTTTAACAGTCCTTGGTAACTTGAAATTTGCCTTCTGAACAAGTGTTATGATGAAAAATTTTGATGACAACTGTGGATTCATTCATTATCATTGGTATCAATTTTTCATCGATGCATTTTCCTGGATATTTGATTTCTTGGTTTGGAACAAGTCTGGATACACGCTTGTAGAAAATTTGTATTACGTTGAACATTGGAAATTGAGGTTCACATTTATCTACTAAATTTTGTGTTCAATGAATAATAATGAATCCACAGTATTCAATAGTTGAGTTTTAGTGAAGTTAAGACAAAATGGACATCTGGCGTACTATATTACAAGTCCGGTATCTATAATGAATTGAATAGAGAATGCCAGTTGGATTTGATAGAACAAATGGTATAATCAATAAGTACTATTTCAAAATTAAAGGTTAAAAATATTGGTGTTGATATTATATAAGCATTTGACAAGCTTTGGAAGGACCAAATATTTGTTCTGTCCTGTATTTAATGTTTGTAAGATATGTATACCTAATCAGGAGAGTTGTCTCACTGGCACTCGTACCACATCTTTCTATATCTATTGATAAAACCTTGTAGCTTTAAACATCTTTATACCATGTTTATCATGGTATTTGCCTATACCTTGTCACCCCTGGTAAATCCCAGTATTTTAAAACTTTTCTCTGCCCTGTAATTCATGGTGTTTGTTAATACCTTGTCACCCTTGGTAAATCCAAGTATCTTAAAACATTTCTCTGCCCTGTTATTCATGGTGATTTTATACCTTGTCACCCTTGGTAAATCCAAGTATCTTAAAACATTTCTCTGCCCTGTTATTCATAGTGTTTTTATACCTTGTCACCCTTGGTAAATCCAAGTATCTTAAAACATTTCTCTGCCCTGTATTTCATGTTTTCTTTGTCGTCTGCTGACATTGGGACCAATGTGTTTCCGTATCTGTGACCTAAAATATATTCACACATGAAGTAATCTCAGTATGGTACCTGAGTAAAGAATTACTAGATTCTCAAAATAAATTACTGTGAGATGTATATTTGTTGTATCAAATTTAGATTATGAAACATGTTTGTTTTTTCTTGGAGTTGTAAAATTAATGTTGTACTATGAAGGCTAAGATTTTGCTTAGTCTGTAAAACACAAATTTTAAAGAAACTATTGAAAAGACTTGCCATTGGCACCAAATTCCTTTTCCCATAATTTGTCCATTATAAATTTTTGTACCTCACTCTCAAGTCTATATCAATTAACCTTTTATATGTAAAATTTAAAACATGTACCATGGAAGATATACCATAAACATGATAAACACAAATGTTCAAACTTTAAAATGGAAAAGAAGGGATATAGTGTATTATTGTTGACATAATATTCTAGTACTAGGATCAAAACTCCATCATACTGATAGTAAACTCACCCTCTACAATGTCCTCCTTTTCGACTTCAGTCTCTTCTTCATCATTCATGTGGTATGTCCTCAGTGTACTGATTTTTTCATCAGCATCCTTGGCATAAACTTTCTTCCAACTTTGTTTCAGTGTGAAATTCTTCATCTGAAAACAAAAATCAATATAAATCAGAATAAATAATCAATTTCATAAAGGTAATAACAAACAGCGGCACATGTAAATCAGAACTGGCATTGAATGGGTTAACCAGATGCTCTGCAGGGTGCAGCTTTATACGACTGCAGAGGTCGAACCCTGAACAGTTGGGGCAAGTATGGACACATTTAAGCTTGATACAGCTCTGAATTTGGATTGTGATTAAATAGTTGACACAACATAGGTTTCTGACACAGAATGAATGTGGTCTAAGAACTTAAACTTAAAAACTTAAAAATTTTAAATTGGACATTTACCTTTTATGGTCCACAATATCCAAAAACTAAATACATGGTTTGATTCAGCATATCATAGAACCCCAAGAATTCAATTTTTGATGAAATCAAATAATGTTAAATTTTAGACCCTTTAGACCTCAATGTGGACCAATTTGATAACCGGGCCCAAATATTAAAAATCTAAATACATTGTTAGATTCAGCATATTGAAGAACCCCATATGTTCAATTTTTGTTTAAATCAAACAAAGTTTAATTTTTGACCCTTTGGACCTTAAAGGGAAAATTCGCGATTTTTTACTTATGGTTTAAATATGTTAATTATGACATAATATATATATTCACAAAGTTTTATCGCTACAAATGTATATGTGCAGTAATAAAGGAGAAATTCAATAATTAATGAAAAAATATTAACTACTTCCTGTAGGTCGTGACGTTTTCTCCTGGTTTTTACATGCCGGGATTTAAAATACAATCATTAAAAGTCTTGGTTTTTAATCATATTTTACCGTTATCGTAAGCGTGCCGATGACAAATGCTATATCTAATAACCATCCGATAATAAGAAAATAAAACGCACAGTCGTGCAGTTGCACACATTCATGAGAAAAATTTCTATATTTACCGTATATATTTCGATTTATTTTTGTAGACAGCACAAGAAATTATTATAATTATTTTTATTTGCTTAGATTTATACTTTTTGAGACTGATAAAGTGAATAAATTAAAGTATATAACTTTAACTGTTAAGACAATATATAGGTTTACGCTTATTGACCTTTTACTATCTACGCTTTGACTTTATTTATGCGATGTGTGTATTATTCTCCGACAATACTCGTGAAAGACCTGTATAAAGGTGAAATGTTATTTGCAGATCGGTAATTAGCTTGGCCTCTAGGGCACACCGTGCCAGGTGTGACTGTCTATTCGGATCAGTGGGTTATACGACAGGAGGTCAAGTTTAATACACAAATTTAAAATACATTTTAAAGGTGTTGACAAATACAAGTGAATCGCCGTGGAATTATGTAATTTTATTTGGTGCTATTATTTTATTTCAATTCAAAGAAGTTACTAAACTAAGAAATGAACCGGTTAAAGTCTGGAAATTAAATTTAGTTGTCGGAATGAAATGATATACACTCTTATCATTTATTTATATTTTTTTAAAAGGGAAAATAAAACTAGTTTTACACAAGCATTTTAATTGTCCTAACTTAGGCAAAAAATGTACGGGAACACTTAAATTTAGACATTTGAAAGCCATGACAAAATGAAAAGTGTACCTGTATTACATTTTTACTTCTAGCGTTATAATTGGCATTAGATTTTAGCTGATACCACTATAACACATAGTCTCAGATTCTAGTGAGGTCGGAAGGGTTAATCTTATGAAATAATATAAATTCAGTATCATTTGGATAATGGAAGAAGCTTTACTATAAAAACAAATAAATTTATTACCAGTACACTCGAGATCAAAGGTTGTTAATTTTTCTGATCCGGTTAATTTTTACTCACATATTTTTTTTATATTTTGATTTGAGCGTGCTTGTTTTTTACATGACAGTTTTTTTTTCTTCATTTCTATTATCTCGTTAGACGAACGCAAACCGTCACAGTATATTCTGCATTTGTATAGTCCGAAGTTTCCTAATTGATATTCTTGTTTCACATGTAAAATGAATGAACAATTATAAAAAAAAAAACGGCGTTCATTTTGAAATATAGCACTGTTTTCTAGAGTGAAAATGAAGTCAGATATGTGAGGGTATAAACGGGACGAACTGATTAAAAATAACGGGACCAATAAAACGGAAGAATAGGTGCTGAAATATAAATAAAAGTAAAATTTAATTTAGATAACATGGAGATTTGGTCTATATCTATTCTTATAACCACTCTTAAATTTTGTTAGATTTTGTACACAGGCTGTATGTATATCACCGACAGTTTTATATTGGTATGGTATATTTTATAAGTTTAACCTGAGCACACCTGGTTCACTCGAAATCACGCACGTGATTCATTGACCTTGTCCATTGTGTATTAAATTAAACAAGCCTGGCAGGAAGTCAACCGTTAGAATACCCGAATATGTCATTTTTACAATACCCGGTAATTACCAGTATTAAGCCAAGCTGATTATAAGAAGACAAGTTTTTGAACGTTGGTCAAGTTAGATCAAAACCCAAAATAATCTAAAAATATACGTTAGAAAAAAGCATTTAAAAAAACTTTTACAACAAAGATAAATCTCAGTTTATAATTCCTCCACAATAAGTATCTCCGGACTTTTTTTTCTCACTTTATTGCGACTACTTTTACATTATTATAGCATAAGTCCTATATAATACTTGAAACTGCATCTCGGTGCCGAAAATGTAAATTTAGTGACGAGCTAAAACCAATAAAACTGAGAATGGAAATGGGGAATGTACGATCTTTTGTCATTTACAGCTTTTCAACCTGACTTCACCATTGTACGCTGAATATTTAACCCTCTAAAAAAATTAAGATTTATTTTTTGAAATATTCTTATCAATCTTAGTGAACCATTACTTGATTTGATGATTTTGGAAACTATGTAGACTTCTTCCATTACTTGGTCGGGTAGAACATCCATCAGCTTGACAAGTCATTTTAACACTCATTTATCGGACATGTCATGCTGGATACTAGGACTTTGTGGTAATTAGATATCCGTGGTCATTAGTTTTCAAAATGGCGTCTTCCCGAGAATTGAGAGTCGATTTTAAAAATCTAATAACTCACTTATCTAGACGAATAAACCTTTAATATTTTGGGAATATGCTTATTTATTTAGGATAAACATAATATCAAATTTTATTTTTTTTGCGAATTTTCCCTTTAATGTAGACCAATTTGAAAACGGAATAATACTGTGCAATTGAAAATTTCTTGCTGTTGCGCAATATTGTGCAATTAGATATTTCTTGCTATTGCGCAATATTGTGCAATTGAAGATTTCTTGCTATTGCACAATACTGTGCAATTGAAGATTTCTTGCTATTGCGCAATACTGTGCAATTGAAAATTTCTTGCTATTGCACAATACTGTGCAGTTGAAGATTTCTTGCTATTGCGGAATACTGTGCAACTGAAAATTTCTTCCTATTGCACAATACTTAATATAATAATTTTGGACCCTGATTTGGACCAACTTCAAAACTGGGCCCATAATCAAAAATCTAAGTACATTTTTTAGATTCAGCATATCAAAGAACCCCAAGAATTCAATTTTTGTTAAAATCAAGCTAAGTTTAATTTTGGACCCTTTGGACCTTAATGTAGACCAATTTGAAAACAGGACCAAAAATTAAGAATCTGAATACACGGTTAGATTTGGCATATCAAGAGAACCCCAATAAATTCATTTTTTGGTGAAATCAAACAGAGTTTAATTTTGGCCCCTAATTCGTTGGGACCAAAACTTCCAAAATCAATCCAAACCTTCCTTTTGTGTTCATAAACCTTGTGTTAAAATTTCATAGATTTCTATTAACTTATACTAAAGTTATTGTGCAAAAACCAAGAAAAATGCTTATTTGGGTCCTGTTTTTGGCCCCTAATTCCTAAACTGTTGGGACTAATACTCCCAAAATCAATCCCAACCTTCCTTTTGTGGTCCTAGACCTTATGTTAAAATTTCATAGATTTCTGTTTATTTATACTTAAGTTATTGTGCGAAAACTAAGAAAAATGCTTATTTGGGCCCTTTTTGGCCCCTAATTTCTAAACTGTTGGGACCAAAACACCCAAAATCAATCCCCACCTTGCTTTTATGGTCATAAACCTTGTGTTTAAATTTCATAGATTTCTATTTACCTTTACTAAAGTTAGAGTGCGAAAACCAAATGTCTTCGGCCGACGACGATGACGACGGCGCCAACATGATACCAATATACGACCAAAAATTTTTCAATTTTTTCAATATCATTGGGATATTTTTTGGTTTTGCCAAGATAAGCATTTATATTTTAAATTTTGATATTATTAATAAACAGTATCATTCATCTTTTTATATTTTTTTTCTTCATTTTCATTCAGAATTGGGATATGTTGCTGCTTCGTACAATTTGAGAGATATAATTATAATATCTTAAATGTATGCAAGTTGTCAGTAAACTCAACTTTAACACAAAAAAGCAGTCAATGAGGAACAGGAACAGGCACATACACATACAATTGGAAAAGAAGAAATTTCTAGAAAACAGAGAATTTTAAACTATGTTTTTAACATGACTTATATATTTTATTGCGCACTATTTACTTAGTGTACACTCACTGCATTGCACTAATTAAGTACCCCTGAGAATATCTAATAACATTTAATTGATTTTACATTACAATATCAATATTTGAATGATTTCATGTTTACCGGAGAACAGATTGTTTTCCATTGATTTACCCATGATGCAACAGGCAAGCGCCATCTTGTAGGGCAAGTAGAGCAAGCAGTCATTGAATGATTCATCATGTCAACCAAGCAAATCAGCAAATCAACAGACGACAAAGTGAAAGAGCTTAATGTCTATCCGATAATAGTTTTTCATATTAGTTAATATACAGCGTATTTGCCATCGCCATCTTTGATTTTTAATGTTCTGAGAATTTGAATATCTAAGGAACATAATACAGACAATTGTCCTTTAATAACCGGTAAGTTGACTATACTGTTCTTGATTTTTGTATCATAAGCTATTTTAAAGCTTGCACTTATTTGAACTTTGCGGTAGGAATTTGTTTCTGACTAAAATATACAAAATACTCAGGTAGACATGAAAAAGCAATCAAGAACAAAATTATTTCCTCTGCTTATCAATTCAATCTAATGATTTTTTGTTACTAATTTGAGAAAGTATTTGAAATTACATTAAACAAAATTGATAATCAATAGAAACATGAACTTCAGTTCAGTTTTCCATGACTGAGTAGACATGTTTCATCTTTCCTATGATGTTTTTTTTATTGCATTATTAAGTAAATAACAGAGCTGGAAAATCACTGACATTTTGAAAATTAATGGTCTATTAGGGGGTTGGAGTGGGACTCAGTTTTCCATGGTAGTGCATTCAATTTTATATCATATATATTTTTACTTACCAGTCAAGGAATATACATAAGGATTATCTCCCTTACAACGTTCTCATAACTCGCAACACCTGGATGATTTCAAACATCTATCTAACATTGATCATCCGGGTGAATGCCTCCTCAGTTTATCTTTCGGCGGCAACAAAATAAGACGTTCTCACTTTGAGACTTTCTATTATAGTCTCGTCGTTGCAATTTTTATTTATGTACGTTTAATATTATCGTCCGCTCATATTGGACGATGGCTGAAGAATATAGACACTCACTGACTGACGCAAATGCTGATTCAGATAGTGCAGGTGAAACGCCAACAGGTGATTTTCTCGTGAAAAAGATGGCGAGGACAACAAAAGACGCTTCTTCAAAGAAAAAGAAACGTGTGTCAAAGACGGCTGAACTTGAGAATAAGTTAAACAGTATGGAAGACAGGTTTGATAAGAAAATGGATATGTTATTTGCTGTTATGAACAAGTCATGTGCTACTATAGGTAGTTCGACTGTTGCACAGGTTTCTCAATCTGGTGGTTTAGCCACGCAGAGAGAACAAAGTTCGGATAACGTCCCAAGTACAGGGGAGCGTAGACCGGTAATTTCTTTGAATGCAAATCTTGATGAGGACTTGGGAAGTCCTAGAATCATCAGAAATATTGATTTTGACAATAGGTCAGAAATTTCTCTTCATATAGACAGTCGTGAAAAGGCTGATTTACTTGGTTTATGTTCATCAGAGGATGAATATTCTCGTGGCCTCAGTAGTCCTGTTTATTCTCAGGCTGGCAATAAATCTAGAAATGTTGAAAGATTTAGTCAATATCTACAAACTCAACCTACTATTAGTAACAATGTTGAAAGTCAGTCAAATCAGAGATTAACAAGTAACATTGATAATAATAACAATAAAACTGTAGACAAGCAGTCAGATAATTTAAATTTATTGTCTAAACTTTTCAAGGAAGATATTCCTTCAGAATCTTCTGATAATTCTGGTGGCTTGATCATTGATGAGGCACAGGTTAGAATTCTAGAACGTTCCTGGAGAACTAAAAATCCAGAGAAACTTACAGCTTATAAAGATGAATACCGTAGTTGTTTTCCGGTTAATGATAAATCTAAAAGCTTTTTGCAAGTACCCAGTTTGGATGATTTATTAGAACCAATGATAAGAACTGTTCATGGTACAAATAGTGTTAAGTCATGGGACAAACATAAGCAGTTGGTTACTCAACCTTTAAAACAGATAGAGAATCTAGCCTATCAAGGGCAGGTGGCTTCACGTATGGGTATTATATCAGTGTTGTATATGCAACAAACATTAGGAACCTTATTAGAGAGGGTTGAAAATGAAAATGTTAGTGATGAAACTTGTCAAATGGTGAAGGACTTGTTTGCAATTTCGACAAAGTCTCTTGATCAGGTAGGACGCACAGGTGCGTTTAACCATATGATACGCAGGAAGGCTGCAGCTACTGAGTCTGGTTTAAATAACTTGAAAGATATACAGGCTAAAGTTTTGTATTTACCTCTTTCGAATGAAGGTGTATTTGGTAAAGGTTTGGAAGACAAACTTGAGAAACGTAAAGAACAACGGGAGCAACTAGACGATCTGTTACCAGAGTATAAAAACAATAATAAGAGAAAGTTTGAATCTACTCAGGTGCGTCAAGATTGGCAAAATAAAGCTCCTAGATATAGTTCTAACAATAGTTCTACTCATGTTAATTATAACAATGCTAATTCAGCTGATAAACGTTCAGGTTTTAGTTATAATAAATCTTCTGTGAGATCTGCTCCTAGGAAGTTCCAGAAAGACAATAAAGCTGATGACTTTGGGAAAAAAGATAAAGAAAAGAAAGCAGGTGGCAACTGGAATTCTTTTCGGATCCCAAAGAAAAACAGTAGCTGACTCAGAGTTAAAGGTAATAATTTATCAGAATCAGGCCGAGATACCAGTTGGGGGTCGTCTAAGATTTTTTCGAGACAATTGGGAAAAAATAACAGACGATCAATGGGTCTTGTCAGTAATAGCAGAGGGTTACAAACTAGAGTTTCTAGAAATGCCATTTTGGACAGGCATACGGAAAACCTCTGTGTCTTTAAAAGACTCGGATATTTTAATCCAAGAAATAAATACTCTTATAGAAAAAGATGCTATAGAACCTGTTCGCCAGCAAGATGCAGCAACAGGTTTCTACAGTACGTTTTTTCTAGTCCCCAAAAAGAACGGGACAATGAGACCAGTAATAAATCTCAGACCCCTCAACAGGTATCTCAAGAAAATACATTTCAAAATGGACACTCTCACAAAAGTATTAAACTTAGTAAAAATAGGAGACTGGGCCATTTCTCTGGATCTAAGCGATGCTTATTTACACATCCCAATTTTTCAGAAGCATCGCAAGTTTCTCAGATTTTCGGTTCAGAACCGGTGTTATCAGTGGAAAGTTCTTTGTTTCGGACCAACTTCGGCTCCGAGAGTCTTTACAAAAATGGTTTCCGTAGTAGCGGCTTTTTTGAGAACTCAAAATGTAAGACTAGTAGTATATCTAGACGATTGGCTAGTAGTCAATCAAAGCAAGAATCAATTATATCAAGATCGAAAGAAATGTCTCGATCTCCTAAATTCACTAGGTTTTCTCATCAACAGAGAAAAATCAAGTCTAGTGCCAACTCAAAACTTGATATACTTAGGGGGGCAGTTTCATTTGGACAAGGGACTTGTTTGCCCAACTCAGGAAAGAATAGACAAATTGAATATGGCAATACTAATTCTTTCATCAGGGAATGCAGTGTCAGCATTTCACTTCCTACAATTACTAGGCATAATGGCATCTTGCATAGAGTTAATTCCGAATGCACGCTTGTTCATGAGACCGGTTCAACTACATCTCCTCTCATTTTGGAGACCAAGTTGTCAGGATCTTTCCATAAAGATCCCAGTTACACCACATCTGAAATCACATCTCAGTTGGTGGAAAGATTCAGCAAACACGCTGAGAGGCCAATATTTTCAACTGGCTCAAACCTCTGTAACCATAACGACAGATGCTTCGAAAACCGGGTATGGGGGTTTTATGAACAATCAAATTTTTCAAGGGGAATGGTCAGAAATGCAGAGCAAGAAACATATAAATTCCCTAGAATTGGAAGCAGTGTTTTTAACGCTGAAACACTTCCTAAATCAGTTGAAAGGTCAATATGTTCTGATAAGATCGGACAATACCACAGTGGTCCAATATATAAACAAACAAGGGGGGACGAAATCGCCCACTCTTTGCTACCAAACATGGGATTTATGGAATCTTGCAATTCAAAACAATATTCGAATGAAGGCTGCTCATATAACAGGAAAATTGAACATTTTAGCAGACCAACTCAGTCGAACCAAAATTCAACATACAGAATGGTCTCTGAACAAACTTGTGGTTCAGAATCTATTTCAAATTTGGGGAACTCCTCTCATAGATTTATTTGCCTCAATAGACAATCGTCAGACAGAAATTTTTTGTTCATGGATCCCACATCAGAAAGCCTTAGCTCTGGATGCTTTGACAATTTCATGGGAGAGAATGTACGCCTATGCTTATCCCCCAATTTGTCTGATCCCAAAAGTCTTGCAATATATGAGGCAGTACCAGTGTCAGATTTTGTTGATAGCTCCCCAATGGCCACGGAGACATTGGTACCCAGAGCTGCTACAATTATTGACAGCAGTCCCCATCAGGATACCAGTAATTCCGGAATTGTTATGTCAACCGAAAACTCGGATTTATCATCCCAATCCACAAGTTTTCAAGCTGACTGCATGGCTTCTATCAACGAACGGTTTACAACAGAAGGCTTTTCTAAAGGGGTTAGAGAGTTACTCTCCGCCTCATGGCGAAAAGGTACTCAAAAAGATTACTGCTCAAAATTCAGAAGGTTCAATAGCTGGTGTAGTACAAGGAAAATTGATCCCTATAAAATATCTTTAAGTCAGATAGCTGATTTTTTATCATATTTATTTGATAGTGGTTTGCAATACAGAACAATTGCAGGGTATCGCTCAATGTTGTCCACGGTATTACCTCCAATAGATAATTTCCAAATTGGACAACATCCTAAAATAATTAGATTGATTAAAGGTGTTTTCAATACAAGACCTCCAGTTGCAAAACTATTACCTGAATGGGATTTGCACGTAGTATTAAGAATGTTAGAAAATAGTCCTTTTGACAATGTTGAACAAATGACTTTAAAAGATTTGACTTTAAAAACTGTATTCTTAACTGCCATTACTACTTTCAGGAGATGTAGCGATCTGCAGGCACTAAGAACGGATGAAGGCTCCATGAGAATACAGACTAAAGGAATTACGTTTATAAGACATGGCCTAGCCAAACAGGATAGGGAGAAACATTTTGGAGCAAAAATTTTCGTACCTACATACACTGAGAATACCTCTTTAGATCCACGGAAAAGTCTGTTACAATATTTAGATAAAACAAAACCGTTGCGTAAAAAATTACAACAGGACCAAAGAGGAAAATTATTTTTAGCTTTATGTGAACCTCACAAACCAGTTACCTCTCAGACAATTTCACATTGGATTGTTCAAATTATTAAACAGGCTTATTCTGATTTTGAATATCCAGGGAAAGGGAAAATACATGCGCATTCTACAAGAGCTATTGGCCCAACTTGGGCATTCTTTAAAGGAGCATCTATCAATTCGATCTTAGAATCTGCAGATTGGAGTTCAGAATCTACCTTTAGTAGATTTTATTTGCGTGAATTAGATGTAAATGTGTTACAGAAAATAGACTAAGTTGATATTTTCGGCGAGTTGCACAGTATGTTTTTGTTATTCATTAAAATGTTAGTGGTGGAAGCATTTTAAATGGTGGAAGTATTTTATATGTTTTTAAATATGAACATGAACTACATTTCAACTTATGATGAAGTTTGAAATGACAAAGAATCACAGAGAAGTTTTGCTGTTATTAGATGTGTACATGTGTTGTAGAAAGTCTCTTCAGGTGAGATAATTTATTTATAACACTCCTCCTAAGGTTCAGACTGCTTTGAAATCAGTAGTAATCCTTATGTATATTCCTTGACTGGTAAGTAAAAATATATATGATATAAAATTGAGAATTTGTTATCAAGTTCTAATTTTATGAATTATTTTTACTTACCAGTCAAGGCTCCCACCACCTCCCCAGTTATAAATAATTTTCGGTAAAAGGGAATATTTTGTTCCCGCCGATAAACTGAGGAGGCATTCACCCGGATGATCAATGTTAGATAGATGTTTGAAATCATCCAGGTGTTGCGAGTTATGAGAACGTTGTAAGGGAGATAATCCTTATGTATATTCCTTGACTGGTAAGTAAAAATAATTCATAAAATTAGAACTTGATAACAAATTCTCAATTTTCCATCAAAGTTAGATTTTAATAAGAATTTCATAAAACTCGGCCTAAATTATATTGTAATAATTAATGCATTAGTAAGTACTTTGGAGGAATAAACTTGTAATAAATCAAAGCGCTGTCAGCACTGTAGGCAGTTAACCAAAAACCAAGGCAAACATAATTATGAAAACTGTGGCAATGTTGCTTCAATTTTTTTTTAAAGATTTAAAAGAACAAACATTAAACATTCTTATATAATTGTACATTTATGTTCATTTAATGAATTAATCATTAAGGCAAATAATTCATATTTTATCTAGGTTTTCAATAGCAACGTATATATCAAGTATATTTTTTTTCGTGGTCATGAGTCTTGAGTCAGCAGTGGTACAAATTCGCAATGATTGCAGTTCTTCTAGTTGATCGTAATTGTTCGTATTAGTTGACTGTTAGTAGTTCAAGTTGACTTTTGTACGAGCTTGTAAAAGTATGAATGGACTTGCTTCCCTGGAAAGAAAACTGAGTTTGTGTTGTACAGTACAAAAGTTATGAGACACAAATCAGACAAATGTTTACTACTACAGGGATCAATGGTGAGGTCTGACTGACCTGTACATAGTAAATGTAAATGACTCCCACCTTCACCCCAAGTCCATGATGTCTAAGTTTGGAATAAAATGACAGGTGTTAGGTCTAGCAAAGTGATATCCATATGTGACGCCTATGAGATTGACCTTGTATGTCATTCAATATTTTTGAAATGACAAACAGGAATGAATATGGTTTAGGAGTTGGTATCTTAATCTTTTACAAGTTCTCAAAACACACGCAAGAGGATGTGGGGTGACCCTAGGGACTACCCCTATTTTTCATTTGATTTTTTTAGATTGTCCAATACATGAATATATATGGTTTAGGGGGGGGGGGGGGGGGGGGATCTCGACCTTTATCAAGTTTTCAAACAGGAAGGGTTGGGGGACCCCAGTGACTTCCCCTATATTTCATTTGATTTGTTATATTGTCCAATACATGAATATATATGGTTGAGGGGTGGGGATCTCTTCTGTTTCCAAGTTATCAAACAGGATTGGGTAGGGTGACACTTAGGACTCTCCCTGTATTTCATTTGATTAGTACTTATGTCCCATACATGAAAATATATGGTTTAATTTAAAGGTGGGGATCTCGACTGTTTCCAAGTTCTCAAACAATAGGAGGGGTGGGGTGACCGCAGGGACTCCCCCTATATTTTATTTGATTTGTTATTTAGTCCCATACATGAGTATATATGGTTAAGGGTTGAGGATCTCGACTGTTTCCAAGTTCTCAAACAGGAGGGTGCAGTGACCCTATAATTCATTTGATTTGTTATATTGTCCAATACATGAATATATATGGTTTATGGGTGGGGATCTCAACCGTTTTTATAATTCTCAAACAGGAAGGGGTAGAATGGCCCCACGAACTCCACCTATATTTCATATGATTTGTTATATTGTCCCATACATGAATATATATATGGTTTAGGGGTGGGGATCTCGACTGTTTCAAAGTTCCCAAACAAGAGGGGTGGGGTGACCCCAGGGACTCCCCCTGTATTTCATTTGATTGGTTATATTGTCCCATACATGAATAAATATGGTTGAGGGTTGGGGATCTCGACTGTTTCCAAGTTCTAAAGCAGGTGGTGGTGGGTGACTCTAGGGACTTCACCTATATTTCATTTGATTAGTTATATAGTCCCATACATGAATGTATATGGTTGAGAGGTGGGGATCTCATCCGTTTCAAAGTTATTAAACAGGAGGGGGTAGAGTGCCCCAAAGGACTCCACATACATATACAATACAAGGTATCATATAATCGAGTTGCACTATATGTGTAAAATAAGAAACTTCCAGCTATTTTAACTGACCCATCAAAATTGAGGGGAAAAAAAATACCCATTGAAATTGCAGTAATATGTTTACACTTTAAAAGCATCTAACTTGCTTTACCAACATTTATTACTGATAAAGAAAATTTATACTGTCACCAGGACCATATATATTGTTAGATATACTGTTCCCAGCTGTCACAAAGACTCACATTGTATTGGATTTTGACATTAAAATTTGTCAAAAAGTAATTTTGAGTTTCAGTACAAAATATTTTCTGTTTTTTCATTCTTTTACATATATCTTTTGGTTTTCAATTCTAGTGTTTATATATATTTATTTACCATGCAAAGATGTATTTTGTCATCTGTCTGATGTTTTTAAAAGTTGATCGTCAAAACCCGGAATTACCCATATCCGCTTCCGGAATCGGATCCAATATTGTAATTTCTTCTCATGTCAGCCATTTTGTTTTCAATGTTGTTTTTTCAGATACGATTTTACTCGAATTTAAACATTATTTGTCGGTGATTTTCTGTATAAAGCTAGCGGTTGAACAAAATGAACATCGCTGTCATGAATAATAATGCTAAAAACAAGTTTTTAGATAGTTTATTAGGAGACTTTGGTAAAAAGGTTTGCAAAGTAATTTTTTATTTCCTCTCAAGTCGGGCATGTCGAGCGTAGCTAGTAACCAAGTCGAAAGTCCGACTGCAAAAGTGGAAGGTCGCAGACCTCGGACAACTGCTAAGTTGAACCCCTGCCTCCAAATTGAAAAGATACAAAAATTTCGTCTTATAATTTAAAATTGCCGCCAACAGCATGAACAGTGGAACTTATTTTTAGACTACTGACGTAGTTGACTACGTATTGACGACAAACGATATTCCTACGACTTTTGCCATTTGGGAAATCTAAACTACTTGTCTTTAGAGATTTTCGGCGATTAAACATTTCATACGTTTGTTCTTTGACAGCTTAGCCAAAATCTCTGGGGATAATAAACTACACAAAGATTCCTAATGTGCCCTACTTCCTATGTGCAACTTCAAAACTTTTGGATAAATCGACGATCATTTAAGGTTTTTCTGGTCATATTTTTTGTAATCAAGAATTAAAAGTATGAAAAAACTGTCCAATTAGTTATAAATAACATAATATCCAGCTAGATAATAACAGTGGCACATATTTCAGCATTTATTGGGTAGAACACAAATCTAGGGCGCTCGCATAAGGCAGCTTAACTGCCTAAAAATATTTTAACATTTTTAACTCAGCCATTGATAATTCAAACATGTTTTATTCCTACCAAGTACTTATTAAAGCATTATTACTTTATAACAGAGTCTGAATTGAATAGCTATGACAATTTTGAAAATCTGAGATACATGTAGGAGGGGTGTTCAGTTTTCCATTGTAGGGGGTACAACTTTTCATAGCTGAATAAACTAGAGGGTCCAAGGACCCTGTGTCGCTCACCTGATATTTTTATTTACAATTGTTGCATGATCATAATGATAAATGCAACTGTTGTACTGTTGTTTAGTTTCAGAGATATAATACTAAAAAGTGCATTTGAAACCTATGTTTTATTTCAGCCATGTGGGCAAGCAGGGTCATCATACACAGTGGTCCCTGGATATCCTAGTGGTGATTTAAACCAAGTTTGTTTAAATTCGACAGTTGTTTCAGGGGAGAATTTTTGTAAAATTTATCTAACAAGAAATGCAAAGTAATGAGAAAGTTGTGAAGTAGTTTTGTTGTTGCGCAACCCCCCCCCCCCCCCCCCTTTGCCAAAAAAAAAGGTAATAAAAAATTATCATATAAGGGCAATCTATCATATTAATGATTTCTGCAAAATTCAGTTGATTGTGCAAGGGTTGTATAGCCAGCTGAGGTCGTTAAAAACTCTTTTTCTTTTGTTGTTGCAGATAGATCTTGACCTGACAAACATTTTTACCACATGTCAGATTTGCTCTAAATGCTTTGGTTTTTGAGTGATAAGCCAAAAACTGCATTTTACACCTATGTTCTATTTTTAGCCATGGCGGCCATCTTGGTTGTTTGGCCGGGTCACCAGACACAATTTTTAAACTAGACACCCCAATGATGATTGTGGCCAAGTTTGGTTTAATTTGGTATAGTAGTTTCAGAGGAGAAGATTTTTGTAAAAGATAACTAAGATTTACGAAACATGGTTAAAAATTGACTATAAATGGCAATAACTCCTAAAGGGGTCAACAGACCATTTTGGTCATGTTGACTTATTTGTAGATCTTACTTAGCTGAACATTTTTGCTGTTTACAGTTTATCTCTATCTATAATAATATTCAAGATAATAACCAAAAACAGCAAAATTTCCTTAAAATTACCAATTCAGGGGCAGCGACCTATCAACGAGTTGATTGATTCATCTCAAAATTTCAGGGCAGATAGAAATTGACCTGATAATCAATTTTACTACATGTCAGATTTGCTCTAAATGCTTCGGTTTTTGAGTGATAAGCCAAAAACTGCATTTTACCCCTATGTTCTATTTTTAGCCATGGCGGCCATCTTGGTTGGTTGGCCGGATCACCAGACACAATTTTAAAACTAGATACCCCAATGATGATTGTGGCCAAGTTTGGTTTAATTTGGTCCAGTAGTTTCAAAGGAGAAGATTTTTGTAAAAGATAATTAAGATTTACGAAAAATGGTTAAAAATTGACTATAAAGGGCAATAACTTCTAAAGAGGTCAACAGACCATTTTGGTCATAATGACTTATTTGTAGATCTTACTTTGCTGAACATTTTTGCTGTTACAGTTTATCTCTATCTATAATAATATTCAAGATAATAACCAAAAACAGCAAAATTTTCTCAAAATTACCAATTCAGGGGCAGCAATCTATCAACACACCTTTTTTTTAAACAAAAACTTAATAACTCCTAATTTTTTTTTGAATTATCACAAAAAAGTATACAGATCATAAGATTAAAATATAACTGAGAAGTGTGGAAAGTTTTAAGCAATAATCATATATTTTTTTTGAGATACTGTATTACAGTGCGACATGTAAAAAAAAACCTCCCCTTTTTTTTACAAAGTACTAAAAAAAACTCAATATCTCTAACATAAAATTTTGAATCAAAACCAAAAAGTTTACAGATCTTTACATTTATATAACTTAGAAGTGTTTAAGTTTTAAGAAATAATCATAAATTGTTTTTGAGATACAGTGCGACATGTAAATAAACACTCCCCCTTTTTTACAAAAAACTCAATAACTCAAATATGAAATTTTGAATCATCACCAAAAAGTATACAGATCTTTAGATTAATATAACTGAGAAATGTGTTAAGTTTAAATCAATTATCATAAATTGTTTTTGAGATATGGTGTGACATGGGAAAAAAACCCATCCCTGTTTTAGTTACTAAGTCCTGTAACTCAAAAAGTTTTCATCTAATTACCCCTTTATACGGTACTATATATAACAAAGCTGAAATAGCTATGACAATTTGAAGACTTGAGGTCTGCAGATTGCACTTCTGTAAATATTGACAGGGCAGTAGCTCCTTTTACATCAAAAATGGTGCCAGTTTCATTATGAAGGTGTAAATTACCACAAAATCATCCGTTTCAAAGTTATCAAACAGGAGAGGGTAGAGTGCCCCAAAGGACTCCACATACGTATTATATGATTGGCTTACATTCAGATATCATATAATCTAGTTGCACTATATGTGTAATTAAAAATAAGAAACTTCCAGCTATTTTAACTGACCCATCAAAATTGAGAAAAAAAAATACCCATTGAAATTGCAGTAATATGTTAACACTTTAAAAGCATCGAACTTGCTTTACCAACATTTACTACTGATAGAGAAAATTTATACTGTCATCAGAACCATATATATTGTTAGATATACTGTTCCCAGCTGTCACAAAGACTCACATTGTATTGGATTTTGACATTAAAATTTGTCAAAAAGTAATTTTGAGTTTCAGTACAAAATATTTTCTGTTTTTTTCATTCTTTTACATATATCTTTTGGTTTTCAATTCTAGTGTTTATATTTATTTACTATGCAAAGATGTATTTTGTCATCTGTCTGATTTTTTTAAAAGTTCAAAGATCGCCAAAACGCGGAATAACCCATATCCGCTTCCGGAATCGGATCCGATATTGTAATTTTCTTCTCATGTCAGCCATTTTGTTTTCAATGTTGTTTTTGTCAGATACGATTTTACTTGAATTTACACATTTTTTGTCGGCGATTTTCTGTATAAAGCTAGCGGTTGAACAAAATGAACATCGCTGTCATGAACAATAATGTTAAACACAAGTTTTGAGATCGTTTATTAGGTAACTTAGCTAAAAAGGTTTGCAAAGTTATTTTTTTATTTCCTCTCAAGTCGGGCATGTCGAGCGTATAAAAAAAAAACTAGTAACCAAGTCGAAAGTCGGACTGCAAAAGTGGAAGGTCGCAGACCTCGGACAACTGCTAATTTGAACCCCTGCCTCCAAATTGAAAAGATACAAAAATTTCGTCTTATAATATAAAATTGCCGCCAACAGCATGAACAGTGGAACTTATTTTAAGACTACTGACGTAGTTAACTACGTATTGACGACAAACAATATTCCTACGACTTTTGCCATTTGGGAAATCTAAACTACTTGTAACTTCAAAACTTTTGGATAAATCGACGATCATTTAAGTTTTTTCAGATCATATTTTTTGTTATCAAGAATTAAAAGTATGAAAAAACTGTCCAATTAGTTATAAATAACATGACATCCAGCTAGATAATAACAATGGCACATATTTCAGCATTTATTGGGTAGAACACAAATCTAGGGTGCTCGCATAAGGCAGCTTAACTGCCTAAATACGAGAAACACCTATGAACCACACCAACAAATAACAACCCCTGAATGCTTTTATTCCTTCCTCATTGTTCAGTGACGTCATTTATTCTCTGGTAACTGGTTTACAAACAAGAGGCTCTCAAGAGCCTGAATCGCTCACCTTAATTCTTTTGGTTAAATCTCTCATCAATGATTATTTTGGCTTTTCAATTTATTTAAATGTTTTTTGGATCGTCCTATTTTCTTCAAAAGCCAAAAAAAATAATCATTTTCTCCTATGTTCTATTTTAGCCATAGGAGCTATGTTTCTTGACATACAAGGAAATAAAATATAAAATTTATACTAGATACTCTGAAACTCATTTAGCCTAAGTTTGGCTGAAATTGATACAGCAGTTTCAAAGGAGAAGATTTTTTAAAGTAAGTCAACATGATGAACAAATTGTGAAAAAAGTCTTTAAAGGGCAATAACTCCTTAAGGGGTCAATTGACAATTTTGGTCAAATTGACTTAATTGAAGATCTTACTTTGCTGAACATTATTGCTGTTTACAGTTTATTTCTATCTATAAATATATTCAAGATAATAAACAAAAACAGCAAAATTTCCTTAAAATTATCAATTCAGGGGCAGCAACCCAACAACAGGTTGTCTGATTCATCTGAAAATTTCAGGGCAGATAGATCTTGACCTGATAAACAATATTACCCAACGTCAGATTTGCTCTAAATGCTTTGGTTTTTGAGTTATAAGCCAAAAACTGTATTTGACCCCTATGTTCTATTTTTAGCAATGACGACCATGTTTGTTGATAGATCATATTTTCGGATACAATTTACAACTAGATACCCTAAGGAACATTCAGTTAAAGTTTGGAAGTATTATTTGGCCCAGTAGTTTCAGAGGAGAAGATTTTTGTAAAAGATTACTAAGATTTACGAAAAATGGTTAAAAATTGACTATAAAGGGCAATAACTCCTAAAGGGGTCAACTTACCATTTCCGTCATGTTGACTTATTTGTAAATCTTACTTTGCTGAACATTATTGCTGTTTACAGTTTATCTCTATCTATAATAATATTCAAGATAATAACCAAAAACAGCAAAATTTCTTTAAAATTACCAATTCAGGGGCAGTAACCCAACAACAGGTTGTCTGATTCATCTGAAAATGTCAGGGCAGATAGATCTTGACCTGATAAACAATATTATCCATTGTCAGATTTGCTCTAAATGCTTTGGTTTTTGAGTTATAAGCCAAAAACTGCATTTGACCCCTATGTTCTATTTTTAGCAATGGCGACCATGTTTGTTGATAGATCACAACTTCAGATACAATTTACAAACTAGATACCCTAAGGAACATTCAGTTAAAGTTTGGAAGTATTTGGCCCAGTAGTTTCAGAGGAGAAGATTTTTGTAAAAGATTACTAAGATTTACGAAAAATGGTTAAAAATTGACTATAAAGGACAATAACTCCTAAAGGGGTCAACTGACCATTTCGGTCATGTTGACTTATTTGTAAATCTTACTTTGCTGAACATTATTCCTGTTTACAGTTTATCTCTATCTATAATAATATTCAAGATAATAACCAAAAACAGCAAAATTTCCTTAAAATTACCAATTCAGGGGCAGCAACCCAACAACAGGTTGCCTGATTCATCTGAAAATTTCAGGGCAGATAGATCTTGACCTGATAAACATTATTACCCCATGTCAGATTGCTCTAAATGCTTTGGTTTTTGAGTTATAAGCCAAAAACTGCATTTGACCCCTATGTTCTATTTTTAGCAATTGCGACCATGTTTGTTGATAGATCAAAACTTCGGATACAATTTATAAATTAGATACCCTAAGGAACATTCAGTTAAAGTTTGGAAGTATTTGGCCCAGTAGTTTCAGAGGAGAAGATTTTTGTAAAAGATTACTAAGATTTACGAAAAATGGTTAAAAATTGACTATAAAGGACAATAACTCCTAAAGGGGTCAACTGACCATTTCGGTCATGTTGACTTATTTGTAAATCTTACTTTGCTGAACATTATTCCTGTTTACAGTTTATCTCTATCTATAATAATATTCAAGATAATAACCAAAAACAGCAAAATTTCCTTAAAATTACCAATTCAGGGGCAGCAACCCAACAACAGGTTGCCTGATTCATCTGAAAATTTCAGGGCAGATAGATCTTGACCTGATAAACATTATTACCCCATGTCAGATTGCTCTAAATGCTTTGGTTTTTGAGTTATAAGCCAAAAACTGCATTTGACCCCTATGTTCTATTTTTAGCAATTGCGACCATGTTTGTTGATAGATCAAAACTTCGGATACAATTTATAAATTAGATACCCTAAGGAACATTCAGTTAAAGTTTGAAAGTATTTGGCCCAGTAGTTTCAGAGGAGAAGATTCTTGAAATAGTTTACGACGACAGACGACGACGACAGACGACGGACGACGACGGACGCCAAGTGATGGCATAAGCTCACTTGTCCCTTCGGGACAGGTGAGCTAAAAACGTACATATGATTGGAACAGCAAAAACAAAGCATGATGGTACAAATCAGTCGACATACATTATATTCTTATAATTTGTTTTGAAGGATGTATAAATTCCTTTTCTGGTCAGACACCTTGTCTGTTTTAGAAGACAAATTTTCACTTTGTATCTGATAGCGGCAAATTAAGTGAAAGGACAAGGAAAGATTAGGCCCGTTTTTGGCCCCCTATTTTCTCATTTTTCAAATTTGTTTTTGAAAACTACTTTTTATGTTAAAATATATAAAAAAAAAGTTAGTTTGGATGAACTTCAAAACCACTAATTTTTGCAACTGGTGAGGTGAGGGGGTAAACATTCTGTTATTACTCAAATATTGTAATTATCATTTACTTTTCAGGTGTTCAGTATAATTTTTAGTTTTTAAGTGCCTGCGACCATGTAACGCAGGATTTTTTTTAATTTTAAAGTCATGAGAACTGTTTTCGCTGTCTAAATCACCATAAATTTCTTGGGATCATGTAGGCTTATGCCATTAAATTTTAAGAAACAATGGTTGAAAAATTGAACTTTTTCCTTCTTTTGTCATTTTTTCAGACTGACGGACTAACGGACTGAGAGACAGACGGACTGCTGGACAGACTGGTCAAAAACATTATACCCTTTGCAATTTAATTGCGTGAGTGAGGTATAATAATCATCATCGGATTTCAGGAAATAAGCTTAATTAATGCCTGAAAATTTTAGGTAATAACATTTTTTTTAAGCTAGTAAATAAAATTGAGAATGGAAATGGGGAATGTGCCAAAGAGACAACAACCAGACCATAGAAAAAAACAACAGCAGAAGTTCACCAACAGGTCTTCAATGTAGCGAGAAATACCCGCACCCTAAACAAATATATACTAGTTCAGTGATAATGAACGCCATACTAATTTCCAAATTGTACACAAGAAACTAAAATTAAAATAATACAAGACTAACAAAGGCCAGAGGCTCCTGACTTGGGACAGGCGCAAAAATGCGGCGGGGTTAAACATGTTTGTGAGATCTCAACCCTCCCCCTATACCTCTAGCCAATGTAGAAAAGTAAACGCATAACAATACGCACATTAAAATTCCATTCAAAATATGTTTTAATGGCCATGGACAAACATGGTAACTTTGAAAGTTACTTGCTAACATGTTCAACTCCGCTACATTCTGTATGTATGTGCTCGTCAAAAGTCAGGGGCCTGTAATTCAGTAGTAGTCGTTTGTTACTGTGTTACATATTTGTTTTTCGTTCATTAATTATTAGTACATTAATTAGGCCATTAGTTTTCTCATTTCAATTGTTTTCCATTTGTCATTTCAGGGCCTTTTATAGCTGACTTTGGGGTATGGGCCTAGCTCATTTTTGTAGGTCATAGTTGTACGGTGACCTACAGTTGTTAATTTCTTTGTCATTTGGTTTTTTGTGAAGAGTTGTCTAATTGGCAATCATACCACATCTTCTTTTTTATAATTGTTTAAATAATGTCCCTGACAGTTTGTTCTATGTATTTCAACAGTAACTTCCTAAAGCAAGTTGGCTGACTCTTTGAAGGTAATTTAAAACTGTAAATTGGCCCAGAGGTCTCTGAAGAAAGGCTTTGATAAATTTTACAAAAAGGACAAAAATAAACATGGTGAACCTAAAACAAAAATTTGAGTGATTCAATAATTTTCCCTCTTTTTTGTTCAATTTTAGATACATCACTTGACTAAAAGAAGTAAAAATGAAAGCTCTTGTAATGAACGTTAGTGGGAATAACCATAAACCAATTAAAGCCAGGAAAAAAACAAAGAGAAGTAGCTGTTAACATCATAAAATCCTATAAACCTGACTTGATTTTTGCTCAGGAAGGACTGAAGATATTTTATGACAAGGTCTGTAAAGAATGCAATGATGAAGTCCTTAAATATGAATGTGTGTATAATGACCAAGCAGGAATACTTTACAATGCTGTAGAATGGAGAGTCGAAATGCCAAAGTCCGATCTTGAAAAACTGTATGACAATCTTGTATACCAAAACATCATTTCTAGAGATAGTGAGTTGAGAGGCAGCAGATTACATGCTTTGATATTAAAGTCAAAAGGACCTGATGGTAATTTTCTCTGCGTTACCTTTCATGGTCAATATACAGGAAAAACTGAAAACAAGAAACTAGAGATTCTTAAAGACTTTTTGAAACTTCTACGCAATTATCTTCAAAGAAATCCTCGTTTACCCCTAATCCTAGGTGGTGATTTCAACGTAGTGCTAGATGACGCCACTCTGCAAACACTGATTCAAAATGGAAAGAAGGAACAAATACTGAAGTCTTTGTCAGGTAGTACATATATGCCCAGTCCGTATGGATCTGAGAAGTACACTAGAATGCCCAATGGATCAGGAATGTTTCCTCCAACACCTAGCAACAGTGATTTATATCTAGTTCCATATGAACCAACTGGAAATAGAGCTAACATCTATGACCATATCATTGTATCTTCCACAGTCATTGTCAGTAAAATACAAACTGTGGATGTCTTTAAAAAGATAAAAGAACTTTTCCCAGAGGTTTCAAAGGAGTATTATCCAGTTATCCTGGATCATGATTCAATTTTTGTGACATTTAAAGTTTACTTCAGACAAATGTAATAATGTGTTAAGGTAGATTATTGAGATAGAATTTTATTTTTCAAATGAAGGTTTTACAAAAATATAATAATAAAAAGTTTGGGTCACCTGATGCTTTTTTTCAAGCTACAATTGTGCAAAATGTCACAAATGTCATGAAAAACATTACTTATAATAAACCAGATGCTCCGCAGGGCGTAGCTTTATACGACCGCAGAGGTTGAACCCTGAACGGTTGGGGCAAGTATGGACACAACATTCAAACTGGATTCAGCTCTAAATTTGGATTGTGATTAAATAGTTGACACAGCATAGGTTTCTGACACAGAATGAATGTGTTCTAATGAACTTAAAATTTTTGTTTTCTCTTAGAGCAATTCACTATGCTGTTGAATATTAATCCTCTCAAAAAAATGTTTGAAGAAATTTTCTTTTTTATTTATGAAATTTCAAATGAGAAAAATTGAACCCAATTTTTTTAAGCACATCCCCTTTTCACTTATTCCAAAACTAATCTCAATTAAAATTTCTAATGGAGTTTGCAACAATAACTACTCATTTAAATACATCATAAAATATTCAGATGTAAAAAAACTGCTTGTTATCACTGAATGGTAAAGATTATTTTAATTTATCAGTTGGTAGTAAAAAGTGAATATACATTGTATATTGTATATAACAAAGATTTAAGTTGATTCTGGACAAAGAAAGATAACTCCAATTAAAAAAAAATCTTGCTATTGCACAATATTTTGCAATTAGATATTTCTTGCTTACTATTCTGGACAAAGAAAGATAACTCTAATTAAAAAAAAAATTGCTATTTCACAATATTGTGCAATTAGATATTTCTTGCCATTGCGCAATACTGTGCAATTGAAAAGACTTGCTATTGCACAATACTTAATATAATAATTTTAGATCCTGATTTGGACCAACTTGAAAACTGGGCCCATAATAAAAAATCTAAGTACATTTTTGGATTCAGCATATCAAAGAACCCCAAGATTTCAATTCTTGTTAAAATCAGACTAAGTTTAATTTTGGACCCTTTGGACTTTAGTGTAGACCAATTTGAAAACAGGACCAACAAGAGGCTGTCACAACGACAGCAAACCGGATTTATTTACATTTATTTGTGTCCTGGCAATATCACAAGAACCATTACTGATGAATGGTGAAGGTGAAAATCATCAATATCAAATTTGACCTCCATTTTGTCATCAGTATCAACATTTTGAAATAATAATATTTGAAAAGCTTAGATTGAATGGTTCATGAGTAAATGCAACAACATGAATGGAAACGCCATTTTACAATCTTTCAAGAACCATAACGTCTGAACAGTAAAAGTCAAAATCGTCATTATGGAACTTGACCTCTATTTTGTCATCAGTAACAACATATTAAAATTTCAAAAGCTTTGGTTGAATGGTTCATGAGAAAATGCACGGACACGACGGGAAACACCATTTTCAATCTTTCAAGAACCTTAACTCCTGAACGGTAAAAGTCAAAATCGTCATTATTGAACTTGACCTCCATTTTGTCATCAGTAACAGCATATTAAAATTTCGAAAGCTTTGGTAGAACAGTTCATGCATAAATGCACGGACACGACTGGAAACTCCATTTTTCAATCTTTCAAGAACCATAACTCCTGAACGGTAAAAGTCAAAATCGTCATTATTGAACTTGACCTTCATTCTGTCATAAGTAACAACATATTAAAATTTGGGAAGCTTTAGTAGAACAGTTCATGAGTAAATGCACGGACACGACTGAAAACTCCATTTTTCAATCTTTCAAGAACCATAACTCCTGAATGGTAAAAGTCAAAATCGCCATTATTTAACTTGACCTCCATATAGTTGTCAGTAATAACATATTAAAATTTTAAAAGCTTTGGTTGACCGGTTCATGAGTTAAAGCACGGACAACATTTGATTGCCGCCTTTCAAGAACCATAACTCCTGAACGGTAAAAGTCAAAATCGCCATTATTGAACTTGACCTTCGTATAGTTGTCAGTAATAACATATTAAAATTTTAAAAGCTTTGGTTGAACGGTTCATGAGTTAATGCACGGACAACATTTGATTGCCGCCCGCCCCCCAGCCGCCCGCCCGGCCGCCCGCCCGCCCACCGTACATCCCCAAATCAATAACCAACATTTTTGTCACAAAAATCCGGTTAAAAATGAAGAATTTACATACACAGTTAGATTTGGTATATCAAAGAACCCCATTTATTCAATTTTTGATAAAATCAAACAAAGTTTAATTTTGGACCCCGATTTGGACCAACTTGACAACTGGGCCAATAATCAAGAATCTAAGTACATTTTTAGATTCAGCATATCAAAGAACCTAACTGATTAATTTTTTGTCAAAATCAAACTAAGTTTAATTTTGGACCCTTTGGACATTAATGTAGACCAATTTGAAAACGGGACCAAAAGTTAAGAATCTACATACACAGTCATGACAGTTAGATTCGGCATATCAAAGAACCCCAATTATTCAATTTTGATGAAATCAAACAAAGTTTAGTTTTGGACCCTTTGGGTCCCTTATTATGTTGGGACCAAAACTCCCAAAATCAATACCAACCTTCCTTTTATGGTCATAAACCTTGTGTTTAAATTTCATAGATTTCTATTTACTTATACTAACGTTATGGTGCGAAAACCAAGAAAAATGCTTATTTGGGTCCCTTTTTGGCCCCTAATTCCTAAACTGTTGGGACCTAAACTCCCAAAATCAATACCAACCTTCCTTTTGTAGTCATTAACATTGTGTTTAAATTTCATTGATTTCTATTTACTTAAACTAAAGTTATTGTGCGAAAACCAAGAATAATGCTTATTTGGGCCCTTTTTTGGCCCCTAATTCCTAAACTGTTGAAACCAAAACTCCCAAAATCAATCCCAACCGTTCTTTTGTGGTCATAAACCTTGTGTCAAAATTTCATAGATTTCTATTAACTTAAACTAAAGTTATAGTGCGAAAACCAAGAAAATGCTTATTTGGGCCCTTTTTGGCCCCTAATTCCTAAAATGTTGGGACCAAAACTCCCAAAATCGATACCAACCTTCCTTTTGTGGTCATAAACCTTGTGTTAAAATTTCATAGATTTCCATTCACTTTTACTAAAGTTAGAGTGCGAAAACTAAAAGTATTCGGACGACGACAACGTGATAGCAATATACGACGAAAATTTTTTCAAATTTTGCGGTTGTATAAAAATCTATGAGATAGGAATTTGACATAATATGAGAAGATAGGTTTTATAATATGATTTAAAAAAAAAAATGGTCTCACCGAACTTGTTTTCTTGATATTCATGTACATGATATAAGTAAAATGAAAAATTTCACTATCATTCCAGCATAAAACTTTTACTTTAAATTTATCTCCCCTTAAATGGCTTAATCTAATAAAAATGATTCTTAAAACACAAATATTTGGTATTTGTTTAAACATTTTGGAAAATGTATTAAATCACTCATTTTCCTTATACAAATAATTTTTAACACCCTGACACATAAATTGCTAACTGTCTCAACATTTGCAGATTTAGGCAAAGACTTAGACAGCTTATGTACTGCTATTGTACCATCCAAGATGGCAATATTATTATCACAGGCACTTATCTGAGAAAAAAAATTCCCATATACCTTAATATAACACAAGATACTTAACTTGCATTTTAGAAAAATGTTAGGTGGTGACGAAGTTCCATTATAGGCCGCTTTATAGGCTGTCAACCCCGTTAAAACTTGTTATATCATAAATCTAAATTGATTTATCTTTACAATGGTGTATAACATGCCTACATTTGTTGTCGGAATCATCCGTAGCAATCCTAACAAAGTATGTCAATCGTAATAATTTTGCAAATCGCTGAAGAATTGGCAATAAATGCGTCACGTCTCTTTGTATATCTCGGTTTCTAATTGGTCAATTCTATGGGAAAGTCTAAATGATTCTCAGAGTTATCTGTTCTTGTTTCATTTCATACGTAAAGTCAAGAAAGAGTCTGCATGACATTGACGTAAAGGGAAAATTTGTAACATATTAGACATACCACAAACAACACTTGTTAGATTTTTTTCACGGTATATGATACAATTTTTCTAACTGTATGATAAGTTTTATTCATACGAAAACTAACAGTTTTTTCTGAAACAATTTTTATAATCAATCATTTACTGCGAGACGTGTATTGCCAATTTTGTGTAGGTTGACGAAATAATTATGATTGACATACTTGGGTAGGATTGCTACGGATGATTCCGACAACAACAGTAGGCGTGTTATACACCATTGTGAAGATAAATCAATTTAGGTTTACGGCATAACAAGTTTGAGTGTGGTTGACAGCCGAGACACTGCATTTTTAATGGAATTTCGTCACTGTATGACATTTTTCAAAATGGTGAGTTAAGTACCTTGTGTTATATAAAGGTATATAGCCTATAATAGGGGAAAAAATCTGAGACGAGTGCCTGTGGGCGATATACAGTGAATCTACCTTAAATCAGTCAAAATACTTTTAAATTTAAGAGCAATCCTATGTAATCATCAACCATTTTATACAGGAAGTTAACTTTTGTCATGCAGGATCACTGATTTGATTGATTCTTAAGCCTAGGAAAATACAACCTTTCCTCACTAAAGAAAATTGGTATGCAAGAAAATAAAATACCCTAAGAAATTTTTACTCTAAAAACTATATGATGAATTTATCATATATTTGTGGGTTTCTTTTAGAATGTACTTGTGAGTACATATCTTCTAAGTGTCCCCTATTTGGATTTTTACACTATCAAGATCATTTGTTAAGGGTCAAGAACCCTATTCTGGAAGTTTCAACATAAAATTTTGTTCATGCAACATTTATAAATCATGGTCCTTTTTAATTATGTGTGTAAATATATTTTTTTAACTATAGTTTAAATTTGAGAATGGAAATGGGGAATGTGTCAAAGAGACAACAACCTGACCATAGAAAAGACAACAGTCTTTTTTTCATCTGAACATGGCCATGGTGTTCTCTGTTTTTCTTCAATTTTCTCTCCATATTTCAATTCAATTCAATTCAATATTTATTGTACAGAGGACAACAGAGGCGTGATCCAAATACAGACAATAATAAAATTAAAACAACATATAAATGAAATTTAGATGCATGTAACAACAAGTCGTAAGTAAATTCTATGAATACCATTACATTCTAAACTCATATTAATTAACTATACGGTGGTCTCTCAAATCAAGAGCTTCTTCAATATACATACAAAGAGATTTTAGTTCTTTTTCAGACGTAGGATTACACATTTTGGTAAAATTTTAAATCAAATTCAGTGATGTTCCTGCCTTTAGTTTGGGTCCAAATATAGGTCCAATTCCTAATTAGAAAAAACCTATTATTTTCACAAATGAACACTTAAAATTCCCAATTTAATAAAGATTTATTATTTGTATGAAAAACCATGATGATATATATCAAAATGCACCAAAGAAAAAAACAATGATATGTTAAAATTTGGTCATAATAGAATATTGGAATTTTAATAAATAATCACATTAAACTATGATGAAAACTATGATTTATTTTCCCCCAATTCATATGTTATACATCACATTTTGCCAATTGCCTTGGACACAGGCCCCATTTGACAAAAGGTAGGAAAATCACTTAAACTTATTTGAATAATATCATTGATTTTATATTTAGATCTAATTTGTTTATATTGTGACATTCTATCAAGAAATGTATCTTATTTTCAATTTTTCTTGTGCAAAATTTATAAATTTATATTCAAACCTCATCTTAAATAGTTTTTAAAAGAAATACTTTATCACAAAGTAATGGACCCTTAATTTCTTGCAAATAACACTTTTTTGGTCATTTGCCCAATATTTGGTCTAATAAGAAAGTAGTCTTCCATTAGCATCATTTTTTATTTGAGTTTCGATCAATCTTTACATAATCAAACATTCATTCTATTTAAGATCTACCATTGCTAAGTCAAAGGATTGAGTCCATTCATGTAATGTTATTATTAATATGTCAAAAGCTATTTTTTAATTCTGTCTCAATGCAATGTAAAATAAAAATCTCTAACTATTATATGACAGACTCACAGATGAATGAGAAAACAAAAGGCTATTAGAATTACAGCAAACCAATTTTTTTACATTATTAGTGTGCTAGCATTTTTAAATCTTTAAGAACCATACCTCCGAAAGGGGAAAGTGAAAATTGGCCATATTGAACTTGAACTCCATTTTTTTATCAGTATCAACATATTTAAATTTGAAAAGCTTTGGTTGAAATGTTCATGTAAAGCATGGACACAACTGGAAAGACAATTTTTCAATCTTTCAAGAACTATAACTCCAGATCATTGAAAGTGGAAATCGTCAATACTGAATTTCATCACTAACAATATATAACATCCGTAACAACATATTAAAATTTGAAAAGCTTTGGATAACAGGTTCATGAGTTACAGCAAGGACACGTCTGGAAAGACCATTTTTTTCAACTTTTCAAAAATCGTTACCCCATGAATGGTGAAAATGAAAATAGTCAATATTACAATAGACCTCCATTTTGTCAGCAGTAACAATAAATTAAAATTTGAAAAGTGTTGGTTGAACAGTTCATGAGTAAAATCATGGACACTGTTTGGCAGCCCTCGCCCGCCGTACATCACCAATTCAACATCTTCAATAACTGATATTTCCTTTCAGAAATCCAGTTAAAAAACCATATACTTTACCAACTTTCTACATTAGATATTAGGTAAATATTTTTTCAGTAGGGTAGTATTTAGTTTTGAGAAATTTTTGTGAATCCATTATCAATTTTTTCCCCCTTTAGTGTTAATAAATATTAAGAAATACTGATTGCATGAGTTTTGTAATGCTACATTTGTTAACATTTGTAAGAACTGTAGATACATTTTTATTTGCTGGGTACCCAATTTCATAAATTAAGAGAAAATGTTATTTCATGGACATTTAATTAGGTGGTATAACAAAAGTCTGCATACAAGTCTATGGCAAATTTGTATTTTACAATGTTTTAGTGAACATTTAAATTTGTGGTTCAACTGTACCCAAAAATGTTTGTATTTCAAAAATATTTTTTATCCACATATATTTGTATCCCAAAAATATTTCTGAATCCACAGTATATCATTGTATATCCTGACCGTTTTAAAGCTTTATCTAGTGTAGCTATCAATAGCTAATAAGACAATGAGGAGGAGTCATTCACTTATTTAGATCGTTAATTTAAAATAATTCATGAACAGGGTAGATACAAATTGAGAAGCCTAATTTACAAATGTTTTATATTTAAATCGGTATTTTGTGAAATAATTTTGTAGATCAAATCTTTTTTAATAGAATGTATTCTCTAACTTGGTTTAACAATTGACTGATATTCAGTTATCTTTGAAAAAAATAAATTGTTATATTTATTTATATATATTTATCAACTGTGAATAAATGACTTAAAATCTATATGTGTTTGATGTTACTACTTGCAAAGATTTCATACATGTCTAGTTAAAGCATAGCGTTGTGCAACTTTCTATTAGCAAACTGTTGTTATATAAACCCTTCATACATGTATGTCAAAACAGTACAATTTCTATTGGGTATTAAAAGTGTGTTATAGCATGCAAAAAATCTGTATTTATCAAGTTAGCTTTTTGTTTACATGTATCTATCCTACCTTGACATAAGAACAGACAGGGATCTTTAAGTTTGATGTAATTTCTAGCTGACATTTCCAGGCTGTTTGTCTGATCTGTCTGGTCTGGAAATAACTCAGAGCTGGTAAAGCTTCACTGAAAAATATAGAAATATTGTCAACAAGGTTTCACTAAAATATCTTAAGTATTTGTTGTTTATGTGTTACATATTTGTTTTTAGTTCATTTTTTGTACATAAATAAGGCTGTTAGTTTTCTCGTTTGAATAGTTTTACATCGTTATTTCGGGCCTTTTATAGCTGACTATGCGGTACGGTGACCTATAGTTGTTAATTTCTGTCATTTTGGTCTCTTGTGGAGAGTTGTCTCATTGGCAATCATACCACATCTTCTTTTTTATATTAATTTTAATATCTTAAGCTGTCTGGTCTGAAAAAATCAAGAGCTGGCAATGCATCAACAAGGCCTCACTGTAATATCTTTAAAAAAAACTTCAAGTATGCATGGAAAGCAGGCAATATGGATAAAGATTTATCATTTTTATAGTCGATCAGTGTTCTCCCCAGGATTTTTTTAAGGCGCAAAATTCAAGGGCACGTAACTCTTTTTTTAGAGCGAACTTTTGTGATCTTAAGCAATAAGTCATAAATCATGACATGCAATATAAATTTTAATGCATTGTGTTATGTGTTTAATAATGCAGAGTACTAATGAATTACAAGAATATATGAAATAAATTGATTTTAAACACAAAAGTTATTTATATTCAGTCAATTAAAGAAGTCAAAATATAAATATTCATCTCTGTACTCTCTGCTACTTTTAGGGATATTGGTTCAAGATAGTGTTATTTTGTTGGACAATCTGTTCCTCAACATTGTCTTTATCCTCTTAAGGGTTGAAAACCCCCTCTCATAATAACTTTTGCTTATACCCCCTTTAACATTTCTAAGCCATGAAAACTCTGTGAGCCACTTGTCACTGAAACAAGAAACATGGTGCTTGCTGTTATCACTTGCCATAACTTAAGCTTGGTTGGGATTGGGAGAAGCAATGCCATCTGCTTATAATACTGACGGTGCTGTATACGTATTCCCCTTTTCATTAGAAGTCATTGGTCTGAAAAACAAAACTTTTACTTCCATCATCTGCCTTTTGCTTAGAAGTCACCCTTTGTTATTTGCAGAGAACATGTTTATTCAGGATTATTAAAATCAAATATGGTTTAGATATTTGGTATAAAACTTTTTAAATAAAAAAGTCTTTATTAAAATATTTTAATGAACAGCTGAACAGTTTCTGTAGTTTGACATTACGCTTAATCCGTGTGTATTATTGTAAAAACCTATCTTTCACAGGTAGATATAAACGAAACTTTACAAATTCGTTAAAGTTAAGACCATTGAAATCATTTACTTATGACATTAAACAGAAGCTGCCGCGATTCTACCCATGTTGATTTGATTGTCACATATTTCCCGACGGACGGATTCGTGATCGATGTTCAATGATCATTTTATTTTGACAGTTTGAGACAATTTGAGCTTGCAATCAACATTTTTTCACTTTCTATTAATTTAAATCACTCCTCCTTATCTTTATTCAAAGTTTATTTTAATTTTTTCAACTACAAATACTCTCAATCATAATTTTCATAGTAAATATCTTTAGCAATGTGTATTCAAATTTATCACGTGTATTCAATACGTTCATTGGTCATGTATAAATAGATTCTTCTTCTCGACCAATGAAAAAATTTATTATTTAAATGGTCAAGTAATCACACACATGATGTGTAAATACAATGTATTTGCGATCTATTTCTTCAATTTCTGCACTGAAGTTTTAAATTTTTTTAATTCTCTTCTGAAAATACAGATTTTCTTGATGATCATTTACGCTATTACATGATAACATAGTCCAATAAGGCTGAGATAAGCGTGGCTCAGGTAAAACTAATTATCAGTTATTGCGTAACACTGACGACCTCTCAGCCGTGATCAGCAACTTGACAATTTTAACCAAGTTATAATTAAAATGTGAAAATTAACATGCTGCGGGATCAAGTATTAAGGGACAGCGGCCAATTAAGACGCTGCGGGATCTACGAAAATATTATGAAGGCGCTGCGGTACCGCAGCGTCATATTGGCCTGGGGAGAACACTGTTGATGTGATCAAATGTTATCCTTAAGCAGAGATTCTAAAATACAACTCAGCGCTGACAAGGTTAAGTTAATGTTCTCAGCAAGGATTTAGTGATATATACATGTATACAGATAAACATATAAAGATGTGGTATGTAATTGCTTTTTGTAATATCTTTCCATCAAAGACCAACAAACAAAAAAATATTGGGTGCTGTAAATTACTTTACAAGTTTTATGTATATAAATATGGCTGGTAAATTTTTATATTGGTTCTAGTTTAGATTTTCATATCAGTTCAAACAATAAAGAGTCTAAGGGGAACAACTGCTGTTTCAAAATGCATTCACACAATATACATGATATAGTTAACTTACATCCACACCATTTGGTCTATTGTGGATAGTTGCATCATTAGTAACCATATCACATTCTCTTATTTTCATAAATAAAGTTCTGAGTTCATAAGTTCAGACACAAGCAAATATTGGCATGAAAACATTCAAAAACATTTGAATTTAAGATGGAAGACAGGTTTTAACATCTCAAAGGTGATATGGTTACCCATAAGACAACTCTCCACAACAGACCAAAGTATGTGGTTGTAAGGAACTATAGGTCACTGTATGGCCTTCAACATGTTAACTTCACTTTTCAATACATTAGATAAGGTCTTTGTTTAGAATAAAACATAGTTGCATTGGCAATCATATCAAATCTCCTTATATTTATTTCAAATCTGAAGACTTTAAACTCAATTATCTACTTGAAGGCATCATTACATACTGAATATGAACTTTACTCAGATATAAAAGAGACCTAGTTTTGTCTACATCATTGTCAGACTCTGGTTGATAGCTATGTCATTGGCAATCATACCAGAGCTCCATATTTAATCGGATGACTTTTTTGATTGATTGATTGTTGGATGTGTAATGTCCAGTGGCAAATATTTTATGCATGCTCAGGACAAGGCTTGTTCGAAGTCATAACAGTTTGCCTTTTCAGAATCTAAAGGACTATGGGTAATCTCATTGTTCGTACACCAAAATGAAAATAATGTTACGTCATTGGTTGAATTTCTATTATTTATCACATTTCAAACCTACACAATATTTTGGTGTCACTTTTGGAAATATTACCCAGAATGCATTAGATTCTGAAACAGCAAATTACAACACATACCTGAAGCTGTAACATTCTCCATCAACTTCCTGTAGAATGTGTTTCAACATGGCCTCTCCAGCTCTTTGTTGTGGAGTCTTATCTTTAGTATGACCGTTTGCTGTGGATGGTCCCGGAGCATCGTCATCATCATCCTCCTCTATGGATGGTCCACTTATAACATAAAACATTTCAAAATATTAGAAGAAGAAAAATGTGCCTGTAGAACAGAATGCTGCTTTTTCCAAACTTGCACTATTGGAATGTAAAGTCAAGCGTTTGATTTTTCCAGGTTTTATGGACTCCCTCCTTTTTGAATTTACTTTGGAGTTCAGTACTTTTGTTAATACCTTTTTTATACTGGAAGAACAAACAGAATTACAGAATGACTGAATATTGGATGCAAGGGAAGACCATAAAAATAATTGTTATCTCCCTTTTATTGTTATAATGCCACTTTATTTTGTATAATTGTGGATACATTGTTATGTATGGATACCAATATTTGTGGTCTTTGCTTAGAAACAGGAAAACCACAAATTAAAATGGGCAAAGGATTAAAAATGTTTCTTAGGAATATATGCAGACCAAGAATTTAATTAAAAATCAAGACAAAAAGTCCCTATTTTTTAATACCTTTAAGGTACTATAAAAACAATACTTACATTACATTAAGTTCTGTGCCAGAGTTCTTGATTCCGGCCACAACAGTATCTATCTGATCATCGCCAAATTCTCCTCCTAAGTCAGACAACAGGATCAATCTCTTCATACAAAACCCTTTCTTTCCTCTAAAAAGTAAATGCATAAGTAATGAACAGCTGCCCATAGGAATTACAATACACTCACATAAGTATGATTTATATCTTTGATATAATTTTAATCTCAAGCGACTCGACTAATAATGTTTTTTCACAGACGAGGTGAGTAAGAACAGGATGATGCCATAAGCCCAACTCATTGACCTTGCTAAGGAAAATCAACAGAGTATCTAAGGTTTCTCAATCCTAAGAATTTTGTACTTTTTGATGAGATTTTATTAGCTGAGAAACTCCCTTTTGTTTTAAAAACAGTAAATAATCTGAAAATAATAATATTCCCTGAAAGGGAACCAGTCTAATAGGGGAACTTTAGTTGAATTGTGTAAAATATGTGTTATTGGTACTCAGCAACCTTATGGCTGTGTTGACAAATTGTATAAGGCATAATGGCATGGACATACAACAGATTCATGCAATCTTTCTTTGCTATTACATGGTGTATCATTTTTTTGGTGTTATTTGTGGACTTTGAAAGTCAGTTGATTTTACAGAGCTGAATTCTGCATCTTGATAACTTTCTTCAAGCTTACTCACAAGCATACCAGCCCAGAACTGTTTAAATCTCTATTAAATATGCAAAATGTTCTACTACACAGCATGCAGTCCAATAGAACCTGTACAGTTTTTACGGATGTGGCTGCAAAAAGTTTATATTTATTTAACTACTTACTGTGTTGAACTGACAAGATGGTCCAATGCTACAATTAAAGCATCCACAACTAAAGCAAGTTAAGGAAGAGTTTAATTCATTTATGAAATGATGTTCGTTGGGTAAAAAGGATAAAAAATGTAGAAAAAGTTTAAGACTAACTTCAGTGCTCAACATTCTTCTCTCATACCTTTAATCATGTATGCTGTCGACCAAAAATTGATGAAATAAAAATTGATGAAATTTTACCAAAATAGTATATTTTATAGAATTTTTAAAGACAGAAAAACCAAGAGCACTAAATTTTTAGAAGCAAATAAATTAAACAAAAACATTTAAATTGAACATAAAAATAATAACGTTATGTTGCTGTAGATATTTTTACCAATGATTTGATGAAAATTTAAGATTAGTAAAGGGAGATAACTCAAATAGTCAAAAATTTTGTGCGAAAGAAGAAAAACTGCATGACTATTTCAAAATTGGATATGTTACCTAAAAGAAGTAACATTTTACCAACTATTTCAAAAGTTGTATATTTTATCCAAAATACCATCAAATTCCAGCAAGGAAGGACTGGTTATTCTTTTCAAGTGATGTGTAATAATAATGATGACAGATTCAACTTTTCAAATTTGATGACAAAATTGAAGAATGAATGAGGTGTTTTAATTCATTACACATAATCCTTTAACAACAAAACCCAAAGCATTAAACACATGATCTGAACAAGGATACAGTCAGCCGAGACATCCGTGGACTGGATGTTATTCTGAACAGTCTCCAACAGTTCAAAGCTGGCCACATCCATGGGCTGGGCAATTGTTATATTCTCGTAACATTCTCCATCAGCCAATGGATTATCTGTATCTGGAGTCCCAAATAATATCAATGCTACTTCATCCTTGGACTCGGAAAACATCTAAAATATTCAAAATCAAATATGACTCATTTAATAAAATATGAAATATCACTAACTTATTATTATTCATGAGATATCACTTTCTGTTGATTTTGTTTGTACAAGTATATAGGTTAACCACAAATTTAAATGTTCAATGAAGCAGGGTTTCCCCTGGGTCAATTATTTTTTTCGCCACCTCTTTCGCCAAAACAATATATTTTTCGCCACTTTATTATTTTTTTCGCCAAGTAACATAAATATATTTATCGTTTAAAAGTTACCCTTTTCTACCCCTCCCCCTCCCTTAAATAAGATGATTTTGCCCCAGTGTGTCTATGATTATTCCTTCAAACTTATTTTAGAGTCTACATGTTAATGAATAAACACTTAACATTTACTTAAAAACAACAGATTTTTTTAAACTTAAAAGGGAAAAATATTCAATGTATCTTAAACAACTGTTCTAAATGAGGGGGCCACTATACTTTTAACAATAAAGAAGATATAAGTCCTGGAATATAACAAAATTCATGGACATGTTTTGATCATATAATACCAGTAAAGTTCGTAGGGAAAGTTTCTTTAAAAGAAAAATACAGATGTGCCCTTTTGTACTAAGAAGTGGTTTTTTCAACAAAACAAAAGCTTTTATCACATGAAATTGATCCCTCATTGCATGTGCAGTCATTACATTGAAGGGTTATTCTCATTCGAGGGGTTGTTCACAACCTTTTGGATAGATTTCTTCATAAAGATAGTTTTCTTTTCCTGACCATCGTAAATGAAAAAGTTGAGACGTCAAACTATGCTTGAAACATGTGTGTCACTCAAACGACTTTAAAGTAGTCTCCCTAATCAATTACCTATATTAAAGTCAAAGGATAATCAAAGTTTTAAATCGGATATTTTTCTTTCTTTTGAATAATTTTCGTCACAACAACAGCTTTCTTTTCTAAACTATCTTTAAAAGTAGAGGAGACGTCAAAAGTTTGTTTCAAACACGTGCGTCGTAAAGTGGGAAATAAATTCTATATGTGACATTTAGCGGAAGCCATTTAACATATCATTTTGTCAAACAATTCAATCAACACCTTTATTAATTAGTCCTTTGTTGTCGATAGCTATGAAATGCAATCAGCTGATTATTGATTTTCTGTCCAAATCTTAATGAGGTCAAGGTGAATTCCGAGGGTAAAGTCCGAGAAACTCGAAAAAAAAGTAAATAAAAAAGATGGAGGAAAATAATCGTTATATATATTTCTTTCGCCAAATTCTTTCGCAAATGACGAATTTTTATCCCCACAATTATAATTTTTTCGCAAATTGCGAAAATGGCGACCGCCAGCGGAAACCCTGATGAAGTACAAATTTTCAACAGGAATGCATATGTATGCAGACTTTGGCAAAACCATAAAATCAAATATCCATGAAAATTTTATCATCCCTAATCCAAAAAATAGGTATCCTGGTTCCACAATAATAAATGAATCCCCAGTATGTGCTTTGATCTTGCTTTTGCTCACTACAAATATTCTTCAATATGTAATTTTCTATTTGAATATGCTTTGTGTTTATAAATCATAAGTATACCTTTCTCTGCAGAATCCTTGTGATGGCATCAATAGCCGTCTGTAAAAATGTCTCCTCTCCTGGTGGGGCATTATTCATGGAGGGTCCAACATCTAAAACTATAGCAATGGCTTCCTAAAGCACAAACAAAATAAGGAATTGTTAAAAGATGAGTATACAACAGACCACTTTCGAGTTCATCCTTCTCCGAAAAAAAATTCATCAATTATGCCCGCCTGAATGACGTCCTTTACCAGATAGAGGGGATTGCCACGTCTTTGTGTTTGTTATTATGCAGGATAAACTAGAAATAGTGTTTGTTTTGTAAGTTCTTAATCCTAGTTCCCTAATGACAGCAGTGCTGGTTGTCAATCGTGAGAATTTAATTTGTCAAATAATAAGTGCAATATAGCATTATAGTTTTCTAACTACTCGCTCAACATTGGAACAGAAGTGACGATGCCCCTCAAAGCACAAATGATGTTCACTAAAACCAGAGTTTTTATCAGAAATGCATCGAACTCAAAAGTTGTCTATTACATGTACACTGTTTGTTGATAACTCAAGCAGAGACATGCTATAAAATTTAACTCCTGTAACAAAGGGCAATTTTCATTAGCAATATATATGTCTTTATAGCTACTTAACATGCCTTATAAAATAACTGTCTAGTATTTTAGTCTTCACAAAAAGCATTTTGGCTAACTGAATAGAGAATTCAGTTCTTTACAAATTTGTATATATATACACATGCTTAACTTTAAGTTGTGTATCTCCTGCCAATAGAGGCATGTGTAAATGGCTGGATTTATAAGAGGTTTTAGTCATAAATTCTTATCTATTCTATCATTTTGGTAAGAAGCCATTGATTCAAATTGCAAAGGGAACAAAATTCAATTCTTATTAAGGATTTTTTCATGATTGTCTCTCTGAGGAAAGATCAGAATGAGGATGCAGGAATTTTCTCATATTTATTTTCAAGCATTTACAAAAACTATAACTTAAAACAGAAAAAGCTTTCATTTATTTGCATAAATAGCAAGAATAGTTTTTGATTTTGTCCCCTGTTAGTGTTGTCTTTCTGACACTAATCCTACTTTTTTTATATATTAATGTTATATTGTGTCATTGATTACACTTATTCATTCAGTGCATGTTTACTTGTTTTGATTAAAAATGTCTTCATAGTGTGTCTGTTTATGTTGTTATGTTACACCTGTCTGACCATTGTTTCAGGTTAAGATGAAGGTTGGAACCTGTTAAAACATTTAAACCTGATACATTTTTATGAACCTGTCCTTAGTCAGGAGCCTGTTGTTTTTTGTTCAGTGTGGTTCATAAGTGTTTCTTGTAAGTGGTTGAGCTAAGGAAGTACATTGTACTAAGGAAGTAAACACGCTGAGTCCCAGCGGAGACAGAGATGACTTTGTAAGATGAATCATGCTTTCCAGTTACAATAGATAAGACGATTGGTTTCAAATTGTTTTAAATAAAAAAAAAAAACAAAGATGAAACAGAATGAGACAGAAATTAACAGCTTATCTTTTTATTAAACACTCAATACAGCGATAAATAAATGATCTAAAGATTTCATGTGTAAGGTAATGAACTTTCAATTTTTAAAGTGATCACATTGATAGCACATGTCAGACAAAGTTGAAAAAATGGTGGCCAATAAATAAAAATCGAAAATACAATGAAATGACAACTATAATTTTTATTGTTAAAATTAAACATGTAAGCTGTACAGTTTTACTTAACTGATCTGAGTTATAACTGTAAGGCCTAAATTAAAATATTGTTTGTTTGCCCTTTTCCGACCCTATGTTTTGAAACAGGGTAGGTAGGTAGGTAAAATATTTTATTTTTTTCCCCAAAAAAATAACTTGGCTCGGTATATTATTTGTCATGGGTAGGCAGGTAGGTAAAATATTTTATTTTATAGATACAAAATCTGCATAATGTCATTTTTTTGTCTGTTTGTTTTTGCAAATAAGTTTTCCGCTGGGACTATTAGTTTTGAAAAAAAAATATATAAGAGATAACTTTGTACTGGTAAGATAATGTGCGGGCAGACATAAATTACTAGTAGAAAAAGTCCCTAGAGTGTTACAAATTTCGTGTGTGCCTTTTTTTCCAATAAAAATGCTATAAGACTTAAATCTCAATTGTCACGTATTTTGCATCACATTTATAAATGATCTGTATGGAAAACTTGGCGATTTTACTGCCAGATATTCTCCACTTTACAGGGTTTTGTCACTTTTGGTTCATGTCAGATATAAATAATTTAGCGGCATCGTTAACATAATCATTCTGATATGCGGATCACAAAAGGCCATCACTACATAGAATACAACGTCCGTTTACAAATTAGTTTGTACACACGTAAATACTTTTGTATCAAACGAACTTTTTTATAAATGAACCCTGCTCTTTAAGTTTAAAGGTACAGAGTAACGTACTTCATATCATGATTTCAGCGTTCAACATCGATTTCAAACAAATGCTTTGAAACTTCAAATGCAAGTGTTCATGTCAAACGCTCAGGTGATACCAAACGGACTGGACCTTATACGTAAAGATAAAACCCGAGGATTCCGGTAAAAAAGTTTTGAGCGGGAAATACATATATAAGATTTTTGGTAGGAACGAAAAAATAAAATAAAATAAAATCTTGCTGGTAAATACAAATAAAAGATTTTCAGGCGGAACGAATTGATAGGGTCGGTCGGTAAAGGGCAAACAAACAATATTTTAATTTAAGCCTAACTAGGCAGTGCATTTTTTCATTTTCCATAATGCCTTCAGGCATACTGCGGCCATAATTAAGTGATGCTTTCAAGCATCATATGTGGGTTACCAGTTGATGCCTTGAATGTGTTAAGAGCTCTACACTGACTACAGCCTGTAGTTTAAGACAATCAGGTACGAGCTCATAATATGGGGACGAAGTCCCCTGTTACAGTAGAAAATTCAAAATTCAAAAATTCGGGAAAATTTCCCAAATTTATCATTGTATTATTAAATGAACTCAAAATCGTTCAAAAAGATTTTTGTCGCGTTTTTGAATTTACGGATCTGCGCAGAAATCTACTTCCGTAACAACAGAAACAAAATCGGAAACGTTACGGTATTTCCGTTTCTCTCTTTAACATGTTTGATTTAAAAAAAAAAGACAACATACAGACTTCTTCCCCATTCACAGGTAATGCCTGCCTCATATTAATTTACTAATACTATGTTGATTTGTACTAATGCCAACTCATAAAATTTACTTGCTTACTCAAGGGCACTTGATTCAATCCATGGGAAGGTCGACTATCCATGTGTAATAGAAGCATATGGATAGTCGACCTTCCCATGGGTAGAAACAAGTGCATGTGTGTTTACTTTACCAAAAAGGCAAAATAAACTATGTTTATTGTGAATTTTGTAAACTTTGTAGTGTTACTGCAATATTTGTTTTTTCGTGTTTTATGTAGGTTGGTTAACATATTTAGCATTGTGTAAGTGAGTGACAAATTCTTATAACTTAAACAAATGGGAAGATTGCATTTATATTATGTTGACAACCTTATTTGCCGCCATGATCAAAATGTGCACTTCCGGTGGGGTGTTTAGATCTGTTTAGAACCCTAGTCGGGGGACCCGTTCCTGATAATTCCCATTAATCTAGCTGTTTATCAGTTTGATCAATTATGATTCAAATTTATACATCTTTTTCAAATATGTGAAGACAAACATTCGATTTTTTTTGTTACCTCATAAACGATTGTAAATTACCTTATAACTAATCAACTAAGGACGAAACGATAAAAGGTACGAAATGACCAAGAAACGAAAGACTGTATAGTATTCAAAAATCTATTTTGAGACCGTCCATTCGGACCCGGATAACAGACACTCCACCACCGAAGGATCTGAGAGCAAGATGTCACAAGAGAATGTCACCCCAGATTTGGCAAGAGAAAGATCCAAGGCTACATTCGATGTTGAGAATTTAGCAGAATTTATGATAGGAGGACGTGACAGGCTGAAAAGGAAAAGATTTTTACGTAAGTTTTTTTTAGTGATTTTTGGAAAAGGTCATTAAATAGAACATAGTACATGACATTACATATGAAGGATTTAAGTGATCAAAGGCTAGGTAGAACGTGACATGAATTAAAAGATGTGATATAAAAATTTCATCTATTATAAGGGGGGGCTAGGATGAAAAATGTTGTCCTGTTTTTTTTTAGTTGTTATCTCTGCCTTTTTAATTTCACTCTAATCGGCTATTAGTATTAATAGACAACTTTTGAGTTCAATGCATTTCCGAAAACTCTGGTTTAGTGAACATCATTTGTGCGTTAAGGAGCGTCATCACATCCGTAACTGAAGTTCCATTTTAATGTTGAGCAGTCAGGGGACTTACTGAAATAAGTGATTTTTAAATCACTTATTTGAGTAGCAAATTCGAGGTTTTGTCACAAATTGGGATTATGTAGTTTTTTCAAAATTTTAAACACATAGGTTTAAATAATATTTTTTAATTAGTAAAATTTTAAAAAAATGAACTTTTTGCTTCTTTTAAGTAGCAAGGTTTATGCCTTTGATGCTATCATTTAACTGAAAATTCTATTTTAGTTGAAAAAATGCTATAATAATGGCTTTACATAATGAACTGATACTTTCTTAAAAGATTTTTCCCAGCAGTGGGAGTATTTTTCCTGTGAAGTTCAAGGTTTCATCTTTCAGATTATGTAATAAAATTCTACTGTTCGCGATAAAAATTCCACTGTTCGGGGGTGTTGAAATTAGTGGGGGTTATTAAAAGAATGATACTGAAAGAAGTGATTTTTGAGAAGGAAATTGAGGTCTGATACTTAAACAAGTGATTTTTATGTCAGTATCCTAGATTCAGTACAAGGTCATCACCTGAAATGACCTGGTCATCCTAGACAACACAGATGTTGGTTCTGATAAGTTTAGAAACATAATTAGTCCCTGGATCATTAGTATTCTATATTTAAAGCTACAATAAGATTAAATCACTTCTTCTAGTGATTAATTTGTACTACTTAAATAGGTGATTATTAAAGAAAGACAACTCTAACTTCCAACCTTTATGGAAATAATGTTACTTGAATCAGTGATTTAGAAAATCACTTATTTAAGTAAGTCCCCTGACTGTTGAGTGGTTGGAAAACTAAATTAAAGCTATATTGCACAAATTATTTGGCAAAATGAATTCTCATAATTTTCTTCCAGCACACCTGTCATTAGGGCGCGCATAATTGACGATTTATTTTCCGGTGACGGACAAACTCGATAGTGGTCTATTAGAAATTTTGAAATACTAAGACTTTTCTACCTAAGGCATAGATAACCTTAGCTGTATTTGGCAAAACTTTTAGGAATTTTGGTCCTCAATGCTCTTCAACTTCGTACTTTATTTGGCCTTTTTATCTTTTTTGGATTCGAGCGTCACTGATGAGTCTTTTGTAGACGAAACGCGCTTCTGGCGTATATACAAAATTTAGTCCTGATATCTCTGATGAGTTTATTTAGTCCTGCCTTTTTTACCTAATACATGTAATTATCATCCTGACTTATTTTTTAACTCAAAACTCCTGGGGTTGAAGTCATAAAACTTTGCTCAGTGCTCGGAGTACACAAATCATGCTCGATACAATAAGAAGATCATGTGAAAATTCTAAAGAGTTAGGCCAAATAAGGCTCAAGTTCTATATACAAATGTATGTGGGTAGAAAAAAACTTTTATGTGTTTCAAATAGTCCCTGTTATCAAATTTTAAAGTTTTTGTAAGTCACAGATGAAATGAATGAATATGTTGTCATTGTTGTAGTGTTTTGCTCACGAGCAGTCACCATAAATGAGTCATTACATATATTTTTGTAGAGAACATTGCAATCCAAGATCCCTTTTTCAAGAAGCAGAAGTCCTGGGCCTTCTGTAGTGTAGAAGAGCAGTATGATATGGGACTATCTAAAAGTATCTACATTCAGAAAAAACTCCAGGAAATGGGGATTACAGACATGCAAGAGGCCTTTTATTATAGAGAGTAAGTAATTAAGGTACTATCTTAAAGTATCTACATACAGGAAAACTTCAGCATGTTCATGCCATTTGTATTACAGACATGCAAGAGCCCTTTTATTAAAGATTGATTGATTGATTGTTGGTTGCTTAAAGTCCAGTGGCAAATATTTCATGCATATTCAGGACGAGAACAAGTTCACAATAAATACAATAGGTAGGTCTTGTCATAATAGAGGCCATTTGGGATGATGGTCCGGGAAATTTGGACTGCCACTGGAAAATGAGGGTATATTGGATAGGGACAGAAATTTGGCCTTGCAACAGGCCACCTACGGGCCCTCAAAGAGTTGTTGCAAGGGTTCTTAAAGTGCAAAGAGCTTGGCACTCTTTTTACACTAGACATCGGATTTAACGTCCCCATTCTGACCGGACGTGACTGCGAACTTAATACATCCCGCACAGCCAAATGGACGCCCCACTTTGGCAAGCGTTTTCCTGCCGGTCGGGAGAAGACCAAGTGACCATATTTCTATTCCCCAGTCACCCTTGGGGCATTTTGTTATAGAGAGTAAGTAATTAAGGTAGTGGTACTATCTTAAAGTATCTACATACTGGAAAACATAGCATGTTCATGCCATTTGTATTACAGACATGCAAGAACCCTTTTATTATAGAGATTAAGCTAGTAGTTAAGGGATTATAATATCCTTATAGAACATGTAAAAATCTCATAGGAAGATAACACATACAACATATATATTATATACACCAACAAATGATAACTGCTGAATTACTAGCTCCTGATTTGGGACAGGCACATGAAGACGGCAAATGGTAAAACATGTATGTGGCTGCCCAACCCACTCCTTAGCCTGGGAGAGTGGTGTAACAAACACAACATAAGAACAAACTACAAACATCAGTTGAAAAAGGCTTGATTGACACAAAGCGTATAAAACAATTAAAAAACTTAAGACACTAACTGCTGTTATGAGAGAACTAAGTGAGACTGAATGCTAGTTAAAATTATAAAACTTCCAGTACTAAATAAATCATGTATCCAGGACTATAAATGTATCAATCAGTACACAGGTAAACATCCAATGGATTTGTATAACGAATTATGAACAGTCATGCCAGTCAGAAAAAAACCAATGTACATGTACAATGCCAAAATATAAACCATCATGATTTAGAGAACTTGTTAAAATTCAAAAACGAAAAAATTTTGAGCAGTGCTATCAGTAATTCTAGTTAATCATATTAATTCATTCAAAGCATAAAGGGTGACAGGTGTATCATGCGCTCATCACCCAAGCTCTTTATTTGTGTGTTCTATTATAATGATGAATAAAAAGATCAGACCACAACACAACAACACAAATAACAAGTATCAGTGATTTATTTTTAAGCTTTATAACAATGTAATTTAATTTTGGATAAAATAACACTTAAGAAGAACCTGCTACACTGGTTATTCCGTATGCACCACATTTTTGATGTTATTTCTTCATAGAAAGAACAAATATTACAGTCATTCCATTTATATTTATTTTTAGGGTCTGATTTATTATATATAATGTATGCTGACAGGAATCTAAACCTTTACATGCTTTATAACATTTAGTTAATTCTTAGGTATGATTACATCATGTTATATATGCTCAGAGAGATTTAAGTCTTAATACTATTGCTTTATTTTTTTCAGCCACAGCAGATAAAACGTTAAACTGTACTTGTATTTGGCTCAATTAAATTATATTTATGTTCTACATGTATTATGCATAAATTGTCAAAGCATGTCACAGTCCATTGAAGGTCCTACATTTATTTGGCGGGGGCTCAGGAAATTTGGGATAAAAACTGTTTTTTTTTTTTTACAAAGATTGGAGAAAAATGAATGGTTTATTGATCAAATCAATTTTTAGGATACAAATCTGCGTTTAAAATTAAATTTGCATAGCATCAGATGCAAACGAATATTCTGTCTGCAAAAAATCATCCTGGTCCTTATAGAATATCAAATTGTGGGCCCTTAAGCTTCTATTTCATCTTGTTTCTTTTTAGACCAGCTATGTCACATGAGAACAGTCCTCTTGACCTCCATTATGGCATGTTTATCCCTACAATTGATAAACAAGGAACTCCAGAACAGAAGCAAAAATGGCTGCATTTATCTGAGAGCTTAAAAATAGTTGGAACTTATGCCCAAACAGAATTAGGACACGGTTGGTTCTCAAGTTTTAATGTTTGTCTGCCCTGCACATGAACAGTTTATTTGTTTGTACCTGTGTTCTCCAATGTGCTAGTTCAGATCTTTTGTTTGTTTGTTTGTAGGCATGTTTTACAACATGCTAGTTCAGATTTATTGTTTGTGTTTATAGATGTATTGCTCAAAGTGCTAGTTCAGATTTGATATTGTGTTGATCATATGTGTGTTCTACCACATGCTAGTTCAAATATTTTGGTTGTTTGTTTATACATGTGTCTACACAATGCTAGTTCAGATTTATTGTTGGTGTTTGTAGATGTTTTTCTCAAAGTGCTAAGTCAGATTTATTATTTGTTGTTATTATATGTGTTGTACCACATGCTACATGTAGTGCAAATCTATTGTTTATATGTAGGTGTGTTCTACAACATGCTAGCTCAGACATATTGTATGTTTATTTGTAGGTGTGTTCTACCACATGCTAGTTCAAATCTATTGTTTGTGTGTTTGTATGTGTGTTCTACCGCATGCTAGCTCAGATCTATTGTTTGTTCTTTTTAGGTGTGTTCTCCAACATACTAGTACTCCTTTAGATTTACATTTCCAAGCATTCATACCTACAATTGAAAAACAGTGCACAAATCAACAAAAAGATAGATGGCTTCAGAAATCACAAGAACTGAAAATAATTGGAGCATATGCTCAAACTGAGCTAGGTCATGGTAATTTTGCAATTGTCTTTGATTGTGAAATGCTAATGTGGAGGTTTTGCTTTCCTTTCCAGTACACAAAAATTTGTTATCATTTGTCTGTGGGAGGGTCCTATATTTCAGGGAGAGAGGGTCCTATTTTTAAAGGGGTTTGTCCTATATATATTTTAAGAGGGAGGGTCCTATATTTAATGAAAAGGGCAGTGGCGGATCAAGAAATTTTCATAAGTGGGGGCCCACTGACACCTAAGAGGGGCCCCCCTTCCATCACGCTTCACTGATTCCCTATATAAACAACCAAAATTTTTTCTCAAAAGGGGGGCTCAGGAAATTTGGGATGAAAACTTGTTTTTTTTACAAAGATTGGAGAAAAATGAATGGTTTATTGATCAAATAAATTTTTAGGATACAAATCTGCGTTTAAAATTAAATTTGCATAGCATCAGATGCAAACGAATATTCTGTCTGCAAAAAATCATCCTGGTCCTTATAGAATATCAAATTGTGGGCCCTTAAGGTTCTATTTCATCTTGTTTCTTTTTAGACCAGCTATGTCACATGAGAACAGTCCTCTTGACCTCCATTATGGCATGTTTATTCCTACAATTGATAAACAAGGAACTCCAGAACAGAAGCAAAAATGGCTGCATTTATCTGAGAGCTTAAAAATAGTTGGAACTTATGCCCAAACAGAATTAGGACACGGTTGGTTCTCAAGTTTTAATGTTTGTCTGCCCTGCACATGAACAGTTTATTTGTTTGTACCTGTGTTCTCCAATGTGCTAGTTCAGATCTTTTGTTTGTTTGTTTGTAGGCATGTTTTACAACATGCTAGTTCAGATTTATTGTTTGTGTTTATAGATGTATTGCTCAAAGTGCTAGTTCAGATTTGATATTGTGTTGATCATATGTGTGTTCTACCACATGCTAGTTCAAATATTTTGGTTGTTTGTTTATACATGTGTCTACACAATGCTAGTTCAGATTTATTGTTGGTGTTTGTAGATGTTTTTCTCAAAGTGCTAAGTCAGATTTATTATTTGTTGTTATTATATGTGTTGTACCACATGCTACATGTAGTGCAAATCTATTGTTTATATGTAGGTGTGTTCTACAACATGCTAGCTCAGACATATTGTATGTTTATTTGTAGGTGTGTTCTACCACATGCTAGTTCAAATCTATTGTTTGTGTGTTTGTATGTGTGTTCTACCGCATGCTAGCTCAGATCTATTGTTTGTTCTTTTTAGGTGTGTTCTCCAACATACTAGTACTCCTTTAGATTTACATTTCCAAGCATTCATACCTACAATTGAAAAACAGTGCACAAATCAACAAAAAGATAGATGGCTTCAGAAATCACAAGAACTGAAAATAATTGGAGCATATGCTCAAACTGAGCTAGGTCATGGTAATTTTGCAATTGTCTTTGATTGTGAAATGCTAATGTGGAGGTTTTGCTTTCCTTTCCAGTACACAAAAATTTGTTATAATTTCTCTGTGGGAGGGTCCTATATTTCAGGGAGAGAGGGTCCTATTTTTAAAGGGGTTTGTCCTATATATATTTTAAGAAGAAGGGTCCTATATTTAATGAAAAGGGTAGTGGCAGATCAAGAAATTTTCATAAGTGGGGGCCCACTGACTACCTAAGAGAGGCCCCCCCTTCCATCAAGCTTCACTGATTCCCTATATGAACAATCAAATTTTTTTCTCAAAAGGGGGGCCCTGCAACGCCCCCCCCCCCCCCAGAAATCTACCTCTGAAGGGTACTATCACTTATGTTTCAAGAGCATGGTCCTACATTGTTATGGGAGGGTTCTATACTGTAAAGGAGGTTCCTATACTACATGTATGTAAAGGGGATTGTCCCTATACTGTAATGGGAGGGTCCTATACTGTCAGGGAAGGGTCCTATACTGTAAGGAAAGGATCCTTTATCTATAGGTGTAGGAATATACATTCAAACTCCTATGTTGTAATGTAGATACCTTTTAACAGAGAGACCTTGAGCTGGAAATTTCTTTCCAGATACAATTTAAGGATAAAACTTTAAAGAAAGTAAAATTGGGGGAGACGATTCAAATGGGGCATTATTAAACAAAAAGTAAAAAAAATGTTAAAATTTTGCATAGGTATGGCACTAATGGTGTTGCTTTATTATGGTTCAGCCCATTTTTAGTTCTGCCCATTTTTAGTTCTGAAAATGTCTACTCAGTGTCAATAGACCTAAGTATTCATACTAAACTCCTTTTTTTGATCAGTTTTTGTGTACTTATAGCTTCAGCTTTCCAGGCAGAAATCAGCTGATGTAGACATTTTTGTTGAATTATTTATTTTTATCATAGAGGCCTCCAGCTTAAATCCATTTGTCTAGTTGCCTCCATGTTTATTTTATAAAGCTTTTGCCACCAGCCTTTTTTTTAATGTTCTCACATTGTAGAGTGTCCAGCTTATTTATATACATTTATTGATGGAATTTTTCATAAAAATATTAACAATATCCTCTCATTACAGATGTGCAGCTGCATATGAAAATTGCCCTATTGGCCTTCACTATGCTATATTTTTATCATTGTAGATGTGCAGCTGCACATGAAAATAGTCCTCTTGGTCTACACTATGCTATGTTTTTGCCAACAATCAATAAACAAGCTACACCTGAACAAAAAAAGAAATGGTTGCCTCTAGCGGAAAATTATAAAATGATCGGCACTTATGCTCAGACGGAACTCGGACATGGTAATATTTTTCATTAACCAAAACCTTTTTAATTCTATGATCATGGCAAAGCTTTGATACAGCTTCAAATAAGCATTTATTCATTTTTAAAATTACGAAACGAAACAAATGACTATCTGCTTATTTAATTTTTATGTTAGTTATTTTAGGGGAGAAAATATGAATCTTGTTTTATGGCCACACAGGGCAATTATTATCTCCTAATGTCAAGACTTTTTTGAGAAAATGTGAACACATGTATAGTTACCGCTAGCCATTGGATTATCTGAGACTCTTTGAAATCTTTTTCCCTTATTTGTTTTTGATTGTTTCTCTTAGAACTAGCAGTGAAATATCTCCCACAAATCTGACTTTAGTGACAATGATTATCTCCCTTAAAACTAGTAGTAATCATGTGACAAGAATTGTCCCCTAGCAATGTAGCACAAGAAGTGAGATATCTGCCCAAGATTCTTATGGTATATGATGACATGATTATCTCCCCTAGAACAAGTAGTGAGATGTCTCCCTTTAAGTTAGTGACAACTTATAGTTATCATGTGACAATGATTATCTCCCCTAGAATAAGTGGTGAAATATCACCCTAAAAGTCTACTTCAGACTGAGGCAATTATCTCCCCTACAACAAATAGTGAGATGTTTCCCTTAATACCTACAACAGTAACAATGATTATCTCCCCTTACATTGATATCAAAGTTTCTCCATATATTAAAGTCTACTAGAATAATTTATGAAATATCTCCCTTAAAGTTTGACTTCAGTGACAATGAATATCTCCACAGGAGTCCAAAAAGAGTCCAAACTCCAATTCCTACCCTCCCTTATTTATTATGAATGGAATAACCCCTAGATATGCCAATAGAAGTTTTCATCATACATACCGTATTTATTCTAATAAACGCCCTGGGGGCGAAGACAATTTCCGAAAGGGGGCGTCAATTAGAGAAACGAATTTCGTACCTTACTTCATTGACCTTTACCTGAATTTTGTTGAAACAGACTATAGTAACATGCACGTGTTTCTTATTGTCTCCATAATCTATAAATAGCGTTTATCGATAATGTGACCTCATCAAATAATTTGTTAAAATTTTCGAATGAACAAGAGTGCACATCAGTGGAACATAATTTCAACAGCGTACTGTGTAACTGACAGATCTATTTTTGGAACTTGTACACACTGTGTTGGATTATCAGAGTGGATTAATACATGGGCATTATTGATTTTTCGTTGCATGTTTCTGAGTGACCGGGTCGATGTCTTTGCAATATTGTAATGGTTAAGTTTCAATTTTATTTTTTTAACTACAAAATGGGGGCGTTTATTAGAAGTCAAAAGTTCTGAACACACGATTTTCGGTAGGGGGCGTTAATTAGAAGGGGGCTTTAAATAGAATAAATACGGTATGTTATCCTAAAATCCTACTTTGATATGCACATCTCCCTGTTACACAATGCTGCTTATATGCACATGTTATATATATGCATTAATGAGTTCATCGAATGGAATTTAGACCTGTCTAGCCAAAAACTGAAAATCATAACTAATACAGGAACAAGTCTGCTATCAAAAAGATGCAATAGGTGCCACTACTTATATACACAAGTTATAAAAAGCATGGATAAATTCATAATTGAAAAATAGGGTTTTGAATAAGACAGAATCCAACAACTTTTAAAAACACACAAAAATACCAAATAAGCTGATATTTTTTTTTAATATGAGTTACTGTTAATCAGATGCTTACATTTAAGGCATCAATTTTTCATGTTGAAATTTTTTACCAGTTCGTTTTTGATAATACAAAGGATTACTGCCTAAGTAAAAAAAAGAGTGAAAAGATACTATAAAAGGACAATAAATCAAATAAAAACTTGACAATATCATGGCTGTGATCAAATCATAACAACAGCATGAAAAACAAGGGTTGCCAGTTTTCCAATGAAGGTTGGTGGTTCCCTCAGGACAATCCAGCTTCTTCCACCAATAAATATTTACCGCCAGAAGATAAATTTTTATATATTTTCAGGCACATTTATCCGTGGACTGGAAACAACAGCAACATATGATCCAAAAACTAAAGAATTTATTCTGGACAGTCCTACGTTGACATCAAAGAAGTACTGGCCTGGATGTTGTAAGTCTAGATAATATACAATAAATATGGACTGAATATACAGTGTAACCTATATTAACCCACACACTGAGGGACCAGAAAATAATGTTGGATTAAACAGGATAGGCATAATTTATGACTTTGAAAATGTTTCAGTTAAAGCAGGATTGTGGAATACTCATATATCAGATTAGGCAGGTTACACTACTGTATATCTGAAACTTTGAGACCATGTTGTCTCGATATCCCTATAGCTCTCTCTAGTTTAAGTCCCATGAGGGAAGAACAAAAATTTGCTGAATTGCAGATTTAACATTGTTGTGTTGATATTTAGAGTTGTTATGAATATGATTCTCTGAATAAAGCTTAAGACTAGAAATGGGATGAATTTATTTATAAACTTGAAGAGAAATCTGAAAAATTTATGTTCTTATAGAGAATAAATGTGTGAGGAATGCAAGTCTGAATCCTAAAAATTTGACAGACATAATAAAGAAAAAATGGGAGGAATTGTATTCAATTCCTGATACTGTGAAAGTACTTTTGCCTGTACCAAGTTTGGAATATGACAGTTGTTATCTATTCATTTGATGTGTTTGAGCTTTTGATTTGCCATTTGATTAGGGACTTTCCTTTGTGAATTTTCTCCTGAGTATTTTTGTGATTTTACTTTATAGTCAATGCCTAATATAGAATTAAAATGATTAGAACTTTTTAAAAGTCTTAATTCGGAATCAAAATTAAATTATATCATAAATTTATATTTTGAAAATTAATTGAAATTGGCCTAGATACTGTATTAGAGTTTAGTCTTATGCAAAAATATGAATTATCTCCTGGAGAGGAGGGTTGTTATATGAGAGAGACAGCTGTTGTCTAAATTAAAAAAAAAATGTTTCATTGTAAGTTCTTATTTTTTTGTAAACAATATTCTTACAGTGGGTAAAACTTCCAACCATTGTGTGGTGATGGCGCAACTGTACACTCAGGGAAAAAGTCATGGTCCACACATGTTTATGGTACAAATCAGGAGCATGGAAGACCACTCTGTCTTGCCAGGTTAGTATAGTTACTTCTCCCTACAGATTTCTTTCAATATACACACAGGTAAAAGTCAGGTTAGTATTTTTAGCTCAACACTTCAAAGACTTTTGCCATCACTTGGCGTCGGTCGTCTTGGTCCATCGTTGTCTTTCTGGTGTAAACTATTTCAAACATCTTCTCCTCTGAAACGGCTGAACCAATTCCTACCAAACTTTAGCTGAACGATCTTTATGGTATCTAGAATGAGTCATGTGTTTTATTTTCTGTTTCGTCTAAAAACATGGCCACCATGGCTAAAAATAGAACATAGCTTGCTTTAAAACTGCTGAATCAATTTCAGCAAAACTTAGGCTGAATGAGTTTTAGAATATCCAGTATAAATTTTGCATTTTATTTCCTTGTACGTCAAGAAACATAGCCACTATGACTAAAATGGAACATAGGGGTAAAATGCATTTATTTTGAAAAGCAAAATTATCATTGTGGAAAGATTTTAAGCAAAAAATAACAGATGAGTGATTCAGGCTCTTGAGAGCCTCCTGTTTATATATCTCATAGCTAGTGCCCCTTTAAATTATTGAGATAATAATTTGGTCTCGATATGCAATAATAAAAACATCGCAATAATTACTGAATTGACAGTAGTCATTATTGTTTTTCAGGGATTGAAGTGGGAGTTATTGGAAATAAATTTGGTTATGGTACCAATGATAATGGATTTCTAAGCTTTGATAAACTTAGGATTCCCAGGGAAAATATGTTAATGAGATATTCACAGGTAGGTATGATTCGCAGGGAAAATATGTTAATGAGATATTCACAGGTAAGTAGGATTCCCAGGGAAAATATGTTAATGAGATATTCACAGGTAAGTAGGATTCCCAGGGAAAATATATTAATGAGATATTCACAGGTAGGTAGGATTCCCAGGGAAAATATGTTAATGAGATATTCACAAATAAAAAGTGTTTAGGTTTCAGGTGTATCATCTGTTGACAGCAAATTTACATTGAAACATTTCTATATGCTGACTGATAAAAGAGGGGCGGAAGATACCAGAGGGAAACTCAAACTGATAGATAAAAAATAAACTGACAAGGCCATAGCTTAAAAAGAAAAAGACAAATAATAGTACACTAAACACAACATAGAAAAATAAAGACTAAGTATCACGAACCCCATCAAAAAATGGGGGTAATCTCAAGTTCTCAGGACAGGTAAGCAGATCCTACTCCACAATAAATTATATCAATAAAGTTCTATTTCAATGAAACAGCCACATAACTACACAAAACAAAACACATCTAGAGTTAACATGCAGTCTTTACAATAGACAAGTATCTGTACAATATGTCATTGATTGCCTTGTATTGATTCAGTTGTCAGGAAATTCTGAATTCTTAAAAACATGTCTTTTTTAAACAGGTGCATGAAGATGGAACTTATGTTAAACCACAAAATGCCAAGCTTGCCTATGGTTCTATGGTGTTGATAAGATCATCCATTGTTAGTGATGCTGCACGTGGCTTAGCTCAGGCTTGTGTTATTTCTATACGATACAGTGCTGTTCGTAGACAGACAGAGGTCTACCCAGGGTAAGTTCTGGTCAGGTGCGCATGCATGTTACAGTGTTTCCTACAGGTGGTTTTGGCGTGTAATGGCGCCCTGCCGCGATTTCTCAACGCCCTGCCCTATTTGGGGAAAAAATTTGGCGCCCTGCCCTAATTTTGTCGAAATTCCTGACGCCGTGCCTTTATCGTTGTAATTAACAACCGGTACTGAAAGACATATTTTATGAATACTGCTCGAGTTATTTCCCTTCAAACATAAACAAAAGTTCACTAGGACGCCATTTTGTAATCGATTTCGTAATCACCTGATTAGCAAACTGCAATAGATTGAATAGTGAATACAGATGCTAATCATGCCATCAACAAATCGGATGAAGCAAAAACGTGAGGAAGAAAATGAGAAACAGTTTCACAACGCAGAAATAGACTGAATGTGTCAACTGTAAATAATCTTGTTCTAGTGTCAGCAAATACCAAATCAATAGATGATTTGGATATCAGGGAATGTGTCAACCTGTTTTTAGGGAAAAAAAGGAGGATTTGTCAATGACAATTGATATGACCAAAGCAATATTTTTATATTATTGTATAGCAATATAATATTTCCCACAGAACGTAACCAAAAGTTAGCGTGCAATAAATTCTAATATTGCACTAGTTCAATAAATTTTCAAAATTCATGACGTCATCAACGTTTAAATCTTAGTTTAAGCCAATTTTACTGTCAAATATTATATTGCTATACAATAAAAGGGTTATTGCATGAATATTGGGGAATATTGTCCCTCGTAGAACATATATTGCACTCTCAAGCTCGTGCAATATAAAATTCTACTCGGGACAATATTCCCCAATATTCATGCAATAACCCTATATTATATGACATAGTTGTTCTTGTTTTTAAACATTTTTAAAGAACTGATTTTGTTTTTAATTGTGTTTATTGTTTTAAATATTTCATATATATATGTTTTAAACACTTTTTCTTGTTTAACAATTTGTTTTAATGATTGATTACAGATGTATATGTCCTTTTTATAGCATTAAACTAGTATGTTTTAAATGAATCCATTTTATAAAAATTGCCTGTTTATATTAAGTAAGTGCCCTAAAATTGTTGTCCATCGCGCTTTAGTGCCCTCTGAGCTGACAATTACCCTGCCCTTTTTAAAAGCTGCAGGAAACTCTAATGTATGCTTGGTACAGGCTTGTGTCATTTCTATACGATACAGTGATGTATGTAGCTTACTCTCTGTAAGTTCTTTTTAGAGCTTGGCACAGATGTATGTTAGTCCTTCTGTTTGTTTTTCTGTTCATCCTTACATCAGTATATATGCCTTGACTGACAGAACATCCCATGAACTACAGAGTTTCCTGAAAATTGTTAAATGGCTTCCTGTTAGCATGCTTAGTGGTTTCAGATTCATTGCTTATCAACTTCCTGTTTACCAAACACTTTCAACTAATGTCTTCCATGGTTAAAATAATTTGTAATTACACCAAGGTTGAGTGAAAAATTAGTTTTCCATTATACATTTATAATAACCATATTAAAGAACAAGCTTATTCCCAGTGTTTAAATCAAGTTAAAAGTGAGCTTGTGATATTTAATAGACTACCACACACATTTATGTATAGATTATCTCCCTTTGTAACTACTTTCTGTTTCTAATTATAGTGGAGAAGAACCCCAGATATTGGTTTACCAGACCCAACAGTATAGATTATTCCCCTTTGTAACTACTTCCTGTTTCTAATTATAGTGGAGAAGAACCCCAGATATTGGACTACCAGACCCAGCAGTATAGATTATTCCCCTTGTTAGCCTCAGCTTATTCCTTACAGCTTGCTGGGAAGTATGTGTTTAATACATACTTGGAAGTCAATGATCAGATAGAAAAAGGAAACTTGGAATCAATGCCAGAGGTATGTATGATGGAGGGGGGGGGGTATGTATGATGATGGGGCAGGAACTTTTTTGAGATGTCAGGATTGACGTTTTTAAGCTCAGGATATTGTGATCGATTCTTTCAGGATCCAGGAAGTCTTTTTTTGAATTTCAGGATCCGGGAAGTCTTTTTTTGAATTTCAGGATGTCAGGATTTAAATTTCTTTCAAATCAGACCTCAGGATTTCATGTTTTTAAGCCTGAGATTTTGGGATCAGGACTCCACCGACTCCCCCTCATGTATGTACAAAGATATCTCCGCTATGCAGAGCAACCCAGGTTTGTCTGTACTCAGAGTTAATTTAGATGTGAAAATACAGACATTTTAGCAGAAGGGTTGACATGAACCTGAAACAGTGTGTTTGACACCAAAGCTGTTAGGTGAAGCCATACATTTAATGGGTCACTTAATTTGACTGTTAACACAGCTATTTAAATCTCTTGTATAGGAAGATTTATGAATTTGCCGTGTTTTCAAAGGAAAATCGCTTATGATTAAGGCTCAAGAATTCTGGTAAAAGAGGGTCACTTTCTGAATTGATAACCCGTCCGGTACTTAAAAATTCCCAGGTATGGAGGAATCTGGTATGGATCACCAAGATCACTATATTCACATGATACCATGAATTTATTAGGTAATTGAAGCTTTTTCACAAAGTTCTATCTGACTTTAATATTTGGAGCACAATCGACACAATTGGCAGATAATTTTGGTAGACACCAAAAAGGATTAAACTGCAGAAACAAAGGGAATATGATACTTTTGCTTATTAATTTATTTGTGCTTTGTGTTTTTATATGTGTTTAGCTCCATGCTTTATTCAACTAAGCTTAAAACTTTCAGTACTTACAAAGAATCAAGTAGATTTGATCTGGTACCTATGGTCACTATATTTTTCTATTTTTAGCTCCATGCTTTATCTGCGGGACTTAAAGCTTTCAGTACTTACGAGGCCTCTGCAGGAATAGAAGTATGTAGAATATGCTGTGGGGGACACGGTTACTCACAAGCCAGTGGCTTACCAAAGATTTATGTAGATGTTGTGCCTGGTTGTACATACGAAGGAGAGAACACAGTCATGATGCTACAGACAGCTAGGTAAGTCAGGTTGCTTGATAATTGTTGTTGGCCTGAATTTCCTTAGTAACATGTTAAAAATTTTCTTTAGAGAGGAAATCAATCCAACTAAAAAAAAACAAGATATGAACAAGTGTATGTGTCAAGTATTGTTTTACCTCTATGAAACAGTCCTTTATTAATAGGTATATAATGTCATCATATCACTTTGATCCATTTAATTTGCAGTCCAAAAAAAACCTTTAACTGAAGTGTAAAAATATAAATTGACTCCTACCCTGTAGTATTTTTCTTTCTTTACAGATATTTAATGAAATGTTACAGTCGTGCAAAACAGGGACAAAAGCTGCCAGGTTTTGTCCAATATATAGGTCAGAATTTGAACAAGAAGTCATGCATGAGTGAAGAAGTTGCCCTTGGATGTCTGGTCATGGCCTATGAACATAGAGCTGCCAGGTAGGTTTCTTGTTTTTGTATGTTGACACATAGTCACAATACTAATTTCTTATTATACCTCATAACAACGAATTGCATAGGATGAAAATGTCTCGCTGCAAAAACTTTTTTTGGATTGTATAATGGTATGTGGTGGTCGTCGTCCGAAGACATATTTGGTTTCAAGACAATTACTTGAGTTAAAGTGAATGGATCTCTATGAAATTTCTTAAGAATGTTCAATACCACCAAAGGAGGGTTGGGATTGATTTTGGGTATGATGTCCAAACCATTTAGGAATTAGGGGCCCATAAGGGGACAGATCAAGCATTTTTCTAGTTTCAGGATTATCACTTGTGTATAAGTTTTTCGGTTGCTCTGAAATTGTACCATAATGTTTAATACCACAAGTAGAAGGTTGGGTTTCATTTTGGGGGTTATGGTGTCAGCAGTTACGCAAAAGTTTTTAAAAGTTTCAAGAAGAAATCTGCAATAGCACAGTATTGCACAATAAATTTGTAAGATCTTTGACCATTTATTTTCTGTCAGAAACCTGTTTTATGTCAAAAACTTGATCACAATCCAAATTCAGAGAGTCTCAAGGTATAAATTCATTGCCACTTTTGTCAGATTGGGACATGAAGTCCAATGCCTTGTGTGGAGGGAGAATCTTTTGCACATTTTCAGGGTTATGTAGGTGGCCTCTTGCAGTGCAAAATGTCTTGTTCTTTTTACTTCAATGTCGCCATGATATATAGCACCTGGTTTAAATTTGCTGCCACTTTTTGTAAGAATGGGGACATGAAGTGCAATGCCTTGTGTTCAGAGAGAATCTTTTGCACATTTTTAGGGTTATGTAGGTGGCCTCTTGCAGTGCAAAATGTCTTGTTCTTTTTACTAAAATGTCGCCATGATATATATCACCTGGTTTAAATTTGCTGCCACTTTTTGTGAGAATGGGGACATGAAGTGCAATGCCTTGTGTTCAGAGAGAATCTTTTGCACATTTTTAGGGTTATGTAGGTGGCCTCTTGCAGTGCAAAATTCTTGTTCTTTTTACTAAAATGTCGCCATGATATATATCACCTTGTTTAAATTTGCTGCCACTTTTTGTGAGAATGAGGACATGAAGTCCAATGCCTTGTGTTCAGAGAGAATCTTTTGCACATTTTTAGGGTTATGTAGGTGGCCTCTTGCAGTGCAAAATGTCTTGTTCTTTTTACTAAAATGTCGCCATGATATATATCACCTGGTTTAAATTTGCTGCCACTTTTTGTGAGAATGGGGACATGAAGTCCAATGCCTTGTGTTCAGAGAGAATCTTTTGCACATTTTTAGGGTTATGTAGGTGGCCTCTTGCAGTGCAAAATGTCTTGTTCTTTTTACTAAAATGTCGCCATGATATATATCACCTGGTTTAAATTTGCTGCCACTTTTTGTGAGAATGGGGACATGAAGTGCAATGCCTTGTGTTCAGAGAGAATCTTTTGCACATTTTTAGGGTTATGTAGGTGGCCTCTTGCAGTGCAAAATGTCTTGTTGTTTTTACTTTAATGTCGCCATGATATATAGCACCTGGTATAAATTTGCTGCCACTTTTTGTAAGAATGGGGACATGAAGTCCAATGCCTTGTGTGGAGAGAGAACGATTTGGATACTTTCAGGGTTTGTAAGCGGCATCTTGCAGATGCAAAATTTTTGTTCTTATCTAAGAAACCCTTATTTTCCAGCATTCTCCATCCTGATTGCCTCCTTATAAAGGACCTACAAATTTTTCAATTTGCTATTTGTTTTGGTCTTGAGCATGCATGAAATATTTACGTCTGGAAATTAAGCAAACAACAATCAATCAATTAATCAACTAAATCAATTATATCGTGTTTATGATTGATATGATTTATGTTTTAGGTTGGTTGAAGCAGCAGCAATGAGAATGCAGTCACTTATACAGGGAGGGAAAAAACAACACGAAGCTTGGAATGGAAGTTCTGTACAACTGCTTTGGGCAGCAAAGGTAAATAGAGTAAAGGGACTGAGGCAAGAGGCATCAATGAAGGATCCTCACATTAGTACTGTCTACAAACTTATTTTCACAGATTTAATATTTCGCATTAATTTTTCTTTGTGGCGATATAATTTTGCGATTTCAAAATCTGCTTGATGTAGTAATATTAGAAAAGATCCAACTGTTAGCAACAATTTATATTCACTTTTTTTTACACTTCAAAAATAAATTGCACCTTAAAATTAGATCCTTTAGAGTATAACTTGCAAACATCTATCTTTTTTTTACTGATGTATAATTATATTTTGTTTACAGGCCCATTGTCATCTGTTCTGTGTAAAGAACTTTGTAGATGCCATTCAGGCAAAATCTTTATCCTCCAAAACAGCCACAGTGATGAAGTCTGTCTGTCAACTATATGGTGTTCATGGTATACTGGAAAATCTTGGTGAATTTATGCAGGTAAGGGGCCATTTCAAAACATAATAAGTAACTTTTTGAGTTTGTGCATCATCTCAAAACACAATATGGAAGCTTTTAAGTGATGTATGTATGTAGTGATATACAGACTAAGATACAAGTTTAGTAAAATGATCAATACTGATTCAGTCAGATTGCTGTTCTCTGAAGGTATCATTGCCACTAAATAATTGATTGATTAACCTTTGGTGTTTAACTTCACTTCCAACATAAATTGCCATATTTGGTTCGAGTTTATTTTGGTGGAGGAAGTTGGAGTGCCAGGAGTTCACCACAATCTTGGGTAGAATCACAAATCTTTGTCAATTAAGTTTGAATTTGAAGGCATCTGATATATGTGGATTTAAATACACAACTTCTGTAGAGTGTTGATAAACTGCTTTGATCAGCCAGCCACTGAGGTCAATACTGAAAATAATACTTAGTTTTATGATAGAAGAACAAAATATATTGTATGTATTATTATCTATTGTCAATTGATGTTTATTTTTGTAGGATGGATTTTTCTCTGGAGAGCAAGTTGGCTACCTTCAGAGGAAGATGTTGGCCCTGTTTGAGCACATCAGACCAAATGCTGTGGCCCTGGTTGATGCATTCGATTATCCAGACATGGTATTGGGTAGCTGCCTAGGAAGATATGACGGCCAAGTTTATCAAGCTTTGTATGACTATGCTAAGTCTGCTCCTATGAATCAAACAGAAGTAAGTATTTCATTTTCCATATAAAAATATGTAAACCGAAGAAAGGAAACCTTGCAAAGTACTCCAAATTATTTTATAGAAAAAAGTTCTTGTCAGTGGTGATATTGGTCAAGGAAAAAATATCTAGTTGGAACACCTCATTTGAAAAGATTTAAAAGTGGGAAAGCCTTTTTTCTCTCAGATCCCATGCATACACAATGGAGACAATAACCATAACAAATTTCCAAAAAGTCAAACATTTTTTGTTTTCCACGACTTAGTTATGTCAGATGATACAAATTAATGCATGTAACTTCAACTTACTGTAGTGCTGGTGTGTGACAGTATGTCATTTAGCCTAATCTAATTTAGTGATTTTGATAACATGAGCAACACAACGGGTGCCACTTATGGAGCTGGATCTGCTTACCCTTCTGGAGCACTTGCAATCACCCCAAGTTTTTGGTAGGGTTTGTGTTGCTAAGTCTTTAGTTTTATATGGTGTGTCTTCAACACTCTTGTGTACTATTGTTTTTCTGTTTTTTTCTCTATTTTGGCCATGGAGCTGTCAAGTATTTACACAGATTGGAAACAAAAAATACAATTAATAATTATCAAATAATCTTCAAATGGAGGTTTACATTTAAGCAGAAAAAAATAGCCTGATCGACATTTTTATAACAAAGATCAAAAACAAAACTGCTGTCAACAACTACTGTTGAATTGAAAGCAGTTTCAAGGTATCCTCACGGCGAAATGTTTGAAAATGATGAAATAATGCAGTTTTTTAAGGGCCTATTTCATGTACTGATAAGAACAGGTAAAGAAATGCTTAAAATATGAATAAGGGCCAAAAAAAACCCCAGCTATTAATAGCAGTTCAAATTGACAAGGTAAAGGACATGTTTAAAATCAATAAGACAATAGATATAAGAAGATGTAGTATGAGTACCAATGAGACAACTCTCCACCCAAGCCATAATAGGTCAAAGCTCCAACAAGGAGCCTGGGTTCACAGGGAATGTATTAATCCACTAAATGTTGATGTATTTATCAAACTGCTCTCTCATTGTAGATACACAGTACATATTATAAACATCTGAAACCACTGATTAATCCAGAGACAACATCTGATGCAATGCAGTTTGCTAAACTATAAATAGTCATGATGAAATGTACCAGAAAGCTTTATTGGTGCTATATATTGTCTTAACCAGATAGAACCCAAGTGGACCAATGTGATTGTTTTTACCAAAGTGTTAACTGTGTGTAAAATGATTATGCACATCTTTTTAACATATTAACTGTGATTATTTTATTCATTAAACTATGCTTTGAATATACCAATTAACCAATCAATTAATCAAAAAGTAATGAGAAAGAGAAATAAAAATAGTTAAAGTTTTGCCGGAATACTTGTATCCCTGAAGTTGCTGAATACAAATCCAACAGACTGTTTAGTATAAAACTTTCTAAGTTTTAACAAATTTTTTGAATTAATTTGTATATGATTAAAACTTTTCTATTAAGAAAGGATAAAACATATCTGACTAGATACCTGGCAAACTATCAATTATACTAAGATGTAGACCTTATTTGCTTTAAGATACTGTAATTGTACTTATTTTCAAGGTGTATTTATTTTCACGAATTTCGCGGTTGGTTTATTTTCGCGAAAATAAATACATGCGAATCTAAATCAAACCTTTCAACTGAAAGGCAATAATTATAAAACCGTGAAAATAAATACCTGCGAACGTGTTTGAAATACACAATTCGCGAAAATAAGTATTCGGGAAAAAAAAGTACAAGTACAGTAATAGACTGTAAATGTATGACATTAAAAGTAAGAACTGAATAAATGATGAATGTGGTAAATATACATATGCCAAGATGATCAAGATTATTGACTATATATAACCCATGCAATGATTAATGTTGATTTTCAAATTTATTTTGAAATTCTCAAAAATTAAATAATCTAAGAAAGTATATGCATCTGCTTTAAACTGCTTTAATTATTTTCAACAAAGAAAGTTTTTATAAAAGAAGTATTTAATTTAGGAAACATCAAAACATTGTCAGAGATAGGAGATTTTTTTTTTATTTCTCTGAATTGCTGTTATACCAAATCAATGTGAATATTGCAGTTTTCGCTTCATTTGAATTAAGAAAATGACCACATTTTAAATGTTTGTATCTTTAATTCAAAATAAACGTTTCACCAGTGAAGTATAAATAAACTGGATTTATGTAATATTTGTGTCACTTCTGCTTTATCTTACATGTTCTTTTTAAAATTTATGAAAGTCTAGACTTGATGTGATTTCAATGTATTTTAATTAATTAATGATATATGTTTTTAGAATATTTAATGCCTACAATTGTTGATAATTCTTGTTATTTATATAATAAATAGAACAAAATAGTTTTGTATTACTGCAATTTATTATTGTCATTGAACAAAGTTCTCAAGTTATAATCTACCATAATATTCTGTATGGCTATGAATCTCATTGCTTAAGCGAAATAGACAATAACAATCAAAACCAAGGAGTAAACAAAGACTCACAAAACCAAAGGACATTTACATCAACAGTTATAAATAATAATTAAGAAACAACACGAACTCCACTAAAAACCAGAGTGAAATCAGGTGCTCCGGATCATACCTTGAGTCACAATTCTATCATTCACAAAGTGAGTGATATACTGCAACAACCTTTATGAGCCATTAGTCTGTTCATTGTAAATTGAGTAAATGTCAATTAAACATAACCTAACAACTCCTTAAGTTTGATATAAGAATATTTGATATGAGTGCCAATGAGACAACTCTTCATCCAAGTCACACATTAAAAAAGAAAACCATTATCACAATTACATGTCAAAGTGTGGCCACAACACAGACCCTTGGTTACCACAGAACAACAAGCTATAAAGGACCCGAAATGACTAGTGTAAAACCATTCAAACACGAAAACCAATGGTCGAATTATATAAAACACCAATAAAACACTTATGAACCCCAACAACAAACAACACCACTGAACATCAGGTTCCTGACTTCCTGGTTGATCAAGATATAAAACTTTAGAAATATATTAATTTGATATATCCAGAATCAATTTCTAGTCAGATTTAGAAATTTTAAAAATAGACCAATGAAGAATGTAAAATCTTTTTCTGTCACTTTATTCATGCTGTTTAATATTCTGTGCCTGTATCGAGTCAGGAATATGAATTGTTTTCTATTGGTTTAATGTCTTTTATGTTTGATTTGCCATTTGATAAAGAAGTATTTATAATTTTCTTTGTGTCGGTATTTTTGCTCTTTGTTATTGTTTTTTGTTAAATTCGTGGTATTGTCTTTTTAAAATGTTCCTTTTTATCTTCACTTTACATTCTTTGTAACAAGGAACAATATCTTTGAAGTACATGGCATTCCAGGCATGTAAGTAAAAGCACTCAATGTGTTTCATGTAAAGAACCAAATGACATAAAACAGGTATTACATTACTAAAAATGAAAATAAACAGTATTCGGGAAAAGTGATTCAAATTACCAAAGATAAATCCTCTGTTCTTTCTGGTGAATGAGAAAATTATACTGGCACTATCACATTACAACAGAATTGACAAAATAACCCAGCTCAAACACGAAAACAATAAAAAAAAAGAGAGAGAATCAAAACATAATACAATCAAAATAGAAACAAATAAACTAGCAATTCACCACGAAATAATCATAAAAACAAATTTGCCCCAACTGTTCAATCTCTGTGTTTTTTTCAGGCGGCGCTCAGCGAAGCATTTTATTTTTCATATGTATCGTTTCAGCTACACCACTTAGAACTTTTGGTAAAACTGCTTATAATCAGTGTATATCACCTTGAGATGCTTATAGATTGAATAATATATACAAATTTACGGTACCTTTGATAACTATTTACACTTCTGGGTCGAAGCCACTGCTTGTGGACGTTTCGTTCCCGAGGGTATCACCAACCCAGTAGTCAACATCTGGGTGTTGACATGGATATCAATAATGTGGTCATTTTTATAAATTTCCTGTTTACAAAACTTTGAATTTTTCGAAAAACTAAGGATTTTCTTATCCCATGTATAGATTACCTAAGCCGCATTTGGCACAACTTTTGGGAATTTTAGACCCTTAATGATCTTCAACTTGGTACTTGTTTGCTTGATAACTTCTTGCACTGTAAATTAAATATGGGGTTAAAACCTTTTCTATCTTCTAATTATCAGATCTACCTGTGTATGTAGGTCATGGATGTAATCTTAGGTTGCGTTGCATGTTAACTGTACTATCTATATTCTCAGATCCACTTGGAGTTCCATTATGGTACATATATAAGAAGAATCCAACCTATATATTATGCTTGAGGTGATTCAAGGACGAAATTCAAATGGAAATTGTAAGTAACATGATACCATATCTCCTTATTATAAAATTTACTTAAGTACGAAGTTGAAGAGCATTTAGGACCAAAGAGCTAAAAGTTTTGCCAAATTTGCTTAAGTGTTTTATTTACAACCACTGGGTCGATGCCACTGCTGGTGTAGTTTTTTTCCCCCGAGGGTATAACCAGCCAAGTAGTCAGCACTACTGTGATGACATGAATTATCATTTATAAATTAGCTTTAAAATTTTACAAAACTGGATTTTTGAAATACTAAGGCTTTTCTTCCTCAGGAATCGATTACCTTAGCTGTATTTGGCAAACCAATTAGTAGTTTTTGTTCCTCAACGCTCTTCAACTACGTTCTTTATTTGGCATTCAATATGTTTCGATTCAAGTGTCACTGATAAGTCTTTTGTAGACGGAACCATAAGAAAGGTAAAAAACATTCATCAGACTCTCACATGTGATTTCGGGGAAATGTATGATATATGAAAATAATAATTGATATGGGTTTCGAAAGATTGTTCAGTAAAGTTGTGTTTCAATTTCTCTTAAGATGAACGTAGACAAGTGTTTTATACTTTTTATCTGCAATATCAGCTTATATGCTTAAAAATCCGGAAATATGTTTTGATGATGATAGTTATCAAAAGTACCAGGATTATAATTTTATACGCCAGACGAAATAGATGAAATACACGAGAATTCAACTCATCTGTTCGCGTGATTAAAGATCTTTAGATATACAAATAAGCGTCTGATCTTAGAATGTACCAGTTTTCCTATCCACGATTGTTTACCTTTGACTGCGTGTTGAGTCGCACAATGTGTGATGCATGAATACACAGAATTTTGCATTGTCTTTGTTTGGTGTAGAATACATATCGCTATTATCGTTTTGTGTATATTGTGTATAATCAATGCCATTTAAAGCTTTCTTCACTATGCATAACAATGTTTTGTTTTATTATTGTTGTCGGCCGTACGATAACTAACAATGATACTTCAAATTATATAATTTGGTTCACAAATTTGAATTTTGTGAACGGAGTTACACTTACCTGATAGGTTTACATAATTGGATATTCTCTCCGGTATTTGGTCTTATCTCGCTCAAGCGCTTAGCTGATCTTTTAAAAATCATCTACATCTATATCAGTTAAGCGCTTAGAACCTAGTTTTCTCCGGCGAAAATCCAGCTGAATTCACCAAAAGAAATTACTGAGGGGAGGAGGTGGTAGTATATCAGGTAAGTGTAACTCCGTGTCACAAAATTCAAATTTGTGAACCAAATTATATAATTTTATATTCACTCCGTTACACTTACCTGATAGGTTTACATAATTGGATACATCCAGAATTCAAAGCAATACTTTGTTCTGTGGTTGGTAGTAATTTCTTGTTCAATTTATATATATACACTGTACATTTTTAAAACAATAAAATCACTCCTCCTCTTCTCCATGTAAAATATCATCCATTATTTGCACTAATATTAAAATGAATATTCTGTTTTTCTATCATTCAAACACCTTGTAGTCTATATTCATCATCTAAAATTCTATCGCATCTCGTCGGAAATGAGGATTTCAATATCTATATAGTATATACATGAATGTACAATATTTTTTTTTTTATGTTTATTTTATATATTTTTTCTTTCTTTTTTCTTATTCAACAATTAAGATAAAACGCTTGGTTCTAGATTTCGCAAATAGAATTTCGTGAAAGTAGACTCTCTACTCCAGTCTGCTCATTCCATGATGGATTTCATAGATGAACCATTAAATAGGGCCCATGAAGGACCAATAGCTCTTGTACTATGCGCCTTTACAGACTTATTTTTGTCATTATATGCCATTTGGATGGTTTGGACAATCCAATTCGAAATTGTCTGACTAGAGACCGGGTTGTGCGGACTATTTACACTTAAAAACAGTTTACTGTTACTTCTGTCACAATTACGGAAGTTATCTGTCATTTTCAAATAATAAAACAATGACCTTTTCGGATTCAATAATTTGTTGTCCTTAAAACTTGGAACAAATATTTTTGAACTATTATGTCCAGGACGATCCTGCTTTGAAAGGCCTTCTCTAATGAAAAACACACCAGTACTATGTACACTAATATTACTATCTCCTATTCTCAATGCTTGAAGATCACTACAGCGTCTGAAAGTAGTAATAGCAATTAAGAAAATAGTTTTCCAAGTAACATATTTTAAAACACTGTTTTTCATTGGTTCAAATGGACTTTTTTGTAACATGTCTAAAACTTTCAGAAGATCCCATTCTGGTAAAAGTTTAATTTTAGGTGGTCTTGAATTGAATACACCTTTTAAAAGTCTTATTATGTATGGATGTTGGCCTACAGGAATTTTTTCTATAGGCGGTAAGACTGTAGATAACATGGACCTATATCCAGCTATTGTTCTATATTGAAGTCCCTTAGTAAACAGACCTGTCAAAAATATGCTACCTCTGTCAAAGAGGCAGTATAGGGATCAATTTCCCTTTCATTACACCAGCTACAGAATTTTTTGAATTTGCCAGAATAATCTTTTTGAGTTCCTGCCCTCCATGAGGCAGACAATAATTGTCTAGTGTCCTTAGAAAAGCCGCTCTTTTTAAAGAGTCTGTTGATAGAGGCCATACAGTTAGATTGAATATTTCTGGATTTGGATGATAAATCCGTGATTCTGGCTGGTGTAAAAGATTGCTTTGAATTGGAATTTTTAAAGGGTAATCTGCCAGTAATTTCAACAGGTCTGGGTACCAAGGTCTTCTTGGCCAATGTGGTGCTATTAGAAGAATTTGACACCTGTACTGGGACATGTGTTGTAGAATTTTTGATATTAGGCATATTGGAGGATATGCATACCCGAACAGATTCTGCCATGGAATTGACAGTGCGTCTAGAGCATAAGCTTGATTGTTAGGAAACCACGTGCAAAAAATTTGAGTTTGTTTGTTGAGGATTGATGCAAACAGATCTATTGTTGGTGACCCTAGCTTTAGGAATATTTTTTGTACTATAGATCTTTCTAGTGTCCATTCTGTGTGTCTTATTTTGTTTCTCGACAATAAATCCGCTAGAATGTTTGCTTTGCCCGCAATGTGGGCTGCTTTCAATTGAATCTGATGATCGATTGCCAAATTCCATAATTCCCAAGTTTTTAGACAGAGAATCATTGATTTGGCCCCCCCCTTGACGATTGATGTATTGTACCACCGTTGAGTTGTCGCAACGTATTAATACATTTCCCCCCCTCAATTGGGATAAGAAGTGTTTTATCGTTCTTATCACTGCTTCCATTTCTAAGCAGTTGATATGGAGTTTTTTCTCCGATAGGTTCCAGGTTCCTTGTGCTATCTAAGTCCCCATGTGACCTCCCCAACCCACTGATGTTGAGGCATCTGTTGTCATAGTGGCATGGGTTTCCATTTGGTTTTGATATTATATTTGTTATTCTCGGGGGATTTTTTCTGATGCTTGGTCCGTTTCTGTGTGTGTTACATTGTAGTGTTGTGTCGTTGTTCTCCTCTTATATTTAATACGTTTTCCTCAGTTTTAGTTTGTTACCCCGCTTTTGTTTTTTGTCCATGGACTTATGAGTTTGAACAGCGGTATACTACTGTTGCCTTTATTTCCCAATGTTTCAATGATCTCCCCTTTTTATGTTGGTTTGATCTAACCACCATTTTAGATGGCTTCTTAGATGTGCAGTAATTGGGGCTTTGAACTCCAGATTCTGTGAAACTGGTTTCCAAAATTTCAACAGATGTATTTGAACAGGTCTCATGTGTAATCTTGCATTGGGAATTATTTCTAAGCAGGATGACATTATCCCTAGAAGGTGAAGAAAATCTCTGGCTATTACTTGATTTTGAAGAATCATTGCCTGGGATGGAGTTATTAATATGGACGTTCTTTCCACTGTTGGCAAAACGATCCCAAGATCCAAGAGAAACATTGCCCCTAAATATGTTATCTGTTGTGATGGATTCAAAGTGGACTTTTTAAAGTTTATTATGAATCCTAGTTCGACAAGGAGATTGAGTACTAATTCTCGATCTAATATTAATTAACTTTTTTCCTGATTCAGAAGGAACCAGTCGTCTAGATAGACAACCAGTCGTATGCCCCTTGACCTTAAATGGGCAGCTGCTACTGCCACAATTTTTGTAGAAACTCTTGGGGCTGAGGTTGGACCGAAAGGTAGAGCCGTGAACTGAAGAGCTCTCCCGTTTTTTAGACAAAACCTCAGATATTTCTTGTGCGTTTTGTAAATTGGGACGTGTAAATATGCGTCCTTTAAGTCCAGACTGATTCCCCAATCTCCTTGTTTCACCAGATTGAGAACCGTAGAAAGGGAATTCATTTTGAAATGTTGTTTTCGGAGATACTTGTTGAGGGGTTTTAAATTTATTACTGGTCTCATGTCCCCTGTTTTCTTGGGGACAAGAAAAAAATGTGCTGTAAAAACCGTTTTCTATTTTGTTCAGAGGTACATATTCTACAGCTTCTTTTTGTACTAGCTCTCTTACTTCTGTATCGAAAATATCTAGATCTTTTGCAGATACACAGGTGTATTTTATTCCTGTGTTCTTTGGAATCTCTAAGAATTCCAGTTTGTAACCCTCTTTTATAACAGAAAGCACCCATTGATCGTCTGTTATTTGTTCCCATTTTTTCAGAAAATAAATTAGACGTCCCCCATCAGGTATCTCCGGATGACAAGCCATGATATTGCTTACCTTTAAATAGTCATTTTTTTTGTTGGTTTTATCCCTGGTTGCCCCATGAGGGACGAAAATTAGTTCCTGTTTTCTCGAACTTATTGTCACTCTTGTCAGGTCTTGAAACAGTGCTTGTTCTCTGAAAAGAACGCTGAGTACTTGGAGTTGATTTAAAACTGTTCTGATTCACATTTTGTGTCACACGTTTTGCTTGCCAATCATTAGAAGCAGTGTTTTTTCTTTTACCCAGAAAAGACCAGGTTTACTTCCAATATGTAACTCAGGAAGCAATTCCTTAAGTTGTTTGTCTTTTTCTATCCTATCTTTCAAGGTTTGTTCAAAATTGTCACCAAACACTCCACTGCTTGAAAGTGGTAAGGAAATTAAAGAATTTTTAAGTTCTTTTATATCATTTAACCCAGTATCTTCCATTACTAGTTTTCTTCTAATAAGGTGATGAAAAGCACCTGCTCTTGCAACCTGATCAACACTCTTTGTTGACATAGCAAAGATATCACGAACTTGTTGTACTGCCCTATCCATATTCACCTCTTTGTCTAATAATGTTTCTAATAATGTACCTAATGCCTGTTGCATGTAAGACGATGAAACAATACCCATTTTAGCAGTAGCTTGTTCTTGATAAGCCAATTTTTCTACTGATTTTAGATATGGTGTATATAAAGTCTTTTTCTTATTAGAAATTGTAAAAGCTTTTGGACCATGTAGGTCTGATGTAAAGCTATCTAGACTAGGTATATCCAAATGTTTTTCAGAACTTTCATGTACTGGGAAACACAACTTATATTGCTCATTGTATGCAGTTATCTTTTCTGGTTTTTCACAATGCCATGATCCAGAAAGAATATCAATCTGACTTTTGTCTAAAACAAGGCCAACTGACTTAGAAACTGATTTAGGTTTGGCGTCGTCACCAAATAACTGATTAAGATTGCCAATACCAGAGTCTGTTTCCTCGGTTTCTGACACTTTAAATATTTACTGAACCTAGCTACAGTATTATGGTTTTCATTGTCACTTCTCATTGAAGTCCCATCTTCTTCATCTGAGAATAACAAACTGTTAAGTCTCTCTGAACGGCCTGGTGCCAGAGACATAACATCTCCATGTAAATTTTCCTCTGCCTCATTATCTGTAGGCAAATTTACCTCAGGAGTTTGTGTTTCTGGTAAAGGTCTGCGCGCTCCCGAAGAGCCGCTATCCTGTTGATTACAAGTAGACACATTTTGTACCTGCTCACCCGAAGTGCCAGGGTTTTGACTAGTTTCCATAAAATTACATATTTTATCTAACCTTGAATCAAATTGGGCAAACCTGTTTTCCCATTTCTATTCTTAGGCGTCTAGCTGGTCGTCCTTTTTCTTGGTAGATCTGCTTTTGCTCTTCTTATACGAAGAAGAAGAACGAGTACGAGCCGCCATCTTTGTCGTTTCGTTCGCGTCAGTTGACAAACTGGGACGTTCCTGCAAAACGTCGTCTTCGCTATTTGAACCGTTCATAGCGACTTCTGCCATAATGTTAATTATTTTAATACTTTTTAACTCATAAACTAATTATTTCAATGTATTTTCTCAGAGCGAAAACACGACCGGCTGGATTTTCGCCGGAAAGAAGACTGAGGTTCTAAGCGCTTAACTGATATAGATGTAGATGATTTTTAAAAGATCAGCTAAGCGCTTGAGCGAGATAAGACCAAATACCGGAGAGAATATCCAATTATGTAAACCTATCAGGTAAGTGTAACGGAGTGAATATAAAATTAAGGTGATGTCCTCTATAGATAGTTGTCATATTGGAGGGCGTTAATTAGTTAACTATAATATGAAAACGTAACATGTCTGACATAAAAGAGTGCTTTCAAATGACTTATCAAGTTCAAAGCAAAAGGAACTCTTAAATGCATTTGACATTTTACTAGATTTATTTCACTTGACTGGATGCAGTTTAAGAATTTCGCTCATTTAAGACCAGTCCATCTATAGACAGGAGTTTTGGGATACGCTCATCAAGGAAGTGTCCAGAAATTCAGCCAATATCATACAATCAGTTCCTTTGTATATGGGTTTGGTGACACTGATTAGTGATAAGAATTCAATTAGTATTATAACGGCAATCATCCTTATCACACACATCTTCAAATAGACTGTCCTTATGCAAATTAAAACGTAAGCTCCGCCCAATCAGTTGAAATTACATTGGTAATATAATATTACTATTATTGGGAAATATATGAACACTCACATCAACTTCACTGAATTATAATGAACTTTGAATCTCACGAAAACGAGCTCTTACGTGAGGTTCACGTTACAACTCATAAAACAAAGTAATTCAAATTACACCTAAATTTTAAAATTTTATCGTTATCTTGAATGATATAATATTTGTGTGACTGTATAAATTTGACGCGAATTTCTTGTGAATCTAGTTTAACTTTAAAACAAGAGTGAGGTTGAGAACAAAAGATTTATTAACATTGTGTTTCGATTTCCTTGTAATTATATTTATATAAGTGTTTAAAAATTTGTGAAGTAACCACCCATCCTTAATATAGTACGAACGACATCAAGTAGCATCAATAAAAGAATTTATAGTATTTTCATCATGAAGTGTTTTTTCTCCATTTGTTCCAGTTTCCCTAAACTCCTACAGTTAATCATTCAAGTAATAGTGTGAGGCATCAAGTGAACATCGAGCGACCCTGTGATAAAAGGTGAGATATTCATTTTTGATAAATCATTCTTAGCAAGAGAGGTTAAAAAACCTGTCGATGCAACTGGTGTTTTCATACAAACAAAATCAGATAGCCTCAGTACAAGTAATTAGAATTTTTTCATCAGGAAACTTGGCTATCTTTATTTCAGTTTCCCTAAACCCCAACGGTAAATAGTTCAAGTGACAATGTGAAGACATTTTATTTTAAGACATCCGGAAATATGTTTTGATGATGAAAATCACGAGAACTTAACTCATCTGTTCGCGCGATTAAAGATCTTTAGATACACAAATAAGCGTCTGATCTTAGAATGTACCAGTTTTCCTATCCACGATTGTTTACCTTTGACTGCGTGTGGAGTCGCACAATGTGTGATGCATGAATAAACAGAATGTTGCATTGTCTTTCTTTGGTGTAGCGTACATATCTCTATTGTCGTTTTGTGTATATTGTGTAATATCAATGCCATTTAAAGCTTTCTTCACCATGCATACCAATGTTTTTTTGTTATTGTTGTAGGCCATACGGTAACTAACAGTTATACTCCAAACTAATGTGCTGCCCTCTATAGATAGTTGTCATATTGGAGGGCGTTAATTAGTTAACTATAATATGAAAACGTAACATGTCTGACATAAAAGAGTGCTATTTGCAAATGACTTATCACGTTCAAAATAAAAAGAACTACTAAATACATTTGACATATAATATTACTATTATTGGGAAATATATGAACACTCACATCAACTTCACTGAATTTTAATGAACTTTGAATCTCACGTGAAATGCACATATATTTCACCAAAAACGAGCTCTTACGTGAGATTCACGTTACGACTCATAAAATACAGTTATTCAAATAACACCTAAATTTTCAAATTTTATCGTTATCTTAAAAGAAATAAGTTTTGTGTGACTGAATAAATTTGACGTGAATTTCTTGTGAATCTAATTTAACTTTAAAACAAGAGTGAGGTTGAGAACAAAAGATTTATTAACATTGTATTTCGATTTCCTTGTAATTATATTTATATAAGTGTTTAAAAATTTGTGAAGTAACCACCCATCCTTGATATAGTACGAACGACATCAGATAGCATCAATACAATAATTTATAGTATTTTCATCATGAAGTGTTTTTTCTCCATTTGTTCCAGTTTCCCTAAACTCCTACAGTTAATCATTGAAGTAATAGTGTGAGGCATCAAGTGAACATCCAGCGGCCCTGTGATAAAAGGTGAGATATTCATTTTTGATAAATCATTCTTAGCAAGAGAGGTTAAAAAACCTGTCGATGCAACTGGTGTTTTCATACAAACAAAATCAGATAGCCTCAGTGCAAGTAATTAGAATTTTTTCATCAGGAAACTTGGCTATCTTTATTTCAGTTTCCCTAAACCCCAACGGTAAATAGTTCAAGTAACAATGTGAAGACATTTTATTTTAAGACATCCGGAAATATGTTTTGATGATGAAAAACACGAGAACTTAACTCATCTGTTCGCGCGATTAAAGATCTTTAGATACACAAATAAGCGTCTGATCTTAGAATGTACCAGTTTTCCTATCCACGATTGTTTACCTTTGACTGCGTGTGGAGTCGCACAATGTGTGATGCATGAATAAACAGAATGTTGCATTGTCTTTCTTTGGTGTAGCGTACATATCTCTATTGTCGTTTTGTGTATATTGTGTAATATCAATGCCATTTAAAGCTTTCTTCACCATGCATACCAATGTTTTTTTTATTATTGTTGTAGGCCATACGGTAACTAACAGTTATACTCCAAACTAATGTGCTGCCCTCTATAGATAGTTGTCATATTGGAGGGCGTTAATTAGTTAACTATAATATGAAAACGTAACATGTCTGACATAAAAGAGTGCTATTTGCAAATGACTTATCACGTTCAAAATAAAAAGAACTACTAAATACATTTGACATATAATATTACTATTATTGGAAAATATATGAACACTCACATCAACTTCACTGAATTTTAATGAACTTTGAATCTCACGTGAAATGCACATATATTTCACCAAAAACGAGCTCTTACGTGAGATTCACGTTACGACTCATAAAATACAGTTATTCAAATAACACCTAAATTTTCAAATTTTATCGTTATCTTAAAAGAAATAAGTTTTGTGTGACTGAATAAATTTGACGTGAATTTCTTGTGAATCTAATTTAACTTTAAAACAAGAGTGAGGTTGAGAACAAAAGATTTATTAACATTGTGTTTCGATTTCCTTGTAATTATATTTATATAAGTGTTTAAAAATTTGTGAAGTAACCACCCATCCTTGATATAGTACGAACGACATCAGATAGCATCAATACAATAATTTATAGTATTTTCATCATGAAGTGTTTTTTCTCCATTTGTTCCAGTTTCCCTAAACTCCTACAGTTAATCATTGAAGTAATAGTGTGAGGCATCAAGTGAACATCCAGCGGCCCTGTGATAAAAGGTGAGATATTCATTTTTGATTAAACATTCTTAGCAAGAGACAGATACAATTCGCAATTTGTGTTTGCATACAAACAATATCAGATAGCATCATTACAAGTAATAACAATAGTTTCATCAGGAAACTTTGTTTAAACAATATTTTATTTCGAAAAGTGCACAAAATATAATTATACAATATGAAATACAGGGATTCGGAAACAAGAAAAACTTATATAAATCCGTCTCCCTTTAAAAAAATGACATAATTAGGAACATAGTATAAGAAACTCGTATAATGTAATTTTCAATTCTTTTTAGTTACCTAACATGTTTATTCTGTGGTTTGCCTGTTACTCAGAAGTCAGTTTGATCGAAAAATGTGATCAACTCGTATTTTCATAATTATAGTGCATGTAGCTGAGAAATATGTTAACGTTTCGAAAATAAGGTTACCATGGTTACATCAAATAAAGTTTCAACATCTTAATCGACATCGACATAAAAATAATTGTTACGGACCAAATCTCCCTGTTTCTAAAATAAATCTTTGTACAACTTTAAAAATATTTTCGTTTTCCTCATCACTGATTAGTTTACTACCTGGTAATAATGTTTGTATATTATATATTGGTAGTGTAGAAATGGTTTATGTTCTGATGAGTCGATAATTATGACATTCTAGCAAATAGTGTTTGCTGCTCTCAACTTGCCCACATATACAGAGGCTGGAAAGAACAATATGTTTCTGGAAAAGGTGTTCATTTAAGCCACTGCAGTTCAACTGGAGTCTGGCGTGAAGTATTTGGCCTTTTCTACAACCAACATTATAATATGTGGGGACTTTCTTAGTATCTCGGTTTATATAATTTTTAAGTGTAAATTTTGAAGGAGTACATCTAACATCTTGTTTCACGAATAACAGATGGTAGGAAAGAATTTTGATAAAAGGTAGTTCTACAGTTCATATTTTGAACATTAAATGCACTTCTAGTATTATAGTTATAGACTTGATATAGTTGATAGGCCAAGTGATAAAAAGGTAAGACATTTTATTTTTGATGTAACCTTCTTAGCAAGAGACATGTAAAATTCGCAATTTGTGTCTGCATACGAACAAAATTAGATAGAATCATTACAAGTAATTACAATATTTTCATCAGGAAATTTTGAATTCTTTGTTTCAGTTTCCCTAAACTCCAAAGTTTGATCCGTCAATTATTATGTGAGGCAACACGTGAACACCAAGCGGCCCATTTATAAAAGGTAGGACATTTTATTTTTTATAAAACATTCTTAGCAGAACGTTTACCTCTTCGACGACACTTGTGTCGTTTACCCCTTCGACGGCACTTGTGTCGTTTACCTCTTCGACGACACTTGTCGTTTACCCCTTCGACGGCACTTGTGTCGTTTACCTCTTCGACGGCACTTGTGTCGTTTACCCCTTCGACGGCACTTGTGTCGTTTACCTCTTCGACGGCACTTTATGAACTTCAAGGGAGTGTCTCAGTCTATGTTGTTACCTTGATTTGTTTCTTAATATTCGATTTACGAAAAGTAAACATCGATATCCTTCAATGATCATAATATATCAGACAACAAATAAATGTTCATGGTATCATCTAATTATCAATACATGTATTGCAACATTAATTAATGTTAACTTATCACTGGCACATGATTTGAAGACAAAACCACAGGCACTTGTCTCGGAATTTTTTTCCCTATATACCTTAATAATTTAATTTTGGATGTAACGCGTCTTCTGATTGGCTGACGTTATTTTGTTATCAGCCCATATACATAATTTAGTCATGTGACCGTGACGACATCAACGTTTTTTCATGGTTTTCTACGGTTTAAAATGGAATTTAGAATTAAATTATAAGAAATGACTGTAATATTTTTTTCTGTCTATTCGAAATAACATAAAAAATGTGGTGCACACTGTTAAATAACCCGCTACGCACGTTATTCAGTGTGCACCAAATTTTTTATGTTATTTCTTCATAGACAGAAAAAAATATTACAGTCATTCCTTAAATATAACACAAGGTACTTAACTTGCATATTCGAAAAATGTCAGACGGTGACGAAATTCCGTTATATACCGCTTTCTAGGCAGTAAACCCCACTAAAACTTATTATATCGTGAATCTAAATTGATTTATCTTTACAATGGTGTATAACACTCCTACATTTGTTGTCGGAATCATCCGTAGCAATCCTACCAAAGTATGTCAATCATGATAATTTTTCTAACCACTGAAAATTTGGCAATACACGTCTCGCAGTAAAGGATGAATTATAAAAACTGTTTCAGAAAAAAACTGTTATTTTTTGTCTGAATAGAACTTATCACCCAGTAAGTTAAATTATATAAGATACCGTGAAAAATCCCTAACAAGTCGTATTTGTGGTATGTCTAATAAGTAACGCCTTTCCTTTTTTAGATTCAAATTTTCCCATGACGTCAATGTCATTCAGACTCTCTCTTGACTTTACGTATGAATATGAAACAAAATCAGATAACTCCGAGAATCATTTAGACTTTCCCATAATATTGACCAATCGGAAACCGAGATATATAAGTAGACGTGACGCGTTTATTGTAAATCATCAGCGGTTGGTAAAATTATTACGATTGACATACTTGGGTAGGATTGCTACGGATGATTCCGACAACAAATGTAGGCATGTTATACATCATTGTAAAGATAAATCAATTTAGATTTACGCTATACCAAGCTGTAGTAGGGTTGACAGCCTAGAAAGCGGCATACAATGGAATTTCGTCACCGTCTGACATCTTTCGAAAATGCCATTTAAGTACCTTGTGTTATATTAAGGTATATAGGATTTTTTTTCTGAGACAAGTGCCTGTGGACAAAACGTATTTGTTATAAGGTGTCAGTCTTATCTTCCTTACATTTGGTGCTGGTGCTTGGACACGTTTGTAGTCCGCTGTTATTAAGACATTCATCAAAGTAAGTCCTTGAACTATACATAAATATCTGATGTTAAACTAAAACTAAAAAAAATGAAACTTGGCTCCTGCAACTCATTCTTTAGTTTTCTATATGGAGTTTTGTGTAGTATTGTTTGTATGTTTTTTTAGTCATGGCGTTGTCAGTTTCTTTTCGACTTATGAATTTAAATTTTCCTTTGGTATCTTTCGCCTTTCTTATACAGGTATCATTAACGGAATCACCATACACCAAGACATTTCTGATAATGAAAATCTATTTGGCCTAAAGAAAACAAAACATACTGGGAAATATACGGAGTAAAACGTTTTCCGTACCGGGGAAAGCGTAAGTTTACAGCATTACTTTACAAATCTTTCGGTGGAGGAATGGTGATCTCAAATGAAGGTTTTAGACTAACTATTAGTCAATTTGAACGAATGTATAAAGCTTGTTTAGAACGAAGGAAAACAAAAGAACAGTGGATAATAAACCTTAGATATCCTGACAAATTATCTAAGGAATATCTGGAATACTTAGAGAACTGTACAGACTGTAATACAGGTAATATATTTTTATTAATAATTGAGACATGGCTTTGTTAATATGGTAGCCCTGATTTTGTTTTACAAAAGATACAATGTTTTATCTCGAAACCCAATAGCCGTAGACAACAATATCAACAACAAATAAGAAGACAAACAGACATCTCTAAACAAAATGACAAACAGTCCACATTAGCACTAAGGATGTGGAAATGACAAACAGACAACACCATAACCAAAAGAAAAAAAGTACATGGATAATGACAACACAAATTGATGATAAGGGCTTTCAATATTTACACTCTTATACCTGCGGACAGGATGAACAAAATTGACAATATGAATATAAATAATTTTGACGTTTCTTACTTCAGCATAACTGGCCACAGTAACGCTATGAATGTAATGATAGTTAGGGATAAATCTAGGAAGATCATGTTGTATGTACGAATGAAATTTTACGTATATAATACATTTGTTATTATGTTTGTTATAGACGATTTACGTTGTATTGACCAGAAGGAGAATTACTTATACGAAAACTTAGTACAAATAGTTGGTACAGAACTAGACATACGAAAGAGACAACGGCTATTCATAATACAAGATGGGCTCATCAATACAACAGGTTCGAGTGAATGTACACAGATATCCAGTGGGAGTTTAGCAGAAGGGCTTAATTTACCCGGCAGTGACCTAGATATAATGAACGTTATGAATTACAAGAAAGTAATACCGAATGTAAAAGACATATCAAAACAAACAAATAACACGAATAATGCTCAATTTTATGTTATGGAAACAGATTTTGTGCATCCAGGATTCTCTAGGCTCCTACCAGTAGAAATACGTAATGGAGCATATGTAACTGACACATGTTATAATTGTCCATCTGGTTCTTGTGATAAAGGTTATCTATCTACAAAACGCTTTCTTGATCATGTCATGAGAATGTATCCCAATATGAATGCGTGTGTACACGGCCCATGCATTTCAGACGAAGATCAGACACTTGATTTGGCATTTTGCATGAGAAGTAATTTGATACCTTCTAATGCAATTCCATGGGAATCGCGTCATCGATGCCAATGGCCTCCTAATCTTGTTATCAACAGGATCATAAATTATGGATGCTTGTTCGTACCTATAGGACCTAAGATTTTATCAAATAATGAATCATTATGGAGAGTGTCTTTCTCTGTAGCAGAACAAATACTTGTACATTCGTTTAATTTCACTCAATTTTTATGTTACGGTCTTCTCAAACTAACATTAAAGCGTATCATTAATACAATCGATGAAGTAAAAGATTTAGTGTGCTCCTACTTTTTAAAGACAGCTTTATTCTGGGTTTCGGAGGAAGTTGATATTGAAACATTCCATTTATCTAAAACATATTATTGTTTTTCTCTCTGTCTGAAAAAAATAATATCATGGGTTAACACGTGTAACTGTCCAAATTATTTTATACCTGAACATAACATGTTCCTAGGAAAGATCGATAAGAGTAACAATACGATACTTCTAAGTGTTCTTGAGAGTATACTGTGTGGAGGGATCGATGGATTATTACATAATTTGTTTCCGCTTGACAATACATATAACGGTGTAGTGTCTGCAACGAGTAAATCTCCGTTCCTTCTTCATGTTCTTCTCAACGTTTTACTTTTCAGAACTGTGCCTTACACGAAAGACATGACGACAAATGTTAACACGTACCACATACAAAAACTGTGTCATGCACTTTTCCAACATATCAGGAGAGCTACTGTATCGGATTGTTTGTTATACGCGTCGTTTTATTATGTAACAAGACAGTTCAAAGTAGCACTCAAAATAACGGATTATGCTCTGTCAAATTGGTCAACTTTTTTGATGATGAAAGACACTAGAATACGCAATAACCTATACAGAAATAAACATGAGTATACTGTACATTTCCCAATGACATTGCAAGAGAGGGTGATGAATTTTCATTACGGACAACGCTCACCATTAATACCAGAAGAACTACAACTTGAGGTAGAGTTCAGTGATATGAAGATTTTACCAAATATAATGTGTCACTGTCTTACATTTCTATGCTATCATCATCTTGGTGAATTATCCAACAGACGACACGCATTAAGGGTTTTTTATTTAGCAATGAAAAATAATAAAATTCGGTCAGTAAATACATTGTCTAATGCAATAACAATACTTGGAGTATGTTTTGAAATATCCGGTGATAAAGACATGGCCTATCAGTGTTATGATGAAGCTTTGCAATGTGATGAGTATGTATGTCCTTCAGCAGAAACACGGATATCAAAACTTTTTGAGATTTAATATAAACTTCTATCATCAACAGCGCATGAACTATGCTATGATGTATAATAAGAGTATTGAGAAATATTTTATCCGTGTTACAAAATGAAGTGACTTGATCCTTTCATTGAATTAATAAAGTTTTAATGAGCGTATTGAACGTATTGAGCGTACTATCTTCCTTATTGCAATAACAATTATTAATCTGCGTCGAGAACAGATAAAAAATAAATGTGGTCGGAAACAAACCCATTAGTAATTGGAGTTTAAGATATGATTTTGAAAATTGTTGTGTAAAACAATAACGAGAGGAGAAAGATATCAGAGCGACATCTGAACTCAGAATAGAAATAAATGACAACGTCATGGCTAAAAAAAGACAAACAACAGTACAAAAACACAACATAGAAAACTAAAGATATCAAGCCTAACAAAAATTTAGAGTGATCAAAGATTCTCTGGATGTTTTAGCAAACTCTACTCCATAGATGGCACTCATCATCGTCCGCGTGTTAGTACAAATCCTGTAAAAAGTATAACTCAGTTGGTAACATTATTTGAAAGGGGAATGGGAATCTAAGTAAAACAACTAAATCATTTCCGCTATCATCTGATAAACCGTTTTTCCCAATTCGTGATGTCCGTTTACAGGATTTGTACTAACACGCGGACGATGATGAGTGCCATCTATGGAGTAGAGTTTGCTAAAAAAAATCCAGAGAATCTTTGATCACTCTCAATTTTTGTTAGCTTTGATCGCTTATCAAATTTGGTTTTCCCCTAAAAAAGACCCACGGTCCATATGAAAAAGGAGACGTGTTATGAATGCCAATGAAACAGTTCTTCCCAAGATACAAAATGACACAGACATTAACAGCTTTAGGTCACTTTAAGGTTATTAACAATTATCAAATAAAATTGATAATGAAAATGGGGAATGTGTCAAAGAGACAACAACCCGACCATAGAACAGAGACAACAACAACAGGTCACCGACAGGTCTTCAATGCAACGAGAAATTCCCACACCAGGTGGCGTCCTTCTGCTGGCCCCGAAACAAATATGTGTACTAGTTAAGTGATAATGAACGTCATACTAAACTCCGAATTGTACACAAGAAACTAAAATTTGGGACAGGCGCAAAAATGCGGCGGGGTTACACATGTTTATGAGGTCTCAACCCTTCCCCTATACCTCTAGCCAATGTAGAAAAGTAAAAGCATAACAATACGCACATTAAAATTAAGTTCAAGAGAAATCCGAGTCTGATGTCAGAAGCTGTAACCAAAGAAAATAAACAAAATGACAATAATACATAAATAATAACAGACTACTAGCAGTAAACTGACATGCCAGCTCCAGACTTCAATTAAACTGATTGAAAGATTATGTAATCATCATATGAATATCAGAAACAATCCTTCCCGTTTGGGGTTTAGTATTATACCATCATAACATATATGAGAATAACATAAACCGTGTCATGCCGACACCTGGTGTTTAAATAAATGTGTTTAGTTCCGATGCAAAGACACTATAAATGAATCAATTTTAGCGCCATAATATGCAATCTTTAATGACCTGATTGACTTTAAAGCTAGTATTTTTGTCTGAATAGAACTTATCACCCAGTAAGTTAAATTATATAAGATACCGTGAAAAATCCCTAACAAGTCGTATTTGTGGTATGTCTAATAAGTAACGCCTTTTCTTTTTTAGATTCAAATTTTCCCATGACGTCAATGTCATTCAGACTCTCTCTTGACTTTACGTATGAAAATGAAACAAGATCAGATAACTCCGAGAATCATTTAGACTTTCCCATAATATTGACCAATCGGAAACCGAGATATATAAGTAGACGTGACGCGTTTATTGCCAATTCATCAGCGGTTGGTAAAATTATTACGATTGACATACTTGGGTAGGATTGCTACGGATGATTCCGACAACAAATGTAGGCATGTTATACACCATTGTAAAGATAAATCAATTTAGATTTACGCTATACCAAGCTTTAGTAGGGTTGACAGCCTAAAAAGTGGCATACAATGGAATTTCGTCACCGTCTGACATTTTTTTGGAAAATGCAAGTTAAGTACCTTGTGTTATATTAAGGTATATAGGATTTTTTTTCTGAGACAAGTGCCTGTGGACAAAACGTATTTGTTATAAGGTGTCAGTCTTATCTTCCTTACATTTGGTGCTGGTGCTTGGACACGTTTGTAGTCCGCTGTTATTAAGACATTTATCAAAGTAAATCCTTGAACTATACATAAATATCTGATGTTAAACTAAAACTAAAAAAAATGAAACTTGGCTCCTGCAACTCATTCTTTAGTTTTCTATATGGAGTTTTGTGTAGTATTGTTTGTATGTTTTTTTAGTCATGGCGTTGTCAGTTTCTTTTCGACTTATGAATTTAAATTTTCCTTTGGTATCTTTCGCCTTTCTTATACAGGTATCATTAACGGAATCACCATACACCAAGACATTTCTGATAATGAAAATCTATTTGGCCTAAAGAAAACAAAACATACTGGGAAATATACGGAGTAAAACGTTTTCCGTACCGGGGAAAGCGTAAGTTTACAGCATTACTTTACAAATCTTTCGGTGGAGGAATGGTGATCTCAAATGAAGGTTTTAGACTAACTATTAGTCAATTTGAACGAATGTATAAAGCTTGTTTAGAACGAAGGAAAACAAAAGAACAGTGGATAATAAACCTTAGATATCCTGACAAATCATCTAAAGAATATCTGGAATACTTAGAGAACTGTACAGACTGTAATACAGGTAATATATTTTTATTAATAATTGAGGCATGGCTTTGTTAATATGGTAGCCCTGATGTTGTTTTACAAAAGATACAATATCTCGAAATCCAATAGCCGTAGACAACAATATCAACAACAAATAAGAAGACAAGCAGACATCTCTATAGGAGAAGAAAAAAGTCATTGCCATGATAAACAAAATGACAACTACAAACAGTCCACATTAGCACTAAGGATGTAGAAATGACAAACAGACAACACCATAACCAAAAGAAAAAAGTACATGGATAATGACAACACAAATTGATGATAAGGGCTTTCAATATTTACACTCTTATACCTGTGGACAGGATGAACAAAATTGACAAAATGAATATAAATAATTTTGACGTTTCTTACTTCAGCATAACTGGCCAAAGTAACGCTATGAATGTAATGATATTTAGGGATAAATCTAGGAAGATCATGTTGTATGTACGAATGAAATTTTACGTATATAATACATTTGTTATTATGTTTGTTATAGACGATTTACGTTGTATTGACCAGAAGGAGAATTACTTATACGAAAACTTAGTACAAATAGTTGGTACAGAACTAGACATACGAAAGAGACAACGGCTATTCATAATACAAGATGGGCTCTTCAATACAACAGGTTCGAATGCATTTACACAAATATCCAGTGGGAGTTTAGCAGAAGGGCTTAATTTACCCGGCAGTGACGTAGATATAATGAACGTTATCAATTACAAGAAAGTAATACCGAATGTAAAAGACATATCAAAACAAACAAATAACACGAATAATGCTCAATTTTATGTTATGGAAACAGATTTTGTGCATCCAGGATTCTCTAGGCTCCTACCAGTAGAAATACGTAATGGAACATATGTAACTGACACATGTTATAATTGTCCATCTGGTTCTTGTGATAAAGGTTATCTATCTTCAAAACGCTTTCTTGATAATGTCATGAGAATGTTTCCCAATATGAAGGCGTGTGTTCACGGCCCATGCATTTCAGACGAAGATCAGACACTTGATTTGGCATTTTGCATGAGAAGTAATTTGATACCTTCTAACGCAATTCCATGGGCATCGCGTCATCGATGCCAATGGCCTCCTAATCTTGTTATCAACAGGATCATAAATTATGGATGCTTGTTCGTACCTATAGGACCTAAGATTTTAGCAAATAATGAATCATTATGGAGAGTGTCTTTCTCTGTAGCAGAACAAATACTTGTACATTCGTTTAATTTCACTCAATTTTTATGTTACGGTCTACTCAAACTAATATTAAAGCGTATCATTAATACAATCGATGTAGTAAAAGATTTAATGTGCTCCTACTTTTTAAAGACAGCTTTATTCTGGGTTTCGGAGGAAGTTGATATTGAAACATTCCATTTATCTAAAACATATTATTGTTTTTCTCTCTGTCTGAAAAAAATCATATCATGGGTTAACACGTGTAACTGTCCAAATTATTTTATACCTGAACATAACATGTTCCTAGGAAAGATCGATCAGAGTAACAATACGATACTTCTAAGTGTTCTTGAGAGTATACTGTGTGGAGGGATCGATGGATTATTACATAATTTGTTTCCGCTTGACAATACATATAACGGTGTAGTGTCTGCAACGAGTAAATCTCCGTTCCCTCTTCATGTTCTTCTCAACGTTTTACTTTTCAGAACTGTGCCTTACACGAAAGACATGACGACAAATGTTAACACGTACCACATACAAAAACTGTATCATGCACTTTTCCAACGTATCATGAGGGGAGATACTGTAACGGGTTGGTTGTTATACGCGTCGTTTTATTATGTAACAAGACAGTTCAAAGTAGCACTCAAAATAACGGATTATGCTCTGTCAAATTGGTCAACTTTTTTGATGATGACAGACACTAGAATACGCAATAACCTATACAGAAATAAACATTATTATACTGTACATTTCCCAATGACATTGCAAGAGAGGGTGATAAATTTTCATTACGGACAACGCTCACCATTAATACCAGAAGAACTACAACTTGAGGTAGAGTTCAGAGATATGGCGATTCTACCAAATATAATGTGTCACTGTCTTACATTTCTATGCTATCATCATCTTGGTGAATTATCCAACAGACGACACGCATTAAGGGTTTTTTATTTAGCAATGAAAAATAATAAAATTCGGTCAGTAAATACATTGTCTAATGCAATAACAATACTTGGAGTATGTTTTGAAATATCTGGTGATAAAGACATGGCCTATCAGTGTTATGATGAAGCTTTGCAATGTGATGAGTATGTATGTCCTTCAGCAGAAACACGGATATCAAAACTTTTTGAGATTTAATATAAACTTCTATCATCAACAGCGTATGAACCATGCTATGATGTACAATAAGAGTATTGAGAAATATTTTATCCGTGTTACAAAATAAAGTGGCTTGATCCTGTCATTGAAATAATAAAGTTTTAATGAGCGTATTGAACGTATTGAGCGTACTATCTTCCTTATTGCAATAACAATTATTAATCTGCGTCGAGAACAGATAAAAAATAAATGTGGTCGGAAACAAACCCATTAGTAATTGGAGTTTAAGATATGATTTTGAAAATTGTTGTGTAAAACAATAACGAGAGGAGAAAGATATCAGAGCGACATCTGAACTCAGAATATAAATAAATGACAACGTCATGGCCAAAAAAAAGACAAACAACAGTACAAAAACACAACATAGAAAACTAAAGATATCAAGCCTAACAAAAATTGAGAGTGATCAAAGATTCTCTGGATTTTTTAGCAAACAATACTCCATAGATGGCACTCATCATCGTCCGCGTGTTAGTACAAATCCTGTAAAAAGTATAACTCAGTTGGTAACATTATTTAAAAGGGGAATGGGAATCTAAGTAAAACAACTAAATCATTTCCGCTATCATCTGATAAACCGTTTTTCCCAATTCGTGATGTCCGTTTACAGGATTTGTACTAACACGCGGACGATGATTAGTGCCATCTATGGAGTAGAGTTTGCTAAAAAAATCCAGAGAATCTTTGATCACTCTCAATTTTTGTTAGCTTTGATCGCTAATCAAATTTGGTTTTCCCCTAAAAAAGACCCACGGTCCATATGAAAAAGGAGACGTGTTATGAATGCCAATGAAACAGTTCTTCCCAAGATACCAAATGACACAGACATTAACAGCTTTAGGTCACTTTAAGGTTATTAACAATTATCAAATAAAATTGATAATGAAAATGGGGAATGTGTCAAAGAGAAAAACAACCCGACCATAGAACAGAGACAACAACAACAGGTCACCGACAGGTCTTCAATGCAACGAGAAATTCCCACACCAGGTGGCGTCCTTCTGCTGGCCCCGACACAAATATGTGTACTAGTTAGGTAATAATGAACGTCAAACTAAACTCCAAATTGTACACAAGAAACTAAAATTTGGGACAGGCGCAAAAATGCGGCGGGGTTACACATGTTTATGAGGTCTCAACCCTTCCCCTATACCTCTAGCCAATGTAGAAAAGTAAACGCATAACAATACGCACATTAAAATTAAGTTCAAGAGAAATCCGAGTCTGATGTCAGAAGTTGTAACCAAAGAAAATAAACAAAATGACAATAATACATAAATAATAACAGACTACTAGCAGTAAACTGACATGCCAGCTCCAGACTTCAATTAAACTGATTGAAAGATTATATAATCATCATATGAATATCAGACACAATCCTTCCCGTTTGGGGTTTAGTATTATACCATCATAACATATATGAGAATAACATAAACCGTGTCATGCCGACACCTGGTGTTTAAATAAATGTGTTTAGTTCCGATGCAAAGACACTATAAATGAATCAATTTTAGCGCCATAATATGCAATCTTTAATGACCTGATTGACTTTAAAGCTAGTATTGCATAGTCGTCTGTAAAAGGCCCGAAATCACAAAATGTCAACAATGGGTTGATTTATATGAGGTATCTTATACATTGACTATGATTTAAATAAGTGTTGTCAACGGCTAACCTGTTAACCGGTTAACCGTTTGAAGGACTGAATACCGAATACCAAAAACGCTAACCGGTTAACCGGCATTTTTTTCAATTTTAATAGATTTGATATCAATCTGTACTGAAATCATTAAATAGTTTTGTTTTATTTAAAAATCTTCGTCGTGGTGATTAATTTGACAGATCAATTGTCCAGTATATTGATTGCTATTGTTGATTTAAAAAAAAACCAAGATAATAAGAACATGTCTATCAGCTCGGGGGAAGATCTTAAGGAAACATAATTAGTATACTTGTTTTTTTAACTTTAATACAGTAATACGATTAAATCTTACGATTTACTTCTTCATTTTATTTTTGATCTTATATTGCGACGATTTACTTCATTATTTTATTTTTGATCTAATATTGCGTAGACGTATATCTGAATGTGCAATTTCCATCGTGCAAGGCTTTGTCATACTTTAAACCAAATGCTCAAAAATTGAGAAATGCTAATCAACGTAAATGTAATTAAAGTATACTTGATGGTACGAGTAAAAGGTTTAATCATTCAAGTCGTTACAAGATAGTAAAGACTAGGTAAGATTGGTATACTATTCCCCATCCTCCCACCCCTGTTTGACCAATGCGACGCTCGTTACAAGATAGTAAAGACTAGGTAAGATTGGTATACTATTCCCCATCCTCCCACCCCTGTTTGACCAATCTAACGCTCGTTACAAGATAGTAAAGACTAGGTAAGATTGGTATACTATTTCCCATTCTCCCACCCCTGTTTGACCAATGCGACGCTCGTTACAAGATAGTAAAGACTAAGTAAGATTGGTATACTATTCCCCATCCTCCCATCCCTGTTTGACCAATGCGACGCTCGTTACAAGATAGTAAAGACTAGGTGAGATTGGTATACTATTCCTCATCCTCCCACCCCTGTTTGACCAATGCGACGCTCGTTGCAAGATAGTTAAGACTAGGTAAGATTGGTATACTATTCCCCATCCTCCCATCCCTGTTTGACCAATGCGACGCTCGTTACAAGATAGTAAAGACTAGGTAAGATTGATATACTATTCCCCATCCTCCCACCCCTGTTTGACCAATGCGACGCTCGTTACAAGATAGTAAAGACTAGGTAAGATTGGTATACTATTCCCCATCCTCCCATCCCTGTTTGACCAATGCGACGCTCGTTACAAGATAGTAAAGACTAGGTAAGATTGGTATACTATTCCCCATCCTCCCATCCCTGTTTGACCAATGCGACGCTCGTTACAAGATAGTAAAGACTAGGTGAGATTGGTATACTATTCCTCATCCTCCCACCCCTGTTTGACCAATGCGACGCTCGTTGCAAGATAGTTAAGACTAGGTAAGATTGGTATACTATTCCCCATCCTCCCACCCCTGTTTGACCAATGCGACGCTCGTTACAAGATAGTAAAGACTAGGTAAGATTGGTATACTATTCCCCATCCTCCCACCCCTGTTCGACCAATGCGACGCTCGTTACAAGATAGTAAAGACTAGGTAAGATTGGTATACTATTCCCCATCCTCCCACCATTTACCCTTTGTATATGTTACCTTATCGTTTCTCATTGATTTGTGTATAGTAAAGAAAATTGATTCATTTATTTATGAATGTTGTATTGGTTTGTGAACATGTTAAATTAAATGCGATCATGAATCGAACAGACAAACTTATGCTGTGTTTGGTTTTTTTTCTAGGATATCTAGTTTAGACAAATTTTATTTCGGAATAGTGAACCGAAAGGAGTAAATAAGTATATCTACATACAAATAGAAAAAAAACCCAGAATTACAACTACAAGCGATATGACATTATAAGTTATATGGTTCGCTACTGACCCCCTACGGATCAATAGAGGGTTAGTAATATCAATAGGGGATGAGGCCGTGGACCGAATCCCGTATGGATTTTATTCACCTTCTAGGGTTCTAGTTCTGTTTCATATAAGTATAAAACCAAAGCTACCAGAAGGGGTGCACTGTAAGTACCCATTTCATTACCGACTGTCTGTTAAAATAGTTTTCCTCCAATTCCAACAAATAAATTACCGAATAAAAATTCCAGTATTTTGATTGCATCCTCTTCCATGTATATTCAGATTGAATGAGTGTGCTTCGTCACAAACTAAGAATTATTATAGCTCAAAATAAGAAATTGATGTTTGATGTCTCTATTTTTTATAAAGGAAAAGATCCGTTTAATGAGATGGTGTAAAAGTGTGGCTCTAAAATTAAAAAAAATGTATATGTTTAAGTTTTAAGCACCATTTAATTTTCGAAGATATAATGAACTAACGACATATGTAACGCAATGCTCTGCAATCCACTACCATTAAACATTGATTTTGTAAGTGTGTAAGATGAACATGATATATAGATAGAATACATCTGTAACCTTTTAATCTCATTGAAATAAACGATACATCCTTTTGATGCAACGTTCTCCAAATTTTAATTCTGTTACGTTTTTTATTTGTTTTTTGGGTGGGGAAGTAACTTCTTTTATTGCATTCTGTCTTAGAAACAAACTTAATGACGACCTTCGATTATTCAAATTGTTCACCCTAGACATATGAAGAATAAGAATAAATAAATAAAATTAATTTTAAAGTTTGCATGGCGTCACATTGTATCATTCTTACTTTACGGTTGGGTCAGTTTTGCTCATTTGTCATATTCATACGAGTACCTTAAATAGCTTAAATGTTTACAATTTGTTCTAGGAATAATGCCTTTTTGGCAAACATACCATATCTCCTTATTACAAAAAATAACTTTAAAGTTACATTTAACATACACTTGGCATAGTCAAACGAATTTCCTGCATGCACAGCTATAATCAATAAATGTTGTGTTTGGTGCGGGTTCGTGTTCCTCAATCTTTACTTTTTTATGTTGATTGTTTTGTTTTGTTGTTTGTCTATTCATCTTTTTTTCTGTTATGCTATGGCGTTTTCAGTTTATTTCCACTTATGAGCTTAAATACCTTTCGCATCTCTTTTAAGTCAAAACTGTTTAATAATTGTACTGTATCAATAAATGATCTCGTTATGTCCATACTTTTATTAAATGACAGATGGAAAGATAGAAAACAAAAAGATTGACACATTTTAAAATACGGTCACCATTTCAATTATTTCAAATGATTTAAATATAACGACAATTGACCGACATATAATTTTTTTATGAAATAAGCGATTGTCTGCTTACCAAAAAGAAAATCGAAACCACCTTTGTCCAATTGTTAACTGATAACATCCAATCAATGAATGATTAAATAATTTTACTCATTCGCTATTTTCCATTAAATGAAATCTTAATCACTTCAACATAAATGTAAGATTTACAGAATCTTATAAACATGAATTTATTGATCGGTCATGTGCCTATTTATTGAGTGAATGGAGTAACACATTCATTACATGCAATACATAATTGATCAAACATAAATTATTGGTTGGTGGATATGATTTGTTTCTAACTCAACTCATCTGCGATATGTTCTCATGATCGTAGATCCTTAGATACACAAAAAAGCGTGTGATCTTAGAATGTACCAGTTTTTCCTATCCACTATTATTTGCCTTTGACTGAGTGTGGAGTCGTCTGATCTCAGAATGTACCAGTTTTTCCTATCCCCGATTGGTTACCTTTGAATGAGTGTTGAGTCGCACTATGTGTGATGCATGAAAAGATAGAATGTTGCATTGTCTTTTATTGTTGTTGCAAACATAACGCTATTGTCTTTGTATAGTTTGTAATATCAATGTCATTTAAAGCTTTCTATACCATGCATTGCAATGTTCTTTTTTTATTGTATCATGTGTATGTCGTACGGTATCAAATAATACTACTTAAAATTGATGTGTTGTCCTCTATAGATAGAAGTCATATTGGATGTCATTCAAAATATCCTTATTATTTCATATATTAAGTCATTGATAGCTAACTGTAATGTACAAATGCAAAATGACTGACATTGAAAAGTGCTATTTGCAAATAACTTATCAGGTTCAAATAAAGACATCAGTAGTATACCGATGTTCAAAACTCAAAAATCGAAAGAAAAAAACAAATCCGGGTCACAAACCGAAACCGAGGGAAACGTATTAAATATAAGAGGAGAATGACGACACAACATTAAAATGTAACACAAACAGAAACGATTTATAATATAACAATAAATAGTAGAATATTTGACAAAGAAACACACGAATAATAGCTAACAAAAGGCACCAGGTTTAAAATTTAATACACCAGAAGTGCATTTTGTCCACACAAGACTTACAAGTGACGCCCAGATACAGAAGACCAAAAGTTCAAAATATTTGTGGCAAAAACGGCCAGGGTTTTCTGTTAGGGACCAGAACATCCCTATTATTTAGAATAATTTATACTTTTGCAAACAGTAAATTTGATAAAATGACTTTATAAAAGATATACATGATGAAACTGTAGTATTAACTAATTACAGACCACCGGATACATTACATAAACCGACAAAATCCAATCCAATCCAACACATAAAATAGACACACCCGAAGTAGTCAAGGCCTCAACCCAAAGTGACGTCACATTTGAAATTGTAAAAAATGAAAAAAAAATGACGTCACATTTGAATGAATAAAACTATCTTTCAAAATTAAAATTGAATTAGGATTATAGTTGTACTAAATACTGATATTACATTTAATAACAATGAAAATTACAATACTCATTAATATCAAACTGAGGTAGCAATAATTAGACAATTAACTATATTCTATGTCAGGTTAATTCTGAATCAAACTGCAAACGTAATACATCGTACAAATTACGTTGAACCAAATCAAATCTAATAAATGAAGGCGGTGATTAATTTTCTTTACCATAACACATGAATATAACCGAAAAGACGTCCAGACATATGACAAAATCCGATGAGAATAACAAATATAACATTAACACTAAATACACGAATTTGTGATAGAAAAGTATCGTAACACGTCTTATAGCAATGCGAATTCACACTCAGAAAAACAGTCACAATCGGGAACGAGTCACGTTCGGTAATTAAAAGATTAGACGACGTAATGACAAACCACAATCTAACATGTGGTAAAAATGTCCTTAGCTAGTTTGGTCAAAAGACGCATTGAGGGATCAACAAATTCGTGATGGTGTTCGAAAATTTACGGACTGTCAATTTAAATCTGTGCTCCTCATAACTTTGTTGGAGCAGTTTCTGCGTAAGGAGCACACTCCTATATATGAAGTCCGTATAGTGTGAACAAGCATGAGAATAACGTATGAATTGCGATATGTAAACACCATACAAAAGGGCAGAGTGTATGTTACTGCTGAAAAATGGGAAATTTATAATTGAGAAGTTGAAATCGTCCCTTTTATCATAGATTTTCGTGTGAAGTCGTTCATCTGCGTCAAAATTGAAGAAAAGATCAAGGTATGAAACAGTCCTTGTAGTATCAGTGGTATCCTTAATTTTAAGTTCACAGGAATATATGAGATGTAAGTATTGGCTTAAATATGGGTTATTCAATAATAGAACATCATAAACATATCGGAAAGTAAAATTAAAGAATTTCGCAAGGCGCTTTTCCTTTTTGTCTTTTAAAAGTTTTTGAATGAATTTACTGCATACGAATACAAAAACAAATCAACCACTGATACTACAAGGACTGTATATCTTCAATATATTTTCTGATAGATTCAGTGTGATTCTTCACAAAATATGATATATTGTAACCCAAAACAAGAAAATTGTATCTACGATTCCCATTTTTATAGAAAAAGCTCTGTTTAATGAGATGGTGAAATCGATCTTTCAACTCAGCATGGGGAATAGGAATAGTATATAAAGCGTAGAAAAATCAAAAGTCTTTATGTTGCTGCAAAATTGCAAAGATTGTGATCGAATTGAAAATGCATCATACGGTAGAGTTGACTTGTATAAACCCTGAAACCAAATTTCAGAAATCATTGTATTGCAGTTCCTAGTTTTGGGTATCATGTGTTAGATGATACAAGTGTTCGGTTAACAGGAAGTTGTAGAGTGATGAATATGAAAAAATATTCATGGTACGGACTGACGGACGGACTTACGGATGGATAGATATGACGGACAGGTAAAACGGTATAAAACCACTCTGCGGGGGTAAAAAAACTTCTAAATGCATTTTACATTTAATATGACCATTGCAAAATGTATGAACACAGGGAACTTCCACTCACATCAATTTCATTGAAATCGAATTCTTATAAATTTCACTTGAAATTTCACGTAAATTTCTTCTCAAGCGAGCTCATACATGAAGTTCACGACACAACTCATATATTAAAGTAACTCAAATTACATCTAATTTTTCAAATTTAATCAAAATCATAAAAAAATGTATTTTGTTTGTGTGTAAATTTCGCGTACATATCTTGTGATTCTAAGTAAACTTTAAAACAAGATTTAGGTTTAGAACAAAAGATTTATTAACATTGTGTTTCGATTTTCCTGTAATTATATTTATACAAGTGTTTAACAATTGGTTAAGTGACCATCCATCCTTGATATAGTACGAACGACATTAGAGAGCATCACAACAAGCATTAATAATATTTTCATCAGGAAGCTTTTTCTCTCCCTTTGTTTCAGTTTTTCTAAACTCCTACGTTTAATCATTTAAAGTAATAGCGTAAAGCAACACGTGAACATCAAGCGGCCCTGTGATAAAACGTAATACATCTATTTGTGATAAAAAATTCTAAGCAAGAGACATGTAAAATCCGCAACTTCTATTTTTCATACGAACAAAATCAGATAGCCTCAGTACAAGTAGTTGCGATATTTTCATCAGGAAGTTTTTTTCCCTTTGTTTCAATTTCTCTAAACTGCTACGTTAAAGCATTCAAGTAAAAGTGTGATGCAACAAGTTTACATCAAGCGGCCCATTGATAAAAGGTAAGGCATTTATTATTGATAAAACATTCATAACACGAGATGTTTGTACTATCACGTACCTCGTGTCAATCCTTTTGAATTTCACTGGATTGTTTATGTTGCAACCCTGATGCGTTTCTTCTTAGTGGACTATTTATACGAAATATCAACATCGATAACCTCCATTAATCATAATATATCAGACAAACAAATATATGTTCCTAATATCATCTAATTAACAATACAGGTATTGCAACATAAATCAATGTTAACGTATCAATCGCACATGATTTGAAGACAAAACGTATTTGACTTTTCTTCAATTAAAAGTAAGTAAGTAAGTATATCATTTATTATAGCAACATGTGTAGTACAGGTAATATTACATAATACGAATACAATAGTTTAACAAATTTACACCCGGCCCGTTGGACATTATAAGTCACTTTAAATCTAACGTTCAAATTTTCAATACTCAATCTGATTGTTACTTATAAAGAAGTTCAGTGCTTTTACAGAAAAATGAATTTAAATATTTGGCAGTTTGTCTTTGATGTAGTGTCATTAAATGAGCAAATGTTCTATTATCAATAAAATTACTATCAAGTTTCACTGATTCATATAATAATTGTCTTAAATTATGGTAAGCTTAACAGTGCAACAAGAAATGTTTTTCATCTTATTGCATGTTATTACTATACTTCATCCATAGATTTCTAGGAGTTAGTTTATAGAATGCTTATTATGCTTATTTGTTTCATTTGCTTGCTTATTTTGCCACAAGAATAATATATGTTGATACTTGTAAATTCATGAAGAAAAACATAAATTATTAAAAAAAAAAAACTATCAAGGTTCACTGATTCATATAATAATTGTCTTAAATTATGGTAAGCTTTACAGTGTAACAAGAAATGTTTTTCATCTTCAACAGATCCGTAATCGCAGAAAGTGCAAAATCGTTCATCAGGAGCCTCATTTCTAAATCACCCAGTTTCAATGCGTAAAAGTAGAATACCACAGCGACATTGTGCCATAACTGATCGTTCTTGTTTCTGATGTTCATTTTGACGTAAAGTTCAGTCTCGTACTTCTGTTTAATAGTAATGTAAGTCCTTAATTTGGGGAGAGTAGTGATTTAACCAGTCCAATCGAAATCACAGTATTCCATAATTTGTGTTTAAAAAGTTCAATGTTGCAAAAATTTACATATTCATAGCAACTCTCCATGTCCACTTTGTGAAAAAGTTCCTTCATCTGAGAGCTCCACTGGCCCAATTTATTATAGTTACAAAGACAAAGCTTTTTCGTTAGTCTATCATTGTCCATTTTAAGAAGCCGATTCCGTCTTCTAACCATAGAAATCCGCCGTCTTAAAGTGGGCTGTAACCATCCTAGTTCAATATTTAGAGAAACAACTGGTGCAAATCTGTGTAATCCCAAAATATATCTAATAGCACGGTTTTGTACAACTTCAATGGAGTGGTATGTTTTATATCCCCAAACACCTGCAAAATAATCAATGACTGGTACAACACACAACTCGAAAAGGTTTCAAATGTTTTCTATGCAACATCTTTAAAAATTGTGAATCTTTGATATCATCCCTCCTAGTGCCCGTCTTCCAGCTTTCCTAATGTTTCGATGGCAACACTAAAATCTTTTTTATCATTAAAAATTATCAACTTACATATTGTAAACTGTTTGGTCCAATCCTGACATTAAAGTTGCTTTGTGGGACACGCTGTTTTCCAAAATGCATGACATTTGATTTTGAACAATTAACACTAAGTCTCCATCGTTGGCACCAACTGTATAAAACATCTAAGCAAGGTTGAATATCATTTCGATCTCTGTTAGAATAACAAAGTCGTCAGCATATAATAGAAGACTGATTTTCTCATTATCACAAGGTATTCCAGTGTCTAGGTCTTTAATTTCAGTAGCTAAATCGCTGACAAATAAATCAAACAAAGTAGGCGATAAATTATCCCCTAGGCGGACCCCATTTGAACACTGGAACCAATTTGTACGATAATCATTTACGCAGACACATGATTTTGTGTCAATATAGAATCTAGAAATAGCATTATACATGTTTCCGTCAATTCCGTTTGATTGCAGTTTGTATTGTAATAGATTCCTATCTACACAATCAAAAGCTTTTTGCAGATCAACAAAAGTGGCAAATGTAGATTTCCTATCCTGAATAAAGCAATTAAAAGAAAACACTTAATTCTCACATGACCTATATCTTCTTAAACCGTTTTGTTCATTAGCAATCAATCTGTTATCTTCTAAAAATTGTTGCAATTGGTTATTTAAAGTAGAACCATAACATTTCGCAATTACCGAGAGTAAATTGATCCCTCTGTAATTCAGTGGAATTCTCGGGCCAATAGCAGAACCTTTCGGAATTGGTCGAATTAGTGCTTTCCTCTATAACGACGGAACTTTTCCTATGTCGAAACAGATATGAAATTACACCTGCAATAGTTTAATAGTTGGTTCATTTTTAAGCACTTCATTATGGATACCATCTATTCCATGAGTTTTTTCCCTTTCCAATGTAGAAAAACTGTTTTTATTTCGTCTATATGAATGTTCTGATTCAGTTTATCATTTGGTATATTCAACGGGACAAGCATATTATCTTCCAAAAGTCGTTTATGTCGTAATGCGTTTTCATAAAACTCATAATCGTTATCGTCATTGTTGTTCATGTACAAATTTTTATAATCGGATTCCCATTAAGCTTGGTGCTGGAGCGTGGACACGTTTGTTTTATTTATTTTTATTTTGTGTTGAGGAAGCTCGCCAATACAATTTCAAAAAAACAAAGTGAATTGGGGTACTTGCTGCTCAGTTCATTAGTTTTTCTATGTTGTGATTTATGTATAAGTGTTTGTCTATTGTTCTTTTCGTCATGGCGTTGTCAGTGACAACTTATGAATTTAAATTTCCCTTTGATATTTTTCGCCTCTCTTATACAGATAACATGAACGGAAACACCGGAAACCAAAATGATTTTGATGATGAAAAAATATTTGGCATAAGGAAAACAACGTACTGGGAAATAAATGTAAATACAACAAGTTAAAGTTGAGGTACATTCCGCGAAAATCTATAATATTTGTAAATAGTCAAATACTTAAATCTGACAAAATGTTGATGCATATGATAGATTAAAAAATATATTATATGTCGATTAACAACAAATTATCTGAGTTGCAGTAAAAATCTGTATAAGTCATGACATAAATCTTAACAAATGGATGCTTCTAAAACAATTTTAGCGGGTTTTTTTTCGCGAATAGAACAAAATCGATAAAATAATTGTCACACCTGGCTTTTCATATACATTGCTAGTCGTCCAATACGTCTACAAAACACTCACCATGATACAATTATCGGAACGATTGCTTGAGGAAAAAACATCCACAAGGATAATTTTCTATGTACATGATGTACGAACTCCATTTTATGGTTTCATGATACATTTGTAAATACGAATATTTATTTCTATAGATCACTTAAATTGGATTGACTCGAGGGGGAAATGCTTATACGAACACCTAGTACATATAGTTGGTATTGAAATAGATATACGAAAGAGACAACGGTTATTGATCATAATTCTTCAAGTTTGACTAATCTTACACAAATATTCAGTGGAAGTTTGGCAAAAGGATTAGATTTACCAGGCAGTGACATAGATATAATGTTCGTACGCAATGATTTTGACGTTATGCAGAATGTAAGCAACATAAAAAAATCCAATACATTGTTATACACTTGTTATGGACACATAATATTAATCATCCTGGATTCACTAGACTCAGGTTGGTAGCAAAAGCGGATGACGAATCGTTAATGTACAATGTTTCAATTGTCCACCAGGTATATGTACCCGTAAATCGTCGTTCTATCTACATTTAAACACCTTTTTTTATTCTTGTCAGACTAGATCACCGGTATTTGTACACGGTCCATGTTTATCAACTGTAGATCAAACCATGGACTTTGCACCCTGCATACGGAGTGAATATCTACCTCAAAACGCAATTCAATGGGCATTTTGTCATTGATCTTAATGGCCACCTAATTGTGTAATTGACAGGATCATACATTGTGGATGCTTGTTAGTACCTATAGGACCCAAAACTGTATCAGATGAACGTTTATGGAGAGTGTCGTTCTCTGTGGCAGAAAAACTTCTAGTACATTCGTTTAACTTTGCTCAACTTTTATGTTACGGTTTACTTTAATTAATGTTAAAGCGTACAGTTAGCACGAATAAGGATGTCAAAGAGTTGATGTGTTCCTATTTCCTGAAGACGGCTTTTTTCTGGGTCTCAGAGGAGTTGTATATTGAAACATTTCAATTATTTAAATTGTACTATTGTTTTTCCCTCTTTCTTGATAAATTATTATCATGGGTAAACATATGTTACTGTCCGAACTAAAATATACCTGAACACAATATGTTCCTATGAAAAGATTGATCAGAGTAACAATAAGATACTTCTAGGTGTACTTGAGAGTATTAAGTTTGGAGGGATTGATGGGTTGACAAATAGTGTATTTCCGCCTGACAAGGGAAGTAACTGTTTATTAAGTACAAAAAGAGAATCTCCATCCATCACGTTAGACTTCCTATTTTACAGGGTTAATGCAGGTTATTTGGAGATTCAAATTGACCTCTCACGTTGGTATAAAAAAAAACTGGCATTTGTTAAATCTTTACTAAAGTTCGAATCATCTTTATTCATACTTGATACATGTAAATATGGATATGCAAACATCATTCAAATGGTACCACAACTACTACCAACGTCATACACAATAGGTAACACGTACAACATACACAAATGTTATCATAAACATTTACTGGACGGAATCAAGACAGATGCTGTATCGGGTTGGTTGTTATACGCATCGATTATTATGTAACAGGACAGTTCAATGTCACACTTAGACTGATGGATTATGTTCTGTCAAGATGTTCACCTGATATGGTGTTTGGATGCGTTAAACCTGGCTGTATACATAGAACTATGTACAAACAAAATGTACATTCCTCAATGACTTTAAATGACAGGATGAAAATGGCTATCATAAAAAAATTTAGGTACTGTAAGGACTCATCATTAATACCAGGAGAACTTAAACTAGAGGTTGAAAGAACAGTTTTAGACATACCGCCTGTTGTAATGTCACACTGCCTCAGATGTTTATGCTATCATCATCTTGGTGATATCATCAACAGAGAAAATTCTTTATGTGATTTATGTACTACAGTAAAATATTAATATTTAATTGAACATCACATGTATCGGATTCAATAACAATACAATATACAATATGCTTTTATTTCAAAAAACACTCCGTCACATTGACATGTGAAACAAGAGGTAAATTACAAAAAATACAAAATACAATCACATACAATAAAAATACTTGGAGTATGCTATGAGATTTCGGGTGCTAAAGACACAGGCTATCAGTGCGACGAGGAAGCTTTGAAAGTGGATGAATGCATAACTAGTACCACACAAATAAGAAAATCAAAATTAGATAGGAGCTTTTGTGGACGTTGACAGTAATGATGTCATACCAGGGTTTACCTTACCGTGAATATCACTTTCTTGTTAATTATAACACGCTAATGTTGATGATACTGACATAAAACATTATTTTATGTATGCATAAAAGAGAAATATTATTATGTTATGCTTATATTGATTTATAGTTCGAATATAATATTATATATCAGTCGATGCTGTCATTTGTTATTGGTGTTTATATAAGAAAGCTTTACATTGTGGCCAAACATTAGAATTAAGACAACTAAAATTGCCATCTGATAGACAGTTTTTCATTGCAGCTTTGATCGCTGATCAAATTTGATTTACCCTAAAAAATGACATTCCGTCTATATAAAAAAGAAGATGTGGTATGAATGTCAACGAGAGAGCTATTTCCAAGATACTAAATGCCACAGAAATTTACAAATAAGGTCACTTTCACTTTATTAACAATGAGCAAAGGCTATATTGCATAGTCAGGTGTAAAAGGCCCGAAATGATAAAATCTAAAGGACGAGTTGATTTTTATGCGTTATTTAATCCATTGACTAATAAATATACTTGTAAAGGCAAATCAAAAATTTATCTGTAAAACAAATAAATCGTGAACATTAAATTGCTTTAGCCTAAAATAAGATATATAATATACTGGATGATTAAGTATCTTAACATACGAATTGAAAAAAAAAAAAATCGGGAATAGGTCATGTTTGATACTTAAAAGATTAGACGAAAGTACTGAATTCAAACCACAAACAATATTTTATACCAAACTATACAACCGAAACCTAAAAAAAGAAACTTTATATTTGAATTACATTGAATAGATGAATATTGGATGTGTATTATACATGTCGTATAACAGTAATAATTTACACTCGACAAAACAGTCATTTTCAGGAGTATGTCACGTTTGTTACTTAGCAGACAGACCACTGGTGTTAAACTGATCACCGTAACTGCAGTTACGGTGATCCCAACATGGCGGAGACAAAACCAGATGAAATCGTCTTTTTGTAATTTCTCCGAGTACACTCATTGTTTTAAAGAATTACCCACCCGCTAGGTTGATATGTACAGTATTGTTGTATATGTGTGTTCTTAATATCATATGTGACCTTGTTAACGAAACAATAGCTATTGAAAATTTACAGAAGATCATCGTACTCCAAGAATTTTGTTTGTTATGATAGTGGTAACTTTGATTATTATTTAGTCGTAATATGTACACGATCATGGTAACTTATCAATGATGATCGTAACTTTCTCTGTATGCTGATGGGCGACTATTTATCAAGCGTGTTTGAATGTTTTATAACTAGTGAATAATTAACTAGTTTCATGTTTGCTTTGAAGGTTTAGTCTTTATATTTTACAAGTCATAATTTACAGGTAAATGTTCATAATGAACAAGGAAAAACAACCAGATAGTTTGTTTTGTTTTTTAACGTTATTGGTCTCGATCAGCACTGAATAGATATTTTGAAAAGTGATATGTAATTTAAAAATGATTTAACTGAACGTGTACCGTATTGATAGAGCAGCTCGATGAAGGTGATTGAAGTTGTTTGTTGTTTGTTGTACAGTACACGTGTTGGTAATAAGATATAGTAAGATGTGGCATAAGTAAAAATGTAAGTAACATCCAAGTAACAATTTGTAAAAGTAAACCATTATTGGTATTGGTTGCTATAGTTGTAATGTGTTATTTTAGTATACGAGGAGCTTGTTAGAGCTTAGGAAGTTGTACATGTTGTATGTAGAAATGTCTTTGAAAGTTGGGTATATAAGGTACTTTTAGAACCATGTTCACATACCCAACAATTTGGATGATGACGAATTTCTTCAACTGTTCGAGAACAATCTAATTGAAATATAAATCTTTGACTTTACATTTTCCGATTTTTCAGACGTCACTTTCGGACACGCAAGACAGAGATGAATATCATACACCTGCTTGTTCATAAATTGAAGGTTGTACACAAGTTGTCGGCCGTGGACACTGATCAATATTCTCAGAAATGAAAATATGTGCGATGCATGAACTTGCTTTACGTAATTGTGTAATACGAGTTTTTACGCCCGACAGTAAATCGCTTGAATTCCTAGACGTGTCACTTCACAAAACCTCTGGACATAATTCCTTAAACCATATTTTATATGACTTTGAACTTTGACTTTTTAACTAATTACCATATAAATTTTTTGCTTCAAAAACTTAGTAAAAAAAATAGTTTCCGTATTAAGTTAGTAATTCGGATAACACAACCGTACACTTGACAAGATATCGACACGCAAATACGACAACGTTAGGTTAGTGCAAGTTTTGGTCTTTTGTGTTTTATAGATATATAGTGGTTTTAAAACGAGAAGATGTCAAATTGGCCAGACGGAGAGAATTGAAATCGATGATGATCTCTTATCTAGAGGAATATATAAAGACCAATTGAAAGTAGTATACCGCTTTCGAAACTCATTAATCGATAGAAAAAACAAATCCGGATTACAAACTAAAACTGAGGGAAGCGCAATACATATAAGAGGAGTACAACGACACAACATTAAAATGTAACACACACAGAAACAAACTAAGCATTAGACAAAGTCCGATGAGAATAACAAATATAACATCAAAACTAAATACATGAATTTTGGATAGAAAAGTACCGTCCCCTGTCTTATAGTAATATGAATTCACACTCAAATACAAGAGGAAACAAACGACACAAAAGAAAAAAAACGTTAAAATGTAACACACACAAAAACGAACTATAATTTAACAATGGCCATATTCCTGACTTGGTGCAGGACATTTTTTAAAGAAAAAATGGTGAGTTGAACCTGGTTATGTGGCATGTCAAACATTCCGCCTTAATGGCAATGTTAAATATAACATTACAATTACAACACAACATAACAGAACTACAATATAAATAAATAGGAGAACCTATTGGACAAAGAAACAATCGAATAATAGCTAACAAAAGGCACCAGATTTAAAATTTAATACGCCAGGAGTGCTTTTCGTCCACACAAGACTTACTAGATACGCCAAGATACAAAAGTTCGAACAAACAAGTACAAAGTTGAACAGCACAGGTTAAAAAAGATGATCCAAATACAGCCAGGGTTTTCTGCTTGGGATACGAACATCCTTATTATTTAGAATAATTTATACTTTTTCAAACAGTAAATTTTATAAAATGACTCTATAAAAGATAAACATGACAAAACTGAAGTATTAACTAATTACAGAAAAAAACAATTTTTTCAAGTTCACTGGGATATATGAGATGTAAGCATTGGCTGAAATATGGGTTATTCAATGATAGAACATCATCAATATATTCGAAAGTAGAATTAAAGAATTTCGCAAGGTGCTTTTTCTTTATGTCTTTTAGAAGGTTCTGAATGAATTCTGTATCATACGAGTACAAAAACAAATCGGCCAGTAGGGGTGCATAATTAGAACCCATTGGAATACCGACTGTCTGTTAAAATATAAATCCTTTAAACTCAACAAATATATTGTCGATCAAAAAGTCCAGCATTTTGATAATATCATCTTCAGTATATTTTCTGGTAGATTCAGTGTGATTCTATACAAAATATGAATTATTGTAACCCAAAACAAGAACTTTGTATCTACGATTCCCATTTTTATAGAAAAAGCTCTGTTTAAAGAGATGGTGAAGTCGATCTTTCAACTGAGCATGGGGAATAGTAATGTAAAGAGTAGAAAAATCAAAAGACGTTATGTTGCTGCAAAATTGTAAAGATCGTTCTTTATATGAAGTTTAGTGTAACTTAAGTATTCAGTATGATGATAGTACATTTTCTTTGTTTTCTTAGATGTTGATACCAAAAGAAAGAAGGACAGATTTTTGATTTTGTCAAATTTCGATCTTGGTAAAAGATGTTAAAGAATATGTAGGGTTACCAGTTGGTTTATTTATTCCAAGCTCTGTTGTGAGACATTGCAAATAATGGTTTTTACATATGAAGACAATATTATTAAAAGCTTTATCTGCTGCAACAACGACATATTTGTCATGCAAAGACGATAAAGCATCCACAACATTCAGATTGATGGAAGGGTTAGTAACTCGTGTACTCATATTACATCGTAGTTTTTGAATGCGCTTCTTAATGCATGATCGAATAGCTGAATTTAATGCTTTTTTTTATACAGAATGATCATAATATAAATTTTTCATTTTTTGGCGAAGTTTCCTTTTAAGTTTTCTGTAAGACTTGAGTAAGGTTTTAAATAAAGATTCATTTAAATTGTGTTTCGATTTCCTTGTAATTTTTTTAACAATTTGTTAAGTGACCACCTATCCTTGACATAGTACGAACGACATCAGATAGGTTTAATACGATCCTTTTTAATATTTTCACTGGGAAGTTTTTTTCTCAATTTGTTTCAGTTTGTTAAATCGTATAAGTAATAGTGTGAAGTAACAAGTGAATATCAAACGGCCCTTTGATAAAAGGTAAGATATTCATCTTTGATAGAACATTCTTAGGAAATGACGTTAAAAACCTGTCGACGCAACTTGTGTTTCCATACGAACAAAATCAGATAGCCTCAGTATAAGAATTTACAATGTTTCATCAGGAAGTTTTGTTCTCTAATGCTCTTCAACTTCGTACTTTATTGTTTTTTTTTAACATTTTTTTATTCGAGCATTCACTGATGACTCTTTTGTAGACGAAACGCGCGTCTGGCATAAATAAAAATTTCAATCCTGGTATTTATGCTGGGTTTATTTCTAGCTTCCATGAACTTCGACGTTTAATTATTCTAATAATGTGAGACAACAAGTGAACACCAAGCGGCCCAGTTATAAAAGGCAATATATCCTTATTTGATAGAACATTCTTCACTAAAAGAACATTCTTAAAGATAAAAGAAACTGGATTTCGGAATGGACAAGGCTAAAACTAGCTATTCCAAAATTGTTCAAGGACAGACTAAAAAACGTCAACGTTGATCCCGAAACCCCCAGAAATGGTTATTACATTAAAAATACATTGGAATTTTACGATAAACAGAATGAAGTAGTAATTCCAAGTGAGATATCTTTGAAATTAATCCAATATTCATTAAATTTAGAAATAGTTCCAAACAGTCAAATAAAATGGAATATTCAGTATAATTCGGAATTACCGTGGAAAAAGATCTGGATAAATTTAAATAAAAGTATGTCCTCTAGGAAAGCAAATCAAATAAGATAGAAAACTGTTCATAACATTATCTATACGGAGCAAAAGTTTTTAGAATCGGCAAATCAAATGATGGCAAATGCCATTTTTGTAAAACAGAAAACGAAACTCTCACGCACCTTTTTCACAGCTGTAACATTATAATGGTTGTTTGGGAACATATTTTTGAGTTTGGGAACATATTTTTGATGCGCTTAAAAATATAATGTACTTATTAACACATTATATATTCCATTGAGCGAAGAACTTATCATTCACTAGGAATGTGCGATTACAAAAACAAAGTACAATATCATAACTTATACGATTATGAATACAGTAAAATGGATTATTTGGTAATGTAGGAATATAATCAAATATCAGTCTAAAAGTTTTACTTCCAGTCACTTGATATCATATGCAAAACGGTAACTTGGCAGTTTAATTGAATCTATGGATAAATTATTATCTTCCAAAAAAAACAACTTTGCAGCTGAAATAAAACTTATAATAAATCTTATACATTAGTAAGTGACTGATTAATTTGTACTTACTTTCCTTTCCTTTTTAGAACATAATACATCCAACAATAGAAATATAAAATACACGCATTTACAATGTCGAGCATGTGACCTATAAAATCACTGACCGACACATAACAATGTAATCAAGGTGTTAAAAGTACAAAAAAATGAAATGTCAATTATAAGTAAAGGTAAATTATTGTGTAGATTGTAGTGTGTCTTTTGGGGACTTTTGATGTATTTTATTTACTGTAGAATGTTATAAATATTTTATACGCAAACGCTGTCTGTGTAATTAATATGAATGTTTAACTTATTTATGCAAAAAATATAAAATAGTTTTTTTTTTTATAATAGAGTCCACCGTTTATCCCTGGACGATGGATCATTGTTAACACAGGGCCCCTTGTGTATACTTCTCTGGTTATACAAGGTAAATTAATTCAGGTGATTTTCAATAAATGTATTTCAAGTCTTAAAAAAAATAAAGAAATACAAATAAATATGTGATTTTACATTTTTCCACTTTCAAGCGTCACTATCAGACACGCATGACAGAGATGTACATTATACACCTGATAGTTCATAAATGGAAAGTTACAAGTTGTCGGCCGTGTACACTGATCAATATTCTCAGAAATGAATATACGCGCGATGCATGAACTTGCATTACGTAATTGTGTAATACGCCCGACAGGAAATCGCTTGAATACCTAGACCTCACAAAACCTCTAGAAATAATTCCTTAAACCATAGTATTTATGAGTTTGAACTTTGCTTTTAAACTAATTCCCATATACATTTCTTGTTTCAAAAACTTAGTAAAAAAAAAATATTTTCCGTATTAAATTAGATATTCGAATAACACAACCGTACACTTGACAAGATATCGACACGCAAGGACGACAATGTTAGGTTAGTGCTAGTTTTGGTCATTTGTGATTTATTGATAGATCGTGATTTTTAAACCGAACAGATGTCAAAATGACCGCACGCAGAGAATTGAAATTATCGTGATCTCTTATCTAGAAGAATAAATCTTTAATATTTATGAATTTGTGCTTTTTTATACAGAATGAACATACAGTATTTTTCAATATTTTTTTGGCGAAGTTTCCTTTAAGTTAACTTTAAGACTTGAGTAAGGTTTTAAATAAAGATTCATTTACATTGTGTTTCGATTTCCTTGTAATTTTATAATCAATGTGTTTAGTGACCACCGTCCTTGACATAGTACGAACGACATCAGATAGCATTAATACGATCCTTTTTAGTATTTTTACCGGGAAGTTTTTCTGCATTTGTGTCAGTTTCCCTAAACGTCTTCGTTTCATACTTCAAGTAAAAGTGTGAAGCAACAAGTTAACATCGAGCGGCCCTGTGATAAAAGGTAAGACAATCATTTTTGATAGAACATTCTTAGTAAAAGGCGTGAAAAACCTGTCGACGCAAATACTGTTTTGATTCGAACAAAATCAGATAGCCTCAGTATAAGAATTTACAATGTTTCATCAGGAAATTTTGTTCTGTTATGCTCATCAACTTCGTACTTTATTATGTTTTTTTTATCATTTTTTTATTCGAGCTCCACTGATGACTCTTTTGTAGACGAAGCACACGTCTGGCATTAATAAAAAAATCAATCCTGGTATTTATGGTGGGTTTATTTTTAGCTTCCATGAACTCCAACGTTTAATTATTCAAATAATTTGAGACAACAAGTGAACACCAAGCGGCCCAGTTATAAAAGGCAATATATCCTTATTTGATAGAACATTCTTCACTAGTTCTCCGTTAAAGCGCCCAACGTCAGAGTAAAAAAAATTAAAAAATATAAATTGCAGCAAAACTTGTTAATGCTAATAAAGTACATGGAACGTCCTCATAGTATGTTCTATACACCATATAAATTTTAGCATATAATATGCTACCGTTATTTTGTAATGATCAATACAGTTTAGATGACAAAACGTTTAGAAAGATACATTCAACGTCATTGTGTTTCCTTTGACGTCGTGATATTCAATACCAAAAACGCTAACATTTTGAAATAGTTTCGTTTATGTTTTTTTTAATTTTTTTTTATTATTTCACGTAAACTTTAACATCTTTAATGTGCGTTGAAATTAGATAATATTCAATCATGTCTGCATTATTTTATAAGTCTTCATTTTTTATCTCTTCAACACAAATAAAGATGATAAATCTTCCTTTGGGCCCTTTCCGTGTGAACTATTTGAAAATGCAATATAAATAAACTCATCATAGATACCAGGACTAAATTTAGTATATACGCCAGACGCGCGTTTCGTCTACAAAAGACTCATCAGTGACGCTCGATTCCAAAAAAAGTAAAAAAAAAAGGGCCAAATAAATAATAGCGTATAACGCACAAATCCCTTGCCTTGAACTGTTTGATTAACTCAATATTTTTTTTTGAAACCGAAATACAACCCTTGTATATTTGATGGGTTACTTCCTTTGATATTAAATCATACTTATTGTTTATTGTATCAGAAATTTGAAAAAAAAAATAAAAAAATTAGGAGAGTGTAGAGACGTGTCTACATTTGACCAAAGGATTAAACGAATCACTCATTTGATTATGTTTGCAGTTATTATAGTACTTCAACTTCAGAGGAGAAATGATTTATTGATTGATGTTTTCTGAACGTACAGTGGCAAATATTTCATGTAGATTTATAGCAGGGAGAATAATGTTCAAACAATGAATAAGATATTGCATGCGTTGTCGTTGATAAGAATTAAAAAAGGTCCAATATAAATATATCTAATCAAAACAATGATCCGAGAGACACGACACACAATAATCTCTCGTTCGTGGTAAAATATTTAGCATAAAGGGCCAACCCGTGGTAAAATCAGTTTATATTCAAACCTCCATGAAGTATTTATTTCTTAATTAATCTCACCGACTTTAATCTTAAAAGAGATGACCATTATAGATTAACAATCAATTGAACAGCTTTTCCTTGTAGATTCTCTAATACTAGAAATGGGATGCATTTTAGTCCGATAGAAGATCAGATAGTTATTTGAAATAATCCAAGATAAATGAAGAGGTTTATAGATTAAAAAATTACCCCCCCCCCCAAAAAAAAGAAAAAAAAAAGAAAAAAAAAAAAGAAAAACAGGCAACAAAATTAGGAATAGTAAATAATGAGGTGCTAAAATGTAAAAAAAAAAAGGAAATGGTATAAAAATCAAGAATATATAAATAAAACTGAAATAAATGATTTACAGAATAATGAGACTTTGCGTTTGCTTTTGACAATATATACTATAGTAAATCATTCGAAGGAAGTGTTGAACTTTGGTCGTAATCGCAACTGGTCCATTGAAATGATCGATTCAAATTCTATACATCCATAAGCATAGGTATTTTTCGCCAAAATCACAATCTTGCATGAGTTAACGTATCATTTCGTCTCGTATTGAAGGCAATGTTAACCTTGCATCCTTCTCCTGCATTGTTTCAGCAATTATTACATTTTACACACCTTCAAAACAGTGCGTAAAATATGTAAGACCAAGATAACCATTGGCAACAAAAAAAAATTGCAATTAGAGGGGGAGGAGTGGGGATTTATATAAAATACATGCGTCCGAAGCGTTTTTGTTTTTATTTATCTTCATCATTTACTCCCAGCGACGAGTATTTGAAAGCCTAGGATGTCAACAATTAGAAAGAGTATAATGAGCTTTATATGACGAAAATGACTAAAAGAAAGTTTCGAATCAGCCAAAGATTAACATTGTCCGACTGAGTTGAAACCTTAGATATTTTCATAATTCCAAAATTTATAAATGAACAATTGATGGGAATTGAAAGGACTTGCAGATTCAAATCGCTGTCATGATTTCTACGTCTTCAGTTTCATACTTTTGAGATCCATAACTCATAATAACTAGAGGCCCTAAAGAGCCTGTGTCGCTCATCTTGGTCTATGTGAATATTAAACAAAGGAAGCAGATGGAATCATGACAAAATTGTGTCTTGCTGCGTACAATTATTTCTACCTATAATGAACTTGGCCCAGTAGTTTTAGTGGAAAATGTTAATAAAAATTTACAAATTTTATGAAAATTGTTAAAAATTGACTATAAAGGACAATTATTCCTTAGGGGGTCAATTGACCATTTCGATCATGTTGACTTATTTGTGACATTTTTTAAACTAGATACCCCATAGCTGATTGTGGCCTAGTTTGGATTAATTTGGCATAGTAGTTTTAGAGAAGAAGATTTTTGTAAAATATAACTAAGATTTACGAAAAATTGTTAAAAATTGACTATAAAAGGAAATAACTCCTAAAGGGGACAACTGACCATTTCGGTCACGTTGACTTATTTTTAAATCTTACTGAACATTATTGCTGTTTACAGTATATCTCTATCTATAATAATATTCAAGATAATAACCAAAAACAGCAAAATGTCCTTAAAATTACCAATTCAGGGACAGCAACCCAACAACGGGTTGTTTAATTCATCTGAAAATTTCAGGACGGATAGATCTTGACCTGATAAACAATTTTACCCCATTTCAGATTTGCTCTTAATGCTTTGGTCTTTGAGTTATAAGCTAAAAACTGCATTTTACCCCTATGTTCTATTTTTAGCCATCGCGGCCATCTTGGTTGGTTGGCCGGTTCACCGGACACATTTTTAAACTAGATACCCCAATGATAGTTGTGGCCAAGTTTGGTTTAATTTGGTCCAGTAGATTCAGAAGAGAAGATTTTTGTAAAAGTTAACGACGACGGACGACGGACGACGGACGCAAAGTGATTGGAAAAGCTCACTTGACCCTTCAGTCCAGGTGAGCTAAAAATGTAATTCAAAACGACAATTCATTGGCTAGGGCTGGAAGACTAATTCTTGAGGACGGATGACATTGTCTTTGATTTTTTGGGAGTATAACATTTTTTTAGTACCAATAAATTGTAAATATATTTCAATATTCTCCAAAAACAATTGATTGATAGGCAATGTGTTTATATTTTGTTGGACAGATGAGTAATCAAGGATAAAATTTGTTTTTTGTGATCAAGTGTTGGTTGTGCACTTCTTTTTTTTTGTCGCTACGGCCCTTTGAAGTACCCAATTTTGATGATTTTTTCATTTTTCATCAAGTTTTACCTGTTTGGGGCTATTATCGTGAAAAAAATCACAGTTCGACAATTAATCTTGTTTTCATACTTTCAATAATGATGAAGTGGACCAATCTGAATAAATTTCAAAAACAATAGATAGTTGTTAAAATAAGAAAGTTTTATCATAATATGATGCTTTTTAATGTAAAATTTACCGTGCTGTAGATTTTGTAAATTTGCGATTTTCGCTGTTTTAAGAACAAAATGGATATTTTAAACTTTTTTGTTATAAACAATAGCAAAAATACATAAAATTAAAAACAAATTGTACTGAGAACAATTGAAGGTCTTTCCACCAAAAAACATGTATTCAAATATGAAAGAAGTAAAATTAGGTTTAAAATGTCATTTCAATCGTCAAAGCTTATTGTACACTGATTCAAAAAATATATAGTTCTTTTCAATATTTTTTTTAAATAAGGGAGATAATTTGTTAATTCCGTTCTAAAAAATATTACTTCCGATACTTTTTGAATATTTACTTTACACTGATCCCAAAAATATCTGATTCTATATACTTTTATTTTAATAAGGTAAGAGTTACTTCCGGTTTACACAAGGTCACTTCCGGGTGTTTTTTCAAAGATAAATGGCTTGAAAGCTATTGCAAAAAGTCCCATGGCATTTATCATGTATACATATGAGATAAAAGCAAAGGTAAAAATCTATGACGTCAAATCAATATATGACCTTTAGTTCAATTTCAAGGTTATATTTATATATATTTGTTATATTAGTTATTCTCATAGGATTTTGTCTAATGTTTAGTCCGTTTCTGTTTGTGTGTGTTACATTTAAATGTTGTGTCGTTGTTCTCCTCTTACATTTAATGCGTTTCTCTCAGTTTTAGTTTGTTACCCCGATTTTGTTTTTTGTCCACGGATTTATGAGTTTTGAACAGCGGTATACTACTCTTGCCTTTATTTATAAACCAAGGAACTCAAATCAAAAGACCATAGGTCTTAATTATATTTGGTTAATTAGTTATATCACCATGCGCATATTTTTAAATACAAGAGGAGAGAAAACTCCCTTTTGCGTTCAATATACCCTTGCAATGTGTTACGACATGTCGCAACTAACAATTAAGTAAATATAATTGTCGATATCTTATACAGTTTATGGATATAAGTGAAAATAAGCCAAAATCAAAATTTAGAATATGACCTGGACCTAATTTTCATTGTTTTGGACCAAGAACCTCAAATCAAAAGATCCTGGGTGTCTATAACTCATGGTTTACAAGATAGAAATGCATATCACTTATATCAAATGCATCAGGGGAATAACTCCCATATGGAGTGTTCATATCGCTTCGGTCAACAAACAACAAATCATGCGAAAGATATAACGAGCAATTTTATAAAAAAAATTGTCATAATGTTTTACGGTTGCGAAGGAGTAGTGGACACAAGGAAAACAGTGTTTGGAGAGATACCTCCTACAAAGAAAAGATACGGTTACTCAGTGTAAATTTCAAAGGCGCATAAACTGTTCGATATCATTTACCAAATATCTAAGCGACATATTGTGAAACAAATATTTAAGGCGGGGAAAAAAATAATAATCAAAAGAAACACAATAGGTCTTTCCACAGAAAAGTGGAAACACCGAATTATCTAAGAAATTGGAAAAGGAAAAAACGGATATGGAATTTACATGTTTCTGGTAAAATAATGTTTGGTATCCCTCACTCATTTTCTTAAATGTTTTGCTTAAAAGACTGCCTTTTTACATGTTATAGGTAACAGAATTTGAAAAATTTATTGCTCAAAAACTACTCACTGTTAATACACATTGTTTTCACATAGTTTAGTTTAATTATAACATTTTTCAAATTCATTGAAATTTTCCACTTGTATCCCATATTTTAAAAATAATTCAAGATCGAGATTTCAACCAGACTGAAACGTCAGAAGAATACATCTTTAAATTCGGTATCAAATTTATATTAATCATAGAAGTTTCATATCTTGATTATTGAAAACGGGTTGAAATTATTAACTTGAATGACAATTGATATAAAAACATCCGGTTTGATTTCTTTTCTTCTAGATTTGAGGAAAAAGCAACTCTGTTACACTAGCACTTACACAATTGACTAATAAAAATTGTTGCATAGTGTCTTTTTATGTCGTCTGAAAAACAATGTATTATTGATATGTAAGTTATACATCCGCCATTCGTAATAATTATCTAATATGTTTATTTGTCATGCAATACTCGATATAAGTGCGGACATGATAGAAAGTACCCTTTACCATAACGTCAACGAAGATTACATTCCACGGAGGTTACATTTCGATGATTTGTCATTTATGAAACATAATCATGATAATATTTGTTTCAAAAGATAGAACTTGTACCCACATTTAATGTTGACACCGATATCGATCTGTTGGATGTAGAATGTATTGTCAAAATTGATGTTTCTCAAGAATATACCAGTCCACGGATATTACATGCTTAACAAATTTTTGCAGTTTTCAACTTTGTATAGTTTTTCAGACTGATGTACTTTGGAACAAATGCCCATTGTTATAAACAAAATTATCTATGGTAACCTTATGATCAAATTTAATTCATATCACACTCTATATTGTACTAATATGTTGTCCAGCTTTGTCTTTTATCCGTCAACGAAAATTAAAGGTTTACGGAGAAAACATTTCGACACCCGGTACGATGACTATCGTTGTGCAATATGTACGACACTTTATAAAATTCAAAAATATATATTATACAGAAATCATAAACTTCAGATATAAGTAAAACAAGCTGCGGGAATATAACTGGAAGTTGTTAGGTTTGCTTTCTTACGGTGGGACAAAATAACGTCAGACAATGGCGCTTGAACGGAGAACCAAGGTTTATTGAATTGCAAGGGATTTCCTCAGTCTATGTTGTTACCTTGATTCGTTACGAGACTTAAACATCAATAGCCATAAAACATAAGACAAACACATAGATGTTCTTGGTATCATCTAATTATCAATACAGGTTTTGCAACATCAATCAATGTTAACGTATCAATCGCACATGATTTGAAGACAACCATTTATAAGATTTCTGTCTTTTCTTCCTTAAATTTGGTGCTCGTGCTTGGACTCGTTTGTGATCATCTGTTATTAAGACATTCAAAAAGTAAGTTCTTGAACTATGAAAAACTTCCAATGTATTTTTTTTTAATAGAAAAACGCTAATTCAATTTAAAAAAAACCAAGTGAAATGAGGTATTCGCTGCTCAGTTTTTTAGTTTGTGTAGTATTGTTTTTTAGACATGGCGTCATAAGTTTATGTTTGACTTGTGAATTTAAATTTCCTTTGTTATCTTTCGCCTTTCTTATACAGAAATTATGAACGGAAATAGTGGAAACCAAAATGATATTGATGATGATAATCAATTTGGCCTAAAGAAAGAAACATACTGGGAAATATACGGAAAAAAAACGTTTTCCATACCGGGGAAAGCATAAGTTTACACCACTACTTTACCAATCTTTAGATGGAGGAATGGTGATCTCAAACGATGTTTTTGGATTAACTATTAGTCAGTTTGAACGAATGTATAAAGCTTGTTTAGAAAGAAGGAAAACAAAAGAACAGTGGATAACAAACCTTAGATATCCCGACAAATCATCAAAAGAATATTTGGAATACTTAGAAAATTGTACAGACTGATATAAAGGTAATACATTTTTAATAGTATTTTCTAAAACATAGAAAAAAAAGTTGCTTTTAATGTAATGCAAGTCTAGAAATAGTCTTACATAGGGCAATAATACGTCAACAAGAAGAAACAACAAAAAATGTTAAAATTTCATAATTCTAAATAACAAACAGACAACACCATAATTAAAAAAGAGTAACAACAAAATTATTAATGGTAGCACACATTGGTAATTAGTCGCTTAAGATTATTTACTATTATAGGCTAATGGACGGAATAATAAAACATAAATAGTACAATACTTGATTGTGAAAAAATATATTGGTGATTATAAGACCTTAAAAATGTATCATCAATAACGTATTCAATAAACATTGATAAATAATCATGCATAAAACAATCATTTAACACTAACAATACGTATACACTGATTTGTCAAATTTTACATCTTTTTAACTGCATCCATTTTAGTATCCGCTAATAAATTAAATTGCGATAAAACATCCGTCAAAATATAAACTGCCAACATTGTTCGTATACTTTGTTGCCCCTATACAACCGCGGAAATAACCCGCTATACGGTATTTTACATCAATTCAACAAATCTGAGAGAAGTACTTACTTATTAAGTTGTTTCGGTTCTAAAATGACAATTATTATAAAATTTATGCATTAATTTATATCTTCATTCAATAATATATCATTTACTGGTTTTGATCACTAGGCCGATTATTCCATTATCGCGAAGATAAACTAGCGTGCATGATTAGTATGTTACATTGATTGTAAATTGTCATATCTGCCAATACATACACAACGCTAGCAGTCTAGTGGGTCTACGTACCACATAACGTAGACGGTATGATCAAAACGATCGACTAAATACATGTCACGGTGGTAATTTTCGACATTCCAACGTTATTTTAGGGTTTAATAATCGTTTGTAAATACACCTATCTTTTTATAGAGTACTTGTTTTGGATTCATCCGAAGGACAAATATATGTACGAACACCTAGTAAAAACAGTTGGTAGTGAAATAGATATACGAACGAGACAACGACTATTTATCATAGATGATAGGTTAATCAATTCATCAGGTCTTCCTGCTATTACACACATATACAGTGGAAGTTTAGCAGAAAGATTAGATTTACCCGGCAGTGATATAGATATAATGATCGTACGCAACGAGTTGGACGTTATTCAGAATGTAAGCCATATAAAACACCCAATACATTGTGATACAGTTGTAATGGAGACAGATATCAATTATCCTGGATTCACTAGACTCAGATTGGTAGCAAAAGCGGATGATACATCTGTCGTTAATGTAATATGTATCAATTGTCCACCAGGTAGATGTACCGGTAAATCGTTGTATCTACATGTAAACTACTTTTTTGATACTTGTAAGGGTATAACTAGACCACCGGTATTTCAACACGGTCCATGTTTTTCAGATGTAGATCAAACCATAGACCTTGCACTCTGCATACGGAGTAAATATTTACCTCAAAACGCAATTCCTTGGGCATATCGTCATCGATCTCAATGACCACCTAATTTTGTAATTGACAGGATCATACATTTTGGATGCTTGTTAGTACCTATAGGACCTAAGACTGTATTAGATGGTGGTTTGTGGAGAGTGTCGTTCTCTGTGGCAGAAAAACTTCTAGTACATTCGTTTAACTTTGCTCAACTCTTATGTTACGGTTTACTTAAATTAACATTAAAGCGTATAGTTAACACGAATAATGATGTCAAAGAGTTGATGTGTTCATACTTCTTGAAGACGGCTTTATTCTGGGTTTCAGAGGAGTTGGATATTGAAACATTTCAATTATCTAAATTGTATTACTGCTTTTCTCTCTGTCTTGATAAATTAATATCATGGGTGAACACATGTTACTGTCCGAACTATTTTATACCTGAACACAATATTTTCCTAGGAAAAATCAATCAGAATAAAAATAAGATACTACTAGGTGTACTTGAAAGTATTAAGTTTGGAGGGATTGATGGGTTGACAACTAGTGTATTTCCGCCTGACAAGAAAAGTCATCGTTTTTTTAGTACAAATAGAGAATCGCCGTCCATCAATGTAGACTTCTTATTTTACAGAGTAAATACACTGTATGTGGAGTTTCCAATTGACCTCTCAAGTTGGTATAAAAGTCTTGTATTTACCAAGTCTTTACTAAGGTTCTAGTCATCTTTATTTATAATTGATACATGTAAATATCATTATGCTAACATCATTCAAATGGTAGCACAATTACTACCATCGCCAAACACAACACGTAACAAGTACAACATACACAAACGTTATTATAAACATTTACAGGACGGAATCAAGACAGATGCTGTATCGGGTTGGTTGTTATACGCGTCGTTTTATTATGTAACGGGACAATTCAATGTTACACTTAGACTAGTGGATTATGTTCTCTCAAGATGTTCACCTGATATGGTGTTTAAATGCGATGGACCTAGCTGTGGACACAGAGCTTTGTACAAACAAAATGTACATTCTTCAATGACTTTACATTACAGGATGAAAATGGCTATCATAAAAAATGTCAGGTATGGTAAACACTCATCATTGATACCAGGTGAACTAAAACTAGAGGTTGAAAGAACAATGATAGACATACTGCCGGTTGTAATGTCACACTGCCTCAGATTTTCATGCTATCATCATCTTGGTGATATCATCAACAGGGAAAAGTCTTTACGTGATTTATATACTACAGTAAAATATGAATATTTAATTACATCATCATATTTGTCTGATTCAATAACAATAGTTGGAGTATGCTATGAGATATCGGGTGCTAAAGACAGAGCCTATCAGTGCTATGAGCAAGCATTGGAAGTGGATGATAGAATTTCTAGTACCGCACAAATTAGAAAATCAAAATTAGATGACAGCTATTGTGGACTTTGATAGTGATGATGCCAGGATTAACCTTATCGTGAATCTCACTTTCTTGTTAATTACAACACACAAATGTTGATGATACTGACATAAACAAATATTTATTACCCAATGTATCCATACAAAATAATTATAATTATTTGTTATGCTCATATTGATTCCTAGTTCGTACATAATATGATACATAAGTCGATGCTGACACATGTTATTAGTGGTACAAGAGAGCTTTACAATGTAGCCAAACATCAACATTAACTCAAAATTGCCATCTTATAGACATTTTTTTATTGCAGTTTTAAATGTTATTTTGCAAATGAGAGGTTTTTACTACAGTTTGAGTAACATCACTTTTTTACTGTTTACACTCGAAGAATAAAGTCATACAAGGACATGCATGAACTACGTGTATAGCAATAATGCATGACAATAACACGAACATTATCTAATAATACATAGTATTATAATTCATCAAACACTGCAGCTCAGATGGATATCTCAAGTCCACATTGTACATGACAGGAGTCAGCATAGAGTGGGCAATGCTGTCCAAATCAATAAGTTTGCCCACCGTCAAGTTTTTGAATTCACATGCTATTCATTTTCCCATGCTGACAAATGAGCATATACCTAAACCAACGAAGATGAGTTGAATTTTTGTATTCCCCTCTTTTGATAGCTTTCTGGTATGTCCCAGGTTACAGTCTTGGTTTAAAGAAGATAAAAGTAAACAGAGCGTATATATACAAAAAGATGTAGTACGAATGCCAATGAAACAGCTCTTCCCAAGAAACCAATTGACACAGACACTTACAACTATAGGTCTCTCTAAGGGTTTTAGCAATAAGAAAAGTCCATATTTCTCAATCAGCAGTGAAAGGCTCCGAAAAAATAAGTTGATTTATATGAAGTATCTAATCTATTGACTATAGTTAAATTTATTTGCAAAGGCAAATAAAAAAAAACACAAACCTGTAAAACAAATAAACCGTGTACATAAAATTGCTTTAGTCTAACATCATATAAATGAACTGGATGGTTGGGTATCTTTACATACGAATAGAAAGTAAACATAGAATAACAGCTACACATGGTAAGACATTTAACAATATCCGATCAGAATGACCAATACAACATCATAACAAGATACATGAATGTTGGATAATCAAATACTGGTATCATGTCCTAAAGCAATGCGAAATCAAACTCAGCAAAACAGACCTATTATCGGGAATATGTCATATTCGATACCAAAAAGACCAGACAAACATACAGAATTCAAACCACAAACAATAATATATACCAAAATATCCAACCGAATAAAAAAAAAGAAATTTAATATTTTAATAACAATTTATAAATGTATGTTGCATGTTTAAAATTCCATGTCATGTCTAAAAACAATGATGATTCAAACTCGACAAATCAGTCATTTTCGGGAGTATGTCACGTTCGGTACTTAGCAGACAGGCGTTATAAATGTTAAACCACAATATAAGGCGCAGTAAACAAAAAGAAAGACAACAGACATATACTGAGGTTCAGAAGTCAAAAATCGATTGAGATAAAAACTAATCCGGGTTTCAAACCAAAACCGTGCGACATACATCAACTATACAAGAAAAACAGAGAAACAACAATAACACCGAAGTGCAACAAAAACAAATGCCAACATGTCGTGAGTCAGTTTACACACAGACGTAAAGATCAACTTTTTGGTGATGATAATTTTTTTAATCTTTCTACTCATTACTCCATTTGAGCACACGCCCTTTAAATGAAATCCATATAGTGAGAACAAGCACGAACATAACTTATCAATTAGAATTTGAACACACCATACGACGGAGCAGAAGGTATGAAACTGCTCAGAAATCAGAAATTGATAATTGTGAATTGAAATCATCCCGTTTTGCATATTTTATTGTGGAGTCGTCCGTTTGTATCACTATTGCGAAAAGGGTCAAGGTATGTAGCAGTTCTTTTCGTATCAGTGGTATTCTTCATTTCAAATTACTTGGATATATGAAATGTCAATAGTTCCTGAAATATTGGTTATTCCGTGGTAGGGCACCATCAACATATCTGAAAGTAAAATTAAAGAATTTCGCAAAGTCCCTTTTCTTTTTGTCTTCTAGAAGGTTCTTGTTTTGAATCCTACTAGAACAGAACAAAGCTACCTGAAGGGGTGCACAATAAGCACCCGTTGGAAAACCGAGTATCTGTTGAAATATGCTTCCTCCAATACCAACAAATGAGTTGCCGAAGAACAAATATTGGAGTAAAAAACACAGTTTTTGATGATAACTCCATTGAAACAGGATTTCAATGGAGTAAGCATTGAAGTCCTGTTTTTCCAGGACTTCAATGATAACAAGAAAAGGTTTATAATTATTTTATTGGAACTATATCATCGAGTAAAATAAGGTCACATTCGAAAAGTTTAAGTTACAAAGTGTCCTGATGTCTGCACAAACATAAACCTGATAAAATTCCAGCTTTTATTTAACATATACATGTTTGAAATTCAAACTATTTACCTGCATGAACAGCTTCAATCAATAAATATTGTTTGTGGTGTGGGTTCATGTTCTTCAATATTTATCTTTTCATGTTGTGTTTTTTATTTATTTGTTTCTTTATTTATCTTTTTTTCTGTTTTGCCATGGTGTTTTCATTTTATTTTCAACGTATGAGCTTAAATAATTTTCGCATATCTTTTGAGTCAAAACTGTTTCATCATAGTACTGTATCAATCAATGATCTTATTATGTCCATAATACTATTTAATGACATATGGACAGATAGCAAAACAGAAAGACGGATGAAACGTTGTATGATGTGTTAAGTCCAGTAATTCAGCATTGTATTGTTGTTGAAACACTAAAATTATAAACATATGATGATTTTCCAATTGAAAAAAAACTCGTTTTGAATAGAATCTTTCATTAGGCAATCAAAATTTAAACCCTAACAGCAATTCTCGCCTCGAAAGTCGTCCTTTTGGTTTGGTGTTTTAAACAGTTTGTTCTCTATAATCTACCTGTCATACTGTTTCCAGAATCACCTATTTTTTAACATTCAATTAAAACCAACTGAGTTTATTGAGTTTTGCTTACAAGGAAGCTATTAAATCAAGACTTTTAATTTGTGAAGTTGAAATGATCCCATCGAAATCGACGTCACGAGTTACAGATGTTTACAGATAACGATGATTACGTTAAAATTGTAGAAACCACGATCGTCATTTTTTCCTGAATTGTGACGTATTGAAGTGTCACACATTTGTACTTGGGCATGACAAATGAATGATATGTTTACCCTTCTGAAACACCTTACGTCGCCCCTGTTCATGGCGGAGTTCGTATTGTTTACTCTTTGTTAGACAGAAAATTTGTTGAAGACTTTTGTTTGTATTTCGGTCATTTCGTTTATTGTCATGGCGCTGACTTGTTATTTTCAACTTATACGTTTGAATATTCCTTATATACCATCCGTCTCTCTTATATTGAATGTTCATTGCTGGAGTGGTGCCCTGTTGAGTTAACTCAATCACGACAACAGATTCTTAGTTCAGATGTTGAAATCTTTGTTTAAATCTGATTTTGTTTACTAGAAAAGTGACAAAAATTTCATCCATCTTCAGGACGAACAAATTAACATAAGATGCAATAGATTAGTCCTGTAATAGACATCGTTTGAGAAATGTGGACTGCCAACCAACATGAGGTATATCAAACAGTAAAATCAGAGACATACTGAACTCAAAAATCAAAATCAAAACGGAAAGTCCCTAATCAAATCTTAAATCAACAGTTCAAACACATCAAACAAATGGATTACAATCATCATATTCCTAATTTGGAACAGGCATTGTCGTATGTAGTGGATTGAACCTGGTTTTATTGCTAGCGACACCTCTCACTTGTACGTCAATCGCATCAAATTTCATTACATCGACAACTATGCGTGAACAAAACAAAAAGACACATATGTTGTTGTGCAATTTGCCTTTAAAAAGCGTTGGAAGGTGTCACATATCGTTATATGTGCGAGAAAAGAGTTACCCTTTCACTGAATACCTCACTAATCTTAAAATATTTGTTAATTATTGTGATTATGCAACGTCAGACGAAATGGTCCACGATTGGATTGTTTTTTAAACTAAAGACCAGAAAGTTCGTGAAAAATGCATCACCGAAGTGTTTGAACTAACGCTATAAAAAGTTATCAATTTCGCAAACCTTCATGGGTTTTTTTTGGCCCATATTGGCACATGTATGCCTACTAGGTCAACAATAAATATGTTAAGAACATCCCTAGCGAAAATTACTGTTTCGCCAACATCAACGATACCCGCAAATCGAGAACGAAACACTTGCAATTGTTTTTGGGTGTAATAGATTCTATACGTATGTATATGAACGCCGACGGCAAATAGAGAATAAACAAATACCGTCAATCTTCTCGAAACCGCTCAACAAAACTCCACCTAGATTACAGAAACTTTTGATAGCATAATAAAAGCATGATTCAACAGTTGATTTCAAACGTTTCAAAAAGATGTATATCGCAGATCATCTCATTAGATCGTTCCTTATAAACAAAGTAAAATACCTGATTTTTACGTAATTGACATTCATGTGATATGTCACATGCCAATCGCAGCAGTAACATATGCTAAAACAAATCCTTCTATTCAGATCTACCAAATGCAATAATATCTTCTTAATATTTGATTTTTACTTTAGGCTAAGTAAAAGCTTTAAAGTCAGCAAATAAAAAAAATGAATCACCGACCTCGTTTTCGATTTTAAACGCCATCTTTTTTCTATAGAATTTGGAAATCGGAACCTGTAGTCATTGAGATCTCTTAAACATGTTTAACCCCGCCGCATTTTTGCGCCTGTCCCAAGTCAGGAGCCTCTGAACTTTGTTTGTCTTGTATAATTTTAATTATAGTTTCGGGTGTACAATTTTCTTTGACACATTCCCCATTTCCATTGTCAATTTTATTAGCAGTGTAATATTATTTTAAAAGCCCGTATCCCATAAAACTCGTTTGCTTTGTTAACCTTGTTAAGAGAACAAATTGACCAATAATTTCTCGATGAGTATTCAATAAATATGCGTTGTTTATATTTTAACAAAATAAGAAAATAAAAAGGTCGGGTCACCGTAATGGCAAAATAGATGGCAAAATAGATATTTCTAAAAAGGAGTTAACAATTTGAATTGGCGGGAATATACTGCACCAATTCTAAAAAAAAAACGTACGTTATACCTGTTTAGTCGATATTCTTAAAAATTAGGGATAACTCAGTTCTCGTTATTTGCTGTTTTGTTTCTTGTTTGTTTTCAAGTACAATAAATGCACATTCATCAACGTGATAGTTTTCAGTCAGTATCACAGACACATAATATACATGTGGTGGTTGGAAAACTGTGTTGTACAAATGTACATACGAATTCTTATCTAAACATTTCTATTCAGGTTAATAAATTATTCTTAAAATAGTGAAGATATTTTATATATAATTGAATGAACAGTGATATTGAAGTATCAAATGAGTAAATATTGACAATAATGACAGTGAAAGGAAATATAAAAGTGTCTTACGATTTATATCATATGGTATGCTGAATTACTTTTAATATGAGCTCTAGTTAATATATTTAGGCCAATAAAAAATAGTACACTTGTTTCTGCTTACCCTACCTATCCTTAATTTATTTCCTACCCTAACACTTTTAAAGGCAGACTGAATCGTTTGTAGTAACCAGTTAAAAAATGTTTGTAAAATAAAATAATATTGCCTACCTACCTACCCTTTTTCAGAACGTTAGCGGAATCACATCGAAAAACGGTATATGCATTTTCAAATACTCTATAAGTTTGCCAACGTTTGCTTTGAAATTTGCCAGGCAATATACAAATACACGTTTTGAATACGAGTGTGTTGAATGTCTTAAACTTAGCATGATGTGTAGAATTTCATACTTCAGTCAAAGTATATCTGAAAGATAAGACATAATTTTGCTTACGATATCATGAATTTTAATTTCGGTTAAGAATGTAATTTCTGTTTTTTTACGATAATTGCTTAATATTAATAGAAATCTAAGACAACGATAGCACTTACATTAAAGATCGATCTTTTCTGAGATCGCCGATCTTTAGTATTGTAAAAATGGGACAGATCGATCTGTCTAAGTTTAAGCGCATTATTAGATCCATCGTGATCGATTTTTCTAAAATTCAAAGTGTTATATGTTGATAAGAAGACACATCTGCGCATGATTCGTTTGATACATTCTTATAAATGACTGCCTTTCAGTTTTTCATCCATATTCTCAGATGATTTGACAGGACGTGAAGATAAAAAAAAACCCCATTTATTCGACGTTTTTGCGTCATTCTTCTAAAAAGATTAATATGAAAAAAGATGGATTGCCAATAAGACAACTCTCCACAAGAGACCAACATACCCTGGCAACTAACACCTATAGGTTACCGTATGGCCATTAACAATGACAAAAGCCAATACCGCATATACAGCTATAACACGCCGAAATGAGAGATGTAAAACATTTCATACGAGAAAAGTAACGGTTTAAGGTATGAACAAACAAGAAATGAACGAAGAAAAATATGTAGCACATAAACAAAAAACAACCACTGAATACAGGCTCGACTCATACCATGTTACTTATTCGTTCCTCATTCGCTTATACGTTGTAATACTTTGCAACTTTAAAGAAAAAATATGTTCATTTTTTTTGTATCTGGAGTTATCTTTGGGTTCTTAAAGGTAAAATAGCCCTATCAGCGCGTACAATGTATGTACTGTTTTGTCGCTAGATTGATGCCCTTTTACTTATTCGCTTCTAATACGTGTGCTATAGGTTGCACCTTTTAAAAAAAATCTGTTCATTTTGTTTTTGACTCTGGTGCTTTTCTCAACTCCAAACGAAAAGTCCGTTACAAGTAAACTGATTCTGACATTTCTAGGTTTAACCCTCTTGCTGCCGAGTTTTTTTCTTGCTTTGTCGCGCCAAAAGCATCTTGACGTTTCTTATCTGTGACGTTGCAAATCTTGTGCCTCTCTGTAGAACTGCGCTTTCCCGCCGTCCATAATTTTTCCCGCGTCAATGTAGCCGTAATTATGAAAACGATGTATAAGTAATTTTACGGAAGTTAAATATGCTCTAAGATTGTCATAAACGATGTTTTTAATACAAGATTATTCAAAAATATAACTTTTAACCTTGGAATATATTTTTTTTTATCTTTCTTGTCTTAAAATAAAGTGAAAATAATATACCAAATGCTATACTAGCTTTAAAGACGACTTTGTTTTATCTTTGTCAAGTGAAATGCATAAATGATTCTTAACCACCTATAAAATAGTAAAATATTTATTCTCGGTTTTTTTATTAGGTAATTGGTATAAATACTTTTAAAATCTCTCAAATCATTATATAAACGGCAAAACAACGGCACTCAATGCAAATGAAAATAAAAACAAAGCGTGTACAAATTAATAAAAAATAAATAAAATCTCCGAGCAGCTGTTCTATGATTCTATGAACTACTTCTTGTTGTAAAGTATCAAACTTGTCAGATTAAAATTATCATGATTTCAATCCTTGTTTCGGTAGGTGAGGAAATATTTTTTATATAAAATTCATTTTGCTTATTTTTTAATCATGTTTATTATAATTTTGACCACTTATTGCTCAAAATTTAAGAGAATACGAATTAAAAAAAAACATAGTAAAAACGAGGAAAGACATTCTCTAAAATGAATTTTTATTGTCTACAAGTGAACCTGAATCAATAATAATTCATTTTTATTAACTATGATAAAGTAAACACTGTAATTGACATACACGAAATATGTTTAAATCTGTTAATTGATAATATGAGGAAGGCGCTACCTTAAATGCCAGCTTTATACCAAGACAATGTCCTATATATATATTGATTGGTTGTTGGTTGCTTAACGTCCAGTGGCAACTATTTCATGCATGTTCAGGACGAATGTCCTAGGCTACATTAACATATATTTTTTGTCTAAAATAAAATAAAAAGTTCAGATGGAAAATGTTTAGGGAAATGATTAATGTTTCAATGTTTCAATGAACTTCAAAAGGCAGGAGAGGGTATGGTATTTTTGTTAACAAAAAAAATATTCAGTTTCCAAATTGATGAAAAAAATATCTGTTCAAGCAGAGGACAAACAAAATATTTTGAATCCAGATCTTCACCAAAAACGATTTTATCTTTCAGATATGCAAAATGAATTTTACTTTTATATATCTAAAAACATTTAAAACTTCCCAAACTGCACAGGTAAGTCTATACACAGTATTTTTTTAGGTGAAAATTCGGTCGTATTTGCCAATTTGTCATGATGAACCTAAATACTAGTGTTAAATTTTGACTAAATAATTTATATCTATAGCGCTGTGAGAAGGGCTTTGGTGAAAAAAATCTAGTTTACTTTTCAAGTTTTCATTATATGACAGCAAAATAAAATTGAGCATGGAAATTGGAAATACAAGCATGTCAAAAATTTGCTTTTCAAGTAATGCTTTATCATATCATAGTTGTTTTCAACAGACATATAATACAATCATATGTCTCTGTTTTCAAGAAGACACATTTGGTTTCAAGACAATAACTTTAGTTTAAGTGGATGGATTTCTATGAAATTGTGCTAGAAGGTTCAGTACTCAAAAGAAAGATTAGAATTGATTTTGGGGTTATGGTACAACATTTTTTGGGGTGTTTTTTTACCAAAACTTTGGGTTTTCTTCAAAAATTTACCAAATATTTACATTGATTGTTACTCATTTTAATATATATAGATGCAACTAATACTGATTTTGCAGGAGATGCACACAAAATAGGGTGGTTTAATTATTTTATCTGTAATTTGTGCATTTTTTCCTACGATGTGTAATCCTTGATAGTAAATGTATCATGATAAAGAAAATATATTTGGTAAGTATATTCACAATTGACATGCGCCAGTGCAAGTCAAAAGGATTTTTTTCCACTTTAATTCCAAAAATTGCACTTGATTTTTTTTTCTCATAGAAACACATGAGTTATTTGGTAAATAAAACACTTGTCATTGTTTGAAACTTTCAGTAATCAAAATTTAGTTTAAAGCCTTTTTGAATGTTTCACTGATTGTGTGAAAATTTTATCAGAAAATGTAAAAAAACACTTGATATAAAAATTGCATTATCTGCAGAATTATTGATGACTTTCCTTACTATTCACAAGGACATATATATCTAACATATTGTCCATGCTATTCTGATCTGAGTTTTTATTCATACATATACTAGCATGGCTGGTGCTGTTCCAAGTTGTCTTCTTTTTCTGACATAAAATATACAGGCCACTGCTGCAGCTTGAATTTTAAAGGATGTAGCCCACATACTTCCAAGTAATATGCCCTGTATATCAAAGTCATGGTATTCTCATGAGTTATCATAATAACTCCATCTTCCCATAAAATCTAATTTTGGACAAAATGGGAGCATACAATATACATATATATAGTCAGTACTAAATGTACTACTCAGACTCAAGTCTCATTTTTTTTTTTATTAAACTTAGAGAGAGAAAACAAAACAGTCTCCATCTCCTGTGACTTATAAGGTAGATATCTGATATATGACATAATCAATGAAAACATTTGTTGAGAGTTTAGTTTGTCAAGGGAAGTACAGAACTCAATTAGAAGATTGTGAATTATTTGAATATTTCTTTTTTGTTTTAAACTTTTGTTAAGTTTTGAATTAGTCTGTGGCTAGCTACCATAGGCGGATCCAGGGGTGACCCCCGTTTCGTGGGAAAAAAATCTGTTGATTATATAGGGCATGACTGGGCCTCCCCCTTTTTCAGGTCAGTCAGGGGGGCTCCTTTGGAAAGTTCTGTATTCGCCAATAGCTACATGAATTACCGTGGTCACATTCAACAGTATAACCAACGTCATTATCACTGTTCCTTGATGTTGGGAATTATGCGGCAGATGAACATAAGTAGTCATGGTCAACCAGTGCATCGGAGTTTACCCCGCATGCCGCATGGCCATTTGAAAAAAAATCGAAATGTATTGCTTGCGGAGGTTTTTTCTGTGTTCCCGTGGCTGGACGGAACTTTTACGCTAAATATGTTATCGTTAATTTTGATTTTGTGACTTTTAAATAAAGTACCTGTGATTATTTAAGTTTAACTTATTTGTTTTGACCTCACTGATATTATGGAAAGTCGAAGCAGACGAAACATGGCGTCAAATGTTGTTGTCCTAACTTCGGTAATTTCCGTGGTCATTGTGGTACATTTAAAATTTAAATTAAGTACACAAGTTACGAAAATTTCTGAATTATTGTTTTTGTAAACAAATAAAAATTCGTGTCTTATTTAAAATCGAAATTATTCCGATCTGTCCCGTTTTTTCTAGTTCGCGTTGAAACGTTAAATGTGGCCGCCATTAAAAAAAATAATCGTACGAGATTTCACGAGAGTGACGAAACTTTTCAGATGGGTCGTGTAGAAAGAGTTATCGTTCTTTATTCCAAAACGATGCTTCTACCATAAGTGCCAGCTAAAGCTGGCATATTAATTGTTCTCTTCTCAACGTTCAGTGGCAAATATTTCATGCAATATTATAAAGGACGTCTGAAATTCAATTTATATACAATAAATCTATTGCTCAATGAGTCCTACAAAGTAAAAGATCTGTGGTGAATGCCAGAAAAAAGAGGTTACCACTGGGAAAGGAATCTATGATATATATGATAGGAATAGAAATCATTGTGTCTACTACTAATTTAACATCCCAATTTCGAATGAAAATAAAATATTTAAGGCAGTGCTTCCATGATGAAACTGGTTTAAAATGTATTGAAATATCGTATGGCAATACAAGTACATCGGTTAACATGTGTGTACTTTTACAAAAAAAAATCCTGAGATTTCAATCGTGGTATTTGAGCCCTAAATAAATTATCCAGTTCTTTTAAATAAAGCGTGTATGGTGTATTGTGAATGAATATTAATATTTAACGTAATCAAGTATAACAGTTATCTTTTTTATGATTATTTATCAGGGAGATTTTTTGATTTATATGAGATATTCTGATTGATAGATGTACGAAAAAAAAAACGTAAAACAAATTTCTCGAAAGAATGCAACATTTTACATGAAAATGACGAACTAGATAATTATTGAACACGTTAAATAAGTTGTTATTATAGTACTAACAAGCTTATGATCCTGTATCATTTCTTTTCATCCGTTTTAAGTATACTTTTAGAGCATTTTATTCAGTTTGCTTCATTCCCGACAAAATCGCCCTTTTGACGCCGTATTTTGACGTTGTCATTGCCCCTGAGTATTGTGACGTTACAATGGACCTTTGACGTTCTACACAATCAACAAGATTTGTGTGTAGAAGCCATAAATGTCCCTTTGGCAGCAAGAGGGTTAAGGATTTGTGACATGTTAATCAAAAAGATAATTAATAAATAAAGAAGAATATCTAAGTCTAATTCGGTAGGGAACGGGATTGTAGTTACGACACGAGGAACTTATCCGATATCATCTGTACAACGGATATCCATAACGGTCAACCCACTCGTGATGGCTACCGTAAAATTTACGAAGGGATGATTTCAACTTCACCATTTCAACTCTTGGTTTAATATCAACCCTCTATTAAGGAAATCATGATAGGAAATATATGCCCTCGAATATCAATTGGGAGACATATAATTGGTATACAGGCGCTGCTGATATGTTAAATTTTAGAAGGAAACTTCAGATGATTAGCATCTTCAGGAATTACAAAATGTTATAGTTGATGAATGCAAAAATGAAATGTTTCATTAAGTCAGAGTACACATAAGGAATAAGGAAATACGCATACTAGCTTCCACGCTCGCAAAATACAGATACTATAGTCTTACTCAGCGTACATATCACTACTCAAAAATGCTTCCACACTCGCAAAATATGGATAATATAGTCTTACTCAGCGTACATATCACTATTCACATATTATCATTAACATAACGTTAGTGCATCTCCAGATAAGTATATCCTTTTATCTAAGGATTGTGTTAATTGTATAGATTTTAAAAACATGTATCTGATATTTGGTACTAATAGGCAGATAAATGAGTGGTATGTTACGTATAGTTGGTTAGATTCCACCATATAGTGCAATTTACCGAGTTCGGATAACGGACTTATGCGTGTCTTTTTATGCTAATAGGCAGATAAATGAGTTTTATATTACGTAAAGTTGGTTAGCTTCCACCCTTTCATGATAACCTTTTTCGGATAACGAAATTATGCGTGGCTTGTTTTGCACAGTACACGTATGTAGGTTGTAATGATAGTCAGTTGAACTGTTAAGTATTTTTATTGTTTTAATCGGCCATATAAATTAGAGTGAACTAAACCATGTGATACTTGTAGTGATATATGATAATTCATTTCACTTCCATATAAAGGATAAGGAGATACATTATGATTGACAATAAGACAACTATTAGCCAAATTTAAAAAAAGTGGTTGTCGAGTCAACTTTATTTATTAGGAAGTATACGCTGGACTATTTACTGTGTGTCTGTTTTTCTCAGATGACCAAGATGTCAGATGTAAGTATTGTCCTATGTTAATATTATGGATCTGTCAAAAAAAAGTCCTGAAGTCCTGTTCAATCATCATGAAGCATACCTTGTGCTATAGATTGTTTGATATTTCCACAGAGGAGCCGTATGTATGTGATATGAAAACTTTAAAGTACTGTCAAATAATTTCATCCAGCCCATTTCGCCAGTGTTTGATTGGATTCGTGTTGCTTTGTCTTATGCTTTTTTGTTGTTGTGTTTTGTGCACTATGGTTTATAGAATTGAGAATGGAAATCGGTAATATGTCACAACCGAAGACCACTAATGGGTCTTTTACTATTTGATTTATAATTTCAAAATAACTTAATTGAACGTCTACCGTATTAGAACAGCTCGATGTAGGTGATTAGTGTTGCTAGCTGTACAGTACAAAGTTTGGTAATTAGATATAGGAAGATTTGGTATGATTGCCAATGAGACAACTCTCCATCCAAGTAACAATTTATAAAAGTAAACCATTATTGGTAATTTTTGTTATAGTTGTTGTGTGTTTTTTGGTGTATGTTGAGCTTGTTAGAGTTTAGGATGTTGTACATGTTGTATATAGAAAATGTCTTTTATATTTACTTGTGTAAACACTTAGTTATTCTATATCTGAGATGCTCTACCATGATAACAAACTTATCAATTTTTTTAAATGCTATTGTGTGTGTCATGCAACACATCATTTTATTAAATGTTTACGTAAACGGTCAGAGAAGGAATTAAATAGCGGCTACGAAATATATTAAGCTTTTATAATTAACTTTAAATATATAACATTGTACTAAATTGTGATCAAATATGGCAATACTGCCAAAAAAGAATATTTGAAGAAAATGTGTAGTTACAATATAACAATTCCTTATTGTATGTGACATATTCGTATCTGTAATAGCTGTATTTCAGATAAGAATATAGTTGTATCTCTTACTAGCATGACTAAGGCTAAGTTTTTATTTCCCTGAAAGTGCATGTATTCAAATGTTTAACACTGATGATTGATAAGGTTTCATCGTTTTGTTTGAATACCAACAACATACTGTTTTAACAGAATAACAAGTTTTCAAATCAAGTATGAGAAAGTGTTCCTGTCTTTTTTTCAAATGTCCTCTCATTTACTTTCAATAATATACAACAAGATGTCACAGAATGCTAAACTGAATGATTTAGATATAACAACAACAATTGACTGACATACACTTTATGTAGGTAATTGTAGTAACTGTTTTTATGAAATTAAGTGCATTGTCTGCTTAACAAAAAAGAAGAAGCAAAATCGCCATTTTTCATTTAAAGATTTCTTCACTATGCATAGCAATGTTTTTTTTTAATGTCGTAGGCCGTACGGTAACAAACAATACTACTTCAAATTGATGTGCTATTCTCTATAGATAGTTGGAGGTCATTGATAAGTTTACTATAAGGTGAAAAAGTAACATGTCTGACATAAAAGAGTGCTTTTTAGAAATGACTTATCAAGTTCAAAACAAATAAACTCATCATAAATACCAGTACTGAAATTTTATATTGACACCAGACGCGCGTTTTATTTCGTCTACAAAAGACTTATCACTGATGCTCTAATTTGAAAAAAAAATATAAAAAGGTCAAATAAAGTACGAAGTAAAGGGGCGTTGGGGACTAAACATTCCGAACAGTTTTTCAAAATACAGCTTTAGTAATTTATTCCTACGAAAAACTTATTCCCAATATTCAAAGTTTTGTTAACTGTCCATTTCTAGTTATGAACACATCAATGCTAACTCAAGTCAGAACAGAAGTGCTGACTACTAGGCTGGTGATACTGGGAATTAAAACTCCACCAGCAGTGGCAAATAACTACTAAATGCATTTGTCATCTGATAAGGCCTGTGAAAACTGTATGTACACATGTAAACTCCATTTAATTCAATTTCATTGAATTTACATTCATTTGATTCTTACGTGAAATTCACGTAAATTTAACCTCAAACGAGAACGTTACAACTCATAAAATAAAGTAATTCAAATTACACCTGAATTTTCAAATGTTATAAAAATCTTCAAAAATTAAAGTTTTGTTTGTGTAAATTTCACGTGAATTTCTTGTGAATCTTAAGTTAACTTTAAAACAAGAGTAAGGTTTAGAAAAAATGATTCATTAACATTGTGTTTCGATTACCTTGTAATTAATTTATTGATACAAATGTTTAACAATTTGTTAAGTGACCACCCATCCTTGCTATAGTACGAACGACATCAAATAGCATCAATACGAGAATTCTTAATATTTCCATCGGGAAGTTTTTCTCCATTTGTTCAAGTTTCCCTAAAATCCTACGTTTAATCATTCTAGTAATAGTGTGAGGCAACAGGTGAACATCGAGCTGCTCTGTGATAAAAGGTAAGATATCCATCTTTGATAAAACATCCTTAGCAGAACGTTAACCCCTTTCGACGCAACTTATATTGATCTTTTTAAATGTTAAGTTCCTGGTATCATCTAATTATCACTACAGGTATTGCAACATTAATCAATGTTTACGTATCACTTGTACATGATTTGTAGACAATACGTATTTGTTATAAAATTTCCGTCTTTTCGTCTTACATTTGGTGCTGGTGCTTAGATACGGTGGTAAAACCCAATTATTAAGACATTTATAAAAGTTTTTGGGTCAACTATGAATAAAATCTACTGATTCACGATGGAATTACGCGCGAGTTCGAACCCTTCATATACGAATCGTTATAAAGTAATAAAATAAATTACCCCAAGTAAAAGCAGTGGTCATTAGATTCTTAAAAAAAAGTACTAAACGGAGGTCTGAGAGATGAATTAAACACGATAGAATAGATAAAAACATAATCTATAAAACTTTAGCACAATTTAATAAATGGGGACACACATATATATCAGTGGGTTATCAGTGGAATATTACAGGTACATCAAGAAAAGCGTGGTAATTATGTAAAAAGCATATTTGTTGAATAAATGTATAATTCTATTGAAAATATAAAAGAAATAAAAAAAAATACAAAAAGAAATACTAAAATGTATTTGACCTGTTGTCATGCTACTACTGGAAACTGTATTAATTAAGTAGAGAACATTTTCCAAATTATTCACTTTTGACTTCCTTTTGATCATTATCAGCATTATCATCAAGTGTTTAACACTTTAACTAAGTGACCGCCCATCCTTGGTTGTGTACTAACAAAATCAGATAGTATCAGTACAAGTATTTATAATGTTTTCATCGGGAATTTTCTGTATCTCTGTTTGTTTCAGCTACCATCAATGCATACTTGTAATCATGCAAGACATATTATTAAACAACAAATGAACACCAACGGCCCCAGTAATACAAGGTAAGACATATAAAAAATACAGGAGACGTTTACCCTGTCGATGTAATTTATGTGGCTCTTTTTGGAATCTAAGGATCATCTCAGTGTTTGTTTGTTACTTTGATTCGTTTTTTCTCAGTCGATGTACGAAATGTAAATCACAATAAATGTCAATTTCCTTAAGATATCCTACAAAATCATCGAATAGTATAAGATCACATAGAAAATGTATGTCTTCGTACTTATCAATACAGTTATAACAACATAGTCAACTGTATAAGCCACGAAACGTTACTGCATATATATGTAAGAACCTTTTTTTTAATATAATAGAGTAAAATTATGGCAAAAATGTAGAAAACCAACTCTTTTTCATGGACTTATTATACATGTCATTTTGAATATTGTCCATTAACATGAAACCTTGAATTCGTTACATACATACATTCGTTACATACATGTAATTAATTTAAAATTGAATCTATGTAATGACATCTTTCTTACAGCCATCATGAACAGAAACTCCAGCAACCAAGACAATTCTGATGATGAAAATCTATTTGGCATCAAGAAAAAAACGTACTGGGAAATATACGGAGTGAAACGTTTTCTGTACCGTGGAAAACGTAAGTTTACACCATTACTTTACCAATCTTTAGATGGAGCAATGGTGATCTCAAATGATGTTTTTGGACTAACTATTAGTCAGTTTGAACGAATGTATAAAGCTTGTTTGGAAAGAAGGAAAACAAAAGAACAGTACATACTGAACCTCAGGTATCCAGACAAATCTTCAAAAGAATATCTGGAATACTTAGAGAATTGTACAGACTGTAATAAAGGTAATACATTTGCAATATAATGTTCTGAAACTGAAGACCACGGAAGGGGTAAAGTTGGTTTTGAGGGAATGAAAATCAAGATACAGACTTACAAGGGTAAAGAGGGCCATGGTCTATTTCGACAAAACTTTTGTAAGAAACAAAGTGACACCATTACAAAAAAGACAACGACAAAAAGACAACAAAATATCTAAAATAGAAAATTACACACAGACAACACAATATCCAAATAGGAAAAAAATCAAATATATAATAACACCATGTCTAAGAAAAGAGAATCAAAGACAACCCAATATTCAAAAAGGCATGCTAAACAGACAATACCTTAACCAAGAAGGGAAAGAGACAAACAGAAAACATCATGATAAAAAATGACAATGACAAACTACCAACACCAAGCCTAACAAAGTGGAATGATAAACAGACAACACAATAACCAAACAGCAAAAACACAAAGACAATGATAAGACAGCTGATGATAAGTCGCTTTTGAACAGATATATCATGTGCAGTAGGGGTATTTGCAAAAAAATACCAGTCGAGAGAATGGTAAATTTCCCGAGCTACAAGGCGAGAGAAATTCATTCTCAAGACTGGTATTTTTCGCAAATACCCCTCCTGAACATGATATATCTGTTTAATTACACCAAATGTTAACGTATAAAAAAGCATTGATGATCGTGTCGACGTTACAAGCGTCAAGTCGGATAGATTATTTTTTTTGGCAAATATCACGGCAGAGAGGGTGAAAAAGGCATATCTTTTTCCATATAACCCAGCGCCGTTACAAGATGAACGATATTCATTAGATACAAGTAAATTGGTAAAAATTCCCTGGCTATCAACCAATCAAAATCCAGCATTCTTAGATTAGGTGTAATTATGATATATACACTCTTGAACGGGATGAAGCAAACTCACAATATTAATATAAATAATGTCTGTGAAGTAAAATCCGTTGAGATGTCTCTCTCAACGATGTTCGCTCCACTGTTTCTGAATTTTTGCCAGATTTTCGGAATCCTCGGATTTTATTCATGTATTGCAATAAAAAGAATTGCATGCTTACCATTACTTTTCTTTTCATAATATATTACATATAGATTGAACAAGCCATATTTTGAAACATTATAAAATCTTTATTTTTACATTGTTTTTGAAAGCAAAAAATATGTCATTATAAAATGCATTAAAAATCTAAAAAAACCCAATGTGTTTCGAATAATACAACAGTTGACAATTAATATATTTTAAAAACATTGAACGCACAAACAATGCTTCATATCAAAGTATAACTTTTAATGTTAGTAAATTAAATAGTTATGAATATAATTCCGATGATAGCTGGCTCACGAGAACGTTATAAAATGAGTTCTCAACTGAAATTTGAAATACTCATATGCAAAAGGAGAATATTTTGCCAATTTTAGAATTTTTTAGGTAAAATTATGTTGTATTCTACTAAATTTTTCAATGTCCGAAGAAAATGTTCCATATTCGGAATATTTCTACTATATTGCATTTGTTTTAGTATCAACATATGCTCTTTTTACAAAAAATCATACCGATTCATTTATTTCTATGAAAAGTAGATGCTGAATAATGGATTTTATTGGTTCTCAAAGATTATTGATGCTCTCTCGATTATATTAATAACTTTTGTAGTTGTGAAATTGTTTTGTATAAAAAGCACTTCTTATTTCTGTATATAGCATATTTAAAAAGAGTTTCTGCGGATAATGAAGAAAAAAATTAAAATTACATCTTAACCTTTGATAGTTGCTGATGTAATTCTTTTAATTTCATATTGAATACCCTCAACGGTTGGATGCTGGCTTTCAATTATTTTTAGATCCTGACTTCCCATCACATTGGCATGATGATATCATATCAGTTTGGATGCTAGCATGCCAAAATATTGGGATTCTGGCATCTCAACATATCGGGATGCTAGCATCCAAAATTATCTGGATGCTTGCATCCCAACATATCCGGATGATGGCATCCAAAAATATCCGGATGCTGGCATCACAAAATATCTGGATGCTGGCATTCCAAAATATCCGGATGATGGCATCCCAAAATATCCAGATGCTGGCATCCCAAAATATCTGGATGCTGGCATCCAAAAATATCCGGATGATGGCATCCCAATATATCTGGATGCTGGCATCCCAAAATATTGGGATTCTGGCATCACAACTATTCTGACATACCTTTTTTCATTATGTCAAACGAATTTAAATGCTGCTTCCTAATCACCTGAATTTTAGTATTAATCCACCAATATAACACTCAGTACATTTCTTAAGGTTTTGATGTGTGTTGCAGGCACATGAAAGCAACGCAGTTAACATAAAAAATACTGATAAATGCTGGAAAGTCAAGATGATATTTTGTGTCTTTGTTCATGTCCAGTGTCCAGTTTAATGCATATTGAGAATGTGAAATCATGGGTCAGAGAGTGAAATGTATACCACTCATACAACATCTTCCTATACCTATTGACCAACATACTGAATCTGATTCGTAAAGTGCTAGTTTGCCATGTGAATGCTGATGTCCACACTTTGATATTTATACACAACTATGTCAATGTATTTAGCTTCCAATAATTGGTCAATGTTAATGTTATTTTTCTGACTTAGCTTACCATTATGAAAGACATGTAAACATGTTATTGACTATTGTGGTCTCGAGACAATACATTTATATATGATGACATCAGGACTACAATTTTCAAATCTAATTTGCTCATGTTTCGAATGTTTATAGAATTTTTTTTTTTAAAAAGCTTAATGCAATCGCCGGCTGAAATAATATCAAGTTTAGTAGTTCCCAAGGCTTTCAGAAATCAACTGGACATTCGTTTTTACTGGACTCGATTCTTGTTTTACAGGACAATCACACATATGATTTGGACAAAATTAAAAAAAATGCTGCTCATTTTGTAAGGCACATTATCAATCAAATGAATTTTATTTAACCATATTTTACTGGTCTTTGCCCAATGACAATCAACCTTGGGAATGACTGATTAACTAAGTCATCCATGACATACACTCTACAAAATGGATTGGTGACTACCTTTATTGGGATGCTAAATATGAGGTGCGTTATATGTAAACCTGCAAAATAATTTTGTTTTGTGTCTATGACAAACCGCATTGGCATTCAATGTATAAATTAAGGAGATTTGTTTCCCGCAATTGCCTGTATACAATAAAACATGTATCACAATGCAATATTTACAAAAAATCTAGTATCGATACTGGTGCACAGTGTCTATGATCTGTACGTACTGGATATTGTCAGTATCTCTGGACTTGCTGTATACAGTATACAATGAGTCAGTACATCATGTCAGGGTTTTCTAGTACTTGAGTCATTCATTTCATTTATAAAATTTACATTTATTTTTTATTACAATCATTATTGTATCTTTTTTTCTGTATTTTAATAATTCAATATTTGTTTATCATTGAACCAAATCAGTTACACCAACTGGAACTTTCTAACTTTCTATTTATATCATGTATTGCTAGTAATCTGAAATCATCTGGAATCACAAATCATCTGGTGCTGTTTGGGTGTTTCGTCGTCTGAGTTTAACCTGTCCAATCACTATAAAGTGTTACGATACATTAATACACAACACATGCATAGTAACTAGAAAGGTGTAGCCACTTCTTTACAAATGCTGAAACGAGAAATAATAATTATATGAAAGTTTATCAACAATAATTTTTCGTTGTAACATCACAACACTAGGGAACAGAAAGTAAATATTCATGTATGATGTCATAACGATGTAGAATAAGATTTAAAGATTGCTTTCTCACTCGTGGTTGATAAAAGAAAATACTTGAACACACCCTTCCCTACGAGAAAACGCATTTTTATTCGAAGAAAACCTTCGTTTAAACTTTAAATTAAGTTTTCCACACCAATATATGCCTGTTGTTTCTGTGTAGTCGTTAAAAACTATTCAAAACACATATGAACCACTAGTTCCATTGAATTTTTATGGAACAACATCAAGATCTATACATTTTGAAAGGGAGAAAAGTGTGCAATTTCATCAAAGTTTTTTTTCAGAAATACATCCGACATGTATTTAGCGATTTTCGTGAAATTTCATTCCACTCTAAGGGTGTTTTCGGTTAACACCTTAATTTGTGTGTTTTTTTTAGCCTAGTCCTGGAACACAAAACTCGTGTAGCGATATTTACATTTTCCTTAATTTCTGTATTTTCTTTTCATTCATTTTGCAAATTTGCTATGTATTGCTTTTATTATCAAGCTTCCACCGAGCTTCGTAATAAAAAAAAAGAAATAAATCACGAAAATATCAGCTTAAAATAATTTATGAAAAGATGACTCCGAGGCATATTTGTAAGACTAGCTTCACCCATAAAACTATATAGCCTTTTATTATTAATTCCTTCCAGTAACCTTAGTACACAATTTATATATATATATACATATATATATATATATAAGTACGTCTGAGCCAGTGACAACTCTACAACAGATTTATCCATCGGATCACCAGCAGTGATGGTGATACTTGGCTGTGTACATTATATATATACAACTCGTCTAAACATCAACCCAACAATGTTAGATCTGTAAATTTGCTTTCGCAATATTTTTGTTCTTCCCTCGCCGGGATTCGAACCCATGCTACTGAGATAACGTGACACCAAATCGTGGTCGTGTGGTCTAGCGGGAGGGCTTCAGTGCAGCCGATTCGGTGTCACGATATCTCAGTAGCATAGGTTCGAATCCCTGCGAGGAAAGAACAAAAAATTTGCGAAAGCAAATCTACAGATCTAACATTGTCGGGTTGATGTTTAGACGAGTTATATTTATATATTAGGGTGACGAACGATACCAGAGGGACAGTCAAACTCATAAATCGACAATAAACTGACAATACCATGGCTAAAAATGAAAAGGACAAACAGTCAAACAAAAATACACATAACACAACATAGAAAACTAAAGAATAAACAACACGAACCCCACCAAAAACTAGGGGTGATCTCCGGTGCTTCGGAAGGGTAAGCAGATCCTGTTCCACATGTTGCACCCGTCGTGTTGCTTATGAGATAACAAATCCGGTAAATAGTCACATTTATGAAAGGGAAGGGGACTGTAGTTACGACGTAAGGAACATATCCGATATCATATTTGTGAAACGGTTATTCCATAACGGTCAACCAACTCGTGATGGCGTCCGTAAAATGTACGAAGAGATGATTTCAGCTTCACCATTTGGAACTCTTTATTTAATAGCTTCCTTGTGAGGAACAACCCTCTATCAAGAAAATCATGATAAGAAATGCAAGCACGGGAATATCGTCTCAATTGGGAGATATATACACCGTATGCAGGTGATGCTGAAATGTTGCTACTTAGAAATGGAAAGTTCACAATTGGAAAGCTGAAATCATCTCTTTTGTCGTAAAGTTTTGTTTTCAATCGACCCTCATTGTCAATTTATAGATGTAAGTCAAGATATGAGGCCGACTAAACTGTATCTGTTGTATCCTTTATCTGTAGTTCAATGAGATAGATGCATTCGACATAGTCACCAAATTTTGAATATTTAGTGAAAAAACATCATCTATAAAGCGGGAAGTAGAGTTAAAGGATATTGCTAACTTCTTATCTTTCTTCCTAAGAAGTTCCTGTATGAAGTCAGCCTCATAATAATAAAGATATTAGAGTAAATTTCTTTTGAAGTCGGTAAATCTGTTATGTATGATATGCGTTTCTTTCTTTTAAAGCATAGTATTTCAAATTTTAAATTCACTCTGATTCATATATGACTATGTGGTATGAGTTTTGTTCATTTTTGAAGTCCATATGCTGACATTTAATTGTTAACGGCTATAATATTTAGTCTCAGTCCGATGGAGAGTTGTCTCATTAGCAATTATACCATTACTCAGAGATTACTCGGATTTCAAACGGCTGGTTTGCAAAACAAGCTAGGTTGATGAGCGTAGGAAGTCAGACTCGGAGTAATCTCGGACGGGTACTAGTCAACTGGGTTAAGACCCTTGCAAAAAAAAAGGCAAACAACACGTTCAATTTTCTAGACCGAAAATCAATCTTAAATTAAGTTTTTCATACTTTATTTTTCTTGAACTCAAAGGGCTATTAGCAGTGATGCATTTTAATGGTTTTCCTATAGGTTGTGCTAGGGGTAAACAAAATAATTTTGCGGACCAAATATTTTTACTGGCCATGGCCATATTGATGGTGGTTAATCGTCTCGATGCGGTTCACTTCAATCATATTTTTGTCAAAACTACTCAAATCAAGCCTAATGTCATGAATATGTACATATTTCCATAAGTCAAAATAAGCACAGTTACAGTCATAATTACTCTGTCATAGACTCGATGCAAAAAAATTGTTAAAAACTCCTTATTAAAGTATGTCTGTCTCGGAAGTTCATCGCTACCACAGGCGGATCAAACCCCCCTTCTTTTTCGTGTTAAAAATTTTGGTTGATTATATAGGTAATCACTTAAAGATGACTTAAGCGGGCCCCTCTGTTATTGTAGTCAGCGTCCCCCATCCCATTTATAGAAAGTTCTGGAATCACCATTGGCTACTACAAATGATTCGAAGTGTAACCCTCCCCAACGACATGGGAGAATCTCGCGACTGGCATTATACATTGTTGCCAAACCATTATAGCCTGTAATTTGCCGTCTGGAAATTGAAGTATTCAGAATTATAATCTGACTGGCGTATCAAGTCACTGTCAGAAATGCTAGTCCGAGATTACTCTGACTTCAAACAGCTGTTTTGCAAGACAAGCAGGCCCACTCGTAGGACGTCAGAGTAATCTCGGACGGGCACAAGTCAAATCGTCTCCTATAGAAAAATTCGATATCCGATAATATTTAATATATATATATGAAACCATTACAGACATACAGATAATAGAATTCCTTATGAATGGCTAAATCTTAGAAATCTCGGACTACGAATTGCATGTCAAAAATAAGCAAATCTACTTACCTATATGAATAGCGTTCTATTGTGTATATGTTTCTGTTATTATCAAAATGGTAATAAATTGCGACATACTGGCAAAAGAAGTGTCTTTCTTCCTTCCCCTTGCAACCATGTCCACTGTGACAATTTTCATTTTTTTTATATGATGTCATAGTGCAATCGCTTTCAATATTTAACATAAGAAAAACTAATAAATAAGAAAATATAAAAAGGGTTATCTGTTTTAATTACTTTTCAAAAATTATCTATATCGGTATAAGTGAGTTTTGAGAATTGATTCTTATCATGTTTACAGTCTCTGCATGAATTTCTACGCATGATGGTAAACCACATCTTAATAATATCCCTGACGTCATTAGATAAAATGTTAGGAGGAAAACAACAAACAGAGTTTTGTTGTTGTTTGCGATATATGCACTCCTACAGTTTTGGATGCCAGCATCCAGCTATTTCGGGATGTCAGCATCCAATATAACGGGATGCCAGCATCTCAATAAAACGGGATGCCAGCATCCCAATATGACTGGATGCCATCATTTCAAAATAACGGGATGCCAGCATTCCAATATATAGGAAATCCAGCTTCCAAAAAAATATTTTTTTTTTTAAATATGCAAAACTAGCATCCAAGTAAAAGTAAGATGCTCCAGTACATAACTATATTAGCAGCAGTATCTACATCAAATTTTGATGCTGGAAGCATATAAAATCAAACAGACAGCATACGTACTATAAAAAAAGACTTCCTAGTTATTTCACAGACTGTATGAAAAAAAAACTGTACATGAGAATTTGAAATTTTAGTTGAGAACGCATTTTAGGAAACATGTTTAATACTGTTCCATTAGTTGTCACTTGTCATACCTGTCTTTTTTCACATACAATGTCCGTTGCATGTACATACCACTCAACATTAAAACTATGATAAGAAAGATTGCTTAGTAATAAACTAGTGGAGTTCATTGCCTATGTACGAATGTAATTTACAATTTAATGATACATTCGTAAAAACGTATAAATGTTTTATAGATCACTTGAATTGGATTGACTCGAGGGAGAAACGCTTATACGAATTCTTGGTACAAATAGTTGGTAGTGAAATAGATATACGAAAGAGACAACGATTATATATAATACAAGATAGGATTGTCAATTCATCAGGTTCGACTGCTCAAACACAAATATTCAGCGGTAGTTTAGCAGAAGGACTAAATTTACCAGGCAGCGATATGGATGTAATGTTCGTAAGGAATAACTACAAAGTAATACATAATCCAAAAAACATCAAAATCTCAAAACATCGTGATTCATTATATGTTATAGAGACAGATATTGATCATCCTGGATTTGCAAGACTCAGAATGTTATCAGCCGGTAATGGAGTATCCCCTCAAGAACAATGTGGTCGTTGTCCACCAGGAACATGTACAAGTACACAGTTTTATCTACCAGTAAACAACTTTCTTGATTTATATATGAAAAGCTTTCCATACATGAAGAAAATTATACACGGCCCATGTATATCAGACGCACAACAAACGTTTGATATTGCTTACTGCATCCGGAGTAAATATCTTCCTAAAAATGCATTTCCGTGGGCATCACGTCATCGATGGCAATGGCCACCGAGTTATGTTATTGACAGAATCAAAAACTGTGGATGCTTGTTAGTACCTATAGGACCAAAGACTGTATCAGATAATCATTTATGGAGAATATCTTTCTCTGTGGCAGAAAAAATACTTGTACATTCGTTTAGTTTCACTCAACTCTTATGTTACGTTCTACTCAAATTAACACTTAAGCGTACCATTAATACACACAATGTAGTAAAAGGTTTATTGTGCTCTTACTTTCTGAAGACGGCATTATTCTGGGTTTCGGAGGAGGTTGATATTGACAAATTTCAATTATCTAAAATATATCATTGCTTTTCTCTCTGTCTTGAAAAAATAATAGCATGGGTAAAGAAATGTTATTGTCCGAACTATTTTATTCCTGAACAAAACATGTTCCTAGGAAAGATTGATCAGAGTAACAATACGACACTTTTATGTATTCTTGAGAGTATACAATGTGGAGGGGCCGATGGATTGATACAGCATTTATTTCTCCATGACAATGACCATCACTGTTTATTAAGTACAAAGAGTGAATCTTCGTTCATTTTGCTAGACTTTTTACTTTACAGAAATATGACTTACATGATAGACACAATACAAGACGAATTGTCAAGTTATTTTAAAGCACTTTCGTGTATTGAATATCTACTAAATTCCGAATTGTCTACATTTATTATTGTCGCATGTAAATGTTATATAAATTTCATCAGCCGAGAAATAGCACATCTGCTACCACAAATAAATGCAAAAGGTTACACGTACCACATACACAAACTGTATTATACACTTTTCCGACGCATTATAAAGACGAATGCTGTATCCGGTTGGTTGTTATACGCGTCGTTTTATTATGTAACGGGACAGTTTAATGTAACACTCAAAATAACAGATTATGTTCTATCACGCTATTCACCGGATTTGATGGTGATAGATTCTTCTGATGTCGACAATAAAATCTCGAAAAATAAATACAAACATAACGTACATACTTCAATGTCACTCAATGAAAGGCTGACAATAGCCACTGCATGCCATGTCAATTATAGACCGAATTCTTCATTAATACCAGAAGAACTAAAGCTTGAGGTAAAATGCAATTTAATGAATATACTACCGAATGCAATGTGCTATTGTCTTAGATTTCTATGTAATCATCATCTTGGTGATACATCCAACAGACAACAGACATTACGAGATTTATATATAGCAGTGCAAGAAAATGGGAGTCGATCCGAAAATACAGAGTCTAATGCATTAACAATACTTGGAGTATGTTTTGATATATCCGGTGATAAAGATATGGCTTATGAGTGTTATTATGAAGCTTTGCAATGTAACGCGTATGTATGTCCTTCAGCAGAAGCACGGATATCAAAACTATTTGACATTTAAAATGAACTTTTAGCATTGACAAGAAATAGAGACTGCTGAGATATAGCATATTTATGGATTTAGATACAATCTATCTGTGTTAGCTAATGAGTTATTTAAATTTATCATAAAAGTAATAGAATGTTGTTGAGCGTATTGAGCTTATTTGTGGTCGGAATATCAAATATGGATATAACTTATATAAAAAATAATTGATGAAATAACATAGAAATGCAACTCTATCATGTCTATATCTGTTTGTATAACTTCGATGATAAATTCATAAATCATTGAGGTACTAACTAAACACCTCTTCCAATAGTAGAGGTTTACATATCAATTGGCTAATATAAAAAAAAATGTGTTTCTGTCGTGGACAGAACATGAGTATTAAGGGTTTAAGACAGAAACAAATTTGTGGTCAAGGACAAAAACAATGAAATGGAAAGGGTGAACGTGTCAAAGAGACAAAAACCCGATCGCAGAGCAGATAACAAACGAAAGCCACCAATGGGTCTTCAACAGAGCGATATATTCCTGCACCCGGAGGCGTGCTTAAGCTTGTCCTCAAACAAAAATGTGTACTACTTTCAGTGATCACGGACGCCATACTAAACTCCGAAAGATAGAAATGAACTAATATGAAACATCATACTAGAGTAACAAAGGCCAGAGGCTCCTGACTTTGGACAGACGCCGGGGTTACATGGAAGCATGATATCTCAACTATCCCATTATACCTCTAGCCAATGTAGAAAAAACAAACACATAGCCGCAATTCGCACAGTAACACTAAGTATAAAAGAAGTCTGAGTCCGATGTCAGAACAGGTAACAAAAGAAACTAAACCAAATGACAATGATGCATAAATTAACAAAGCACTATAAGAGGTTACTGACATGCCAGCTCCAGACCTCAATTAAACTTATTGAAATATTATGCTTTCATCATATGAAAATCAAGCACAATCCCTCCCATGAAGGGTTTAGTTCCGTACCATCATAAAAGAGGGACGAAAGATACCAGAGGGACATTCAAACCTATAAATCGAAAATACATAACAACGCCAAGGCTAAAAATGAAAAAAAGACTAACAGACAAACAATAGTACACATGACACAACATATAAAATTAAGAATAAACAAAACAAACACAACTCAAAACTGGGGGTGATTTCAGGTGTTCCGGAAGGGTAAGCAGATCCTGCTTCATATGTCACATCCGTCGTGTTGCTCATGTTATAACAAATTCGGTAAATAGTCTAATTCGGCAGGTCATATTCATAAAAGGGAAGGAGATTGTAGTAACGACGTAAGGAGCATATCCGATATCGTCTTTGAAACGGTTATTCCCTGAAAGATATGAGATAACCCGTATCATGTCAAAATCTGGTTTTAGATTGGATGTGTTTATTTCCCATGCAAAGTCCCTATATCTAAATAATTATTAAAGGGTTTGTTAGCTTTTGACGTTTAAGGAAACTAAAACATTAGGGGAAACACAACTTTCTGGTTCATGAACTGTACTTGTCCAGATCATATAGTCTATTGTTTATTTTTAAACAAAGTGATCTACTTGTCATATGTTCTAAACAAGAATGAAATTGAACCAGAATTTATATGAAAATTTTCCAAAACTAACTTCCTTTTTAGGTTAAATCACAAATTGACCAGTGTTCTGTTGAAAATACTTCCAATTCAATTCAAGTTTTTCAGTTAAAGGAAATTGTTTATGTCAAACGTTTGATGTTAGTGAAACATTATTGAGTGAGAGGACGTCAGTAAATAAAACATTTCAAGTGGAAATATAAGTCTCCTTAGTCAATCTCCATAGACGACAAGTATACATGTTTAGCTCTCAAAGGTCTCCGGAAGGTTTTTAACAGTAATGAAAAGTAATGAAACAAAATTTGAATGTATAGCAAATCTATACATTAACAATGTCACTAATGAACATAATTTAAACCACTCTTTAAACGTTGATGTTATCATAAGCAAATCTGTTATTATCGGGAAGCACTTTCAAATGCATTGCACCAACCTCCCTGAATCTTATCCAATGCAATGATATTTTCATAGATGAAAATTGTCTGGGGAATTGTACGGCAAAGATAAAGACCGACTAGTCTGTTATTTCTGGTTCAGATTATATATTGTTGCTTGATAAAATGTAATGCAAAGATTCAGACAGACATGTCTGTCATATGGGATACATGAGTTCAATACTAGTCTGAAGAATTAAACATTTGTTGCTGGGAACCTCAATATCACTTAAGTTAATTTAAGCGGTCTTTTAAAGAAGTTGAAACTATAGGAGAAACAAAACTTCCTGGCTAATGAACTGTACATTTTCTGTCAAGATCATATCTTCTATTGTTTATTTCAAAACAAAGAGATGACAATCAACTTATCATAAGTGCCCATCACATTTATCAAAGGAAGTCGAAACAGACTTTGAATGATTTTTCCCCAAAACTAACGTTATTTCAAGTTTGTTTAAAAAATTGACCAGTGGTTTAATTCTTATAGTTCCAATTAATTTGGTAAAGTTTTTCAACTCATAAACATGTTTTATGTCAGATGTTTGATATTGTTGGAACATTTCACCAACGAATAAAATATTTCAAGCTCAAAATATCAGGAACAGATGTCAAGCAACTTATTCTAAGTGATAAATACTTTTATTAAACGAAATCGAAACAGATTATAGATGAAACGTTTTTCCAAAAATAATTTTATTTGTAAGTTAAGTAACAAATTGACCAGTGGTCTTTTGTTAATATTTCCATTTAATTTAGTTTTTTTTCTGATTATAGAAATATTTTTAATATAAGGGAAACATGCTATAAAAAGTCACTGGCAAAACAATGTACAACATATCATAAACAAAAATCATGAAATAAAACAGATATGTATAGCAAATCTAAATAAAACTCAATGATTGAGTAATGCGACATCAATGCAAATATAACAAACATATAAAGAAAAACAACGACATGCAAACAATCTGCTTGTTTAGGAGAAGCTATTAAACATGTGAACGAATGTGTCGGGGATAACACGTGGAGTACTTAAATTATAAATATTCGTAAAAAATAATCTTATATTAGTCTTTGTGTTACTGAGGTTACGAACTTATATTTCAGATCAGACTTGAAAGCTCGGAGGCAATCAATACCGTGGTTGTTTCGGACCATTTGATTATAATTTATTCAATCATCTATCTATTAAGAATGTACTGATTTGAACAAACAAATATAATTGTTTTCATCTATGTTTTTTTCGCAGACCATGTTAAAAAAGTATTTATCTCCATGAAATCTTACTTGAAAATAACAGTTTAACATACACAGTGAAAGATGGGTACCCTCTAATAGAGCAGTAAATTTACGAGACAATGAGCTCGAGTTCGAAAATTGAATTTCATCAACAGATACCAACTAGTACAAATTATTGTCGGATAATTTGCAAAGATGTAGACACAACCTGCCTTTCGTTCGAGTCCTAGATATGCATTGGATAATACAATCTAAATATTAATTTAATTATCTTTAGCAGTAGTTTAATAAGCTAAATAAATAAATAAAAAAATCACATATTTCCTGTAGTATAATTAATGACCTCAATCCGTTCAAATTTTAAATATATATATTTGTCAATGCATTTGACAAATCAAACAATAGTACAGCAAACACAACATAGAACGATAAAGACTAATCAACACGAATCGCACCAGAAACTGGATCGGTAAGAAGATCCGCATATGATACCCGTCGTGTTGCTCATGTTAGTTTACACCCGGTAATATGTCTTGCCCGGGAGGTTACATTCTTGAAATGGGAACGGGATTGGAGTTACAATATAATAAACATATCCGATATCATTTTTGGAACGGATATTCGTAAACGTTCAACCAACTCGTGATGGCGACCGTTATATTAGCAAAGGGAGGAATTCGTCTTCTCCGTTGAGAACTCTTGTTTTTAAAGGTTCTTTGTGAGCAGCAATCCTCTATCATAGTATTCATTATAGGAAATACCAGCCCGGGAATATCGTATCAATTGGGATATATATACTGTTACATGTGTTCCGTTCGCCGGAGCAGTTCGACTGTTACTACATAAACATGGAAACTTCACAAGTGGGAAGCTGGAATCATCTCCTTTGTCGTAACGTCTTGTTTCCATCTTTGTTTCAATTTGCATATGTAAGTAAAAATATGAGGCAGACTAAACTGTATCTATTGAATCCTATGCCTCTAGTTCGATGGGATATATGCATTGAACATAGTCACCAAATTTAAGTTAAAAAAATAAATTTAATGACAGAACATTATCTAGATGTGTATAGCGGATAGTAAAGTTAAAAGATATTTCCAAACTTCCTTTTCTTCTTTCTAAGAGGTTCCTGTATACAAAGACGCTATGATGGAATCAATATTGATACCTAAATACCACATTATTAGTGACCTGATAACAGTATTCTTACCATATCCCGTCTGAGAAAAAAGCTGTTTTCTTTAATAGTTTGTGAAATCGAAACCCCTTTTGAAATAGTTTTTCAGTTATAAAGATATTTCTTTCGTTAACATTTCTTTCATTAACATCAAATACATGATGCCTATCTCATGACAGACACTTATAACTAATATCTATATTTGTATCTTTTGAACGATAACACCTTCAATTGGCCTATCGACAATGCATCATATACAATGTCATAACCAATTGACTATTTGGTGTATATGTTCCTTAACTAAATTGTAATTAGACAATCATTGAAAAAACATTGCAAAATTGATCTTTATATGACTTGGGTGTTTGGTTTTCGCAACTATGAATGATGTATTCTACACGTCTTATTTTATTAATAAAGACGGGGAAATATCACAAATACCATTTGTATACGTATCATTCATCTACGGTTGACATCACAAATTGGGATAAACGTTTTTCAGATCATAACGGAAATGATCCAATTGTTTTACTTAGATTACCATTCCCCTTTCAACGGATGTGATCGACTGTGTTATATTTTTTACAGAATGTGCTCTAACACGAGGACGATGATGGGTGCCATTTATGGAGTAGAGTTTGCTAAATATTTCGGATAACACTTCCAATGTTTGTTTGGCTTTATGTCTTTAGTTTTCTATGTTGTGTTTTTGTGCTTTTTTTTTTTTTTTTATCTTTTTGTCGCCTTGCGTTGTCATGTATTAAAACTCTGAGTTCGGATGTCCCTCTGATATCTTTCTCCTCTCGTTATTGTTTTACACAACATTTTTCACAATGATATCTTTAAACCCAATTACTAATGAGTTTGTCTTCAACCACATTTATTTTTTTATCTATTCTCGACGCAGATAACTAATTGTTTTTGCTATAAGGAAGATAGTACGCGCAATACGTTCAATACGTTCATTAAAACTTTATTAATTCAATAAATCAAGTTAAGGTGCTTTATTTTGTAACACGGATATAATGTTTCTCAATATTCTTATAATGCAGCATATCATGATTCATTCACTGTTAATGTTAGAAGTTTATATCAAATCTCAAGAAGTTTTGATCTCCTTGCTTCTGCTGAAGGACATACATACTCATCACATTGTAAAGCTTCCTCATAACACTGATAGGCCATGTTTTTATCACCGGATATATCAAAACATGCTCCAAGTATTGTTAATGCATTAGACTCTGTATTTACTGATCTAGTATCATTTTCTTTCACTGTTAAATATAAATTATTTAAAGCCTGTTGTCTGTTGGATAATTCACCAAGATGATGATAACATAGAAATCTTAAACAGCGAGACATCACTTTTGGTAAAATGTTCATCGCTCGAAATATTACCTCAATCCGTAGTTCTTCTGGAATTAATGGTGAATGCTGTCCATAATACACATGTTGTTCAGTTGCTATTGTCACCCTTTCTTCCAATGTCATTGAGAAATGTACAGTACACTTATATTGAGGTCTATGTATTTCATTAATAATTCCAGTGTCTGTCATAAGCAAATAAGGTGACAATCTTGATTGAATATAATCCGTTATGCTGAGTGTTACTTTGAACTGTCCTGTAACATAACAAAACGACGCGTATAACAACCAACCCGATACAGCATCTATCTTGATGATATGTTTGAAAAGTGCATGATACAGTTTGTGTATGCTGTAAGAGTTACCTTTTGCATTTGGTAGTGGAAACAGATGTACTATTTTTCGGCTGATGCAGTTTATATAAAATTTGCATGCGTCAATTATAAATGTTGACGACTCGGAATTTAGTACATTTTCAATACAAGACAGTGCTATCATGTAGCAACAATTTCTGTAAAGTAGAAAGTCTAGCTGAACGAACGAAGATTCACTCATTGTATTTGATAAATAGTGATGGTCATTGCCAAGTAGAAATAAATGCTGTATCAATCCATTTATCCCTCCAGACTGTATACTCTCAAGTACACAGAGTAGTAGCGTATTGTTACTCTTTCCTAGGAACATGTTATGTTCAGGAATAAAATAGTTCGGACAATGGCATGTCTTTACGCATGATATTATTTCTTCAAGACAGAGAGAAAAACAATGATACATTTTAGATAATTGAAATATGTCAAGTTCAACTGTCTCCGAAACCCAGAATAAAGCCGTCTTCAGAAAGTAAGAGCACATCAAACCTTTTACTGCATTATGTGTATCAATGATACGCTTAAGTGTCAATTTGAGTAGACCGTAACATAAGAGTTGAGTGAAACTAAACGAATGTACAAGTATTTTTTTCTGCTACAGAGAAAGACACCCTCCATAATAAATCACTATCTGATACAGTCTTAGGTCCTATTGGCACCAACAAACATCCGCAATTATTTATTTTGTCAATAACGAAATTAGGTGGCCATTGCCCTCGATGACGTGTAATCCATGGAATGGCGTTGTGGGGTAGATCTTTATTCCGTATGCAGTTTGCAATATCAATCGTCTGATTTGTGTTTGATAAACATGGACCGTGTATACATGAATATGCCTTTGGATAAAAAAGCTTACAACTATCAAGATATTTCTGTGTTGATAGATACATTCGTGTACCAGTGCATGTACCTGGAAGACAACGCACACATCGTTTGCGAGCAGATAATATATTATGTGTTAATCTTAGTTTAGCAAATCCAGGATGATCAATATCTGTATCCATAACTAATATAATTCCATGTATTTGATTTTTGATGTTATTAACATTGTGTATTATTGTATATCTATTGTCTACGTTCATAATGTCTATGTCACTACCTGGTAAATCGAGACCTTCTGCCAAACTTCCACTGAATATTTGATATATAATTATTCAGAACTGATGAATTGACGATCATATCTTGTATTATATACAGTCTTTGTCTCTTTCATATATCTATTTCACTACCAACTATTTGTACCAGGTGATCGTACAAGCACTTCTCCCTTGTATCAATCCAATTTAAAAGATCTATAGAAAAAAATATTCGTTTTTACTTATGTATCATGACACCCTTAAATGATATTCGTAAATAGTAAATAAAAGCCGCTAGATGTTTTCCAAGCAATCGTTCTTATTATAATAGTTATGTTGAGTGGTATATGAATGCAATGGACGTATATAATTACAGATCTCACGAAAGGTATGACAATTACAAACATGGAACATTAATAACCATTTTTGCTATTTCGTTCCTAAAATCAGGATATCATTTTGCTTGAATCAAAACTATTAAATGTACTGTCATTAAGGTTACATGGTGATATAAAGTATTCTTGGTGCACCTCCTTTTTGTACATATATTAAGGTAGCACAATACAAAGATTTTATAACTCCAACTCCCAAGTTTTAAAATACTGTAACTTTCTTCATAATGCTTCAAAATTTATAAAAATGGTAGTTTTGGATAGCTAACAGATTACTCTTTCAAATTAATGCAATGTTAGTATTATGCAACAATTATGTAACCAATTATAATGTTAACTGTGTCTAAAATATTTTTCACCAAATTTCCACTTTCAAATGAAATTAGATTCTGCATAGGTATCCCTAGAGGGTTGATTTTATTATATGTTGTTCCTTGGCCATTATCTACAAAAGGGTGTCTCAGATTTCAGATAGAATGTATAGAACAAATTTTAGAGCTAACTAAACATTATCTTCTTTCATGTGGTTTGGATGTTTACACTAATTAGAGATAACAAGAGAATGGAATACCATAGAGACAATCTGACACACCCTTTTGAAGCTTTTGATGTGTTGATTAAGATTTCGTTAAAATTTTCTGTATAGTAGAAGAGATGATAGAGCTAAATTCATTCAAGTGAACTTGCTTAGATTTTGCCACTAATTACGTAATAATTAATTACATAATGATTGCATATTACAAATATTGCATTCATTTAGAAGATTAATCTTTTATCTATCTATATATACCTCTTTTATTGTTTTCTATGCATTAATAAGAAAGTTACAGCATTTCAAAGGTTAATGAATGGAAGTAAAAAAATCTTTGTATTGTGCTACCTTAATTATCAACATATATATGTATTATTCAAAACACATTGGTCCTTAAACCTTGTAAGCAGTATTGTTGCTTGAATAAGAAATTTGGTTAAAGCGTTTCTGAGAAAGGAACAGTTAGAATAGCGGTGAAAACATATATATTTTATAGAAAATTATGTCTTTCTGTTTTACTACAACCCTGGACTGGGTTGCACAAACGTCTATTAAAGTTAATAGTCTATTAAAAGTACACTTTAATTTAACTGAAAGATAATGATTTCATCATATGGACATCAGGCACAATCCTTACCGTGAGGGGTTGAGTATCATACCATCATACCATATATGAGAAGAAATGTTTGTTTGTCATTTTATTTTGTAGCCATGACGTAAGTCTGTTTTAGATTAATGAATGAATGTCTTCTAGCATCTTTCAAAATTTTATCCCAAAAAATATTGCGATTCTTTTCTTTTAGTTGCACATTGTTAATATAGCTGATTCTCAAAGCACACCTCCTTTGGGGATATATATAATATTCATAAATAATTTGATTTGTTGACATACTGGCTCCAAGAAATGATCTTTATGTTCAACTTATTGAGACATAACTTAAGACTGTTACCAGTATAAAACATACAGTGCGTAACAATTGTATAATAATGGCCAAAAGGAAAGGTATGGTAGTACATAATTTTAGTATAAGTTTGAAACTGCAATAATTTCAGGGCATGTCAATGATGACAATATGCCACACAGCCCTATGTTTTGGCATTTGATTGAAATAGAAGTGCATATCAACTTTCCATTCTAGGATGTAATTGTTCACAAAACTCCAAAGTAAAAGTGCCACTGTTTTGGTTATAAAGGGGAATACATACAGACATGTCACCTGTATAATTCTTTTTTTGTTAGTATTATGAAGAGAGAATAAGACATATAGACAAAGCAAATAAGCAGAATATATAATCTAACTGTAGCCGAATAACACAATAATAGGATCTACAAGTACAGAAATGGATTTACCAAGGAAAACTAACCAATAAAAGTTATAATAAAAGATAAATACAATAACTCTTTAAAACGAAATAAAAATAAATAACGTCAGTACCTAGAAACTAAACTGCAAGACAATCGTGTAATTTTTGCGAAGTTGATACCGAATGTTAGTCAACAAGGTCTTGATATCATCCTATGATTGTTTTAGGTAAAAGACAAGACGCTGTTTGACATAAACCTGGTTCATTAACATTTCACTCAGTCATTGATGGCTTTTTATCTGAGTGGCAGTTGTAAGCTCTGATATAACTTATGCATCGTTTGATTTATATCCCATATGTAGGTGAAACAGCACTTTGACTGTAAAAGGACAGTCTTGATACTGTAAATGGCACAATTTCTTCAGGTGCAATAATTTAGTAAAAATAAGTACATGATATCAAACATGTTGTTTTAAAAAAATGAGTTACTTAATCTATTATCTTAAATAGCTGACTGGAGACCATTTAATTTAATGTGAGACCTCTAAATCAATGTTGGAGTTTATTACCTAAAATATTAAAACTGTTTTTCATAATTTATTTTTTCATAATTTTTCTGAGTTATCATTTGAAGCATTTTTGAAATAGTCATATTTTTGATCTGAGTTAACTATTTGAAACATCATTCAGGCGCATAACATTTCGTTCTTCAAAAGAAGATCAGATCAGACGTATGGTCAATTACATGCCAACGTAATTAATAACATAACATTTACTGACGAAATATATGATATCTGTGCTTTTACGGTAACAGAAGTATACTAAGTCGAACATATTTAGCTTTTATTGTAAGCTTTAAAGAGTTTTGCATGTTATTGAAGGGTAAATACTTAAATACAAAAACAACTATAAAATACACCTTGCAAATAATTGTGTAGAATAGACACTTGTTCAAGATGACCCATCAGTGGCATTAGTAGAGGAAAATTGAAAGACTTTATATGAAGTACGAACATACAAATCTTAAAACAACAAACGAACAAGCGCAACCACGATAAAGAAATAGTTTATGCTTGACATGGCTTATGTTTTGTATAAATTACGCAATTTAATTGGAAGCACGACAACATTGTACTTATCTATGTGGAATGACTGCCAATTAGGAATCTGTACAGATCTTTTCAAACTATCAAAAGCAAAATATTTCCTTATTTGCTTTGACAAATATATTTGCCTCAGTAATGGTCAATGGTTGAATTACAGATGAAAGATAAAATTTGATTTCTGACTAGCATAACAAATATTGAGTTTCGATTTCCTTTATAGCACAGTTTTTGAAGGGTTTCACAGTTTTTACACTAATGGTCGATTGTTATGTTTTATTACAAACCAAATTATGTTTTCTGAGAATAAAATGTTTACAATCATGTATACGGACGTTTTTCTGACTTTTAAATTTGCACATTTATTTCATTTTCAATAACATGAATTATACATTGTAAATGACTAACATCTACACATATCTACCATGGAATATGAATTATACAAAGTTGTTTTGTAAATAAATCAGGCCATTATCTCATTTTCAGTTGCATTAATATTGTTTTTCTTTTTTCATTTTGGTCCTTTCATAGCTTTCTATGCAGTATAGGTTTGTTAAAGGGCCCACGATAACCTATACATGTAAAATTCAACGTCATGTGGTTTTTGGGTGTCATTTGTTTTCATACCACATCTTTTTTTTATTATCTTTCTAATCAATGAAGAAATAGGCATTTCAATTCTAATTTTATCTTCATTCTTATTTCATTTCATTTATTTCTGTACATTTAACTTAGTGCACATCACTCATGATATACATCTGTCTATTTTATTTGTTGCAAGTTTCTCCAGAGACGGCTTTATCATGAGTATCGGAGGAAGTTGAAATCAGCATATTTCAAATATCTAAAATATGTCATTGTTTTTCTCTCTGTCTTGAAAATAATAATATCATGGGTAAAGACATGTCATTGTCCGAACTATTTTATTCCTGAACACAACATGTTCCTATGATATACTGCCAATAAGGAATAGTTGCAGATAATATTCACTAACAAACAATACAATAACACAAATTTTCTTCACATCTATAATGGTTGTATTGCAGATAAGAATAGAGTTTGATTTCTAACTTACGTGACTAAGACTTATTTTTTATTTCCTTTGCAGTGCATATATTAAAGTGCTTTACACTGATGATTGATAAAACTCGATCGTTTTGTTTGAATACCAACACATTTCTTTTAATCTATTTTCAATAATATACAGAGAACTGTCGCCAAAATATGATTATATCGAATGTGATTTATAAATTTTTTAGAGGTAGAAAACCGATCAAAATTTTCAACATATGCAACTACACATGCAGCGCTAAACTTCATTCCAACCTATGACTTCTTTTATGATAGTCAACAAAATACCAAAAAAATGCTAAAATGAATGATTAAGATGTAACGACAATTGCCCGACATAATTGTTTAACGAAATAAAAGAGCACTGTCTGTTAGTAAAATAAAATGAAAAAAGAGCAAAATCCCCATTGTCCAATTGTAAACCTAGAACATCCAATAAATCAATTGTTAAATATTTTTTCTCATTCACTATTTTCCATGAAAGTAAATAGCAAGCACTTATAATATACATATTATTTTTAGAGTTGCAGAATCTTAAAAAAGCATAAATTAGTAATCGATCATGTGCTTCAGTATGTGGTGATAGGAGTGACACATTCAATTGGTAATTGATCCAACATAAATTGATTAATGAATATGATTTGTTTCTAACCCAACGCACCAACTCTTAGAATGTACCAGTCTTTTCCTATCCACGACTGTTTACCTTTGACTGATTTTGCAGTAGCATGATGTGTAATATATAAATAGAATGTTGCTTTATATTTCATGGTTGTAGCATTTTTAAATTATTTTTTTTCTCTTTGTATATTTTGTAATATCGATGACATTTGAAGCTTTCTGCAATATGCAATGTGTTTTGTTTTTTTTATTATTGTAGGCCGTACGGTTAAGAACTTCTTTAAATTGATGTGATATCCTTTATAGATAGTTGTCATACTGGAAGTCTTACTAAATTTTCTTATTATTTTATATGTTAGGTCACTGACAGTTTACAGTCATTTTTGCTTATGTAAATTTCACGTGAATTTCTTGTGATTCTCAATTAATTTTAAGACTTGAGTAAGGTTTTTGATTCATTAACATTGTGTTTCGATGTCCTTGTACTTATATATATACATGTTTAAACATTTGTTAAGTGACCGTCCATCCTGTGTATAGTACAAACGACAACAGATAGCATCAATGTAAACACTTATAGTATTTTCATCAGGAAGTTTGTTCTCCATTTGTTTCAGTTTCCATACACTCCTATGTTAAATCAGTCAAATAAACTGGAAGCAACAAATGAACATCAAGCGGCTCTGTAACAAAATGTTAGATATTCATCATTGATAAAACATTTTGAGCAAGAGACGTTATTTGTATTTGTTAATCCTGTCGGCGGAATTTGTGTTTTCATACGAAAAAAATCAGATAGCCTTAGTATAAGAATGTACAATGTTTCATCAGGAAGTATTTCTCCATTTGTTTTAGTTTAAACGTGTGAAGCAATAAGTGAGCGTCAATGCTGACATTTATAAAAAGGTAAGACATTTTATTTTGTATTAAACATACTAGCAAGATACTTTAAAAAACCGTGTCGACTCAACTTGTGTTTTCATACGAACAAAATCATACAAAGTTATAGTGCTGATCTGTGATAAAACGTAAGAAATTCATTTTTGAACAAATATTCTGAGCAAAAGACATATAAAATTCGCAACTTGTGTTTGCATACGAACAAAATCAGATAGCCTCAGTACAACTAGTTACAATGTTTTCATCAGGAAATGTTGCTTTTTTTCCCCCAGTTTCCCTAAACGCAAATGTGTCATCCGTCAATTATAATATATAAGGCATCCCAGTCATAAAAACGTAAAACATTTTATTTTTTTACAAAACATTCAGAGCAGAAAGTTAACCCCTTCGACGCAAAGTATGTAGATCTTTTTTTAACTTCAAGGGATTGCCTCAGTCTAAAACAATACAGGTATAACAACATCAATCAATGTTAACGTATCAATCGCACATGATTTGAAGATAAAACGTATTTGTTATAAGGTTTCTGTCTTTTCTTCCTTCAATTTGGTGCTGTTGCTTATACATAATTGTAGTTCACTGTTATTGACACATTCATAAAAATAAGTTCTTGAAACATGAATGAATATCCGATGTTGAAATAAACCTTAAAAATGGTGAAATTAGGTTCGTACAACTCTTAGTTTTCTATGTTGTGTTTTGTGTAGTATTTAGATTTCTATATTGCGTGTTGTGTAATATTGTCTGTTTGTTATTTGTTACACATGGCTTCATCAGTTTATTTTTGACCTATGATTTTAAATTTTCCTTCGGTATCTTTCGCCTCTCTTATACAGGTATCATGAACGGAAACAGCAGAAACACAAATGATTTAGATGATGCAAATCTGTTTGGCCTAAATAAAAAAACATACTGGGAAATATACGGAGTAAAACGTTTTCAATACCGGGGAGAGCGTAAGTTTACACCATTACTTTCCCAATCTTTAGATGGAGGAATGGTAATCTCAAATGACGTGTTTGGACTAACAATCAGTCAGTTTGATCGAATGTACAAAGCTTGTTTAGAACGAAGGAAAACAAAAGAACAGTGGATACTAAACCTTAGATATCCGGACAAATCTTCAAACGACTATCTGGAATACTTAGAGTACTGTACAGACTGTATTACAGGTACAACATTTGTATTAATAGTTAAGACATGGTATTGATAGCATGGTAGCCCAAATATATTTTAACAAAAGATACCACAATTTATCTCGAAAACCTATAACCGTATACCATGTTACCATAACAAGCAGATATCACTAAGAACACACACAGGAAATCAATGACAACTACAAACAGCTCACGATAGGACTCAAGATGGTGAAATAACAAACAGACGACTCTATAACCAAAAGGGAGAGCACAAAGATAACGACAACATATATTTATAATAAGTCGTTTTAAATACTTACACTCTTATTCATGTAGACAGGATGAAGACAACTGACAAAATAAATGTAACCAATTTCGTAATATCCGTTGAAATGTCTTTCTTAAACGAAACACACTCAATATAAATAGCTTTTGAGTCAGTTGCAACAATAACATAAGATGCAAGTTCTAAATAATTAAAATTTCTGGAAAGTCATGACGTAACTCTTTATAGACTAGATACGTCTAAATCTCTATTATAAATAAATTTACTTTATAGAGCTGACACAAATAGTGTAAAGCAAAAAAATCTTTGAAAACCATCGTGTGTTGAATTATTCCACATTTAATAAATATCATCAAGAATACTTCATAACAAAAATATAAAAAAGGACAGTAACTTAAAAATAATAGACCCCGTTCGCAAGTAAGACATATCCAACATCGTTTATATTGCTCAAGTGTAAGTTAGTTTTCATGCCTCGCTTTACATATACAACGTTCCTTGCGTCATCTTAACTCTTGACGGTGGCACTTTGATCGTAATTATATATTAGGAATAAATCTAAGAAGAATATGTTGTATGTCCAAATGTTATTTTACGTTTTATGGTTCACTAGTTAATAAGTATATTTTTGTTATAGACCATTTACGTTGGATTGACCCAAAGGAGAAACACTTATACGAAAACTTAGTACAAATAGTTGGTACAGAACTAGACATACGAAAGAGACAACGACTATTCATCATACAAGATATGATCATCAATTCATCAGGTTTAAATGAACGTTCACAAATATCAAGTGGAAGTTTGGCAAAAGGAATTGATTTACCAGGAAGTGACATAGATATAATGTACGTTATCAAGTACATGACCGTAATACCAAATGTAAAAGACATATCAACACAAAAAAATAACATGAATAATGCTCGATTATATGTTATGGAAACAGATATTATGCATCCTGGATTCACTAGGCTCCGATCGGTAGAAAGACAAAATGGAAAATATGTAATTGAAACATGTTATAATTGTCCATCCGGTTCTTGTGAGCAAGGTTGTTTATCTTCAAAAAACTTTCTTGATCATTTCAAGACATATCCTAATATGGCGACGTGTGTACACGGCCCATGTATATCAAACTTAGAACAGACAGTTGATTTGGCATTTTGCATAAGAAGTAAGTTTATACCTTTTAACGCAATTCCATGGGAATCACGTCATCGATGGCAATGGCCTCCTAATTATGTTATAAACCGGATTATAAATTATGGATGTTTGTTAGTACCTATAGGACCGAAGATTTTATCAAATAATGAATCATTATGGAGAGTGTCTTTCTCTGTAGCAGAAAAAATACTTGTACATTCGTTTAATTTCACTCAATTATTATGTTACGGCCTCCTCAAATTAACATTAAAGCGCATAATTAACACACACGATGAAGTTAAAGATTTATTGTGCTCTTACTTTTTAAAGACGGCTTTATTCTGGGTTTCGGAAGAAGTGGATATTGAGATATTCCAAATATCTAACATATATCATTGTTTTTCTCTCTGTTTTAAAAAGATAATATCATGGGTTAACACATGTTACTGTCCGAATTACTTTATTCCTGAACAAAACATGTTCTTAGGAAAGATCGACCAGAGTAACAATACGATACTTCTATTTGTACTTGAGAGTATACAGTGTGGGGGGATTGATGGATTGATACAATATTTATTTCTCCATGACAATGACCATCACTTATTATTAAGTACAAAGAGTGAATCTTCGTTCATTCTGCTAGAATTTCTACTTTACAGAACTTGTAGTTACATGATAGACACGATACCTCGAGGCATTTTAAATTGTTATAAAGCACTCTCATGTATTGTGTCTTTACTAAAGTCTGAGTCATGTACAGTTATTATTGACGCATGCCAATGGTATAAGGATAATATCAGTCGAAAGATAGTTAATCTACTACCAACACCAAATACAAAAGGCAACAAAAACACCATACACAAATGTTATCATAGACATTTACAACGGATCATCAAGACAGATGCTGTGTCGGGTTGGTTGTTATACGCGTCGTTTTATTATTTAACAGGACAGTTCAATGTTACACTCAGATTAACGGATTATATTCTATCAAAATGGTCACCTGATCTGATGTTCGTAGATTCTAATGGTGTCGAGAATGAAATAACGAAAAATAAATACAGAAATAATGTACACACTTCAATGTCATTTAATGAAAGGTTTACAATAGCCACTGCACAACATGTCCATTATGAATATTATTCACCATTGACACCGGAAGAACTAAAGCCGGAGGTAGAATGCAAAGAACATGAAGTAATGAATATACTACCGAATGTGATGTGTAATTGTCTTAGATTTCTATGTTATTATCATCTTGGTGATATATCCCAAAGACAACAGACATTACGTGATTTATATATAGCAGTGTACGAAAATGGGATTCGATCCGGAAATACAGAGTCTAATGCATTATCAATACTTGGAGTATGCTATGAATTATCCGGTGATAAAGACATGGCATATCAGTGTTATGATGAAGCTTTGAAATGTGATGAGTTTGTATGTCCTTTAGCAGAAGCAAGGAGATCAAAACTATTTGAGTTTTAAAATGAACGTTTAGCATTGACAGTGAATAGTAAACTGCTGATGTATAGCATATTAACGGACTGTATATAACGAGTTATTTAAATTTCATCATAAAAGTAATAGAATGTTGTTGAGCGTATTGAGCTTATTTGTGGTCAGAATATTATATATTGACATTACACTAGCAACAGAATTGATGAAATAACATAGAGATTCAACTCTATCATGTATATATCTGTTTGTATAACTTCGCTGATAAATTCATAAATTATTGAGGTACTAACCAAACATCTTGTCCCTTTAAAAGAGCAGAGGTTTACACACAGATTGGCTAATATAAGAAATGTGTTTCTGTCGTGGACATAACATGAGTATTTAGGGTTTAAGACAGAAACAACAATTGGAGTCAAGGAAAATAAAATTGAGAATGGAAATGGGGAACGTGTCAAAAAGACAAAAAGACCCGATCAAAGAGCAAATAACAGACGAAAGCCACCGATTGGTATTCAACAGAGCGATCAATTCCTGCAGCCGGAGACGATCTCAAGCTTGTCCTCAAACAAAAATGTGTACTACTTTCAGTGATCACGGACGCGATACTAAACTCCGAAATATATAAGAAATCATACTAGAGTAACAAAGGCCAGAGGCTCCTGACTTGGGACAGGCCCGGGGTTACATATAAGCTTGGAATATAAACTATCCCTTTTTAACTCCATTCAATGTAAAACAAAACCAAACACACACCAATTCGCACAGTAACACTAAGTTTTAAAGATGTCTGAGTCCGATGTCAGAACAGGTAACAAAAGCAACGAAACCCAATGACAATGATGCATACATTAAAAAAGCACTATAAGTAGTTACCGACATGTCAGCTCCAGATTAAGATCTCAATTAAACTCATTGAAATATTATGTTTTCATCATAAGAAAATTATGCACAAATGATAACGCAAAGTCTAAAAATGAAAAAAAAGACAAACAAACAAAGAATTGTACACCAACTTGATTTATGGCCCTTGAACCAAGGTGATAAGTGTTTCATAACTCCCCAAAAAAATTAGTACTTCTCGATGTGTACAGACAAACAAAATCCAAACAAAGAACAAAATGGCCACCTCTTATGCCGAAGCAGTTAGAGATGAAAACTAATACAAAAACAAAAATGATGACTGCAAGATTGGTAATGTTAAACCAATATTTCTTCTCGAAACTGACGTTTTTGGTGAAAATGATATGAATCATTTAGGTCAACGGCCATTCCTAATAAATATAGAGGTATATCGAGCAGGTACAAGTTAAAGCTTTATTTGAGTTACAGAGTATTCGAAGCATCTAGCGAATATATTTCGACAATGAACAAGTCAAAACAGAACTACTGTCATTGGGGTTGACCATCAGAGGAAAAATCAATAACCCTGTATTTAAGAAACCCAAAGGTAACCATGAATGAAGAACTAAATGCTATAAAGATACGAGTCAAAAATGTTCCTCTATCAGCAGAAGATGATCATAAGAACTCTTTAAACCTCAGTAAGAAAGTGTGAGATAATCGTTCACTCCAGAGAAAGATTGAGAATTGACAATCTTGTAACAAACTCCAGAACAGGCGATGGGAGAGTCATATGTAAACCTTTCAATCCGCCGCTGCCAAAGTCGTTGAAAATAGGCAATTATTAGGCTACTATCAGCCATTTTGGCCAAGCATCTACAAGCAGACCAAATATGAAATGAAGCAAGTGTCTAGATGAAGGGCACATAGCAAACACTTGTCCAAACGGATGGTAGTGCAAAAAATGTGGTCAACTAGGACATAAACAATATGAGTGCGACGAGCATTCTAATGGTGAAGTTGAAGACGACAATACATATATGACCTACATGGAAGGTGTATGAAATCCAGACGTTTTCCATGCAAGTGAAAGGAATATATAGACCAAAAAAGAAACTGAAGATAGCAATGAGACTATTTCATGATAGTGATGTGGATTCCAAAAGGTCGACAAAACCTCTCCTGAATACCAAGGGTAGAAGAAGGTCAGAGATTGACACGGAACATTCACATTTGAACCTTGGTACTCAGGAAAGTAAGTCTGCCGGAAAATACAATTCCCAACAGCAAAAGGAAAAATCTAAAAATCTTAAAAGTGTTGACAGAAGACCGGGTATCTCGAGGTATTTGACAACAATACCGAGTCATGATCAGAGTGACACTACAAATAGCACACAATAAAAAAATAAAAAAATAATTAAATAATTAAAAATTTCAATGTAACCCCAACAAAGAGTCTACACGAAGCATGATGCTGATAAGAAGTAAAAAAAGAGACGCAAAAGGCATTTTATCAATCATATATTTCACAAAACAGTATGTATAGCACTGATTTCATTTATTTCTAACTGTAAATATTATTCGAGATATGTCTTAAAATGTTTGTTGTTGTGTGACACAGCTTATGAAGGCTGTCCACTTAACATATGCAGACTGACAGATAATCTTATCATTTCCAATAATGAAGATCATAAATTGTCTGTTCATCATGAAAGTTTTATCATGAAAAAGAAAAAGTACATTAATGTATGTGTATTTAAAAAAATGACAAAGAAATTTTAATGTGTACTAGAGAATCTTGTCATGTCTATGATAATATTTATGTCATGTTACAATCATATTAAATGAAAGTATGTACCATCTGATACTAAATATCCTGATCAAGAAAACATATTAATCAATCTTAAAAAGTCTCAGCGGATGAAATAATCTTGACCAGAAATTTTATAAATATTTAACGTTGAGGTCAAAATATAGAACGTACAAAACTAAAAGTACAGAGCAAACGTACCTGGACAACGAAAGTCTAAATCTATTGCAAAACAAACATCATATACTTGACTAATATAATCATCATGAGAATAGGTTATCAATACTAATTATGGAAAAGATCGTTAATATAATACATTTTTACTGTACGGGAAAATAAACTGTTAAATAAATTACTCAATAATAAACCGACTATAAACATAAAGAAGATAGTAAACAAACTGGTATTATTTGAGAAAAAAAAAAAAACTAAGACCTAAGTTCATCATTTAAATACCAACGATCTGAAACACCAATCGCAATCAGTAAGGCGTAAAACGGTATTTCGCAGGTAAAACAAATGCTAAATCAGTATGTTAACAGCCCTATACCTGTAAATAAGTCTTCTTGTATAGAAACAAGACTAAAAGAATTTACTGTTAAGTCGGTCAAAATCCTAAATGCTAAGAAAGATAACTCACCATGTATAAAATCTAAAATATTAAACCACCAGGGAAAACTATTTGCAAATTTGTACGGTCAATGCTAATGGCCTACAGCAACCTGAAAAAAATCAATAAAAAAGTTGGGTAAATCAACAAAAATGTGATCTTTTTTTTATACAGGAAACTCATTTTACTAACCGAATGCAAGATACTTTGTTTAAAGAACTTGTTAAAAAAAATTCAGAAGTGATGGTACAAGTTATTCACGCGGAGTAGCAATATGGATAAAAGATAGAATAGATTTTAAAATTATTGATGAGCACAAAGATTCTGATGGTAGATTCATTTTGATTAATATTGAAATAAATGAAAATATATTTACACGCTAAATATAGAGGCTCCATATAGATCAAGAGAAAGAAATATTTTTTTTTTCAAAACAGTTAAATCATGTATAAATACATTTGGATTAGGTCAAACAATTATTGGAGGAGATTTTAACGACATCTAGTCATTAATTGATACAAAAAATAAAACTAAATCCTCAAAAAAATTGATAAACCAGTTACAGGTTTAAAAGGGCTTATAAAATTGTGTTAATTTTAAAATAGACATTTGGAGAAGTAGAAATAAAAATCTAAGGCAACTACTTGGTGTATGAAAGATAGATCAGAAGCCACCAGAATTGATTACTTTCTGATTTCAAAAAAAGTACAAACAAATTGTAAACGCTGAGATATCAGACCTATAGTACAGAAACTAAACGAAATATCCTTAAAACTTAATACAGAAAGACGAAATAAGGGGCGCGGCTATTGGAAATTAAACTGAAGTGTTTTAAATAATGATGACTATGTAAATGAAATAAACAAATTAATAAACAGATATGAAAATAAATCAATTAACTGCGACAAATTATAGATACTATGGGACAATTTGAAAATAGAGATAAGAGATGCAAGTTTAGACTATTGTAAAAGAAAAGCCAAATTATAAAAAGATAAGATAAATAGTGTAGAAAAGCAGCTAAATGATATCAATAATAAAGCAAATAATGGTCTAGAGAGTATATATAAAGACAAAATTAAAGGACAAAAATTAAGATCAAGGGTAAAATGGTTCGAAGAGGGAGAAAAAATAGTGTATACCTTTTTGGACTAGAAAAAAGTCGTGAAACAAAAAAGATTATAACTGAACTATATGATGAAAATTGGCTCGCAACAACTGACAAAGATAAAATTATAAATCTACACGTGAAATATAACAAAAAACTTTATGAGTTAACTAATCCTTGTGATAATGAAGTTAAAACATTTATTAATTAATTTGTTTTTAACAAAAACGCTTAAAGATTCCGATAGTCATCAATGTGAAGGGGAAGTACCAGGAATTGAATGCACTGATACAATTTTTCAAATGAAGCTTAATAAATCACCAGGTCTTGATGGGTCGAGTCTAAAACATATTGTTTTCAAAGCATTTAATTAAAATTAGGAAAAAATGAACTTACAAACTCACAAAAGAAAGGTGCAATTTCACTAATTTTAAAAAATTATGATCCTCTTTCATTAGGTAATTATCGTCCAATAACTTTATTGAATGTTGACACTAAACTATAAGCTTATGTGTTAGCTCAGAGACTTAAAAAAGTACTACCATCTATTATTAGTTTAGATCAAACAGGATATGTTAAAAATAGATATAATATTGGTTTTAACATCAGACAAATTCAAGATATAATAAATTATTCTGAGAAATTTAATATAGAAGTAGCAAGTCCTTTCTTAGATTTTAGTAAAGATTTTGACTCACTAGAAGGGACATACGTGACAGAAACACTGAAACGGTTTTGAGTTAAAAGTAGCTTTTTCAGATGGGTGGAAACTATGTATAACGACATAAAGGGATGTATCTCAAATAATGGGTGGGTCTCAGGTCCGTTCAAAATATATCGAGGCATGCAACAAGGGTGTCCGATTTCAGCATTACTTTTTGTTATTACAGTAGAATTAGTTGCAATAAGACTAAGATGTTATAAAGAATTTAAAGGGATAAAAATAACATTAGATGTAAAACCTTGTAATTTAAATTTTTTTTTGACGATACAACACTTTTTCTCCAGTCAAGGAAAGAAATAAGTTTTGCTCTCAGTATAATTGAAACATCTGGAAGTTTTTCAGGACTTAAGCTTAATAGAAAAAACCCAAAGGGTATGATTAGGAAGACTTAAAAGTTCAAAAGATAAATATGAATACACAAATTGGACCGACAAACTAATCAAAAGCCTAGGAATGTATTTTGGGTATGACAAAAAAGAGTGTCAAGCATTAAATATTGAAAAGATATTTGACAAATTAAAAGAAATTGTAGAAAGATGGACAAATAGAAAGTTAACACTACTTGGAAAAATATTAATAGTAAAAGCTCTTCTGTTACCAAATATAACCTACATTGCTAATAACAGTATCATAACTAAAGAAAATTTACAAAATTTTGAATAAATGTAAATAATTGTGAAAACAATCATTATTATCAAATCAATAATTATTTATAAATCAGAAAACAAGTTATATTGGAAAATAAATTCATCAAATGTAAAGGAAAATGTTTATTCTTTGATAACTGGATTGATGGTAACATACTATATATAAATGACATAATAGATTAAAGAGGAAACATATCAGAAGAAATGATTACTTCAAAATTAAGAAATAAAAGGAATTGGATTTCTGAATACTCAAAACTAAAAAAATCTATACCAAAGCAATGGGCAGACAAATTAAAATCAGAAGAATTATTCAAAGCAAAAGTCCATATCAACCGAACCAAAACTAAACTTTGAGATTGTAATGGTGTTCTATCTATTAATGTTAAAAATATACACACATTAGTATTAAGTGTTTCAAAAACAAAAATACCAGAAGGATTTTTGAAATGGGAAAGAGCCGTAAGCAAAGGGAGACTAATAAATGAATTTAAAGAGTCTATTTAATTTAATTTTGAATATCTTAAAAACAATAAAATAAAAATGTTAAGGTGGAAATTAATGCAATATATTTTGCCAAATGAGGTGCTGCTTTTTAAGTGTAAAATTTCACAAAACCATTTGTGTTCATATTGCAATGAAATAGATAATTATTATCATTTTTTTCATTATCTGTTTATATCATACAACATTCTGGAAATCAATGAAAGTTTCACTTAAAAAAGTCTTTATAGAAGAACATGTAATAAATCTTCATTCTTTGGTTATAGGACAACAAAAAACTCATGACGAGGCATATTATGGGCTAAATCATCTGCGTAGCTTAATGTTCTTTTCAGTCTTTAAAACACATTATGTTTCTAATAAAAAAAAAAGCAGTAGACACATTAATAATTTTTGAATACTGTAGAATTATATAGTATGACCAATATAGAGATCAGCAGTTTATTAACAAAGGTGTTGAATATTTTGAAGAATAATAATGAAGTCATTTTATATTTAACTTAAGGGGGTACAGAACACATAAGAAAAGACAACTCTTACTCATGGTCTGATTCATTGCTACGTTTTAAAATCATGTGCAACATGCAATCTTTTAAAAGATCATGATAAGAATGTTAAAACATTGCTAACTCGAGCAGTTGTACACCTGTTGTTATTCATTTAATCTTTTAATACATTTAAAGTAACTCATTTTCCATGAGGAATCTTCAAAAAGACATAACAGGAACATTTCAGAGTGAAATAAATTTACCAAAAGACAACCAGGACGTTAGAAAAGGAGGGAAACAGAAAGTTGAGAGGACCATAACTGTTTTTATTTTTCACTTGCCAATGTCAATGCCTAGGTCTTGAAATAAAGTACAAAAAGTCAAAAGTCTAAGGATGCTGCTATTGAATTTTATGTGTGTGTGTGTGGCGGGGGGGGGGGGGGAGTACTAGAATCTCAGGATTTCGGGATCCTGGAATTTTTTTTTCGAATTTCGGGATGTCGAGATTTAAATTTATTTAAACTTGGGATTTCCTGTTTTTTAAGACCTGGATTTCGGGATCAGGAGCTCTCCTACCCCCCTAATTTGACATCATTGTCCTGTTTTTTTTATTTTTCATTCTTTATGGACCTGCAATTTTCATTAGTTTATCCTGAAATTGCTTACATGAATTTTTATCTACTTGTTTTTTCTGCCTAATTTTGCTCAAAGCCTGTCTTGCCTTTTTTCAAATTTCATCCAAGCCTCCCTTCTCAAATGATAGCTCCCTCTGACAATGCAATTTTAACCAAATAAATAAATAAACATGGACAATTATACAATGCTTCTGTTTGTAGATCTTCGTACCTAATTGATTAAAATCAAAACTGAATTGATTCTCAAATACGTTTTTTTTAAACCATACATGTAGTTTTTAATGAAATACACTTTGGGCTTAGTGATACACGAAGTAATGTTAAATATTTTATAACATGATTTATTTTCATGTAAAAAGTAAGGAGATACTGAGGGGGATAGTCAACCACCAGTGCTTTATTTATATGTCACGGAACAAAGACAAACGGAAGAAAAAAAAACCATCTGATTCAATCCACAAAACACTACATATATATATTTATATACTCTAACATTCATCTGAATTAAAAAAAAGTACTTCATCTTTCTAGGATATTTTTTCAATCTTTATCCAGTCGGGTGTAGAAAATAAACAGGTGTCTTCTATTTCGTCCGCAATTTTAGGGAAAGTAAAGTCTATATTTAGAATCATGGTTGAAACTGAAACTACACATGTATGATATAAATAGAACATGTTATTTTTGTTTTATCAAATTTAAATTTCGAAGGGATAGCAAAATGTTTTATTTTACTTTTGTTGTGCTTTTTTCATATATGTGTATTTTTCCGATTTTTTTAATCAAATGCAATTTTGAAATAAATATAAAACGAAAGTGTGGTGATATTGCAAGTGACAAGTGAAAAAGTGTCTCCTCAAGTCTCAATTCAAGATTATTACTGGATAGAAAAATCTTTCTCTATAATAATAAGGGGCCCAAAAATAATGTGAAACTTGTAACTGCCGTGCTTTTAACTAAAAACCAGTTATGTCTAGTTTTCATAAACTCTGCAGAAATACTAAAATAGTTTTACTTTAAACGAGCTTGATTTCAAAGTATAAGTCAGCAACCATTTGATTTTTCTAGGGGGGGGGGGGGGTCTATGTTTTTTTTCTGTGCAAACTTTTGTTTTCGCCTTCGGCGAAGAACAATCTATTCTTTTAGCGACAAACCGAAAACAATTTTTTTCTTTCAATTTTAGCATTACATATAGTGGCAGCTGAGGGTGAAACAAAAATTTTTTTTCTCAGGGTCCAAAACAAATTATTTTTTTCACCAACACCTTGAAACAAATTTGTTTTCCAAAAACAAAACATAGCTCCCCCCCCGCTCCCCAGAAAATCAAATGGTTGCTGCCTACGGATTTTTTTACAGTCAGCTCTAGACTTTTTTTTATCTTATGAGCCGTGGTACATTGCACACAAAATTTTGTTCTGAAATTTTGAAATGTATATTTTTGAATCTGTATACCAATAAAGTGAAAATCTTAATCATGTTAAGCAACTGCCAACTTTAAAGCTTCTCCCTGTGTATCATACGTATTTTTTGCGTGTCATTCTTATAATTTCAACAACTCGTATCTCAAATCAAAAGTCAGTTACATCCTGTTTAGTTTTTGTGGGAGGAGGGGGTATTGATTTACCCCTGTCCGTCTGTCCTTCCGTCCATCCTGTTTTTTTGTATATACTTATTTGAAATAACTCCACCTACGGTTTGATTCCTAGGAAGTTTTCACGTTGCTGTCTATTGTGTAGTTAAGTATATACACTGCGCTTCAATAGAAACGATTCCTTTATCAAACAATTTTATGTGACTTCATGTTCATTATGTATTCGAAGTGCACGTAATGGGTTGACATGTCATAAAATGTGTCTATATTGTTGTATGGTCTATTGAAGCTTGTGTAATATGATTTTTTAAGATAAATATGAATTTATTACTACATAAAAGTCATGGCCCGTACAAGTGTTTCTTACCAAAAGAACACAATTATCGTCCTCGAGGTCAAAGTTCAAAGTCACATTAAGGTCAAAATTTTATGAAGGCACACGATCTCATGATGATATATCCACATGCCGAAGATGTTAGGCCTAGATCAAAAGGCGAAGAAGTTATAGCCTACATGATTGTGTTTATACAAAAACACATTATAATGTTGACCTTGAGGTCACATTTGAAGGTCACAAAAAGGTCATCATGATGCAAGATACTTAACCCTGTGATGATACATCCACATGCCAAATGTCTAAGGTCTAGTTCAAATGACGAGAAAAAATATGGCCATTATGTACTTTTTGAATAGATTTTGCACTTATTTAAGGTAGATTCATGGTATACCGCCATCTTGGATTGTACAATCACAGTACAAAATCGGTCTAGTTATTTGCTTTAATCTGCAAATTTGGAGACAGATTTGCAATTCAATGGTAAGACTGTTTTTTTTTCTATTTAAAGAAAACTTGTTAATTAATCGTATTATACACAATATTCTATCAAATATCAATTTCTTTGGTTTAAATATCATTTTTTTCAAATGAGCCATTTAAGGGGAGATAACTCTTTTAGTACAAAATGTATACTGGGCTTATAGGGATTTTTTTTTATGTTTACTTATAGCAAGAAAACAAGTTCAGTGACACTATGTTTTCTTTTTATCTTCTTAAACATATTATGAAACCTTTCTTCTCACAATTCATTTTAAAATTCTGTCTCATAGATTTTTGTTTATGCACACTAATGTGTTTTTTCGTGAACAAACTAACCAAGTTTTTGCAATTTTCAACGACTCATAGCTTGAAAAATCGCACGGTGACCCATACTTTTTATTAAATTTCTGAAAAGATCACAGTAAAATCTTTATTTTAGCAAATTATAAAAAAATTCTGTCTCAAAATATATATGCTTGTGATCTACCTTATTTAGTTAATGAATCAATTTGAGGGTGGGCGTATTTTAAACTTAAATATAAAAAAATCTAACGGTAAAATTTTAAGAAGTTTTTGCTAGAACAATCGACTAGTAAAGCACTCCAAATGCTAAGTTTTTCGAAAAAATAAACGACACATTTAAAAAAAAAATCTTCTTCGAATACTAGAAGCACAGCATTCACTTTTCGGGGCTGATTCTGATATCCCCTATTAAAATTCGGGCAAAATTTTAAATCCGGAATAAAAATAAAAGAAAAGGGTATCAGTGACCTAATATACACCTCAGCGATCATTATTAGCTATGCTATTGTCAATTTAGGATTAAATTTAAAGTTTAATTGTTAAACAGCAATATGTGCAATAAAGAATTAATATTAGTGTTAAAATACCAATCTACTCTATCAACCTCTTAAAAACAATTGTACACATGACACAGCATATAAAATTACGAATAATCACACCAAACCCCACCAACCAATGGGGGTGATCTCAGGTGTTCCGAAAGGGTAAGCAGATCCTGCTCCAAATGTGACATCCGTAGTGTTGCTTATATTAAAACAAATTCGGTAAACAGTCTAAATCGGCAGGTCACATTCATAAACGGGAAGGAGATTGAAGTTACGACGATATCCGATATCATCAATAAAACGATTGTTACCTTAAATATATGAGATAACCCGTATCATGTCAAAATCTGGTTTTAGATTAAATGCGTTTAGTTCCCATGCAAAGTTTCCTATACATAAACAAATATTCCAGCCAACATACGCCAAATTTAAGAACATGACAACATAATCATAACTATATCGATTCTTTATAAGCCTGTTTAAAGGTTTTGTTAGCTTTAAACGTGAATTCCGACATTTTTATGATTAAAAAAAAAGAATCGAGGACTATATCCACCTGGTTAGCAGTTGGTAAAAGGCTATCTCTTCCAATGGTGTGATTGTCGAAAAGACACAATTGACATCTTATATCAACTTGATCTTCTTATGAACCTTGCAATCGAGAAAAAGTTGATGCCAGTGTCATACTACATATTGCAGATGCAGTAAAAGAAAGACATACTATAGTAGTCATAATTTGAACAGTTTGGTGGGGTTCGTGTTGCTTAGTCTTAAGTTGTATATATTGTGTCTTGTGTACTATTACTTGTCAGTTTGTCTTTATATTGTTCAGCCATGTCGTTGTCAGTTTATTTTCATTCTATGAGTGTGAATGTCCATCTGGTATTTTTCTCCTCTCTTTGACACCGATGTAGTAATAATGTTTGTGTCTTGCTTGCATTCAGTCGGAAAATGCAGCTGAAATATTGTTTGTTTTTGGGATTCAGAAACATTTCTATTCATGACCTTCCGCATCCTTTTGGACTCGAAAAGACATACGCATTACCAGCCGCATATGAATTCACTGGATGCGATACTGTCTCATTGTTCGCAGGTAAAGAAAAAAAACAGCAGCAGATACACAAATAACATGTATGATGTCAATTTACCATTCATCATCGTATATGCGAGACCAGGCAAGGACTGTGAATGTCGAAACCACTATTATGTCATTAATAGAACGTTATTCTGATGTGTGATCAAACAAATAAATCAGAGTAGGTCAATAAACCCCAAAAAGCCAGGTTCATTGAAAGTATTCCACTCCAAACATATGCCCTCTTCCAGCACAACGAAAGTTTTATCTATATATCATGGTTGATATGTGGGGTGAAGCTCTCAATTTTTGACCTGAACCGACAAGCTTAAATGCATTTGGCTGAATAAAAGACAAAAGTGATCAATGACAACCATTTTAAAGTGATTTGTCAGAAGCATCATCTTCATTTCAAGAGGTAATTCACTTTTGTTTCAAACGGGGACGTCGTGATCGTTGCAAGTGCCAACAGCTTGCCTTATGACCATGCACTGCCTTGTGTGTTTGTGGTGGTGATTGTGAATGACTCAGTCTCTCAGATGGATTATTTTAACAAAAAAAAACAAAGTTGTATCAAACATTCAAATTGTTTTGTTGGAACTGGAACACCATTGCTAATTTTATATAAGAATTTTTTTGTTCCTTTTTTTGTGATATTTTGAACCGGCAGTGACAAATTCCGAATGAAGTATCCCTATTTATTTAAGAATATTTTACCCTATGTAAATTCGTGAATACACACTACTATTATTATCGTATATTTAGCAATTTGTTTCTACCAATTGTGAGAAATAAATTATCATATCCAGTTTTCAAATGCATGTCCACCATTTTAATGATAAACCGGAAGTTGATAAAATTAAAGTTGCCTTCATATCTAATTTTGTTTAGAATGGTCAAAATTAGGTTTCTACCAAATTTCATGCTTTTAACACACAAATTATTCACTTTTCTGCTGGACTATATATACTATGTTCTTTGTTAAGACAATGGCAGATATGATTGGGACATGTAGTTATCACTTTATTCTTTTCCAGACGGTTTTGACCTCTGTGTGCTTAATCTTCCCTACACGATTGCTTAAGGTATTTATATTGTAACTGACGTATTAAGTAACGAATGCTTATCGCAGACCGCAATTCAGCATCACAAATTGTTTGACCGACACAATAAGTGGAGAACTTCCACAGTTTATGTGTGTTACCATAATTTGTTTCTACATTTGTACATCGTTTACGAGATTTGAAGATTGGTAAACTACTTTTACTTGAATGTAACGATATTTTTTTAATTTTTTTTTATAAATTTAAAAAAAATATCAAGTACTGAAATAAATTAATCATAATCATACACGACTTCTCGGAGATGTACCGATTAAAATTTCAACTTAACTTAGAACCAAGACTCATTAATTTGATGTTTCGACTGCTTTCAGTTTGTTCATACAAGTATTTAGAAAATTTTCAATACATCATTTATTTGCGTATTCAAATATCAACGTGGTGTTTGTTAATTTTCTAAATCTCGGTTTTTGAATTTATGTGAAGGGAATTTGTGTAGAACCATATCATATACAAAAAGATACAAAACAAAACAAAACTGTTTGAATTGTTTAAATATTTCCTGTTCATATTAATAACAAATTTCCGCACACTTCAAAACCTACTTCTATGTGAGTTCCTCAAGACTCTTAAGTGACGAAGGTGTCAACATATTGAAAGACATACTAGTATTATGTACGACGTAGGAAATCTTTGAAAAACAAGTTTTTGCTGAACGTAATTTTCACAACCATAACAAAGAAACGTGTCAAGTTAGACATGTCTTATATTTTAGGTTAAATACGCAATCCAAGTGTGTCAACATTGTAAAATACAGTGATAGACTGCCAAGTACAAGAAGTAGGAAAAGATACAGTAACAAAAAAGTAATACATTCCTTATCTTATGTGACATATTTTCATCGGTAACATTTGTATTACAGATGTTAGATATAGTTAGATTTTTCCTCTTAATAACATTTTATATACAGGCAAAAACTAAATTTCCTTTTAATTCCATCTAAAGCATGAAATCAAACAGACCTAAAAAAAATCAATGGCGCGAAGTGGCAACGTCTTTTTATGCTGATGTATATTATGTTATTGTCAGGTTATATGACAATCGACCGTTTCCGTTGGTCAACTCGAAAATTGAAGAAACGGCGCCTAGACTAAAATACACACACCATTCTGATACATGTTTTCCAGTACATGTTGTGTTAAATGTTTAATTAAGACTAAGTGTTAATTTCATTTTTAGTATGTAATACATAAATTATGAGGACTTCAGTCGAAGTGGTGGACATGAATGTTTCAGCGTGTGCCCCTTTACGAGTATAATTACAATATTGAGGTATATCAATACTCGTCGTATAGAGTTATCATGCGAAAACTGAAGAATCTACTAATTCACTATGAAATAACGCGCGAGTTCGAACCCTTCATATACAAATCGTTATAAAGTTTTAAAATAAATTATATCAAGATAAAGCAGTAGTCAGTGGATTATAACAACACTAAACAGAAATAACAATACACGGACGACAGAGAACTTGGTTTGAATAGAAACATAATTTTAAAATGTTTGTACAATTTCTTTCCAAGATATGGGTACACACATATATATCAACAGCTGACTTCTAACCTGGTTTATCATTGGATTATAACAGGATTCATCAAGAAAACCAGGATTTCTTGAATTAATAATGTTATAACAATATGCATATATGTGGGGAATAAATACATAGTGCTATTGAAAACATAAAATAAAAAAAAAAGAAAGAAAGAAATGATAAAATGTTTGACATGATGTCATGTTACTATTGGTAAATGTATGAATTAAAAGATGGAAAAAGGTTTCAAATTATGATTCTGTTACGTAGCGTTTCGATTTCCCTGTGACCGAAATCATCAAGTGTTTAACATTTAAGCTTAGTGACCGCCCATCCTTAGTTTGTACGAACAAAATCAGATAGCATCAGTGTTTACAATGTTTTTATCAAATGTTTTGATTCAGTTTACCTAACTCCTACGTCTAGTCAATCAAAAAATATTGTGATAAAAACAAGAGAACATAAAACGGTCCCATAGATAAAGCGTATATAGATATATTTTATAAATAAAGGCAACAGTAGTATACCGTTGTTCAAAACTCGTAAATCCATGGCCAAAAATACAAAATCGGGGTTGCAAACTAAAACTGAGGGGAACTCATTCAATTATAAGAGGAACGGACAAAGCGATAGACAAAATCCGATGACAATAAAAAATATAACATCAAAACCAAATACACGAATTTGGAATAGAAAATACCGACACACATTCGTTGCATAATGTGTCTACCCTGTCAACACAACCTGATTCAGTCTTTTGAAGTGCAAGAGATTAACTCAGTGTGTTTGTTTGTTATCTTGATTGGTTTATTTTCAGTTAATGTTCTTGATTTAATCATCGGAATATATATATATATATATATATATATAAAACGTCTGAATAATAGTCAACGATTTCCCCACGAGGGCGCTGGATCGTTACAAGTAACGATACATGTACAAAATAAAATAAATTATATAAACGCCTAAAAAGTGTACATACCAACACCAATAACACAAAAAGGAACTATAAATGTAATTATTTATAAATATTTCGGATAAAATATCCGAAATATTTATAAATAATTACATTTATAGTTCCTTTTTGTGTTATTGGTGTTATATAATATATATATATATATATATACAACTCGTCTAAACATCAACCCAACAATGTTAGATCTGTAAATTTGCTTTCGCAAATTTTTGGTTCTTCCCTCGCCGGGATTCGAACCCATGCTACTGTGATATCGTGACACCAAATCGCCTGCACTGCAGCCGTCCCGCAAGACCACACGACCACCTGGGCTCTCAAAAAAGAGCTTTCGGTGGCCATATGTTACCTTTCCACGTCAGTTTTAACTTGCGGCGTACTACAGTACATGATATATAGGGCATGAAGATGTTATTGTTACAGATCATCTAAATTATCTATAGTAAAGGATCCTACAAATTAATGTAAGATACAGTCACAGAAAATAATTATATTCATAAGTACGTCTGAGTCAGTGACAACCCTACAACAGATGTATCCATCGGATCGCCATCAATGATGGTGATACATGGCTGTGTACATAATGTATATACAACTCGTCTAAACATCAACCCAACAATGTTAGATCTGTAAATTTGCTTTCGCAAATTTTTGGTTCTTCCCTCGCCGGGATTCGAACCCATGCTACTGTGATATCATGACACCAAATCGCCTGCACTGCAGCCGTCCCGCAAGACCACACGACCACCTGGGCTCTCAAAAAAGAGCTTTCGGTGGCCATATGTTACCTTTCCACGTCAGTTTTAATCTAGCGGCGTACTACAGTACATGATATATAAGGCATGAAGATGTTATTGTTACAGATCAGTTAAATTATCTATAGTAAAGGATCCTACAAATTAATGTAAGATACAGTCACAGAAAATAATTATATTCATAAGTACGTCTGAGTCAGTGACAACCCTACAACAGATGTATCCATCGGATCGCCATCAATGATGGTGATACATGGCTGTGTACATAATGTATATACAACTCGTCTAAACATCAACCCAACAATGTTAGATCTGTAAATTTGCTTTCGCAAATTTTTGGTTCTTCCCTCGCCAGGATTCGAACCCATGCTACTGTGATATCATGACACCAAATCGCCTGCACTGCAGCCGTCCCGCAAGACCACACGACCACCTGGGCTCTCAAAAAAGAGCTTCGGTGGCCATATGTTACCTTTCCACGTCAGTTTTGATCTAGCGGCGTACTACAGTACATGATATATAAGGCATGAAGATGTTATTGTTACAGATCAGCTAAATTATCTATAGTAAAAGATCCTACAAATTAATGTAAGATACAGTCACAGAAAATAATTATATTCATAAGTACGTCTGAGTCAGTGACAACCCTACAACAGATGTATCCATCGGATCGCCATCAATGATGGTGATACATGGCTGTGTACATAATGTATATACAACTCGTCTAAACATCAACCCAACAATGTTAGATCTGTAAATTTGCTTTCGCAAATTTTTGGTTCTTCCCTCGCCGGGATTCGAACCCATGCTACTGTGATATCATGACACCAAATCGCCTGCACTGCAGCCGTCCCGCAAGACCACACGACCACCTGGGCTCTCAAAAAAGAGCTTTCGGTGGCCATATGTTACCTTTCCACGTCAGTTTTAATCTAGCGGCGTACTACAGTATATGATATATAAGGCATGAAGATGTTATTGTTACAGATCAGCTCAATTATCTATAGTAAAGGATCCTACAAATTAATGTAAGATACAGTCACAGAAAATCATTATATTCATAAGTACGTCTGAGCCTTATATATCATGTACTGTAGTACGCCGCTAGATTAAAACTGACGTGGAAAGGTAACATATGGCCACCAAAAGCTCTTTTTTGAGAGCCCAGGTGGTCGTGTGGTCTTACGGGACGGCTGCAGTGCAGGCGATTTGGTGTCATGATATCACAGTAGCATGGGTTCGAATCCCGGCGAGGGAAGAACCAAAAATTTGCGAAAGCAAATTTACAGATCTAACATTGTTGGGTTGATGTTTAGACGAGTTGTATATACATTATGTACACAGCCATGTATCACCATCATTGATGGCGATCCGATGGATACATCTGTTGTAGGGTTGTCACTGACTCAGACGTACTTATGAATATAATTATTTTCTGTCACTGTATCTTACATTAATTTGTAGGATCCTTTACTATAGATAATTTAGCTGATCTGTAACAATAACATCTTCATGCCTTATATATCATGTACTGTAGTACGCCGCTAGATTAAAACTGACGTGGAAAGGTAACACATGGCCAGCGAAAGCTCTTTTAATGAGAGCCCAGGTGGTCGTTTGGTCTAGCGGGACGGCTGCAGTGCAGGCGATTTGGTGTCACGATATCACAGTAGCATGGGTTCGAATCCCGGCGAGGGAAGAACCAAAAATTTGCGAAAGCAAATTTACAGATCTAACATTGTTGGGTTGATGTTTAGACGAGTATATATATATATATAACAGACAAGAAATATACGTTCCTGTACTCAACGAATACTAAAAGATCATATAGAAAATGTATGCCAACAAAGTTTGTGTATATCATTAACAACACAGTTTTATCAATGTTAACGTATCAATAAACTCATCATTTTCTTCTCATCAATAGTCTTTGTGAAGACAGAAATACATGTGTTCAGGTTTTTTTTTGGGTTGTTCATCTTTGCAATTATCTGTTATTTAGATATGTATTAACTTTAGTTCCAGAACTATGAATAAGTACTAAATACTAAACAACATGAACAACATTTGTCTTTTAAGTTTCAATTGCGATCGGGTTGACTTTCTATTGACATGAACCTTCAATATATGTGTTCATACAACTTTTAATTTCAATAAATTTAAGACAACAGGCACTTCTCTTGGAAAACAGTTTTAAACAGATTGATGATATAATATTGACCACACCAAAAGACAGACAGAAAGACTAGGATGATATTGTTTATATCTGGCATATGGTTGTAAGATCATAACATTGGCCACACCAATGTACGGACAATGAAACAAGCATGTAATTGTCTATATCCGGCCTCTCGTAGTAGGATCCTAACATTTAACACAACAAAAAACAGACATAAAGACAAGCATGATATTTTTTTATATATGTCATCCTGTGGTAGGATCCTAACATTGAACACACCAACAAAAAAAAACGGACAGAAAAACAAGTATGATATAGTTTATATCTGGCATCCTGTTTTTGATCATAACATTAACCACACTAAAGACGGACAGAAAGACAAGCATGCTATTGTTTATATCCGTCATTCTGTTGTAGGATCCTTACATTGACCACACCAAAAAAACGGACAGAAAGACTAACATGATATTGTTTATATCCGGCATCCTGTTGTAGGATCCTCACATTGAACATACAAAAAGACGGACAGAAAGACAAGTATAATATTGTTTATATCGGGCATCCCGTTGTAGGATCCTTACGTTGACCACACCAAAAGACGGACAGAAAGACAAGCATGCTGTTGTTGTTTTTCTATGTTCAGGTTGTTGTCTTTTTGGCACATTCCCCATTTCCATTCTCAATTTTATATCCGGCCTCCTGTTGTAAGATTCTTACATTGACCATGCCAAAAATCGAACAGAAAGACAAGTATGATATTGTTTATATCCGGCATCCTGTTGTAGGATCCTAAAATTGACCACACCAAAAGACGGACAGAAAGGCAAGTATGATATTGTTTATTTCCGTCATCTTGTTTAAGGATCCTAATATGGACCACTTCGAATGACGGACAGAAAAAACAAGCATTATAGTGTTCATATCTGGCATCCTGTTGTATGATCCCAACATTGACCACATTATGAGTTGAGACGTGAACTATACGTATGAGCTCGTTTGAGTTGAAATTTACGTGAATTTCACGTAAGAATCAAATGAATTAAAATTCAATGAACTGTGTGGCGTTTACCTGTGTACATACATTTTGCACGGGCCTTATCAGATGTCAAATGCATTTAGTAGTTTTTTGCCACTGCTGGTGGAGTTTTAATTCCCCAAAAGTATCACCAGCCTTGTAATTAGCACTTCAGTGTTGACTAGAGTTATCATTGATATGTTCATAACTAGAAATGTACAGTTTACAAAATGTTGCATCTTGGAAATACTAAGTTTGTCCTACCTCTGGAATAAATTACAAAAGATGTGTTTGGCAAAACTTTTCGGAATTTTTGGTCCTAAATGCCCTTCAACTTCGTACTTTATTTGGCCTTGTTATAATTTTTCAAATTCGAGTGTCAATGACGAGTCTTTTGTAGACGAAACGCGCGTCTGGCGTCAATATAAAATTCAATACTTGTATCTATGATGAGTTTATTCATTTGAACTTGATAAGTCATGTGCGAATAGTACCCTTTCATGTCAGACGTGTTAACTTTTCAATGACCTCCAACTATTCTATAAAGGACAGAACATCAATTTGATATAGTATTGTTTGTTACCGTACGGCCTACAACATTGAAAAATACAAGGCTATGTATGGTGGAGAAAGTTTTAAATGGCATCAGTATTACAAAGTATACAAACACAAAAGGACAATAGGAGTTATCTATGTTACACCAATGAAAGACAATGCAACATGATATCTGTTAATGCATCACACATTGTGAGACTAGACACTTAATCAAAAGGTAAACAATCGTGGATAGGAAAAACTGGTACATTCAAAGATCAGACGTCTCCACACTCAGTCAAAGTAAAACAATCGGGAATAGGACAAACTGGTTCATTGTAAGATCAGACGACTCCACACTCAGTCAAGGTTAAACAATCGTGGATTTGAAAATCTGGTACATTCTTAGATCAGACGACTCCTAACTAAGTCTGAGGTAAACAATAGGGGATAGGAAAAACTGGTACATTCTTAGATCTTACGTCTCAACTTTCAGTCAAAGGTAGACAATTGTGGATTGGAAAAAAATGGCAAATGCGAAGATCAGACGTCTCCACACTCAGTCAAGGTTAAATAATCGTGGATAGAAAAATCTGGTACATTCTTAGATCAGACGAATCCACACTAAGTCAAAGGTAGGCAATCGTGGATAGGAAAGACTGGTGCATTCTCAGATCAGACGACTCCTCACTCAGTCAAATGAGTGGATAAAAAAAACAGGTAAATTTTAGATCAGACGCTTTTTGCGTATTTAAAAACCATTAAACGCGAGAACATATCGCAGGTGTATCAGAAAAAATTAAGGTGTTGCTCCATAAGTTGGCACACTACTGATAATTAAATTCATGTTTTTAAAATTCTGTAAATCTTGAATTTATGTTCTAGTGCGTGCTATTTCATTTAATGGAAAATAGTGAATAAGTAAAACTATTCATTCATTCATTAATTCAATGTTATAGGTTAACAATTAGGAAAAGGTGGTTTTGATTTTCTTTTTGGGAAGCAAACAATCGCTTATTTCGTAAATACATTATATAAAATTGAGAATGGAAATGGGGAATGTGTCAAAGAGACAACAACCCGACCAAATAAAAAAACAACAGCAGAAGGTCACCAACAGGTCTTCAATGTAGCGAGAAATTCCCGCACCCGGAGGCGTCCTTCAGCTGGCCCCTAAACAAATACATACTAGTTCAGTCATAATGAACGCCATACTAATTTCCAAATTGTACACAAGAAACTAAAATTTAAATAATACAAGACTAACAAAGGCCAGAGGCTCCTGACTTGGGACAGGCGCAAAAATACGGCGGGGTTAAACATGTTTGTGATATCTCAATCCTCCCCCTATACCTCTTACCAATGTAGAAAAGTAAACGCATAACAATACGCACATTAAAATTCAGTTCAAGAGAAGTCCGAGTCTGATGTCAGAAGATGTAACCAAAGAAAATAAACAAAATGACAATAATACATAAATAACAACAGACTACTAGCAGTTAACTGACATGCCAGCGCCAGACTTCAATTAAACTGACTGAAAGATTATGATTTCATCATATGAACATCAGGCACAATCCTTCACGTTAGGGGTTTAGTTTCATACCATCATAAAATATATGAGAAGAACATAACCCGTGTCATGCCAACAACTGTTTTTAGAATACATGTGTTTAGTTCCGACGCAAAGACCTTATCAGTGACTCAATATTAACACCAACATATGCAATCTTTAATGACTTGACAACAGCATCGTAATTATATCCCTCCTTAATAAGTCTATTCAAAGGTTTTGTAAGTTTCTGAGGTGAATACTGACACCTTTGTGCTTTATAAAGAATATTTCCATAAAAAAATGGATGTGAAATACCTGAACGTATAAGAAGTCTGCATGTTGAGCTATATTTACGAATGATGTCTTTATACCGATGATAAAATTTAGTAAATTTTTTTATTAGTTTGTGATATCAAAAATCCTGGTGTAATAATTTTTCAGTAATACATAAATTTCTCTCGTTAAAATCTAAAACATTGTTACATATGTCGGTCAATTGTTGACTATCGTTTGTGAAAGAAATTTTTGTTTGGAACATAGTTAACTATTGCGAATATAAATGCTTCTGTTATTTTGACGGTTTTTTCCTCTTATTGGAAAAAGAGGGGCAAATGATACTAGAGGCACAGTCAAACTATGTGCATATAAAACACAAATTGCGGATTTAACATGTGTCTTTCTAAGAATGTTTTGTCAAAAATGAATGTCTCACCTTTTATCACAGGGCAGCATTGGTGTTCACTTGTAGCTTGAATGATCGACGTAGGAGTTATGGGGGTGACATAATTAGCATCATTTTGATCCGTCGTTATTGAATGACGTCATAATACGCTTGATATCACAATGTATCTTTTAGAACATCATGTGCAGGTCTCATTCATTACGTGATTACACTGAAATACATGTAAAAAAACTAAATATATTTATGTGAAAGGTTTCATACTAGTGGAGATTCTACGGTTCTTAAAACCATATAGGCTGGTTAGTAAAATAAAAATGAGGCATGATGGCTACTGATACATTCAAATTCAAAATAAAAACAATTATTTGATATATAACACATTACTAAAAAATACAATTGAAAGATATGAACACATTTTATTCATCGATACTGAAAAGACAAACTCGAGCAGTTTGTCAATCGTAATACGGGAGATATATTTGATGGTAGATATTCCAATATCACGTGAATCATTAAAAGCAGTCGTTTAAGGAAGCTGAAACATTAGGGGAAACACAACTTTCTGGTTTATGAACTGTACTTGTACAGATCACTTCTTCTATTATTTATTTTTAAACAAAGTTAGCATCTTGTCATAAGTGCTAAATACGAATGAAATCGAACCAGAATGAACATTTTCCAAAACTAACTTCTTTTTTAGGTTAAATCACAAAGATAAAGACCGACTAGTCTGTCATTTCTGGTTCAGATTATGTATTGTTGCTTGATAATATGTAATGCAAAGATTCAGACAAACATATCTGTCATATGAGATACATGAGTTCAACACTAGTCTGAAGAATTTAACATTTGTTGCTGGGGACCTCAATATCACTTAAATTGATTAAAGCGGTCTTTTAAGGAAGTTGAAACTATAGGGAAAACAAAACTTCCTGGCTAATAAACTGTAAATTTTCTGTCAAGATCATATCTTCTATTGTTTATTTTAAAACAAAGAGATGACAGTCAACTTATCATAAGTGCCCATCACATTTATCAAAGGAAGTCGAAAAAGACTTTGAATGATTTTTATTCCAAAACTAACGTTATTTCAAGTTGGTTTGAAGAATTGACCAGTGGTTTAATGCTAGTTTTTCCAATTAATTTGGTAAATGATTTTTACTCATAAACTTGTTTTATGTCAGACGTTTGATATTGTTGGAACATTTCACCAATGAATAAAATATTTCATGCTCAAAATATCAGGAAAAGATGACAATTAACTTATTTTAAATACTAAATACTTTTATCAAACAAAATCGAAACAAAATATAGATGAAACTCTTTTCCAAAAATAACTTTATTTGTAAGTTAAGTAACAAATTGATTAGTGGTCTTCTGTTAATATTTCCATTTAATTTAGTTTAAATTTTTCTGATTATAGAAATATTTTATGTTGGACGTTTAATATAAGGGAAACATGCTATCAAAAGTCACTGGCAATACAATGTGCAACATGTCATAAAAAAAATCATGAAATACAACAGATATGTATAGCAAATCAAAATAAAACTCAATGATTGAGTACTGCGACATCAATGCAAATATAACAAACATATAAAGAAAAAACAACGACATGCAAACAATCTGCTTGTTTTGGAGAGGCCATTAAACATGTGAACGAATGTGTCGGGGATAACACGTGGAGTACTTAAATTTGAAATATCACATTGCAAAGCTTCATCATAACACTGATATGCCATGTCTTTATCAGCGGATATATCAAAACATGCTTCAAGTAGTGTTAATGCATTAGACTCTGTGTTTACTGATCGAATATAATTTCCTTTCACTGTAAAATATCAATCATTTAAAGCCTGTTGTCTGTTGGATAATTCACCAAGATGATGATAACATAGAAATCTTAGACAGCGAGACATCACATTTGGTAGAATGTTCATAATTCGAAATTCTACCTCAATCCGTAGTTCGTCTGGTATTAATGGCGAGTGCTGTCTATAATAAACATCCCGTGCAGTGGCGATTGTCACCCTTTCCCCCAATGTCATTGAGAAATGAACAGTATACTCATATTTTGGTCTGTGTATTTCATTAATTATTCCAGTGTCTGTCATCTGCAAATAAGGTGACAATCTTGATAGAATATAATCCGTTATGCTGAGTGTGACTTTGAACTGTCCTGTTACATAATAAAACGACGCGTACAACAACCAACCCGATACAGCATCTCTCTTGATGATACGTTGCAAAAGTGCATGATGGAGTTTGTGTATGCGGTACGTGTCACCTTTTGCATTTGATAGTGGTAACAGATGTATCAATCCTCGGCTGATGCAGTTTATATAAAATTTGCATGCTTCAATTATAAATCATGACGACTCGGAATTTAGTAAATTTTCAATACAAGAAAGTGCTTTATAATAATTTGAAATGCATTGGCGTATCGTGTCTATCATGTAACAAAAATTTCTGTAAAGTAGAAAGTCTAGAAACGAACGAAGATTCACTCCTTGTATTCAATAAATAGTGATTGTCATTGTCAAGTAGAAATAAATGGTGTATCAATCCATCTATCCCTCCACACTGTATACTCTCAAGTACACACAATAGTATCGTGTTGTTACTCTGGTCGATCTTTCCTAGGAACATGTTATGTTTAGGAATAAAATAGTTTGGACAATGGCATGTCTTTACCCATGATATTATTTTTTCAAGACAGAGATAAAAACAGTGATATATTTTAGATAATTGAAAAAAGTCAAGTTCAACTGTCTCCAAAACCCAGAATAAAGTCGTTTTCAGACAGTAAGAGCACAATAATCCTTTTACTGCATTGTGTGTATCAATTATACGTTTAAGTGTCAATTTGAGTAGACCGTACCATAAGAGTTGAGTGAAACTAAACAAATGTAAAAGTAATTTTTCTGCTACAGAGAAAGACACTCTCCATAATAAATCACTATCTGATACAGTCTTAGGTCCCATTGGCACCAACAAACATCCGTAATTAATTATCCTGTCAATAACGAAATTAGGTGGCCATTGCCCTCGATGGCGTGTGATCCATGGAATGGCGTTGTGGGGTAGATATTTACTCCATATGCAGTTTACAATATCAATCTTCTGATCTATGTCTGATAAACATGGACCGTGTATATATGAATACTCCTTTGGATATTTATGCTTACAATTATCAAGATATTTCTGTGTTGATAGATACATTCGTGTACCAGTACATGTACCTGGAAGACAACGCACACATCGTGATAATATCGAGCAGATAATATATTATGTGTTAATCTTAGTTTAGCAAATCCAGAATGATCAATATCTGTATCCATAACTTATATAATTCCCTGCATTTGGTTTTTGATGTTATTAACATTGTGTATTACTGTATATTCATTGTTTACGTACATAATATCTATGTCACTACCTGGTAAACCGGGACCTTCTGCCAAGCTTCCACTGAATATTTGTGTACAATTAGACATAGATGAATTAACGTTCCTATCTTGTATAATAAATAGTCGTTGTCTCTTCCGTATATCTATTTCATTATCAACTATATGTACTTGGTGATCGTACAAGTATTTCTCCCTTGCGTTAATCCAATTCAAAAGATCTATAGAAAAAAATATTCGTTTATTCTAATATATCATGACACTCTTAAATGATATTCGTAAATAGTAAATAAACACGGCTGGATGTTTTCAAAGCGATCGTTCTGATCATAATATTTATTTTGAGTGGTATGTGAATGCAATGGACGTATATAATTACAGATGTTAAGCAAGGTATGACAATTGCCATAATATGGAACAGTATTAAACATTTCGGCTATTTCGTTCCCGCGATCAGGGTATCATTTTGCTTGAATCAAAACTATTAAACGTTCAGTCATTAAAGTTTACATGTTGATATAAAGTATCCTTGGTGCATACCCTTTTTGTACATATGCTAATTATCAACTGTTGTATTATTCAAAACACATTGGTCCCTTAAACCTAGTAAAAGAGGGATGAAAGATACCAAAGGGACAGTCAAACTCATAATTCTAAAACAAACTGACAATGTCATGGCTAAAAATAAAAAAGACAAAAAAACAAACAATATTACACATGACACAACATAGAAAACTAAAGAATAAACAACACGAACCCCACCAAAAACTAGGGTTGATTAACGGAGCCCTGTTGGTCTCACACAGATTATAAAGTGTCTTTTAAAGTCTGCGCTAAAGATGTGTAAAGTCAAGCGCTGGAGATGTAAAGTTTAGCGCTAGAGATGTAAAGTCTAGCGATGGAGATGTAAAGTCCAACGCTGAAGATGTAAAGTCAAGCGCTGGAGATGTAAAGTCTAGCGCTGGAGATCTAAAGTCTAGCGCTTGAGGTGTAAAGTCAAGCGCTGAAGATGTAAAGTCTAGCGCTGGGGATGTAAAGGCTAGCGCTGGAGATATGCAAAGTCTAGCGTTGGAGATGTAAAGTCAAACCTGGAGATGTAAAATCTAGCGCTGGAGATCTAAAGTCTAGCGCTTGAAATGTAAAGTCAAGCGCTGGAGATGTTAAGTCTAGCGCTGAAGATCTAAAGTCTAGCGCTTGAAATGTAAAGTTAAGCGCTCAAGATGTAAAGTCTAGCGCTGGGGATGTAAAGGCTAGCGCTGGAGGTGTGTACAATCTAGCGCTGGAGATATGCAAAGTCTAGCGCTGGAGATGTAAAGTCAAACCTGGAGATGTAAAATCAAGCGCTGAAGATATAAAGTGTAGCCCTGGAGATGTAAAATCAAGCGCTGAAGATATAACGTGTAGCACTGAAGATGTAAAGTCATGCGCTGAAGATGTAAAGTCTAGCGCTGGGGATGTAAAGGCTAGCGCTGGAGGTGTGTAAAATCTAGCGCTGGAGATATGCAAAGTCTAGCGCTGGAGATGTAAAGTCAAACCTGGAGATGTAAAGTCTAGCGCTGAAGATGTAAAGTCTAGTGCTGGAGATGTAAAATCAAGCGCTGAAGATATAAAGTGTAGCACTGAAGATGTAAAGTCAAGCGCTGGAGATGTAATTTCTATCGCTAGAAATGTAAAATCGTGTTTTAAAGCGTGTTGCAAATAAGGATGCAAGAAAAGCCTCTAGCATCGGTCACACCTTACCGGGTAGCTCGAACGGATGCCTAACGGATAACTTTTTTTTCAATCCATCCGTTAGACGTCCGTTGTTATCTGTTATACGTCCGTCCATATCCGTTGCATGTCCGTTAAGCGTACGTTTTATCCGTCGACGTCCGTTCTGTCATGAGGAAAATTTTGAGCATGTTCAAAACTTTGAACGGACGCCCAACGGATAAAATTTCCGTTGAACGTCCGTTAGTCGTCCGTTTTGTACGGTACTCGTCCGTTTCGTTTCCATTTTGTATCTGTTACGTGTCCGTTATACATTAGTTGGAGGTCTGGAAGCTTAATCCACCAACAGACTTCAACCGGACGTTTAACGGATAAAACGGATGTTGAACGGATCCCAGATGAGAAACTGACTCCTACAGGACGTATAACGGATAAAACGGATCTGAAACGGATAAATGCCAATTGAAAATTTCGCGTCAGAAATGCCAGTTATTGGTTTGTCAGATTTCTTAAGGTTCATGAATTCTTATTATTCATAATCGATCTTATAGTATAGGCATGTCTTCACAATCAACAGCTCTTATTCATGTCAGACAGTGACCTTTTGCGGTATTTTGAAGAATAAACCAAAACCAGTTACACCTAAACATTTTGAATATTTATGCGATGTACATGTATTATTATTGTCGCCGTTAATTTTTCTGTATATATTGTTCATCCATTTTATCCGGTACACTTCCGTTAGGTGTCCGTTTTATACGGTACTCGTCCGTTGGATGTACGTTCGTGCTATCCGGTAAGGCGTGACCGACGCTTTAAGGGCATACGATACAGTTTTGATCCTGTATTTAAAAGTTCATGAAAATTTGCATATAGGCTATTTTTTACCTGATTAAATTAAATATGTCCTAAAAAATATACCTTCATGTGCTACTTTTTGAGTAAAATGAGGTCGAAATTATGTATATTTGCTCAAAATTCAGATTTTTGGCCGTAATTTCTTTTTCGAAAGAAAGACATAACTTTTTTGTTATAAAAGATAAACTCAAATCGTTTATTGTTAAATAATAGGTAATTTCTGTATTTTATAAATATCATAAAAAAATATGCATTTTTTATTCAGAAATAACTCATATTTATCATATGTTCATGAATTGAGAAAAAAACGCCATTTTTTACTGCATGTTTATCAAAATTTTTAAAAAATCCTCTATTTACAGTTTACTAAAATTTGGGTCACATAATCTCCCTGCAAAATGCAACAAAATGCCGGTTTGAAAAACAGGGGTCCAGGAACTCGTTTTCAAATTAAATCAGTTTGAATGATAAAAATCAGTCGAAAAATGCATCTTTTCCCGATATGTCACAGTTTGACGTCGCGAAAATAACAAATTACGTTAGCAACGTCATGCCCTTCCCTGTAACTGTATCGTATGCCCTTAAGGGAAAGACCCCTAACGGATGAAAAAAAAGTTGTGCGTTTACATCTCCAGCGCTTGATTTTACATCTCCTGCGCTTGACTTTACATCTCCAGCGCTAGACTTTGCATATCTCCAGTGCTATATTTTACACATCTCTAGCGCTAGACTTTACATCTTTAGCGCTTGACTGTATATATCCAGCGCATGACTTTATATTTCCAGCGCTTGACTTCTCATCTCCAGCCTAGACTTTATATCTCCAGCGCTTGACTTTACATCTTCAGTGCTACACTTTATATCTTCAGCGCTAGTCTTTAGATCTCCTGCGCTTGACTTTACATCTTCAGCGCTGGACTTTACATCTCAAGCGCTTGATTTTACATCTCAAGCGCCAGACTTTACATTTCTAGCGCTTGATTTTACATCTTCAGCGCTAGACTTTACATCTCCAGCGCTTGACACTACATCTCCAGCGCTTGACTTTACATCTCCAGCGTTAGACTTTGCATATCTCCAGGGCTAAATTTTACGCATCTCTAACGCTACAGTTTACATCCCCAGCGCTATACTTTACATCTTTAGCGCTTGAGTTTACATCTCAAGCGCTAGACTTTAGATCTCCAGCGTAGGACTTTACATCTCCAGCGCTAGACTTTACATTTTCAGCGCTGGACTTTACATCTCCAGCGCTAGACTTTACATCTCTAGTGCTAGACTTTACATCTCCAGCGCTATACTTCACATCTCCAGCGCTTGATTTTACATCTCCAACGCTTGATTTTACATCTCCAGCGCTAGACTTTAGATCTCCAGCGCTGGACTTTACATCGCTGTAGATGTCGTCTGTCATTATTCCAGATTTTTTCTCAAACCATTGAACTGATTATGACAAAACTTTACAGACATGCTTGAAATAACAAGTAATTCTTCATTTGAAACAAAGACAAATTCTACAGATTTTTTGGAAAAGTGAAAATTTAACAAACACTAATTGGGGAAAATCAATGGTGATATTACACCTTATTAGATTGAATCTTGATTAGCAGTACTTAAAAACCAATTTTACCCCTTTTATGTTCTTAAGTTTAAGAAAATAATATTGCAACTGTATTACCTTTATTACTGTCTGTACAATTCTCTAAGTATTCCAGGTATTCTTTAGATGATTAGTCTGGATATCTCAGGTTCAGTATCCACTGTTCTTTTATTTTCCTTCTCTCCAAACAAGCTTTGTATACTCGTTCAAACTGACTTATTGTTAGTTCAAAAACGTCATTTGAGATCACCATTCCTCCATCGAAAGATTGTTTAAGTAATGGTGTAAACTTACGCTGTCGTGGGTACGGAAAACGTTTTACACTGTATATTTCCCAGTACGTTGTTTTGTTTATGCCAAATATGTTTTCCTCATTCGAATTGTCTCGGTCGCTGGAGTTTCTGTTCATGATGACTGTAATAAAGATGCCAATCATTGATTGAATACATGTACGCAATGAATCAAAGTTTTCTTTTAATGTACACTATTCAAAATTATATATATAATAAGTCCATCTATAAGAATTGGTATCTACATTTTAACTATAATTTACTTTAGTTTTAATTCAAATACGTTCTAACATATATGTGGAGTAACGTTTCATGATTTTAGTAAACTATATATGTTGAAATAAGTGTATCGTTAGGGTAATAGAAATACTTTTTTGTCATACATTTTCTATGTGATCTTATACTATTCGATGATAACAGGAACATATATATTTGAATGATATTTTGAGGTATTTGACGATTATCGTGATTTATATCTCATACTTTGTCTAAGAAGAAACGAACTAAACTAACAAACAAACACTGAGGAGATTAAATCCCAGTCTTCCCCCTAACCTGGGACAGTGGTATAATAGTAAAATATAAGAATGAACTATAAAAATCAGTTGAAAAACTCATCAGATGGACGTAGGTGCAAGTAGACGTGGACGGGCTCTTGTACATCCCAACAACCAAAAGACACTAGGTATTGATCTGAGAGTACTCGCAGTTGACTGACAGCTAGTTCAAAGCCTATAACAACTTAAAGAAAAATCATACATCTACATTATCAATTCGTACACATCTAACATCCAATGAATTTCCTGTAAAGACGTCATAAACAGTCAGAGATAAATATGAAATTGGGTAATGCCAAGATATAGGTTGTACCTGTAAAGGGAAGTTGGACGACAGCCATCATATTTAACCCCACAACAATTTAAAAGTTAAATTATTTGGCATGTGGTTTCTTGCGAAGAGTTGTTTTATTGGTAAGTTATCATCGCACATGTTGTTATGTTTTTATATGGTAGACATAAAGCAACCACAACCTCTCGACTTCTTAATGGGTATTATTGATAAACATGAAATTTTCAAAATTTTGTATGCTTAAGCATGATTGTAATTGCTCAATCTTCAATGCAGCCTTGTCAGGAATGTAATAAACGACCAAACACTTACAAAGGTTTAACTCTAGAGGGTGAAAAGACGAGCAAATTAGGAAAACGACATAAGACACACAGCACAAATCAAACAATGTGCGGGTCATAACTAAATTTTCCAACAAAGCTATAAGGAAAAAGCTATATGTTATTTCAACCATATAAAACTAAACATTTACATAAAAGACATTGACATGCCCAGTTCAATATTGATGTTAAGTCAACATCAATAAGTCAATAGTTACAAACTAAATGGCAAAAGAGACGAAGGCCAAATGTACTAGAATTGATAAACAAGTAACGACACTGAAGCACAAACGTTTAATTTTGGGGTTATTTTTCTAAAGGATACGCCAAAATAAAAAAAAACAGTGTTGTATGCCAGGCGATTAAAGCTGTTTTATTAGTGAAATGTTCAGTTGTTGTTAGATGGGAACCACGTTGCTTTATTTTTCAGTGTTGTATTTTTGTCTGCCGTATCAATCAATGTTATTGCAACTAGCGTCATCAGTTCTATTATCTTGTTGAAAGTCTCGCGTTGTTTAGTTTTCAGTGTGGTATTTTAGACTGCCGTATATATCGATGCTGTTTCTACCTATGACAATTCAAGTCTTTTTAAAGTGGCTCGTTTTTACTTTTTTTTCAGTGTTTTTTTCCAAGATCAAATCTTTTTATGACTAGTAATTGCAGCCTATACGTGTTTTTTTTTAAATTAAGCATTTGATCAGATGTCAGGGGAAATGTACATTCCTTCAGACTATATAAACATACTTTTTTGAAGTTAGCTCATACAAATTTGTCATTTAACTATTGTGTTGTTAGCGGTCGCTGCAAATGACTCTCGTCGTCTTGTTTTAACAGGGGTAACAATGCGGGTATCTCCCTGCCTTCTGGAGCATTTAAGTTTGCCTTTGACTAGAGGTGGTTGGCATCCTAAAGCTGAAACCTGTCTACGAATTGTGAAATTAAGATATATCCCTATGTTTGAAATGGTTTGCGACGTTTTCACTGTTTTGAAAATTCCGACGTCATATATAGGTTTCGCAATTAATGAGTAAACAAAACCCTTGCGTTTCTAATTTCAATATGTATAATTGTGAGTAGCATTTTCTGAAATCTAAATCGCTTTCTTGACAAATTGACAAATTATAAACAATCACACCAAAATGTTTTAATAGTTTATACATTTTGCAACAAAATTATACAAATGTTAGGGTCTAGATTAAGGGTTCTTCATTTCTGCATTTTTTTTGGTTTCGTTCAATATTCTCTATTATTAAACTTATATCACTATTTTGTTTTAACCTCAATTTATCATTCAGTCTTTGTGTTTTATCATTTTTTGTTGTTGTTATTCCCCTAAAATCTATATTCTACAATCCGATCAAAAATCTAAGGTAAAAAAAACAAAGTCAAAATAACAAAGCTTGTATTGCTGTTCTTCAGAGCAGTTTTCACTAAACCACTAAACATGGGGTAATAAGGTCAGATGATATACCACCTGACAAATCCTATAGCTAGTGTTTATGTGTAAACGTTGCTTTCATATATTAAACTTTTAGGTAACCACCAGCTTTAGAAAAGTGGCATCTATGTTTTTTTTATTTTGGGGCATTATTTTTAATTTGAGAAGAAAACCTTCATAAAATAGATTTCGAACAAATACGTATCTGTGTAATTAACGACGTATACAAATATCGGTGGGCAATGAAGTCTGGTTTTCTTACCATAGACGTTGAATGGTGTGATTCGTTCCAAAATTGTATGTGTTTTGTGCGCATTAGAAGAAAAGCAAAATAACAAAAAATAATGAACTCCGAGGAAAATTCAAATGATAATACACATCAAATGAAGGGACAACAACTGTCATATTCCTGACTTGGTACAGGCATACTTAAATGTGGAAAATGGTGATTTGAACATTAATTTATAGCGCTAAACCTCTTACTTGTATGACAGTCGCATCAAATTCAAATATATTTATAATGATGTGTCAACAAAACAAACATACATTTTATGGATTACAGCCACTATCACCTTGTCACAATCTATATCAGAACAAAAACGATCAAAAATATAACAAAGATACACAAAACAGGAACTATAAAATTTACATTGCTACTTATATATGTATTTAAAATCAACTCAAATGACTGCATGGGGAGGTTCACCTCAGCTCAAATAGAGGCTCGAGTGCCAGAGATTACTGAATGTTGCGTCATACTTGAAGAGATATAGAATACTTTTGACGATTGATTTTTCAAAACCATTCTTTATGAATTGAATCTATTATTTGTCAGACCCATAAATTAGCACCCATTTCATCACTAATTGATAGTTACTTGCATTCGTAAAAAAGACGTACTGTTAAATTAAATTTTAAGTATAATCAGTAGTATTGCCAAACAAACAAAAAAATTAAACTCAACTCTCACCAAGAAAATCGACCTTACAAACTAACAAATGTAAAGAAAAAGTCAATAAAGTATATAATCGACCTTTTGGTTTCGTGTATAGAAACATTTAGTCCTTTGTGTTTTTATAAATAAATAAAGGAAGGTGTGGTGTAAATGCCAATAAAACAACTCTCCATCCAAAAAATAATTCATAAAAGTAAACCATTATAGGTCAATGTACGGCCTTCAACACGGAGACTTGGCTCAGACCGAACAATAAGCTATAAAGGGCCCAAAAATTACTAGTGTACAACCATTCAAACGGGAAAACCAACGATCTTATCTATATGAAAAACGAGAAACGAGAACCACGTATAAATTACATTAACAAACGACAACTACTGTACATCGTATTCCTGACTTATGACATGTGCAAACATTTATGCTTATTTTTTTATTTTTTATAATTAGAGACTTAATATTATGTTCAAATGATGCTAATTGGTTTAACGTGTAAAGCGTTGAAGTTGAAGTAATCTAACTGAAATTGTTGATCGATAAGAAGTATCAGTTACACAGATACAGACAGGTTTGTCAAATTATAGAAACAACCAGATTCATAGACGTTCTTTGACGTAGCCAAGCAACAGCATATAATGACAGGATCCTGACTTTGGACATGCACACCCAGATTGTGGCATGGTTAAACTAATTTGAAGGCGCCAACCCTGCCCTAACCTGGGTACCCACTTGTAATTTATATATTGTTTAATATAATCTCCAAACAATGTATAATGTTAGGGTTTTTATCATAATGGTCTCGGTAAATATATTTTTTTTTATCCTTTTGGAATTTCATGTTTTTACAGCTTCGTTGAAAAACACTTTTGTTTTCACAAAATTATCCGACTTCCTTTTACTTCACTTTCAGACCATATAAATTATGTGGGTCTTCAACCGAAAAATCTAGGAGAATGAGGGTAAATTGGGTAAACACAGGTGTGCTGTAATGAAACACGCATTCTATTGACGACTATTAGGGTTAAACAATCTTTCAACATAAGGTTTATGATTATTGTTGTGATTTAACGACCACAACAATATATTTTGTTGACAGCGAAAATGCCAAACAACCTAGACAAAGGTTGTCATACCGGTCGGAAGGATACTAAAAATGGAATTTCCCAATCACTCTTGGAGAACAGCGACACACATTGTCCCAGGATAACAGGACGGTTTTGCGCGAGTAATCATGTTTAATCCTGCTAAATTATGTGTGTACCATAGACAAGACAGAATCGTGTTATTTAATGATTGTTGTTTGATTTTATGTATTTTTGTTTTTTCTTTGTACATAAATCAGGCAGTTAAATTATTTTCGCTTGCATTAATATTGCTTTTTATTTTTCATGTTTTGCACGTTTATAAGCATAGAACTTAACGACCACAATATTGTATTTTCTCGACAGCTAAATTGACAACCAACCTAGGCAAAGGTTGTCATGGCGGTTGTGTGAATACTTAAAACATTTAAAATGACATCCCCATTTTCACTCTTTGGGAACAGAGACATTATTGTCCCAGGTTAAGAGCACGGTTTTGTGCCTGTTAACACGTTGAATCCTGCAAAATTATGTATGTACCCTAGCCAAGACTTAATCATGTGATTAAATGGTTGTCGTTTGGCGCTATGTATTTTTTGTGAGTTTTGTACATATATCAGGCCGTTAAATTGTTTTTGTTTGCATTACTATTGCTATTTATTTGTCATTTGTGTAAGTTTATAGGGCAACACTACAGGTTGCAGGATGTGGATCAGGATCTGCTTACCCTTTCGGAGCACCTGAGATGACCCCTAATTTATGGTTGGGTTCGTGTTGCTTATTCTTTGGTTTTCTATGTTGTGTCGTGTGTACTACTGTTTGTCTGTTTGTTTTTTTCATTTTTTGCCATGGCGTTGTCAGTTTTATTCGATTTATGATTTGACTGTCCCTCTGGTATATTTCGTCCCTCTCTTAAACACCGGGCTATTCTACTTTTTGCTTTTACGCCTTTCTTGTGTTGCAGGAAGGCGTCAAGGAAAAACAAATCAAACAACCTTTCAATACGTCATTATTATCTATTCCCTATAGAGGGCTACTTTAATACTTAATTGATAGGAGTGCTGCTACCCTCCCTTTCATATAATTAAGATTTTGAAAATATATATCTTTTTTATATATTGCATTTAACCTTTTTCAATATATTTTTAGTTACATTTGAAATGTAACGTATATAGGAGTAAACTCCTGAAGTGTCAATAGAGAAAATGTAGCTGATAAAAACGGAGCCGGTAACACCAACAGATAAATAATGGGAATTTTATTGACCTTTTCATATGTTTCTGATGTTTTCCAACCTATTCACATAGCTTTAAGCTAACAAAAAAATTTTATTCCAGCTGCACGTTCTATCCCCTTGTAAGTTGGAAATGGTAACTAAATCAAATTAAAAATACAATTTACACATGAACAGAAAACATTGCAGTGTTGTGATTTTCGTTCATTCAACATCCAGTCGGGGCCCAAGAGATCCGTCGGGAAATCCGTCCATGGATCCGACGAGAAGTGGTATAAAAAGGCCGAGAATACGGAACAGGTGGAAAGCGAATATTTGGAGAAAAAGGATTATATCTGGTGCTATAAACAATAACAATTCGCTATTATACTATTTGGAATTTTTAAATGAATCTACGAGTGATATTCGATAGTTGAATGAAAACACTAGTTTAGAAGAGGATATGTGCGGATAATAACATTACTGTCAATCATTTGATGTATATTTTGATTTATGTGATTTTAGTAATAAAACAAATCGGCTATTCATTTTGTTTATCTCTATTCTGCCTTGCCTTTGAACATGATAAAGGTTCACGTTACAGAAGAAGTTCATGTAAGAAGTAGTATACGTTCAGCAAGGATTTAGTTTGTATGATAGAGTATCCGGTCATTAAGTGAAGTGTGTCCCTCGATATGTTGATCATGCAAAAACTGTATTTAACATTTAATTATAGAACACCACAATCAGATCATATAACCACTTTGTAATAAGTCTATTTTAATTTACACATTATTAATATTTTTTATAAATGTTCTGCACTGCATACGTAAATTGATGATTTTATTGGTAAAATTTAAATTTTATTAATGTTGAAATCAAAGTTGATGTCTTTTATCATGTTTATTTATACAGAAATATTTGTCATCATACATTAGTTAATATCTTTCAAATTATTCGGAAGTAAAATAAATTTGTATGGAAAATGTGTTTATATGAGGTCCTATTAAATCTTGATGCCGGACATTTCGGACAAACCAATACAATAGACAATAACACTGTTGGAGCTTGAAGACTGCAACTAGTAAATACTTGAAACATTTCTGTGTTTTGTTTTTGAATGGGACACACTCTGCTTATGTAGTTATTATGTTTGGTCTTCAATGAATAGAATAAACAAATCAGAACAATTCCATCGGTAAAGATAAACGGCCTGATTTATGTAAAAATTCAAGAAAACAAATATGATATACGGCAACAAACAACAGCCAATACATACCAGGCTGATGATTGTGGACAGGAAAAACCTGGACAAAAGATACTAGAGGGGTAGTGAAACTCATAAATCGAAAAAAATATGACAACGCCATGGCTAAAAACGAAAAAGACAAACAGACAAACAATGGTACACATGACACATTATATAAAACTAAAAAACTAGGGATGATCACAGGTTCTCCGGAAGAGTAAGCAGATCCTGCTTCATATGTGACACCCTTCCTGTTGCTTATGTGATAACAAATCCGGTAAATAGTTTAATTCGGTAGTTCACATTCATAAAATTTATCGATATATAGCACAAACTAAAATTCAAGTGTAGCTTTCTGGAAAACACTTGACAATACGTATTACAAGGTTGTAAAATTCAATATTAAACATATTGTATGGCATTATTTAATGCATAGCAATTGAGAAATGGCTTTGCTGCCAAAATGTAGCAGGTGATTACACGTTAATAATAATATTGCTCGATACAAATAGCCTGTACATTATGCAGATATTTAGATATGTAGATATAAATTACACATTATATGTATTGTTTATTTTTTAATATGGAAAAATGTATATACATATAGTAAGATGCATTATGAGTATCAAATAGAAAACTTTTCATTTAAGTAAGAAACAATCAAAGTGAAATATTATAGGTCAAGGTGCGGCCTTAGCGAGGAGCTTTGACTTACACCGAATAGCAAGCTACAAAGAACCCCAAATAGTACTAGTGTAAGACCCATCAAACAGGAAACTTGACGGTCTAATCTATACAAAAACTAAAAATGAGAAACACTTATGAACCACGAAAACAGGCAACAAACAATGCACATCAGTTTCCTGACATACAACACGTGCAAGCATGTCAGTAGTTATTATTGAAAATCCGGGTTCGTTCAGATGTCTCTTTTTTAGCAGTTAGTTCTGTTACCAATACATTTAATGAAATATATGACAAAGAGAAGTTCGTCTGTGCGCGTGAGTTCATTTCACAAAACAATAAAATGTTTTTTTTGGTTATATTTCTGCGTTTAAATTTGTATTATGTCATACAATACTTTTGTCGTATTTTCACTGAAAGATGTCCTGTGAGTTCATTTTTAATTGTCTATATCTTTGTAACTGACTGAAAATATGTGTTTGTATTTTTAAGTACAATATAATTCTCTTTTTTTTCTTTTTTCAATATTTTTCTTTCTCAATAGGAATCTTCACGGTAAATTCAGCCATTTTGGATATAGGGGAAGATTTTCACAATGTACTGAGGTAAAAATGGTGCGAAAAATACGGGAAAACATCATAAAAACAGAACAGTTGTTTCAAAACATGCATAGGATTTCCCACAATTGCAAACTATCTGTCCCCTATTCTTTTATACCGAGCTAACCGTGAAGTAGCCTATTAATTATTGCATCTATTCTGCATCTTTTGTCTAATAATATCGAGAATTTAAAACGGTTAACCCAACCCGGCCAATCATCTATTAGTTGATTTTGTATCCAAGTTTTAAAAAACACATTAAATGAAAAAATAATAACGATTGTAAGTCCTGAAGATTATACGCACACAGTGAGGAATTCTTAAGAAAATGTCGGGGATAACAAAACATTCAAAGTCGATTTAAAACGGATCTATGTACAGATTCAAACGTATTTCTGATTGATATGCGGTGAAATTCCATGAGATTTAACTGAACAGAACATGCTGAAATACTGCAATGTTTCCGATGTTGGTTCTATTGTTAATGATTAAAGTTGTGACGTCACTTGAAATATTATCATCAGGTAAGGTTTTTTATTATATCAAAATATGAATTTCTGAAATCAAAAGGACCCAAATTTGACTGTTATTGTGTTGTCGTCCATATTTCCTTTCAGTATTAATATTATATGAATTTGCAGGAAATCGTTCGATTTACATCATGTTACATGAAAACTTCCGCCACATGCAAATGCAACTATTGGGAAAAGTTAGAAAAAATGTTAACGATTGTTATTTCATTAGGATAGATATTTTTTAAAATTATATTTAGTGTTTACTTTCTGGTTCATGTATGAGTTATGTCTCCATAACATTTAATTATAATCCTGAGAGATAAACGATACCGGAAAATATTACTGTGCTGATCCGGGATAAAGAAGTTAGTAAAACTAATTAACGATGATGATTTCGCTTGAATTATTGGATTTAAGTTAGTTTTTCAACTGTTATAGGGGACGACTTCCCGTTTAAATGTTTAAATTCAACGTCATTTTATTTTCGTCTCATTTGCTAACATACCAGATATATATTTATGTTTCAATAAAATGTTACAATGGGCGTTAGTTAGTTTAGATTCAATTCTTATTTTATCTATATTCTAATTTCCTTTCCTTTCTGTATTCATTACCTCTACATATCCTTATGATTAATATCTGTCTATTTATTTGTTCAATTATTAGCCAATGGAAATTTTTCAAAATCAATAATTATAGATCTCATGGAGGAAGTCTTTTTTTCTTTAGTTTTTATCTCCGTAAAACTGCAGTGTATAATCATAGAAATGGTGAGGTGATCCGAGTTTAAGCTGTAAATCTATCTCTGTCGAAGGTAATGTAATCTTTATCTCAATGCAGAAAATGTCTCGACATTGATGATAATGTAAACTTTATCTCAATGCAGAAAATGTCTCGACATTGACGGTAATGTAAACTTTATCTCAATGCAGAAAATGTCTTGACATTGACGGTAATGTAAACTTTATCTCAATGCAGAAAATGTCTCGACATTGACGGTAATGTAAACTTTATCTCAATGCAGAAAATGTCTCGACATTGACGGTAATGTAAATTGTATCTCATTGCAGTAAATGCATCTCTATTGACGGTATTGTAAACTTTATCTTATTGCGGTAAATGCATCTCCATTGAAAGTAAGGTAAGGGTTATCTCATTGCAGTAGGTGCATCTCCATGCAAGGTAAGGTAAGGTTTATGTCATTGCAGTAAATGCATCTCCATTGAAAGTAAGGTAAGATTTATCTTATTGCAGTAGGTGCATCTCCATTCAAAGTAAGGTAAGGTTTATCTCATTGCAGAAACTGTATCACCATTGAAGAATATATAAGGTTTATCTCATTACAATAAATGCATCTCCATCGAAGGAAAGATTATATTTATCTCATTGCATTAAATGCATCTCCATTCAATTAAAGGTACATTTTATCTCATTGATGTTAATGTATCTCAAATGAATGTAATGTAAACTTCATGTCATTGCAGTTAATGTATTTATGTTGAAGATAATGTAAACTTTATCTATTGCAGTAGATATATCCCAATTAAAGGTATTGTCAAACTCGTCTCATTGCAGTAAATGTATTACAATTGAAAAAATATAGACTTGAGATGTATTTTTTTTAACAATATAAAAAGTTTGGATAACGCATTTTTTATCATTCTGCATCATTCTGGAATCGTCCAGGAAGTCAAATTCAAAGTTTTAATCATTCTATCAGTATCGATGATTGTTCCAGTGATTTCTAAACTGTACAGTTATAAGATTATTTTGTAATCAAATATCAGGACACACAAAACAAATTAGGCAAACATAAATATATAAAAATAACAATAGCATCACATTCTTCATTGAATATAATGTGAACTTCATCCTATTGCAGTAAACGTATCTCCTTTGAAGGTAATGTAAACTGTATCTCATTGTAATAAAATGTATCGGAAATCCAATATTGTATTTCAGCTACAACTTTACATAATGTTTCATGAGGTCAAGGTTAAGAATTGTGCAAACTATCTTTACATTGATAACACATGATATGGTATTATGGGTTAACGATCATGAATGAGATGTCATTATTAGGATGTAAATAACGTCAGTTTATCAAAGTTATATCCTTTTTCTGAGATGTAGTAGTATATGTGTAAAGGCTTTGTAAAACGTAATATCCACTTAACTTTTATGAAATATAGTATCAACGTTAACACGAGGAGTATACGTCTACCTACAGATGGTTATATTCCACATTTGTTTTGTAATTTACGTTGTCAAAACCTTGTCAAGTTTAAGGTAAGTGTCGACAATTGTGGTGTCAATTATTTCCGATAATTTACCTCGTCCTGTTCAAGCAGAGGTCCCCCTCTCCCCTAAAGTGACATACCGTAATTAACATACAGGGTTTGTACTTACATGAGCAACACGATACGTGCAGCATGTGGAACCGGATCTTCTTACCGTCCAGGAGCACCCAAGATGACCCCCTAGTGTTTGGTTTTGTTCGTGTTACTAAGTCATTAGTACTTCTCTTACAGGTATCATGAACAAAAACTCCAGAAACCAAGACAGTTCTGATGATGAATATCTTCTTGACATAAAGAAAACAACGTACTGGGAATTATACGGAGTAAAACGTTTTCCGTACCGTGGAAAGCGGAAGTTTACACCATTACTTTCCGAATCTTTAGATGGGGGAATGGTGATCTCAAATGATGTGTTTGGACTAACAATTTGTCAGTTTGAACGAATGTATAATGCTTGTTTAGAAAGAAGGAAAACAAAAGAACAGTGGATACTGAACCTCAGATATCCGGACAAATCTTCCAAGGAATATCTGGAATACTTAGAGAACTGTTCAGACTGTAATAAAGGTAATATTTTTGTAAAACATACAAAGCGAAATGACAAAAAGACAACACCATGTCAAATAAAAGAAACGACAACGATACGCATTACAACTCAAATAGGTATTAGGTCCATTCAGTTATTTACAATCGAAGATCAGTTAACAGTTTGATCCTTGAACGAAAAACATTAAATGGAAATTTCAGAAAAAAAACCCAAGCAAATGATTGAGGTACATTCCAAAAAAACGTATAATATTTTTCAATAGCCCAATATTTAATTTAGACACAACATTTATGTATATTAACTTTAAAAATGAACACGTCCGTTCGCAGCAATTACTTGAAACGCAATTTCACTAAATCATTATGGTTGCATGCAAATATATTTGACATATCAAATAACTTTTCTTGAATCACTTTAATCAGAAGCGCTTAAATCTATTCATTTCAGTGAGAAAATAGAGCTAATGATACATTATTATACGGATAGAATGCTCTTTGTGTTTTGAATAATTCAATCATTGATAAATATTAAATCTACATTACAATAAACACAATTAATGATAAAGTATATCAATATGTAACATTTTATTGACAGTTTATTTACTACAAATTACAAAACTCTAAATTGCTAATATGTTCATATTAGAGCAATAGTGTTCATAACTAGGCCGATATGATACCAAAAAGGACAAAAGAACCAACGGAAATAAATATATCAACTTTGAATTTTTAAAATTCTAAGGCTTTTCTACCTCCGGATAAGATAACCTTAGCTTTATTTGGCAAAACTTTGAGGAATGTGTGGTCCTTCAACTTCGTACTCTTTTTGGCCTTTTTAACTAACTTTTTATTCGAGCGTCTTTTGTAGACAAATCGGGCGTCTGGTGCAAAAACAAAATTTCAATCCCGGTATATGTGGCTAGTTTATTTACCTATCGGCAGCCGCGTCTACAACACTTAAGATTGCCGTAAATTTTTTTGTAAGTACGTCATTTTACAGTTTTCTCATCAATAAATAAATAAATAAATATGCGTATGTATTACAGATAACATTCCTTGCATCGAAAGTTACCTGAGTGAAAAATACTTATACGAACACCTAGTACAAACAGTGGGTACTGAAATAGATATACGAACCAGACAACGACTATCTATTATACATGATATGATCATCAATGCATGTGTGCCTGATCCTACACAAATATCAAGTGGAAGTTTAGCCGAAGGGTTTGATTTACCAGGCAGTGACATAGATGTAATGAACGTAGTCAATGACTTAGCAATAGTACAGAATGTAAGGAACATCAAACACCCAATATCTTGTACAACATTAGTTTTGGAGACAGATATTGATCATCCTGGATTTACTCGACTCAGGGTTAATACGGTTGGGGAAACAAGTAGAGTATACTGTCAGTGTTATCCAGGGACATGTACCCATGAAGTGTTGTATCTACCAGCAAACACATTTCTAGATGAATATAAGAATATTAATTGGAATGTGCCTGTATTTTTACACGGTCCATGTTTGTCAGATAGAGGGCAGACTTTCGATATAGCATATTGCCTACGGAGTAAACATCTACCTCAAAACGCAAATCCATGGTTTACCCGTCATCGATCGCAATGGCCGCCTAATTTCGTAATTGACAGGATCATAAATTACGGGTGCCTGTTAGTACCTACAGGGCCTAAAACTATATCAGATAATGGCTTATTTTGGAGATTGTCGTTCTCTGTGGCAGAAAAAATACTTATACATTCGTTTAATTTCACTCAACTTTTGTGTTACGGTCTACTCAAATTAACTCTTAAACGTATCGTTAACACACATGATGATGTCAAAAATTTATTGTGTTCTTACTTTCTGAAGACGGCTTTATTTTGGGTTTCGGAGGAAGTAGATATTGACACATTTAAATTATCCAAAATACATTATTGTTTTTCTCTCTGTCTCGATAAATTAATTGCATGGGTAAAGACATGTTATTGTCCAAATTATTTCATACCCGAACACAATATGTTTCTTGGAAAGATCAATCAGTGTAACAATAATATATTACTCTGTGTACTTGAGAGTATAATGTTTGGAGGGATTGATGCATTGATAAATAATCTATTTGCGCCTAACAATGAATATCACCAATTATTCAGAACGAAAAATGAATCTATGGAATTTCTTTTTAAGAGGATTATGATTCCTGTTTGCTGGGAGAACTGGATGGTATTACCAAAAGGAATTTTAAGTTATTATAAAGGACTTGCAACTGCTGAATTTTTATCAAAGTCCGAAACGTCTACATTTATAATTGATATTTGTAAATATTATTATGCTAGAATAAGTCAAGTAATAGCACAAAAACTACCGTCGCCAAAAATAAAAGATAACATTTACAATATACGCAAGTGTTACTTAAGACATTTAAAAGACGGTATCAAGGCAGATGATGTGTGTGGTTGGTTGTTATACGCTTCTTACTATTATGTAACAAGACAGTTCAATGTTACACTGAGACTAACGGACTATGTTCTATCAAGGTGTTCACCCGGTATGATATCACTAAGCATGGAACAATGTTTGAATAGTCACTATCAAAAGTTACATTCTACAATGACGTCGGATGAAAAGATGACAACAGCTTATGTAGAGGAAGTAAATTACGTGTTTAATTCATCATTAGTACCAGAAGAACTACACTTGGAAGGAAAAGGCCATGTCATGTCTATCCCATCTGTTGTTATGTCTCACTTTCTTCGTTTTCTATGCTTTCATCATCTTAATGATATTTCCAACAGACGGCAGACATTATGGGATCTAAATTTAATAGTAAACACTGAAACGTTTAGTTCGAACAGTTTATTCAAAATTTCATTATCAATACTTGGAGTATGTAATGAGATATCAGGATATAAAGACGAGGCCTATAAGTGTTATAATCTAGCTTCGCTGTATGCATCCTGTAAATGTGCGGTAGCTGAAAAGCGGAAATTAAAATTGTTAGACATCTAATACAAACTTCAAAGTTTAGATGTATTTTTATCGTCACTGGTTTCAACTTTTGTTACACTCTGAGAATCCAAGAATTTCTAGAAATAAACTTTTTTACTAAACCTGATTTTTGGGTCTATATGGCTGTAAACAAATAATTGGCGAAGAAAAAAAATCATATGATTTTGAACTTCTTTTTTATGCGGCCATTTGAAATTACCTAATTGTGATGATTTCCCATTTATCATAAATTTTTACTTATTTTGGGCTATTATTGTGAAAAAACTCACAATTCCACTACTTAAAAGTCAGAATCACAAAATTACTGATCTCCGAGGAAACGAGGAAAATTCTAAACAGAGTGGTACATAATCATGGTAAAATAAAAAGCTCAAACATATCAAACGAAAGGATAACAACTGCCATATTCCTGACTTGGTACAGGCATTTTCTTATGTCGAAAATGGTGAAATAAATCTGGTTTGAAAGCTAGTTAATCATTTCAATTGTATGACAGTCGCATCAAGTTCCCTTATGTTGCCAACGATATGTGAACAAAACAAACATACATAATAAGTAAAGAAATAGGGGTACAAAAGTCAACATTGTGATATAATCTCTATCACTATTAAACAAATAAATATGTAACAAAGAAGTACATCAAGGCATATAGACAAAGCACACTAGCAGAAATGCAAGACAAGAATACAAAACTTTACAACAACACAATGACGGGATGCATAAGTACAGAGACACGTCATATATACTGTGGATTCATTTATTTGTCATGGGTACAAATTTTCATGGATTGATGAAAACTTATATTTTCGTGGATATTTAAATTCGTGGTTTTGGCAAAGTCTGCGTATATTCCTTAAGACTAAACAGTTAAAACAGTATTCATAAGGACAAATAAAAGAAGAATATAACACGTAATCAAGACAATAAACAACGTCAGTACCCAGAACCTATACTTCAAGACCATCATGTATTATTTATGAAAATAATACGAGGTATCGATCAACAAGGTGATTGTTTTTAGAAACTCTTGGTTGATCAAATTGCTGCTCAGACACTGATGACGTTTTATAACGTCTGAGTAGGAGCTGCACGCCCTGAGATACTAAATTAGTTGGTAATTGTATATCCCATGTGTAGGTGAAGTTGGTATATTGCTCCTATGGTAAGGGAAATTGATAATTTCAAAATTAAAATCGTCTCGTTTGTCATAGATTTGTATACTGAGATGACTGTGTATGTCAAATCTGAGGTTAAAGTCTAAAAATGAGGCAGAGGAAGCCGTGTCTGTTGCTTCTTTAAGTTTCAGTTCTGGGGATATATTATTGGACCACAATTAAGTTTGGATTGTTAATGGAGAAAACATCATCAATATATCTGAATGTAAATTAAGTAACCTTCTAGTTTTTGAAATGTGGCTGGCGGAACGTCAATTCATATGAAAATAAGAAAGGGTCTGCAAAGAGAGGAGCACAATGCGTTTCCATAAGAATGCCGACGATTTGTTATAAAAGCCGACATTTAAATTCAACAAATATGTTTTCAAAAAGAAATTCTAGCATACAGATTGATATTTACCTTGTCTCGTAGATTGTACTGCAAAGATATCATCTGAACAGTCTGTCATTTGGAAATCAGGATATACATTTGTTGGTGTGTATCAATACCACTTGACTTATTAAAAGTAGTCGTTTAAGGAATCCCACACAAAAGAAGAAACAACTTCCTAGTTCTTGAAGTGTAAAGTACTTGTCCAGATAATAACTTCCTGGTTATTGAACTATAAAGTACCTGTCCTGATCAGGGGCGGATCCAGTCATTTTAAAAGGGGGTTCCTAACCCAGGACAAAGGGAGGGGGTTCCAACTACATGTCCCCATCCAAATGCATTGATCGTTCAAAAAAAGGGGGTTCCAACCCCCGGAAATCCCCCTAGATCCGCCACTGCTGATCATATCATCGTTTGTTGATTTTAAAACAAAATGATAAGAATCTACTCCTCATAAGTAATTAACAGAAATGAAATCGAAAAAGAATTTTAATGAATCTTTTTTTTATCCAAAACTTACTTTCTTGTTATGTCTGATTACAACCAGCTGAGTGTTTTATTGATAATATGTCCAATTCGTTTGGTAAAGTTTTTCTTCTCATACAAATATTTAACGTCACACGTTTGATATTAGTTGAGCATTTCACCAGTGAATATAACATTTAAAGAGGGAAATATCAAGAGATGTAGCATGAATCAAACGCCATAGACAAAAGATATTCGATCAAAGTCACTGGCAATCTTTTTAACAGAGTACAAAAAGGTTCTAAAAAGTCAAGAAATGAAACAAACATTTAAAGCAAATATACATTGGCAGAATTTAATAAAATATAAATCACGCTCAAATGTTGATGGTAGGATAAGCATATCTGTTATTATCGTGAAGCACTTTCAAAGGCATTGCAACAAACTCCCGGAGATTATCTTACTAAACATGCTAAATTGTTATTTGGATAGAGAGTTGTCTCATTGGCACTCACACCACATCTGCCTTTATCTAAATAGATAAAAATTGTTCCGGGGAATTGCAAGGCATAGATAAAGACCGACAAGTCTTTCATTTCTGGTGCAGTATATATTTATTGTTGCCTGTTTAACTGTACTGTAAAGATAAAGACCAACCAGTCTCTCATATCTGGTGCAGTATATATATTGCTGCTTTCTTATATGTACTGCAAAGAAAAAGTCCAACCAGTCTGTCAGTTTTTGGTGCAATTTATATATTGTTGTTTGCTAATCTGTACTGAAAAGATATCGACAGATATGTCTGTAATTGTTGGATACATTATATAAATACTAGTCTGATGAGTTAAACATTTGTTGCTGAGAACCTCAATATCACTTAAACTAATTAAATCGGTCATTTAAAGAAGCTGAAACAATAGGAGAAACAAAGCTTCCTGGTTAATAAACAGTAAATGTATTGTCCAGATCATATCTTCTATTGTTTATTTTAAAACAAAGAGATGACAATCAACTAATCCTAAGTGCTCAATAAAGGCAACAGTAGTATACCGCTGTTTAAATCTCATAAATCCATGGACAAAAAACAAAATCGGGGTAACAAACTAAAACTGAGGGAAACTCATAAAATATAAGAGAAGAACAACGACACAACTCAACACATTTATCAAAAGGAAATCAAAACAGACTTTGAATGATTTTTTTTCTCAAAACTAATTTATTTCAAGTTGAATTAAAAATTGACCACTGGGGTAATGCTTATATTTCCAATTAATTTGGTAAAAGTTTATCTACTCATAAACATGTTTTATGTCAGACGTTTAATAATGTTGGAACATTTAACCAATGAATATATGCTGGAAATATCAGGAAGAGATGACGATCAACTTATTCTAAGTGCTAAATACTTTAATTCGAAATTCATTGGTAAGTCTTGTGTGGACGAGGCGCGTTTTTGACGTAATGAATTTTAAACCTGATGCCTTTTGTTATCTATTATTCATGAGTTTCTTTGCCTAATACGTTCTCCTATTTATTTGTATTGTAGTCCTATATTATTATGTTGTCATTTTAATTTTATATTTAACAATGCCATCAAAGTGCGAGGTTTGGCATGCCACAAAACCAGGTTCAACCCACCATTTTTTTCTTAAAAAATGTCCTGTACCAAGTCAGGAAAATGGCCATTGTTTTATCATAGTTCGTTTCTGTGTGTGTAACATTTTTACGTTGTGTTTCCGTTGTGTCGTTTGTTTTCTCCTATATTTGAGTGTGAATTCACATTACTATAAGACGTGTCACGGTACTTTTCTATCCCAAATTCATGTATTTGGTTTTGATGTTATATTGGTTATTCTCATCGGATTTTGTCTAATGCTTAGTCCGTTGCTGTGTGTTACATTTTAATGTTGTGTCGTTGTTCTCCTCTGATATTTAATGCGTTTCCCTCAGTTTTAGTTTGTTGCCCCGATTTTGTTTTTTGTCCATAATTTATGAATTTTGAACAGCGGTATACTACTGTTGCCTTTATTTATATTTTTCAAATGGCGGCAATATTTAAAATAGCGCTGTTTACAATGTCAAAATGAAATTATTTGAAAAGTAATGGATAATTTATATCAATACAAGCACGTATATACGAAAATATTATTCTTTAATGTAACAGGTGACATTAAGCTGATTCCACATGTGAAGCAAAGTTTGCTTATCCTTCCATGGAACTTTTTTGTTTGGGTTCGTGTCTTTGGTTTTCTATGTTGTGTTTTTATACTGTTTTTTGGTTCGTTTTTCTTTTCAGCCATGGCGTTGTAATTTTGTTACACTATCAGTTCGTAAATTTCTCTGCTATCTTTCTCCTCTCATTTTCAAAACATTTTTCAGTATCATATCATCAGTTACGTATTAATTCTGTGTTTACTCGTCCCCGTTTAATAATTCTTTCTCTTCTCGATGCAGATTACTATGATTACCTGTGGGACACAAAACACGCAATACACTCAAAATGCTCAACAAGACTTCAATTATTTAATGAAAAATGATTAATCACCTCCTTTGGTAACACTGATAGAAATAGTTGCAATATAATGATAATACAACACAGCATACTCCATTCACGGTTGATGATATAAGTTTATATTACATCTCAAATAGTTTTGATCTCCCCACAATGCAAATCTTCATCAGAACACTGATATGCCATGTCTTTATCACAAGTTATTCCAAAACATACTCCAAGTATTGTAAGTGCATAAGATTCTGTATTCAAAGATTGAATAGCATTGTCTTTCACTGCTATATATAAATCACGTAATGCCTGTCGTCTGTGGGATATACAACCAAGCTGGTTATAGCAAAGGAATCTGAGACAGTGAGACAATTACATGTGGTAGTATGTTCATCCCTCCGCATTCTACCCCAAGCCGTAGTTGTTCTGGTATTATTGATGAGTACTTTTCGTAGAGAACATGTTGTGCAGTGGCTATCATCATCTTCTTTTTTTTTTTATTTCATTGAAGAATGAACACAACGTCTGTATTCATTTTTCGATATTTCACTGAACTCAACCAGAATCTATTATTACCATAGCAGGTGACCATCTTGATAGAACATAACCCGTCATTCTCAGTGTTACTTTGAACTGTCTTGTTACATAATAAAACGATGCGTATAACAACCAACCTGACACAGCATCTATCTTGATAATGCGTTGGAAAAGAGTTTGATACAGTTTGTGTATGCGGTACGTTTAACCTTTCGCATTAGGTAGTGGTAGCATGTGTACTATGTTTCGACTGATACTGCCATTATACAATTTATATGAATCAATAATAAATGTACACAATTCGGACTTTAGTAAACAATTAATACATGAATGTGATTTACTATAATTAGGAATGCTTGTTGATATCGCGTCTGTCAAATAACAATACGTTCTGTAAAGTAGACAGTCTAGCAGAATGAACGAAGATTCACTCTTTGTAACTAATACACAGAGGTTTTTATTCTCATGAAACATATTATGTTTTAATCCATCGATCCCTCCATACTGTATACACCAAAGAACACTCAGTAGTATCGTTTTGTTACTCTGATCGATCTTTCATAGGAACATGTTATGTTCAGGAATAAAATAGTTCGGACAGTAACATGTCTTTACCCATGATATTAATTGTTCGAGAAAGAGAGAAAAACAATCATATAATTTAGATAATTTAAATGTGTCAATATCAACTTTATCAGAAACCAAAAATAAAGCCGTCTTTAGAAAGTAAAAGCACAATAAATTTTTTATTGTATTGTTTGCATTGATGATACGCTTAAGTGTCAATTTTGTGTAGACCGTAACATGAGAGTTGAGTGAAATTGAACGAATGTACAAGTATTTTTTCTCCAACAGAGAAAAACAATCTCCATAAAGTATTATCTGATACCATCTTAGGCCCTATAAGTACTAACAAACATTCATATTTTGTGATTCTGTCAATAACGAAACTAGATGGCCTTTGCCCTCGATGACGTGATGCCCATGGAATTGTGTTGTAGAGTAGATATTTTCTATGTATGTAGAATGCAATATCAATTGTCTGGTCTTTGTTTGATAAACATGAACAGTGTATATATGTTTTCATGCTTGGATGACTTTGCCAATATCTCTCTTGAAATTAATCTCTTGATAGATAAAATCGTGTACCAGAACATGTACCAGGCGGACAACAGCCACATCGTTTACGGAGGGAAACCCCATTACGGCCTGATACCGCTCTGAGTCTAGCAAATCCCGGATGATCAATATTTGTCTCCATGACATATACATTAGCACAAAAATTAACAGTAACATATGGCATGGGCACCCAACCCTCCATCTACAGGTAAAACCAAAATTTGTTGTATATGTTGAAGAAAAAAATAAAGCTTTAAGATAATTTGTTACAATAAAATCCCTAAAATGGTTAATCATTTACCTCTGATACAACGTTAACGCTTATTGAAATAAAAAACGTAACAAACATGAGCATAGCGAACGAGATGTGATATATAAACACCATAAGCTAGCTGTTTTTAGTATATTCGTTTCAAGAATAAATCAGACCGTTAGTTTTTTGCTTTGCATCATTCATATTGTGTCGTGCTTTTTCTAGTTATGCTATATAGGTGTTGATCAACCTAATAGCCTTATGTTTTAGTTTGGTCACTTGCAGTTATACTACTTTAACTTAGGGTATAACATTGCACCTCAACCGTATGTCCATCTATCTATCAATTCCTATTCCTTCGTTTCGTTCAACACATTTTTGTGAAAACTTTGTTTTCTTTATAAACCGCAAAACAGAAAGAATTAAATAAATATATATATATTTTGGTCAGCAGCTTGACAGTAATGGATTGGTACAGTGTCTGTTATGTTGTTTTTCTGATCTCGCTGACATTTTGTTCATGTTTGAACAATTTTTCTAACTTAACCGTTCCATATCATTCTCAATCTCAACCTACCGTGGTAATGAGTGATGCACAATGAATTATTGTTTTAAATATATAATCATTTTACATAGCCTAAAAGGAATATCCTAGACACAACAAATTCAATGAATTATTTTTGCTTTTATTTAGACAAAGATAAACATTTGTACATATTGAAAAAGATTTTCTTTTGAAGTTGTAGCCTCACGCGGTTCTACTAATTTCAATCGATGATATATGTCTTGTTTGAATAATTGTACTACTAAAAAAAAAAAAACTCAAATACTCAGATATACAAAGATATAACCCAACAAATCTGTCATTTTTGGTGCTGGATATGAATTCGTTACTCATTATTTAAAATTATAAAAGCCGTTTACAGCAGCCCAATCAAAGAGACACACACAACTTTCTTCTAAATTTTAACAATTGTCCAGATCATATCTTTTAATGTTTATTTTAAACCAAGGGAAAGGGCGGCTTTATAGTAAGTTATCATAACTCGTATCAATCAGATTAAAAGGAAATAGAAAAACTATTTTTGTGAAATTTATCTCTAATCCTAACTTTGTTTCAAAGTTATAAATAGAGGCAACAGTATAACCTATACAATTCTAAGTGGGCGTATGTGTATATTTCAATTGATTTAAGACATTATTTATGTCAAATGTTTCATTATTGTGGACATAAAAGAAATGTGGCATGATGTCTCTTGAAGAATTTTTATAATACAAATTTGAACTATTAAGGGTCAACATCAAATTCTAAATATATATAAAAAAGGGATGTTTATAAATTAAACTGATATATTTCTTGTCTCCTTAATTGTACTGTAAATATATAAACCGTTCAGTCTGTCATTTGGAATACATTTGTTGCTAAGTGTCACAATATCACGTGACTTATTTAAAGCCTTCGTTAAAGGAAGCAGATTAACAAAACAATGTCAGCCAATCAGAAGACGCGTTACATCGAAAAAAAAATTAAATGATAATAAATATAAATGAAATCGTAACAAAATTTGAATGATTTTTTTTTTATCCAAAACTAACTTTCTTTTTAGGTCTACTTACAAATTGATGAGTGTTCTATTGACAATATTTCCAATTCATTTTGTAAAGTTTTTCTGCTCATAAAAATGTTTTAGGTTAGACGCTTTATATGGTTTATTGAATAAAACATCTTAAGAGGGAAATATCAAGAGATGTAGCATAAAGTTTTCTCAATCGCAATAGACAAACGACATTCGGTGGTAGCTCTCATAAGTCACTATAAAACTTTTAAAAATGTACAAAAAAACCTTCTAAAAAAGTCATGAAATTAAACAAAAAATGTATAGCAAATCTTCACATCCACTATGTCAGTAATTAACAAAATATAAATCTTGCTTAAAAAGTTAATGTTTCATAAGTAGACCTGTTATTTTTGTGAAGCACAATAACATGAATTACAACAAGCTCTCGAAGATAATGACACTTTGTCTTCTATGCAATGATACTTTCAGTGTCTGGTACATTATACTGCAAAGACAAAGACCGACTAGTCTGTCATTTCTGGTCCAGTATATATACTGTTGCTTACTAATCTGTACTGTAAAGATAAAGACCGACCAGTCTGTAATTTCTGGTCCAGTATATATACTGTTGCTTGCTAATCTATACTGCAAAGATACAGACCGACTAGTCTGTAATTTCTAGTCCAGTATATATACTGTTGCTTGCTAATCTATACTGCAAAGATACAGACCGATTAGTCTGTTAGTCTGTAATTTCTGGTCCAGTATGTATACTGTTGCTTGCTTATCTATATTGCAAAGATACAGACCGACTAGTCTGTAATTTCTGGTCCAGTATATATACTGTTGCTTGCTAATCTATACTACAAAGATACAGACCAATTAGTCTATAATTTCTGGTCCAGTATATATACTGTTGCTTGCTAATCTATACTGCAAAGATAAAGACCGACTAAGCTGTCATTTCTGGTCCAGTATATATACTGTTGCTTGCTAATCTATACTGCAAAGATAAAGACCGACTAGTCTGTAATTTCTGGTCCAGTATATATACTGTTGCTTGATAATCTGTACTGCAAAGATACAGACCGACTAGTCTGTCATTTCTGGTATCGTATATATACTGTTGCTTGCTAATCTATACTGCAAAGATACAGACCGACTAGTCTGTAATTTCTGGTCCAGTATGTATACTGTTCCTTGCTAATTTGTACTGAAAAGATTTAGACAGACATGTTTGTCATTTTGGGATACATGATATGCATACTAGTCTGATGAGATGAACATTTGATCATATCTTCTATTGTTTATTGTAAAACAAATAGATGACAATCAACTTATTCAAAGTGGTCGCTTTTATCAATGGAAATCGAAACATAATTTGAATGAAAGTTTTCTAAAATTACTTATTTTTTAGTTGAATTAAGAATTGACTATTGGTCTATTGATTATATTTCTAACTAATATGGTTAATTGATAAGTTTTTTTTTTTGCACATAGCAATGTTTAATTTCAGACGTTTGATATAAGTGGAACAATACATCATTAAACACAAAATTTCAAGCGTTATATATAAAGAGATATAACATTATATATTCTCAGTCAATCACCATAGGCGAAAAACATACAATTAAAGCTATCAAAGGTCAACGGGAAACCATGTACAAAAGGCCACGTAACAAGACATTAAATAAAACAAACATGTATAGTAAATATAAATAAAAATCAATGGTCGATATATGCTACATCAATGAAATTATGACAAACGTTTAGAAAAAAGGCAACGACATGCACAAAATCTGCTCGACTGGGACAGGCTTTTAAATATGTTAACGAATATATATAAACACGTGAAGTACTTACATTTGCAGTATTTGTAAAGAATAATTATACATTATTCATCCGTTTCTGAGGTTATAAACATATTCCACCTATATATTTCTGATCAGGCTTGAAGGCTAGGACGCACTCAACCTAGGTGTTTCAGACCATTTGACTATGATTGAATTCATCATACGTCTATTAAAAATGTATAGATTTGAAAGAAAAAAAAACATAATTGTTTTCGTCTTTTAAAGTCTTTGCTTTTCAAAGACCATGAAAAGTTTTCCATACACAGTGTATGTTGGGTACCCTCTAAGAGAACAACAATTCAAAGGAATCACGGGATGACAAAATGTCAAACACAAGAATGTGACGGATAGCGAAAGAAGAGCTGTCTAATTAAAAAAAAAAATTTATAAACAACACACCTTTATTAATTTTCCGATCGGTTGCTTAGCAATTATTAATTGTGGGCTTCTAGATGTTTGTTTATCATTTTGTCGTTTTCTAGCTGTACATGTCAAGTAAAGTGTCTTACGGTGACAATGACTGAGTCGTGTTATCCTTTAATTGAAAAGGTATTCCTTTCTGAAAGAGAATAATACCGGTCTCAGTAGTTTTTAAATGTGTATGATTAGACTAATATGTACAGTAAAATTGTTTTTGGTAATTTACGTCTACATTCATTGGGATGTTATGGGTCTGTCGTCCTGTTTGTATGACTACTAATTATGTATTATATAAAAAATAAAATAACTATTATCAAAACACCTGATCATTCCCTCATCAATTTTATCACCAAATTTGAAAAGTTGTTGTATTTATTATTACACATCACTTTATTAGAATAACCAGATCTTCATTTTGCTTCCTTGCTACAGGTTGATTCTTTTTTTTGGGGTGTAAAATATCAAACTTAAAAATAGTTGGGAAAATGTTTCTTCTTTTGATCAAAATATCTGTTCTGCTTATATAAAAATATTATAATATATTGTTTTTAATTATCAAGTAGATTCGCAAATAAAGGTTTAGATGCTATCAAAATTAGCAATATTTCCCACCAGAAATCTGTACAAAAAACTACTTCAAAAACAATGCTACACCTGTAATTTTATATACTAACTCCCTGTATAGCATCCAAGATTTTTAACCATAAGAAGGTTTTAGAGGCCCTTAACCTCAGGGATGTGAAAACCTCTGGATGGCTCATGTGTATGGTCAAAATAAATATTTAGTCTAACTGGTAATGTTATTACTCGCGATCTTAGTATAGTAACTAATGAACAACTAAGACAAGGGACTAATACATAATTAATTCCCCAGCCAATCAGCTGGTAAAAGAACTTCAGGTTACTGATGGATATACTTGGGGACTATGCTAGAGTATGGGTAAAGTGCGAACCACAGCTGGACAGTTTGTCTGAATGGATAAAAGATTATGTATTCAGAAACTGCGATGTTCTATGAGCACAAGGGTTTTTAATCCATTCAGGAACCAAAAGGTTATTTCATCCTCTTTGAAATGCCTCATAAAAGAGCTTGGAATAAACAACACAATGTGTTATACCAATTTAAAGAAAATGAAAAAAATCACTATACTAAATATCATAGCTTCATCAAACTGCGTATTAACAACGATACATAGATGAATCATCTAGACGTTTGACTATACATCTTTCTTAAGTGTTCTATTCTCTCTTCAGTAAAAGTTGACTTTTAAATCGACAATATATTTGTTAAGTTTCGAGAATTGATATTTTTAAAGAGATTCGGTATTCTAAGGGGTACTAAATGTACACTCCTTGTGGCAGACTTGTTTTTGTACTCGTATGCAGCAGAATCATCTGCAATACCACAGGATGACAGACATACACAATATCATGCTTGTCTTTCTGTCCGACATTTTGTGTGATCAATGTTAGGATACTACGACAGGATGACGGATATAAACAATATCATGCTTGTCTTTCTGTCCGTCCTTTGGTGTGGTCAATGTTATGTTCGTACACTAGAATGACGGATTTCAGCAATATCATGCTTGTCTTACTGTCTGTCATTTGGTATGATCAATGTTAGGATCCTACGACAGGATGACGGATATAAACAATAAAGAAATTTATCCTGTTGAACTTACTTTAAATAAAGCTCATACTAACAATGACCACTGCCCTTTCCTCGATCTTGATATCTATATCAATAACGGGAAGCTTAATACTAAAATTGATGATAAAAGAGATTATTTTTAATAGACTGACTGTTTCCGAATCAAGCAGATATTTTGGCATCTCGTCATCTTGTTTTAAAAATTTCTAATATTTTCATTAATGTATAATTAATCGGTCATTATTTGTATAATAATTATTTATTTCATTTCATATTTGTTGTTTCATTTCATCACTTTTAGATAGAATGTTCTACGTTGTTTGCCGGTGACTTTTGATAGCATGATTAACTTAAAATAAACGTCTGACATAAAATATATCTATAATCAGAAAAATTTTACTAAATTAAATCAAATTAATTCAACAAAGGACTGGATAATTCTTAATTCAACTTGAAATGAAGATTGTTTTGGAAAAAAGTTTCATTCAAAATTCTGTTTCGATGTCCTTAGGTAAAAATGTTAAGCATTTATGATCAGAGAATTATTCTATATTTGTTTTAAAATAAACAATAGATAATATGACCTTGACAGGAGCTCATCAACCGGAATGTTTGTTTCTCCTTTTTTCAGCTTCTTTAAAGTAGGGCTTTAAATAGTTTATATGTAGAACTACATGTGTATGTTGATAAATCTACTTACGTTGCAACCACCAAGCTGCTCATGTAATGTAGAGCTATAGTGATAAATCTAATTAAATAGGTTGCACCTGTCAAGCTGCTGGTGAAATGTAGAGCTATAGTGATAAATCTAAATAGATGGCACCTGTCAAGCTGCTCATGTAATGTAGAGCTATAGTGATAAATCTAATTAAATAGGTTGCACCTGTCAAGCTGCTCATGAAATGTAGAGCTATAGTGATAAATCTAAATAGATGGCACCTGTCAAGCTGCTCATGTAATGTGGAGCTATAGTGATCAATCTAAATAGGTAGCACCCGTCAAACTACACATGTAACGTAGAACTATGGTGATCAATCTAAATAGGTTGCACTCGTCAAACTGCTCATGTAATGTAGAGCTATAGTGATAAATCTAAATAGATGGCACCTGTCAAACTGCTCATGTAATGTAGAACTATGGTGTTAAATCTAAATAGGTGGTATTTGTTAAGCTGATCATGTATGGTAGGACTAATGTGGTAAATCTAAATTGGTGGTACCCGTCAAGCTGCACATTATAAGCAGAACTATGGTGATGAACCTAAGTAGGTGGCATCCGTCAAACTGATCATGTAATATAGAACTATTGTGATAAATCTAAATAGGTGATACCAGTCAAACTACACATAATAAGTAGAACTATGGTGATGAACCTAAGTAGGTGACATCCGTAAAACTGCACAAGTAAAGTAGAACTATTTATATTTTATCGTGTGTTTTTCTATGTTGTGATGTTATGCTATTGTTTCAGAAAAAGTGAGAAGGTTTGGTACCATTAAAACGTTTGATCCCGCTGCAAATGTTTGCACATGTCCTAAGTCAGGAATCTGATGTACAGTAGTTGTCGTTTGTTTATGTAATTATACGTGTTTCTCGTTTCTCGTTTTTTTATATAGATTAGACCGTTGGTTTTCCTGTTTGAATGTTTTTACACTAGTAGATTTGGGGCCCTTTATAGCTTGTTGTTCGGTGTGAGCCAAGGCTCCGTGTTGAAGTCCGTATATTGACCTATAATGGTTTACTTTTTTAAATTGTATTTGGCCGGATGGAGAGTTGTCTCATTGGCACTCACACCATATCTTCCTATATCTATATGGTGATAAATCTAATCAAATAGGTGGCATCCGTCAAGCTGATCATGTAATGAAGGACTATGGTGATAAATCTAAATAGGTGATACCCGTCAAACTGCACGTGTGATGTAGAACTATGGTGTTAAATCAAAATAAGTGGCACGTGTCAAGCTGCTTATGTAATGTAGAACTATGGTATTAAATCTAAATTGGTGATACCCGTCAAACTGATCATGTTAAGTATAACTATGATGATAAATCTAAATAGGTAATACCAATCAAACTGCAAATGTAATGACAAACTATGGTGTTAAATCTAGATAGGTTGCATCCGTCAAGCTGATCATGTAATGAAGATCTATAGTGATGAATCTAAATAGGTGATACACGTCAAACTGTACATGTAAAGTAGATACATTGTGATAAATAGGAGATACCCGTCAAACTGCACATTATAAGTAGAAATATGGTGATGAACCAAAGTAGGTGGCATCCGTCAAACAGATCATGTAATGTAGAACTATTGTGATAAATCTAAATAGGTGATACCCTTCAAACTGGACATGAAATGTAGATCGATGGTTTTAAGTCTAAATAGGTGGCACTCGTCAAACTGCACATGTTATGTAGATCAGTAATGATCAGTCTAAATAGGGGCACCCGTCAAACTGCTCATGTAATGTAGAACTATGGTGATAAATCTAAATAGATGGCACTCGTCAATCTGTTCAAGTAATGTAGAACTATGTTGTTAAGTTTAAATAGGTGACGAGACATTCCAGAGAAGATAGTATCTTGCGCAACATTTAGGGAAGATTTTGATAGCTTTTTTGTTTTGTTTTGCCTCATTGAAGTCTTTCAAATTTTTGTAAATCAATGACATTTAGAATACAGTGATATACTCAATCGCACATTACATGTCCATGAAGATTACTGGTCCCTGTATTTTCAGATGAATACTTGGTCCTGTATTTTCAGACGATTACTTGGCCCTGTATTTTCAGAAGATTAGATGAGCTTGTATTTTCAGTCGTAATGTTGTCTGATTTTTGATTTTTATATTTCAAAGCAAATAATTCTACATAGTGTTCAAACATTATTTAAGATACATATGGATAAATTTGGGGGTAAACTGTAATAGCCAAACACCTATACATGTGTATAGACATATAGAGACTGCTATCACAATGTTGCTTTCAAAGTGAAAGCAGCACGTCGTATAGGAATTTAGAAAACAATTTCAATATGCATGCTACACTAAAATAAATGAAACCTCAGATCAACATCCTGTGTTAAATCGACGTCCGTTCCTCAAATCGTAGTCCAAATTTGACGTTACAATAAAATAACATAGCAATTGTCTCTCTAATTGACGTCCAATGTTTGGCCTCTCTAATCAACGTCCAATTTTTAGCTTCTCGAATCGACGTCTGTTTTATGAGCATATGCAAAGATCCAAACTCCAAGATATGTCTGCCGACATGCCGTATTATATGGCAATATCCAAAACAAATGAACCAAAATGTAAATGCGGACCGAAAAGGGTTATAACAAAACTAAAACTTGGCTTGTCTGAGAGAGATGTAAAGACAGCTTAAGGTCAATGTTTTTACAACCAAAACAAACATTTATTATATGTGACAAATAAAAAATTGAAAAAAAAAACCAATTCTAAATTTAATTAAATCATAAGCATTTACAAGAATAGCCTAGTATAGAAAAACCTCCTGTCTGAAATCGCCTTCAATATATTTTTTCAAATCAACTTTGAATTAATTTGAACAATTAACTAAATTGAAGAGAGTGGTGGTGTTATGTTTTCTTTACAAATACAATGTATACTGATTCCCAATTTGAAAAAAAAACTATTCTCAATGCTCAGATTTTTTCTTCCCCCCCCCCCATATCCATTACAATAAAATAGTGTTAAAAATGAAAAAAAAAAATAATCTGATTAATCGTGTCAAAAAACTAAATCAATTTGTTTGTGCTTTGCACGTACAATATTTTTTCACTAAGAAAACAAAAACAAGAATTTATATGCTCCACTTACAATCGTTGAGGGGTTATTCTGTTTTCTGGTCTGTTTGAACGTTTGTTAGATTGTCCGTCTGTCCCTTTTCAGGTTAAAGTTTTTGGTCAAGGTAGTTTTTGACGAAATTGAAGTCCAATCAATTTGAAATGTAGTTCACATGTTATCTATGATACGATCTTTCTAATTTAAATGCAAAATTAGATGTTTACCCCAATTTCACGGTCACCTGAACATACATGAAGAAAATGATAGTGTGAGTGAGGTATCCATGTAATATGACACATTCTTGTTAGATGTGTATTGTTTAGTTGCTTCATTACTGATGTTTATATCATTTAACCCAATTTTTTAAATTTGTTTATGGTTATTGCCCGTCCTTCTGTTGACCTGTATATGAGAACACACTCAATCATGCATATAAAAAACCTCATATACATTTTGAAAGTCATTTGATACATATGAATTATTTCAATTGGGTATATTTTTTTTTTGAAGTAGAATAGAGAACTATCCTTGCCTAGTTAGACTAGGCTCTACTGATATGATATATATGCTGTAGTCTTACTTTGAGATCTTGATTAGGTTTGACATTGATTCCGTTAGATGGTTATTTATACATATCATGAAACAAATATGTTATATAGAAAACATTGAAGTTAGTCATATGATGTTGAGACAGCAACCAAACAACATGATCATTTAATCAAAATTAAGAACAATTTGATAGTAATATTTAAATAATTAACTTTAAACAGCCTTAACAATGATAAAAGTAGATGTATTCATGTATGTTGTTGAATTATGCTGAAAGTATTTACTAGTTCATTTGACTGAGAAAAAAAAAACGGATCAATATTTCAGGTTTTACAAAACAGACTAGACAAATTGCAAGATAGCAATTATGGAAGAGTCAAATAAAAAAAAAAATCGAATCTATGAAAACAGCTAACAGCTACTCCTACCATTTTTTTTTAATCCATCTGATATTTGTTGTCTTGATTTTAAACTACCAGTAAGCTTTAGATATTCAAAAATAGAAACAACCGAACACACACTAATTTCAACAATTTTATGTTTGGTATTTTGTGTCTATTTCAGATGTAGAAGTAAAAAAAACAACAGTGAAAAAAGAATGAGAGTCATCATTTTTAATAAACATTTAACTTGAAATTGAAATAAATCTAATTTTTCTTTATTATGTATTTTAAATATGAGCATTGGGATAAACTTTAATGAAACAGCAAGACAGCAGCACAACTCCAATAGCTATTTTGAGGTCTACTTAAACTTCATGCAAAAATGAAATTTGTGGTTTTAAATATAAATTAAATTGAAAGTTAGCAACTCTTTGAGGCTTTGGTGCAACTTGCACCGTTTCAGATTTATAGCTTCAGAACTTGTTTATGAATGATTTATTTATCTCACATTTAAGATGGATGTATCAGTATACAAAGAAGGAGATGTGGTATAATTGCCAATATGACAACTGATTTTATATGTTTTGAAGTATCTTCGACTTTTGTCTCGTTGTGTCTTTCATCCGACTTCATATTGACTTCCCTCTGTGTAATTATATTGGTTTCGATGGTGACCGATTGATATTACATTATGTAAGTCATTTTTCTTTAATTTCTTGTATGTTTTTATTAAAAAGTATTCTTTTAAAGAGTGATTGCATTTACAATGATAGGCATTGCTCAGAAGTTTCCTTGGTATGAAATATTGTTATTTTTTTTAACTTCAGTTTTTGCTGATTTATGATGTTGGGCTACTGCCACAACTTTGTTCAGGCTCTTTACTCACCTGAAACAATCTAATAATTATTCAACAGTGATTCATTATATGTATTAGAAATTACTTAGGCATATTGAAAGGGCAATATGCCAATTATTGAGTCTAATTGCCATAGGACCGAAAAGAGAAGATTCCTCCAGAGAAGAAAATGCGCCAAAGTGGGAGATAATGTATTAAAAAAAAATCTGCCGCAACGATGACAAGAAATAATGTCATTTTTTTACCAGGCAATAAGTATGCTTCAAATTGGTGTACACAAATAATTATCTTCTGTTAGATTAGCGAAATCTGCAGAGTCACTACCTAAAGAACCAGGTAAAAAGTGAAGAAAGTCTTTGGTATTCTAGCACACATGGTTTGAGTGTCCAGATACATTCAGAAACATTATCAGAACGTATGTGATGTTTCACAACCTCATCAGACAGGGCTATTCAGATGAACTTGGAGGACCAGAACCATGGACATGGGACAGTACTTCGAAATTTTACCAGCACAACACAAAGAACACTGAAACCCGGCAGGTGAATCGAATTAGAATATTCCTCGATTACACTTCACCTCAAAAGCTTGTTATTTCAAAAAATATTCTCATATTGCCATGGCCATCTGGTGTCCATTTAAGGATAAAGTGACTCAAACGTGGACAAAAATAGCTTTTTTTTTAAATATTAGAATATCATTTTCTTATAATAAAAAATCAAATATCCTCTATTAGAAAATCATATTCTTATATTAGAAAATCATTTTCTTATATTAGAAAATCATTTTCTTATATTAGAAAATCATTTTCTTATATTAGAAAATCATTTTCTTATATTAGAAAATCATTTTCTTATATTAGAAAATCATTTTCTTATATTAGAAAATCATTTTTTTTATATTCTGATATCATTAAATCTAAAACACATTTTCTTATATCAGAAGTGATTTATTAATATAAGAAAATGATGTTTTAATATTAAAAAGAAAACACTATGTTTTAGTATTGAAAACATGAATTTCTAATATTGAAAAACTTTCTAGTTCTGGTCCTCCAAGTTCATCCAATTTCCAATGTTAAAAAAATCATTTATTAATATTAGAAATTCCTTTTAAGATTAGAATAGCCTTTTTTAATAGAAGAAATTCCTTTTTTTAATTTTAGAAAAACCATATGAAATATTTAGAATTCAAAAGTATTTTCTTATATTCCAAATTCATTTTCTTATTCCAAAAACTTATGTTTAAGTAGTAATTTCATTTTCTACCCATGTTATATTTAGAAATCCCTTTTTAATCTAAAAAAATATTTTCTAATATTAAAAAATCTTTTTGAAAAAACAATTCTTTAATACTAGAAAATGATTTATAATATATGTATTAGATTTTTTAGCAATAATAAGTGTTTCTTTTAATATTGAAAATTTTAAACCCTTTTTTTCTAATATTTAAGAAATCTTTTTAGAAAGTGATTTTAAATATAAGAAAATTAGAAAATAATTTTTAAATATTAGAAAATGATATTTAATATTAAAAGTACATGTAGCTCTGTTTTTCCATTTTGGCTTGCCAAATGCATTAGTCAGGATAGGAAAAAGTAAAATCACAAGAATACTGAACTTAGAAGAAAATTATGTTTAGGCGACAGATCTCATAAAAACTATTGTTGATGCATAAAAAGAAATCTATGAAATATAATTTTTGAAATCAAACATTAAAAAATGTCTTTAATATCCTTCACAAAAATGGAAAAGCATGTGTCTTTTGTAAATTAAAATTTCACAATAGTTTCAGTTTGAGATTTATTTTATAAGAGTTATCTCCCTTATATGGATAGGTTGAAAAGCCAAAAAGAAACAAACTAAATATTTAGTTTGTGTTGCAACAGTCGTATAATGCAATACATCACATCTTTCTGTATTTAAACAGACAGTTTACAACATTAATTGCAAAAATATATGGTAACACTGGGGAACAGTTTATAACAATTAACTCGCTTATTGTACTGGGAGTTTTAATATTTACAATCACAATGTATATATCAGTGTATATGTGAACCCGAAAGTAGATTTATTTTCACAAAACAAACCTTGTCCTATTTGTTCTTCTTTTCAGATATAAAAGTATTTCAATCAACACTCCTGAATACATCTTTTGGTAATATATCTCCAAACGTGGTTTCGATTAACAGACGGACTTGAAAGAAAAGCGTTTTTGTGTCGACAATGTCACAGGTCATGTGATATTCAGATGGGAGATAACTGTTAACAGGTTTTGGAAAATTATTTATAGCTTTGTATTCTATAATTATTCATTTGATTATCTGTTTTCCTTTTGATTCTTTATTTTGTTTTGCAGAATGATGTGATTTTTGAACGTAATTAAATATTACACTTATTGCCAGATTCATCGTCTGATTTAGATAATACAGTCAGTATTGATTTGTTTAACCAGTTGTGTGTGAATTTAGAACTCATGTATACAGTCATGTATAACGCTACACATACGTTCATTCTGTAGAGGAAAACTGATAAGAAGTAGTGGATTCGTAAACGATAATCAACGAGCGACTTAACGACTATCTGTTTCATGATCTGACAATGAATCAACGAAATTTCATGAAAATAATTTCGTATTTTGTCTTTTTTATTCTCTGATAGCTGGAAATGGTTAGATCCACACGGTTCACATTTATATTTAACTTAATAAAAAAAAATTTATTTGTAAATAATTATCTCATTCAATGTTTAATCATTACAATTTTTTTATATTGATTAGATTTTAGTATTCATGATTTCTGCAAAAAAAAAATATAACTTATATACGGATTTTTAAAAATCTTGTTTGGAAAGTTAAAACAAAATAGTTACTGACATGTCAAAACCTATAATTAACATACATGGTATTTAGCAATCAAATGAGCAAGTCAATATGGTTAATAAATTTCATTTGATTAGATTTACAACATAAATACAAGCTGACTAAGAGTATTAGATATCTGAATGAAGTATACATGCCACAATAACACCACCTCACAAGACTCCAGTTGATGACAAAATAAATACAATGATTGGTCTTAATTGAACAATAATGTATAACGATTGTGTAAACTGGTTTTCTTTCATTATGTTTAGATTATTTCAACGTTATTACATTGGCATCCATCGTCAATCAGTAAATAAACTAGTAATATTTGTGGTACGCATTATGAAACCCAAGCAGAATTGCTCATGCTACAAATGTACAATATATAAGTATGTCAATTTTAAAGTGTAACATGTTATCTGTTCATAGCCGTGATCGGCTAGTCGTTGGTACAGAAAGAAACAACTGTGATACCAACAGTACCAAGTTCAAGCATAGTACCGGGAATGATTTTTTTTTATTTTAATGTTTTTTTCTACCAAAGTATTTTTTTTTAATCTGAGAGGTATTTATATTTCATTTTTCATGTCAAGTTGACAATTTTTTGTTTCTGGTTTTACAGTCAAAGAATTAGTTTTACAGTCTTAGCTTATCACAATTTATTCACATTAGAGGCAGTTAAATGTTGATGAATATTTGGACCATTTATAATCAAACAAACAAAAACTAAGTGATTGGATAGCATTATAATACTAATTCCAAAAGTAAGAATTTGCTATGATGAAAAGGGAAACCCTTGTACATTAAAAGTGATAAGTGTAATGTGTACATGGATGTTTATTTTATCAAGGAACTGTACTAATAAGTAATATTTACAATTCCTTGATTTAATAGTGTTTATATATTTTGTTAGATAACAAAAAGACAGAAATACAGTGTATTGACATGTATTGACAAATATACGCTTTAAGAGTGATATTGAAATATTCCTTTATATAATCACTCGTGGTCTAGTGGTATCATGCATAGAATACTTAAACTGACAGAAATACGCGCGGGTTTCGAACCTTTCCTCTGTCGTTTTTTAGAGGATAACATTTCGTAAGTTAAAAGCTTAAAGTTGTGTCATAAGTTATCTTAAGTTAACATGGTGGTCAGTGGATTCTTAAAAAATAATCCACTGTTAAAACATTCGACTGACGTCAGAGAAATGGGTTGAGGTAAATTACCTGGTCTTATCAATAAATATATAACCTAATAATTTGACACAACTTGGATTATTTTGGAAAGATGTTACAATAGTAAGCAAAGGTACCAGGATTATAATTTAGTACGCCAGACGCGCGTTTCGTCTACATAAGATTCATCAGTGACGCTTATATCAAAATATTAGTAAAGCCAACGTATGAACACATAAATAGTAAATATTCACACACCTCACTATTTTTTTTCTATTTAAATCATAACAGAGTTTATCATGTGCTTTGTATGTATGTGGCTCACTTATCTAGCAACCTATCAAATGTTATTTAAATGTAACAAAGAATCTAATAAAAGTTTCTTGTAACTTTCCGACAGTTTATTCACAAGCCAGTACACCAATAGTTAGTATATCAAGCAACGGGTTGTAAAACTAAAGAGATATTCAGAAAAAAAGTATTATAACTTATGTGATCCTTCACAATCTCAACAATCAGGGATATTCAGCTACTTACAACAATCAGATGAACTTTGAGAGCAAGAACCAGAATATCATCACAGGGAAATTGAGAAAGTACTTATGGATTTCAAAAGGACAAAGCCAGAAACACTGAAACTTTGGAGAAGAGGCAAATTAGAATATACCTGGAACTCTACCTAACCTCTGATATCAAACGAACATATGGTATGATTGTCAAAAAGACAACTCTCAACAAAAGACCAAATGACACAGAAACTAACAACTATAGGTCACCGTACAGCCTTCAACAATGAACATAGCCCAAACCGCTTAGTCCCCGAAATGACAATTGTAAAACAAATCCGACGAGAAATCTAACGGCCTAACTTATGTACAAAGGCTTTGCAATGCCAGAGCTGGACTTGACGACCCAGTAAATATAATTTCACAGAAAATGCTCATGCAGTGAAAAATTGTGTTTCTGAAATATTGATTTAAAATAATACAGACATTAGAATAACTTGCAAAATACAGATAAAGTATATAAAGTAGATGACAAATCAAGTAATAATACTAATTTCCAACGGTCAGTCGAAGGTCAGATCAGGAGGTTTGGTGTCACTGCGTGTTGAAGTTTAATCGCATTCCTATGATTTTAATGTTGTGTATTTCTAAGTGGACCTATACATAAAGGCAACTGTAGTATACCGCCTTTCAAAAATCATCAATCGATAGAGAAATAAAACAAAGTATGGTTACCAACTAAAACTGAGGGGAACACATCAAATATAAGAACTACTACACAACACTAAAATGTAATACACGAAGAAACTATAATATAAACAAAGCTATTTTCCTGATTTGGTACAGGACATTTTTAGAAAAAAACGGTATGTTGAATCTGATTTTGTGTTTAGCCAAACCTCGCGCTCTTATAGCAATGTTAAAGAGAACATTAAAATGACAACATCACATGACAGGACGACAGTACAAATAAATGCAAGAACATCCAGGGCTCAGAGATACACAAATAAACATTACCATAGGACATTTCGACATGCTAATAGTTATCAAAGGTACCAGACGTATAATTTAATACACCATGCGTGCGTTTCGTCTACATCAGACTCAGCAATTACAGTCAAATCAAAAATAATGACGAAAGCCAAACAAGTTCAAAGTTGAAGGTCATTGGTGACCCAAAATTCTAAAACGTGGTGCCAAAAACGGCTAAGGTTATATATGCCTGGCATAAGAAAATCCTTAGTGTTTATAACAATTCTTGCTTTTGCAAACAGTAAATTTATAAAAAAAAATACCATATAATTGATGTTCATGTCAACACCGAAATGGTGATTTACCACAGAATAAAATAAACACGTAAAACAAAAACAAAATAAAAGCACATAAAACAGTACAAAATAACCTTGTATTGTCACCTATAGAATGAAGTTACACTACAAAATGACATAACAGGTGAAGGTGACGTCATGATAATTTTCGAAAAGTTTGATATAGTTAAAAATCAGGTTTGTAATAATGGAATTTAATGTATAAAACAACAAGTACAATTTAATTAATATAGAATTGTGTTAGCAACCAGATAATTAATTGTATTATCTAGCTATGTAGGTATTAATTTTATAAATAATACTACAAAACAAATTAATCGTATACGTTAAGTTGCCTCCAACTAAAATCTTATAAATGAACTAGGTGATTAATTATCTTCTCATTTTACATACAAATAAAATATTGAGAAAAAAACACAACTACAAACCACAACACATTTAACAATATTCGATCAGAATTTCAAATACAAAAAATATAAGACATGTTAAAATGACAGTCATTTCTATTCGGACACGCCGAAATCAACTAATTAAACAATAATGCTATATATTTTACTTACTTTCATAATGATTTCCTTTTAAATTCCAAACGAGCAACTCTAGACAAAACGACCACTTCGATATTCGTGTGTATACGCACACACACACTGACACATCATTAATAGTCCATGCATGCATACAACTGACTTTTAAATTTTTAACTATGAAGTCACTATACCGCAATCGATGTTTTATTAGAATAAAAACAAATTTACAAAGAAAAAGATAATATGATGATTTAAATTGGAACGCCTAAACTCCATTTTATTGTTGGCAGTCAGTTTAAATTCATCGTGCATGATTAATTTGTCTGGTGTATTTATGCACATTTATCCTTCCGGATCACCTGAGATCTTCCCTAGTTTTTGGGTGCAGTTCGTGTTGTTTATTCTTTAGTTTTCTATGTTATGTTGTGTGTACTATTGTTTGTCTGTTTGTCTTTTTCATTTTTAGTCATGGTGTTGTCAGTTTATTTTCGATTGATGAGTTTGACTGTCCCTCTGGTATCTTTCGTCCCTCTTTTAAAGAAGCTTGTATGCAATAGTTGTTTTATTTGCCAGATGGTAGAGGAAGCAGTTTTATATTATTCGTCACTAATGACTTCTGCGATGAAAAAGATACAGATACACTAGTATTGATAAAACCTAACAATTCTATTGATATTAACCTTACCATGTGTGATTCGCATTGTAAAAGTCAAATGTTGTTTAATATTAGACATATAGGCCTTTTTAGGTAACGAAAACAAGACAGAATTTCTGATTGGGCAGAATGTTGCATTAACCAGCGTTGTATCATCGGCGGTCATAAGCAGACGATGAGCTATAATTAGTTCTAACGATCCTGTCCGAATACATGGAATATACAGCGTTATTAAAAATGCAAATTTTGTGGAAGGTTTTCTTGTAATTTGATGACAGTTTCTATTAACGAAATACGTTATACCATCGTTTTTCGTTCAACGATCTTTGTATAGGCATACTGATAGTCTCTTGCTATAGGAGCACTGTATTCAAATACAACTATACATGTTACACTGAAAATTGATCAAAAAATTACGACGGTGCAAATTACACGACACAACTTTTTCTATCGGTTTAGACAAGAAACAATTTTTCAACTGTCACATATTACTGACCTTACCGGAACTACAATAATAGCATGTAATCCTATTCCAATTGTTACATGACACTGACCTTATCGGAACTACAATAATATTAGATTATTATTTCAGCCCTAAGTTCCATATCAGTATCAATATCAATATATATTGACCGCGGGCTGATAATATATGACGTGTTATGATCTTTTTATCATATACTTCAACAATGGAGAAAAATAACGGCTAGATTCATATATTGATCCTTTTACAAGGTTCAAAAATAGACGTTCAAAGAATGAAAAGTTCACGGACGTCGGACCTCAAATTGTTTATTCGATTTGACATCTTTCTATAATATGCCTCAACAGAGAAGACAAACAATGGACGAATCGACCAAAAAATTATTCAACAATATACAATGATATACACACTGTTTGGAGGTAACTTTCTAAATTATGTTTGAAACTTTTAAAAAATGCATTTATTTGATAACTTGTTTGGTTTTTTTTTAAATTATTTTACACAATGTACTTTCCTGTATCCAAATAATTGTTTTGTACACTACTTTGTAAGTTAATGTTTTTAACTAAAAACGTAGCATTGAGGTGTATTTTCTCGGAATTTGCCCAGTATCACCGTATTGGATTGATCTGTCTTCAACAGGCAACAAACAAAACAACACAAAAAATGTTACTCCCCCCCTTCCGCATCCCCCCCGAAAAAAAAACAAGGTGGACGCGGATTTTCCAAATATTGACTGAGCTATAATGCGTAAAATTCTGATAGAATTTTGTTTTGAACGGCTTTTGATCAGCTGGTTTCCCGTAGTAATGAACACATTAATACTTTTCGAAAGTCTGTTTTATATTTACCTGTGTAAGTGTTTTATTAACCGCTTTCTTGGAGCAGGTTATAGTTGTCTTTTTCATTTCTACATGTACGGTCTATTTTATAAGGGCACTAACGTTTGAATATTGTATTTATACTATGGCATATGTCAAATCTTTTTTGTTCAGTGTATGTTTACGTGTTTTCTTTTAAATGTCTGTTTGACTCAGTTAAGCCATATCAGTTGATATTTAATAGTGTGTCTTTTTATGTTTTAATGTTACATTACTTCCGCAGGTACGGGTAAACATTGACATCCATTAAAATGTTCGAATCTGCTGTATGTTTTTGCGCCTCTCCCAAGTCAGGAGAATGTTTTTAAGAGGTTGTCGTTTGTTAGTGTTGTTCACATGTGGTTTTCGCTTCCTGTTTTTTTATGTAGTTAAGACTGTTTTTCTTTTTAAATTGTTTTACACTAGTCATTTTGATCCCTTTATAGCTTGTTTGTCGGTGTGAGTCAACGCTTCGTGTTGAAGGCCGAATTTTGACCTGTAATAATTGACTGTTATACATTGTGACTTGGAAGGAGAGTTGTGTCATTGGTACTCATACAACTTCGTCTAATTGCTATGTCTTATCTTTTATAGCCTTGTTCAGGTTAGTTGCCAGTGTATTGTAGATGAAGTTTACTTGTGTTACATATGATCTATATATACTAAAGTTGACATCTTGACGATTTTTTTGTCTTCGTTAGGGTCGGATGCTGGTAGTTGGCACAGTCTGTAGTAATGATTATGTCTAATTTATTCTGTGATTTTTTCATTGTTGTATTGTTTACACATTGAAATATTAATCTTTTTTTATGAACTAATAAAATTGAGAATGGAAATGGGAAATAATGTATTTTTCTGTTTGTCTGAATCTTTTGCCATTTTTGATCATGTTATTGTATAATTACTATTAATTATTAACTTTTTGGTTTAGCACTTTAATTTTCGGAATATTCCTCGGTTTTATTTTTTCGAGTTGTAGCGCTTCATCTTAAAAGTTTTTGAGAATCCTTAAAATTCTAAGCTGGTGGGTATTCGGGTTTGGTGCCTATATTTTGAATGAAAAATCAGGAATCCTTTTTGTCGAACAGATGATAAATTTTGAAAGACAAACGGTGAATATTTAAAAGACTGCACTTCAACGATGTTAAATTACAAAAAAATACATAGGGTCTATTTATAAGAGGTCTAAGATCGCTCGTTTACCCCAAGTTACCTTAAAGTCAAGGTAGTAACAAAACGAAAAAACACAATGTGGCTACTGGCGCAGTATTAAACAACAAAAATATGCATGTTAAGATTTATTAGCAAAGAAAGTTTAAGCAATACTGCTAATTCAAATCTGCAATATTTCAAAGTTGAATAAAGAAACGTTGGATAGTACCATGTTTGTTTTTGTACCGTATTTACAAACAATAAGGACATAACACAGAGAAAATAATTGCATGAATATATACATGTAGAGGATAAAAACACAAACAGCGTGGTAACAGAGACGTATACATAGGTAAACACATGTAATCATTTTCTGTGTTTCGATTAATAATTCGACAATAAAAAGTCATATTAAATATCAGGCTTATCATTTTATTTAGTGGAAGCGCATTTCAGTTGCGCTTCAAATGAACCCCTAATGAATTAATACGTAATGATTAACGCCAAAAGGGTACAATGTGACACTTAATCAAGACCTAGAAAATAAAATCTGTTACAGATGTGGTATGATTGCCAATGAGACAAATACCAACAAAAGACGGAATGACGTAGAAGTTAGCAACTCTAGGTCACCGTACGTCTTTATTGGTACTCGCCAATACTTTTTGTCATAAAAACAACGATTAGTTTTCATAGGCAATCATATCACATTATCATATAATTAGCGAAAACCATTTTGACACTGTACTTTTGTCATGAAACTCCCGATTTACATTTGTACTTATCGGGTAGTTTTTCGTTGATTCCCCAGGACAAAATAAAAACCACCCTTTTTGATTTCGTACGTCCGAAGCGCTTTTGTCGATACTTGTCATCAAGAACACTCTTAGACGAATATATGAATTACAAGGATGTCTTATAAGCATAAAAACTGAGGAGCTATAGAATCAAAAAGAGACTCAAAATGATAGCCAGCTTAAGTAGTAAAATGCATTGAGCTGTCGGTTTTATCATAAACACGATTCAACAAATATCTCTTTTTTATTACACGAGTTACAATAGTTATCATGATTACATTCAAATAATATATTCTGCTTTCAACATTAATAGCATATGCATCTATGTTGTTACATGGCATGTTAAGACATCTATCCACTGCAAGAAAAAAAGAGTTCAAGGTTATTCTACTCACAATTATAATATTCTATGTAATACAACTAATTGCATTTATAATTGATCCAGAAATAAAAAAAAAAACCAACATGTATAATATTTCAACTTATAACATCAGTCTTGGGCTGTGTTACCAAAATGAATTATCATATTTGACAGCAGTAACGTCACTCAATGATTTTTTCTACTAGCGACGAAGAGGTGAGAATATATTGTTTTATTGACGTTTGGTTGTCTTTATTCGTTCTATTCCTATTGCATTTTCAGTTCGTGATTCACTTATATGTTAGAACTTAAATATTAGTGTAAACACATTTTCAAGTTGTATTATACACACAATTTAGCATTTATACATCATTAGAACTAAAATATTTCTGAAGTAACTTTAGCTTCTTTTATATATTTGTTTTAATTTGAATTGAAAAATATAATCAAAGTCAAAATACAGAATACAAATAACCACAGTTTCGCATGCAAATTGCTAAATTCAAAAACAGTATAGTCACAATAAGTTGGTTTTCACTAACAGGAAACCGGAGAGGAGCCTGAAATACTATACTGAACAATGAAGTCATGCAAACATGCAAAGTTATCATTAAGAGCAGATGTTTTTTTCCTCATAAACTTGTAATTTTCATTGTATTGTTTATGTTGAAACATTGTTTGATTCAGATAAGACGTCAGTTATGTCAATGATGATATGTGGATTGTTCCTTTTAAATGTCTTATTGTGTGTTTTGAGTTCCGCAGATACCAACTTATCCAGAAGTAAGTTTATGTATCATCAATTACGAAACATGAAAATAAATATTTATTTACCGTATAAGCAATTTGAAAATGATATATTCATCAGTAATAATCGAAGCCAGGGTTTCCGCTGGCGGTCGCCATTTTCGCAATTTGCGAAAAAATAATAATTGTGGCGATTAAAATTCGTCATTGGCGAAAGAATTTGGCGAAAGAAATATACATAACGATTTATTTTCAGCCATCTTGTTTGTTTACTTTTTTTCGGGTTTCTCTGACTTTACCGATCAAACAATACTCGGAATTCACCTTGAACTCGTTAAGATTTTGACAGAAAATCAATAATCAGCTGACTGCATTCATAGCTATCAACATCAAAGGACTAATTAATAAAGGTGTTGATTGTATGATATGACAAAATGATTTGGTTAAATGGCTTCTGTAACATGTCACAAAAGAGATTTATTAACCACTTTGCGACGCACGTGTTTGAAGCAAATTTTTAACGCTTCCTCTCCTTCTTTTAATGATAGTCCAGAAAAGAAAATTGTTGTTATGACGAAAAATGTTCAAAAGCAAGAAAGGTCTCTGATTTAAAACTTTATCATTTAACTTTCAGATAGATCATTAATTTGAGTGGGTACTTCAAAGTCGTTTCAGTTACACACGTGTTTCAAGCATATAGTTTTACTTATTTACGATGGTCTAGAGAAGAGAAACTGTCGTTATGAAGAAATCTATTCAAAAGGTTGGCATGAGAGTAACCCTTCAATGTAATGACTACACCTTACACGAGCGATCAATTCCAAGTGATAAGATGCTTCGTTTTGTTGTAAAAAACACTTCTTATTTAGGGGGGGGGGGGGGGGGGGGGGTTGGCTGGAAAAAAAGAAATTTTTTAAAAGAAATATATATTTGTGTTACTTTGGCGAAAAAAATAATAAAGTGGCGAAAAATATATTGTTTTGGCGAAAGAGGTTGCGAAAAAAATAATTGATCCAGGGGAAACCCTGATCGAAGCTGTATATAATGTTCATGATACGAAACAAAATAAAATTGAAAAGACATTCCGCAAACAGCACATCAACAGAGGCACATGATCAAACAAATATGCAGAGGAAATAATTGAACAATCTAAGACATGCATAAAAATCACGAAACTATTTTATTTGTCCTTCAACAAAAAATAAAAGAATAGTGAATAAGGACAATAGTAGTATACCGCTGTTCAATGATCATATATTGATTTAACTGAAACACATTATTTATCAATAATCTAAAGTCAATTCAAGGCAGTACGAAATTATTTAATTATTAGATACTATTTGTATTTTCATTTTGAACTTTCGTATTCATTCGTTGTCACGGTAACACAAAACTTGTTCTAAATAGAACACCACTATAGTATCGATTATTCTATTTATACATTATTTACCTTACATTATGAGAATTATTTTTTAAGAACATGTAGAATGTTTAAATTTCAGCGCTGAATCAAAAACGTTTATGGTAAATAAATCAATAAAGCATTGAATTAAAATGTAGATGAAGATAGTCTGACAAATTTTATCGATTTTTTTTAATGGTAATGAGTGCAAAAGAAACATTTTTTATGATTGTATACGAAATTTCGTCATTTTATATTTTGATCAATCTATACTATATTTCTATCGAGACTCTACTTTTCTATTCTCAGTTCAGGAAGATTTTAACTAGACAAGAAATGAGCAACTATTTACATTGTTTAACCCTATATTGATAAGTTATATCAGATTGTTTTTGAACTTGTGAAGACTATGAAAACAGTGTTAAGTCAATGAGATATCTATTGTTTTATTCTGCAATATGTTTTTATTGACAATGTTTAGCTGGCTCAAAGAATGTAATAAAGGATGTATTGGGTTAAAAGAAATATTTAGTGATATAAACTACAAACAAACGTTTAAATTAATGTTGAAAATCACGTTTAATTTCTGTTGATTAAGACAAACGCAAACTCAGATACATGCGATCGATGGATTGATTCGTAGTTGTGATTTGTCTTTTTTTCATGTTTTTTTTACAATAATCTCACATGTTCATTTATCGGTTTTTATTTCACTAGGAAATCAATGTAATTAATTGCAACCAATGAAGTAATTTGACGAATTTCCGTAGCTGGTACTCGTGTTCAAATCTTTCAATCAAAATAAATATTGATGATCTGCATTTTGTCAATAAATAACATGATTAAAAGTGCTTTTATCTGATTCGAAATATCTATTTAATTTAACATTTATATGTGAATAGAACACTACCTGGAGAAATAACGAAAACCTATTATTTTAACAATAAATGTTTTCCGACCGGCACTTATAGTAATATTCAACGAGTGTGTTCGCTTCATTCATATAAAATCACTTAATATATATTGTAGACCTAAGGAATTATCGTGAATCTTCGGAAGATGATATGAAAATTGAGAACATAATGACTACTCTACTAGGTATGTTAATTTATATCTAATTATTAAAGTATACGTAAAATGATGACTTCTCTACTAGGTACGTAGTTTTATGTTTTCCTGTAAACGCATATCTTAATATGAAGAGCATTCCCATCAATAATGTAGTAGAAAATTATCTTTGCATCCAGGTAAATTTTAATTTGTTGACTTGAATTTGACAGATAATTCACCCCGAAACAAAAGTTTTCTACGTATACGAGAACAGGCACCACCCATCAATAGTTTCGAAGGATACCTTCATCGTAGTACAGCATTATACAGTAAGGAACAAGTCCTTGAGCACACAACTAAAATCAATTGAAAATATTTGCAAATGAAAATACAACAAACTGAATAGAGCCTATTCTCTTTCTAATTATCAGAATCAAAATACTACGTATGTTGTTCGTATTTAGATTGATTAATGTTCTAAAATGTGTTCAAATAATTAAAATATATAATTACAAAAGGGCGAAACATTATAAAACAAAACATGTAACAGGTCCTTGAAAAGATACTAAGTTGAACTCGTATTCCTACAGTGCAGTCATGACGTAACATTTTCCTTTTGTATTTTTTTTTTAGTCTCTTACAATTTTATTTCTTTAGGCATCTGTATTCATGATAATCCTGATCAAACAATCAAAAAACTGCGAAAAGACATACAGACAATTCTGAAAAGTAAGTTTTTGTTTGTTTTTTGATTATACGAATATCAAAAAATATTTACAACACGCCGATGCCAACGAAACCAATTAGGAACGTATTTAAACATCAGTAAGATACATTTCATTTCATAGTTATAAAATATTGAAAAAATAGCTATCGATGTAGATTGCTTTTTTCAAGAAAACTGTATTTTTTTTATTCTGTTTTTAAATCACATTATTTAAGTTGTGCAACGATATATTATTCATGTCGCCGATTAAAGGAAAACGTGTTTAATTGCGACAGTAGTGAAAAATATAACTGCCAATAATATTCTTTTTACAAAACGGAATACATTTCGTATTGTGTATACTTACATTATTTTATATTTTATGTTAGATATCGGTATCTACAAGGAGGTAGTAAAATTACATAAACAGCTGAGAAGTGAAATATCATGGATAGTTGACGGTACGTTTCTATCAGAATCACATACACAATGCACATGACCATCTTCATTTCAACAAAGAGAAATAAGCTATACCCAAGTATCTTAATAAGGGATGTTCAAAGCTAAACTTAATATAACACAGCCAATTATAGAATTGGTCATATTTCGGAGAAGGTGTAATAAACGAAAATAATTGACAGGGAATTTAAAACGGAAAGTCCTTTATATACATTGGGAATATTAGAAGTTCAAGCATATTGAAATATCTTTCGTTATGATAAATTAGTATCTGGTATTCAAACTTGCAGTCTGACAGATCTACTTAACACTAAGTACGCTTAAGTTATCCTGAATGCATTGATTTTATATTGTTATAGTTACCAAAACGACAGCAAAATGGCGACAATCATTTCTTTATAATAAAAATTTCAAGGGTTATAGTGAATTCGAACACGTGATTCATCTCGTTACATTTTTTTTTATCGTGTTTGTAATATGAGGCAGGCATTATCTGTAAATGGGGACGAAGTCTGTATGAATTATTTTTTTGTAACTTAAATATTTGTTAAAAAAAAGAAACGGAAATACCGTAACGTTTCCGATTTTGGTTCTGTGGTTAGGGATTTTAATTGTGACGTTATTTAAATTATGACGTCATATGCAATGTAAACAAAGAAACGCTATCATCAGGTAACGTTTTTTCATATGAAGGAATTATTAAAAATGAAATTGGTATTGCGCGTTCCTTCCTATTTTATACTAGACTGATAAATATATATTTTACTCAAACATGTAATAGTTTCATACAAATGAGACCGGAAAAAGGAAGTACATTGCACATTTCTGCGCAGGTCCGGGATTTCAGAACACGACATAAAAAAAATTTGAACGATTTTGAGTTCATTAGATAGAATCAAAAAGTACATAGGCAAAGTGTAATAAAGCGTATAACTATCATGTAAATAAACATGTTCAAACTCGGCGTCGTCTCAATTAAAACTTATGTCTTGCATATTTTCCTGGTAATCCTCTTATAGCTGTATGTGTTACTTATATACTCAATGATTGCATATAAAACATTTATAATTAAAACGTAGACTGCGTAAATGTGGCTGCAATACGAAAAAAAGCAGTAAACATACCCATTTCTTGGAATTACAATAGGCAAATCCTCACTAAAATCTATTGTTTCGGCTTTCAAACTTTTGTATCTGGGCGTCACTAGTGAGTCTTGTGTGGACAAAATGCACTTCTGGCGTATTAAATTTTAAACTTGTTGCCTTTTGTTAGCTATTATTCGTGTGTTTGTCAATTATGTTCTATTTATTTATATTGTAGTCCTGTAATGTTGTGTTGTCATTTTAATTTTATATTTCACATGGCCATAAAAGAGGGGGGTTTGGCATACCACAAAATCAGGTTTAATCCACCATTTGTTCCTTTAAAAATGATCTGTACCAAGTCAGGAATATGGCCATTGTTATATTATAGTTCGTTTCTGTGTGTGTTACATTTTAACATTCTGTTTCCGTTGTGTCGTGAGTGTGATTTCACATTACTATAAGACGTGTCACGGTACTTATCTATCCCAAATTCATGTATTTGGTTTTGATGTTATATTTGTTATTCTCATAGGATTTTGTCTAATGCTTAGTCCGGTACTGTGTGTGTTACATTTTAATGTTGTGTCTTTGTTCTCCTCTTATATTTAATGCGTTTCCCTCAGTTTTAGTTTGTTACCCCGATTTAGTTTTTTTTCCATGGATTTATGAGTTTTGAACAGAGGTTTACTACTGTTGCCTTTATTTAATGCCCCAAATATCAAGACTCATATATAAAAATAATATTACACGGACTCTATTGCAAATGTATTTGTATTTTTTTTTTTATTATCTTATTTTAAGAATCTAAAGAGCCAAGAGAAAGGAAAAGAATAATTGATCTGCTGAAACAAGATGTAAAAGGTACATTTATTAATAATGAAAAAAAGTAAGGTTAAACACTGTGTGGAGGGTATGGTTTAAGCCGAAATACGTCCATATAATAAAGGCAGCATCACCTTAGTCATCAATGTTTAGGTACCGATACGATTGATAATATTCCTTTCTTTAATTGTTCGGTCATGTATTTAAAAATTGTGAAGACAATAAGGTTCCAAATCCTTCAGGCAATGCTGACTTCAGAAATATTTTGAAGGTCACGTTTGGTCGTAAAGCCTTCATCGTGTTTAAAGCGCACTCATACACCATTGGTGTTTTAATGTTTGGCTTATGGCGTTCCTGGTTAAAAAAAACATGTAATGCACTTCGCACCATGCAATAAATCAATTAATTTATTCTTTTATTCTATATCAATTTGATAGAATTAGGCTTTTTGACTTTCTTTTTCTATTGCAATTTTGTGTTTGTTTTAAAATTAAACTAATAAGTTTATAAATTTTAAAATCTTAAAGAAACTAATGTTTTAACTCCCTCGGACAAAGTTGGTTATATAGAAGAGGGGACCGTAATTAGTTATATTCAATTCTCCTGTTCGTTTTAATTATATATTATTACCTATATACTTTTATGTTTTTTGTCAATAATTTTTTAATGTGATGTCATCAAGTGAATTCCTTATTTACAGGTACATGTACTGCAACGAAGTACAAGGACTGCACAGAGATGAAACAGAAAATGTATCGGAAGAAAGAAAGTGGTGTGTACAAAATATATCCCGACGGCGAAAAGTCGGTTCAGGCCTATTGTGATATGTCTACAGACGGCGGAGGATGGACAGTAGGTTCATTTGTTTTTATACGTATTGTAGCTAGTACTTTAAAAACATGAAAAGAAATGTAAAAATAGGTACATTGATATTCTATCAATATGCAACAGGAAAGTTGACATCTTGAATTATCAAATTCAGTTTATGATCTCTTCTGTGAGATGTCATATAAAATTGCATATCCAGACTATCATGTTTATTAACTATGTATTTACATTGTATAACAGGTCTTTTTTCCGTTTATTGTGTGTTGAGTCGTGTTACTACATTTTTTGATTAAGTTAAGCCATTCCAATTGATATTTTATAGTGTCTTTCTTTGTTGTGATTGTATACTATTGTTTGAGAAAAAGGAGAAGGTTTGGTACCATTTAGATGTTTAATCCCGCTGCAATTGTTTGCACCTGTCCTTAGTCAGGAATATGAGGTTCAGTGATTGTCGTCTGTAAGTGGTTCATAAATGTTTCTCGTTTCTCATTTTTATATAGATTAGACCGTTGTTTTTCCCTATTGAATGGTTTTACACCACTAATGTATGGGCCCTTCATAGCTTGCTGCTCTGTGTGAGCCTAGGGTTCGTGCTGAAGACCGTACCTTGACCTAAAATGGTTTTATTTTAGAAATTGTGAATTGAATGGAGACTTGTCTAATTGGCACCCATACAACATCGTGCTATATCTATTCATAATGAACAGTTTGCGAATGTGTTCATTAACATTTTTACCATTTTAACTGCAGAAGACACGAATTGCAATCATTTTTGGTTTTATATACCCCCTCTAATGAGTGTTTTTCAATTCTGCCGAGAAAAGGGTAAAATTGCAGTACAGTTATATTTCAAAATCCTTGCAGTTTTCATTTCGAGGATCTCTTTCAATACATATACCAGTGTGGCGAGTACTGATACACTAAGTGAAAGAAATTGAAGTATTGTGGATTCAGTATTATTCATTGGATACCAATGTCAGTCTATTTCATGGGTACAGGTAAACCACGTAATAAAATGTTCAACGAATGACAAATTTTCTACAGACTTGTATGCAGAACTCGGCAAAAATAACAAAATCAAATATCAACAATCATTCAATTTTTTTTTTATCCACAAAATATGGTACCCACGAAAATAAATGAATCCACAGTAGCTACAATGAGTTTTTTTTTTAATTGCATAAGACTTCCCATTTCGTTTTAGTGAACTGAGATATGCTACTTTTGTCTTTATTTATGCTATTTAGGTTATTCAGAAAAGATTTGATGGATCAGTGGACTTTAATCGGAACTGGTTGGAATGTGAAAACGGTTTCGGTAACGTTGATGGCGAATTCTGGTTTGGTATGTTCTTTAGGATTATCATAATTTTGCCTTGTTACAATTTTTTAAAATGTTTATGATTGTAAATAAAGGGATATGCTGATTTTCAAATAAAATTGATTGTATTATTGCTCGTATTTACAAAAATTTTTTTCACCAAAAAATATTATAAATTCTTATTTGATGGAACATCATTTATGTAACCTATCAGATCCAATACTGCAGTATCAGTCACCAGCTTCTAAATTTTATTTTGATTTGCTTATAGTTGTGTTCTCTGTGTATATATTTAACAAACGACCAGGTTATACTGAAAAGAGTGCAATACGAATGATAGATACGCAAAATACGTTGATCATTTGTTTGTCACATTTGTAAGTTTAAAAGCTTGCAAAAAACTAAAAAAAAACTTCTAATTTTAACAAAAGTATGGGTTTCAGGTAACACTATTATCAATACCATATGTCCTATTGTTAACTAATCTATCTGTTCTATCAGTACAGATTAATACCTTCTTGTTTTTGGTTATCATAGGAAACCATTACGTGCATACCCTGACAGCAAGTGGAAAATACGAACTGAGAATAAATATGGTTGACAAAAATAATAATAAGAAATATGCTGTATACCAAAGCTTCAGTATTGGAAACGCTGCTTCTAAGTACAAGTTATCAGTAGGTGATTATTCGGGAAACGCAGGTAAAACATAACTAGCATTAATATTTTATATAACATTAAATTCAATATCCGCTTTAACAAGCAAACCATCCGCTTCAAAATTTAAATAGTATACAAGTTTAATCAATTTTATTGAAAACTGATTCATGTGATTATGTATCATAAATTATAAAGCTAAGAAAATGAAGATATCATAATAGTGGTATAATTGCCAATAAAACAGCTTTACAACATATAGATTAAACATCACTGTAATTCCTTCGAAGACACAATTGGGTTTTTTTTATTTTCTGAGTGTTCAGTATTTCATTGTATGTTTGGTCAAATCACATTAAAACATAACCAACTAAAATAAAAATAAAAGGTTACAAAAAGAAATAGAATACACATTTTTGTTTTACAGACATTTTGCTTCGCATCAGGTCGACAAATGATTAAACGTTCTCAAATAATTATAGTCTTACACTATGATTAACAATATCTTAGTCACAGTCATTTCATAAAAGTACAATATCGAAGTATATATTTTAACTGTATCACAGACCGTCCATTTCGCTTCTTTACATGATCAGGAATAGTTCCTTGGAATTTTTGTTTGAATTATTATTTAAGTACATTTCTTGTATATAAAGAGAAAATGTGGTGTGATTGCCAATGAAACAACTATTCACAAAAGACCAAAATGACACAGACATTAACAATTATAGGTAACTGTACGGCCTTCAACAATGAGCAAAGCTCATACCGCATAGTCAGCTATAATAGGCCCCGATAACACAATGTAAAACAAATCAAACGAGAAAACTAACGGCCTTATTTATGTAAAAAAATGAACGAAAAACAGATATGCAACACATAAACAAACGACAACCACTGAATTACAGGTTCCTGACTTGGGACAGGCACATACATAAATAATGTGGCGGGGTTAAACATGTAAGAGGGATCCCAACCATCTCCCTAACCTGGGACAGTGGTATAACAGTACAAGATAAGAACGAACTATAAAAATCAGTTGAAAATGGCTTAACTCATCAGATGGACAAAAATACAAGTAGACTTGTGTTTAGCTTTAATACGTTTGTTATATTTTAACCTCTATTGCTTCATTATCTTGCAGTGGATAAGTTGAAAAAACATAATGGACAGATGTTTAGTGCTAAAGATCAGGACAATGACAAATGGGCAAAACATTGTGCCTCTCATTTTCAGGGACCATGGTGGTATAACAGTTGTTATCATGCAAACCTTAACAGGCCTTTTGGAAAGATGGTTTGGGTTGGTACACCATCAAGATCTGTCATGATGATCAGGAAAATATAAATTGATATTCTCCGAAAATAAATTTAAAAAAGTTTTATTCTGTTTATTTTATTATTAATTTATAGAAAAGCGATATGGATTATACATGAATGATACAGCATGTAAGAACAATAACCAAACATACATACTGAGTATCCCCATTTGATGAATCTTGAAAAAAAAATTATTTTTTTTTTTGTTAAAATATAGCATCTTATATAATGTGTATGTATTTAATACATTTTGAATAAACATTTACCGTTCAGTAAGATTTGAGATATAAATAAACTCATCATAGATACCAGGACTAAATTTTGTATATACGCCAGGTTCGTCTACAAAAGACTCATCAGTAACGCTCGAATCCAAAAAAGTTGAAAAGGCCAAATTAAGTACGAAGTTAAAGAGCATTGAGGACCAAAATTCCTTAACTTTTTGCCAAATACAACTAACTTAAAGGTAATCTATGCCTGAGGTAGAAAAGCCTTAGTATTACAAAAAAATTCAACATTTTGTAAACAGTTAATTCATAAATATAACCATATCAATGATAATTTATGTCAGCATATAAAGTGCTGACTACTGGGCTTGTGATACCCTCTGGGAAATAAATCTCCACCAGCAGTGACATCGACCCATAAATAGAATTATGTCATGCAAATGTATGGACTTTTTTGTAAGATTTAACATAATAAATTCATTGGGGTTATTCGCCTCGAAATATATTGATGATAATCATGTTCTATTGGATCATCATTGTATATATGACCACACGATTTCTTTGTTGCACATTAAGTGACAACTCTTCCGTTAGCTATTGTATATATTGAACAATGTAAGTCACCGTTAACCATATTTAACATTGATTAGACATTTAGTGTTTGTTGACGCTATATTGGATCCTTATAAACTTAGCCACTGGTTGACCATGCAATTTTTTTTTAAAGTTCTCGTTAATTTAGTTTAAAAAAATTAACAAATCAACAAAACAAATAACTGCTTTTGAACGTTACTCGTGAATCGAATTCAGGGTTCTCGGTATTCAATGGTGTAAGTCAACACTGAGGTAATCAGTTTGACTCTTGAACGTGGCAGGTACACTTGAAAGCAATCTTGATTGATTGAGAATGTCAGTTTTCCTGCCTAAGGTCAGTAGTTCTTCAACATTCTCCACCAATAAAAACTGAAAATCATCTAAAAAAACGAACTATATGTCCTACTGATAAGCCACTGGACCAACATTTCTATTTGCACAAAGTAATCCGGATATTTATCAATACAAGTTTCTGGCACAGGACTAAACTTATGGTTCTGTGTTTTTATTCGATAGACTAACAGTTCTATTGATTAACTGGCATTAAGCACACATTGGCATAATGTTCACATGCGTTCTGGCGGTTTTATCGATATTGTGGTAGTAAATACACATATAACACTGGTTCCAAGCGGACTGACGATATCATCGATCTTGTGGTGGCAAAATCATGTCTTACTTTTGTTTCCAGACGATCTGGCGGATTCGTATATTCTGTGGTAGTAAAGGATAAAATATAAAATGTTGTTCCTTGACGGTCATTCATAACTGCGGGATTGCGGTTTCATCGATTTGGTAGTATTAAATAAACATATGATACTGATGTTCCCTGAAAAACTTACAACATCAAGGAGCAAGTGAAAGAAAATATGCGCATGTCATTGTTGTTAAAAATTCCGACAGCGATGTAGTTGTAGTATCATTATCTGTTTTTTGTAACGGAGAGCGAAATCCAGGATCGCACTTTTTTGTTTGTTTCGTCCTGCATATGTTTCAAAGAGAAGCTTATTTTGTTACGTATACAGAATGGGTGTAGAGGGTATATAGTTTAATTGGTTAAATTTGGTCGCAACCGAAACCAAATTAGACTTTTCAATTATTTATTTCATAATTTATTCGAGGAAACATCGAGATCAGGTTTTTCACTTTTATTTTCCTTTTCAATTATCACCACCACCAGTCAGGACTAAATCACCATCACTGAACATTTTGTCAGTTTCTTGCAAGACAAGCTTTAACACCGGTAACATCAACCTACATAATACGTTAGATATTCGTCAATGAACAAATAATATTAAACCATCCCTTGAAATCTTTAATTATTGAATATAAAGCGATACAAAATATAAGTATGTCACGTGAAAATTATGTCCCGTATCAAACCTGTACTAAAACACGACAAATATAAACAAGGCATTAAATGCAACAAATGAGTATAAATGCAACAGTTGTAGCACGAAGTTTGAAAGTCATAAATCGAAGAAATAATGGTGGGTTGGACCTGGTTTTGTGGCTAGCAAAACCTCGCGCTTTTATGACAATGTTAAATATAACACTGAAATGGCTCCATCCTTTTAAACTTGGTATAGACAATGAAAGGAAAAACAGCAGATATGAGTCTTTTAAATGAAAAAAAATAACTAGATATATTTATCCCGATGTAATACATGTATATTCAATTTAACTCAAATAACTTCCAATTTATTTTGTAACTCGAACAATCACCGCCAGTAAAGAAACTTTGCAGAAATAAATTATAACTTTCTCTGGATGATCACAGTCTTATTAGAGTCACATACATAGTCAAAATGTAGTCGCTGAACTTTCTAATGTTAACAAGAACATTGCTAAAGTGTTGACTTTTGTATGCATTTGTAAAGAGTTAAACAAAATATTTACGACTAAAATCGTTTGTTGGTATACTGAGTTGTGTAATTCTTAAGTATACACTTATGCACACAAACACATCGTATTCTATGACTATCTTTTGACCAGGTTGATACACTATTTTAATTATCCGAGTTGTGTAAGACTTACAACCTATCTACTGTTTATTTCTTTATGAGACTCACTTTTGTAAATTCAAACTTTACTACGGAAAGCGAAACTGTTATATTCCCGTCGTCTATTCCATTAAAAAACTATAAAACTACAGAGTTAGATAACAACAACAAAAACATCCTAGAAAATACATTTAAAACGGAACACTATCAAATGGATAAATTAAAAGGTCAATAGCGTCAATCGAATAGAAAACAACTGCCATATTGCTGACTAGGTAAAGACGTGTACTTCTGTTGATTATGATGGGTTCAACTAGGAGGTACAGCTACCTAAATCTCTTACAAACAGACTAAAGATCATTTTAGAAACTTTATTCGATTCTAGAAGGTTTATATCTTTTTCTATACATCTAAATCTTCTTATTGAGTTTCTTTGTCCCAATTAAAGCACTTCATTTCAGCTGTATACACTTATGCACACAGGCACATTGTATTCTATAACTATCTATTGACCAGGTTAATACAGTAGTTTCATCATCCTAGTTTAATGTTTGCCACTATATTGATATTGACGTTACTTCGGATAACTTTATTTACAATGACTGTCTCATAATCTTAGTCTGTTGACCCAGTTCAGGCAAAATTATGATTCTTTTACATTAAATAGAGAGAAGGAAAAAATCAATTTGATATAAATATATATTGAGATGCACATATTTATAAAAAATGCAAAACAAAACTCTCGAAACAAAACTTTGAATGTTACATATTAAGTCTATGTCTTCTCTTAATCTGATTACCTATATCAATACGTCATAAAAATGCACAAAAATACAACCAAACCACAAATATACGAAACAAAGATTACATAATGATACCGAAAGCCAGTTAAAAAAATTAAAACTGATAAATACATCATTTTTGTAACATAGCATACATGTAGCACGCAATTAACGTAGTAAGTGCACAGGCGTCATCTGCAGTCATTGATCTTGTGATGCATTGCAAGATCCTGTGATGGTTTACATTTTATTATTCTGTTAAAATATAGTTAATCGTTATAACTCAACATCTGTTCCAATCGTAAAACACGCACTAAAAGAAACTTCTAAAGTACCAAATTAAAGTAGCAAATGAAATAAATACATCTGCTTTATATTGTCTTTCAACACTAATTACTAAATTTCAAGAGACATATATAAATACATATACTTGAAAATTAGATTCCGACACGATAACACAGGTATCAATTAAAAAATAAGTTTCCCTTTTCAATCTGTTTATTATACCTGGTGGCGTCGCTAGGAATTAGTAGGAATTTTAGGAAATTTACATAAATACAAAAATTAAGTTGTTTAAGAAAATACTAATGTTGAGATTTTATTTAAAGCCCTACGCCAAGTAGTTTTTATGTTTTGAACATTTGTTGTGTAAACCTTTTAAAGCAATTAAAAAAAAAATCCAAAGTAACTTTTAGTATATTTTTGTTTGATTCTTTCATTATTTACTAGTTTTTAAAATAAAAAATTAACAACCGAATAGTAAGACGACGTTAAACATGATGATAAATATTCAAACATTCCCATAGCCGAGACAACCCAATAGTACAGACAGTGACCAGATCTTGGGTCAGGCATGTAGAATATTACGACTAAGTTAAACATGAGGGTAAATATTCATACATTCCCATAGCCGAGACAGCCCAACAGTACAGATAGTGACCATATTCTTATCTTATGTCAGTCAAGTAGAAGATTACGACGACGTTAAACATGATGATAAATATTCAAACATTCCCATAGGCGAGAAAGCCCAACAGTACAGACAGTGAGCAGATTCTTATCTCGGGTCAAGCATGTACAAGATTACGACAAAGTTAAACATAATGGTAAATAGTCATACATTCCCATAGCCAAGACAGCCCAGTAGTACAATATAAGAACAAACTACTGAACGTCATAAAGGGCTTTACCTCTAAACATCAATTAAACAAGGAATAGACAAAACAGGGACCAAAACGAAAATAAGGAACTGAATGTACTATATGATACTGAAAGTAAATTAAAAGCCAATAAATATACCTTTTGTTTTCTATACTAAAATAGCAATCAGTTTGCATTACACGAATTAAGTGTAAAGACGTTATCAACGTGATAAAAAAACACGTGTGATCTTCTTATTTAATGATCGTGATTGCAAAGCGTTTTATCTTTATATCTACAAAGAACCATACTAGCATTACAAGAATCTTCAAAAGTGCCAAGAAGAGTGTATCGGCTAAACATCGTCTGCTTGCGTCTTAAGCTTTTTGTAAGGATTTTGTTAATATACCAAACATACCTGTTATTATTTGGAAGTATTGTATGACGTAAGCAGAACATATAGATAATAATTTCAATATAAATTGCAAGTTTTTCCTTCAGCAGGGCCCGGTTGTTCAAAAGGCTGGATAAAGTTATCCACTGGATAAGCTTGTCCATTGGATAAATGTTTATGCAGTGGATTGCTATCCAGAGGTTAATTTGTGTTGTTCAAAAACTGGTTAAGGATTGTCAAGCTATCCACTGGACAAAATGCTATCCGGAGGACAACTCCCATAACCAGAGAACTCTTAATGATAGTATTCAAGCTCTGTTTCAGAAAGTACATCAAAAAGTCAAAAATTGCATTTTCCATACATGTACCTTTTTCTGTATATTAAACTATGAGCGTACCTACGGCCCACGGTGATATATACCAGAAATTCATTGAATATATATGTTGATGCAGTTCAAATATTGAAGTGTGACATAGGTACGCTCATAGTCAAACATTTAAAAAACAGTTAAAAAATTCGTCCTACTCAGATCTACTCGTAGTTTTCATTAAATCATCGAAACTTTAAACGAACTGCAGACCGGAGAATTATTTCCGGTATTCACTGGGATCCGACGACAGACTTATCTTCATGCTAGATAATAGCTAGTTTCTTTAGGACTAAAATAGAACATATTTGAGACAGGGAAACAGGATATTCCTGTATCTAATATTCATGGATTAAAAGTGACATTTTAGCAGATCTTCGAATTTTGACCAAAATCGGAAGAAGCTGTGACAAACTTCAACAGTTGGACGGCAAACGATTTAATGGCTTCTAAGGTCAAGACATTGGTCACGTGATAAAAGAGTTTACGATATTTTGGTAAACGTGCATAATACCTCGTAGTTTTTGGACTCGTATTGCCTCATTTGTACTCGTACATTAATAAAAACCAAAGTAATCAATTCAAGATTGAATTAGCTTCCTTATTTTATATAAATTTATTTTTAAAAAGTGTTGTTAAAATGATATAAATTCACGAGTGAAGTGAAACTCTTTTTCTGAAAATTTGCGTAGGTCCACGGAAAATCCTTAATAATTCCTTAAATAGGTTTGGTAACGTGTTAAGGGGTATAAAATATGAAACCATTTTTTGGTTCTTATATTACTTTATCAGATCACAAAACCCCCGGATACTCAATTGTGTCAGCTTATTCGCTGCGAAGCGGAGATCAAAGGAAGTTATCTCGGTACGCGCATCGTAGGATATTGCAAGTTCACAACAGTAAATTCGAGTAAAATTATTGATTGAAGATATATTTCGACGATTTCTTGAATAACTTTTCAATATTCCATGTTCCTCTACTGTTATAACATTAAAATAGTCATGGAAAGGTTGAATATGACATTTTTGTCAAGTATTTTCAGGTTATTGAACACTTCCAAAGAAATAAATTATACAATTAACTGACTTTTCTCTGAAACTTGGACTTATTGTATATTTTCAAACCCCTTTTTGGTAGATAGAAGGACACAAGAGGGGTTTATCAGTCATTTGTCAGCAGAACTTGTGTTGCAATAGAATCATTATTGAACTTTTCATTACATTAAAACAAAAGTATGGAAAAAAGGAAATATAGTCTTCAAAATTTTGAACATTGCCATTGAATAAAAATAAAATCAATTTGCAGTGGACAGAAGTACATGTACAATTTTTTTTATTATACCTGCTTTAAGATACAGTGGCGGATTCCAGGGGGTCTGGTGATTGGAACCTCCTCTTGTTATGGAAGATTAATGCATTTGAATGGAATCATATAGTTGGAACCATCGTTTTTATCATTGGTTGAGAATACCACCACCCATGTTTAAAATTGTCTGGATTCCCCCTGAGATAAGAAACTATATAAGATGTACAAGTTCTGTTGCTTGCCTTAATCAAGAGAAAAAATCTGAACATCCAAAAAACCAGAAAGGGATTCAAAACATAATAATCAACACAAAGATAACTGAACAAATTAAGATTAGGCTGTATTGCTATTTGATATCATGCAGTTCTCACAGTTGCTATTATATATATTATTTCAAGTTTTGCTTTATTTTTTTTTCTTCTTCTTATATTTGAATTCATAAGTCCTGCTACCAACTGTTGAGTCCTTTCAATTAAATTATTGATTGAATTATAAGCTAAGCTGACCAGTAAATACTGTTTGAAAATGCTTAGTTGAAATAAAATAGTGGTATTATATCAGTAAATATACTGAATCAACTTCAAATTTAATCCAAATTCATATTTACCTGCTCTAAAATGCATAGTCAATTGAACTTCAAAAACAATAACCTGAGACTACTACAATGTATAACATAGATATTGGTCACTTCCCTTGTTAAAGTGGTCAAAGACAAAACTGACTTAAATACAGTATGTTCAGAATTTTTTTAAAGAATGGACAACAATGAGATTTGTATCATTCTGATATCAGAAATAATTTCATAGTATCAAATCAGAATGCTAGTTCTTTTTATTGAGATAATCAATTTAATCGCAATATTTACTTTAATAAAAAAAACTCATGATACTATCTGAATGAACAGTTATGACTTAGCTTGTCAACATTTCACTTACTTTAAATACTTAAGTTAACATGTTAGTACTAAAATAAAGAGATGTGGTATATGAAAAGATAAAATAAGATCTTTTTATTCCAATTTAAGGGCCCATGAAGAGCAAAGTAATTTATTACAATGATTTTTATAATTGACACAATAATTTTGATATAAATCATATTAATATGAATATAACCATCTCAACTCTTAGATTTTAAACCACAGCCAGATCAGAGCCACGCATATAGTAGAAAAATTAAAGGCATAACAATCAAATATATTATTAACGGCACATATTCTCAACATCTTAGATAAAACAGTATATGTACTACACTGATATTTTTCTCAGTTCAAAACATTTATCATTGTTAAAGTTTTATTAATATAAATTGCAACACTTTTCAAGTCCTCTAGGTTTTCTTGAATAAAAAGGCAATTAAATTTGGCACTTTTGTTTACCTTTTCACAATTTTTACAACCTATTAATATATTTATCATAAAATTCTTTTTTTCAAAAAATTATAAACGGGACACTGAATTTAAATATGGTATAATTGCCAATGGGATAACAGTCTATAACTATCCACCAGAGTCCAAGTGTCTGTTAGCAGTTAAATTATAAGTCACCTTACAGACATCAACAATGAATTCATTTCAAATTCATTGTTTTCAAGCAACTGAAGAAAAACGAGTCATACTAGCTTTTTTCTTATTACATGTACAAGAGAATATAAAAAATAATAATATAAATAAGGAAATAACTTAGACAAAAAAGACAGGACTTATCCACTGGACTATATGTAAAGTATTCCCTTACTAATCCTTAGAAGAGCTGTATACTTAGAAACAAGGATGTTGAGGACTTGGCCCATCAATCAGCATTAAATTTTAAAGACTATATATATATCTTCCGGACCATATGAATATTTGGACCATATGGGTAGATACTCATATGGTCGGGGTAACTAAGAGGTTTACTTTTAATACTTAACTCTTCATATAACCCTTCTGGAAGTCCCGTCATTAAAAAGACACTATCAAAGGTAATTTTATTATAGATCTATTAGCAATTAATAATAACAAGATTAAAACTTTTAAAAAATAAGCAGTTTCACACAGTTAATTTCATCACAAGTCAAAACTATAGTAAACACATTTAATTTTTTATATTTTCATTGCCGATATGTTATAACGAGTGAATGCCAAATGTCGACTTGGGAAGATAACTTTTATAAATATCTTAATGATCTGTTACGCACGAAGTCAACTGTTGTACTATAAACTGACTTTAAAGTCGACAGGATAAAGCGTCTAGTAGTTTGCTTACTTTTGAAACTTAATACAATTAGCATTATCAGTGCAATATTAAGAATTTTGTTCCTCATATGTGTTTTTGTTTTAAAAAATAAAGGATGTCACCGGCAAGGACACTAGTTAATTTTTGAAATTGTCTGGCAATATTATGTTATTCATTCATGTTACAAAATTGGAGATCTAGAGCTTATTAAAAACACCGTAGACACATTGGAATGACCTAAGACTCAAGAAAAGATATGGTACCGTGTGGAAGTCATTGTCACCTTATGCATACATGCAAGAATACAATTAGCGATGAAAACTAATTTTGGCCTCAATATTTAATGAGTATGTAGCCTTTGTATTGTAACTAATAAATTTGCATATAGCCATCATTGTTTTTCTAATTTTCTAATGTATATTATTTAAAAAAAAATACCTATATGGTCTAAATACTCATATGGTCCGACCCGTTAATAACCAAACGAGTAGATACTCTTATGGTTTTACCATACGCGTACGGTCGGAACATACGCGTATGGTCGGAACATATGAGTATACGCATATGGTCATGACCATACGCGTATGGTCCAAATACTCATATGGTCCGGAACATATATAAATTGTGGTCAATATTGCAATCTGCCCTATTTGTTCCAACCTATGAGATGATGAGTATTAAAATTAATCACTAAGGTAGGAATTAAACCCATGTACATCCATTTACTCTATATTGTTCTGCATGTACATACATTGTACATGTGAAATATATCAAATGCAAAAAAAAAAGATATGCTGTAATGTAAATATTATATGGTAATTTGTAAACATCATTACAGCCTCATTTTTAAAGACCTAGTAAAGGAAGTTCCTGGACCTTAGACGTATTACTTAGGCAAGTGTATTATATAACTCTTAAAAGTATCACACGATAATGGTAATTGCTAAGTATTTAGTAACAACAACGTGCAATTTAGGTAAACAAACATCAACAATCCCACGGTCCACGTGTTTGTCTCAAAACGACCCACCAGGCTTACTTACACGAATTTTTGCTAAAGCAGACAATTAAATATGTCTGGTTACCTTATAAGTTCTATAAAGAATGCATTTGCTGTAATGACTTGTGTTTGCATGGAAATGTAATGAGGATAACATTGATTTTTTACCGTAGATTTTGAATACACAACATTCCCGGGGTATCCCTACAAAACACATGGCTACTTTGTAACGATGGCTGGTAACGTGTAGCCACTTTCTAACGGTAAATGTAATTGGATGATCTTCAAAGATCAATACTAAAATTGCTAATAAATGATTGGATACGAAAATGTGATTAAAGGACATTGCGCACATTGCCAGCTTATTATGCATAACCAGTCATCTGCAAATATATCTTTCAATTTGTTTTTTTACACTTACTTTTCTAGGTTTAAGTTAATTTAATGTTTTAATTTACTACAGAATGGGACATCGTTCTTAAATTTGACGTCGAAAAAAATATAGGTGGCGCTGTTTGAGGGCGTAAACATTTTACATACGGGTCCTTTTTTGTGTCGACAAGTTGACCTTTATCTGTCAGATTCAGGCGTTTGCCGTCCAACTGCAAGGAAATTTAGGAATGTAAATGCAGTTTTTTGATAAGTTGTTCATACTAAAACAGTTCTTAATTTCAATATTAAGAACCCTGTGACACAGACGTTAATCATGTCTAAGCTTGAACATGTCTTTTGTAGCGTAAAAACTGCAAAACTTTGTTTAGAATATAATCTCCGAGGAATGGTGGTTTCTTAACAGGAATACATTTTGCATAAATATTCTTTACTCAACAGATGGATATTGATGTTAATTTAGTACATCTTTACCTTCAGAAACATGTATTTTGTTTTATAAATGACGAGGTCGTCGTCCTGGAATGTACAAACTAGGCGATTCATCCCCGGATTCATTTTCATTGACGCTTTAAAGAAAGGTGTTTTCTTTCACGTCCGCATTTCCATCAAGTATGGCATGCCAAATTAACATTAATTTGAATTGATTGATTTGAGGTTGCAAATGTCCAGTGGCAAATATTTCAGGCATGTTCAGGACGATACAATACAATTTGAAACTGTTGTGTATAAAAGATGCATCTCTAATGCAGCCACCAAAAAAGGTTACTAATAAAAACATTCCGTCAGTTGTAAAAGTGAAAGATAATAATACATGTTTTTATAGTATATTCTCTGTATGATGTAAACGTTTGGGTAGTGTGCATAGTTGCAGAAAACCTTGCAAACTGTACTAAATGTAAGTTCAACATTTTGTCATTCGTGAAAAAAAATACAATAAAAAAATCTGAGAACATACATGCATCCTCTATAAGTAAAACACTCGGTACATTATAAAATGTCCACCTTGAAATTGTACACTGTAGAAGGAGGAAGTCGGACTATGTGCTCTGCGTGTCTTTATATATATTTTCAAAATACCAAATTTAGCAAACTGTCATTTAAAAAAAAGTCTTGACTGAATATGCGCACTTTTGATATATTCATATATATATATTTTTTAAAGTTGACATAAAGAAAATGTAGCACTTCAAAATAAGTTGTATAAACCCAAAGCTACATCCTATATACCGATTACGTGAGGGACGGGTGGTCAAATAGACACGGGTAAAACAGTACGCTCGCGGCATTTTGTCGAGGGACCAAAATGTATAATAAGCGTTTATGATTGTGTTCTATTTTACAAAGAATTTGGTGACAACATTTATTTTTGAATAAGTAGCTCATAGTGGAATATAGTTGGGAAATCTCAACTGTACATCATGTCCAACTCAACAACGAAACACACCCATTCCTGTACACCCAAGTGTAAATGAACGTGTACAAAAATGATATTAAAATGTAAGTGTTGTCAGTTTGTTTCTGCATTTGAAGAAATATAGGCAAACAAACATATCTCTTCATATTTTTTTGGCGTTCGGAGCGCTTTTCTGGGTTTACCTTAATCAAAATTCCGATTATTCCTTTATTCTTTGCCATTGGGTTTTATTTAATGAATCGAGTGATTGTAAATTTCAAGAAATAATTTTTAAACTACGGAATTGAAAGAAAAAATATGTAACAGGGTCTGAATGATCTAATTTTAGTTTGTCCCAACGGGTGCGCATTTAGTGTTGACATCCAAAAATGACAGGCCTTTGTTAACTTTTTCCTCATTCTGATGTTGCTGTCCTGTGTAAACTGCGCTTATAAGTTAACAATATTGGCAATCTATTCTTACAAGTTTTCGGAACCGTATTTTATGTACAGTCCAGTCATGCCAATAATATTCCAAAACTTGTTACACTTGGGACATATAGGGAAAGTTCTGCGCCAAAATAACCAAGTTCAAGGACAAGTTTATTCTTCTTCGTTGTTAATTCCATTCCAAAAATCATGTTCTGCCTGATTTTCAACGACTGCTTGTACTATGTATTTTCGATAAATCATATCCTGTATTATTTTCCAAAAGAATTTTATTTTTATTTTTTGCAAGCAGCGTTTTTCGGCAACCATTTCAAAACGAATTGGTTTCTTGCGAAATTGCACTAAAAGTGTCACAAAACTCCCCCGTATTTTCACACATTATGCTGCGTTTATAGTTTGGATTTATACTTTTAAAAAAAATCATCGGGAAACGGCGTGCATCAGAGTTAAGTTGGTGTCACACATTCACGAGTCCTTGACAGGACTATTCCCGATTAAAATTTGTCAAAAATCGAAAATATGGGAGGTTGCTTTGAAATGTCCCTCCTAGATGGGAATGTGAATGCGTCTGATCACGTTGCAGGCTCATATGTTGTAACCTATCTGTCTATCAATGTATCTCTGTTAAGCGCATCTCCTCCTGAACAACTGGATGGATATTGAAGAAATATTTACACGAGAAAGTTCCAAATGTTACAGGGGAGATACTCTTTACTTTAATGTATGGCATAACTAATCTTCTAAGCGAAACTCTTTCTGAATGTTTAATGGATTTTAGTGAAATGTATGTCTGAAAAGGTAATGGAGAGAGAAAAGGGAGGGAGAAGGGAGAAAGGAGAAGAGCGGGCGGGAGCAGGGAGAAACTTATATTTATTTTATATCAACTTTTGTCAAAAATATTCATGAAGTGTGTGCCACTGGATTGTCAAAAATCAATATTCAATCAATTATACCTTCTCTTTAATTGCAGTATTAAAATGACTTGTTAACATATTCAAATAAATAAAAAAAACTAGTTTATTCATTTGATCAGAAACGAATATTGCATGTAAAACGCAAATCAAGCATTGTTAAAACGGTATAAATAAATTTGCGTTGATACGAAATTGTTAAGGCCAGCATGGTTGCAGCTAACAGAAAATAACAATTAATACAATTTAAAATCTCTATCATTATTAAAGGGTATCTTTGGATTTTTCTGTGTGAAAGACATATGCTGCGCGTCAATGGATTGCGACTGACTATTCTAAAACACGAACATGTTTGTCCAGAACTTACCATAGGAAAAATGTGGTGATTATTTTCAAAATATTATCATATCATTGTTTACATTGGGTCTCCATTTGCTGATCAGAGAAATACATGGTCTATCCACATTAAACTCTCTTTAGCCATTTGTAAATATTACTGGGTTGGTTTTTTTACTTTTTTATTTATGCATTTTTTTCTCGTCTTATATATATAGAAAGATGTGTTGTGAGTGCAAATGATAACAATTTATAAAAGTAAACCATTAAAGGTCAATGTACGGCATTCAAAACGGATCATTGGCTCACACCGAACAATAAGCAATAAAGGGCCCTAAATTAATAGTTTAAAACCATTCAACCGGAAAAACCAACGGTTTAATTTTTATCTCGTAATTACGAGGTAGTTTTTCCTGTTATTACGCGATACCTGTCCGTAATTACGCGATACTTATCTCGTAATAACGAGATAACAAACTACTGATCTCGTAATGACGCGATAGTTTTCTCGTGATTACGCGATAAAACAGCTTCTTATGATGAAATACACGATAGATTCTGGTAAAATGTTAACTTTGCATGCCATACTTGATAGAAATGCGGACGTGAAAGAAAGCACTTTTCACAAAAGTGCTAACGGAGGTTAAAACATTCCAATGCGACGATTTCGTCAATTATGAAACAAAATGCGTATAGGCAGCGTTCGAGTATGAACCAGTGATTAGTCTTTATTCATTTATAATTACTTTCCCAAAATTTTCTCTGAAGTTTGTCCCAGTTCCGTCTAATTTTGGGTCAAAATTCGACGGTCTGCTAAAATGTCACTTTAAATTCATGATTAATAAATACAGGAATATCCTGTTTTCCGGTCTCAAATATGTTTAATGTTCGTCCAAAAGAAACTAGCTATTATCGCGTAGCATGAATATAAGTATGTCGTCGATCGATCCAGAGAATACCGGAAATCATCTCCGGTCCGCAGTTCGTTTAAAAAATTCGATGATTCAATGAAAACTACGACGATATTTGTCATTTTTTTAAAAATTTTTTAACTATGAGCGTACCTACGGCCCACTAAAATATTTGAATTGCATTAACATTTATGTTCAAGAAATGTCTGGTATAAATATGATCGTGGGCCGAAGGTACGCTCATAGTTTAAAATGCAGAAAAAGGTTTTGAAACTGCAAATATAGTATTATTATTAATGGCAAGTCACTTTTAATTTGAACGAAATGAGGGGGTCGTTCTCTGATGCTTGTCGTACCTTATCTTTTAATTTAAGAGAACTGACCAGTATTTCTGATTATTCTATTGTGCTTTCCAAATCGCAGTTGGAAAATTTATGCGATATGAAAAACAACTTGTATCGTATTGTTCATCAACAGGTGCGTTGGCCGAGCATCTTTTACGTCAGAACTTTTGTGACGTCATGTAATAATTTATAGTAAAAGGCGTTCTAAAAAATTTGTCCGAACTGATATTTTTTCACTTCAATATTACACAATAACAAGCAATGCAACTGTAAAAAACATCTACGAGTAATTTTAATCTGTGTGGCAACTGGAATGGCATAATTTATATGGGTAGGTCTTTTCAAATCATCATAAAGCAAAATTGTTTAAATTTCTATGCTAGCTTCAGAAAATCTTTACCTAGCCTGAAATTCTATATATGGTTCACCGTGAAATTCACTATTTATGCGTGGTTTATATGTCTACTACACATCATACAACACATGGGCAGCCATATGTATAGCCTCTGGATAAGAACTTATCCGAACCCCCAGACACTGGACAAATTTTGTCCGTGGTTAAGCTATTTTATCCACTGGACAATTTTTGAACAACCGGATTTGTCCAGTGGACATAAGTTATCCAGTGGATACAGATTTTATCCAGTGGATAACTTTATCCAGCCTTTTGAACAACCTAGCCCAGAACAGTTTTATATCAGGACGTACACCATATATTTCATATTCAAAGAAATGATATAATAAATTTACAATGAAGGTAACTGGAAAATTAATTTTGGTTGGAATAATAATAATAGTGCTGACTATCAAAATTATTGAATGTAAACCCTGTACGATGTCCGGTTCCGAATGCAAACAAGTGAGAATGCGATTGACATCAAATAACCTACAAGCCCCTCTTGTAGCCGAACTTGACATAACGTCATTGAATAAGCAATTAAAAGCTTACATTGATGATAATATCGAATTTACCTTTTCTGATGGTGTTCTGAACATGGTTAAAAAAGAGCAAGAAAAAATAAAGACATTCATGTTTGAAGATTATTCGTCCAAACTTACCGGTACAAGTAAGAATATGACAAAAAGATGTAAAATATAGTTAAAAATCTTGAAGATACACAGAAAAATATACAGCTAGAAGTTTCTGAAGTTTACCAGAATTTTAGTGAAAGTGAATTAAATTTTAATACGGAAATTACAGATTTGTTAAGTTGATTTAAACACAGACAGGAAAGCTTGAAATTGGCAATGTTATCAGAATATTTATCCGACCTTAAAAAATCATAAGAAGATAACAATAATAAAATAAACGATATAGAAAGAGACCTTAAATCTCAGTTTGCGAATTTATTACAAGGAATTGGAAGAATGGCGGACAAATCTGACGGAGTCTTTGAATGGTAAGGTTGATTTCTTTCTTTTTCCCTTTCGTTTGGCCTTCTTTTCATGATTTAATCTTAAGAATGACATTTATCGCTATTTTATGAAAATTTCCTTTGATCTTAAAAACTGATTATTTTCTTTCTCATCAAAGTCGAGTGATCTATAAAATTATCGCTAGCAACCAAGGACGCACGTGCCCGTTCTGAATGAAATTGAATATGATTACCAACGTCGTCATAGGTAAAATAGTGGTAAATAAGTTATCATTGGCCATCTCAACTCGATTACTTTTCTATTTTTCATCGTATTGACTCAATTTTGTTGAGGAGCCATCGATAATCTATAGCATTAAAGCATACCCTGCTGATTATGACAATATTCATTATTAAATGGCATAAAATATTTAACAAAATGAAAACTGGCCAGTGACTATAAAGCTAGATATAAAACCAGGTTCAGTCCACCATTTTCAACATAAAAAATGCCTGTACCTATCAGTAATATGACAGTTGTTATCCATTCGTTTGATGTGTTTCAGCTTTCAATTTTGCTATTTGATTAGGGACTTTCCGTTTTGAACTTTCATCGGAGCTCAGTATTATTTTATTTTACTTTTTATAAGTATAGCCAATTTTTAAGATACGGGAGAGAACATAGTCTTTTCCGGTCTTTCAACTTTTGTATTTCGAGTGTCATACATGTATGAGTCTTTGGTTAATGGAACGCAAGCCTGTCGTTTTGTTTTCTTTTAATTATTTTTTTACTTTTGTACAGTAGTATTGGCTGTTGCCCTTATTTATCCAGTTATAAAGCAGGTATCTGTGATGAGTTATTTGATTCGACTTTAAAGTATTTTATATAATTAATTCATTGATTTCAATGTGCGTTATGTCCTATAACGATGGCTTACATGCCGTCATTGTGTTAGTGAACTTTAATATTTTTTTTGTAGTCTTGTCTTTCATGTTTGCTAAAGTGCTTTGTTTATGACGTTTTGTGTTTAGTTGTTACATATTTGTATTTTATTCTAATGATTAAGATTAAACACAATGTCGACTGTTATACCCCTATTGTTGACATTTTTATATATTCTGTCTGTTTGTTGTGTTCACACGCTGTGGTCAATGTAATGGAATTTAGTGCGACTCTCATACAAGTAAGAGGTTAAGCTAGCTATATAACTCGGTTAAATCTACCATTGTTTACATAAGAAATCAATTTCTTTCATAATGTGAAAAAAAGGTATTTTATAATTTTTGTTTAAAATACTCAATCATAATTACATTGTGTGGTTTGTTTTTTAAATACAGAATCACATAAAGAGAGAAAGAACAAAGACTGCACAGATATAGAAAAGATCAGCTATCAGACCCTGGGAAATGGTGTGTACAAAATATATCCTGACTGTGGACAATCTGTCCAGGCCTACTGTGATATGTCTACAGACCGCGGAGGATGGACAGTAGGTCATGTTTTTTTATTATTATTGTATTAATACTAAAAATGTTTTTTTAAACTTTAAAGGTAATTTTAAAAAATCAGACAAATATTTATTCTCTTGATTTGTGCCAGGAAACTCATCATTTAAAAAACAATTTTTAATTTACGATTTCCAATTATAAACATTTAATTTCATATCAAGACACAATGCATGTAATACTATTTCAGAATGTGTTCGTTGACGTTTTAACCATTTTACCTGTAGTAGAAATATTCCTTTGACAACAAACACGTCATGTTTTGTTGTATAAAATCCACCCAACAAGTTTTTTTTAATTGTTCAAGAAAAAGGTGAAAATGTAGTACAGTTATATCTTGAAATCCTTATTGTAGTTTACATTAGAAACTCTTTCAATAAAGATACGATGTGGCGCGTAAAGCTAAAATAAGTGAAAAGGGATTGCATCACGGTTATAACTGTATAAGATTTCACATTTCATGTAATTGAACTGACTATTGCTCCTTTGGTCATTATCTATATTATTCAGGTTATTCAGAAAAGATTTAATGGATCAGTTGACTTTAACCGGAAATGGCTTGAATGTGAAAACGCTTTCGGTAACGTTAATGGAGAATTCTGGTTTGGTATGTACATTAAAATTATCCATTTTCACCAATTTACAAACAAAAATTATATATAATGTGATTTTGGGAAAAACACAAATAATGATTTTCAAGAAAAATCATTTTCACCAAACACATGTTACATAATTCCTGACGGAGGTTATGATATATCTATCTCTCTTTTTTTTTACTCGATTTTCACATTTCAAGAACTGCTGATAAAATTTATTTTATCAAAATGTGATTCGTTTAATTTCATTTTGTGATTGATAAAAAATAGATTATGACGTCTAAATATTTATCTTTTCTCTGAAATTGTCATCGTGACGTTATGAAAAAAGATGATCATGCCTGATGACGTCACATAGAAAGAATACATCTTCTTGTAGATCATTCGAATAGAAGAATTAGTAATGTATATACATATTTATAGCGGCTAAAATCATAAGAGAAACAGATTCCACCACTAAATATCATGCAATACGATATTTATCCACTCTCTACAGTCGTTTTAAATATTTAAAACGCTCGATGAGCCTCGTGTTTTAAATAATTTGACTGTCTCGTGTGGATTCAAATCGTATTCCATCTGATTCAATGGTAAAATCTATATAAATATTATGTATGATAATAGTTTATTTATATAAAATACAAAACACACAGTTAAAGCATATGCTAATGAAACTCGTTCAATGGTCATCAAAACCTTGCAAAAAAGGAAAATTTATTTCGAAGTAACAATTTAAAAAAAAAAGATAGCGGGTATTATGTTAATATGTTTCCAGAGAAACCGTATATATATCTTGTATATTCAACGAACAAAATCAAGGTACATATTCAGAACTAAAAAGTTTGATAGAAAAAAAAAACAAATTAGAGGTTGGATTCATTTTATACATTCAGTGTAAAGCACATACTTGTAATATCTAGTTCATTCTATATCTTATTCTAGTAAATTATAATCCTGATACCTTTGATAACTATTCATCTTATCGAATAATACCCGAATAATGCAACTGCCGATCAAAACCTACATTTGTTACGTAATGATTTCAAGAAGGCGTGAACATCTACTAACACTAAAAGATTCGCATCGCATTATGATGCAAAGCAATAAAAGAAAGAGGTTCAACAACGCGAGTTTATACTCGATATGAAACCTATAGTAATATCATTCATGATAGATTTTTGCTTAAAAGAGAGACAAAAAATAATTGAAGAGATAAAAATATAACACAAACATTGTTTTTACAGTTTTTGTTTCAAATTAAATGCGATTCAGATGACGATAGTAAATCTCGCTGATGATCATGGATTGTTGTTTAAACGAAAAGTTCGAAATTAAATTCCTATGCAAGACAAAAATATACAAATATAAGATTAATCATGTTGTTTCTGAGTCTGAAAACTGTGTATTTCTAAAACGTTACGTCAATATCTAAGGGTAAGCGAGTTTTTCTTGGCCAATGGTTTATTACTTTTGTGAAGTCTGAGGCTAAATTTATTTAATTAACAGTATGAAACACATTTGTAATTTCGTTTATACTATTAGACGAAAATGTGAGACGACACGCAAGGTAATTTATTAGAGTTGAATAATGGATTTCAAATGACAGTGCAGCAGTTTATACTTCCCCTTCCGAACCATCCAATATTTTCCCTGTTTCATGAGTATAATTGTTTTTATTATCAAATTTTCTATGAAGTGTTTATTGGACCGTCTTATTTTATCATTTGTTTTTGTTTCACCTTTGGTTGTCATGTTTGGTTGACAAACAGTTCTGAATGTCCTATTGGTATCGTCTGTGTATTTTTCCTATTAATGTTGTTATTATTATCATTTTTTATGACGTGTTTACTGGACCTGGTCATTTTATCGTTTGTTTTTTTCTTGCCTTTGGTTATCATGTTTCGTTGACAAAAAGTTCTGAATGTCCTTTTGGTATCTTCTGTGTCTTTTCTTTGTTCACTAATGAACACTGTCTTTCTTGTTAATTGCAGGATACAATTACGTGCATATCCTGACAGCCAGTGGAAAATACGAACTGAGAATAGATATGGTTGACAAAAGTAATAACAAGAAATATGCTGTATACAAACGTTTCAGTATTGGAGACGCTGCTTCTAAGTACAGGTTAACAGTCGATGACTATTCAGGAAACGCAGGTAGAGTAGTATTTACATCATTATTATACATAACATTAAATTGAATATCTTCTATCAACACGTAAACCGATAAAATTAATCGCCTACATAATTATAAAAGTGTTAACGGTTTATCAAGTTTATGTAAAATTAGATATAAGAAGATGTCACATCAGTGGTATAATTGTCAACGAGAAAACTTTCCCAAAATGTGTATATGACATGTAGATTAAGTAGATCTGTGATTCGTTCGAAGACATGCAACGTTCTAATTAATCGCGTGATTGTTAGTTGTTTGGTGTTGGTTTTTTTTTTTTGGCTTAGCGTTTAGCTTTTTGTAACAAATCAAATAAACAAGCATATTCAGTTGGGAAAGTAACTGACAGCAGAAATAGATGGGACTTTTTTCTACGTGGTTACTCATCAGGTCAACCATTATTCTGACATTTTAAAATATGCCCAGTCTTACAATGAACAGTATTCAGTGGCAGCCATTTCATAAACGTACTTTGTCGACGTATAGTTTTTAACTGTATCTCAGACCGTCCATGTTGTCTCTATATATCATCGAGAATGATTACTTTGGATCAAAAGTTCGCATTACATAATACGCACTCCTTGTGTTTTGTGTTTTTAAGCTTTTTGTATTTTAATCACAATTGTTTCATTTACTTTCAGGAGATAAGTTGCAATATCATAATGGAGATATGTTTAGTGCTAAAGAGCAGGACAATGACACATTGGACAGACATTGTGCCTCTGTTCATCAAGGACCTTGGTGGTATAATACTTGTTATAGTTAAAAAACCTTAAAATACCTTGGGGAGGGATGTCTTGGGGTGGTACAATACTAAGATCTGTCATGATGATCAGAAAAATATAAACGTGATTTCTCAAACAATAAATGATTTAATAAAGCTTTATTCTTGTTTATGTGACCTTGATGAAATATGTAAAACACAAATAAGACAGCAACTTTGCAAAAACAAATAACCGTACTACATAGTTTATATTTTCATTTGATTAATTTCATGATTTACGAAACATTTGCAATGTAATATATTTTAAATCATTGATATATTTTTACATTTAGAATCATATCGTTTGCAACTCTGTAAGATTTAAAAGATGAACATGCACATGGACATTGAATTGTGAAAATGTCTTTTCACATGTAATATTGAAACTAATTAAATCGGACATAGCGAACAACTATGGAAATAAACACAACATCAGAAATGAAAAGGAACATCACCTTACAAAAAAGGACATAAAAAAATAACTGTTTTGATTCACAGCATAACAAGAACACAGTCTATAAATGAAACCGCGATTGGTTCAAATAGGAATACACTCAATGTATCGATAATTTCTATTTCCGAAATTTACACATGGATATTGGCGAAGAGAAAATAATCAACTTCAATCATCAATCAATGTTATTATAAATGACGTGCGTATTTTTCACCACAACAGAAGGGTTTTCGGGGTAATTAACAACTGACTATATGGTATTGGTTTTAAGTATTGTTGACGGTCGTGAGGTGTACTATTGTGTTTTTTTGTGCCATTTGATCTCTTGTTGAGAGTTGTTCCATTAACAATCATACAATATCTTCTTATTTCTTATACTTAAAATTGAGAATGGAAATGGGGAATGTGCCAAAAACACAACAACCCGACCATAGAGCAGACAACAGCAGAAGGTCAACAACAGGTTTTCAATGCAGCGAGAAATTCCCACACCCGGAAGCGTCCTTCAGCTGGCCCCTAAACAAATATATATACTAGTTCAGTGATAATGAACGCCGTACTAAACTCCAAATTGTACACAAGAAAGTAAAATTGAAAATAATACAAGGCTCCTGACTTGGTACAGGCACAAAAATGCGACGGGGTTAAACATGTTTATGAGATCTCAACCCTCCCCTATACCTCTAGCCAATGCAGAAAAGTATACGTATAACAGTACGCACATTAAAATTCAGTTCAGGAGAAGTCCGAGTCTGATGTCAGAAGATGTAACCAAAGAAAACAAACAAAATGATAATAATACATAAATAACAACAGAGTACTACCAGTTACCTGACATGCCAGCTCCAGACTTCAACTAAACTGATTGAAAGATTATGTCTTCATCATATGAATTTCTGGCACAATCCTTCCCGTTAGGGGTTAATTATCATACCATCATAACATAAATGAGAAGAATATAACCCGTGTCATGCCAACAACTGGTTTTTAAATAAATGCGTTTATTTCCGATGCAAAGACCCTATAAGTGAATCAATATTAACACCAAAATATGCAATCTTTAATGACCTGACAACAGTATCGTAACTATAACCCTTCTTAATAAGTCTATTTAAAGGTTTTGTAAGGCTCTGAGGTGAATACTGACATGTTTGTGCTTTATAAAGAATATATCCATAAAATATTGGATGTGAAATACCTGAACGTATAAGAAGTCTGCATGTTGAGCTATATTTACGAATGATGTCCTCATGTAATAATGATTTGCACCAACGAAAACTATCTAGAACATCAAAGGTGCAGTATTTGTTCATGTTTGTTGAATTTTGTGGATTAATGTTTCAACGGTCAGTTGGTATTTGGATTAGATCTTGCAATTTAGTTTCGGACTAGTTTGGCACCATGTGAATTTTTGAAGGTTCCCAACTTTTTCGGGCAAAGTAGACGTTAGATACATTTCGTTATTATTTGAAGGCCCCGTTTGATCCTCTCGCTTAGTCTGTTCATGCATATTCCTGATGAGGGTAAATCTGGACAAGAGCTTCGGACGCATACAAATTGTATTCTGTTATTTCTATTTGTTTATAGTCATCATCTTGATTTGAATAGACGATTTGGAAGATTTGTGTGAGAAAGCCACCAATATTTAGAAAATATGGTGTAGCCTCAATCCCTTCCTTCTTTCGTGTACTGAGAAATCAGAAAAGGCTATGCATCACCGGAGGTGGTCCTCAGCTCGCCCCTAATTAAAATTGTGTACTAGATCATTGAAAATGGATTTCACACTAAACTCTAAAACATACAAATGAACTGAAATTAAAAAGAAACTAACAAAGTCGAAATGCTCCTGACTTGGGACAGGTGCAAATGTAAAATAAAAATACATTTAGCAATTCGCAGAGTAAAACATAGTTTTAAAGAAGTCTGAGTCCGATGTCAGAAAAGGTAACAAAAGAAAAAGTGTACCTGTTGCGGCCAAAAGATGCAATTTTGGGGATCAGGAATTTCCTAATTCTTCCTAGCACCCGAGTTCAACGCGTGGTTTTTGGGTTGTTCATGTTTCTCTATCTTACTTTGTCTATTTAATGTTATCTATACTGACGTGTCAGTCGGTGTGTTGTTCGTCTTGCTCAATCTTACATTTTCTGTGTAATGTTTTGTATACTGTTGTGTCAGCCGTTATGTTGTTCGTGTTCTCAAATCTTACTTTGTGTATTCAATGTTATGTGTATTCAATGTTATGTGTATTCAATATTATCTTTATTGACGTGTTAGTCAATGTGTTGTTCGTATTCTCAAATCGTCTTACATTTTCTGTGTAATGTTTTGTATACTGACGTGTCAGTCGGTGTGTTGTTCGTGTTCTCAAATCTTACTTTGTCTATTCAATGTTATCTATACTGACGTGTCAGTCGGTGTGTTGTTCGTCTTGCTCAATCTTACATTTTCTGTGTAATGTTTTGTATACTGTTGTGTCAGCCGTTATGTTGTTCGTGTTCTCAAATCTTACTTTGTGTATTCAATGTTATCTTTATAGACGTGTTAGTCAATGTGTTGTTCGTGTTCTCAAATCATCTTACATTTTCTGTGTAATGTTTTGTATACTGACGTGTCAGTCGGTGTGTTGTTCGTGTTCTCAAATCTTACTTTGTCTATTCAATGTTATCTATACTGACGTGTCAGTCGGTGTGTTGTTCGTGTTCTTAAATCTTACTTTGTCTATTCCATGTTATCTATACTGACGTGTCAGTCGGTGTGTTGTTCGTGTTGCTCAATCTTACATTTTCTGTTTAATGTTTTGTATACTGTTGTGTCAGCCGTTATGTTGTTCGTGTTCTCAAATCTTACTTTGTGTATTCAATGTTATCTTTACTGACATGTCAGTCGGTGTGCTGTTCGTGTTGCTCAATCTTTCATTTTCTATTTAACATTAGATTGACTGATTTTAGAAATAATTTCAGCTGCATATTTTGATATGATTTCATTGAAACAAATGAATGCTCATTTTTTTTCTTCTTGCTATCAATTCTTATCCATGCCCCGGATGTTTTCTTTGTTCATTTGTTTGCTTTTTTCTTCTCAATGTATTTTTTCAGGTGTTTTTTGTTTCAGTGTATAATTTTTAGGATCATGGTGTTTTTTCTTTTCTTTTTTATAAACTATCTATCTATCTATATATTTTTGGTAGAGGTTATGAATTTGCTCGTAAGTGGTACAAGTAATAATCCAATCAAACTAAGTTTTAACCTCAAACTTATAGCAACAGAAAATGTTTTAGTTCTTATCTTTAGCATTAATCCCTAGTTATACACAGAAAAAAGTCCCATAAAATCAAACCTGTTACCTAGTCGTGATCTTCCTCCTCTAGCAGGAGCTTTGCTTCTACAGTGTACTTCTAACTTGAGGAAAACTCAAAATCAGCATTTTTAAATTCCTATGAAATTAACATTTAAAGGGGAGATATAAACTCCACAAAAATTAGGCTTTTTTTGTCAGTTTTTTGTTGATTTTCTAAACATTTATGTCCGTTTTTATTCAGTAGTTACACTCAACTGCAATCAAGTTAAGCGTTTCATAGTTCATTGATAACATTCTGGCGTATCACAAACAAACAACTTGTAACGTCTTATTTCATTGGCCGAAAGATTCAAATACAACAACCATTGTAGAGTGCACGCGAATTGACACAGGTGACCGACAATGGAATGTACTACGTTACTACGGACGTAAAAATAAGAATCTTTGGTCAAAAAATTAAATTAATATTTTGGTGAATTTCAAATCGTAGGGTCGAAATATTATACTGGCATTTTGTATAAAGTAATAATTTTTCTGCATGCACCAACACATTTATCTTGTACCGCATTATCAAAAATATAAAGATAACATAAAATACATATGCCGCTTTATACGCTAAACATATGAACCACTTTAAATTTCTTTCATACTGGCGCTAGGTTATTATCCTGACAATGTCATAAACGAATTCTATTTGAAAAAGAAAAAATCTATTTTATTCTCTTTTTTCCACTTTACTTGAATGAAATGTGTATAGATTTGATATTGGCAAGCTTGAATCTTTTGGGGCACAAGCCCCAAAATGATAAAATAACATATTTTTGAAATGCAGCATCCAATGACGAATCGATCAAGCTATCTCCATCATTTTCAGTTTGGAGCACAGTCCCCAAAATGAAATTACAACGTATAATTTTGTCTGTATTATATGATTATGTAGCTGATTCAAACGAGATATAGTTTTGTGAGCGTACAATGAAAATCTTGTAGAATTGGGGCACATGCCCCACAATATTTTTTAAAAGAAAAGATTAAAGTTTATCATACTTCCGATAAGTGCAAGAACAAAGAAAATATCAGTTTGCTTGAATAACAGGACAAAGGCAACTATCGTTAAATATATGTTTTCTATTGTCTTTAATTAGTTACAATACTCTTCCTTCAGTAAAAATTCCGTGTTGTCATACATCAAACAGTGTTTTTTTTTCGTTTGTATTTATTCACATTTTTTTATGTCTTGGCCTTGTTAAGCTGACTATGCGGTATGGATTTTGCTCATTATTGAAGGCTGTACATTTACCTAACGTGTAAATGATTAAATCCGATTCATATGGACTATGTTAAATAATAGTAGTTGTCTCATTGGCAATTCTTCTTTGTCTCCTTATACACTTTTTTTCACATATTGTTCTAATCAGTTAATCAGTCTAAACATAGCATGTATGACAATATACAGTGCATGTATCATTAGGCAAAAATGTGTCAGTTACTGCTTTGTATTAAATTGCTACAAGTTAAATTTGTCAAATAACACAGCTTGCCTGAAATTATTCAATATTGTTTTGGTATACTTCTAACAATCGAGTTGTGGTTAAAACTTGCCAGCAGGTACAAGTACTTATCTGTATAAATTGTTTCATAATATATTTTAATGGTATTCCAAACAATATTGTATGCTACACATCTGTTTTACATAATGGCCTCTGTTGTCCCATATTAGGCTCGAGATTAGGAGGTTGTTGGTTCGATATCCGGCAGAGTCAAACCACAAGAAATGAAAATGAGTATTTGCTATTTTTACCGCTTAACACACAATATTTAGTAGTAAGAGAATGTGCACTGGTCTTTGTGTGGACTAGTATCTTCTGTATTAACGCTCAGTGTATCTAGTGAACTAGCGCTCAGTGTATCTAGTGAACTAGCGCTCAGTGTGTAGGTCCAGTACAAAACAGTGATAATATTCATGTCACATTATCATGTTCTCTTCCTGAATGTGTATTTTATTTGTTGCTGTAAGTTAAACAGCCATCAATCCTTCTTTTCTTCTGAACATGCATTACATCTGAAACAAATATAAAAACAGATGATATTTTACTTTAAAACGTGAAAAAAAAATAATGTCCAAAAAGAGATATGATCGATAAAATAGCAACAGACTCATTGCTGATTTATTACATTAAATTTAAATTTAAATGCTAAAAACTAGATTGAATAAAATGTTTCTCTGAGAGCAGCCTGATACGACCGCAGAGGTCGGACCTTGAACAGTTAGGGCCAATTTGGACACAGTATGCAAGCTTGATAAGGTCTGAATTTGGATTGTGATAACATTTTTGACAAAATGTACGTTTCTGACACAAAATAAATGTGTTCAAAATAAATGTGGTCAAATTTGTAAAATTTTGAAAAAGAAAAAATTATGAACCCCTCAAAAATATTTGAAAAAACTTGTGATTACCTTTCAGAGCAATCATGCGTCTTATTTCGACATGGTACGTGAAGTATTATTAATAAAGTTTAAATACGAATATCCTTCATGGCAGGAATTGTGATTTATTACCTTTGAGAGCAATCGTGCGTTTTATCTCGGCATGATACGAATAGTATTATCTTTTTAGATGTTCTTGTTGGTGACCATCTAGAATTACCTCCAATGATTTTAGCGATTAATAATACAATTTGATATGTCGTCGAATTAAATGTCTATAGCAATTCAACTAATTAGATTTGTTTTATGACACTTTATATTCAAAAGACAGGCCTAGGTATGCCTAAAATCACCGAATAGTAACAGAATGTAAGTGCGACAGGGATAAACTTTATGACACAGAACATGATTTACAGGAAATTCATGTTTGGACAAGGCGCGTTTTTGGCGTATTGAATTTTAAACCTGATGCTTTTTGTTATCTATTAATCATGTTTTTCTTTGTCTAATATGTTCTATTTATTTGTATTGTAGTCCTGTAATATTATGTTGTCATTTCAATGTTATATTTAACTTTGCCATTAAAGTTCGAGGTTTGGCATGCCACAAAACCAGGTTCAACCCACCACTTTTATTCCCCTTTAAAAGTGTCCTGTACCAAGTCAGGAAGATGGCCATTGTTATATTATTGTTCGTTTCTGTGTGTGTTGCATTTTAACGTTGAGTCGTTTGTGTTTTCTCTTATTTTTGAGATATTGAGATCAGACGTGGCACGGTACTTGTCTATCCCAAATTTATGTATTTGATTTTCTTGTTATATTTGTTATTCTCGTGGTGTTTTGTCTGATGCTTGCTTGGTCCGTTTCGGTGTTATGTCGTTGTTCTCCTCTTATATTTAATGCGTTTCCCTCGGTTTTAGTTTGTTACCCCGATTTTGTTTTTTGTCCCTGGATTTATGAGTTTTGAACAGCGGTATACTACTGTTGCCTTTATTTGATCTATGTAAATGTTTTATAAATTGGTATTGAAAAAACATGTACACCAGATGTCTTTTTTGATGTACGACGATGTTTTAGAAAATTCACATTAATATACGAATGACCCTGATGTATAAGTACTAGTATAATATTTATTCCAGTTCTTCCTAACAAAATGACGATATTGCTAAAACGACTAATTACATACAAACAAGACAGGCGCAACTATTTGAGCACTATTTGTTGACCTTGCAAATAAACTCATCATAGCAATATGGTTCAACTAGGTCTGATTTTGGTTTATACTGATCAATCTATACAGTTCCAATGTCAATAATATTTGTCTATTTTTTTTGTCGTGTGTTATTTTTTTGTCAAAGGTTTTGTATGGCATTATGATTTTACTAACCCCTTGAAATCGTATCTGCCTTTATACAATATATCTGTTGTTAGATCATGCAATCAACATGTGACAAGTCGAAATAGTCTACATGAAAAACTAAGATTGATGTCTCTACAGTTGTGGCCAAGGTCATCATAATATGTCACACTGTCGTTTGCTGCTGTCTCATTCACGTTTTTTTTATGATAAAACTAACGATACTTTATGTAGAATATACCACGGTTATTATGTATTCAGTCTTTCCGTTGTCATTTTATTCATTTCTCGCTTTTACCTAACAATCTACAGTATAAGGTCAGTTTTATTTCGCAGTAAGATTTTACTACAAAACGGCAAATGATTGTTATTCAACATCGTTAGAATTAATTTTAATGTATTCCCTCTTAAAACATATTTTTCTGTCCTTAGAACAATTTTGTTAAGGAATATATTATGCAGTTTGTTCTCTTAAACCTAGTTATTAATTTATGATTGTAAATAATTTATGAAAATCAGGTTAAATATACTAAATGAAAAATTCGATACCAGACAATTGATTTAAATCAGGAAAAAAAACTTAAAAACTTAAGGTAAAATAATACCAACGAGTTCGTATTCACATGAGCCATATGCCAGTGCCATATGTGGTGCATGATTAGATTACTCTTCTGGACAAAAAAAAAAATCCCGCCTTATTTTAGAATTCATCTAGTTGCTTTGTCTTGAGTTTTGTCATGCGTTGTTTTGTATCCTCTGTGTGAGTTTTTTGCCATCGCATTGTCATTATGGCATGTCTTTGCTCGACTTATTATTATTGAGTCTTCAGCATCTCTCAAATGTCTTTTCTAAAAAAAGAAAACGTGAAAAAGAGTTAGTATTTCAATTTTTAATTAATGTGTTAAGTTTATTTAATGCAAATTTTATAACTGTAAGTTGTAGTTTCTTATGCATTTTGAACATTTTTTGTTTTCACAATGACTATGTCAAAAAAATCTCATTACGGGTAATTTAAGATACATACAGAAATACATCGCTAAGTTATCATACATTATTCATGTCATGTTACAATGTAGTATTAAAATAACTTCTTATCCACGTTGCGATTACGAATTTTGAAAACAAATCAACTAAATAAGGTATATTTCAATTCTAGTGTATGATATGATTGTGTGTTTTGCTTGTAAATGTATAATCATATATGTAATTGTTAAAGTGTAATTGTTATCCTCTTGTATCACGATACGTGTGCCTATGTTGTAATAAATTGTCTTGTCTTATATTTCTATGATTATTGACAAAACGCAAAAATATTTATATAACTTTAAGCTTTAAGTTTTAATTTTAGCGGTTTTTGTTTGTTTGTTTCTACTTTCGATTAGTATGATTCACCCTATGTAAAGACCAATAATATCATAACGTAACATACAATAAAAAATAATAACATGTTCAAGTAAACTCGTTATAGACAACTATTTGTATAATTTTTTTTTTTCCCTTTCTAAAAATCCCAAGTAAAATTATACAGATATACAGACATACTATGTCGAAAAATTGCTTAATACAAATAAATGGTTCAACTCTTTTATTAACAATCAAGTATGCTAAATTATAAATGTCTATTAAAATTGAAATATCATATCATAACTAGAGCAATCATACGAAATGTTCTTAGTATACATATTTGTTCACAATATGTGATACAATGTCTATGTTTTACTTATATCCGTTCTCAAGTATATTATAATTATTAGATGATAAACATAAAATACTAATGTAAAGTGTTTACATCTATATTATTTTTAACTATCAAAACTTCCCCATATTCTCATTTCGTCCGCTCGACTAAACCTTTTTCCTGCCTTAACTGAATAAGTAAGTCCATGTCGTTTCAGTAATTAAATTATGGATGCTGATCCTGATTTTATAGCGTACATAAGTTCAGTCCGTCCTGCATTGTCTGTATCTTTCATATCCACGTTATTGTCTAAGAGGCACTTTATAAAATCACATTTCCTTTTTTCATCAACGTGCATATGGCAAGCAATCATAAGTGGTGTAAGTCCATTTGAATTTTTACAATTAGTAGTTACTCCACCTAAAACTAAAATCTTTGCAAGTTTGATGTTATTTGTTGACAACGCTTTAAAGAGTAAAGCTTCGTTCGTCATCTTTTGTATCGACAAGTTGCTTCTTTCAAGTTGAACGCAAGATATATCCGCAAAAAGCATCAAGCCTGTATTTTTATATGTTTGTACGAGAACATTGTTAACACCTTTTTAAGAAGAACCTCCCTGTTTTAGCGTCTCCACCACCATTTTAGTTGTCATTCAACGAAATATGTGTGAGAACCTTTCGCCATAACACCAAATATGTTTAATCTAGTACAGCGTAATTCTACAGTGTTCGTCACCTTTACCTATGGGATGGTTAGTTTGACACGATGAAAATAGGGGGAAATCTGTCATACAATCAATTATTGATAAGCAAGGATTATCACGTACAACACACCAAACAACAAGTTATTACATATTTTGTTCTCATTTCAACTGCAGTTAAAAAATGTTGCTTTTATTGATTTTGGAAGGCGAATTACTTATGAAGTAATTGCGCCTTAAATTCATAAAACAGTAAATAAAAAAAATAAAAAATAATCATGATAATAGTACCTAATGATATGTAAATTATTACCGGATAGTTATCATAATATATTTAAAAATCTAAACTGGTTGTTCCCCTTTGTTATTTACTCATAAAACTCAATAATAATATTTTGATAATGACATGAGCTATTAGGAAACAAAAACTTTACTTATACAATACCAAGTACCACATATAAAACGATGTCTTAACAAAACAAGAGAAATAAAATAAAAGAGAAAGTAACATACACAGATCTTCTTTCAACAATCAATTCTTAGATTTCAAGATTGTCAGCATGAGTTTTGTTTATAAAACATTGACATTTGGTGTGGCCTTAAACATGAATATATGTATCAAGCTTACCAGTAAGATCTGTATATCCACACACAAAAAAGTATTTTGAGTATTATCTTTTCCATCGTCAAATACAAAAGAATCAAACATGCATTAATTACCATCTATTGTGAGCAAAAATAAAACTAAACATCACTTGTTCTTCTTCTGTGTGTCATGATTTTCTTTGTTTACATTTCTATGTTGTGTTTTGTGTACTATTATTGTCTGTTTGTCTTTTTTTCTTTTTAAGCAATGGCGTTGACAGTTAATTTTCGATATATAAGTTTGATTGTCCTACTGGTATCTTTGGTCCCTCTTTTTCGGCGGAGACACTTACAAAGTATTACCTTTAAAAAAAGAATACACAATTTGATAATCAAACTTCAAACAGCTTATCGTTTACAAATACAATAGTGTATCTTAATTTCTGTCAAGACATTTGGTATTTACAATTTACATGATTTACTTGATATTCGTTTCATTGTTCATCCTTCCTTTTTAGTCTTTGAGTATCAATTGATAAACATACAGTTGTTTTAATACCATGTATCGAGGGACTTGCTTGACAAATTCTTGTAGGCTAGATTTTTTACTAGTTGAACTGTTGCATGTGGTATAGTTTCATATTAACACCAAGCCCACTGAGATTTGTGACGCTATCCTACTCATAATTAAAACGAAGACTTTCAGATTTCAGACGATTACACAACACAACATTTTTAATGAAATATTTCCATGTATTAAATAACTTTATTAACTTTGTATATGCAATCAGGAATCGCATCTCAAATTTATTCGTTCATAGTGTTAGTTTACGTTTTTTTATTGAGTTAAGCCTTCCAATTGATATTTTGTCGTGTTTTTTTTCTCGATGTTATGATGTTATAGTATTGTCTCAGAAAAAGGAAGAAGGGTTTGGTACATTTTAAACGTTAAATCCCGTTGTAAATGTTTGCACCCGTCCTAAGACAGGAATCTGATGTATAGAAGCTTTCGTTTGTTTATGTGGTTTATTAATGTTTCTCGTTTCTCGTTTTTTTTTATATAGATTAGACCGCTCGTTTTCCTGTTTAAATGGTGTTACACTTGTAATTTTGGGGCTCTTTATAGCTTGTTGTTCAGTGTGAGCCCATACTCCGTGTTGAAGGCCGTACCTTGACCTTTAATGGTTCACTTTTATAACTTATTATTTGGATGGAGAATTGTCTCATTGGCACTCATACCCCATCTTCCTATACCTATTAAAACATCTACATGACATTAATACTGCCTTCCCTTACTGAATTTTGTTATGAGACTCTTGAAATTCTTGAAGATATCCTTTCTGGGTTTTTTAAGAGCTGTATCATCTTTGAACCATTTAATTCTGCTATTTTACATATGTTTATTGTTTTACCTATTGTTTTATAATCTGGTGTTAACTGCATTGCGTAATATTTTCAATTTCGAGGTATAGATATGCTTTGTTGCACTTTTATGCTCCACATGTGACATCCGTCAGGAAGCTGACTTTAGTACAAACCTGGTATTTTTTTGGTAGGTCACATTTGTATTAAGGGAATGGGGTTGTAGAAGCGACATTAGGAAAACTCATTTCAATTTAAAGTGGAATTGATGTTTTAGTTAGATGTAGGTGTAATAATTATACGAAAATTCTAAAATTATACAATGAATATTTCAGTGTTTTTTTTACATTGTAAAACTAAAAAAACACGCATCTGTATAAAAAATGTAAATAGAAAAATCATATAGAACGTATTGATTATACACAGTTAACCACTCTTGATGCAAAGTTTAATTCTCATCCATTTCCGTTATTATATATCTATCAAATATTTACAGTTCAACATTTGATACAATGCATATAATGTTTCAATTTAACTTTCAAAACTTTCCCATATTCTCATTTCGTCTGCTCGACTAAATCTTCTTCCTGCTTTTACTGAGTTTGTAAGTCCATGTTGTTTCAGTAATTGAATAATGGATGCTGATCCTGATTTTATAGCATACATAAGCGCAGTCCGTCCTGCATTGTCAGTGTCACTTATATCTACATTATTGTCTAAGAGGCACTTTATGAAATCAAACTTCCTTTTTTCATCAACGTTCATATGGCAAGCAATCATTAGTGGTGTAAGTCCATTTGAGTTTTTACAATTGATAGTTGCACCACCTTATACTAAAATCTTCGCAAGTTTAATGTTCCTTGTTGACAAGGCTTTAAATAGTAAATCTTCGTTCGCCATTTTCTTTATGATCGACAGGTTGCTTATCGACTGGTTGCTTACTCGACTGGTTGCTTTTTCAAACGTAAGATATATCTACAAAATGAATCAATCTTGTCCTTTTATATGATTGTAAGAGAACAAGTTTAACACCTTTCAACAATACATTCCTTATTTTACGCCTCGTTTTTTGTTTGATTAGAGGCACTTGATAAATATGTGTGAATAATATTATAAAACCAAATATGGCTGAACCGATGAATCAGAATACTACGATGCTTATCACTTTTACCTTAATGATGGTATGTTTTTAAAAACAAAGAAAAGAAAGATGCTTTACCAAAAAATCTTGAAAGTGAAAAAAATGTAATGTAAATAAAAAGACAACCCGCCCTTGCAATAACTATTATGTATAATGTTGTTTATATGACAATTATTATACAAGGTCGGTTAAAATATCGATGTTGTATTAAATATTTACACATACTGTTTAAATGATGTATGTACTACAGGAAATTAAGAAACTTGAATCCCCTGATCTGTTACATAGTTTATATTTGAAATTTGGTGAATTTCTCTTGTCTGCATTTCGTGTGTTGTTCAAAATCAGAAGATTTATTTTCCAACGCTGAACTGATATAAGAAACATTGAATATCCTGTTGTTACCAGTAATTTCTTGCGCGGAAGTTAGGGATCGGCTTTCTTTGTGGTATATTGTGTTTGTCCCGATGATATTTGTCTTCTCATTCACATTTTTGAGTTAAGGACATACAAAGATATTTTCAAAACATAAGGGTCATCCCGTTGATATGACCTTGCAAGTATTTAGATGATAACAGTAAAAAAAACTGTTCACTAACGGTTTAAAACAAGTTAATACAGTACTAACATAAACTGTACAATAACGGTTTAAAACAAATTATTACAGTACTAACAGTTCTATGTAAGATAATTACACATTAAATAAATATGTATTTTCGATCTTGCATAATGTGGACAAAAGTAATAAAAAAAGTCCTTGTACATTTCTCGTCTTATTCTCTTACTTATTATAGAGCATTGACCAAAACATTGAGCCTAAGTGTTATATTTCTACTTTTTGTTTTGCAAATTAACCTTATCATTATCATTTAACACAATCTCCGATGCAAGATACCGCCGAAAAAAAATACCAAATTCAGATAGCAGTTGATAATATTATATGTTTCTCAGTCTTTGATTTTCTAAGTTGTGTTTTGTATACTCATGAATGTCTTGAGTTTCCTTTAATTTTCTTGACATTGTAAATTTGTTGTCCACCTTATGAATGTGAATTGACGCAAATCATTTGAATGTGTCAGTTCAATGAGTAGAAGGGATATCGTTGTGTGAGATAACAAGGAGTTGTTATATACTACTAGGTGCTAATATATTGATAAGTTACAAGAAAAGGTGTGAGTACTAATACTGAGACAAACATTAGATAATATCAGATTATTGCATGGCATTTTTCATATCGCATGTATAATCAGCCCTAGGTTCAATATCAGCCCAAGACCCGCATCAGCCCGCTAAGCACCCATTTACGTTAATCTAATGCTATTATCATACAGTAAAAATCATATGTTATTTAGTCTAAGAATATGATAATCACTGATTATCATGGAAGCGAACACCTGATGCAAGTCTTCTCCATTCACTGTTAACTTCCTTGTTTGAAATTATAACTTTTTAAAGTATGAATTAGAAACAGATTGATGCTATAAGTACCTTACATTCTACAACTCGTTCAAATTTTGAAAATGATAAAAGAAAAAAAAAGATGAAAAAACAGATGTTCAAAAAGATGAAAAGAAATCAGTGTAGTGAAGTGTTACTTGCCAAAAAGCCGATTACAGACATTTACTTCCTTAGTAAAATAATAAAATAAGTCACACCAAATTGCATTTGACGTCGACAATAAACGACAATTTTTACACATATAAAATAAACATATTAGTTTTGAGCAACAGATTACGAAACCGATTTTTGACAAACATTGCCTTCAAATTTATCATTGTTAAACAATATATCGTTCTGTAAAAATGTTGATCAAATAACTAAAAAGATATCAAAATGAGGATATATTGACATCATCACGACATCTTGCAACAATTATTTGTTTTGGTTAAATCATTGTTATAACAAGATAAAATTTTAACTTGTAGTATATTAACAGCCGCAGTTTTTTTTTTTACTGTTATCAGCTAAATACTTGCAAGGCCATATCAACGGGATGACCCTTATGTTTTGAAAATATCTTTGTATGTCCTTAACTCAAAAATGTAAATGAGAAGACAAATATCATCGGGACAGACACAATATACCACAAAGAAAGCTTCAGATGATTGTTTTCTGACGATGAGTATTTCGTTTATTACTATAACTCCTTTTGTTTTCATCCTTATTAGCACAACGCTTGTTTTTTTCATCTATGAATGTGTCTTGTGGTATCTAACAATGATGTTCCTACTTGTTGAACTCTCACAGTTTTGAAGGGGCATATTGTTTTGCTACTGTCCTTTCTTCCGTCTGCTCGTATTTCTGTCCTTTCGTCCGCCCATTCCAGTATGTTAATAAAATTGTTCCAGAAAACTTCTTCTAGAGTTTGCATATACTAAGATGTTTTTATTTTGAAGGCTGTTTGTTCATATATTGAACGTGTGTATTTGTTCACTGTTTTGATTTATTGATATTTTATGTTTTGGGAGACATGTGACTTTGATCTTTTTTGGGGGGTACACTTGATATGAAATGTGTTAAGCCTTTCTGGATAATGATATAACTTGCGGCAGAATCATTTGTTGTCTCTCAGACACACAATTATTTCAAAGACAGTCCGACATTGACTTTGTTGTATAACAGTTACTTTGAAATCGATTGCGGAGGCATCAAATTGTTCAGTTTCTGTGTGATTTTTTTTATTGTTGATTTTTCTTTTTTTTACGTTTGTTTATGTCTAAATTAATTTGATATATCTTTGTTTCTAGTATTAGAGATTTACGGAAAGTCTCGATTCCGACTGTTGACTCCGACTCTGACAGAAAAAAATACAAGGGCTGTCTCAAAAAATAATTACACTATATTCATAAGTTGTCAATAAGTGGAGCATACTATTGCTCAACCGAAAATAAGAATCAAAATTTGAATCAAGAGTTTCGTAACAGCACATTTCAATCGGATAAGTCTTCTAACGCATACAAATTAAGCCAGGCACGTTATTTTGATTGATTTTTTCCCTACATCTATGCCATAGGTATATACAAATGTATTTCAACTGATCTTTGATATACAAGAAAAATCTTTCATATCTCGATCTTTCCATCAAAAAGATTTACTCAATTAGAAGATCAATTTGTTTTTAAAATGCTGAGATAAATTAATTGTGGCAAAGATATTTTAAAATGTTTGCTTCGTTTAATTTACCCCCAAAAAACTTTTTATCAGTCTTCCATGTTGACAATTTGTATGCCGATAACACGTGGAATTAAAGTATATTTTAATTTAACGGGAAAGGGTGCGCTCGATTGTCGTCCCCCTCACCAAAAAAAAAAAAAAAATCAGCTCGCATATTCAATATTTCAAGGGTTAGGTACTTAGACATTTTTTGTAAATCATAACTCCAAAAGTTCAAAGCAAATAAAACAAGCTTAATTTGATTTACAAATACAAATTTACGGAAAAAGTGGCAGAAGCAGATTAAAAAGTAGACCCGTATGTCCGGTCCCCGTTAACGGTAACGGAAATTTACAAAAAAAATATGGTCCGGTCCCTTTTACAAGAAACAAATGTAGCCGGCCCTCTTTCTCGAATGTGGATCCTCATCGGTTTGGAAGGGGGGGGGGTCAGAATTTCGCTTCAAACGACATGTACATGCTCACTTAGCTTTTCGAAAGTTATTTCTAAAACTACTGAAGTTGAAGATAACAATTAATGGATCCTGTTAGAAAACAAAGTTTCTTCAGATTTTTGCTGTTTGAAATCTTCACCTTCTGATTAAACGGAGTTTCTAAAAAATGATTCAGATCATTTTTAAATGCATTGCATTTATCCAAATCGGTATCCATTCTCAATTTTATCCTGTAATTACACCATTTACGCGACAGCAAATCAACAGAAAACGTGATAACATGAAATGCAAGGGTCAAAATTAAATAGAATCATTGCCGAATATTGAATTCTTGTCGCATATTCCGTAACTCTTTGTGGAGGGCACCCAAGAGAAAAAGTCAGACTGTTCCAGGATTTGAAAACAGAAGACAAAAACAATAGTAATGTAAAATCTTGTTTAACTAAATTTTACATCGAAATGCTAATTAATTAGTACCTTTTATTATTTTGAGACGACCCCTTCATTTTACCTGTCATAGTCGGTGTCAACAGTCGGTACCGAGACTTTCCGTAAATGTCTATTACCATATTGATATTGATAAAGACTGGTAGTACCTTCAATCTAAGATATGCTTTTTCAGAAAAGAAACTTTTGAATAGAAGGAACGGAAGATAATATAACCGTACAAATAATCAACACATGCAAACATATCAAGAATGTAGGGTTGTTGACTTGAACAATTGGTAAACTTTATAGGAAACTATAAAAATAGAGGACTAGCCTAAGTATAACTACCTCAATGCTATCAAGAAATCCTCTTTTTTGACCTCTCCTAAGTCCTTGTAAAGAATCCTGTACATGTATAATTTCTTGTTTTTTGAGAGAAAGATCTGATAACATGCGGTAACGTCTTTCTTTATTCTGCTTCCCATGTTAATGGTCGTTCATAAGCAAAGTGTTGCATTATATTCATATTCAAGCAATAATTTCAGACTTAAAAACAACAACTTGTAAATCAACGCCGAAACTTGAAAAATTATATGAACTATTGTAGTTCCCTAGTTCATGAGGCAAGTTCTAGATTTGCATTTTGTACACAAGTTGAGGTTTAGGTAGTTTATGATCATTGTATGACGGCATTATCTGTCAATTTTGGAAGCATTAATTAATTTTTTTGCCATTGTTATTCATTATTGTAGCTGCAAATGATGTTAGGAAGAATAAGAGTTACATCAGAGGTCAATTTTGATAACCAAAGACGGACGAGGATAAATCTTTTGAAAAAATACATCAAAGCAGCAAAAACATTACTTGTAACGAGCATTATCGACCAATTGTATTAGTGCTAAAGGAGACAATACAAAACATGATAAAATGTATCAGTATTGGTAATGCATGTAATGTTCAAATCAATCTGGAAGTGATTTATTTTCTCAAGAAACTGTTTTGATTAGCAACACAATTATTGTATTGGAGTGACCTTAATAAAACGTTGGTTGTTTTTTTGAACTGTCAGTTGTTCTTTGGTTGTTTTTTTTTTGGTTATATATTGACAAATCCTTGACATGATGAAAACAATAGGCAGAATTGGAATGTTTTCAGTAATCCATAATTTACCTGTAAGAATTAGTTATGCTACCTTCATCTGTTCAATATCTTTAAGAAAGAGGAGGACTTTTCTTTAAAATATTGGACAGTTAAATGTAACATATTGGTTTCTCACAGGTAAATGTTAGTCCAATCACTGAAATAAAGAACGGGTACAACAATAGAATGACATCACAAGAAGGTTTTAATCAGAATTTGTGAATATAAAGTGCCTAGTTGCAAGTATAACAAGCATATCAGAAAAAGATTCAGAAAGTATAAAATAAAGTCAGCTTTCATACATACATAACATACATTTACTAGCCTTTACAAAATATGATTTAGCAAACAGAGGGATTTCGTGGAGGTATACTAACACGTTAAAAAAAATGTATCGATATTGATTATTTTGACATCAATTTTAGGTTTCCTTTAAAGGGACGAAGGATACGAAAGGGACAGTCAAACTCATAAATCTAAAACAAACTGACAACGCCATGGCCAAAAATGAAAAAGACAAACAGAAAAACAATAGTACACATGACACAACATAGAAAACTAAAGAATAAACAACACGAACCCCACTAAAAACTAGGGGTGATCTCAGGTGCTCCGGAAGGGTAAGCAGATCCTGCTTCACATGTGGCACCCGTCGTGTTGCTCATGTGATTAAAAATCCGGTAAATAGTCTAATTCTGTAGGTCACATTCATGAAAGGGAAGGGGATTGTAGTTACGACGTAAGGAACATATCCGATATCATTGGTGAAACGGTTATTCCATAACGGTCAACCAACTCGTGATGGCGTCCGTAAAATTTACGAAGGGATGATTTCAACTTCACCATTTGGAACTCTTGGTTTAATAGCTTCCTTGTGAGCAGTAACCCTCTATCAAAAAAATCATGATAGGAAATGCAAGCACGGGAATATCGTATCAATTGGGAGATATACACCCCGTATGCAGGTGCTGCTTGAATGTTGCTACTTAGAAATTGAAAGTTCACAATTGGAAAGCTGAAATCATCTCTTTTGTCGTAAAGTTTTGTTTTCAACCGACCCTCATTGTTCATTTCTAAATGTAAGTCAAGATATGAAGCCGACTTAACTGTATCTGTAGTATCCTTTATCTCCAATTCGATGGGATAGATGCGTTCAACATAGTCACCAAATTTTGAATTGTTTAGTGAAAGAACGTCATCTATATAGCGGAAAGTAGAGTTAAAGGATATTGCTAACTTCTTATCTTTCTTCCTAAGAAGTTCCTGCATGAAGTCAGCCTCATAATAATAAAGAAACAAGTCGGCAAGTAGAGGGGCACAGTTTGTTCCCATTGGGATGCCGACAGTCTGTTGAAAAACACGTCCTCCGAACGTTACAAATATGTTGTCAATCAAGAAATCAAGCATCTTGATAATATCGGTTTCAGAGAATTTTTTGTTTGAATCAGAGTGATTCTTTACAAAGTATGATTTATACCTCCCTAAGACAAGATACTTGTATCTACGTTGGCCATTCTTTTTTATGAAGCAAAGTAATACCAACTCTTTCAATTTGTCTTTTAGTTTGGAATGTGGAATACTTGTGTAAAGAGTAAAAAAGTCAAATATTTTAATACTGTTACAAGATGAAAGAGAGTTAGAATGTATGTACTCTAAAAGATCTTTGGAATTTTTAAGTATCCACATCTGGTTCATGCCACCTCTAGAATAGGCAGTTTCACAATAACTTTGAAGCCCGTCTTTGACTGCTGATAAAATAGATGTTAATAATTTAGAAAGTGGTTTCGTGAAGCACTTGGAAGACCCAGCAATATACCGTTGTTTGTAAGGACACTTATGTAGTTTAGGTATCCAATTCAGTGATGGAAGATCCAGTTCTTCATCTTAAAAGGGATTTGGATGGTAATTATGACAAAATTATTTTTGATTATTTTTGGCATATGTTTTGGCGAAAATGATGCAATCGTAATAGAAGAAGTGTCCGATATTAGTTTTATATGAATGCTTCACTGAAATATATAATAGTCCCAAGTTCTATGATTCATGTATGTATGTATATTTGTTTATAACTATACACGTGTTGAAAGTATATAATCGGTTAAATGTTTTTCATTGGTCGAGTTAGAACTGACCATAATATTTGAATAAGGTCAATTCAAATATTTCGTGCTATACTTCTGGCGGTTGTGCGAATTTTAGATAATGTTATTCGAGGTCCGCTATTGGTGCAATTAAGTTTCCCACCCTCCCACCCGACTTGATGTATTTTTCTTATCTTATTTTTGTTTATTGTGAATAATGTTTGTAAAACCAGACTCTTTAAATTGATTAATAATATGTCTTTGAGTACATAATGAAAATTGCTTTTATCTTTGTAGATGTGTTTTGTGTTCGTTACCTGCAGCAGCCTAGGCAGACAGTAACAAATGAACATTTAGTATTTTGTATTTGTCTGTAATAAAACTAAAGCTTTGCTGCACACTGTCAGGCGAGCTGATCACATACAAAGATGTTGAGTTTATTTTTGTAAATAATTTATGTTCGCTTGAAGTTATGAAATAGAACCTAATATTAATTACTAACTTGTAAGTTCGAATTATGTTAATAACAAATAAAGGTCGAACATATTGTGTTTTGAAGACTTATTAATGTATCGATTTATGAATGATCTTTTTTAAGTTTACCAAAGACGTACATATTTTAATAAAGAAGCAATATATGCGTCATTCAAACTCAAAAGGTCACTAGGTGTCATGTCTTAAAAAGCAAACAAGCATTTAATTATAATTTATCGTAAAACATTTTCATTAAAACATATGCCAAATCCAAAAACTGTTTTATTTCAACACATTTATTCCAAAATGTATTTATGTGTTAAGTAAAACACTATAATGATATTTTGAAAAAATCCAGATGTCTCATTTTATTTGTTTCAAATTGCAAATGTGCTTGGTTTCTTGTTAAATAATGTTGTATTCGCAATTACACCATTTGTTTGTATTTGTAAAATAAAAAAGTTTTATTAATCTACATTACCTTAGCTGTTTTTCCAAGACCTTAATGATTGTTTTGTCCTCATTGCTCTTCAACTTCGTACTTTATTCGGCCCATTTAATATTTTTTTATTCGAGCATTACTGATAAGTCTTTTGTAGACGCAACGAGCGTCTGGCGTAAATATAAATTCTAGCCCTGGTCTCTATAATGAGTTTATCTACATTTGGTTGATGAATCTAAATACAAATATCATCTTTTCATATATATTTTCTTATTTCACTGCACCAAGAAAATTAGCTAATCTTAAAATTAAGTAAGTTAATTGTGCAATTTAAAGTATCAAAAACATAATTGATTCACATTACTTTATACAAAATCAAACAATAAACAATATTATGTATTTAATATCATCATGTTCATATTGCAATGTAAGATCTAGATTTGTTATGTTTTAAAATTAACAGCATAAATTGGGATGTCTTTTACATGTAAAATAAAATCAAACGACGTACAAAAAAGCCGACAACATACACAATATCAAATATAACAATAAAAAGAGTTAATACAATAAGTCCAGCTCTAATAATATTTTCAATGAATTTGGCTTTTTATAAAATTGTAAATATACTGTAATTGCAGTGTTTTGTTTTGTTTAACTATTCTTAACACTCAGGATCGCAGAATCTATACTCGATGAAACTAAACACATTGATTAAAGGCAATGTAGGGATAAGAAGATGTGCCATGATTGCCAAGGAGACAACTTTCGAAGTATATCCTCTTCATTAACGTACTGAAATACGCTGAATGAAAATGTAGTGCACGAATAATCAAAAAGCAATTGTTCAGAGATCAGTTGAAGGTCAATTTTCAAATGTATTGATGATAAACTACTCCTGGTTAGTTCAAAGTTACTGTTGGTTTGTTCATACGGATTCGATAAATATAAGTTTCCATTTATTTTTGCCGAAAATAATGGAGATATTTGTTAACTTCTGGAATAGAAAAATTTCACATTTTGTCTTCTATGATAACTTTATTCACACTGATTCCGAAAATATATGGTTTAAAAATAAACTTTTGCCTGTAGTTATTGACAAATGAGGTACTTCTAAATTATTGAAAGTGGATTCCGATCCCGAATGATAGGTTTTTGAATGCGTATTTTAATAATACATGTATATAGCATCTAGAAATAAGTGCAAACATGAAAAATCCCGGTTTACTCAAGGGCAAAACCGGTTGATATTTATCAAGGTCATATGTCAACCAACGGTTTGCAAAAGACAATTTGGCTTTATCATGTACAAAGGTGAAGTTGTAATCAATTAGTTTTCAATTTAATCATTTCAAGGACGTTTACTCCCATAAGATGTCATTGGATTGTTTCAAACTAAACTCATCATATGTTCATAACAATCAGTCAAAACATGTTTCACTAGTTCTTTTATATATATGACGGAGGAGATCATAAAACAACGAAAAAATCAAAATTTAGATAATGAACTTGATCTTTAACTTTGGCCTAATTTTTTTCAGTGAACCAAGGACCCCAAATCAATCCTCGACTTATCATTCATGCTATACATCAATATATCACTAATGACAAATACAGAGAGGGAAATAACTCTCATAAGGAGTCTTCTCAGTCAAAATTGCACTAAACGTCATGAGGATAGACATGCAAGTTGAAAAAAACATGTATCGCTTTTTATGGTTACTGAGAAGAGGCACCTACAAGAAAAATAGTGTTCGGTGAGATACATGTAACTCTTACAAAAAAAGTATATATAATTTAGACCTGGTCACAACGAACCCACGACACATCTATGCAGCGCCACGACATGACACTTAGTCAAATCGCGGGTCATATATGTTCGTCGTACAACAGTCTCACTATATTTTGAGCATCCTGGCGCTGGTGTGTCGTTGGGCAAAAATTGGGCATGCACCGTTTTTGCTCTACGATTTTTTGTCATGTCATTGTCTTGTGGCTGTTGTCAGAGTGTCTCACCACAGTCATGCGACTGTGGTGCGAAACACACATTGTCATGGGTATCAACATAAACCATTTTAATAAAGCAATCGTGCGACTGCGTATGACTTTCGTACAACAATCTCACGACTGTCGCAAACACTCATGATACAGTCGCACGATTGTCTAAGGAATACTAAATTCTGCACGATGCTCGAACATCATTGATTGTGAGTCGTACGGCAGTGGTACGTTCGTCGTGCATCATATTTTCTTTTTTTTCATATAAAAATACAACTCGGCGGGAAGGAATGTTTGGAAAAATATACCGTCTGGCGATTAAAGAGAATGGTAATTTTACAAGAACAATTACACTTGGCAATGCCGAATAGGCGCCTTGCAGGACTCCAACAAGAGCAAAATATGGTCTTGTTAGTGTTGATTCGAGTCCATGAACAGTATAGGGACCAGCGAAACGCCCGACGTTGGCGGGCTGGGCCATTGATCGTACTGCGCCTGATGTTTGGGGAGTATAGAACATTGATGCTAGATTTGAAGCGGGAATCTGCCTGTGATTTCGTTGGAATAATGCAGATGGAGCCTGGCATGTTTCAAGGGCTTTTTCTGAGAGTTGTCCCTCATGTCACAGTGTCAAAAGTGACATGACAGAGACACGACAGTTGCACGGCAGTGACACGGCAGCAACATGGGCATCAAATGACATTAAAACCTGAAAAATAGCCCTATACAAATCACGATTGCCATACGACTGTCGCACGAAATACTATCAACAAACACGCGACAGTACAATTACAATATTTTTTTTCTGTCGTGTAACCATTCTGGAACCATCGTGAACATGTCGTACCTGATGTGACCACTCGAAATATGTTTTTGACGTTTTGCACGACAGTGCCACGACAACTATTTTATAGATCTTCCACAACAAAAACTCATAAGATCTGTTGTGTCCGGGGCTTTAAACACGGTTATTTTAAAAGAAGCATAACTATTCTTGTATAATTATTTGATTTAGCACATACATTTACATTGTAAACAAATAGAAAAATCATTAACATTACACCTGATACGCCACTTGTTTTCACTTGTTTTCATCTATGTTGTTTAGTGTCTATATCAAGATAAAATTTTCATTAATTTGTTCAATATTTTATACGACATCTATTAAGCTTATCCAATAAAAAATCCATTTTTAAGCCGCCATTTTGAAAAACAATGCTCTTCAACTTTGTACTTGTTTGACTTTCTGGTGTACTAAATTATAACCCTGTTACCTTTGATAACTATATAGTCCTTGGTAATAGTAATACAAGATAGTCATTTTTCTATATAGAATGATAAGCTATGAGTAATGAAAACAAATGGTTTGTTATGTTTTTTTTTAATTTTTGATATATAATTAACCTATGCAAATTGCATCAAGTGTTTGTTGTTGTAAACATATTATCTTACTTAAAAAAATGATTTTTCAGGTTTTTTTCTGGTTCTTGAGTTTTTGTTTATTCCCTATTTTTTCACATTTTTATTGAATAAACGTATCATTTGTTTTAATCACTACTGAGATATGTCAACTTGGAAGTAATAAATGTTATTCTGGAATTGGAAAATGTCATCTGGGAATTGAGAAATGTGAATTTTTAATTAGAAAGTTGAAAAAAAATGTTTGAAAATATAATGTTCAGACCAAACTTTTGTATATATCAATGAAATATGTTATGTTCCTGTATCAATCAATTAAATAACTTGTTAAACGATGGTTCAAAATATAAATTTTCAAGTTCTTGGTCAATGCTGTCCTTAGGAAAATTAGAAATTAAAACGCTAATTCATTGTGTATGTTTTAGGGTTGTTTATACTAGTTTTACACATATAGAAAAGAAGATATGGTATGATTCACAATGAGACAACTCTCTACAAAAGTTCAAATGACACTTTAATGGAAAATGAAGACAAATATCTTACAAGCCAAAAACCATTATTGTAAAATATAAAAGGAAGCACAACAGGCAATTAAGGAGATGTATGTGCATATACAATTAACTTGAACCATGCTGCATCAGTAGGCCATTCACATGTATCCCAATTTTAGATCTTAGTATCCAATGTTATAAAAAGTTAAATCACAAAAATACTGAACTCAAATGAAAATCCAAACGGAAAGTTCCTAATCAAATGGCAAAATCAAATGGTAAAACACGACAAACGAAAGGACAACTGTCATATTCTTTACTTGGTACAGGCATTTTCAAATGTAGAAAATGGTGGATTGAACCTGGTTTTATAGCGTTAAACCTCACACGTGTATGGCAGTCGCATCAAATTCCATTATAGTTACAACAATAGACATAGGTAAAATTGTCAAAATGTGTAAGCGTGTACAAATCATAGGTTATGCAATTTGTTGTTATTAAATGTCATAATGTTAACTTGACAACATAATTATTAAATCAATTAATTACTTTAAGGAATGGTGTAATCATTAATTAAATTTAAACGTACAATTGACAAAGTAATTGTAATTTAATCAATTATATTGAAGGTAATCAGACGCATCTCCCAATAAGACAACTCTTAACAAAAGTTCAAATGACACTTTAAAAGGGAATGTAGACAACTCTCTTACAAGCCAGAAAACATTATTGTAGAATATAAAAGGTATCACTATAGGTAATTAAGGAGCGGTATGTGCATATACGATTAACTTGAACCATGTTTCATCATCTGACTTTTAGCTCTAATTATCCAATATTGTATAAAGGACAATCACAAAAATACTAAACTCCGAGGGAAATTAAAAACGGAAAGCGCCTTATCAAATGGCAAAATCGAATGATAAAACACATCAAACGAATGAACAACAACTGTCATATTCTTGACTAATACAGGCATTTTCAAATGTAGAAAATGGTAGATTGAACCTGGTTTTATAGCGCTAAACATGATATTCCATAATATTTACAACGATTCGTGAACAGAACAGACATAATAGGTAAAATATGTAGGCATGTACACACGACAAGTTATAAAATTTATCTGATGTCATAATGTTTACTGGATAATATAATCATTAATTCAATTTGAAATTACTTTAATAAAAGGTGGAATAATTGATTTAATTCAAACGAACAATTGACAAAGTTATTGTTTTTTAATCAATTACATTGAAGGTAATCAGACACATCTTTGGTACATATGTATTAATAAGAAATAATAATTGGACATGTACAATACGGGTTTCCCTGGAATGCTGCTTATGTTAATAAAACTTTACACCATAGATACATGCGAGTACAACAAAGTTCAACGCATTGTTCAAATATCTACAAAAACAATAATTTATGTTTTGGAGGACACGATTAGATAATAGATGTGTAAGATATTAGAGCTATTCAAGCTATAATGCACAAATTGTAACTTGGATGGAGATTTTTTTTATTAGCATCGTACAAAATCTTCTTATATCTATAAACAGATAAAGATATATTTTGGTTAGACAGTTGAGGATGAATTTATGATTTTACTGTACAAATATGAATATGGGACTTAAACAGGAATCGCACACAAGTCTAGTAAAACGATTAAAGGATTATAATGATAAGACATCTTTATCCCCGGCTTAGTTTATATCTAGGAATATGATTGGTTAACGCACGTCGTTACAAAACCCATAGCCCCTGGGTGTTGTTAACCCATATCCCTGGATGTTGTTAACTATTATCCCGGGGAACTTTTAGCAAGTTTTCCTTAGTACCATGATTGCTCCTTGTGAAATATTGAATTCTGTAGATTATCCATGATGCTTGTAATTAAATATTTAATTCATTAGCGATTTTGTCCTATTATGTCGATCATTTACCCTCATTTCATTAAATGCATCACTTGACTGCCACATTTTCAAGGAATGGGACTGCTGAGCTAGCTATGCAAATGACCCACGTTAACGTCACACCATCTATGACGTAACTCTCACAACATTGAGCGCCAAATTTGACTCAATCCAGTTTCTCTGTCTCCGTATTAAAAACGTATAAAATATTTGACTACCTGTAGGGTTCTACACCCCGTAAAAAATATGTATAATTTCCAAATTTCAATAAAACTGTTTTAGATAATGAAAAAAACGTTGTTTTCACGTTACACTTTGTACCCGAATTTCCATAAAACTAGCCCGATTAGGACTAAGACCGGGGATAAATTCGTTATCTACGTTCATATCCGTAGAGATGGATATGTTAACACCCTTCAGTACCCTGTACACCCTTCGGCTACGGCTTAAAATATCCATATCTACGGATATGAACGTAGATAACTTATAATATCTATAGATTTATCAATCTTCATCGGGTTCATTTGCTTGCCATATTCTCTATTGTTTGTGCTACTTTCACATTTCTTTAGTTGTGTGAGAAAAAAAAATCTCCTCAATAGTGAAATGTCAGTTCTCGGCAAATGGTTAGTCGAAATTTGATTATAACATCGAAATTTCACGGTTTCTTCCGAATTTTCCTATTGTGACGTCATGAAAAAAAGGCGATCATACCTGTTGACGTCGCATATAAAGAACACAACTTTTTAAAATCTTCGGAAAAGAAGGAAAAAATCATTAGAGAAATAGATTTCGACACTATAACTCGTGTAGTAGGTTATTTCTCTACTCTCAACAGTTAAATTTGAATTATTTAAAAAAAAACAGCTCGGCAAGCCCTACGTTTCAAATAATAAAATTTAACTGTGTCGCGTGGTGGAATTTCGCTACACACTTTTTGTAGTGTATGAATCTATCTTTATATCTTAAAAGGCACAAACAAGCAAGACAAGTACTAAATGGTATTGATAAATTCAATTCAATCAATAGAATGCTTAACAATATTGTAATTATCACAATTATTGCTAATATTAATGCAATGAAAATGCAGCAGGTTACCTAATGTTCGTTCAAGTATTTTATAACATATGCTGAAAAACAAACTATTCGGGTAACTTTCAAAGTTTCTTTCAAATTTGAGAAAAGGCAAAAAATGGTTTCGGCGGATATTTGGCGTAGTTCTCAATTAACTGTTTTATCATTAATTGAGAATACTATTCCTTATTCCGTAATATATCTTTACGCGACTTCTTGAATAATTAAAAAATCACATGTTGTCACCTACAATGATCTGTGTAATTTTGTTTAAGTTGTGAAGTGATAACTCAAAACGCATATGGTATTAATGTTTGACACCAGTATCGCTCTCGTAATGCCAACAAAAATAGGTACAGAAAGACGCAAAGAATGTTTTTGCTGAGATTTCAAATAATGAGATTTTTACACCTAAATGTTATTTGTGAACTGATTTGTCTTATTTTGCATTATTTGAAAATTTGATCAAACAAATGCAGAAACTCGATAATATCGCCAGCAAATATCTCATCAGACTTCGAACGTATAACGTTGATTCAAGACCTTTTTGTTCATATTTGGAGCATGAATTCTATATGATGATAATCTTTTTTTCAATAAATGATACAGTACTGTCAAATTTATATAAATGAACAACAGATATGCGGTAGAGTTGAAAATTATTTAACAATGTAAAACTATATACTTTAGTCTATAGTAAAAACAGTTATATGTTTTGATAAAGAACTAAAAGCACTCAATTATCGTTTAATTCTTCACCACTTTGTCTTTTTATGTTATTTTTATTCGATGGTCAAAATGAGTCTTTAATAGAAAAATCAATATTGAACAATTTTAATCCTGGTATCTATGATCAGTTTATTTACTAGCAATTTATTTTGGGGTATGAAAGTGGTGTTTATCTTCAATCATAGATATTTCAATTATAATTGAACAATGTTAAAAAAAAAAGGCTGGAAAAGATTAGGAGCTTCATTTATAATTAAGACAAATGTTAATGACGCCTATAAATCTAATGGTAATGTGTATTGGTGCATTGCTGTATATCATGCCCTTATCCTTAATGTACATGTTTACCTTCACTCATAAATATATAATGTGTTTAAATATCTGTATGTTACTTTGCAATGTAACAAAAATAAATGGCTAATCAATTTACAACCAAAGTCACAAAATTGCTATCTAAGAATCGGAATTATAACATGTAAAAGTTGCTTTAGCGTTGCCAAATTTTGATGAACAAGTTGGTAATACGAGTAACTGTTTTATTGAACCTCTGTTGAAGGAAAAAATTAAATGCGATATATTTAAGATACTACTAGTAATAGGACTTTACTGATATCATAAACATCTCAAGATTATTAAATTGTCAACAGTTATATTCAGTTAGCAAACCACATTAAACACCAAAACCGTTTTTCCCCATTCATTGTCTATATATAATTTATCATGGTTTATGTTGAAACATAAGGTTACTGGCTGTGATATATAATGTCGAGTGTCCAATGGTATATCTAAAACCTTGTCGTCTTGTGTCAGTCGGTGTATGTTGTTGGAGCCCTGTCCACTGATGTATATATGTCCATTGTTATCAGAGCATATGTCACTGGGCGTTACCATAGTTCCAATGTTGACAATTTGCTCAGGACAATAATATCCAGGATTATTATTTTGTAAACTTGATATAGTTCTGGCCGCCTATACAACATGTACAATTAAAGAAAATTCCTACATTTACTGCATGAAACTTCACAACACGGGGATCAATTAAATGTCCATGTGAACGTATGTAATTAGCTTCCTGTGTGAGGCATCTGAAATAGTTGAAAGGAATAAAACGAAAACAAATTTTAAATTAAACTTAGACACGATTATCAGGTTATATAAAACATGTAAAAGGTTTTATTAAATTATACTAGTAAATCAGCCCTAATACAGATAAATCGGCATGTGTTTACTTCCTGTTTCAATTTTCTAACGCCGTTACTTAACTTTGGGGGTAATGTTATGCATGCAACTTTTGTACAATCTTAAAATAAAAAAGTTAAATGATGAGCAATGTTGTGTAACGTCTTGAACGGAAATAATTCACAGTCTTTTCGAGAACGGCTTTCGATTATTGGCACTGTTGTATTTCCGTTAATCAATTAGATTCAAAACGCAGACGATCAAAAGCTGTATGTCTTTATATCCAAGCCAAGAGTAAGAATAGTTAGACTGTCTGATTTATTCTTCCCAGTTACTTTATATTTGCTACATGAAATTAATTGTTATAACATTCCATTAAGTACTTGGACGGGAATTCAGAAATTTCATCTGTCATTGTTGACAAGTAGTCCATGGACGTAAAAGAATAAAGCGGTCACGAGTTCAGATATGAAATGATTTCTGTATCTTCTTCACGGTAAGTTTCATTATTCATTCTTATTAAAAGAATATGAATCTTTTTTAAAAGTGTTATGAACTTGCTGTTACTGTATTTACTCTCGACTCTTCGTACCTTTATTAACCCCTTATCATGTTTATCAAAACCCAAAGCATCTTCATTGCCAAACACATAAGTTATTTCAAAATGACTTTTTAAATCGACTGGACGTACACAAACATATTGGCCACTAGTCTTCACTCAATAAATGCACTAGTAAAATGAGTGCGTAGTCAATTGTACTATTTGCCTAGTATCTCAAATCCAGTAAAATGCACTAGATTTTCAAAGCTACGTAGTAATTCAAACAGTTATGCTGCGGCTTAAGTTCGTATTTCTTTTCTCTATGATGGTGTTTAGTTCCTTGCACCAGACATCGAATGTTTCCTTGGAAAGACTAAAGATTTATCTCTCATTCTAGGACTCATTCAAAATATTTTCCCACCAGTTGTCATTCCTTTGTTTTTTCCAAATACTATTCGGCGAATAAATGCCAATTGAAATAAACAGACAAGATAGAAATGCAGTAATCCTTTATTGTTGCAATATCCTTAACATCTCTCCTTTTTCTTCAGATGTAAGCACGCTGCCGCGCATGCAACCTTCGTTATTTCATTGTTATCGTAATAACGTTAACGTACTCCAAATCATCAAAATAGCTTTCATTTCTGCTAGAAACGTTGTCCGATAAATTTGAATTAATATTCTATGTTATGAGCATTTAAATGGCATATAGTTTATATGTTAGAACAAATATCATGTACAGCTAACTTTACCAGATCTATAGATGTGAACAAATTTAAGGTGAAACAAGTCTACATTACATTAAACTAATTGTAAACATGTTTACTTTACATGGCTTTTGATGTGAACGCATCCTTATATATTCAACGAACTATGATTTTTATTATTTAAAAAATTAAATGTTGAGAGCAGATCAAACTTTTACGTTGACATGTGCACTATTTAAATGAATGAATGAATCTTGCATAGACATGCTATGGCAAAGTTAACAACATACTTTACATAATATGAAACATGAATAAACAGCAGAGAACAATCGTATAATACAATGAGATGATATATAAAGTTATGAGACTATATTAGATCGAATATTCCATGTTTTTTTTTCATATTTACATAATCTGGTCGTTAGAGACTTACTAAAAGCTTGAAGTATATATAATAGTTTGTGATCATTAGGCCAAGAATTATTATACTTTGGTAAAAATTGTGCTCGAACAGATGTATAAGCTGGAAAAAGAAGAACAAAATGGTATTCATCTTCGATAACACACATTTTACAACATTCACATAAAAGATTTTCTCTAGGTGTATTATTATAACGACCTACTTTAATATTTAACTTTAATGCTCCACTACGATAACATATACACATGATTTATTTTTATTAACTAAAACTGGCAAATTGTTTACACGATCCAACACGTGGGCTTTGTGACCATTTAGGTCATTAAGATATGATAATTGGATGAGATCTAATTGACGTTGAGATAAGGATTCAAATGGAAATAGTTTACCTTAATGAGACTCTTCAATTCAGAAAACGATATTCCCTTTTTGCCTATCTATTTGATTGGTAAAATTAAAGTTACTTATGGATTCAGTTGTTGTAATGCAGTTATCAAACTACGAATGCTTTTTTCGAAATTCAACTGAAAGGGATAATCTCTTTTGGATTTATATGTACAAAGGTATTGGAGTTTATATGCGTATACTAGCCATGAGCTCTATAGAAAGAGATAATGATTCTCTTAAGCAAGGGAATTTCAACCAGAATAAGCATTTGGAACAAGTATATTAGACACGTTATTTAAATGCTAGATATAGTAACAACACTTATGTGTCTTTGATTGACTACTAGTATTACTGTGACGTTCAGTGTTAACCATCTATCTCTACTCACGAAATGATAAATCCACCAAGTGGCATGTCGATAACAAGTTCATCGAATACAATAGACACATGTTCAGGTTCTTTCTAACAAGCAGAATAAAGGAAGGCACTATGTCCCCTTGTTTGTCATGATTCCGGATCGGTTTAAAATATTTATGCGTATTAAACATGTTAAAATAATGGTATTTCAAGCTCTGTAAAAACACAATATTAAACACCCTTTTTCTTCGACCGTTCCGAATAAAATGTATTTACATTTGTCTAAATCATCTCAATTGGAACATGTTAAACTATCAAATCTTCTTTAAAGGTTTTTGTATCTTTCCTTATTAGTTTCCGTTTGTTTAAGAACGCTCGGAATCTATGAATAAAGTATTTGATGCGTATGTATTCTAATTTTTTTTCATCATATTTATTTTTTGACTTGGATTTTATATTTAAATTTGTTATCCGCATACTTATAATTTGACTAGGATTTAATGTTTAAATTTGTTTACATTTCTACGCAATTGTGAATATTACATCTCAGGTTTACATGTAGTATAACTTTTAACCAGAGTCTGAATCACTGGACTCAAATGCGGTTGAATTTGTAAATTACCCCAGTACACTTACTTGTTTGTAGACTGTAAAGGGGCGTGTAAATTACTTCCTTTTAAATTTTATCGCATATACACATTTATGGAAGCCTGTATATGACAAATATGACACTCAGAGTTTTGACTGTACCAAGAATTATCTGCTTTTAAAAAAATAGTGTGCCTAAAAAAACGATTTTATTTTGCCGTTATGCTAATTTATAAAACTTGTGATGAATATTTCATTTTTCTGAAGTATAAGAGATTAACCGTAATTGTATTTCAGGGTTAGAAATGTTTGATTGTATGTTGCGTAAATATAAACCTCAAGGTGCAAATATATCAGCAATACCGATGAAGACCTTTCATACATCGCGTTGTGTCAAAGCATTAAGCAAAAGAATGTTGTCACTTTACTTTTGTGTGGAATCTTGAAATTTTAAATTAACTGCTTATGTTCAGCAACCCAACAAATCATCTCAATAAATCAAAACTATATTTGCATGACTTCTTATTTTTTGTGGTAGATTAGATTCGACTACGACATGTACTAGGTAGTTTTGAGATTTTGATGGAATTCTTTAAAAAATATATATATATATGTGTAACTCGTGTTCACTCTTTTATATGCAGTCTATTCCGAAAAGACGAGTTCCGGGTAAAAATCAAAGTAATATAAAACATAGCAATTGCAATAACAGTCATATACAGTTATGTTATGTTGTGTGTGTCTTAATAAAATTAGAAGATCCCAAAAATAAGTAGGACTGGTGTTATCTGCTCCTTTTTTTAAAGGGAAAAGTCATGAAAGATGCAAACGTAAAAACATCAAATTAACTTTCTCCTGTTTGTCCCTGTCAGACGAATTATAATCCTGGAACCTTTGATAACTATAAAGACCGAATATAGTATCAGTTATTGCAACTGATTTATGACATAAATGTTATATGAAAAATCATAACGTTTCATCATTTCCCGCAATATTAAATTTCAATATGCTTCACGCGCAAAAGATACATTTGTCTCAATAAACTAATGATGGTTATACAAAGTGATGACAACAGATTGTGCAAGGCTGAAAGTATGTTTTCACGAGTAAATAATATAATTGATTGACGCAGCGAAATTGCTCATATGAGATTGTCACTGTAGGGCAAATTGTAAGCGGTAAGGTATAAAGATACACCATATTCTATATATGCGTGTGTCTGTCTGCAATATACTTTTTTCTCATAGGAGTAGCATGAAAACCGTGGGAAGAGAAGGAAAAAGCATGAAAATAAGTATAATAGTATAAAAAATATGTTTGTCTGTTTTTCGTTTTTATTTTTTTGTCACACATGGAGAGGGAGGTTGAACAATTTGTTCGATCAGTAGGTAATTCGATCAGTTTTATATTCCAACCGACGGTGTTTCCAAAGCTAATTGTATGTGGCAGCAGATAGGGATCTGTTGATATATGAATGTTATCTGTTATGTCATGGAATGATAAAGTTGTGCATATTGTTGTTTACCTTGAAATTTTTATTAAAGTAATATTGGGGAGAAGCTAAATCTTGTGTTGCTTTACTGATAAAACTTTTTTAAAAATATTACAATCTACCTTCAGGTCAGTATGAAATCACAGCAAGATCTAAATATGTTGCTTGATATTTTGTATGTCCTCTCTCTCTCTCTCTCTCTCTCTCTCTCTCTCTCTCTAAATTTAAACATAAGCTTTTGCATACCGCTGTATTTAGATTTCTTAGTATTTACCAGCAAGTTTTCGCTTATTAAATACCAATACGATTTATAAAATTCATTCACAATTCCGTCTTCCCAGGGGATTTATCAATTTACAACATTATAACAGCCTTACTAATTTCTTCAAAAGTTATTTCTGTTTCACAATATTAAAAGCCAAACAAGTACAAAGTTGTAGAACCCAAAATACATCCCGGCTTGTAATATGGCGGCGTTTCCATTATGTCCTACATAAGATATAAAACAAATCGTATAGCAGGAGACACATTGTTTTGTTTTGACGTATCTTTAGTAAAGCTAAAACAAAAGTATAATAAAAAAAAACTGAACTCCGAAGAAAATTCAAAACTAAAGTCCCTAATCAAATGGCAAAATCAAATAACAAAATACATCTAACTAATGGACAACAACTGTCACATTCCTGACTTTGAACAGGCATTTTCAAATGTAGTAAATTTTGGATTGAACCTGGTTTTGTCATGTTTATAGAGCTAAATCTCTCACTTGTATGACAGTCGTATCAACTTCCATTATATGTACGATGCGTGTGAAGCTTGATCATAATACCAAAAGTATGCAACATTTATTAACACACATAAACAGATTTGTGAGGAAAGTTTAGCAAATTGCAACTCAGGTACCATTCTTACAATGCAGAAGTCTACAGACTAGACACTGGTGTTATTCCAATATACAGTGGAGATCACTTCTAACCTCTCATTAAATCTGTCAGAATCTGTCAGGAGAACTGTTCTTGGACAGTACGTAGAACTGTCAGCCTGACACCTTTTAGTAACAATTCTAACCTAGAACAGTTTTAGACAGTTCTACCTAGAACTGACCAAATCTTTGGTCAGTTTTACTTCTAGAACAGTTGTATGGTTAGAATTGATTACAAATTCTACGGCTTGAATTGATTTATAAATTATACGGCTAGAATTGATTTATAAGTTTTAAGAACACATTGTCTAAATATAAGGCTTCGGCAAAATAGCGATTAATATTACATAGAGTTTTGCTATTTTGCCGGTTTTATTTCAGATTTTTAATTAAGATAACAAGTACACGTCAACTCGTACTTTTGGCAACTCGAACTCAAATAAGTCGTCCCTTATTTTTACCAACTCGTACCCCACCATATTCTGAATGTATGTGCCTGTTCCAAGGCAGGAGTCTGTAATTCAGTGATTTTCTTTTGTTGATGTGTTACATAAATGATTTGTTTTTCGTTCATTTCTTGTACATAAATTAGGGCGTTAGTATTAGGGAGGGGGGCGGGGATTATTATTTGAAATGTTTTACATTTGTCATTCTGCGAGTCAGGATGGCTAATAAAACTAAATTATCTGACCTCATAAACCAAATGTAATAGCTAAATGTTTCCTAATCCACTATTATAAATGAATGTTTTTAAATTAGAATTAAACTGACCATATTTGCTCTTCATCATGTAAATCTATAAACATTTAGACGCACACTGCAGTAATCCAGTTATATTTTTAGGCAAGGATGTAATGTACAAATGACAACAATTATATTGGAAAACAATGACTTCAAAATTTTGTTTGCACTATAGTACTAGCATTGTCCTTTTTTTATTCAAAATATTGAGTCGTAAATAAATGTGATATCTGTTTACGAGTAGTTTTCATACCTTTGCCGGACCTGTTTAACATATATTTTGACCGCATTAATCTAAACTGACATTATTTGCTCTTTTTTCTGCAATTCTAGATAGCTGCACAGTAAGTCAGTTATAATTTTAGGTCAAGAGGGACTGTAATATACAAGTAAGAGCAATATTGGAATACAATTATTGTCGCATCAGTTTATAGTGCTAACATGTCCTCTTTTTATTCAACATTTTGAATCGTAAACTAATTTTAGTAGTTTTGATATCTCAGACTGACTCATATAACAAAATTATTTGTCCGCATCAACTAAAACTGACCATATTTGTCAGTATCAACCAAAACTGACCATATGTGACCGCATCAACCAAAACTGAACATATTTACACTTTTTTATGTAATTGTCAACCAATAATATTTATAGGCGCCATATTTCTATTTCAGGATGATCGTAAGATTACTTCAAATGATTCCGACAACAAATGTAGGCATGTTATACACCATTGTAAAGATAAATCAATTTAGGTTTACGATATAACAAATCTTAATGGGGTTGACGGACTAAAAAGCGACATATAACGGAATTTCTTCACCGCCTGGCATTTTTGCTATTGAATAATAAAGTAATTGGAACTGATTTTTTTCTTCTAAATTCTAAATTGCCCTTACTGCAGTGACGTCATTTAGAACTGTGCTACAGTCCTGACTGATTTAGTCAGTTCTGCTGACAGTTCTACGGTTTAAGACTGATTTGGACAGTTTTACCTAGAACTGTTTTAGACAGTTCTACTCTAGAACTGATCCTGACAGTTCTACCTAGAACTGATTTAGTCAATTCTATCTAGAACTGATTCTGACAGTTCTACTTAGAACAGTTCTAGGGTAGAGAACGGAAACAAAAAAAAATCAATATTTTTTTACATTTGTGAAGGGGCATTACTTTAGAGCAGTTATTCGCTAATATTCATGCAACATTACATAAATAAGGCCGTTAGTTTTCTCGTTTGAATTGTTTTACATTGTCTTAGCGGGGCCTTTTATAGCTGACTATGCGGTATGGGCTTTGCTCATTGTTCAAGACCGTACGGTGACCTATAGTTGTTAATGTTCGTGTCATTTTGGTCTTTTGTGGATAGCTGTCTCATTAGCAATCATACCACATCTTCTTTTTTATAACAACCCTTTAATTGTATAGCAATATAATATTTGAAAGTAAAAATTGGTTTAAACTAAGATTTTGTCGTTGATGACTAATGTTGAAAATTTATTGCACTAGTGCAATATTTGAATTTATTGCACGCTAACTTTTGGTTACTTTCTGTGGGAAACATCATATTGCTATGCAATAAAATTATTTACAATTGCATGAATAGAAATTAGTATATTCAAGGCAAAAATAAGATTTTTTCATAAAATCTCAGAAAAATTAGAAACAGATATTTTTTTTTACATTTAGCTCTATTTTAAACATCACAAACATGATAGCAAACAGACTAATTAAATTTCAAGACCAGATATTACTTCCTGCAGTCACAAAATTCGATATTTACCAAAAAACCTCTGAAAACAGGAAACAGGAAAATTTTTCAACTATAGGCAAATTAAGATTTTTGTCCATATTTTCCTAAATATATACTGAACGACAAACTATATGTATGATCTTTATCTTACTCAAAAGCTTCCTCTTAAAGCAAAATTCTTCCAAAACCAGTGGCAGATTCGGCATTTTTCCTACGTGGAGGCCCGAATGACTACGATGGGATCCGCTCTAGTCATGCATCAGTGATTCCCTATATAATCAACAACATTTCTCCCAGAAAAGATGGGGCGGGGACCCTACCCATATCCCCCTTTAACCAGCCTCTGAAAACTTGAAAAGTCAATAATACATATATACTATGATGATATCAAACCTTTGTTGCAAAGAATCTTTAAAGGTATGGAAAAAAATAGAATATGGATAGAATTAAAATTTTGTATAGCTATCATGTATAAACTGTTTCAGAGCCTGAAAAGTAGCAGGAAGAAAAGGTTGTTGATACTTATTAAGTATTTATTGGTACTTTATAAGTTTGCATATTACACAGATTATAGCTGGTAAATTCAATGAACAAGGAAACAACAACCCGAGCAACAAGCAGAAAACCAACGTCCACCAATTGGTCTCAAACACAGCAAGAAAAATCTCGAAACCATGAGGTGAGCTGCCGCTGGCCGTTATACAAAATATATGCCCACATAAATGATTATTTGAATTGATGCATTGCTGTACATATTCCGTTTATGTACGCTTATTATTTCCCTTAACCCATATCCATAATGTGTTTTATTGTTTGAAATTTCTTTTAAACAATGGTGGCGTTAATTTGGAGTGTCAAAAATTCGTTGGAAGTATTTGATAAATTGCATGCATTTATTGGTGATTTTGAATCTGTTCAAAGTTTTGATTTTTCTACCCTATATATCACTTTGCCTCATATTCTTATTACGAAAAAACTCACACATCTAATTGAATGGACATTTATAAAGTTAGAATGCGACTACATATGTTAAAACTCTTTTATGTAATATTTTAGTAGCAAAAAACAAAATAACCACATGTATGTCAATTGGACATGATTTGATACTTTATCTGCCCTGAAATTTTTTTCTACATAACATTTTTGTTCGTTTTTTAGATTCCGTTTATCGTCAAGTTATCTTATTTCCAATGGGGGCTAACTACGCATCACTTATTGCAGACTTGTTATTGTATTGCATTTTTATGACTTAAATCAGCAAAGACCAATCGAAACAACATTTGATACAAAATAACAATACTTTTAGATACAAGTATTTGGATGATATATTGGCTCTCTATAATGACGACTTCAGAATGTATACTGAAGAAATGTAGTCTGTAAAACTAACTTTAAATAAAGCTAATACTAACAATGAGTACTGCCCTTTCCTCGATCTTGATATATATGTATGTATATATATATATAAACGAGTCTAAATTGAAAACTACGTTCAAACCTATGATTGCGTTGGATAAAAACCGCAATTTTTATACGTGTGCATGTAAAACAAATTTCGTTGTAGAAGGGTCTAAAAACAGCACAAACAACATTTTCCAAAAGACCAAAAAAGTGAAAAAAAGTATATTTAAACAAAACGCATTTGACTAACAGGTCGAACAACATGTTCTTTAACCCTGCTGACTGCCATTGGCGATTGCCAAAATAGAATTGATCACAAGATGTAACAAAATGGATCTTAATATAAATTTAATACTAAACAGAAAAAAAATTAACTTGTGGCCACGATGTTATGCCACAAACATACGGTGTCAAAATTTATTTTAGTACACCAAATCCGGATTTCGACAATAAATGTCTCTTCAGTGATGTTAGGGATCGCAACGGTATTTGGAAGGCCATATAAAAAGTACTCTCATTTTTAGAAAAAGTACCCTCATTTTAAGAAAAAGTACCCGCATTTTTTGATAGTCTCTTGAATTTTAAGAGTCAATATAGGATGAACGGATCATATAAACCGGAGGGAAAATATGATACAAGCCCAAACGAAAAAATATAAACGAGTCTAAATTGAAATCTACGTTCAAACCTATGATTGCGTTGGATAAAAACCGCAATTTTTATACATGTGCATGTAAAACAAATTTCGTTGTAGAAGGGTCTAAAAACAGCACAAACAACATTTTCCAAAAGACCAAAAAAGTATATATATATATACGAGTTGTATATATATATATATATATATATATATATATATATATATATATATATATATATATATATATATACAACTCGTCTAAAAATCAACCCAACAATGTTAGATCTGTAAATTTGCTTTCGCAAATTTTTGGTTCTTCCCTCGCCGGGATTCGAACCCATGCTACTGTGATATCGTGACACCAAATCACCTGCACTGCAGCCGTCCCGCTAGACCACCCGACCACCACCTGGGCTTCACAAAAATAAAGCTTTCAGTGGCCATGTGTTACCTTTCCTCGTCAGTTATAATCTAGCGGCGTACTACAGTACATGATATATAAAGCATGGAGATGTTATTGTTACAGATCAGCTCAATTATCTATAGAAAAGGATCCTGCAAATTAATGCAAGATACAGTCACAGAAAATAATTATATTTATAAGTACGTCTGACTCGGTGACAACTCTACAACAGATTTATCCATCGGATCGCCATCAATGATGGTGATACATGGCTGTGTACATTATGTATATACAACTCGTCTCAACATCAACCCAACAATTTTAGATCTGTAAATTTGCTTTCGCAAATTTTTTGTTCTTCCCTCTCCGGGATTCGAACCCATGATACTGTGATATCGTGACACCAAATCGCCTGCACTGCAGCCGTCCCGCTAGACCACACGACCACCTGGGCTCTACAAAAATAAAGCTTTCAGTGGCCGTGTGATACCTTTCCTCGTCAGTTTTAATATAGCGGCGTACTACAGTACATGATATATAAGACATGGAGATGTTATTGTTACAGATCAGCTCAATTATCTATAGTAAAGGATCCTACAAATTAATGTAAGATACAGTCACAGAAAATAATTATATTTATAAGTACGTCTGAGTCAGTGACAACTCTACAACAGATTTATCCATCGGATCGCCATCAATGATGGTGATACATGGCTGTGTACATTATGTATATACAACTCGTCTAAACATCAACCCAACAATGTTAGATCTGTAAATTTGCTTTCGCAAATTTTTTGTTCTTCCCTCGCCGGGATTCGAACCCATGCTACTGTGATATCGTGACACCAAATCGCCTGCACTGCAGCCGTCCTGTAAGACCACACGACCACCTGGGCTCTACAAAAATAAAGCTTTCAGTGGCCGTGTGTTACCTTTCCTCGTCAGATTTAATCTAGCGGCGTACTACAGTACATGATATATAAGACATGGTGAACTGTTAAATCACTTTGATTTGCCAGTTACCATGGTTAACGAATCTATTTTTTTCCACCATTCTGCCTGTGATGAAGATTCCTTTTTGACCGAAATCGGGAATCCTATGACACCAGGCGCTGTTTGTAATGTGCATTGGCATTTCCCTTATTTTCATGCTTTCACATTTGTCATAGACGATACTTTACTAGCTTTCTGGAAACATGATGTCTTCGTTATATAGAATCATTCCTAGTCTTTTTATTTTGATAACACACTTAGACTTGGAATGTGATATATACCGAGATCGGAAAATCGAATTGTTTTATCATTTCATGATCTTCGTATGATTTGTTCATATTTGTGTTGTTGAATTGCTATCTAATAAACATGTACAGAAGATATTTCTTTTTTTTTTTTTTTTTTTTTTTTAAATTTTACATTTGTTAGTTTAATACAGAAAGTACCGGTACCTTATCCTGGCCTCGTTAAACATTAGATTGTATATTTAAAAAATTTGTTAGTAATTGTTAGTATTCAAAATTATAAAATATATACAATATATTATTGTGTATCAATTATTTCAATATTGATCAATAAAGAGAGAATTTTATTTAAGAGAAAAAGTGAGAAGAGAAGAGAAAATTATAAATAAATAAAACACAAATGCAAAACAAAAACAAAAAGAATAAAAACTAGAGAAAAAAAAAAATAAAAGTAAATATAAAAGGTCCTTGAAATTTGGAATTTGGCAACAGTATTTTTTCCCCTAATATACAACATTAAATAAATTTGGCAAAGTTGGTTTTCCATTGTAAATAATTCATACAAACACAAAACAGATATAAAGAATGTATATGCATTTTAGGCACAAAACAAGAACAAAAGACAATAAACAATAAACAACATATAACAGTACATTATATAAAACATATATGTTGGTGTGAGAAGGCTAAAACAAAATACACAATAACATTACATAGGGTAATGCTAAGTTGCTTAAGTATCAATTATTCTAGTAATGGAAGCCAGGGGTTCCAGTAGAGGTTGGCAATGTGAAGAGGCTTTGTTTTAAAAAAATATGTTCTTTTCTGTATTATATTTTCTTCTAGATAATTTTTCAGCCCTGCAAAATTTACTTGATTTTCACACAGTTTTGTTCTATAGATAAATATCCATGTTAAATGGAATAATTATTTGTGTTTGGTTATAAATCCAGTCCATGAGTCTTATCCACAGATCTGCTATTTTATGGCATGTCCAAAATATGTGTTCAATATCTTCAGTAACTTCATTCCAGAAAGTACATGTATTGCTTTGTTTTATTTTTATCTTAAATAAAAACTTATTTGTGCCCAATATTCTGTGTATTATTCTATATTGGAACCAGTGGAGTTTTGAGCTTTTTGTGGAATAAAAAGACATATTATGCACAGTTTTCCAATCAAAATTTTTGTTGAGTGTTAAGGACCATTTTTCTTCACATCTAAGTTTAGTACTGCTTTTTTCAATTAAAACATTATACATACATGTATCTTTCGAGCCTTTTCTTGATACAAAAAATATTCTTATATTATTCGGCATAATTGGTCCTAGTGTTTTATAACAATTGTTTATGGATATATAGTTTTTTAAAGCCTTTTTATATGATTTTATTGATGAAATAACCCCATTATAAGTAAGAAAGTTTAACTTAATTTTATAAATGTTTTGGAATTGTTGAAAAGTCATTAGTTTCCCTCATCGTTTAATAAATCATTTATCAAAAGGATCCCTTTATCTATCCAGTCTTTATAGAAAATAGATGTTGTTCCTTTTTTTTTATGTTTTCATTATTCCAGAGCGAGTCTGATAAAAACTCCTCTTCATTTTTTGGTATGAATTTATTTTGTAAATCTGTCCAAGCTTTGAAAACTTCTTCCCAAAAAGGGTTTTTACATCTTTTTGTTGGACCTAAATAAACTAGGTTTTCAATACTAATTTTTTCAGTACTTTCTAATATCTTATTTAGTTTTGGGTTGTTTTTCAACAACCGTCTTATCCAAGTTAGTTTCAATCCTTTTATATATTTGTCAATATCTATCATTTTCAGCCCTCCTAATTTGTGTTCAGAACATAATATTTCTCTTTTTATCTTATCAGGTTTGTTTTCCCAAATAAATGAATAAATTTTGTCAGTTAGTTGTTTTAAAGTATTTTTGCATGGTGCTTGTAATGTTAAAAACAGATGGTTCAATTTTGAAATAATTAGTGTCTTAATGATAGTTATTTTTCCAACTGGTGTTAATGTTTGTTTAGACCAAATTTTTATTTTATTTTCAATTTCTTTAATTCTTGGACCATAATTCAACGATTCCATTTCATGCAAATTAACAGAAAAGTTTATTCCTAGTAATGTAAACTTACTGGAACCCCATTCCAATCCCTATTTTACACACATTGTGTCTTGACTATATTTTTTTTTGCCTGTCCACACCACCTTTGTTTTGTCCAAGTTCATATAGAGACCAGACATTTCAGCATATTTTTGGAGTAAGCGAAGAGATGCATCTAGAGATTCAGGTGTACCGTCAAGTATTATTGATGTGTCATCTGCATATTGGGAGATAAGATATCCTGTGTCATCAATTTTAATTCCTTTAATTTCTTTGTTCTTTCTGATTAAAATTCCTAGAATTTCAGCACATAAAAGAAAAGTATAGGGTGATAAAGGATCCCCTTGTCTACAGCCTCTTTGAATCTGAAAGAAATCTGATAAAAAACAGTTTTGGGTTACTAATGAGCTTATATTTGTGTAAAAGGTCTTTATCCAAAGTTTTATAGAGGGTCCAAAATTGAAAAAGTCTGATACTTCATTTATGAATTTCCATGATACCGAATCAAAAGCTTTTTCAAAATCTATGAGAAGGAGGAGGCCTGGCAAATCATTTACCTCTGTATAGAATAAAATATCATATATGAGACGAGTATTTTCTCCAATATATCTCCCAGGAATAAAACCTGTCTGATCATTGCTAATAATAATGGGTAGAACAGATTTTATACGCTCTGCTATACAACTTGATGCTAGTTTATATGTTGTAGTCAAAAGACGTATTGGTCGCCAACTTTTCATAAACTGTCTAGGTTTATCACCTTTTTGTAAGCAAGTAATAATACCCTGTTTTTGAGTTATTGATAATTCCCCCCTATTGTAACCATAAATTATAGATCTGAAAACAAATTTTCCTACATCTGTCCAAAAGAATTTAAAGAATTCATTTGTAAAGCCATCTGACCCTGGACTTTTTTCATTTTTCATTCTACGCATAGCTGTTGTCAATTCATTATAAGTTATCTCCCTCTCTAAAGATTCTTTTAAAGTATCATTTAATTTTTTAATATCAGAATCGGGTATTTCACTATTAAGATTTACTTTACTCAAGCTTTCTGTTTTAGTATACAGTTTTTTATAGTAATTTTTTGCCTCTTCTAATATTTTATCTTGTTTACAAATTGTCTCCCCTTTTTCGTTAACTAGTTTGGGGATGGTTTTATTTATAAAATGTTTAGTTTCCATATTAAAAAAAAAACTAGATGGCTTTTCCCCTTCTTCAATCCATTGCATTTTTGACCTGATATAGTATCCCCTCATTTTTTCTTTCCTTATTATTCTAAGATCAGATTTATGGTGTTCAATTTCATTTAATATTTCCTCTGTTAAGATGCTTTCCTCTAATTTCTGAATTTTTTCTGACAATATTTTTTCCTCTTTATCTCTTTCCTTCTTTTTATAAGATGCATGGGAAATAGTTTTTCCTCTGATTTCTGTAAGTAATATTTCTAAAAGAAGTTGGTCATTTATTGTAAAGTGGATGTCTAAATCATTAATTTGTTCTAACTTTTCTCTATTATATACTAATGATCCATATTGGTCTTTTACTTTAAGTATAGTGTCTTTTATAGTTTTGGAGTATTCAATATCATGTAAAAGTGAGTTGTTAAATTTCCATAATCCTTTTCCAAGTATGAAATCATTCATCTTTAGATTTAATATTATTGGGGAGTGATCTGATCTATAGCTGTTGTGATTTTGTACATCAACTACATTTTGATTAAGATCTTGTGATATTAAAAAGAAGTCTAATCTTGCTTGTTTTATGGGATTAGCTTTTCTCCATGTGAACTGTTTTAAATCTGGATTAATTTCCCTAAAGGGGTCTGTTAAATTATAAAGATCTTTTAAGTCTAGAACTTTCTCCTTAGCTTTTGGGTTATTAATATTTTGATAGTTATATGTATCAAGACTTTGGTTTTGTACTAAATTATAGTCTCCAGTTATAACAACTGATGGATTGTTTAAAGTTTCTATCATTCCACTCAGCTTTTTATAAAAATCTGGTGTATCTTTGTTTGGACCATATAAGGTTATTAGGGTCATTCTCTTTCCTTCGATTTCCATATCAATTCCTAACAAATTTCCTTGGTCGTCTTTTTTTACTTTATGTATTTTATACTCAAAGTTTGTTGTCAATAAAATTGCTACCCCTCTTTGATTTGTAGCAAATGAATTAAAAATGCACTCTCCTCCCCATAGATTTTTTATTGATATTTTTTATTGATATTTACAATGTGTATCTTGTAACCAATATATATTACAGTTTTTTTATTTAAGATAATCAAAAACATCTCTTCGCTTCTCTATTGAATTAAGACCTTGACAGTTGTATGAGAGAAATTTTATACTATTATTACTCATTTTCAAGTGATATTTCTATTTCAAAAAACAAAAATATGAATGTTTTAAGCGCATAAAAAAAAAAACATAAGCTGTGTACTTAAATGTGTGAAGTGAAAATATCTTTGAGATGTCTGATCTCACCTGCCATGTCTGAGAAGAATTCAAATTGTAACCAGAATACACCAACAATGCTGCATAATATATTATAAATTACAGAAGATATTTTTGGTATGAGAAAAAAGATATCTATTTTGTATTCTCTAAATACATGAAATAAAAAAGATAGTTTTCGTGTGAAAGTTATGGGTGTGACAAATATCTTTTTCGTTTTAAATATACGTAAACAAGGCTTGTCGGTCGGTAATAAGTCTAATTTTGTAGGTCACATTCGGGTAAGAGAACAATAAAAGTTTAACGTGTAACCGGGCGGGGACGTTTTATGATGTTTTTATCCTCGGGTTCGTACCAGTTTCCTGGGATCTGTAGAACAAGGCAAAATTTCAAAAGTCAAACAGTTTACGCGTTACTATCAAATATGAGGCAAAAACTACACAACATGAGTTGCAACACCTATCAATTTAACCCGAACCTGCCTAAATAGAAAAATAGAAAAGTCTGATACTTCATTTATGAATTTCCATGATACCGAATCAAAAGCTTTTTCAAAATCTATGAGAAGGAGGAGGCCTGGCAAATCATTTACCTCTGTATAGAATAAAATATCATATATGAGACGAGTATTTTCTCCAATATATCTCCCAGGAATAAAAAATTGTAACCAGAATACACCAACAATACTGCATAATATATTATAAATTACAGAAGATATTTTTGGTATGAGAAAAAAGATATCTATTTTGTATTCTCTAAATACATGAAATAAAAAAGATAGTTTTCGTGTGAAAGTTATGGGTGTGACAAATATCTTTTTCGTTTTAAATATACGTAAACAAGGCTTGTCGGTCGGTAATAAGTCTAATTTTGTAGGCCACATTCGGGTAAGAGAACAATAAAAGTTTAACGTGTAACCGGGCGGGGACGTTTTATGATGTTTTTATCCTCGGGTTCGTACCAGTTTCCTGGGATCTGTAGAACAATGCAAAATTTCAAAAGTCAAACAGTTTACGCGTTACTATCAAATATGAGGCAAAAACTACACAACATGAGTTGCAACACCTATCAATTTAACCCGAACCTGCCTAAATAGAAAAATGTTCAAAACTCTTTCAGTCCGATACTGTTCAAAACAACTGTTTGGAACTATAGTCTGAAACCTAAATGTATGAAACTGGTCTGAAACCTAAATGTATGAAATCTATTCAAACGAATGTTCCGAAACTATTTTAACTGGTGTAAACTTTCGTATGAAACTTTATAAAATAAACATGTCTATAACTGTCGGAACAACAGGGTAGCACTAAGACATGGTATGTCAGCAAACACTCACTGCAATTGTTAGAGACGTGAGACGCAAAACCTTACCAACAGCCGTCTTTGGACAATCTGTACAAAACCAACAGTCTTAACCCTTTCTATATTCTGTTCTTTTTTACTTTACTTAAACTATACCTTATGTCTGCTATTAACTACTTCCTTTCCGATGTTCACTGTCTGCTGTCTTCGGTACAAATGACGATTTTAACTGTATAGCTACCCACTATTTATACTTCTAACGCGGACCTGTAAGAGAGCACCACAGCAACAACTGAACAGGTAAAGCGTCTTATAGCAACCAAGAATAAAGGGATGCTTTTTAATGCCGTTTTCAATGATAAAAAGATCAAATGGGAAAATTCATAAAGTTATCGTGAAATATATAACTGTAGGAATATTATAACATTCTTGAACTGTAAATTCGCAACACTAGGAACATATCCGCTGTCATCTGTGAAACGCATGTTCCGTAACGGTCAAACACCTCGTGATGAGAGTGTGTTTAAAAGTAAATTTATTTGGTTTTTGAATATTTGTCATCGTATAAGAAATGATACTTAACTAACTTTCATAGGAAATAAGGTAACACATGGATTCCGAAGTAATTTGAATTATGTCTATTAAAAGAGCATTTTATTGTGTAATGATATAAATATATAAGCGACAGTCTTATATATAGAAACTCGATAACGTACTTAAAGTTATACAACAAAGGTTAACTTAAATGAGACAAATTTAAATATCTGCACTGTTAAGTTATATTAGATGTCAAACAGTTTCATCTTCCTTTTTTCTGCGTCTGGACATTTACAATTACTATAAAAGAAACCTTCATCATAACACTCATATGCCTCGTCTTTATATCCTGATATTTCATTACATACTCCAAGTATTGTTAATGAAGCATTCATTTCACCTTCTGTCGTGATTCCTTTAGTGTTTACTGCTGAATATAGATTACGTAAAGCGTGTTGTCTGTTGGATATATCACCACGATGATGAAAGCATAGAAATCTAAGACAATGAGTCATTATAATAGGTGAGATACTTATGAAATGATTTTCTACCTCCAGCGTCAGTTCTTCTGGTATTAATGATGATCTTGGTACGTAGCGGACATGTGCGATAGTGGCTAATGTCATCCTTTCATTCAATGTCATTGAAGAATGTACATTATGACTGTATCTTTGGAAACATCTTTCCGAGCGCTTGTTGCTTTGATATATCATATTAGGTGAACATTTTGATAGAACATAATCCGTTAGTCTAAGTGTAACATCGACTTGTCCTGTCACATAATAAAACGATGCGTACAACAGCCAACCTGATACAGCATCTGTCTTAATGACGTTTTTTAAATATCTCTGATAAAGATTGCGTATGTTGTACGCTTCTCCTTTTGTGTTTGGCGAAGGTAGTTGTTGTGCTATATGTTTACTGATTGTAGCAAAATAATATTTACAAATAGCAATAATAAAAGAAGACGATTCGGACTTTAGTAAAGATTCCGTAATCGCAAGTCCGTTATACATTCTTAAAGGGAATTCTGGTCCAGGAAAGGTGTCTCCCAAATTACATGTACCAGACATTTTGTAAAGTAGAAAGTCCAACATAATGAACGAGGATTCATTATTTTTCCCTACTAAACGTGGGTTTTCATTGCCAGGTGCAAATGAACTATTTAACAATCCATCAATCCCTCCAAACATTATACTCTCAAGAACACATAGTAGTATTTTATTGTTACTTTGATTGATCTTACCAAGGAACATATTATGTTCAGGTATAAAATAGTTCGGACAGTAACATTTTTTTACCCATGAAATTATTTTATCAACACAGAGACAAAAACAATAATATATTTCAGATAATTGAAATGTGTTAATATTCATTCCCTCCGAGACCCAGAATATAGCCGTCTTCAGAAAGTAAGAGCACAGTAAATCTTTGACTTCATCATGTGTGTTTATTATACGCTTCAACATTAATTTGAGTAGACCGTAACATAAAAGTTGAGTGAAGTTAAACGAATGTACAAGTATTTTTTCTGCCACAGAGAAAGATATTCTCCATAAATTAGAGTTGTTATCTGACAAAGTCTTCGGTCCTATAGGTACTAACAAACATCCGTAATTCAGTATCCTGTCAATTACAAAATTAGATGGCCATTGCCATCGATGCCGGATAGCCCATGAACTTGCGTTTCTTGGAAGATATTTACTCCGTACACAAAATGCCATATCAATAGTCTGCTCTTGGTTTGACAAACATGGACCGTGTAAGGATAACGGTACAGACCACAAATTCATATATTGTGTTGAAAATTTGCTTGGTGATAGATACAACCATTCACCGGTACATGTTCCTGGACTACACTGACAATCTACATCTACGGATACCCCAAACTCTTCACCTGTTGCTTCAACCCTGAGTCTAGTAAATCCAGGATGATTAATATCGGTCTCCATAACACATGTTAAACGATGTGTTGGGTGTTTGATATTACTAACATTATCTACCACGTCAATAGAATTAAATATGTACATTATATCTATGTCACTACCTGGAAGGTCAAGTCCTTCAGCCAAACTTCCACTTGATATTTTTGTAGGATCAGTCAAAGTTGCATTGACGATCATATCTTGTGTTATGAAAAATCGTTGTCTCTTTCGTATATCTATTTCAGTACCAATTATTTTAACTAGGTTCTGGTATAAGCATTTCTCCCTAAAGTAACTGTCGATGAAAAGGAATTGATCTGTAATACACATGAATATACACATTTATTTATATTTGAAAAAAACATAAAAAGACGTACTTACAACATGTACAAAGATAATTGCCCCCTCCCTACATTGAATCCAATCAATCGTTCAGATCAGAGCGTTAATCTTACGGTCATTGTAGACGTAGTTGACGCAAGGAATGATACTTTACAACCAATGAATCAATCACATTCTAGGTGGCTGTTTCGTCTTCTAGGTATCATCGACCTAGTATTCAACACTATTGACCGCAACATATAAACAATTAGGCATCTTGTAGTGTGTAGTACATTTACTGTCATTACAAAAATAAAGTATTCTTGGTGCGTTTTTTTTAATATGATATTTTTCAACTGTTGAATTTTAAGCGTTTGTGATTAATGTAAGTTTAGACAAGCCTTTTAAATGCACATAATGTACAAAGAGTTTATTGATGACTAAAAAAATGATACTACAACCCTACGGATTGAGTGAAAATATGCAAATCTCGTATAACTTCATGGTGAAGAACTGCAAAAATGTGCTGTTCCTCGACTTTTCTTCTTTCTTTTTTTTGGTTTTGCCGTGCACGAACTGATTTTGTTTCATTGATGGATACCCTTTATTTTTCTAGTATACATTTTTAATCTTATATTCATCGTTTGTTTTTGTTTTGAAATAAAGTGTTTGACAATTGACACATGAACTTGATTATCGAATTCACGAACTACTTGCTAGTTTTACTGAAATTGACATCAAGTGTTCGCCCTGCCATGCGTATCGTTGTCGTTTCTTTTATTGCCCATTGTGTTGACTGTTGATACTAAACTGTTGGTTTTGTATTTCTGTCATGGTATCTTTTACCTTTGTAAGACTGTTTATATCAAACTAAATTAAGTGTACACCTTTCAGTTTTTAGAGTTTTATAAATTAATATTACAAAGTATGTACCTTTATTACAGTCTGTACAGTTTTCTAAGTATTCTAGATATTCTCTCGAAGATTTATCTGGATATCTAAGGTTCAATATATACTGTTCTTCTGTTTTCCGTCTTTCCAAACAATCTTTATACATTCGTTCAAACTGACTAATAGTTAATCCGAAAACGTCATTTGAGATCACCATTCCTCCATCTAAAGATTGGGAAAGTAATGGTGTAAACTTCCGCTTTCCACAGTAAGGAAAACGTTTAACACCGTATATTTCCCAGTACGTTGTTTTTTGTATGCCAAATATATTTTCATCATCAGAATTGTCTTGGTTTCTGAAGTATCTGTTCATGATGACTTTAAGAAAGATATAATTTCATTGATTAAGTTATGGATTAAGTACATGTATGTAATTAATTCAAAGTTTTATATTAATGTTCAATATTCAAAATAATGTATATAATAGTGAATCCATGAATAAGAGTTGGTTTCTACATTTTTGCCATCATTTACTATTATAATTCTATTCATAAAACGTTCTTACATATATATTTAGTAACGGTTCATGGCTTTAGTTGACTATGTTGTAATAACTGTACTGTTTAGTACGTAGCTGAAATACTTTGTTGGCATACATTTTCTATGTGATCTTATACTATTGGATGAGAGCAGGAACATATATTTTTTGTCTGATATGTTAACTAAAGGTAATTGACGATTATCTTGATTTACATCTCGTACATCGACTTAGAACCCTTGGACTTTAAAAAGAGTGACACGGTAACGTCTCCTGCAATGCAAGTTTTATCAAAGATGAATATCTTACCTTTTTTCACTGGGCTGCTTGGTTTTAACTGTTGTCTCACACTACTACTTGAATGAATAACAGTAGGCGTTAAGGGCAGCTGAAACAAACACAGATACAGAAACTTCCTAATGAAAACTTTATAAATACTTGTACTGATGCTATCTGATTTTGTTAGTACATACCAAGGATGGGCGGTTGCTCAGCTAAAGTGTTAAACACTTGATGATTATGATGGTTATGATCATACGGAAATCAGACGTGAATCATAATTGGAAATCTTTCTCTACTTTTTAATTCATGTAGTTTCCAGTTGTAACATGACAACAGGTTAAACACATTATAGCATTTCTTTTTTTTATGCTTATTTCTTTTTACGACGACATGATATATTTATTCACCAAATATGCTTGTTACATTGTTACTTCAAGACACCACGCTTTTCTTGATGTATGCTATAATATTCCACTGATAAACCGTGTTAAAAGTAAGCTGCTGATATTATGTGTGTACCAATTTCTTCAAAGAAAATTGTATAACATTTTTTCTATGCAATCGTGTTTAACCAATTTCTCTGACGTCCGTGTATTGTTCTTTCTGTACATTATTTTTTAAGAATCCACTGACCACTGTTTTAACATGAGGTTATTTATTTTATAACTTTGGACATTTTAATTTACGATTTTTATCCTCTCAAAACTATTTGCATATGGAGGCTTTGAACTCGCGCGTCATTTGATCGTGAATGGGTAGATTCTTCAGTTTTCGCACGATACCACTACTCAACGGGTATTGAGTATTTTAATCATACCCGTAAAGGGGCACTAGCTGTCAAATTTATTTTCACAACTTTGACTGAAATCCTCATAATTAATTTATAACATACTAAAACTTTATTCAAATAATAATAAGTCTATGTTATACAATTAAAACTGCATGTACTGGATACTATCTATCCGAATTGCATGTGTATTTTAGTCTATAAGCCACCGAAAACTGCCGATTGTCATATAACCTGACATAAACATAAACATAAAAAAGTTGCGACCTCGTGCACTTGGGTTCTTCTTTAGGTCTGTTTGATTTCATGTTATAATAGACGCAAACCTGTAGACAGCTTAGTTCTATTTCATGTTGCTAATTATCTATATATATACAACTCGTCTAAACATCAACCCAACAATGTTAGTTCTGTAAATTTGCTTTCGCAAATTTTTTGTTCTTCCCTCGCCGGGATTCAAATATAATTATTTTCTATATAATATATATATATGAAGAAAATAACAATCAAAACTAAGCAGTAAACAAAGACTCACAAAACCAAAGGACATTTACATCAACAGTTATAAATAATAATTAAGAAACAACACGAAGTCCACTAAAAACCGGGAGTGAAATCAGGTGCTCCGGAAGGGTAAGCATTTCCTGCACCGTATACGGCATTCGTCGTGTTATTTCTTTGTCCAGTTCAGTAATGATAAAAGGTTCTTATGACTGAGGAAGAATATCAGATATGATTTCTGACACACTTTTTACATAATGGCCAATCAGCTCATGATGGCGACCGTAAAATTTCTTGATAGATTACCTTAATTTGATTGGTTCATAGCCCTGTCTTAGCAACTTTTGAGAATGCAGTATTCCTCGTTCAACAAAATCAACGTACTTTGAGCTAGCTCTAGAGTAACGTATCAATTGAGACACATATACTCCATATGCTGGTGCCGCTGGGATGTTGCTACACAGAAATGGAAAGTTAACTATAGGAAAATTAAAATCAAAGCGTTTGTCATAAATTTTGGTATTCAACCTACCATCAGTAGTCATTTCGAGAAAAAGGTCTAAATATGAAGCAGATTTATCTGTGTCGGTAGTATCTTTATTTTAATGTTCGCTTGGATATATTAAATGTAAGTGGTCACTGAATCTATTATTATTAAGAGACAGTACATCATCAATAAACCGAAAGGTGAAATTCAAAGAGTGGGCTAAATTCTTTTCACCTTTCTGTACAAGCCCTTGGATAAATTCTGCTTCATAAGAATATAAAAACAAATCTGCAAGTAGAGGAACGCAATTGGTACCCACAGGGATTCCAAAAGTCTGTTGGAAGACCAAACCTGAAAATTCAACAAATATGTTGTCAAATAAAAAATCCAGCATGGCAGTGATATCCTCGTCGGTATATTTCAAAGGTTCCAAATAAAGCTAATTATATTTTTTAACTTGTCAAAACAAGATAGATAAATTTTGTATATTTTTTTTATGTCTTTAATCAGTTCATAAATACCAAAAACTATTAAATGTTAATAACTTGTAATGACTAAACATTAAACATGTTAATTGAAATGTATTTACCTTTATGAAATGTGGAGTTAAAAAAAGAAGCTTAAGGGGGCTCCTGGGTATAAATCAAATTTTTTTCTATTATAGGATTTCGCTAAAAAAATTTATAAATGAACTTTATCATAGACTTAAAAGAAAAATGAAATAAAAAGATGGGGTCACCGTTCATTTAAGCTCACAATCTGCCTCTGGAAGAAGCATACATTTTTGTTAATGTCCTTTTTTTCTGTTGAACTAATAGGAGAAATAGATGTAATATCGAAATAAAAAAATAACCTAATTACAGAAATCGCTTAAATTTTACAATTATTTAGTTTATGTACAGCTTATTTGAAAACAATAATAAAAAAATATAGGTCACCGATGAGTTGAAAAAGATATTTCAAATTTAATGCAAAAAAAATGGCATTTTTCCATCAAAGGGAGATAATTTAAAGCTTTTTCAATGATATAAACATTTAAAAAGTCATCTGGGGCCAAACCGAATCATCTTTTTGGGTTGATTTTTGTACCATATCATAAAGTAATAACTAATAGACTAAGTGTAATAAATAAAATTGTAATGAAAAAATAAAGGTTTAATTTTTTGCTGAAATTTTTGTACCCAGGAGCCACCTTAAACCCAATTTATTTATATTAAACTTATGTTAACTCGGGAATTGTGTAAATATATTGTGTGAGCCGTGTAGATGTAACCACTACCAGCTAATAATTTAATTTTGGATGTAACGCGTCTTTTGATTGGCTGACGTTATTTCGTTATCAGCCCATAGACATAATTTAGCGATGTGACTGTGACGTCATCAACGTCTTTTCGTGGTTTTCTACGGTTTTAAATGGAATTTAGAATTAAATTATAAGAAATGACTGTAATATTTTTTCTGTCTATTCGAAATAACATAAAAAATGTGGTGCACACTGTTTAATAACCCGCTACGCGCGTTATTCAGTGTGCACCACATTTTTTATTTTATTTCTTCATAGACAGAAAAAATATTACCGTCATTCCCTAATTAAAGAATAAAACAGACCAGATATGAAATTATATATACATGCAGCGCCATTTAATTATTCCTGACACTTGAAACAGACAGCCGATTTGCTATAAATGGGTTAAACTAGAGAATTGATGAGATTAAGTGGATTCGGAATAAATAATCAACTTGCGACTAGAGATGTTCGTTGATTATTGTTTACAATCAACTATTTCTTATCAATGACCTAATATATACTTCTTTTTTGTGACTTCAGTAATGACACAATTTCATTGTTTTTTTTTTTTTCATTATATCGTTTTATATATTATTACTAAATAATTTGATAATCATTTAAATGTGTCGATTTCTGATATATGACATAATAAATTATGATTTAGAAAAACCTAAGAGTGTTAGGAAATAATTCAAATCTAAACAATTGTTGTTAAACTTCTTATATCTAAAAACGTCTTGCTTTAACAATACTCATTTCAATTTCATTTTATATTAACTTAACGAATGAATACTTTAAAAAAAAAATCTAAACATCGATTAGACATACAACAATTGATTTAATCTCTTTTTTCGTTAAATACAATACAAGTACCTCCGTTCTTCTGTTTCTATTTTATCAATAAGAGTTTTGTTGGACATATTAATTGTGACAGTTTCCGACCATACATTATTCTGTCGCTTAAGTCGGATATATTAAGTGAGATGACGTCATCAATATATCAGAAATGGATTTTCAAGACGATTCCAAGAAGTCTTTAGATCCGTTTTGTCTTTGAGAAAGTTTGGTTGAAATATTCTTCAAATGAGTACAAAAACAGTTTGGCCATGCGTGATGCACAATAAATTAATATTTTGATTGAAAAAAAACATGTCCATAGACTTACATGATTATCCTAGACACAACAAATTCCAAGCCTTTTTTTATTTAGAAAAAGACAAACAATGTCTACAAATTGAAACAGATCTTCTTTTTAATTTGTAACCGCGCGTGGTTCATCTTATTTCACTCAATGATATATGCCTTGCTTGATAAGTGATGTGAGTTATACTACAAAAAAAACTCAGATATGCAAAGATATAATTCAACAAATCTGTCATTTTGGGTACTGGATATGAATTAGATACTCATTACTTAAAATTATTTATCACAGTCGTTTACAGAAGCCAAAACAAACACTACAAAAGTCTAAAAGTCTGAAAAGACCAGTTTTTGTCTTGATTTGCATGAACTTTTACTCGACATTCTCCAAAAGTATGACTTGTGTCTTAATTTTTCTTGACGAATTCTCATTTATATCAAATTTGTATGAAAATTACATGACATATTCTTGACATTCTGAATATGGTCTTAAAAGGAGAAGGGGCTATAAAGGCCAATATTGGCCTCAATTTCGATAATTTTTTAAATTCTACTTATTCGTATGTGTATGGCTTTCTTTTTCCGTTGGACATATTCATTTTATGAAAAAAATGTTTTTTTGTAGTTATGACGTCACAATGCCGTGTTTTGACAACACTTCACGTGCATATTTGTTGGCTTTTCGCAATTTTTTACTCATTTTCGCCAAGTTTTTTTACGAAAAAAGTACCTGCGCATTCTTGCCCCAACGAAATATTTTGTCAGAGCAATATTATCAACTAAATGCATCTTATGTTGAAATATTTTCGTGGGGCAAAGCTGCGCTCATACTGAATTTTAATTAAAAGCTTGCTCAAAACCGGCATCGATGTTCTCTAATTATCGTCCGTTTTTCCCGGTATCGGAAAAAAAAGGAACATATATGTATTTTTTAACAATTTTTTTGGTCAATGGTTGATAACAATAAAGTTTGGCTATAGAAAGTAAATTATAAAGCGTATTTCTTCATATTAAAGTAAAACATAGCCTCTCAAGATAAGCCTAGCCCTTACCATCTATATTTATTGTAAGTGATTACGGAACTGACGCACGGAATTTTACTGGTGCTGTTGTTAAGAAGCTTTTTATAGTGGAATAGAAATCAGCGTATCATTCATTAAATACTTGGTATTAATAGACAGAATTGAAAGAACTAAATATAATTTAAAAGATGTGATTATATTTTTGAAAATGGTGGAATTCGTACTCCGTGAAAGGTAAGTGAAGCTTAAACTACATCACATGAACTTGTCACGTAAAAAGTTCTTCCGTCTTTTCATATTATTATCTCTTACGAAAAAGCGAAATGGAAACAAAATTTTAATTCTATGATTATTTTTCTTTTCATTGCTTTAAAGTAATACAAAAATAAATAAGACGGAACACAATCTACAAAACTCGTAAAAGTAAATTCCACGGCACAGCAGACGAAAACTTCAGTTTCCATTTTGCACTGACGTCTGTTAGGTAAAAAAAAAAAATTACCATGACATAATCAACAACAATGAAATGGTCATTTCATTGATATAAAGTTGAATCGTAAAATTTATAAGAAGTAAAGAAATAAAAAACAAACACAAAATTGTTCCTACGGTTTATCAATTAAAATGATAAATATGACTTATTTACTAGTGATAGTTACAGTGTTCATGTGGTTCACATCGCCTACACGCTACGCTGCGGAGAAAATATTTTACGTTCGAATCTCATCAGAGCCAATTTTTTTTTTCATCATTTCGTAATTTTTTACATTTGTCGTTTTGAATCACATGATCATTTATGAATAATTAAAGACACCTTTACAACAACAACAACAACAAAAAAAAAGATAAATACAAGTATACCCCAACTTTGTGAATTGTTAGTTCTTAAGCTACATGTACTATCATCATTGACAGTTTTGCATGTGTTTTACCCATGAAGAAATGGTATATGTGCTTAACAGGAAAGTTCCGTCTGTTGAATTTCATGATAGGTACAAAAAACAAAAACAACATGCACCAATATACATTAAGACGTTGTGTTTTTTTTTTAATGTTTTAGACATAAATGGATACTGCAGATCACTGGAGACAGTGGACCTAAGTTATTACATGATAATTTCCTCATAGAAATGAGTGAGTATCTATATAATTTCCATCTTCGCTAGCTAAGGGTTACGATCCACTCCCGTTCCAGAAAGCAGGAGTGGAGAAGATGTATAATTTCATGCAGTCGATTATTTGATACTGAGTGCAGAAGATTCATAGTTCAATTAAAAGCATTGTGAACCCAGATTTAAAATTATTTATTTATGCGCAGCATCCAGAAGTAAAATTACAAAATATGGATTACATTATCATGTTATAGTCTGAAAATGTTTGAAATAATTGCCACTGGATGTTAAACATTAATACATTCATTTAATATTCATATAACCAAACACAGAAATAAATTTGGCAACTTGAAATGTTATTTTTACTATGGAAAATCTTATGAAATTTTTGATGCACTGACTTTCAGTATCTACGCTATTAAGAAGAGTGAAAGACAGAGTTTCATCTTAAAAATAAATTGTTATGTTTGATCAAAATAATGTGTTATGTGAATAACAAACATCAAACAACAAGACTGTTTCTTAAAAAAAAGCAATTTTAGTTAAACATTCATTATAATACCGGGCTTGTCTGAAGTCGAAAATGTTCTGGTATTCTCCGTAGTTGCATGGTTTGCTGTCTTATTCATTCGCCTCCACATTTGATATGGCTATTTTGCACACCACATTGTAAAAAACATTTCGCCTATATTCATAAACATGGATGTTTCTATTTTCTTCAATTAACTTTTAATTATCACTGTAAAAATCGAGCTTAGAATTTAAACACTAGTGATACATGTTTAGATCTAAACGTGTTTAGGGTTGTATTTAATTTCTAAACACATTTTTCAGTAAGCACATAATATTTAAGTTTGCCGTGAATTTAAACACGTTTAAAAATGAAAGTGTATAGAAATTAAACACATTTTTTAAAGCTAAACATGGTTCTAAACACAACCCTAAACACATTGTGCTAAGAATTGTGTTTAGGATCTAAACACCGTTTTAAGGTGCATGCTAACGTTAGATTTTCAAATACAGTTAACACATATATATTTGCCAAAAACAGATAGCAATGAAATTTTTTAGGAAGTTGAATAGATTTTGCAATTAAATGTACCAAATATTAATTGTATCCTCTTGTGGTTTTCTTTTCAGAATGGATAAAATAAGAAAGGGAAGAAAAGATTCTAAATGTATATTGTGTGAAAAAAGAACAAAACCCGGAAAAAGAAGACCTTTGTGTGGAGAAACAAATAAAAATTTGCGCAATTTTCTCAGTAAGAATTTCCTTGTTTCACCCAATGATGATGACGTTATCTGTGATACTTGTCGACGGAAATGCTACAGAGAAGGGCAAGCACAAGTAAATACACCCACTGTCCTTACAACTGATACAAATGCAAATGATCCTGATTTTATGCCACCATCTGCACCTAAAAGAGCAAAATTAAGTTCTCCTTTATCAATATCGCTTCCGATATCTTCAACAATTAAAGGTCATGCACAATGTTGTCTTTGCAAAAAGCGTGGTCCAAAACTTATGGTTGTTCCACAAGAAGCACGATTTAATACATTTTTGGAAAAGAATATAATTATTCCTGCCGGATCACGGTGCTGTCCTCGTCATTTATGTACTGAAGGTTTTACAAAAGAAGCTAACGAAGACATAGCTAGTGTGTATACTGTTTCTGACTTCAATCGCAGCGGACTACTTGAATTGATAGATACAATAAGAGAACATGCATTAAAAAATAAAAACGCAAGAATTGATTTTGATAAATCTTCTTCTTTAAATGACACAGACTTTCGAAATTTGACTGGCTTAACTATTACTGATTTTGAAGACTTATGTTCTCACATTCCAAACTCAGCTATAAGAGATACCCGAGTACGAAGCATGAGAACATGTATTGGTATATTTTTGACCAAACTTCGTTCAGGTATGTCTAATAAGATATTAGCAACTTTGTTTAATATAAGCAAAGATTCTATCAGGAAAGCTATTTCATCCGCAAGAGATGCAGTTAAACAGCACTTTACACCAAAATATTTAGGATTTGATCATGTATCCCGAGAAAGTGTTATACAAAACCACACTCGTCCACTGGCACAAACATTATTTGGTGATATCACAAACACAACTGCCATACTCGTAATTGATGGTACATATATTTACATACAAAAGAGTGGACAATTTAAATTTCAACGTAGTACATACAGCATGCACAAATTTCGCAACCTCATTAAGCCAATGATGTTTGTCACAACTACAGGATACATTGTAAGTGTGATTGGACCCTACCTTTGTAACAGCAAAAACAATGATGCCAAAATTTTAAACTCAATTTTCAAAAATAACTTGGAGAAAATCAAGGAATGGTTCGATAAAGATGATGTTTTTGTGGTTGATCGGGGATTTCGAGACAGTATCGACCTCTTAGAAGAATTTGGTATTCAAACTAAAATGCCAAGCTTTCTCAAACGTAACGAGAAGCAACTTTCGGTTGAAGACGGTAACACAACACGTTTAGTTACAAAGGTCCGCTGGGTTGTTGAGTCCGTTAATGGTAGAATCAAGCAGTGGCGCTTGCTTGACAAGGTATTACCAAATTCCCTTATACCGTATGCTGGTGAATATACACGTTTTGTAAGTGCCATATGTAATAAGTATAGACCACCACTTAATGCTGGTAATGAAACTGATGACCTTCTCTTAGGTACAAAAATGCTTCACATGTCAAAGAAGAAAAATGAGCTCATGGAACGAGTCTCAAATGAAAACTTGCATTCCAGAAGTGGTAGGTGGCAAAAAATAGATGGCAACGATTCCGTTGAAGATTTTCCGAAACTGTCGGAGGAGGACATCAGGGACATAACTCTCGGTGTATACCAGGTTAAACTAGCAAAGAGTTATACTGAGGAACATCTAGAAAATGACGATTACTATGAAGTCATGCAACAGGGACATCAACTTATTAGAGTTAGAATGGCAAGTAGACATACAAGCAGCAAAACGCATAACCTATGGATTACATATGATGACTGCTGCATAAAAACTTGGTACTGTACTTGCAAGGCCGGTGCTCGAATTGTTGGTACTTGTAGTCATATTTCGTCAGTTATATGGTTTCTAAGTTTTTACCGGCATCAAACCAAAGGAAATCAAGCAAAGCAATGGAAGGACTATGTCCATGATGCTAACCAGCCGGAAGTAGTTGATGATAGTGACAGTGAACCGGAGGAGTTAACATGTTTAGCATTTGTATTTAACTGAACAATTACTTGGACATATATAGGCATATGATATAATTCCATTTTTGTTTTGTATGTCTTTTATACCATTATGCCTAGATGACGAATATAGAAGGGAAGACATTTATTGCAATAGTTCAACTGGTAAATTCTAACACTGAATTGTCACACCAAACTGGTATAATAATATTGATATTGATAACATAATACCTGAATTTATGATAACTGTTGCTTAAAAATTCAGAATCATAGTGAGGTAACAGTTTTGTCGATCGGGGGTTGCATATTGTATTTTTAGTTTGATATGAGGAACATGTGAAAAGTTTCTAAAGATAAATGTGCTAACAATATTTCAATAAATTTGAGTAATTTTTGAAATACATAGTTTATGAAATTGTGAACTTTATCAGCAGAGTACATAAAAGTACACACCAACTCATTTTTGGTAATCTAAGGTAAAAGAAAACACAAACAATAACGTGTAGATTCCCTCTAATTTAGTCATACATAGAACGAAGGTTAATTTTGTTGTAACCATAGCAACTATATAACTGATATTAAATGGTTAAATTTTATATCAATTTTATTCTTCATTGTATAAACACAATGTTTCACAAGTAATAATGTATTCACGTTGATTATTTACTGTGTAATCTATTGTAAAAAGTACACAATACATAAAAAAAGGATAACATACGTAAAAAGCTGATATTTTAGCTTAGTCGGCATACCATTTTTATGAAGTCATAACAAGAAAACGGTAAGAGATAACTATAAAATTCTTGGTGTTTTATAAGCTCCATATCATAGATATCAATTGAAAGAAATATCAATAGATTCTGAAGTGGGGCCAATTTTGCCCCTTAGAGCCCCTTCTCCTTTCTTGACAAATTATCGACATTTAAATACTGTCTTGAAATTTCTCAACATGTTCTCGACATTCTTATTTTTTCTCAGTATGGCTGGACATATCCTTAACATTTTGAATTGTGTCTTAAATTTACTTGACAGTTCTGAGTTTAAATCTAATGTTTAAAATAATTTAAATTTGGATGTGTTGATATAAAACAATTTAAAATTGAGTTTTTAAATAATTACGAATTTTGATTCCTAGATCGTATAAATTAAATGATTAAAACCAATCATACTGTAGACATATTTTATTCTACATTCATAATATTAAATGTTTATATGGTAAAAAATTATTGTACCAAAATGTGGTTTATATATTAATAGCAAATTATGATGATATACAAATCATTCATTTAACAGAAGAAAAATTGTGTAATGTCATCTGTTGGAACATATATTAAGTATTACACATGGACAGGATGTTCCACATAAAATTAAGGTATTCCACATCCCCAGAGTACACGCAACTGTCAAATAGAAATTACTGCTTTACCTGTAATAAGCCATACAACTTATCACTTGACCGACCATGCCACTACAATTTAAAAAGTTTGTTCATAGACGAAAATGAAAATCATCATTTTGATGAAAAAAATGAATTGAAAATTGAATATTTCCCAAAGATTAAAAGAAAAGTATTATCTACCCCAGGAATAATAAAAAAATGTATTTATAATGGGTGCATTTTCTATAGAAATCATTGGTCTTATGAAATGGATCCCAAACAGACATGCATAATATAGATCTTAACATTTTTTTCTTTTCCGGAAGGTCAGTTATCAAAAATATTTATTTTTGTTAAAATTTATAAAATTCAGCACTCAAATTGGAATAAAAAATGTTTTTTTGGTTGTCCTAAAAAATGAACAAGGTTTTTGAATCAAGATGGGAACTAATTCTTCGACCTTCACGAAAGCCCACCCCTTCTTATTTCAGCCACACAAACCCAAAAGATGAATTTTGGGGTCCAAAAGAGACGAATGGTCACATTTTAAAACTGCCTTAAAGACACCTATTTTAGTAAAGCAAATTTTACTGGCAGTTTTGCGAATGGCAAAAATCTAAATGCTGTTTGTCAGCAACTTCAACTTATATTCCAAGTGAAAACAATTAATTAAACGTTTAATAAAAATAAATCAAAATTAAACTACATGGGGGATTATTCAGGGTATTCCAACTAAGTTGCACCAAAAGGGTATCTTACTAAACAAAATTAATCCTTGATTCTTCAAAATTTAGTTTAGCCATAATAAATATATAACAGCAAAAGAATGTCACAAACAGTGCAGAATAAGTCTGTTCACATTTTTAGGCGAAATTTATACTGTTGAGATAGTGTCAAGACATATTTAAGACTGTCAAGAATGTGTAGAGACATATTCAGACAATATTTAGAATGTCAAGAATATGTCAAGACATATTCAGACATTATTAAGAATGTCAAGAATGTGTCAAGACAGATCGAGACATTATTAAGAATGTCAAGAATATGTCAAGACAGATCGAGACAAATTTAAGACAGTCAAGAATTGGTCGAGACTAATCCAGACTCTTATAAGTTGATACAGGAAGTGTCGAGAAATTTTAAGACAATGTTCATACTGTCAAGACACTTGTCAAGTAAAATTAAGAACCTTATGAGACAAATTCATCCAATGTCAAGATTTTTTAAAAATTATTTAGACAAATCAAGAATGTCGAGTAAAAATTCATGCAAATTCAGACAAAAACTGGTCTTTTCAGACTTTTTGACTTTTGTAGTGAAAGAGACAAACACAACTTCCTTCTAAATTTTAACAATTGTCCAGATCTTATCTGTTAATGTTTATTATAAACAAAGAGAATGAGTTATCATCACTCGTTTCAATCAGATTAAAAGGAAGTAGAAAAACTATTTTTGTGAAATTTAGCTCTGAACCTAACTTTGTTTGAAAGTTATAAATAGAGGCAACAGTATAACCTATACAATTCTTAGTGGGCGTATGTTTATATTTCAATTGATTTTAGACATGATTTATGTCAAATGTTTCATAATTGTGGACAAAAAAAGAAATGTGGCATGATGTCTCTTGAAGCATTTAAATAAAACAAATTTAAAGAGTCACCATCAAATTCTAAAATAATCTAAATATATAAAAAAGGATGTTTATAAATTAAACTGATATGTTTCTTGTCTCCTTAGTTGTTCTGCAAAGATATTAACCGATCAGTCTGTCATTTGGAATACATTCGTTGCTAAGTGTCACAATATCACGTGACTTAGTTAAAGCCGTCGTTTATGGAAGCAGACAAACAAAGTAATCAATGTCAGCCAATCAGAAGACGCGTTTCATCTAAAATTAAATTATATATAATTATGAACATAAATGAAATCGAAACAAATTTTAAATGAAACTTTTTTTTATCCCAAACTTACTTTCTTTTAAGGTCTGAAACTAATTACTAATTGATTTTCTATTGACAATATTTCCAATTCATTTAGTAAAGTTTTTCTGCTTATAGAAATGTTTTATGTAAGACGTTAAATACTGTTAATATTAAGAGGGAAATATCAAGAGATGTAGCATAAAGTCTTCTCAGTCAACTGTCATAGACAAAAGATATTCGATATCAGCTCTCATAAGTCAACAATGTATAAAAAAAAACTACTAAAAAAGTCATGAAATGAAACAAAAAATATATAACAAATCTTCACATCCACTATGTCAGTAATTAACAAAATATAAATCTTGCTTAAAGCGTTAATGTTTCATAAGCAGATCTGTTATTTTTGTGAAGCACATTCAAATGAATTACAACAAGCTCTCGGAGATTATTTCGCTTTATCTCACTTTATGCAATTATATTGTTAGTGTCTAGTGAATTGTACTGCATAGATTTAGACCGATAAGTCTGTCTTTTCTGGTCCAGTCTATATATTGTTGCTTGTAAATCTGTACTGCAAAGATAAAGACCGACCAGTAGATCATTTCCGGTCCAGTATACATATTGTTGCTTGTTAATATGTACTGCAAAGATTTAGACAGACATGTCTGTCATTTGGAATACATGATATCAATACTAGTCTGATGAGTTGAATATGTGTTGCTGAGAACCTCAATATCACTTGAATTAATTAAAGCAGTCGTTTAAAGAAGCTATAACAAAGGAGAAACAAACTTCCTGGTTAATGAACTGTAAATTTTCTGTCAAGATCATATCTTTAATTGTTTATTTTAAAACAAAGAGATGACAATCAACTGATCCAAAGTGGTATACTTTAATCAAAGGAAATCGAAACATAATTTGAATGATTTTTTTTTTCCAAAATTACTTATTTTCTTAGTTGAATTAAGAATTGACTAGTGGTCTTTTGATGATATTTCTAACTTATATGCTAAAATGTTTAATTTCAGACGTTTGATATAAGTGGAACAATACATCATTAAACACAAAATTGTAAGCGTAAAATATAAAGAGTTGTTACATTATATATTCTCAGTCAATTACCATAGGCGAAGAATAGACAATTTAAGCTATCAAAGGTAAACGGAAAACAATGTACAAAATGCCACCCAACAAGACATTAAATAAAACAAAAATCAGCAAAGACCCATCGAAACAACATCTGATACAAAAATTCAATAACACTTTTAGATATTTGGATGATAGATTAACTCTCAATAATGAAGACTTCAGTATGTATTCTAAATAAATTTATCCTGTTGAACTTATTTTAAATAAAGCTTATACTAACAATGACCACTGCCCTTTCCTCAATCGTGATATCTATGTCATTAACGGAAAGCTTAATACTAAAATTTATGATAAAAGAGATGATTTTTCATTTCCTATCGTTAATTATCCATTTTTGGATGGTGACGTTCCCTTGTCACCATCTTACGGTGTTTATATATCATCACTTGTACGATTCGCTCGTGTATGTAACAACGTTTTAGATTTTATCGCAAGAAATTTATCTATTAATAAAAAATTATTACACCAGGGTTTTCGATATCACAAACTAGTCAAAACATTTACTAAATTTTATCATCGGTACAAGGACATCATTCGTAAATATAACTCAACATGCAGACTTGTTATACGTTCAGGTATTTCACATCCAATCTTTTATGGTAATATTCTTTATAAAGTACAAAAATGTCAGTAGTCACCTCAAAAGCTACAAAACCTTTAGATCGACTTATTAAGAAGGGATATAGTTACGATACTGTTGTCAGGTCATTAAATATTGCATATTTTGGCTTTAATATTGATTCACTTGTAGGGTCTTTGCATCGGAACTATACACATTTATTAAAAAAACAGTTGTTGGCATGGCACGGGTTGTATTCTTCTCATATATGTTATGAGGGTATGATACTAAACCCCTAACGGGCGGGATTGTGCCTGATATTCATATGATGAAGACATAATCTGTCAATCAGTTTAATTGAAGTCTGGAGCTGGCATGTTAGTTAACTGCTAGTAGTCTGTTGTTTTTTATGTATTATAGTCATTTTAATTTGTGTGTTTTTCTTTTGTTACATCTTCTGACATCAGACTCGGACTTCTCTTGAACTGAATTTTAATGTGCGTATTGTTATGCATTTACTTTTCTACATTGGCTAGAGGGTTGAGATCTCATAAACATGTTTAACCCCGCCGCATTTTTGTGCCTGTCCCAAGGCAGGAGCCTGATGCCTCATTAGTCTTGTTTTATTTTAAATTTTAGTTTCTTGTGTATAATTTGGAGTTTAGTATGGCGTTCATTATCACTGAACTAGTATATATATATTTATTTAGGGCCAGCTGAAGAACGCCTCCGGGTGCGGGAATTTCTCGATGCATTGAAGACCTATTGGTGAACTTCTGCTGTTGTCTGTTCAATGGTCGGGTTGTTGTCTCTTTGACACATTCCCCATTTTCATTCTCAATTTTATGTATAGTAAATCTAAATAAAGATCAATGATCGATATAGGCTACATCAATGAAATTATGACAAACATTTAGAAAAAAGACAACGGCATGCACAAAATCTGCTCGATTGGGACAAGCTATCAAATATGTTAACGAATATATATAAGCACGTGGAGTACTTACATTTGAAGTATTTGTAAAGAATAACTTTACATTAGTCATCAGTTTCTGAGGTTATAAACATATTCCACCTATATATTTCAGATCAGGCTTGAAGGCTGGGACGCAATCTATACTGTGGGTGTTTCGGACCATTTGACTATGATTGAATTCATCATACGTCTTTTAAAAATGTATAGATTTGAAGAAAAAAACATAATTGTTTTCGTCTTTTGAAGTCTGTGTTTTCCATAGACCATAAAAAAATATAAAAAAAGTATATAAGATTCCATGAAGATTTTTACATACACAGTGTATGTTGGGTACCGTCTAATGAAGCAGCAAAATTCAAAGGAATCCCCGGATGAACACATGTCAAACACGAAGATGTGACGGATAGCGAACCACCCAGTGAAATTGACAGATAAATTTTAAAATAAATATAGTTAATTCCACACTTAATTTGAACAGCTGTCTATTTAAACTTGAAAAAAAATCATAAAGAACGCACAAGACCTGTATTGATTTTTCGATCGGTTTCTTTGCCATTATAAATGTCATGCTTATAAAAGTGAAATACTAGTATCTCAAAGAGAAATTAAGAACGGAAAGGTCTTTATAATAGGGCAAAATCAAACGCTCAAACACACCTTTGGAACATCTTCACTGACCTTTGTTATATATTTTAATAATATTATGATGACGACAAATCTGTGATAGATTAACATAATTACATCTTTGAAATATCTCCGAAGATTAAAAGATTTGCATTTATCAGAGGCTCCTGCCTATTAAAGAGTTCTTTTTGTGAGACTCTAGATGTTTGTTTATCATTTTGTGGTTGTGTATCTGTGCATGTCAAGTAACATGTCTTATGGTGATACGATTGAGTCGTGTTTATCTTTAATTCAAAATTCATTCTTTCCTGAAAGATAATTATACAAATGTTGGGCCCTATGTACTGCAAAATTGTGGTTATTGTAATTTGCGTCTACATAATTTAGGGTGTTTAGGTGCTGTCATGCTGATGCATGACGAAAAAGACAAGTAGAAAAACAAAAGTACACATGACACAACATTGAAAACTAAAGAATAAGTAACACGAAACCCACCAAAAACTAGGGGGGATCTCAGGTGCTCCGGAAAGGTAAGCAGATCCTGCTCCACATGTGTCACCCGTTGTGTTGCTTATATTATAACAAATCCGGTAGATAACTTGCTTGTCTGCCTTATATCACTCAAGTTAACTTAAAAAGCAGTCAATAAGTCTGCTACAAGTTAACTTTTGTACAGATTAGGACCGCACCCATCTGTACGGCATATGACTTTCTTTCACATAAAACTATAAAAAATTAAAACGTTAACATTGACGTCTTGGACTGAAATTCAATGTGAAAACAAAAATTTGAAGTGTGTTTTTTTTTCCTTTTTCGTTTTTATTTTCTTAAATAGATTTAAACATTATCCCCATGGTAACAATATATACAACCTGATCTCAACAGTCTTATTTCAAGGGTATCACCAGCCTAGAACTTCCGTGTTGACATGAATATCAGTTATATGGTCATTTTTTATAAATGTCTGCAAAAGTGTGAACTATTTGATATCCTGAAGATTTTTATCCCAGGAATAGGTTACCTTAGCCGTATATGACCAATTTTTGGAGTTTTGGGTCCTCAATGCTATTCAACACTTTACTTGTTTGACTTTCTAACTTTTGATCTGAGCGTCACTGATGAGTCTTATGTAGATGAAACCTGTGTCTGGCGTTTCATATCATAAACCTGATATCTTTGATAATTAATTATATAAATTTAATAACCTCCCTTTAACACATTCACAACAATGTATTACACATATCAAATATCACATTACCGTTCTAGCATACATTTCACAAATATCAATGTATTACAAATATTGAATATCATATTTCTGTTCTCAAAAACATTTAACAAATATAGACAATATTAACATTCAAAAATACAGTATTTAAACTTTTCCTGAACTATAAATTAATTGTCCTGCATTTTGTCACATAGGTATATATAAAAATAATGCTGAACTATTAGTCCTTGGTCAATACAAATAAAATAAGGTACAGTCATGACACAATAATTCTGTTAAAATGATTACTGAATATATAAAATTACAAAATACAAAATTGCAAGGAGTTAATGTTAAGAATGAGTATAATTTCATTCAAATTTTTATTTGAATTTTTAGTTTGATAATTTTCCATCTAATACTACTCAATTAAAATGGAATTTTGATGACCGCCATGCCGCCATAAACCAAACAGCACTGATGTTGCCAAAAATTAGTATAATTTATCAATGTAGATAAAGATAAATAAATGCTAATTTATTTTTCACCCTAGGTGGTAGTTAATCTTCTTTATTATTGATATTTGATTTTATTAAACGCTGGATATTGATGATTTTCTATATTTAGAAACTTAAAACCTGTGAATCCGGTGGGTCAAAAGGAGATCCTAACATGATCATAATGATGAATAATCTAGGACTTAGACAAATTAAGATTGGTAAGAAAATGTTTGTTACTTTAAGTGAATTTATCAGTTAAACTGATTCAATATGGCTGAGAGACATTGTGACCTTCAATATGTTTACAAAGGGAGATAACTCTAACTCAAACAATGTTAACCAAAAACATTGTGAAGAAAGATAATTGGCACTTAATACATGTATCACAGATAAAGACATAACCTCAAGTCATTGTTACTGTAGTTTGTTTTTGTGGAGGATAAGTTGATAACACATCATGTTCATAATCCTGTAAATCTTCAGCAAGTAGTGGTGTTGTTTCACTTATAACTGTGGTAGTCTTCCAGGAATTTTGTCTACAACATCTCGTATCATACAGCCATGAAAATAACAATAAGGGAACCTGTAAATAGGAAGTAAAAGTCCTTTAATAACGCCTATAACATTGCATACTGTACAGCCAAAAAAAAATAGAAAGAGAACCAGTAATTTTGATATCAATGTCCTGTAATACTATCTACAACATATAGTATCATACAGAACTGTTATACTGCCTATAACATTGCATTGCAAACAGTTCTAACAATAACAGAGAACCAGAAAGTTTGATATTAAGGTCAATATTAATACTATCAACCAAACCAAACCAAACTAAACTATTGTACCAAACAGCTAAGCAAATATCAGTAAGGGAAACTTTTAAAACTTTACTAAAGCCCTATATAGCTGTTTACTACGCGAAAAAAAAGCTATGTCTGCCCTCCACTATTTTTTTAAAGGTAATCAAGACTAAACATTGCATCAGAAGTGCAATTGGGCTCTGTATTGCATTATTCTTTTCTCCCAACTTTATTGTTTGCTTGTTAATCACTGTCCATTTTAAAATTAAAATAATGATTAAACATAAAGCAGGCTCATAGTTGTAATGCATAGTTACCTAAGATTACCTTAGCTGTATTTGGCACAACTTTTTGGAATTTTGGATCCTCAATACTCTTCAACTTTGTACTTGTTTGGCTTTATAAATATTTGTATATGAGCGTCACTGATGAGTCTTATGTAGACGAAACGCGCGTCTGGCGTACTAAATTATAATCCTGGTACCTTTGATAACTTTTTACACCACTGGTTCAATGCCACTGCTGGTGGACGTTTCGTCCCCGAGGGTATCACCAGCCCAGTAGTCAACACTTCGGTGTTCACATGAATATCAATAATGTGGTCATTTTTATGAATTTCCTGTTTACAAAACTTTGAATTTTTCGAAAAACTAAGGATTTTCTTATCCCAGGCATAGATTACCTTAGCCGTATTTGGCACAACCTTTTGGAAATTTGGATCCTCAATGCTCTTCAACTTTGTACTTGTATGGCTTAATAAATATTTTGATATGAGCGTCACTGATGAGTCTTATGTAGGCAAAACCCAAGTCTGGCGTACTAAATTATAATCCTGGTACCTTTGAGAACTATTTGCTAGAGTCGCGTACAGGTTACTACACATTAAAGGCCAAACTCTATATAAAGTTACTTAGATCCACATCTTAATTTCTAACACTGGTAATCATACTAAACTCAGATGATTGAAAAACAAATTATCTAGTATTACTCATAATTTTGTGACTGTCATACAAGTTAGAGGTTTAGTAAGCTATAAAATCAGGTTCAATCCACCATGTCCACATAAAAAAATGCCTGTAACATGTCAGGAATATGACAGTTGATATGTTTTTGAGCTTTTGATTTTGCCATTTGATTAAGGACCTTCCTTTTTCAAATCTCCTCGCAATTCAGTATTTTGTGATTTTAATTATTATCCATTTGAAAAGATACTTCTCAATCCAACATATCCTCTTCTTAAGGGTTTTGCAGTCTGTGGAATACTATACCAACCTTATCCAGTTGTTTGTCAAATGTAATTTTTTAAATTCATGATAGAAGGATGAAGACACCTAGTCCTAGATTCTGTTGAAATAGGACAGGTGCCCTGAACATTGTTATTTTTGTGACATTATTGTCAAAAAAGTGTACATTTAGAAATACTCACCATAAATACACATGCTCCTGCTGTTATAGTACAACAAAATGGAAAACCATAAATATCTAGCAATGTACCACCAATTGTTGGTCCAAGAAAATCTCTGTAATCAAAATGATATATATTAATATAAATAACTGTCTAAAGTTACTATAAATATTTCTTTGCATTTATTTTTGGCATTTTTGATTCATTACTTATTTTTTTTAGAAAAAAATACTTTAACCAATCCTGTCACAATTTTCACAGTATAAAAATAATATTGCAATATGTTTTGTATAAATACATAACCAAACTTTAAGACTACAATAAAATTTGATGGTCCAAAAAATACATGAAACTTATGACATACTGTGAAAAATGCATGCCGTATAAAAATTTATCTCTAAAAGGGCCTTTAATAATGAAAATAATTTAAAAACTTATTAAAATAAATTTTGTGCATTAGTGGTATATGTTCACTTCATAGATATATTATTTTCTAAAAGTCCTGGCAATAAAGCATCAGCATCTCTATTTCAACTAATCAGAATTTGGTTTTTAGCAGAGATATTGTTCAATACGTTTTGTGCTCTCTGTAAACACTCTGACAAGTAGAACATTGACCATAGCTATGTCATCAATCAGAATTAGGTTTATGGTACGAGTGGTATTATTTAATACATTTAGACCCTCTGTAATCATTTAAAGGTAAGACATGTCTAGGTTCCTTGTGTCGTAACTACAATCCCATTCCCTTTTCACGTTTTGTGACCGAACTTATTATACTAGTTACTGGGTTTGTACTAACATGAGCAACACGATGGTTGCTACATGTTGAGCAGGATCAGCTCACCCTTCCGGAGCCTCTGAGATCCCCCAGTTTTTTGTGGAGTGTGTGTTGCTAAGTCTTTAGTTTTCTATGTTGTGTCCTGTGTACTATTATTTGTCTGTTTATCGTTTTCGTTTTTAGCCATGGCGTTGTCAGTTTATGTTCTATCTATGAGTTTTACTATCCCTCGTGCATCTTTCACACTTCCTTTTCTCAACAGATAAAAATTCGATTTCAGTAAGGAGTGGTGTTTTTCGCTACATTCTTTGCTCTAAGTCATCACAATAAGTCATTTATAATGGTTCATCAGTAGGTTTTTTTACTACACTCTTTTCCTTCTGTCATCACAATGAAACATTAACATTACTATTTCATTGATAGGTTAAGAGTTGGAATGTATGAATCTAATTTTTCATTTCCTGCAATTTTAGCATTGTTATTACAGTTCACTTTGTTATCCTCATGTGTTATTTTCCTATTGATGTCTTAAATATCCAGTAAAACTATGAATTACACAAATTAGAATGCAACTTGTGAGATGGCAGTAACATGCGGAAATCATAATTGAATAAGCATGATAAATTTATAATTGTTATCAAATTCAACCTATGCATATGTCCAGCTGCTTTTTGATAATTTCATATGACTTACCCTATAGCGTACATTGATCCCCATAGACCGGCTACAATACCATACATTCCTAAATCATCATCAAATCCTAGCTCTCTGAAAAAATATTCCATCTGCATTTTGTAATCAAATTCTTTTTAATGCTTTTTATTTGGTGTGAGCCAAGGCTCCGTGTTGAAGGCCGTACATTGACCTATAATGGTTTACTTTTATAAATTGTTATTTGGATGGAGTGTTGTCTCATTGGTACTCACACCACATGTGGTATTGTTACACATTAGTAACAGTCATGCTACCTATAATATTAGAAGTTTAATTTTAATTTGACATATAAATCAGCAAAGGATTATTTTTGATAAAATGTAATTATCTATAAGAAACATTAGATGACCATAAAAATAGCACGAACAAAAAATGTACTTACACATATGCTGTTTGACAATTTACACATATTGTTTTTGCCATAACCCTGGATTTCAAAGTTATTGCAATAAACCAAAACTAATTGGGAAAGTACATTGTAATTCAGTTGAATTTTTTCTTTCTGGTGATGGTAGGAGATTCAGTTAGAGTTTGGATGTGACTTTAGTTCAAATTGGTATTGCATGCTGGGTTGTAAATATTATTGCAATCACTGTCATTTCAATACAAAATAGAACAATTGACACGTTGGCTTGCTATGCAATTTAAACCAATAATCCAAAGGGGTAAATACTTTGACAACATTTTATGAAAATTAAACGAGCCAAATTAATTTTAGTGAAAGTGTTGGGTACCACCTTAAAAGCTGACTAAACATTATAAAGCCATTCTCATGATTCTGCTTAGTTTATTTTGAGAAATTTGGGGAAAATATATTTATGTATTTAAAAAGTTGAAAAGAATTTTAGAGTATCAGGAAACATGAATTGTAAATGAAAAAGGAATGAGCAAAACCCATATCGTATAGCTAGCTTTTAAAGCCTCAACATGAAAACGTATGAAACAATTCAAAAACAGAAAACGTGAAAGTTTTCATTTATTCTAAAAATAAATAACCACAAACTAATTATCACAGACTGAACCTAACACAACCTCTGGTTCAATAGCTGGTTTACAGGCTCCATAATTGCAATAGGCACAAACAAAAGTGTTGAACATGGTTGTAAATGTTCAATGTTCCATCTTACTTTGAACAGAATAACCTACAATTAGTTCGAATGGGTTTTCCTGCACAGGTTGAAAAGAAGCACAAAACAATTAAGTAAAAGTCAAAAGGCACAAAGTACCAATTTTAGAGTACTCACATTTACTGAAAACTACTCAAAGCTCCTTACACATAAACTTCTCCATGAGTTATGAGTATATCAGTTGTCTGATACACTATGTCTTTGCTTCAACTCATTAGCGACATGTTTTTGCAATATCAAATCTTTTAAGGTACCAAAATATTTAAAGGTGTCTAATTAGTAATTGTGTCATGTCCCTATCTTGACTGAGTCGGAATTTGCCAGGTGATGCATGGATAGCAGACATGGTTACTATGTCCGCACACACACATATGTCTTCTCTTGGAGTACATGTGATTCCCCCTATTTAGTTAGTAACCTTGATTTATATTCGTAATTAGTTATGAGATTTTTTCACATCTGATTAGTTACTGTTGTCTTAATGCAAATAACAATTGCAAGTTGCAAGTTATAAATAAACCTTCCTGTACTTTAATTATTGTGATATATTTATTCTCTCCTAAGTTAAATACTTACTCTGCTATGCTAACATATATATCAAACGTAGGTATCAAGGCTAAACTGGATCCAATACCAAGTACAATGAGCGATATAATGTTTAACCATAGCTGACTACAAAATATAAATTAGGACATAATGTAAAATGTAATGCAAAACTGGAACAAATTTCAAGTACAATCTGGGACACATTGTTCAAACACAGCTGTCTAAATTAACTATACATATTCATTATTTTCATATGCCTTTTAGCTCCTTTTAGTATACTTATGTTAATTTTATTACCACTGCAAACTGTCATATCAACAAGTTAATATTTTATTGCAAATGAATTATTTTTTTTTGTAAATGCTTAATTTCAGAATCATTTTATGTTACATATATTCAAAGTATTTCATGTTACTTTTTCATGAGATTCACAGTTACTTATTGTACAACATAGTTGATACCTTTTGTGTATGTAAAGTAAATGGTTTGTTTATGTTGATTTAAAATCAGGTCTTGTATCCAAGCTTTATTAAAAAGAACATGACAACTGTCTGCTTTACTCTCTGTTGGGAAAATATTTTCAGAATGTATAGTGACCTATAGATGAAAATTTCTGTGTCATTTGTTTTCTTGTGGAGAGTTGTCTCATTGGCAATCACACCCACCTTCTTTTTTATATTATGTCTTTCAATCATTTTTTTGAGGTATCTATATAATAGAAGCAACTTTTAAATCTGACAAACAATAACAAATCAACTCACTCATCTAATAAATCTCTAAGTCCAAGGATTTCTGAAGGACCCAAGAACAGCATTCCAACAGCAGAAATAATAAAACCTGGTATCAATACTCCACGGTTATCTGGCTAAAAAGACAAGACAAAACAGGTGTTCAGTATAAACACTGGTACCAAAACTCCTCAGGTATCTGACTGAAAAGACTAGATACTAAATACCACACAACTACTAGGTTGTAAAAGTTCATAAATACAATGTGCATCATTGAAAATTATCTATCAAGTACCTGTGTACATTATTTGATTGCTTTTCACGGCTAATTTATTATTAAAAAATAGATAACCTTTCAACAATTCAAAGAACCATCAAGTTATTTGTGATATAATGGCATAATATACCTTCATATGTACCTTAGACTTCCCCAGCTATAGATGACATAATGACATACAATACTTACCTATGCATTGTAGATTCGTCCAATTTTAGTTAAAAGATATATCCAGTTGTATATGACATCGTTACATAACTAAACTACTAATTTATCACAGATCTATTGTGCTATAGGTTACATAATGATATTACATACCTACCAATAGTAAAATCACAAAAATACTGAACTTCAAGGAAAAGTTCAGAATGAAAAGTTCTTATTTAAATGACAAAATCAAAAGCACAAACACATCAAACAAATGGTCAACAAATGTCATACTCCCGACCTGGCACAGGCATTGTCATATGAAGAAAATGGTTGACTGAAGCGGGGTTTTGAAGCCAACCAAACCCCTCACTTGTATGTCAGTGGCATCAAATTCCAGTGTATTGTAAATTCATCCAGCTTCAGGTGAGAAAATAACATAACAGATCTATCAATTTATCACAGATCTATCGATATATCACAAATCTATCAATACATCACAGATCTATCAATATATCACAGATCTATCCAGTTTTTTTATGACATAAGAACATAACCTACCTACCAATTTATCACAAATCCATCCAGCTATAGGTGACATAATGGCATAAAATGCGGCCATCAGCAAAAACAAAAGACCAATGATATCAGCTTCTAAATTGAACTGAAATATACAATTTTGATTATAATTTTAATTGAAAAACAAACAAACAAATAGCAAAATTAGGTATACACAAACGGTTAATTTGAACATAAGTATTATTGAATTTTCTTGATTAATATAGCTTTTTTCTTGGCTATATAGCTCCATATGTTTTCAAAAGAACATATACATATTTGGCTTTCATATCATTTCTGATCGAGTCCTGATGAAAATTCAATAAAAAAAATCACAATATTTATTGTCAATATACATTTATTGAAATATTAGTCTTCTCAAAAAAGATAATCAACGTAACTTCTGAATGAAAATATAAAGTTAAGCAAAATCTAAATTTATCTTTTTAGTAACTTTCTGTTTTCTTAATTTTCAATAATTTGTACATTCAAAAGTACTACAGTTATCCTACTCAAATATCAGAGAGCTTCACTGTTAGAAAATTTTAAAGGAAGGACTCAAAACTAACGTCACAATAATAACATTTTATTGCACATTCTAGTTAAAAATGCATACAAGACACACAATTGATACAGTGGTAATTGTTATCACATCTCTCTCTCACACATACAATTTGTTTTACATTGAAAAGAGCATTTTCTGCAAAGATATGAGCCTTCAAATTTTGACCCTAATAATACAAATAAAAGTGTTGGAAAACTATTTTTGAGTAGTAAATATTAAAAATTAACTCTAGAGTTTTTTTCAAATTTGACTCATGATTTCAGATGGACTACAAACACAAGATGAGGTACAAGAAGTGATAACCACAGCTGAAAATAATGATGATAAAGATAAGAAAACTTACAGAGCCACTCAGATGTGGTTCTAGTGTTGGGTCCAGAATGGAATAAATCATGGCAGCCACTAATGTTGAGAAACTGTTAATGATTGTCTTGGGGGACTTCATCATCACCCAAAATGATATCTTAGAATTGGAAGACTTTTCAACAACTGCAAACGATAAATATTCATAGATTAACTACTAGAGATCCATACAAACTTCTTTAATTATTTCTAAACAAATGTACAAACCACTAGGTGGTCTCATGAAAATGTGTTTGGAACGAGATATTGTGAGAAAGATTTTAAGGCTAGAGAAGTGTTGTCTTAAGGATGTTATCTGTTCTTTTTTTTACTTTAAAATACAGTTAGAATCCTCTGGTTTTGTCCATGTAGTGCCATGAAACTTTTTATAACTTACTTTTCTTTCAATAATTTAAATAAATATAGTTTACAATGCCCTTTTTTTAATAAAGGCAACAGTAGTTAATTACCTCTGTTAATTAGTCATAAATTGATTAAGAGAATACAAATCTGGTTAAGAAACCAAAACTGATGAAAAATCCTTCTTAATTTTTCAGAGGTTTTTAAAGTAAGAGGGTACCAAAGTTAAATCTGAGAAAATCAAGTATGTTAGAGAAATAAGTTTCTCATAAAATTTTCAATGGCTTATTATTATCAAAATCAAGGACAGGGACCTTAAAAAATCTGTTCTAAGTTCTGTTATTTATTATACTGTCAGTTACTAATTAACAAATTTTGGTTGTTATTTTGAACACAGAGCAGCAAACATAATTATAGGTCATTTTAACCTGCTAATTCTTTTTGAATAGTAAACTTTTTAAAAATTCCAGATTTAATATGATTTATATACAGTCGACTCTCGTTATGTCGAAGTCAGCCGGACCTGAGAAATATTTCGAGATACACGTAGTTCGACTCAAACGAACACCGGAAGTTCGACAATCTAAGGGACACAACTCTTGATTGGCTTGGTAAAGCTAAAATAAATCCGGGTGAATATGGCAAGGGGATCGATATTCTAGTATCAGATCGATGTATTTGTATGTCACAGTCTTTTATTATTATAATGACATTATTTTTACTTATTCAATTGTTTCAATTAAAAAAAAATCCTATGGCTTTTCCAAGAGAGTAATTTCCAATCGATAGTTTAGTTATTCAGGTCGTTTACAGCTGACAAAATTGTTTATTCTCGGATACAAGAGATTTAAGAAACTTTTGATTTCTATTCATATTGTTTTATCTCACTCTTTCTTTTCAAAAGAAAAAATAACAAGATTAAAGACGCCGTTTGAGTAGTTTTTAGGTGATCATCAACGGAAGCCATAATCCTCACTTGATACACACCCAAGCTCATTAGTGTAAATCACAAATTAATTGTTTTGTAAACATTTTAAATACTTTTTCATGAACATTAACAATGTATCACTAATTATTTATAAAAATTCTATAAAAGATAATCTTAGGTAAACACTCATGGAAATAGCATGTCATAAATCAATATAGTGGTCAGTGACCGGAAATTTAATTACACGTGTATTGTCAGATTAACTCTTCAATCCATTTAAATCCCGGAGGTCATGTTTTGACATATGTGTATTAGTTCGAGATAAAAAATGTTTTGTTAACCTTGGGACCGTATATTTAGTTCGACTCAACCGAAATTTCGACTCATCCAATTTCGACTCATCAGGAGTCGAATTACATACTTTTGTATGGAATGAAGTTCGGGACCACGTGAAAACTTCGACTCATCCGAAATTTCGAGTCAACCGAGTTCGAGACAACGAGAGTTAACTGTATAATAACCTGAAATCACATCAATTTTATCTTAATTTTGCAATTGAAAGTTTTGAACTACAATGTATCTATTTAAAATTTCTACCTGTATCTATAAAGAGCAATGTATGAGTTCAAAGCTTTAACCAGTACCTATGACAAACAATGTATGAGTACAAAGCTTTAACCAGTATCTATGACAAACAATGTATGAGTACAAATCTTTAACCAGTATCTATGACAAACAATGTATGAGTTCAAAGCACTTACCTGTATCTACTGGAATCAACCAAAAATTAAATGGGACACAAAGGAACATGATAGCACCAACTACAGCAAATGGCATGATGAAACCTCCACTCTGAGAAAATAAAATAAAAAATTAGAAGGGCTACCATGTTCTCAATAAAAAAGGAATCATAAATAATAAGGCCAAAAAGTAAAATAACAAAATATCCAATCTCTTAGAAAAATTCTAAACAAAAAGTTGCTTAGCAAATAGCAAAATCAAACACTCAGGGAAATAGATAACAACTGTCATATTCCTGACTTGGTACAGGCATTTTTTTTACGTATAACATGTTTAAGACCTGGTTTTAATAAGCTATCTAAACCTCTCACTTATGTTACAGTCCCATAAACTTCGATTATATTGACAACGATGTGTGAACAAAATTAACAGATATAATACATGTAATCATGGTAATAGGTCAAATGTCCAAAATAGGGGTACAGCAGTCAACATTGTGTTTTACATTTTGTAATAAAAATATAAAAACAAACAAATATGTAAACAAATAAAAATCTTAGGTATACTTAATCACTTAATGCAAGGTAATGCAAGGTCATTATGTCCTTGATGGATAGTTGTCAATCATACCACATCACCCTAATTTCAATTTTATAATAAAAAGTAAAAACACAAAAATACTGAACTCCGAGGAAAATTCAAAAAGGAAAGTCCAAAATCAAAAGGCAAAATCAAAAGTCCAAACACATCAAACGAATGGATAACAACTGTCATATTCCTGACTTGGTACAGGCATTTTACTAATGTAGAAAATGGTGGATTGAACCTGGTTTTATATCTAGCTAAACCTCTCACTTATATGACAGTCGCATCAAATTCCATTACATTGTCAACGATGCGTGGACAAAACAAACATACTCAAAGAGCAAAATGTCAAAAATAGGGGTACAGCAGTCAACATTGTGTTATCATCTTAATCACTATAAAAACAACAAATGTAACGAATAAATGGGAAATCTATCAGAAAGATGAAAACCCGACCAAAGAGCACAAAACAGCTGAAGTCCAACAATGGGTATTCACTGCAGCGAGAAAATGTACGAGTATTCATTCATATGATTTATGCTGCCAGAAAGATGTATGTGTATTTATTCATATGTTTTATGCTGCAAGAAAATGTATGCATATGTTTTTGCTGAATCATGTGTAACTTTTCAATCTGAATGAAGCAAATAGTGAAATTAGTGCTCATTAAAAATCAACAGTTTAACAGATATTTGACAAAAAGTAGAAAAAAAACTTACACCATACAGAAATCCTCCTATAGCAGGCCCAGACATGAAACCAACGCCAACAAATACCTCTGTTATACCCTATAAATAGATGTTTAAATCAAATAAGCCAATATCATGATTCTACATACAAAATCTAATTCAGTTAGTACAATACTACATCAAACAGACTGTAAAGCATTTTACATTATAATACATCACATACACTGTAATTCAGTTAATAATCCCCCATTTCATTCAGAATGCTGGGTAAATTACCTGTAAATCAAGTTTAGTAACTATTTCTCCATTCAGGAGAAATGGTGCATACAGTGTTTGGGGTTAAATTTAATTGCGTCAGAGCATTGTATGAACATGATTTGTACAGTGTTTATATATTTTTTCTTTCTCCATTGGTAGGTTCTATCACTTATCTTTTGGATGATGAAATAGTATATGGTATTGTTAATACTCTATATGCCTTTGTTTCTGTATAGTGTATAGAATTAAAATAAAGAAATACTTAACTCCAAGGAAAATTCAAAATATCAAATGCAATTTCAAAAGCTAAAACAAACGGATAACAATAGTCATATTCCTGAATTGGTACAGTATCTTTTATAATTGGTATTTAATGTTTTCTATTCTTTTCTGAATTACCCCCAAGGGTGACTGGGGAATAGAAATATGGTCACCTTGGTCTTCTCCCAACCGGCAGCAAAACGCTTGCTGAAGTGGGGCGTCCGTTTGGCTGTGCGGGATGTATCAAGTTCGCAGTCACATCCGGTCAGAATGAGGACGTTAAATCCGATGTCTTGTGTAGAGAGAGTGCCACGCTCTTTGCACATTAAGAACCCTTGCAACAACTCTTTGAGGAGTCCGTAGGTGGCCTGTTGCAAGGCAAAATTTCTGTCGCTATCCAATTATACCCTTATTTTCCAGTGGCATTCCCAGATGGCCTCTATTGTGACAAGACCTACCTATTGTATTTATTGTGAACTTGTTCTCGTCCTGAATATGCATGAAATATTTGCCACTGGACGTTAAGCAACCAACAATCAATCAATCAATCTTTTCTGAATTTGCATTTCCTGTGGCAAATAAATGTATTTTAAAGTTAAAAGCATAAAAAAAGAAACTTTTTGAAAATATGAAAAATTGATGCATTAGCTATATTACTATATATATATAAAATGCAAAGTACCAGTAATATTGAAGCAATAATTTATAGTTGCTGAGAAGAATGCAAAAATGTGTATATACATTCAATAACACACATATGTTGCTGGCAAGAAATAATTAGGTGTTACATTTGAAAATGTGTAACAGTAACACTGGTACACTTACATAGTTTATTTGCCTAAATTATAAGGTAACAAAGAGGTTGATGTATAACAAATATAGATTCCAACACTGCAACAAGTGTATTACGATATTTCTCCACTCGAGACAGTTAAATTTTATTATTTAAAGCGCGAGGCTTGCCGAGCTCTTTAAATAACTAAAATTTAACTGTCGAGAGTGGAGAAATATCTTAATACACGAGTTATAGTGTAGGAATCTGTTTCTCTATTGATTTTTATCCTTCTTTTTCAAAGAATTTCAGAAACTTGTGTTCTTTATATGCGACGTCATCAGGCATGGTCGCCTTTTTTCATGACGTCACAATAAAAAAATTCAGAAGAAAACAAAACATTTAGACGTCATAATCAAATTTCGACTAATCATTTGCCGAGAACAGATTTTTCACTAGTGAGGAGAAATATTTTTCTCACACCGGTCAGGAAATGTGAAAATAGCACAAAAATTAGAGAAACAAATATTCAAACCTATATAAGTAGAAAAAAATTATTGACAAATTAGTGTCAATGCAAAATTAGAAAAAGAACCAAAAGACAAACAACTATATACATAATACATCATAGAAAACATACACCAACCCAAAAACCTGGAGTGATTTCATGTGCTCTTGAAGGGTAAGTAGATCCTGCTCCAAATGTGGCACACATAGAGTATTTCATGCAAGTGCAAACCTGGTGATAAATCTGCCTTGAAGAAAAGAGGAAAATCTTGTGGTTATGACAATTGGAACATATCCATAGTCATCTGTGAAACAAAGAGTCCATAACCATTAACCAACTTGTGATGGTGCTAGTAATATTTTTTAAGTGATTTTTTTAACTTCATCACTTGAAACTCTTGGTTTAATTGCATCTTTATGTTTTTACTTTTTTTTATACGCAGCAACTCAATATCAATTTCAATCATGACACTAAATGCAAGCTCTCAAACATTGTATCCACTGGGAAATATACAAACCAGATGCAGGAGCTGTTGAAAAGTTGCTACATGGAAATGGAAAGTTTACAATTGAGAATCTGATTTCATACCTTTTGTACAGTTTTGTCCTCAACCAACCCTTGTTGTAAATGTCTAGTGGTATGTTTTCAGGTTTTTCACAGTACAACATCCCTCATTTTAAACTACTGTTCAATTAAGTAAGTTGTGGATTCATGTTTTATCAATTCTAGGATACAATTTTTGGGGGATTTAGAAGAAAATGAACTTGTATGGATACTATTTTCATGGTTTGAACAAATGGAACACAGGCAAGAACACTACACGAAACTTCTATTTCTTGAAGTTTGAATTCATCTTAAAAGAGGGACGAAAGATACCAAAGTGACAGTCAAACTCATAAATCTAAAACAAACTGACAACGCCATGGCTAAAAATGAAAAAGACAAACAAACAACAGCACACACGACACATTAAGCATTCCCCTGAAGTCCATGAAAATTAATATTCCTTAAATAATAATAATACTCCACAGTATTTCTAAATAATTCTAGCATGCTCAAAGCAATAATCATGTACTGATTTTGTTTATGCCATGCTATAATCAAGCCTTAAGGGACAGATGTTTCATCTGTAAAGCATTGCTAAAACGAAGACTAGTCTGAACTCACTTGACACTTGAACATGTTGAATGTTTCTGATAAAATAAATGAGACAAAACTTGAGATATATCATGTATATATTCTAAATACCAGTAGACAACAACCCAACATCAATAAAATTTATGTCAGTATGAGAAAACAACTTTGGTAGAACAATAATAGAATATGTCGTACAAAATTTTAAAATCTACAAAACTAGAGGCTCTAAAGAGCCTGTATCGCTCACCTTGGTCTATGTGAATATTAAACAAAGGAAGCAGATGGATTCATGACAAAATTGTGTTTTGGTGATGGTGATGTGTTTGTAATCTTACTTTACTAAACAGTCTTGCTGCTTACAACTATCTCTATCTATAATGAACTTGGCCCAGTAGTTTCAGTGGAAAATGTTAATAAAAATTTACAAATTTTATGAAAATTGTTAAAAATTGACTATAAGGGACAATAACTCCTTAGGTGATCAATTGACCATTTCTATCATGTTGACTTATTTGTAAATCTTACTTTGCTGAAACATTATTGCTGTTTACAGTTTATCTCTATCTATAATATTATTTAAGATAAGATAAGATATTTAAGATTTAACCAAAAACAGCAAAATTTCCTTAAAATTACCGATTCAGGGGCAGCAACCCAACAACGGGTTGTCCGATTCATCTGAAAATTTCAGGGCAGATAGTTCTTGACCTGATAAACAATTTTACCCATGTCAGATTTGCTCTAAATGCTTTGGTTTTTGAGTTATAAGCCAAAAACTGCATTTTACCCCTTTGGTCTATTTTTAGCCATGGCGGCCATCTTGACCTTTTACTAATGTCTAGCTGTCAGATTAACAAATGACTTGATTTGATGGCCGGGTCAGCGGACACATTTTTTAAACTATATACCCCAATGATGATTGTGGCCAAGTTTGGTTTAATTTGGCCCAGCAGTTTCAGAGGAGAAGATTTTTGTAAAAGTTAACGACTACGGATGCAAAATGATGGGAAAAGCTCACTTGGCCCTTCGGGCCAGGTGAGCTAAAAATCAATAGACCACTTTCCAGTTTGTCTGTCTGGTCACCGCAAAAATCTTGTCAATTATGCATGCTTTTATGACTTCATTTACCAGATAGAGGGGATCACCTGTATCCCTGCCCTATAAACGTCCATCAAGCATCTTAGTGATCGTCATTGTGCAGGACCAACAAGAATTAATATTTGCTCTGCAGGTATTTAATCACAATTCCCTAATGACAGCTTTGCTGAAAGACAATTATGAGAATTCAATTTACAGAACGGAAATGCATCAAACTTGAAAGTTGTCCATTAGTTTGAAATTTTGCTGTTTTGCTGTTCATTTGTGGAATTTAAAGTTTCAATCAATCTATTAAACTTTTCAAGATAATAGGAAAAAGTATTCTTGATTGACATTAAAGGGCAATAACAATTTTGGTCATGTAGATATATTCTAAATCCTTTTCTTGCTGATGATATTGCTATTTTTCGAGATATAAGAACAAAACGTTTTTAAAATAGTCAAATTCATCATCATAAAGGGTTCTAACATGCCTTAGTTGTCTGACAGTTTTGACATAAATAATCATAAGGAAGAGCTCCACATTTTGAACAGTTTTTTACCCTAAGGCTTACAAATGTTCTCTATTCATAGTGGTTTTTAAAATAATTAGCAAAACTTGCATGTTCCCTTACGTTCTATTCTAAGCCATGTCATCTGTCTAGGTTGGCAAGCAGTGTACTTAAACACAAGTTTTTAAATAGATACCCCAATGATGATTTTGGCCAAAATTGGTTAAATTTGACATTTTGTTATGGTGTAATGGGGGCCATGTAGGGGACTGTATCATAATGTGAGCATGTTATGACAAAGTGAATAAATCGTAGGTTAAATATGACGGATGCTAAGTGATGAGAAAAGCTCACTCTGCATTTCTGCAATATAAACTAAAAAATAAACAATGGAATAATAAATTTGTACAGTACTAGAAATGAAGAAACAAAATAAAGAGTCAAAGAAGACTGGTTCAGTACTTACAAAAACAGTAGCAACTGAGTCCGGAAATTCTTTGGCAACTAGAGCAAAGCTTGCTGTCTGTAGACCACAACAACCAATAGCTAGGATGATTCTCAGTAAGAAACAATAAATAATGAAAGTGATATTCTCAGTGCTTGTGTCTATGTAGGTCAACGTCCTGTTAAAAGGAAAATAACAAATTACTAGAAAAAAACCTCATTATATGCAAGAGTGTACTCACTACAAAGTCTTGCCTGAGTCATCGTTGACATGAATTATCAATGATATGGTCATAATTATAAATTAACTTTGAATTTTTGAAATACTAAGGCTTTTCTACCTCAGCAATAGATTACCTTAGCTGTATTTGGCAAAACTTTTAAGAATTTTTGGTCCTCAATGTTCTTTAACTTCTTACTTTATTTGGCCTTTTGCATTTTTCATTCAAGTGTCACTGATGAAGTAATGAAGTAATCTGAGTTTGACTTTTGCCACCATTGTGGTAGAATAAATGGTTGATTTTCCAATCAAACTTATGCTTTAAACCAAATTCAAACATGCACTCCAAAACAATATTTTTACTTAGTGGCAGTTATGAATTGAGCAAGGCTAAAAGACTGAAAATTTGTTTAGAACAACCTTTCACTAATGTCTAGCTGTCAGATTAACAATTGGAATTTCGCTAATTAATGAAGATATTTGGTAATTAACCTAGACCTCCTGTTTATGTACAGGGAAGTAACTCTTGATAAAATTGTGTCAATCTAAACCTATCTAATGACCCATTTACCATGTTTACCATTCAGAAAATAAAGTAAAACTTAGGTGAAAGTTTTTTTCACCAAATAGTTTACCTTTATGTTAAATGTAATAAGAGGTATTAATAGTGTCAATTTGCACAGAATATCCTTTAAGCCAAGCCTAAGATAATTGAGACAAATTGATTTCTAACTGAAAAAAAAATCTGACAGCCCCTTAACAATTGCATATTACTATTAAAATGGAACTTTTTAAAGTGATGACATATCAATATCAAAATAATGTTAACAATCGAAATTTAAGATTGAAATGCCTATATTTCATTATTTGTTTGTTATGGCATGCATTTTATATTGTATCATTCTATGTTGTAATGTTACAATGTAAACTATTATTTCAGGTTAGGGTTAAGGACTTTGGCCCTATCAAGGTGCCCTCAACACTTTCACTAAAATTAATTTGGCTGGTTTAATTTTCATAAAATTTTGTCAAAATATTTACTTTGACCCTTTAACAAAAATTTTAAAATTTTAAAAATTTTGAACCAACCGTTTTGTCAGAAAAATTACACTGGTTATAAAGCAGTTTGACAAACCAATTTTGATCATTGAGAAGCTTAATATTCCTTTTACAACACAATGTAATTAAAATGTTTAGCTGACTTTACAGAGTTATCTCCCTGTAGTGTTAGGTACCACCTTAAATCGTTTTAACACGCTGTATTTGTTTGCATCTGTCCTAAGTCAGAAGCCTGTGGTTCAGTGGTTCAGTGCTTGCCATTTGTTGATATGGTTCATTATGTGTTTCTTGTTTCTCACTTTTAATATAGATTAAATTGTTGGTTTTCCCATTTGAATGGTATTACACTAGTCATTTTTTGGCACTCATAACCACATCTTCTTTAGACTGTAGTCTTTTCTTTTTATTTTAAATTGGTTGTATGTTTTGAATAATGCATGCTTCATACTGCAAAAGCAGAAATTTCCGTAGAGGATTTAATTCATTTATTTTGTGCAAAGAATATATCTACCAATTTTAAACCCCCACAAAAATTTAACCTTCATATAATATCACTTTTATTTAATGGAAACCACGAAATTAAACACCTATGACATCTTATATAGAGACAAAACCACAAAATGATAACGGCACGAAAATAAGCGTTTCTACAGTATATCCCAACAATCACTTTTTAAATAGGAAATTTGCATAATATATATACATTTAAATGTAAACACATCTTTTATCCTCAACTATTATATAATGGTACATATTAACTTTAACACTATCAATGGCAACTGTGCCATGTGACTTACCCAAATAATACTGTACAGCCTGCTGCTAAGAATAGACCGCCAATGTACATGAACTTCAATCCCATCAACGGCAACTAAAATAAAATATATATAAAATTTAAAGAAACAAAAAAGCAAACACTCAGACACAACCTTATAAGGCCAAAAATAAAATAAAAATTGATGATGTTGTCTACAAGGCATGGGTAGGAAACATCAAACACATAATTTCTTAAGGGTGGCCTAAAACAGTGACTTGCTATGACAATTTATCCAGCCGTTGGTAAATAAATCACAGTGCGATTGGATTAATGCCTTCATGTGGTGACCTCACTATATACGAATTTCATAGGGGGTTCATGACCTCACTTCTACTGTTAATGATGAAGTCATCTATTAATCATAAATGTTGTTGTGTTTTGTTTTTTTTCTACAAAACCATATAGAAAAAGTCCCATATGTGATAAATTTGTTCTACAGGTGACTACTGACAACTAAGGCCTCACCCTCCTATGGATTTAACTAACCCTCTATGGATCTGTAAAGTGTAGGGTGGGGCAGTATCGAACCATATAACTTATAGTATGATTCAATATGGATTCAAAATTAAAATGGTGGAACTATACAGTAAATAAGGATGCATCTATAAAATAAACACAGAATTGAAACTTTTATCTGGCCAGAAATCATGGAAATAAATGAAGGTGAAAAAACTGTCAAAATAGGTGCAATTTGGGTACCCTGACATTATAATGACTTTCCATATAATGAAGAAAACTATGTTTTTTGTATTATCATAATTACTGTTTTAACTCTTATAGTTAAGTTTTTGTTTTATCAAAAAAAAATTACTATGCCATATGAGGGGAGATAACTCATGTATTTTAACTTGTTGTAAATTCACCAATTTTGTGTTGTAGGAAGACCATGTTAATAAGTTTGTTGACCTATTTTTTTTTTTATAATTTTCTGAAAACACATTATTGTCATATAAGATAAGTTTCTTCTCAAATTTTATTTAAAAGTTTCTTATTGTTTATAATTTTCTTTATTTTACAATTAAAAAAAAGATGATACTCCATACAAACACTGACAATTGTTCTACCTGTAGCTTGGCAAATTATTAAAGAATACTATCAATTTTAATACTGAACCCCCATCTTTCTTAAACTATATATTCTATTAGACAAGTGTATAATACTATTTGATGACCTTTTTTTTAACTCAAGAAGTTTGTACTATGGTGTTTGTTGATGGGTTGATATATTAGTAATTTTATCACATTTTCTATATTCTATATATTCATCAGAAAATTGTTTATTGTTTAAGATTGCATCTAACTTAAGGTTTCTAGTTGCAGATCATAGATTTTTGAAAAAGGGGGAGGGGTCCTATCAAGCCAATTCTGAAGTAATATCATCAGTAAAAAGTCTGTACACTTATCATATAAACATGTATATTTAACGCTTAATAAGGGTGCCTTTGCACCTGCATCCCTCCCCTTTACCTAATTCTGCCTCGCAGTTGTCTTTTGATAATGTGTGTTGTTGTGTTGCTGTCAAATTAATCAAAAGCATCTCCTAACATCTTTATGTTCTTTGGAATATGAAAGTAGACTCCTAGGTGGGAGTGTAAAACATATCTATAGCTACTTACCAATTTACCAGATACAGGTGATATTAAAAACTGGGTTAAAGCAAAAATTCCAAATATCCATCCTGACACAGAATCACTGACATTCTTGGTGGCAGCCTTAAATTACAAAAAAAAGAAATTAGATGTGATATGCCAATACAACTGCATATCAAATACTGTTGACTTTTTAAAAGGTCTTCCTTTTAAAACCAACCTAAACACAAAATTAATGTATCATGTAATTTTTCAAGGTCAATGAACCATAATGATGGGGTGGGGTTATATAATCTCCATCATGTCCATAGAAGTGAAACTTGTAAATGCCAACATACATTCGCCTACTAAATATTAATGACTAAACATTTGCTAAACATTAGTGGTTCATCTTAATTAAGCTAAACAAAATGTAAAAAATACTGAACAAATTTGTAGGTAATCAGATTATTACAACAGGTCCTTGTTAGAATTTACAAGAACTTTTGAGGTCATAGGTAACGTGCTTTGGTCAAAAACATCAACAATTAAAGAGTTAACAAGATGTCCTGTAATTCAGTGGTTGTCGTTTGTTGCTGTGTAACATTTTTGTTTTTTGTTCATTATTTTGTACATTAATGGGGGGAGGGGTAGGAGGGGTCCTGATCCCCAAATCCAGGCTTAAAAACATGGAATCCTGATCGAGGTCCCGAATTAAAAGGAAATTTAAATCACAATATCCCTAAATTCAAAAAAGGAATTCCCCAATCCCGAAAGGACCAATCCTGAAATCCTGATTAAGGTCCTACCCTCCCTCATTGAATCACGCTGTTAGTTTTCCTGTTTGAATTGTTTTACATTTGTTATTTCAGGGACTTTTATAGGGGACTATTCGCTTTGGGCTTTGTTCATTGTTGAAGGCCATATGGTGACCTAGTTGTTAATTTCTGTGTCATTTGGTCTCTTGTGTTCAAAGAGTTGTCTCATGGGCAATCATACCACATCTTCTTTTTATACATACATGTATAATTGTTTTAAAAAACATGAATAGACCCAAACAAGTATGGAATTTTCAGACAATTTACAAAATACAAATGTATATATATATGAAGACTGTACTCATAAACCTTGTGACTTCTGGCCTGCCCTTTTCCTTATTGGAGCTCATTATAAATGATTAATCTAGACTTTTTACCACTTCAATACATTTTTACAAAGTTTGTCTAATTAAAAGGAACATGAAAACACCCCCCCCCCCCTTCCCCAATTCCTTTTTCAAATTCCTGGATCTACATCTTCAATGATCCTTGAATATATTTATTATTATTTCAAATATTCATTTTATCAAATTGTTACAGATAATTTCATAACATGTACATATATAATGAAATATGAACCAAACTAGATATGAAAACAAAGATAACCCTTGTCCAACACTAAAGACATAATTATCATAGTCAACAATATCTATTAGAACATGTCATGCATGTGATTATGATGAAAACAACACATGATCAATTCTGCATCAATCTTTTTCTAATGACCTTCAGTTGTTAATTTATACGGTGACCTGTACACTGTACATGTTGTTAATTTGTAGAGTGACCTAAAGTTGTTTAGTTTGTATGGTGAACTTTAGACTTTTAACTTTTTAGACCCATTGGTTGCCTGTACAGCTGTTGTCTGCCTTATGGTCAGGTTGTTGTCTCTTTGACACATAACCAATTTCCATTCTCAATTTTATATAGTTGTTAATAATTTCTGTGTCATTTATGGTCTCTTGTGGAGAGTTGACTCATTGGCAATCATACCACATCTTCTAATCATGTTTTTTTTAAATTCAGGGTGAAATTTTAGTATCACAACACTCAGTAATGCTGTCCAGAAATGTTTTATGTTAACTGTGGCAGATATATTACAGCTGCTGTCACAAAAAGATTTTAATCATTTTTTTCTTCCTCAAATCTAGTTTTTAATATGGTTATTGTTTTAAGAATTCCTTTTAAACCCTATTAAATATTATAAACTAAACACATTATGACCTTGCCATTTTCATCATGCATATACAGGTATTCATAATTTCGCGGAATTTTTAATTTAAACATTTAGAGTGTTGACTATTTATCATGTTTATAGAGAAAAATGTTTAACAACTTGCAAAAATTGCATATCGTGTCATATTAACTTCTGGTTATTAGTCCCCAGTACTGACAAGGACTGACAAAGTCAAAAGGGACTGTCTGTCTGTCTGTCTGTCGGTCTGTCGGTCTGGCTGTCTGTCGGTCTGGCTCTCTGGCCAGCCATCAAATCAGTTTTCCACACTTTTTTTCTTTATGCTCGAACATATTGATATTTGGTAAATTGTTTTATCATGACAAGTTACAGATCAAGTTTGAATTTTGTTTCAGTCTGATGATTATGTACAGATTTATGGTTCTTTGACTTAAAAAATTCACTCAAATAATCAGTTTTCCCCACATTTTTTTTGTCATGTTGGAGATAATGATTTGAAAAGTGGTATATATAGTTTTATCATAGCAAGTCATAGATTAAGTTTGTATTTTTGTGCAGAGTTATGGTCCTTGAAAATTGGTATATTATAGTTTACACCATGACAAGTTATGTATCAAGTTAAAATTCTGTTCCAATACAATGAATTTTTAACTGGCAGCCTGGGACTATGTATTGCCATGCATGCAATACTCACAGAACGCTTGTTTAATTGAAATATATATTATTTTATATATAGCAATAATAAATTCACCAAAGGCAAGTTGATTATTATATTGAAATTAAATAACTCGAGTTGAAATAATGTGATACTGAGGATTCATAATGACATTATAATTCGTTGGATACCAATTTTCGTGGGTTTTGTGCATGGGAACATGTGATTCCCACAAATTCAAATGTTCAATGAATAACATATTAATCCAATAGGCTTTGTATACAGAGATTGACTAAACCACGAAATCAAATATCCACAAATAGGCAAGTTTTCAGCAAATCCATGAAAATTGATACCCAATAAAATAAATGAATCCACATTATCTCATTCTCACTCGTTATAAAACCTATAAATATATATGATATAATCAGCACTGATCAACTATATATATTATTACAGAATCAGAACCTTATGGGAAAAGGACCTTTATCATGAATATCAACATAGACACAAGCAAAGGTGTATAATAATCTTACCTCACTAGGAAAGAATGGCGCTATCAAAGACAAACACAGGTAGCTCAGAAAACTGCATAAGGATATACTTATTAAGATCAGTTTATGGCGGCTGCCTAAGGCACGGAATGAAAATGTCGGAGTTGATAAATCGGGAGACTCAATGTCACCCTGATCATCACAAGATCCTGGAATTTTGTTTTCTAATCCTTCATCCTCAGAGTTAGATGAAATTAATGATGTCTCAACGATGACAGTTTGAATTTCTTTTCCTGTAATTGGGTTCACATTTCGGCCATTTGTAAATTTGTCCTGACTTTTCACTGGCTCAAAATATTTGTTGTCCTGATTTACCACTGGGTCAATAAATTCCTCATCATAACAATTACTTGGGGAAGTTTTTCGCAGTGATTCCTCAGAATTTACTGCACCATAATTCCCTGACTTTTTACTCCTATTTAATGAACGAGAATCCCTTTCTGATTTAGAAGTTTCATCCTCACTGTGTAATGTTTTTTTGTTAACTAACAAGTTTTGACTTTTTGAGTTGTTTGAAAATTTAATAGAAAAGTCATATTGAACAGAAACATCTTGCTCGTCTGTTTGATTAACATTTTCTTCATTGTTCTGCATTCTGTCATCTTTCTTTTATTCATTCGACTTCAACCTAGAAATAAATAGATAGCTTAAGGTTATACTGATTTGTTTGGAAGGAGGTTTACAGAGTTCGAGTTATAAATCAAAGAAGTATACTCATTCTCAAACTGAAGTATACATGTATAATGTTACGTGTTTCATGTTTATTAATAGGGTAAAAGGTTGGAATGACACTTAAGGAATGACTGTAATATCTTTTCTGTCTATGAACAAATAACATAAAAAATGTGGTGCACACTAAATAACGTGCATAGCGGGCTATTTAACAGTCACACACAGGCACCACATTTTTTATGTTATTTCGAATAGACTGACAAAATATTACAGTTATTTCTTATAATTTAATTCTAAATTCCATTTTTAAACGGCATAAATCATGAAAAAACGTTGATGACGTCATGGTCACATGTCAAAATTGTGTCTATGATACGATAAACAAAACAATGTCAGCCAATCAGAAGACGTGTAACATCCTAAATTAAATTATATCATCATAATCATGAGAACTGAAACAAAAATAAAATTAAGTACCCAAAATAACCCATAATTTAATTCAAAAAAAATTCTATATAAAAAAAGAAGATGTGGGATGATTGCCAATGAGACAACCCTCCACAAAAGACCAAAATGACACAGAAATTAACAAATATAGGTCACTGTACGGCCTTCAACAATGAGCAAAGCCCATACCACATATTCAGCTATAAAAGACCTTGTAAAAATGGCTGGACCCACCCCTGGGCTGGTACTGAGTTCTGGAGAGGTGAGCTATAAATAAATATGAGGCAAAAGTGTCTTTTCTTCTTTTTGTTGTTGTTGTTGCTCTATACTGAGCTCAGCACTACAGTGGATAATTTGGGTGCAAATACTTGTATAGAAAAAAAACAGATAAGACAAATTTTATTAGCCAATTTTGGGTCCCCAGGGGCAAACAATTTATAACAAAGATATGAAAGAAAATCCAATAAATGACAGAATACATATCAAATTACAGACAAAAATATATATATATAATCATGATAATAATATTACAAATTATTTTAAGAAAACATTTGTATGGAAAAATATTTAATAATTTCAAATGAGGATGAAAGGCAACTTCCCACGAAGTTAAGACCACGAAGTTAAGAGTCAGTGCACATAAATTGGAAATTGAATGAGGAAGTTTAATGCAGGCCTTCAAGTGGAGGAAAGAATATGTTAATTATCATGACTATGCATGCAACACAGAGGTTGAAGATGAAATTCATTTTCATCTTCAGTGTCCTGTTTTAGAAATAAAAGATCTGATTATATAAATTACTTGAAAAACAAGGTAACATCAAAAACTTTAAAAGCCTCCCAATAAATCAAAATTAATATGGTTAATGTCATCTGAGGAAGAAAAAGGCAAGTTTATTATTGTGTACTTTATATAAATGTAACAGTTTATTTCTTCCTCTGTGATATTTTCCTGGGGATAATTTGTCACAGTAATTTTTTTCCAGACATGGTATTTCACAGGTAAATTTTTTGCAGAGGAGAGAAAATCTATCTGCGTTATGCAGATAGTATGTACCAGAATAAATTTTCCATTCCATATTTCACAGAACCTTGTGAAATAGAGTCCCATTAACAACTATGTAAGTTACTCACAATCAATATATACCTGACCATAATTATAAGTGTTTCAGAAGGTAGAACAAATTTGCATAATTCATCAATCAAAGGGAGGTAATTATGAGAAATTTATATTTAAAAGATATTAATATTATATTCCTGAATCTATTTCATAGTGAAATTTTCCTTGAATCTTATTTTTTATATTCATTTATGTAAAAAGATGACTTAAACATGATTTAATAAGACAGATAATATTTCACAGGTAAATACTATCCAGCTGTTGAAATTGCTTTTGTTCCAACATATTGATATGCTATGATTTATCTGATTTCCATTATTGCCCGGCATATAATCGCCACCTACATCTTTGTCCCCAGACAAAACTGTTTTGTAGTTAAAAATATCATAATACACAAATTCTTCAATTACTGTTTTCAGTAGTATAAATGCAACTTTATTTCTACTTTTACTTTTGAATTTATATTTATACTGAGATCTGAAAACAACTTACTTTTAATACCTGTATTTCACTTACCTTATTTTATATATTACATTAATCATGATCATGATGATATTATTTCACAATTATGATCTTTGAAATTTATTACTTCTGGTTTTATTTCATATGTTTCATGATAATTGTCTTTATAAAAGAATGATATTTACTTGAATATTTCAGGATATTATTTTCAATGATAATTTGTGAAATTATTTCCCATTATCATGACTATAATACATTTTTTTTTTTAATTTAGCTTTGATTCAAATACACTTTTATTATTTCATAGTATTTGTAAATATTAAGTTTTTTTTAATAACTATTCAATAGTTTAACTACCCAGATAGAATTTCACGGCAAAGAAAAAAATATCCTAGGGAAATATTTTCCCCTGGATAAAAAAATAACAACATTACGACATTTTTTCCACCGGATCAAATTTCACCCAGATATAATTCTGCTTTAAATAAACAGGATATATATCAGTCAGGGGACTTACTGAAATAAGTGATTTTTAAATCACTTATTTGAGTAGCAAATTTGAGGTTTTGTCACAAATTGGGATTATGTAGTTTTTCAAATTTTAAACACATAGGTTTAAATAATATCTTTTAATTAGTAAAATTTTAAAAAAAATGAACTTTTTGGTTCTTTTAAGTAGCAAGGTTTTTATTTAGCTGAAAATTCTATTTTAGTTGAAAAAATGCTATAATAATGGCTTTACATAATGAACTGATACTTTCTTCAAAGATTTTTCCCAGCAGTGGGAGTATTTTTCCTGTGAAGTTCAAGGTTTCATCTTTCAGATTATGTAATAAAATTCTACTGTTCGCCATAAAAATTTCACTGTTCGGGGGTGTTGAAATTAGTGGGGGTTATAAAAAGAATGATACTTAAAGAAGTGATTTTTGGGAAGAAAATTGAGGTCTGATGTACTTAAACAAGTGATTTTTATGTCATTATCCTAGATTCAGTACAAGGTCATCACCTGAAATGACCTGGTCATCCTAGACAACACAGATGTTGGTTCTGATAAGTTTAGAAACATAATTAGTCCCTGGATCATTAGTATTCTGTATTTAAAGCTACAATAAAATTAAATCACTTCTTCTAGTGATTAATTTGTACTACTTAAATAGGTGATTATTAAAGAAAGACAACTCTAACTTCCAACCTTTATGGAAATAATGTTACTTGAATCAGTGATTTAGAAAATCACTTATTTAAGTAAGTCCCCTGACTGTATATAAAAGAGAGAAATTTAATTCGCTGTAAAATATAGATAGTTTAGTCACCGGTAGTTTGCCCATCTATATTACTTTTATTGTAAAAAAACTATATATACATGATATATAATTATCTCATGATTATATATGATAATTTTGTATGCCATAACCATTTGATGTAAATGTGGTTGTGCCAATAAATATTGTATTATAAATCATAATTGCCTATATAAAAATTATAAAAGACTTAATTTGTATTGATAATAATGTACATTTTGGAAGATGTTGTAGCCAGGGAGAAAACACAAAATATAAAAAGAATTGTAGTGTTTACATTTCATTCTAAAAAAACTTACCTGTTACATGCATAAACTTAATATAATGCATTTGTAAATGTTTCACCAAAACAATATTAAATAATAATAATTTAAATACCTGAGACATATATATACTGCCCTCATACGGCGTCCTTGATCTGTTGATTGACAAAAAAAAATAATGTATTGCATTGTATTGTGTGTTGATACTAGTTTCTTTTACTTCTTTTGAAAAATGTAGTGCTGTATTCATTGATCAAGTACTTTATGCGTTTATCTTGTCCTACATTTTGACCTTAGTCTTTTTGGAGGAACGGCATAACAACAAAAAGCGAAAATATCCTTTCAAGTTGTCGGAATTAAATTATCATTCTTTCTTTTCTCATTTTTACATCTAATACTAAAGTTCTTACCTATTTTGTTTCCTAAGCAATTATAAATAAAAAGATACAGTTCCTAAATTAATTATTTTCTACGTCGTTTCATATCTTGACCCCAAAACAATAACACGTGTTAAGGTTAGAGTCACATGAATGTAATGTGATACTGTACATTTTCGCGCTAATTTATAAATAAGCTTTGTTTAGACATGTTAGAATTGGCTAAGTATATGCAATACATGTATATGCAGTTGGGAATATAAAAGATTCATTTCTGCAGAGGATGATGACTAATTCTGATTAAATGGTACAAAATGACTTGACTATCTATTATTTATAATAAACAAATCATTTAAAATTGTATGTTTTCGAATATCATAAATGTATAGTTGTGAAAATGAATAATCAGTCCCTTGCTTTAATGAAAATAAAAAATCTTGCTTCAATAGTGCAGAAAATGAATAATCTGTCCTCTTATTTTACTAAATAACCGATCAAAAACAAATCCTTCTGCTGGTTAGAACAGGGTCTCTTTTCAGTGGCAGATCGAGAAACTTTCATAAGAGGGGGTCACTGCTGCCTAAAAAGGGGGAGCGCTCCAGTCATGTTCAGTGATTCCCTACATAAACAACAAAATTTTTCCCACAAAAGGGGGTGCCCGGGTCCCCTGAAAAACCCTCTTAATCCGTCTCTGCTTTTTCATAACCTGCTGGTTATAAGATTAGGGTTGCATTTTCATGCCCTACTGGTGAGAACAGGGTCTTTTTTTAAACAAAGTATTTTTCTAGGACAGGATCGCTCATTTAACTGTTTAAGATACAGTATATATATATATAGAACTGCATCTATTTTATATGGTCTAGGACAGAGTAAACATTTTCTGAGCGTGTATAGAACAGGGTATGTTTTTCAATATTTCTGTTTAGAACAGGGTATGTTTTCAATGTTTTATGGTTATAACAGAGTATGATTTTGCAACTGCTGTCGGCACAGTTATGCCCAAAAGGATAGTCAATACACCCCCACCCCCGGCCGGGTGTGCCCCCATTTATGAAAATTTCTAAATCCGCCACTGCCATAGACTAAATTATTATTAAAGTTTTGTCTGGTTTTCATGAATTTTATAGTCCTCGTATGCACGTTTCCACAGTTGCACATAGATTAGTTCATTGCCGTTTTCAAAGTTTTTCAAAACCTGATGTAGCTTTTCATATAAGTCGACCTTAGCTATTAATTTGAATTTGTTTGATATCATAACAAATTCTCGTCTTCTATATACGAACGTCAATGGTCAACAGAAATTAACGTATGAACATGTTATTTATGAGAGTGAAGAATTCGAATAAACCAGATCCGGAAGTCAAGGCCAAAAGTAAAAGGTTATTAACACCTAGCAACATATGTCATTAAGACATTCGTGCATAAATAGTTTCAATTAAAAATCTGAAATAAAACCGGCAAACAAGCAAACTCTTTAATTTTGTCGTAGCCGTCAAAATAGCCACTACGTAATTAATATTTTGCACAAACTGGGCCTTTACAGCCATTTCCATTCCATGACTTAAATATTTTTAACCTGACTGAAATAAGCAATTTTACTAAAATCATCAGGCCTTTTTAACTTGTTTTTATTCGAGCGTCACTGATGAGTCTTTTGTAGACGAAATGCGCGTCTGACGCAAATACATAATTTCAATCCTGGTTTCTATTATGAGCTTATTTTCACACTGTCGTAAGACTTTTTTTTATGGTAGCACTTTTCGAAAAAGTCGTTTTGTGGACTAGAGTATATCAAAAAGTTTGCAACTCCCTTTATACAAAATAAAAATTTGAATACATTTGCTTACATTTAGTGATTTTTTTTCTAGCTTTTAACATTTGTTAAAATGTTTTATTCTGTATTTTATTTATTATCATCTAATCTATGCACGACGGGTGCCACATGTAGAGCAGGATCTGCTTACTCTTCCTGAGTACCTGAGATCCCCTGGTAAGGTTCGTGTTGCTTAGTCTTTTGTTTTCTATGTTGTGTCTTGTGCACTATTATTTGTCTGTTTGTCTTTTTCTTTTTAGCCATGGCGTTGTCAGTTTATTTTCAATCATTTAGTTTGACTGTCCCTCTAGTTTCTTTTGCCCCTCTTTTATAAAATTTGCAAGGATCTCACTGATTCATAGTAAAGTAATCTTTATTATAAATTCAGACATAACGTGGGGAAAAAGCAACACACCTTGCTACTCTTTCAGAACTCGGGAGATTTCCTTTACATTTTGATATCACCAAATCTATATGATCAGATACTGGCACCGGCTTGAAAATTTGAGTTCATCCTTTCCCTTACTTAAAGATGCATATTTAGAGTCAAAGCTATTATTTGAATCAAAAATTCCCTCTTGGTATGGATCTTTAAATTATTTGCAAAAAAAAAGTTAATGGAGTTGACAGTCTAGCCTTTTTTTTATATATAGATTAGACCGTTGGTTTTCCCGTTTAAATAGTTTTACACTAGTAATTTTGGGGCCCTTTATAGCTTGTTGTTCGGTGTGAGCCAAGGCTCCGTGTTGAAGGCCGTACATTGACCTATAATGGTTTACTTTTTTAAATTGTTATTTGGATGGAGAGATGTCTCATTGGCACTCAAAACTCACACCACATCTTCCTATATCTATTTGCAAGCAACTTTAGATTCAAAATTTTAATTAAAAAGTTTTTGTATCAGCACTATGAAATACAGTGGAGAAACCAAATGCACAACTGTGCTGATGGGAAGCTTTGTAGCTATAGCACTTTTAAGACTCATTTCGGTCTTGAAAGATATCTTACTTTATGACAATCACCTGAGCAGAGGAGAATGTCACTCGATGCGTATTTCTTCTCACAGACTAAGAATTGAGCAAGGTCGCTATCATGTACTCTCCGACAAGACAGAATATGTCTCAGGTGCACCTCAAATGAAGTTGATGATGAAAAACATTTTTTTTTATTTTCGTGTACATCATCTCTAGATAAGAGAAATTGTTTAAATTCCACTATTAACTCACTATGTCCAAACTTTACACATTTGATTCCTAGCCAAAAACTGATATGGCTTCTTAATATAGTGAATCTTGATATCTTGATATCTGTCTGTGAGTTGGTTGATGAAGACAAAATATAACTTGAAAGATAAATATTTAAATCAGACTTTCTGCACTAGGCACGAGGTTGGCATGGTGGGATACAGGACACATCATATCAGTTCTATTACCTTTCGGTTTGTGATATTTTTTATTAAACTTGAAATATTTTATCTTTTTCGTAATATGTGCACTTTGGCATGTCAATTAGCAGTGTCCCCTGGTGCCTCTTGCAGTTGTGTCACTTTAAATAGTACCGACTCCTCTGCACCAGGCACGAGGATGACATACCAGTTATGTGCAACTTCTTCCAATATCTTACCATATCATTAATGTCCCGATACACATTTTAAAATGCACCCACCATGCCATATAGCACCGTCCCTTGGTGCCTCCTGCAGTTCAGCTAGATATATTTAGCCTACTCACAGCATTATTTTTTGTTACTTTCTAGAGGTGTGCCTGAGACGAAGGTTTTATATATATATATATATACTCCTATATATGTACTAATATATGAAAACTGCTATTTCTTATTTGTGTTTGTAACTATGTATACTGTAGTTTATTATATTTGTAAAAGAATAATATTATAATGATATTATATTATGCTCCTTGTGAGCCCAATTTATGGAAATAGAGCATCATCATCATCATCTTCTTCTTCTTCTTCTTCTTCTTCTTCTTCTTCTTCTTCTTCTTCTTCTTCTTCTTCTTCTTCTTCTTCTTCTTCTTCTTCTTCTTCTTCTTCTTAGAGCATCATCTTCTTCTTCTTCTTCTTCTTCTTCTTCTTCTTCTTCTTCTTCTTCTTCTTCTTCTTCTTCTTCTTCTTCTTCTTCTTCTTCTTCTTACTAAATTATGCATATAATACTTCATAAAACTTGCTACTGTTGGTACGGAGTGTTTAGTCGGTTTTTTTAAGGCAAGAGAAGTCTCTGGATCTAGCAATGTTATCGGAGGAATGTGTAATGGTGTACGAAGTAGGTCGTAGGTCAATGCCATCGAAAACGTATACATATCAAAAGTCTAAAATAATTATGACGTCTTGAAAGGCTATTTTAAATTTCTATGAGGCATAACAAAAAATGATAAATTAGCATTTAAGACACCATACTTATGTTTACTAATGTATCAGTTATAAGCAGTAACGGTTCCAGGGTCAAAATAGGGGGGGGGGGGGGTTTCCGAGGGTTGCAACCCCCCTGTTTGGACGATGCTTTTGAATAAGGGGACACTATTGAAACCCCCTTCTATCCAGGGTATGAACCAGCGCCGTTTTAACCTGGCTTGATCCGCACCTGATAAAAATGACAAAGATAAATTAAGATATAGAAAAAATATACAGTCATGTTTGCTAAAATTTACAGAACGACCCTTTAAATCTAATGCAGGGCATGTTGGGTTTTTTTCTTCTTTCAATATTCTGATTCCAATTGAAAACGAAATATTTTGATCAGGGAGAAGGAAACAAAAATAAGAGTTTCTCCATTTCATTTAAAGTTTTTAAACATTTTAAACATGTTTGTTCTACGTGCGTTAAAAATAATAAACCGCTTCATATAATCATAGCTTGACGCTTATGTGCACGTTGCATAAAAAAATAAGATTTCTGATGTTTTTTTTACATAGTCTGTCCTTAGCGAATTATAAATGGTCGTTCCCTTATGAGGAATATTGTAAACTACACTTGACGAAGACAGGGATGCCACGTACACCCGGTGGTAAACCATGATCCTCATGTTTAAGATATAATGTGGGATGGATGAGGGTCATGTAACATCTTTAATTTTCCGGCCATTTTTCTCTTTTCTTTATATGAACGTAATCTTTTTTGTTTGTGTTTGTTTCACTATTTTTGATTCTCTTGCACATTTTTCTGTTGTACTAGCCCATTTTTCTCTATTATATAAATCCAATCCAGGGCCTCATACTTGTGTCTTATAAGTGTTAAACCAGGACATAAATTTAAATGATTTATAAATACGTCTATTTTAAGTGAAAAAAATCTTGTAATTGGTCTCAATTTTTCAGTATACCGAATCAGATATGGAAACTGCACATTGCTAGAAAACAAAGGAATAGGTATGCCAACGTTAAAAACGTTACTAATGTAATCCAAAATAGACAGGAAATACGAAAACAGATTTTAAAAACATTGATACACAAAAAGCTAATTTGCTAACCGAGTCTCTGTGCACATACACACCCCTTTTATACATCCATAACAAGTAAACAAGCAAACAATCCTTTTATTTATCCCACACAAGGAAACGAACATACACCCCTTTTATACATCCAACACAAGAAAAGAAAGCATAGCATTTTAATATATGCCACACAAGCAAAACAAATACACACACTTTTCAAATCCAACATATGCAAACTAGCACACCCCTTCTATGTGCTTAACACTAGCAAAAAAAACACACCCTTTATAAATCCAACACAAAATGCACTTGTATTGATCATGCACAAACAATCGAGTAGTACACACTTCTTATTTAAAACCATACCATAATTTGCTCTGTTTTCCTCATATCAGTATTTTTAAAAATGGTAAATATTGAAATTACGAGTCACAACAGTAACACAATCAGTATATATATAAATATATATATATAACAAGTCAAAAAGGGTACAACATCACCATTAAATAACTATAAAATGGACAAATATTAGATATTTCGGATAACAGATATCCTTCTTCGGTAATAGCACAATGTCAAATGAATCATGTCAATATATTCAAGTTGAGACTTTATCAAAATCTTGAAAGTTTAATTAATCATTATATATATATATGAAGCCCAGGTGGTCGTGTGGTCTAGCGGGACGTCTACAGTGCAGGCGTTTTGGTGTCACGATATCTCAGTAGCATGGGTTCGAATCCCGGCGAGGGAAGAACCAAAAATTTGCGAAAGCAAATTTATAGATCTAACATGGTTGGGTTGACAATGTTAGATCTGTAAATTTGCTTTCGCAATTTTTTTTTCTTCCCTCGCCAGGATTCGAACCCATGCTACTGAGATATCGCGACGCTAGATTAAAACTGACGTGGAAAGGTGAAACCCGGCCACCGAAAGCTTCATTTTTATGAAGCCCAGGTGGTCGTGTGGTCTAGCGGAACGGCTACAGTGCAGGCGATTTGGTGTCACGATATCTCAGTAGCATGGGTTCGAATCCCGGCGAGGGAAGAACGAAAACTTTGCGAAAGCAAATTTACAGATCTAACATTGTTGGGTTGATGTTTAGACGAGTTGTATACACATTATGTACACAGCCATGTATCGCCATCATTGCTGGTGATCCGATGGATACATCTGTTGTAGAGTTGTCATTGACTCAGTCTTCCTTATATATATATATTGTATATATATAGTACAATGCGATTTCGTGCCACGATATCTCAGTAGCATGAGTTCGAATCCCGGCGAGGGAAGAACAAAAAAATTGTTTGTGATCCGAGTAATAAAATAATTTGTTGTAGAGTCGTCACTGGTTTAGACGTACTTCTGGTTCAGACGTACTTATGATATAATTATTTCTGTGACTGCATCTTACTGTAATTTGTAGGATCCTTTTCAATAGACAATTCAGCTGATCTGTAACAACTTCATCTTCTTTTTGCGCCTGTCCCATGTCAGGCAGGAGCCTCTGGCCTTTGTTAGTCTAGTATGATTTTTAATTTTATAGTTTCTTTTGTATAGTTCGGAGTTTAGTATGACGTCCATGATCACTGAACAAGTATGCATATTTGTTTAGGGGCCAGCTGAAGACCGCCTTCGGGTGCGGGAGTTTCTCGCTACATTGAAGACCCATTGGTGGCCTTCGGCTGTTGTCTGCTTTATGGTCGGGTTGTTGTCGCTTTGACACATTCCCCATTTCCAGTCTCAATTTTGTTGTGTGTTTGATTCATTGATACATTGTGTAAATCTTTATTTCTTGCAAACCAATTTTTTGAAGTTCTAAATTTATAGATTGTGTCTATCAGTAAAAAAAATAAAATATCAGAGTTTTTAGTTCCTGTATGCTATTGGAAAATAGTTTACAATTGATTTAAGGCAACAAAAAAGTTCATACAGAGAAGAAAAAGCCATAGCTCATATCACACCAAGAGCCGTATATAAAATAAAACAGGCAGTTCAACATATTTGTATGATAACATTATACCATTTAAGGTAGCTGGCTTCTCAGTTTCAAAGTAATTAACTTTTCAAAACACTAGCATATATTAATAGGGGATTAATAAAGGAATTAAAAGAGCAAAAAAAATATATAGGTCACCGTGCTTGTTTTCGAGATATTAGCCATTGAAATTTTGGCGGGAAAATGTTCTCTCTTGACTTTTCATAGCTTTATCATTGACTAGTTTAAGTCCTCAAAAACTTTTTAAAAGTAATTAAAATTTTATAAGACTTTAACAGACAGCTTATCATAATACATTTAAAAGAATTATAAAAAGAAAAATGGGGGTCACCGGGCAAATTTTGTTAAGGCATTCAAATGGATAAAACCAGAGGATTCCGAAAATCTGACCAAAATTCCAAAACATGACAAGCGAGCTTCCTTAAAGTATAAAACATGGAGAAGTGAAATGATTGTTAATGAAATAACGACATAACAGATTTGAAATGAAGCGGTCACCGAACGGTTTTGAACAATGAGCAAAACCCATACCACATACTAGTCAGTTATTATAAGCCCGACATGACAAAATGTCAAACCGTTCAAATAAATAAATCAACGGCTGGATTTTAAAAAAAAAGGATAAAAAGAAATACAAATATGTCAGACAGCATCCAACAACAACCATTAAATTACAGGATCATAAGAATGAGACATGTGAGCAAACCTCCACTATAACCTGAAATCTAAATTTAAACGTATCTTACCGAGTTTTGCCGTAAACTGTGATTCATGGTACGATAAGTTTATTTTTACGCTTTTAATATATTTTTTTGCTTCTCTTGTTAATGTACGTCAACCTCTTATCTTATCAAAGAAGAAATCTAACAAAATATTCTTGATTTTACTTAAAAAAACTTGTTGTTTTCAAAATAACTAACATATGTTGCATGTAATTTGATGAATGATTAAATACGTGTGCCAACATCTCTGTTTTTCTATCGATAATTGTCCCTGCCTAGACAAGAATGTGAAATCGACAAAAGTAACTTTGTTACTCAGAATGCTAAGCAGTATACATTCATTTTGAGATATTATTAGATAGTATCAAGGATTTATGAAAAGATATCATTATTTTCAAATATTGACTGTAACATGTGTAACATGCCTGTGACAGTATTGTTCCTTTTTGTTCTTATTTCTTTGCCGGTTTATCCTTTCTCTATAGAGGCAAGGCCATCTAACCAAACGCTTGGGAATTACATAACGGACGCTCATTATAATGTCTTACTGGATCTCTTTAATTTGGAAAGACAGGCACGGTTAAATCTAGAGAAGTACGTTATTCGGTTAAATGCAACAGTACCCATCAGCGTGTGTGAAATCAGAACCTATGTCAATTTAGAGCCGGAAGTGAAAGTAGAACCATATTTTACACATGCGTTATAGCCTACTAATAGACATATATATCTACCCAAAAGATGATGCGAACTGTCACGATACCGGATTTATTATCAAATTAAGTAGCTGAAATCAACACCATTTTTACAATTATCATTGGACATATCACATGCATGTAGTACGGTTGCACGGCTCGAGGGCCTTGATAGACCCTTTGATAGTTTACAAACTTTCTCAATTTGATGGAGAGAAAAAATATTGTGGTCAAGCAGATAACAAAATTGTTTGTCAATCAGTAATTATTTTCAAGATCTTTTTTAACTGGTAAATAATAGGGAAACGACAATGAAACAATGAAAATCACAAAGGTGAAGCCATGTAACAGTAACAGTGAAAGGGAGATAACACTTTCATACAAATATACATCCAAGCGTATTTTGTTTACTTTTCTTCAAAATCATTAATTGTTTTTTAATAATATAATTTTCTTTTCGTAAGTCATCTAAAGTGATATACCGACTAGACCAATGATTATATTTACATACAAACACGCTTTCTCGACCAAACCAATAACAACGTTTTATACCTGTTGTTTACAATTTGGTTCTTAGTAGCCGTATCTATATGTATGGTATTAAGACATGAATTGGTTCTAGAATTACTTCCGGTTCTGCAATAACTTGGTTCTAAATTAACACACGCTGACGTCTACTTATCGTTAAATGAGAAGTTTACAAAAATGGAAAAGGATTCCGAAAGAACACAATCAAAACTTAACAACATAGAGAAATCCAAAGTTAAACATGAGTGGAAAAAGGAGGTCACTGCACTCAAAAATCAAACAGATGCCATCAGTATATCTTGTGGGCAATTTTTTATTGATTATGAAAATCTCAAAAAGGATTTTAATATTATCAAACAACAGACACAGAAACTTCAGGATGAAGTCGTTGATTTGAAATACCTTAAGTCGGTTGCACAACTGCAAACTGTTGATACACTTAATAATGTGACAAAACATTTGGAAAGGGAAATTCTAAACACCAATGACAATATTAAACTACTGGTATCTGATGCAGCTACTGCTCACAAAAAGGATTTCACTGCTTTGGTTAACAATGCTGCTCAAATGAGAAAGGAAACGGCGGGAATTGAATCTAGGCTGTGTAAGCAATTCAGTGAGTTACAGAATTCAACCATCTCGTTAGTGGGCAATCAAAATGCAGATGTGAATCTCAGGATGCAGAATTTTAGTACATTGTTGAAAGCACTAGAAGACAAAATTGAAAGTAGATCAGACCTTAATCTTGCAAGCCAAAACAAAACAGGTATGTTCCAATTTAATTATGTAAAATTTTGGTTGGCAATTTGACTCCAAGGATTATGGCAAGCCGTTCTCGTCAAAACTATGTTTAAACCATTTTTCGAAAAATTTACACACTGAGAATTACAACAAAGCACACTGAGATTTAAAAACTTCAAAACGCACATTGAGAATTGACAATTACACACTGAGAATTAAAAATTACACACTGAGATTTCATAAAGACGCACTGAGATTACAAAAATGAAAAACGCACACTGAGAATTGAAAATTACACACTGAGAATTGAAAATTACACACTGAGATTTCAAAAAGACACACTGAGAATAAATAAACTGAAAACACACACTGAGAATTTGAAATTACACACTGAGAATTTAAAATTACACACTTAGAATTAAAAATTGCACACTGAGATTTGTGCGCACTTTTTATGCGCACATATCTAATTAGCATACTTAATCTGAATCTATTACAAGCTTAAAACAACAAGGGGACAAAACTCGTTAGTCCTTCGATTTGGTTCCAAATTATCAATAAAAAAAACTTTAGAAATACAAGAACAAGAAAAATACCCACTTACTCTTATTACAAAATATAACCAAATGGTGAAAAACTTAAAATTATAAGAAAACATTGGAACAATCTGCAAAAGAATGCAGTGAAATTTTTACTCAAGTGTCTATTATAGCATATAAACGTAACAAAAATATAAAAGATTAACTAGCGAAATCAGGGAAACAGTTGGAAGACTTTGAAAAGGGAAACATGTTTTATTACTGGTAGTAATGATCTGAATTATAGGCAACAAACTTATGAATATGAGCGATGTTAAGTCTTGAAATTTACTACGAATGTTGGTTGAAGGAACGCGTTTCATTATATGGACAAGAGTTCTTGAGATCAAGATATAAATCTGTTGAATTATTCATCTCATGAATATTCATTAGTAATTTGCATATTAATCTCAGTGCGTATTTTTGAAATCTCAGTGTGTAATTAACAATTCTCAGTGTGTGTTTTTCAATTATTTCATCTCAGTGTGTCTTTTTAAAATCTCAGTGTGTAATTTTGAATTCTCAGTGTGTGTTTTTTATTTTTTTTAAATCTCAGTGTGTAATTTCGATTTCTCAGTGTGTTATTTTAGGTTTTTAATTCTCAGTGTGTAATTTTTTTTCGAAAAAAGGGTTTAAACATAGTTTTGACGAGAACGGCTTGCCATAAAGGATGACTTAATTTGCAATCGGTTATAGAAATATGGTTATCCCGGTACTTCTTCCATCTTGTAATATGATATATTGATTGGTGTCAACTCACTTTTTTCTGGGGTATAAGATCTATAAAAATCAGTATAGAAGTCTGATTTGTAATTTATGTCATCGTGTCTTATTCTCGATTGCAGCATTTTGTCTGGCCAATCTATGCATGGTTTTAGGTGGGTGATGCACGCATATCAGCTAGAACATGTAGAAGTCGGTTTCCTTGTCGACGCATGATGTCTCGCTCCTTACGGAGGTCATGGGTTTCTTAAGTTTTTGTTTGTCATCGTGATTTTTTTTTTGTCTTATCTAGTTGATAAGTTGAACATCGGTAGGTTTTGTAGCTTTAATTTACAACAAACTGTTTCTAAAAGGTTTAGTTGTGAGATAAACATGATAAAGAAAGTGTTTTTGTTTTTAAATGATGAAATATTTTTACCTTTTTTTTTTGTTGTTTTTTTTTATAATTATATCGTCAAGAAAAGGCATAAAATATAGAAACACACAAACCAGATAAGGTGAAAAAGTATTTAGCGAGTTGGTTTTTACTACGAATAACATCAAAAGGTTAAATAAAAATTGGTTTAAACATTCGTCAAATATTTGTTTGTTTGTTTGTCTGTTAATTTTCAATTTTACGTTCTATTTGGTTATTTTAATTTCCCATCAGTTTTTAATGATCTATGTCGGTACTGATATATAATTACACGGAAGACTTTTAATATCAACCTACACATTCTACAGAACAAGTGGACAACATTAATATACATGACTTTGGTAAAGGATTTCTCTAAAGAAAATTGTTGATAAAATCTAATTTTACAGATAGCTGAACCGTATATTTGTACAGTAGTTGTGTATAGTTTGTTGTATTAACAAAATTGGTTGAGCAGTAGACCGACATAAAAGAGGGGCGAAATATATCAGAGGGACCCAAAGTTCAACGTGACAGCAACTGGAAGCCAACAACCAAAACAACACAAACACGTACATCACAGACATATTAATATACAACACGACTGGCAAATTGAACACAAAGTAGTTATAGTTGATAGTGAATTTGACACAAACGCACACAACAAAACATTGTTTTTTTTTCTTCTAATTAGAATAATGTTTTAACGAACTGCGTACTAAATGTCTACAATCTTAATTCCATGCATGTGATACTTCATCTTATTATATGAAATAAAGATACATGTATATATATTCATGATATTTTTCTTGTTCTTTTTCTAGTTGCCTTAACAGCATGCGGAGGTGGAAGTTACAAATCTGGGGAGATTGCGAAATTTAGCAATGTAAAACAACACAAAGGATTTCGGAATCTTTATGCGTTTAAGCAGTCCGGAACATTTACTTGTGAGGTGGAAGGAGTGTATGTGTTCTTTGCTAGTCTGATTTCTGCGTCAACAAATGCATATTGTAGATGGTATAAGAATTCAGTGCCACAAAGTTATGTTTATATTTCTAGTAAGCCTCCTTCTTATGAATCAGGATCTGGCATGCTGGCAGTACAACTTACTGTAGGCGATACTATCACCTTAAAAAGTGCAGGTTCTAATGCTATAGATGGAGTTTCTTGCATTACAATTTTTAAGATTCAATAAACTTATCACAAGATTATGATTGTGTCGCAAAGAACGAAATTACAATTAATTTGGTTTTACATGCAGACTGATGTAGTATTGTATTGACATTTTCTAGAAACCAAGTAAGTTCATTAGAGAGCAAAGGGTAATTTATTTGTTTGGCTAGCTACACCATGTTACAAACTTTTTTTCATTTACATAGTACCACTGAATAGATAACCGTTCTGGTGGATCATTATAATCCAAAAGTACCATCAGTTCAGTAAACATATAATGCCTTCTGTACTGACATGATTAATAACATACCTTTTGCATGTGTCAAACATTTTCTGGATAAAATTTATGATTTTTTAAGAAACAAAGGTAACTTGTTCAAGCAAAGTTGGCCGTATATTGTTATTCCCCTTTTGATCATATTTCTCTGCACGTGTTATATTACCTATATATCATTCGCTTTCTAATATTTTGGCTTTGAGCGTTACCACTGTGCTTTTAAACGGCTGTGGGTAACTTAAGTTACCCACAGCCCAAGATGGAGCCGCCTTGCGTCGGTTAGATACTTCTCTTCTATAGAATAACAATACCATGAATGCATCAATTAAACAACTGAATTTAAAAGTTGTATTTATCGTTTAGGGAAGCCCTTAAACTGGACAGGTGATTAAATTTGAAAAAAACACTTAGGCTGTCCGTAACTTCAAAACAACTTGTCCGTAACTTTTTTCATCATACCAATAAAGATGTCCGTAACTTTCAAAGAATCGACATACGTGGATGTAATGTTTAAACTTATGATAGAGATTGCATCGAATACATATTCACAAAACGAAGTAGATGTCTAGTATGATAAAATTCATAGTATCGATGGAAGACAAAATTAAGAAAATTTGAAAAAAATAACGATAAATCCGCAAAACTCGGGTCTCATTTTGTATAACGTCGGGGTACCCGAATCGGCTAGTTCGGAGGGTGGTTTCCGATGATCATTGCAGATACATTGTTCATTTTTATTTTTGAACAAGTAGACTACACAAGCATTTTTTACACATACATGTAGCGTGTATATACTTACTGATTTTCTGCCAGCAACGACAAGGGTAGTGTGAATCCGGGATTTTGGAGGGGAACCCAAATTGCCCAGGCAGTGGAAAGACTATACGAGACTTCAGTGCACAAACTTCTTTCCGTCTTTTTGAAAAAGTCCAAAAAAACTTTTCTCTCATCCCCACAAAAAAAATCCCATCAGCATTGACAGTAAAATAAAAGGGGTGTCAATCTGGGCACAATGAGACATTGCAAACGATATTGCGACACGTACGCTGGCCAAGATTTGCAGTAAATGGGAAAACTTTTTAAATGAATAAACCTAGTTTTACAGCTAGCTGCATATTTCATTTGTATGCAGGTTGCATTAAATCTCATTAAACTGAATAAAACTAAAGACACAATAGGTAAAAGTCAGTGACAATAAAAGGAATAGAGCAGTCAACATCGTGTCACAATTAGACATAGTATATATATAAAAATATAAATAACTATGTAAGACAACAGGGTAATTTAATAGTATAACAACCCCTGATAACATACAAAGAGAGAAAAAATAACATACTAGGAAACATATTCAAAAAATCATAACACTATAACTAACTGGTGGGATGTATAAATAACGAGCCGCGTCAAAGAGTATTCATAAAAAGGAAACAGAGGTGAAGGTAAACCGCAAATAGATAATTAGACTCAAAACATTAAAGAGTATGAAAAAGCCTCGGTCTGAAGCGAAAAACACATTAGTTAATAAAAGTTTAAACAATAACCAGGATCGAGTACCACAAACCCCACATAAAACTTCCGTTGTTTAAGTATGATGCGTTAATAAAATCACATTTGGTGTTGAATGAGCAGTATAAACGGCCGTGTAGGTTACAAATAAGGGGTTTTATGATGTAAATTGTCTGTTAATTGTTGAAATTATAAATGTTTAAATTTTGAATCAAAAGTTACCCACATCTTCAAATAAAGTTACGGACGTCTGCTTATTTTCGATCAAAAAGTTACGGACGTCTTATGCTTATTTTAAAGTTGGCCTTGCGCTTTAGTGAACTCTAAATTAATAAACTTATGGCAATTGTTAGTGATTTCTTTATTCAAGAATCCTATAAATATTTATGCATTCTGCATGAAAAACGTTGCAAAAGGTAGATTTTGTATGCATTAAATACATGTATTAACGAGTTCAGAGCACGTTCAGAGTCCGCTATCTTGGGCTGTGGGTAACTTAAGTTACCCACAGCCGTTTAAGCACAGTGGTTACTAAAGTAGGTAAATCTAAGAAAGAAAAAAAAACTTTTTGGACGCAGCAAATGTACATATACAGTATATGTACTTTGTCGGAAAATATAACATATAATCGTATGAGCTTGAGAAACAGGACGAAAAATGAGGCTCGTTGACCTTTTCTCCTGTTTCATAGCGAGTACAGATACAGTTTATAAATCATGATTCTGACAATGTACATATTTTTTTTTTTATTCTGAAAGTAACGATACACACTTAAAAAACTTTAATTGTTGAAATCTAAATCAGTGTCACTAATTTTTTTTTAAACCATTTAATTAAAGTCATATAAAACGAGTGAGTGGTGAAAAATAATGTTTATCCAATTCTTGAACCAATGCATGTATATATCATAAACTTAGTCCTCTGTGCAAATATATCATATAATCGTCAATTTTTTTTTCTCTCTGTTTGTTATGATTTAAAAAATATGGCTGCTCATTAAATGCCGTGTTTTGAAGCCGAGTTTTACCGATTGCCACCTTATAGTAAACAAATAACAAAAAGCATGGGTATTGAGAACGTGTTTAACATGTATAATCAGATATTTGTTTATTTCAATGACAGATCCATGCGTATTGCGATCACCGGATTTTTACGAGGAGGGTTACGTTCGGGTCACTATGCATACGGAAAATATGTCGGCGAATTGTTTACTTGAAGCAAGCAATCAAAAATCAGTAAACTTCTTCTAAATGTGGACAAATTAAAGAAATTTCCTCAGAAAAAAGTATATGTACATAAGTTGTATAATGAAAACTATCCATTTAGTTATAAAAAACATATACATATATTTTTTTAATTTGAGGTTTCTTACGACTTTAACGCGGACCACAAAAGTATATTAAAACAAAATGTTACTCAAAAATTTACATAGGAATAAAATATTTCAATGAGGAACTCATCGCTTTTGTCGTAGGGTTTTGTTCTCACCGATATTGTCAATTTTTAAATGTAAGAGTAGAAAAAACACCATAATAACAATAAAGATTAGTATGATTGTTAATGAGACAAGTCTCCACAAGAGAATAAAATGACACTTAAATTAACAACTATAGGTCATCGTACGTCCTTCAACAATGAGCAAAGCACATACTGCATAGTTAGTTATAAAGACCGCAAAATGATCAATGTAAACCTATTCAATAAAGGCAACAGTAGTAATATACCGCTATTTGAAACTTTCATTCATTCATATCTTTAATTCCTCATAAATGTGATTCAATGAACATACAATTAATGAATATAAGCAAACGTTACAACATAATTACACACAAATTATTAGTATAAGAGCAAAGTATAAGGTAAATACACAAAGATGATATATAAATAGTCTATAAAAGCAGTGATACATCATGTACTGACACATCTAATAACACTGTCTAAGAGATCGACTATATTCTGCTACACACTGAATAACATGTGCATGACACAGCTTGAGAAATTGAACCGATTCATCTATGCTTTAAAAAATTGTCAGCTGCACTGGAAAATTGTCACTTAAAATGTCCCACCAGACTTCGCGATGTGCATTAGTACTTGAACAATTGCAACAAGCGTGTACATAAACATCTTTAAATTCCTTGTACATATATCACATGTATTACTTGTTGTATTTGGTATTTCAGTTAGTAATTTAGTGATTAAAAAGCAATTTTTAATCTCATTAAAAGAATTTGAGTGTTTCCAAAATTCCGTAATTGTCACTGACGTGTGAATATTCCCCGAAACGTGCAAAGCTGTCATCAGAAATAACACGGTTAAACCAATTGTTTAACTGTATACTATCAACTGCGCTATAAACAATAGATTTCCAAATTTGTTTTGATGGAAATGTTCCAACTTCAAATGTTCAATATAGTCAAGAAGGTAACTCATAAGTCCATACTGTTTTAAAATGTCAAAAATATCAGGAATAAATCCGTAGTGTTTATTTTGAGAGTCTATAAAGAAAGTAAACAATCTGGTGAGAAATATTCTCTTAGAAAGAGAGGAAATGTCTAAGGTACACCGTTTTTTGTAGGAATATAAGTTTTCTTTTGTCAATATATCCTGTTATTTGATGAATACCAAGAATACTTTCGCACATATCAGATCGAGTCGACGTTTTCAAGTTGAGAATATGTTTCACTATAAAATGCTGAAACCGGTTTAAAGTAGCTTTATCATAAGATTTCATGCTATTCCACATCTCACACCCGTATAAAACACTGGGTAGTATCGCAGTTTTATATAGTCTGAGTAATACACACGGATTCGTTGCATTTGTCTTTATACCATTCAACGCAAAGTATGCGTTTCTGCCTTTTCTGCATGAACTTTCAGTTCTTTGATTTGATTTAAATCGAGAGTTTAGTTCTATACCTAAGTCTAGATAGTTATTTGCTATCGGGATACATTCATTACCAATACACCATGGAAAATTGACATTGATCTCTCTCGTATTCACAGAAAATTGAATGATACACGACTTATTTGCATTGAAACGCCATTTCTTTCAATATTGGTTACACACATTAAGCATACGTTGTAAGGATGCTGGAGATGTGGCAATACATGCTATGTCATCTGCAAGAGCAGGTGCACAACAATTGATATTGAAAATACCTATATGTGGATTAAATTTTTCCAGATCACAAATTAAATCATTTATAAATACTAAATACAATGAACCTGAGAGCACACCTCCTTGTCGTACACCTTCTAATACAGGGAAAAAATCAGATTGACATTGATTGACAATAACTGCACTTTTCGTATTATTATAACAGTCATTAATTATTAACCATAGCTTACCATTTACACCAAGTTTAAACAGTTTGTACATTAAACCTATCCTCCTTACCGTATCAAATGCTTTCCTGCTATCCAGGAATGCTACAAAAATTTTACTAAATAATTCAATATTATGAAATATTGTTTCATTTAAATTAAAGGATGCAGTAAGACATCCGAGATATTTCTGAAAACCTTGCTGTTGAGGGTTCGGAAAGACACTTCCATCAAAGACATATAACAACAATCTTGACTTAATAACATGCTCAAACACTTTGATAACACATGGAAGTAAAGTGATTGGTTGGTAACTGTCCGGTGAAGTCTTAGGTTTATTGTTGCCTTTAAATAATGGAACAAGGAGACCTAGTTTCCATCCATTAGGGATACGACCTTTACTCACAACTAGATTGAATAACGATGTTAAGCATCGGACTAAAGTATGTCCACCATACAACAGGTGTTCATGTTGAATTTTGTCATGGCCACTAGCTTTTCTACGCTTCAAGAGTTTAATTATACCATCGACTTCACTTTCTTTGATAATACCACCTGGTAAATACACGTTTTGTTCATAACAAGATTTTAATATTTTATTGTAATCAAGTTCAATCTATTGTCTCGTGTCATTATCATACATTTCGTCACTGTCCGGCTGGTAGAGTTTCGAAAAGTAGTCCATAAATGCATTAGCAATGCTTTCGGGAGTGTTGCATACATTATCATCTTGGCTTATTTCAGGATAAATTTTGGACGAGACAGTTTTATTACGTTTAATAAGTTTCCAAAAAAGACGGATTTCGCATTCAGCTGCCTTATTAATGTCATCGTTAGTTTGTTGTATATATTGTTCATACGCAGCCTGTTGTATATTTCGGAATTCATGTTTTGCTCTCTTGTATAACTTATATAAATCGTGATGCATACCTCTAGGGCGACCATCAATAACCCAGGCTTTTAGTAATGTTCGTTCCTTTTCGTGGGCAATCTTAACACCAGATGTCCAATACTGTTTAGTAAAAGGATTAAAACCGCACTTCGGTACTGTTTTATCCGCTGCAGCATGTAAAATAGTCACCATATCGTTGTATAAAGTATCAATATCTGCATTATCCGAGTCAATTTTCTTTATCAGAATTTGTAACGGTTCGTGTAAGAATTGTTTATACAGTTCGACTTGATCGCCCGTTATTTTATGCCATGCTGGTAGCTTACTAAATGAATTCAATATTTGATGAGGATTATGTTGCAACACTATTTCGGCTAAAATTGGTAAATGATCGGATGTACTACTAACCGAACCCTCGCTAAGTATTTCATAAAACTTAAGCTGCCTATATATACTATCATTCATAAGAATATAATACATCATTGACGTCTTATTAATAAATGTATAATCTGGCCCTTTATGTTTAATTTTTCCACCTGAAAACAGCAATTGATATCTTTTAACAAATTTTATTAGCTCCGCAGATTTGTACCTGTTTGAACATAATTTATCTTTCTCAAGACAACTGGCATTTAAATCCCCTGCGATTATAACATTGCCATAATTACTATAATGAGTATATAATGCATCTAATATATTAAGTTCAGTTCTAAGTTATCTACAGATTCATCAGATGGTAAATATGCACCAAAAATAAATAATGACCCTTTAGATGGGGTTTTGATCTCAAGACCAACAATTCTTTCTGAGTTCGTATCATGAATTTCATTAATAGAAAATTGAAGTGTGCTCTTATACAGGATGGCAATACCACCTTTACCATGATATGCGTTATAAAAATTAGGCAAGGAATCAGCTTTACATACACAATTATATCCTTGTTCAATACTTGACAAATAATTTAAGGATCTGGTTTTAAGTTTATGTTCAGAGATAATACAAACATCACAGTCAGTACTTAATAAATTACTCAAACATACAGTAGAAGACATAATACCTCTTACATTCCATGCAAAAAGTTTTAGACTAGACATTATAAGAAACAAGGTAACCAAGGTAACCAGGGAAAATAATATTTGACGCTGCATTTTGATTGTTTATCATGAGTCTGGTTCATGATGAGCACCATCCGTAAAGCGTTGATTCCATTCACGGTTGCTTAACCATTTTCTACAATACACGCCTTTCGGCCAAAAGTTTTCTGTTTCGACAATTTCTGCAGTTTTCTGCGATGTTAAGCTTTGCAGATATCCATTTCAACTCATTAATATTCTTTTGTAGACAAACGCACAATTTACTATGTCGCTCAAGTTCGAAGTCAAACCGTTTTACATTAGCTGTATACGAATTAAAGTCAAATTCTCCAATAGCTTTGGATTGTTGGTTTAATAGCTTGTGGTTTGCGTCATACTGTGTAAATTTACGTTCACAATTGATTAGGTGTTGGTTTAATCGCTCATTCGTGCTCGAAAATTCTGTTTTTAATTTGTCGTTTTCAGTTTTTATGTTTTTGATAATTCTTTTATTTTCGATTTCGTTTTTCTCTAGTAGTATTACTCTTTCAAGGAGAGTTTGTACAGTTACCCTCATTTCGATGATATTACATTCATGGGTCACAGTTTTACTTTGGTCACTAATTGAATTATGGTAAACTTTTCTGAAAACATCATCAATGCTCGAATCATCACCGTTAATGAACATATATATTATGTAGCAGTCTTTTGCATATTTTTGTGTAGAGGAACTTCTGTTTGTGCTTTTTCGGGTAAAAAGTTTTCCCGTCGGACACCCCTGGATGGATTTCGCTCTGCTCGCCAAGATAGTACGATACCAAGTTATCGTGTTCTCAGAATCATGGGTCAACTCAATGAGTTTTGATACATATGAATCTCTTGGAAGATCAGAGAGTTCTTGGTCTAACAAGGATAAAAATTCTTGATTCGGTACAAAATCGGCTTTTCGAGAGTTCTGAGTTTCTGAGTATTCGTCAATGGCGTCATTGTTGTTTACATATGAACGACTGGGGGTGTTTATCTCGGTCAAAATTTGGACAATTTGGCTGTTTTGGAGTAAATACTCCCTGAAAGTATCATCGTGAACTTCTTGTAAACTATCGGGCTCATTTTCAATGTTTATAGTTCCATTTAAATCAGACATTTCACTGTTGAAATCACTAGACGATACAACACGACCATAGACGTCGGCAGCCATCTAAATCTTTTCAACTACATGTACATAGGAATAAAATATTTCAACGAGGAACTCATCGCTTTTGTCGTAGGGTTTTGTTCTCACCGATATTGTCAATTTTTAAATGTAAGAGTAGAAAAAACACCATAATAACAATAAAGATTAGTATGATTGTTAATGAGACAAGTCTCCACAAGAGAATAAAATGACACTTAAATTAACAACTATAGGTCATCGTACGTCCTTCAACAATGAGCAAAGCACATACTGCATAGTTAGTTATAAAGACCGCAAAATGATCAATGTAAACCTATTCAATAAAGGCAACAGTAGTAATATACCGCTGCTTGAAACTCATATATCGATAGAGAATAACAAATCCGGGTTAAAAACTAAAACTGAGGGAAACGCATTAAATAAAAGAGGAGAACAACGACACAACATTAAAATGTTAAACATACAGAAACGAACTAACCATTAGACAAAATTCGATGAGAATAACAAACATAACATCAGAACTAAATACTCAAACGAGGAGAAACAACGGTCTAATTTATGTACGAAAACAAATATGTTACACAGTAACAAAAGACAACAACCGAATTGCAGGCTCTTAACTTGGAACAGGTACATAAAGAATCTGGCAGGGTTAAACTTTTTAAAGGGTGCCAAACCCTCCCCTTAACCTTGGACATTGGTGTAACATTTCAACATAACAAATACCTGAATGAAACTGCATGGAGGAAAACAACAAGGTTGTCATTGGACTACCACAAAAACAAAATAAAAACAAACTAACAATTAAAAAAAATTAAATGGATTCTACATACTTTAGTAGAATGTGACATAATACTCATCAAATATACCAAACTTATATGTTGGTACTCTTAATGTGCGTGGAGTTTAAATTAGTTTCGTCGGTAAAAAAAAAAATGTAAATAAAAAAAACGAAAGAACAAAGTCTTCAAAAATACTACAAAAAAAGAAGGTAGGAAACAGCAAAAACAGACAACATGAACCACAACAATCATGGAGGGGATATTAGGCATTCCTAAAGTACTAGATTCCGCTTCACATGATGAACCCTTCTTACTGGTCACGGTAAGTACAAACTCGGAATCAACTGTTATCTTAAGTCACAATAGTCCATTTGCCAATTACCGATTTGATTCTGTTACTACATATTTTTTACAATAACTTCCCTCGGCCAATCGTAGACTGGTTCTCTACCGGACAAAATTGTCTTTTGCCAAATGGTTTGCATTGGCAAAAACCAAAAGTGATGTATCAGCGGTTTAACTAATTTTTCAGAGAAAATAATTTCTGATGTCAAAAGTATTAAGCCTAATAACCAATCAATGTAATTAAAAGATTTTAAAACCTTAAAGATTACTCACATTACGCACAGGTAAATGTGCTCTTTCTTCTAGCTCTCCATTGTAAATAAAAGTTAATGTCCCTCATAACGGAAACAACTAAAAAGGGGTCTCTAATTACAGGGTCAATTACGGGAATGGTCAAATAGACTATTGAGGAAGAGTTCCGAAAATGCTATCATCAATAGTTCAATTGTCAATAGACTGGTTTGCCTGTCTAGATAAAAGTGCATATTGCATATGTAATATATCAAGACAGGTAGGGTTCAACGCCATCATTTTATTTGAAATCGAGGTTGTTCTAATTTTTGTAATATGGACCTCATCAAAATAGGGAAGCCGGTGTTTTCTCCCGACATGCATTCGTAACTTACAACAATAAACAATATGACAGCATACGATACTGTGAAAGATTTTAAAGAAAAATGTCTTAATACATAAATAGCATTAACTGAAATCAACTGTGCACGACAAGTGAATTTCACGTTCTTGAAACCATTGCAATGAAAAGTGATCATCGCATGTATTGATCATGCTGTCCACTGGATATTGAAAGTGACAAGTTTTTCTTTCTCTGAAAAAGACTGTTCAAGTTCTTTTTCTGATATACAGTTTCAGCTCCATTTATATTGAAGATTACGAACTGATTTTTTTTTCAATTTTCGAAATGCTGGCAAAAATTAAAAACCCTCATTGCATTATAGTCAGCCCCCAAAGGGTACAAGTCAAATCTGCACCCAAAGAAAAAGTATAGGCATCTAGTCAATGCTAGTCAAATCGGCACCAATTTAAAGTCAATTCGGCATCCAATATTATTTGATATATAAATTGTAAAAATGTATAAATGATATTTCTATTTCAGTTATTTAAAAAAATCATCAAGTGAAAAGAATGACTGATGATTTCAAGGTTGTATTATTTAACTTTTCACTTAATTAAGATATATATACTTTTTTCAATCAATTAATCAACAAGTTGGTTACTTTAACGTTCACTTTTGAGGTTGTTTTTTACTTCAAAAGCATAAAAAACCAATGAAGCTGTTGCTAAATCATGAGTTAATTAGCAGCAATAAAAGGGAAATTATGATCACTTATCAAACTTGCATGCATAACACAAATATCCAATATAATTATAACCATAATCACAAAAAGTAGAACAAATACATACAGAAAACACAAAAAATGTTAATAAGCCACATCACGAAAAGATGTTCGGGGTATACTTATCCACGGGAAAAGTAATCTCACTTTGTTCTTCGAAAATTTAACCACAAATGTGAAAATGTCACAGCTTCGAAACGAGCTAACATACATTTTTTGTACATAATTATCCAAGTTAACGATATAGACTAAGCTACAGAAAAAAACCGTTATCATTACCACCTATGGACGTTTCTTGTGTATAATTCGGAGTTTAGTATGACGTCCATTATCACTGAACTAGTATATATATTTGTTTACCGGCCAGCTGAAGAATGCCTCCGCTGCATTGAAGACCCATTGATGGCCTTCGACTGTTGTCTGCTCTTTGGTCGTGTTATTGTCTTTTTGACACATTCCCAATTTTCTTTCGCAATTTCATGGATGATTTCTAGAGAAAAAAATGATATTGTTTGCAGTGAAAACGTTTGATTTAAGGACCACTGCAGAACTGGTGATCATATTTTAACTTTCAAATGTCTTATTGATAAGGCCTCCAAGTTATCTAAATCATTTTATTGTTGTTTTATTTATTTTAAAAAGGTGTTTGATACAGTTAACAGAAAAGCATTATTATATAAATTGTTCTGTTATAACCTACATGTATCAGGTTGTTTTTTTCAATATTTTCAAAAGTTGTATGATGAACTTAAATACTCAATTAAATAGACAAAAGATGAAACAACGTCATCAAAAGTAGGATTAAAACCAAGATGTTTTTTTAAGTTCATCCCTTTTTTCATTATATGTAAGTGATATTGTCAAAATATTTGACAACTAATGTGACCCCACTATAATAAACAATGTTAATTTATCATCTTTCATCTTATATATGCAGATGATATTGTTTAGATATCAGAATCTGCAAAAGGTCTACAGAATTGTTACGTAAGTTATCAAATAATTGTGACACATGGAATTTATCAATAAATATAGACAAATCAAAGGTTATCATATTCAATAAATCTAGGAGAATAGTTAAAAAGACAATTTTAAGTACAATGATTATGCACTAGAAATTACAGAAGAATATAGAGATCGTAGAGTATTATGTAAACCTTCAGGTAGCTTCACCAAAGCAAATGAATATTTATGTAAAAAGCAAGGAAAGCATCATTTTGTATTTCCAAAACACTACATTCAGACAAACTAAATATAATACCAAATAGTAAATTACCTGACTCAAATGTAAAACCTATACTTCTTTACGGAAGTGAAATTTTATTTCTAGATACTTTGTTGAAAAATAATGCTTCCTTGGAATCTACATATTTTTTATATCAACCTGTTAAAGTACAAATTAAATTTGCTGAATGCATCTTGGGAGTTAATAAAACAGGATAAAATTTTACAGTTTTGGGGGAATTGGGTATGATCCCATGTTCTGTTGATGCTATCAAACTGTGTTTCTTTCTTTAATGTTCTGTATTGTTATATAATTGATTGTAATGATTAATGTTTGTTCTTTGTTTGTGTGTTGTTTACAATCCAGATTTTGGATTTGATATCAATACGATATTTGACTTTGACTTTGGTACAGCTTCACGAGCATCACTGAAGAGACATGTATTTTCGAAATGCGCATCTGGTGCAGGAAAATTGATACCGTTAATGCTATTACTACCACTGGGTCAATGCCTCTGGTGGTGGACTGTTAGTCCCCGAGGGTATCACCGCCCAGTAGCCAGTACTTCGGTACTGGCATTACTTCGGTACTGGCATGAAAATACGGATTTTTGGTGTTATTAAAATTTGCTGTTATAAAATGTTAGAAATTATTATAAATTAAGGAATGTATCTCCCTCATGCAAAGCTCTGATTCCTTTTTCACGGATTTTGCTATATTTTTTGGACCTTTTTGATTATAGCTCTTCATCTTTTATATGAGCTTTGGATTTCAAATATTTTGGCCACGAGCATCACTGAAGAAACATGTATTGTCGAAATGGGCATCTGGTGCAGGAAAATTGGTACCGTTAATGCTATGCTGCTACTACTTCTTTCACTATACGTTTCATATATTTTAGCACGAATTTATGCCTCTGAAACATAAGGTAAAGACATGAGAACCATTTACAACACCTTCTCAATCGAGAGTTTTCAAACACGCAGTGCAGATACAATTCACCCGATCGCCTGACTTCCGGTTATGAGCGTGCAACCCTCATTTCTTGTCCTAATGTAGGGGACGTCCCCTTGTTGTGGATGCCGTCTAAATTCATTGAAGCCACGAATGCCCCTAAACTGCTAGTCTTGTTTGACATTCTTCAATGTTCTTCTTCTAATAAGTGAAATATAAATATTCAAATAACGAGTTTTTATCTTCTATAGAACATCGTATCAGAATAATTAAGAAATGATAGTTCTAATTCCCTTGAATGGAAATTTGAACTCAAAGTAAATTGATCAATCCTGATGAAAGTTAACCCAGAAAAGGGCTTCTGATGCATACAGATTGTAAAATAATATTTCCATTTAATTTGTCTTAATCCGAATAACTTTGAAATATATATGGGAGAGGAAAAAGTTAAACCACAAAAATACTGAACTCCGAGGAAAATTCAAAACGGAAAGTCCCTAATCAAATGGCAAAATCAATGAAAATAGTTTTGCTGCTCAGTAAATATTTTTCAAACAGTGATAAAGATATCTAGTTAAAATGTTATCTTAAAGTAAGAGAACTTAACCGAATAACTGTATGTCCTTGACATACTTAAGTCATACATTTAGAAAAATATTAAGATTCGTTATCATTAATGTAAAACTTATTTCAGTTGAAGGACTTATTTCTTCGATGATGTAAGAAGAACAATAAAAAGACAGGAATCAGCCATGTTATGTGTGGCATCGCTCCTTTTTATTGCGCCTGTCGTTTCTTTCTTATTTGAAACATCTACACCAAAACAAGTGATTGGTGGAGGAAGCTTTCTTACGGATGAACATTACAATGTACTAATGGATATGCTTATTCAGGAGAGAAAATCGCGCCGTAGTTTGGAACAATACGTGGGTCAGTTAAATCAAAAGATTTCAAGTGCGGAAAACGATATTTTGAATACGAGATCAGAAGTTGGAATCCTACAGGAAACCCAATCACAACAGGACTTGATGAACATGTTCATTGTTCTTAAAAATAAAACTGAAGTAACCAATGACAAATATGATAAGCTACTTCTAGACCATACAAACCTCCAACGTGAGCTTAATGTTACGAAACAGAAGGCTAATGAATTGCAGAATGAAGTCAATGAATTGAAATCTCTAAAAAGTGTTACGCAAATGCATTCCGTACAGCATCTCAATAACGTTACAAAACACTTACAACAGGAAATTCAGAACACAAATAACCATATCAATGTTCTCGAATCCGATGCAACGGCGCGGAAGCAAGACTTCATAGCTTTGGTTCAAGATGCATCACAAATGAAAATGGAATTAGCTCGATATACTGCATCGATGTTAAGCAAAATTGACAATTTCAGAAATTTTACAGTTGGTTTCATGGACGGTCTGCGTGTAAATATGTCTAACGAAATGAATGAAAATAACATGAATTATTCAAACACCAAACAAGGTAAAATATCTAAGTAATGATATTTTGTTATAAACCATAAAATCAGTTGAATGTACTATTGAAAAATGTACAATTTATTTTTTATATAATTATATAAAAAAAAATCCGCCTTATTGGATGATAAGAATAACACGTTATCTTTCATTGAGTTTTAAGGACCACATTTTGGCTCAAGTGTGACAAAAGATATAAGTGTGATAAGGCTTTTTTGACGATAGCCCAGGTTGCATACTTAGGGACCACTGTATTTTAACAGCCTTACTTGACCAGAGAAAAATCAAATACCTAATTACTATCGTATATCCGGTTCACTGACTAACATGTGATAGAGTTACTTTTTTTACTTAATTAAAAATTGAGAAAGTACTGTAAAAAGAGACAAAAGAAGGTAGCACACGTACTCATAATTTGTTTCTGCTGTCTTAGTTCCATTATTTATATACTATCAATTCATAGTCTTTTAAAAAGCTTGTTATTTTGAACATATTAGCGAACATCCTTAATGCCATAACAGCACAATACCATATATTATTTTGTTATTGTCATGTTTAATCAACTTCCCACTTATAAAATTAATCTACAAGTTCGGTAATTTTACTAATACTGTTTTTATCCATATATATTTCAGTTGCCTTAACAGCATGTGGAACTATTGGGACTTATAACAAAGGGGATATTGCTAAGTTCAGCATTATCAAAGAGCACCAAGGAATAGATCGTCTAAATTCGTTTACGCAATCTGGAATATTTACTTGTGAGATGTCAGGAACATATGTTTTCTTTGCTAGTATGATGTCAAATACAGCAGATGGGTATTTCGTATTGTATAAAAATTCAGTACCAAAAAGTGGTGCCTATATTTCAGCAAGGTCCGGAGATTATGAGTCAGGATCAGGCATGTTGGTGGTAGAACTGATTGTGGGCGATACTGTTTCTTTGAAATGTGAAAGATCGAATATCTATGTTCATCCCTATTCATGCTTTTCATTTTTCAAACTTTAAAAAGTATAAAGATTGTGATTGTTTTCTTTAAGTAGGAAAACAGACACCTTCAAAAACATATTCATACACAACAAACTGAGCGTTGCAAAAATAAGAATAATTTCACACATCAAATCGATATAAGCGGATATAACACTACTATGGGTGCATTTGCCTCGTAAATAATCATACATTTCTGAAGTTATTCAAATACAATGTAGAATATGTGTTATCAATGAGGAATTCTTTTTTTAGTTTTCAAATCATGCCCTAGGTAATACAGCTTGGAATGATGTTGCATCAGAATTATATCAATACATTTCTAAAGGATTTGTAAATTAGTCGATTTGTCTTGACTTCATATCAATCTAAAACTGTGGACTTATGTATGTACAAAAAGCTCTGTTATGTATCGGTATAAATTATTCTGTTTGACATGCATCTTAATTTCTAAAAATGCTGAGTATTTGAACATGCGAACAATTGATTCTTATCTGAAGCGAAGCGTACAACAAAATTTGAAACATCTGATTCCTGATTCAAATCACGAACGTGACAGTTGTTTTCCATTCGTTTGACGTGTTTGGGATTTTTGTTTTGCCATTTATTAAGTTAATTTGTGTTTTGAATTTGCTTTGTATTTGTAACTTATGTGATTTGTCCTTGTGTTTCTATAATTTCAATAACGCGGGCATATTTTTATTTTTAAGTTTTTGAAAATTGGAAGTGTTCAGCCAAAATAAACATTATTTTTCATAGCAAACTTTGTAAAACGTCATACGTGTCTAGTCAAAAATAATGAGCCGGGTTTTGATAAAGAACATTCCTTACCTTTTTCTAAAAAAAAAACTATCGGAAAGTACCAATAAACTCATCATAGACATCCGGATTTCAATTCTGTATCTGCGCCAGGCGCGCAATACGTCTATAAAAGACTCGTCAGCAGCGTTCGAACCATAAAAGTTAAAAAAAAGAAAAAACAAACAAAAAAAAACAAAAAAAAGGCACTGACGTTGTTACATGATTAGTTTAGCACTTTTCAATTGATTTGTATAGTGTGATCTTATGATGTACTGTTGGTGAGATGCATTCTGTATGTGCCTGTTCAAAGTCAGAACCCTATAGTTCAGTAGTTATCGTTTATTGCTGTACATGATATTTGTTTTTTATTCATTGTTTTGTACATTAATCAGGCTGTTGATTTTTTTTCGTTTAATTGTTTTACATTTGCCATTTAAGTGCCTTCTATAGCTGACTATGAAGTATGGAATTTGCTAATTTTTAAAGGCCTCCCAGTGATTGATATATGAAAACTTCTACATGTTCTATGCGTGTTGATTGAATTAAAAGGTGTGTCTATGTCTAACTTAAATAACGAAAGTTTTACCACGTCTCATATTGTGGCTCGCCATCTACGTCGTCTGTCTGCTATTCCCTAAGTACCGAATGTGACATATTTCCGAATATGACTGTTTTGTTAAGTGTAAATTCTCATTGATATACGACGTCTCTCGGTATTTATGCATCCAACATTCATGTTCTTAGTAATGCTGTTTCTTTTGTAAGTGTCGTGTGATATTATGTTAATTCTAGTCGCTTATGGTTTGAATCCTGCATTTCGGTGCATTTCACATATGTCTTATTTGTCGGTATAGTCGAGTTTTTTTTCTCCATTTTCTCAATTGATAAAGCATTGGGTTAGTCAATATCATTATGACGTCGTCATAGAATTTATTTAAAATAGCCTTTCAAGACCGTCATAATCATATTAATTATTTGGCACAGTATTGTGAAAATAACTGAATTTTTGGATTTCGTTCTATATAATTGTATTAATTTCAAGATTACCCATGATTGAATATACGTCACGAAAGTACGTCATCTGTTGTGACGTTGATTTATTAATTTGACGCGCAACTTGTGGTGTCCTGTACGGTTGTTAATTCATAGAAGATGTCCATTGTTTTTTTTCTTCGGTTTACAGTTTGTAATGTTCTTTTATATTATACTATTTATGTAATTCTCTGTGCTGAGTGTTCTTGTGTATGTATGGTTCGGACCATATGAGTATTTGGATCATACGCGTATGGTCATGACCATATGCGTATACTCATATGGTCGGACCATATGTGTATAATACTCGTTTGGTTATTAATGGGCCGGACCATATGAGTATTTGGACCATATAGGTATTTGTTTTTAAATTACTTTATAAAAGTTTCAATAATACAAAAACTTTATCTAAAAAAAACAATGATGGTTACATGACAATGTATTATTTTTATAATTAAAATACTACGTAAAAATTAAATATTGATGCCATAGTGAGTTTTTATCGCCAATTACATTCTTGCATGTAGGCTTAGGGTGACATTTACTTCCACACGGTATCATAGCTTTTTTGAATTTGCAAAGCTTGGTTGTGCACGATTTTTTTCATTTACACCTTTTGTTTGCGAGTGAAAAGCTAGCATTTTTTGTAGCAGCGTACAGTAATACCGAGGTCTTGGGCAATTCCGATATGCCTACGGTATTTTTAAGAAGCTCTAGATCTCAAATATCGTACATGACTGCAATACACCATACTCACAAGATAACTTAAATAAACTATATTACTTTCCAGTGACTTCTTGTGTAAGAGTTCATTAAGAAATTTTTGGACTTTATTTTTTTAAGTCGACATATTGCCATTCACTCGTAATAACAAATCGGTAATGACCATCGGTTATGACCATCGGTATAAAATGTGTTTATTATAGTTTTGACAAGTAAGTAAAATTAACTGTGTGAAACTTCTAATTTTTATTTAGCTAATCGTTTTATTATAATATAATAATAAAATTACCTATGATATGATAGCGTTTTTTTAATAAACGGTCATACCATATGAAGAGTTTAGAAGTATTAAAAGTAAACTGTATCAGAGTGTTAATTACCCCGACCATACGCGTATGGTTGAACCATATGAGTATATACCCATATAGCTATGATCATACGCGTATGGTCTAAATACTCATATGGTCCGGAACATGTATGTATTGTATTCCTGTCACGTAGTACTGGTTTCAAAAAAAGAAATACTTGGCATGAGTTAAGTTTTATCCTGTCCAGTACTACACAGAAAATTATAACATATAAGGCCGTGTTCACATTGACCTAAATTCGGTGTTGTGTTAGTGTAACTCACACATCAACTAAACATAATTACGTTCCCATTGATTAAACTCAATGTTTACATGTAGTTTAAATCATGTTTTGTCTACATGCAGTCGATAGTCGATGTAGGCCTTGTGTAGGTTAAGTGTACACAACACTGGGCATTCAGAACTTTAATTTTCCCATGTATATTTAAAAAAAGAAACGATTTTTAATAAAATTGATACTTGTAACACTTATTAATAAAGTTCTTATATACTTATTTGTTATAAAAACACTTAACGTGGCCTTATTAAACCCTTATCAAGACTCATCCATCATCAATGGCGGACACATAATTCATTTGAAAAGGTCTTCCCGAATTGACTGGACGTACACACTGACAGAAAAATTTGCCACTGGTCTTTACTCAAACAACGATTCACTCATAAATGCATTACCGAAAAAGGGTGAGGTAAATTGTTTGTTTATGTAGTATCTCAGATCCGTTAAAATACAATTAGAAATTAATAAAAAACCATTACCCCCCCCCCCCCTCCTTTGAGAAAAAATGTTATTTCAAATTGAAACAAACAGAAAAGATAGAAATGTAGTGATCTTTAACATCGCAATTCTTTTTCTTCATCTGTTTAAAGCACGCTGATGCAGCCTAAGTTTTTAATGAGCAATCGAGACATCTTTTAAACTACTGCAAATCATCCTAAATGACTTTCTTAAAGGAGCAACCACTTTACTTCTAAAAAAGGGGGGGGTTCTGAGTCAGATTTTTTTCTGACGCAAAGGTTTATATTTAGTTGGTTTTTTTTCGATGGTACCAATTCAATATTTAACACTATAATGTATTGGAAAACTTTGGATTCAGAATATTTGTTCATTCTAATCTGTATGACCCGATTTTTTTGTTTAATCAAATTGTGGAAAAATGCATCCCCCCTTTTTTTTCTCAGTCAAATGGTCGTTCCCTAACTGCTATAAAAGTTGCTCGAAGATTTAAATTCGGTTCTACGTATAATTAACATTTAAATGACATATAGTTTACAAGTGTGAACAAATCTTATATAGATGGTAGCTAAACAAGGTGTATAGATGTGAACAAATTTAATGTGAAACTAGTGAAAATTACATTAACCCAAATGTAAACCTGTTTACTGTACACGGCGTTTGGTGTGAACACGGCCTAAGATAATAACCATCACTGAAAGTTAACAAATCAAATGATTATCCAATGTTTCCTTATTAGAAGTTTTACCATGTAACCTCAAATTTCCAAAACCTTTTATGGAAATACCAAATAATATAAATAGAATATATGGTTAGTTTTCTCTTCATGAAAGAGCGATATAACTCGTATCAGAACAAAATCTTATAAACACCAATTCGGATTCGTGTCAGCAAATTGTTAAACGCTATAAAATGTATGTTTCGAAAAATTAACGATGTTTCTATTAATGCAACAGTTACAACAGAAAACGTTTTGTCCAAACAAAATTGTAGCATTTAAGGTATGCAGCATTTCGATAAATAACAAAGACTTATCTCGCCTTTGTGTCTGTTTTTCAACAATAACAAATGCACCTTCATAATTTAAATTAATAATAATGTAAATCATGTTTAATTCTGCTGATGTTTAATGACTTAATGTTTTAACCAGGATGAAAGTAAATTATACTTTTACAACATAAAAGCACCCGAGTAGCACTTGCCGAATGAATTACTTGAATTGTATTTACATATCACATTTGACATTTATCAATGAAAAACTATTAGTTAAACAAGTTTTCTAGGTGTTGTATGTATATCCATAAATATCCATAAAAATTAAAACTCGTATGTGAATTATTATCCAAATATTGGATGGAGTTAACTCTCCGTCAGTCTTGTACGCGGAACGTGTCCATTTCTTACAAATTTCATCAGTTTCATGACTTCGAATCGACTCATATGGAAATCCTCTTTTAACATGTCCTCATCAATAGACATGAGAATACACCCATCGACCTGATTTTCTTCAAACACATCCGAATATTTTTCCAGTTTCAATTTTATTAACCATTCGCTAACGTCCTCTATTGTTAACAAAGCGACATCTACAGCCACTTCCGGTTCCGATGTTTGTTACCTTTGAACCGTAGTAGTTGCAGCTTTAATTGATGGCGAAGGACGAACTAATTCTATATTATCAACGATTGACCGCCTCTCAGGGATACGTGGAGGTACGTCCGTACTATTATGTGGACTGGTTGTTTTGGGTCTACGTGTTAAGTCAGAAAAGGAATCCGTATTTTTGGTATCATTTTTGTTTTCTAATGCGACCTTTTCTTGTTTGACTGATGTATCTGATTGCTTTTGTTGGTCTTTTGTCTTCGATGGCAGAAGCGTATTTCCCGAATTTGCAAACCATTTGTGGTCCTCATTTTTATATTTTCCTTGATTCTGATCCTTTCTAGGCAATCTAAAATTACCTGTATTCCATAGTTGCTTTTTGGCGTCCTTAAGTGTATTAGAATCAAATTGTGGAATACTAGAAGGCCCTGTTTTTTCGCCGAATATTGTAACTTCGTACTTGTTTTCCTGCTGATTCATTGATATTGTTGATGCTCGGATTACTTCGTACACCTGTAAATAAAATTTTCATACATGTTTGAGATATTCATCTTTTCATTTATACATTGTACATTAATGTGATTACATTTCACAGGTAAAAATGTAAACAAGTCCTTTGATCAGAATATTCAATATTCTAAATAGTTATGTATATTTGACTGGTCTGAATATACATTTTTGCACTTTAAATGAACATTTATGTACTTTTGTGGTGTAAGTATTTCATTTACTTGAATATAATGTACCTTTATTTAGTGAATGAAGTTGCGTCGAAAAAAATAAAAAAGCCAAAATACCGAACCTAAGGACAATCCACATCAGAAAGTCCCTTACCAAAATGGCAAAACACATCAAACAAATGGAAAACTTGTGTCATATTTCTGACTTGAAACAGACATTTCCTTATGTAGAACACTGTAAAATAAACTCGGTTTTATAGCTAGCTAAACCTCTCACTTGTATGATGGTCGCATAAAATTCTATTATAACAATGTATGAACAACACAGACGGACAAAATAGGTAAAAATGTCAAAAATAGGAGTGCAGTAGTCAACATTATGTTCCAATCTAATTTGAAGTATAAAAAATGTATCTGAACACAGTCGGTATCTTAAGGAGATTCATTGCATTCGTCTAGTTTTAATATCCAATCATCTTGATCAGGAAGACGGAATATGACAAAAAAAGTGGTCGAAAATTACAACTAATAATTAGGAAGCTGCTGGTCAACTTAAAGTCGTTTTATTGGGTTATATATTGTCTCAAAGATTGTGATTTGTTTTAGACTAACGCAGGGAAAAACAAATATAAATGGGTTGCAACAGTCGTTTGGTTTTAGCGGGGTATAATATCACATTATTCATCAATATAAAATCAATTAAATGGAATACTGATTAATAATTGTTCTGTTAAATTATTGGTTAGTGGTTTTTGATACTCTTTATATGAACTATATCCTTTTATTTATACATTATGGAAATAATTATTTCAATTTCATTCACTTCTTTTTTTTATGTACCACATAACAAGGATGTTGAATAGTAGTAAATGCAATTCATTAGAGAACTACTAGTATTCTAATTAAAAATTAAATCATCCTTAATTTGTTCAACGTCTTAAGCAAATACTTATGGTAGAGGTTCTACTTACCTTCCGCTTAGATTGAATTCTTTTATTGTTGCGTTTGTGGGGTCTGGGTCGCTCCCGTGCTGTATTCTTTTTTCTATACGATTAATATCTTAGCAAGAAAAAGTATGTAACATTTCATATTAAATCAATACCTTGTCTGTTTGTTTCTGTCTTTTGACAGCTGGTTCTGCCTTGTTGTTTCTCAATAGGTCACCAATATTATAATATTCACAGGGTGATATATAAGAATAGCTTTCTTCAGCATGTGCCTGTTAAGGTGAGTATAGCGCGATATCTGTTAATAACAATACAAAAAAGTTCAGGTGAGTGTAGTGCGATACCTGTTTATAACAATACAATATCAGGATAGGTGACTTAATTAGCGCGATATATGTCAAAAACAACACCATAAACATTTATGTGAAGGCTTTATATCAGTTTCTTACAATACAATTTTAGTCCAGATGAATATAGTGCGATATCTGTCCAAAACAGTACAATTAAGGTTAAGGTAAAGGCATAATATCAGTTGCTAACAATACAATGAAAGTTTATGTGAGTATAGATCGAAAACTGTTCAAAATAATAGGATCAAAGTTCAGAATAGTGTTGCGGATTGTCTGTTAACAACAATGTAGTTAAAGTCCACTTGAGCATACCGCGATATCTATTGATAACAATATTAATACAATTGAAGTTAGCAAAAGACCCAATGTTTGTCACTAACAATAGCATTAAAGTTCATGTGAGAATAGCACGATACCTGTTAATACCTTTACAATTAAAGTGAAGATAGGTATAGCGATATTTGTTCATAAAAATACAATGAAAGTTCAGAAGAGTATATCGCGATACATATTAGTAGCAATACAAGTAAACTTCAGGTGAGTATAGCGCGATATGTGTTAATACCTTCACAATTCAATTTTAGAAGAGTGTAGTGCGATGTATGTTAATAGCAAAATAGCAATACAATTAAGGTGAGTATAGTGCGATATGTATTCATAACGATATAGTTAAAGTACACATAGACACACGTCAGGAAAATTTCATCTTGTTTTTACTTGTTTCGAAGGTCAATAGCGTTTGAATTTGTCAGTTTTTCTGAACTTTGGCTCTTGATTTACATGTGAGTTCAATATTTTGTACATACTTTTAAATATCCTTGTCTTTCAATATTTTGGTTTCGGTTGTTGATGATGAAGGTTCATGCAGGACAGCAGTCGAATGCACCCAATATGTAAAGTGTTATTATCATTGTTTTGATACCCTTGACCTCATACCTGTATTGCCAAAGGTTTGGTCAAATGTTATATTATCTTTGACAAATTGGTCTGTAACAGAAAGGAAGGGAAGGCACTGTGATATGGTTATATCTATAAATAAACTGTTTACAAATTTTTGAATTTTTTGAAATACTTAGGCTTTTCTACCTCAGGCATAGATTACCTTAGCTGTATTTGGCAAAACTTTTAGGAATTTTGGGTTCTCAATGCTCTTCAACTTCGGACTTTATTTGGCTTTTTTAACTTTTTTGGATTCGAGCGTCACTGATGAGTCTTTTGTAGACGAAACGCGCGTCTGGCGTATATACTAAATTTAGTCCTGGTATCTATGATGAGTTTATTTACAACCACTGGGTCGATGCCACTGCTGGTGGAGATTTATTTCCCCGAGGGTATCACAAGCCCAGTAGTCAGCACTTTTTGTGCTGACATGAATTGTCATTGATATGGTTATATTTATAAATTTACTGTTTACAAATTTTTGAATTTTTTGAAATACTAAGGCTGTTTACCTCAGGCACAGATTACCTTAGCTGTATTTGGCAAAACTTTTAGGAATTTTGGTTCTCAATGCTCTTTAACTTCGTTCTTTATATGGCCTTTTTAACTTTTTTGGATTCGAGCGTCACTGATGCGTCTTTTGTAGACGAAACACTTGTCTGGCGTATATACTAAATTTAGTCCTGGTATCTATGATGAGTTTATTCACCAGTGCAACCTTTTATAGACTTTACGATGGAGAACTGCAGATCAGGGAGATAAGCAGGGACCGCTGTTACACTACCATACAAGTTTTCTGTAAAATGAACATTTCTTTAAGATATATCAATTGAAGTTCATACGATTCCAGTTTTAATGTGTCATAGTTACCCAATGGAATATTCGAATTTGAATTCAAATTAAAAATATATTAATAAATGTCATTGAAAACTAAAACTGTAAAAAACAATTTAAACCTTTTACATGTCAGTCAACAAATCAAGCATTTAAAGGCAATTTAATCGTGTTTTGTGCTTGAATCCGATAAGTTTAAAAAAAAGGGAGGGTTCTACAATCAACAAGTATACGTGATAAATAAAGACAATACCGTCGGTTGGGAGGCACACTTACCATCACAGATAGCGTTTCCAATGAGGAAGAAATCGTCATAAGTATTGAGAAGCCTGAGAGTGAATAGGCCTGTCTTTAGTAAAGGACCAAAATGTTGTTGGTCTGCATATTGATCCCCATGTGCAGAAATTTGTACTTCAATTGGGCGCTCTTTATGTTCTAAAATCTCCTGCAGCCTAATTGACTTTCCATTTTAAAATAAAAATTGTTTGGTCTATTCTAGTAATGTTGCAAAGTATGGTGGCCGGATGCGGCCATTTCCCCTTTTCTCCTCTCACTTTTCCAACGCGAAATCGGGAAATCGAAAAATCGAGAAAGCAAAATCGAGAAATTGAGAAATCGGGAAATCGGGAAATGGAGAAATAGAGAAATCGGGAAATTGAGAAATCGAGAAATCGAGAAATCGAGAAATTGGGAAATCGGGAAATCGGGCAATCGAGAAGGCAAAAACGCGAATTTGGGAAATTCATTTCGCGTTTTCGCGTTTTCGCTTTTGTGTTTTCGCGTTTTTGCTTTCTCGATTTCTCGATTTCCTTATTTCTCGATTTCCTTATTTCCCTATTTCTCAATTTTTCGATTTCGCTTTCTCGATTTCTAGATTTCCCGATTTCCCGATTTCGTGTTTGCAAAGTGAAGGAAGAAAACACGCAAACGCGAAAAGGCGAAATTGCCGCATCTGGCCACCATAGCAAAGAGCTTTGAAAAGAGATTATATTGTGAATGGTCACCCACTATCAAAACTTGTATAACTATTTGTTTAATTACACTATTTAATGTCTAGTTATGACGTTTTATTACAAAATTGGACAATCAGTATTCATATTTTAAGATAGCATCAGGCGTCACTTCGGTTTTCCGTGTTTCATGATATGGAACGTGACGTCATAATTGGCAGGAATACTGATTGTCCTTCCCTGCAATCCGTACATCTCCTTTTCACTGGAAACTACGACTGCAACAACTCTCTTCTGTGTCGAATATGGCTCAATTCTAAAAACCTAATAACACAAGAGAAACTTATTATCATGAGGGGCGTTCGCATATACAAGATAATGAAAGATATGTGTTTGGTAGATTATTTATCCACAAAGATGAATTGAACGGTTTATCTCGAAGACAATGGATAGAAAACAGCACCGTATTATGAAAAATAACATGGTCGAAATAATTGTACTGTATTACATCACAACGGCCCAGATTTCAAAAAGTAAACACCAGTTTTCAATTGAATGTTACGTCAACGTACATGTTAAGTTATCGATGTTCGATATATAAATCCTGTGTCAAACAAGCAGATTGATGATTCAACCTAGTTTTGTTATCTCCTATCGAACTGAATAGTCTTTTTTTTTATCCTATACTAAGAGTAAATAAGCTTTATTTTTTACAGTATGATAACAGCATTAATTCCGTGAATTAAATATTTTCTGAAATTGTGGTTAGCGGGTTGATATGAAAAAAGTTATCTACAGCCTTTTCATAACGTTATCGCATGGCATTTCGACGTCATTTGGCAAATTACGGTAAATATACAGCCATGGCATGTTTTGAGTGAAAATGTAGCAAAGTAGGACACAAAACAATCAATACGACACAGGAAAATATATCATGTAAAATGGAAAACAAATGATACAATAAATTCATGTGTTTCAAAGTTTTAAAAATAGTGTCCGTAATCCTACTACAAAAGCCGTAGACTCGAGAGATGACATTGACTGATAGCTGATAAAACATGTAATACGAAAAGAGACATGTAATTATCTGATTGTATAATGCACAATTCCTTTCTCCAGTACAACTTCTCCTTTATAGCGTTTGGCCATTTAACTTTACTAATCCCCTGTCTAATTTCTTAAACATTTCCTATCCAATGTAACCTGATGTCACCATCATTTATACCTGTCCCCTGTCAAATGTCTCATAGATACCCTCTCCCATATATCACTGTGTCACCATCATACATTCCAATTCTCAAATGAATGTTATGCCTGTACCTTGTAAAACGTCGTAAAGATGCACTTTGTAGTATATCCTTGTGTTCCCATCATACATAACAATCCCTTTTAAATGTCTTAAATGTTTTCTCTCCTTTACAATACCGTGTCACGACAACACACCCCTGCCCCCTGTCAAAAGTCTCAAAGATGCCCTCTCCCATATATCCTTGTGTCACCATGACCATTTGTGGAAGGTTATCTTTGTAGTGCTCATAAAAGCTTCTAGCACTGTAATCTTCTTTGGAAGTTTCAAACTCAACATCTACCAATTCTGCCTTTAAATAAAACATATATTCGTAGACGGCTTTTAATGTTAAACGCTGTGATTGTTTCAAACTTCAGTTGAGATGTTGCTTACACTATAGTTTACAAATTGAAGTATTAGTAAGACTAATTTAAATAAAATTTGAGTGAGAAATAATTTGGAAATTTATTGAATAAACATAACTTGCAACATCCATGTGTTGAGCCCAATTAAACCCGTGTCTCTACTGTGTACACGACCAAATATTTAGTAGAAAATAAAAGATGTTGGTTATTCATCCCTGACACAAACTCATTATATGCGCTGCAATACAAACACAAACAAACAGAATTTATGACAAACGATTTTAATTTTGAAAAAAAAACCACCTTAGTAGCAATATGGCAACTTCACCTGTATGGGATATACAACTTCACCTATATGGGATATACATTTCTAAACTTATTCAGTATTCAAGAGCATGCAGCAACTATTCACCAGTGTCTGAGCGGAAAGTTGTTGAACCAGGGGTATGTCAAAGAACGTCTCGTCCTTTTCTTAAAAAAAATCATCGGAAGGTATGAAGATGTTGTTGATAGATATTCCGCATCAACTTCACAAATAATGCACGAAGGTCTTGAAGAATAGATTATGGGTACTGACGTGGTTTATCATCTTAATAACGTGTTATAGTATCCTTTATTTGTATGAATATTTCTTTTATTGATTAGTCTGGTTTTGGTGGAATCCATATGACGTGACTCTATACATCCTGTCATTGTGTTATTGTTCTGATAATTTTTGTATTCGTGTCTTACTTGTTTTATAGTATGCTTTGTCTAAATGCCTTTTTGCAATTCTTTGATACATATGACGTGTCTGTGTACTTATACATCCCGTCATTGTGTTACTATGTCAATTTTTATCTTCAATTTATTTGTTTTATAGTGATCAAGATTATAACACAATGTTGACTGCTGTATCCCAATTTTTGACATTTTTGCCTATCACGTCTGTTTGGATTTTTTTTACACATCGTTCTCAATACAATGGAATTTTGTTGACTGAAATACAAGTGAGAGATTAAGCTAGCTATAACATGTATAAAGTACATATTCAATCCATAAAATAATAACAGATTGTTTACAAACGATTTTGTTGATTGAAGGTGCTGTAATTGAATGACTCAACCATACAATCGCGTTTATATATCATATAAATATTTTGATATGAGCGTCACTGATGAGTCTTATGAAGACGAAACGCGCGTCTTGCGTACTAAATTTTAATCCAGGTACCTTTGATAACTATTTACTGACTGTATTTTTGTACTGACGATAGAAACATTCCACAGTGTATAGACTAATATATAAAGAACACTTGTTGTCCTTTTTTAGCTCACCTGGCCCACAGGGCCAAGTGAGCTTTTCCCATCACTTGGCGTCCGGCGTCCGTCGTCGTTAACTTTTACAAAAGTCTTCTCCTCTGAAACTACTGGGCCAAATTTAACCAAACTTGGCCACAATTATCATTGGGGTATCTAGTGTAAAAAATGTGTCCGGTGACCCGGTCAACCAACCAAGATGGCCGCCATGGCTAAAAATAGAACATAGGGGTAAAATGCAGTTTTTGGCTTATAACTCAAAAACCAAAGTATTTAGAGCAAATTTGTCATGGATATTAAATTGTTTATCAAGTCAAGATCTAACTGCCCTGAAATTTTCAGATGAATCCGACAACCCGTTGTTGGGTTGCTGCCCCTGAATTGGTAATTTTATGGAAATTTGACTGTTTTTGGTTATTATCTTGAATATTATTTTAGATAGAGATAAACTGTAAACAGCAATAATGTTCAGGAAAGTAAGATATACAAATAAGTCAACATGACCGAAATGGTCAGTTGACCCTTTTAGGAGTTATTGCCCTTTATAGTCAATTTTTAACCATTTTTCGTAAATCTTAGTTATCTTTTACAAAAATTTTCTCCTCTGAAACTACTGGGCCAAATTAATCCAAACTTGGCCACAATCATCTTTAGGGTATATAGTTTAAAAAATGTGTCCGGTGACCCGGCCATCAAATCAAAATGGTCGCCACGGCTAAAAATAGAACATAGGTGTAAAATGCAGTTTTTGGCTTATAACTAAAAGAAGCATTTAGAGCAAATCTGACTGGATAAAATTGTTTATCAGTTCAAGATCTATCTGCCCTGAAATTTTCAGATGAATCGGACAACTCGTTGTTGGGTTGCTGCCCCTGAATCAATAATTTTAAGGGAATTTTGCTTATTTTGGTTATTATCTTGAATATTATCATAGATAGAGATAAACTGTAACAGGAATACTGTTCAGCAAAGTAAGATTTACAAATAATTCAACATGACGGAAATGGTCAATTGACCCCCTAAGGAGTTATTGGCCTTTGTAGTCAACTTTTAACAATTTTCATAAAATTGGTAAATTTTTATTAACATTTTCCACTGAAACTACTGGGCCAAGTTCATTATAGATAGAGATAATTGTAAGCAGCAAGACTGTTTAGTAAAGTAAGATGTACAAACACATCACCATCACCAAAACACAACTTAGTCATGAATCCATCTGCTTCCTTTGTTTAATATTCACATAGACTAAGGTGAACGACACAGGCTCTTTAGAGCCTCTAGTTTGGTTCTGTTGCTGTATTTGCAGAGAATATCCCACATCTCCTTGTAAATATCTTTGTATTACTTTAATTTATACATGATGTTGTTTGGCTATTGTATTTTTTCTTTAGTGAACTTTTATGTTGATTCATTTATATTCTTAAAACTTTATTCCTTATTTATTTTGCAATGGGTTTTGTTGTTGTTATTTTTTTCTAATTTCAAGTTAATTGTTTTTACCAAATTTCAAATTGATGGTCTGAATTAGGTTTATATATCATACATGAGTCAATATCATATTACAGATGAATAATGAATAATATATTTCAGTTGTTGCCTTAACAGCATGAGGAGGTGGAACTTACAACAGTAGGGACATTGCAAAGTTCAGTGAAATCAAAGAAAACCATGGGATAAACAGTCTTGATTCGTTTAAGCAATCTGGGAAATTTACCTGTGAGGTTGCAGGAATGTATGTTTTCTTTGCTAGTATGATGTCTAAATCAAACGATGGATTTTTTCAATGGTACACAATTTCACGGTCACAAAGTGGTGTTTATATTTCACATAGACCCCTTCATATGAATCCGGATTAGGCATGTTGGCAGTTAAACTAAATGTAGGCGACAACGTTTCGTTAAAAAGGGCTAGTTCAGATATCATAATTCATCGCTTGTCATGTTTTACATTTTTCAAAATTTATTAACTTCAGAGAGATGTTTTTTCTATATAACGACCAATGGGTGTCGTATTAACGTTAATGTGTGTTATCATTACAAGGCACTCATACCATATCTTCTAACTACTTTATATAAGATTTTATGACGTTGAAGATCATTCAAAATCGATAATTCCGAAAAGTTTGGCCGAATACAGTTAAGGCTTTATGTAATAGAAAAACAAAAGATGTTGGTATCCGATATACATCCAAAACACAAAATCAGTGTATGCACAGCAGAAAAACACAAATCAACGGAACAGCGCTTTTATTGCTGATCTTCATTGTTATATTTGCAATCAGTTGTTCAACAATATATCGAAGTCCGTATCACTGTTAAAATTTGACAAACACGGGTATATGTAAACTAAAGTGAATCTGTGGGACAGTACTATTTATCAACGTCATGAATACGACGTGTCATGAGCTGTATGACAAATTTAGCATTTAATTATCAGATTTATTTATTATTTTGCTTTAAAAATTTACAAATTTTATAACTTAGACGAAAACAAAACTATGTCAATCAATCGAAAAACGGATAAACGACACAGTCTACAAAACAGAACATGAAGAATTTAAGATTGAGCCGCACGAACCCCTCCAAATATCGTGGTTAATCTCAGGTGCGCCGGAAGGATAAGCGGATGCTGCTCCACATGTAAAATATAGAATCTAAGCTGGAAAAGTAAAATAGTCCTTCTGCTAAGGATGCACCACCACAAGTCCCGCAAATCTAGTCACAGCCTGATTAAGGTTATTATTTGACTCATAATTTAAGAATTCTAAAAATGTGCGCACGGTCAACGCTTTTTACAACCCTATGAGGTTACAAAAAGAAGCATTCAATACTTATAATTACATTTTTTAGCTAGGATCATGAAAACACGATTTACATCAAGTTTTTATTTAATTCACCTATGCACTTTATTATGGAACCTCGTGTCATCATGAATGATAAGTTTTATTGAGTAATGCAACGTCTTACGGAATAGCACGTGATGTGCAGTTAGCCAATCAGAATAACATATTATAAGGAAACATACATCTAATGTAATTTTTGTGTACCAATTAAACATCAAATCTAATTCTACAGCATGGAATTTTTAGTTTCAATAAATTTGGTCTACTCCATCTACATCAATTTCTGTTCGCGAAAGTGCGATAGAACTCGAATATGAACAAAATCTTAAACATTCGTTGCAGCAATTTTTAAAACCCTATGAATTGTACATAAGAGAAAAAATGATTTTTTTATTGATAATGTTGCAGCAGAATACGTTTCGCAAAAGAAATCCGTATATTTCAATTTTTTGTAGCATTAAAGGTATGCAGCGTTTCAATAAATCGCAAAACGTATCTCGCCTTTGTGAAAAAACGCAATAACAAATGCATGCAAAGAAATCAAATTGATAGACATATAAAATCATTATTATTCTATTAAGACAGCAATTACATAATTTCCATCCTACCTTTGCTGAAGATTAATTGCATATTTCTTCTAAAAATAAATCATAAAGTTTTAACTAAAATGAAACAATTTACATTGTTTACATAAAAGAACCAGAGTAGTACATGCCAATTCTATTTGTCAAATCGTATTTGCATATCACATGTTGGCATTTATCATGTTTATTACTGAAAAACTATTAGTTAAACACGTTTTCTAGCTGTTGTGTATCCATATATATCATGAAACAAGAATTAGAATAGTAAATTTTTATCCAAATATTAAAGTTAACTGTCCATTGCTCTTGTACGTGGAACGTAACCAGTTCTTACAAATTTCATTAGTTTCATGACTTCGAATCGACTCATATGGAAGTCCTCTTTTAACATGTCTTCGTCAATAGACATCAGAATACAGCCATCCACCTGGTTCTCTTCAAATTCTTCCGAATATTTCTCGAGTTTCAATTTCCTTAGCCATTCGCTAACATTCTCAATTGTTAACGAAGCGACAGCCACTTCCGGTTCCGATGTTTGTGACCTTTGAACAGGTGTAGTTGCAGGTTTAGTTGATTGCGAAGGACGAACTTATCCTATATTATCAACAATTGACCGCCTCTGAGGGATACTTGGGGGTACGTCCGTAAAATTTTGTGGACTGGTTGGTTTGGGTCTACGCGTTAAGTCGGGAAACGAATCGGGATTTTCGGTATCACTTTTTCTTTCTAATGTGACTTTTTCTTGTTTGACTGATGATTCTGAATGCTTTTGTTGGTCTTTATTCTTCGATGATTGAAACGTGTTTCCCACATTAGCACTAGACTTTTGGTCGTCATTTTTGTTTTCTCCTTGATTCTGATCCTTTTTAGGCAATCCAAAAGTACTTGTATTCCTCAGTTGCTTTTTAGCGTTCTTAATTGTATTAGAATCAAATTGTGGATTACTATTAGGCCCTGTTTTTTTGCCGAATATTGTTACTTCGTACTGGTTTTTCTGTTGGTTCATTAATATTGTAGAGGCTCGGATTACTTCGTACACCTGAAATTAATATTTCCGTAGATGTTTAAAATATTCATATTTTCATTTATACATTAATGTAAGTTCCTTTAGTAGGTTAGGGTGTATCTAGATCAGAATAATCAATATGTAATAAAAACATGTATATTATATTGGTCCGGATATTTTATTTTTCACCTTAGAGAACATGTACATCACTTTAGCGAATGAAGTTGCGCCGTAAAAAGTATAATAACAAACAAACAAACAAAAACTCCAAGGAAAATTCAATTCGGAATGATCCTTATCAGATGGCAAAACTCATCAAATAAATGAGAAACTGGTTTCATATTCCTGACTTGCTACAGGCATTTTCTTATTTAAAAGAATGGTGAACTTAACCAGGTTTTATAGTTAGCTACACCTCTCACTTGTATCCGTTATTGACAATAATCTGTGAACAAAATAAACAGAAAAAATATGTTGAAATAGGAGTACATTAGTCAACATTGTGGTTTAATCTACTTTGAAGTGTATTAACACAGATTGTGTCGTGAACAGATTCGTTGCTTTTGTTGGTACTTATATCCAAATATTGTGTTAATTGAGAACCCACAAAATACGGTACTCGGATTCCAAGATACTTTGATTCTTGAACAAGAATCCTTGAAATTGTAATAAATATCTTAAAATGGTTAATTGTTCTACAATACATATGATACAGAAAATATCGATGTCCAAAACAAATCACAACATCATAACATGTACAACATATTATGGTATCATATTATACAAATACCTTGTCTGTTTGTTTCTGTCTTTTGACAGCTTGTTCTGCCTTGTTGTTCCTCAATAGGTCACTGATATTATAATATTCACAGGGTGATATATAACAATAACTTTCGTCAGCATGTGCCTGTTCAGGTGAGTATAGCGCGATATCTGTAAATAACAATACAATAAAGTTCAGGTGATTTTAGTGTAATATCTGTTCATAACAATACAATATAAGTTTAGGTGACTTAATAAGGGCGCGATATATGTCAATAAAAATACAATTAAAATTTATGTAAAGGCCTTATATTAGTTTCTTACAAAACAATTTTAGTTCAGCTGAGTATAGCGCGATATCTGTTCAAATCAGTATAATTAAGGTTCAGGTAAAGGCCTAATATCAGTTGCTAACGATACAATTAAAGTTCATGTTAGTATAGATCAATAACTGTTCAGAAGAATACGATCAAAATTCAGAAGAGTGTAGCGGATTGTCTTTTAACAACAATGCAATTAAAGTTCACGTGAGCATACCGCGATATATATTGATAACAATATTAATACAATTGAAGTTTAGACCAAAGGCCCAATGTATGCTACTAACAATACAATTCAAGTTCAGGTGAAAATAGCTCGATAAATGTTAATAATGTTACAATTAAAGTGAAAAAAAAGTATAGCGCGTTATTTGTTCATAAAAATACAATAAAAGTTCAGGTAAGTATAGCGCGATATTTTTTAATTATTATACTTTTACAATTAAAGTTCAGAAGTGTGTAGCGCTATGCATGTTAATACTAATACAATTAAAGTTCATGTGACTATAGCGCGATAGGTGTTCATAACGATTCAATTAAAGTTCAGGTAAGTATAGCGCGATATTTGCATATACCTTTTACAGCAATACAACTAAAGTTATTATTATACCTTACATATATTTTAAACAATTCTATTGGGTGAAACGTAATCACGTGACATGGAATAATTCAGTTGTTTTTTCATTCATTTACAAGGAAGGACGAATAACCCTAAAAATTTCAACCAGCTGTGAATAACCCTATTATTCACCGGTGAATAACGTTTTGAGTTTGTTTATTTGTACTTGAGTTACCTCCCATGAAAATGACGTCACAGACGTAAATAAACCAAATGGCAGCGTTCACGTTACACTGGAAGCCCATCGAGAGACGAGGAAATACGGCATTGGACATAAATTGAGCTGAGAGTGGCAGCAGCCGATGATGTCTCTTATAAACGGTCCTTTTCAGGGCCATCCATATTTTACAAAAGGATTATACTTTTGTTGTAAATTTGAAAAATTCGAACACAAATGTATTTTCAAACGTCAGTCTGTGTAAATGTTAAAAATAAAGACACTAGGTGTTCGAAATGCCCTTCCACTGTTAGTTCGGTATAATAAAACAATTGTGGCCCCCTAGAATCGATGAATATTCAAAATTGTCAACCCTTAAAAGTTATTTCACTTCGGGCTGTGCCCTCAATGAAATAACCTTCTCGTGTTGACAATTTTGGATATTCACCTTTTCAACGGGCCATAATTGTATAATGTAAGTATAGCGCGATATGAATTCATAACGATTCATTTAAAGTACACACAGAAAACGTTCTGAAGAAGAATAAGTATTTCAATTTGGAAAAAACAGCCCATTTTAGAAATGGTGGTGGCCATCTTGAAAAAATAAAAATAAAATAAAAAAGCAGTTTTTTTCTTCTTAAAAAGTATATTATAATGATGCTTCGTGCTAATTTTCATGCTTGTATCATCATTTGCACAATTCCTATGATTATGCTTGCTTATATCTTCCACTATATATTGTTATTAAGAATTTTACTGGGTGTAAAACCGTCAATTAAAGCTCAATTTGTAAAAATGTGCACAAAACAAGGCATGCGTTTGAAAATCTATATGATGAAAAGAAGCATTCAATTCTAAAAAAAAATACATTTTTATTCCGCGACCATGTGCATTGTTGTGATTGGGCGCAATTTGCGTTTATTTAAAGAAATTCAGTGTTTCATTTGCGCTACAGGGTTTTTGTTCAGATGCGGCAATTTACAGGTAAAATATAACTGTGACATTTTAATATCAGTTGTATCCTGCATGCGCGGCTCGTATAAAAAAATTGAAGAGTTCGGTATCTCCCGTTGGTAAGTAAGTGAGTTCAATCCATACTCAATTCTCGAAGAGTCGCTTAAAGGTATGATTTTGTATGGTGTTCACAGGATCTTGGTGACAAAATATAGACATAATTCATTAGACAAATAGACGAGGAAAACGTCTTATAGTCTTTTAAAGATGTCTTATGTATTGAAAAAAATTGAGACAAATCGTTTGTTTGCACATCAAAAAGTTGCAAAGCCAGGATAGCAATAGATGAGGACAACAAAACTATAATAAAACATTGAATGACTATGGGTAAAACCAGTAAACTGTACACAATCTTATAGCTTTTTTCCTAATGTATGTAGTTTAATGTTTTGGTTGGTTTGCTTGCTTTGTTTATATAACTGTCTGCTCAAGCATTTAATGTAAGTTTTACACTCACAATCAATTAGTAGATGGTGCTTCAGCTTTGATAGAGCTATTGAATGCTTGTTCAACCATTTATACATACAAAGCAAGCAAGCCAACCAAACCTTTAAACTACATGCATAAGGAGAATAGCTGTAATTAGCTAATAATCTTGTGAACTATGTTGTAACATTATTATTGAAAGGAACACACACCCTTTACATACATTCCTAAGAAATAAAATTGAGAATGGAAATGGGGAATGTGTCAAAGAGACAAAAACCCGACCAAAGAACAGACAAGAGCAGAAATTCAACAATAGGTATTCAACGCAGCGACAAATTCCCGCACACGGAGGCGTCTGGTCTCTAAACAAATATATATACTAGTTCAGTGATAATGGACGTTATATTAAACTCCAAATTATACAGAAGAAACTGAAATTAAAAATAATACAATACTAACACTTTCATACATGCAGCCCACCAAAGCAAACGACGTCCTTTATACACCTCACACAAACAAACGAACATACTACCATTTTAAATATAAAAACAAGCAAACTAACACTTCGTTTTTATAACACACACACACACACACACACACATGTTTTTCTATCAATTTAGTTCTGATCATTGATATAAAATAAAATAATTTGAAAGTCTTTTTTTCATAATATATAGAGCCTAGGTAGTCGAGTTCGAATTACGGCCATGGAAGAACAAACAATTTTCTTCCGCAAATTTACAGATCTAACATTATGAGGCTTATATAAATCACTTCATCTTAATTATTTCATAATTCAATTATTATATATGTATTCACTTCATAAAGAACGTGCATACATCTTCATATAAATTTTGTAATTATTTCCGGTTCCGTTGCATTTTAGCATCTCATGTATCTTCATGAAATAAGTCATAAAAAAGTAAAACTAGAGGCTCTAAAGAGCCTGTGTCGCTCACCTTGGTCTATGTGAATATTAAAGGAAGCAGATGGATTCATGACAAAATTGTGTTTTGGTGATGGTGATGTGTTTGTACATCTTACTTTACTGAACATTCTTGCTGCTTAAAATTATCTCTATCTATAATGAACTTGGCCCATTAGTTTCAGTGGAAAATGTTAGTAAAAATTTACAAATTTTATGAAAATTGTTAAAAATTGACTATAAAGAACAATAACTCCTAAGGGGGTCAATTGACCATTTCGGTCATGTTGACTAATTTGTAAATCTTACTTTGCTGAACATTATTGTTGTTTACAGTTTATCTCTATCAATAATAATATTCAAGATAATGACCAAAAACAGCAAAATTTCCTTAAAACTAACAATTCAGGGTCAGCAACCCAACAACGGGTTGTTCGATTCATCTAAAAATTTCAGAGCAGATAAATGTTGACCTGATAAACAATTTTACCCCATGTCAGATTTGCTCTAAATGCTTTGGGTTTTGAGTTATAAGCCAAAAACTGCATTTTACCCCATGTTCTATTTTTAGCCATAGCGGCCATCTTGGTTGGATGGCCGGGTCACCGGACACATTTTTCAAACTACTAACCCAAAAGATGATTGTGGCCAAGTTTGGATTAATTTGGCCCAGTAGTTTCAGAGGAGAAGATTTTTGTAAAAGATTACTAAGATTTACGAAAAATGGTTAAAAATTGACTATAGAGGGCAATAACTCCTAAAGGGGTCAACTGACCATTTCAGTCATGTTGACTTATTTGTAAATCTTACTTTGGTGAACATTATTGCTGTTTACAGTTTATCTCTGTCTATAATAATATTCATGATAATAACCAAAAAAAGAAAAATTTCCTTAAAATTACTAATTCAGGGCCAGCAACCCAACAACGGGTTGTCCGATTCATCTGAACATTTGAGGGCAGATAGATCTTGAACTGATAAACAATTTTACCCCATGTCAGATTTGTTCTAAATGCTTTGAGTTTTGAGTTATAAGCCAAAAACTGCATTTTAACCCATGTTCTATTTTTAGCCATGGCGGCCACCTTGGTTTGATGGCCGGGTCACCGGACACATTTTTCAAAATGCTAACCCAAAAGATGATTGTGGCCAAGTTTGGATTAATTTGGCCCAGTAGTTTCAGAGAAGAAGATTTTTGTAAAATATTACTAAGATTTACGAAAAATGGTTGAAAATTGACTATAAAGGGCAATAACTCTTAAAGGGGTCAACTGACCATTTCAGTCATGTTGACTTATTTGTAAATCTTACTTTGCTGAACATTATTGCTGTTTACTGTTTATCTCTATCTATAATAATATTCAAGATAATAACCAAAAACAGCAAAATTTCCTTAAAATTACTAATTCAGGGGCAGCAACCCAACAACGGGTTATCCGATTCATCTGAAAATTTTAGAGCAGATAGATCTTCACCTGTTTAACAATTCTACTCCATGTCAGATTTCCTCTAAATGCTTTGGTTTTTGAGTTATAAGCCAAAAACTGCATATTACCCCTATGTTCTATTTTTAGCCGTGGCGGCCATCTTGGATGGTTGGCCGGGTCACCGGACACATTTTTTAAACTAGATACCCCACAGATGATTGTGGCCAAGTTTGGATTAATTTAGCCCAGTAGTTTCAGAGGAGAAGATTTTTGTAAAAGATTACTAAGATTTACGAAAAATGGTTAAAAATTGACTATAAAGGGCAATAACTCCTTAAGGGGTCAACTGACCATTTCGGTCATGTTGACTTATTTGTAAATCTTACTTTGCTGAACATTATTGCTGTTTACAGTTTATCTCTATCTATAATAATATTTAAGATAATAACCAAAAACAGCAAAATTTCCATAAAATTACCAATTCAGGGGCAGCAACCCATCAACGGGTTGTCCGATTCATCTGAAAATTTCTGGGCAGATAGATCTTGACCTGATAAACAATTTTACCCCGTGTCAGATTTGCTCTAAATGCTTTGATTTTTGAGTTATAAGCCAAAAACTGCATTTTACCCCTATGTTCTATATTTAGCCGTGGCAGCCATCTTGGTTGGATGGCCGGGTCACCGGACACATTTTTTAAACTATATACGCCAAAGATGATTGTGTCCAAGTTTGGATTAATTTAGCCCAGTAGTTTCAGAGGAGAAGATTTTTGTAAAAGATTACTAAGATTTACGAAAAATGGTTAAAAATTGACTATAAAGGGCAATAACTCCTTAAGGGGTCAACTGACTATTTCGGTCATGTTGACTTATTTGTAAATCTTACTTTGCTGAACATTATTGCTGTTTACAGTTTATGTCTATCTATAATAATATTCAAGATAATAACCAAAAACAGCAAAATTTCCATAAAATTACCAATTCAGGGGCAGCAACCCATCAACAGGTTGTCCGATTCATCTGAAAATTTCTGGGCAGATAGATCTTGACCTGATAAACAATTTTACCCCCGTGTCAGATTTGCTCTAAATGCTTTGATTTTTGAGTTATAAGCCAAAAACTGCATTTTACCCCTATGTTCTATATTTAGCCGTGGCAGCCATCTTGGTTGGATGGCCGGGTCACCGGACACATTTTTTAAACTACATACGCCAAAGATGATTGTGTCCAAGTTTGGATTAATTTAGCCCAGTAGTTTCAGAGGAGAAGATTTTTGTAAAAGATTACTAAGATTTACGAAAAATGGTTAAAAATTGACTATAAAGGGCAATAACTCCTTAAGGGGTCAACTGACCATTTCGGTCATGTTGACTTATTTGTAAATCTTACTTTGCTGAACATTATTGCTGTTTACAGTTTATCTCTATCTATAATAATATTCAAGATAATAACCAAAAACAGCAAAATTTCCATAAAATTACCAATTCAGGGGCAGCAACCCATCAACGGGTTGTCCGATTCATCTGAAAATTTCTGGGCAGATAGATCTTGACCTGATAAACAATTTTACCCCATGTCAGATTTGCTCTAAATGCTTTGGTTTTTGAGTTATAAGCCAAAAACTGCATTTTACCCCTATGTTCTATTTTTAGCCATGGCGGCCATCTTGGTTGGTTGGCGGGGTCACCGGACACATTTTTTAAACTAGATACCCCAATGATGATTGTGGCCAAGTTTGATTAAATTTGGCTTAGTAGTTTCAGAGGAGAAGATTTTTGTAAAAGTTAACGACGACGGACGCAGGACGACGACGGACGACGACGGACGCAGGACGACGGACGCAGGACGCAAAGTGATGGGAAAAGCTCACTTGGCCCTTCGGGCCAGGTGAGCTAAAAAGGGCTTTATCGTATCTTGTCCTTACTGGTAATACTTGAAGATTTAATTAATAAAATCTAAATCATTATCTCTTATTTCTCAACGTCATATTCGACTTGCGGACCGCGAAGAGTACCCAAACGTGAACTGGTGTATAGTAAACAGAAATATTCACATTACCGCTTGCTGAATATTGAAGTGGGGTACCCGTACCGTAACAGAACACTTTACCTGTAAAAGTATAAATAAAGCAAATTTATTTGTATACCTCTTATTTGTACAATAGTTGGCTAATTGCAGGATTAGATTTAAATATGTTTTATGTCGCGAACCAGATTCTTTTTTTTAGCAAACCGTTCTTTTTAACAATTCAGTAAATAATCGACTGTTATTGGTAGGCTGGTTTTTAAATACGAAATACGAAATATTTTATTTTAGAAAGATATAAATATCACCACGAATAAAGGCCAACAGTAGTATACCACTGTTCGAAACTCGTAAATCGATTGAGAAAAAAACAAATCCGGGTTACAAACTAAAACTGAGAGAGAAATGCATTGAATATAAGAGGAGAACAACGACACAACAGATACACAACATTGAAATGTAACACACAGAAACGAACTATAGTGTAACAATGGCCATTTTCTTGACTTGGTACAGGACATTTTTGGAAAAAAATGGTGGGTTGAACCTGGTTTTGTGGCATGCGAAACCCGACAAAATGACTTGAAGCGGCATCCATTCGATTTTAAATAGACATATACATAGTCATATGGTAGATTACGCTGCAGGTTGACTGTTAGTACTCAGGGCTACCACTAGTTTAGTATTGTCAGTTATCTATTCATTTAAAGTAATTTTTTTATTTCAGAATACCCGCGGTTGATTAGAAACGAATAATTCATTCATTACTGGCGTGCAAATACACGTATAGTCTGATTGTAATTTGCTTTTAAAGTATAATAAGTATTTTTTTTTAAATGAATATATTTCCTTCATTCAAAGCTGTAATTCCTCGTCCGAATTTAACTATCATTTATGTCCTAATGCTGGTGTCAATGCTTTAACCATGGTAAAATTTATATTATGTTTACGTTTTTTTAAATATTCAGGATTTGTATTCTAGTATTAATGTATGTGAAGCGCTTATCTTATCAAATGCATGATTTTGAAGATTAAGATTTTTAACTTCAGTTAAATGTTAAAATTAATTGAAGTTCGTATGTTACATTTCAAAGTAAATAACGTATATATTTAACTTTGAAAAGTGAATTTGTTCGTTTGCCAAAATCTGGTTTTCTATAAATAATCGTCTTTTTGTAAACATCTAAGCATACAAAAATATGAAATCGACACAAGTAATGTGTTACTCCAAATTTAATTTGTACATCACACAACAATTGTTTTATTGTTGGATATTTAACTAGGATTAATGTAAAGAACTTCATTTTAAACAAAAAAATGATCACATCATTTTTATTCCATTTTCTTCTTATTTCGTTGCCGGTTTATCCGTTTTCTATTGTGACAAAGCCATCTAACCAAACACTTGGAAATTACATAACGGACGCTCATTATAATGTCTTACTGGATCTCTTTAATTTGGAAAGACATGCACGGCTAAATCTAGAGAGGTATGTTATTCGGTTAAATGAGAGACTTTCGGGAATGGAAAAAGTTTCTGAACATACACAATCGAAACTTATCAACATTGAGAAATCCCAAGTTAAACAAGAATGGAAAGAGGAGGTCACTTTACTCAAAAATCAAACAAATTCCATCAGGGAAACTTGTGAACAACTGTTTATTGATTATGAAAATCTCAAAAAGGATTTTAATATTATCAAACAACAGACACGGAAACTTCAGAATGAAGTCGTTGATTTGAAGTACCTTAAGTCAGTTGCTCAACTTCAATCTGTTGACATACTGCAAAATGTGACAAAACGTTTGGAAAAGGAAATTCAAAACACCAATGACAATGTTGAACTACTTGTATCTGAAGCAAATACTGCACACAAAAAAGATTTCACTGCTTTGGTAAACAATGCTGTTCAAATGAGACAGGACACGGCTGACATTGAATCTAGACTGTGTAAGCAGTTCAGGGAGTTACAGAATTTTACCATCTCGTTAGTGAGTGATAAAAATGCCGATGCGAATCTCAGGATGCAGAATTTTAGTACATTGTTGAAAGGACTAGAAGACAAAATTGAAACCAGTTCAGACCTGAATATTGCAAGCCAAAACAAAACAGGTATGTTCCATTCTAGATCATTATAATTATTTAAAATTTTGACCGGAAATTTGACTCCAAGGATAACTTGCAATTGGTCATAGAAATATTGTTTACCCTGTATTTCTTCCGTCTGGTAATATCATATATTGGTGTCAACTTACTAGCGACATTTTCCTAGGGTACACAGGCAAAATTTGATCACATGAATTTCACATGAATCTTACATGAAATTTACATGAAATATTTCACGTGAAATTCATCTCAAACCAGCTTATACATGAAACTCACATGGACATTTTCATGTGAATTTCACGTGAATTGAGATTTACATGAATCGCACATGAAATTTTTCACATGAATTTCACCTGAACTTTTGAAGAAGAAAAAAATGATATTCTTCATGATTTTAATCAAATTTTAAAATTAAGATGTTATTTGAATTAAGTTATTTTAAATATTCATGTGAATTTCACGTGATAAAACTTCATGTGATATTTTTATGTGAAATTCATGTGAGATTCACAGGAGATCAATGGAGATTGACATGAAACTCACATGAACTGATTTCATGTGAGATTCACAGGAGATTGACATGAAATTCACAGGAACTGATTTCACGTGAGTTTCACGTATAAGCTCGTTTGACACGTGAAATTCACATGAACTTAAATTCACGTGAAATTCATGTCAATAAAATTTGTCTGTGTATAAGATCTATGAAAATCAGTATAGAAGTCTGATCTGTAATTCAATTTAAGTGATTGTGTCCTATTCTCAAATTCAACATTTTGTCTGACCTATTATCTATGCATGGTTTAAGTATGTATAAATCTCATGTCGGGTGATGCAAGCATAGCAGCTAGGAGACACTTTCCTCGTCGACACAGGAGGTCATGCAATTTATACAGTTTGTGTTAGTTATCTTGACTCTATCAGTTAATAAAGTTGAACATTGATAAGAGTCTCTTAGTCTGAACTTTATAAATCGATAGAAACACACGGATTACTCTATTTCTTTAACCAAGTGAACCCTAAGGCCTTTGTCGAACGCATTGTATATCTGATTGTCCCATATCTTATTGTCATGCAACGCATGTGTTATTTCATTTTATCATATTACATATACATATATATATATGTTTCTTTTGTTTCTAGTTGCGGTAACAGCATGTGGCGGTGGAACGTACGCATACAGGACAAATGCGAAGTTTAGCGGTGTAAAACAACACAGAGAGTTTCTCAATCTTGATTCGTTTAAGCAGTCCGGAACATTTACTTGTGAGGTGGCAGGAATATATGTGTTCTTTGCTAGTCTGATTTCGTCGTCACGAAATGCATATTTTCAGTGGTATAAGAATTCGGTGCGACAAAGTTATGTTTATATTTCTAGGCAGCCTCCTTCTTATGAATCAGGATCTGGCATGTTGGCAGTACAACTTACTGTAGGCGATACTATCACATTAAAAAGTGATACAAGTTCAGAAGTTACTATAGATCCAGTTTCTTGCATAACAATATTTAAGATTCAATAAAACTCTTCAGATTACGATTGTGTCGCAGACAATAAAATTGTTATGTATTTGTATTTACTTTGTCTAGAAACCAAGTGCATTCTCTAGAGAGCATAGAACACTTTTTTCATTGGCTTACTACACCATGTTACATACTTTTTTTTCATTTACGTAGTACCACTGAATATATAACGCTTCTGGTGGACCAATTTTATCCAAAGGTACCATAAGTTTAGTACCATAAGTTTAGTTCAGTCACTCGGTACTGACATGATTTATAACATATATATCGCATGTTTCAAAAATTGTCTGATAATAAATTTAATAATTGTTAAGAAACAAAGATTACGACTTCTCCAAGCAATGTAGCCTCGGATGATTTTGATTATATTTGTATACCCCCTTTGTTCATCTATCTCTGATATGTGTTGTTATTTTATTATCGGTTTCTTACATGTATTTGACTTTGAGTAGAATTCATGTAGGTATATCAAAAAAGCGCTTTGGACGCATTATTTTCATACAAAATTCATTTTTATGTTTGACATAACTGAACATTCCTGATAACATATTTTCATAATTAGATGTCGATTCTATGTATTCAAATAAAAAAAAAGAAATATTTTTAAAATGTTAGCATTTGTGTTTTTGATGAAGTTGTAGTCCAATCAACTTGAAACTTAGTAAACATGTTCCCTATGATATGATCTTAGTTGATATAAAATTAGAGATTTTATCCCATTTTCATGGTCCACTGAACATAGAAAATGATAGTGCGAATGGGGCATCCGTGTACTTGGTACACATTTTTTGTTTTTATTATCATTGAATATACTGATTTTAAATAATTGTTTTGATAGTTTTCGCTTCTGTTACGAAACTGTGATAATGTTGTAAATTTTCGTTATTAAGTCGTCCAAAGAAATGTTTCATCTTCGTATTCATATCCCGGTTCCTTATGCATGAGTTTGTTATTAGCAAAACTCTGAAACAGCTGGTCAAATAAACAAACGATTGAAACACATATATTTTGTTTGTGTACAGGGAATCTATTAAAGGCTACTTTGAAGGACCATAAGAAGGCTAAGGCTTACTATTGAACCATATAAAAATGTTTAACCTAAGAACCGAATATGATCAAAGTCTCATTTATGATAATTATATCATATAACATACTCAAAGGTCACATTATGTTTTCACATTAAATATATTAAATATCTCAAGGTTTTGTTTGTCTGTATGTAATTGGGACTTCTTGTTCATTTTCTCTTACGGCTGAACCATGCTCCTCGTTTTCATATAGATTTAACCGGTGATTTTCCCGTTTGTATGGTTTTACACTAGTAGTTTTGGAGACCCTTTATAGGTTGCTGTTCGGTGTGAGCCAAGGCTCCGTGTTAAAGGCCGTTCCTTGGCCTAAAATGGTTTACTTTTAAAAATAGTTACTTGACGATGGAGAGTTGTCTCATTGGCACTCATACCACATCTTCCTATATATATTGACACATCTGTGTCATCTCTGCTATCGTTCACTAAAATATCGTCATTTCAGCTTTATGGACCAGCAATAGGTTTTAATTTAGGTCGGATTGGTCGGTCCGACATAAATACTTGATCAAGATTCGTTACTATCAGAGCTCCCTCTGCCTCTACATCAACCCCTACCACCACGCCCACGTGTTCTAGTAGATTTTGGTGGCATGACTATTGCTTTCGAGAAATCTACGTTTTAATCAGAAATAGAAGGAATGGAACTGTATTCATATGGAACACGATGTTGACGTTATTGCTGAGAGCGTAGTAAGATCGCGGTATAATCGTGGTGAGAACGTGCTATAATCGCAGAAGAAGCGTGGTAAGATCGTGTTGCAATCGGATAACTCGTGGTACGGTCGTAGTGAGAACGTGATGAGCGTAGACAGATCTTGATAAGCGTAGTGAGGTCGCAGACTAAGGGAGCTACCATTTGATTTTTATGGGGGGCTAGGATGAAATTTGAAAAAAATAGGCAGGACAGGAGTTTTGAGTAAAAAAAAAGGCAGGATGAGACACTTGCAAAAAAAAAAGTCAGGACGACAATTTAGGTAAAAAAAAGTCAGAATAAACTAAAAAAAAAAAAGCAGGACCGAACAGAGTGAAAAATATAAAGGCAGGACAGAGATTACAGCTAAAAAAAAATGCAGGACAAAATTTTTCATCCTAGCCCCCCCCCCCCCATAAAAATCAAATGGTAGCTCCCTAAGCGCGGTGAGAACGTGGTATAATCGTAGCGGGATCGCTGTAGAAGCATAATGAGGACGTAGTAGCATCGTGAAAGCAACGAAATTTTACATTTTCATGCCGCTCATAACGCGACCTCAATACGATCTTTATTTATTTCAGATCGTGGTGAGCGTGGTACGATCGTGTTCTAGTGGGACTGGGGCTTTAGAAAAAAATCATCACTGGAAGTTAACCAATATAATATTTAACTATTTCCCTGTTTACAAGCTTAAGTGCCCATGTAACCTGAAGTTTCCAAAATGTCCGAATATTTTTCAAGTTTCAGCTTTCTGCAATCGTCTGTATCATTTTTTGTGATAAACGGATCGACCGCTGTAGCCGATATTTTTTAAGCTTTGCTCATTTGTAGTTGCAGGTTTATTTGACTGCGACAAACGAGCTCTCATAAAAGAGAGGCGGAGTATACCAAGTTTATAGTCCAACTCATAAGGTGAAATAAAAACTGAAAAAAGGCAAAAAAAAGACAAAAAGATAAACAACAGATCTCAAAACAGAACGTAGAAAACTAGAGACTAAGTCACACATACACCTCCAAAAATCTAGGGATTCTCAGGTGCGCAAGAATAGAAGATAAATCCTCATTTGTAAAATCTGTAAAACCAATCTGAATTACATGAAATATTTAAAAGTGAGGCTAGATGTGTAAGCAGAGTATGCATCTCCTGATAAAAATGTACCACAATTCAAGGTAAGTCCAATCACATTCTGCTGAAGGTGATAAAATATTAAAAGTTTTTGTGTTGTAGTTTTGTCATACAAGTGAAAGCTAAAGCCGGCTACAACAAAAAAGTTCGGTATTTTTTATATTTACTTTTTTGTAGTATAGTTGATTTGTTTCAATTTTTTTTTCCTGTTATTAGTAATACATCAATAATTCGATCGGTATATCAAATTGAATGTTTTAGTTTCAATTAATTTCGTCTTTTTATCTACAAATTATCCAAGTACAGGAATTATATTAATATATTATGATCGCTTTTTACTTCGTGAAAAGCAATAGTACTCGTTTCAGAATAAAATTTTAAAGACGACACCTGGATTTTTGTCAGCACATTTTCAATATACTCTACAAAATAAATATGTTATTTGTTTTCAGTAGCGAGTTACGTTGCGATGGAATATGTTTTGCTTTAGAATACCTTGGATTTAAAATGTGTGTATAATTTTGGAATCTATTTCGATAAATCGCAAAAGCTATCTTGCTTTTGGGTTGGTTTTTCAAAAACCAAAATAATAGGTGAACAAAAATGAAAAACTTATAGCAAAATAAAATTATTGTTATTCTTATAAGACATCAACTACATTATTTTCTTTTATTTTTGCTGATGATTTATAACATACTTCTTGTATAAATTAAACATAATATTTAACAAGGATGACAGCAACTGAAATTTTTTCCTACATAAAAGCACCAGAGTAGCACTTGCCGATTGCATATGTCAAATTGTATTTGCAAATCACATTTGGCATTAATTACTGAAAAACTATTAGCTTAACATTATCTAGCTGTAGTGTATCCATATATATTCATAAAAACTAAAATTCGTATGGTGACATTTTATCCAAATATTGGATAGAGTTAACTCTCCGTCAGTCTTGTACGCGGAACGTGTCCATTTCTTACAAATTTCATCAGTTTCATGACTTCAAATCGACTCATATGGAAATCCTCTTTTAACATGTCTTCATCAATAGACATGAGAATACACCCATCGACCTGGTTTTCTTCAAACACATCCGAATATTTTTCCAGTTTCAATTTTCTTAACCATTCGCTAACATCCTCTATTGTTAACGAAGCGACATCTACAACCACATCTGGTTCCGATGTTTGTGACCTTTGAACCGTACTAGTTGAAGGTTTAGTTGATGGCGAAGGACGAACTAATCCTATATTTTCTACAATTGACCGCCTCTCAGGTATACGTGGAGGTACGTCCGTAATATTATGTGGACTGGTTGGTTTTGGTCTACGTGTTAAGTCAGAAAAGGAATCCGTATTTTTGGTATCACTTTTTTTTTCTAATGCGACCTTTTCTTGTTTGACTGATGTATCTGATTGCTTTTGTTGATCTTTTGTCTTTGATGATAGACGCGTATTTCCCGAATTTGCAAACGATTTTTGGTCCTCATTTTTGTTTTCTCCTTGATTCTGATCCTTTTCAGGCAATCCGAAATTACCCGTATTCCTCAGTTGCTTTTTGGCGTCCTTAATTGTATTAGGATCAAATTTTGGATTACTAGTAGGCCCTGTTTTTTCGCCGAATATTGTAACTTCGTACTGGCTTTCCTGTTGATTCATTGATATTGTAGATGCTCGGATTACTTCGTACACCTGTAATTAAAATTTCCATACATGTTTGAGATATTCATTTTTTCATTTATACATTAATGTAACTACATTTCGCAGGTAAACGAGTTCCTTGATCAGAATATTCAATATTCTTAATAGTTATGTATATTCGATTGGTCTGGATATACATTTTGCACTTTAAAAGAACATTTATTACATTTTGTGGTGTTAGTACTTCATTTACTTGAATATAATGTACCTTAATTTAGCGAATGAAGTTGCGTCGAAAAAAATAGAATAGCAAAAATATCGAACCTGAGGACAATCCAAATCATAAAGTCCCTTACCAAATGGCAAAACACATCAAACGATCGGAAAAACTTTTGTGATATTTCTAACTTGATACAGACATTTACTTATGTAGAACATTATAAAATAAACCCGGTTTAATAGCTAGCTTAACCTCACACTTGTACGATGTTCGCATAAAATTCCATTAAAACAATGTGTAAACAACACAAATGGACAAAATAGGTAAAAATGTCAAAAATAGGAGTACAGTAGTCAACAGTATGTTCAAATCTAATTTGAAGCACAACAAATATATCTGGACACATGTGGTATCTTAAGCAGATTCATATTGGATACTCTTATATGAACTACATCCTTGTATTCATACATTATAGAAATAATGATTTCAATTTCATTCACCTCTTTTTCATTTGGCACATTACAAGGATTCTGAATAGTTGTAAATGTAATCCATTAATTGATTGGTTATTGGTTGCTATACGCCACATTAGCACAAAAAGGCTATATCGCGACGATGTAATCAATTAAAGAACTTCTAGTATTCTAATTGAAATTTGAATTATCCTTAACTTGTTCACGTATTAAGCAAATACGTATGATAGAGGAACTGCTAACCTTCCGCTTAGGTTGAGTTCTTTCATTGTTGCGTGTGTGGGGTCTTGGGCGCTTCCGTGATACATTCTTTTTTCTATACGATAAATATTTTGACAAGAACAAGTAGGTAACATTTCATATTAAATCAATACCTTGTCTGTTTGTTTCTGTCTTTTGACGACTGGTTCTGCCTTGTTGTTTCTCAATAGGTCACCAATATTATAATATTCACAGGGTGATATATAAGAATAGCTTTCGTCAGCATGTGCCTGTTCAGGTGAGTATAGTGCGATATCTGTTAATAACAATACAATAAAGTTTAGGTGATTTTAGCACCATATCTGTAAATAACAATACAATAAAGTTTAAGTGAGTATAGCGCGATATCTGTGAATAACAATACAATAAAGTTTAGGTGATTTTAGCACCATATCTGTAAATAACAATACAATAAAGTTTATGTAAGTTTAGCGCGATATCTGTTAATAACAATACAATTAAAATTTATGCAAAACAATCTAGTTCAGCTGAGTATAGCGAGATATATGTTCAAAACAGTACAATGAAGGTTAAGGTAAAGGCCTAATATCAGTTGCTAACGTCACAATTAAAGTTCGTGTGAGTATAGCTCGATCGCTGTTCAAAACAATACAATCAAAGTTCAGAAGAGTGTAGCGGATTGTCGGTTAATAACAATGCAGTTAAAAGTCACATCAGCATACCGCGATATATATTGATAACAATATTAATACAAATAAAGTTTAAACAAAAGGCCCAATGTCTGTTATTAACAATACAATCAAAGTTCACATAGCCACACTTCAAGAAAATTACCTTTGGTTTTTACTTGTTCCGTTGGTTAATAGCATTTGATTTTGTCAGTTTTTCTGAACTTCGGTTCTTGATTTACATGTGAGTTTTTATACTTTTATATAACCTTGTCTTTAAATATTTTGGTTTCGGTTGTTGATAATGATGGTTCATACAGGATAGCAGTTGTACCAATACAATATATAAAGTGTTATTATCATTATTTTGATACCTTTTACAGCATACCTGTATTGCCAAAGGTTTGGTCAAATGTTATATTATCTTTGACAAATTGGTCTGTAACAGAAAGGAAGTGGAGGTACTGTTCACCAGTGCAACCTTTTATAGACTTCACGATGGAGAACTGTAGATCAGGGAGATAAGCAGGAACTGCTGTTACACTACCATACAAATTTCCTGTAAAATGAACATTTCTTGAAGATACATCAATTGAAGTTCTTGCGTTTTATTTTTCTATTTGTCATATTTATCAAACGTACCTTATCCAATAAGATATTTTGATATGAATTTAATATATGAAAAATATGATAAAAAATGTGATAAAAAAATCGAAATGTCAAAAACATTGTTTTTTAACCTTTTACATGTCAGTCAACCAATCAAGCATCTTGATAATGTCAGTTTCAGAGATTTCTTTGTTTGAATCAAAAAGGTTTTTTCAAAAATGTTCTACAATCAACATTTATACGTGATAAATAAACACTGAATACTATTACTGTTGGTTTGGATAAACACTTACCATCACATATAGCGTTTCCAAGAAGGAAGAAATCGTCATAAGTATTCAGAAGCCTGAGAGTAAATAGGCCTGTCCTTAGTAAAGGACCGAGATGTTGTTGGTCTGCATATTGATCCTCATGTGCAGAAATCTGGACCTCAATTGGAAGCTCTTTATGTTCTAAGATCTCCTTCAGCCTAATCGACTTTCCTGTAAATGTATCATATTTTTTATATGGTCAGTACTATTAATGCTGCAAAGAGCTTTCAATAGAGAATATATTATAAATGATCGCCCACTATCAAATTAACCTGGTATAAATATTTTTAAAATTACACTAATTTTTGGGACAATCAGTATTCATATTTTAAGATAGCATTAGGCGTCACTCACCTTTCGGTTTTCCGTGTTTCATGATATGAAAAGTGACGTCATAATTAGCAGGAATACTGATTTTTCGTCCCTGCAATCCGTACATCCCCTTTTCACCGGAAACTACGACTGCAACAACTCTCTTCTGTGTCGAATATGTCTGGATTCTAAAAACCTATTCAAATAAAACAAGATAATCTTTTAAGGCACTGTACGTTCTAACATAAAAATAATGAAAAATATGTATTCACACGGAAAGACGAATCAAACAGTTGATCTCCACGACAATTGATAGAAAACAGCAACGTATTATGAAAAATAATGTGGTCGAAATAATTTTTCTGTATTACATCACAAAGGCCCAGATTTTGAAAGTCACGTCAATGTGCATATTAAGGTAGTCGATCTTCATTATATAAATCATGTTTCATACAACCAAATTGATCATTCAACCTTGTTTTGTAATCACCTATTAAACTTAATAGGTTTTTTTCAGACAAAGCTATAAATAAGTTATAATTTTTACAGTATGATAATAGCATTAATTCCGTTAATCAAATATAATCCAAAATTGTGCTTCGCAGGCTGATTTGAACAATTTATCTACAGCCTTTTCATAACGTTATCGCATCACATTTCGACGTCATTCGGCAAATTCCGGTAAATATACATAAATAGTATGTTTTGGGTGGAAAATGTAACAAAGTAGGGTACAAAACGATCAATAAGATACCGGGAAATATATCATGTAAAATGGATTACAAATGATACAATAAATTCATTTTTTCCCAAAGTTTTAAAAATAATTTCTGTATTTCTTCCGTTGTCCGTTATCCTACGACAAAAGCCGTAGACTCGAGAGGTGATATTGACTGAGGGCTGATAAAACATGTGATACGAAAAGAAATATGTAGTTATCTGATTGTATAATCCACAATTCCCTTCTCCTATCCAACTTCTTATAGATTTCTTCTCCTTTATAGCGTTTGGCCATTTAACTTTACTAATCCCCTGTCTAGTTTCTTAAACATTTCCTATCCAATGTAACCTCATGTCACCAGCATTCATGCCTGTCCTCTGTCAAATGTCTCAAAGATACCCTCGTCTGTCACCATCTTACATTTTCATTCTCAATTTTATGCCTATCCCCTGTAAAACGTCGTAAAGATGTCCTTTCTTATATATCACTTGTGTCAGCATCATACATAACAATCCCTTTGTTTAATGTCTAAAAATGTGTCCTCTCCTATACAATACCGTGTCAACATCATTCATACCTTTTCCCTATCAAATGTCTTAAAGATACCCTCACCACCATACATATATGTCCCCTGTCAAAAGTCTCAAAGATACCCTCTCCCATATATCCTTGTGTCACCATGATACAGACCTGTCCCCTGTCAAAAGTCTCAAAGATACCCACTTCCATATATCCTTGTGTCACCATCATACATACATGACCCCTGTCAAATGTCCCAAAGATGCCCTCTCCCATATAACCCTGTGTCATCACCATACAAACCTGTCCCCTATCAAATGTCTCAAAGATGCCCTCTCCCATATATCCTTGTGTCACCATGACCATCTGTGGTAGGTTATCTTTGTAGTGCTCATAAAAGCTCCTAGCACTGTAATCTTCTTTGGCAGTTTCAAACTCAACATCTACCATTTCTGCCTTTAAATGAAACAAATATCCCTTAATAATAAGGTCCTTAATGTTAAAATCTGCGATTGTTTCAAACTCCAGTTGTGGTGTTGCTTAAATCCCTCTTTTACACTGGAGTTAATAAATTGAATTATATTACTAAGACTTACTTGATTAACATTTAAGCGAGAAACAATTTGAAAATGTATTAAATAAGGATAACTTGCAACATCCATGTAGTGAGCACAATTAATCCGTTTGTCTCTTTTGTGTACACGACTTAATAATTTGTATTAAATTAAGGATTTGGATTATTCATTCTTGACACAAACTCATTACATTCACTGCAAAACAAACACAAAGAAACAAAGAAACAGTGCTTCTGTTCCTATTCATCATCTGAAATTCACAGCGAGACCTTACACAGAGCAAAAAAACTTAACCGCAAGTTTACTACGGCCTCTAACACCGGCTTTAGCGAAATTCTTCGTTTGCTACTCTATTTCTATAATATTTCATTCTAGGTTTGACCTGTTTAAGGTTTTCTATGTACACTTTCAAAATCCCTTAAGTTACCTCTTGCCCTCTTTCTTTATTCTGTTCTTTCGTTGAGGGAACTGGTTCCTTTGTTTCGACTGTAGCAGGCGGCTGTGTTCCAATATCGCCAGATATAGTGTTATTAGCTTTGCTGACTACCTTCTCTTCTATTTGTGTGGTCGACATATATGTTTTGTTATCGATTGCGGGAGGCAAAACGGTGTCTGTATTTGCAGTTATAATGGAAGGTTTATCCGTTATTGACTGAGGTGGTTTAGGGGGTATTGGTGGTGGGTCTTTTTTAATGGTATCCGATTGAGTGATAGCTTTATCTGATAGTCCCTCTTCATCAGTATTTTGTATTCGGTTTGTTCGAATCGACTCCTCAGTTTTCTTTCCACTCGTAGACAGATCACATGTGTCTGTTTGCTCAGCATCCATTGAAGCGTAAGTTTGGTTGTCGTATTTTGAAACCCGTAATACATCATAAACTTTCTCATTTCCTTTCTTTCCCTTTTTTGTAGCAGGCTTTGGTTTGTCATGTCTCAGAAGGTCCCCAATGTTATAGTACTCACATGGTGAGATATACGCATAACTTTCTACAACAGAGCTTTCAACTTCCTGACTTCTTTCGTTTGAATACAGGGCAATTTCTAAAATACAAGCCAATATACATAAATGTTTGATGGGAGTCCCTCGATTCATCATTTTTAATTAACTTTACCATTTTTCTCTAATCTTCATATTTATATCCAACTGTTCTTTATTCTATATATTTTAGCACCCCATTATTTTTTTTTCTTTGTTTGACCTATTTTTCTCTATCTTAATTTTTTTAATCATACTGCTCTTTTCATCCATTATGCTTTATTTATTAAACCCCATCCAGACCTTCATACATTTCTTGCAGATATCCTTGATAAAGTTCTGCTGTTAGCAAAGACACTTACAATAATTTTACAGACGCCATCATATGACATATCAGTGACAATGATGAGGACGGATTTGTACAAGTTGACATAGACTCAATTCCGACCTCTTTTTATTGATTGTGATGTTGACAATATCGAAAAAGGTCTTACAAACGGCTTTGTACTATGGATGCTAAATATGGAGGATATTGCCTTACCTACACCTGATATCAACCAATGTGTGTCTTGACCAGTCACTTTTCATGTTTTTCGTTTTTGGTCATAGTATTTGTTACTTATACATAAGAAAATCCCTGTATCTAGTCAGGGATATGACAATTTGTTATCTATTCGTTTGATATTATTAAGCTTTTGATTCTGTCATTTAATGAGGAATTTTTCGATTTGGATTTTCTTTGGAGTTCAGTATTTCAGTTATTATATTTTAAACTAATCAGTCAAACTTGTCTACAGTCAATCTTTCTTTAAGGAGTTGAACCATAGTTTTAGTGAAATGCATGATTTTATGAAATGAACGTTAACTATTAAAATGTATGTTCTTACTTTTATCTTAATAATGGATATACTGATCTGATCATCATCTGTGTTACAAAAGTAATTACGACCAATTATCAAATTTCAAAGTTGACCTTTGATGGATACGGATATTTTTTCTAGACCTGTAAGATCCTAACGCTATTTGACTGTTTCGTTTCCTATACATCCTTAGGTTTCAAATATTCAGCTTTCAGTGTTCCTCATGAAGGAAATAACACAAAAGCGCTTCGGACGTATACAACTTATAACGGGTTATTCTAATGTTTTATCGTTTATTATGAAGTACGACTAAGTATGTTGTGTATTGCTATTGGAATGTATGATACTTTAGCTCCAACTTTTTACCTGTGTTACCAAATGATTGGTCAAAAGTAATATGTTCCTTTACAAACTTGTCAGTGACAGACATGAAGGTCTTATACTGGTCATCGCTATATCCTTTTATAGATTTCACAATAGAAAACCTAAGGTCAGGTAGATATGCAGGAACAGCTGTGACACTGTCATATAGTTTACCTGTAATAATTGTCAAAAAAATTCCTGTAAAAATTGTCACAAAATCTACCTGTGACTCCGGCATAAAGTCGAACTATTTTGACGCGTATACAACGTGCCCTAAACGTGTCTTAAACTTATTTGTAGCGTTTTCAACGCGCTTGTAGCGTACAGGTATACGCTTGGTAAAGCTTGAGCTTGATAAAAATGTGTATGCTGCATACAAGTTTCTTGGAGTTGTAGCGTTCACCAACGAGTTATTATCAGAAAACTGAAAGCTACATGTAGTATCCGTAAATGACTTGTAAAATTGTGTTAACGATTTGTTAATTACGGTTAGTTTAACATTTGATAACTGAGTACTTACGGATTATTATACATGCTCACTTGTGATTAACGAATTTGTTTTAATGCCTCGTAACATCCCCTATGGAACTGAAACGTTCGCCGCACACTGCAGGCTTGCGACAAACAAAACGTTTGCAGGAACATAGAAAATAGTGTTTGCTGATGTTTTCCTAAAATGTTAATACTAGATACTCTTGTGTTTTTTGACAATATCAAATTACTTTTTAGACACTATTGACTTACTTTTTATCTTTGAATCGAGAGTTTCAGTTTTACATCACACACCCGTCCACGCTAGTAACGAACAGATCTAATGACCTTAATCTTTACCATTTTTAAAAATAGCAGTTATTAACTATCTTGTATGGACCCAGAGATTGAATATAAAAACTAAAAAGATAATTTCCAAAATCCCTTTGTTAAAATAAGCTGAAATAACAAAGATGATTTCTATATCGTTTCCATTTTTGTTTACTAATTTGTTGTCTTTGGCCAAACGAGTGAAAAATAAACAAGCAAGTGATTGTACAGTCAATAAATATATGTGCAAGTTTTTTATCGACTAGCTCGGAACTTAACAATACGCAGAATGTGTTCGTTACCAAATCTTTTTCGACAGTAGTGACATTTAAGTTGAGCAAAGTTAGAAACTTTACTTTTTTGAGAATGCCTGAGCCTTAATTGAGAGACTCCCTAATGAGAAAAAAAACCCCAAAAAAACGTACATTTCCGATCCCACACTGTATGTAAGCTAAGCTAGGACCTAAGAACTGTATCTTACTCAGATTGAATACGGTTTATACATGGCCGATTACGGTAGATGAAAATGAGTTATAACAAAGCGTATATGTGTCAATAAACTCACCATCGCAAATAGAATTCCCAAGCAGATAAAAATCCTCATATGTATTAACAAGAGTCAAGGTAAAAGATGCTGCTCTTGCTGTCGAACCAATTAAAACTGTCTCGTCTCCAGCAAATTGGACATCCAACGGGAGTTCTTTGCGCTCCAAGATTTCTTTTAAACTTGCTGGTTTACCGACTACAATGTTTACATAGAAAAGGAGGCACAATTAACATAGCTAATAAATGGTCTTTCTTTTTCTACAAAATTGTCCTCGGTGATGTTTAATGTCACTTGATAACTGACTGGTTATTAGAAAAAACTTGTTTTCCGTAATAAAATCTTCTTTATCTTTTGATTGATATAAAGATACTGCAATGTTTCCTGGAGATAAATTTTCATCGGGTTATAGTATTGTCAAATATATTTCTTTGTATGCAAGATCAAAATAGTGTGGGAACAAAAACACTTTTTTTTTGTATTTTGGCAAAATATTATGTATACCAGGACAGTTGTCATTCTAAAAAAAATAAAGATTTGATACTAAGTTACCAAGCATTTTTCAAACAACAATGTGGTACAATTTTCACAAAGTTTGAAAGGACTAAAACCATGGTAAAATTTTACCATTTCCATATAAATAAAATAGTAATCAAATTGTTTTATTTAACTATTTCAGCTATTAAAAAGAGCTTTCTGAAAATAAAAAGAAAAAAATGGGGTAACTTTTGTTTTGTTACGAAGTAAAATGAATGAGCCCACAATACATTCTAATCTGAACCTATATTTTCATATTTATTGTTTCCAGAATGTTTGTTGATATTTTTTTGAATAATCAAAACTATATAAGCCTTTGTATATCAAAAACAAATTACCATAGGAAAACGACATATTTATTTCTTCATTTATAGAAAGAAAATACCAACACAGTATAGTTGCATTTTTGTATCAAAACTTTTTTATTCACCAGACGCCGAACCGATCATTTTGCTTTCAATCCAAAATTGTGGAATACTAGTACTTCTATAGATAAATCGGTGTCGGCGCGCATTTTTTGATTTCTTCAAACAATACATGGATGATGTTTTTTTAAACGTCACATTTTTTTTATAAAAACATAACGTATCAAATTTTAAAGGTAACCTTTGAATTTTCCTAGTTTCAAAACGTGAAACTTGACGTCATAATCAGCGGGAATACTGATTTGTCTCCCTTGTAACCCGTACATCCCTTTTTCACCAGAAACAACCAGTGCAATCACTCTTTTCTGTTTGGTATATGTTTGTATTCTGAAAACCTACAATTGTATTAACATAAAATTAGAAACTATCAAATATCTATCACTAATCTTTGTTGGGTGTCACGTGAGTAAACTTATTTCTGCACGCGATATATTTTGGCGAGTTCAAAATAAGTTGGTTTCAGAGACAAACTTGCAGTAGAATATTTAAGCCAAAATCCAAAATTCAAAGGACCTAACTCATGGTATATAGATATAGGAAGATGTGGTGTGAGTGCCAATGAGACCACTCTCCATTCAAATAACAATGTACGGCTTTCAACACGGAGCCTTTACTCACACCGAACAAAAAGCTATAAAGGGCCCAACAATTACTAGTGTAAAACCATTCAAACAGGAAAACCAACGGTCTAATCTATATAAAAAACGAGAAACACGTATAAATTACATAAACAACATCCTTACTATGATCTATAGTCATCAAAGTTTCATGAAATGCTGCTGTGTTTCTTTATACGCGTTGATATGCCAAGAACGGAATGGACTGACGGACGGACGAACGGAGCCTCTAGGGATCAAACACAATAAACCCTATAGGTACGCAGATTTGTTGCGTTGATATAAACTAAAGACTGAGGTTTTTTGAAATCATATAGAAATACAATAAAAGGTAGGATTAGGAAGCATATTACAACTGGAAAACATAATGGCATTTTTAAAACTAGATTTTTACAAACTGATATTGAAATCAAATAGACGACAGCGTGATTTTTTTAGGGGTTCGTTTGGATAGTAATCCCGGCAATTGTAACAAACCTCTGTGTCCAATCTAATTAAAAACTGATCTCTTATCGCTCCCGTTTTCTGATATGTCGCGTGACAGAAAACGGGAGCGATGAGAGATTGGTTTTTAATTAGATTGGACACAGAGGTTTGTGTTGTGTCATACATACCTGTCCCCTATCAAAAGTCTCAAAGATGCCCTCTCCCATATATCCCTGTGTGACCATGACCATTTGAGGAAGATTGTCCTTGTAATGTTCATAAAAACTCCTGGCACTATATTCATCTGATAATGTTTCAAATATAACATCATTTGACTCCTCCATCTGCATTAAGAAATTGAATATAGAAATGAGTGAATGGATTTTTATAAACAGATGACTTGTTTAATTTAGGAAGTGGATATATATACATGCATCTAATAGAAAATGTATCGTTTACATCATATCTAAATTTATCTTATTTCCAACATCGTTTCCTTATATATGTTTTATCTTGGTTAAATTAAAGGTAGTGCTTCACACACGTGATAATTTAATTCATTTTTTTATTATTATAATCGAGAAAGTTTTAATTAACTTTGCGTATCAGATCTAACATTATTTAGGAAACGGAACAATCTGAAAGGAATCAATCGCTTATATATTGGAAGTTCCGATACGAAGACTTTTTTTATAAAGTGCCCCGTGCGAGGTTATAGATAGGGGATAAAATCAATGCCGTCTATAAGAAACACAGTGTTCGTGGATATTGCTGAAAAAAAATTGTTTGCTCTTATAAAAAAGTTCGCTTTTTATAAAGTTGAAAAAAAATGTTATACACTTTCCCTAAAAATGGGATGGATAATTGATTACTTAAATTACTTCCGTTAAAAGTGTTCATAAAATACTTCAAAGTCCGTTAAGGTTTATACATTATTTAGGAGGAAGCTTACCGATATTTTATTTAACTAAATGCTAAAACACGCTCTATTGAAACGGCTCACAGGTATAATACTATGTATATCAATTGAAAACATTAAATTAAGGACGCAATTCAATTTGCATTATGATGGTGTAATTGTATCTGTACCCAATCACATCTCTTTTAAAGGTACTTTGATAATGGGGAAAACCCCTATCATAACGTTAATAAACTCGGGTATTACTACCCATAAACATAGACAATTACAGGTCACAATAGAGCCTTTAACGATGACCAAAACCGTACTGTATAGTAAGCTGTAAAATCTCCCGATATGATGTTCAGTAGAAAAATATTCAAAATATTAACAAGGAAGAAAAAAGTATACATTAATACTTATCAAAAGAACAACAACAACTTGTAATACAAGTCTTTTATTTATAACCTAGAAAGAAAAAAATACATCAAAAGTGCAACACACTTTCTTGATTATCCATAAACGGACTGAACTCCAACCGTCTTGCATTTTCATTTTTCAGTCAAAATGTTTTTTGAAATACACTTGAAAAACGAATTTTTCTTATTGTAAGGTATTTGTACTTCTTTGAGTATCTGAAATCACCTCTTTAAGAAGGTCAAGATGGTCCCTAGTGTCGACTTAAGCAGTACTAGTACTTAAAGTATAATACTTCATTCATTCATTCATTTTTTTATTTCCTCTATCAAGAGATTCAATGAACAACATATTATGTTAACAAATTAAATTACAAAAGTTTACAAAACAGGCAACACAATACAATAATACAATATTACACTATTTACAATAACTATAGCATATTACCAAAAGAACATTTTAAGACAATTGCTCTCACTAACGACAGTTCATGTACCAGCACGCTACTGTATCATCATTCTCGTTACTCTACTATACTCAGCAACACAGAGTGCAACGTGTACGTGGAACAAACTAAGAAAACTGTCAGTGTCGATATTTACTGTTGTTGTGTGCTTGCCCAAAAGAATGCAGTATAACTGTTCATCATCGTATGAATTCAGTTCGACAAATAATTGCAATGGAAACTTTTCAATAATGAAATCCCACCATGCATCTCTGAATGATTGAGTACCACAACAACTACAACACGCATGTACGTACACATCTAGAAATGGTCTGTCGCATAGCTCGCAAGTGCTTTCCGTGTTATTAGGGATGTCAGTTAGTAATTTTGTTATGAAGTATGCGTTTATGATTTCTCTTGATGATCTAGAGCATTTCCAGAAATCAGGGACTTTGACCGAGAGGTGAACATTTCTAAAACGAGAAAAGTTATTGTCACTCTGTATTCGACGAGTCCATTCATGAGTTTGTACTTTGTCTACTGTATTATTTACTATAATTTTCCAAGATTATTTTGTAGGGTAAACTCCATCTCGCATAAAGATAATCACATATTCATGAAGATAATATTTATATAAGATATCCATAATTTCTTGAATCAACCCATAATATTTACGTTCGGTGTCAATAAAATAAGAGTACAGGCGAACAAGAAATAGTTTTTTCGTCAGGAATTTACCATTCAGGCTACAAAGATTTTGTAAGAAATATAGCTTCTTTATCTCTATAGTTGAAGTAATGGGATGCAATCCAAGTATACTTTGACACATATCCGACCTAGTTGAAGTTCTCAAGTCTAAAATACGCTTGACGTCACTATAAAGTGCTGAAAAAAATTCAACGTTGCTATATCGTTTGACTTTAAATTAGTCCACATTTCACAACCATACAGTACAGTAGGTAACACAATAGATTTATACAGTTTAAGTAGAACGCATGGATTTGCTGATTTGAGACATACACCGTTAAGAGCGAAAAATGAGTTTTTGCCTCTTCTACATGCGTTAGAGGTCCTTTCTGCCGATCTAAATTTATAGTTTAGTTCAATACCCAAATGAGTACAATCCTCTGCTAACGGGAGAACACTGTTTGCAATATGCCAATCGTATTGTAACCGAACTTCTCGTGGATTTAAGGATAATTGTATTACACAAGATTTCTTCGCATTGAAGCAAAATCGCCATCTATTAGCATATTCAGTACATGTATCTAACATTCGCTGCAAACCTGACGGGGTTGTGCCAATACATGAAATGTCGTCAGCGAGAGCAGGAGAGCAACTGGCTACATGATATACACCTGTTTTCTGGTTACATTTTTCAAGTTCAACCAACATTTCGCTTATAAATATTAAGTATAATAACCAAGACAATACTCCTCCCTGCCTTACACCTTGTAATACAGGAAAAAAATCAGAATGACATTGGTTAACAACTACAGAACTCATGGTACCAATATGACAGTCATTTATAACTGACCACATTTTACCTGTTACCCCTATATTATACAATTTATACATTAACCCAATTCTCCATACAGTATCAAAAGCTTTTTTACTATCTAAAAATGCAACAAATACTTTACTGAATAATTCAAGGTTATGATAAATAGTCTCATGTAGGTTAAATGATGCTGTTAAGCAACTAAGGTACTTTTGAAATCCTTGCTGTTGGGGATTAGGAATGCTTTTATCAAATAGCACAAAATTTATTAACCGAGCTTTAATAACGCTTTCAAATAGTTTCAAAACACAGGACAGTAAACTAACTGGTCTGTAGTTATCCGGTGAAGTCTTGAACTTGGTTCTACCTTTGAAGATAGGAACAAGGAGGCCTAGCTTCCAACTCTGCGGTATTCGCCCTTGTTTGACGATGATATTGAATATAGCGGTTACACACTTCACAACAGAGATACCTCCGTGATGCAAATGTTCGTTTTGGACTCTGTCATGTCCGGCGGCTTTTCTATACTTTAGCTGTCCAATTAATTCAGTAACTTTTTGTTCCGTTATCAAACCACCAGGTAAGTATTCACCTTCAACACCACATGTTTTAATAATTTCATTGTATGTACTCTCGATAGAACATTTAAAGTCATTGTCAAAATTATTCTCATCCTTTGGTTGGTATATATCATGGAAATATTCGGCGAAACAGTTTGCTACAGACTCAGGAGTATTATACACTTTATTTTCATACACAATCTCGGGATAAACTTTAAACGAACGACCTTAACGTTTTATTTGTTTCCAAAACAGACGCACATCACATTCGGCAGTTTCATTGAGATCATCATAACAGCTCTGTATATACTGTTCATTAGCCACTTGTTGTACACGTCTAAACTCGGACTTGGCCCTTTTGTACATTCGATAAGAGTCAAAATGCATGCCTCGAGGCCGATCTTCTAGTACCCAACATCTACGCTTTGATCTTTCGTTGTCATGTGCTCGTTTTACATCTGCGTTCCAGTAAGGTTTTGTATGTGGGTTAAAACCGCATTTCGGGATTGCAATGTCAGCAGCAGTGTGTAAAATGTTAACGAATTCGTCATTGATGGCGTCAACATCGACATAAGAAAAAGACCTCATTTTATCAATCAACATATCAACGGGATCATTCAGCAGTTTTTTGTATTCATTTATCTGCGCATCTGAAACTTTATGCCAAGAAGGAGTTCATTACACGATGCGGGTTTGATTCTATCGCAAACTCAGCCACAACTGGCAAATGATCAGACGTGCTACTTATCTTCCCTTCATCAAGGATTTCATAGTACTTTAGTTTTCTATACATACTTTCATTGCATAAGATATAATCTAACATTGTTTGTTTCGTTATATACGAATAATTTGGCCCTTTTATTTGTATTTCACCCCCGGCACACAACAAATGATGCCTAGATACAAATTTTAATAACTCTTTTGATTTATAATTATTTGACATAGGTCTGCCTTTATCTAAGCAGCTAGCTTTTAAATCACCTGCAATTATACAATTACCATAAACACTATAGTATGTATATTAATTATCTAGTAAATTTAATTAACTCTTATAATTTTGAATAGAGTCATCAGATGGTAAGTACGCACCAAAGATAAAAAGTGAACCATAAGACTGGTTTTTAAGTTCAATACCAGCTATTCTACTGGAGTTAATTTCACTTATTTCATTTACAGAAAACTTAAGTGAAGTTTTGTATAATATGGCAATACCACCCTTACCATGATATGCGTTATACCCTATGGGTAATGCATCAGCTTTACTTGTACAGTTGTACCCTCTTTCTATAGTAGATAAATAATGTAAAAACCTTTCTTTCAATTTATGTTCCGATATAACACATATATCACAATCAGTGTCCTTTAAAAATTTACTAAGACAAATAGTAGAGGACATGATACCCCTGACGTTCCATGCTACTAACAAAAAACAAGACATAAAAAAACAAAATGAGTAATACATTAACATTTGAAATAATAGTTCTGTTCATTATAAAAGTGTTTTGTATTCGCCTTGTTTAAGGTCGCTTGGAACCTCGGAGCTTCGTTGATGCCACGCCTGGTTACTAAGCCAATTCCTACAATGCACACCACTTGGCCAAAACTTTTCCCCTTCAATAATATCGGCACAGTGTTTGGATACGTTCAATTTAGCAGACACATAGCGTAAACTATTTCGCGATTGAAACAATTTCAGGTATGTCACTTGCAGGTGGCACGGTAGTATTTGCATTCCAGAATTTAGGTTGCTCTTTTGTGTACCCTACTTAGGTAAATGTATCTAAACAGTGTGACTGGACAAAAAATACAGTATCAACTGAACATACTTTCCCAAACTGAGGGATGAATCAGGTGTAGAAAAATATGAAATAATTTTACATACAGATGAAAATGAATTTTTGAGAATTTTTTAAAATTTTGTATTCACTGCACCATAAAATACCTAAAAGTACTAGTGGCCTTAGGTTTTTAAAAATAGCAAAACAAGAGTGCACACGCTGAAATGTCTCGCCTTCTATACTAATCATTGATATTATGTTGATAGTCCTAAGTATAAAGCTAAGCTGTCACATAAACTTATCATTAACCAAGATAACTAAACAAAGACCAATGAACCTTGAAAATGAGGTCAAGGTCAGATGAACCATGCCAGGCAGACATGTACAGCTAACAATGCTTCTATACAACATATATAGTTGACCTATTACTTATAGTTTAAGAAAAATAGACCAAAACACAAAAACTTAACACTGTGCAATGAACTGTGAAAATGAGGTCACGGTCAAATAAAACCTGAGAACTGACATAAAGATCATAAAATATTTCCATACACCAAATATAGATGACCTATGGCATATTGTATTAGATAAAAAGACCAAAACTCAAAAACTTAACTTTGACCACTGAACCATAAAAATGAGGTCAAGGTCACATGACATCTGCCTGCTAGATAGATACACCTTACAATCATTCCATACAACAAATATAGTAGACCTATTGCATATAGTATGAGAAAAACCGACCAAAACACAAAAATTTAACTATAACCACTGAACCATGAAAATGAGGTCAAGGTCAGATGACACCTGCCAGGTGGACATGTACACCTTACAGTCCTTCCATACACCGAATATACTAGCCCTATTGCTTGTAGTATCTGAGATATGGACATGACCACCAAAACTTAACCTTGTTCACTGATCCATGAAATGAGGTCGAGGTTAAGTGAAAACTGTCTGACAGACATGAGGACCTTTCAAGGTACGCACATATCAAATATAGTTATCCTATTACTTATAATAAGAGAGAATTCAACATTACAAAAAATCTGAACTTTTTTTTCAAGTGGTCACTGAACCATGAAAATGAGGTCAAGGACATTGGACATGTGACTGACGGAAACTTCGTAACATGAGGCATCTATATACAAAGTATGAAGCATCCAGATCTTCCACCTTCTAAAATATAAAGCTTTTAAGAAGTTAGCTAACACCGCCGCCGCCGCCGCCGCCGCCGCCGGATCACTATCCCTATGTCGAGCTTTCTGCAACAAAAGTTGCAGGCTCGACAAAAAGTAAACGGTCATGATACATATTCAAATTCATTTCTGAATAGTAAAATGAAAGTACTTCAGTTAACTGTGAATGTAGATTTTTTTGCAGTGTTAGAAAGTGGTGAAAATTCTAAAAAGGCTATCATTATCCCTTATGGGCCAGGAAATACTACCGTGCCACCTTAAGGGGGATATATATTTTTACACTAAATCAATAAAGGACCTTTTTTTACCCATGCAATTTGTAAGTTTATCAATAAAAAGTTGATTAAGGGCAACTATGATAAAAACAAGCCTTAAATTCCACCCCTGAGAGTAAAAATTGCTGATTCAGCAAATTTTGGCTGATGTGAAGGTAATAATGTAAAAATTAACCTAGAAAGTAGAACTTCATTATTTTTATGTAACGTGCAAAATATTTTTAATTATAAATGCTCGCTTTAACTTTTCGCAGTGTCTGACACATGTGCAACCACTGAAATTTGAGACACGACATTCTTCGGTTGCATGTACATCCTATTATTTTCACAGAAATAAATAAATTGCATAATTTCTTATTTTTTTCAACACAAGTACAGCTATACTAGTTTTCTTGAGGTTTAATTTGTAGTTCAAATGTAAAATGACACCAGAAGGAGCTTTTGGGGAACCAGTAAGTGGTTAAGGGATTCTTACTTAGTCATTTATCTCTCATATTGGTCTGAAAAAGAGATAGAAATAGGGGTTTCTGTACATTAACTAGACATTATTTTTGACAAAGAATGTATTTAGGATGCTATATCAGTAAGATTAAATGGTTTATTCATTTTCCATGCAAATACCATTAGTTGTTAATATTTTCTGACAGTGAAAAGCACAATAAAGGCAAATTGATTATGTAAGGGGACATAATTTAACTTAATGCATACATGAGAAATAGACAAACAGTCAACTTAGAGATGTATTCTAGTACATGTATTGTCAAACAGATTTTGGAATAATAGTTAACTGCAATCTAAAGACTCTTGTTGTATTGCCCTCATAATCTGGAAATGTTTAAAGTAATATAAGGCATGCTGTAAAATGTGGAATGGACTTTAATATCAGTTTTCATGATTTGGTGCTTAAACTGTTTCTTTTGTCAGATTAACCATAAACACAGTTGGCAATCCAATAATTCCTCCTAAATCACCATGTTTGACTTCTGTGTTGATTTGAAACATAATATATTTGGGTTTTGTTCACTCCTTAAGTAAAAATGTTAAGATGAAAAAAAAGTGAAAATCTGCCAGATGGGGTAGGGATGTAATGTTTCATTTTTTTTTGTAAGAAATACGTTCAGACTAATATTCTTTATTGTAATATGTTCCAAAGTAAGAAGTCTATGCATCATAGGTGTCATGACTGGTTTTAAGTTTGTTATGTCTCGGTTAAGGGGGATATATATTTTTACACTAAATCAATAAAGGAACTTTTTTTACCCATGCAATTTGTAAGTTTATCAATAAAAAGTTGATTAAGGGCAACTATGATAAAAACAAGCCTTAAATTCCACCCCTGAGAGTAAAAATTGCTGATTCAGCAAATTTTGGCTGATGTGAAGGTAATAATGTAAAAATTAACCTAGAAAGTAGAACTTCATTATTTTTATGTAACGTGCAAAATATTTTTAATTATAAATGCTCGCTTTAACTTTTCGCAGTGTCTGACACATGTGCAACCACTGAAATTTGAGACGCGACATTCTTCGGTTGCATGTACATCCTATTATTTTCACAGAAATAAATAAATTGCATAATTTCTTATTTTTTTCAACACAAGTACAGCTATACTAGTTTTCTTGAGGTTTAATTTGTAGTTCAAATGTAAAATGACACCAGAAGGAGCTTTTGGGGAACCAGTAAGTGGTTAAGGGATTCTTACTTAGTCATTTATCTCTCATATTGGTCTGAAAAAGAGATAGAAATAGGGGTTTCTGTACATTAACTAGACATTATTTTTGACAAAGAATGTATTTAGGATGCTATATCAGTAAGATTAAATGGTTTATTCATTTTCCATGCAAATACCATTAGTTGTTAATATTTTCTGACAGTGAAAAGCACAATAAAGGCAAATTGATTATGTAAGGGGACATAATTTAACTTAATGCATACATGAAAAATAGACAAACAGTCAACTTAGAGATGTATTCTAGTACATGTATTGTCAAACAGATTTTGGAATAATAGTTAACTGCAATCTAAAGACTCTTGTTGTATTGCCCTCATAATCTGGAAATGTTTAAAGTAATATAAGGCATGCTGTAAAATGTGGAATGGACTTTAATATCAGTTTTCATGATTTGGTGCTTAAACTGTTTCTTTTGTCAGATTAACCATAAACATAGTTGGCAATCCAATAATTCCTCCTAAATCACCATGTTTGACTTCTGTGTTGATTTGAAACATAATATATTTGGGTTTTGTTCACTCCTTAAGTAAAAATGTTAAGATGAAAAAAAAGTGAAAATCTGCCAGATGGGGTAGGGATGTAATGTTTCATTTTTTTTTGTAAGAAATAAGTTCAGACTAATATTCTTTATTGTAATATGTTCCAAAGTAAGAAGTCTATGCATCATAGGTGTCATGACTGGTTTTAAGTTTGTTATGTCTCGGTTAAGGGGGATATATATTTTTACACTAAATCAATAAAGGAACTTTTTTTACCCATGCAATTTGTAAGTTTATCAATAAAAAGTTGATTAAGGGCAACTATGATAAAAACAAGCCTTAAATTCCACCCCTGAGAGTAAAAATTGCTGATTCAGCAAATTTTGGCTGATGTGAAGGTAATAATGTAAAAATTAACCTAGAAAGTAGAACTTCATTATTTTTATGTAACGTGCAAAATATTTTTAATTATAAATGCTCGCTTTAACTTTTCGCAGTGTCTGACACATGTGCAACCACTGAAATTTGAGACGCGACATTCTTCGGTTGCATGTACATCCTATTATTTTCACAGAAATAAATAAATTGCATAATTTCTTATTTTTTTCAACACAAGTACAGCTATACTAGTTTTCTTGAGGTTTAATTTGTAGTTCAAATGTAAAATGACACCAGAAGGAGCTTTTGGGGAACCAGTAAGTGGTTAAGGGATTCTTACTTAGTCATTTATCTCTCATATTGGTCTGAAAAAGAGATAGAAATAGGGGTTTCTGTACATTAACTAGACATTATTTTTGACAAAGAATGTATTTAGGATGCTATATCAGTAAGATTAAATGGTTTATTCATTTTCCATGCAAATACCATTAGTTGTTAATATTTTCTGACAGTGAAAAGCACAATAAAGGCAAATTGATTATGTAAGGGGACATAATTTAACTTAATTTAATGCATACATGAAAAATAGACAAACAGTCAACTTAGAGATGTATTCTAGTACATGTATTGTCAAACAGATTTTGGAATAATAGTTAACTGCAATCTAAAGACTCTTGTTGTATTGCCCTCATAATCTGGAAATGTTTAAAGTAATATAAGGCATGCTGTAAAATGTGGAATGGACTTTAATATCAGTTTTCATGATTTGGTGCTTAAACTGTTTCTTTTGTCAGATTAACCATAAACATAGTTGGCAATCCAATAATTCCTCCTAAATCACCATGTTTGACTTCTGTGTTGATTTGAAACATAATATATTTGGGTTTTGTTCACTCCTTATGTAAAAATGTTAAGATGAAAAAAAAGTGAAAATCTGCCAGATGGGGTAGGGATGTAATGTTTCATTTTTTTTTGTAAGAAATACGTTCAGACTAATATTCTTTATTGTAATATGTTCCAAAGTAAGAAGTCTATGCATCATAGGTGTCATGACTGGTTTTAAGTTTGTTATGTCTCGGTTAAGGTGGCACGGTAGTATTTGCATTCCAGAATTTAGGTTGCTCTTTTGTGTACCCTACTTAGGTAAATGTATCTAAACAGTGTGACTGGACAAAAAATACAGTATCAACTGAACATACTTTCCCAAACTGAGGGATGAATCAGGTGTAGAAAAATATGAAATAATTTTACATACAGATGAAAATGACTTTTTGAGAATTTTTTTAAATTTTGTATTCACTGCACCATAAAATACCTAAAAGTACTAGTGGCCTTAGGTTTTTAAAAATAGCAAAAAAAGTAAACGGTCATGATACATATTCAAATTCATTTCTGAATAGTAAAATGAAAGTACTTCAGTTAACTGTGAATGTAGATTTTTTTGCAGTGTTAGAAAGTGGTGAAAATTCTAAAAAGGCTATCATTATCCCTTATGGGCCAGGAAATACTACCGTGCCACCTGCACATTTCTACTCTCTACATAAGTCATAATTCCGGAACGGGGTTGACTTCGAATCAATTCCTGACAAGTAATACCTTGCGGACCTTTTCCGTGAAACACTAGTAAAGAAGTTGTCATCAGTGGACTGAACTGCAGCAGTGGAACCTTGTAAGCGAACAGGTATTTTGAACGTCGTTGGTTCATCATTTTTATAACTGTCGTCTTTTTTTGCAAGGGCATTTGTACGGAGTGTTTCGTTTGTTTGTTGTGAGTCTTTAACTGTACCGTTAGAAATCTCCGATTCGGTTGGTCGCATTCGTGAATTATAACTCTGAGTTGTGCTATCAGTAGAACTGACAGGAATGCTATTTGGGGTAATGTGTGGGTTAACTTTTGTTGCGTACGACTGTTGACACAACATTTTTAGCTCGTTAAAACTTTTTTGTGCACTTAGAAGTAGTTTGCTCTGTCGTATCTGTTCATTATCTATCTGTTTATTTTTTTCTGAATACATGTTGAAATCAAATTCACCAATGCTTTCGATTGCTGATTTAATAATTTTAAGTTCGCTTCGTATTGCGTGTATTTACGTTCGCTGAATACAATATGCTTACTCAGTCTCTCGTTTGAGTCTTCCAATTCTCGCCTCAACTTCTCATTCTCAGTTTGTAATTTTTCAATCACTGTACGGTTAGCTTTACCCAACTTTTCAACTTCGTTCAACCTATCAATAGTCATATGAAGCGTTGTTTTTAACTCGATGAGATTGCAATTCAGCGGTACTGTGTTATGTTCGCTTACAGATTTAGGTTCGTCCTTACGAAAAACTTCATCAATACCAGACGGATCGCCAGAAATAAACTGCTGTAATAAGTAACAGCGTCTTTTGCATACTTTTGAGAGGATGAACCTCTGTTTGTACTTTTCCTCGTGATTAATTTCCCTAAAGGACACCCCTGTATTGACTTGGCTCGACTGGTTAACATACTCCTATACCATGTTATAGTATCATCAGAATCATTCGTTAATTCAATTAATTTTACAATATATGAGTCTCTAGGAAGATCTACATGTATCAATTCAAGGTCTAACATCGCAATAAAATCTTGGTTAGGTATAAAATGTGTCCCTTGACTACTGTCTTGAAAATCTTGACTATCAACAATGGAGTCGTCATTGTTTACATTTTGGCGTACAGGGGTGCCGATTTCTGTTAATATATGCACTATCTGACTATTCTGTGGGGAATATTGCTTGAAAGTGTCATTCATATTGTATAAGGAATCTACGTTACATCTTTTATCAGCTCCTACATCAGAAATAATACTTGTATCAGACAAATCAACACCTGTCGTCTTACATGTACGTCCATTCACATCGGACGCCATATTTTTTTATGAGAAATATGATTTTTACTTTATCCTACATGATCCTACATGTTGCCCCTAAAACCTAAAAGTCTGTAATTACAATAAATCTATGTTTTTGCTTTGAGACCAGAATATTGTCGAAAAATAGCTAAAGATAATTTGCGTTTCAATGTAAGAAAGAGTCCGTGGAACGCTCAGAATGCATGATTTTGCATTATTTTTCTCAGAGCTTATGGGGGCCTTGAGGCCCCCTCCCCCCAAGACACCTCGCCAAAATTTTTTCGCATATGTTTTGCCTCACTATTAAAAAGAGGCTAGTTACGGCCCTGTCTTAAATAGCATTTGTACTTCTTTAAAAATGGAAGATCATACAATAACTGCTCAAAATACTAGATAAAGAAAAGAAATATCGCCATCTTATTAAAACTTCTGTCACTGTACTATTGCAAAAAGAGGGCAGAAAAATACCCGATCTCGGCCCAAAAGACTAGATAAAAAAAGAATACGATCTGGTACATTAAATATTCCTGATGTTCCTGTTAATTTATGTTATTATGAAATATTTGTCGCTGGACGATAGACAAGGAATAGTCAATCAGTCAATCTTCCATTCTTGTATACGCCACTGTACATCTTATTCTTTAAGAGATGATAAGTAAAAAAAATGTCTCATTGCGCATGATTAAGTAATTTAAACGTTTAATTTTTTTCATATGCCATCTAAAGTACATATACTTCTAAATGAATGATTACAGAGGCTATATTTGATATTCTATAGGTGCTCATTACAACAGATTAAGATTGTGAATCACTACATTCAAATAAAAGTGGGTTTTTTTAAATCTAAAGAATACATGTGTATACACAAAATAAAACATTGCTTGAAACAATTTGTATATGCCTATATTCTTTGAACATAAAAAAAAACAACCACTGTATACTTCTAAACATTCCATAGCTTAATAATTTGTATGTGCCTTCTTTTAACAATGCATAATTGATATAGAAGGCTTTCCTTCGTACTCTCTAGAATCGTTAGTCTATTTCGTAATGTTAGGCATAAGAGAAATCAAGAAGAAGAGAAGATACTAGACCAATCGAGAGATAGATAGAAGGGAAGGAGAAAAGAAAAAAAGAGGGAAAGCGAGAAAAAGGAACATGAGGAGTTATAGAAAGGGAAGAGAATGAATAGGAAGAGAGATAGAGAGAGATACAAAGAAGAGATACAAAGAAAGAAGGAGGAAAGATATATCGTTGAAATGAAGATACAGGGAAGGGCACACAAGGAAGAGGATGAGAGATATGGAAAAGAGAAGAAAAAGAGAAGAATGAAAGCAAGTTGGAGAGATAGGAAAACGAGAATAACATAGAGAGAGAGGAAACATGCAGTGACGAGGCTTGAACAGAGAGAATAGGAGATTGAGCACCTAATTATTCTATACGTTCACGATAATTATAGTCATGGGAGTTTGTACAAATATAATATAGTCCATAAAATACATATCGTTTTATAGTTTTACTTATACATTTATACTAATTGGTACTGTTAATTATACTTTTGAAGTCCATGTTTCTTCTCTCAATGGAAGGTTAATGTTTCATCGTTTCTGTGATTTCAGGTTTAGTCTCTAAACATTTATTACTTTGGAGGTATTTGATGATTCTGAGCACCAGTCCTGTTATCTGTTTTCCGATTTTGTACCTTGAAGTCAACTGCAAGGGGTTATCAAACTCTTCATTTTTTCGTTAAAATTAACTGTATGACAGTATATAATTTTTGTTATCTACGCAGTACTAATATTAGAATTATGTTGAATTTCTAAATACGGTATGCGCACTAAACTGCAAAATGGGTATTATATTGGAAATCGATAGTACAAAAATTTATTGTCAGAATCAAAAATACATTTCAAACTGAAACCTGAACTATATTGAAAGTACAAAGTTATTCATGTATGATCATTTGTCAGAAACCAAAAAATAAAATCCAGTTTATTCCTATAAATATCCTCTATTTCAAAAATATGTTGTTGGTAGTTGATAATCTTTTATGAATCCGAGAAGTACGTATAAACACAGAAATCATTACTGAAACGTAAAAACTAAGAAATTAATCAAAAAATTCACATAACTTACTTTTTGTCCTGTTAGGAAGTTCAAACAAGGCTTGTTTTGTACAACCCGGAAGAAATTAGACATTTCAATCTGTATACGAGCAGTTTAAATAGAATTAAAATGCATGGTTGAATAATCGAGGTATATTATTTACCTTTACCTATATACATGTACATAGCTATAATGAAATTATCGAAAGTCAACATGAGTGTAGATAGGAAAAAAATAAGTGTCCATTCAATATTATGTAATGCATATAAAAAAGAAGATGTGGTATGATTGCCAATGAGACAACTGTCCACAAGAGACCAAAATGACACAGACATGAACAACTATAGGTCACCGTACGGCCTTCAACAATGAGCAAAGCCCATACCGCATAGTCAGCTATAAAAGGTCAAGCAATGTAAAACAATTCAAACGAGAAAACTAACGGCCTTATTTATATAAAAAAAAATGAACGTAAAAAAAATATGTAACACATAAGCAAACGACAACCACTGAATTACAGGCATAACATACATACATAATGTGACGGGGTTAAACATGTTAGCGGTATCCCAACCCTCCCCCTAACCTTGGACAGTGGTATAACAGTGCAACATAAGAACGAACTATAAAAAACAGTTGAAAAAGGCTTTACTCTTCAGATAAACAAAAATACAAGTGGACGTGGTCAGGTACTTATATACATTCCGACACAAAAAGACACAATGAACAGATGTGAGAGTACTCGCAGTTACATGTTTATAGTTCGTTATTATTATGTGCAGTTATATCACACTCTCAAGATGGCTTGGTGGTGATGGTGGTGGGGCGGGGCTCAAAGTCAGACCGCTTTATTAGACAAATGGCACTTCATTAACACATTGTTTTGAGTACAAGATGACCCCCTTTTTTTTAGAATATCTGAATTTTATAGGAGTCTAAGGTACGCTCCGTTTTTTTTTTTGTAATTTCAAGGGTAATATGAACATTTAGATTAAAGATTATAATGGACAAATAGTTAAAAAAAATCATGTCATATTTTGTCCGACTCATTTCAGCATGTTCAGTGTACTAGCATGACAAACAACACATTCAGTAACTAATTATCAGTCTATGGAAGAAGCGATTCGATAAAAACTTTTCTTATATCAACGAGCGATATTGTCTTAAATCAACGAGTTGCATTGTGGGAAATTTCAGACGAATGTTAGCATCCGTACGAAGAAAGGCAGATTTCTCGGCATAACTTGAGTAATGACTCCTTTCTAAAACAATATAAAAAAAATTGTGAATGCGATACTTTTCTAATATAACTGCTATAGTTTTCTAATATAAAATGAATCCGATGACACGTCACAATGCATGCATGTCAAGAAAACTGCAAACATAATTCACAAACTTAGATCATGACCGGTTTAATGTTTTAGGATCAATTACATTAAAATTTCGTAATTGTAACAAAATTAACGCTAACATGAACTTATCATTTCGAAAATGTTGCTTGACCTTATTGATAGTTGAAAGTGTTAACAACCTATTCAGTCTATTGTTTTCAATCACATGGTTTAGCCGACTAATTCTATTTGAAGTGATGATGCAATGGCGGAATTTAAATGCGGTTGCAAATAGTCAACCGACCTATTAGATTCTAATATACTGGTCACACTGCATTAGCCTATCCACCTTGGTAATATCGAAATAGACAAAAAATATCACTCATTTATTCAAACAATCCAATCCAATACAGCTCCAAATTACAATGAATATTCAAATGGTAAAATAAATAATCCAAACAAATTAAAATGTGCAAAAATGCTGATGTCCCGAACTTTGAAGATACCAACTGAGTAGCCTCAGACTATAAATTGGACAACTTCAGATACAACGAAAATCAAAAATCTTGTCAAACAGAAAATGTATTTATTATTAACCATAGAAAAAAATATTGAGAAGGAAAACAGTTTTTTTTTTTTATATTAAAGACTTTTCCCGTTGGTAAATCGATATCTCTATGAACATAATCAGCTCGCCGCGTAGAAGTTATTTTACATCGCGATGACGGGCATTCCGATGTATTGCAATCTAATTTAAATTAAAAAACTATCTCTCATCGCTCCCGTTTTCTGATATGTCGCGTATGAGAGATCGGTTTTTAATTAGATTGGATGTATTGTTGCCACAGAGATTTGACTTTCGTTTTTGACTAGTAACCGATCGTATAAATACGCGAACATTTCTTAGTGCAAAATAACAATCCATATCGCTTGTTATAAATTCATTTCTTCAATGAGTACTAAAAAAAATGTTAAGAACACAAATAAATAAGATGTAAATGTCTGTTGACGTTAGAAATGTGTATATATCTTTTCTATATTTATAAATTTAGATCGTTCAGTTGGAGGACTGGAAAGTAGTTATTTATAAAGGGAAATTTTTAAAGATTTATAGATATAAGAAGATAAGTAATACTGGTCTCAAAAAAATTAGTTAATATTTTCTTAATTTTTCGTTGGAACATTTTCCGCATGGAATGTCTGCATATATTTTCAATTGATATTAGACAATAGCGCTATGTGATAAAAGAAAAGTTTTTATCGATACGCTTCTTCCATAGACTGATTATCATTTTGTTCTATACTATACTATCTATAGAAATTAGACAACACCGGGATAAGTCGTGTTATTTGTCAAATAATGTAGACGGATCGATGACGAATGGACAGGGTTGCGTTCAATCTCGTAGCGGCTACCGTAGTTCTTCGTAGCTTTTGACTATTGAACGTGTAGCTATAGCCTAGTTGTTATAACTGATTGATATTGATAGCAGCTACGTAGCTGCTACTATATTGAACTCAACCCAGGACATACATTTTGAGTAGACTGCATGGCAATTCCTACTAACGCACATTCGCGCGGACCTAACGTGAAAAGGAAAAGAACACACACACAAAAAAAAAAAGTTACAAGAATAAACATATCGATCATGTAAAAAAAATTATTTTGAAATTCATCTAAATAACGCTTTGTTTACGGTGTCGTGACGATTTATTCTATTCCATGTAGGATGTGGTATTGCTTAATTCTCATAATATACCTGTCAGAATATGAAAAAAAAAGAAAAAAAAAAAACATGTAAGCGAACGTCGACGAGACAGCAATCTATCTATAGTAATATTTACAATGAAATTTTAACTTTACTTCGATGTCGTATATTTTCGAAAGCGTTCTGAATATGTATGAAGTATTTGCCACTGGGCATTACTTAGATAGTACCATGTTGATTAATTTTTATTTAGGCTTTAACCACATCTTCCTACATCTATTAAATATATTTTGTATATAAAAGTCTGTGGCATTTATTAATTTAAGAAACATTGTAACATGTCTTGATTATTTTTATGTTGTTGTAAGCTTGAGAAAATGTTTCTTATGTTGATAGCCGGATGTTAAACATATGACATTTTATAGTTAAGGGCTAACATATACTGGCTCAGTTATGGAACTACGTGCCAAGCACTTTTTTTTTTAAAGCAAAACTAAAAGTAAACTAAGTGACTAAAATTAAAACTTTTAAATTAACAAACACTTTCAAGATAAACTAATGTATTCACAATTGATAATTTATAAGCATACTAAAAAATTTAAGCTCATAAGTTAGAAAGGCTGAGTAAACAATATGTACACACCATGGGACTCTTAGTATAACGTGCATATAATAGTCCCAAACTTACCTAATTATAAAATATAAAACGCAATGACCAAACAAGAGAAAATAAAAAGAAATGTAGGGGAAAATGTTTTTGAAGTTGATTGCAAGATCCTTAAAGACTCTGTTATAGTTAAAAAAAGTCTTTAAAAAGAGAAACGCTTTTATTAATAGGCCCTATTATTATCGGAGGTCCATTCGGGTGCGCTGTTTATAAATGATTAATGTTGGTATGACTATAACCGCGGGAAATACGTTAACTCTCTAGACTTATCGAAGCAATCCATATAAATATCAAAGAGGTTACGAACTTTTCCGTATGCAAGTCATGTGACAGACAAGTCAGAAGACAAGTTAGCAGTTTATACAGTGAAAAGAAATGTCTTAATTAAGGAATTTAGCACAGAATACATTCATGAACTGTATACGATATATGTGATCGTAATGGTAAGTACAATTAGAGTAAACTGTCAAGATCAAAACTTCCGGCACAACCTGTGGATTCAATAAAGTCAGTCTAAAGTACAGACCCCCTCATTCCCTAAAAAATGAGTAGAAGAGGTATATAGTCTTTTTGAAACGACCGCCTTGCTTTATAGTCGTTAGACGATCATGTGTCTAAATCAGTGTATGTTTACAAAAGTTTATTGGGTCAAACACCTTGTCCTATATTTTGACATTTAAATTGCATTTATAACAACTGTTCAACATGCTACCTATATTGTAAATACATGGATAGTACAAATGTTCCAGCAGGATTCCAAATCTCAATCTCATAAATTTAAAGGCAGACTTTAACCGACCCAGACATCAGTGGCAGATCCAGAACTTTTCATAAAAGGGGAAGGGGGGGGGGGGGGGGCAGCTGACTAACATAAAAGGGGAGGGGGACACTCCAGTCACACTTCAGTGATTCCCTATATAATCAACCCGATTTTTCCCACGAAAAGGGGGGGGGGAGGATGGGGGGGGGGGGGGGGGGCTGGGCAGATCTGCCCATGGACATGTTGGTTGGTCATTATATCAGTCAGGGGAGTTACTTGTACAAGTGATTTTTAAAATCACTTTCTCAAGTGATATTTTCAACATAATAAGAGTTAATTCCCTTTCATTACTTTTTAAAAATCACTTCTACCAGTGATTAGAAATATTTTTTAAAATCACTCATTCAAGTGATTATTATTGTTTGGAAAATCTTTAATAAGAAACCAGGATTATCCCTCTCTTTCAGAGGACAACATCACAACAGGGGTCTTCTTGACATTAAGATAACTATAAAAAAGGTAAAAATAAATAAAAAAACTAACTTGTAAGCCCTGAGTAAAATTTATTTTCTGAGCAAAAAATAGCATTAGCAGTAGTACATGAATTACATGTTTTTCATAAAGCAGAGGTTTCAAACCACCAAAACTTAAAATATAAAAAACAATTATTGCTGAGTTTGGCGGTAATATAAGCATTGTCTATATGTTGATAACATTTGGTTGAGGCAAATTTAAGTCAGAGAACAGAAACCAATTTTTGGACGAACAGACAGCATGGACAAGGGTGAAATTTAATGGCCCTACACTACAAATGGGCATAAAAAGGAACAGTAAGAACAATAATAAACTTAAAATGCTTTGACCAAAAACAAACACAAACATTTTAACATACATTTGTCATGTTTGTAGAAAACTAAAGACCTGAGCAGTGATAAATAAGATTTTGCAGGTCATAATTATAATTTCTAGTGAAGTAAATTTATGGAATATACTCATTCTTAGTATTGATCACTCTTATAAATGAAAATAAAACACTTAAAAGGGTGTCTTTCATCACCTACATTTTGAAATAATGTATATCACTGGTACACATGATTTTAAATCACAGCACAGAGTTTTTTCATTCAATTAGAACGTAAATCACTTGTGGAAATGATTTAAAATCACTTTTGCAAATGATTTAAAAACACTTGTGCAAATGATTGAAAATCACTTAAGCAAATGATTTAAAATCACTGCACAGAGTGAATTAAAATTGGTGTTTATTTCTGATACCAGCAGTATTTTCAATTACTTTCTAGATGGTGAAAAACAGATATAAATTTTTTTTTAATTCAAATTTAAAAAAAATAACTTTATATTTATCAATCATTTCAATTGTTTGTAAATCGTATAATTTCGGAGGGCTGAAACAAAATGTGTGGATTACAATAATTGAATCTTGGTCAAAAAGAGACTCTTGACTGCTGAATCTTGTTATTTTTTGCTTAAATCTTTCTTCAATGATTATTTTTGCTTTTCTATATATATTTATAATGAGTGGCTTAAAAATACCATTTAAATGTTCTTTAATGAATTGGTAGCCATGTTTGTTGATGGATCAAAACTTCAGTCACCTAAAAAGGGGGGATGAATCGAGTGACTTTAATTTACTGTTCCTTCAGAGTGATTTCAATAGAACACTGGTTAAGAAGTGATTTCTGATTGGAAACCCCTCCCCTGTTAGACATCCAATATCAGAATATTAATCTTTTTATTTAATGACCAGGACTAATCATTGATTCAACTCCATTGCAGGTTGTCAAATTTTGCAGATCTAGATCATTTCAATCTTTTTGTCAGAATATAACTATTTCAACAAATTCAAATTCAGATAACTTTTTTGTTGTAATCTGGTTCAGCAAGGGGTCCTGCTGTCTAGCACAAGATCATTTATGAAGGAAATCAGATCAAATCTATATTTTTTATGCCCCACTTACGATAGTAGAGGGGCATTATGTTTTCTGGTCTGTGCATTTGTCCGTCTGTCTGTACCATGAATAAATGCATTGCATTTTTGTCAGGAACTACTTGCCAAAGATTTCAAAATTTGGTGTTAGGATTTATATAAGTCAGCTACTTGTATACCCAGTGATGTGTTTTCCAAATTCATCATTATGAATTCAGGGAAAGAAGAAGTCATTATCATCACTGTAAAAGTGTTTGGATTTGTTGGTATATATCACCATTACCACTGACAAGGTCAATTGGCTATAAATACCTTGTGTGCTATAAATGGTAAGGAACATGTGTACTAAGTTTTAAGTTGATTAGACTTCAGCTTCATCAAAAACTACCTTGACCAAAAACTTTAACCTGAAGTGGGATGAACGGATGCAAAGACGAATGGAGGAACAGACGGACTGACGGATGGACAGACAGAGGTAAAACAGTTTACCCCCCCTCCAAGTTTTTAAAGCAAGATTCAACGCTATAGCTAGGGTTTAGAGTAATAAAAATCACTTGTAATCGTAATGGTTTAATCATTGCACAGTATGTGACCTTCATTATGGTCAAATCCTATGTTTTTGTACTGCTATGCATGCTTTTTCAATAAAAGTTTGACATCACAATGCATTTTTTATAGTTAGGAAAACCCATGCATGAGACCAGTATAAATAATAATGAAAATCACTTGTATAAATTATTTCAAATCATTGCATAAAAAAAATATAAATCACTTGTACAAATGATTTTAAATCATTGCAGAGTGATTTACATGAATTAATATAAATCACTTGTACAGCTGATTTTAAATAACTGCACAGTGATTTTCAGTAATAGTTATGGTCAGATCATATGTTAACAGTTTTCTTACTTATGAATTCGTACAATGCATGCTTTTGCTATGGAAATTGTGATGTCAAAATACATTCTTAATAGTAAGAAAACCGATAAGACCAGGATAAATAATAGTGTTAATCACTTGTACAAATGATTTTAAATCACTGTACAGAGTGATTTCTGTGATGGTACAAATGATCTTGCTGCACAGTGATTTTTAATAATTTGATATAACATGCATAAATCAGGATGTTAGATCAATAAAAACAAAAATGCAGACTCCCATTGATGTACAAGATCGTCAACAACAAAGAAGTGTACCTCCTATTAGACCAACTAGAGTATCTAGCAGGGGTGGATCTAGCCATTTTAAATTGGGGATCCAACTATGTCCCCATTCAAATGCATTGATTGGCCAAAAAGGGGGGGGGGGGTCCCATCCCCGGAGGTTGCCACAGCACAGTCATCAGTGGAGGATCCAGAACTTTCATAAAGGGGGGGGGTCTCCAGTCATGCGTCAGTGATCCCCTATATAATCAACCAAATTTTTCCCACAAATCATTTGCAAATCAGGCCCTCCCCTGGATCCACCTATGGTCATTTGAGACATTCAAAACACAAATGACCAATCTCACAAAATATAAATGAACATTTGTTTTTATCCTGTATTAACCAAACAGAACCAAGTTGCCAGTATATATAGAAAGTTGAATGTGGACAGTATACACAGAAAACCATGTAAATTATTTGTTTACCATCTTTGATAAAAGAACATTATCTTGGCATGTAAGTTGTTATGGAGTTTCTTCATAAAGATCTGCTTTATTAAGTCTGAATTTATCAAAGAAATATTTAATATTTTTGTTTGCAGTGTGAAGAAATTATGAAATTATAATAAATCAAGAAGGCACACAATGATTTCATATTTATATTATTGTGCCAAAAATTTCTGACATCCTGATTTACATGATTTTGTTTAAAACTTTTTAAGTCATCCGGAGTTATTCCCCTTTAAGTTAATTTCATTCCCAAAAATCACTTGCTGAAATGATCTTTTGTATCTGAATAAAAATATCACTCATTGAAGTGATTTAAAATCTTCAGAAGGTCCAATTTTCAAACCACGCAAGTACTTATATTTCTATCGAGAGTACATATTTTTTTCAACGTCAAAATGTAGTTTAAATGTTGAAGTTTATTGGAAAAATATTCACAGTACCAGCAAAAATCTTATAAAATCTCCAGACTATAAATATTTCAAGGCTATTTTTAGTCATTTTCAAGTAATTTTTGCAAATTCCTTTATTTTGTCAATGTTTACAGTGTTTCCCACCATATCTTTGGAAAACCATGTAGTTTAGGAACAATCTCACAAAATTACGAGCTACAAATTGGGGGAAATTCAAATTTTCAAGTTTTTATACCTATAGCTATGTTTCTAAGCAAAAATAAAAAATCACTCAAATAAGTGATTTTAAAAATCACTTGTACAAGTAACTCCCCTGACTGTATATACTATGATATACCTAATAAAATCAAATAGACTGCCTGTACATGCAGTAGTTGCTTGCTGCCACCAATATTTTAATGGTTGGTACTACATGTAGATGATTTGGAATCCTCTATCTTCCCTAACTCAACCAGTCGATTTGCATGATTAGACTACCTCTATATACATGATATACCATGTATACAGTGATACAACATTTGAATTACTAATTCTATACAAATGTCATAATTTCTGCTTTTCTTGGATTTCTTTTGACCATGTTAACATGTTCGACTACATGTACATTGGACTAAATGGTTCATCATTTAAAGGAGTCTTTACTATTCATAAATGTAAAATTTCACAGACAATGTCGAATTCATTTATTTGCATGTTACAATGTACAGTGTAGATTTCTTTGCTTCAGTTCTTGAGATAAGAGGTTGAACTCTTAAATAAATTTGACTTGTATAAAGGTCCTGATAGGAGGTCCTTTAATTGATCTTAATTCTGTATTCTTTAATTTTTTAGGTCATTTTCTCTATTTTAAAAAACTATATTTTTGCCCATTATTCTTCATGTTCTTTATTCTTCATCATTTTTGTCCATTATTCTGTAAACCCAGACCCACTAGTACTTGTATTTATATAAGTATAAATACAACCACTGACTGAATTGCAATGCAAAAATCAAGTTGGAACTATAACATGAATAAGGTATTTTTTTTTTCATGCAAGTTAAGATTTATAAGCTGTAAAGTATTAAACTTGCATCATTAGCAGATCCAGGGGGTGATCCATAGATTAGAACCCCTCCCTTTTTTTTCTTTTTGTTATGAGAATGGTTCATAGTTCTCAGGGTGGTTGGAATTCCCTGTTTCACAAAATGACGGGATCTGCGTCTGTTAAATTAAACTGATGACATAATACATGTGATGATTATATTTTTAACTTGATAAATTTTCCAAACTTCCCTGTTATCACTGATCAGTTTGTTTATCAAATACATTCAACAAATCAAAATAAACGTAAATATTTAAAAAAAAATAATATAAACAAACAGATAATTGAGCAATCTTTATAAATGAAATTAGGAAATTTAGCCTCATTTGAAGAGGGGCTGAAAATTGAGTAACCAAAAGGATAATAACATATGTAAGTTAAGGATGTACTTAGGTGATTTAAGGTAAAATTAAATAAATCAAGAATTAAAAATTGATACTTTAAGCTGGAAGAGTATTAGTTACGAATCAAAATAAGCTAAAATTAATGAAAGGTTATGGAGCTCCTTTTCGAGATATTTGATTTATGAAATATTGTGGGAAAGGGCTGACTCTGACTTTTACCTTGTATTTGCATTGGTATTATTTGGGTCTCAAATCAAACGAAAGAAAATCAAGAATCTGCTTAAATTTGGTCAAATGGCCTCTTATGAGCTATTAAGTCTTATGTTAAAAGATAAATAGGTGTTATGGGGCAAAATTAAGTTTACTATGTTTCGTATATATAAACATTGAGGAGTCCGAACATTTGACACTTATTCCAAAACCTCACCTAAGTACATCCTTAAAGTAGAAAATAAACTAACAATGCCAAGGCAAAAAATGAAAAACGACCTAAAGACAAACGACTGTATTGAATTACATTATTGAAAACTAAATACTGAGCAACACGAACCCCACCAAAGCCAGGGGTGACCTCAGGTGCTCAAATCAGAAGGCTGAGCAATTTAAAGATGGGTGTAGCAAGCAGTTATATGTTGTTTTATATATATAATATGGTAAGTAAGTTTTGATATACAACTGAGGAGATTGGAGATGTGAGATACAAGTCAATGTGGGAGATGTGAGATACAAGTCAATGTGGGAGATGTGAGATACAAGTCAATGTGGGAGATGTGAGATATAAGTCAATGAGACAGCAACCCAACAACAACAACAGACAATATAGCAAGCCCTGAATTGTCCACCAGTTTATGAGAGTCATAATGTCCAGAGTTTACGAAAGATGATTTCTTATATCATTGTATATCATGTATATATTTGTGATCTTCTTATTTCAACAATGAAATTTAATTGGTCAGGCATCATTTATGTGCATTATATCTTATAGTGGGTCTCATTGGGGTCTAAGCGTGACACGGGATTGCAGATTTTTTTGTAAGCGTGACACGTGAAAGTCAAATTATTGTGTCACGAAACGGGAAATGAGGTCTACTGGGACCCGGGAAATGACAAAAAAAAATGAGAATTGCTTACGTATATACTGTATAGTGTAAGCGGGATACGGGAATCTGACAAAACCTTAAGTGGGATCTGGGATCACATCCGACATTGTTATTGCATTGACAATAGAAGCTGTCAGACTATAGTTTATGATTGCTATTGGTTTAATGGAATAATTAGGTGATAATATAATAGCTAGGTTTGAATAAAAACATCACCTCTACAAGGTAAACATTGTCAATGTTTTGTCTTGTCTTCAAACATTTATAAAACAGACTGACAAAATAATATGTATTTCCTAAATAAGGTGAACTCTGTTTATATGATGTAACCATTATTAAAGGGTTATGCATGGAATGAATGATATTCTTTTCACTTTTTAGATATTTGAATAAATTATAATAATAATATTGAATTTTTGGATTATCTGTGTTGCATAACTGAAATTTGACAAATAATCAAAAACTTGTCTAGTGAGATGGTAAGATATTATAAATTCAGTCAGATAAAAAATCTATGTTTGTATTTATATGACAGACATTTTTTTTATTCAGTTTTATGAATGAACTGCCCTGGTTTTAACAATGTTTTATGATTAAACTGCCCTGGTTTTAACAATGTTTTATAATTAAACTGCCCTGGTTTTAAAAATGTTTTATGATTAAACTGCCCTGGTTTTAAGTTTTATGAATAAACTGCCCTCAGCTGTTTTTCAGTTTTATGAATAAACTGCTCTGTTTTTTACCAATGGGTCTTCAACACAGCGAGAAAATCCTGCAAAAGTAAGTGGGCTTCAAGCTTTAAGTACTTAAGCTTTCTGCTGTGTGCTTCTTAAATACTGGAGCTATGTGCTTGAACTTCACCCTACAAATTCTTGTTTCATTCATTGAATAAATATAAAGAAATACAAAGATCTTGTTAGGAAAGAGCATGAACTATATTAGCTGTAGATTATATGAAACATTGAAAAGTAATCCATCAACACAATCTTAAGGCTGTTGTTAAAATCTCACCAATCATTGAGATTGATAAAATTATATAAATAAATGGGAAGAAATTACTTCAGACAGTAATATTTTAGATATTGCTCATAAATGTCCCATTGAGTTTATTGATGGTATACATCCTATTCAAAATCAAGCAACTATTAGAAACATAGTAGCAAATGATAATAATACTAGAATTATAGATGCAGAAATTCAAAATTTACTGAATATTAAAGTAATTGAAAAGGTAAAATCTATTGAAGGAGAATATATTTCACCAATATTTGTGACACCAAAAAAGAATGGTGAATATCGGATGATACTAAATAACAAATCAATTTTCAAGGTTGCAATACGAGGTTACTAACACACGTCAGTCCTCAACGAAAGTTGACAGTACACTGTGAGGTTGCGGTTGCGCAGTGCTTCTCATCTGATGGCGGAAGTGATATGACGTAATAGAATTGTTTACATGCATTAACATGCATTAACACCATTAAGTTATAATCAGTCTTAGTAAGAGGACACAAACATGTGACATTTATTAGAATTTGAAAAAATATCTGTTATATAGTTATGATAGTAACAAATATGAAATTCATATTTTTATTGTGAAAGAGTATTTTTTTGGATGTAAGAATTATTCAAGGCCAAGAAGGTAATGACCATGATAATGGCAATGTGATATTAATTTTGTGAACTGACTTTTATGAGCTCTGAATTATTGGAAGTGTGTTTCTGTGAATAGTTTATGAATATTTTTAATTCCTATTGTCAGAGAAATATAATACTAGCTGAGAAGAAAAATACATTTTCAAATTTTGAGCTAAAAATTACTTTATAATGTACATTCTGAACAAATCGAAATGGATGGCTAAGTCTAATTCATTCACCTGATATTTGTTATGTGAAAAATATATGGAAGTTTTTAATGACCTTGACTGGCTATACAGCCCTTGCACGGTCGGTATGTGAAAAATAAAATGTCATTGGATAGTAATAATCAAGTGGCAGCCAATCAAAATGGATGGATTGAATCACCTGACTATTATGTAATAAAAGTAAACAGGGTAAGAATGACATTTATTGTCTAGTGTCATTATAACTCTTTTCTCTATCATCAGTTAGGGGCCTTCATGACCAAGTGCTCTTATGTAGTTAAATATAGTTCTATTACTGAAGTTGTGAGTTTGAACCCTGCCCATGCAGGTGCACTCCACTCCAATCTTAATTGACTTATTATAGGATTGTCAGTTTCCTATCAAGGATTGGTGGTTTACTCCAGGCACTCAGGCTTCCTCCACCAATAAAAACTGGCCACCATCGAAATAGCAAAAACATGGCACTTAAAAGTGGTGTTAAAACACCAACCAATCAATCAATCAATCTACCATCAAATGAACTTAAACATTTTATATGCATTCTTCAAATTTAATTTTTTTCTTTAACTAAGGCAAAATGAAATAAAAGTTAATGATTCCCATTAGTTATCTTCCTTAACATGCATAATATTAATTAAGCCCATAAACTTAAGTGCTTTTTTTGTATTATGGTCCTGTCAAAGCGGAGCAGCATAATTTGAACCCTTGTCAATCTGTACGTCCCTAAGTCCGTCTTTACATTGTCCCAAAGTTGGTTTCTGTTCTCTAACTGTAGTTTGCCTATAATAGCAATGTTATTAAACTTAAAACTTGTACTTTAAATGCTTGTAATATTACAACAAAACATAGAACAAATTTGAATTTTGGTGGCATGACTTTATCCTTTCAAGAGTTATGGCCCTTTCCAAATATTCACCTGGTAACCTTCATTTTAATTCAACCCAAGATTAAAGTGGAATTTTACATTGTCAGATGACTCACCTAGAGATAAGACATATTAGATGATAATAACATCCTGATCAGATAGATTTATCACTAATATGCTAATCTTGATTGGTAAAACTGTACATTATTTATAGATAATGACATTCAAGGTCAACAAGACACATAATCTGTGTGTCATATATAAATCAACCTTATACAGATGAATATCAATATAGGCTTAACAACCTTATTAAACAAACAGTCCTCTGCTGTTGTTTTTTATTTGGTCGGGTTGTTGTCTCTTTGACACATTCCCCATTTCTATTCTCAATTTTACACATGTAATTGTTGAAAAAAATTAGTTGATTTAATTAAGAATCCTACTAAACAGACTAAAATTCATAATTTATTTCATATTTGAATGCCTTAAAGTTTTTTACATTCTATCCGCCAAAAATTCCAGTGCTTGAATCATGAGTTTGAAACAGCTATGATTTAAGGAATTTAAGGCAAAAGTTCAATAAAAAGATATCAATAATTCAGTGCATATTACTGAGGTTTGAAAAAACATCCTGGGAGTTTTTATTGCAAGGGAGATAAGCCAGGATGTCATTCTACTAAATTTGTTTATTTATAATTTTATTTTATTTTGATTTTAAATTTAATTATAAAAATCAGAAGAAGTGGTATGATTGGCAATCAGACATTAATTACACTACTAGTATAGTATTACTTTCAAATAGAATGTTATAATTAAGTTATTTTTGAAAGTTTAAGTGTGTTGAATTTTTAACCATTAGAGGAATCAAACAATTAGCCAAATACTGGCAGCAAACATTTTCTTGTATTTTCTTTCTCATTTGAAATGCATCTTTTTACGCGCGAAATAATGGCAGCAAACATTTTCTTGAACTTTCTGTATTATTTGGCTTGCCTCGTCCCCACAGATTTCCAATCATGTGATTATTTAAACTGCACTGTGTTGCAAGTATTTTGGAAATTAAATTGCATTAACTTTGTAGCATATATATCTCCTACAAATTTAAGTACAGAGTTTTTCTATACCATTGGCTTATCAAGTTATGCTGCAAGAACTTTATGTATAAATCACAATGAAGTTTTTGTTATGAGGATATACAATGAACATAATAAAGATTGATTGATTGTGTTTTAATTCCACTTATAACATGTATAAATGCCACTTTTGGGCTATTTCATGGTGATAAGTTTTTATAGGTTGAGGCAGCCGGAGTGCCAAGAGAAAATCGCCAACCTTCTTTAAAAAATAGAGTGTACTTGCATTAATACATGTAACCAGGGTTTGAACTAACAAACTCTGTGTTGACCGGCTAGTGATTACAGTAGTAGAACTACTTAGACCACTTGACCTCTGAGGCCCCTACATGATAAAGTATATATTCAGTTACTGAAGATATGAATTGACTATATATTTGTTATAATTATGTTAACTATTGTAAGATGCATTGAAGACCTATTGGTGACCTTCTGCTTTTGTCTGTTCTATGGTCGGGTTGTTGTCTCTTTGACACATTCCCCATGTCCATTCTCAATTTGACATTTGTAACTGGCAAAAGTCATATTTGATCAAAATTAGATTTTGTGATTTCAAGGTCAGTTTCTGAGATCCTACTACTAAAGGTTATCTAAAGGTCAACTATGTTTAATCTATAATCATTGTAGTATATACATGACCCAAAAAAGAGATGTTGTAGGTGTGAGTCTGACCTCAAATGTAATGACCATAAAGGGACTAGGATATAAAAACCCCAGTTCAACATAGAATTTTACAGGCACTTAAATTATAGTTAAAATAAAATAAGCCTTTATAGATATAAGAGTTGTGATCTGAGTACTAATGATACAACTCTACATCCAACATGTCCAAGTCACAATTTGTTAAAGTAAAGTAAACCATAAAAATTAAAGTCATAATGGTCTTCAACAAAGAGCCTTGGCTTACACTGAGTTACAGCAAGCTATAAAGGGCCCCAAAATGACTTGTGGAAAACAATTCAAATTTGGCCACTTATAAATTTCACTTATGTTAAATATATTAAAAGGCCAATTTTGCCAAAGAAAATGTGTGTTTACAGCTAAGAAATTCTTCTGTAGTTTGTTTTATGTTTTTAACCTTGAATTGGTTTACCAGGTAAAACCTGCAGTTTTTATCATAAAACACAAACAAAACTACTAAAAAAAAAATTTCATTAAACAATGTAAGTTTTGGGAACTTTTTAAAAAGAGGCCTGTATCATGTGTATGTGGGTGAGGAAATTCAAAACAAATCTTTATTTTTTTGGCCAACATGGCCTAAGATATTAACATTAATCTATAATCATTTAAGGTAAGGCCGGTTTAAATAATATGTGTGTTTCCTATAACTTCTTCAAATATTTAGATTACAATAGAATCATGATGTACAATACTAATTATACAATGATGAAATTATTATTGTGGTCCGTAATAATTGATAATAGAATAGAATTAACATAAATGTATAAAGTTAAAAGTATTATGGCATGTGTCAGAAGGGCCTGTATAGCTCATTGTAAATACTGTATTGTTGTTTGTGTAATCAATTCCTCCCAAGCTGCAGGAACTCTTGACCGCTACTGACATTACATCATGTGACAGTCATGCAAAATATAAACATGTAACTCAGCAAATGTGTGTAAGTATAGACGTCAAATTTATTATACTCCTCAGCTGGTCAGATATTCCACCTTATCAAATGCTCTTTATGTACGACATTGATATATTAGGTGTTTTTTTATTCCCCATTTATTGTGCCCAATTCATAGGCATTATGTTTTCTGGTCTGTGGGTCCATTTGTTTGTTGACATCTGTCTGTGCCTTCGGCCATCTGTCCCGCCTCAGATTAAAGTTTTTGGTCAAGGTAGTTTTTGATGAAGCTTGAAACTTAGTACACATGTTCCATATGATATGATCTTTCTAATTTTTATGTCAAATCAGAGTTTTTATTCCATTTTCACGGTCCACTGGACATTCAATTATAGAGTTGTTGGGGCATTCATGTACTATGGACACGTTCTTGTTTTATCTTTTTTAAACTTGAATTTCTAAAATTAGTATGTTTGGTGGCTTGTCCAGAATAGACTTTTCTGGTCCCTAATTTAGATGTCAAATATTTTAACAAAAAATTTGATTCTGATTTTAGAATTAAAATACTGAAAATATATCAGCTTTACAGGTATTTGTTGATTTATTAGAAAATAGATGTACTGTACGTGTAAAGCAAAATTATATCCGGGTGAAATTTGATCCGGAGGAAAAAATGTCACAGTAGTTATTGTTATTTTTTTATCTGGAGGAAAATATTTCCCTGGGATATTTTTTCGTTTGCCGTGAAATTCTATCTGGGTAGTTAACTTATTGAATAGTTATTAGAAAAAACTTATCCTTTAAAAATACCATGAAATAATAATAGTGTATTTGAAATAAAACGAAATTGTTAAAAAAAAATGTATTATGATGGGAAATAATTTCACAAATTATCCTTGAAAAAATTTCCTGAAATATTCAAGTCAATATCATCCTTTTAAAAAGAAAATTATCATGAATTATAGGGAAGAAAACCAGAAGTAATTTCAAAGATCGTAATTGTGAAAATAATATCATGATTAAATAAGGTTAGTGAAATACATGTAAAAGTGAGTTGTTTTCAGATCTCAGTACAAATATAAATTGAGTAGTAAGGTAGAAATATAGTTGCATTACCACTGTTAACAGTAATAGAAGAATTTGATTATGATGATATTTTTATCTGGGGACAGAGATGTAGTTGTTGATTATATGGAAATCAGATAAATCATAGCATAACAACATATTGGAACAAAAGCATGTTTGACGGCTGGATATTTTTCAGAGGCGGAATTAGGGGGTGGGCCACTGAAGCGAAACGGAATCGCCCCCCCCCCCCCCCCCTTTTAGGCAGTCAGTGGGCCCTTGTTATGAAAATTTCTAGATCAACCACTGGTTTTTACCTGTGAAATGTTATCTGTCTTATTAAACATGTTGTAATTAAGTCATCTTTTTATATAAATGAATATATAAAAAATAAGATTCAAGGAAACATTTCACTATAAAATAGATTCAAAAATATATTATATTAATATCTTTAGAATATAAATTGCTCATAATTACCTCCCTTTGATAAGTTATGCAAATTTGGTCTACCTTTGTGAAACATTTTATAATTATAGTCAGGTATATATTGATTGTGAGTAACTTACATAGAAATTAAAGGGACTCTATTTCACACGGTTCTGTGAAATATAGTACGGCAAATATATACCGGTACATACTATCCGCATAACACAGATAGATTTTCACTCCTCTGGAAAAAATCAACCTGTAAAATACCATGCCTGGAAAAAAATTACCGGGACAAATTATCCTCAGGATAAAATATCACAGAGGAAGAAATAAACCGTTACATGCGCAGTAAATTCTTATATTTTTAACCGGATTTTTGTGACAAAAATGTCGGTTATTGATTTGGGGATGTACGGCGGGGGGGCGGCCGGGCGGCCGGGCGGCAATCAAATGTTGTCCGTGCATTAACTCATGAACCGTTCAACCAAAGCTTTTAAAATTTTAATATGTTGTTACTGACAACTAAATGAAGGTCAAGTTCAATAATGGCGATTTTTACTCCTACCGTTCAGGAGTTATGGTTCTTGAAAGATTGAAAAATGGAGTTTCCAGTCGTGTCCGTGCATTTACGCATGAACTGTTCAACCAAATCTTCCCAAATTTTAATATATTGTTACTGATGACAAAATGGAGGTCAAGTTCAATAATGACGATTTTGACTTTTACCGTTCAGGAGTTATGGTTCTTGAAAGATTGAAAAATGGAGTTTCCAGTCGTGTCCGTGCATTTACGCATGAGCTGTTCTTCCAAAGCTTCCCAAATTTTAATATGTTGTTACTGATGACAAAATGGAGGTCAAGTTTAATAATGACGATTTTGACTTTTACCGTTCAGGAGTTATGGTTCTTGAAAGATTGAAAAATGGTGTTTCCAGTCGTGTCCGTGCATTTTCTCATGAACCATTCAACCAAAGCTTTTGAAATTTTTAGTGGAAGAAGACGTCAAGTCTTCTGAAGACTTAAGGGGCTGACCATTGGCATTGAGTCTCCGTATGCCGCATTCATTTCGTGTATTACAATTTCAAAACAACTTAGATTCCTGACACCGATTTTTACACATGATTAGGCATCTGAATCATTTAATTTGTAAATTATGATTGTAAAACAATCACTATCGTAAATATGACCCTTTTATTTATGTAAATTATTAGATTTCATCTCATCCACATGAACGTTGTTGTTTACTTGTAACAGGATGTTTTAACTGTAGATATTTGTATTACGCATGCGTGAATCTGGTATCGGGACAACTCGCCCTGTTTACAAGTTCGCCCTTGAAGTTACGAATTTGCAATCCTGCAGACAAGAAGATTTTGTTTTTATATAAATAAAAAGGATATATAAAGTGTTGTCTTTATTCATGGTTTTCCTTTGTCATGTGAATTAGATGCCCTTCGTAACATACATGTGAACCTCCCGTTTAGGAGAAAAAACTCCCGTGTAATTTTTCAGACGCCATATTTGATCATTTCTTACTACTGTACGGGTGTAATTGACACCTGTGTTAAATTTTACCTGAACATCAAAGAAGATGTATAATTATATGGCTTCACTTGACAGCTTGGGTGTCAAACATACTGGTAATCAACGATGTTTACCTCCGGCTAACTGCCGTTGTGTTATCAAAACGATGTGTATTGGGAATATTGAAATACTTTTTTGTTACTTCCCTTTGTTTTATCCTGTTTTCAGTTATTTTGCTTTTAAAAATGTAAATTGTAAAAAGACTATAAATGATTAATATTTTAATCAAATAATCATAAAAGGATGTTGATTAAATGAATTTAAATGATTTTGGACAAATAAAAAAATTAAAATTTATAAATTATTTTAGCAATCTAGACCTCCTTTCAAGGATTAAATTGAAGTTTATATCATAATTTTGTTTAATTAAATTACGATGTTGCAAATATACATGTGGAGCTTATTTCTTTCTTATTTGTCTATACATTTACAAATGATAAGGAGATGAAGACATGAACAAAGATATATACAGATAAGATATATAAATATAATGATTCATTTGCTAGCAGTGAACAATCATTTGTCAAAAACAAAACAAAACAAAACAAGAAACAGATTCTTCTTATTATTTTATTTTATTCAAATAGAGAGGCAATAATGGAACTATAAACATTACAATTTGATGGAAATTTGAAGAAAAAACACAATTTCTACATCATTTGGTTACATTTATGACAAAATTTATGTCGATAAAAAAACATGATGTTTTGACCATTCAGTACTTAACCCTTTCCTCCATAATGACGCTTTTTGACGCCACCCCCTTTACTCCATAATGACGCCTTTTGACGCCTGTGTAGTACCTCAGTTGAAACACTTTGACTACAAAGTGTCTGCAGTAGACTCGATCAATAAAATTTGTATCCCCATTGCCAAGAATTAGTCCGGTTTAAGGGAGGTAATCCAATCTTATTGATAAAATTCCTTCCAAGGACAGATAACTCGGAGTATACATTGCTATCTCAACATCCCAGCGTGCATGGTTACATAACGAGGTCTGGCAATTAACACCTTGTAGTTTTTGTCTCTTATCTCAAATTTATGTTATAAACATGCAAAATAAATTTGCTTTCGGTTTTGACAAGTTTACTAGTAAAATGTAACAATTTACGTGTCATCTTATTCTACTTTAGATTTTAATGGAGTTTTTTTTACTCTAATACCCCGATTTATTCATATTTCTATAGGAGGAATAGTGTTATGCTTTTTTTAGTGTATATGCTTTTTTTTGGTTCTAATATCACTTATTTTAATGGTAATATTTGAAGGCCTGTTTTTGTCTCTTTTGTCTCTTTTGTCCTTTTCATAACTTGAATATTTGCTTAAGAGTTTGGAAACATTCTTTTTTTTTGTTCTGGCTGTCTGTTACATGTTTATAAAATAAATAATGTCTACTCCCTTAAACAGAACAATATGTAATAAATAAGCATTTTATAGCAGCATGTGTTTTTGTTATGAATAATTGGTGATGTGTACGTCAATAAGTCCACAACCCAACTACAAAAATAAAAAGTAGACATTTAAAAAGGGAAAAATACCGTGGCAGTCCGGAACAATAGTCTATATAATTTAACGGGCACTTAATCGCCCAATATCAAAGTTTCTAATAAATTTAACTAAAGCAAAGATCTGTCATAAATTTCTGCCAAAAACTGAAGTTATAACGAAAACACTGACCAGCCGATGTTCGTGACTTTAAACATTTAAAAGAAAATAAGTGTGTTTACTATAGTACGACAATTTATTTCAAGACTATTATACTGCAATAAACAAGGTTAGCTATATCAAGCAGTCTATTGTAATAAAATGGACTGAGCGAGTTTTCCAAATGATTTATATAGTTTTTTATGTTGTACTGTTTCACCACTGTCCCAGGTTAGGGAAGGGTTTGGTGCCTGTTAACATGTTAAACAACGCCACATTTTGTATGTATGTGCCTGTCCTATGTCAGGATCCGGTTTATTAGTGGTAGTCGTTTGCTGCTGTGTTACATATTTTTTTTAATTGTACATGAATAAGCTCTTGGTTTTCTCGTTTAAATACATGTGTCGTTTCGGATTATTTTTAGCTAAATATGTTGTAAGGGTTTGGTCATTGTTGAAGGCCGTATATGGTGACTTTGCTAATATCTGTGACATTTAGTCTCTTGTAGAGAGTTGTCTCATTGGCAATCACAAAACATCTTTTCTATATCAACTATATAAAAACTTTAATAACAATATATTTATAAACATATAAAACCATGCTAACGACCAGAAATTTTCGTTTGATGATAGTAAAAGACTATCTTGGTTTTTTTTTGGTTTTTTTTTCGGTATGACAGAAAACTAAGTCTATAAGCATAAAAGTACAATATCTAAAATACATTTTCAAACTTTAATAAATTTACTACTCCGTGCCGTAAGCCTCTGAAGTTTGTTAATCAATATACAAACACTACAATGGCTGTAACAATAACCGAACAAACAGCTATATATATATATACATTTACAAAGTGATCAAACAACAATGTAGAAAACTTTTTTTTGTTTAAACCTACAAGACTTTAGTGACGTAAATGCTTTAAATGTTAAAACAAAAATGGAAAGAAAGCACATTTTTTTGCATATATACACAAGAAAAACCGCATATAAATACCATCTGGGACTATTGAAAACAGTCAATAGATTATGTTCCAGATATCATCAAATGATGGAATGAAGGTTAAACTTTGCTTATTATAATCAATATTTTCAGTTTGATACTCAAGATAAGACGGTATACGAGGCTAACTTGCTTTGTATATACATCCTTAAAAAAATATTACTAGAATACCCCTACAGATGTCTGATACAATGGCATTATTTACAGGATTACATGTGATATCATGATATCTAAATGAATGAACATGTACAATTTCTTTGATATAAGAGCAAAAAAGGGTACACAGAGAACTAACCGAAAAATGTTTATAACCTTAAAAAATAAAGTTCTTGTTTTTTTTAAGTAATAACATAGACCCCCCACCACCACCACCACCACCACCACCACCACTTCCATGACCAAACCCCCACCCTTGTAACGAAACATTGATTTCTTACCTAAATGTACTCAAAAGTGTTTTACATTTTTTTTATAAGTATCTTGTAGATAACTTTCACTAAATCAATCAAAGATCTGCCATAAATTTCAACCAAAAAGTAGTAATAACGAAAAGGAATAACACGCATTCAACCAATCTAAAGTTAAGTTTGTATTAAAATGTCTACTTTCTGCCACCAACAGTTTCTTTTAAAAGAACGACGAGTTTTTCTTTCTTCCGCTGTTTTGTTTTTATGCCAAAAGCTAACAGTTTCTGTTTAATTTCTTCGACTGACAGGTCTTCAAAATCAACAACCTCGTCGGTTGATAAAGATGATGTGACGGAATTTACCGTTGGTACATGGAACTTTTCGTCTGCGGCTTGTATCTCTTTCGACACATTCTCCTTCTTTTGTGCTCGGGTTACACGGATGTGGTGTTCCCACCAGTCGTCATTCTTTTTCACATAATTCCTTCTTTCCCGTTCCATTTCGCTGCATAAGTTTTCTATCCGCTTTCTAACTTTAATCGTATCAATAGTGCAATCCATCTTATTAGTTTTCTTTTGATATATTGTTTTAATACTGTCATTAACTTTTTCGACCGCCTGACCGCTAAACTTTCGAATCTGTCCGTAATTTGACACGTAAAATGGGATGTGATAGACGAGCGTATGTATATACGGAGTAATATTTTCAGGACGGTATCCATTCCGTTCTTTCCCGATTTCAATAAAGTCAGAAGCCCACTTTTTACACATATTGAAAACAAATTCTGGTGTTTTGAGTTCAACAGCGGGGGAGTTTATCAGTCGTAAAATGGAGGAAAAGTCATTCCATAGTTTCACCGTTTGATCGTGGGTATTGTTATGAATACAGAACATTAACTTTTCTGGTAAATTTTTCATAATTTTTTTCATATCATCTCCCCTTAAAGAAGTCCAATCTCTTTTGCACCTTCCAGATTTTGGTGTCCAAATGTTAAACGAAACCCCACATGATCTGATACTTTTGACTAAAGACTCTAGATAGTCTGTTTTGTTACCTACTGCTGCTGCTCTGTCGTCCTTTTCTGCCGCATCATCAATCAAATTTCGCAGTAACACGTCGAACACTCTCATAGTCAAATGAAGTTCGTCTGGAACAATATGGTTTGGATCAATTTGTATTAAGGGTGGATTCTTTACGCTAAACTGTTTCTTACTGTTCTTACTAATCAAATTTATTTCTGCAATGGATCGCCGGTGTTCTTCTAAATGATAGAAATTCCAGGATTTAGAAAAGTCACTTCTTTCCATTTTTGACACCTTGCACCATGGACAAGCATATTCTGCGATTGCGCTACTGAGACCCAGGCATAATTATACAAACTTCATATCACCTCCAAAGAAAACTTCGATCTCATATTGGCGGTCTTCAATCAAAATTGTACCTTCAGAATAGAGCTCGTTGATATCATCAAACAACGGTTTCAGCGACGAACGAATATTTTCATAATTTTCAGTGCATTTCACGATCGCCAAAGTTTTTTGATGTAACGAGGATAAACTTGTTTCGTCATCGATCAACGAAAAAGACATTACAACATTCAAAATTCGGTTAATTATAGTTCCGTCGCCTGATACCTTTATTCTGACTTTTTTCTGAGCATCGTCTGTCGGAACATCATCAAATTTCTGTTTTATTGCATTCTCAACTTCTGACCTGAAATTCAAGAATGCACCAGGTACATTTCCAGGCGTCCGTTCTAACTGTATGCCTTCGTTAAATTTATCTCTGCAATTCTTTATTAAGTAAAATTTTGGCAGGTCATTTGTCTTCATCGCTATCTCGTGATATGCTTGGTCACTAATTGCAAATTTATCGAGGAGAAAAAGTATTTCTTTCAGGCGAATTTCATCATTTTCCGATTGACTTTCTGTTTGTTCTCCAAATCTTATGTTGATGTCTTCTCCGTGTTCGGTTTCAAAAACTAAATTTTTTGGTGTCAAACCATAAGTCTCAGCAAACCATAGCGCCTTTGCAGATTGTGTCTTTAGCGTTTAAAAAAATTGATATGAATATAAGAATCGGCACATGTATCATACACAGTAATAAAGTATAACACATAATGTATGTTTCTTAGAAGAATTGTGAAAAACAAGAGAAGTCGGGACATATGTATCTTATTAAGAACTTATAAAAAAGAAGATGTGGTATGATTGCCAATGAGACAACTATCCACAAAAGACCAAAATGACACACATTAACAACTATAGGTCACCGTACGGCCTTCAACAATGAGCAAAGCCCATACCGCATACATGGTCAGCTATAAAAGGCCCCGATAAGACAATGTAAAACAATTCAAACGAGAAAATTAACAGCCTTATTTATGTAAGAAAATGAACGAAAAACAAATATGTAACACATAAACAAACGACAACCACTGTTCGGAACCAAAATTACTTTTTCGCATTTTCAAATACAGCGGTAAACGGTTAGAAAGTCACAAGACATAAAGTCACAAATTTAATAAGACAAAAAGTCACAGGACAAAAAGTCACAAATCATTTGTTGACAATTGTTTGAATATATAAGAGATATATCTTGAAATATTTACTTTTTGTTACATATATTTATAGAGTTAAGGAAATGTAACACTATACTTGAACATTTAAAATTTATTTAATCATGCAAAGAATAAATTTCTTGGTACCATAAAGCCATTTAATTGCCAAGCCACTTTGACATTTTGTAAATTCTTAACAATTATTTGATCATCTTCGTTTGGTTTTTTTTTATAATTTTGTTCAAAGTTGTTTAATATATTATAGTTCAATAAAAATACCAAAATTTTTTTTTTCAAAATAAGCGTTTTCTTATTCAAAGACAACAATATGAAAAACAATGAATTGTGACTTTTTGTCCTGTGACTTTCTGTCCTACATTCTTCACAGCTAAGGCAAGATATATAGTTAATCAATTCAAAATTATATATAATCTTTTATATTCTTTATAGTTTTACATTTGAATGTCATGAGTAGTCCGCTAGCTCTTTCTATTTAAAAAAAAAGAGGCGGACATCACAAGCTCTAGAGAAACTGACAACGTCATTGCAAAAAAAGATAATATATAGATATGCAAATTTAAAAGAAAATTAATTAACGAAATATTCACACCAAAGGAAAGAAAAGGGGGTCTATGCCATTAAGCGCCAATATGAAAAAATTGTCTGGAAATTTTTTTTCACAATTCACAATTTGTCTTCATAAAAAAAAATCCGTCATCGTTGGAATAAACGAGACATCTGATATAATGCATTTTATTAAAAACAAAACTCTCATAGACGCAAATATTAGAGATGGGGTGCTTACAAAATGTAATCAATGATATGTGGTTATCTCCTTATATATTAGTAGCATATGTACTATGCGGGAGTTTATCAAAGATCGTACTTTATGATAACGCGACAAGTGGACAATGCAAACAAACACGGCATCATGTATAAATATATATACAAATCAAAGATGTGTTACTTTGAAAAGAACCTCAAAATTGTTTGCAAATAATTTAACATTACGAAAAAGTGTTCCTATAAGATTGTTAATTGAAATATTGATGAAAATCAAATGCAAAAATCAAGTCATGTTTATAAATACGAAAGAGCGTATGGGTTAAATGTAGTTATCAATAAACATATGAATGCCACAACGAAATAAACAGGCGTATTCGTTCTGGGTTAAATTTTAAATAAGGATGAGACACCATTTTTTCTTCTTTTGTGGAGATAGATTAAGTACATGTATTTCATTCTCTCCATTTGAAAAACTATTCTTCTATCAACAAATTAGTAAGAAAATTATTTACTTCACAGATTTTTTTTTTAATTTGAAGAATAAAAATCAAGGCATACATGTAAAAGTGTCAAAGCGTATAGGTTAAAAAAAAAAAAGGCTACTATTTTGTTATAGTATGTGGATTCTTAAAATATTACCCTAGACCCTTTTAAGCAAATATCTTTTAGAAGAGCTTTCATATTTGAAGCAGATGCTATATACATGGTATAAACGGTAACAGAGAATCTCTTATTGATAAAACTGCTTGTCCACTATTTCAAACAAGTTCCGAGCTTAAGTTTGAATGTTTAATAAATAAATGGAAATTGTACGTCTTTATATAACCAGTAAAGGAATAGTCTTTAGTTTTAAACTAACTAACATAGTTTTAAGTGGTTTTGAATTTCAAAGAGAGGACACACTTCAACTTCATCCAAACTAAGGTTAAATGCCTACCTTTCTTTTCTCTAATTTTCTGGAAATAAGTCGTTCAACTCTGTATTCATTTGGTAAGATTTCTCTTTGTGGAACAATTCTCTCTTCTTTTATAAATATTTTCTGTCCAAAGCACAACTCTCTCCAATTGATTTCCTTTTTAGTACGTAATTGCATATGAAGCGTCATCGTTGATTTTCAGTTATAAAATGTAACATAACTTATAATACGATTAATCTTTTGCCGATATTTCAGATAATTGTCATTTTTATTATCATTTTCCTGTTCTGTACGCATAATTTCTGACACTCTTTCGGCTAAGTCGACCACCTACTTTTGTTTATTATGTCTACATGTACCTGAAACTCTCTTTGACATGTTTTAATTAACAAATCTAAACTTTATTGATGCGTGTGTGTGTGTGTGTTATCTAATCATGGAGGAAACAATATTGCATGATTTTTTTTTTTTATTAAAACGACAGTTTAAAACATTTGAAAATATTCGTTTAAATTTAAACATATTGCCTATCTTGCGTTTTACTTTATTCGAATGTAACAGGTATATGCATTAATTGTGTATTGCAACGAGTCTTTTCCTCGCTAAAGACATACAACAAGTTGCTTTCTTTAAAAAAAGAAATGCAATCGTAAACCCAAATGCTTGTTTGTCATTGAATATTAGATAATTGTTTAATAAATATTATTGTTTTATATCATTTTTGTGGTATAAGAATTAAAAACTGACATTGATTGCTGAATGAGGGGGTTAGGAGGGGTCCTGATCCCGAAATCCCGGACTTAAAAAACACGAAATCTCGAGGTCCCGATTTAAATAAATTTAAATCCCGTCTCCCCGAAATTCGAAAGAAAGAAATCCCGGATCCCGAAAGGATCAATCCCGAGCTTAAAAACACCCGATCCCTGAGTCCCGATAAAGGTCCTATCCCCCCTCCTTAATTAATGAAACTACAGTTCAATGTGGGTTGTTATATTCTTGCTAAAGCAATCATTGCCCGCGACCATGGAATATTTTTCTCTCCTCTCTCCTAAAAGACAACATGCTAAGTTACCCACTGGATGTTCCATTCTAAGGTGGGTTTTTTTTATAAGAGTTAGTTTTTAGGCTTAAGTTCAAATACAAATGTGAAGAAATGTAATTAATTAAATCAAATGATTATTTGTGTTCAAGAAATGAAATATGTGAACCTGTAAGATAGCTGTTTTTTTATTGAAATTTGATAAATGTTCATGGTTATTTGAACAATGGCTTGATATTGATCATTAATAATATCTTTACACCTGCTCTGCAAGGTTTTTGTGATGCTTAGGGTAGTAAGCATTGGCAATTTTAAGTTGTGTGCTTTGTGCTCGTAAAAAGTTTTTGATGGCAAACCTCTTTTGGTAAAAACAAAAACTTATTAAAAACTTAAACTCGCTTTGAAGATATTTTCCGAATGTCCCTTTTTACTTTGATGTTTTCTGATATTACAAATTATGGGTCATGACAAATTGCACAACATCCTCTTCACCTTGATGACCGAAACCAATTCATTCATTAATAAAATTATGTTGTGCCTAGACAAAACAGCTTAAACCGTGTACTTATATAGATAAACAAACAAAATTGAAAACAACAAAAAAACTAACATGATCAAACCTGAAATTACCACTGAATACCCATCACCTAAATATTAGTTTGTTTAAAGCCCACATTTATGAACTGTTGTACCCTTTTTTTTTTTTTTTTTTTTTTTTTTTTTTTATCTGAACACGATTTGTTCTTAACTTTTAAAGGGTGTCTTTTACACGGTAAAGTTACACTACTGTCTAATGGTATGTATGTAAATTCTTTTTGACCAGGTGTATTCATAAGCTCATGTCCCAAGTCAGAAGCATGTTGTTTAGTGGTTATCTTTTTTTTTTTTGGTGCAGTTCATATTTGCTTTTTGTTTCTGGTTAGAAGTTAAATTATATTTAATTGGTTTTTTATAACAGTACTTTGGTGCCCTTAGTAGGATGCTGTCCAATGTGACCCAAGCCTTTGTTATGAAGGCTGTATTATAACCTATAACTGCTAATTTTGACTACACTGTGTCTAACACTTCATGGAGAGTTGTCTCATTGTTATTCCTACCACATTTAAAAAGATATTCCCTCTGACATTTGACAAATACATTAGAATAATCTACATGTATATATTGAAATTGAACTGAATTGCCTTAATTGTTTATAGTTTCTTATATTGACCTATCTTTTTTTCTCTCTTGCTGGATAGTTTTATACTGTTCATTTGGGGGCACTATGTATTCTACTGATCAGTGAGATGGCTCAAAATCTCCTTACACTATTTTACATTTTCGTACTTAATATATATTAAACCGAAAAGTCGTCATCTGATCGTCTTCAAGAAATAATAATTATTTATTTTTATTTTGGCGAACATTTTGAAGAGCCTTAACTACAACAGGAACATATATATAGTTAGATAATCTGTTCCCTGACCATAACTATATAATAGAAATTATTTTTTCTTATCTCTGTCTGCATCTATCATAGTATCATCACTCGGTGTCTATAAATTTAATTTAATTCGTTATGTCATTGTTTGAAGTATTGTTTCTTACATCTGCATAGTCAAATGTATTCAGATGTACCTATAACAATCTCATTCGTTATTTTAATCAAGGAGGTTATATGACCTCCTTGTTTTAATAAAAAGGAAATAATGTTTAGTTGCAATATTTGAATTAAGAAATTAACTGTATTTCAATGTGCAATTTTAAGAAAATAATAACGGAAATGTACTTTTATAATTATCTTAACGTTATTTTCAATAAACAATATTTTTTTTGTAAAATTCAAGTTTTTTTTCATCTATTCAGTGACGTATTATATTAGATGATATACGTCCTTGGTCTATCCTAAATGTCGAATTTAAAAAAAAAACTGCAAGAAAGACTAAGTCTTCCTCTTAATTTCAGTATGAAAAAAAATAGATAGCCTGCTTTGTACATCATGTACATATTCCCTAGACTCAGAATCTTAAATGAAATGCTAATGAAACTACTTTTACAGATTTTAGTTTTGACAAATCTCGTTTCCGAATATAAATCGCCTTGTTTACATGAAAGCTTATCTCATAATTTAACACAGCTGGTTTCAACGTTTGACTCTAATTAAAATAATTACGCATATATAAAGGTAAATATTAGCAGATTGTAATTGCGTGCAAGGAAGTATTCAAATTCTCATTAAAATAGCTTGCGTCCAGTGATAAAGCATCATATGTAACATATCTCTATAGCAACTTAAGCATGTTAAGATGCTAAAAATAAATGCTTATTCACCAGTTTAATTAATAAGCTATTGCGCATGCATATGAACGGTGGCAATAGAAAGAACAGATGTATTCCGAATAACATCCGGTGTTCCGAAAGACTACGGACATCGTCCAATATATACTGCGTAAACCCTGGGGTTTACGCAATCAAGATTTTATGCCATGCTTGTTGAATCATTTCAGTTTATCAATACTTTTGAGGTGACGTCGTATTTGTCAATATATTTACATTGAAATATATAATTCAAATTATGTAACAACTATAATGTGTGTATTGAAATAAAATAATTAATAAAAACGTTATAGGAGAGTATAAATACGACAGCTCTCGCTATCTTATAATCTGTGATCATGTAATCAGCGCCGTATAACATCCTTGTGTGTATCAGTTTACACATATCGTGACGTTCTTCTTTAAATTAGTTAAAATGTTCATATTTCTTTTCAAGTTGGTAGCATGAAGAACATTTTTTTAAACTTTGAAACTTATATCGAAAGATAGAGCAATCTTTCTTCTTTTATATGATAACAAAGTCAATTTAATGTTTATTGATTAAGTATTTTAAATTATTTTTTAAAGATGTGACCTTATTGGTAATAATTTACATTTCACATATGAGAATTAACAACAAAGAAGTCTTTATGACTGTTACGAAACTAGAATTGGTATCAAGAAAGACAAATCCGAAAAATATAATAAAAATATCATCTAGTTGCTGAAATATTGATGAACACAAATATAACAAAGTCAAAAGGGTCTTATGAAAAGAAAAGGTTTAAATCGTCAATTAAAAAAATTTCCACGTTTAATTCAACAGACCGATTTCATCGATAAAACCTCTGTCCCGTGACGCATGCGCATTACAGACCGGACTGATTCTTGACAATGCAATATGAAAAGGAATATCATAGGAATATTCTACTTAAATTTATTTAATGAAATATTTGTTTTTTGCAATGCATTTTAATACTTTAAAGCCTATTTTCAGCATTTTATTGAAAAATTCTATTTTGTGTTCATTTTTTACAGTGGGTTGTGATGATCTTCCAGTTAGGTTACCCTCATTTGGAGTGTTGTTCCCAACCTGTTAAAGGTCCATCTTTGTGCATAATTCAAAATTGGAAATTTCAACAAGCATCTAATATTCTTAATCTGGAAAATAAACCCTGGTCTGCTAGCTTCATGTATATTTTTTCTACCGATTTAATATATAACTAGAATCATGCAAACAGACTTAAGGAAAAGGCATGTAAGTTCATCATACAAATATGACACTTTTTCTAGACAATCCAGATCTTGCAAAATACGTCGCTAAAAATTGTAACCTTTAAAATTGTTGTGCAGTAAAAACCCATATGGGAACTTTCAAAAGTTGGCAGGTATGTAACAAGTCTTACTATTTTTATGCTCCATTTATGGGCAATATGTTTTCTAGTCTGTCCGTCCGTCCTGCTTCTGGTTATAAAGTTTATGGTCGAGGTAGTTTTTGATGAAGTTGAAATCCAATCAACTTGAAACTTAGTACACATGTGTTCCTCTTGATATGATCTTCTTAATTACTGCCAAATTAAAGATTTTACCTAATTTTCATAGTCAACTGAACATAGAAAATGATTGTACGGATGGGAAATCCATGTACTTATGACCTTTTCTTGTTTGAAGAAAAAAAATACATTTTAACGATAATGGAACAAAGCAGCCTGGGTAAGTGGGGCTGCTTTTATGGTAATTCAAGTTACCTTTTATTCACCTTCTTCCACTTCAGAGCTATCAGCTCTTTGATTATATGTTGTTATTGATGACAAAATAGAGGTCAAGTTCAATAATGACGATTTTGACTTTTACCGTTCAGGAGTTATGGTTCTTGAAAGATTGTAAAATGGCGTTTCCATTCACGTTGTTGCATTTTCTCATGAACCATTCAATCTAAGCTTTTCAAATTTTAATATGTTGATACTGATGACAAAATAGAGGTCAAATTTGATATTGACGATTTTCACTTTCACCATTCATCAGCAATGGTTCTTGTGATATTGCCAGGACATAAATAAATATTAATAAATCCGGTTTGCTGTCGTTGTGACAGCCTCTTGTTTGCAACTGATACTGATTTTCTGTGTATTTTAAATTATGGGTAATGGTGCACATAATAAAAATGAATTGAAATATTTAAAAATCTCAAATTTTCCATAGGTATATATAAATGATATTTGAGGGATTTGTGATATAGCCACGGAATTGAGTATCCTCAATTTACAAAAATAAATGAATTCCCAGTATCAACACATGATCAGTTAATAAATATTTTATTGTGTATATATTCTTTCGGATTTAAAGTCAATTTTGATGACAATTTTAAGCATACTATTATTTGTTACAGGCAGCTGCAGTGGAGAAAAAAGAGCACTTATACAAGATCTTAGTGATCGGGGAACTAGGGACGGGAAAAACCAGCATCATCAAACGATACGTTCATCAGTTCTTTTCACAGCATTATAGAGCCACTGTATCCTTATATAAACATACCAGAGAGCAGATAGGACATTTTTAGGGACACCAGGATTGGGTGTTTTTTAATCTTGGGATTTTGGGATTGACCTTTTCCGGATCTTGGAATTTTTTTTTGAATTTCGGGATGTAGGGATTTAAATTTATTCAAATTTGTGAGTTCAGGATTTGTTGTTTTTAAGCATGGGATTTTACAATCAAGCCCCCTCCTATCCCCCCTCATACCAGCTTTAAGAGATCTTTGGCCAAGACTTGGGGTTAGTGATCATGTCACACATTTTATGAAATATATAGAGTACTGTACATGTAAATTCAGAAACTATTATTGCAATTGTTAATAATATATAGACATAAATGTGAGTTTAATTATTGCAACTTCAGGAAAATCTGCATACAGATATATGTTTCAGATATCAGTATGTAATAGTTATTATAAATTGCAATACTCTCCCAGTTGCATTATTTGATTCAATAAAAGCCTCACAATTAATTCTGAATTTTTATGCCCCAACTACGATAGTAAAGGGGCATTATGATTTCTTGTCTGTGTGCCCATTCGTCCGTCCGTTTGTCTGTCCGTCCAACCGTTCATTCGTTCGTCTGTCTGTCTGTTCTGCTTCAGGTTAAAGTTTTTGGTCGAGGTAGTTTTAGATGGAAGTTGAAGTCCAATCAACCTGAAACTTAGTATACATGTTCCTTATGATATTATTTTTCTAATTGTAATGCCAAATTAGAGTTCTGACCCCAATTTCACTGTCCACTGAACAAAGAAAATGATAGTGGGAGTGGGGCATCCGTGTCCGTAAACTAAACAAAAACTAAACCATGTTCAAAAATTTCGAATTTTGAATTATTGCCAATGATATATATAAATTTAAGAAGATGTGGTATAATTGCCATTCAGACACCTTTCCACCAGAGACCACAAAACATAGAATGTTAGTGTTAATAGTTCAGTTAGGTCCTTCAACAATAAGCAAAGCACATACCACATATCAAGCTTAAAATGGCCCAGAAATGAAAAAAATGTAAGATAACAGCCTGTCATTATCATGTGCAAATCAATAAATGAAAAACATATCTACTCTTTTGTCGAGTTGTTGTCTTTTGACACATTTCCCATTTCTATTAATTTAATGGCATGCAGCAACAAAGGAAATCTACAGAATAACTGGCTCCTGGTAGAATAATAATTATTGTTATTTCACTGTGGAAAGTGACCACAAGGCTTGATTTAATATTGTAATTGTTCTAATTTGAATTGATATATTATGTAACTTTGCTTTCCTTAACTGCGACTACAGATAGGTGTAGATTTTGCATTAAAGGTATTAAATTGGGATGCTGATACAGTTGTCAGGCTACAGCTATGGGATATTGCAGGTATGTGTATATAATATAGTATAGCTGATACAGTTGTCAGGCTACAGCTATGGGATATTGCAGGTATGTGATTAATATGTAGTATAGTTTGCATTTGTTTAGAATTTTTGTATGATCTACACTTCCTTTTCAAGTGCATATTATACTCACCTGAATACGGTACAATTGTCTTTGCACAGAATTTATATTTCAAGGGAGATAAGTACAAGTATCTAAAATGTGAAGTAATTTTGAAAGATGCTATTAAGGATGTTTGCTCCTCCCTTTTGAAATAACAAACTTTTTAAAAGACTGTCATATATTGAATCCTTTTTTTATGTAGATGACTTTTTTGTATAAATTAATCTATTGAAATTTGGTGTGGAACGATTCTCTATATATTTTTCATATACTTAAAGAGGGACGAAAGATACTAGAGGGAAAGCCAAACTCTTAAATCGAAAATAAACTGACAACGCCATGGCTAAAAATGAAAAAAGACAAACAGACAAACAATAGTATACATGACACAACATAGAAAACTAAAGAATAAGCAACATGAACCCCACCAAAAACTAGGGGTGATCTCAGGTGCTCCGGAACATTGACACCTTTTTTATTTCAAAAACTATAAAAAAGAAAATAGCAATTTTATATGATTTTCAAAACAGATTTTATTTCTAAACCATTATTTGATCAAATTATGGAAAGAAAAAGTAAGTAAGGGCAATATTTTTTTGGCACGTACATGAATGAAACTAGAGGATGCTTAAAAATCTTTGAAAAAATAAATAAGACGATAAGCCAACATCCATAAAACTATAGTTTTCAATGCACCAGTTTATGTGAAGAATGCAAATTTCATTCTCCATGAAATAGTGCAATATGGCTTTAGGCAATTAAAAAAAAAAAATAAATGATTGAGTATTAAACATGTTAAATATTAACTGTTATTTAAAATATATGAATGGAGTGGGTAACTGAACAACCATTCAAAATTTTCTTAATTAAAATTACTGTTGATTATGAACATGGTCAGGTGGAAGGGGACATTCAAAGCTGAAAATCATAACATCACCATAACCCTTAACCTTGATTCTCTCACCACCAGAAGTCACGTAAGGACTCAAACAGACAATGCCATCGCAAAAAAACCCCAAAAAAAACAGGAAAAGACCAGACAACACTTTATAGAAAGTTAAAAATTGAGCAAAACAACAACAAGAGCCCAGACAAAAGCTGGTAGTAGAAGGAAAAGTAGCTTCTGCTTCACATGTGACACCCCACTCATCAAAGTACAATTGCAGTATGAAAACTGTCCATACTCTAGATCTGTAAAAGAGAAGTGATCAGTACCAAAGGTACATTCAAATTCATAAGTCAAATTTAAACTGACAACGCCATGGCTAAAAAGATAAGACCAACAGACTAATAACAGTACACAAAACACAACATAAAAAAAATAAAGCATAAGCAACACAAACCTCACCAAAAGGTTTTGATGCAGAAATACAGTTTAAAAGAAAAATTACTTTTTATCTGTTCTATTTCTAGGTCAAGAGCGATTTGGTAATATGACTCGTGTCTATTACAAGGAAGCTGTTGGATGTTTTATAGTTTTTGATGTTACAAGAGCATCAACTTTTGAAGCAGTCACAAAATGGAAAGCAGATTTAGATAGTAAAGTAACGCTCTCAGATTCAACACCTGTACCATGTGTTTTACTGGCAAATAAAGTAAGTTATTTCCTCTTCCAGGGATTTTGTCACCTTTTCCATTTGTTTTACTGGTAAATAAAGTAAGTGATGTCCTCTGTGAGATGGTTAGGATATTTTCCAAAGACAATTTATTGGACATAAGACATAAAACATAAGACATTTTATTTCACTAAAGCCCCCACATGGGGTATGTTAGTACAACATTGTTTAACAAACAATAATAGAGTTATTGTACTTTAATGACATAGGAGTTATTGCCCCTTAGTGACGATTTAAAACCATTTTGTTTATGCATTTGTTCATCAACAAAAAAGATTTTTGTCATGAATTCTATTAGTGTCTTCAATGTAAGAGAGAGTCCATTGTTGAATATGCACAAAGACCTAGGTAAGGGACAATGAGGCTCTTTACCATGTACTGGTATTGGATCTTTAATTTTCAAAAACCAAAATATGCATTAAAAGGGCCTCTGGTAAAACTAGTACAGTGTTACCTGTGATATCAGACACACTGGAGGAGCAGAAAAAATGTTAAATTAAGTAAGGTATTGGAGTACTCTGCAAGGATAGCCATATTTTGGGACCAAACAAATGTGTCGGTTAAAGCAGGATGTTTGAATACTCAGGTGTCAGAATAGGCAGTTTACACTTTATACATAACCTTCTTGAGATAAAGTATTGAAGTTGATATTCTACGGTAGAATATATATGTAAAATGAAAATAGAAAATAACAATTTTAATGTAGAATTTCTACATTGAAATTGTTATTTTCTATTTTCTTTTTTAACTTTAATTTATCTACACTTGTTTTATCCTTTCTATTTTTCAGTGTGATCAAGCCAAGGAAGGATTAGTGAATAATGTCTCTCAGATGGATGATTTCTGTAAAGAGAAAGGTTTTGTTGGATGGTTTGAGACGTCAGCAAAAGAAAATATAAATATAGAAGAAGCTGCTAGATTTCTTGTGACCAGGGTAAGAATTGGTTTTGATGCGTTTGACACCCCACCTACAATTATTGTGTTTTCTTATCTGTTTGTCTGTCCAATATCAAGTTAAAGTTTGGACAAAAGTAGTTTGTGATCTCATTGTCTTGAAATGTAATACACATGATCACTACAAAACTTAATTATTCAATCATCAGTTAACTAAAAACTTCATTTCATGAAAAACACATTTATTTTTATAAGACAACTATCCACTAAAGTTCAAATGGATGTAAACAGTTATAGGCAACTGTACAGCCTTCATCAATGAGAAAAATAGTGAGGTCTCATTTTTGTGGTCAAGTCCATATTTCATATATTGTGAGGCCATTATTATTTGTTGGACACCAGTTTTCGAAAATTTCTTGGATCTAGGTTGACCATAAATTATAAGGACAAACTTTTTATTGCATACATGCAGACTTTGCCAAAACCACAAAATCAAATATTCTTTAAAATCTGATGTTTCCTCAATGCTTAAAAAGCTCATGGTATTCACAATAATAAAATAATAATAAAATGAATTCACAGTACAATATTCAAACAACCCTCAAAGGGTCAAATTATTCTCTTTAATTATAATCTTGCAATAATTTCTGAATTTTCAGTACATAGCGGACCATGAATTTAAAGGATAATGCTAGCTAAGAAATTCTCCCCAGATATCTTATATATAGCATCCTGGTAAAAAAGGAAATTTGAAATACCATCTTGTTTTAAAAAATCATAGCATCACATCCATAACATAATCTAACAAAATCATTTCAGATAGCATCACATTCTAGAAATATAGCATCACATTGTCATGATGCTAAAAGGCCATGGGGAGAACACTGCCATTCACACATTCATTGTCATTTGTTGTAATAAATATTTTTCAGATTCTACAGAATGACGAAGCAATAGCCAAAGACGAGGCTGACACTGATAGAATAATATTAAATGGTCCCAAAGATTCCTCTTTAACAGAAAAGAAAGGTTGCTGCTCTTGACTTTACATACATGTTACTGATAGGCCTCAATACATTTGAATACTTTATTATTGATAGCCCTCCATACATTATAATGATTAAAGCTGATACATGCTGAAGATCTATATTTTGAATGTTCAAGATAAGTTTATAGAAATGAAGACATATTGTGCAAATTTTTATACATGTATTATTTATGTCAATGACAGCCTACCATACACTCATATAATATGTGACTGATAGCCCTCCATACATTCAAATACCATATGACTGATAGCCCTTCATACATTTAAATACTGTGTTATTGATAGCCCTCCATACTTTATAATGATTAAAGCTAATACCTGCTGATAGATCTTTATTTTGAATGTTCAAGATCATTTTTATCGAAAAGAAGACATATTGTGCAAATCTTCATACATGTATTATTTATGTCAGTGACAGCCTACCATACATTTAAATACTATGTGACTGATAGCCCTCCATACATTTTAATACTGTGTTATTGATAGCCCTACATACATTATAACGATTAAAGCTGATATAAGCTGAAGATCTATATTTTGAATGTTCAAGATCATTATATAGAAAAAATGACATACTATGCAAATGTTCATACATGTATTGATTATGCCAGTGACAGCTTACCATACATTTAATATTGAATAAGTATTTCAAATATACCTGCCAATATGACAACTGTCCACCGGATCCGAATGATATTGATGTTAGCTCTTTAGATATGTTCGTTTATAAAATTCATTGTTTTTATTGTTAACTGAAGTGTTAATGTTTTGAAATGTTGTTCAAGTTTTCAAAATACATAATATGTAAAAAAAAAATTTTTTTTAGAGCTTTTAAAAATATACATGACAAGACACTATTCCCAAAAATGAAGGGCTTACAAAGATGTCTTTATACAAAGGGCATTAAGGTCACCTGTCAAACAATCTAGATTTTAAGTGGGCAGAGTGTTTGAAACAATTTTGGAAATTTTTAGTTTATAATTTATAATAATCCACAAACTGTTTTCATTGTACCTGGGAACAGACTACCTAACGGGAAATGAATCTGAAACGCTTTTCAGTATAAAATTGAAAAAATCTCGGACTCCCCTAGACTTCCCGAGATTTATGGATTTTGGTAGCGTCTGACTGAAAATCTATTGGAACTGCTCAATAAATAAACCACATCATTTTATAATCGTAAATAAATACAAGTTTTATCATTTAGAAGATATATTTTTTCATATAAATTACCAAAATAAGTTTGATTTATTTGACGTGAAGTGTTTTATAATAGTTTGGGAATTTGTAAATCATCGCAGCAATAGCCTCCATTTTTTTATTACCTTGTTTGCATTCTGCATAGTTTATTGATATTATCAGAAATATTTAGGATAATAGTGAGTCCGTTTTAAACACATGTCTGTTTCCATATTGTATCTTTATTTACGATGGCACGACAACAAAATGGACTACAATCAGGTAGTGTCAAGTCCCATCAATATATATGTTCCTGATTGTACATGTTGTAGCAAAGGACAATTTTCCATAGAACAAGAAAACCATCTTGCTCCTTTCAAAAATTCTGTTCATAACTTTCTTAGATTATATCTGAGAGTAGATTTTTGAATTTTTAGCTCACCTGGCCCGAAGGGCCAATTGAGCTTTTCTCAGCACTTGGCGTCCGGCGTCCGTCGTCCGTCGTCCGTCGTCGTCGTCGTCCGTCGTTAACTTTTACAAAAATCTTCTCCTCTGAAACTACTGGGCTAATTTCAACCAAACTTGGTTACAATCATCATTGGGGTATCTAGTTTAAAAATTGTGTTCGGTGACCCCGCCAACCAACCAAGATGGCCGCCATGGCTAAAAATAGAACATGGGGGTAAAATGCAGTTTTTGGCTTATAACTCAAAAACCAAAGCATTTAGAGCAAATCTGACGGGGTAAAATTGTTTATCAGGTCAAGATCTAACTGCCCTGAAATTTTCAGATGAATCGGACAACCCGTTGTTAGGTTGCTGCCCCTGAATTGGTAATTTTAAGGAAATTTTTGCTGTTTTTGGTTATTATCTTGAATATTATTATAGATAGAGATAAACTGTACATAGAAAAAATGTTAAACAAAGTAAGATTTACAAATAAGTCAACAGGTCCAAAATGGTCAGTTGACCCCTTTAGGAGTTATTGCCCTTTATAGTCAATTTTTAACCATTTTTCGTAAATCTTAGTTATCTTTTACAAAAATCTTCTCCTCTGAAACTACTGGGCCAAATTTAACCAAATGTGGCCAAAATCATAATTAGGGTATTTAGTTTAAAAATTGTGTCCGGTGACCCGCACAACAAACCAAGATGGCCGCCATGGCTAAAAATAGAACATAGGGGTAAAATGCAGTTTTTGGCTTATAACTCAAAAACCAAAGCAATTAGAGCAAATCTGACAGGATGAAAGTTGTTTATTAGGTCAAGATCTAACTGTCCTGAAATTTTCAGATGAATCGGACAACCCTTTGTTAGGTTACTGCCCCTGAATTGGTAATTTTAAGGAAATTTTTGCTATTTTTGGTTATTTTCTTGAATATTATTATAGATAGAGATAAACTGTAAATAGAAAAAATGTTTAGCAAAGTAAGATTTACAAATAAGTCAACAGGTCCAAAATGGTCAGTTGACCCTTTTAGGAGTTATTGTCCTTTATAGTCAATTTTTAACCATTTTTTTCGTAAATCTTAGTTATATTTTACAAAAATCTTCTCCTCTGAAACTACTGGGCCAAATAAAAGCAAACTTGGCCACAATCATCATTGGGGTATCTAGTTTAAAAATTGTGTCCAGTGACCCAGCCAACCAACCAAGATGGCCGCCATGGCTAAAAATAGAAAATAGGGGTAAAATGCAGTTTTGGGCTTATAACTTAAAAACCAAAGCATTTAGAGCAAATCTGACAGTGGAAAAAATTGTTATTCAAGTCCAGATCTATCTGCTCTAAAATTTTCAGATGAATTGGACAACTGGTTGTTAGGTTGCTGCCCCTGAATTGGTAATTTTAAGGAAATTTTGCTGTTTTTTGTTATTATCTTGAATACTATTATAGATAGAGATAATCTGTAAACAGCAATAATGTTCAGAAAAGTAAGATTTACAAATAAGTCAACGTGACTGAAATGGTCAATTGACCCCCTAAGGAGTAATTGTCCTTTATAGTCAATTTTTTAAAATTTTCATAAAATTTGTAAATTTTTACTAACATTTTCCACTGAAACTACTTGGCCAAGTTCATTATAGATAAAGATAATTGTAAGCAGCAAGAATGTTCAGTAAAGTAAGATGTACAAACACTTCACCATCACCAAAACACAATTTTTCATGAATCTATCTGCGTCCTTTGTTTAATATTCACATATACCAAGGTGAGCGACACAGGCTCTTTAGAGCCTCTAGTTTAATCTACCATGTATCTGTCAAAAACACCTTTTGTCAGTGTCATGTATGAAAATCAAATCAATCATTTTATAAACATACTTAGAATGTATGTGCATATTGGATCAAAATAGCTGCCATTTGACATTTCAATGACAATTATTTATTGCATTCAATAATTAATAGGGAACATAAATAGACCTTATAGCTATTTGCCTGCCATTGCTAGACATCACACAGGTTCTCCTAAAAATTTGACGTCTTAATACAAAATATCTGATGCCACAATGGAAAGGGGATTGATGTAAACTGTCAATAGTTCAAGCAGGACAGATTCTTGGGTCAGCCCGGAATAGCTATAAAGGTGTATTCAGGAATTGAAATGTATGGGTGCTTTGAATATATATGCTGTTTATTGTGCGAATGAGTCTTTTATTTAAGAAATGAATGCTTCATTTTTGTAAGTTTTTTGAGATGTAAATAGTTTTGATGGAAGCATATTTTGTATACAAAACTAGAATTTTTATTTTTGAAATGCCTCAACCAATCAAAATTACAGATTCTGATGTAACTGCTATGCGATTATAGTTAATTATATTATAGCAAGCAATATATTTTGTTAGTTCACATGCAAGACATGATGTTAAATGTATATTTCTAAGACACCTTTTCTATATATATTTTTTTTTGGGTAGTTGTCTTTTTTAGTTACTTTTTGCGTTTGGTAATACTCAGAGATTTAGAGCCTTTAGGACTTATTTCATGTCTGCATGTCTAGTTGATACATAAATCTCCTACATTCACAACCCATATTAAGTGGAACAAATTTAAGACTATTCAGTTAGTGAGCCGTCTTCTCTTTTGTAAATAGATATTTTCAAAAAGTTATGTGTTTTGATTTTTAGATTTTTGTAACAATTTTTGTTTTTATTTTACAAAAAAATTCAAACTGCCATGAGAAATTTCAAAATGCGATTTTAAATTATTGCGATTATACCCCATTTTTCACAATAACAAAAACATTGCAATAATTACTGAATTAACAGTAGATAATGAACTCTTGAAATGAACACCATTAAGGTCACATATGCAGTAAAACAGTGATAAAACAATGCATACGTGTTGGTTGCTCATTTGTAAAAAAAAACATGACAATGTGTATGACAAATGTTAACAATCTTACCTCATGATTGACTGAAGAGTGCTGAAGAGGGCTTCATATCTACACTTCATATCAACTAGATTAGTTTAACCTGATGTCCCTAGGGATTTGCCTACCCATTTGAAACATAAACAATTTTACCTTAGACAGATTTTCAGTTTAATTTGTTCACTTGAAATTTAGAGTTGCTTATTGTATTTAAAAAAAGTATTTGACATTTTTAAAATATGTATGTTATTAACAGTCTCAATGAGTTATTTTTGTTCTGTATTTTTTTCCTTGCATCCAAAATTTTCTGAAACAGTACTGTAAATTCATAAATAATGGAGTGCATTTATTATTGCAAATCACTGATTACTGGTAAAATATGAGAATTAATTGAGTGATATATTGATATACAGAGAAGGTTACAATAACAATTATGAATTGGAGTTTATATTTTTACAAACCAGAAACATGTCTCATTTTTCTCTTTTTGTAAATCATTGTAATAATTTCGGAGTTCATGAGAAATATAAATACCATTTTGAAAAAGTTCTATAATTTCTGTTGAAAGGTCAAGAACATTTATCAGAATTTACAGTGCAATCTATAATGACACAACTTTCTTCATATCATCGTGTGTGAATAAGTATGAATGAATGTTACAAAGTCATGGTTGTTATATAATTTATAAAATATTTATATAATTTTATCATTTTAGAGTAATTTTTAACTAGCTTATATTATTCATCATGTATATTAAATGAGGGTAAGATAATAAATATAATAATTAAGAGATTTTTTTGTCTCTTATTATTTTGGGCAATGGTATGTTCCAATTAATATTGATACACGAAAACTACTGATGATTTTAATACATTTGTTTTTTTATGAGTTTAATTTTGTACATTCGGTTAAATGCACTCCAAACAAAATGAGAAAAAGGTGTGGGGGAAGAGAGATTCAAAGAGCGCAATTAAAAACCACAAGTGACACAATCCCAGCCAAACAGAAAAGAAAAGCAATAAATACACTAAGAAAATAAGCAACACACTACAAATAAGGGATTTATCCTGGAACAAAAAATGAACTCAGAAAGGGTAAGCTGCTGTGATAATTACAAGACAAGTCATAAAGATAACTTTTCTTAATCTTTTCCTTGCAAACTGTCCTATTCTGAGGACCTTAAAAGTAAAATATCAGACATTCAGTTTAAATTGTTCATTGTTAATCGTGTTTATGTCCTGTCTTGGGTTATTTTGCATTGGTTGGCCATTATGGAATATCTGTTTCACAGATGGAGACGTTTATGATCCAATAGTTTTAATCACGATCTTGATTTATTTTCCTAGAATGTGACCAAACTAATAAGACTTATCACTGGGTTCCACATACGGAGCAGGTTCTGCTTACCTTTCTTTTAGCATTCGTTTTATTGCCATGGAATTAACATTTTGTTTTAGTCTCTTATTACATTCGCTGATTTATTTTTTGATAATCAAAGTTAATTATTATACGTTTCTTTCTGAAGCGGTCATACTTATTTGTTTTTGTGTCATTTTAACCAACGGACTGATTTAGCATAAAACAACAAACAATAACCAAAAACTATAAAATAAATAAGGTGAATGATATAACAGCACAACATAGAAACAAAATAAAAATATCTTTTGGAAAAGGGTTGACTCATTAGACTAGCAGTAAGCATATATTGAAAAGATCAAAAACATCACATCGAACAACAAGCTATAAAGGGCCCAAAATTACTAATGTAAAACCATTCAAACTGGAAAAACGACTGTATGTATACTGAAGGTTCGTTCAAGGACAATTTCTACTTATAAATGAAGTTTTCGCAGATTTAATTGTTAATCTGTGCTCATTTTTATACGACCGCAAAAATTGAAAATTTTTTGGTCGTATATTGGTATCACGTTGGCGTCGTCTTCTGCGTCGTCGTCATCGTCGTCCAAATACTTTTAGTTTTCGCACTCTAACTTTAGTAAAAGTGAATAGAAATCTATGAAATTTTAACACAAGGTTTATGACCACAAAAGAAAGGTTGGGATTGAAAATTTTTTGGTCGTATATTGGTATCACGTTGGCGTCGTCTTCTGCGTCGTCGTCATCGTCGTCCAAATACTTTTAGTTTTCGCACTCTAACTTTAGTAAAAGAAAATAGAAATCAATGAAATTTAAACACAAGGTTTATGACCAACATTTTAGGAATTAGGGGCCAAAAAGGGCCCAAATAAGCATTTTCTTAGTTTTCGCACTATAACTTTAGTTTAGGTAAATAGAAATCTATGAAATTTTGACACAAGGTTTATGACCACAAAAGGAAGGTTGGGATTGATTTTGGGAGTTTTGGTTCAAGTAGTTTAGGAATTAGGGGCCAAAAAAGGGCCAAAATAAGCATTATTCTTGGTTTTCACACAATAACTTTAGTATAAGAAAATAGAAATCAATGAAATTTAAACACAAGGTTTATGACCACAAAAGCAAGGTTTGGATTGATTTTGGGAGTTGAGGTCCCAACAGTTTAGGAATTAGGGGCCAAAAAGGGGCCCAAATAAGCATTATTCTTGGTTTTCACACCATAACTTTAGTATAAATTAATAGAAATCTATGAAATTTAAACTCAAGGTTTATGACCGTAAAAGGAAGGTTGTGTTTGATTTTGGGAGTTTTGGTCCCAACAGTTTAGGAATAAGGGGCCCAAAGGGTCTAAATTGAACTTTGTTTGATTTCATCAAAAATTGAATAATTGGGGTTCTTTGATATGCCGAATCTAACCGTGTATGTAGATTCTAAATTTATGGTCCCTTTTTCAAATTGGTCTACATTAAAGTCCAAAGGGTCCAAAATTAAACTAAGTTTGATTTTAACAAAAATTAAATTTTTGGGCTTTTTTGATATGCTGAATCTAAACATGTACTTAGATTTTTGATTATGGGCCCAGTTTTCAAGCTGGTTCAAATCAGGATCCAAAATTATTATATTAAGTATTGTGCAATAGCAAGAAATTTTCAATTGCACAGTATTGAGCAATAGCAAGAAATCTTCAATTGCACAGTATTGTGTAATAGCAAGAAATTTTCAATTGCACAGTACTGCACAATAGCAAAAAATCTTCAATTGCACAGTATTGTGCAATAGCAAGAAATATCTAATTGCATAATATTGTGCAATAGCAAGAAATTTTCAATTGGAGTTATCTTTCTTTGTCCAGAATAGTAGTTGAATCAACTTAAATCATTGTTTTATACAATATACAATGTATATTCACTTTTACTACCAACTGATAAATTAAAACAATCTTTACCATTCAGTGATAACAATCACTTTATTTTACATTTTAATATTTTATGATGTATTTAAATGAGTAGTTATTGTTGCAAACTCCATTAGATATTTGAATTGAGATCAGTTTTGGAAAATGGGAAAGGGAGATGTGAAAAAATTGGGGGGGGGGGGGGGGTAAATTTTTCTCATTTCAGATTTCATAAATAAAAAGAAAATTTCTTCAAACATTTTTTTGAGAGGATTAATATTCAACAGCATAGTGAATTGCTCAAAGGCAAAACAAATATTTAAGTTCAGCTTGAATGTTGTGTCCATACTTGCCCCAACCGTTCAAGGTTCAACCTTTGCGGTCGTATAAAGCTGCGCACTGCAGAGCATCTGGTTTAGATTTACTTTTAAAATGGTTATTAGACAGGTCAAAAATAGCATGACCTTGTGCAATATATAAGTTTCTACAGTATGTCCATTGTAATGTTCAAGAGTATAGCCATTCGTATTGAATTATGTTAAATCTAAAAATAGGATGTGGAATGATTTCCAATGAAACAATTCTCAACCAGAGACCAAATAATATAGAAGTGAACAACTGCAGGTCACCGTATAAGAAAAACAATGTAAATTAGTTGAGTATACTTTATTGGAAGTGTGCAAAAAACTGAACGCAATCCTCATCTCTGTCTAGGTAAACGAGTATGATTAAAGGTACATTTCTGATGCATTGGTGATACTTGACTGGTTTTAGGTGTCACACCACCAATTACTCCCTCCAATTTAGAACGTATGTGAAAGTAGGCCTACTCGGACAAAAAATAGTGCATTTGATGTCATCGTTTACTTAAACTAACCAACAAATTGGCAGAAATGAAACTTTTGGTGAAAGAGAAATATATATAGACCATTTTGAGCCAAAATTTACATGTCTATGAGTTTGCATTAAAAATTGAGGATTAATGCGTTCCGTAGTATACTGACTTAAGATTTCTAGAAAACCAGGGGTTATTTTTGGAATGCCTCTCTTTGAAGGTCAGTTTTTTTGTTAGAAGGCTTTAAAGGTATGTTGAAAATTGGCATGCAGAAAGCTGATACATGTACAATTCAGAATATAGCTGGTTTCTACTCAGACTTTGTAAAACGTCATCAGTATCTGAGTAGAAAGTTGATGAACCAGGGGTAATACTATGTCAAAGAACATCTCGTCCTTTTTCTAAAAAAGTTCATCAGAAGGTACCAAGATCTTGTTGATAAATATTCCGTATCAACTTCACAAATTATACACGATGGTCTTGATGTATAGATTCTGCGTACTGATGTTGTTTATCATCTTAACAACGTGTTTTATAGTTCTTTCATTTGTCTTTGTTCTATCATTAATATTACTTTTACTGTTGAATAGTTTTATGTGATATCCGTTTGACGTGGCTCGGTACCTATACATCTTGTCAATGTGTTTGTATTGTCTTTCATTTTTTGGTGGTCTGATTTGTATATATGCGACTTTTTGTATTTCTTTGGTTCTTATAACGTGACTATGTACTTTAAAAGATCCCGTCAGTATGATATTGTTCTATTTTATGTCACTATGATATATTTCTATTATGAATTACAAAATACGTTGAACCATAAACGTCAAAATCATTCAATCGCGTAGTGGAATTAACTATATGTGGATTCTATATATAACTTTTGGACTATTTTCAATCTCGGTCTAGTTCTGAAATTTATTCTTACATACTTTTGATTTTTTAACCCTATATGCTAACATTGCCTATGTAATTTTAAAATTGTTTGTATGCACATTGAACAACAAATCTATGTGACGTATAAAATTTTCTGACGTCAGACACACACATCAATGACTGTGTTTGTATTAGATGAGTTTGTGTTCTGTTAAATTGTTCCTTTCAAACTTGTTATACGATGATGACTGATGTACCCATATTTTGACTATGTTATTTATTGTGTCTGTTTAATTAACGCATCAATGTAAATATAACGGACTGTCATCAAAGTGAGAGGGTTAGCGCTATAAAACCAGGTTTAATCCACCATTTTCTACATTTGAAAATGCCTGTACCACGTCAGGAATATGGCAGTTCTTGTCCATTCGTTTTTGATGCGTTTTGTTATTTGATTTTGCCATGTGATTATGGACTTCCGAATTGATTTTCCTCTAAGTTCAGTATTTTGTGATTTTACTTTTTATGAAGTTAAACTTAAGATAAAATATTTAGAAAGCTTTGAAAACTGCAAAATTTGGTTGAACAGATAGGGACTTTTAATTGGCGGACTGACACCTTTATGTTTGATTCATTCTTCATCATTACAGCTGTACTAAAGTGAGGAGAAATGCTATTTATTTTAAATTAATGCATAATTGGTATAATACATTATTTTATAATATCAATTAATAACTATATGTTTATATCAGATATTTGGCTGCAGTAGGAACAGACATAGCTAAAACTTTTCATGCAAAATACAAAGGTCTACTTTCTTTAATCTTTTTCCTACAGCTTGGACATTGTTTAACTTTTAGTTTGTCGCTACAGTTTTTACAGCAGCATACCTGCCTATATGGTAAACATATGTGACTTCTACTAGATCATCAGAACAGATGTTACACATATATTTGTCATCAGTATTGTCCGCTGATTTCTGGTTTCCGTTTTAAGTACTCTCAGTTTCTGAAAAAAATAAATAAAAGAGTAATTGATTCGCGCGTCACTGTTGTGTTTTTCGAATACGTAACATGCCTCTGGTGGAAATACAAAATTTAACTCCTGGTTTCTATGATGCGTTAATTAGAGTGTTTAACTGTCTGAACTCATTGATATTTATTACGATTTAAATTTGATTATTTACGCTAGCCTCCGTTTTGCAATAATTTGTAAAAAAATCCACTTAACATGTTTTCTCTGACTGTAAATGACGTCTTATCACTAAATACATTGGATGTTGGATGTGTACTGATTGATAAAAATAAATGTAGTTTTTGATACATGATTTTTCAATTACATGTAATTGTTATTGGCTTTGAACAAGCTGTCAGTAACTGCGAGTACTCACAGATCTGTACTAAGTTTTTTTTATGCGGAAATGTATTACTAGTCCAAGTCATCTTTGTGCGTTTTTGTTAATTTAAGAAGATGTACAGATGGAGTGAGTATGAGTGCCAATGAGACAATTCTCTATCAATGTAACAATTTATACAAGTAAACAATAATAGGTCAAAGTACGGTCTTCAACACGGAACTTTTGCTCACAACAAACGGCAAGCTATAGACGGCCCCAAAAAATAAACATGCTTAACCCCGTGACATTTCTAATGTGCCTGACCCAAGTCAGGAGCTCGTAGTTCAGTGGTTGTCGTTGGTTTAAGTCTCTCATATATTCTTTATAGCTAAGCACACGGTATGGATAGTTCTCATTGTTAAAAGCCGTATTGTTGCTTACATCCACTTCAATTGAATTTGGATGGATAGCCGTCTCATTGTAAATCATACCACATTTGCTTATTTTCATATAATGAAAAAAAATGGATTCATAGAGTGCCAACAGGCAGAATAATGCAGTTTGTTTTTCGACTAGGATAGACACCATCTGGCGAATCGCAGTTGGTCCAATCTACATTTTGAAATGTATCAGTTTGCATGGTAGGTTAAACGAAACAAACTCTCATAGGGCCTACTTCATATATATACGTATTAAGTTTGCTTTCAACTCAGTCATTAAAAGTTGCAGACGATGACCTTCATGTCGTACACTTATAAGATAATATTTTGAGCATCATTCTATGTACACACAATTTACTTCATAAAGCATTTGGTGCTTTTTTGTTGTACATCTTTATTACAAATAAAAAAGATTTTTATGTATACATGTGTATATCATTTTATCCCTTCTTGCATAACTGATTGGAAATATATAATTCATGTTTCTGGCTAATGAAACCTGTTTAAATGTCTCCATACCATGTGTTTTGCATCTCAATTTCTCAACTTATTGTTCACATCAAATTCACTAGACGTCAGTTTATGTCCTTTTTGGTCATATAAATCTCAACTGTATGAGTTCTTATATAATTATATTTATGGCTTTCAAAGATTTTGCTTTGATCGTTCTTGGTGTAGTTAAGGGTATACGATACAGTCAGTTTTGATCCCGTTTTTGATTTTTTTATGAAAATTTGCATTGAGGCTATTTTTTTATCTGATTAAATCAAATATATAATAAAAAATATACCTTCATGTGCTGCTTTTTCAGTCAATTGAGGTTCAAATTTCCGATATTTCCTCAAAATACGGATTTGTGGACGTATTTTTCCTTTCGATAGAAATACATAACTTTTTTGTTTTAAAAGATAAACACGAGCGGTTTTTTGCTAAATTATTTGTAATTTATGTGTTATATTAATATTGTAAAAAAATGTACATTTTATTTTTTACAAATAACTCAAATTTATCAAATGTTCATGAATGTAGATAAAAAAGAACCGTCATTTTTTGCTGTATATTAATCAAATTTAAAAAAAAATTGCACTATTTACGTTTTCATGAAAAATGGCACACATAATCCTCTTTAAAAGTAATCAAACCAAATGTCATTGAAAAAAAAGAGATATCCATGAATTCGTTTTCAAGTTAAATCAGTTTGAATGCTAAAAATCAGCCGAAAACTGCATCTTTTCCCGATAATTCACCGTTTGACGTCGCGAAAATAACAATTTACGTTAGCAACGTCATTATCTTCCCTGTAACTATATCATATGCCCTTAAAGATGGAAAAGCGCATCGGGCTCATGCAATTTATTACCAGGTTTCTACTAACAGGAACAACGAATAATGCCACACATACTCCTTGCCACAAGACTGCGATTTAATTCCTCTTGAATGGTTGTCGATACAATACCGGAATTATAAGCTAGTTTATTTTTCTTTTTTCTTTCACATTTACGATAAGAGATTCGTAATATTTAAGTATTACTATTATCAAAAATACATTTTACGAAAATTTATGATAAGAGATGATTTTTCATTTTTTATCGTTAATTATCCATTTTTAGATGGTGACGTTCCCTTGTCACCATCTTACGCTGTTTATATATCTCAACTTGTACGATTTTCTCGTGTATGTAACAACGTTTTAGATTTTAACGAGAGAAAAATTAATTCAACAGGGTTTTCGATCTACAGAGGCATACAACTACTTTCTGTGCCAAGTAAGGTATTCACAAAAATCATTACCCAAAGAATACAAGAAGGAACAGATGAAGAGCTGAAAAAAGAACAAGCTGGCTTCAGAAGGGGTAAAAGCACTACAGAACAATTTTTCACGTTAAGAAACAACATAGAACAATTTTCGGAATGGAATGCTCCTTTGTACATCAGCTTTTTAGACTTTGAAAAGGCGTTTGATTGCATCCACAGGGAAAGCGTATGGTCCATCTTAAAATCTTACCACAACCCAGACACACTCATCACAGTTATAAAACTATTTTACGACTCATTTGAGTGTGCAGTCAAAGACGAAGGAATACAATCGGAATGATTTAAAGTAAAAACGGGAGTATAAAACAAGGATGTGTGATTTCTGGTTTCTTATTTATATTTGCCATTGACTATGTCATGAAACAAATGATTAAAGATCATGAAACAGAAATCAGATGGAAATTTACCACCATACTAGAAGATCTTGATTTTGCTGACGACCTAGCACTACTGTCTTCTAAATTACAACACATACAACTGAAAACAGATAAACTTCAAGAGAATGTCAACAAAATAGAACTAAAGATTAACATCTCTAAAACAAAAGTAATGCGGCTGAACACCACAAATAACAAACCAGTGAAGTTAAATGAGAAAGACCTAGAGGATGTCGATGCCTCCACTTACCTAGGAGGAATAGTAACAACAAAAGGAGGCTGTGACAATGACATGGACAACAGGTTGAAGAAAGCTAAAGGCCAATTTAGCAGGCTAAGAAAAATATGGAGATCGTCGGTACTGTCATTTAAAACAAAGGTCAGGTTGTTTAACAGCTTAGTCACATCAGTCCTACTATATGGATGTGAAACCTGGAAAACAAATCAACAAGACAAGAAGAAATTGAACATCTTCCAAAACAGGCCACCGTTTCACAAAGCCTTCGTAAGTCTACGTGCCATCGTAAGTCCATCGTAAATAAATCATAGGATTTACAGCCGTTTCACTGCAAAGCCGTCGTAAGTTAAGATGATCGTAAATAAAGCGTAAATCCTGGCGTAACTTACTACAGCTATACCCAGTCGTAACTCCATCGCAGTTTTTCTACGAAAATGAATTAATCCATCTAACATGGCTGCAGCGTTCTTTATTCTTGGTCAAGATGCCTCAAATGCTAGAAGACGAAGAAGAATCTTCAATATTCATGATATTATAGAACTACACTTATAGTCTTTCTTCGTTTGATTATCTGTATTTTCAAGCAACTAACTTAATGCAAATCTAAAGTATTAATCATTGTTTACTCATCTTATTTCCCAACGGCGTACGTCTTCACAATTTAATAAATAGGCTTTCTATCACGTCCGCGTTCTGAAATCTATTTATAATTATATCACTACAGGCACAGTGGTAATCGATAAAACGTTTAAAGAAGGATGTTTTATTCCCATTTTTAAAGTTATGTGTACAATATAAATCTGAAATCAGTGTTTCACAGTCAAACCAGATAATAATTATTTTTTTGTAATTTCGGCCAAAAAAGAAATGTATTTTAATAAGAATATTGAAATAAATATCTGACTGTAATTAGTTTCGTAGTTAATGGAACTTATTGCAACTATTTAGATATATATGACTTTCGAGTGACTATTTTTGACTCGAATTTAATGTAGATCATATATATCAAAACTAATAGGGGGTAAGCTGCAGATCAATAAGACTTTGTGTAGATGCGACATGTCTTCAAAAATTAATACAGTAGAAAAAAAAATTGGAAGCGGGAGGGGAAGTTAAAGATTGAAAAGTGAAGCATTTTTTTCTGTTTACTTTAATTTTTTTTATTTAGGGACATCGCCACATGCACCTGTTTCTATCAATGGAAAGGTCGATTATCAATATTTAATATATATATGGATAGTCGACCTTCCCATTGATAGATCGAAACAAGTGCCTGTGCACATCTCTCCTCGGTCCTTCTTCTTTTAAGCATATTATTTAGGGAAAGAAAGACAATTATTCTATACACATTAGCCGTTTTAGCTATACAAAACTGTTGGAAATGTAGGTTATACGTTAATAAGACAGCAACCAAATGACAAAGACAAACTATAAGGACATCCAGAAGGCAACATAGTATAGTATAGTTTTCAACAATATAGATAGATGTCTATGTTCCAGACCGTATGAGTATTTGTACCGTACGCGTACTTTTTCAAAATACGCGGCATACGTCGGACTGTTCGCGTACGGTCTGTCAGATTTTAAGAAGTTGGTCAAGTTTTAATACAAATAAATATATAACAGATCAACATGACATAAATCTCGAATTGATATAAAAAGTTCAATTGTAATTGGAATAAAAACTTATTGTTTTGACTATTTAAATATGTCGCGTTAATTTAATCTGGTAAGATCCTGTATTTAGCATGAAATTCAATATTGCTCACTTAATTGAAGCCGACAAAATGTGGGTGAAAAGTTTTTAGAATATTTAGGATTGTTTCCATAAAAAAACGTCAAAACCGCTGTTTCCTTGTGAGACAACAGGTCAATTTCTAGTTTTAATATAAAAATAAAATTTGATACAAACGATACAAAAAAATAACATTAAATCGCAATTCTCCAAATAATGTCACAATTTAGGGAAAAAAGGAAGAAGCCTTAATGTAAAAAAAAAAAGGTTAATAATTTAAAATTACCAATTTTTAACTACATAAACGCGTATTTCCCGCCTTACGTTACACTACAAGAAACTTTCCTAGGAGCCGTGGATTGCGAAATATCGTCTGTATATTTCCAAAATATTTACGTAAATTGATGGCGTCGTGTGTTAAAACATTTATTGTCCAATCAAATCGGTATATATTATTTAATATTCACGGTTGGGAACCCCTTTAACACCAACTCATGCGTCGTAAAAATTACATGCTTTGCATATTCGTTAGCTTTTATATACTTAGTAGGCAACCCTTTTTGTTGGTTGGTTGTAGCATAATATTCTCATGCACCGACTTTTAAAAGAGACCACCAAAACTCTACTTGTGGATACTCTTATAGTATTAAGCATCCTATCCCATTAATAGGCGCTTGAATACCAGATATTTATTTGAAATAACCCAAGATATATGAGGTTGTGAATGAGGTTTACAGAATAGAGAATAATGCCCCTCCCCCCCCAAAAAAAAAGGAGAAAAAAGAGAGAGAATATAAAGTAAAGTTGACAAAATAACTAAACTCTGCGTTTTCTGCATACCAAATTAAATATTGATATGCGTATATCATTTGGAATGAAATGTTGAATTGGTCCTTATCAGAACTGGTTAAATGATTTTAGCAATGCAAATTATGTTCATTAATAAGCATCGGTATTTTCGTCCACTATTGCAGACTTAGTTAACCTTACATCCTTTTCCTACATTGTGTCAATAATAATTACAACAATGAAAATTCGTGAAAGATTTCCGACAAAAATAACCATTGACAACAAAAAGCTCTGTAAAGCTGGAAAAAAACATACAACTAGTCATACAATCAAAGAGCTATAATTCTCGATTTTTGGAACGAGCATGCACAAAGAATAGAAACAGTTGAAGAGCTATCAGACCAAATAGAACCTTATAAATAGCCAAATCATGCAGACGAAGATCAACTTTGTCTAATGGAGTTGAAACCTTATAAAAAAGAATGTTTGGCATGATTGCCAATGAGACAACTACCCACAAAAGACCAAAATGACTCAAACATTAACAACTATAGGTCACCGTACGGCTTTCAACAATGAGCAAAGCCCATACCGCATAGTCAGCTATAAAAGGCCCCGATAAGACTGTAAAACAATTCAAACGAGAAAACTAACGGCCTTATTTATGTAAAAAAAAAAAAAAAAATGAACGAAAAATAAATACATGTATGTAACACATAAACAAATAGACACAATGAACAGATCTGAGAGTACTTAGATTCTTTATAATTTGAAAATTTATATGGATCATTTTAAGGGAGTTGCAGAATGCAAATGTCTCTTTCGCCGGAATGATTCCTACGTCCTAAGTTTCATATTTGAGAGATCCATTATTCATTCCAATTTAAAAAAAAAAAAAAAATATATATATATTTTATATATAGCATGTATAGATCTGGAAGACGAATGCTCGAAGACGGATGACATTGTTTTTGCTTTTTTGGGGGTTGGGGAAAACCTATTTTTCTCTCACTACAAAAAAAAGTTAAAAAAAATAAAATCCTCCAAAACGATTTTATTGATAAGCATTTTTTTTCTATATTGGGCTATCAATAATAAATCTAATCTGTTCTGATGATAAAATTTTTACTTTGTCAGATTCCAGATAACTCTTAATGTCGGATAACTAATAATGCTGTATATGTTATAAAACTTTATGCTCAGCGCTAGCTTCTCATTACTTTTTCCTCATATATTACAAACTAGATAAGATCAGATATAACTAATTTCATCTAATCTACTGCTTAAATTGTTACAAATAAGCTAAGTTGAAATATTTATATTTTTCTGTGTTTCGTTTCAATCAAACATTTAACAAAATTGATAAATGGTTTCATTTGTGTAGTGCAAATTCTAAAGGGACACATAATTTAAAGTATAAGCATATTTTTAATGCTGAAAAGATAAGAATGGCTAAAAGAATTACAGAACAAAGAAATGCGCCCCCTCCTTTTCGTTGCCCTAATCTAGACCCTCACTGTGTCGGATAGTTTCGCTGAATATATTAATTTTGACTGTTTTTGTCTCCAAAAAGAATATTGGTACAAAGTGTTGATAATATATGTATTTTAAATTACTGACAAGGTGAACACAAAGAAAAATATTGCTTGACTCACGGCAAAGTCTGCTATGTATTCTAAACAAATTAAAATCGTAAAAAAAATCATTTGTGTTTAACCCATTCAATAATGAAAAAGAACCTCACTAAAAATATGGCTAAATAAACAATTAAACTTCAGACATTTCTGCATCTTATGATATCTATTTTATAAAAATCACTCATAGACTTACTTGGTAATATTTTTTTGAAAAATACCGATTTTAGTTGAAATGATCGGACATTTTTTGAGTGGGAACTCACTTTTGTCCTATGACTGTAAGCGTCATTTATCTTGAATTAATATTGAAAACGGACTAAAATTCTTTAGTTGTATTAATGTTGATATAAAAATATCGCCATAATTCGCCATCCATAATAATTATTTTTAAAAATGTTTATTTGGCATGCCATACTCGATAAAAGTGCGGACGTGAAAGAAAGCACTCTTCTCGGTTTACGATACACTTACGATGATACGTGTACTTGCGATCAACTTAGTAGTTCTTTACGATGCCTTTGTGAAACACACGTAACGGGAACGTAGAACCACACGTAAACCGATCGTAAACTGATACGATCATCGTAAGTTAAGAAGGCTTTGTGACAGATGTTTAAGACAGATACTGAAAATAAGATGGCCTGATACAATATCCAACGAAAACCTTCACATAAAAGCTGAAACAAAGAAGCTTAGTGATGATTAATAGAGCGGCGATGGAGATGGATTGGCCATGTTCTAAGGATGGATACCATCAGAATATGCTCAGTTGCACTGACATGGAAACCTGAGGGAAAGAGGAAAGTTGGACGTCCCAAAACCACCTGGAGATGGACTGTAGAGACTGGAGGAACATCACTTTGATGGAACAGCTGGGCTACAGCAAGAACAGCAGCTAAACCTGTAAATGGAAAGAATGTATCAAGGCCTTGAATGCCGACCGACAAGAAGAGGATAGGTGAGTTGAGGTGAAGGTTTTCGATATCACAAACTTGTCAAAACATTTACTAAATTTTATCATCGGTACAAGGACATCATTCGTTAATATAACTTAGCATGCAGACTTGTTATACGTTCAGGAATTTCACATCCAATCTTTTATGGTAATATTCTTCAAAAAGCATAAAAATGTCAGTATCCACCTCAGAAGCTAACAAAACCTTCAAACAAACTTATTTTAAAAGAAGGAACATAGTTACGATACTGATGTCAGGTCATTAAAGATTGCATATTTTGGTTTTAATATTGATTCACTTGTAGGGTCTTTGCATCGGAATTAAACACATTTTAAAAAAAAAAACAGTTGTTGGCATGACACTGGTTATGTTCCTCTCATATATTTTATGACGGTATAATACAAATATCCAAACGAGAGGGATTGTGCCTGATGTTCATATGATGAAAACATAATCCTTCAATCAGTTTAATTGAGGTCTGGAGCTTGCATGTCAGTAACTGCTAGTAGTTTGTTGTCATTTACGTATTATTGTCATTTTGTTTATTTCCTTTTGTTACCTCTTTTGACATCGGACTCGGACTTCTCTTGAACTGAATTTTACTATGCGTATTGTTATGCGTTTACCTTTCCACATTGGCTAGAGGTATAGGGGGAGGGTTGAGATCTCATAAAACATGTTTAACCCTGCCGCATTTTTGCGCCTGTCCCAAGTCAGGAGCCTCTGGCCTTTGTTAGTCTTGTATGATTTATAATTTTTAGTTTCTTGTGAATAATTTGGAGTTAAGTATGACGTCCATCATCACTGAACTAGTATATACATGTATATTTGTTAAGGGGCCAGCTGAAGGACGCCTCCGGGTGCGGGAGTCTCTAGCTGCATTTAAGACCTATTGGTGACCTTCTGCTGTTGTCTGTTCTATGGTCGGGTTGTTATCTCTTTGACACATTTCCCATTTCCATTCTCAATTTTACGCAATACATTTATTATAAATTCTGTTTCAAATCGATGCTTTAAAACATTGATGAAGCTGATGATAACAAAATGAATTGAATTATAGAAGTTTCAACATTAATCCAGGTCTACCCATAATATCTGGTTTCCTGCATCCTAATTATTATCACATTGACCTATTATACATGTAACTATAAACAACTGTCATACAAGTGGGAGGTGTAGCTTGCTTTGAAACTAGGCTTAACCCACCATTTTCAAAGGTAAATGTCTGCTATAAGCCACGAATATACCTGTTTCGTTTGTTGATAACCGAGAGGGAGGTCTGGCTAGCATTGGTAATGGCTACGATGGCCGTTCACTCATCAACGTGACAGTAAATATAATATAAAATATTACGAAATCACCAGAGACCTTACACTATTTTTGTAGATACATGCTACAATTGATGAAATATTAAAACGTTCAAACAGTCTCACACAGACATACAATATAAGACAAGCTCATAATTCTCTAACGCACTCAGAATTTCTAATAAACCACATAAATTCTACGTTGGTTATTAATGATTAACATATAAAAGTCACAAGATATTCATACAATCGCACTTTGTTAGCTAAGTCTTACTATTCCATGTTTTTTTTTAAATTATTTTATTAACAATCAACACTGTTTAGTTCTTAAAATAAAGTGTAGTTTTTGACAGGACCATTAATTCTATTTAACTAATCTCTATAATTTTCGACCGTACTTTGTTATGACAAATTTCATTCAAATACGGTATACAAAAATTCTCTCAAGTTTTAATATAGAAGGAACTAACGGTTCTGACTACTTGTTCTATATTCAATAAATTTGCATTTCAAAAACAATTAATGCTTACTGCCTTTAAACTCTGATAAAAGCTTTTAATTAAAAAACACAAAACAAACAATGTGAATCACACTTGTTTTCGTACTGTTATGGACTACAGTGTTTGACCAAACTCAGCAAAGACCCGTTTAAACTGCATTTAATTGATAAATTCAACAACACGTACCGTTATCTTGAATATATTCTTTCGTTTTCAAGAATTTCCTAAACATACTGTCGAAATTTTCCCAAAGGAACTTACTTTAAATAAAGCAAATTTAAAAAATAATGACTGTTCATAGATTAAGATATTTCAGTTTTATACGGGAAACTCCACATTTTTGTCTTAAATGTACGACCAAAGGGACGATCTTTCGTTCCCTATTGGTAATGTTCCCTTTTTGGATGGTAATGTTTCTTTGGCACCATCTTACGGTGTTCGATTTTACAACTCGTTCGCTATGTCCGTGTCTGTTGTGACGGTTTTTTTAACGAACGTTATGTGGTAACGAAATGCCTGGCTTATTAATTTACCAGTAAAACAGAGATTACGCTAAATTCCTTCATAGGTATAAAGATTTGGTTTTTGTAGTGACATTAATATAAACAGTTACATCCGCTGATAATTGATACTTTGACAGTTTCTATGTATCTATCATTTCGACCACACACGGGTTCATTATCTGCACATAGTTTAATAAGGTTCTTATTAGGATTATAATCATTCTGTAACTGTAGTTCGATCTTTTGAGCTGTATAATGAATATTAGTATTTACTTGGATTCTACTTTATATATATGTAACATAATAAGATGCCACATAAATTGGCAACGAGGATTTAAAACTTTTTTTCGATTTAGTGAATACATTGTGAACATAACAATGGGAGACGAAGCTGCACCAGCTATAATGATTCCAACAAATTATGGACGTATTGACGAATTTGATGACAATTCAGAAGATTGGATACAATACACCGAAAGACTTAACCATTGCTTTATTGCGAATAACATTGAAAGTATGGAAAGGCAACAGGCAATTTTTTTAAGTGCCTGTGGCAAAAAGACATACAAACTTATGAGGAATTTAAGTGCTCCGCAAAAGCCAGGGGAAAAGACTTATGATGACATTGTTAAGTTACTAACGGATCACCAAAATCAAAAACCGTCATTTATCGTACAGAGGTGTAAGTTAAACAGTAGATTGAGACAGCCGAACGAATCGGTGATCCAGTTTGTAGCAGAGCTTAGACAGATATCTGAACATTGTGATTACAAAGCTACTCTTGGTGATATGTTGAGAGATAGACTTGTCTGTGGAATAAAAGAAGACCGTATTCAGAGACGTTTGTAAGCTGAACCTGGATTGACATTCAAAAAAGCAATACAAGTTGCAACAGCCATGGAAATGGCAGTTAAGAACGCACACGATATGCAAGTTCGGGAACCTAAGCAAGTGCACAAAGTTACAATTCGTAATGAGGAATGTTACAGATGTGGAGGATATCATAATGCAACGGATTGTAAATGGAAAGACGCAAAGTGTTATTTGTGCGATAAGAAGGGACATTCAGCGAAAACATTCCGAAATAAAGGGAAGCAAAATGCTAAAGAAAAGCCGAAATCTTAGCAACAAACACAGCAAGAGAAAGTGTACTCTAGGCAGCGTCCGACTAAAAACATTTTGTTTAAAGAGGATAGTGACGATATGGAGGATACCTATACAAAAAAGTAAAAACACAAAAATACTGAACTCCAAGTCCAAAATCCATAGGCAAAATCAAAAGTACAAACACATCAAACGAATGGATAACAACTGTCATATTCCTGACTTGGTACAGGCATTTTCTAATGTAGAAAATGGTGGATTGAACCAGGTTTTATAGCTAGCTAAACCTCTCACTTATATGACAGTCGCATCAAATTCCATTACATTGTCAACGATGTGTAAACAAAATAAACATACTCAAAGAGTAAAAATGTAAAAAATAGGGTTACAGCAGTCAACATTATGTTATCATCTTAATCACTATAAAAACAACAAATGTAACGAAAAAGCACAAAAAGGCATACATCAAATTTAACATCCTCATTTTGCTTATCTTATACGATTTTATTTATCTATGTAAAGTCTACCAATGAAGGATGGAAGGTTTTCAATTGGATGATACAATCAAGAAACCGTATCTAGTGTCCGTTAAACTCAACAACACTGAAATAAATATGGAAATCGATGCAGATGCATCAGTTTCATTGATAAGTCAGGAGACATGTAAACAAGTATTTGGAAGTGACAATGCATTAGAAAAATCACCGTGTAGTTTGCGTACGTACACAGGAGACAAAATTGATGTGTTTGGAAAACGGAATGTTACCGTTATATACAACAGACAAAGTGTAGATATTTACCAATCACCGTGGTTAAGGGAACGGGACCGAGTTTAATGGGGCGTGATTGGCTTCATAAACTACAACTCAACTGGAAATCAATATTCAAAATTGAGCAATTGTCACTAAATCAGGAAACGGAAAAGGACAAGAAGTTTACAAGATTTGTTACGTAAAGTACCCTCAAGTATTTAAAGAAGAACTAGGCACATTTTTGGGGACAAAAGCAAGGATTTATGTAGATAAAGACGCTACACCTAAACATTTCAAAGCAATGCCAGTGCCGTACGCACTCAAAGAAAAATTCGAAAAAGAACTTGATAGATTGGAAAAAGGGGGAAATATCGAAAAGGTTGAATTTTCCGAATGGCTGCTCCCATAGTGCCAAACCGGACTAATCAGTAAGGATTTGTGGGGACTTCAAAGTAATTATTAACCAAGTGTCTAAACTAGACAATTATCCGATCAATAAAACCGATGATCTCTATGCAACATGGAGGACAAGCTTTTTCCAATCTAAATCTGAGCCAGGACTATCAACCAGTTGTACTCGCCGAGGAGTCACGTAAATATGTAACAATCAACACGCATAAAGGATTGTATCAGCGTAATCGTTTGCCGTTTGGAGTTTCGTCCGCACCGGGAATATTTCAAAGAACAACGGAAAATTTGTTGCAAGGAATCCCGAGAGTTGTTGTGAGAGTAGACGACATTCTTATCACTGGAAGTTCAAAGAGTGAACATTTAAACAATTTAGAAACTGTATTAGGCAAGATACAGGTATCAGGTAAGAGACTCAACAGGGACAAATGCGTATTTCTAGCGCCAGAAGTAGTGTATTTAGGTCATATAATTGATCAATATGGAAAATATCCTGTTGAAAGCAAAGTCAAAGCGATCACAGAGGCACCAAAACCTGAAAATGTTACCGAGTTGAAATCTTACTTAGGAATGCTTAACTACTGCAACAGATTTCTGCGGGATTTATCTTCAAAACTAGCACCGTTGCATGAACTGTTGAAAAAGCAAAAACAATGGGAATGGGACAAATCACAACAAGAGGCTTTTGAACTATCAAAAACTTTACTAAAGTCGATTAAAGTGTTGGTAAATTATGACCCGAACAAGAACATTATTCTATCGTGTGATGCTTCAATGTATCGAATAGGGGCAGTCCTGTCGCACAAAATGGAAGATGGATGTGACAGACCGGTTGGATATTCTTCGCGCACGATTGCACCCGCCGAGAGGAATAATAGCGTATTAGAAGGAGGGATTAGCCGTTATATTCGCACTAAAGAAATTTCATCAATATTTTTTTGATAGAAAATTCACCATTTATACAGATCATAAGCCATTGATAGGACTATTTAACGAAAATCAGTGTATTCCACCAATGGCAGCCACAAGAATTCAGCGACGGGCTTTGAATATTTGTTTTTCGTTCATTTTGTTACATAAATAAGGCCGTACGGTGACCTATAGTTGTTAATGTTTGTGTCATTTTGGTCTTTTGTGGATAGTTGTCTCATTGGCAATCATACCACATCTTCTTTTTTATATTTGACACTGTCCGCATATGAATATAAGATAGTTAACAAAGAAGGAAAGAAGAATTCTAACACTGACGCACTAAGCCGTCTACCGTTAAAACGAGAAGGGAAAACGGATGTACACACAGGAAGGATCATTTTAATGGATCACATGGATTCTACGCCTGTAACTGCACAGCAAATTAAAGCATGGACACGCAAGGATCCGATATTTGGACGAATAACTAACTATGTTATGAAAGGTTGGCCAAATTACAGAGACAATGATGAAATGAATCCATATTTTAGTAAAAAAAACAGAGTTAAGTGTATTTGACAGTTGTCTATTCTGGGGAACTAGAGTTGTTATTCCAAACCCTGGACATTGAATATGCAGAGCCACTGTACGGAAAATTTTTCTTATATAATATATGTGTTGTTGCACACTAAAAATATTTGGATGTAAATGTAGTGAACTCTGCTACCAGTGCAAACACTATCGAGAAATTGCGCACTATGTTTGCAATTAATGGATTACCAGAAAGCATTGTGAGTGATAATGGAACACCGTTTGCTAGTCAGTAATTCCAGGATTTTGTTCAAAGAAACGGAATTAAGCACATTCGTTCTTCACCATATCAACCTAGCACAAATGGGTTGGCCGAGCGTGCTGTTCAGACATTTAAAGATGGAATGAAGAAGGTTACCAAGGGAAGTATAGAAACAAGAATGGCGAAATTCTTATTTACGTTTAGACTAACACGGACGGAGATCAAAATCGTTGCTAGACTTAACATATCCGAACAGTCGTGTTTAACAGAAACAACAAAGACAAAAACAATCTCATGATAAACAGCTCAAGTGAGAAATTTTAATGTAGGAGATATTGTGTACATTTTGAGTCACAACCGTGAAGCTAAATGGATTACAGGAACTTTAATTAAAAGAACAGGACCAGTTTCGTTTGTCGTTAAATTAAACGATGGCAGAACTGTTAAACGACATCAGAATCAGATCAGACACACATATGATCAGTATAGTGACAATAAACTACCAGATTTATCTGAGATTCCAGATATTTCGACTCCAGTCGTATCCGACAATCAAGCAGATGTAGAAACATCGTCTGATTCTAGTGAGACTAGTGACAATTCAAAATCCGTTATAACACCTACCGTTGAGACTCCGAGACGAACCAGAACACGGAAACCGCCAAATAGATATGGAGATTTTGTGTATAATTTAAACGAACTTTAGTTAAGGCAATGGTTAAAATGATAAAGGGCAGAACAATCCCTTATAACCATTTTATACAAAGAAATAAGGCAGTCGACTTATTCTTTGTTTTGCATGCAAAATTGATTTTCATATAACCTATTTTCAATTTCTAGTAGTCTTTAGGTTTTTATTAGGATTATCATCATTCTGTAACTGTAGTTCGATCGTTTGAGTTGTATAATAAATATTAGAATTTACTTGGACTCTACTTTATATATATGTAGCATAATAAGTTGCCACAGTTTTGAAGTTTGGTTGTCGAAAACTTATTTCAAACGTGATAGCACATTCTTATTTTTACGGATATGTTGTTAAACTTTCCCAGAAATTTAGAATTTATCCCGGTAAAATTATCGATCCTTTAAATAAAACTATTTTTCTCTCAATCGATTTACGACTTTCAAACAGCGGTATACAACTGTTGACTTTATTTACAAATTTAACACTGTGATTAGATCTCTGATTAATGTTTTTATTGGTGATAATATTTATTTTGTTATCAGTAAGTTAAAAGCTAACTCAGTATTATTGTTATATACATATACACATTTATTGATCTATAATCTATCGATACCTGTTTTTTTGCATTGCACAATTGCTTTTTTTCTCTGAATGTTTATGACGTCTTTGCACTAAATCCATTTGGTGTTGTATATGTACTGATTGATAATTTAGTCTTATATGCATGATTTTGTAATAAGTTATTAGTGGCTTTGAACAAGCTTTCAGTAACTGCGAGTACTCTTTTTGTTGATAGGATATACAAGTACCCGGCGACGTTCACTTTGTTAAATGTATTGATATTTGTATCCATCTGGTGAGTTTAGCCTTATCAACTGATCTTTATAGTTCGTTCTCATATTGTACTGTTACCAGGTTAGGGCAGAGTTATGACCCCGCTAACATGTTTATTGTCGCGACAATCTTTTTGATTGTGGCTGTCCTAAGTCAGAAGCCTGTAATCAATAGTTGTCGTCTGATGATGTTTTACATATTTGTTTTTCGTTAATTTTTTATATGAATTGTTTTATGTGATCAGTCTTATGTAGACGAAACGCGGGTCTGGCGTATAAGATTATAAGCCTGGCACCTTTGATTACTATAAGCATGTCGAAATATACTAATGTACTGTTTATTTGTGTTTGTCCCTGTCCTGAATGTTCTTGCATTTTTTTTACTGTAGTCCAGTCATTTTATGGTGTAATTTTAGTGTTAAATTTAACATTGCCATACAAGCCCGAGGATTGAACAACCAGAAAAAAAAAACCAAGATTCGACCACCAGTCTTTAAATGTCCTGTACCAAGTCAGGAAAATGGCAATTGCTATCTTAAAGTTTGTTTCTGTGTGTGTCGTTTTTTGTTGTTGTTTTTTTTTTGTTGTTGCACTCCATTGTTTCTATTGTTTCGTTGTTTTCATCTCATTGTTAATGTGTTCCTCGGATTTAGTTTGTAAACTGGATTTGCTTTCTCTCAATCGATTTATGACTTTCGAGCAGCGGTATACTACTATTTCCTTTATCTACATTTGTCATTTCGGGGACTTTTACAGATCAATATGCTCAATGGTGAAGGTCTTACGGTGACCTATAGTTATGCCTATAGTTGTTAGTTTTTGTGTCATCTTTTCTCTTCGAGAGTTGTCTCATTGGCAATCATACCACACCTTCTAATTAATAAAGACATGCTTGATAAAGTGGGAAACAAATATACATATATATATATATATATATATACATATATAAAGTTACAGTTTATAAACATAGGTTCTAAAGTAACTGCTAAGAAACCGTCTAGTGTAATCCGCTGAATTACAGATATTTTTATGTATAACGAAAAGGTTAACACTATCTTTTGAAGCAGGACATATTAAATCACGAAAAGGCATCTTTATAACATTGGTAAGCTGAATGTGTATCTCCTGATATCTGAAAACATATTCCGAGTACTTTTAATGAGACTTGTAATAGATTTTCCTGAATAAAATATCGATATTGAACTGTCGATTGAAGATCACGTAAAGCCTGCTGTCTGTTAATGTTATCGCAAAGATGATGGTAGCACAAAAATCTTAGACAGTGTGCAAAAACAACTGGCGGAATACAATGATTACCAATAAACTGTAGTTCTTTTGGTAATATTGACGAGTTTGTTAAATACACTACGTTGTGTACAGTAGCTAATTTCATCTTGTCATGGAAATTAATTTTAGAAAATAAATTATACGTATAATTGTTGATATTCCCGACATAATTTGATTGCCCTGCAGGAAGCAAATCTGGTGTACATTTTGATAGAACATAATCTATAAGTTTTAGAGCGACATTGTACTGTCTAATCACATAACAAAACGACGCATATAACAACCAACCCGACGCAGAATCTGTTTTGGTACCGTCTTGTAAATGTCTGTGATAACGTTTGCACAAGTTGTAATTTTCATGTGTAGCTGTTGTTTTTGTTAAAAGTTGTGCTATTTCCTGATTTATTTTAGCATAGTAATATTTACAGACGCCAATTATAAATGTTGACGATTCACAGTTCAGTAAATTTTCAATAAATAATACTGCTCTATAGCAAGAATCTATGCACCTGACATCCATACGCATATCTAAAACTCTGTAAAACAGGAAGTCTAATTCAATGCCCAGTTTATCACTCTGTGTACCGAATGATGTTAAATTACCATCGTCTAATGAGAATAACTTTTGAATTAATCCATGAATTCCATTTAACTTTATATAACCCAGTATATTAAGCAATCTTCTTTTGTTTCTCTGGTCTATTCTCCCTAAAAACATATTATGTTCAGGTATGAAATAGTTCGGACAATAACAGTTGTTTATCCATGACTTCAATTTATCAATGCAGATAGAAAAACAATGAAACAATTTTGATAACTGAAATGTGTCTATATCTACTTCCTCTGAGACCCAGAATAATGCCGTCTTCAAAAAGTAAGAACATAATAATTCTTTAAGATCAGTATCTGTGTTTATTGTATGCTTCAATGTTAATTTGAGAAGACTGTAACATAAGATCTGCGTGAAATTAAACGAGTGTACAAGTAGCTTTTCTGCTAAAGAGAACGATATTCTCCAAAACAAGTTACTATTTAACAACTTAGGTCCTACAGGAACAAATAAACACCCTTCATGCACAATTTTGTTAATCAATACATTTGGTGGCCACTGGTGTCTATGACGGTATCTCCAGTTAACAGTATTGTACGGTAAGCATTGCATATGAAGGCATGCAGCAACATCTAATGTATTATCTTTGTCAGACAGACATGGGCCGTGTAGAATCATAGTGCTACCTACGCCTTTCAAATATGCATTGAAGAAACCTTTAATTGATAGATATAAACCATTACTTGTTTTTTCAAAGCACTCAAGTGACAATTCAGATTTAACCACCCCTACTGCTCCTAATCTAAGTTTGACGAACCCCGGGTAATCAGTATCTGTCTCCATAATCAATATAGAACGTTGTATTGGGTGTTTCATATCCTTTAGATTCTGTCGCACATCTACTTCTGTGATAACATACATTATATCTTGGTCACTGCCAGGTAAATTCAGTCCTTCCGCCAAACTTCCACTTGATATGTGTATAGTATAAGGCACTGCTACATTGAGTATCATATCATGTATCTTAAATAATCGTTGTCTATTACGTATATCCCATTCCGTACCAACGGTGTGTACTAGATGTTCAAAAAGGGACTTTTCTTTTAAATCAGCATCTGACCATAGCAATTCATCTATAAAATATGAATGTTTGAATATCTAATGTTAATTGTCTGTAGTATAGATATTCCTTAATTTGTGTATACTTTATTGTGTAATATTATAGGATTATTGCTACCAGATAAAAAAAAAAACATTCCAGTATCGTCTAGAGTATTATTGACAATTAAAAGACTTTTGGAACTTGAGATGAAGAACAATAAATTGTAAAGCCGGGGAAATTAAATATATCACATTTCTTTAAAACAGATAAATTGAAACTGATTTCATTATTCAAAGTTATTGAAATCGGAGATATTTGCATATTTAAAATCTAACTTTTTGGAGTAGAAAATTATCGCATTACACGAATAAAGTGGTCAATTCTGCTGCTATTATGATTTTGATATAATTTCTTAACAAGGTGTATCCTTCATTTTTAAAGATTGGTAGGAATTTTTTTGTCTCTATATATAGCGTCATCGGATATGGTCGCCATTATTGATGTGGTTACACTAGGAATTATAAACGAAACCAAGAACATTCGATCAATTAGTTGCTGAAACCAACACTTCACTTAATATAAGGAATATTTTCTCGTACCGATCGTGGAACGTGAAATAGCATGACAATTGAAGAATCTACATTTCATCATTAAGACCCCACTGTAAAGGTAGTTGGTTCTGCTTCCACATTGTTCTATCAATTTCATGTTTTAAAAATATTGTAGAGGACAAATAAATCAGGAAATAAAATATCAATTCATCAACGTTTTTGGGAAATCAGGTAAAATGTTAGTGCCAAAGTCGTTTACCGATGTAATAGTCATGTAAATCGACAAGGAAAAGAAACATCAAGTACATCATGGTAACAAACTAAATGAGTCGTATATACTGCAAAGGGAGCAAAACTAAACGCGACCACAGAGTTAGTATCCCTTGATATGCAACAATCATTCACAATGGGAAATGAAACGGATTCAAAGAGATGTGAAAGACAACAGAGGGACGTCCAAAGTAAGAAGTCGAAAACAAAAATTATATTCCTACAGATCGGCGACTATTTCCAAGATGACCACCAAAGAATATCAAAATCAACATATATGACTTATATAAGATAAAATTTCGAGAAACTAGGTCGAGTTTTGCATAAAAGTAGTTCTTGATGTTTCAAAACATGTTAGCTATGAACCCATCTTGAAAATATGGCGGATTATTTCAATATGGTCTTAATATAACAAACAATTAACTTAAACAAATATGCCTTACGTAATTTCAAATTTGTAAGTAGTATTTGGTGTTTCGAACAGTTTTTGCAGTTAACCAAAATTATAATTCAATATAGCGTCTTTTTCCACGATTGCTGCCATAAGATATCACATTCAAAACATATCCTTAATAAAGGTTACAAAGTGTTTATGTTTTTGCGTACCTTCAGTAAAAAATAGTTCAAAGAATCATGCAGTCTGACAATTGCCTAACCAGAAATACATGTATGCCAACCTGGTATAATCAGTCAATTGAGCAACTCTATCCTTACATGGTCTAAATAAGCTAACTTAACTATAACATAGACAAAACAAACGACTGTTCAATATTATAATATATCAGTCCGCAAAGACCAACGTTTCGGAAAAAAGATCAAATCTCTCACAACGATTCGACATTTTATGAATATAAATCCAATATTGTGGAGTTTTTTTCGACACTTTTATCAAGAGGGACGAAAGATACAAAAGAGACAGTCAAACTCATAAATCTAAAACAAACTGATAACGCCATAGCTAAAAATGAAAAGGACAAACAGACACACAATAGTACACATGACACAACATAGAAAACTAAAGAATAAACAACACGAACCCCACCAAAAACTAGGGGTGATCTATGTGCTCCGGAAGGGTAAGCAGATAGTTGTTAATTTCTGTGTCATTTGGTCTTTTGTGGAGTGTTGTCTCTATGGCAATCATACCACATTTTCTTTTTATAAAGATAAATAAAGACACACTTTAACAAGTAATTTACAAGACGTAAAGAAAACATTAGTACTTAGAATCTATATTAACCAGTATGTATCATTAGTAAAGTTGATTTTTAACCCCGCCACATAATTTATGTATGTGCCTGTCCCAAGTCAGGAGCCTGTAATTCAGTGGTTGTCGTTTGTTTATGTGTTACATATTTGTTTTTCGTTCATTTTTTTACCTAAATAAGGCCGTTAGTTTTCTCGTTTGAATTGTTTTACATTGTCTTATCGGGGCCTATTATAGCTGACTATGCGGTGTGGGCTTTGCTCATTGTTGAAGGCCGTACGATGACCTATAGTTGTTAATGTCTGTGTCATTTTGGTCTTTTGTGGATAGTTGTCTCATTGGCAATCATACCACATCTTCTTTTTTATATCATAAGTTATCTACGTTCATATCCGTAGATATGAATATTTTAACACCCGGAAGTACCCCAGTACACAATGAGGCGTAGCTGCTCAGATATGAACGTAGATAACGAATTTATTCCTGGTCTTAGTCCGAATCGGGCGAGTTTTATGGAAATTCGGGTACAAAATATAACGTGAAGACAACGTATTTTTCATTATCTAAAAAACTTTTATTGAAATTTGGAAATTTTACATATTTTTTACGGGGTGTAAGGTACTACCTTTGGTAGAACCCTACAGGTAGTCAAATATAAGACGTTTTTCATACGGAGACAGAGAAACTGGATTGAGTCAAATTTGGCGCTCAATGTTGTGAGAGTTACGTCATAGATGGTGTGACATCAACGTGGGTAATTTGCATAGCTAGGTCAGTAGTCCCATTCCTTGAAAATGTGGCAGTCAAGTGATGCATTTAATGAAATGAGTTTAAATGATCGGCATTATCATAATAGGAATAAATCGGTAATGAATTAAATATTTAATTACAAACATAATGGATAATCTACAAAATTCAATATTTCGCAAGGAGCAATCATGGAACTAAGGAAAACTTGCGTGAAGTTCCCCGGGATAAAAGTTAGCAACGTCCGGGGATATGGGTTAGCAACACCCAGGGTTTTGTAACGACGTGCATTAACCAATCAAAATCCTAGATATATACTAAGCCGGGGATAAGGATATTTATCAACAAGGTCTAGGTATCTTCTATGGAAGCGCATATGGTACACCCCTTGTAAAGTTATTTTGTTGCTAATAAGTCGGAATTATTAGTCAAGTTGTGTGTTATAAGCTGGAATCTTATCATCAAGTTGAAGTCAAGTTGTCGGAATGATGTAGAAAAACTGTTTTACAATGTCGACTTGCTGATATAAATATAATGGCATAGTAATAAGAAGCCGGCATGTTGAATTCAACTTGTTAATTGATTAAGTCGACAACTTGTTTATTTGATATTAAATCATCATGTTGAAGTCAACTTGTCGGAATGCTACAGAAAAAGTTTTAATTACAATGTCGACTTGCTGATATAAATGTAAATGACATAAAATAAGAAGTCGACTTGTTTATTAATAAAGTCAACTTGCTTATTTGATGTTAACTTTATTCGTTCTCACGGTCAGATTCCCACGGTCCGTATTTTACTTCCTGTGCTGACACATTAAAGATGGAGATCGACAGCAACAACATCAGCGGGAGCAGTGGAAACGAGTCATAAGTAAGTTTATATTTGTTTTCTTTGGAGACTTAGCGTTATATTTTAATATGAAGCAATACTGAACACAAAATGAAAAAGATCATAGGGAGAAAAAACGTTATTGTTTGAATGAAAGGGCATTGAAAAGTTACAGTTTAACGTGACCTGTGATAAGATCTAGAGTAAGACGTCTGCTATTATTAAAGATATATTCTACTTAAAGGGTTTCACCCCTCTCCCCACCATCCCATCACAAGTACACTACCCGTTCTGTACGACTGTCAATGAAAAATGGAAAAAAAACTGAATGGTCCCTCCCTTTCGCCTTTCAGAGTCCTTTGTAGATCAATCTCCATGACTCATTTAATTCATAACAGCTAAGCAAAAAAAAAATTAGTAATCTAAACAAATAATTTGATTCACAACTAGCAGGGTGGATCTTGTCATTTATAAGGGTTGGGTATGGGGATCCTAGCCCACGATAAAGGGGAGTTCCAACTATATGTCTCCATTCAATTGCATTGATCTTCCAAATAAATGTAAAAAAAGGGTTCCAACCCCGGACCCCCTGGATTCGCCACTAATGCCAGGTAGAAAAGCATGATGCGAAACGAAATATGTGTTCACTTTATTTTGATATTGACCGATTAGAAGATTTTGCTATTCATTAAACATTTCAATTGAAGAAATATCGTCTATTTCAGCTGCTTGGTCACCTGCCCGTCTAATAAATGGTCAAAGACTATGGAATCAAGCAATATTTTAAAGGTAATGTTGAAAGTAAAACAAAGAAATATGTTGCTGACATCGAACATCAAATCAACACACTTTGGCTTAAAAACAAACAAAATTTGTTAAAACTTTCTTGTATAGTTTTTATAATGTTTTTCTTCATTTAGACTAATCAGCTCCATCTTCGTGGAAAGTATGAAAAAGGTTTAATACTGTATTCTGATTTATTTTTTGTAAAAACTTCACCTTAAACGGCCAAAAATTACAAAAAATAAAGGATTACCAAAATAGGAAAAATGAGCACACATTTACACGGCTCTAGCGAAAAATATAGTGAACCATGATATAAAGTTTTCTTCATATTTTGTCTAGCATGCGCAGTAAAAGCGAGACATGTAGGTACGGTTTTACAGGCGACGGTGAATATATGGCGTTAACATTGCAACCAAGTTTGCTGTTCATGTCTTTATCTCGTGAAGCATAACGAGTAAGGTTCTTATATTTAGGATGCAGATTTCCTACATATTGTTCTTGCCAGTCAGTCATGTGCAGGGGCGGATGCAGGAATTTTCGAAAGGGGGGGTGCTAACCCAGGGCAAAGGGGGGGTGCAGGGGGGTGCAAAACATATGTCCCGATACAAATGCATTGATCGGCAAAAATAAAGGGGGGGGGTGCGCACCCCCGGAACACCCCCCCTGGATCCGCCACTGATGTGCCATTTATCTTTGACCTATTTTAAATGCTTGAATGACCCTGAAGAACTCTAATAGTCAATTTTGCAACCGAGTTTACTGCTTAAGTCCATATCTCAAGAAATAGAAGTCTAAGGTTGATAATATTTGGCATTAACGTCTCCAACTACAAGGGGATGATAGTCTGAAGTGTAATTTTAGCTTTGACTTAGGTTGATGATATTAGACAAGGAGGTTCCCCACTACCAGGGGATGTCATTTTGATACCTGTAATTTGATCTTGGCCTTGTTTTTATGGTTGATTGACTTTGACAATATGCGACCAAATTTTATAAATTAGTCAATGATTGATAAAGAACTAGATATCATGTTTAAGGAGGCATGATGTTACAACAAATTTAGCAAAAATTGAATTTTTCATAACAAATTTTATTCATTAGGTACACTATTCGTTGTTTCTTTAAGATATGGTACAAAAATCAACCAAACAAAATAAATTCGTTTAGGCATCAGATGACTTTTAAAATGTTTATTCGATTGCAATATGCTTGAAGAAGATATGTCCTCTTGTTTGAAAATGAAAACATTTTCAAATGTAAAAATATCATATGCTTATACCTGATACCTATAACGGGTAAATTTAAAAATGAAATATGTTATAAATATCGCCATGAAGATTTATTTTGGATTGTCAAAACTTACTGTGTATTTTTCCATTTCGTATTCCATTAAATGTGAAGGCGCAGCGCATTTCCTAGTAGTTTTATAGTAAGCTGATGACGTCACAGTGAACACCCTATTTAGATATCAAGCCAATCGGATTTTTCATTTTATCATTACATCATACGTGTAATTTCTATCTTTATGTTTCAGTTACTCTGTTGTCTCCTTTGTGTTGCTGATCATGACGTTACAGGAATACCTTACCCAGGCGATGATGCTTCTGTGCCTGAACTAGTCCAATACTATCATCAATTATGCTACACGTCCCTTCAAATATGTGGATTTCTCTTGTTTGTTCACGGAACATTCATGAGTTGTTCCATGTTAAAAAGACTTAAGAGAAGATTAAATATCAGACGGCGTAACAACCAGTCGCCATTACCTACAGTTGTAAGGACAATCCTGGCTTTACACCGTAATGGCCTGTCTAATGTTGGATACAGGTATATGTGGAGGACTCTGAACATAGGCTTTGGACTTTGCGTCACACAATCAAGAGCAAGGATTTGCTTAAGAACAATAGACCAACAGGGTGTACTTAACAGATCGCGTCGAGTTCTTCGAAGGAGAGTGTACTACAATAGAGGACCAAACTATCTGATTCATGTCGATGGTTACGATAAATTAAAACCCTACGGCATAGCTATACATGGGGCAATCGATGGATACTCTCGTAAACTTTTATGGTTGATAGCAAGTCCCTCCAACAATAACCCCAGATATGTCGGTTACTGGTATCTTAATTGGATCAAATAAAGAAAGATGCTTCCAAGGGTTGTTCGATCGGATGCAGGAACAGAAAACGTCATAATGAGGGATTTACAAAGATCGGTGCGACATAATCAAAACGATGAAATGTCGGGACAAAATTCTTTTCTCGTCGGCAGATCTGTTGCAAATCAAAGAATAGAAAGGCTTTGGGGTACACTAAAAACGAGTTTCACCCAGTTTTGGAGAAACCGTTTCCAGGATTTCCAAGACACTGGACTTCTTGATGTATCGTGTCCAGTACATAAAGAATGTTCGATTTTGTTTCCTCTCCGTTATCCAACATCAATTGGACATGTTTGCTGAGAACTGGAACTCAATAGAATAAGAAGACAACGTGCTGAAGTTCTAACACCAAGTGGTATTCCAAATATGTTATACTATCAGCCAGAGATCTTTGGTGGAAGAGACTGTTCATTTCCTTTACCATGTAACTTACAAACAATTGACAATCTCATAGAGGAATATAGAGAGAACTTTCCAGAGCATGGCTGTAGCAATGAATTTATTAACATTGTCGAGTTGCTTACTGGAAACAGACGAGATCAGTTTCCCATCATCACATCATACGATGACGCAGAGCTATTGTTTCGGACATTGATTGCTGCCTTACCGAATTGAACATTTGCTATACATTTTTTATACAATAATGATTTTGCATAAACATTTTTTTAGAAATTAATTATATATATAATATAAGTAGGTTTGATATTTGGTTTTACCATACAAGAATTAAATCAAACAAAATTACTAGGAGTTACTATATACTGTTTCTTGGTCTAGATTTTTTGTTGTTGATTATGGTAAATATAAAAGAAAATACTCTCTACGCCTAGTGCAGCATGATACGATCACATTTATCAAGGGAACAAACAGTAGGGCAAGTGTTGACACAAAGCTCATGCCTGATTTGTAACGCCTGGTCTCGGCACAAAAAAGTTTGCCAATGGGATATGATATTCCTATGTTGATCGCATTCGTTTGAATGGTTTTGTTTCTACTTTCTTGTACTCAAGGATCTAGTTTAATGACAAACTTTTTGCGCCAATACTTTAGGATATGAAACAAAAGACTATTAAGAGGCTGTATCGCTCACATCAACCGTGGCTACATAAGCCAGCCCAATTTAGACCCCGATATAATAGGTATGTTCCCCGTTATTGCCCATCAAGGATGGATATAGCACTGCTTGAAAAGTGTTCATACAAAAACAAATGTTATCAAGTTTGGTCTCAGTAGTTTTGTTTAAGATCTTTGATCCCCCTGGCCCTCAGCTCAGGGTCCAATGTTAAACTATGTTGTTAGTAATTCCTGCAATCTTGGGTTATAGTCTTGAACCTACCAGACATAGTTTGCCTGTGCATTTTAAAAGATCATTGTGACCAAGTTTCATTGTAATTTGCACTTTACTTTTAGAAAATATCTTTCAATAAATTTCGCCATATGGTATATATAATCTCAACTACGTTCGTCACTGGCAATCAAGTTGGATTGTACCCTGTCCTGCCGAACACAATTTTGCTAGAAGGCCATCCAATGATAAGTTTTGCTTCAATTTGCTTAGTAGTTTCTAAGTAGAAGATCTTTCTATGCATTTCCAAATAAGATGCACTTACACTACGTTTTCCGCGGGCGGCCATCTACGATTGGAGACATACCTGACAGATATATTTATTGTAAGGATTTACTAGTAGTTTGTTTGCAATTAGTTCTATAAATTCTGTGTAAAAATGTGCTCCGTAGAGCGTAGCAAGTAACGACCGTATAAAGGGTACATTCGGATAAGTGTTGACACAAAGTAAATGTAGACATATTAAATTGCTAGACTCCATCCAATTCAATCGCCCCGAAATGGCCAATCACATCTCTAGACCCGATTTGGGCCTCTTGTTTGTTGGAAACGATAAACAAAAAACTTAAAAAATTAAGTAAAACACAATGTATGAAATCTACAAAATAAAAATATAAATCTATAAAGTATACACATGTCGAACAACATTTTTCGTTTCATCAAGTTGAAGCATTTTCAGTCTAGATCCTTTTTGGTACTCTTCTTTTTCAAAACCGCCAACAAATTACATAATCCATTAAAATACCTTCATATGATTTCTGTTCCAAACATCTTCATCAAAATCGGACAAAAAAAAATTGATTTCCAATTTGTTCTTGGTTCACCCCTTTTGGCCTTGTGTTTCTCAAAAACGGTAAATTCAACATCAAATATTTAAAACTATCTCCTACAGGGTCCAATGTGAAATCGTTGTTCCCCTCGGAGGCCTTGGATCAAACCAAAACCGGCCGGAAACAATTTGCAAAGGGAACTAGGTTTTGTTCCAATTGGTTGTTTTGAGCAACTGTTTAACTATATTCCCGCTATGCCAGATCGTTTAAAAAGAATCAATACAAGAACCAATGTAAACAAGTTTGGTTCCAATTGACCTATAATTGTTAATGTTTGTGTCATTTTGGTCTTTTGTGGATAGTTGTCTCATTGGCAATCATACCACATCTTCTTTTTTATAAGTAAGTTCAGAGAAGATATTTGAATGCATTTCATACAAGTGTGGCAGTTAGTAGATAGATATAGGAAGATGTGGTGTGAGTGCCAATGAGACAACTCTCCATCCAAATAACAATTTAAAAATTAAACCATTATAGGTTAAAGTACGGCCTTCAACACGGAGCCTTGGCTCACACCGAACAACAAGCTATAAAGGGCCCCAAAATTACTAGTGTAAAACCATTCAAACGGGAAAACCAACGGTCTAATCTATATAAACAAAATTTATTATGTCATCATTATTTCCCTTGTTTAAAACTATAGATTTCATATTTCTTTATTTGATGATTTAGATGAAGCTTATTCGCTATATATTTGTTAAATAGCATAGCTTTTGCTATTTGAATTCATTGGTAAAGGATATCTATTTATATTGTAAAGTTCAATATTTGCACCGTCGCAAAACCTTTGAGAAACTTATATATTTTATAGAACTCGTTAACCGGATTTTAGGGACAAAAATGTCGGTTATTGATTGGGGATGTACGGCGACCGGGCGGGCGGCAATCAAATGTTGTCCGTGCATTAACTCATGAACCGTTCAACCAAAGCTTTTAAAATACTAATAACTAAATGAAGGTCAAGTTCAATAATGGCGAATTTGACTTTTACCGTTCAGGAGTTATGGTTCTTAAATGATGGAAAAATGGAGTTTCCAGTCGTGTCCGTGCATTAACTCATGAACAGTTCAACCAAAGCTTGTAAAATTTTAATATGTTGTTACTGACAACTAAATGAAGGTCAAGTTCAATAATGGCGATTTTGACTTTTACTGTTCAGGAGTTATGGTTCTTGAAAGATAGAATATTGAAGTTTCCAGACGTGTCCATGCATTTACACATGAACTGTTCTACCAAATCTTCCCAAATTTTAATATGTTATTATTGATGACAAAATGAAGGTCAAGTTCAATAATGACGATTTTGACTTTTACCGTTTAGGAGTTATGGTTCTTGAAAGAATGTGAAATGGCATTTCCATTCAAGTGGTTGCATCTAAGCTTTTCAAATTTTAATATGTTGATACTGATGACAAAGTGGAGGTCAAATTTGATACTGACAATTTTCACTTTCACCGTCCATCAGTTATGGTTCTTGTGATATTGGCAGGACAAAAATAAATGATAATAAATCCGGTTTGCTGTCGTTGTGACAGCCAGCCTCTTGTTTTAGATTATTATCTTGAATTCATTCTCTAAGGATTGATATTCAGTCCAACCAAGGAAAGCCAAGCTCTCAAAACAGAATTTAGGTTAGTGCATTTGCTACATGCCTCCATAGTACATTAGTGCATTTGCTACATGCTTTCTAAGTACGAGTTTGAAGATATTGAATGCTCCATTTCTGATTACCTTTGGCATGTGATAATAAAAGTTGTACTTTGTTAATTAAATTATATATTGTTTTCAGTTTTTGGTTTTCATTCACTTAGATATATTTTAGCGCATCACATTTGGCATCAGTCATTTCTATTACATCAGTTTACAAACTAGAACTAGTATCTCAATTGTTTGTAAAACAATTGAAAGGTCTTTCCTGTTAAAGTGATGTTTTCGTAATGTACTTTGTACGACCTTTCGTTTGATATACGACAAGCATACCTTCTAAAACTTTTCGCTTATAACACTTAATGGTCTCATCCGCCTAATTTTTTTTAGATCGGAAGTATGATATATGTAACATAGAGTATATGAGCTTTCATTTTATATGCGACAACTCCATGTTCTAGAAAGTTTGATTTTTGCACTTAATAACCCTATTCAACTTATTTTTGGAGGTCGGGAATTTGATATTTCATATGTTCATATCATGACCTTTCATTTGATATACAACAACCCTATCTTAAAAGAAAATGTATTGTTTGCACTCAATAACCCCATTGGCCAAGTAATTTCAGAGGAAAAGATTCTTCAATGTTAAGGTCCTGTTATGTTTTGATATGTTACATGTATGTTGTCAACAATTTTTGTTTAGAAACGAACTTACTGGACTAACATTTTAAAGCAAGTGATCCAAGGACCATTGTGACTAAGTTTCAGAAAAGATCTTTGAAGTATTTTTCCTTATTAAAGGTCCATTGTTAAACTAAGTTCCATGATGTATGATATGTACTGGAACGGACCTTGACCTGTCCAACACAATTTTCAAAGGGTACCATTTAAGAGTCGTTGAGACCAAGTATGGTTCTAATTGACCATTTAGTTCCAGAGGGAAACAATTGTGAAAGTTTTACCATAGGTTTAAATGTTAAACTCTGTTAACAGCTGTTGGTCATCTTGGAAAATATCTTTGAATGTTTCCTATAGGGTCGAATGTTTTAATGTTTCTCTCTTGCGGTAATCTTGGATGGTACCATACACTGCTGACATAATTTAATCAAAGCACCGTAAGCGCTGTAGGCAGTTAACCAAAAACCAAGCCAAACATAATTATAAAAACTGTGGCAATGTTGCTTCAATTTTTTTAAAGATTTTTTTAAAATGAACAAACATTAGACAGTCATATATTGTACATTTATGTTCATTTAATGAATTAATCATTAAGGCAAATAATTCATATTTTGTCAAAGTTTTAAAAGCATCGCATATATCAAGTATATTTTTCTCAAGGTAATGAGTCTGCAGTGGTACAAGTTTGCAATGATTGTAGTTCTTCTAGTTGATAGTTAACGTTGGTATAAGTTGACTGTTAGTAGTTCAAGTTGCCTTTAGTAAGAGCTTGTAAAAGTATGAATGGACTTGCTTCCCTGGAAAGAAAACTGAGTTTGTGTTCAACAGTACAAAAGTTATGAGACACAAATCAGACAAATGTTTACTACTACAAGGATCAAAGGTGAGGTCTGACTAACCTGTCCATAGTAAATGTTAATGTCCCCCACCTTCACCCCAAGTTTATGATGTCTGAGTTTGGAATAAAATGGCAGGTAATTATAAAAACAGTTGGTCAAACATTCTTGGGCTTGAAAGATATGTTTTCTTTATAATGAGCCATATGAAAATGCAAATTTTTATAGGACCAGTAATAATTCAAATTATAATTAATGGAAATTCTTTAAACCTACTAATTATTTTCCATCAATAAAATTTTACAATTATCAAAAAAAAATATTGTTACATAATGCTGTTATGAAGTCTTTCAAACAAAACTTCAATAATTATTCATTCCTATGGTCACCGAAAATTGGGCAAGATCTAGTACACGTTGGTTAGGTCTATCAAAGTGACATAGATATAGGACGATATGGTGTGACTGCTAATGAGACAACGCTCCATCCAAATAACAATTTCAAAAAAGTAAATCAGTATAGGTCAATGTACGGCCTTCAACACGGATCCTTGGCTCACACCAAACAACAAGCTATAAAGGGCCCCAAAATTACTAGTGTTAAACCATTCAAACGGGAAAACCAACGGTCTAACCTATAAAAAAAACGAGAAACGAGAAACACGTATAAATTACATAAACAAACGGCAACTATTGTACATCAGATTCCTGACTTAGGACAGGTGCAAACATTTGCAGCGGGATTAAACGTTTTAATGGATCCAAACCTTCTCCCTTTTACAGAAACAATAGCATAACATCACAACATAGAAAGACATGCATATGTGACGCCTATGAGATTGACATTGTATGTCATTCAATCTTTTTGAAATGACAAACAGGAATGAATATGATTTAGTTTAGGAGTTGGTTTTTCAATCTTTTACAAGTTCTCAAAACACACACAAGAGGGGATGGGGTGACCCTAGGGACTGCCCTAATATTTCATTTAATGTTTTTGTATCTTGTCCCATACATGCATATATATGGTTTGGGGTGGGGATCTCAATCGTTATCAAGTTTTCAAACAGGAGGGGTGGGATGATCCTAGTATATTTCATTTGATTTGTTATGTTGTCCAATACATGGATATATATGGTTGAGGAAGTATTATTTGAAACATCAGTGACTAGCAGACTTATAATCCAGATGAAATAAAGTGGAAAATTTTGGATATAAATTTCTGTTTCTAAGTTATCAAACAGGAGTTTGTAGGGTGACCCTAAGGACTCTCCCTATATTTCATTTGATTAGTTCTCAATCATGAATATATATGGTTTAATTTAAAGGTGGGGATCTCGACTGTTTCGACTCGGGGGATTATAAACAACATAAGGAATCCTAATGTGCTCTACTTCCTATGTGCAACTTCAAAACTTTAGGGAAAATCGATCATTTAAGGTTTTTCTGGTCATATCTTTTGTAATCCAGAACGAAAAGTATGAAAAAACTATCCTTTAAGTTATAAATAGCAAAGTTACCAGCTAGATAAGAACAATGGCAAGTATTTCAGCATTTATTGGGTAGAACACAAATCCAGGGTGCTTGCATAAAGCAGCTTAACTGCATAAAAAGGTTACATTCCAAGGACCACCATGATCAATTTTGATCCTTATTGGCCAAATACTTTCAGCTATCTTAGATTGTGTTTCCCTTTTAAGTTCAAATGTTCAATTAAGATCTGTGGCATGTTGTTAACCATCTTGGATCGGACCCGAACCTTCTGGATACCCATTTTGACCATGTTTGGTTACAATTTGGCAAGTAGTTTCAAAGACTTTCCTTATGGTCCAATGTTTAACTATGTTCCATGCTGGCAGTAATCTTATAGATTGAACCTACCAGACACAATTTTTAAAGGACGCCATCCGTGAATACTTGTGATAGAGTTTGGTTCTAATTGGCATAGGAAGGAACAGATCTCACAATTCATGCCATACCAATATGCAACCACAAAAACTGTTTGAGGCCATATAAAATGAAGTCCACGATAAAGAGGAAGTGAATGTTTAATTGCTCTCTGATTGCACCCAGGGTATGGCATTAATACATAATGAATTGTCCATCAGGATTCAAAGATGGGTAGTTGCTGAGAAAAATGTGATTAATATTCGGTGAAGTCATCACTTTATTAATTCCACCCAAACTATGAATTTACCAAGTCAAACTGAACTGCTATCGTTAGCTAATAGCTGTTATTTACCAGTTCTTCATATTTTTGGCATTATTTTAGCTGTTCTTAGCATTCCATATAATACCAGTTTGAAAAAACTGTCTAATTTGACCATTTCTTAGCAGTCATGGTACCTTTTAAAGTGTTGTCAATTGGACAACAGTTATGACAGCAGTTCCATAGCAGTTAGATAGCTGATTGGATTTTAATCTTTGTTATAAAAATGCTTGGACCTGACTTGTGTTTTCAGCTTGAAAGTAAACCTTCATTTGAATGATCAAATGTGCATTTTTGGCTCCAAACTGTGTGTAAATTCTTGCTAGTGAAAAACTATTTTTGTCAATTATAAATTATAATTTAGGCTAAATGGAATGCATTCACAAACCCACAGTACAGTAAGTTGAAGTTACAGTTAATGCATGTGTATATTCTGACATAAATTTGTAGGGGAAAACAGAAATCACACAGACAGCCCAAAAAGGGGGGGATACTGGTTTATTCAAATAGAATAGTTGATGTTGGCAGGAATGTAATAAACTAATATCATATACTTGCAGTGCAAGATGTTATTTGAAAATGAAGATACGACTATTTTAATATGATTTTGTTAAAAAACAAAAATACATCATATTCATTATTCAAGACTTGAAAAACGGGGAGGGAGTATTAGGTAAACATAGGCTGCAAATAGCCGATTGGTTATGGTTAATATTGACCAAACAATCCATTTTATGAGTTTGACTGTCCCTCTGGTATCTTTCGTCCCTCTTTTAATGAAGTTGATGTATGTTACTGAAGTTTGTTTCCAAAATTGGAAACATAATTTTGGAAACATAATACAATGTTTTACATATTACATAACATTATTATTACGTGTATTATTATTTTTTTTTTGTTTAAATCCAAAAGAGAAAGAGAATTAATATAGTTTCACCACTGCAACAAGTGTGTTGCAATATTTCTCCACTGGAGACAGTCAATTTTCAATATTTTAAGTGCTAGGCTTTCTTAGTTTTTTAAAATTTTACTGTGGAGAATGGAGAAATATTGTAATACACGAGTTATTAGTGGTGAAATCTGTTTCTCTGATGTACAGCTTAGAAAATCAACTTAGCACTTTGTATGAATATGCATTATTGATAGCTGTTAGTATACCAGTTCTCATGAATATTCAGTGCTGACATCAGTTTTTTGGGGTACATGTATCTCATTTAAAATTTTCGTCACAAAAACCTGCTAATAATTGTGAAGGCTAAATAAACTGCTATGAAATGCCTATTATGCAAACTAGCCATTGCCTTGAATTTGTCAACTGTGAATGCTAATGAACTGCTGTCATTAGTTAGAACTGTGAATGCTAATAAACTGCTGTCCACTTTGACTTGGGTTATCAAAACATTCAAGTATTCATTTTAAAAAGTTGAATATACTTGACTTTATACTTCATCTGGGCACTGATTGAGTCAAAATTAACAATGAAACAGATGTTATTAGTATCTGTTATTCTTGTATCTTTCTTTGTAAACACATTTTGTATGTTCAGTTATGTATTGGTTTATTAGGACCCAGCTACAAAATATGGCTGATGCCTTATAGTGATCAGGTCGTCCAGACATAACACAGTGTCCAGGCTGTGCCTCTTTATATAATTGGTATTACAGTACTGCAACTGATCTCAAAAGAGACGCTTAGTTAACAGTTTAATGTTCATTTTTTTTTTACATAAATAAGGCCGTTAGTTTTCTCGTTTGAATTGTTTTACCGGTCTTATCGTGGCCTTTTATAGCTGACTATGCGGTATGGGCTTTGCTCATTGTTGAAGGCCGTACGATGACCTATAGTTGTTAATGTTTGGGTCATTTTTGTGGATATTTATAGTTGCCTCATTGGCAATCATACCACATCTTCTTTTTTATAATATAACAGTTCCGGAATAAAACACGGCTGCAAATTGTTTTAAATGATAGACTAGTATATAGATTTAAATTTCTTTCTGTTCATAAAAAGTTTTGTGGTCACATTTTTGTATTTTAGCACTTTTAATTGGGTATACACATCAATTTACGGTGTTAGTAGTCGCCTTTAAATCCCAAAACCAAAATCATTTTGTTATTTATTGACTCTTTTTATTAAAATTTTCGATGCACATATAATCAAGGATCATTGGACTGATGAAGACATAAATTTAATACCATCCTCGAGTAAAACTCTCAAACTTAAAGTTGGCAGTTTCTAAGATGGAAATTTAACGCATTTGTTTTTGGAAAACAAGAAAATATATGATTCAAAAGTAATATTTGACGTTTCAGAGGACAAATCATTATTATTGTGATACTGCATGCAAAATTTGTTGGGCAAATTCCAAAGTTTTGTAAAAAAAAAATAAAAAAAAAAAAAAAATTAAAACATCATTTAAAGGGAAACCGGTACTACAATATATTACATTTCCCCAACATTAGGTTGGCCTTTTGTGTACCCAAGGCAGATGAAGGAAGTCAACTTAGAAACGCCGTGATTGGATGCAAGAGTACAATATATTTTTTTTACTGATCTATGAATATTAAACTGCAGTGTGTATATTTACAATAAAAAATTAAAAACCCATTGAAGATTTTCTAGAGAATATTCGAAAAGACTTCCAAAATTTCATAAATTTGGTGTAAAATGACGGCGGGCATGGATAACACTCAGCAATGATGATCTAGTTTTAAAATTGTTTTCATCCTACTTTCCAGATATGCCAGACCTAAATCAGAAACTCGCTGCAAATGTTTGCACCTGTCCTAAGTCAGGAATCTGATGTACAGTAGTTGTCGTTTGTTTATGTAATATATACGTGTTTCTCGTTTTGTTTATATAGATTAGACCGTTGGTTTTCCCGTTTGAATGGTTTTACACTAGTAATTTTGGGGCCCTTTATAGCTTGTTGTTCGGTGTGAGCCAAGGCTCCGTGTTGAAGGCCGTACTTTAACCTATAATGGTTTAATTTTTAAATTGTTATTTGGATGGAGAGTTGTCTCATTGGCACTCACACCACATCTTCCTATATCTATCTACTAACTGCCACACTTGTATGAAATGCATTCAAATATCTTCTCTGAACTTACTTATAAAAAAGAAGATGTGGTATGATTGCCAATGAGACAACTATCCACAAAAGACCAAAATGACACAAACATTAACAATTATAGGTCAATTGGAACCAAACTTGTTTACATTGGTTCTTGTATTGATTCTTTTTAAACGATCTGGCATAGCGGGAACATAGTTAAACAGTTGCTCAAAACAACCAATTGGAACAAAACCTAGTTCCCTTTGCAAATTGTTTCCGGCCAGTTTTGGTTTGATCCAAGGCCTCCGAGGGGAACAACGATTTCACATTGGACCCTGTAGGAGATAGTTTTAAATATTTGATGTTGAATTTACCGTTTTTGAGAAACACAAGGCCAAAAGGGGTGAACCAAGAACAAATTGGAAATCAATTTTTTTTTGTCCGATTTTGATGAAGATGTTTGGAACAGAAATCATATGAAGGTATTTTAATGGATTATGTAATTTGTTGGCGGTTTTGAAAAAGAAGAGTACCAAAAAGGATCTAGACTGAAAATGCTTCAACTTGATGAAACGAAAAATGTTGTTCGACATGTGTATACTTTATAGATTTATATTTTTATTTTGTAGATTTCATACATTGTGTTTTACTTAATTTTTTAAGTTTTTTGTTTATCGTTTCCAACAAACAAGAGGCCCAAATCGGGTCTAGAGATGTGATTGGCCCTTTCGGGGCGATTGAATTGGATGGAGTCTAGCAATTTAATATGTCTACATTTACTTTGTGTCAACACTTACCCGAATGTACCCTTTATACGGTCGTTACTTGCTACGCTCTACGGAGCACATTTTTACACAGAATTTATAGAACTAATTGCAAACAAACTACTAGTAAATCCTTACAATAAATATATCTGTCAGGTATGTCTCCAATCGTAGATGGCCGCCCGCGGAAAACGTAGTGTAAGTGCATCTTATTTGGAAATGCATAGAAAGATCTTCTACTTAGAAACTACTAAGCAAATTGAAGCAAAACTTATCATTGGATGGCCTTCTAGCAAAATTGTGTTCGGCAGGACAGGGTACAATCCAACTTGATTGCCAGTGACGAACGTAGTTGAGATTATACCATATGGCGAAATTTATTGAAAGATATTTTCTAAAAGTACAGTGCAAATTACAATGAAACTTGGTCACAATGATCTTTTAAAATGCACAGGCAAACTATGTCTGGTAGGTTCAAGACTATAACCCAAGATTGCAGGAATTACTAACAACATAGTTTAACATTGGACCCTGAGCTGAGGGCCAGGGGGTTCAAAGATCTTAAACAAAACTACTGAGACCAAACTTGATAACATTTGTTTTTGTATGAACACTTTTCAAGCAGTGCTATATCCATCCTTGATGGGCAATAACGGGGAACATACCTATTATATCGGGGTCTAAATTGGGCTGGCTTATGTAGACACGGTTGATGTGAGCGATACAGCCTCTTAATAGTCTTTTGTTTCATATCCTAAAGTATTGGCGCAAAAAGTTTGTCATTAAACTAGATCCTTGAGTACAAGAAAGTAGAAACAAAACCATTCAAACGAATGCGATCAACATAGGAATATCATATCCCATTGGCAAACTTTTTTGTGCCGAGACCAGGCGTTACAAATCAGGCATGAGCTTTGTATCAACACTTGCCCTACTGTTTGTTCCCTTGATAAATGTGATCGTATCATGCTGCACTAGGCGTAGAGAGTATTTTCTTTTATATTTACCATAATCAACAACAAAAAATCTAGACCAAGAAACAGTATATAGTAACTCCTAGTAATTTTGTTTGATTTAATTCATGTATGGTAAAACCAAATATCAAACCTATATATTAAATATATAATTAATTTCTAAAAAAATGTTTATGCAAAATCATTATTGTATAAAAAATGTATAGCAAATGTTCAATTCGGTAAGGCAGCAATCAATGTCCGAAACAATAGCTCTGCGTCATCGTATGATGTGATGATGGGAAACTGATCTCGTCTGTTTCCAGTAAGCAACTCAACAATGTTAATAAATTCATTGCTACAGCCATGCTCTGGAAAGTTCTCTGTATATTCCTCTATGAGATTGTCAATTGTTTGTAAGTTACATGGTAAAGGAAATGAACAGTCTCTTCCACCAAAGATCTCTGGCTGATAGTATAACATATTTGGAATACCACTTGGTGTTAGAACTTCAGCACGTTGTCTTCTTATTCTATGTGAGTTCCAGTTCTCAGCAAACATGTCCAATTGATGTTGGATAACGGAGAGGAAACAAAATCGAACACATTCTTTATGTACTGGACACGATACATTAAGAAGTCCAGTGTCTTGGAAATCCTGGAAACGGTTTCTCCAAAACTGGGTGAAACTCGTTTTTAGTGTACCCCAAAGCCTTTCTATTCTTTGATTTGCAACAGATCTGCCGACGAGAAAAGAATTTTGTCCCGACATTTCATCGTTTTGATTATGTCGCAACGATCTTTGTAAATCCCTCATTATGACGTTTTCTGTTCCTGCATCCGATCGAACAACCCTTGGAAGCATCTTTCTTTGTTTGATCCAATTAAGATACCAGTAACCGACATATCTGGGGTTATTGTTGGAGGGACTTGCTATCAACCATAAAAGTTTACGAGAGTATCCATCGATTGCCCCATGTATAGCTATGCCGTAGGGTTTTAATTTATCGTAACCATCGACATGAATCAGATAGTTTGGTCCTCTATTGTAGTACACTCTCCTTCGAAGAACTCGACGCGATCTGTTAAGTACACCCTGTTGGTCTATTGTTCTTAAGCAAAGCCTTGCTCTTGATTGTGTGACGCAAAGTCCAAAGCCTATGTTCAGAGTCCTCCACATATACCTGTATCCAACATTAGACAGGCCATTACGGTGTAAAGCCAGGATTGTCCTTACAACTGTAGGTAATGGCGACTGGTTGTTACGCCGTCTGATATTTAATCTTCTCTTAAGTCTTTTTAACATGGAACAACTCATGAATGTTCCGTGAACAAACAAGAGAAATCCACATATTTGAAGGGACGTGTAGCATAATTGATGATAGTATTGGACTAGTTCAGGCACAGAAGCATCATCGCCTGGGTAAGGTATTCCTGTAACGTCATGATCAGCAACACAAAGGAGACAACAGAGTAACTGAAACATAAAGATAGAAATTACACGTATGATGTAATGATAAAATGAAAAATCCGATTGGCTTGATATCTAAATAGGGTGTTCACTGTGACGTCATCAGCTTACTATAAAACTACTAGGAAATGCGCTGCGCCTTCACATTTAATGGAATACGAAATGGAAAAATACACAGTAAGTTTTGACAATCCAAAATAAATCTTCATGGCGATATTTATAACATATTTCATTTATAAATTTACCCGTTATAGGTATCAGGTATAAGCATATGATATTTTTACATTTAAACATGTTTTCATTTTCAAACAAGAGGACATATCTTCTTCAAGCATATTGCAATCGAATAAACATTTTAAAAGTCATCTGATGCCTAAACGAATTTATTTTGTTTGGTTGATTTTTGTACCATATCTTAAAGAAACAACGAATAGTGTACCTAATGAATAAAATTTGTTATGAAAAAAATATGTTTCAATTTTTGCTAAATTTGTTGTAACATCATGCCTCCTTAAACATGATATCTAGTTCTTTATCAATCATTGACTAATTTATAAAATTTGGTCGCATATTGTCAAAGTCAATCAACCATAAAAACAAGGCCAAGATCAAATTACAGGTATCAAAATGACATCCCCTGGTAGTGGGGAACCTCCTTGTCTAATATCATCAACCTAAGTCAAAGCTAAAATTACACTTCAGACTATCATCCCCTTGTAGTTGGAGACGTTAATGCCAAATATTATCAACCTTAGACTTCTATTTCTTGAGATATGGACTTAAGCAGTAAACTCGGTTGCAAAATTGACTATTAGAGTTCTTCAGGGTCATTCAAGCATTTAAAATAGGTCAAAGATAAATGGCACATGACTGACTGGCAAGAACAATATGTAGGAAATCTGCATCCTAAATATAAGAACCTTACTCGTTATGCTTCACGAGATAAAGACATGAACAGCAAACTTGGTTGCAATGTTAACGCCATATATTCACCGTCGCCTGTAAAACCGTACCTACATGTCTCGCTTTTACTGCGCATGCTAGACAAAATATGAAGAAAACTTTATATCATGGTTCACTATATTTTTCGCTAGAGCCGTGTAAATGTGTGCTCATTTTTCCTATTTTGGTAATCCTTTATTTTTTGTAATTTTTGGCCGTTTAAGGTGCAGTTTTTAAAAAAAATAAATCAGAATACAGTATTAAACCTTTTTCATACTTTCCACGAAGATGGAGCTGATTAGTCTAAATGAAGAAAAACATTATAAAAACTATACAAGAAAGTTTTGACAAATTTTGTTTGTTTTTAAGCCAAAGTGTGTTGATTTGATGTTCGATGTCAGCAACATATTTCTTTGTTTTACTTTCAACATTACCTTTAAAATATTGCTTGATTCCATAGTCTTTGACCATTTATTAGACGGGCAGGTGACCAAGCAGCTGAAATAGACGATATTTCTTCAATTGAAATGTTTAATGAATAGCAAAATCTTCTAATCGGTCAATATCAAAATAAAGTGAACACATATTTCGTTTCGCATCATGCTTTTCTACCTGGCATTAGTGGCGAATCCAGGGGGTCCGGGGTTGGAACCCTTTTTTACATTTATTTGGAAGATCAATGCAATTGAATGGGGACATATAGTTGGAACTCCCCTTTATCGTGGGCTAGGATCCCCATACCCAACCCTTATAAATGACAAGATCCACCCTGCTAGTTGTGAATCAAATTATTTGTTTAGATTACTAATTTTTTTTGCTTAGCTGTTATGAATTAAATGAGTCATGGAGATTGATCTACAAAGGACTCTGAAAGGCGAAAGGGAGGGACCATTCAGTTTTTTTCCATTTTTCATTGACAGTCGTACAGAACGGGTAGTGTACTTGTGATGGGATGGTGGGGAGAGGGGTGAAACCCTTTAAGTAGAATATATCTTTAATAGTAGCAGACGTCTTACTCTAGATCTTATCACAGGTCACGTTAAACTGTAACTTTTCAATGCCCTTTCATTCAAACAATAACGTTTTTTCTCCCTATGATCTTTTTCATTTTGTGTTCAGTATTGCTTCATATTAAAATATAACGCTAAGTCTCCAAAGAAAACAAATATAAACTTACTTATGACTCGTTTCCACTGCTCCCGCTGCTGCTGTTGCTGTCGATCTCCATCATTAATGTGTCAGGACAGGAAGTAAAATACGGACCGTGGGAATCTGACCGTGAGAACGAATAAAGTTAACATCAAATAAGCAAGTTGACTTAATTAATCAACAAGTCGACTTCTTATTTTATGTCATTTACATTTATATTAGCAAGTCGACATTGTAATAAAAACTTTATCTACATCATTCCGACAAGTTGACTTCAACATGATGATTTAATATCAAATAAACAAGTTGTCGACTTAATCAATTAACAAGTTGAATTCAACATGCCGGCTTCTTATTACTATGCCATTATATTTATATCAGCAAGTCGACATTGTAAAACAATTTTTCTACATCATTCCGACAACTTGACTTCAACTTGATGATAAGATTCCAGCTTATAACACACAACTTGACTAATAATTCCGACTTATTAGCAACAAAATAACTTTACAAGGGGTGTACCATATGCGCTTCCATAATCTTCGGATTGATTTTTTTTAGGAAAAGGACTATACGATTTATATCTCCTATGCAGGTAAAGTTGATACATATTGCTGCTAAGATATGGGGAACATATCATTTGAAAATTATTTTTTTCCCATTTTTCTTAGATTCTTGTACTGAGACCACCACTAATGTCAGAAGATATCATTCTAAAGTGAGAAAGAGGAAGTCGTGTGTCTTGTTTATTGAAATTCCAGTTTTGAATGGTATACTTACGGAACCCAATAAAATAAAAGAAATTGATTCTTAATAGAAAAAACATCATCTATGTATATGAATGAGAATTAAATGGCTTCTTTGAACTTCTTGTTTTTGACAAGTGCCTGCAGTTACTTGTTGATATGAAAACAAGAAGTTGTCAAGGACAAGTGAAAAGTTTGATTTTATAGAGATGTACACATATTATTGGAAAAGTCTCCTTCTTAAATCAACAAATATGTTGTTAGAATGTAACTCCAGTATAATGATCACTTGTTCATTGATGTAGAAAGGTTTACATTTTTTCTCACTATTGCTAAATTCTGCCGTATGATATTTCAAGGTAATTAATTTATAGCGGATGCTACAATTTTTAGAATGAAAAGAATTGTTTTGTGAAGCTTGGTTATCCGAATCAAACCGTAGATATACTGCCCAATTTGTTGTTAATTAAAGCCATGAAGGACATATGATTTGCCAAAATATCACTCCCGTCCTTGTCAACTGATATGTTTATGAATGTCGAACTAACCTGAGTACTACTTTTTTCCGTTTTCTTTAACTTTACTCTCGTAGTAGTACGAATGACATAAAAACACAAAACACATTGAAGCTAGGTTCGCAGGAACAACAACACATTTATCATTAACATTTCATTACTTCTTTGTCTCTGAATACCATATTTGCTCAATTATTGACAGTTTTTATCAACTTTTTGATTCGACGTTATATCCGAGATATGCTTGCTTTAACTCATTGTGACAAGTTTCCAGTTCTACTCGTCTAGCCCATGCTCTGGTGTAGTCTTCAATGGAATTCAGAATTATCTAATTTAAAATTATGTGTCAAATAGATGTGTTCGGATTCTCTGAATTCAATATGAAAAATGTTTAGATCCCCACAAATAAAAGAGAGGGAAGATACCAGAGGGACATTCAAACTCACAGATCGGTTACTGACAAGGACATGACAGAGCATCACGAACCCCACCAAAACTGGGGGTGATCTCAGGTGCTCCAAAAGGGTAAGCAGATCCTTCTCCACATGTGGCTTCCGTCGAGTTGTTAATTGTATTTTAAATAATAATCACATGGTCTGTTAATATAAAGCGCGAAGGGACTGTTACACGTCAGAGGATTTTCTTATGTATTCCTCTTAATCAATGTTATGCAATGCTTTGCTTAAATGAACACAACACGTTATAAATTGGATGCGTCCAACGCGCTTTTCTGGAATTTCCTGCACCAGGAACGCTCAAGGCTGAATACTTCAATGACGTGTAAGGACCAACAAACGTTGCAAAGCTATAAGCCAAAAGGACCTTAAAATTGACAAATCCATCGGAGGCCAACGTACGGTGGATTAATGGTTTCGGTGTAACTGTAGGATACAAAAGGATAAGACTGATTTTTTTTTTAAAAATTGTGGAATCTTATATGTTATTTCTTTGTGATGAAGTATGTTGTTGATGTTGATTCTCTAAATGATTTAAAAAGACTGAAATTACTTAAACCAGTTTATTGGAGAAACTGTATCTATGCATCCTATGTCAAATGGATAACATGTTGTATTACCCTACCTGACGATTGAGATATGAAATGTTACTAAAGTTCACGGAGAACGAATTTGATTAAGAAAATTGTTTTTACATAAGTCTCTTTCAAAATTCGCTCACACGATTGTCATGACTCTTTTATTTAATCCCGATCAAACATTTGCAGAATATTAAATAAAGTACGAATACAAGCAGGATTGTTCGTTGGTGGTTTAACTTTGAATTTTCTTTAAGTTCATAATCTAAAAGCAATTTGAATAATACAAATTTTGACAAAATCCTTAGAAATTGCATGTTGAATCTTGCAAATTTGAATACACAGTTTTTTTGTGTCAATAAAGTAAAACTGTCCTTGGTAGTTTCACTGTTGATTTAAAAAAGGGGTATGCCATGAGTTATATTTCAAATGAGAAGAATCCAAAAATATTCTCGTATTTGAAATATTTCTGTTATTGAATGATATATCAATATTTTGTATGAATCTCGACCATGTATCGATAATATATCATACACTGTTGTAATTGGTTCATATCTTAACGACTAAAAATGTGCTTAGAAAAAGGCATTATTATATTTTGAATTTCTGTAGGCAATATTTACCAATAGCATTCAAGCTTTCCAATGTTTAGTACATTTAGTGGTATACAAGTTTTATTTATTTTCTTTATACGAACTCCTTGTTAACTTATCCGTTCTATAAAAGAATCCAATTTACGATAAGGTCTTTAGTATTTTAATCTGGATTTCCTAATTTCTAATCGTGTTCATGTTGTAGGAACAGAAATAACGGTTGCATATTTTTGAATTTAAGTGATTTACATGCAATCTTCTTACTTTTTGCATACATGCACTTTTTTTCAATTTATTATCATTCTCCATAAATCATCGTTATTTATTTCATAAATTTTATAAAAACAAGGAGATTTTATGTGATGGCAAAATTGACAAATATGCACAAAGTCCAAAGGAAGTGGAAACAATTATAGTCTACCGTTCAGCTTTCATCAACGAGAACACCCCATACTGAATATTCGGCTATATAACGCCCTGATATGAAAAATATGAACCATTTCAATTTAGAAAAAGGACGGCCTTACTATTAACAAAACATCTTCTGAAAATCTAATGACAAACATGAACCAACGATATCCACTGAACTACAATAGCCTTACTAAGGACAAGCGTAACCATAAGCATAACGATGTCAAACACCTAATTTGCATGCATTACCTGTGATCCTTTAATTTTGATTCTTCAAATTGTATTCTTTATTTTTTTTTCAACATACCCGAAAGACTGCTGTTTGTTCTTTAATACTTAATCTAGAACCAGAAGCTATTTCATAAGGACTCAATACGAAAAAAATTATTATATACAAAATTATTATTTCTTATTAAATATATGTGTATCATCTATAGTTAATATTGCGTCACCTGGTAATTTTAATAATTAAATGTATTCAATTTAACTTGGAACAGTGGTGATAGGTTAAAACTTTGACAAGAAAAAGTATTTTGCTGAACTAGACCCTAAGTAATAAAAGTCAAATTCAATATTCGCATGGTGACATCATTAGTATTGAACTATCAAATTAATTTGAATACAGGCTTATTTGAATGTGCCATTTGATAACAGAACAATTATTTACTTGTATTGTGGTTTGTACAATACTGCAAGTATTCCAGATATTCATTTGTAGATTTGTCTGGATATCTCAGGTTTAATATCCGCTGTTCCTGTGTTTTTCTTCTTTCTAAGCAAGCTTTATACTGGCAGTCAAACTGTTTTATTGTCATTCCAAAAACGTCGTTAGAAATTATAGTTCCTCCGTCGGAAGACTGAAAAGTAGATGGTGTGTATCTGTACCTTCCGCGGAAAGGAAATCGTTGTACACCATATTGCCCCCAGTTTGGGATTCTCCTCATTTCATCAATTCTTCGATCGCCATTAATGTCTTGCTTTCTTGAGTTTCTGTCCATAACTGTGAAGATATTTGTATTACAACTTTCAGTTATCGATGCAATGTTTAATTATTGTATGCAAAAAAGTATTTATTTATTCTAGCTAAATAGTGCGTAAAATTAAACTATTTATGAATTAACAAAATTAACATAAGCGTTAACGGTCATTCGAAATTAAAATAGCAGTTAAATCCAAAGTAAAGAAAACAAATGATCGATCAATATTTTTCAATCAAGACGTACATAGACTTTTGAAACGGAATAAAATTAGCAGAAATATGCACCTTCAAAATGTTGTTTCTGTTTTTTCTGTACGTATGATCGATATGTCTAAAATAGATTTGTAATAGAAACGAGGAATTGGCAACTCCAACTAAGTGACAACAATCCGAAACAAGGAACAGAAAAACAGGCAAAGGCTATCAATAGGTCTCGAACGCAGCGACAAAATCCAGCACCAGAATGCTTTCAGCTGGCCAATCAACAATAATATAAAAGGTTCAGTGATATGGACTCAATACTTAACTCCGAAACATATAAATGAACATGTTAAAAAATCCTGCAACACTAATAAAGGCTAATAGTTCCTTACTTGGATGCATAAATGCGGCTGAGTTGAACAAGATTTGTGATATCTCAACCCTACCCTATAGATTAACAGTGAAGAAAACGCACAGAAAACTCTGTTTAAAAGAATCCGAGTCTTTTGTTAAAATAAATCTGTTGTTATAACAGAAAACTAACTTTGTAAAATGAAAATGATAATAATAACAGAGGACAAGCAGCATGCAAACTCCAGATATCAGTTGAACTGATCAGAAGATTATGACTAATTCATATTGAAACAAGTAAAGGCACACTAGTATTTTGCTGTTCAAAAGTAATAAATCGATTAATCGAAAACAATTCCGGGTCATAAACCAAAAACAATGGAAACGCATCAACTATAGGAGGAAAACAACGGAACAACAGAAACACTGAGCTGCAACAAGTACAAACGCGACCATACATCGAAACTGACTATTTGATTAAAACTTATAAACTAGAATCCCTGCCGTTAGGGGTTTAATAGCATGTCCTCGTTAACTTTACGAGCCGTATTAATAAGACCCATCATCTGTAACCAATAAAAATTGTTTGGCACACACAGACAGCGATCTTGCAGAAAAAGGTCTAAGGTGAAGATCCTATTCGCCCGGTCAGAAAAAATAATGCCAAACGATATATATGTTTATTCGTTGGTTACCATGGTAATATATGGACAAACTTGTGTAGTATTGTGAACTTATGCGAATACTTCCATTACAAAGAAATTCAAGAACAAATAATTTAGCCTTTTTTTAATCAAAAATAAAAATAAGATATGGAAATATTCCTAGAAATATGTGAAATTAATTTCGAAATAAAAAAATCATTGCGCAATATAACTTACTATATCAATTAGCAGTAAAAACGTAAAAAAGTGTTCAGTGAAAATGATATGGCAGCAAGATATCTGCTACCAAATTATTCATTGATTTTCGTGTTGAAACTTTTTGTAACAAAATATTGTTTAGTATAAACGAAATTCATTTAGATGAGATGAGAGTTCTCAAAATTTGGGTTGCCTGTTGTGTGAAGTTATATCCTGTTATGATATTGATCATATTGTAATTTGTGGTAAACATTTCCTTAAACTAAACAACCGTGAATAAAGTAGACAGCTAGCTCACGGTTAAACGTTTAATACATATTGTTTAGCAGTCAACAATGTTAGATGGAGCAACAGGTCTTTACGGCAAGAGTAATTGGTCCAGATTACTGAGCTTAGTATAACTTAAATTTATATATACAAGTTCATAATATACAGTATTTCCCCAAACAAAAAAATCTAAATTTATTTAATGATTTACATCCTTTAAACAGTAGCTCAACTTAAAAATATAGACAAAAAGAAAGTACAGCTAAAGGTAAACAACATGTATTGCTACATGAAGATTAATGCACAGGGTATGCGAATCCTTATTTTTGCGTGATGAAAGTATATTCTTTATCCAAAAACAAAGAAAGAGATGCCGAGGGTAGTAATTATGTTGATTCAAACTTTGGATTTAAATCAAATGTGCATTCAGAATCTATTCAGATACATTATTCCAGTGTGGATTACAAAGAGGATGTGTAGTCAAATCAGCTAATAATGGCAAGTTTTATACACATTATATTTCAAAATGTAGTCCGCTACTATTAGTTTCTTGTTTCTTCTCGGGTTTTAATTTTGACAGAGTTAATCTAATGAGAGACAAAAATAGGATATTGAGACAGGTTCTTGTTGAACTATATCGAGTGCACTGCAGTCGATTTTATTTCAAATACATAACTAATATGAACATCGAAGAGATAACAACATGCAATCAGTTTTATTTTTTTGTTGAAAATTTCAAAAGACTGTTATTGTTTACCGAAATGGTACCACCTGAATATCACCCTACCCTCCTCCCCGTCCCCTTTTCTGTTTTTTTTTTCTTTCTGAAAGGTCGTATCGTTCTTTTTCTTTTATTTGTCTATTGAGTCCCTTGTGTTTTTTTTTAAATGTTACTGATATGGACACACGATTGGTTTGTTGGACAGATAAACAGATGCGGTATGTTTTCCTTTGTTCTGCTTGCCATATTTATCGTTGTGTTGCGAAGTGTTGCATAATATTCATATTCATGCAATAACTTTAAAAAAACTTGTGAATCAATGGAGAATAAAATTGAGAATGGAAATGGGGAATGTGCCAAAGAGACAACAACCCGACCATAGAAAAAAACAACAGCAGAAGGTCACCAACAGGTCTTCAATGTAGCGAGAAATTCCCGCACCCGGAGGCGTCCTTCAACTGGCCCCTAAACAAATATATACTAGTTCAGTGATAATGAACGCCATACTAATTTCTAAATTGTACACAAGAAACTAAAATTAAAATAATACAAGACTAACAAAGGCCAGAGGCTCCTGACTTGGGACAGGCGCAAAAATGCGACGGGGTTAAACATGTTTGTGAGATCTCAACCCTCCCCCTATACCTCTAGCCAATGTAGAAAAGTAAACGCATAACAATACGCACATTAAAATTCAGTTCAAGAGAAGTCCGAGTCTGATATCAGAAGATGTAACCAAAGAAAATAAACAAAATGACAATAATACAGAAATACAACAGACTACTAGCAGTTAACTGACATGCCAGCTCCAGACTTCAATTAAACTGACTGAAAGATTATGATTTCATCATATGAACATCAGGCACAATCCTTCCCGTTAGGGGTTTAGTATCATACCATCATAACATATATGAGAAGAACATAACCCGTGTCATGCCAACAACTGGTTTTTGAATAAATGTGTTTAGTTCCGATGCAAAGACGCTGTAAGTGAATCAATATCAACGCCAAAATATGCAATCTTTAATGACCTGACAACAGTATCGTAACTATATCCATTAAGTCTATTCAAAGGTTTTGTTAGTTTTTGAGGTGAATACTGACACCTTTGTGCTTTATAAAGAATATTTCCATAAAAAATTGGATGTGAAATACCTGAACGTATAAGAAGTCTGCATGTTGAGCTATATTTACGAATGATGTCCTTATACCGATATTAAAATTTGGTAAATGTTTTGACTAGTTTGTGATATCGAAAACCCTGGTGTAATAATTTTTCAGTAATACATAAAAAGTAAAAACACAAAAATACTGAACTCCGAGGAAAATTCAAAAAGGAAAATCAAAAATCAAAATGGTGGATTGAACCAGGTTTTATAGCTAGCTAAACCTCTCACTTGTATGACAGTCGCATCAAATTCCATTACATTGTCAACGATGCATGAACAAAACAAACATACTCAAAGAGTAAAAATGTCAAAAATAGGGGTACAACAGTCAATATTGTGTTATCATCTTAATATCACTACATAAACAACAAATGTAACAAAGTAGCACAAAAAGGCATACATCAAATTTAACATTCTCATTTAGCTTTTCTTATACGGCTGAATTTATCTATGTAAAGTCTACCCATAAATGAAAGAAGGTTTTCATTACTAGTGTAAAATTGCGCGTTTGAAATTCGCACAGGTAGACATAAAAATAATTTTGTCGTATGACGGCATACATTAATGCAGACTCACGTAAAGTAGATATAACAAAAAACAGACTTACAGTAAAAATAATAAATAAAATAATGGTGTGGTTCAAAGTATGACGGGACACATAAGTACAGTTTCACGTCAAATACGGCTGAATTTATCTATGTAAAGTCTACCCATAAATGATAGAAGGTTTTCATTACTGGTGTAAAATTGCGCGTTTGAAATTCGCACAGGTAGACATAAAAATAATTTTGTCGTATGACGACATACATAAATGCAGACTCACGTAAAGTAGATATAACAAAAACCAGATTTAACAGTAAAAGTAATAATAATAAATAAAATAATGGTGTGGTTCAAAGTATGACGGGACACATAAGTACAGTTTCACGTCAAATGTATATCATAAAAAACAGACTAAACAGAAAAAGTAGTCTTATTGAATAAAATAGTTTAGTCATTCATAGTATGTCAAGATCCTTAAGTAAAAGTAATATCAATAAATGAAATAATTTAGCCGTTCAAAGTATGTGGTTTTACGTAACCACAGAGTCACTTCTAATGAATATCTAAAAAAGACATATAAAAGAATACTATAATACGTAATTAAGATGATAACAAACGTCAGTACGCAAAATCTATACTTCAAGACCATCTTGTATTATTTGTGAAGTTGATACGGAATATTTATCAACAAGTTCTGGGTATCTTCCGATGAACTTTTTTAGAAAAAGGACGAGACGTTCTTTGACATACCCCTGGTTCATCAATTTTCTGCTCAGACACTGGTGACGTTTTACAAAGTCTGAATAGGAGCTGCAAGCTCTTGAATACCTAATAAGTTGGGAAATGTATATTCCATATGCAGGTGAAGTTGGTATATTACTACTAAGGTGGGGGAAATTGATAATTTCAAAATTAAAATCGTCTCGTTTGTCATAGATTCTGGTACTGAGATGACTGTGTATGTCAAATTCGAGGTATAAGTCTAAAAATGAGGCAGAGGAAGCCGTGTCTGTGGTCTCTTTAATTTCTAGTTCTGGTGGGTATATTAATGGAATCCAATCAGAAAAGTTCGGATTGTTAATGGAAAGAACATCATCAATATATCTGAAAGTGAAATTAAATAACCTGGCTTCTTTGATCTTCTTGTTTTTGACAAGTGTCTGAAGGAACTCCGATTCATATGAAAATAAGAAGAGGTCGGCAAGGAGAGGCGCACAGTTCGTTCCCATAGGAATGCCGACAATTTGTTGAAAAAGTCTACCTCGAAATTCAACAAATATGTTGTCAATAAGAAACTCCAGCATACTGATCACTTGTTCCTCTGTGTAGTATGTTTTACCCTTTTGTTCCTTATTAACAAAATATGCCTTATGATATCCCAAAGTGATAAATTTATACCTTAAAATTTCTCTCGTTAAAATCTAAAACATTGTTACATACACGAGCGAATCGTACAAGTTGAGATATATAAACACCGTAAGATGATGACATACTACTATGGAGATCGATTCAAATAACTCTTAATCAAAATAAACTTTATTATTAAATGACATGAGGAAATAAGCCCTAATACGGTTAAATAAGCATGTGCAACACTGAAAACGTTCCACTGACGATATAAATCAAGATTTTATATTGCTCTTCGAACAGGGCCAATTATTACAAACAAAAAACAGGGTAAAGCCGTATTGCCCCTAGGCCTAATACAGGACGTTCACTTCCAGTGTTCAATTTTCTTACGTCATTACTTAACTTTGGAAGTATCGCTCTGCATAAAAACATTTATATAATATTTTTTTTAAAATCAAAATGATAAAATAAATAGGTTAAATGATGTGCAATGTTTTTTAACGTCTTACGTAAACGGAACAAACAGGGCCAATACAGAAAAAAGCGGGAAGAAAGCCGTATTGGCCCATGGGACGTTCACTTCCGGTATTTAATTTTCTTATTATCATTTAACAAAAGTGTTATGAACTGGCTGTTTCTGTATTGGCACTGGTGTAGATTCTCGGTCAGCTGTATTTGGACTCGACCCTACGGGTATCGAGGCCAATACAGCAAACCTTGAATCTATGCCAATGCCAATACAGAAACAGCCAGTTAATAACACTATAATATGAATGATATCTATTGGGGGTTGAAAAAAATCTATATTGAAAGTATGTATAAATGTTTGAACCCTACAAAACATATACATGTATAAGTGTAAATAATTAGGTTGAGTAATTTATTATTTATAGGTATTGAACATCGATTAAAGAGGAGTTAAATTAATTGGGCGTAGTTTTTGTAATACATGTCGTCACATTGGACGTCGATTAGAGTATCAAAATATTGGACGTCGATTTGAGAATGTGACGTCAGATTTGGACGTCATTTTGAGGAACGGACGTCGATTAAAGGCCGGACATATATATTGAGAGATATTGCATTCTATTATGTTGATTTCGTCCAAAACTGGTATTAGAATTATATTGAAATACAAGGCTTATGTGACAAATATTGTTATAGATGACTTCGATCGTGAAATAATATTCGTATTCATCCTCACAATAACAGCTTTTTTTTGTTTTTTTCTTTTCAAATACAATTTACATAATCTAAAACTTGTCAGTGAAAAAAATTAGATTTCACTTTCTGTTCGAAAACGTACTGATACACACTTTATATAGATGAAAATAAAACAACATTAACAAATGAAAGAATATTTTTGAAGGTAATGTGTATGTAAAAGATTCTCACAGTCGTTTGAATAATTAATGTGTATACTCAAGCGACAAACTTAATCTGAACAACTCAGATTGAGCATAACAAACCATTAATTTTGATTGGCACAGAGAATGAAAGTTCATATCAGCCGAGTTTTGAGTTTGTGTGCACGCTTTAAAGTCACCAACCTGATGAGATACACATGGTTTCAATATCTAAGCAAAATAACAGATCAAGATTTTATTGCTGGTCATTAAAAATATTTCTGATAGATAAATTTATCGAAAAGTGCAAAAAATAGTTTCTAGTGTAAAGTAATAAAGATTTTTTTTTAAATAAGGTCAAGCACTTAAAATAGAAGATATATATTTAGTAAACAGTTTGAGAATTCATCAAATGGAAAAGTTTAATTCTCTTCATTTTGATTTTATATTATGTTGATCTGTATGAAAATAACTTCTCATTCATTTAATATAATTTATTTTGATCAATGCTCCCAGGGCACAGCTTAATACCACCACAGAGTTCGAACCCTGAACAGTTTGGGCAAGTATTGGCACCTCATTCTAAATTTAAACAGCTCTGAATTTGGTATGTGAATAAATATTTGACACAGCATAGGTTTCTGACCGAACTGCGGTACTTGCGAACTGGATTTTTTTTTATTATCCTCCCCCTTTTACTCCAAAATATGTATTTAGTCCCCAACCAACGAAGTTAAAGGAGACTTTAGGTTTGCACTCTTTCCGTCCGTCTGTCTGTCTGTCCGTCCGTCTGCCCGTCTGTCCGTCCGTCCGTCAGTCCGTTTATCCGGTAAATCAGCTTTTTACTTTTTTTGTCATGCTTGAAGATAATGTTTTGATGTTTGTTACACTGTATAACCATGAACAGTTACAGATCAAGTTCTGATTTTGTTCCGGTCTGATGATTTTTTTTGCAAAGTTATGGCCCTTGGAGTTAGAAAAATCACATAAGTTATCTGTTTTCCTATCTTTTTTCGTCATGCCAAAAGATATTATAATTTAACCCTGACAAGTTATAGATCAAATTTAAATTATGTTCCGTTCTGATGGGTTCTTGAAGAGTTCACTCAAATAATTGGTTATCCACATTTTGCTTTTTATTGCTTAAAGATATATAATTTAACCATGACAAGTTACAGTTCTAGTTCAAATTATTTTACTGTTTGATGATTTTCCACAGAATAAGGGTCCTAAGACTAAAATTCATGCAAGAAGTAAATTTTCCACTATTTTTGTGGTCATACTTTAAGATTTAAATTTGATATTTTGTTTATAGTTTTACAATTACAAGTTACACATCAAGTTTAAATTTTGTTCTGATTTGGTGATATTTAGCAGAGTTACAAACATGTATATGCTCCTTAGAATTAGAAAAATCACACAATAAGTCAATTTTCTGCACACTTTTTTAATGATGCTTGACTACCGTTATATGGATTAGATATTTGGTATCTATAGTTTTAACATGACAATTTACACATCAAGTTCAAATTTTGTTTTCCGGAACAATGAGTTTTAACTGGTAGGGGACTATGTATTGCAATGCAATACTTTCAGAATGCTGGATACCATCCATGCTGGTCTGTGTCCAAACTTGTTTTAAAATATTTTTTAATTTCGACTATTTTCGCGGTTTTACTATATCATGTATATTATATTAACATAAATATACTAGAAATAACCTATATTTACCATTTACTATCAATTCCTTATTTACTATCCGCAGCGGGTAAATGATATGTAATTATGTTAATATAATATAGAAAAAACGTGAACATAGTAGAAATTAAAAAATATTCAAAAACAAGTGTGGACACAGACCTTTGGAAAAAAAGGGAGAGGGTAGAAAAAATCCTGTCCCCAAGTACCTATGGTTTCTGACACTGAAGGAATGTGGTCAAAGAATTGGACTTTTACTTATTATATTCCAATAAGGACGACGACGACAAAATCACTATTAATTTTATAAACTGCCACAAATTCTATTATATACAGAAAACACATAGATATTGACATCCTCTTGTTTCGGAAAGTCAGTGAAATATTGCAAAGTGTCAAAAGAATATGTGAAAGAAAATGAAGATATCATCGCATTACTTATTGATTCAATGTCACGAAATCTTACAAGTCTCATTATATCATTGCTCTTATTAAGATGTTTTCTTTCCATTGAGGGTTTTTAATAAATAAATATATATCAATAGAACAAACAAAAGTTTAATAAAAAATAATTCCTTTGTTCAATAACAAATTAGCATCATATATTGTTTTTCAGATACATGTATCATAGTTAATAAGTTATTGAGATTTTTCCACATGTACACACACTATTCATATCATAATGTTCATATCCAAACACAGTGTCTAAATAGACATAGGGGGGAAAAACTTTATTTTATTTTACTTATGACTCGTGATTTCAGTGCCTGAGATAATTATTAACATACCAGGTTCTTAAACACATTGGTAGATCAGGGGGTTAATGGCAGATTTATGATTTTATTTTATTTGTATAAACAACAGTTAGAGAGTGTTACGCCCACTGCTTTTAAAAGGACACTTTGTCGCTGGAGTATGTATGTGCTTTCTTGTTTTTGTGTTAGAATTTTAATTTTAGAAACGTATAATGATCAAAAGACCAAATTTTAAAATGTATACCTTGGACTCTAAAAACTGAACAAAATACGGGAATGTAAACAATAATCTAATCTTAATAGACATTTGCGGAAAATAGGTCTATTACTAGAATTACACTTTAGACTTACGATTACAGGTGACAAAAACAAGGGGTCCTCTCAAAATACAAAAACAAACCAACATTACAGATACAAAACAGAAAATGGTGTCTTCTATTAAAAAAAATGTAACCAACACGTTAAAATTTCATGTGTCCGAGGCGTTTTTCCGGTGGTAAATCCACAGAAAGCTTAATATTTGAAGACAAGGATTTATAAGGACCGAAGGTGTAGATAAATGCGCATGTATGATATAATTATATATTATCAGCAGGAGCAATAGACTTTCCCGCGAAACAGGGTACTTTTAATGTAATGGTTAGTATGCGATAAGCAGCAAATGTAAATTTTCAGAGGATACTCTACAAACTGTTTCATTTGAAATAGTAATGTTGGTGTCGTTTTTTTTTTATGCACGATTACATCTTTGTATCCGCAACTGTTGCCTTGCCGACTGAAACAGATTGTGATTTTGTTTTGACAATTTCTTCTCGCCTGCTGCACTTTTGCATTTGTTATCCCTAACAATCAATTGAATAGATTTGCGCATAAATTTTGTGTTGAAATGAACAACGTCGCAATGAGATATCACGGGCTGTAACAGGGGTTGGAACCCCCTTTTCTTGCCGATCAATGCTTTTGAATAGGGACATATGGTCGGACCCCTTTTTATCTTGGGTTGGAATCCCTTTTAAAATGGCTGTATCTACCCATGCGTCGTCAGTGCACTCTAAATTACAATCCCATGAAAATAATACCAGTCTCGGAAGAGGGGTTAAAGCTCATGTTTTGAGTATACCAGTCCCACCTATGTTCATGGGGGATGATTATGGACACACCGAAAAAAAATCCGTCAATACTTAATGATTTCCAAAATCTCTATTCTAATAATTGCATTAAAGAAAAGCAACTTTGAATTTAGATAGCAAAGTTTTAACTATTTGAGTACACCTATTCTTTAACTGAGATTTGCCAACAGTATACAATATATTTCCGACATAGGGAAGTTCGTTGATAACTGTTGTTTTTTTTTTCTCGAATAGTTGTGATTTTTTTTTTCTAATGAAACAAAAAACGTAGACAAACGGGTTTTTTCCTATTTAGGAAAAGATTTCAAAATTATACCGAACGGCAAATGAAATTTCATGTAAGAATAAATAGCTCAAAATCACCCTTCCGCTGTATTTCCTCATTCTCTTTAAAACAAAATAAAAGAGAAAGGATGTCTTAGCATAATATGCTAACATGCTCCATGGTTGATTGCACCTTTCCTAATACAAAGTATTGCTGACTTGTTCTTGAGAAATTGTCCCAATCTAGCTACTGCAACGACAATTGCGATATTTTGTGTGTCTCATGTTAAATTTATTTTTAAAATAATGTTATTTAATTCTATCATACTTCGTACAATTATAACATTTTCAACCTGGATAACACCGTATACAATAATTAATGTTAACACATTGCTCCAAATATATTAGAAAAAGGTCGTTATTCAACTACAGAAAAATATCACTATCGTTACATTGTTTTGGATCGACAGTTTATTTTTACACTTTAAGAAAGCCCCAAGATTTAAATACTGCCTGTAAGTGTAATTGTAATCCTAATCGTATGTGTATGATAGTTTCCGCAAATGTCTAATGTAATTGATTCTATGAGAGCATATATTATAATTTTGAAATTCGTATGTGTATTGAAAAAGCTTTATTTGGAGGCGTGAAAAAAATATTCTTATCATTAATGATGTTTGTATAACGTCAAATAATTCGTGGTTGATAATACGTGTTGATCACATATTCTAGAAAGCTCCTATATGTATTGCCGGCCTACGTTTTACGTTCGTCAAGAATGTAGATGTGCACATTTTGAACCATATTAACACGATCCCATCCTAGACGTTCTTTGCATTTGATATCATTAAGCTTAGACCCCGTTCACACTAGGACATTTTTATCGATTTAAACTAGACCGGTTCACTTTAGATCGGTTTAAGGGCTTATTGTGAACGCATTGAATCGATCTTCAATCGGTCTAAACTAAAACACCAAAAGAGGTAGTTTAGTTTGAATCGATCTAAAGTTAACCGATCTTACTTTAGATATGAACGCAGAGATCGGTTAAAACTAGTACGATTGAATCGAAAATAACGTATGTGCATGTATAGCGGCAAAACTATCTCAGAGGTTCGTTGTTTAATCCATATTTCTCTGCTGAAAGACCTTTAAAACAAACTGTAAACATGTTGTCTTCGCCATAGCATAGATTTGCGAAATCTGTGTCTTCTTTTCTTATGATGATTTTTTTTTCTTTGCAGGAACCGCAGTATTTCCGGCGTCGTGTTGTAACTTCGTTGTTGCTAGTTATTTTTTTTTCAAAATTAAAGAAAACTGCAATAACACCAGTATCAAAAAAATTTTAAATTGAGATTCAAAAGAAACAATAACTTTATCCAATTTTTTTTCCAAGTACACGTGTGTATCAGTGTATCTGTACATGAATTTGATAAATCAGTTCTATTTATACACAGTGTTTACAGTTTTACGGGCAAAAAGGTTAGATCGACTGCGTTTTTAATTGTAGTGTGAACGCAGTGGTTCATATTAGACCGATAGAGATCGATATGATTAAAGATAATGTGAACGCTAACTGGTTTTATTTAGATCGATTCAAATTAGATCGGTAAAAAAAAAAATGCTAGTGTGAACAGGGTCTTAGTCATCTTTTCTTAACTATACATCAATGACATATTCTTACACATTTTTGTTAATTCAGAAATGTCTATGATGACAGTATAGTGTTTTTTTTACAAACTTTCGGTAAGGTTAGAACGTGAAGGTCACGTTTAAGTATGTATTTGTATTAGGTCGTTTTAATTTAATTATAAAATGCTCCGTCATCCATATCAAATAGTTATTCAAATTACATTGAAAAGATATTTGATTATATAGACTCTTAAATAGTTGTACTTTAAATTCCATAACTGGAACATATTGATCTGATTTTTTTTAATAAAATGTATTCATATCGTGTCATTTGACCAGCTATAGTGTGTCTTTGACTCATTGTTGGAAATCAATAATTCGATTAAACGGAACCAGGTTTTGTTCAACGATTTCTTTTGTAGAATTAATAAATTAATACATATTTAAAAACGCTAGTGTTCAGAAGACTATCAAATGAAATTCACAAAAATGGTGAAAAATAACTGACGGTGTATATGTAAAGCCGGAAAATAAATCGTTTTATACTAATTAAAAAATATAAATGTATCAAGCGCTTTTCACAGATTTCTAACTGTTGTATTAAATGTATAAACTTTGAAATTTGTCCATATGGTCAGCGGAGTTGTTCCTTGTACAATGTTATAATGTTCCCCTTCCACCGTACATATAACATGTATACTTGCTCCTGTTTTTTGTGCGGCTTTTTTTTTTTTTTGCATCTCTTTCCCGTCGGAATGTTAATAACTCAACCCACAGATAAAACCTGTAAATTTGTATTTCACTCTACTGCATAAGCTAAAATCACAAAATTACTGAACTCCGAGGAAAATTTAAAAAAGTCCCTAATCAAATGGCAATATCAAAAGCTCAAACATATCAAATGAACGGATAACCACTGTCGTATTCCTGACTTTGTACAGGCGTTTTCTTATGTACACAAATGTAAAATTGAACCTTGTTACTAGCTTAACCTCTCGTTTGAAAGACAGTTCCATCAAATTTTATTATATTGACAACAATAACAAAACAAACAGACAAAATACGTTAAAATATCAAAAACAGGGGTACAACATTCAACATTGCATGTATTATCAACTTAATCACAAAAAAAAAAACAAGAAACGGTAACCAAGCACAAAAAGGCATACATCAAATTTAACAACCTCATTTTGCTTTTTTATTATACGATGTTATTTATATATGTGGAATCCAGCCATAAAGGATTGAAAGATTAAAGTACTTGAACAGAGTCCTAACCCTGACATCCACATAGTTAAATTTACATTAACTTTGACGTAGAGCCGCGCGTTTGACGTCACACTGATAGAATTAAAATAATTATGTCGATCAATGTATGACGGGATCCATAAATACAAAGTCACGTTAAATAGATATTACAAAGAGCACTTTACAGTAAAATTAGTATTAATAAAGACAAACAAAAGAAAACTATAACACGTTATTAAGATAATAAACAACGTCAGTACGCAGAATATATACTTCAAGACCATCGTGTATCATTTCTGAGGTAAATACGGAATATTTATCAACATTGTATTGGTACCTTTTGTTGAACTTCTTAAGAAAAGGGACGAGACGTTCTTTAATAGTCCTTGTCGATTTATACTTATTTTCATATAAATCGGGTTACCTTCAGACACTGAACAGTTTCATTCAGTCCATGACTAATGACAGTGGTAAGAAATCTCAGTTATTTTTTTATAATTTCACATATTCACATATACTGTTTGACATATACTGTTTAAAAATTTCACATATATTGTTTGACATATACTGTTTAAAAATTTCACATATACTCTTTAAACATGTAAAATGTGTGTAACCTTTTAAATTCAGAAACTGTGCATTTCACATGCATTTGAAGACTAGCTTTCCGAGCCACCAGACAAAATTCACTGGTAAGTTTTATGTTTAAATTTTTCATGATGTTTACTGACCATGCGGTAGGGGCAACGCTTTATTAGCAGATTTGGACCAAGACAAAGACATATCACGATTCCACATCATTCTACTAGGAACACGTGGTTGCCCATGTTTTGTCAAATCTTGTTATAATTAAATGCGGTAGAGAAGTAAAATCTAAGGTAAAATGAAGACAAATGCACTTCAAAGTAAAGGGGTTTCAGGGGCAGAACACATGTGTTGAAAGTTTATTTTTGAATATAAGAATATGTGATATGATTGCAGATCAGACAACTCTCCAATAAGAGACAAAATGGCACAGAAATTAACTTTAGGTGTGTGTTCGGCCTTCAATAATGAGTAAAACTCATACCACATACTAAAAGAGGGACGAAAGATACCAAAGGGACAGTCAAACTTATAAATCTAAAACAAACTGACAACGCCATGGCTAAAAATGAAAAAGACAAACAAACAACAGCACACACGACACAACATAGAAAACTAAAGAATAAACAACACGAACCCCACTAAAAAACTAGGGGTGATCTCAGGTGCTCCGGAAGGGTAAGCAGATCCTGCTCCACATGCGGCACCCGTCGTGTTGCTTATGTGATAACAAATCCGGTAAATAGTCTAATTCGGTAGGTCACATTCAGGAAAGGGAACGGGATTGTAGTTACGACGTAAGGAACATATCCGATATCATTTGTGATACGGTTATTCCATAACGGTCAACCAACTCGTGATGGCGTCCGTAAAATTTACGAAGGGATGATTTCAACTTCACCATTTGGAACTCTTGGTTTAATAGCTTTCTTGTGAGCAGCAACCCTCTATCAAGAAAATCATGATAGGAAATGCAAGCACGGGAATAAGCTATGAAAGGCCTTGAAATGAAAAAAAAATGTAAAACAAATTTTTGTGCCATTTGGTCTCCTGTGAAAAGTTGTTTCATTGGCACATCTTCTTTTTTTTATATATTAAATCACCTTAAAGATACAAAGCAGAAAGCAGGCATCTACAAAAAAAAGCAAAAAAAATTGGCGTGGCAGGGTCTTTTACATCCCAAACAACGAAAAGACACTTACAATAGTTCTGAGAGTACTCCCAGATACTGACAGCTAGTTTAAAGCTTTTAAACACTCCGATAAAAATTGTCATGGATATAAGCATAAAATATACATCAGTATAAATCCAACATCCAATAGATTTAATAAACAGACGTCATAAACAGTCAAAGAAAAACAAGACTTTGTCTAATGCCATGAATGTGCATATGTACATAGAAACAATGTTTCTTCTGATTTTTATTTACTGATAATAAAATCAATACTAATACCAATAAAACAATATACAAAGATCTAATTAAAGTTTTAAATTGGTAACAATTTAGAGGTATTTTTTTAATTAGTCCATAAGTTTATCCGGATTTTTCATTTATTTCCGAAATCGGTAAACACCATGTCCGAAAAAAAAATGGGATTTCTCGTTTTAAACTAACTTTTTTTTATCTAACGGTTTGAAAAATAAATGTACAATAAATTCTATATGAACTATTTAAATCTATTTAGTGAGAAAAATCAACTTACCAAAAATACAAATAATTTGTCTATGTACACAAATGGACGCTTATAAATCGAATCCAACACAAACTTCCTCATTCGGTAACAAAATAAAGTCTTATTCAAAAGTCAATGCAATATAAATTTTCAATTCGTAACGCTATGGTACACATCTATATTCAGACATTTGATTATTCAGTATATTATATGACACAATGGCCCAAATATTCTTTGTGCGTTTTGTCCATTTCTAAACATCTTTTACATAAAACATTATGACAAAAAGTTTTCACAATACTTTATAGAATTGTGTTTAAATACGTTTACAGAAAAGCAATGAAACGCTTGCACTCAAAAATGTACAATATTAATTCATATTACTCTTTCATTTTAAGATTAACCTTATCATTGGTAGTATTAATCATATGGTTGAATAAATAAGTAAATATAGGAAGGGACACGTAAATATAAAGTCATTAAAGCCGACCAACAGCGTGGCAAACAAAAATGAAGGAAAGAGAATTACAGTAAAGATATAAAAAAAAAGACCATTCATAATATTGTTGCGTAAAAAAATTTCTTATTCCTTCTCCGTTTTGTTTTTTTATTCAATATTGAATTTCTTTAAATGACAAAATACACCAGATTTGTTTTGTCTTCTTAATAACGACAAAGTAAAAAAAGAAAAAAAATATGTTGTAGGAACCTTAAACAACAAGGGTTCAATATGTCATCAATCTGAAACTGCTTGCAGAAGTCATACAGTATTCGTCCTAGACTCGATATAGTGACACCTTTAAACGTGTGTTATTAGGCGAAAAAAAGGTACTACTTATAAATGTATTGACAAACAAAGTTTCTTCAAACCGGTTGAAAACACTATTTTGACACTGCAAATAACAGTCGGACAGTTAATTTGGGCTTTACTACGGGGTGTTGCGTAGGCTAGCGGGGTTGGTAGAAACAACGCCAAAATGTATTTCGTTCTTTCTCATATGTTAAAAGAATGACCCCAAATTCTGTATTTTTGTTACTTTGTGAAATAATATTCGTTAAAATTCCTGTACTGATCGTAGTTCGATTTGACTAATTAGAACCTACCACAAAGGTAAAAGGACGTATGTTACTGCAACTTGAAATTTGCTAAAGCTGATTTTAGCGGTTATTAATACTTTGAAAGGAATATTCGCCGCAAATATATATTTAGTACATTGAATTCTTGTCGATTTTATGAAAGGTTTTTTTTTCTAGTCCAGGGGACAATAATAAAAACTCTTATGAACAAGCTTTCTATGTTAGGATGTAGACCAAGTAGGAATTTTGCAGAGGTATCTTAACCTTTTTGTATATGTCCATTGAATAACAAAATGCATTCTTTCTTTCGTGACAAAAAAAAAACTTTTCAATTCATTTAAATTTTGCAATTGTGACAATACAGTGATAACCTGCACTTCATGCAATTGATTGATAATAACTCAAAACTTCTTTATATCCACACCTTAAACAAGCTTTACCACATATAATTAGGACACAACATGTTTTATTCTTTTCTGGAAACATTCCCACACCCCTTCTTTCATAATAATTAGATATATTGAAACAAATGAGATTCCAACTACAAGTGTATCATCCTTAGTATACAACATATAATCTGCAAATAAATACTTATACACCCGGTACAGCACACTATATTGACATTAAAATATAACGAAAACATTTAAATCATGGATTAAGGATACAACATTTAATAGATATGTTTTACTGACAATACCTTAATATTTGACATGCCTTTACAAGGCCTAAAATGTATTGAATGAATAGAATATCAAATTTATGGTTAGCTTCTGGCTTACAATAACAATATATGCAGGTTTTTTTGTTGTTGTTGAATGTAAACATTAAGAACAACGCAATGCAATTCCTGAGTCCTACAAAACAGGGTATTGATACTACTGCTTTTTCTCAGCATTTCATACATGTTGTGCTTTCACTGCCTTTTATCATACATAATTAATGTTCACCAGGAACGCATGTAAGTGTATAGTTATTCAGAAAATAAAAAAATATACCCATTCACTAAGGGTCAAATATATATATGAGGAATAAACGAGGATTTTTTAAATGTATATAATCAATCATACAATTACCGAGGCACTGACTTATAAGCTGACCATACCTTCGGGTACTATCAGTAAACAAATTGTGGAACAGACCCAGTGCCAAAGTTACAGAAAAAATATACTTCATCGAGGAGTCGGTAGAAAAATGCCAATGCAATGGCAAAATAGAAAAAAAAATATGTACAAAAATACTTTTTAATAGAATAGTTTTTAAGTAAGGCATCATACACTATATATGTACGTACCTTGGTGGTTGATTTCTGTGGTGTAACCACTGTAGGATGAGGAATATAGTGGATCAAACCGTTGATATTTTTTTTAACGTACTCTATTAGTTTTCTATGTTGTATCATGTGTACTATTGTTTGTATGTTTGTCTTTTTCATTTTTAGCCATGGCGTTGTCAGTTTGTTTTATATTTATGAGTTTGACTGTCCCTTTGGGATCGTCATTATGCAGGATAAACTCGAAATAATGGTTGTGCTGTAGGTACTTAATGACAATTCCCTAATGACAGTAGTGCTGATTGTCAATTTTGAGAATTCAATTTGCCGAATAATTCGTACAATATAGAAGTATAGTTTTCCAACCACTCGCTCAAGATTGGAATGGAAGTGACGTCGCCCCTAAACGCACAAATGACGTTCACTCAAACCAGAGTTGTTGACGGAAATGCATCGAACTCGAATGTTGTCTATTGTTCTTGTATGACATAATCATACTGTTTCAGTAACTCTGTGGGTTTTCTTCATCCGGTCGATAAAGACTTTAATCTTCCAAAAAATAGAGCTCTATTGACAGACAAATCAGAATCATCTTGTTTCAAAGGCCAAGTCTTTTGGTAGTTTCCGTTTAGAATATCAATTTAACCTTGAACTTGCATTGCCTTTTCATCATCTGAATTTCCCAACAAATCGGACATACCAATAATTCCAAGTTTAAGACATCAATGAGCTCGTCTATAGATTTGATATTTAGGTGTTAAAATGTTAAAATGTCATTTCGTTTTTGTGTATCCATGACAACAAATAATGCAAAAAAGGGCGGCATAGATATCACAAATATTTGGACAGAAGTAGAATTACTATCAATTGGAGTGATACCTTTTCTGGAACTTGATAACATATATCTATCAAAATAATCAATGAACATCATATGTCTTTCGTATGATTTTGTTTCTAAAATTGCGCCAAAAAATCGTGTATAAAAGGTATTTGTAAACATTACATTAATGTCAAAAAATTTGACCAATGACAAAACAGACAGTCAAACAGAAAATATCTTATAAATAAAGGCAACAGTAGTATACCGCTGTTCAAACTCATAAATCCATGGACAAAAAACAAAATCGGGATAACAAACTAAAACTGAGGGAAACGCATAAAATATAAGAGGAGAACAACGACACAACACTACAATGTAACACACACAGAAACGGACCAAGCATCAGACAAAATCCCACGAGAAAAACAAATATAACATCAAAACCAAATACATGAATTTGGGATAGACAAGTACCGTGACACGTCTTATCGCAATGTGAATTTACACTCAAAATTAAGAGAAACATACGACGCAACGTTAAAATGTAACACACACAGAAACGAACTATAATATAACAATATCCATGTTCCTGACTTGGTACAGGACATTTTTAAAGGAAAAAATGGCGGGTTCAACCTGGTTTTGTGGCATGCCAAACCTCATTTTTCATAAAACCTTTAAAAAATACTTTTGATGTTCTCATAAATTACCTCTGAGGGCTAAATTAGTACTCAGCTGTCTAAAAAAGAATTTCATTGCACAATAACTTTGAGTTCATATTTGATAAATCCACAGGGGCCAAAATGCGAAACCACATTACTAACTGTATATTGCTACTTAAGGCTAAGAACTAACAAAGAGAGCCGTGGTGTAGTGGTTAGTGCATCGGCCTACTATCACAAAGGTTCCTGGTTTGGTGCCCGGTCCGGGATAAAAAATTTAAGGAACTGAATATTTGGCTCTTCCTTGACAACATTTGCGAGTATGGTCTTGAGGAAACGATGATAGTCTGTCGGAAGGGAACGATAACTGGCTGACCCGTGTTAAGAGAGAGCCATATCTCTTCTACGTAAAAGACACCCTTGTAGATTTCGAAAAAGAGCAGGCTTATGCCGCTACAAGGCAGCACTCGCACCCGCAAGAGGAAAGGAATTAATATAAGTTGCAAAACTTGTTTCCCAATTTGCTATGAACATAATGTTTAAACTGAGAATTAACAAATACAAATAAAAGATCACTATTTAACTGGTAAATACGATGATAAACATCGTCATTTCTAGTAACATTATAATTGCCTACCCACATAGGGTTTTTGTTAAATATGTAAGTTGAGTAGAAGAAAGTATACGGTCTGCAAACATTCATGTCTAAGAAGAAAAAAAAAGGTTCATTCTAAAACTACAAAAGTGACCACAGATATTCCTGGTTAAAAAATATTTGAAGTGCTTGTGGAGTATAATTCTTGCAAAGTAAGTCGAATTTTCAAAAAGAATATATTGAGCGGTTTCATCAAATATCATTTCAGTGAAAGTAACTCCGACTTTTCAGGTAACGTGTTCTTGAATGGTAGATGTCCAAACCATTTGATTCGAAGTTGACCTGTATTTTATTGTCCATAATAGTTTTATGTTTTCAATAGATTTCCTTCAGTGAAATTAATTTTTTTTTCACATGCACAACGTGTGAAGGACGGACATTTGCATCACTGTATAACCTTTAAGAATATAACTTAAACACGATAATTAATAAATTATCTTTTGCCATCTTGTATTGTGAAAAACAGAAACCTAGGGTCTAGATTTTTAATCAAACTATCAACATTTTATGCAGGAATGCAGAAAACTAATGCGATTTTGCGTTTAATAGAAGAAATTTATAAGATTTGAACTTACAAATTTTTTAAAGTGTATATTTTTTTTGCTTGATTTTGGCATTTTAAGGAAAAGTAACTCTATAGTAGTGCATTTTTTTTCTGAAAGCATTTTCTAAAAGCTATCTCCTCTATCTTAATGTACAATTCTATCATTTAGTTTAGCTTCTAATTACATAATGATGATTTTCCTGTATAATCCATACAAAATTTGTAATTTTGTCACAACCCATTAGCTTGTCAACAATCCCCGGTATATTTTTATTTTACGTTTTGGCAAAGTATGATCAAATTATATCATTTTTAATTTAGACACCAATACCACCCTAAAGAAGGGCTATTCCAATATGACGCCAGTGTTTGTGGACAATATATGAAAGAATCAGAATGAAAGCTAACAACAAACGGAATTTTTTTTGTCTGGGCCGTCTTTTCGTTGTATTCAAATAGGCTTGTTCGGTCTTTTTCTTTCGATTTACTGAAAGCTTTTGAAATGATTTGCTCTTATAACCTATATTTTAATGTTGTCCGAGTTGTCGTAAACTGGTTTGAATTTGATTCCGATAAGCAAATAAGCAAATCTGCTTTTACCCGATAGCTTGGCTGTACATGCTTCGTTTATAGTAGTTTGGTGACAACTCTTAGGAGAAAATATGGAGTTTACCAGTTGGGTTTTTTTTTTAGGGGGGGGGGGGGTGAAAGTTGGTTGTCATTACTCTGTTTTTCTGAAAAATATAGCGTTATCGGGAGGCGCAGGTTTTTTTTTCATTTGAAACTTCAGATATAAACTTAATTGATTGATGAAAGTTATTACAGGAAACTAGAAATTCTTGTTGATGTTTTGAAATTTCGTTCAATTTGATGTCGATGGCATCAAGAGTCAAACGGAGTCAAGACAAGGGTTTGTATGGTACACTCGAAAGCATGCATTCTTCGAGATTGCCCATAAAAATGTTGGCAGAAGAATGTGCCATTTTGGTTCCCATACTGAAACTGCCAATTTTCTTTACCTTCCATTTATATTATGTTGATAAACCTAAATAGAAAACTATCCTACAACTATCAAATAAACTCAACATGATTTTAGAACTAACAATCCTTCCATACAACAAATATTGTTGAGCTATTGTATATAGTATAACAAAACAAACAAAAACTCAGAAGAGTGCACACGATGAAATGTCTCGCCTTCTTTACTAATCATTGATTGTATGTTGATAGTCCAAAATATAAAGCTATACTACAACTATCAAATTAAATTAACATGATTCAAAGAAATGAGGTCAAGGTCAGATAAACCAAACAAGAAATATATATTCACCTAATAATCATTCAATACACTAAATATTGTTGAGCTATTCCTCATAGTTTCTTTGAAATAGACTTAAGCAGAAGAGTAAACATTGATTTATGAACCATGAAAATGAGTTCAAGGTCAATAACCATGCTAGACAGACATGTACACTTTACAATCAATATATGCATTAAATATAGTTGAACTATTGCTTAAAGTATCTAACATGTCTGAGAAACAAAATTATCCCTGAAAACTTAATTTGACAATGAACCACCAAAATGAGGTCAAGGTCAGATGAAACCTGCAAGTTGAACGTATACAGCTTACAATCCTTTCATACGCCAAATATAGTTGACCTAATGCTCATTGTTTAAGAAAAATAGAACAAAACTAAAAAATTTCACCACTGAACCAGGAAAGGAGTTCAAGGTCAGAGGACACCTGCCAGTTGGATATGGACACCTTACAACCATTCCATACACCAAATATAGTAGGCCTGTTGCATACAGTATAAGAAAACAGACCAAAACATAAAAAAAACAAAAACTGCAATACACAAAATATACTACAACTATTGCTTGTAGTATCCGAGATATCACCACCAAACCTTTTTCATTAATCCATTAAATGAGATCGAGGTCAATTGATAACTATCCGACTGGCATGAGGACATATAATGCGTATAGTTATCGCATTATTCATGAGAGAGAAAATCACATTACAAAAAAAAACTTAACATTTTTTTTTTAAAGTAGTCACTGAACCATGAAAAGGAGGTCAAGGACAATGGATCACTAGACTCGATAATAAAACCCCATAACCCAGAAACGTATCATTCAAATTTTATAAAAAATGTAAAGAGAGCTCATTTCCCCTCAAGACAATACGCATGGGAAGAATTTAAACTACTGTCATAACTCAAACTCAAATTTTTTATACATATTTTACAATGTTTTTGTTGTTTTTTTAACATAACATATTGCACTTTTTATTTCACAGCAACACTACACAATGTAGCTGTATATTTTTAAATTAATGTAATCATCGAAGGACAAAGTTTATAATCTTATAGGTTGTTTACATACTTCCCTGGTGAAACAATCTGTATATAATGAGCAGTTTTTCTTAATTTTCTTTTTTACAATATTTTTCATAATTTTCATTACAGGATGGAACCTTCTGAAAGAAGTTCACCAAGCGAGAAAATTAAAACAAGATTTTAAGATTTTCACGTAATAACCTGTTACACTGAATGTTTTAAAAACTTATTTAGATAACAATTTGAAAACGTTTTCTCAAGAAATAACACTTACATGTAATTCAAAAATTTACATGAACATTGAAAAAGCTCTAAAATCCTGACAGGAGCTTCAAACAAATTGCATAGAGTGAGACGCTATGGTTATTTCTCACAATTTTTGGAGAGCAAAATAAAAAAACAAACCAAATGATATAACTACATGATAAATGAACAATAATAATAAAAAAGCAAGTGGGCAAACATATCTACACAAAAGCTCTGACAATACAGTTTATAAATGCTTGTAGTCATGGAAACAAGAAAATCTGTCCAATCATCTGCCCTGATGATTTACTCTATTCCGGTTTCCCTGGTACCCTCTTTAGTTTGCTGCGTCAGTAGCAGGTGTTGTTTCTTTGTCTTGATCAGCTTGCAGTACAGCAACGGCTTCGTTTACCTAGAAAATATACATCATTTTTTATTTTTGTTGATCAATTGACACAAATGATAGATTAATTTTAGCGGATTACTGTATGCAATAACAACAAAAAAAAACACGCTAATATATTGACAAATCTAACCTGTTGTGATTTTTAACAACAAAACGGCAATGATTTCTTTAATTCATTGACAGTATTTGAAAAAAAAAATCTGCTTCAAGAAACATTATATGGATTCCTGACTACACTAAATTAAATTGTTAGACATATTAATTTGACAGCACAGTTTAAACCCCATCAACAAGATGTGATATGATAACGTAAACAGAATTTATCACAATTTAAATTTTGAAACAGAATGTCTATTTTAGGTGAATCCAGTCAGAACTCAAAAATCATTTAGATTCCAAAACACTTCCATATGTAATATTTGCAATGCTATGAAATTAAGGAGATAAAATCTGAGCATATGAAAAAAAATTCAGGGCAAATAGGCTCTTCTATGACAACATCAAAATTTAGTTTACTTATAGTAGTTTCTGAACATACATTCAGCTCATGTCGATTTCAAATATCCAACCGTTATTAATGGGAATGGAAAACACCTTATCCTTCAATGGATGAAGTAAACCTTAAGATTTGTCTTTTTTTTTCTATTGTAATTCATATAAATTGTCGGAGAAAAAAAGCTAAATGTTTTTCAATGCTTTTACAAATGTTCAATTTGAATTGACTCACAGTGGGCTGGTAGTCAAAAATATATCCATCTGAACGGTAGAGTACCATGGGATAAATTACACTAAATAATGTAAACCTACGTATTTTCCTAAAACTTTGCAAGTAGAAAAATAAGCGAACATAAATCGTCATGAACATGTAAAACTTGCATCTTTCCTTCATAAATTACATAATGTACATTTGAAAATCGTGAAATAAAATAGCTTCTAAGCAGACTTGAAGGGGTAAAGGGCGAAATAAAGGATCCTCGAAAATTAGTTGATTTACAGTATGCAATCAAACAGAGACTTCCTACACAGTTCTTATTTTAATCATTTGTCCTACAAACCGTAGCCTCTAGTGACTCCTACGATTCCAACATGCGCAACAATTCGGAATTATCTTTTTCCAGTAACTTTCCAGTGATCTTTCCAGAGAGGTCTTGGTACATACTTTCGATCAGAGGTAACAAACGTTCTACTAACATCTGATTCTGTTCCTGTTGAGGTGCATCAACCAACATGGTAGAGGTCAAAGGCCCCTGACCTTGAACTTGAATAACTCCTCTTTGGCTGGAGACTGAAACAGAATAATATTGATATATGTGTTGATACTGACAGTCAATAATGTATTTATAATTGGGATGCAATATTTTTTTAACATGAAGACACCAGATAATTTTCTTTGTGAATTCTTTAAAAAAAACTTTATTTTTTTTTCTTTCAATCTTTCATTCTTAGCTTTCATCTTATGCAAATCAATAATCAAAACTATCCTCCTTATAAGAAAAATAATTTATTAGATCTAAACATGCTAAATGATGCAGCAATCTAAAAAATGCCATAATATAAATTCTGAACTAAATGATCCTCCTACCTGTGGCATAACCATGTTTTGTTGTCTGCCAGCTTGAGGTGGGTTTCTCATCTGTGTAGCTGAGTATCTGCTAGCTGGGTTCATGAATACGGCAGGGGAAGGCAAGTGTCCTCTTCCTGGTTCAGATTGTGGCTTGCGAAGTGGTTGTCCAGTGCCAGACTGTCCTGTGATTTGTCGAGCATTCATACCTACGCGGATGTTTCCTTGACCAGGTTGTCTTGCTCCAGCCGCGGCAGGATTACCAGGTCTGACCTGTTGTCCAGGCATATTCTGGAATCCTGAAATAAAAGAATCACTGTTATACACAGCAGACTTGTAATTTTGTCCATCTATTAATTTCATCAATCAGTTTTATATAAAATTCAATTTTAATATATTCAGATTAAAAAATGCCTAATATGTAAATTGTTTGATTATGTCAATGTTGATGACAAAGCTTTAATTTACATTCTATACTTAACAGAGCAAACAAGCCTACCAAAGTTTTACTCTACAAGCATTAGAAAATAAGCTCTTAAGACCTTTCTAAAAACTCTGTGTAATGCATGTCATTTTTTTTAATTAATTAGTTTTCTTGTTTGAATTGTTTTACACTTTTTATTAATTCTATAGCTAAATGATATTTGAGTTTTGCTCATTGCGGAAAGACGTACAGTGATGTATAGTTATTATCTTCTATTTGTCATTTGGTCTCTGGTGGAGAATCATCTCATTGGCAATTATAGTACATCTTTTTATTTCTATACATACCACTAGCTGGTATGGGATGTCTTAGGTGTGTTGACCATCATGGACTCATCTGTGGCACCTGTGTTGGGGAATAGAAGTTTCTCTGTCCTTGTGTAATGGTAGGAAGGATATACCCTGGTCCAGCTGTTGGGAACATCTGATTCTGACCTTAAAATCATAATAAAATCAAGCATGTAAAAACTCTTCAAAGATATGATGCTTCTTATACTTCAAGCAAGGCGAACTTGCTATCTATATGGACTCATACGTGATGTTTTAATGATAATAAAAAAACTGGAAAGCCACTGTTTTAAGAAATACATGAATAATGCAATTGTGTTAAAATCTCTGTTTGTACGTTCAGAGTTTGGTATTTTCGATGTATTTCTGGCTGCATGTTTTTTTCTTCTGTTTTTAATAATGGTTGGTTACTGATTGATTCAGTTAAGATAAATTAGTAAGAAAATGGATACAGCTCGAACCCAGTGAACCAAACTTTATCTAAATGAATAAAAAGTGTTTGTCTATACATTTATAAGTTTATTTGTGAAGTCCTTACTAACCCCATATGGTTGCTAACCCTACATGGTAACTAACCCTATATGGTAACTAACCATCTACCCTGTATACCACATTGCCTCACATTCTCATTTAGAAAAAATTCACCCACCTAATTAAATGGGCATTCAAAAAATCAGAATGTGAATATATATGTTCAAACTCTTTTAGGTCATTTTTTAGTAGCAATAAACAAAGAAACTATGTTAATTGGAGATGCTTTAATTTGATACTATATATGCCCTTGACTTTTTACTAGATAACATTTTTGTTCGCTTTGGGGATTCCGTATATCGTCAGATTATCGGAATTCCAATGGGAACTAACTGTGCACCACTTATTGCGGACCTGTTTTTGTATTGTTATGAGTTACAATTTATGACAAAAGTAAGCAAAGACCCATCGAAACAACATCTGATAAACAAATTGAATAATACTTTTAGATATTTGGATGATATTTTGGCTCTCAATAATGACGACTTCAGTATGTATATTAATGAAATTTATCCTGTTGAACTTACTTTAAATAAAGCTAATACTAACAATGACCACTGCCCTTTTCTCGATCTTGATATCTATATCACTAATGGAAAGCTGAATACTAAAATTTATGATAAAAGGGATGATTTTTCATTTCCTATCGTTAATTATCCGTTTTTAGATGGTGACGTTCCCTTGTCACCATCTTACGTTGTTTATATATCTCAACTTGTACGATTCGCTCGTGTATGTAACAATGTTTTAGATTTTAACGAGAGAAATTTATGTATTACTGAAAAATTATTACACCAGGGTTTTCGATATCACAAACTAGTCAAAACATTTACTAAATTTTATCATCGGTATAAAGACATCATTCGTAAATATAGCTCAACATGCAGACTTCTAATACGTTCAGGTATTTCACATCCAATTTTTTATGGAAATATTCTTTATAAAGCACAAAGGTGTCAGTATTCACATCAGAAACTTACAAAACTTTTGAATAGACTTATTAAGAAGGGATATAATTACGATACTGTTGTCAAGTCATTAAAGATTGCATATTTTGGCGTTAATATTGAGTCACTGATAAGGTCTTTGCATCGGAACTAAACACATTTATTCTAAAAACAGTTGTTGCCATGACACGGGTTATGTTCTTCTCATATATGTTATGATGGTATGATATTAAACCCCTAACGGGAAGGATTGTGCCTGATGTTCATATGATGAAATCATAATCTTTCATTCAGTTTAATTGAAGTCTGGAGCTGGCATGTCAGTCAACTGCAAGTAGTCTGTTGTTATTTATGTATTATTGTCATTTTCTTTATTTTCTTTGGTTACATCTTCTGACATCAGACTCGGACTTCTCTTGAACTGAATTTTAATGTGCGTATTGTTATGCGTTTACTTTTCTACATTGGATAGGGGTATAGGGGGAGGGTTGAGATCTCACAAACATGTTTAACCCCGCCGCACTTTTGCGCCTGTCCCAAGTCAGGAGCCTCTGGTCTTTGTTAGTCTTGTATTATTTTAATTTTAGTTTCTTGTGTACAATTTGGAAATTAGTATGGCGTTCATTATCACTGGACTAGTATATATTTGTTTAGGGGCCAGCTGAAGGACGCCTCCGGGTGCGGGAATTTCTCGCTACATTGAAGACCTGTTGGTGACCTTCTGCTGTTGTGTTTTATTTGGTCGGGATGTTGTCTCTTTGACACATTCCCCATTTCCATTCTCAATTTTATGTTTTTAGCGCACCGTATAACAAACATATATAGTACCCATTTGTAGTCCATTAACCAATAATATCTCCATAAATTTATTAGAGATAAGATAAACTGTAGCATATAGTCCTAAACATACATGAAATATATGCCACTGGATATTGAACAACCAACAATCAATAATTCATTGTTGTATCATGTCAAACCTTACAAGGTAGCATGTAAACTGACTAAAACAAATATGATTGCCAATTAACTATGGAGGTTTTACTATTATACTAGCAAACAACCTTAAGACATCACTATATCATAGTCCTAAACATGCATTTAATTTCTGTTCACTGTCCTGGCATTTCTGCAGCAAGGCCAACACTACAAAAATTGAAAAAGTACAAGAAAGAGCACTTCACTTCATTTACCAGGATCACAATAGCACATATGAAGACTTACTTTTAAAATCAAAAATGCCATCACTTAAAGTAAGACGCCTAAGAACCATGGCAATAGAGGTCTTTAGAACAGTCAATCATGAAAATCCAGTGTACCTCCATGATCTTATAAATATTAAAAAAACAAAATATTCTTTCAGATACCAAAATTTAGCTGAAATACCTGATGTAAGAACAACAAGGTATGGCTTGAAATCTTTCAGATATTCTGCTGCCAAACTATGGAATGAGTTGCCAAACCACTTTAGAACTGAAACATCTTTTACCCAATTCAAGAGTTTAATAAACTCATGGAATGGCAACTCATGCCATTGCAATGCATGTGCTTAGTTTTATTTATTTTATGTTACAGCTTGAAATATAAAAGTGCTGCTTTTTTTGAATGTTTGCTTAGCTTTTTATAATTTGTGAATGCTGTGCTTTAGTTTTTAAGTTTGCTTTTAGTGCTTATTCTTATGCATGTATAGAATATAATATTTAGTTAGTGCAGCCTAAATGTGCATGAAATGTATGTTCTATGTCTTTTATGTTTTAATATTTGTATTGTGTATGTTTGTTATGTAAATGTATGCATTTGTCGGTTAGAAAAGCTCAGATGGCTTATGTTGATTTTTTATGTGACATGCCGACTATAAATAATGCATTGAATTGAATTGAATTGAATTTTGAATTGAATTGAAGGTGGTTGAATTAATTTTTGAGACAAACAAAGTTCAATCCAGGTTTAAAAGGTAGAATTCTATTGACCAGTTTGTAATTCCAATTTTAATATTTGGCATAATAAATGCATGGTTCTGATTGAACACAACACATGTTTCCTTGATAACAACATTCAGAATGCTCGAGTTAAAATGCAGCAGGATAACTGTTGGTCTTGTGGTCTTTCGTCATACATGTTAAAACGACAAACTTGCATATGTCAGATATTCAGGTGCGGATGCAAAAGACCTTTAAGGAGGTATTGTCATGGGTCCAGACCGGGGAAAAAGGAAGGGTAAAAATTTCCTATATTAAGTCATTTTCATAATCAAGAATAATAATTAGGAAATGAAGAGAGTCTCAACAAATGGACAACACCACTACTATAAATGTGCAAGCTTAATTTAGTTTTTTTAATCAAACACAGTATTCAAATTTTAACATAGTTACACATCGATGTACTTTTAAAAATTTCATGTTTTCTGAACTTTTAGAATTATTAGAATAATGGAATTCAGATCGGATTGTATATTTCTTAATATCGATAAAAAAACTATTGGAAATCTGGTCAAATAATCTATTTATCTTTTACCAAAAACCTTTATATTATTGTGTTATGGTCATTTGTATTCTTGTATTTCATTTTTGCTTCTCTGCTTTGTCTATTTGCCATTTAGTTTTTCAGTGTATGGTTTATAGTGATTAAGATAATAACAAAACGTTGACTGTCATGTCCCTATTTTTGACATTGTTTCCAATTATGTCTGTTTGTTTGTTTTGTTCACAAGTTGTGTTCAATACAGACATTTTAGTGGGAATGTCATACACATGTATGGTTTAGATAGCTATAAAACCAGGTTTAATAAACACAATTGTTTACATCAGGAATTGCCTTACCAATTCAGGAACATGACAGTTGTTATCCATACCTTCGATCTGTTTGTGTTTTTGATATTGTCATTTGATAAGGCACTTTCAGGCATACATTTTCCCTTGACTTTGGTATTTTTGTTAATTTACTTTTTTCATGTTTTTCTGCTAAATATCTTTAGGTTTAATTTGAAAGACCATTAATAATCTGTTATTGCAGTTTTCATAGGCAACGTCACTGACGTCGACTCCTGAGGTCATACATTATCTTTATATTCGACTGAGAAAAACAAATATCACTCAAGAAGGGTATCATAATTATGACAAACGATTAAAGCGAGATTTGAGAAAAAATCGATAACAAGTTGTTATATTAAGATTTGATATTGTTATATTATTATTAACTTTAAAAACAGAATTCTAATTTTGTTTTTCAGCAAGTTTATCAGGAGAGTTATATTGATTTCAGACTATCTTTGAACAATGGTATTTACATTTAGCAATGTAATCTTTTGTCATATTATTTGTAAAAAAAGACATGCATACACTCATCAAGAATCTAAAAAAAAAACTTGACAAACTCGACCAAATAGAATCGAATTTTGGCATCATGACTGAAAATAAACAAATAAAACAATGAAAAATAATTCAAACATAAATAAAAGAAAAGCCACAAGTTTTCATGCCATTTTGTTGATTGGCTTTTTGTTTTCTTGTTTAAATAAATAAAACAAAAAAGTAAAATTTGACGGTAAACGCTCTTCTATGACCGCTTTGTTGTATAATATCGAATTTATTAATCATTGGAAATCAATCTGCAAAAGCACCCGATATTCACAAACTAACTTAATCATACATCGTAAGCATTTAAAAACTTTCACTTACAATAAACTCATCATAGATAACCAGGATAGAAATTTCATATTTGCGCCACAAGCGCGTTTCATCTACGATAGACTAATCAGAAACGCTCGAATAAAATAATATTAAAAAGGCCAAATAAAGTACGAAGTAAGAGAGCATTGAGGACCAAATGTTAATGATTTATTACGTATAGCATAGTAGATAAAGGCAATATTCTACAAATAAGTTGTCTGGAGTAAACGCCCTGAACCAATCTTTTTGGGGCCAATGGTTCACTACATTTCTAAACAATTAGATATTTCTTTTAATACCATTTAATATAAGATACGAAATGATATCATTGATGAAGATCAAACACGACGTTACAGATGAAAAAAACTAACCACAAAGCAATCTATTTTTCTTATATGCCTTTGAATGTAGAAAACACTGGAAACGAAGAACAGTTTGGAGAAATTGAAGACAGCCTATCGTCTATACAAGGTGCTGCGGGTTACACGACTGAACTAGTAGCAGAACCTATGATTGTAAAAGGTATATATCTGTATTGCATTCTTTCTTTTTTTATTTGAAAACATTTTTTTGTAAGATATATAACAAAACGTAAAACAAAACCACCGAACTGCAATGTTAATTCCAAAACAAACGAACTGAGGACTAGGATATCCCTTATTTAAAACCGATATAATTAAACCTATAAAAATGGTAGGTTAATCATAGTTTAATAGCAAGTTAAATCATCAAACCAGATATTAGGGGTAGACTTGGGTTAATGTTTTAACTGTCTTAATCAATTATGCATTCATTTTATTGTCATCAGCTTCATCAATGTTTTAAAAAAGTTGATTTGAAACAGAATTTATAATAAATGTATTACGAAGAATGTATTTATAAAAATAATGATAAATCATCTTATAATTCAGGTATTGCAAAAACAACATACTCGAGACATTAATCAACGACAACCACTGAATTACATGCTCCTGACATGGGACATGCACATAAAGAATGTGACAGGGTTAAACATGTTTGTTAGCGCTCAACATTCGTATAATATCGGACCATGGTGTAACAGTACAACTTAAGAACAAACTATACAAATAAGTTGAAAAAGGCTTAACTCATCAGATTGATACAAAAAGAAATACATCTGACAAAAACACACAGAGTGCACGTGGATGTGTACTTAAACATCCCTACATAAAAAGACAATAAGTACAGATCTGAGACCTTCTTAGTTACTGACAGCTTGTTTAAAGCCAATATCATTTTATTAAAAAATCATGTCAATGGCAAAACTATAAATAAAGTACAAATCCCACACCAAATGAATTTAGTGAAAAGACGTCATTAATGTCATAGATTTTACAAATCGTTGCAAAACGGAGATAAAAATTGATCTAATGCAAATAATCAAATTTAATTCGTAAAAAATATCAATGACTTCCGACAACTTAGACCTCTAAATTAATATAATTTTAATTATTCATTTTCAGAAATTGAGAGTACTGGAAACGCCCACCAGATACTAGGGGACAATACTGATGATAAATATATGTGTAAAATCTGTTTTGATGATCAAGTAGAAGTCACATTTTTACCATGTATGCATGTTTGCTGCTGTAAAAACTGTAGCGATAAACTAAAAGTGAAACAATGTCCAATTTGTAGGAAACGGATCAAACAGAGTAGACCTTTGTATTTTGCTTAAATTGTATAGCTTGCTGTTGCTACTGTAGCCAAATATCTGATATAAACATATAGTTATTAATTGATATTTTGAAATGATGTATACATAAAAAGTATACATAAAAAGTAATTCTGCTCACCTTAATTAAGTTTTGGCGTAATGAAGAGGAGTATATCCAACATAAAACAAGTAAAGTAACACCAATACATCAGTAATGTACCTTATCATACTCGTTTACTTAGAAAGTTAAATGTGTCAAAAAGACCACAACCCGACCAAAGAAGAGACAACTGTAGAAGGTCACCAACAGGTCTTCAATGCAGCGACAAATTCCCGCACCCGGGGGCGTCCTTCAGCTGCCCCCTAAACCAATATACTAGTTCAGTGATAATGAACGCCATACTTAACTCCAAATTGTACACAAGAAACTAAAGTTGAAAATAGTACAAGACTGACAAAGGCCAGAGGCTCCTGACTTGGGACAGGCGCAAAAATGCGGCGGGGTTAAACATGTTTGTGAGATCTCAACTCTCCCCCTATAACTATGCCAATGCAGAAAAGTAAACGCATAAGAATACGCACATTAAAATTCAGTTCAAGAGAAGTCGGAGTCTGATGTCAGAAGATGTAACTAAAGAAAATAAAGAAAATGACAATAATACATAAATAACAACAGACTACTAGCAGTTAAGTGACATGCCAGCTCCAGACTTCAGTTAAACTGATTGAAAGATTATGTCTTCATCATATGAATATCAGGCACACTCCTTCCCGTTAGGGGGTAAGTATCATACCATCATAACATATGAGAAGAACATGACCCGCGTCATGTGTATACTAGTAGTGAACTTATTTACATTGTTTTTCTTATAAACATAAATGTCTTACGGTGACCTGTAGTTGTAAACTTCTATATCATGTGGTCTCTGGTGGAGAGTTGTTTCACTGGCAATGATACAACATTTTACTTTTAGATTAAATATAATTCAATACGAATGGCTATACTGTTTAAACATTAGTATCAGTATCAACATACTGTAGAAATTTATTCGTTGCTAATTGCACAATGTCAAGCTATTTTTAGACTGTCTGAACCATTTTTAACTCAATCCACGGATGAGCACTGAATGAAAATCAAGTCTGCGGAATCTTTACTTTTTAGTTGGAATTTTAATTTGAAGTAGTCTTCAGTACCTATGAGTACGCCGAGATTGTTTCTTTGTGTTTGATGTCGTTTTTGGTCTTTTCAATATATGCTTAGTACCAATCTAATGAGTCAACCCTTTTCCAATACTATTTTCAATTTGTTTCTATGTTGTGCTGTTGTAGTGGAAGATATTAGCTAGCAAAATCGAGATAAATTGTGAAAATGATGATACAAGCATGAAAATTAGCACAAAGCATCATTATTATATACTTTTTAAGAAAAGAAATGCCAGCCATAAAAAAAACACATTTTTTTCAAGATGGCTACGGCCTTTTTCTAAAATAGCTGGGTTTTTTTACAGTTTGAAAACATTGATTTCTTTCTGGAAAACTTTTCTTTGACCTACTTTTAGTCAAAATAAATTTTGGTGGCTAACTTCCTTACATGTGATATATTTATACTAGAAATGAATATTTGACATATCCAGGATTATTGCATGCGCAAACATGTAACAAAATTCATTAATAACAGTTGAAATATTTACTATATATTTAGTGTTTTTTTACTCTTAATGATAATATCAATGGTTTGATAACTTTTTTCAAGGTTATGATACACATGCATGTAACAATTTTGTGCATTGGCAAACTATTTATAGACATAAAGAGCGATTTGCATGCACTACCAGGGCACATTGGTATTAATCGTAGTTCATCTCATTACTCTAAAAACCGATGCTCTTCTTGAGTTGTTGAAGTAAGTGTTTCATCTATGATACCACTGTTTGAAAACACGCCCATTCAGTTGCAATGATTAGCTATTCGATGATAAGTCAAAAAATGTGGTTCTATAAATCCCAGAGAAACATCAATTGGAAACTGCAGATCAGCCACTTTTGGTAATGGCTAAACAACTTCAGTGGGAATGGCCGGATTTTACCGAGAAGATAACGTTTATCGTCATGTTTGGTGGATTGCACATTTGAAATATTAAATTTATGATTTTTGGTATTTTAACGCAACTTTTAAGCACCGAATTTAGACTATTTCGTGGCGGCAACATTTTAGTGGTGGGTGAAGCCGAAGTGCCCGGTGAAAACCACCAACTTTCGATAGGAAAACTAACCATCCTGGTCAATTATTAAAGACCGGAGTCGAGTGTACTGCACCTGCACGAGCGTGGCTAATGATTACAGTATAGTAACTACTCAGACCACTCGGCCATCGTGGCCCCTCACATTCAAATGACTTGTTATCAAATTCTGGGTGATATATTGCATGAAAATGGATGGACATTTCTCCCTCACTGAAGCCAATATTGACACCTAGAACGACAGATTATTTTTATGTATGTTAAAATGAACCTAGGACTAGTCACGCACATCAGATAACTGCATGTGATTTGCTTGAATTAACTTTAGATTTGTAGCGAGTACAAATAAGTTAGATGTTTGTTTACAATGTACAAATATTGTTTTAAATGTTATTCACGACCGGTGGTACTTTATCATTTAGTTGTTTAAATCCTAAAAATTATCTCTGATTATTCAAAGAAATCGATCGATCGATCGAACTGAAAAGTTAAGCTTTACAAATTCTGGTTTTGGTATAGAACCCTAAGCTTCATCGAATAAAAAAGAACTCTTTTTGTTTCTTTAATAAGATCAAATACTATTTTATGTGAAAATAACAAATAACACAGGTTAATATCTTTTATTATAAACTGTTGCAAAAATCTGGTACATTGTACTAAAAAAAATATATTTTTTTGTTTTGATTTTATGGTTAGCGTAAGATTCAAATAGTTTTCTGACTTTCTGAGAGTAACACAATACTTTATCCTGATGGGGCATCTACGATCATCACAATTTTTGGTTTGATTCGTATTGTTCAGTCTATAGGTTTTCTGAGAGTAACACAATACTTTATCCTGATGGGAAATCTAAGATCATCACGATTGTTGGTATGATTCGTGTTGCTCAGGCTGTAGGTTTTCTGAGAGAAACACAATACTTTATCCTGATGGGACATCCAAGATCATCACGATTGTTGGTATGCTTCGCGAAACATTTGAGTTTTGTTGTGACATGCAGTTTCATTTCGACTGTCTAATGAGTTTTTAAATGCATTCCATGTTTGCCATGTACTCTTATTCCTTTTACCAGATATGCAGATATGACATCACATCCATCAATAACTTGAAAATATAGGAGGCCCTTGGAATTTTCTGAGCCAATTGAGGTACCTATATCATGTATGGGAATCCACCAAAGGTTTTGTCCTTGACAAAATGAGACACACAGCTTTATTGCAAAATTTGCTAAACACTGGAAGAAATGTCACGGACATCAGTGCTGACTTTAATCAATTTGAAAGTGTTTATTTGAATAAATTATAATCATTTCATATAAGAACAAATATTGCAAACAAACAAAGTACAATTATATAGCATATTAATCTATTGTAATAAAAATTCATAATATCTAATAAAATTTGTAGATTTAGCTAACAAGTTCCTTATATTTGTATAAAATAACATTTGTTTATAGTGGAAAGTTGTTTTAACGTTAAATAAGCTACAAATAAAAATTGCTTTCTAGTCCCTCTTTGTGATTACCTGTAGAGAACTTTGGTTCATTTCCCAATCAATCTATCATGAAGGGAAGATAATGAATACGATTTTCAATCATAGTCTTTTTCAAAAATGATGGACGGTTCTTTATATTGGTATGTAATCATTTTAACGTTACAAATTTATGAAATTATATTCGTACATCAATGTTTTTGATATACCAATAAAAAAAAACTGAAACATATTGAGTTGATACATTTTGTAACTATTCAAATTTATATCAGAAACCTAAACTTAATTATAAAATAATGAACCTGTTAAAGGGAGAAAATACTCGCATAACTTTTTCGAATTGGCACATAATACAACGGAATGTCACTCTTGCATACAAATGGCACATCAATATAATTAATTAACTGTGCAATCGCGCTCCACCTTCAATGATGATTCTAAATTATAAATATAACCAGAAGTTGTTAATCTATAGATAGTAAAGACTAATGAAATCTAACCCACTGTTAAAATATTTCTTTGCATTTTTTTTAAAACTTCCTCAGTAAAATGCTTGAGCCACTTGACTTTCATAGCTCATAATTAACGTTTTTACACAATATTTGAATAAAGTAGCTAAAGAGTATTCGCTTCTCAAAGTGTAAGACGCAATAAAAACCGTATGCTTGCATCATCTTACCCAAAAACAGATTTAATTTTGTTCTGAACATTTCGACATTTCTTCGTTAAAACCGGTTTTAAACAAATCACAAGTACGTGTTAAGATCCGACTAAATAACCATATCCCGATATCGTCAGGTTAATTTGCTAAATTATAACTATCAATTGAAATTTTTCAGTTGCTGATTAATAAAACCAATCATCGGTCTCTATAAAACAAATTACGTCTAGATGCCTAATTTTATTCATGTTATATTTTAAAGAACATCAAAATCATGAAAACTGTACAAAAAAGTATACGAAATAGTTAACATGTATTTAGTCAATGAGGTACGAAATGGTAGATGTATTTGGCCAATAAGGTACAAAATGGATATTATCGTGGGTACGAAATAGGAAATTTAGGTACGAAATGGCAGAGGTAAAAAAACGGTCAAGGTACGAAATGACTTGCTTCTTTGAATTATAGTCATTTCATACCCTAACCATTTCAGACCCCCATTTTGTACCCTAGAAAAACCATTTCGTACCCTTACCGTTTCGTACCTTGACTATTACGTACCTCATGAAATATTACCATGTATACCATTTCGTACCTTTAGGAAGATTGTTCGTACCTTACTTTTAAAAGGTTCGTATGTATACCTTTTTCGTACCTCATGTAAGATAACATGTATGTCATGTCGCACCTCGCGGAAGATTTACATACATGTAATTTCGTACCTCACGAAAGATTTATATGTGTTTCATTAATATGCTATTTCAGTCATTTCGTACCCTAGCCATTTCGTACCCCCATTTCGTAGTCTGGCAAAAACCATTTCGTACCCTGACCATTTGGTACCTTGACCATTTTGTACCTCATGGAAGATATATATATGTTTACCATTTCGTACCTCATGAAAGATTTATAAGTATGCATGTATCATTTCGTACCTCATGGAGGTGTGTATGTTTATCATTTCGTATACCTCATGGAAGATTTATATGTATACCATTTCGTACCTTTTGAAAGGTTTTATGTTTATTTGTTCGTACCTCATGGAAGATTTATACGTATACCATTTAGTACCTCATGGAAGGTTTGTATGTTTATCATTGCGTAAATTTGAACCTTTTATAGTAATTTTAACGATTTCAGATAATAATTTCTTTTTTGGTTAACTAACCTCATATTTTTAGAGTTTAACGATTAATTAAAGATAATTCCTGCTAATAAACACATTGTTATTATAACTATTAAAGTTTCCAAGTGCTGCTTAATCACACCAAACACCGGTGTTTATAAAATGTCTACGTCTAGATGCATAATTTTATTTATGTTATATTTTAAAAAACATTAAAATTATGAAAACCTGTACAAAAATATGATACGAAAAAGTTAACATGTATTAGTCCATGAGGTACGAAATGGTAGATGAATTTGGTCCATAGGGTACGAAATGGATATTATTGTAGGTACGAAATGGTAAATGTTAAGTACGAAATGGCAAATATGGGTACAAAATGGCAGAGGTACGAAATGGCCAAGGTACGAAATGACTTGATTCCCTATTTTGTACCTCATGAAAGATTTATGTGTAAACTATTTCGAACCTCATTTTCTTTAGATAACTATAAAACAGTTGCAGCTAATTCTTACTTTGTTGGTTTATAAACCTCATATTTCTAGAGTTTAACAATTAATCAACGACTAATTCTGAAAACAAACAAAGTGTAATTATAACTATAAAAGTTTTCAATAGCTGATAAATCAGCCAATAATAGGTCTTTATAAACATTTTACGTCTAGATGAATGATTTTATTTATGTAATATTCTTAAAAAAAAAGAAAAATCATGAAATACAATTTACAAATGTATGATTTGAAATAGTTTATATGTATGAAGTCCACGAGGTACGAAATGGTAGATGTAGTTGGCCCATAGGGTACCGGATAAATATTATCGTTGGTACGAAATGGTATATGTTGGGTACGAAATGTCAAATTTGGTTACCAAATGTCAAATTTGGTTACCAAATGTAAGAGGTACGAAATGGTCAAGGTACGTAAATACTTGCTTCTGTTTTTTCACCATCTGATGCAGCGTGTTTTGAATTCAGGAGTACTCATGATTGCAGTGTTTGAGTCTTATGCTAATTTTGAGGGCTTTTGCTTGTCAGTTACTCCACGTCTTGTCCATATGACTTTGATCGTGTAAAACCTTTTGAACTAAAGTACAAGTATACGTCAAACACAATATCTGCTCTTGTGTAAAAATCACTATAACTTCTTACTTTTGGAACTATCCACAGTGCTACATTTTCTTCTAACATCTTCAATATGCTCGGGAGAAAACGCTTAAAGTAAGGCCTATTCAAACACAATGATAGGCTTGATACATGTAGCTTGATCAATAGCCAATGCTGAAAATTCATGTTTAGATTTGGGAACAAGTTTTTTTATTACAAAATTCTACAGCAAGCCGAGGATGTGTTTGCTGAAGTAATATCGTATCTTTAAGATACATAAGGAGCCATCGTGCATAGTGAACCATATAAGTGGAGTAAATTTTTATCCTCATTTTTCTAAATTTAAACGTTGACTTGTTAGATGGAACTAATAAGTCAACGTTCAAATTAAGGGTTTTTTTTCAATAGGGATTCAAAGATGCGAAATACAGCTATGCACCCACGATCTAATGTTATGCTGGAGAGAGGAAATCGAATTATTAAAGAAAATGCTACCTTAGTTTGTTGAAAGAAAGCAGATCAATACGCCATACAGAATAGCAAGATGTATTTAATTTTTTCCTTTTCAAAGACATTGGTGACAAAATATGAAAAACAGCACTTTCCAACATTAAGCTCCAAAGACATTGTGTTTATACTAAAATATGTCTTAATAGTTAACATTTTGTAAAATATTGAAAACAACGCGTTTAATAATTATTTGCGTCTGAAGAGCTTTTCCTGGAATTACCTGCATTAGACACGATAAAAGCCAATTATTTGAAAACCGAAGATGTATAAGTATTGAAACCGTTGAAAAGCTATATGTCAAAAATACCTAAAATAAATAGCCAAATTCATCTTAACATGCTTAAGTCAACTTTGCCTGAGGGAGTTGAAACCTTAGTTTCTTAATAATTTCAAAATAAAAGAATATTTCCAAAATGTTCCTCTGGCTAGTTTCTCATTATGAAAAGTGTCATCATATTTTACATGAGCATCTAGACGGATTTCATGTGTAAAGAATATAAGCAAAATATCAAATTACCAAATTCAAATTGAAATAGAAATTGAAAACGGAGAACCCCTTATACAATGGCAAAATTAAAAGCTTAGACACATCAACCAAATGAAAAACTACTGTCATAATCCTAACTTAGCACAGGCATATCCTGATGTAGAAAATGGTTGATTATTAGAAGCACTTCAGATCAGATCTTTTATTTAGGAGGGATGCGTGTTGCTATTATTTTTTTAGTTTTAAGTGTTGTTCCTTGTGTTTTTTAGTTTTTCAATTTCTGTATTGGTTAAGCTGGTAATTTTTTTGTCTATCCTTTGTCACAAAAACATGTGTCAATTTGAAAACATTACATTCTATCAAGTTTCAGCGTAAAACAAATAACTTTGTTATATTCTACTTCACTTGATCATAAAACTCTACTGATTATTTCAAATGTCAGTTTTGAAACTACATAAGCCACTCGGTCACCGACACTCTTTATGAACACGATAAAGTTCTTTTACAAAGTTGTTAAAGTTGAAAAATCCTTTAACCCTACGACTGAACCCAAACTTTGACGATAAAAGGGAGGATCGTTATATCTTGATTCCGTGACGAAAGGTTGCAGGCCAAAAAATACAATGTTGAGGCAAAACAAATGGTTTAAAAAGAAAACAAAAATAGTATACAAATAAATGGACGCGAAAATTACTTTTATCCATATACATTAACAAATATCACAAGTACAATGTTTATTGTCTTATAAACCGGTTTTAATAATCATATCCTCAACCCCATGGCAAATAACTAAAATGTGTTTATCTTCGATCCTATTTAATAATTCGTCTCGACACAGAGTATACTAAGAACTAATGTTTCTGTCCTCAATCTCAATAATCAATATATGAGACAATATCTGAAAAAAACTAATTTTTGGCAATAAGAAAAAATAAAAAAAAGTCTTTAGACCCGGTATTGTAATAGCACAAATCGAAGAACACACATTGGGGATCTAGAAACTGTTGTCTGTAATTCAAACAATTTTAAAATGTGGTAACAATTTCAATTTCAAAAATGGTACAAAATAATTCCAGTTCTTCCCTGTTACCAAAATGAATCAATTTTAAAAAGTTTCTAATGAGAATAAGGAATAAGTTTAAGACACTATTTGTGGTTTACTAGTATATCCTGTAATAGTTTATTAAATGCCAATTATTGATTTTAACATTTGTAATACAAAAGGTTTAGAAATATACTAAAATATAGTCAGAGATGTCGGTAACATGAAAGAATCTTGAGTAACAGGACAACGGTAACAGGACAGTATTAATTGGTAACAGACAGGATTTTTTTTCTCAAAAAAAGGCTTTATTTTATAGTTTAAGTACAATACATCATTTCAGATTGGTCACAATTGGAAGATAACAGCAAACAATGTCATTTATCCTTTGAAACTGTATTTGCCAGATGAAAAATCTGCCTTGGTAATAAAAAATTCTAAAAATAAAATTCATTTCTGTTACTATCTACTATACTAGAATTGCACTATGTTCTCTGCTGTTATGAAAAGCAAAAAACCTATTTTTTTCATTCAATATACTGTATATTACTTTGAAATTTATAATTTATGGTGATAATAGCTTATATTACATGAAATGGTTGACATATTGTAGATTAACTTTTTGATTCATCAGTGAAATTGTCTTTAACGTCCTTCCTGTTACTGATTATGATTTGCTGTTACTTTTTATCAGGTAACATGACAGAACGTAACAGAAAGGAATTACGCAGTACTTTTTGTTCATTTATTCGAATTGTGTAGAAGTTTACTTTCATCTACATATCAATTTGATAAAATACTATAAAAACACATGTACTCTTATAGTGATGACAATGACATATTCTCAGAAGGTACAAAAAACGGCTGTAACAGGAGAGATCAACAAAATTATTTTTCTCCAAATTTTGATCTTTCAGGAGTTCAGTTTTTTAAAACTGGCTGCTATTCACCTAAACAAATGGATTCATACATCCAGGAAATGATGCTCTTCACATTACATTACAAGAAATAAATTTTTGGTCTTTCAAACGTGTCCACAGGTGAAAAAAACCCAGCGGTAACAGGAGGGAAAGTACCCCTGAGGACAACATTCAAAGGACCCTTAAAAATGCAAAATTTTCTTACATGCTTTAGTTATAACAAAATAAGACCAGTAATGGAGAAGTATATTATATAATCTATCAGATTTGTGAAAATCGGAAGGCTGTTTACTTAATTTAGATATTCTTTGAATGATTTAATTTTCAGAAAATAACAGGGGACAACATGATTTTTTGGGGGGTTGACCATTTAAATTCGATGAAATATTAAAAAGAATGTTTAATTGGTTGCAGTTGGTGTATTATATACTCGAGTTAATACTGAAACTTAAAATTTTCCAAAAAAATGCCTGAATAAAACAATAATTGCTGGTGTAGGGCGGGACACTGAAATTAGACTTTCATATATTGTCTTATATCTGTCTTAAATTCCATATGATAATGAATCTGTCCTCGACCCCAATTTCTAAGGTTTCTCACATCGATCCCGATTATTTATGATTCAATTGAACCTATTATTATGTCCTCAATACTCAGTACGAATGTTTCCTTCCACGATCCATATGTGTCAGTACCAATTCCCTGTATATTCATTATCATCAACCTTGAGCACTAACGTTTCATTGGCACTAAGGATTAAGTCATGAACCCTTATTACTAATGTATCTTTATATGATCCAAATCCATAGTGTTTCTGACTTTTGAAGATTTCTAAATCGAGGTAATATTACATAAAATGGTCTTCAAATCGTGCATGGTCAACTTTGCATGAACAAGTTCCGTTCTTCTTTTCTTAATAAATGAAGTAATGGAGTAGTGTCGAATTACTTTCTTGTAAGTTATATTTGATTGCAAGTAACACGAACACAATAAGCTCATTTAGTTAATAAGACTTTAAAAATTAAACGTGAAAACACCTGCCCGAGGGTTTCACCAGTCCAGAAGTCACTTCTGCGCTGACAAGAATTATCATTGATATGGTCATAATCATAAATTAACCGTTTATAAAACTTATGAATTTTTGAAATACTAAGGTTTTTCTACCTCAGGAATAGATAACTAAAGTACCTAAGCTATATTCGAGAAAACTTTTAGGAAATTTGGTGCTCAATGCCCTTCAACTTCGTACTTTATTTGGCCTTTTTATTCGAGCGTCACTAATGAGTCTTTTGTAGACGGAACGTGCGTTTGGCGTAAATACAAAATTTAATCCTGGTATCTATGATGAGTTTATACACCTTTACACTATCTACTGATAAGCCCGTCCCCCTTAGTAACACATGGCAACCCAACATCTTAGGTCAAGCTATTTAACAAAATGGTGGTTATGATGAACATTGGATAATAACAAAGTAAAGAAAATTTTATAATAAATATAAAGAAGAGCAATATATATGTTTTTGTGTTAAAATATGATAAAATAGTTACTCCTCAAGAGTTGAGAGATATATTCGTGAATTTCTGACCATTTAAACTAAATTAAAAGAAACAAATAGAATAATGAAATTTGAAACTATACTAGATTACTTTCATTCACAAAAATGTAGTTTTAACAAGATATAGAATATGATAAATTATGATGATAAATTACAGGTTTAATTAAGCATGGCTAATGAATGTTGATAAGTATGTTTATTGTGTAGACGAACACAGCATTAAGTCAACTTGTGAAACGAGCATCATTACTCCAGTACCTATTAATTGTTTATTGAATAATATTTAACCAATTTTCTTTTTTTATGTCCATAGATAACTTATACTGATAATCAAAATTCCTATTACTAAGTAAAAAAAAAAAGAACAAAAGAAAATTAATTTATTTTTTGCTTTCATGTATATTTGGTCATTGAAGTTCGTCTTGGCTTTAAATTCATATAGACTCTTATCCTTTTAAAACAGAAATCTTTAATCTCTAATTAAGAAAACAAAATATATCCAAAACTTCTCACCACTTTTTTTTTTTATATAAAATATATGATAATAATCAAGTTTAATCAGTAAATATTCCCACGGTAGACCAAGTCATATCAAAATTAAACATTATTTTACTTGAAGCATCTATTGAAATATATCTGTTTATTATTATTATTCAAGTTCCCCCTATCTTTTAACAAAATTATACGAATGAAGACAGTACAAAGATAAATACTTTCATTTCTATATTCAATTCTGTAATTGCTTAATCTTTACATTATGATATGTATAATGTAATTTCAAGAAATAATACATTCTAACTTAGATGTTTTATAGTATAAGAAATTATTAAATGAATGAAACAAATATCAATTTCAATTCTAATTCAATATGTAAACCAATCAAGATCTTGTGTTTCAAAATATAAATTTTTCATCAAAGTATAACTTAAAAAAATATACTATTAGCATGTAAACAATATTTTAAAATGATGATAAGCACTACCATCCTATTCCTTTTTAATTGATTTATTAATTAGTTTCATTCATTGAATAATCTTTTATTTTGTTGAAAATTAACAACTTGACCTTCCTCTCCTCTCTTACATTGATTCCTTTCCCTAAAACAATATAATTAATGATTTAATTGCGAAAATTTCAAAAAAAATTTATCAAATTAACTGCTCAGATAAGAATGTTTGACCAAGGTTATGTCCGACAACACGTGATGCTTTCAAATGTTTACACATGTGTAAATTGACCACATGTGATTGGTCATTTAACTGATGATTGACAGGAGAGTGGATATGTGTATTGGTAACAAATATAGGCTGTATATCAAACTATTGGTGTAATGCGATAACAAATACTCCATTTAATATTGAAACTATAGGATTATGTTAAATCTCCAAAAGTTTTGATATCCTTGCCTGTGCTGAAGGACAAACATCCATATCACATTGCAAAGCTTCTTCATAACACTGATAGGCAATGTCTTTATCACCGGATATATCAAAACATACTCCTAGTATTGTTAATTCATTGGACTCTGTGTTCAATGATCGAACATCATTTTCTTTCACTGTTATATATAAATCACGTAATGTTTGTCGTCTATTGGATATGTCACCACGATGATGATAACATAGAAATCTAAGACAGCGAGACATTACATTTGGTAGAATGTTCATCTTACTGAACTCTACATCAAGCCGTAGTTCTTCTGGTATTAATGATGAGTGGTGTCCGTAATGAACATGTTGAGCTGTAGCAATTGCCAACCTGTCATTCAATGGCATTGAAGAATGTACATTAAGTCTGTAATTATTTTTGTTTATGTCACTGTTAACGTCAGAGTCTATTAAAACATAAAAGGTGACCATCTTGATAGAACATAATTCGTTATTCTAAGTGTTACATTGAACTGTCTTGTTACATAATAAAACGACGCGTATAACAACCAACCCGACACAGCATCTGTCTTAATGATGTGTTGGAAAAATGTATGATAACATTTGCGTATGTTGTTCTTTTTACTTATTGTATTTGGTGATGGTAGCATCTGTGCTATTTTTGCACTAATTCTTTCCCTGTAAGATTTACACGCATCAAAAATAAAAATAGACGATTCGGACTTTTGTAAAGAATCAATACAAGACAGTGCTTTATAAAAGTCTTTCCCTGCACGTATCTTGCTTATCACGTAACAAGTAGTTCTGTAAAGTAAAAAGTCTAGCAGAATGAACGAAGATCCACTCTTTGTACTAGATAAGTATTGATGTGCATTGTCAAGCGTAAATAAGTTTTCTGTCAATCCATTAACCCCTCTACACTTTATATTCTTCAGTACACCTAGAAGTATTTTATTGTTACTCTGATCGATCTTTCCTTGAAACATGTTGTGTTCGTGTATAAAATAGTTCGGACAGTAACATGTGTGTACCCATGCTTTTAATTTATCAAGACAGAGAGAAAAACAATAATATATTTTAGATATTTGAAACGTGTCAATATCCACCTCCTCTGAAACCCAAAACAGAGCCGTCTTTAAAAAGTAAGAACACAATAAATCTTTGACTTCAATGTTTCTGTTAACTATATATTTTAGTGTTAATTTGAGTAGACCGTAACATAAGAGTTGAGTATAAGTAAACGAATGTAAAAAGTCATTATCTGGCATAGTCTTGGGTCCTATAGGTACAAACAAGCAACCGTATTTCATGATCCTGTCAATTACGAAACTAGGTGGCCATTGCAATCGATGACGTGATGCCCATGGAATTGAGTTGTGAGGTAGATATTTACTTCGTATGCAGAATGCAATATCCTCTGTCTGTGCCTTGTCTGATATACATGGACCGTGTATGATGACTTCCATATCTGGATACCTGTCCTTCACTCTATTGAGAAAACGGTTTACTGACAGATATGATCGTGAACCAGTACAAGTACCTGGTGGACAATAGCTACATTGTTTACGAGGGTATACCTCATTATGTAATGATTCCTTTCTGAGTTTAACAAATCCAGGATGATTAAAATCTGTCTCCATAACAAAGAATGCAGTACCATGTATTTGGTTTTTAATGTTTTTTACATTATGTATTACTTTATAGTTATTCAATACGTACATTAAATCCATGTCACTGCCTGGCAAATCCAGTCCTTCTGCCAAACTGCCACTAAATATGTGTATACGACTTGGAAAACCTGATGCCTTGATGATCATATCATTTATGATAAATAATCTTTGTCTCGTTCGTATATCTATTTCACTACCAACTATTTGTACTAGGTGCTCGTATAAACATTTGTCTCTCGGGTCAATCCAACGCAAGTGATCTATAAGAAATATAATGTATCATAAAACCATTGAATGACATGTACAATATCTCCCCAGAGGTATTTCAAGCGATTTTTCTGATCATTGCGTTTGCGTTGAGTTTTAAGTGGACTTCTAGTCTTGTATTTGTAAAACGAGGTATGACAATTTAAAACCAACGAGAAAATCTTAATCATGTTAGCTATTTCTTTATTAGAGAAAGTGATTAATGACGACATTAATAAACTTACTGTCAACTGTTTAAATATCGTTTATCAACTGTTCAAATATCGAAAACACAATAGAATTCAATTCATAAGCATCACTTTTGCTTTCAAATATGTGGTTCAAGCGCTTGTTATTAAGGTACATTTTGAAATGCGGTATTGGAAATATGTCGCGGAGACAACAACCCTCAAAAAGAGCAGATAACAGTTGATGACCACCAATTAGTCTTAAAGCAACATCTTATTTATAAAGAGTTATGCCCTGACTGCAACCTTAATGATTGAGTGAATTTGCGATTCAACCTTTATATCTTTTGATGTTTGTTAAAGTTAAGTATTGTGCTATCAATAAATAGTATACTTGTTTATATAATATATAACCTTTAAGATGCTTTAATTTTAGTCCTCAATGTTCTTAAACTTCGTATTTTATCTGGCTTTAATTTTGTAACTTTTTTGGATTCAAGCGTCACTGATGAGTCTGTTGTAGACGAAACGTGCGTCTGGCGTATATACAACATTTAGTCTTGGTATTTATGATGAGTTTATTATTCAAATTTGCAGTTTCTTCATAGAAGACATGTCAAAGCATAATGATTTCAAAATGTTGGGGTTTTTTGGGTTTTTTTTTTGCATTTCCGTTTTTTTGGTCTTTGTGTGGATAATTTGAAGTTGTCATATTTTATCTTGGTGTTGTCTGTTTGGCGTTTGGATACTGGTTTTGAATTAACTCGTGGTATCTTTTCCACTTGTAAAGATGTTTCCTTGGTTGTAATACATCAACACATTTTAAACACCATACATTTCTAGAGTTTATAAAATAAAATTAAAATGGTATCACCTTTAATACAGTCTGTACAGTTCTCTAAGTATTCCAGATATTCTTTTGAAGATTTGTCAGGATATCTAAGGTTCAGTATATACTGTTCATGTATTTTTCTTCTTTCCAAACAAGCTTTATACATTCGTTCAAACTGACTTATTGTTAGTCCGAAAACGTCATTTGTGATCACCATTCCTCCATCAAAAGATTGGTAAAGTGATGATGTAAACTTACGCTTCCCACGGTATGGAAAACGTTTTACACCGTATATTTCCCAGTACGTTCTTTTTTGTATGCCAAACAGATTTTCATCATCAGAATTATTTTAATTGCTGTTCATGATGACTGTAAGAGAGATACGACTACATGGATTCCTTTGTAAATTATATGTCTATATGCAATGGATGTTACGTTTTATTTAAATGTTCAATATTAAAAATCATATACCGATTATCAAGTATTAATTTAATTTTGGATGTAACGCGTCTTCTGATTGGCTGACGTCGTTTTGTTTATCAGCCCAACCACGACGTCATCAACTTTTTTTCGTGGTTTACCACGGTTTAAAATGGAATTTTGAATTAAATTATAAGAAATGACTGTAATATTTGTTCTGCCTATTCGAAATAACATAGAAAATGTGTTGCACACTGTAAGATAACCAGCTACGCGTAGATAGAAAAACATTACAGTCATTCCTTTAATATTTAAGCAGTCTGGTCGTAATATTAGGAGATAACTGTATTGTTTTTAAAGCTTGGCTTTCGTGAAACGCAGATTATACAGTCGCAATTTGAGTTTACCTAGCGACACGGAGCGGAGATAGTTAAACGGATAGTGCGACAATTAAATCATGTTTTACGAAGGCCAAGCTTAAATTACAAAACAGTCACTTCCATTCTAATGCCACATATTAAAATAAATGTCATTTAATCAATATTTTGGCTTAAAATTGGTGTAAATAAAAAAGTCCGCGAAACTGTTGCATCGTCTTTAGCATCTTAAAAATATGACGTCATATGTATAGTCTGGATGTCAAACATGAATGCTAAACATATTTAAATATATTTACTTTTATTACGCTTCAGAATGGTTTCAATATAGACAAAAAGATTTATATTCTTAGAATGTGACTATCTTGTTTATTTTTTGAGAAATTACATACCCCAAAAAAAAAACGGAATTCAAAATGGTGGCTTTCTTAGTTAGGGACTGGTAAAACGTTGAATCTAACCCCTCAACATATATGTCAACGTTCAATGAAAATTATCGTTACAAATTAATTGCATTAGAATTAGATTTCTACATATCACATGTTTAAGTAACATGTTACTATAGTTAAGTTCAAAATACGTTTTAACATATACATGATGATGAATTTAAGGTCACGTTTCCTTATATAAGTTACAATATTGTATCCACTATTTGTACATTCATTTCTTGCTATTCTATTCGTATTATGATTATAACAGATGGCGCCGCTTTCGGACTTTTGGTATCATAAGAAAGGATACCAGTTTGAAGAATAAATAAAGTGAATGAAGAAGGGTACGTGTTTTAGAAGTGTCCCAAATAATTATACTAGCCATTTCAGCTTCGTGTAAGGATTATTATTGATATGTGTGACTAAAACGGAGGAGAATCCAGATAGTAAAGAGGATATATGCGTATAACAAATGTACAAATTACACAATTTACGAATTATGAATTTTGACACCGTTATCTTTACATACTTAACGTTTGCAAAATGTTACAAACTTTGGGTAGTTATCATTGTTTTGCTGACATGAATGTATTCATTTTCTATAAACATGGTAAATGCACTGTAATGCGATGTTGAAACATTCAATACACAAAATGTTTTCTATTTCGAAGCATAGATTGTTTCGGCTTTCAAACTTTTGTATCTGGGCGTCACTAGTAAGTCTTGTGTGGACAAAATGCACTTCTGGCGTATTAGAATTTTAAATTTGTTGCCTTTTGTTCGTGTGTTTCTTTGTCAATTGTGTTCTCCTATTTATTTATATTGTAGTCATGTAATGTTGTGTTGTCATTTTAGTGTCGTATTTCACATGGCCATAACAGAGGAAGGTTTGGCATGCCACAAAAGCAGGTTCAACCCACCATTTTTTCCTTTAAAAATGTCCTGTACCAAGTCAGGAATATGGCCATTTTTTATATTATAGTTCGTTTCTGTGTGTGTTACATTTTAACGTTGTGTTTCCGTTGTGTCGTTGGTTTTCTCTTATTTTTTAGTGTGAATTCACATTACTATAAGACGTGTCACGGTACTTATCTATCCCAAATTCATGTATTTGGTTTTGCTGTTATATTTGTTATTCTCATAGGATTTTGTCTAATGCTTAGACCGTTTCTGTGTGTGTTACATTTCAATGTTGTGTCGTTGTTCTCCTCTTATATTTAATGCGTTTCCCTCAGTGTTAGTTTGTTACCCCGATTTTGTTTTTTGTCCATGGATTTATGAGTTTTGAACAGCGGTATGCTACTATTGCCTTTATTTAATTTAGCCATATTTTGGAGTTAATGGTTTTAATGCCTTTCAACTGTTGTTATTTGAATGCCCTTGGTAATTCTGATGTTTACAAAATTCACATTTGGCATCACAATTTACCGTCCTGGAAACTTGTTTGGATTCGTGGTAGACAGCACAAAGTCGTTTTCCTTTCGTGTGCGTATTTTTCCTATTTTTTAGTAAAAAAGATAACCCCATTTCTGGAAGTGAGCAAGATAACTCGCATAACTAACCACGCACCTTATTACCGCAAATTCAGCTAGAGGCGTTCAAATACGTTCACATCAACGTAAGTAGAAATACTTTGTTGATAAAGATTTTCTGATAAGATTTAATAGTTCCAATGATAATATAAACGTATTTTACATGTCTACGAGAATATGACATAGAAGTTTAACGACATTTCAATCTACTAAATTAAGTAAACATAGAGGAAACAAGGTAACGAAACACTCTGAGTTATCATTTTAACGCCAAAAGAAGCGATACCCGGTACCTTGACAGGATAAGCGTCTGTTGCTATGCATACTTAATCAAAGTATATATATTACCTGTTTCAGTGGACCGCTAGATATACAGTTGTTGCATTACAATGTCACTTGCATTGACTGATTAAAAGTAAAAGTTTATGGGAACTGAAAAAAAGACAGAAAAACTTCCTGCTGAACTTTGTAAATACTTGTACTTTTACTGATGCTATCTGTTTTTTTTTCTTATCAAAATAAGGATGGGCGGTCACTGTATAATATAATTAGATTACAAGGAAATTGAAACACTACGTACAGTAAGTGAATCATAAACCTTACGTTACTCTTTTCTTTAACTGTAATACATACATTTCCCGGTGGTTATATGATAACATGCTGCTTAATGCATGTAATGCGTATAGATCATTACATGGCATTTTTTTTATATCAGACCCTTTAACGGTCCTAGGGCATGATATAAGCCCAAGCGCCGCAGTCTCGAGGGTAGAATTCATACATGAAGGACGATGAAGGGTCTGATTTGAAAAATTACTTGTAATGATCTTTTTTATCATATACTTTCACAGAAGAAATACAGTCACGAACTATCAAATTTTGTCTCTCTTTAAATTTTAAGATGATAATTTACAGGCAACCAAATACCAATTTCTTAACTTAAATTGTTCAATGATTATTTCTCGTTTATGTCTTTCAATACATGTTTAATCTTAATTCATGTTTGCTCCTCGACAATTTTATGAAAAGTCTTAAATCACTTGCAGTTTTCCGCACCGTGTTGTCGTTTTCTAACAAGTTTCCGGAAGTTCAAGAAGTTGCATGTGATAAACATGACTGACATTTACAGAAAGGCTTGTGATAAACGTCACGGACATTAACGAAAAGGTATGTCTTAACATTCCGGAAGCAGTCAATAAAGGTTCGTTTATCAGCCCGCCATGGAAATTCCTTGAAATATGATCAATAAACATAGCAATTCTGTCATAGTCTTTTAATATTTTTAAATGTTATTGAACTGTAAAATTTAGATAATATTTTATACAAATATACGATAAATAAATTTTCTAGTACATGCATCTGATAACATGTTCAATGCGTTTAATTTATACATTTCCAAGCGGTCATATGATAACATGTCCAATACATTTCTCAGTGGGCATATGATCACATGTCCAATGCATTTATACATACATTTCCCCGTGATTATATGATAACATGTCCAATGTATTTGATACATATAGATAATAACATGACATTTTTATATCTGACCCCTTATGAGCCCTAGGTCATGATATCCACCCGAGAGCCGACAGGCTCGAAGGATGATTTTGACCATTGGCTGATAAGGGGTCTGATATGAAAAATTACATGTTATGTTCTTTTTATCATAAACTTCAACAAAAGACTTACAGACAAAAAATGTTTTTTTTTTTAAATTCTGAAAGAAAGCTTTTGTTGTAATATTTGTTTTGCATTTTTTTTTAATAACATATTTTACTGATTCATAATATTTTCTTTTTATCAAACTATGTTATATTTGACACAATAAAACGTACCATTGATGTGTTTTTCCGGAATTTGCCGAGTGACGTCGAAATGTCATTCGATAACGTTACAAAGCATGCTATAATAACCGGAAGCAGTTGATATGGAACGGAAGCAGTTGATATGAAACGGAAGCAGTTGATAACAAAAGTCATATCACACGGCTCAGGCAATTGTTCAAATTTAATGAATAATTATATGCACAAATAAGTTCCATGGGGTACAATTATGCCATTATTTTCTATAAGTATATGATAAATACATATACATTTGCCGAAGAGTACATGGTAACCTATTCAATGCATTTAAAAGCATTTTTCACATTAAGAGTAAACTAATACAAAAAAAAAAAGAAAATAATAAAATAAGGACACTTGGTATAATTCATAGAATGTGACTTCTCTAATTTTTGTGCTATTTTCACATTTCCTGACCGGTGTGAGAAAAATATTTCTCCTCACTAGTGAAAAATCTGTTCTCGGCAAATGATTAGTTGAAATTTGATTATGACGTCTAAATGTTTTGTTTTCTTCTGAATTTTCCTATTGTGACGTCATGAAAAAAGGCGACCATGCCTGATGACGTCGCATATAAAGAACACAAGTTTCTGAAAATCTTTATAAAAGAAGGATAAAGATCATTAGAGAAACAGATTCCGACACTATAACTCGTGTATTACGATATTTCTCCACTCTCGACAGTTAAATTTTAGTTATTTAAAGAGCTCGGCAAGCCTCACGCTTTAAATAATAAAATGTAACTGTCTCGAGTGGAGAAATATCGTAATACACTTGTTGCAGTGTAGGAATCTATATTTCTACAAAGACAAGGACAAAAACCGAAGTAGTATATATCACCGACATAGAGCAAAACCTATTCTTATGCATGCAGTAGTAATCTATAAAAGTCATTGATTCGTTATTGAATTTCATAAAATTATGACGCCATATGTACACCTTCGGCGTCAAATTTAAACACCTTGCGTTTTGCAGTCTTCGTGTATGCCATAGCATGTAACAAAAGGTTTAAAAGAAAAATGTGAGTTTTTCATTTATAATTGAAAAAAAGTATATCTATATTCAAGAATTAAGTATGTTGGCTTCCCTTGTCTATATGTTGCACTTTGTAAATACAGCTGTTTATCAAACAAAGCCACTTTTGAGGAGATACACAATATTTATAGATAGTTAATTCTGCTAACGTACTGGTTCCAAAGACATAACTTGGGAATTTTTCCAGTAAATAAACATATGCATTTTGGTCTAATTGAAATCTTAAAGTCAAGGTTGGGGTTTTAAAGAATTTAAGTGTAAGTTTAAACTCTTAGCATTTCGGGACATATAAATGTAGAAAATATGCCACAGAACCCTATTTTTTTTACCTTTGAAAATAATAGAAGTACATATAAACTTTCCATTCTAGGATTTTTTCAAAACTTCATAGTAAAAGTGGTACAGTTTTGGCCGTAAAGGGAGTGTTTATGGGAAATTGCATTTTAGATATTTACAGAAATGCAACCTACAGACGGATAGAGAAAGTTTCGCTTGTTGTAATTCAATTAGAAGCATTGATACAAAACGTTTGCATTATAATTATAAAGTTATGTGTCATGACTTACACCACATAAGCTAACACTTGCTACTGGTCACTAAAGTTATGATTCCTAAATTCTATAAATTAAAGGTAATTTAAATTTAATGTATCATTAATGGGTAACATTTTGTAAAATTAGGTATTCTCTTGATCATTGGATGCATATACACTTAGCCAATTACCAATGCTATACTTCATGCTAATCAAAAGGACATCATAAATTATCAAAAATAATTGTCAGGTCAATAGACGTAACTCACTCCTTACATTCGGATCCTCTTAAAAATATATGGCATACTACATGATAATAAAAAGTAACACGCAATAGGGAGTCCATGGTATAATTATAGATTGTCGATGGTTATCTCAACGAGATTGATTTTCTCGCTTGAGCCGGTACTGTGGAAAACAGAAAAGCAATCGTTGAAGATGACTTATGATAACCTGTATGTCGCTATTTAAACTAGTTTCTAGGGAAATTTCATAAACTACCGATAATTCACGATAACTGAAAAGGACTGAAAGAGTTATCAAAATTATCTGACAGAAAAATAAACTACTCTTATCACCACATGTATCCATCTTCTCTGTGATAATAACTAACAATAATAGAACATTGTATACTTCGTGATAATACAAAATGACTAAAAGAGCTGTATTTGAAAGTACCAAAAACTAAAATAAAGACGATACATACCACCTAAATGTTGGTTCCCTCAGAAAATTCAAACAGTAAAAAAGCCACTGGCTTGCTTTATGATACTTAAAATGGACAATGAGAAATATCAACAATACTTGACATTACAATTGACAATAATAACCAAACACATTGCTCCAGTATGTTGACTAAGTAAATCTGAATACATTGTGGGATATAACCAACTTTACAGTTTGTCATAAAAGATAAAAGAATACGATTGTGAAGCTTCACTGACAGTATACATTGTAATACTGACATGGTTCCATGATTGACATGTTAACCTAGACTTACAAATAAGAATGGAACATGGAGTATGTATAAGTTTCAACAACCAAACCAAAGAACAGATAACAGTAGAAGCCCACCAATGGGTCTTCAATGCAGAGTGAAATCATGTACCCGGAGTTGTGCCTAAGCTGTCCCCTAAAGAAAAATGTGTACTTGTTCAGTGAAAATGGACGTCATACTAAACTCCAAAACATATAAATAACTAAAATTTAAAACAAACCACAAGATTAACAAGGGCAGAGGCTTCTGACTCGGGACAGGCGCAAAAAGTATACATATATTATCAATGTGAATATAGTTTGCCCACTTTTTGACTCAGACTTAATGATATATTATGTTATGCTGTACCTGGAATATAAGCTTGATTTTATCGCAATTAGATAAAACCGTAACTTTCCTATAATGGAGATACATTAACTGCAATGAGAGAAAGATTACATTACCTTCAATGGAGATACATTTACAGCTTAACCTCCGATTACTCACCAACTCTATGATTATACACTGAAATTTTAGAAAGATAAAAACGAAAGAAAAAATACTTCCTCCACGAAATCTATTATAATTGTTGTAGAGAAATTTCCATTCGCTTATAATTTAACAAATAAATTAACAGATATTTATCGTTTTAAGGGATGTGCACTGGTTTTAATGTATAGTTAGGAAATACAATTACAATATAAATAAAATAAGAATTTCAAACAACTTTCCAATGAGATAAAGTTGACATTACCTCCAAAGGAGATGAGACAATATCTGAAAAGTGTTATATTTGGCAATGGGAAAAACAAACAAAAAATGTCTTTGAAACCTGTATATTAAAATCACAAAACAAAAAAGAAACATTGCGAATTAAGGAAGAGTCGCCAGTAGTTGAAAAAAAATAATAAATGTGGTTACTTCGGCAATGTAAGAAATGTTACCTAAAAATTCCAATTCTTTCCTGTTACGAAAGTGAATCCATTTTAAAAGGTTTTTAATGTGAATGAAGAATTAATACTATTTGTGGTTCATTAGTACATCCTGTGATATTGTATAAAACATAATAATATAATATAGTATAGTCCGATTTGTAGGTAACATGAAATAACCTTCAGTAATAAGACATAGTTGGTAACAAAAAAAACACTTTAGCTAGCTTTAAAACAAAGTTTAATCCACCATTTTCTACATAAAAATGCATGTAGTACAAAGTCAGGAATGTGACAGTTGTTATCAATTCGTTTGATTTGTTTGAACTATTGATTTTGCCATTTGATTAAGGACTTTACATTTTTACTTTTCCTCGGAGTTCAGTATTTTTGAGATTTTACTTTTCATTTAAGAACAATTCCTTTCTCTTGATAATTTGAAAAAAAATAAATCATTTAAAATTGGTGTAAACAATTAGAGATAACAGAAAACAAAGTCATTTTGTCTTTTTAAACTTCAATATGCAAGATGACAAATATGTCTGTAATGAACAAAACATTACTATACTAGAATAGCACAATGTTCTCTGCTCAATAGTCAAAACCCTGTCTTGTAATTCAATATTTATGTTGCGGATTATTTACTACGATAATAATAGCTCATATTACATAAACTGTCTGACATATAGTAATTAACTTTGTATTTCATCAGTAAAATTGTCTTTCACATCCTTCCTGTTACTGATTATAGCTATACTGTTACTTTTTATCAGGTGACATGACAAAACGGAATTACGCAGTACTCTTTGTCCTTTTATTTGAATAAGATGGAATTTTATCTTAATAATTAACACAGTTTTGAACAAGAAAAATGTTAATTGTTAAGATATGCCTTAGTTAAAAAAAATATCAACAGGGAACATTTTTCTAAATAATCTATTATATTTGATTTGTTTATTTGATTTGGATATTCTTTGAATACTTGAGAAAACAGCAGTGGACAACATAAATTTTTGTGGGGATTGAACATTTAGATAATAAAATTATAGTGAAACAAATTTAAGAAGGAGTAAAACATTGTCAAAAATTGGTGCATTATATACTCTAGATAATGCTGAAACTTAAAATTTTCCATATAAAAGATAATTGAATTAAAGAATAATTGCCGGTGAACAATGGAACAAGGAAGAAATACATTTTCAAGTATTGTCTGAGCTTATCTCTGTTCACATACACCTCGATGATTATACGCTGCAGTTTTATGAAGATGAAAACGGAAGAAAAAAATACTTCCTCCACGAAATTTATAAGACTTGCCCTGAAGAAATTTCCATAAGCTCATAGTTTAAAAAATAAATAGACAGATATTTATCATAAGTGATGTGCATGAGTTTAAATGTACATGTAGGAAATGAATAAAAAAGTGGATAAAATAAGAATTGCAACTAGTTTGAGATTAATGAAAGAAAGTTTATATTAACTTCGATAGAGACACATTTACAGCTTAATCCCTGATTTTCATACCACCTCTATGATTATAATCTGCAGTTTAAAGGAGATGAAAACAAAAGAAAAAATACTTCCTTTACGAGATCTATAATAATTGTTCTGGGGAAATTTCCATGGGCTGATAACTTATCAAAAGGATAGACAGATAATTATCATAAGGGTTTTAAACTAGTTGAAGCGACAGCAAGAAAATTAGACTAAATGAAATAAGAATTGTATCCCTCTTTTCGTTGCACTCGATGATTTTTTGTTGTGCTTATGGAGTGCATATATTTATATTTTTCGGCTTTTGCTTTTGGTCATGATCAGACATACTCAGCCTTTTCAACTTATTTTTCGTTTACGTTGGGGACCTCGATTTATTACTCCATATACTAAGTAGTTAGTTTAACATTTCCAAATAAGATATATTTAGATGACTTTAAGAGACTCACCATATATGTCATTCAATTCAGTTTGACATGTCAAACAAGAACACATATGGTGTACGTTTTGTATCTAAACCAGTATTTTAATATATTGATACATTCTTCAATACAAGCTTAAGGTTCAGATGGTCCAACAAAAACCGGAGTGATCTCGGATGCTTCGGAATCAGATCTTGGGAAGCAGATCTTGTTTAAATTGATTTACGAAATTTGGAAATCGGCAAACTTCTATCACAATAGTTTACCATAGACACATACAAACATCACAGCAGTTGACCTGGACAGTACAAAACATGACAATAATTGACCTGGACACTACAAAACATGACAACAGTTGACGTGGAGACTACAAAACATGACAACAGTTGACCTGGACACTACAAAACATGACAACAGTTGACGTGGAGACTACAAAACATGACAACAGTTGACGTGGACACTACAAAACATGACAACAGTTGACGTGGAGACTACAAAACATGACAACGTTGACCTTAACACTACAAAACATGACAACAGTTGACGTGGAGACTACAAAACATGACAACAGTTGACCTGAACACTACAAAACATGACAACAGTTGACGTGGAGACTACAAAACATGACAACGTTGACCTGAACACTACAAAACATGACAACAGTTGACGTGGAGACTACAAAACATGACAACAGTTGACCTGAACACTACAAAATATGACAACAGTTGACCTGGACACTACAAAACATGACAACAGTTGACGTGGACACTACAAAACATGACAACAGTTGACGTGGAGACTACAAAACATGACAACAGTTGACGTGGACACTACAAAACATGACAACAGTTGACGTGGAGACTACAAAACATGACAACGTTGACCTGAACACTACAAAACATGACAACAGTTGACGTGGAGACTACAAAACATGACAACGTTGACCTGAACACTACAAAACATGACAACAGTTGACGTGGAGACTACAAAACATGACAACAGTTGACCTGAACACTACAAAACATGACAACAGTTGACCTGGACACTACAAAACATGACAACAGTTGACCTGGACACTACAAAACATGACAATAATTGACCTGGACACTACAAAACATCACAACAGTTGACGTTGAGACTACAAAACATGACAACAGTTGACCTCAACACTACAAAACATGACAACAGTTGACCTCAACACTACAAAACATGACAACAGTTGACCTAGACACTACAAAACATGACAACAGTTGACATGGACACTACAAAACATGACAACAATTGACCTAGACACTATAAAACATGACAACAGTTGACCTGGACACTACAAAACATGACAACAATTGACCTGAATACTACAAAACATGACTACAAAACATGACAACAGTTGACCTGGACACTACAAAACATGACAACAGTTGACCTGGACACTACAAAACATGACAACAATTGACCTGAATACTACAAAACATGACAACAGTTGACCTGGACACTACAAAACATGACAACAGTTGACCTGGACACTACAAAACATGACAACAGTTGACCTGAATACTACAAAACATCACAATAGTTAACTTTGACAATATGGAGAGACCTTCATATAACAATTATCAATAATAAATAATATGTCATTAAGAAGAAAGTGTTGCTGAAATTAATTAAACATTCTGTATGTGCCTGTTCTAAGACAAGGAATTTCCATTCAGTGGTTTTCGTTAGTTAATATCTACAATTATTGATTTCTTCATTTATTCATTTGTACTTAAATGAGTCGTCGTTTAAGTTGTTTGATTTTATCATGAAATAGGGACTACGATGGCATATAGTCGCGAAAATCATCCCGCCATTTAGTCTCTGTTGGATTGTTTTAATATTTGATTTGATTGATTTGATTTTTGGTGTTTTAACGCCACTTTTAAGCCACGCATTTAGGCTATTTCGTGGCGGTTGATCGGATTGTCCGGAGAAAAACATCGACCTTCGATAGGAAAACTGACAATCCTAGTCAAATAATAGTCGAGTGCATGATTGGCAATAAACCAACACTCTACCAGAGATCATATAAAAAGACATTCATTAACAACGATAACTCACCGTACAGCCTTCAACAATGAGCAAAACCAATACTGCATAAAAGACTAACAAAGTCCCCGAAATGTCAAATGTTAAGCATTTCAAGCGAAAACTAAGGGCATGATTTATGTACAAAATAAATTTAGAATGTATTCGTTGGACACAGATGATGCCTCCACTTGCATAAAGTATTATAAAGAGACATAACTCATGAACGATAAAAAGCCACGCTACTCAAATGTAGTTGTTTGGTATTAAATATAGTTTATAAGTTTCTTAACATTTGGTTGAGGCAAACTAAAGTATGAGAATGGAAACAAAAAATTCAACATTTGTTTTCCTTATTCAGAAAGAACATTACTCTAGAACAGTAGTAAAGACGCAACCACAATTCAAACTTCATATGTATATTGTGATGATAATCAATGTATCAGTTTCAAAACAGCTAGTTCAGGCAGAATCAGCAAGGGAGATAATTAAAATAGGTTTTCACTCGCTAACATGTTACACTGAATGTTTAAAAACTTATTTGGATAATAATTTTAAAATGTAATTCACTAATCTCTGATTAACAAAGGAGTTTAAAATCTGACACTTTCCCTAAAAAAAGCTATGCAATGCTGACAATAGCTTCAAACCAATTATATATAGTGACACAATATGGTTATTTCTTACAATTTTTGGAAAAAAGAAAACAATCCAAATTATATAACTACTTGATAAATATACAATAATAATAAACAAGTGGGCAAACATATCTAAACAAAAGTTCTAACGCGACAGTTTATAAATGCTCGTAGTCATGGTAATAATATAATCTGTCCAATCATCTGCCCTTATGAACTACTCTATTCCGGTTTCCTTGGTACACTCTTTAGTTTGCTGCTTCAGTAGCAGGTGTTGTTTCTTTGGCTTGATCAGCTTGCAGTACAGCAACGGCTTCATTTACCTGAAAAATATTCAACATTTTCATTTTTGTTTATCAATTGACACTAACGATAAACGTCAAAAATTATTGTATACAACAAATGTCAATTGACAAACCAATCCTGCTGCAATTTTTATAAACAAAATTCAGGCCATAATTTCTTAATTTATTTACAGTATTTGGAAAAAAAATCTACTCTAACTACAACAAATTAAATTGTAAGACATATAAATCTGACAGCACTTTCAATATCTCATTAACAAGAAGTGGTATGATAACGTAAATCAAAATTTATTTTGATACAGAGTGTCTTTTTATGTAAATTAAGTCAGTACTAAAAAAATCATTCAAATTCCAAACACTTTCTTATGTATTATTTGTGATGCTATGAACTTTAGTAAGAAAATCTTAGCGTATGAAATTAATTCAGGAGAAATAGGCTCTTCTATGAAAAAATATCAAAATTTACCCTTCTGTGGATGAGGGAAAACCTTAAGATTTACCATTTCTTTGTTATTCCTACAATTGTTACAAAAAAATATAATTGTTTTTCAATGTTTTTACAAACGTTAAATTTGTATCGACTCACAGTGGTCTGGTAGATAAGGGAGAATCAATCTGAACAGTAGTGTACCATGTCATAAATAACACTAAATATACAGTTAAGGTGATACATGACACAACAGGGAGATAACTGTAAAAATGAGCCGAACGTTTTAATCATGTCCCATTGATAAAGTTAAAGTTGAATTATCAAAATGAGTGTTTGTCAAATCGTTATATATCCAACAATTTATCCGATAATATACATGAGGTTCAAATTTTTAGAAATTTTCATATTTTTGTTATAAGGTCAAAGCCAATATTTTGTCAAAGTTTTATTAGAATTAAAAGAGACAAACAGTTTAAGTCAAGGTGTTTGGGACCACCTTAAACAGATGTTTCCTACGCAGTTTTTCTAATAATTTGTTCTACAACCTTTGCCTCTAGTGACGTCTTGGATTCGAAAATGTGTAACAACTCAGAGTTGTCATTTTCCAGTAACATTCCAGTGATCTTTCCAGCCAGGTCTGGGTACATACTTTGGATAAGAGGGAACACACGTTCTCCTAACATCTGTTTCTGTTCCTGTTTAGGGGCATCGGCCAACATTTTAGAGGTCAGAGGCTCCTGAACTTGAACTTGAACCAATCCCCCTTGGGCTGAATGCTGAAACAGAGTTATATTTATATATGTACATGTGCTTATACTGACGGTCAATACTGTATTTCTAAGGGACACAATATGTTTCTTACATGTACAGACACTGGATAATTTTCATTATGAATTCTTTAATGATGCTGTATTACCTTTCTTTGATCATTCAATCTTTCATTCTTAATTTTCGTCTGGCGTAAAACTAAAATTCAAATGTTCCTCCTCATAGAAAAACCAAATAGCCTGATTTTTATGAGATGCCACAACTTGATAAATTTTGTTAAAAAAAAAGTTATAAAATATGTGGTATCTGAAGAAAGTCATCCTGTAAATTCAGAAATTATTCAGTGCATTTATTATTGTGAATTTTAAAAAATAAAAAAAAAATATTCTAATTTTATTATTACTATGTTAGGAATTTGGGAAATGCTAGAGTAAATACCGCAATCGACTATGCACGAATTGAAATTACCGGAGTTTCATTAGACCTTTTCTAAAATTAAAAGTTTTTTTTACCTACAGTTTCATGGCGGAGAAGGAGGTGCGGAGTATGTACCAATGCAAACTATACAAGTCCGATTATTGAACAAACATTGATATATGTTTTTGATATAAGATGTCAAGTTCTTATTATTGCTATACAAGAACTTGCATTATTTGCATCAACAAAAACCTCGCTATAATTCCGTAATTTACAGTTATTCAATGGCCTTTTTTTTACTATAATTCACATAAATCTAACTTTAAACCAAAGAAGTTGAAAAGAACATGAAATCTTAAAAATGCCATATTTCTAAAATTTTATCCTTTACTTTTTTTTCAGTTTCAGAGTATCAAACTATGTCAAACTAGGACATATTGGGAAAGATGCATTTTTCGACTGATTTTAATCATTTAAACTGGTTTAACTTGAAAACGACACTCGGTTTGATAACGTAAGATTATGTGTACCAATTTTCAGGAAAAAAAGTCAATAATGCATTTTTTTTAAATTTGATAAGTAAACAGCAAAAAATGACGTTTTTTTCTTCATTCATGAACGTTTGATAAATTTCAGTTATTTCTAAACATAACAAATCTTAAATTTATAGGATATTTATATTAAACAGAAATTACAAATAATTTAACAAAAAACAAATTGGGTTTATCTTTTAGAACAAAAAGTAATGCATTTCTGTCGGAAGGAAAAACATATCTACAAATTCGAAGTTTTAGCAAATATCTAAATTTCGACCTCATTTTACTCAAAAAGTAGCACATGAAGGTATATTTTTATTACATATTTGATTTAATCAGGTAAAATTTCATTATGGGATCAAAAATGTATCGTATGCCCTTAATTGAAAACAAAACATGCTAATTCCTAAGCATGACTATCTGTGGCATAACCAAGTTGACCCATTGGTGGCCTTTGGTTGTTGTCCTCTTTGGTCTGGTTGTTGTTTCTTTGACAAATTCCCCATTTCCATTCTCAATTTTATTTTATGACCCATGCATTTGTTAAACCCAAGAGTTCAGGACCATTAAAAATCAATTTTTTACTCGAATAAGACCTTAAGTTGGCTCCAGATAGCTAAATGTTCCTACCTGTGGCATAAACATGTTTTGCTGTCTTCCAGCTTGGGGTGGGTTTCTCATCAGTGTCACTGAATACCTGCTGGCGGGGTTCATTACAACCGCTGGGGGAGGCACTTGTCCTCTGCCTGGTACAGACTGTGGCATGCGTGGTGGTTGTCCAGTGCCAGACTGTCCTGTGATGGGACGAGCATTCATGCCACCACGGATGTTACCAGGTTGTCTTGCTCCAGGAGCGGCAGGATTACCAGGTCTGATCAGTTGTCCAGGCATATTCTGGAATCCTGAAATAGAAAGAATCATTGTTGTACAAAGCAGGCTAGTAATTATTGTCTATCAAGAAATTTCATCATTCAATTTTATGTTAACAAATCTAAATTTAATATATACATGTTATAAAATGCCTATAATAAAAACTATAACACAAATATTTGTGTTATAGTTTTTATTATACAATCATACAGAGACTTTACATATATATATATATATATATATAGTTTGATAATTTTAATGTTAATAACAAAACTTAAATTAACGTTTATACAAGCAGAGCAAGCAATCCTACCGAAGATTTACTATACAAGCATTAGGAAATTACATGTAATATCTTTAAAGACCTTTCTCCAAAAATCTATGTAATATATATTTGTATTTCTGTCAGTGTTCTTTAATTAATGAAGCCATTAAATATCTTGTTCGAATTGTTTTACACTTGTCATTTTAGAGCTTTGATGTATGGGTTTTGCTTATTTTTGACAGCTGTACAGTGATGTATAGTTTATATCAACTTCATTATGTCATTTGGTCTCTGTGTAGAATCATCTAATTGACAATTATACAACATCAGTGGATTGTCTTGCATATTTGTTTTTCGTTCATGTTTTTTACATAAATTAGGCCGTTATTTTCCTCATTTGAATTATTTTACATTTGTCATTACAGGGCCATTTATAGCGGAATTTGCTTACTGTTCAAGGCCGTACGGTGACCCATATATGTTACTTTGTGTGTCATTTTGTCTCTTATGGAGAGTTGTCTCATTGGCAATCATACCACATCTTCTTTTTTTATATCTGCTTATTTTTATACATACCACTAGCTGGTGTAGGCTGTCTAAGCTGTGTTGGCCATCTTGGACTTGCCCTCATCTGTGGTATCTGTGTTGGGGCATAGAAGTTTCTCTGTCCCTGTGTCATGGTAGGAAGGATATACCCTGGTCCTGCTGATGGGAACATCTGACTCATCATACTGGCAGCAGGCTGTCCCTAAAATCATAAACAAATCAAGCATGTAAATACTCGTCAAAGATACCAGGCTTAAAATAAAATGATAATGTGTGTCTACATTACTCATTGGTAACACTCCTATATAGAATCAAAGTGCTTGTAAGCACTGAAGGGTAAAGATTGGTTTAATTTTTCAATAGGAGAAGTAATAATAATAATATGCTTTATTTTAAGAACACTCCGTCACATTTACATGTGAAACAAAGTTAAACATTGCATTGTAAAAACATTGGTTGTAGTTGATTCTATAAACAAAGGCAGATAACTCTAATTTTATAGATTACTTTAACAATGACATCACTGATATTTTAAGAACAGACATATTTAAAAAGATAACCGCATCTTTTACAAGTTTTTCTTGACAAGCATTACATCATCTTTTTACTTGAAAATTAAAACATATATTGCATTGATAAATTTCTGGAAAGGTTCATGGATAAGATGTATAGAATGTTAAGATCAATGCACCATATTTTGTGTATATTAACAGTAGCGATCAACCTTGGAAGATTTAGAAATCAAGTAAATACCATAGGGTTTTAATTGCATTTCATGTAATCTTTACCCAAAAACAAATAGAAGGCATTTATAATGATATATGAAGTTGAGTCAACATTTCTGAATAGTGAAAATGTGCCTAGCGCCATCTATGGGCTATAAAGACCATAGTGTTTTGCAAGTTCTAACATTGAAAATTACTATTTTAATGATATTTATCTCAAAAAAACAAAATATTTGGTGAAAAATCTACCAAGTGTAATCTTGCATGTTCTGTCTGATGATTTAGGTTTATAATAACACCGACATCTGAACTTTTATATAAAGTGACAACCTCAACAAAAATTTTATATATCTTGTGAAAATATGCCTAAAATACAAATACAGATCCTCAATTCTTTAAGACCCCAACGATACATGATATAAATTTTTATTTCGCTAAAGATTTTTTACAAACACTTCAACCACCCTTTATTCATTTGAGTGCCTATCGTCAACCAGGATCGATATTGGATGTTACAGCCCTTAATAAATACAAATCAAGGTTAACCAATTTAAAAATCTGTATTGAATACATTAGAACCTATATACCCAAAAACACCATAGAAATAAACATTATTTTTACATTTAAATGAAAAGTAAAATCACAAAAATACTGAACTCCGAGAAAATTTCAATCAGAAAGTCCCTAATCACATGGCAAAATCGAATGACAAAACACATCATAAGAATGGACAACAACTGTAAGAATTGGCATTGAATTAGCTCACACAAATAATTCAATTTTCACCTGTATTCTGATACTAGCAATACGCTGCATGTACTGTGATGCCAAGTGAGCCTTCCTGTCTTCTTTACGTTGGGCTACAGAAACATACAAATGCTTGGTAACCACAATCTTCCCATTCATTTGTATGATGGCATTGTTTGCCTCCTCTGGAGAACTGAAACAAACAAAACCAAATCCTTTGGATGTTCCACCTTCTGACATAACCTGAAAGTAAAATTGAAATAAAAAGTAAAGAAATAAGTGCTGTTTTGTTACATAATTTCAAGAGATGGCATTTTGAAAAAAAGGTTGTCCGTCTATAAGTGGCAACTTCGGAATTTCAATTACATTTATTAGTACAAAAGCATAGTTGGCACCCATAAATAGTTGGAACTTTGACCTTCCCAATGTGTATTTCTATGGTATACCCTTGAAATCATTTGCATTTTCTGTAGATCATACATATATGTAAGCAAAAACAGTATTAAAAAGGCAAAAGTAAAATAGTGAATTTAATGCACACTTCATTCATTCTGGCTAATCATCACCCCTCTGGTTGATAAATTGACAATTGTTCTCTGTCATATTCCTACATACCTTAGCACTTGTAATGGTTCCAAACTGAGAAAATTCCTTCCTAAGCCTTTCATCATCAATGTTGTCATCCAAATTCTTTACATACAGATTAACTCCTTGGTATCTATTAATTCTCTCCATTCGGATTCTCTCATATTTTTCCTTCAGCTCTGCTTGTTTCCTTGACTTTGTCTGTGTTCTTCCAGAAAACAAAGTCCTTTCGTTGATGTTTGAACCGTTCAAATCTTCAACAGCCTGTTAAAAATAAGTCCTGTTAATGTTTCTTGTTGTCAAAATTCATGTCATTTGTCTATATTTACAAAGCTATAAAAACCTGTACTTTTATGAGTATGTCAGTGTAATTAAAAATTAAAACCCTTCTTTACCGTAAAATAAAGTTCTTTATAATATATGATTCACTACTTTAAAAACCTCTCCTAGACAATCTTATCGCTGATATCAGACATGATATGTCAAAAAATGATAAAATAATAAAATCGTTCTCAAATATCGAAACATTTGTTCTCATAACAATCATTTAGTTAATGAAATATATATGCCACAACCGCAACAAGTGTATTACGATATTTCTCCAATCGAGATAATTAAATTTTAATATTCAAAGCGCGAGGCTTGCCGAGCTTTTTAAATAATTAAAATTTAACTGTTGAGAGTGGAGAAATATCGTAATACACGAGTTACAGTGATGGAATCTGTTTCTCTGATGATTTTAATCCTTCCTTTACAAAGATTTAAGGAAAGTTGTACACTTTTGATGTGACGTCATCAGGAATGGTCGCCTTTTTTCATGACATCACAATATAAATATTCAGAAGAAAACAAGAAAACTTAATGTCACAATTAAATTTCATCCAATCATTTGCCGAGAACAGACTTTTCACTAGTGAGGAGAAATATTTTTCTCACTCCGGGCAGGAAATATGAAAAAAAAAACATAAATTAAAGAAAAAAAGTTTTACAGTATCCACACTACAAAATGCACTGTGACACATCACACATGGTAGTTTTGATGATGTCACTGTTAAATAGAATCATTGATCTATAATTTTGATGCTTGATGCTTGGGTTTGGAGCCTAGAGTACATCCAGAAAACCAATGGAACATGAAGAAATATACCCTACTGTATCACTTTCAATCAATTAAAATCAACGTGAATTCTATCTTTAGGAGGGGTTTTTAACCCATTCTCTTTCTGTGTAGTGTACAACAAACTGCGAATCATATAGTTCCATCAATAAAAAAATACTTCAAACATTGGAGTCTCGTACTGTAAGTTTCATACTTCTATTTTTGTATCCTTGAACAGTGTCAGAAATCTTGGAATAACATTAACGGTACCAATTTTTCTGCACCAGATGCGCATTTCGACAAATAATGTCTCTTCAGTGATGCTCGTGGCCAAAATATGTAAAATCCAAAGCTTATATAAAAGATATAGAGCTATAATCTAAAAGTTCCAAAAAGTATAGCCAAATCCGTGAAAGGAATCAGAGCTTTGCATGAGGGAGATACATTCCTTAATTTATAATAATTTTTATCATTTTGTAACAGCAAATTTAAAAACACAAAAAAAATCCATATTTTCATGCCAGTACCGGAGTACTGGCTACTGGGCTGGTGATACCCTCGGGAACTAACAGTCCACCAGCAGAGGCATCGACCCAGTGGTAGTAATAACATTAACGGTACAAATTTTTCTGTACCAGATGCGCACATATTCCAACAACAGATACATTTAATTTTAGAATAGACTTACATATAATCAGTTGCCAAGATAATCCTTCAAACAATAAAAGTAACTAACATGCCACTGCACGGCATCACAAAAGTTTATCTGGCAACTACCACAAATTCAAATGGTCAGATAATTCATATATGTACAGTGCTTGTAAGTGATAGTCCACTACCCAACATCACAAAAGTTAACCTTCCCACTTCAAAACATCATAATAATCTTCATGGAATCTATAAAAATCATTACAATAATTTACCTGGACACAATAAAACATCAACGTTTCATACCTGGACAGTACAAAAATCCCAACAGTTGACCTGGATATTCCAAAACATCACAACAGTTGACCTGGACAGTGAAAAACATCACAATAGTTGACCTGGACAGTACAAAACATCACAACAGTTGACCTGGACAGTACAAAACATCACAATAGTTGACCTGGACAGTAAAAACATCACAATAGTTGACCTGGACAGTACAAAACATGACAATAGTTTACCATAGACACCTAAAAACATCACAACAGTTGACCTGGACAGTACAAAACATCACAATGGTTTTCATCGACACTACAAAACATCACAATAGTTTACCATAGACACTTAAAAACATTACAACAGTTGACCTGTACAGTACAAAACATCACAATTGTTGACCTGGACACTACGAAACATTATAATAGTTGACATGGACACTACAAAACATAACAATAGTTCACCTGCACGCTTCAAAGCATTAAAATAGTTTGTTTGACACTACAATGACTACAAAACATCACCACAGTTGACCTGGAGAGTAAACAATATTACAATAGTTTACCATAGACACCTGAAAACAGTTGACCTAAACAGTGCATAACATCACAATTGTTGACCTTGACACTACGAAACATTACAATAGTTTACCTTGACACTACAAAACATGACAATAGTTTACCTGGACAGTACAAAACATCACAATAGTTTACCAGGACACTCTAAACATTACAATTGTTTATTTGACACTTCAAAACATCACAACAGTTGACCTGGAGAGTACAAAACATCACAACAATTGACCTGGGCACTACCAAACACCACAACAGTTTACCTGGACACTACAAAACATCACAACAGTTTACCTGGACATTACAAAACATCACAATAGTTGACCTGGACACTACCAAACACCACAACAGTTTACCTGGACACTACAAAACATCACAACAGTTTACCTGGACATTACAAAACATCACAATAGTTGACCTGGACACTACCAAACACCACAACAGTTTACCTGGACACTACAAAACATCACAACAGTTTACCTGGACATTACCAAACATCACAATAGTTAACCTTGACAGTACAAAACATCACAACAGTTTACCTTGACACTACAAAACATCATAATAGTTTACCTGGACAGTACAAAACATGACAATAGTTTACCTGGACACTACAAAACATGACAATAGTTAACCTTCCCACTTCAAAACATCATAATAATCTTCATGGAATCTATAAAAATCATTACAATAATTTACCTGGACACAATAAAACATCAACGTTTTATACCTGGACAGTACAAAAATCCCAACAGTTGACCTGGATATTCCAAAACATCACAACAGTTGACCTGGACAGTGAAAAACATCACAATAGTTGACCTGGACAGTACAAAACATCACAACAGTTGACCTGGACAGTACAAAACATCACAATAGTTGACCTGGACAGTAAAAACATCACAATAGTTGACCTGGACAGTACAAAACATGACAATAGTTTACCATAGACACCTAAAAACATCACAACAGTTGACCTGGACAGTACAAAACATCACAATGGTTTTCATCGACACTACAAAACATCACAATAGTTTACCATAGACACTTAAAAACATTACAACAGTTGACCTGTACAGTACAAAACATCACAATTGTTGACCTGGACACTACGAAACATTATAATAGTTGACATGGACACTACAAAACATAACAATAGTTCACCTGCACGCTTCAAAGCATTAAAATAGTTTGTTTGACACTACAATGACTACAAAACATCACCACAGTTGACCTGGAGAGTAAACAATATTACAATAGTTTACCATAGACACCTGAAAACAGTTGACCTAAACAGTGCATAACATCACAATTGTTGACCTTGACACTACGAAACATTACAATAGTTTACCTTGACACTACAAAACATGACAATAGTTTACCTGGACAGTACAAAACATCACAATAGTTTACCAGGACACTCTAAACATTACAATTGTTTATTTGACACTTCAAAACATCACAACAGTTGACCTGGAGAGTACAAAACATCACAACAATTGACCTGGGCACTACCAAACACCACAACAGTTTACCTGGACACTACAAAACATCACAACAGTTTACCTGGACATTACAAAACATCACAATAGTTGACCTGGACACTACCAAACACCACAACAGTTTACCTGGACACTACAAAACATCACAACAGTTTACCTGGACATTACAAAACATCACAATAGTTGACCTGGACACTACCAAACACCACAACAGTTTACCTGGACACTACAAAACATCACAACAGTTTACCTGGACATTACCAAACATCACAATAGTTAACCTTGACAGTACAAAACATCACAACAGTTTACCTTGACACTACAAAACATCATAATAGTTTACCTGGACAGTACAAAACATGACAATAGTTTACCTGGACACTACAAAACATGACAATAGTTTACCTGGACACTACCAAACATCACAATAGTTTATAATTGACACCTACAAAACATCTCAACAGTTGACCTGAACACTACACAACATCACAATAATTTACATAGACATTACAGAACATCAACCGTTTACCATTGACACCTTAAAACATCCCAACAGTTGACCTGGAGAGTAAAAAACATTACAATAATTGACATGGACAGTACAAAACATTAGAATTGTTGACAGGGACACTACAAAACATCACAACAGTTGACATTGACACTACAAAACATCCCAACAGTTGACATGGACACTACAAAACATCCCAACAATTAACATGGACACTACAAAACATCACAATAGTTTACCTTGACACTACAAAAGCTCACAACAGTTGACATGGACACTACAAAACATCCCAACAGTTGACTTGGACACTACAAAACATAACAATAGTTTACCTGGACACAACAAAACATCACAATAGTTGACCTGGACAGTACAAAACATTAGAATTGTTGACAGGGACACTACAAAACATCACAACAGTTGACATGGACACTACAAAACATCACAACAGTTGACATGGACACTACAAAACATCACAACAATTAACATGGACACTACAAAACATCACAATAGTTTACCTTGACACTACAAAAGCTCACAACAGTTCACATGGACACAACAAAACATCACAATAGTTGACCTGGACAGTACAAAACATTAGAATTATTGACAGGGACACTACAAAACATCACAACAGTTGACATGGACACTACAAAACATCACAACAGTTGACATGGACACTACAAAACATCACAACAATTAACATGGACACTACAAAACATCACAATAGTTTACCTTGACACTACAAAAGCTCACAACAGTTCACATGGACACCTTAAAACATCCCAACAGTTGACCTGGAGAGTAAAAAACATTACAATAATTGACCTGGACAGTACAAAACATTAGAATTGTTGACAGGGACACTACAAAACATCACAACAGTTGACATTGACACTACAAAACATCACAACAGTTGAAATGGACACTACAAAACATCACAACTAACTTGGACACTACAAAACATCACAATAGTTTACCTTGACACTACAAAAGCTCACAACAGTTCACATGGACACTACAAAACATCCCAACAGTACAAAACATAACAATTGCTTACCTAACACTATCATAAAATAAAGTAGCAGTACTATATCCATTATAGTTCACCTACAGACATAAGTGAAACCCCTCCATACCCAAAGTCTTCTGTGAAATTTATAAGTGAACACATCTTTACACTTATAAGTTTCCCAAATGGTTCAAATATATCTTTCAGTTTATCCTCAGATATATCGTCACCAGAGTTATTTACCTCGACATTGTTTAATTTCTTCAGTTTGTCTCCAAGAATTTCGAGTCGTTCATGTCTATTTATGAATCGTCCCACAAACCTAAAAAAAATGGGGATTTTAGTGCATTAAAGTGATATTCATTTAATGTTAAAATTATGAATAGGTTTAATACTTCGACCTAGGAAAATTGACTCGTTGTTCTGGTATACTGCTGGAGCAAATGGAAAATGTAAGTAGTCAAATTAATAAATAGACAGGTGAACCCGTTTGAACTAAACAGTGTTTGCTCAAAGATAATCAAAACAAAGTTAAAGAGCTAGATGCAAAATATTCGTTGGTAAGGTAAATATAAATTTATACAATAAAAAATATGAAGCATAACCAGCTTGTGGATATTCGCTGCATTTTTTTTCTTTTAAATTTATGTTCTGGTTTTATCCAGGTAGTGCCATTACAAATTCGTCCGTTAACTCCTACTTCTTCTCTCATAATTTAATAAAATATATTTTATAAGGCCAGAAAATGAAAAATTGTACCAAAATCTTGTTATTTCATCATAATTTGTGAACGAACAAAGGTGCCAATGTTATATATATGAAACATCTAGAGAAATTTGTTTCCAAATATATTTGCAATGGCTTATATCTCAAAATCCAGGATATGAATGTATATATTATTTTTTTTCTGCTGTTTTTGTTCCAGTATCTATAAACGTCTGCAAATAATAGTTGTTTCAAAAACTTCTTATTTTGAAACAATAAGTTATTTGTTTGTCTAACCTCATATATCCCTATTAAACCTTATTATATTATATGATACTATTTAGACATTTAAATTGAAAATTAAAAGAAAAAAATAATCCAATTCTTAAATTTTTGAGAGTGAAAGATCAACTGATAAACACAACACAAACAATGGTTACAATGAAAACTTACACTTTCTTTCCATTCAACAACATCCCATTCACCTTTTCAATACAATTTCTGGCTGCTTCCTTAGTCTCAAAATGTATAAATCCGTATCCACGGGATCCATGCTGTTTATCACAGACAATCTAGAATAAACACAAATCTCTTATATCAACTTCATCTGATATATCTCAATGCAGTCCATCCTGATTATAATCGAATTACCAAATTTTTTAATTCTCTCCAGTATTTCATTTGATAGTAAAATGCAAATGATGATATTGAAAAGCACAACAAAAAGTCAATGAACCGTGATCCAAGTTACACATGTTACATGGCCACATTATTTCTTTGAAAATTCTTGTAGATCATGATATCAAATATATTTGACTTGTCATAAATTATTCCTTTCGATTGACCTTATCTATGACTTTAACATGTAAACTTTTAAAGGGTTTCAATAGACCATGACTTAGAGTATAAGGCCAATCTGGTCAACTTATCATGGAAATGAGATGCACCACTGCTTATACAATCACAAAACTATTATAATGGACCATTAGTGCTTTTCCTACAATTGGATTTATCACAAATTTTTCAAACTAAAGAATTGTTTTGAAGTAAAATTACCATCATAACGGACCCAACCGCAGGCTGATATAGTAAAAACTATAATAAATTTCCACTGCCAAAACATCATATCTACGTCTCGATATAAGACTGCGTCAAGAGGGATACATATTTTTTTTAATAAATTCATCATAACTTACAGGATTGAAATTTTGTATGCTGGAACAAAAGACTTAAAAGTAACGTTCGATAAAAAAAAATGAAAAATAAAATACAATGTTTAAAAAAAAATATGTTTTTACAATAAACTTTCTGACCGCCCTCTGTAATACATGTAACATAAAGAATCCCAACGAAATTAAGGTGGTACCTAACGCTACAGGGAGATAACTCTGTAAAGTCAGCTAAACGTTTTAATTACGTTGTGTTGTAAAAGGAATATTAAGCTTCTCATTGATCAAAATTGGTGTTTGTCAAATTGCTATATAACCAGTGTAATTTTTCTGACAAAACGGTTGGTTCAAATTTTTTTTAATTTTTATCTTTTTGTCAAAGAGTCAAAGTAAATACTTTGTCAAAATTTTATGAAAATTAAACGAGCCAAATTAATTTTAGTTAAAGTGGTGGGTACCATTTAACCAAAATCTGATTCTTCATTATCTTTTGCTACTGAATTGTTATAATCTCTTGAATAGATTTTCTATTTTTAACAGTTGTCTTACCTTAGAAGATAAAATATTTCCAAAGGCAGAGAAGGTATCATGTAATGCCTCATTGTCAATACTTTTATCAAGATTATTGATGAATACGTTGCCAACATCTGATTTTCTGAGATATGGATCTCTTTGTGACCACATGATTCTTATTGGTCGACCTTTCAAATTGTCAAAGTTCATTGTGTCAAGAGCTTTCTCAGCTGCAAGATATATTAACAAAACTGTTTTATTTTAGTATTGGATGTTATGAAGTCTTCTAAACAAATGTCCCATAAGTTTACAGCCGCAAGTACTCCCCTTGTTATTTGTTCAATTGATATGGCAAAAACATACGATAAAGGGTCGGGGTCTGAAACAATTACGAGAACCTGACAAGTTATTAGAATGAAAGGTAGAAATATCCACTGGGAATTGACAAAATATATTATTTAATGCATTCAGTCATTAAAGAACATAATATTTTTCAAATAAAAAGGGATGATGGGGTGACGCTTTGAGACTAACCATCTATTTCATTTGATTTTTTTTATCCAGAAAAGCATTATCAGTTCTTTATGTTCTCCAATTTTGTATAAAGGATCGTAAAAATAATGTTAAATGTCTTAAAACATATTAACCATGTTAACGGTACCAATTTTAAATACATGTCTCTTAAGTTTTAAAATCCAAAGCTTATAAAAAAGATGAAGAGCTATAATCCAAAAAGTCTAAAAAGTAAAGCTAACTCCGTTAAGGAAATCAGTGCTTTGCACGAGGGAGATACATTCCTTTATTTATAATAATTTCTAACATTTTGTAACAGCAAATTTTAATAACTCAAAATATTTAAGGTTCACCACCTAACCTAAAATTATAGTAAAACATCCTATCTCTAGGTAACTTTTATTTGACCGCTAAACATAGTAGTCCAGTATAATTGGGAACACGTAGTTAATCTAACTAGCAGTTTACCATAACAGGTGCGCACAAGTTCAAGGTAGAAAAAACGGCAGCGGAGAAACAATAAGATTGGTTATGGCTTGGTGTTTTCAACACTTTTGCTATATTTTGGAGTCTAGTTTCTTGGCGAAGGAACGTGGCGTACCAGGATCAACAGAAATCCTAGTCAATGAAAGTTGGTGTCGAACGCACTTGCTATGTGCGTTGATCGAACTCACAAACCTTTGTGTTGGCAAGTTGATGCTAATGTATATTCACTACTTAGATCACTGGGCCACCGAGGTACCCAGAAAAAAAGGAAGAAGACAATTTATATGCATGCACAGATCGATCTGATGAATATGAATATAAGTGAGAGTGACCTAAATTATGCAGAAGGATATTTACCAACTTGTTGGCAAAGGGAATTATTAAAAAAAAGTATCTTTTCTCTTCCTATGTTTCATGCAAACTGATTTGAATAGTCTGTAACTTACAATTTTCGAGATGACAGTTTTTTTGTTAGGTTGAAGAGAAGTGTGTGGCAGTGATTTACAATCATGGGTTGTACAGTTAATGAATTACTAAAAGGGGCAGTGAAAAAAAGCTTTCTTTAGATGTAATGAATACTTAAAAATTATCACATAAGCAACACGACGGGTGCCACATGTGGAGCAGGATCTGCTTACCCTTCCGGAGCACCTAAGATCACCCCTTGTTTTTTGGTGGGGTTCGTGTTGTTTATTCTTTAGTTTTCTATGTTGTGTCATGTGTGCTGTTGTTTGTCTGTCTTTTTTATTTTTAGCCATGGCGTTGTCAGTTTGTTTTAGATTGATGAGTTTGCTTGTCCCTTTGGTATCTTTCGTCCCTCTTTTTTAACAGATTTTAAACAAATGTCGAATCATCAATTTGTAATTTTTACGGACGCCATTACCAGTTGGCTGTTGGCTGATCGTTATGGAATATCCGTTGAGCTTTTGATATTGCCATTTGATTAGGGACTATCCGTTTTGAATTTTCCTCGGAGTATTTTTGTGATTTTACTTTTTATTGTCATTGATAGAGAAATAGTTGAGAATAGGGAATTCATTAATAAAATGACCATGACTGTGCCTACGTTGAGAATTAGATTGGAAATTGTCTATAATGTTCACCGAGCTACAGAATGGACCGTATAGAATAGACATACCATCGGTGTTGTCATCGTAAACATGTGATGTTGCATACCCTTTTTGAAAGTGATATAGAATATCTTATTTTACATTAGTCTGACATTTCCTTTTGAAAAAAGAAGAGGGATCTGAATTTATATTGGTACTTTTTTTTCTAGTTTTCACCTTTGAGCTGTGTTGCTGACCATTGTTCTCTAGCTTCTTACCTACGTTTGATGATACTTGTGCATTTTGAATTTCCTCTTCAAACATTGTTTTTTCTGCTTGAGTTTTGCTTTTTTTCAGGATACGGGGATTCTGACACACATGTTTTCTTAAATGCATGTTGTTGGTCCTTCTATGTCCTATGTATTTGTTGTCGATTTTTCAACATCGTATAAACCAAACAATATACAATCAAAAAGTATCATTTAAACATTGCAAATTGCGAAGCCTTTAACTCTGAAACTCTTACCATCTCCTTCCTGCTGAAACTTAACATATGCACAACCACGCGAACTTCCTGTGATCTTATCTCTACAGACACGGATACTGAAGACTGGGCCTGCGGTGGAAAATTTCTCAAACAACATTGCTTCGGTGACATCTGGATGCAGATCCCCTACATACAAAGCTCCAGCTGAATTCATAGCTTGCTCTTTAATTGCTGAATATGGCGTTGTTAATTTCTAAAACATGTTAACGATACTCAATGTATAAAAAATCAAAGATACAAAGCCAAAGATCTGGTTCGTCAGATGCGCGTGTCTTCTTGAGAAGACCACAAGAACAGTTGGAAAAAATATCAATTACAAAAGACCATAAAAACTAAAATTGACTAATTCAACTTCTTGCAAGATTGTCCCTACTATTAGCCAACTTCAGCACAAATCAACACTACGCGGCTGGTATTGTTTGTATTTCTAGTTGTTTTAATGATTCATTTTAAGAAACCGGGTCACTTTATATACAAGAAAACTATTTTTGGTTGTCTTTTTGTTTGGTTGTGTATTTGGAAAGTCGCTTTCATCTAAACTTAAATTGTCCTATTCAAACAATTTATTTTAACATTTTAAATGTGCCGTCTATTCTGACCATTGTGGATATATCTATGTGGAGCGACAATCATGTTTCTATAAAGGTCGAATTTAAGATTTGTTTCGTATCTATGTGGAGCGACAATTATGTTTCTATAAAGGTCGAATTCAAGATTTGTTTCGTATCTATGTGGAGCGACAATCATGTTTCTATAAGGTCGAATTGAAGATTTGTTGCGTTAATTTGTTTATCAGACTACACGTCAATATGCAGAAGGACAGTTTCATGGTCTTAACCAATATTTATATAAGTATCCTTGTTAATTTCTAAATAGATAATATGATTAAAATGCCATATTTTGATTGGCTGCACAGGCATTTGTTCACGTGAATTTCAAATGAATCTCACATGAAATCCCAGTGAAAAATTTCATGTGGAATTCACCTCAAGCCAGCTTATACATGAAACTCATGTGAAAATGTTCATGTGAATTTCACGTGAATTTAGATTCACATGAATTTCATTTGAAGTTTACAAAAAAATATTTTTGAATTTTTCATGATTTCACTTTATTTTAAAATTTAGATTTTGAAGTGAAGTGCACATGAATTGAAATTCACGTGAAATACAAGAGTGTTAATTTACATTCTTTTTAATGTCACCCTCTAGTCATGTCAAATCAAAAATCTATAATTCAAAGGACAATGAACTGATTTTACATCAAGTAACTAAATACAATGCTTGAGTTCTACGTTTGGGTCAAATTTTATCATTTGATTGTCTAAATAGAAAAAGAAAACATCTTGCCTCATTGTTTTTTTTCCTAATACCCGTTAACGTTGCTATGTACGTAGCGTCATATATATATATAATAAAATAAATCTGTTAAAGACAATAATGATAGGACATTCAGTATAATGCACTAAATAACACATTAATATCATATAAATAAATGAGAGGGTGAAGAGCCGCGATTAACAATGTTTTCTCGGGGTGACAATCTGCTCTATCACCGTCTTAGCTATGTGTTATTTATATTGTAGCCTATTGAAGATTTATAGTAGCGACTCCTTTAACATGTTTCATTGTAATTTTAGTGAAGGATTTATGACACTCTAATAAGTTAGCTTTTCTATATAACTTTTGGAATGGAAATGGCGTGAAGTGTTGCTATTAAAAGTAATGTCGGCAAGTACGCGTTGTCAGCTGAAGTCATTTATAATTAAAACTTAGATTAATACTTATAGGTTTATCTGTATATGGTAAGAGCTGATTGTAGTGTTTATACGTGTAATCATAAAAACAAGAACATCTTTGATATTATCTAGCCTTAAAATCTACCCTGATTTGGTTTCCACGACACCCTTCGTAAATTGTTACCTCTATGGCAGTTGTGGTAGTTTCGTTTGCTTGGTGAGCTTGCAGTACACCGACAGCTTCTTGTACCTGTAACATACGTGTTATTAAAGGTAATTTATACAGTCATTATCATAAATTTACTGTTTGCAAAAGTATGAATTATTTTAAATACTAAGGATTGTCTTATCCCAGTCAGATAACATAAGACGTATTTGGCACAATTTTTTGGAACTTCTGGTCATCAATGCTCTTCAACTTTGTACTTGTTTTGGCTTTCGATTTGTTTTCATCTGAGCGTCACTGGTGAGTCTTAATTAGACGAAACGCGCGTTTGTGTTTGGCGTATTAAATTAAAAGCCTAGTACATTTTGATAGCTATTATTTGCATGTTTCTCTGTCCTGTATGTTCTCCCATTTATTTCTTTGTAGTCCTGTCATGAATTGTTGTTATTTTGATGTTATATTTAACATTGCCATAAAAGCGGGAGGTTTTGCTAGCCACTAAACCAGGTTCAACCCACCTTTCTTTCTAAAACAAAATGTCATGTACCAAGTCAGGAAAATGGCAATTGTTATCGTATAGTTTGTTCATGTGTGTTGCATTGTCGTTTGTTTTTGTTCACTTCAGTGTATGTGTTGTTTTGTTGTTGAACTACACATTTATTGTATTGTTTATTTGCGTAATTCTTTGTCCTGCTCTTGCATTTATTTATTCTGTGTTCCATTCATTTACTGGTGTCATTTAGTGTTATATTTAACTTTGACATAAAAGTGCTAGTTTTGGCTCAAAACCCACCGTTGTTTTTTTATAATGTCCTGTATCAAGTCCTGAAAATGACCATTGTTATATCATAGTTCATTTTTGTGTGTGTGTTGTATTTTAGTGTTTTGTTTCTATTGTGTCGTCGTTTTCTTATATTTGATGTTTCCCTCAATTTCAGTTTCTAACCCGGATTTGTTTTTTTCTGAATAGATTTATGAATTTTGAACTGCGGTATACTACTGTTGCCTTTATTTAGTCATAAATGGTGTTGCTATCTTCTCAGTCTTGCAAAAAAACAAAATAATATGCCTCATAGATAAACTGAACCATAAGCAGTAGGTCAATGGAAACGGAAATTTGCATCTGTTCAGTTCAAAGAAGTTTTTTTCAAAGTTAAAAAACATCGTCGAAAGACAACTACGCGGAAGATACATGATGGCAAAAACTCACAATGACCTATGGTCAAGTGAACAAAAGGATTTTGTTTTCAATGTTTTTATATAATCGTGTGTTAATTATTGTGTGCGGAAAGTTGAAAAAACCAAATCGTTTGAAGTGCACCACGTGATAAATCTTAGTATACAGTAAAGTAGAACATAGAGTGCATTGACACTCTTCTTTTATCTTTTGTCCTACAAACCTTAGATGCTAGTGACTCCTTAGATTCCAGAATGTGTAACAATTCAAAGTTGTCTATTTCCAGTAACATTCCAGTGATCTTTCCAGCCAGATCAGGGTACATACTTTGGATCAGAGGGAATAGACGCTCTCCAAACAACTGCTTATGTTCCTGTTGTGGGAATTCAGCCAACATGGTAGAAGTCAGTGGCAACTGAAAATTGTATGACTTGCTTTTGCTCATTCTTATTTATCAAAATTTTATTTTTATTTTCTTATTGGTTTCAAATCAGAAACTTAACTGTCCCCCCTTGAAGAAACACATATACTATATTTGATGTTGTATATAGTTATATAACCACAGCATCATCATTTTTTAAAAGAATTTATCAGTATTAAAATAATCATGATAAATATAATAGAAGGCGTATAATCAAATGACTTGATTCTTTACAATACAAATGCTGTTGATGAGTAGTTGTAATACCTCAACCAAATATATTGAATTAAAGATCGATCTTTCATCAGATTGTCATTTAGATAGAGAGGTAGAGTTGGCAGAAAATTGATTGACTTATTACTACCCAATTTATTGTTACCTGTGTTTCTTTTGCATGATGAGCTTGCAGTACAGCAACGGCTTCTTGGACCTACAATATATTTAATTAACGGTAATGTTGGTCATTGATGAGTTTGTAGAGTTTTCAAACAAGCATGCAGCAGAATAGATAAATACACTGAACCATGAAAAAAGGGACAACAGACATATACATCAGCTGTATGGTACATAGTATTGAGGTTGTCCATTTTTAAACAAATGAAACTTTATACAAAGAGTGTTTGTATAAAAACTCTCCAAATCCACAATTTTCTACATTTGAAAATGCCTGTACCAAGTCAGGAATATGACAGTTCTTGTCGATTCGTTTTTTATGTGTTTTGTCATTTGATTTCGCCATGTGAATAGTAACTTTCCGATTTGAATTTCCTCTGAGTTCAGTATTTTTGTGCTTTTACTTTTTGCCATTGTATTAGCATATCTATGTCTAGCGTTCGTCACATGCAAGATGAAAATAAGAGAATACAGGTATCACTACTTAAAATAGTTCCTCGTTCTAACGTTTCCTCGTTTTACTTATGCTCAATGACGGGGTTCAATAATTCTTGTAAATTTTATTATGACTATTATATTATCTGGATAACACTATTAAACCTTTTTTTTATAATGCTGCAAATTGATCATGCTTGTACCAAAGGGCAATTGTTTATGCTTCTACCAAAGGGTATCCTTCATTTTGATTTTAAAATATCATTCCTATCTTTCTAGTGACAGAACAAAACACTTCGATAATTGCAAATTTGGGATATTAATGTATGGTAAAATGATGATGCAATAGGCACTTATATGGTCAGAGAATGCAATTATGTATATGGAAGGAAAATACTGTGAATTTTTAATTAACAAAAGCTTAGCCATGGGATTTTTTTTCCTTTTTTGACCTTGTATTGCTGATAATTGTTCTAATTTTTTTGTCTCTCTTTCTACAATTATAATTATGATATTTAATGTTTATCTCTTACTGTTATAGTTTTTAAATGATATATATAGCCAAAACAATACAAAATTGTTAAACAATAGCATTTCAGGACAATTTTCTATAGGAATAGGTTTGTGCTGTCTTGGCCTAGCTATTGCTATGTCAGATTTTTCTTTTTTTTTTTGTCTGCTTTAAAAATATAAGACAAATCTTGCATTTCTCCCCTTTTTAATGATATCATTGGTGGTCATGTATGGATCATTGATGGAAACAACTTTAAAAAACTTGATACCCCAGAATAATAATGTTATAATTGTGAAGTTTAGAAATCACTGGAACAATCATGGATACTGATAGAATTATAAGAACTTTCTGTTTCCTCATAAAAGAGGGACAAAAGACGTCAGAGGAACAGTCAAACTCATAAAACACCATTGCTAAAAATTAAAAAGACAAACAGACAAACAATATTACACATGACACAACATAGAAAACTAAAGAATAAGAAACCCGAACCCCGTCAAAAACTATGGGTGATCTCAGGTGCTCTGGAAGGATAAGTAGATCCTGCTCCACATGTGGCACCCATCGTGCACCTTGTGTGATAACTAAGCCGGTTAATAGTCTAATTCGGTAGGTCACATTCATGAAAGGGAAGGGGATTGTAGTTACGATGTAAGGAATATGTCTGATATCATTTGTAAAACGGTTATTCCATAATGGTCAACCAACTCGTGATGGCGTCCGTAAAACTTACGAATACCATAACAATTCCGTTTAGATTGCAACTGTATTCTCTTGGTTTCCTCTTATAATGTTCTAGACGTTTCCTTTCTAAAGTTTTCTAGAAGTTTTCCTTCTAACACTGTTCTAGACGTTTCCCCTCTAATACTGTTATATATGATTTTCGTTTGTAGACGTTATAAAAAATATATAACTCAAACTTGTGCTTTGGGCAAAGGACGCAAAAAAGCTATTTGAGAAGGCAAAAAGGGCAAAATCAATCTGCAATAAGGTTTGCATGTATCATGTGTATCAACCCTCATTAATCATTTTACTACAAACCTTAGCCTCTAGTGACTTCTTCGATTCCAAAATGTGAAACAATTCAGAGTTGTCTATTTCCAGTAACATTCCAGTGATCTTTCCAGCCAGGTCTGGGTACATACTTTGGATCAGAGGGAACATATGTTCTCCTATCTTCTGTTTTCTTTGCTTTCTTTGTGGGTCGGAAATCATGGAGTTAGTCAAAGGCGCCTGATCTTTGACTTTGATCACTTCTCCCTGTGCATCAGGATAGAAAATAATTAGTGTTCTTGTTAATGCTAACGACCATAGGCAGTATAATTATAACTTATGTATGTAATACTTTATCTTACTACTTGCTGCCATGCACTGAAGAAATTATCAATTCATTTCTACATAAGGAAATGCTGTATCAAGTCAGCAACAGTTTGTTATATGTGTTTGATCTCTTGATTTTCCCATTTTATAAAGTACTTTCCTTTGTTAATTTACACGATTTTCTTTGTTATTTTTACTTTTTTTGTTAACTCATACATAAGCTGTACGATTGCTAGACAACATGTTGAAGAGAGTCGAAAGATACCAAAGAGACGTTCAAACTGTATAAGTCAAAAATATACTGAAATCGGCATGGCAAAAAAAAATCAAAATGTATAAGCCAATACAACAATGTGCCAAAAATTGTAGAATACTTACAGAATTCTTTGCCAATACATGGGAGATTTTTCTCTAAACTCTATTATTTGATCAGAATTTAAATCGTAAACTATAACAAATGATTATCAGTACACGCAGTTCTGATAAGAATGATTTACAAACTGACGCCAATAAGGTTAGCAACCCAGGCTTTTGAAAGACTCTTGGTCTTTTGTTTTTCTACTGTAGTATTACGAAGAATTTATCAATTCATTTGTCTGGCTGTCTTTGTGAAACATGCAAAGTACGGAAAGGCTAATCTGCACCTTCAATATGTAATGCCTTTTATATCTGACTATGCGGTATGTGCTTTGCTCGTTGTCGAATGTCGAACAGGGACCTATAGTTGTTAATTTCTGTGTCGTTTTGGTCTCTTGTGGAGAGTTGTCTCATTGACAATCATACCACATCTTCTTTTTTATGATACCTTTTCAAACTGCAAAAAGTAACAGTTTTACTAACATCGATTAAGGGGAGGGTTTTGCATTCATTTGGAATGTGCTAGTTATAGTAGTACGAGTGATACATTAATAATAGGGAGTATATCGATCAAACCCGCTATCTTTTGGGTTCGAAGTATTGCCCCTTATATTCAACGGTCTCATTATTTTAAACAATGAATTTTATTATGTTTGTCTTTTAATCGGAAAAAAACTAAGTTACTCTGGAATGAATACGAAAAGTATCTGGATAAAAAAAACAGTTTTGCCATATTCTAGTCAAGCATTACAAAAATTTGCAAGGGAAACGGAGGGATTAAGAAAAAGCAACCAAACCTTAAACTTGGATTAAACAAATCTTATCATCAGAGTTGATCAGTTCCTGTATAAACACTATGTATTGGAAGTCTGAATGCGTTCGTGTTTATACGAAAAACTAAATAGTAAACCTGTTCAGACCTACCTCATTTTCCGTTATGGAAGAAACTCGTGTTTGCTCTGACAAACCACTTGGACCCAGCGGATCAAGCAAAAATGCAATCGACTTCGTTGTTTTTCTGAAAATTGAATAATTGAAATAAGGAGATGACTGTATTATGTTGTAAGATTGACCTTCGTAAAACGTAGATTGTTACCGTCGCAAAATTGAGTTTACGTAGCTTAAAAAGAATGCGAAGAGCAGTGAAGACTACATATTTAGATATATTTTCCAAATGCCGCTTTGCATGGAGTAATACGGCTTTAATGATCAGACTTTCTTATTGACAACCTATTTGTTGAACTTGGGGTATAATTGTTAACAAATTGTCGTTATTCCAATTGGAACTAACTGTGCGTCTTTGTTAATCTACCGCGACTAATTTTCATATGAGTCTGACATTTATAAAAAATACAAAAACAAGAAGATCAAAGAAGCTAGATCACTTAACACAATCCAAACCTTTCTGATTGGTTTCCACTATTATAACCTCCGGAACTAAAAGTAAAAAAAAAACCAACACCATTGCTTCATCTGCCTCTTTGTAAAACATTTCCAATGTCTAACCAGATAGTTGTTGAACCAGGGTTCTGTCCATGAAAGAGAAGGGTTTTTTTGTTTTTGTTTTGTTTTTTTGTTTTTTTGTTGGGTTTTTTAAAACTTTTAAGGAAGATACGTTGTTTATTAAGTTAATAAAATATTACCAAATCAACTCCACAATTAAAACATGAAGAATATATCTAGGTCCTGACGTTGTTTATCATCTTAATTAAGAAATCAATTATTTCGATTCTAATAGGACAAACGATCATTAAAATCTGAAGCGAAGCGCGGTATGATTTGTGTATGGCTGTTCTTTTTCACTCTCTTTTTGATAAAGCTCATACATTCTTATAAATCTGTAGCTTACATAGATAATTTCGTGAATAGCAACAAGAAAAAATCTGCTTAATTCTTTTAATTATCAAATTTTTATTACTGCGTTACACATCGAACCTGACGTGTTGCTCATTTAATTAAGTCCATGTAAGTACAAACTTGCCGACAAGTCCAATTCGGTTAATCACTTTCAAGTAATAGTGAACGGGATTATGGTTACGACAATTGAAAATATCCGTAGTCATCTCTAAAACAGATAAACCATAACGGTAAAGCATCTAGTAATTTTTTCGGACGGAGGACTTTTACAACATCAGTTAAAACTCTTGGTTCACATTTATGAACATATAACATGTATAAGTAAAGATTATGAACATTTTTTTTTTTTAATTTTTGAATCCAATTCTACCATTTTGAAATATAATGTGTCTGTAGGCAATCTTAAAGGAATTAATTTTTATAATACTGAATTGTATTTCATTTTATAATCGACGTTTATCAATAAGTACCTCTCAGTGATACTCGGGCCCTAAATATTGAAAATCATAAACAAAAAACTAACTGAAAAGCTGAAAAAGACCCCAAAAAATGGACAAAAGTAAAGCCATACCAGGACATGAGACCTATCATCGAGGCTTGCGTAGTTGTGTAGTTGTGTAGTTTTAGAATTTGTTTTTATCAAAATAATATGATATTTTGAAGATCATCAATATAGAATATTTATTTGATATATATTATTTACAATCGTAGACATGATTTAAAAGATAAACTTACGGGTTTAAATGATCGCACGACTGTAACTCTTGGAGATATAGGAACACCTCGCTGAATAGCCTTTTGTCAGGTCTACATATGTCTGCATCCTGTGGAACATTATGCATATTATACATGAATCATAAAACAAATTGATAGATGCACAAGTTTGCCTATTTTGCAATATGGAATTCCAAGATAACAAATGTTTTGTTCCATATGTGAAGGTTGATGATAATAATCATTTTGAAATAACTTGCAAGCAATACTATAAAATGTAAATAATCAATGCTTGCCCAAATGGAATAAAATGTAAATAATCAATGCTTGCCCAAATGGAATAAAATGTGTAATAATTGGAACATCATGTTTGTAAGCTTTTATTTTTTTGGTCGAGCAGTATCAAGTAGTTATCAAAGGTACCAGGATTATAAGGTTATGGTCAATTACGTGTCACGGTACTTTTCTATCCCAAATTCATGTATTTGGTTTTGATGTTATATTGGTTATTCTCATCGGATGTTGTCTAATGCTTAGTCCGTTGCTGTGTGTGTTACATTTTAATGTTGTGTCGTTGTTTTCCTTTAATATTTAATGCGTTTCCCTCAGTTTTAGTTTGTTACCCCGATTTTGTTTTTTGTCCATAGATTTATAAGTTTTGAACAGCGGTATACTACTGCTGCCTTTATTTATGACAAATATATTGTTTTTATCTGTTTTGTTATCATAACGTTGTACTGAAGAACCTTATACTGTATAAATCTATTGTTTCTACCTTTTTTCAATTCAGCCTTTTTCATTCCATCAATAATTTGCGATCGCGGAGAGATATGAAAAGAGGTTCTTGTTCTTCTTTAATTAAGTCTTTTACTTATTGACCAGAGAAAAAAAATAGTTATACCTTCAATATTTGTACAGCGCATGACACAGTAACATCTGTTGAATGTTCAAGAAGAACTAGCAGCAAACTTTTTATCAAATACCTTAAGACAGGTATACTTTGAACAATACTTCCACCTGCTACCTATATAAAACAATTCGTAAATTTAATTTATAAAAGTAAATAAGCAAAATACCAAACTCTACGAAGCATTCCAACCTGAAAATATTTTGTAAAATGGCAAAGCCAAAAGCTCAAACACACCAAACGAATGGAAAACAAGAATTTACACATTTTTTAAACCACAAATAAAAAATGTCATTAAAATCAAGGAGACATGTGATCACCGATGTACTATTCTCATGAAAGTAGAAAGTCGAGAAAATAATCGATTATAAGATGTAATTTAAAATTGTTGTTGTTTTTTTTTTGTACTTGTTTCCCACTTGTACGCAGACATAGGCTTGCTTTGAGAGCATGTTGTACAAGTAGATTCATTGGTATTTTCTTGTTCTCAAAGAAAAAAAAGGAATCTTCAGTCTTTCTTGTTTTGATTTGTTTAATGTATCGATGTTTTCTTAAGGAATTAAACCTTGAGCAGTTGGTGAAAACTTTATATTCGAAGACAAGACAGCTTAACTATAGCACAACTTTTTCTTAAATTAGATAAAGCAAATTAAAATCCACAATGTTGCAATGTTGAGAAAAACTGTTCACAAATGTCTTACATCTGTGATCTTGATAAAAGAATAGATTGCTTACTCCTTTATTAAAAAACAACTCTCCAATGAAAATCGCCAACCGACAGAGTCGAAGTACTGTTTCCGAGCTCTTTAAATATTCGTCCTTGCATCTGTGATTAAAGAAAAAAACATCTTGAAAATGTATCAATAATAGGATGACAAAGCATTATCAACATGTTCAATATTCAAGTTTAACAATTATGCCATGTGTAGGGTTGCTCATTGTTGACATCGCAATCAGTATAAATAGAACGATAAACTGTTAACCTACCTCAAAAGAAAAAGATTTCCAAAGTTGGCAAAAGTCTGTGTTGTCTTTGATTTACAAATTAAGTACTGTACAAGTGTTGCTCCCGTATTTTGAAAACTCTGATCACTTAGACACTGTAGATATACAAAAGCAGTATAAACAAATGCATGTGAAATAGATACACAAGACGATAAAAATTGAAATGTATGTTTTGGTTAACCACAAAATTTAAGTTCATCACCCTATGGTTTCTTAAATGTCATGTGCCAAGTCATGAATATGGAAGTTGTTATCAAATAGTCAATTTCTTTGTATGTTGGCTTTTGGTTTTGTTGCAGTTACTTTGTCTGTTCTTCCTTTATTTTCCTCAGTTTTAGTTTTTAATCCGGATTTGTTTTAGCTTAATCGATTTATGACTATTAAACAGCGGAATACCACGTCGAAATTTCGCCAATCGATGGAAAAGAGTATAATTAGGGTAAAAAAAAACTAAGGGAATCGCATACGAAATATACAGTTGAATATTGCCAAAACTAAATTTCCTCGGACCTCATATTATTAATTGAGATATTTCAATCAGGCGTTAAGAACAAATTTAACAATGCACCACAATGATGTTTTAAAGTACATATTATACCGAAAGATTGAAATGTCCATAACATGTGCCCAACTAATTGTATTTTGTTGTCTGCGGACTTTCATGTAGATAATACAAATTTGTAATTATGACCCTCTATCTAATCTAGTGTGTACTCTATCAAAGTATTGCGACCAAAATGTATAATTTATCATTCACATAGTTTTGACGGTCCACGCATAAGTCCGTCAAATATCAACCACTGCTTCATTCAATTTACATATATCTGTCTCAATTTCTGTCTAGTCTGCCATATGATTGTGATTTAAGTTGTCGTGTGTGCTGTTGTTTGTTTGTCTTTTTCGTTTTTAGCAATGGCGGTGTCAGTTGTTTTGGATTTATGAGTTTGACTGTCCCTTTGGTATCTTTCGTCCCTCTTTTACACAGAAGTGGCCGCTGCGTCTCAGTTGTTAACACATTCGCCAATTATGTCTGTTTTGGTAACCCATCAAATTTTGTAGATATAAGGACGAATTAACTAGTTATACAAACTAGGTGAAACAAGTCATGTCTTCTTCAAAAATGTGACAGTTAGTGTTTGTTTGGTATGTTAGATAATTTATTTTAGTATTTGATTTTGTCAGCTTTTATGGAATGTCCTTGGAGTTCGGTATTTTTGTTTTAGTATACCTTTTTTCTATTCAGAGATATACCTTTTCAAACAAACGTTCTACAAAATATGTTAAAACCATATCACTAGAGCAACTGTTTAGCATCTGTAGAATAATGTCCATTGTTTCTTCTAAGTCGTCTGCACATGAAGTCAATCCATATAGGCTATCATTGAAAGCAGAAATAATAGCGTCTACATGAAAACAGTTACTTGCATCACCACCTAGCTGGCAATCTTTTGTTAAGTTAATCTGAAATTATTTCTATTGCAGGTGAACTCTTTAGAAAAATATTTCAACTTGAAATGTAGTTCTTCTTTTTATTTCATTTTTTTAATTCTTTACGTCATTACCATTAATTTATAGCGTTCTATCTATTCCTTAGCTTATCTATTGATAAAAGCCGTACGTCAATTACAGTTTCTTTCGTCGCGACATTTTTTATCTGATGGAAAGTTGTCTCATTGTCAAATCTACAACATTTCGTCTTATTTCTATATACAAGGCTCGTTTAACAAGAAAGAGTCTGATTGACACAAACTGGGACATGTAAAAACTGACAAATAAAATTTACTCATGTAAGCGTGGACATGTCGTAAAAACTTGATAAAAACTGACAAATAAAATTTACTCATGTTCGCTTATAGTTTTCCAAACCAGTCAAACTATCTTCAAAGGATTGTTGTCAGTGTATCAGTGAGTTTTAAACGACCGTTGTATGTGTCTTTTATCAGAAATCTGCAAACGTCGTTCGATGGTGTTTACCAGAAATCTTTGGTCTATTAATCTGGATACTGTGGATTCATTATTATTCGTTGGATACCAATTTTCGTGGATTTCGTGGGTACAGGGGAACCACGAAATTAAATGTTCAACAAACAACATTTTTTATATAGATTTGTATGCAGACTTTGCCAAAACCACCAAATTAAATATCAACGAACATGTAATTTTTCCTCTATCCACGAAAATTGGTACCAACGAAAATAAATGAATCCACAGTACCTTGTTATTCCAAGCAGTTTAAAAGATGTAGGTAGGTATATTTAAAGAAACAATTTAACTTTATTACAATAATTTTATATAATCATTTTTCTTAACCTATTTCCAGAAATACACAGTCTTACCGTAGTGAAAATACCGATTGGAACTGTCTTCATTTGTGCCATCTGTGTTGGCGCATAGACATTTTTTTGTCCCTGTGTCGGGGTAGGAAGGATATATCCAGGTACAGCTGATGGGAACATCTGATTCATCACAGCAGCAGCAGCAGACTGATACTGAAATCTGAAAGAATCAAACATGTAATATCTGTGTTGTGAAAGTACAATTTGATAATAAAGCATTGCAAATAAAAATATTGTTTGCATTAAACGGAACTGCCGTGTACAAAGTTGTGATGATTGTTTAATGAGACACTTGCTGTGAATACCCATGTAAGATTTTACCCGCTTGGACACGCTTGTATTATACAGAAGGAAATTCACAACAACTGGTGGCAGCACTGGGGAAAATATTTGAGACACCATATATAAATTGGTGTTGCTAGACCATATTCATCTACCTGGTCATCACCTGTGATTTCAGTCCGTCAGAAGGATGGTTCTGTCGGATGGTACGCTGACTATGATTTGACCTAAAAGGACGAGTATCTATTGCAAAGAATCGATATGTGACTTGACTGTCATCTGCAAAGATATTTTCCTGTTTTGACCTTTAAAGTGGATATTGGCAGATAAAGCTGAATGAAAAAGACCATGAGAAAACAGTGATATTCATTTCATCAATAATACCACAACCAAGAAACAAATCGTCATTTAAAGGAGCTACATATACTGGCCAAGTAAAACGCAGTGGCCCCAAACTCATTCCTATCTCTGTAATACCAGTTGCTGAAATCTGTTTCCCTGTTCAGCTACTAACAATCCACGCTTTGCTGTCTTTCACTCAAGGTGATGTTTTTTTGCAAGGTTCCTATAAACTTTTTTACTGAGCACAGTGACATCAGCACCTGTGTCAATTACCTCTTTTAACTCATAATCATTTATTTTGACAAACGTTTGAATAACTGCTGATTCAACTCTGTCAATACATACACTATTTTCTCCATCAAAACTATCAACAGGAGATTCGTTGTGTTTCTCGGGTAAAAATCCGGAATTTAAAGCAATAGTTTTCTTATTTATATCATCTTTATACTAATTTACAGCATCAACACTGCACAAAACTGTTTTTATATTATGTTTATTCTTGCTACATTGGTCTGATTTCTTGCTAACATTCTTGAAGGTTCTAAACATTCAGTAGTTAATGTTTCTCAGAAGAATTTTTCTCTGAGGTTGCAAATTTTCATTTCAAATAACTTTCTTCTGAATATTCAATTTCCTTCTTTGGAATAGATTGTTGTCTTTTTCAATAATTACTTCATTATTGCTAAATCCATTACTACAGTCCTTTCAAATTTAAAGGAAGAAAACAAAACTAAAAATAAAAAATGCCTTGAAAAGATTTTCAATCTTTGTTTAAACGGATTTTAAATAATCCCACCGCTGCCACCAGTTGTTGTGAGCTTACTTTTATACAAACGGGTCCGAGCGAGTTAACATGGTAAAATCTTACATGCGTGTTCATAACAAGTGTTTGTCTCATTTTTAACAAGTGTTTGTCTCATTTTTAACAATTACCACAACTGTGTACATGGCTTTTACATTTTATGCGAACAACATGTACACATGGTAAACATACAAAACTTTCTTATCAAAACACAATAAATATTCAATGAGTTTATTCACACAGGAATACGCGAATAAATGATAACAAATGAACAATCAACGTTAATGTGTTCGAATTGCCGATCGCGATATATTTAACAATGGAATCTACGATCTACATTATCTATAAATAGGGCAAAATATATATTTAGAACTTGATGCGGATATCAGTAAAATAATGTATAATGCTGTTTACCTTTTGTAAAATATAATATACTATAAATCTTCTTATTCATTAATCCAACCGTCTACATGAAATTCTTTTGTAAAATATGATATACCATTAAATCTTCTTATTCTTCAATTCCAACGTTCTCATAGAAACAAATTCCCTCTTCAAAACTAGATAAACAATTTCTGGGCGGAAGTTGACGTCAACAATGGGAAAGTGAAAGTACGGGAATAAATATAACGTAACGTTGTGTAAGTTGTACTTTCACAACACTGCCACCCCCCTTTTCAGCTCAAGATTGAAACAAACCAAATCCAAGAAATTATAGAATCTATTTCAAGTTGAAAGATTCTCGAAAATTTAAAAATTTCTTGGACTTTGCACCTTCTATAGGCACTTTATTTTAGAAATTTTAAGATGAATCGGACAACCCGTTGTTGGGTTGATGCCCCTGAATCGGTAATTTTAAGGAAATTTTTCTGTTTTTTGGTTATCTCGAATATTATTATAGATAGAGATAAACTGTAAACAGCAATAATGTTCAGCAAAGTAAGATTTACAAATAAGTCAACATGACCGAAATGGTCAATTGACCCCTTCAGGAGTAATTGTCCTTTATCATGTTTATAGTCAATTTTTAACAATTTTCATAAAATTTGTAAATTTTTATTAACATTGTCCCCTGAAACTACTGGGCCAAGTTCATTATAGATAGTCTAAGAGATAATTGTAAGCAGCAAGACTGTTTAGTAAAGTAAGAAGTACAAACACATCACCATCACCAAAACACAATTTTGTTATGAATCCATCTGCCTCCTTTGTTTAATATTCACATAGACCAAGGTGAGCGACACAGGCTCTTTAGAGCCTCTAGTTAATAATTACCGCAACTGTGTACACGGCAGTTACGTTTTTTGCGAACAACATGTAAACATACAGAACTTTATTATCAAAACACAATAAATATACAACACAGTTTATTCACACAGGAATACGCGAATAAATGATAACAAATGAACAATCAACGTTAATGTGTTCGAATTGCCGATCGCGATATATATAACAATGGAATCTACGATCTACATTATCTATAAATAGGACAAAATATATATTTAGAACTTGATGCGGAGATCAGTATAATAATGTGTAATGTTGTTTACCTTTTGTAAAATATAATATACTATAAATCTTCTTATTCATTAATCCAAACGTCTACATGAAATTCTTTTGTAAAATATGATATACCATTAAATCTTCTTATTCTTCAATTCCAACGTTCTCATAGAAACAACTTCCCTCTTCAAAACTAGATAAACAATTTCTGGGCGGAAGTTGACGTCAACAATGGGAAAGTGAAAGTACGGGAATAAATATAACGTAACGTTGTGTAAGTTGTACTTTCACAACACTGCCACCCCCCTTTCAGCTCAAGATTGAAACAAACCAAATCCAAGAAATTATAGAATCTATTTCAAGTTGAAAGATTCCCGAAAATTTAAAAATTTCTCGGACTTTGCAACTTCTATAGGCCCTTTATTTTACATTGTAGTGAAATTGCATCACCGCTGACTTAGCTCACAGGAAACAATGTCAAGTTTATATGAACACAAGATTGTGAAGCCGCTTTCACTAAGTTAAAGAATGCTTTAATGTCAACACCAGTCTTAGCCTCTACAAATCCACAGTTACCATTCATTTTGGATACAGATGAATCTAATGAGGGCATAGAAGCAGTTTTTTTTTCACAAGTTTTTCGCAAGATGTACAAGAAAAAGCCATTGCATTTCGTTCAAAGAAATTAAATAAAGCACAGCAACGTTATAATGTCAAGAGGAGGGAACTTCTGGCAGTTATCACATTTGTCCATCAATTCAGACATTTTATTCCAGGAACAAGTTAACCACAGTTCTCTTATATTGCTGTTCAATTTCAAAAAATCCCTAAGGCCAGTTAACCAGATGGCAAGAAGTTTTGTCACAATATATACAACTTTGAAATTCAACATAGAGTAGGAATAAAACACACAAATACCGATGCACTGTCAAGAAAAGACATTGATTCTTTTCCTGTACACGACGACAAAATAGATTATGACTTGAGTGAGTTCCATGATACAGTAGACAATATCAAAGACATTGAAAGAACTAATGAATCAATTCGTGCAGTAACACGAAGTAGTAATAAACAAGCAAAAATTAAAAAAAATGCCAACTAGTTGCTGAAGTATACTGATTCCGAAATGAAAGAACTACAGAAGAACGACAAAGAAATTGGCCTTTAATTCACATGGAAGGAGTTTAAAGAACCAGCAACAAGAGAACAGGTTGCTAAATTTATTTCTGCCACAAGGAAATATTGGCTTAACTGAAATGAAATAATTATGGATTGTGTATTGTACCAAAGATTAATTCCAAACAACCCTACTGATGTTTCAAAAATGGAATCCTAACCATTGCCTAACCAATGTTTTCATATAGGTACCCAGAAACACGCTAATGAGTTCGTTTCTAGATTTGGAATACCGCTGGAAATCTATACCGATCAAGGGACTAATTTTCAAATCAATTTATTGTAAGAGATGTGTAGGCTCCTTGATATCCATTAAACGAAATCAACCTCTTTTCCCTCATCATCTAAGGGCCTAATTAAGAAATTTAACAAAACTTTAAGGAAAATTATTAAATCTATGTAGATGAAAACAAAAGAAAATAGGATTTCTATATTCCAATATGAAGGAGTGCATACAGACGTACTGTTTATCCCTCTACTGGTTTAAGTTCAAATAAATTAATGTTAGGACGAGAGAAGTGAATCTACTCCATGAATTACTCTATCCAATACCACGTCATAATGCCCAGAAACCTGTAAATGAATACGTTGATGATTTGAGAATTCATATGGAAGAAATATACCATGTAGCTCGAGAAACTCTTAAACAGTCAGGGGAAAAGCAAAAGCGAGACCATGATACGAGAATAATTGATAAACCATCATTCAGTTGGATCTCTTGTAATGTAGGGACAGTATTGTGGAAGTACAATTTACACAAAGTTGCGTTATATTTATTCCCGTACTTTCACTTTCCCATTGTTGATGTCACCTTCCGCCCCGAAATTGTTTATCTAGTTTTGAAGAGAGAAATTTTGTTTATGTGACGTTGAAATAGAAGAATAAGAAGATTTATTGGTATATTTTATTTTACCTAAGTTATTTTTAGGTAAACAGCATTACACACTATATTGCTGACTTTGGCATAAAGTTCGAAATACATAATTTGCCCTATTAATAGGTTGCACTTTGTAAATACAGCTGTTTCTCAAACAACGCCTCTTTTGGGGAGAAATAGAATATTCATACTTAATAAATTTGGTTTACATACTGGTTCCCAGTTCTGCTCTGTAGGTTGTATCTTATAGAGACATAACTTATGAATGTTACCAGTAAATATACATGTGAATATTGTATATATTGAAATTTGTGGTAACCCTACAGTCGGGGAAGCAGTAGTTAACATGGTTAAGTAATTTAGTGTTTGTTTAAACTTTTAAAAGTTCGAGGCATATAAACGTTGAAAATATGCCGCACAGCCTTATATGTTGACGTTTAAAAAAAATAGTAGTGCATATCAACTTTCCATTAAAAAATTACGAAACTTCATAGTAAACGTGGTACAGTTTTAGACGTAAATGGGAAAATGCATTGTCAATATTTACATAAATGCAACCTATAGATCGAAGTTTCCCTTGTTAAATTGGCTTTTCAAACACATAACTTTGATTGTTCATTTGATATTATTGTTTCGCGTATTCCTGTGAATAAACTTATTGTATATTTATTGTGTATTGATAATAAAGTATTGTATTTTTAAAAAAGTTGTTTGCATAAAACGTTACTGCCGTGTATAAAGTTGTGGTAATTGTTTATTGCGACAAACACTTGTTGTGAACACCCATGGATGATTTACCCAGTCACATCCGTTTGTATTATAAAGAAGAAAGTTCACAACAATATGACTCAATATAGCAGTAGCAGGCTGTCATAAAATCAATATCAAATCAATTATGTAACATCACAATCATCGTATCAGAAAAAGGGTGAAACTGAAATGCCAATGAAATTATGCACACAAACTCTGACTCACATCCCTGTAGGCTGTCTGTGAAAACAAAACTCAATCAAATACGTTATATGTCCTTGACAGTCGCATATTGAGGAGGTGTTTAAATTTTGAGCTGCATAAATAACTGAGAAAGTAAATACCGGAAAAAAGGATGTTATACCCTGATAATTTTGATAACAGATAAATAGTTTTTCATCACGAGAGAATTTATTGCGTTTTAAAAATATATCACGATCTGGCTTAATTTGGAAATAAACATCCATATATATAAATGTAACATTTACCACTTTATTATTATAGTATCATAAACAATGAAATATGACTCCTGTATACTTAAAAAGTAAATCAATACAAATGACAAGTACATGTGTAATCGTATCCCTACACATGAATAGTGTACATATAATAGCAACCAAAGTCATTTAAATGAAGGTCTATTTTTCCCCTTTTCAGTCCTCAAAATGAAATCAAAAGTAAATAAAAAAACGTCCTAAACATTTTAAGGAATTTATGAATTTGACAATCTGTTCATACGATCATAACTAAAACAACACTACATATGAAATTATAATTGTACATCAGCATGTCAGGATTATGTTAAATAAAAGTTGGGTTCAGATAACGTCGAAAAATATTTTTCTTTTTTTATTTTCGATTTCTCTATTCATTTACTACGACCATAAAATTCCCTGTGGGTTAGAATTCAAAGATTTAGTCTTGGAATTCATTGTTCAGAAAAAGCTGTACAAATACCAAGCACTTACATTTTCCTCTAAAGACCATGGAGTCATATGTTTAAGACATATAAAGAATTAATAGGTCATTTCCGTTTTTCAAATTTAACACAAAAAATCGAAGGGAAGATATAATAATCAAATCAAAGTCGGCCAAATATTTAATTTTCAATTTTTCTTCGTCAGTAATTTTTATTTTTTCTTTATATATCAAAAATGCTATATGAATGTTTATATATATATATATATATATTTATTTATATAATTGTTGAGTGTATATGATACACATTGTAAAATGCGTGTGATAGAGATTATGCTATAAGTCCTTTTAATTGAACAGTATTGAACAGGTAAGATAATTAGGATTTTTATTGTGATGGTACATAACACCACAGGGAGATAATTTTGTAATTATCAACTGGACGTTTTAATCACGTTTGATTGTTAAAGACATCATGAGCTTCTCATTGGTCACAATTGGTGTTTGTCAAACTGTTATATGTCCAATGAAATATTTCCGATAAAGTTCGTAGACTAGTTTTGACCGGACAAATTGGCTTTTCCGACTCGAAGTGTGATAAGTTGAAAGTGATATCTCAGCTTTTTCACCAAAACTTAGCGACAAACAACATCTGTAATCAAGAGAATATTGCTAAACAACCAATTAATTGTACTTAAAAGATTTTTTAAATCTAAAAGGCACTAACATTTTGCACAAATTTGCTCTTTCTGCTACATTTTGACAACAAAATATATGTTCCTCCTAAAAAAAGACAACGAAAAAAATGATCTGTAATAAAAAGTCAATAACGTTAATTGACAAACAGACAATTAAGGATGTTGATTTTTTCATGTATATCATAGGTAAATTTGCAGTTACTAAACATTCTGTCAAAAGAATGACCATAATATCCAAAGTGACTGCAAGCTCTCGCGAAATGTCGTAACTGTACTGCGTTTACGGCAGAGGAAAATGTTGATACTTAACTGAAAAACTGACACATTTCCTCCAGATATTAATGTTTCAGTCTTTTAAAATCTGTCTATTTTGGTTGCCTATCGGTGAATCAGTTACCGTACTTGAAAAAATGTATTCATTAAAGTACAGGAATGTCTGGTAAAAACTAAAGGTTTTAATTTACAACTATATGGAATGTCTTTGGTTAAGAACAAAATAATTTGATTTAGAACTATATGTAAATAAGAAGAAAGTATTAGATGAATAAATCAATTATTCTGTATGTGCCTATAACAAGTCAGGAGCTTGCATTTCAGTGGTTTGTGCTGGTGGGTACCTACAATAAGGTTAGGTATTTTTAGTTCTTGTTTTTTAATATAAACCTCATTTTTTGGTTTTAGTTTCATTGCTTTTCATTTTGACATATCAAGAACATTTATGCTGGCTATACAGATTTAGTGTGACATATAGTTGCGAACATCGTCGCCATTACTTTTAGTCTTTGTTGGATAATTGTCACACTATACCACAGACGATTGGTTGTGTAGTTTAATAGCCAATGAGCCAATACTCGACCACATATCATATGAAAAAGACGTTAACAACGATTTGTCACCAAAATAATTAACTAAAAAGAGTATGTCTAGGACTATTATTAAAGCTTAATAATTGCAAACTGCAATTCCAAACAATGACCAAGTATAAAAATAGTACAATGTAGTATTTGAAAACAAAATAAAGGAATAAAATCGTACATAAATCAATATATACAATATGAAGTCTTATATACATTTCTTGATTGTAATTTCCGACTTCGTTTGTGTGGAACTTGACTGAGGAAAATGGCGTCAATATGAACTATAAACAAAATTATAGCAAATTCGTTGTTATCACCATTTTCATATAACCAACTCTATGTGATAGAAAAAAGATTTACCTTTTTAATTGTATGTCAATTTCACATCTATTTTTTCAAGTTGTTGTTTAACTCTACCAAAATACGGCGTGATTGTGTATTTATTGACGCACTACTCAAATTTTTCAACATGTTTCGAAATAAAATCATTAACATTGTACCAATTACATTTAGCATTCGTAATATAGACCAAGCTGAAAATATCCCTTCTTTAAATGATATCTCATTTCTTACTTTGTTCTTTCTACTTTCCAATATTTTGAAGAACTCGTATTACGCTCCCAGATTGAGAGACATTTTTTGACGGAATAATGAAAATCAAAACTGAAATTTCGAAAAATCGAAGAAAATTCAGACATTTTCACAGAAACTTAAAAAACGGCAAAATGCTAGAATCAGGTTTCAGTTTCATAAGGATATCACCTACTTTACTTTAAACATATTTTATTTCAAAAAATCATGTACATGACTTACACATATAAATACAGTGATACAATAATACTAAGGGATTCGGAAACAATGTTTCCCTTATATTAATCCGTCTCCTTGTCAAAAAGATAAAGGTAAATAACTACTAATAAAAAAGTAGATTTTTGTCGTCAGATCTTTCCTATATATAGTACCGGCGGCAGTGTGTGTTTCCTGGACTTTGTCAAGACTGTCGCACCCAATTACGATCCTAGTTATGCACAAACGACGCTACTAAGTATATGACAAATCGCTTTGAATCTTTCTTGAATTTTGTACTTGTTTAAACACGAGTAGATTTTCCTCTTGAGTGAGGTTATTGCGGTCAAATAGGAGTGTTTTAATATTGTATAGGAACGGAATTGTTTCTATCGTACGTTTTCGGGCAATGAAGTAATTATTACACTCGAGAATGAAATGCTCACCTATTTTAATTTGCACTTAGCAGTTGTCGAGCTTTTAGAAAAAGATCAAAGCACTGTATTCTTTGTTTTGTAATCCGGATGAAACTCGCTCAGGTTTCAAAACCGAGGTCTATTTTAATAAGAATTTCCATTAAGAAATATTGCAAACGTTTGGTCAATGAGGCATTAAAATGATATCTTAAGGCCGTACCCTTTTCATGGAATAGAAGTTTATTTTTGATTTAGGTTTCTCTCTCCGTTATATATCCTCAAGCAACATGACCCCGTGAATTTAAAAGACCGATTTTTATGACAGGAAATGGACCTCCGTCATGATTCTTTATATTATTCATCATACTTCCGTCGACATGGTTTATAGCTCTGCGGGTGCTCTGAAGGTATCCCGATTGATCTCGAGCCGCGTTTTCATTTCTTTTCAAAATACAATTCCTTGAATAAATGAAGGAATGAAGGAATGAATGAAGGAATGGATGAGTGAATGAATGAATGAATGAATGAATGAATGAATGAATGAATGAATGAATGAATGAATGAATGAATGAATGAATGAATGAATGAATGCTATACTCAACGCTCAAATTGACACTTTGAATAAAATGTTAATATACAAACCTTATAAGCAGGTAGTAAAAACCTCATTCAATTATAATCTTTATAACAGTTTTTTCTTGTTTCTGAATCTCTTTAGTTCTGTTGTGTATTCATCATGTGCATGATCTGTGCACTTTACAAACTATTTGAATATAATCTTATCTGCACAAAATTAAAATTATTATCATAGAACATAGTATAAACAAGCACAGTTAATTTTAATTTAAACAAACTATAAATAGAGGGCTACTTATACAAATATGTATTATTATACAGAAAAGGAAAACCTACAAAAAAATGTACATACCGTCATTGTTTACAAAAGCAATTGAGTCGCAAACTTTTATAAAAAAAAATAATACTTTACTAGGATGGAAATCCGTTCTACTTATTAATTTTTAATGTTACAAAAATTATTACTGATGTAAAATAGTAATATGTTTATGTATGAAAAAAGTAAAATCACAAAAATACTGAACTCCAAGGAAAATTCAAAAAAGAAAGTCCAAAATCAAATGATATGATATGACATTTGAAAAATATTAATATTTACCACTGTCGGATAGTAAAGAAGTTTTAAGGAAACGTAACAGTCCGTCAGAAGGGAACGATAAATGACTGACCCGTGTTAAGGATGTACTCTTCTGAAGAGCCAAAAATTTCTAGAATTAAACTTTTGTTCTTAACTTGATTTTTGGCTTAATAGGACTGTAATAATATAATTTTTTGAAGTAAAAATCATATGGGAATGCACTTCCTTTTTTTTTGCAACGACCCTTTGAAAATACCCAGATTTGATGATTTTCCCATTTTTCATCAATTTTTACCTATTTTTGGGCTATTATCGTGAAAAAAAATCACAGTTCCACAATTAAACTTTTTTTTATACTTTCAATAAAGATGAGGTGAACCTATATGAATAAATTGAACTTAAAAAGACTAGGTAGGTGTTTATATAAGAAAGTTTTATCATATTTTGATACTTATTTGTGTCAAATTTGTCATGCTGTCAATAATGTTAATTTGAGATTTTTTTGCATTTTTAAGAGCAAAATGCATATTATTTTAACTTTTTGTTATAAATGATTGAAGAAATACATATCGAAGAAATTTAAAGGGCAAAAATGATATGGGGTGTACATGATTCTTGTAAAATAGTTTGTTGTACCCCTCACCAAATTTTGACTAAAAAGAAAGGTTTGATTGGTCGTAAAATTTGAAAACTGGATTACTCAAAAACTGTTGATTGTAAATACACAATTTTTTCACAGAGTTATGTGTGATTATACTTTTTTTTAATTCATTGATATTTTCAACTTGTAACAAATGTTTTGGAAATAATTCTAGAGGGATATTTCAAAGAGAATGAAACGTCCGAAGAATACATCCTTATGAAAGAGAGCCATATATCTTACCCATTAAAGACACCCTTGTAGATTTTCAAAAAGAGTAGGTAAATGCCACTACAATTCAGCACCCGCACCCGCAAAGTGGAAAGAGATTAATATAGGTTGCAATTACTTGTTTCCCAATCATCTATAAATAAATATGTTTAAACCAGGGAAGAAGTTAATGCGGAAAATCAGAATTGGGAATTTAATTTAAATTCGTGAGAAAGAAAAATGTGGGGTCGGTAAATATTTTAAAATGACGGAGCTGTCAACAATGTCTAATTGAATATGCAACACATTGTATTGACGTCTATTAAGGTGTCGTGGAATTATATTATGGCTTCATGAGTTCCTAAAGTTCTTTCGTCATCTATGCATATTCTGAAGCCTGAAGTATAGCTATAGGATGGTTGCAATGTTAAAACAAAATCGCGAATTGTAGGCTATTCAACTGATTATTAAGGACTTTTACTTGATGTTATTGTTTTGAGTAGATTTTTTTTTAAACGGATTACAGCTTTTAGTTAATGCAATAATTTCTACATGTATGCACAAAAAACAATACATAACTCCTTCAAAGACAAAACTACACCTACTATTCCATATTATTACACTTTCTTTCTGATTTTTCAATTTTGCTTATAAACTTATACTCGTCTATATGCAATTTTGTTTTTCTTTGTATAAGTACTTGTTGGTTTTTTTAGAAATTAAGGTAACAGAAAACAATGTTGTCTGCTGTAACCGAATTTGTGACATTTTTACCTACTATATCTGTTTATGTGCTAAAAAAATGTTGTCAATATAACGGAATGATACGTGACTGTTATACACATGAGCTATATACAACGTGGTCGATACCACTGCTGGTGGACGTTTCGTTCCCGAGGGTATCACCAGCTCAGTAGTAAACACTTCGGTGTTGACAATAATGTGATCATTTTTTATAATTTTCCTGTTTACAAAACTTTGAATATTTCAAAAAACTAAGGATTTTCTTATACCAGGCATAGATAACCTTAGCCGTATTTGGCACAACTTTTTGGAATTTTGCTCTTTAACTTTGTGCTTGTTTGGCTTTATAATTATTTTGATATGAGCGTCACTGTTGAGTCTTATATAGACGAAACGCGCGTCTTGAGTACTGAATTATAATCCTGGTACCATTGATAACTATTAATCCACAGGTTGTCTACATAGGAAATGCCTGTTCCGATGCATTTGTTTTTTCCTTTTTTTTTTGATGTGGTGTGTGGTTAAGGTTTTGATTTTGCTACTTGACTAGGGACTTTCCGTTTTGAATTTTCTCGTTAAATTTATTCTGGTACATTACAACAAATTTATGTTTAAAAAAATTAATATTTCACAATAGTCACTTAAATATCTTAAGGAATGACCCTACCACGTGTGATTTGCAGTGGACTTTGTTATAAAGAAAGTCAACTTATTTGTCAGTTCCGGGAAAATAATCGAACGTAAGTCAAACCAGACGATGCCCACTATTTCACAGGCATTGACAGTTAGCTTGTTAGAATTGTTATAAAATGGAAATAGTTATACAGGATACTTTTTTATGGTTAACTTACTTCGTATCCTGTATAACTATTTTCAAATTATAGCAATTCTAACATTTTATTTATACAAAATACGGTATTTTTACCATTATTTCAGTTTCGTATGCTTTTTATCAAAACCATGATATTGTTGTAGATAGTATCAAGTAACCATAAAAATTAAACACTTCGTGGTACCATTTCACCCATTGAGTAACTCTCCAGATTTTACTTTATATATTAGAAAGCAATAGCAAGGTCAAACATGAAATATCTCAAAGGAGATGCATGATATCTAAACGGTTAAATTCACAACTTTGAAATCTTTAAGCCTGATATTTTTTTTTTTTTTAATAATTTTAATCTTTAATACAGAAGATGTGTTTAAAATTTCAAAAGAGTTCAACTGTAGATGCACGTTTCCGTTGCTCAATCCGGACGAATTAACCTAAAGTTAATGATTTGTATAACTTGTTTCCCAATCCACTATTAATGAATATATTTAAACTAAAACAAATACAGTATCAGCCGTTTTAATATTTATTGTATTCTATAGAAATTGCGTTCTATAGAAATGTTTACACGGGACAACGCTTTTAAGAAAGTGACCTGGAAAATATCCAAAAGGGCACTACGTACACATGAATGAAGATAAAACTAGAAAATGTCTCTCTATCTTTCAAACTTAATTGAGCGTTTGAAGACAAAAATTACGTCAGATTATGGCATGGTATTGGTTGCAAAAATTCGATATTTTTCATTTAAATGCAATATTTCTTATTCAATTGGTATATTTCTTCATTTATATGCAATATTTTTTCATTTATATGCAATATTTTTTTCATTTGAATGGTATATTTTTTCATTTAAATGGTATATTTTTCATTTAAACGCAATATTTTTTTATTAAAATGGTATAATTTTTCATTGAAATGGTATAATTTTTCATTTAAATGCTATATTTTTTATTCAAATGGTATAGTTTTTCATTTAAATACTATAATTCTTCATTCAAATGGTATAATTTTCATTCAAATGGTATAATTTTCATTCAAATGCAATATTTTTTATTCAATTGGTATAAAATGTCATTTGAATGCAATATTTTTTATTCAATTGGTATAGTAGTTTGTTTTTTTTTATTTATATCCAATAATTGCATTATGGGAAATTCTTTGACGTCAGAAGGTCAAATTTGCAACAACGTTTGTGATTGGTCGGAAATTGTTTGGATTTCTCCCGTTTCTTTCTAAACATGAGTGACCAAGAACTAAAAAAAACGTGTCAGAATATCGGCCCTCTACTTAAATCTGGCGTGCACCAGCTCTTAAAATCATGTGGTCATAGCTAGTATTTGTATTGCAAAATTTCGATGGTAAAAATGTTCGGTCCACTTTTTTTTTTTTTAAGTTCGTTCTTATGTTGTACTGTTATACCACTGTCCCAGGTTAGGGGGAGGGTTTGGATCCCGTTAACATGTTTAACCCCGCCACATTATTTATGGATGTGCCTGTCCCAAGTCAGGATCCGTTAACTCAGTGGTTGTCGTTTGTTTATGTGTTACATATTTGTTTTTCGTTAATTTTTTTACATAAATAAGGCCGTTAGTTTTCTCGTTTGAATTGTTTTACATTGTCTTATCGGGGCCTTTTATAGCTGACTATGCGGTATGGGCTTTGTACATTGTTGAAGGCCGTACGGTGACCTAGAGTTGTTAATGTCTGTGTCATTTTGTTCTTTTGGGGATAGTTGTCTCATTGGCAATCATATCACATCTTCTTTTTTATAGACACTGTTGGTGTTCCCGTTTGAATGGTTTTACACTTCTAGTGATATTTTGGAGGACCTTTATAGCTTGTGGTTCGGTTTGAGCCAAGGCTCCGTGTTGAAGACCGTACTTTGATCTATAATGGTTTACATTTACATTTACATGTACAAATTATGCCTTGGATGGAGAGTTTTCTCATCGGCACTCATCAGGCTCATACCACATATTCTTATTTCTATATACAACGTAAACCAAACGTTTCTCAGACTGTTTCCTTGTTTTAATTAATCCTTTGGGAGAACAAGATTTATTTAAGTACCAGTTGTAGCTAGGTTTGAGCAAACTTCCAGTAATTGAAAATACTCTTTATGTCGGTGCTTTGTGTCTATTGTCTTAATGTTAGTTTTTTGTGTGTCTCGTACCGATGTTTTGAGTTAATTCGCTGATTTTTGCAGGTTATTATTTTATTGTACTGGTACACTACTGTCCCAGCTTCGGGATGGGTTGCTCACAAACATGTTGTTGTACTTTTACACCGCTGTTACAGATTAAGGGGATGATTGGGATCCCGCTAAAATGTTTAACCCCGCCACATTTGTATGTATGTGCTTGTCATAAGTCAGGAGCCTGTAATTCAGTAGTTGCCGTTTGTTGCTTTGTTATACATATTCTCGATTGAATTGTTTTTCATTTTTGATTTCGGGACCTTTTATAGCTGACTATGCGGTGTTGGCTTTGCTCATTGTTGAAGGCTGTACGGTGACTTAGGTGTTGACTTCTGTTTCATTTTGGTCTCTTGTGGAAAGTTGTCTCATTGGCAATCATACCACATCTTCCTTTTTATATCAATCCTGACAAATTCTATTTTTGCCTGTCCCAGGTCAGGAGCTTGTAGTTAAGTGGTTGTCGTTAATATTTGATATTTTGTAAATTGTTTTGTTATGTATAATTAGGCTGTTAGTTTTTTCGTTTGAATAGTTCACACTTTTCATGTCGGGTCTTTTATAGACGACTTTACAGTATCAGGGTTTGGTCATTGTTGTAGGCCTTATAAACTGATCCACTTCATATTTGAACTCCGGTGGATAGTTGCCTTATTATCAATCATATTCTATCTCTTCATTTTTATATTATACACGTGAATTCAAAACTCGTGCTGAACAAGCATGAAATATTTGTCACTGGGCGTTTAAATTAGCAACAAACAATCAATCAATTTAAACAGTGATAAATAAGAGGAAAACCATTTGATATTCATTTATTTGTTGGGGTGGGGGACAGAAGGATTTCATATATGAATATGGTTGCCTGGTAAGAGCTGAAAAATAGGCATGATTAGTGACAGATAACAATGACTAATAATGCCCTCTCTTCCCTACCCCATCCCTCATCTAAAGATTTAAACCGACCACCACGAAATAGCCCAATAGTGTTGAAAGTAGCGTTTATTACAAATCAATCAAAATCCCTTCCCTAGAATATCAAATAATCGCCCCTTAATTGTTATTGTCCGTTTAATTCTTATAGTAATCCAGCTTATCGTCCTACAGGGATGGCCTACTAAGGCTGTAATACCATAAAAATGTTTATAGAACAGCTCTCATTATAATATTTCTGCATTCATAAATTTATTAATTTGACTTAGACTAAACGACCCCATGTTTGTTATGTGCCTCTGCCGTTTAAATAACCTATCAAAAAGAAGAGGTGGAAGAAAGCCAGAACATCTTCACAATGCAAAAACAAATGGACTTCTTCTGGCTCACTTCCTAAGAACAAAAAAAAAGGGGGACCCCATTAATATGTTTTAAAAACACCTTGCCCTACCCTTTTTTTCCACAAAATGAATTATTTAATATATATAATCACTAAAAGTAAAATGCTATTGTATTTTTATAAGACCTTCTTTATTGCATGACCTGGGACTAATGACATCTATCTATAAGCCCTAGCATACATTAATTATTATAATATGAATACGTGTTTTGTTTTAATAACCACATATGATGCTATGCACGAGTCACCATTTATTAGGATATAAAATGGGTTTACATAGAAAATATGGGACGACATCAGAAAATCAATGAAGGATAAAAAAAAAAAAACTAAATTCAACTTAGTTGAGGGGAGAGGTCAATATTGCTGCAAGTTTTGTTTAATTAACATCGATTTTATATATCTCATTATTGGTCAATCAATTTTTCCAAAATTAAGTTAAGAGGGGGGTAGGAAGTGAAAAAAAACTATTATGATTTATTTGTTTGTAATTGATATGCCTATATGGGCCCTTTGATTAGGAAATAAACATATTTTATTTTATTTATTTGATTTGATTTGATTTATATGTATTAAGTTTTTTTTTTTTTTTTTATCCTACATTGAACTTTTGATGTTGTCCCTAATGTGCAAAAAATAGATAAAGGGCGGGACCAAACATATAGATAACATAATAAAGAAATGATGAAATATACAGAATAAGTTGATTGACTTTTGGTTGCCTTATGTCCAGTGGCAAATATGTCACGCATGTTTGGACAAATATAATAGAGATCAAAGGATAAAGAAAAGAGTGAAATGATAAAAACTAAAAGATATAGAATTATAGAAACGATTTTTGATCTGAAATCCCTACCCTAACACCCACACACCATAACCATTACTATCAATGCTCGCACTATTCATCTCTATACAAATATCTAAATTTTAACCTACTCCCCCAACAGTTCCCCCCTCTAGACACCTAGCTTTTGGATCCTCCCCTGCCGTGTGTAATGTGTTTTATTATATACATTTTGTACGGGTCTAGATAATAGCTAAACGTACAATCATATATTGTATTGGATACCTAATTGTATTATATATATGTTTTTTTTTATTATTTCAATGTGTAGACTGATGGGGAGTTTCTTCAGAAAAAGGTTTTCATTGTAGGTGTGTTTGCCCGTGTTTGCCATGCACGCAGGTATCTGTTTCTTTCCATGAACAAGTTGTGTGTCAAATTTATTATTATTTCTTGTCACTCGCATTTTTTGCTCGTCCTTGCCTTATTGGCATTAACAGCAATGGCAAATCCAGGGGGTTCCGGGGGTTGGAATCTCCCTTCTTTTGGCCGATAAATGCATTTGAATGGGAGCATATAGTTGGACCCCCCTTTTTTAAATGGCTTGATCCGCCACTGAACAGCCAGTGCACAAACTTGCACGAACGCCATATTAAGTTAGAGGGGCAATATTATGACACGTTTTTTTAGTTCTTGGTCACTCATATTTAGAAAGAAACGGGAGAAATCCAAACAATTTCCGACCAATCACAAACGTTGTTGCAATTTTGACCTTGAGTCTTCTGACGTCAAAGAATTTCCCATAATGCAATTATTGCATATAAATAAAAAAAACTACTATACCAATTGAATAAAAAATATTGCATTCAAATGACATTTTATACCAATTGAATAAAACATATTGCATTTGAATGAAAATTATACCATTTGAATGAAAAATTATAGCATTTGAATAAAAAATATTGCATTTAAATGAAAAAATATACCATTTAAATGAAAAATTATACCATTTGAATAAAAAAATTTGCATTTAAATGAAAAAATATTCCATCCAAATGAAAAAATATTGCATATAAATGAAGAAATATACCAATTTAGAAATAAGAAATATTGCATTTAAATGAAAAATATCGAATTTTTGCAACCAATACCATGCCATATCAGATGAGTATCCTAGAGTTTTCTTGCGTCTTATTTTAATTTCATTCCCTTTGAATATAAAATACTTTCTGACTACCAGTATATTTTATTTGCATAGCACATACAATCATAGTAACATACAAATGTTGGAGATCAAATTATGTTCCTTAAGTATTTACATCAGTTATGTTTCTAACTCAGAAACATACATTTTTTTCAAGCAAAATACAGAGGTCTACTTTCTATGATCTTTTTCCTACAAATTGGACATTGTTTCACTTTTAACTTGTCGCTGCAGTTCTTACAGCAGCATACATGCATACATGGCAAAAATGTTACTTCCACTGGATTATCAAAACATATTTTACACAGATATTTGTCATCCATATTGTTCCCTGAGTTCTGATTATCTTTTCCCATGCTCTTATTTTCTGAAAATTGATAAAAGAATAATGAAGTCTTGATTGTTTATAGTTATTGTCAGCCCTCATTCTATTACAACTTAAATTTCATATTGTGAATCTAGTTTTAATTCTAATTAACAATGATTTGTTAAACTATGAATTTTATACAATACTGAATAGAAGTAAGATTTGTTTATAGAGATACCATTATACTGACTTTCAAATTTGACAGGCCATATATGGCAAACGGCATTTATTCCCATCTAAATCTTAGAATGCGTTCGGTTGCAATAGGGAATAAATTATACAAATGCTTAAAGTATAACTAACCATATTTAATAGATATATTTTTTACTGAATAATCTCTCTGGTTAAAAGTAACTTATTTACAGGGATACCCGACTGAATGCTGTTAGTCGAGTAAGTTGTAAACAGAAGAGAAATGTGCAATAAAAGATTCATTTTATAAAAACAAAATGCTTAAAGTACCCTGTGATCTCGGCTTGAACAGTTAGTGGCAATGACCTTCGTTTGGATTTTGAACAGATCCATTTGCAGGCACCTTTGAATTTAAATTACTTAATATTGTCTGAACACTAAACAGAATGTAAAAAAACGTATAGAAAACAAACAAATATTTGTTTCCGTCCAACTACTAGTTCAGTGGTGTAAACAAAGGCAACAGAAGAATACCATTGTTCAATAGTCAAAAAAAGACATGTTATTCTGTAACTAAGAACATTTATTTCATGATAAAGACTAGTTTTTACGACATAAAAAATATATTACATTTTTCTTATAAATGGAGTACACTAAAACTGAGGCGAAAGATACCACAGGAACTTATTCTTCAAATTTTTATTAAGAATAACGTCAAATATTTTTCGAGCTTTTTTTTTAGCGTGATAAGATTCTAGATCTGTATCTATATTCTCTAGCAACGTTTAGGCAAAAGATACCAAAGGGAAATCAATACTCATTTGTCGGGAATAAATTAACAACGCTATGGCAAAAAAAAGTACTCAAAACTCAACATTAAAAACTGATGACTAACCAACACAAACTTCACCAAAAGCTGGGATTTTTATGTAAACTTTTATGATTTCATAGTCTATAGATATGTAGCTTGTCCAAACATATGTTTGGTAATTAATAATATAATTGGGTGGAAGTCTACAGCTATAGGTATTGAGAATACATATATATTGTACTATCATTTCTGCCTATATTTATCTGAATAATATATGTAGCGATTATCAAATAAATGTAGTCCCGCCATTATACCCGATATAGTTTTCCTTATCTTTCATTGTTAATCAGATGTTGTGTATACAATTAGGATATTGTATGTATTGACATATTTTTCAACCACACACCCCTTCATTATCATATAACAAACTATCTATGAAAAGAATATGAAGTGTAGTCACATTTTCATGAAAATCGATCTCTGAAAAAAAAGATGAAAAGAACTAATCAAATATCAAAGTGAGTTTAGTTTACTGATGGGAAAACAAAGTGTGTGTCATTTATTTTATATGATAAGTATAATATAATAAACTACTTGCAACATTCATCTTGTACTCAGATATATGTTTTCTTTTTTTTTGTATGAGTATATAATAGTATTCTCTTTTTCTCAATTCAAATAAAAGTGTTGTTTTCATAAATTTTAGCAACCAAATGTTAAACGATTAGCCAAACATGTTTATATGATGACTTCCTATTTTGCATTCGTTTCAACGGTCATTATGTGTGTCATTTCTGTTCATTGGAAGTTTAGAAAGAGCAATAACTAGAATTGTTTGATATTGTATGACAAATATATAATCGACAAATGCAAAATCACCAGCAAAAAAAAGGTGGCGGAAGTAAAACATTATCTTAACAATTCAAAAACAATTTTCCACGGATAAGAGGAAAGATTTAAATATGCACGTCCAATAACCGAATGGAATTATTCACTTAAATACTTAAATATATTTTAAACTGTTGTACTCTGAAATATCCAAAAATGTAAAAGGATGTTAATTGTCTTATGTTTGTGTTTATCTTAAAGTTATTGATTAGATACTATCGTTACTTTGTTTATAAAAAAAAAGTTTCATTCTTTTCTAGATTACGTGAATTTGTATGTTTTTGTAGTTTTTTGGTGGTTTTTTTTTACAGTTATGTCATTATTTGGACGATATTGCCCTATTTTTGCCCTTTTTTCAATTTATTCAAAGCTTTTGTTCATCAAAAGAAAACGAATAAAGATAGCAACGCAAATTCGTTGTTATATCTAATACATAACGCAAATCGAGTATAGATAAAATATTTACCATTGTTCTCCAATGTTATGGAACCAATAGAACTTTCCAACTCATGATCGGCTTGCTGCAAATGAAATATCAAGAATATACTTGGTAATGAGTTCTTTCATTTTACATCCATCACTGACATACAGTGAAAATATATATGAACAATATAATGATTTATTTGTGTATATATATTACTTTATTAAATCTTCTGTATATGAATCAACCATTTCGTTTAAATGAGCATATTTAGTCCTGACTCCAGTGAGACAAACATTCAATCAGGCATCAATTACGCTAGTCTTTGTTCTGAGGATTTTAGACATTACTAGTTATAGACTTATAAAATATTTGCAGTTGATTGATCAATTTCAATAGTGAGAAAATCTTTGGGTTTTTCTTTAATTAGTCCAAACTGAATGTTTCCGAATTGTTTGAGTGAGAGCATTTATGACACATCTGGAAAACGGATAATATTTCTGTTAACTTTTGATAATTCTTTTTCTTGATTCTAGCGTCATTGATGAGATTTTTGGGGAAGAAACTTGAGTCTGCCGTACAAAACTTTTAATCTGGTATATATCATGAGTTCAAACTAATATGTGTATCCCTCGTTAGAATATTTGGGGATATGCCACATAGATACAAGGAATCAAAATCTCTCAAATGTTTCTTGTCCTTTTGTTCATAAAGCTCCTACACTTTCATGTATATATACATTCCTTTCAACTGTTTTGTTTTGTTTGTTAGAGCGTTCTAGCTGAAATCAAATCCAGTGACGCACATCGGAAAAACGAAACGAATTTTATTTTCATTTTACCTTAACGTGTGAATTTAACAACTGGGCATTAGTTCATTAATTTTATATATTTTAAAAAGTTTATATAACTGTCTACCTATCTCCGAAAACTGTATACTTAAAACTAAGAATGCCCCAGTTTACACTAACCTCGTTTTGAGGAACAAGTATTGAACGAAGCTGTGACGAATCTGTTCTGTCCCAATTACGGGACTTAAGTTTTAGTAACGTTGTTATTGAACACTTCGTTGTCCTGGAAAAAAGATATTTCTCAAATGAATACTCAATTTTATCAAAATAATTCAATAAATATATAGAAATTCAGATCGCATGTAGTGTATTTGAAACTGGATATAAAAGTAAAAAGGTATTAGTTTCAAATTTGTTTATGATCATTGAGGAGGTTTAATTAGTCTCGATTGTGTGATGTCATGTGGCTGCATAGAGAATGTCAAATTAAATATATTTTTTTGCTTAATATGCACAAAAAGCTTCATTTTATCATTTCATTTCCGAGGTATAATGCTTACATATCACCCATCAGTATTTACATACTATGATAGGAATTGTAATATAATAAGGAACAAGTCGATATGTTATTGAACGATATTCATGACAAAAAAAAAGATGTGCATAACATAAATTGGCTTTGAACCATGCATTGTCAAACAACAAATTACCGCAAACCATGACCACAAATATGTAGCGTCAACAATATATGAGTATCCCTTGGGTTAATGTTATTTGGACAAGGTATTTTACTTTATTAGAGTAAACATATAGTGACGTTAGCTTGTGACAGTTGTTTAATGCTGTAAAAATTATCTGATTTGATTTAAAATGAACATGTTATGGTTAGACACAAATACTCATGACCTCTACAATGTGTGGTGCCGTTTCTGTCGCCAGGATAGAATGCTTCGTCTGCTACTCATGTATCATCCGAAATGCAAACCAACACTAAGTCAAAAGGCAATTATTTAGAATTTGTCACTGAAGATAAAACACTGCAAAACCATGTTGATAATGTGTTACTGTATTGTGGCCAAACATACATACATGGCCACCAATTCGACAAGTTGATCGTAAAACTTACGTAAAAGTATTAAGTTTATTTTGCTACAATCCGATCAGAGAATGGTATCTATCAGGTCGTGTATGTATATAACACCTTATTTTATTCAATAAGGCACATTTTTATTCCTTTTTTTCACCCCGCAATAAAGGTATTTTAGGTATTCACATTAAATATACTGCTCTAAAAATTTCGTTCGATGACTTTGAAATAATTTGGAAACTTACTCATGTAACCAATGATGTAATTCAAGCTGTCTAAGACGTAAGAACACTTCACTGAAACATCCTTCATCAACACTATTCAAAGATACTGTTTCGTCTATCACAGGTCCTACTTTCTGCAAATCATTATAAACTTTTACTTTTACACTACATAAAATATTATCATAATTTTAATTTTTAGATGATATTTTAAGTACAGCTATTTGTAAGATCCAGGCAGGGGGTGATTCATGTATGTCTCAGAACTGCTTTATTCTTTTATATAATATACAGCTAAGATTGAAATAAAGTTTGCAAGCTTTTTTTTTAAATTTTGTTGAACGGTTGCTATGGAAACGTGCAGGCTTTTTTGGGGGAATTTATGATGAAATAAAAATGTCTACTTTTTGGTTGCAGCAAATTTATTATAATGACAATTTCAAGAAAAAAAATAATTTCAACATATAATTAGGCATTATTTGAAGTTTATATTTTGATGTTTAGGTTGTGAAATAAAAATTTGATACAAGGCTAAAATGGTATTTAAAAAGGTGCAAAAATCTGTATTTTGACATTTTCTGAAAATAGCTAAATATCATATTTTAAATCAATAAAATATGACATTGAGCAGACAAGTTCATTATAAACTATGATTGCATCTTAAAGTTCATACATTGAATTATTAAAAACAGGAAAAAAACATCTGGGTTTTTTTGAAATTTTTTGTTACCATGGCAACAAAAATTGGTAAAATTCATAAAAATGACAAAACACAATACTTGTTCATTATCAAAATTTTTGATATTTTTTTTATATTAATGTAATTTAACAGACAATAAAACTTATGATTTGTTTGAAAATGATGAAAAAAATATATAAGCTTTAATGTAAGTGGCTGAAAGACCATAGCAACCAAAAAAAAACCCTAGCAACCTGTCTGAAATTGCTGAATTAATTAAGAATCAGCATCAAATACATGGTTTTCTAGGTATTGGATACATATAAATAATGGAGTTTGAATTATATACTCAACAGTTAGATAGTTAATTAACACTTGATCTGCTTTTGGTTACCATGGGAACAAAAAAGTTCAGATTTGATACAAACCATTATGTACCTTATAATATCTGTTTTGCAGCCCTGTAAATGGACTTCTTTAAACCATAATCAACAAGCAATTATATTTCTCTATATTTACAACTCATATCTCTTGATTTCATGAAAGGGTCATTTGGTTATTGTAATAACAAAGTATGGCATAGAAATTTTAGATGGAGAGACAGAGTTAATAATGTAGGCCTGCTGAATTTGGTGCATGGTTTCCTCAAAAATTTGTATTCCTGGATTTTTCTCAATATCTCAAAATTCAAATTTTATTTTGGTCTAGAATCGTAAAAGTAAATTTGAATTTTGAGATATTGAGAAAAATCCAGGAATACAAAATACAGGAATAAAAAAAGACGTCTAAACACTGCTAAGGACTCCTTAGTGCACTAAAGACCTATACAATGCCACTAAGGAGTATAGAAGGAGTGCTGTTATATATATTATTTTTACATATTATGGTAGAGATAGATATTTAAGGCAAACAAATCAAATTTTATAGAAAAATAATCATAAATAAATAAGATAGTCAACATTATTTAGACGGTTCATTCCTCCTATTCCCACTTTTTTACAAAACTGGTAAGAAAAGTAAACATTTCATGTGGGAATAGGAAGAAAACTTATGCAAACAAAGGATTATACTTAATCAACTTTTAATTGGCCAATGTTTTTTGGGATAGGAAATAGGTTATTTTTGTATATGTTTGAATATGTTTTTAATTCAAATAAAAATGAAAGAAATGGAATAAAATTGAGAATGGAAATTCTGAATAAGTGAAAGAGATAAAAACGCGACCATATATCATAAAACAATCGAAATAAAGAAATGTAGCAAATTATCTTATATTTCTTTTATAACACAAATTCAAAAGTAAAGTCACGCAAGCAATATAATATGAAACAAACAATACAAGTAAACAACACTAAAGCAAATCACACATTGTAGCACACAAATCAGAAGTCCACCGTATATTAGTCTATTGAAGTTTATTAATCTATTCAACGTGAACCGCTGCATCGCCAAACTGTACTGTTGTTACTTCTTGGTGAGGTATTAATGCTGCATAGTGAATCATGGTTGAGACCTAGATTCCTCATGTTTCAGTAGTTTTATTTGTTTAAAATGTTTGGTCACGTGTGCTGGAATGTTTCGTCGACTTGCTTTGCCATCCCTTTAGATGATATGTAGTCTCAGTCCCAGTATTGTGTAATGATCCGATCAGTATTTTGTTTCATAGTCAGTATAAAAGGGCACGCAGTCTAATTAGTTGTGTACTTTTTTTATTTGTTGTTTTGGCTTTAAATTAGCTTTCAGTAACTGCAAGTACTCTCAGATATGTACTAAGTGTCTTTTTGTTGTTGGTATGTACAAGTAGCCGGCCATGTCCACGTTGTGTTTATGTTTTACGGGGAGGATTGGAATCACACTTACATGTTTCACCTTGCCACATTCTGTATGTGTGTGCATTTCCCAAGTCAGGAGCCTGTAATACAGTGGTTGTCATTTGTTGTTGTGTTACATAAAAAAAAATATTTGTCACATTGATTTTTTTGTTCATTTGTGATTTCGGGGCCCTTTGTAGCTGACTATGCAGTATGGGCTTTGCTCATTGTTGACGGCGATACAGTGACATATAGCAGTATGGAACCTAAATCCCTGTTCCTTGTGCTTTTCTCCAGATACTTTGTGTGTACTGGAAACAACAGTGGTTTGTGTTGATATATTATTATATGCTGCATTCCTAATTTTAGATTAACAAATTTAATGATATTTTAATCATATATTACGTATACTTCTGTTTATCTGACTTATTCTTTATTTTAAGGTTTGCTTTGAAGAAAAAAACAACAGTTTGCAAGTAAACAGTGTATCAAATTTTTATTAAAGTAATATACTTCAACAGCAGTGGCAGATCCAGCCATTTTAAAAAGGGGGTTCCCAACCCAGAGTAAAAGGGGGGAGGGTTCCAACTATATGCTCCATTCAAATACATTGATCGTCCAAAAAAAGGTGGGGTTCCAACCACCGGAACACCCCCTCCCCCCCTTCCGCCTTTCTTTTAAAAAATACAGGTAAATCTTAGGTGAATTTTAGATTAACCTTGATTGTTATAAAAACAATTTATAATCAATTAAAACATCTATTGAAGGAATAGTGATTTTTAAAAGTGTGAATAGGAGGAAGACACCATTTAGACACGTGCCCGTTTTCTTTGATATGCCGAAAAAAATCAATAAACCAATTGACACGTGCCAAATAACATAACAACAGTTACTGATTAAACAATCATGATCTTTTTTATTTTAAGTAATTTATTTCAACTAGTTTGATATCTGTTTACAAAGCCTTCATATGGTACTATGTGGTATGTGCTTTACTTACTGTTGAAGGTCGTAGGGTGACTTATGGTTATTTATTTCTGTTTCAATTCGTTTCTTGTGAAGATTTGTCTCATATCATAAGTTTCACCCATGTCCGTCAGTACTTTAGTCGTCACGAAGTTGGTTTCCATTTTCTAATTTTAGTTTGCTTCAACCAAATGTTATGAAACATAATATACACAATGCTTATTACCACAACACAGAGATCAAGTTTAAATTTAGTTGGCGTCACTTTAACTGTTCCCGAGTTATGCCCGTTTTGTTACTTTTCTTTGCTTGAAACTTAAAAAATTGTGAAAACTGAGAACCAGATCAGTTTCATAGGGGATCCTTGGGGCCTGGGACCCCCCCCCCCCCCTCCCCAATTTCGTGGGAAAAAATTGGTTGGTTTATATAGAGAATCACTGAAGTGTGACTGGAGCCCCCCCCCCCCCCCCCCCCTTTACAAAAAGTTCTGGATCCGCCACTGAGTTTAGAACTGTATAGTATACCTAGAATGACCTGGTTCAGTGAAGAAATTTCTGAGAGTGACCATTTAATCTTTAAGAAAAGAAGATGTGGTATAATTTTCAAATTGAAACAACTCTTCACAAGAGACCAAAATGACACAGAAATTAACAACTATAGGTTATCATACAGCCTTCAACATTGGGCAAAGCCCATGCCGCATATTCAGCTATGAAATGTCCCGAAATGACAATGTAAATCAATTCATACAAGAAAACCTATTTATTTACAAAAAGTGAACGAAAAACAAATATGTAACACATAAACAGACGACAACCACTGAATTACAGGCTCCTGACTTGGGACAGGCACATACATAGAGAATGGGGCGGGGTTAAATATGTTAGCAGGATCCTAAATATATATAAATTAATCCTCAAGAAAATCTTTATATAGATAAATTAGTAATGATTAAGAATTTGACATATTGTGTAGACACCTATAACTTCTAGTATTGTTGAAATCTTTATGTTGCTTGCTAAATGTCATTAGTTGGTTTTTTTTTTTGTTTTTTTGTTTTTTTTATTGCTGTGTTATTGACTATAACCTACATCTCCTACAGTTTTAGTTCCATTTTGGTGTACTTTCAAAAAGGTGCATGAAAAATCATAACTAAATATAGATGTATTGCTTTTCTTCCCCTAGGTAATATGCTTAGAGAAAAATGAACCAATGAGAAATGTACCTCAATTTAGAAAGTTAAATAAACAGAAAAAAGTTTCACTTTCCAATCTTAAACTCTCTCCATTTTTTTCCAATTTTCGTTCAATAAATTGTTTATATTTATTGACGGGAGTTAACTTTTAATTTGTATATGTTTAAGGTCACGGATAAATGTGATTTTTTTCATAAAAAAAGGGGGAATATTCCAGTTTTCAGACAATACTTTGAGCAGTTATGAAACTTTGGTGACGGGATTTTATTAATTTGTGATATGACATTGAGATATTATTAAATTTTTATTATTCTTTGAAAAAGCGACGGGCGTAACATGCTCTCATGGCGCAGCTGTTTATTTTTATTTTATGGAATTACACCCCTTTCAAAGTCTAGGATCAGTTAAGAGTACATTTGAACTTTGCAGTATATCTGAGGTAGTTAATGTACACCTTAGCTGTGCATGATCCTGATCTATGAAAGATTCAAACAAAAACTACCCAACCTCCACTCCTCCCCCAAAATGCAACAGTGTATATATTTAAATTTGTTGAGTCTTTTCAATGAGCAAAGACAGTCATGACAGTACTGAGAGTGAAACCAAGCAAAGCATGCAGTTATATTCCCATTAGAAAAGTGAACATTATTAACATGATTATATGTAATTTTTTACATAAACTATATTATATATCATTTGATTGACTGTTATGGGTGATATTTGTTACCATGTAACAATACTTAACGATTGTAGTTTAGAGCTTATATATGCTTCAATGCATGTCTTTTCATAAAGGTTTGGAAACAATTGAAGACATTGAAATCCCTATACTGCAGAATTCAACAAATAATAACTCTGTTTCCAAGGAGAAAATACGTTAACATGGTGATAAAATTCAAGAGAGCCCCGGCCCACGCAATGTTTCATTTATTTTGGTCAGGTAGTATTCAAACTTTGTTCCAACAAGGCTAGCTATTATTTACATATTTTCAATTTTCGGAAAAACACACGAGAAAATTTGATAATTTCACAACACTTCAGGATTCTGAAAAAAAAATGAATGTTTTTTAGTATTTTTAAACAAAAAATCTGAAAGTCGGGGTTGAACTGCAATACTAACTAAGCTCTGAAGCTAAAACCAAGTTATATCGATGTTATATATGTATATGTAATTTCTGAAAATGAAATTGATTCTATTCATAATTATTATTCTATTCATAATCAGGCTCTCCGACCAAACGTTATCTTCATGTATGATTTTTGTTTTAAATAACCCCCCTTCCTTTTTTTTCCTAACCTTCGGTTCTAATCCCAATGTTTCATTATATATTAAATTTGTTGAACCTTCTGAAAAGAACAGACAAGACTGTGAGTGAAACAAAGCATGCAGTCATATTCCAATTTGAATATAAACACCGTATATATAATATATGTATTTTTTTACATAAATTTCTATTGATACATTTTAAAATAGATGTTGCTATGGGTAATATGCATTTCCATGGTAACTATTGAAGTCAGCAACTATCAACGATGGTAATTTAGAGTAAGCTTATACTTAAATGTAAATTTGTTTATCAGTTATGAAACAATTCAGTACATGTAAGCTCTAAAACTGCAATATTCTGCAAATAATAACTCCGTTTCCAAGGAAAAAATCGGTTGTTATGGTGATAAAACTAAAGAAAGTCCCAAGCTTTTTTCTATTTAATTTGGTAAAGTAGTATCCAAACTTCATAACTAAAGTGCTAACTATGCTATACACAGTTGCCTTTTTCTGAAAAACACCATAGAAAATTTGATAATTTCGCAAAAATCCCAGATTCAGAAAAGTTGAAAATATGCATTTTTTTGCAAAATTTTTCAAAAAATTTACAAATTTGGTTTTCGTGCTATCTTAACCAAAATGATGCTACAACCAAGTTGTATCAATGTTACATATGAAAATTAATGAAATATGCTTGATTCTATTCCTAATCACGCTCTGAATTGTAGTGATTTAGCGGATTTTTGAAAGATTTTACTATGCTTCACAACCAAAAAATAGAGTGTCCGTTACCATGGCAACCACTAATATTTCCCCACTCATATTTATTTATTTAGCAGTATTCAGTTATTGCTTCTTCTAGGCCATTTATAGATAAAATCTGAAACCCTCATAAATCACATGTATATGGCACCCTGTCTGGTTCTTACAAAGAGTTGTACTTTAAAACTCATTATAAACAAAACAATTCTTACAATTTATCCTAGCATACCTAGAGATCATTTAATAACATTTTTATACTCAACAAATGGTTTGTTTGAAAAGAAGTGTGTTTCCTTGTTTTTGTTTATGTTTTCCATTTATTTGAATGGATATATCTTATTTAAAGAGTTTTTATACTCGTTTTTTATAATTCAATATTAGATTTTTGACACTCGACAGATTTTAAGTCTTAGTTAAATAATTGTGTCATTGACCATCAAATCTGATAAATACAATCCGTATGGTTTTTATAATTGTGGTAAGTGACATGTTTGCAATGACCCTTATTTGTACACAAAGGCATAGATAACCAGAGCCGTATGTTTGTGTTTGTACGACTCAGGAATCTGCCAGACTCCTTTTGATATTATTTAAGGTAAAACCTTATTTTGTATTATTTTGTTCGGATCAATCGGATTTTGCTAACCATTGCAATGCCCTTTCTTCGGCGTGCTACTTGATTTGACTTCGATATCGAGTCATGGTTATGCAGGCAAATTTTATTCTGTAGAATAGAATTAACGATGTCAGTTATCTGCACCAGACTCGCATTTCGACAATAAATGTGTATTTAGTGATGCTCGAGGTGACAATGATTGAAAATCTAAGGCTTATTTGGGAGATGAAGATATATAATCCAGAACCGGTAAAAAAAATAGCTAAAGCCAGGCAAGATATAAGGGATATGTATTATTTAATTTACAAATTGTTTTGATGTTTTGTAACAGCAATTTTTAGCAATAACACTCCTTATTCGTTGTACTGGTTTCTATGCGACTCTGTGTTTTGCTTCTGTATTTATTTACTTGAAATAACAAGACACTTATTAAACATAGGTTCGCATTACCTAAATATAAACTCTTAAACAAACAATTTCAAGGATTTTGTTTTGGCTTAAAATTCCCATATCTGTAGATTGTTGTACCTGTTTCTAATTAGCCGTTTAACAATCCAATTTTTAGCTTACGTTCGCACATGTAAAATGCATAAGAAAAGGGTCATTGCATTTAGAATGTATTTTTTGTAAAAGCAAGTGTATTGCCATTGCATCATGTGCATATCATGTCCCAAACGACCAACTAATCGACTAAGAAATACCTCATTAAGTGAAACTTGTTATTAAAAGTTTTCCACATAAGAAAATGACTGTACCCAGTTAGGAATATGGCAGTAATCATGAATTTGTTTGAATTGTTTTGATTTTGGTTTTGCAATTTGAGGAACTTTCCTTTTTGAATTTTCCTCGGAGTTCAGTATTTTGGGGATTTCACATTTTGAGGTTTAATATATATAAAAAAAATGAAAAAGAGAAATACCTTCAATATATTTGCAGCATATGTTATACTATCATTTGTTGACTGTTTTAGTAGGACTAGCAGTAAATCTCTTATCATATATCGTAAGACAGGTTTTCGTTGTTCAACATCTCCACTTGTATCCTTTAATCAAATATGATAGGCAATTATTTTCCACAAAAATATTTATAAGTCTGAAATGTGTAAAGAAAGTTTGAAAATAAAATGTTGATTAAAGAAATGAGTCAAACAATTATGGTATTGTATTTGCATTACAATAGGGAAAGGTGATATTTCCCGATCATTTAAAGGTCGTCATAATTGCTGCAAAGTGAATAAATTTAGCGATAATTTAAGTTCATTTCTTTGGTGTGCTTTTTTGGTGAATAGTTTTCAATCTCTTTAGGAATTAAATTAAATTAACCGATATGAATTAAATGTGCATTTCTCTTTTCCGGCAATTCGCTTGTAAATACTTACTTGGTAAATGTATTTTTTTGTTTTATATCTTTGATGTATGGATGTATATGTATATTGCTGGTAATCAATACACGTAACAGCTGCGATTTCGTGCAGCTGTCCACTTTTTTACAGGATTTTATTTGATATTCTGTTAAATCAATTTTCTATTGGTTTGCATTATCAATTGTCGTTTTATTTTGCGTTTATTCATACATGGGTAAAGTTTGTTACAAGAAGAATTGCAAGTAATAACGACAAAGTAAAATCAAGTGTTCAAAGTCATTAATAAAATTGCTAAAGCTTTAGTCTTTTATCTAAGACTTCTTGAATTCAAATTGAAAAAAACGACATGCTTACTTCCCAATTTAGAAACAATTCAGCTATAAAATTTGCAAACCCACATAATCGAGGAACTGAAACTGGATTTAATAACAAGTCTTCTTTCATTAAACATTCCTCCTTACATCTGTGATAACAGAAATACAATTTAGTTCATATATAATTTAATAATGTACAACAAAAATTCATGTGTTTATATGTTGCTTTATCTCGAGTTACTGTGTGTTTTTGAGCAATACATTAATACAAAAAAGGTTAGAGTTTTCGCAATGTATTTATAACTACCAAGACCTTTCACAAGTTCTATAAAAGTTTTTGTTAATTATTGACATCAGACACAACTGTTATTTAACAAAGAATGGTATATAGCAAAAAACAAATATTTCAAATGGCCAAATAAAGGCAACAGTAGTATACCGTTTTTCCAAAGTAATAAATCGATTTAAGGAAAACAAATCCAGGTAACATACTAAAACTGAAGGAAACACAACAAAATAAGAGGAAAACAACCAAACAACAGAAATACTAAATAGCAACAAAAACAAATTGCCAATGCAACACACAAATAAAAAATAAAACTAGAAGATAACAACTACCATTTTCCTGACTTGGTGCAGGACATTTTAAAAACAAAATGTGGGTTGAACCTGGTTTTGTGGTTAGTCTAACCTCCTGCTTTCATGGCAATGTTAAATATAAAACTAAAAGTTGAGGCTTAAACAAAATTTAAACTTCCAACTTACCTCGTAAATACAAAATTCTTGAAGTTGGCAAAACCTGGTACGGTTCCTAGTTTATCAGATAAAAGCTTGACTAGTTTTGCTCCAATACAATGAAAACTTGGTTCAGATATGGACTGAAAATAGATAAAAATTAAATAGCAAAAATACCGAACTCAGGGTTTTTTTTTCCAATTCATTCTAAATTTCATTTAAAAGGACAAACATGAAAATGTTTCTTTAATATCATGTCAGTACTGAATCATTGACTTCAAATATAACCTCTGTGAAACATAGTCAGTAGCAGCGATACCAACCTAAATGCTTCGAAACGTCGCACGCTACTGGTGTTACTATGGTGAAATCACGGACAAGACACATTCATCTTGTTAATTTTTAAACATAAACAATGATATTATAAAGTGTTGTATATCATTTTGAAGCTTTTAAACTATTCTTTCAGATTATTGCAATTTTGTATATGTAACAGACCATTTTCATTAATTTAAACTCAATAAAACCTTTATTTTGCAATATGATTTCCTTGTCCCGCGTTACACTTTTAGTTTTGTGAAATTCTGAATACCGTAAAAAACATATAATTTGTTTTACCAAACGATATAAAAGTTTGTCAAGAACAAGCAATTTATAAGTGGGTGAAGACGTAATGTCGATTTTTCTCTCTCGAAAAGACGGAAATATAAGAAAAAGGGATCAAGATGATGCAAATTATGTGTCCCATGCACGAAAAGTTGCCGTAATTTTTTTAAAGTTCTCCCAAAAAGGGAATTCCAGAGCAATCCCCATGTAGAAAGTAAATAATTCTTATACTAGTATTTTGTACAAAGATCACTCTTTCGCCCCATGCAATAATCAGGAAATTTTAAAAAAATTCTTTTTATTCGAGTTGATTAGCAATGTCCGACATTTTGTCCCCTTCAAACCAAAATTAAACGTAGGGTTACGTTTTCTGTGTTTTCGTGATGTTTATTTCATACAGTGCCATTCGCTACATAAAAAAAATATAATGGATAAAAGTACAAAAATTTATCTCTATTTTGATATTAAATTCCCATAAATTAAATCTAATATACAAGATATCAGATAAAACTAAAATGTCCGATACAATGTCCCCACTTACGATTTTGATGTTAATTAATAAAATATGCTTCTAACGTTCCGTCTAATTGTCATGCTTGCGGTTTTCACAGATGATTTGGAATACGGCTATTTTATTTTGTTGCTTTATAAGAAAACTTTAAAATTAAAGTTTTTTGTTTGAAGCTCTACCGATTCACAAAGAAGGGTTAGGGAGAGAGATTTCCTCGCGGAACTGAAGTGTTTTCCGGACTATAATAGTCGGATCCGCTATAATACAAATTAATAGAAAAAAAACAGCTATAATAACCCTTGTATATATTTGTGCAGAACTGCCATGCTAGATATGCCGTAGTCCGTTCGCCTTGACATTCTGGAGTGCAAAAATGAATGCATTTGCAGTGCATAGTTTATCCATAAAAAAAATTGATTGCCCTTATAATTAAAATGTATATAATTAAATGGTTTCAATTCAAGTTACTTTTTTTATTTTTTATTTGTTAATAAAACTAAAGCTTAACATCTATTATCTCAGAAAAAAAATCTTTTCTTAGGGAAAAAAACAATCCTTTAAAATTTATTGTAAAAAGCCATCTGAACAACATGCATTCCAACGTTTTGATTTTGTCTTACGTCTTTGCGTGTGTAACGTTAGGTGACACCAGTATCGTGCGACGTTTCCTACACATTAAGAATAGCACTTTAGAAATGTTTGGCGTTCTATATAGTGTTACTTACCAAAATGCTGTTATCACGTAGAAATCATAAATCAAACATTTTTCAAACTTACATTTTCATTTTATTATATTTTCACTTTTTTTTTAAATGTTTTTAGTTATTTACCTTTTCAAACAAAAGTTCCACGACATGTACAATGCTTGATAGAACTTGGTCACCAGAGCAATTTTGTAGTATCTGTGAAATTAAATCCGTGGTTTCTTCTAAGTTGCCTGGCCGTAAAGCTATTTCATATATGATGTCATTGATAGCAGAATTAATATCTTCATTAACATTGTCTGGTCTTACAACTTCTGATCGCTGCAAATTTTCTGATAAGTTATCCTGAAAATATTTTGAAATCGGTTTAATTTATCTGATTTTTAATTATCAGTAGTAAATTTGGACTGAAACTTAATGAACTAAATTACGTTTTGACCAGAAAGGATTTAAAAAAAAAATAAAAATAAAAATCTGAAAGAAAGAAATGCTTAGTGGCAGTATGTGTCAATTTTATTCTGTACTGTTGTTTGTCTTTTAGTATTTTTCGTTTTTTTTCAATTATATGGAATTGTATGCGACTGGGATAAAGTCAGAGGTTAAGCTAGCTTTAATACCAGGTTTAATCGATTATTTTCTACATAAGAAAATGCCTGTACCAAGTCAGGAACATGTCAGTTGTTATCCATTCGTTTGTTGTGTTTGAGCTTTTGATTTTTGTCATTGGATCCGTTTTGAATTTTCTCGGAGTTCAGTATTATATTGATTTTACTTTTTACTACTATGACTATGTTTTAAAAACAATTTATCAAAATCATTATAAAATTATGTTCCAGTAGTGTGTAATGGCCTTTATAATTTTACATCAAAATTTGGATAAAATACGACAAACGGATGCAAACACGTAAGAAGCAAGTTTTTTTTTTTTTCTTTTGTTGAGATCAAATAGAATACTGTTTACAAAGGGAAACAAATTTAGAGAATTCTTGCCAAACATGCCACTTAAATTTGTCTAAAGTATCAATAAAAAGAAGTTGTAGGACAACCAGAATGACACGATGGAACATTTAAATCAGGAAATGATGACAGTCTTTTAAAATACCTCCATATTATATGTATTAGTTATAATTTAATTAGTATCCTATTCAATTGATCATTTTTTTCATTATTTTGCATTTACATAAAATTTTGAGTACTATATGTTTTGCAGGTTATTTTAACATTCCGTATGAAAATTGAAAGTTGTGAGGCTAATTTTTCTCTGAATTATCAGTTTTGCCATTTGTGTCAGGTAGATTTTCTGCAATCTTTGTTTGCTAAGTACCTTTTATTTAATATTTACCTATTTTTACCTATTGTATTTTTTTTTTTTTTTTTTTTTCAAGCATCGTTATCAATATAATGGAATTTGATGCGACATTCTTACAAATAAGAGGTGTAGCTAGCTTTAACATCAGGTTTACCTCACCATTTTCTACACACGAAAATGCCTGTACCAAGTAAAGAATATGACAGTTGTTAACTATTCATTTGATGTGTTTGAGCTAATGATTTTGTCATTTGATTAGGTACTTTCCGTTTTGAATTTGACTCGGAGAACATTATTTTTATATTTTACATACCTGGAAATTTCTATCCGTTCGCACATTTGTCTGCAAGAACCTAGGAACCAGTGGATGATTAGTACTATTTGTTCCTATATAAAGAAAAAAGGACCAAAGTTTAATGATATCACTAATATCAAAATGACAAAATGTTACCTGTCCTTTGCCATAATTAATTTCAATTTTTGATGTTTGTTTCCAAGTATGGTATTTTCATTGCGGTATGATGGCTCTATTAAAACGTAAATGAGTTTATAAAAATTAAACATTTGTCACAAAGCTTATTTTTGGTACAAAAAAATTATTTTGAAACCGCTTTTAGTAACTTTGAGTCAACTCTAATTAGTTTTCTGTGTCTTCAGTTCATTTCATTTTGCATTCACTATGAGTTGTTATGAAGAGCACTCTGTTTGTGATATTTTACCACTACTACAGTAGAGAACATGAAAATATTATAAAATATATGCGATGCATCAGAAGCGTTTGTCTGTATCAATATAAGAATAAGGAGATATCGAATGAATGCAAGTGTCACAGCTGTCAACCAAAGTTGATATGGAGTGCATGTAAGCAATTTTAAGCAACTATACGGCTTCAACAAATGGAAAACTGCAAACCGTATAGTCGGCTGTAAAAGAACCCTATATGTATAAAATATGTTACATTCAATTCAGAAAATTATCGGCATTACTTGTAACAAAAAATATTAATGAAATGTATGTACCAACGACAACCCCTGCACTAGAGGGTCCTTACTTGGGAAAGGCACATACATAATGTAGCGGGGTAAAACGATTTTGAACGCGCCAACCCTTTCTGAAACTGGAACATGGGTGTTACATGTATTGTTATTTAGGTCATAAAATACAAATACAAATAAGAGGTGTTTCTTCTATAATAAGACAGTTATAGATAACACCTTTGAATAGTAAGACAATATTCTTGAATACAATTACCATAAGCTGGTGCAGGAAATGTCATCAGAGTAGGGGGACTGAAAACTGTCTGACCCTGTGACGCATTAGGAAACATATATCCGGGTCCGGCTGACGGAAACATCTGGGTCATCATACTACCGGGCTGTGCCTATTGGGGTGGAAAAAACAGAAAATAAGAGGAGCGACATTTCATGTAATTTATAATTAGTGTCTAATAAAAATCAAAGGAAGACGAAAGACTGACAATAACATAATTAAAAGTCTTGTTTATCAATTTTCCTGTTATTTGCTTGACTAAAAAAAATATTCATTTTCCAATTGTCACATTAGATTTTAAAAAATGTAAAATTGCCTGTACCAAGTCAGGAATGTGACAGTTCAAGTGTCCATTTGTTTGATGTGTTTAAGCTTTTAATTTTGCCATTTGACTTTCCGTTTTGAATTTTTACTCGAATTTAAGTTTTTTTTGTGATTTTACTTCAAATATACATGTAGTTGATAACCCACCGTAAAACAGTATTAGCAAACAGTCGTATGCTTGATTGACGTCGTTTATATAAAATAAAAGTAGGCTAGGTCCAAGGATAAATCCTTGTGGTACCCCGGACTCAACATGTATATAAGCCCATGTTTTTATCTCTCTACTGTGTTCTATCACTAAGTAAGCTGATTATGTTGATCATTTGTTTTACCTGTTATCCCATAATGATTCAGTTTGTGGATGAGAAAGCTATGACTAACCTTATCAAATGCCTAAGAGAAGTCCATTATGTGACAATCTGTTTGTTTCCCTAATAAATCATTGTAGTTACATCATCAATAAATTCAATCAGGTGAGATTTACATGAGAGTCCCCTTTCAAACCCATGTTAAATTGGATACACGATGTTGTGTCTACAAGCATGAGACATGACGTGGCTATTTTTATCACCAGCTATAATTTTGCCTTCTTTGCAAGTGATAGACACATCATTTTCTGTTATTTTATTGTCGAAACTTCTTTCAAAGTTTTCTTTTTCTGTTATAGTGGTTTTTTCTGAAAAGGTTTTCTGAAATTGGCAATAGTGTATGTCTGCTTTATATGTTGGCTCTGACTGTAAAGTTCGAGATGGTGTTTTACTACCATCTGACTACCTTTTACTTTGTACAAATACATCCCGCTTTACAATTAATGCAGTGGATATAATTAGCGGTCATATTGTCAGATGTTGCAGCAATTCGAAACAAAAGAAAGCTGACCTATATTTTTGTAGTCAGTAATGTGTAATGAATTTGATTCAGCCAAGATCTGTATTATAAGAGTTTAATAATGAATGCAAAACTATTAAGAAAAATCAGCGTGTATTTAAGTAGTAGTTTGATGTTTTAACCTTTTCTTTGGTTAACCTTTTTTTTTCATTGTTGGAAAACATTATCTACTTGACAAGATATTCGATAACCTAATTTTCAGTAACTAGTGAAAAATTATTTTCCAGATGAGACCAGACTGTCTTTGGAGAATGACCTCATATAAGTCGACAACTCAATTAAAAGTCAATCTTATAACTACCTGGGACATAATCATGTTTGGTTGTCTTATAAATTGCTGTTGATTTCCGAACTGTGTTCTTAAACAACTGCCTGTTTGCTTTGAAACGCCATAAGGCGCTGCAGCGATCGGTTCTTTGCCTGCTTTTTCTAGTGGTAAACATGCTGGAAGATCAGTTGGAGATGGACCTGTTATTTGACGATCATCAATTTCAAGTTCGATTTCGGTAGAAGTGGTACTTGCATTAGCATTATGATCGTGCAGAACAGTGATGGCTTCTCGTACCTGCAAAACAAAACATATAAACTTAATCAAATGCTGCTCTGGATTGATATTAGGCTAGTACGCGCAATGCCAAAACTTGACAAGAGGGGTCGTATTCGTTTATTTAGTGTATATATGCTATAGTGTTATAACAAAATACCCTGAACTGCAGTAATTAGTTAGTATTAAGTCACACCATAAAATTCCTTTAGAAATAACAGGGTTGCAAAACGTTAAAAACAAAATAGTGGTAGTGTTAGGTTTACAAAACATTAATTCTCAATTTATCTATTTTTAAAGACTGCATGTTGTGTACAGTTTGTTAGTGTGTCGTATTGTATTATGTTGTGAAATAACTGTCTAAATATTTAAATTGTTTTACACTAACCATTAAGATGACCTTTAATAGCTTGTATTTCGGTGTGAGCAAAAGCTCGGTGTCATTTCATATTATCTTATCGTATTTATACTATTATCTGTATTGAATTAGACTATATCAATTAAACATAGAGACAAATAATGAACAAACTTCTATCCCCTAGAATAAATAAATGGAAACATTATCATTGTGCGTAGCTTGTGATAAAAAGTAAGTATATACTTAAATTAAATGGTGATGGTTTAGCAGTTTGCGTTACAGTCACAACGTTTTAAATAAACTTTTAAAAATTTGTATAAAATAATTAACATTTTAAATGGCCAATAAAACATCAAATTTGTTTGATGATTATTGATATAACAATAAAATTCGCGATTGCGTTAGATACTTTAGTTGCAAGAGACATTCAATAAGGTAGGTCGGGCGTTTATTCATATTTATGAAACGGCTACAAACCTTAGCCTCCAGTAACTCCTTAGAAGTTAACATGTTTAATAACTCCAAATTGTCCATTTCTAGCAACATGCCAGTGATCTTTTCGGCCTTGTCAGGGTACACTTTTTTAATAAGAGGAAAGAAACGTTCTCCTAACATCTGCTTTTGTTCATTTTTAGGCGCATTTGCCAACATAGCTGCAGTTAAAGGCTCTTGACTATGGGTTAAGATTACTTTTTCTGTTGAAGATTCAGCGATTTCCTTTGCTTGGTGAGCTTGCAATACAACTCTTATTTCATGTACCTATAAATATACTACTAAGAAGTTTCATACGATTCTAGTATATTGATTAAGACATTCTATAAGTTAAGTTTTATATTCGTATAAAATGCATCACTTATGAATCCAAATGATCAACCTTTATACAAAGTGTCAACGCTTCATACAAAATGTGTTTCAGTTAGCACTGGACACGCGTATAAATTTAATCCTTATAAAACACAACACAGTGGTACGGAAAATTTAAAAGATATCCACATACAAAGAAATTGAAATTCAACGATTGCAATAGGTTTTTAAAACATTTAAAGCTAACTTATTGCTTTTATTTGTTTTTGTATAGACAATTGAATTAGGTTCTTAGTACTAAGTATTGAATATTTAATCACTTTGATAGGTCACTAGTATAGCACATGTTCAAAAGAGATGAGAAAATGGCCAGTCAAACTCATAGACCGAAAATAAACTGACAGCTTCATATGAGGTCACTTGCACAGTATGTAACAAATAATATCTAGTTTTCCTTTTTAGGTTATCGTCTTTGCTTTTTTCATGCTCTCTTCTTATAAGCTATAACTCATTGAAGTCTTCATATTGCCCATTTACATCTTATTTTACTATTGCCAAGAAACATGGGTATACTGGTGTTTGGTATTGTTCAAGGAATAATGTTTAAAGAAATCTGAATGATCTGGCTCTTGTTCAAATAAACTTATCTGAAATGGTATGATTTATTTCATTCCCGACAAAAATGATTGTAAAATGGAAAATGTGACCATTATCAAAACAAATCATTTAAAAACAAAATAGAGCCCCATCCCATAAAAGGCAGTGACCTTCTAAATAAGCAATATATGATTTTCATGGTTTTTATCTCAATTTTTTTCATAAAAAGAGTTGTCATTCTTCAGAACCATAAATCTGGCGTCATAGCACAAGTTTCACATAGTGTCCACAAATATGGCAAAATTTACGTTTGATACACACAAAAGAGAAAAATGATTAATAACATAAAAAATTACTGTTTTGTTACTTTTTGATATCTCATTTGCGTATTGTTATGATATTGTAATTATTGTATTTATGTTGGCCTGATTTGTGTTGTGTGGCCTGATAGTTGTTTACAGAATAATCTTAGAACTGTGCTGTTTAGAAATCACTGGAACAATCACAGAATGATTGGAACTTTCCTATTGACTTACATACTGATTCCAGACTGATTCTAATAAAAGATGCGTTATATAAATTTCTACATTTTATTAGAAACTTCCGTTGTAACTTTCTAGGACGTTCCATTCTAGAGTGTTCTAGAATTTTCCGTGACAACTATATATATACAGACACTAAAGTTAAACTGTCACACTTAGACTTCGACATCGATAGACATTAATATTCATAGCATTTGGATTGACACTTTTATTCTACAAACAACATCATACTGGATTGTGACCGTATTAGTGAATGTAATATTCAGATTGGATTTCGAAAGATATCCGGATACAGATAAAGATAAAAGATTGGACTCAAATTTTGACAGTTAAGTTGACAGTAATATTTGTGTAATACTACTTGTAAACTTTTGTATAATAATATTGTAAATTTTATTATTGATTTGTGTCTTTTGTTGGCTACAATTGAAAGGCAATTTCTTGCCGTAACAATATCTTATTCAAATATAAAAAAGAAGATGTGGTATGATTGCCAATGAAACAACTATCCACAAAAGACCAAAATGACACAGACGTTAATCATGATAATAGAATAAGTAGACAGCTCTCTCACAAGCAAAAAAAAACCCTAACTGTAAAAATATAAGGGCATACAAAATTTGTTTAGTAATTTTTATTATAACTAGCTAACAAAGTTCTACAAAATGGCATTTGATGCCGGTAAATTTTTTAAAACGCCAGACCTGGAGAGTTTTGATAATTTAAAGAAAGAAGAATTAGTGTTGCTTGCTAAACATCTGAAATTAGATTTTAAAGTTTATATGAGAAAACAAATTATAAAAAATTTTGTAATAGACAAATTAGTTGACTTAAGAAATTTTAGGTGAAGATGCTTTTGATCTTAAGGTCGAAAATGTTGACGCCTTTAAATTAAAATAGCTTGAATTAGAACATCAACTTAAATTAAAAGAACTGTAAATGAAGGAGACGGAGAAAATAAAAGAACATGAAATGAAGGAAAGATTGAAAATGGATAGAAAAGAAAAAGAAGATGAATTTAAATTAAAAGAACTTGAAATGAAATTAAAAGAACTTGGAATGAAATTAAAAGAACTTGAAATGAAATTAAAAGAACTTGAAATGAAATTAAAAGAACTTGAAATGAAGGAAAGGCTAGAGATGGAGAAAATGAAAAATTTTTAAAACGCCAGACCTGGAGAGTTTTGATAATTTAAAGAAAGAAGAATTAGTGTTGCTTGCTAAACATCTGAAATTAGATTTTAAAGTTTATATGAGAAAACAAATTATAAAAAATTTTGTAATAGACAAATTAGTTGACTTAAGAAATTTTAGGTGAAGAGGCTTTTGATCTTAAGGTCGAAAATGTTGACGCCTTTAAATTAAAATAGCTTGAATTAGAACATCAACTTAAATTAAAAGAACTGTAAATGAAGGAGACGGAGAAAATAAAAGAACATGAAATGAAGGAAAGATTGAAAATGGATAGAAAAGAAAAAGAAGATGAATTTAAATTAAAAGAACTTGAAATGAAATTAAAAGAACTTGGAATGAAATTAAAAGAACTTGAAATGAAATTAAAAGAACTTGAAATGAAATTAAAAGAACTTAAATGAAGGAAAGGCTAGAGATGGAGAAAATGAAAATTGAAATGGTAAAAGAAGAAAGCAACACTTAAGTCCAGACGAAATCAGATTATTTTGATGCAGCAAAAAATATACGTTTGGTTCCCAGATTTTGTGAATTAACAGTCGATAAATATTTTCCACAGTTTGAAAAAAATTGCTCGCAATTTGAATTGGCCAAAGCCGTATTGGACTACAATGCTACAAGGTGTTTTAGATGGTTAGGCCGCTGAAATATATTCCGCACTTCCATCAGAAAAAAGTTCAAATTATGACACGGTAAAACAGGAAGTTTTGAAAGCTTATGAGTTAGTACCAGAAGCATATAGACAGAAATTTAGATCTTATAAAAAGTTTGATTCGCAAACCTATGTGGAATTTGCTCGGAAAAAAGAAGATCTATTTGATAAATGGCTTACTTCAAAGAAAACAGATAGCAATTTTGATAACCTAAGACAATTGATGTTATTAGAAGAGTAAATGTGTTCATTTAGACTTAAAAACACATTTAGATGACAATACATGATGCAGCTGTAATTTCAGATAGATATACCCTTTCACATAAAAGAAGTTTCAATGGTCAAAATGTTAATACTTCAAGTGGAAATTACAAAAATCAAAGCACTGAGCGTACTGATAGTAAGCCTGTTGCACAGAATAAGAGTCAGTCCAGTTATAATATGTCTAGTCCAAAATTTGATACTTTCGAGAAGAAGTCACTGATTTTTGCTTATTGTAAGAAAAATGGTCACCTGATGGCTGATTGTTTTAGACTCCAGAAGAAGAATGAACGAGATAATAATCCGAAGTCTAGTGCTTGTACGACACCTTATATTACCAGTACGTTGGAATGTCCTGCAAGTCAGGCTTTTAACTCCAATGTTTGTGATTACCTGGATGAATATAAACCCTTTATGTCTGATGGGTTTGTTTCTATTTTGATGATACCACTCTTCAGCCTATTTAAAAGATTTTACGGGACACTGGAGCTTCTCAGTCTTTATTGTTAGAAGGGGTGTTGCCTTTGTCCGAGAAGACTTCTGTTGGTGCCTCTGTTTTGTTACAGTTTGTAGAGTTAGGTTGTATAGATGTTCCTCTCCATCGTATTTATCTGAAGTCAGATTTGATAACTGGACCAGTTATCGTGGGTGTTCGTCCTAATCTCCCTATTGAGGGTGTTAAATTATTGCTAGAAAATGATCTAGCTAGGAACAAAGTGGTTGCTGAATCAATTGTTACCAGTGAACCGGTGGTGGATGTTAAATTACCTGAAGATGATGCTGAATCTAACCAGCTTGTGTTGTCACTAGGTCGATGGCTAGAAAACAACAAGATGAGGATTTGCAAGAAAACCAGTTTGATTACATGGACCTTTCTGACACTTTCCTAGCCGACATTGAAGGTCCTGGAAGCTCAGAAAAGGCCATAATAAGACCACCTAATGTTAACAAGAATGTAATTATGCCATGGCCAGACGTAAACAGCCATTCATTAAACAGAAAGAACCATTTCGAAGAACAAAATAGGAGGAAGCAGACAAAGTAGCTGAATGCTATTTCCATCAGGACGGCATTTTAATGAGGAAGTGTAGGCCTCCTGATGCTACCCAAGAGGAGGAATGGAGAGTGGTATACCAAGTGGTGATGCCTTAAGTTTATAGACAAGAAATTATTGGTCTTGCCCATTACACCCCCTTGGCTGGACACTTAGGTATAAGGAAGACTTGCCTTAAGATCTTGCAGCATTTCTACTGGCCAAGACTTAGAAATGATGTTGCAGAATACTGCAAATCATGTCATATATGCCAGGTTGTTGTTAAGCCTAACCAGAAAATACCACCAGCACCATTTCTACCTATTCTAGCCTTTGACGAACCTTTCAGTTTTAATTGACTGCGTTGGACCTTTATCGAAGACCAAAACTGGAAATGTGTATTTATTGACAAACATGTGTACATCCACTCGCTTTCCTGAGGCTATTCCGCTAAGAAATATCAAGACACCTACTATTGTCAAAGCACTTATCACTTTTTTCACATTAGTAGGACTTCCTAAGTCTATACAGTCCGACCAGGGATCAAATTTCATGTCAGGTTTATTTCAGCAAGTAGTGTACCAGTTAGGGACTGCTCAGTATAGATCAAGTGCGTACCATCCAGAAGCTCAAGGTGCCTTAGAATGTTTTCATCAAACATTGAAGAACATGATTAGAACTGTTTGTCTTCAATTTGACAGAGACTGGGATGATGGAGGTCACTTTCTACTTTTTGCAGTCCGAGAGGCTGTTCAAGAATCCCTTGGATTTAGTCCCTTTGAGTTGGTATTTGGCCATAATGTAAGGGGACCGTTAAAATTGAATAAGGAAAAGTGGCTTAATGAACATACTGACTTGAATCTTTTAGACTACTAGATTTAAAGAAAAGTTGTATACTGCTTGTCAAATTGCTCAGAAAAACTTTAAAAATGTACAGAACAAGATGAAAATATGGTATGATAAAGATGCCAGGGATAGAGTTTTTGAGCCTGGTGATAAGGTACTTGTATTTGTGCCAGTCCCTTGACATCCTTTACAGGCTAAACATTGTGGTCTTTATACAATAGAGAGTAAAATCAATGATTTGAATTATATTGTAAAAACTCCAGGTCGGCGCAAACAAAACAGAGTGTGTCATATTAACATGTTAAAACCATATTTACTATATGAATGTGATAATAAACCAGTTGCCACTTTGGGTATGGTTAAATTTGAGAACAATCATGACAAACCAGATGTAATTGAACCACCTTTTTTTCTAAAACTATGGAAGAGACAGTTAGATTGAAAACTTCAGAAATTTTGTCAAATTTAGACTCAAAACTTACACATCTGTCTTTTGATCGTAGAGAAGAAATAAAAACTTTGGTATTTTCTTTTGAAAATCTGTTTCCAGATGTGCCAAACAAAACCACTCAGTCCACTCAAACTTGAAGCTATGAGACATATAAATTAAATATATGCTTGACAATGATATTATTGAGCCGAGTAACAGTGAATGGAGCTCTCCTAGTCTCCTTTTGCCAAAACCAGATAAAACCTTTTGTTTCGTGACTGATTTCAGAAAAGTAAATTCAGTCTCAAAATCTGATTCCTATCCGATTCCAAGGATAGACGATTGTATTGACAAAATTGGTCAAGCAAAATTTGTGAGCAAATTTGATTTGTTGAAAGGTTATTGGCAAGTTCCATTGACACAGAGAGCTCGTGAAATATCAGCTTTTGTTACACCAGATGGCTTATTTCAATATACTGTAATGCCGTTTGGCATGAAAAGTGCACAAGCTACATTTCAAAGAATGATCAATAATGTCATAAAAGATTTAAACTGTTGTTATGCTTATATTGATGATCTAATTGTATGTAGTGATAGCTGGGAACAGCATTTAACACATTTGTATGATACTTTTGAAAGATTGTCACAATCAAATTTGACTATTAATCTTGGTAAAATTGAACTTTGTCAGGCCACTGTTGATTATTTAGGACATACAGTTGGCCAAGGTCAAGTGAAACCTATTATGGCTAAAGTGGAAGACATTTACAAATTTCCTCCTCCTACAAATAGAAAACAACTTATGAGATATTTAGGCATGATTGGATTTTACAGAAAATTTTGTTCAAATTTTGCTACTGTGGTTCAACCATTGACTCATCTTTTACGAAAAGATTCTAAATTTATCTGGAGTGAAAATTGTCAAAACGCTTTTGAAAATAGCAAATCACTTTTAATTAATAGTCCAGTTCTGATTACTCCAGACTTTGAAAAACAATTTAAACTTGCCGTTGATGCAAGCGATATAGGAATTGGAGCTGTTTTATATCAAGAGACAGATGATCATGTTGAGAAACCTATATCATATTTTTCCAAGAAATTAGATAAACATCAGAAAAATTATACAACTATTGAAAAAGATTGTTTTGCAATGTTGTCAGCACTTCGACATTTTGATGTATATTGGAATCCCACTGTATATCCTATTCTTGTTTGTACTGATCATAATCCTCTCACCTTTATACATAACATGAGAAAGAAGAATCAGAGGTTGACTAGGTGGAGTTTATTGTTACAGGAATATGATGTAATTGTAAAACATATTAAGGGTAAAGATAATGTAATAGCAGATGCTTTATCTAGAGCTTATTAAAACACTTTGTATATACTATGTATTTTTGTTCATATTATTCATGATAAGTTTTTGTTACACTAAAACTTCTTTTAAGGAGGGAGGTGTTATGGGATATTGTAATTATTGTATCTATTTATGTTGGCCTGATTTGTGTTGTGTGGCCTGATAGTTGTTTACAGAATAATCTTATAACTGTGCAGTTTAGAAATCACTGGAACAATCACAGAATGATTGGAACTTTCCATTTGACTTACATTGAGATTCCAGAATGATCCTAATAAAAAAATGCGTTATATAAACTTCTACATTTTATTAGAAACTTCCGTTGCAACTCTAGGACGTTCCATTCTAGCGTGTTCTAGAATTTTCCGTGACAACTATATATATACAGACACTAAAGTTAAACTCACACACTTAGACTTACACATCTATAGACATTAATATTCATAGCATTTGGATTGACACTTTTATTTTACAAACAACATCATACTGGACTGTGACCGTAGTAGTGAACGCAATATTCCGATTGGATTCCGAAATATATCCGGATACAGATAAAGATAAAAGATTGGACTCATATTTTGACAGTTAAGTTGACAGTAATATTTGTGTAATACTTCTTGTAAACTTTTGTATAATAAATATTGTTAAATTTTATCATTGATTTGTGTCTTTTGTAGGCTACAATTTAAAGGTAATTTCTGGCCGTAACAGTATCAGCATTTTTTATTCTGTTGCCTGACAAAAAAACCTTAAATAACACCATCCATTGAAAAAAAGTAAAATCACAAAAATACTGAACTCCGAGGAAAATTCAGTCGGAATGTCCCTAATCACATGGAAAAAAGAAAATGACAAAACACATCAAAAACGAATGGACAACAATTGTATTATTCCTGACTTGGTACAGGCATTTTTAAATGTAGAAAATGGTAGATTGAACCTCGCTTTATAGCGCTAAACCTTTCATTTGTACGACAGTCTCATCAAGTTTCGTTATATTTACAATGATGCGTGAACGAACAAAACGGAAAATATGAAATGAGGAAATATTGTTTATAGAATATTTTAGTTGATGTGTCCGACATAAATATGATTCCCATCGCAAAGATTCCCATTAATTTTGATAGTTATCAAAGGTACCAGGATTATAATTAAATACGCCAGACGTGCGTTTCATCTACATAATACTCATCAGTGACACTCAGATCAAAATAGTTTTAAAGCCAAACAAGTCCAAAGTTGAAGAGCATTGAGGACCCAAAATTCCAAAAATATTGTGCCAAATATCTGACGCTACAATGGAATAGTAATAATTGTATTAAACTGCAAAGAGGAAAGCTACGATAGATATAGGACATGCATGGAAGAGATAAGTAAACATATCTTCAACATAGCGGCTATGATTTTATTCCTTATTTAATAACAAACCTGTGCCTCTAGTAACTCCTTAGATTCCAACATTTTTGATAACTCTAAATTGTCTTTTTTCAGTAACATTTGAGTTATCGTTCCTGCAAGGGCTGGATACATCATTTGAATTAACGGGAACAAACGTTGTGCTAACATCTGCTTATGTTCCTGTTGGTAGGCGTTGGCCAACATGGCAGCATGCATTCTAATGTTGACATGACCTGTTATTTCTGTTCCAACAGTTGCAGGATATGCAGTTCTTGTCTGTGGTCTAGGCATATTGTAGAGTCCTAATAAAGTTGATTTTTTTAAATATAACCTTCTTAATACTAGTAATACATTTACATCCTCTTTAAAAGCGGTATGCTTTTAATCTATGAAAGGGGGTATATTGCCAACAGATTTTTCATAGGCAATGTTAGATCTTCATTGAAAATAAACGTCCTCAATTTTCTGAACTAGAATTTGAAATTAAAAAATTCTAGTTTTTGTTGCGGTAAAATCAGAAATTTAAAAGTATCAGATCAAAATGGTCGTTTTAGAATTAAATGTAGTAAAGTGTGCAACGGGTTAAGATATTGTAATGTTATTTAAAAGCTGGTAGTCTTTTATATTTAAGACATTTCAAATATTCGATTATAGCATTGGGTTTAAATGTTTCCAAAATAAAAAAGTTTTATTAAATTAAAACATATCTTGTATTCGATGGATATGGATTCCGACCTTTTGAAAAGATGGTATGTTGGTTTCATTTGAAACTTCAAATGGCTTAGTGATCGGTATCTCAAAAAGATTGCATTGGATCGTTCAGGGTTTTTGTTATGAAATAGAGCAACAAATGATAACTCCTAATGATATTTTACAAGAGGGAGCAATCCATCCTTAAAAGAGGGACGAAAGATACCAGAGGGACAGTCAAACTCATAAATCGACTATAAACTGACAACGCCATGGCTAAAAATGAAAAGGACAAACTGAAAAACAATAGTACACATGATACAACATAGAAAACTAAAGAATAAACGACACGAACCCCACCAAAAACTAGGTATGAGTACTGATGAAACCCTTGGATAATTAAAACTAATAACAAAATTTGCATTTGTTCCCATTGGTTACATTTACCTGCCAAATGTAGGTCAAAACAGTATCATACTGAGGACTGTCAAATAAAGACATTTCGGGGCCGTTTATTACTGACTATGCGGTGTGAGCTTTGCTCGTTGTTGAGGGCCGTACGGTGACTTATATCTATTCATTTATTTGTCATTCAGTCTCTCCTGGAGAGTTGTCGTATTGCATATCATACCACATTTTCTATTTTATACATAATATGTATCCTATCAAAACACATGTTATTTGACATAACTTGAAATACTTAGCCATTTGTTATAATTAACAACGACTTAGGTAATTTCCGATTTTATTTGATCTATAACATTTATGATTAAACATCTGTACACAAAACATGATTTTATTTTTTGGGGGCTTTACTGATAATGATAGTTCCTTGTATAGAAATATACGTATGTAACTAATGTTCGTTAAACTGTGTATTGTTTTATTGTTATAAAAATAAATCTCTCCAATTCTACACGGAAAACTTTGTTTTAAGTATTCGGCATTATCTGCTTCGTACTGAAACAACAATGAATTGAGGTTACAAGGGACAATACCATTACACATTGACGTTAAATAGAGAATATCATATGGCATTTTCAATATCACATCCATAGTAAGATGAGACACCAGTATAATCCAAAAAGCTCTTCATCAGTGATTAAATTAGTAGAGGGTCGATACGGTGTGTAATATTAAAAAAGCCATATCATATGCATTTCATTATTTACCTCAAGTATATGTGTTTATGTGACATGACGTTATACAGATAAGGGGTTTGAAAAAGCATTGATAACAGTGACTGATATCGATGATGTAACATCATACAGATCAAAGGTGTAATAAAGCTCTAGCGACCGTAACTGATATCGATGACGTGACGTCATACATATCAAAGGTGTAATAAAGCTCTTACGACCGTGACTGATATAGATGACGTAAGGTGATACAGATCAAAGGTGTAATAAAGCCCTTGCGACCGTGACTGATATCGATGATGTGACGTCATACATATTGAAGGTGTGATAAAGCCCTGGTGACCATGAGTGATATCGATAGCGTAACATCATACAGATCAAAGGTTTAATAAAGCTCTTGCGACCGTGACTGATATCGATGACGTGACGTCATACAGATCAAAGGTGTAATAAAGCCCTTGTGACCGTGACTGATATAGATAACGTAACGTGATACAGATCAAAGGTGTAATAAAGCCCTTGCGACCGTGACTGATAAGATTAAGTGACGTCATACATATTAAAGATGTGATAAAGTCCTTGCGACCGTGACTGATATCGATGTTATCATGGATTTCTGATACAATACGATTGCCTGAAAGTGTTTTACACCTACAATTCATCCGTATTTAGTTCTAAATATATAATATATGTTTGAAGTACACGTACCACTTGCTGGTGTGTGCTGTCTAAGCTGTGTGTGCCATCTCGGAATTGGCCCTATCTGTTGGCCCCTTGTGTGAGCATAGACATTCCGAACTCCCTGTGTCATTGTAGAAGGCATACATCCCTGGTCAGCTGATGGGAAATTCAGACTCTGTATACTATCAGAGTGTTCCTATTATGAATATGATGAACAAAATACAAATGAAAACATATCAGAAAGGTCATCAATAAAAGACAAATACTGTCGAATATGTTAAGTTAGTAAAGTAGATGACAAACTGAAAACGTCAAACAAATGTAAACAAAACTCAACATAAAAAATAAAGACTGAGAACAAGGAATCTTTTATAAAATCCCGTGGGTGATCTTGGTAATCTGCTTTACATGTGGCACCGTTTATTCGTACTTTTTGTAATCTTCATTAATTTCTTAATTTATCAAAGGAGAGTTAAATTGCTAAAGTTTGTAATTCTTCTTACAGTCAATGGTATCTATGCTTATTATTTCGTTCATTAATAAGAAAATAAAAATGATCTTTAAATGACCTCTTGAATATATAATGAATAAATACATTCAAATAATAGTAAACTTTTCATTCAAAAATTAAAATATGAAAATAATTAATGAAGATTTTAAAGAAATAAGTCAACCATCAAACCATGCTTAAGACTTTATATACATTATATTCAAACAGCTTGTCCTATTGTTCTACTGTATCGCTCTGCTAAGAATTATTCATACCTTAGTACTTGAAATCGTTCCAAAATTCAGTCTGTCACATGTTTCATCACTACAGCTTTTGTTCAAAACAATGAGACTCTCACACTGATTATTTTCCTTCAATCTGATTTCCTCATTTTTGTCTATCGTTTCCTCGTGTATCGCTGATGTATCGTGTACTCTACTCACATATAGGGTTTTCTCTTGGATAATTATACCGTTAAGTTCTTCGACAGCCTAGTAAAATATTGAATAACTGAATGAACGCTACTTTGTGATAGACATTAAAGTAAAAGCCTACACTCCTCTGATTTGGAATAGGTGTGCTACAACTCAACGTTCAAACAAAGTATAAATAAAGGCAATAGTAGTTTATCATTGTTCAATAGTCATAAATCAATTTAATTTAAACAAATCCGGGTCACAGACCGAACCTGAAGGCAACACCGTAACAAAAAAATGAAAACAAGACGTTTAATAATTTGATGTGCTTTTCTTGATTTACCTTTATCAGGAACGCTCAAAGTCAAATATTTAAAAGCCGAGGATGTATAAGTACCGAAACAGTTGAAAAGCTTTATGAAAAAAAAATACATAAATAAAAGCCTGAAGTAGTTGAAACCGTAGTTTCTTTATAATTTTAAAATTTATCAACTGACAATTTTAGAAAGGTTTGTTATAAATCATAATTCAACTACTGAGTTGATGATACCCTCGTTAGTCTACAAGGAGAGGTGATTGTGCCGGATATTCATATAATGAAATCATAATCTTTCAATCAGTTTAATTGAAGTCTGGAGCTGGCATGTTAGTTAACTGCTAGTAATCTGTTGTTATTTATGTATTATTGTCATTTTGTTTATTTTCGTTGGTTACATCTTCTAACATCATACTCAGACTTCTCTTGAACTGAATTTTAAATGTGCATATTGTTATGCGTTTACTTTTCTACATGGGCTAGAGGTAAAGGGGGAGGGTTTAGATCTCATAAACAAGTTTAACCCCGCCGCATTTTTGCGCCTGTCCCAAGTCAGGACCTCTAGCCTTTGTTTGTCTTGTATTATTTTAGTTTTAGTTGCTCGTGTACGTTTTGGAAATTAGTATGGCGTTCATTATCACTGAACTAGTATATATTTGTTTAGGACGCCTCCGGGTGCGGGAATTTCTCGCTACATTGAAGACCTGTTGGTGACCTTTTGCTGTTGTTTTTTCTATGGTCGGGTTGATGTCTCTTTGACACATTCCCCATTTCCATTCTCAATTTAATGTATTGACCCAGTGCTGTGAAAAAAAATGAAAACAACACGTTTGATAATTTGATGCGTCGAAAAGCCTTTCTGGATTTACCTTCATCAGGAACGCTCAAAGCCAAATATTTGAAAGCCGAATAAAAGCTTTATTATGAAATAATTATTCGATTAGTTTAATTGAGGTCTACAGTTTTCGGAAACTAACTGCTAAAAGTCCTTTGTTCATGTATAATGATCATTGTCGTTTTGCTAAGTTTATTCTGTTACCTTTTCTAAATTCGAACTCCGACTTCTATGAAACTGAGCTTAACTGTGCATATTATTGTGTGTTTGTTTAAGTAACATTGGCTAGGGATATAAGGCGAGGGTGGAGATTTCACCAAAACGTTTGATCCCAACTCATTGTTGCGCCTGTTTAAAACTTATCGTCACGGTTGGTATTCTGTGTTTCAGAACATGCATTTGAAAGAGAAAACAATGTTGTTTGTGATGAGGGTAAGGTCGCATTTCCTTTCTCAATTCTATTGACCAATCAGGTCGATATGGATCACTTACAAGCAACGTACAAATAATTTCATAAATTGATTTATAGAATTTAAACAAGTACTTTTACTTGTTCTAACAAGATTCGTTTAGCTGAGGTGAATCAGGATCATACGTTTGTTCTACACACCCTTTCACTAGATGGAATATAGATCCCGAAAGTTCGCACTTGGAATATATACATAACAGTTCTATATGTACAAGGATGTATTTCTTTAATAACAGTTGGTTGTTGTTGGGTTTTTTCTTTTTTAGATGGATATTGTTTTCTGTGTTATATAATGTTTGTGGGTTGTGTTCCGGGTTAATTTTTGAACATTTGAAAAAAGTGTAAAAATAAAATGAAGCGTTTTATTATTTGTTAATAATATCAAGAGAGATAAACAAATATAACAGATAGAATACGTTTCGTCTGCATTATATATATATATATCTGAAATACAATTCAAACGATTGACTAACTTAACCAATTACTTCGTTAAATTGATAGCATTTAATCACGTTCACTCTTTAACAAAAATACCAGGCAAAAATCTTACTAGGATCATAACGCTGAATTCAGAGACCAAAAAAGAGCACAACACGGTGCATGTGTGCTAGCATGAATTAATAGTTGATGCTAGTAAAAATGCTTTTCTAGCATTATTAAAAAATGTTATAGTCGACCACGTCAAAATAACATTACATGCGCATTTCGATTTCAGCTAACTTGCATTATGCTGATATGTGGATATGTTGAATAAAAACTCGCTGTGTTATTTCCTTTTTTAGTTGAAAAGCGCTTACCTTTTGAGCGTCGTCTGACTTTGTATAACAAACAATCCCAAACCCAAAGTTTTCACTCTTGACATCGGTCTCTATCTACAAATTTAAAAAAAACAATGTTATCAAAACAATCAATCAGAATAAAGTACATCTAGTTACATTACGTTTTCACTGTTCTTTGAAAAAATTAAATTACAAAAAAACTCAGCTCCGAGGACAATTCAAAACGAAAAGTACCTAATCAAATTGCATTATTCTAGTAATTAAAATCTCAAACCCATCAAACAAATGGACAACAACTATCATATTCCTGACTTGCCATTTTTCTTATGCAGAAAATGGTGAATTATACCTGGTTTTATTCGTAGTTAAATCTATCACTTGTATGACAGTCATATAAAATTCCTTTATTTTGACAATGAGGTGGGAACAAATCAAATTGAAATAGTAGGTATATGAATAAAGGCAACAGTAAAATTGAGAATGGAAATGGGGAACGTGTCAAAGAGACAACAACCCGCCCAAATAAAAAACAACAGCAGAGGGTAAAAACAGGTCTTCAATGTAGCGAGAAATTCCCGCACCCGGAGGCGTCCTTCAGCTGGACCCTAAACAAATATATACAGTTTACCACTATTCAAAGTCATAAATCGATTTCGAGAAAACACATCTGTTTTACAAACTAAACCCGAGGGAAACACATCATTAAAAGAGGAAAACATTGAAACAACAGAACACCGAAGTGTAACAAAACACAATGCAACATGCACAGTAACAATTATTAGATTACAACTGCCATATTCCTTACTTGGTAAAAGACATTTAATGCGGGGTTCACACATTGCCGATTATTGCTCCCGTTTGATACAGACAGTAATAGGACAAGAACAGTGAAAGAGTCGAAGTACTATCCTCAATTATCTGGAATGCCCTATCATTGTCTGAACGCAGTCGTTTAAGTTCGTAACAGAATCCTACTGGTCGGGAATGTTCCGGATAGTTCGGCAAAGCACCCCGACAGTTAGGTGCGTCTGGCAACATTCGGGGAAACTCAGCCGATTTTGTCCAGTCGGATTACAACCGTGACTATGTCGTGACAGATTCGGCTGTATCGGATCAAAATCCTAACAATGTTCTGTGTTTTCTGGATGGTGTCCTGTGGAACGGGAATAATTTGGAGAAATTTTGCATTGCTGTTATTCTGCCAATTGAGTCCAATCCAGATCTTTTCGATTGCGAACCGTCTTTTTCAAAATTGTTCCGGACAGTCCCGTTATTAATACGAAATTCGTCTTTGATACCCACGTCAGAGTCTCGACAATTACAGAATACATTACGACTGAGACCAGACAAAGCCGTTTGCAATGCGACAGAGCGGACCGTGATAGGATAACGTTCCGACAGTACCTGATCATCCCGAGTATGTCGACAGTTTTAGAACGGATAACTTCCGTTGTTGTCGGTTCACTTTCTGGTCACTGTCTGATCTCTGCCGGATTACATTCGGTAGAATCGGGACACAGTCGTGACAGACTCGGTCGAATTTTACCATGCGAAAGATACAAATCGAATTAGAAGCGGATTGAGAACGGGATCATCGCGACAAATTCGCTTGGAAACGGTTGAATATCGACGCTTCCTGGACAATATCTGATTGTTGGCGTGATTTAAAAAAAAATCTTTAATTTTATTGAAGTTTGAATTTCCATCCACGATTCAAAGAATCTTGATCAGACTTTTGACAAATTTTAATCGGGAATGGTCCTGTCAAGGACGGCAGTAAAAATCGTGAATGTGTGACCCCAGCTTAAAGGGGGAAAATGGTGGATTGAACAGGAATACAGCACAAATCAATGCAAAAATACCAAAGACAGAGAAATACATAAATCATTTTGACATATTGTAGGCTATATTTTTCAAAAATAGGGGTACAACAGTCAATGTTGTGTTATTATCTTAATCACTATCAAAACAAACAGATATTTATATTAACAGACATTTACCATGACACAATAACTCAATGGCAGGATGTGTTTGAGCTAAATTTGAATTGAGACATTCTGAAAGTAATCTTAAATTTTATATTACAACAATAAGAAGAAAAAAACAGTGGTATAATGAAACAAAACCAAATCAGTCTATTTTCACATTGCTCTAAACTCGTTCTGGAATAAGAGTTATCAACTCTGAACCAAATCTCTTATTACGTTTTCATCTATAAAAATCAAGGTTTACCTGTAGTATAAAACAGGTTTTTACAACATACAGGTGATGGTCGTTGTTGGTCTTATGTGGGTTAAGGTTTATAACCCCTTCTATAGCCATTTTCGTACAAACTTTTCAAACTTTAATTTCAAACTTCAGATATAATGAATAATAGAGATGGGCCATTTTGTACATATACCAAGGGGAAACTTGATGCAAAACATTTTTATTTACTGTTTCATTGCATTTAATAGAAAAAGAGTACTTTGTGGCAAATAAACCAAGATTTTTATAGAAAATCCACCATGTCCACAGCCTTTAATATTTATTTATTCATTTATTTAGTACATAGCTTTTATATAGCGCCTATCTAATAAACATAATACTCTAAGCGCTTAACATATAAAATTGAAGGAAAATATATATCACAATGCATACAATAATAGCAATAATATATATATATATGAATATAAGAATAAAACAAAAATTAAATAAAATAATGATGTAAATTAAGAGCATTGAAAGGGGAAATATATATCACAATGAATACCATAAAAACATATTAAATATAACAGTCAATCAAAAATTAAAATAAAATAATGATAAACATTATAAGTATTTACATTCCCTGCGGTATATACACAAGTAAAATCTATAAAAAAAATTGCAAAAAAGGATTAATTCACTTAGCTAAGAGAAAATATAAGGTAGAAACTTAACCAGTAAAACACAGAGAAAAAATAAACAAAACTGTCTCTTAAAGGGGCACTAGCTTTCAAATTCGTGGTCACCGATTTGACTCAAATTCTCATATTTGATTTATAATAGTGTAAAACATTTATCCAAACTACCAAAGGTCTAAAATAAACAGTTTACAAAGCATAGGGTAGATAATATGTAGGTTTGTTTCGTGTGTATTTAAGTCCAGACGCCATCTAATTAACTATCGATTTGACCTCACATGCGTTGTCAATCTCTAGCAAGGGGTTAAATTGAAGTTCACATGAATACGGATTTAATGAGGTCGACTAATTCACTTGCAAGTGAATTAGTAATTATCAATGTTTCTTCGCTTAATTTGACAAAATTGAACCATTTTGACTGCTAAAAGCGAATTATTATTTCACTATTATCAAACAGATAAATCAACATGGTCAATGATGTTTGCAGTATAAACAAATATGATTATACCCTATAAAATTTGTTTTCTATAAAATGGACAAAATACTATCATACCACATCTTCTTTTTTATATGTAAGTTAATGTAATTCAAATGAATATGATTGTCTGGAAATGCAATTGTATATAGACTCGTATATAATGTCATTCTAATCAAGAAACACATCAAAAAACAATCTTTAATTGAGCAAACCTTCTTTAAAATAACATATATAAGGCAGAGTAACATCTATTAATTCAACATTGAATAGACAAAATGTATGAATTAAATGAACGCGATAGTTTTATTTTAATTCTTAACTTTTATTTAGAGAAAAATTCTGACAAACACTGATTCTGACATTAATGAATTTCTAACCTATCTTTTCTACACTGTATATGTGTTGAATTATTAAAAAAAAAAAAGCTAAGCTTTCTACTACCTGCTTTATATAGCGTTGGTTGTATTTTGCACAAATTTTAATAATTTTCGAGTTTTTTAGCTGGACATGTGATTTGGCCTCTTAACTTTTATATTTCAATCTCTACTGATGAGACTCATGTAGATGAACCACGCGTCTGTTGTATACATTAATAAGTAAAATGCCTAAAGCATTATCAACTGCATTTAACAGTTGCTTTGAATAGCTTAGTTACATTCAAAATATCATGTTTTAAGTTTGCCAATCGTTTACAAACCTTTAAACTGGTAATTTTGCCATACGGCTCAAACAGTTCTTTTAATTCTTCTTCCGACATTTTAATGCTGATATTTTTTACATACACATAGTTAAATTTCTTTGTCTTGTCAGCCATGATTTCAATGATATCGTCTTGGTTCATATCTCGACTAACATAGCTAAAAATAGAAATATTTGATGTTTAATGGTTTCGATAACTCATTAAAACAGTGTCCGTTTAGTTGAAGTTTTTACTAGTTTTGTTAAACAAATCCCTCTACAGGACATTACATTGTGTATGTCTGAAAATGTAAGTGTTAATTAGCACCTATTATTTACAACCTAATAACACAAATTCAGTTGTCCAACCATAATCTTAAAACCATATGTTTTTAGTTGTTGCTGATATTTGAACGTACCAAAAACCCAATTATTATCATATAAACTTACACTCTCATTCCATTTAGTAACATGCCTTTGGATCTGAGTATTGCATTTCTGGCTGCTTCTTCTGTTTTAAAAAGGACAAATCCGTAGCCACAAGAATCATACTCGTCACATATAACCTTCAAAATTAGAAAATATTTAATCTTAATAAACATACATCGGAAAGTCATGATATATAATATGGTAACTAGTGGTTAGAGAAGTAGTACATAAAAAGCAAACAATATCAAGAAAGCAATGTTTAATCGGATATCAACAAAAAGAAGAAAACAATAAATAACGGAAATTAGAACTCCAGCAACAACTTAATTGCCAAGAAATGTTCAGCAATATATATTCAAAACAAGGTTAAACGAGACAGCAACCCATAGACAAAACTCACATATAGTAGTAAACATGATCGAAGTATCATGTAGAAAATCTAAACAGCCAAATTATCAAGTAAAGATGTAAACCTCTGAGGAGTCAAAAAAGAATTAATCTTTCTCTTAATTATAACATGCTTTTTGGATTTATATGACTGTGAAAAATAGTTGGTGAAGAAAACATTATATGGCTGTGTATTTTTTTGCTCTTTACAAGAACCCTTTTTGATGATTTTTCCATTATCATCAATTTTTACCCTTTTATGGGGGTTATTATTGCAAAAACAAAATCACAGTTCCAAGATTAATTTTTTGTCCAATGCTCTCAATAAAGATGTTAAACTAAACTGAATAGATTTAACTTACAAGGCCTATAAGTTTGGTATTTATATAAGAAAATTTTGTCATATTCTGATTCTAGCAATTTTGTTAATTTGAGATTTTTAAAAAAAATTTGATTGGTAACAAAATTTTAAAACATTAATACTGAAAAACTGTTTATTGCTAATACACAATTTTTAACAGAGTTAAGTTTGGTTATGATATTTATTAAATTCATTCCTATTTTTCACTTGTATCGTATGTTTTTGGAAATAATTCCAAAACAAGATTTCAACGAGACTGAAACGTTAGAAGAATACACCCTTAAACAGTTTATTGGAACGACTTAATTGTCATACTATGAATTGTTTGTGTAACTGATACATACAAAATAAAATCGAGATAGGAAACTACGTTTCAAGTTTGTATAGTAAATAGAATATATTTTGTGTTGCTTGTCTTTCATTTTTGTGTTTTGTCTTTATACCTTTTGGTGTTTCTTTATTGCATAGTTGTCAAAAACATGGAATTTTATGCGACTGTCATTCAAGTGAGAGGTTTAACTAGTTATAAAACCATGTTTAATTTGCTATTATCTACATAAGAAAATGCCTGTACCATGTCAGGAATAGGACAGTTGTTATCCATTCGTTTGATGCGTTTGAGCTTTTGATTTTGCCATTTGATTAATGACATTCCGTTTTGAAATTTCCTCGGAGTTCAACATGTTCAATATTTCTGTGATTTTACCTTACAGGATACTATATCACCAAAAGCAGAAAATATGTCATATAATGCCTTAGTATCCATGTTTTTGTCCAGATTCCTGATGAAAACATTGCCATCCTCCACCAACCAAATGATTCTGATTGGTTGACCTTTGAAAATATCTATTGTTCTTTTGACTCTTTTAGCTGCAATATATATATTTAAGTTTATACATTTTCAAGATTCAATATATATTATAATTTAATATTTGAAGGTTATGTTGAACGCATCTATATCATTGCACAGGAGACATACCTCAGATACAGTTAAATCTTCCCAATATCTTTACAACAAAAGACATAATCTACGATTCACAATTGTGAACTGTCCATTTCTACCAAGCAACATTTCAGTAGCGCCTGCCAGCGAAGTACATATCTCCCAGTTGATACGATAGTCCAGCGGTTGCATTTTCTGTCATGATTCTATGATAAAGGGTTGCTGCTAACAAAGGACTATCAAATCAACTTTTTCCAATGGTAAAGTTGAAACCATTCATCACACTATCACAAAAGTCTTGGCCGTTATGGAATATCTGTTTCATAGATGACAACGAGAACGTTCCAACTGCCATAGCTACAATCCCGTTTCCTTATCACCGAATGTGACATACCTAATTAGACGTATTAGTTAACCGTAGACCGGGTTGTACAAGTATAAGCAGTGGCGGATCCAGTACTTTTATAAGGGGGCGCTGACTGACCTAAGGGATGGGGCCTCTCCAGTCATGCTTCAGTGATTCCCTATATAATCAACCAAATTTTTCCCACGAAAGGGAGCCCCCCTTTGGATCCGCCTATGATAAGCAACACAACGGGTGTCACATCTGCAGCAGGATCTGTTGACACTTCCGGAGCACCTGATTTCAATACTCAGTTTATAGTTTATATGCATCGTTAAGAGCAATGTCGTTAGGTTATTGATTTTTTTAAGCCATGACGTTGTTATTTTTTGTTCTCAACTAATGAGTTTAAATATCACTATGGTACTTTCATTTAAAAACATTATGTTGTATTGTTACCTTTCCATTTCACGTAAGGGTGAAGTTTGGTGCGCCTGTTGACATGAATATCAATCATGTGGTCATTTTTATAAATTTCCTGTTTACAAAACTTTGAATTTTTCGAAAAATTAAGAATTTTCTTATCCCAGGCATTGATTACCTTAGCCGTATTTGGCACAACTTTTTTGGAATTTTGGATCCTCAATGCTCTTCAACTTTGTAATTGTTTGGCTTTATATTTTTTTGATATGAGCGTCACTGATGAGTCATTGGCATCGACCCTGTGGTGTAAATAGTTATCAAATTATCCTTTGATAACTATTTACACCACAGGGTCGATGCCAATGCCGGTGGACGTTTCGTACCCGATGGTATCACCAGCCCAGTAGTCAACACTTCGTTGTTGAAAATGAATATCAATCATGTGGTCATTTTTATAAATTTCCTGTTTACAAAACTTTGAATTTTTCGAAAAACTAAGGCTTTTCTTATTCCGAGCATAGATAACCTTAGCCGTATTTGGCACAACGTTTTTAGAATTTTGGATCCTCAATGCTCTTCAACTTTGTATTTGTTTGGCTTTATAATTCTTTTGATATGAGCATCACTGATGAGTCTTATGTAGACGAAACGCGCGTCTGGCATACTAAATTATAATCCTGGTACTTTTGATAACTATTTACACCACAGGGTCGATGCCACTGCGGTGGACGTTTCGTCCCCGAGGTTATTACCAGCCCAGTAGTCAACACTTCGGTGTTGACATGAATATCAATCATGTGGGCATTTTTATAATTTTCCTGTTTACAAAACTTTGAATTTTGCGAAATTTTACTTTTTCGACAAAATTTACATAAAACGACAATTTTATAAACAGAAGTTCCAACAAACAACTCCACCCTCTCTTTTAAAAGTAAAGACAATGTTTCCCGTCAGTTCTTTTTTAAAAATCATACAATTTCTTCGTTTGTTTGTAATGCAAAGTTCGGCCCCACAAGAAATCGTTAAAATGTATGCATTATCAATTAATTTACCATAGACAGTAGGCCCAACACAAAAATTAATGATCCCGCTTTTCGTTGTCCACGAATATAGTTCCCTTTAATTATAGTGCATTTTTTCTTAATTTTTTTTCTTTCTCTTTCTCGTACATTTCTGAGTTTTTCTGGGGTGGAAATGAAAGAAGAGAGCTGAAATAAACTCTTGGATGTTTTTATTTTAACTGATTTTGATATGGAATGAGTGATTAGGCCAGGTGCAAAAAGGTGATATTTACAGTTTTCGGAACATCTCTTGACTTGTCCATAGGGGTATGGATGTGTATTGGCTAAATTTGTAAAATACAACAGAGCAATCTTTCTGATTGTTGGATATCTCTTTGGACTAGAACTGTACTTTACACACACAAAAAATTTGACAAAAAGATTAGGTGCATTTTTTTTAACGAAACAAAACGTTATAAAGAACTAATAGAGAATTTAATTGTGGTCTGTGGCCAGTATGTGTAAAGTGAAATTAAAAAAAAAAACGGTTGCAATCTTATAACTGATCCGAAAGGTTCCAAATTTACAGTGTGTTGTTTTCATATCTAAAGCTTTGATTTGAGACGGAAAAAAAATATTTTGACATTTTTTGACATTTAAAACAAACGGGTTTTTTTACCAAATATTTAAAAAACAATATTTCAACCAATTAGTTACAACATGAACATAACTGGATCTGCATATTCAATATTTTTAAACAAATTTGAAAATCATTTAGTACTTAGAAAATTGTGTGTCGATTTTTTATCCAACTTTCCGCAAAAATAGTTTGCACCCTACGATCGTTTCCACGGAATTTAGTTACTTTTCGACATGTTTAGATTTTCAGTATCATATGTGCATATATTGTAAATGGAAGCTTTTTTAAATAGTGTTTCTCATTTTGTTTCATATTTGATACTTTTTGATACATTTTATTCCAAAGTCGTGTGTCGTTTCTTAATTTGACTAGCTTAAGTCGAAAGTTGCATTGATTATGTAATATAAAAATGTGTGAATATCAAACCATAATGTGTAAAAGAGGGACGAAAGATACCAAAGGGACAGTCAGTGTAACATGATACAAAAGGGACAGACAGTGTAACATATACAAATCAAAATCTATATAGAAATTGCTTACCTAAAACATACAATTCGAAACATAACACTCTTGAAATCTTACCATCTACTTCCTTTTCAAATTTTACAAAACCATAACCAAGCGAAAGTTTTGTGATTTTGTCTCTACAAACACAGATCCATCGGATTGGCCCTGCTGTTGTAAATGCATCAAACAACTCTGCGTTTGTGACATCTGGATGCAGATCTACTACACACAAGGATATCCTAGGGTTTCCTTTGCCAGTTTTATCAACAGTCGTCATTTCCAGACGCTGTTTACTTCTAGAAAAGATATATAAGGTCTTTGATCTGCTGTACACTACCCTTAAGTAGTAGATGGTATGTAAACTTTGTTTTTTTTTTCTGTTTCGTATTGTAAGCTTGTGAAATAACACATCTATTTAATCTGAGTCAATGCATTGTAAAGTATGCCTGTGACCATCAATGTAATGTTGTAGAAGGGTCTAAATACAGCACAAACAACATTTTCCAAAAGACAAAAAAAGTGAAAAAAGTATATTTAAACAAAACGCATTTGATATATGGAAAACGAAACACTAAAAAGTGTTGAATATCATCGCACAAAGATGGAAAAACTAAACAGTTTTTAGTGTTTTGTTCTCCATCAATTTATCGGTATTGTTACACAATCTTTTAGACTCATGTAATTTTTCCTGCTTGTGTAGTATTGTCAATTTTGATGTTCCAATACCTATTAAGTTTACTGGTTGGTAGATTCTTATAGACATTTCCATGGTCAAAGAAAATATAATTACATAAACTTTCAGGTTCCCATAAAACGAACGGTACCAATATTACTACACTAGATGATCATTAGAACTATAAATAATGTGTCTTCAGTGATGCTCGAGTACAAAATATCTTAAAATTTAATACCTCACACAGTAAATAATATATAAAAGATGTCAATCTGTCGAAAAATGTCTTGTGTTTAATACTAGGTGTTGTAAAAATAAATATTATTTTTTCAGATGTCAGCGTATGATATAAGTTATGAACAGGTCTCACGGCCCGTACATATAATTGAGACTCAGTGCTCGCTGCTTCGAATTCTAAAGTTTGCTGAATGTTGTCTATTTGTAAATATGCCACGCATTTACTATAACACTTTTGTTTCAAATTCACTCAGTTGTTTGAAAGCACACCTTCTCCTTTATAGATTATATTGCTACAATGAGACTATAAAGCCAGTTAGTGGTGATTTCAAACAAATGAGTTTACAATCTTCAAGCCTAACATCATTTCGAGATCCGATCGATCATCTTCGTATCTCTTTAGGAGGGGTTCCTTTTTCAAAGATATCAGTTGTTGTATCTCCTAACTAATCATCTCAAACTACGCGACAAAACATGCAAAATGTATCAAAATCTTGCGAATCACCAGCATATTAACATTTTTATAGGGAATATGTTTTAACATGGATTCAAGTCAGTCATTGTCAGTCACATACAAAATTCAATAGGAACAATGATAACATGTGTGTTAAAAATTATTTTTGATGATTTAATCAGTTGTTTATTGAACGGATTGAAAATATTACATGGACAAGATGGAGGTGCCAGGAAAGCAGAGTAATTATATCACTCAAACTTTATTCATATGCATCTAATAAGTACACATTTTGTGTAGGTGCCAGCTAAAGCCTTCCTCCGGTTGTGCGATTTTCACGCTGGGTTGAATACACATCGGTTGCCTTGGGTTCTTTTCTGCTCATGTGATTAGGTTGTTGTCTCTATTCTCGCTTTCATTCTCTATTATATTTGTTCCAAATAAAAATGTCTCTTACATAAATATATATTCGACTTTCAACTAAGGATCAACTAAAAGTAACTTACTTGTGTTGTTTTCAAATTACTAATGAGCGGTTAAGTTCACAGCATAGGGAAACAATGCCAGAGAAGTAGAATACAGGAAGACAATAAACCAATAGCAGTACAATTTTAAAGATCTTTTTCAGATGAATGATTTTCTATTTAAAGATATTTGTGTACGGGTCTTTTATAGTACAACATAGCCATTGAATATGCTCAAGTAAATAATAAAATATTCAATTTTATTTTATATAAAATTAAAGTATCATGTGACTGGTGTAACTATAATACCATTATAATAATAGATATAGGTTCTCTACTTTTTGATACCATCAAAATTTTCTTGATATTATCCTCTAAACACATGAATTAGGTTGTCAGTGCTTAGCTACAAAACACATAATTATGGATACCGCTAAACATGTTAAATACTTACCTGTTTTTCCTTAAATGACTACGGGCAACATATTTTCAACTTTGATTATTTACTTTCGTTTTTCAATTTGATAGTTAATCATCGTAAATATAAACATATAAAGGGAAGTAATAGTGAATAACGGCGGGAAAATTTGTACATCTATTTAGGATTCATATTGACTCTTCGTAATGTTTGAATTTGGTTTATATAAATGTATCGAATTATCACTGTCTTTGTAATTTTGACTTATATTATGTGTAAATAAACAGTCGGAAACTGAGTCGTAATTAAACAAAAGAAATGGAACTCTTTGTTACAGAAGACAAAAACCAAATTGGTTTATTTGAATTGTTTACATCTGTTGTGTTTATCGACTTTACATGTAATTAATAAAGGTGCATAATTCAGAATTTTAATTGTGCATCTCATATACGTGTTTTACTTAAATTACACTGTGTCTAAACCACACCGGCAAATTTTTTTGGACTCGATGGTATCTAATAGTCATCGACGGAACATTATTGGACAGAGAAAAGGTTAATATCTGTTTATTTATTTGTTATTTTTATGATATCGAAGAATATGTACACAAATATAACTATTTTCTATTGTGAGGTGTAATATTTTTCTACAACCGTTCTATATTAACGCAGAAATAAGTAAAAATGCATGTCAAAATGACGAATTGAGTGAACCTTGCCTCGAATTTTTCTAATATATAGTTAAATGGTTCATATTGTACAGGAAAAAAGGTATGAAAATAAGGATATTGACACGGAGATTACGAAACTTGCCACTTTGAGCACCTGAATACTTGAATTTCTGTGAATGGAATGAAAGAATTCATGGGTCATGTCACAATAGAAGAGGCCGGTTTGGTCAATGTTGTTTACTACACAATCACCCGGTTTTGTCTATGTATATCACCTGGTTTTGTTTTGTTTTAAAACCACAAATTTATGACAAGCAACACTAACACGGATCTTAATAACATTTCCATTGAAATTCAACATAAATATGACTGTTATTGTAAAACAACTTCACTTGAGTTTTTTCAACAACAAAAAAATAGTACATACAATGTATTATGTATACAAGAGTGTACATACTGACATGTAGCAACTGCTTGAATGTTCGTCATTTTGAATCTATTTTGAAGATCTGTAAGATAAATAATTTAATAAAAGTATCACATTAACTTAACATTGTTCATGAAACCATAACAAAGTCAAGGTCTAATGAAACCTGCCAGACAGACATGAACACATTACTATCATTTAAACCAACCATAAAAAAAACTTAACATTTACCAATTAATGCAATAAGATAAGTTCTAGGTCACATAATAGTCATGTCGCCATATGAGCACATTGAACAGTCCAGCTGATTGGTGCAGATATAAAGCAGAATTGCTCACTTGATGAGGAAAGCATGAGACTTGGCACAATAGTTCTTGGTTGCATACCCATTGATTTCAGAAAAATCCAATATGGCAGCCACTTTCAAGATGGCGGAAAGTAATGATTCTTAAAAATGGTCTTTACGTTCCTGAATTTGTTATCAATTAATTTTAAAATATAAATAGAATAGTTTGGTTATTTCTAGAAAGCATACATTTGCTAAAATGGCTGCATATACACAAAAAAATGTTGAAAATCAAAATATTAGTCAATATGTAATATGCTGTTGTAATTGTTCTTTGATCGCTTTCAGTTTTAATGGATGGAATGAAATAGGTTGAAGTGAGTCGATTGAACGCTGATATAGGTCGGTTAAATGTGGTGGCATATTAGGTAACTAATCTGAACTTTGAGGCAGTGTCTCTTCAATGTCACATCCTACGTCACTTATCGGGTTTTTATCTGCCGTACCCACTATATCGTCAAATTATTGTATGTAACCAAAAGGTGTACCTTTCTGCAGGCGGATGTGACAATTGCCATCAATCAAAATTGTTAAGGGACAACTATTTCCTTTTCCAACTACGTGCGAAACAAATACACAGCGGGCATGATTCTAAAATGAATTCCTGGTCATCACTTTTATAAGTTTTAATGGTTACAGTCAATACAGAGTTTGGCGGAACTGTGATGGTTCGTTTTATGCAAACTTGCTGAGTTAAAATCACATCTCCACTGTTAACAAATGCCGCTTTTATCCCAATGGTAATTGTTGGAGTTCTCAAATTTATCACTGCGCCCAATGTGTCCAAAATATCTAGCCCAAGTATAACATCGTCTGTTAACTGCCGGCGCTTTGCACACATCTCGTTGTTTTTTTACTCTATCAGGGTTGAGAGAGGTGTTCTTTATAATCTCCCTAGTAACCAGCTGTTCACCCAAACCACGTAGCGTTTCGGTCTCCGAATCTTCATTATCTGCTGGAATTAATTTCTAATTCACTAACGTTATCATTGCAGCAGTGTCCATAATCATGCTCACATTCTGGTCAAATATATAGTGCCTCGTACTGCATTTTCTAATGGTTCGTCAGACGACAATATTGGACGATGACGTGGGCCTCTGTTCGGTTTTGTCATGAGGTGATGTATCATGGCCAATAGACTTGGGAGTCGAGCTTTGGCCTACAGGCCTGACCCGTTGCTGTGTAAAGACTCTGTTGCTGTAAAGTTGCTCTGTATCTGGTGAAGATTACTGTTACCTGAAATAATCGCGATTTCTGGGGTTGTCGTTGTGGTCTATATGATGGCTTGGTGGGGTGTTGCTGGTCGATAGGTATTATATTTGGATGTATTTCTAGCTGGCGATCTACCGCAATGATATTGCTCAGGGGATCTTCTACGTATATATTGATCAGGTGATCTTCTATTGATCTAGTGATCTTCCACGATTATATTGATCAGAAGGCCCAGGATTATATTTATCAGCCAATTCACTTTTACGCTGATTAGTTGAAAACATAATATCGGCTAGTTTTGTGACAATTTGAGTGAGGTTATGAACACCATTTTCAAAAGGACTGCTCATATTTTCTTTATCGGTCGGTAATACTTCGCCATCAGCATAATGGACACTTGTTAATCCATATACAGGGATGGTACTGTTCGCAGACACTGCAGTCAGCTGCAATGGGGAAACTTGATAAGATCCACTTGCAGCCAATTGTTTCTGACATAGTTTGCTGCTCTGATCCAAATATAGTTGACTCATAGTAGGAGGTAAGTGTGTGTAAGAAGACACAGAAGTCATTTGCTGGTATCCTTGATCAGTACTAAAGTTTTTAGTATGTTCTTACATGGTTGTTGTTGTTTAATAATTTGAAATGTCTCATGCAGGGCCAAGGCCGCTGACATAGGACTTCCGACTTTAGATGAAGACACCAAATTTGCCTTCAACAGAGTTGCGGTTGATGGTTCAAGCGAACTAATTGGCAGGGATGTACTTTTTGTGTACATGCGTTGTACTGGCCACGGTCAAATTCTGGCTTGTATGATGTGTCCATTGTAGGAATTTTAACTTCTTTATTTCGCTTGTCTACTAATTATCGTGATTAAGATGATAACACAATGTTGACTGCTGTACCCCTATTTTTGACATTTTTACCTATTGTGTCTGTTTGTTTTGTACACGCATCGGTGACAATATAATGGAATTTGATGCGACTGTCATACAAGTGAGAGGCTTAGCTAGCTATAAAACTAGGTTCAATCCACCATTTTCTACATAAGAAAATGCCTGTACCAAGTCAGGAATATGACGGTTGTTAACTATCTGTTTGATGTGTTTGAACTTTTGATTTTGCCATTTGATTTTGGACTTTCCTTTTTGAATTTTCCTTGGAGTTCAGTATTTTTGTGATTTTACTTTTCACTTACAACAGATGTCAGTTGTTGTCAGCTTGTCCATCCGTCTCACCACAACATTGAATTTCTCATTGGTTTGACCGTCAATTCCACCAAGCGCTTGCCACTAGCCTTGTGGTCTATCCTGTCTTCAGACTACTGATGTTGCTGGGATATTGCTCAAATCTGTTTATTATTAATATTCGTTGCCTCTTTCTGTTCAGCTTGCATCGTAATGAGACCAACACATATTTTATCAATTCGCGCTTTGCTCTGTTTTATATTGCGGTCAAACTCAGCTGTTCTTTGAACATTAGATTTCCTATCTGCTAAATATTTTTGGTACAATTGTTGAATAGTCATTTCTGAGTTGTCCTCTGTTTAAGTTGCTTCAGTTGAGGTTTTTCCACATCCCCAAGTGATTCAGTTTCTGCCATTTCAATGGTCTTTTCCTTGTTGTCCTCAATTCCTGTCACTTCACTGATATGTGTTTATACATTTCTCGAATCACAGTACAATATCTCAAATTGCAAAATATTGCAACCAAAGAAATAATATAGGCACTGAATAATATCTTATGGCAGATAAATCTCACAGCTTTTATGTGTGACCCAAAACAGAAAATATTGCAGCTTTTAATGAAAGCTACTACTTTGTATATGAAATGACAAGCAATGCAAAATCAAAAGGACAGAACTTGAAATTAGCATCAAATCCACTGTGGTTTGTGTAATACTGGAAAATGTTTTAGAATGAATGGCGGCCATCTTGAAATAAGCCGCCATATTTAATGTTGAGGGTGGGTCCATATATAGTATTGATCAGCACACAAAAATGAACCATCATGCAAAATTTGGTGCTTTCCTCATTATTGGAGCAATTTTTTCAACGATCGGCCGGACTAATGGGTGCAATCAACAGTTTTTTACGTGACGTCATTCTGTAACAGGGCATGTAATAGTGGACCCATCATGCAGAAGTCAGATATTCATAGTTATATAGATATCTATACATCAATGGAAAGATAATTCTATGAACTTTCTGAATAAATAAAAAAAAATCCAACATCTCTTGTTTAAACATGCAAATTGGTACAAGTTATCAGCTGGAAATTAGGCATTTTCCCCCTAAAAAACCTTAAAAACAGACCACCTTTGGACACACGGATCAGTAACCTGTGCATATATTTGAGATTTCTTATAATATGCATTTCGAAGAGCTTATCCGGCTGATTTAAGAAAATGTAGTTTCAGCCTACGTTCGCCTGCTCCGAAAGGAGCTATCTTACCTGACAAATCAAAGTGCTTTTTGCAACAGGTGAAAATCAGCTGTTTATGGAGTTGCCTCCCATATAGTAGGAAGTCACAAAAACATTTTTGTTTTTTTAAATCTTGACAAAAGTGCCATTTTAATTGAACTTTAATATATGTTTTTCACATTGAACATAAAAAACAATCAACTTTTTCATTTAGTGGTATATAAATAGCAGGGAATTCCATCAGTATGTAAATCTCACTGGGGAAATACCCCTAGTTTTTAGTACGAAACTGTTTATAGCACCCAATAGGAACCTTGTTTAGCAAAGCAAATCGTGCATTTTGCAGATTGACATAGCAAATGAACCTGTAGACGCAACGTCAGATATTGCTACCATTTAGTGTAAATTGAAAACACTATCTAATTTGTCCTGCTTTCCTTGTTGGGGAAATGCAAATTATAAAACACAAGTATAACGCCATGAGATTCGAATTCAATATGATTTTATAATTTTCATAGGATATTAGATTTTAACGTCAGTAAATAGTTTTTTGTAGTTTTTAGGAAATATTGCTGCTGCATTAGTTTATATTCAAACCACATCGAATATGATTTTATTCGAACGGTGGTACAAGAGATAATAATTTGTTTCGAGTTTGTTACATGGGACAACGTTTTTCTTATAATCTGTGTCTTCCGATGCCTATATATATCATATGTTTATTTTTTCTTTGGCATAATGTGAAAATTTAAGAATTAATCTTTATTTTCATATCAATTATTTGACATATTTATTTCAACATGTTTAAAACAAATTATACGTCAAATATTTACTTAGCGTTGATTTTCGTGTTAGTAGCAATATCTAACGTTGCGTCGTATTGATAGTTGATATTTCAATATTTAATTTCAGTGTGCAACAGTGGCGGATCCAGAGGGGGCGTAGAGGGCGTACCCCCCTCCCCCACCCCCCTTTGCTCGGACTTTTTTTTTTTTTTTTTTGGTAAAATATGATTAATCAGACTAGACTTCGTGGACTTTGCCATTTCCCGTGTACTGTAGTATATAATTTTTATGCGACAATTCTTTACTTATAAAGATATTTTTCGCTGGAATTTACTGATTGTCAAAGTCATGTCATTCTCTATGGTGGAGTTGAACAGTGCGTCGAAAAAAACGTCGCTTTTGAAATTCAAATTACAGTACTGCACACATTGCTTAGGCTGAGGATGACAATCATGACACCTTCAAAGCGACACAGGATTGAGCAAGAACGTATTAACTTCTATTTCACTATTCCACCAAACAATCTATAGACTATTACACTCACATGAAAAAAAGTTCCACGGCAATATTATTTACCTACGAAAACATGTTTAACCCCTAACGCCCCAGCCAATTTTAAAATAACATAGCTGAATAATGATCCCCAGTCAGTATAAGCTCTAGATATATTTAAAGTCTAAGGTACGAACCATTTGATTTGAGGAGACAGTCTGAGATATTTGAGAGAGAAAAAAAAAATAACTCTGATTTTTGCCTTAAACAAAAATTCTGGCTGTATCTGGATTGACAACAATAATCATGTCCACTGTTGCTATTAGAAACAAAAATTTACAACAGATTTATTTAGCATTAAAAAAACATAATGAATAAAAACGCGCAATTTTTTTTGTTGGCAGGGGTTTGCATGTCTGAACGGAATGTCTGTTTCGCCGAACTGATATATCAAATACTTTTTTCAAGACCAGAATGCAACCTGCCTGCTGGGTGTGGCCTTTATGTCTCCATTTGTCGACCTTCATTCATAAATTCGTTGTCATTTCAGACTCATTCTTAGCCTTTGGTTGATTTGGAACCCCTCACTTCCCTTAATTTTGTTGGATGAAACATATCAACCAAACATTTGAATAAGAAATTGCTTGTTTGTCTTTTTTAACTTGTGCCGGCCGTATTGTAAATTTCATTGAATACCCCGGCGTATATATTGTTTACAACAAGAAATCTGTGATGTTTTGATAACTTAACTTACAACAAAACAGCGAGAATTTTCCATGTCTATTGTCTATTGACAAGTCCCACATCAAATTTATCAGTTCATAGCTTTGGATCCTGTCAAAACATTCACTCAACAAAACTTATTTCTGAGAAACGGTTGTGTTTAGATTTAGCTAGCATCAAAGAAAGTGTTAGTCTTGGTGACATCACAGTCACATGGATTAAAACCAGCAGCCAGATTTCGGATTGTTTAACTAAAGCAGGAGCTGATTTCCATCCTTTGATCAAAGTTCTCAGTACTGGGAAAGGACCATGAAATTGAAACCGAACATTCAAATTGACAATGTTAAAAATTTAGACATTTTTTTTGTTTTCTTGAATATTTTAAATTCTCGCATGGAATAGACCATTAACATTTCAAGTTTTGCCAACAGACAATGAACTTTTAGTTTAAAGAAAGACGCGGGAATGTGTTATATCTGTATATTATGTAATGTTTACTCTTCTCTCCACAGGAGCTGGAGTTATAATATATTATCAACCAACCAAGTTTTACATGGTTCCCAGTGCTATACCCATCTTCTTTTTGTCTATATCAGTCAAGGCCTTCCAAGCTTTAATTTCATCAATCCATCTGCTATAAGGCTTCTGTTCAGTAAATACAGGTGGTACTTTATAGTTGACTGATGCCATATTAACTCTACACTCTACAGTACAATTCGCTAATCTACAATTTACTTCGCTAATTTTCAATTCAGTTCGCTAATTTTCAATTCACTTCGCTAATCTTCAATTCACTTCGCTAATCTTCAATACACTTTGCTAATCTACAAAACAGTTCGCTTATCTACAATACTGAATATTTAGTCTATACGCTACAACAATGTTATTTCACTACAAGGTCAATTTCTAATCTGTTTTCTTCAAAATTGGGTGGATCTCACACTCTGCTGCCATGTAAAACTTGGTTGGTTGATAATATATTATAACTCCAGCTCCTGTGGAGAGAAGAGTAAACATTACATAATATACAGATATAACAGATCCATACTATCATTTTATGATAGACAATTAATAGAGAGCATACAGCATCGAAAATATCCATTACACTTTACAGCAACTACAAAATATACATGCCCCACGCCAGTAACCGTTTGAAAAGTGCATATTACACTTATTTTATGTTTTTAGCCCCAAAAAGGTCCCAAATTTTTTCGCCTCGATCCGCTCGGCGATCTTTCAAAACTTCGGCCCCCCTTCCAAAATTTTGGATCCGCCCCTGTGCAATATATGCATACTAAAACGAACATGAATTTATGACAGTTAATCGGAACTGATATACACATAGTTAATTTTCCGGCTTTTAATGACCTGAACGAGAAAAGTCTTAAATTCTTTATGTCATTTAAACCAATGGCTGTTCCTGATTCACAGCCACATCATATAGTAGCCAATCAGTGATCAGTAATTATTTCAAAATGACGTGTATGTCTACTGAAAATAATCGCTCCGCACCGTGATGCAAAGCAACAGAAACACTAAAGTGCAACACAAATCCACACGCCAATGCAACACACACTGAAACATTTTGTGAAACGAACTATAAGATAACAATTGCCATTTTCCTGACTTGGTACAAAACATTTTAGGAAAATGTGGTGGGTTGAACCTGTTTTTTTTTTTTTCTTGTCCAACCTATGCTTATAGTCCTCGATTTTTTAATTCCTGATATTAATAGTCTGAATATAATGTTTTTAATTCTTTCTTACTTTTTAGTTAAATATCAACCAAATTAATTCAAATCCCTTAAAATATTTCGTTATGTCATATGGCCCATCTACGCGACATATCAGATTGTGAGTAATCATGCTTTTCAATTTTTATTGGATTGATTAATATATATCAATCACAGTACAATGTAATGAAATGCAATGTTTTACTTAACGTAAAATACGACAGACTTTGCAACTGATCTTTTCCTAATCGGTTTGGCGAACATAGAACTGGCCAGTGGATATTAACCTCTTCATTGACCATCTATCTTCGCTTAGACTTAATCGTAGGCTCTAGAATGGGAAGTTCAACATAACAAAACGTTTGATGAGTTTCATTTTAACGTGCTGTCTGGATGGCGTGAGATAAATATGAGAGTCATTGATTAAATTAGTTTCCGAGACTGATAAATATGTCTCAAAACTGATGACAGCGTAGGTATCAAGCCAGGGGACAGCACTCGTCAATCTAATAAGTTTCTATGTGGCATACTACTGATCGAAATTAACGAAAAGAATAGTTTTAGAACTCAAAACAATAAATGGGGGATGTGTTCATGGAACACAGACGATGCCCCCACTTTCATATTATGTTTTAAAAGGATATAATTCAACAGACTGTAAAAGTAACGCTTTATCTAAGTTTTTTGGTAATAAGCATTGTGTAAACGCTTCATAACCTTTGTATGAGGCAAAATAAAGTTAGATTTTGGCTGCATGTACGGACAGTCAAGGGTAATACTTAATGCCCCTCCACTACGACAGGGGTTAAAGATGTTTATATTTGCAACTTAAAGAGCACATTTCTAGTCAGGAACCTTGTCCCAATTGTCGTAGGTCATGTATAATATATAAAACCAGATGATCAACAGGGCGCATCTTTATACGACCGCAGAGGTCGAACCCTGAACAGTTGGGAAAAGTATGAACACAACATTCAGCTGGATACAGCTCTGAATTTGGATTGTGATTAAATAGTTGACAAAGCATAGCTTTCTGACACAGAATGCATGTGGTCTAATGACCTTTATTTTTTTTTTTTGGGGGGGGGGGGGGGGGGCTGTTGAATATTATAATCCCCTTAAAGAAATAATATTTGAAGACATTTTCTTTTTGATTTTTGAAAATAAGAAAATTGTACCCCACCCCCCCCCCCCCCCCCCTCCCCTTTTTCCAAAATTCTTATTTACCCTCCCCCTTTACCGTATTCTAAAAATAATCTGAATTCAAATTTCTAATGAAGTTTGCAACAATAACTACTCATTTAAATACATCATAAAATATTATAATATAAAAAGTCAGACAGTCATGGTTAAAATTAATATTAATTAATAGTAACTTCTGAAAAAATATTTTACAGCTAATCATCTCAAGACAATCATCATTTCGAAATACATAATTTTCAAGCAGTGTGAAAATATATCATACATATATCATATATAACAGTATTCTTAAAATGGAATTGGATTACCTCCTTTACACTGCTTTTAAGTTGTCTAAATTGTCCTTTAACCAGAACAAGAGTGCACACGCTGAAATGTCTCGCCTTCTATACTAATCATTGATATTATGTTGATAGTCCTAAGTATAAAGCTAAGCTTTATAACAACTGTACCATAAACTTAACATTAACCAAAATAACTAAACAAAGACCAATAAACCTTGAAAATGAGGTCAAGGTCAGATGAACCATGCCAGGCAGACATGTACAGCTAACAATGCTTCTATACAACATATATAGTTGACCTATTACTTATAGTTTAAGAAAAATAGACCAAAACACAACCAGATTCTCCGCAGGGCGCAGCTTTATACGACCGCAGAGGTTGAACCCTGAACGGTTGGGGCAAGTATGGACACAACTTTCAAGCTGGATTCAGCTCTAAATTTGGACTGTGATTAAATAGTTTGACACAGAATGAATGTGGTCTAATGAACTTAAAATGTTTGTTTTGCCTTTGAGCAATTCACTATGCTGTTGAATATTAATCCTCTCAAAAAAAATGAAGAAATAGCAATAACCACTCATTTAAATACATCATAAAATATTAAAATTTAAAAAAAGTGCTTGTTATCACTGAATGGTAAAGATTGTTTAAATTTATCAGTTGGTAGTAAAAGTGAATATACATTGTATATTGTATAAAACAATGATTTAAGTTGATTCAACTACTATTCTGGACAAAGAAAGATAACTCCAATCAATTGAAAATTTCTTGCTATTGCACAATATTGTGCAATTAGATATTTCTTGCTATTGCGTAATACTGTGCAATTGAAAATATTTGCTATTGCACAATACTGTGCAATTGAAGATTTCTTGCTATTGCTCAATACTGTGTAATTGAAAATTTCTTGCTATTGCACAATACTGTGCAATTGAAGGTTTCTTGCTATTGCTGAATACTCTGCAATTGAAAATTTCTTGCTATTGCACAATACTTAATATAATAATTTTGGATCCTGATTTGGACCAACTTGAAAACTGGGCCCATAATCAAAAATCTAAGTACATGTTTAGATTCAGCATATCAAAGAAGCCCAAGAATTCAATTTTTGTTAAAATCAAGCTAAGTTTAATTTTGGGGACCCTTTGGACCTTTATGTTGACCAATTTGAAAACGAGACCAAAAATTAAGAATCTACATACACAGTTAGAATCGGCATATCAAGAACCCCAATTATTCAATTTTTGATGAAATCAAACAAAGTTTAATTTTGGACCCCGATTTGGACCAACTTGAAAACTGGGCCAATAATCAAAATTCTAAGTACATTTTTAGATTCAGCATATCAAAGAACCCCAAGGATTCAATTTTTGTCAAAATCAAACAAAAAGTTTAATTTTGGACCTTTTGGGCCCCTTATTCCTAAACTGTTGGGACCAAAACTCCCAAAATCAATCCCAACCTTCCTTCTATGGTCATAAACCTTGTGTTTAAATTTCATAGATTTCTATTTACTTATACTAAAGTTATGGTGCAAAAACCAAGAAAAATGATTATTTGGGCCCCTTTTTGGCCCCTTATTCCTAAACTGTTCGGACCTCAACTCCTAAAAATCAATCTCAACCTTCCTTTTGTGGTCATAAACCTTGTGTTTAAATTTCATTGATTTCTATTTACTTATACTAAAGTTATTGTGCGAAAACCAAGAATAATGCTAATTTGGGCCCTTTTTTGGCCCCTAATTCCTAAACTGTTGGAACCAAAACTCCCAAAATCAATCCCAACCTTCCTTTTGTGGTCATTAACCTTGTGTCAAAATTTCATAGATTTCTGTTCACTTAAACTAAAGTTATAGTGCGAAAACCAAGAAAATGCTTATTTGGGCCCTTTTTGGCCCCTTATTCCTAAAATGTTGGGATCAAAACTCCCAAAACCAATCCCAACCTTCCTTTTGTGGTCATAAACCTTGTGTTAAAATTTCATAGATTTCTATTCACTTTCACTAAAGTTAAGAGTGCAAAAACTAAAAGTATTCGGACGACGACGACGACGCAGGACGACGACGACGACGCCAACGTGATAGCAATATACGACAAAAAATTAAAATTTTTGCGGTTGTTTAAAAATTTAACACTGTGCAATGAACCATGAAAATGAGGTCACGGTCAAATAAAACCTGCGCGACTGACATAAAGATCATAAAATATTTCCATACACCAAATATAGTTGACCTATGGCATATAGTATTAGATAAAAAGACCAAAACTCAAAAACTTAACTTTGGCCACTGAACCATGAAAATGAGGTCAAGGTCACATGACATCTGCGCGCTAGACATGTACACCTTACAATCATTCCATACAACAAATATAGTAGACCTATTGCATATAGTATGAGAACAACAGACCAAAACACAAAAATTTAACTATGACTACTGAACCATGAAAATGAGGTCAAGGTCAGATGACACCTGCCAGTTGGACATATACACCTTACAGTCCTTCCATACACCAAATATACTAGTCCTATTGCTTATAGTATCTGAGATATGGACTTGACCACCAAAACTTAACCTTGTTCACTGATCCATGAAATGAGGTCGAGGTCAAGTGAAAACTGTCTGACGGACATGAGAAACCTTGCAAGGTACGCACATATCAAATATAGATATCTTATTACTAATAATAAGAGAGAATTCAACATTACAAAAAATTTGAACTTTTTTTTCAAGTGGTCACTGAACCATGAAAATGAGGTCAAGGACATTGGACATGTGACGGACGGAAACTTCGTAACATGAGGCATCTATATACAATGTATGAAGCATCCAGGTCTTCCACCTTCTAAAATATAAAGCTTTCAAGAAGTTAGCTAACGCCGCCGCCGGATCACTATCCCTATGTCGAGCTTTCTGCAACAAAAGTTGCAGGCTCGACAAAAACCTTTGTTTCCCCCTATTTGCTAAATGCTTTGAGCAATAGCCCACACCCCCCCCCCCCCCTTTTTTTGTAGTATGGAAACTGGTGGTATAATTTCAGAGAGATTTATACACTTAAACTCAAGTTATTGACTTGATACTAATAAAATGCTATGGCTCCATCTTATTGAAACCCCCCTTGGAGCAAGAACCCCAAAACTCAATTCCAGCCTTTCCTTTGTAGTAAGAAACCTTGTAGTACATGTATAGTTTCAGAGAGATCCATACACTTTTAAACACAAGTTATTGTCTGTAAACGAGAAAAATGCTTTGTTTGGCCCCTTATTCCTACATGCTCAGGGAAATTAACCCCCAACTCAGTCCCAGCCTTCCCTTTGTAATATGGAAACTTTTGGTACAATGTCAGAGATCCATACAGTTTTTGGCCCTTAATTCCTCGACTGTTTGCTCCATAACCCTTAAAATAAAACCAACCCTTCTACTTAGGATATTAAACATTGTGGTACAATTTCTGAGTAATTGAAATAATTATACACAACTTATTGTCCTGAAACTAGATAAATGCTTGCTTTGGGCCCTTAATTTCTAAACCTTTGGGACCATAACCCCCAAAATCAATCCCAACCTTCTTTTTGTGGTTATAAACATTGCGTTAAAATTTTATTGATTCCTATTTACTGATTCTAAAGTAATTATCCCAAAACCACGTCTTCGGACGATGACGAGGTTATACCAATATATATACAACCAAATTGTTTTTAATTTTTGCGGTTGTATAAAAATAGGGTTTAAATAAAAAAAAATCTTTCAAATTCACAACTTATATACTATTTGCATACATCCACTTCACTTCAATTTGGATGGATAGTTGTCTCTTGCGCATCTGCCGTCTTAAATTATAATCCTGGTACCTTTGATAACTAATTGCAACAATACCTCATCTCTTAGACATTTATGTTCAACTCCAGACGTCTACATTATTTTTGTCATCTTGAAGAATACAAACATCTTTTATTCATAAATATAAATACAACTACCCATGTCTCAAATGATGGTTCATGAACGAAATCAAACAAAAGTGATAAACAAGTTTGAATTCTCAGTTATCTTACCTTCCTTAATGTTTTTGGTGATCAGAGTTGAAGAGAATTAAATTGGAAAACATATCACATGGTTCGAAATATTCACAAGAAGCTCTTTTATGTAGTCCCAAAATGATGCAGCAAATTATATGCAGATTCAGTACTAGAACACATCTTCTTATTTTTATGTCAATGTATAAAATCAAGACTGATACACTGAACCAGATTTTAACATGCTTTTCAACCATTCAGTCACTCAGTGAAAATGTCACAATCGGCAATATTACAGATAAGACAACTAGTCAATCACCAAAGATCTGAGACTGTGAAAACATTGTTAGCAACTTGATCAGACAATATTGTATGTCAAATACATGTGATTAAACATTAATATGGACAATGGACTAATAAAGGTGCATTTAAATGTTATCAGATTATTTGGTGCATGTAATCTGCATGTAGCTTTCAGTAAGATATCTTATTTCCTGGGTCTGTTAAAAGCTACAAGGACACAATTGTACTGGCATATAAAATAACACAAACTCTACAATTATTGAAACGGAAGTTTTATTTATATAACATAGTAGATTATTAACAAAATCCTGATAATTCCCTCTTCTCTGTAAGTTTGTATGTAGCAAGTGTCAAGTCTCTTTAGTTTATATTTTAACATCATTTTTATCAATTTTTTCTTAGTTCCATAACTAAAATAACAAAATATATAAAACACACAACACTAATCTGTTCTCGTTTGATCTTATTCTCATCCATTCGAATTTTGTTAGCCTTTAATTCAATTCTTTTTTTTTAGCTGTTCAAATGGACAAAAGTTTAATCAAATAAGGTCAGAACAAGAACACATCACATCACTGGTTTAATTGGTTTTATCAGTCTTATTTTTTACTTTAAAATCTTCAATGAGTGATGAGCTCTTCATAAAGGAGGTACAAAAAAGTAAACAAAGTGTAGAAATGAAACAGAAGCAGATTTCCCCCAAGACAGAAAGCATGGGAAGAATTAAAACCACTGTCATAACACAAACTCTAATTTTTTACACATATTTTACACAATTTATACAATTTTTTTGTTGTTTTTTTTTTTAACATAATATATTACACTTTTTATTTCACAGCTACACTACACAATGTAGCTGTGTGTTTTCATATTAATTCAATCAATGAAGGATAAAGTTAATAATCTAATAATTTGTTTACATACTTACCTGGTTAAAAACCAGTATATAATGAGCAGTTTTCTCAATTCACATTTTTTTCTCTTTTTTTTTACAATATTTTTTTATAATTTTCCTTACAGGATGGAACCTTTTAAAAGAGGTTCACCAAGGGAGATAATTAAAACAAGATTTTCACTTTTACACCGAATGTTTTAAATCCTTATTTAGATAATAATTTGAAAATGTTTTCTCAAGAAATAACATTGAATTAACTTATCTTTGATAAACAAAGTAGTTTAAATTCTGACATTTTCCCTAATAATTAAAATACTGAAAGCTATGAAATGCTGACAGTAGCTTCAAACCAATTATATATAGTGAGACAATATGGTTATTTCTTACAATTTTTGGAAAAAAGAAAACAATCCAAATTTTATAACTACAAGATAAATGTACAATAATAATAAACAAGTGGGCAAACATATCTGAACAAAAGCTCTGACAATACAGTTTATAAATGCTTGTAGTCATGATAACAAAAAAATCTGTCCAATCATCTGCCCTTAGGATCTACTCTATTCCGGTTTCCCTGGTTCCCTCTTTTAGTTTGCTGCTTCAGTGGCAGGTGTTGTTTCTTTGGCTTGATGAGCTTGCAGTACAGCAACAGCTTCGTTTACCTGAAAAATATATTGCATTTTCATTTTTGTTGAACAATTGACACATAAATTATGGTAGATTAATAACAGCGATGTCAAGAATTACTACATACAAAAAATTCTATCAACATTGACAGACCTATCCTGATGTGATTTTTAACAAGATAATCATGGGAAAAATTTCTTTCATATGTATTATTTACAATGCTATAAATTTAAGTAAGAAAATCTTAGCGTATTTAATGAATTCAGGGGAAATATGCTCCTCGATGAAAACATATAAAAATTTAGTTAATTTTGGGTTGTTTCTTAACATACATTCTGCTGACATGTATTTTAAATTTCAAACCATTACTAATGGGAATGAGAAACTTGAATCTATCCTTCATACATTACATCAAGTAAATTAGAAAAGCCGTGAAATAAAATAGCTGCTAACGCAAGTGGGACTTTAAAGGGTAAACTAAAGTGCAATACAAAGTATTCATGAAAATAAGTTGGTTTCCAGTATACAATTAAACAATGGTTTCCTACACCATCGCCCTTTAAATAATTTGTCCTACAAACCTTAGCCTCAAGTGACTCCTTGGATTCCAACATGTGTAACAATTCAGAGTTGTCTATTTCCAGCAACATTCCAGTGATCTTTCCAGCAAGGTCTGGGTACATACTTTGGATCAGAGGGAACAGACGTTCTCCTAACATCTGCTTCTGTTCCTGTTGAGGGGCATCAGCCAACATGGTAGAGGTCAGAGGCTCCTGACCTTGAACTTGAATCACTCCTCCTTGGGCTGGAGGCTGAAATAGAATAATATTTATATACAAGTCCATACTGTCTAGTCAATAACGTATGTCTAAGAAACACAATATTTTTCTAACATGAAGACAGTAGATAATTTTTATTATAAATTCTTTAAATGAACATACATTCACTTCTTTTCTTTCAATCTTTCATTCCTAAGTTTCATCTGGTGCAAAACTATAATTAAAATTTTCCTCCTTAAAGAGAAACTGAATAGCCCCCCTTTTTTTAGGGAAGCCACAGCTTCTACAATTTTGAAAAAAATTAATTTATCGGGTCTTAGGAATCATGCTGAAAGCTAATTAATGCCTTACTGTATATTCTGAACTAAATGTTCCTCCTACCTGTGGCATAACCATGTTTTGTTGTCTGCCAGCTTGAGGTGGGTTTCTCATCTGTGTAGCTGAGTACCTGCTGGCTGGGTTCATTACTCCAGCTGGGGGTGGCACTTGTCCTCTGCCTGGTACAGATTGTGGCATGCGAGGTGGTTGTCCAGTGCCAGACTGTCCTGTGATTGGACGAGCATTCATGCCACCACGGATGTTACCTTGACCAGGTTGTCTTGCTCCAGCCGCTGCAGGATTGCCAGGTCTGACCTGTTGTCCAGGCATATTCTGGAATCCTGTAATAGGAAGATTCACTTTATACAAAGCAGGCTAGTAATTTTGTTTATCAAAAAATTTCCTTTTTTAATTCTATGTTAACAAATTTAAATTTAATATATGCAGGTTAAAAAAATGTCTGTATACATACTATTCGATGATGTCATTGTTAACTACAAAGCTTTAATAAACGTTTATACAAACAGAGCAAGCAAGCCTACCAAAATTTTAATCTAATAGCATTAGGAAATTAGCTGTAATATCTTCAAATACATTTACAGTACTCTTCAAAAATATCGATTCGATAACTTTTTTCTCCGATTTCCGTGTTTCTCGGAATCACACCGAGTACCGCGGATTTCACTACTAAAATCCTCCAAAGATTCTCTCCCAACACCGCGTGGCTGTTAATTGGTTTATTGCCCATCGGATGTACTTCAAATTAACGACGCGTGACAACATAATTGGATTACCCAGATAATTTACCTTTGAACATTTAATCGATCTTGGTTGCACAGGTGTGCTTCAAAATCACGGTATTATAAATTGAACAAATGTTTTCCTTTCTTTGACAGATAAAGATGTGACAATATCATTTAGAATAAGATAATTATTATCCTTTATATTTGTGTCTTATGCCGTTATCTTTAAAATAGAACGTACATACGAAAAAGTATGAAGAAAATTGTTATTTTGTGTTTCTATTACAGTCCAGTCAGGTCATACATTGTGTAACTGTGTTCTTTCAGCAAGGACGATTTTGCCACAATTAGTTTCTTTTATAACTTATTCAATAAGCAATATCAGCGCATTAATTGTTCATTATTAAAAAATCAACTGGCTAATAAAATCATGTTGTTTTTTCGGTAACCCGATTCATCGGATCATCAAGTAAACTTAATTTATTGAGCAATGTAAAATATGATGTTTCACCACCTCGGTACATTTATACAGACTTGAATAATTTAAATTACGAACAGAAACTGTTAAATGACAACTCTGTTGACAAAGGAAATAATTTCAAGTGATATTGATAGTGCTCGTCATTTTCGCATTTTACGTTACGGTTTTCAAATTGACGAAAGTATTTATATCAATTTCGTCATTTGAATTTGGAAAGTGAAAAATATTTTCACATTAATTATATAATAAATGTACTATAATTCTACCGGTGTTTGACAAGTTTATGACGCTCAATCATTTTACGTTTACAAAAGATGTTAAAAGTTGTGATGATAAGTAATCCGCTTATCGCTATCCGATAGGTCACTAAGGCCAACAAAAAAAATAGGTGTGTTTCCTGTTGCATGCCCCAAAAAATTAGGGTCGGTAGGTAGGTATTTTTTTTTTTTTTTTTTTTTTTTTTTTTTTTTTTTACTGGCCTGCTTCGGTTGTTTTTTGTGTATTTTTATAATCAGTTTGTTATTCTTTCAGGTTATTTTCATCAGTTCATTGTATAAAGTATACAAGATATGAATAGTCCATGTTCAAAAGTTGCAGAAGACTTGGCCAGGACTTCCAGCTTATAAAATTTTCAAACTTTTCAGAACTGATATGCCATCTGTACGGGTCAGGCTATAGTCTTACACAGAAAGCCCATCAAAGTCTGTCTCAGCAAAGACCTGTTTTATAATCAGTTTCTTTCAGACAATTTAGTTCACAGAACTGATGCCAGCTTTTCTACAAATACCAAATATTAATAACATGATAGAGGGATGGGTGAAAATCTTTGAAATTTTGATTATATACTAGCTGTTTAAAAGAAAATCAATTACAAATTGAGTTTTGGGGCTATGGTTGAGCAAATATCAGATATTAAAATTAAATTTAATCCTAAATTGAACGTTTGGCTTCCCTCTTGTATTAGAAAAGACTGTCAGAAGTAAATGCCAAAACATTGTAAACTTGTTATACTGTCAATTTTATTCCTATAAAATTCTGAACAAATTATAAACATCGAAACAACCGAAACATTCAAATAATGTGAGGCAAATATTGCATTTTGTAGAATGCAAATAGTCATTGAATGATATAAAAAAACAAATTTATCACAATTGCAAAATTAACATGTATCAACAATCAATTGTATAAATCTTTAATGTGCAAAACAATGTTTATGCTCTGAAAATAAATGTATAATTTTCACTATGACTTAGACCTTTGTCAATAAAAACTGTTATTGTTATTGATAACACACTTTGACTGATGGCCATAGCAGAAGCCATGCCGTTGTTTGACTTCAATCTGTATCACACAAATGCTTACTGTATTAAAATTTTATTTGAAATCAAACGTTTAAAAGATGCCATTCAAAGGCTATACTAAACAAAAACCGTTTCCGGAAAAAAACGAAAAAAATCCGGATTTTTTTTTTTTTTTTTTTTTTTTCCGGGAAAAAAAAGTTAGGGTCGGCGCCAAAAAATTAGGGTCGGTCGGGCGACCGGAAACACACCTATTTTTTTTTTTGGCCTAATCCTTTAATTATTAATAAAATTTATCAAAGCTCATAATTGCCCATCATAATATTCTATTCCAGTTAAATCAGTCATCATTTTATTTTCAAAATTTCCCAACCGCCTACAATTGGCATTTCTTTATCGTATTATCATGATTATTGTCATTTGAATACAATCAATCATCCCGGACAATTTCCATCATAATTTCAATTAATACATCACCAACTGTAAATCTATATTATTGACCATGGACATATAACTATAAATGTACTTTCTTTTTTGAAAGATAAAACATTAAAATTCAAAAAATTAAAAATGTGTTCACGTTTATTCAGATAAGAATTATATTTTCCCGATAAATCAATTGTAAAAGGACCTTCTGGAGCCTCAATACGATTGCACAAAAATGTCGTTCTGCAACTTTAGAAACCTTGAATGGACTTTCCCACGGTCGGCCAGAAAGGTCACCTGAGTTTACTAGTACGCGATATTTTTTCCCGCCCTTTAAAAAACTCGTGCTGTGGATAACACTGATGTTAACTATTTTTAGCATTTAACATTGTTTAGTGAGTCAAGTTCAAGTTCAACCCAAACTGTTGATAACTGAGATGTGTATCGTGGAATTGTCTTCGCACAGCAAATAATTGTTTTTAAAATCTTTTGTTGAAAATACACAAATTTACATTCATTGTGCGAAAGTTCATATTAAACAAAGTTGTATTAATGCAGCTGGAAGTATTCCTGTTGTAACGGAAATGTATTATTATTCTGCTGTACTGCCAACAAATCGTAAAACGAAAATGCCGTAATTGTTAAGCATAACGAATGGTGAATAATATTTTCCTTTTTACTTGAATATACAAAACTTTCAAACACGCAATTTTATTTAACTGCTCAAATTATTTTAGCGAAAGTTTCCGGTTATTTTTACACAAGTATGCTCATTTCGTCAATAAAATATTAATTTACTGGTGAAAACATCGAGGTCAAAATTAAGTAGTTTTCATTTTTTATAAAACTTGAATACAATTGAAAGAATTAACAACAACATTTTGCTTTTAAATCTTTTATTCATTCCAGCAATTAGATAATCGTAAAAAGAAAATGCCGTAGATTTACACAAGTATTACGGGGCAATTATTTTGTCTAATGAATGGTGAATAAATTTTCCTTTTTACTTGCATATATAAAACTTTTAGACTTATAATTTTTAAATAAAGACTTTAACTTTGAAGTAGAATATTTTGTTTTTCACATATTCCGCTATATTTTATAATCGTTTTTTTTTTAAAGCAAGTACATTAAGGTTAAGATATTTTTAGACGGGCTAACAAAAAATACGAAAATATTTTGACTTTAGTTTTTATTACCACAAATGAAATTTAATTAGTATTAAAGACATTTAAAATTATACACCTGTTTGACACTTAAACTGGTACAGTAGACCGGAAATATAATTCTTTATTACTTCAACCTTTACCTGTCAGGTAATCCAATTACCCATTCAGTCTTGTGCCGGTATAGATCAAAGTAGGATAAGGGCAATTAATTCCTCGGTGTAGAGAGTGAGCTCGTTATCACAATAAACATTTACCTGATTTTGGGAGAGATTACTCCCAAATTCCTCCCAACATTTTGGGAGGAATATCGGAGTTTTTCGGAGTGGCTCCCACATTTTTCTCGGTGTAGGGTGTGGGAGAGTTGGTACTCTTGAAGGGTACTGTACCTTTCTCCCAAAATTTATGTAATGCATATTTGTATTTCTGTGATTACTTTATAATTAATCAAGACATTAATTTTCTTGTTTGAATTGTTTTACACTAGTCATTTAAGAGCTATGAGGGTTTTGCTCATTGTTGAAAGCCGTACAGTGACATATAGTTATCAACCTCTATTGGTCTCAGGTGGAGAATTATCTCATTGGCAATTATACATCATCTTCTTTATACATGTGTACATACCACTAGCTGGTGTGGGCTGTCTTAGCTGTGTTGGCCATCTTGGACTGGCCCTCATCTGTGGTACCTGTGTTGGGGCATAGAAGTTTCTCTGTCCCTGTGTCATGGTAGGAAGGATATACCCTGGTCCAGCTGATGGGAACATCTGACTCATCATACCGGCAGCAGGCTGTCCCTAAAATCATAAACAAATCAAGAATATAATAAACTCACACAAGACCAATGATTCAGGGTTCTAACTAAGGATTTTGAAGGCCAGTTCAGTGACTCGTTACTTAAGGCCATGGGGAGTCCAACAGTAAGAAAAAGATATTTTATTTCAATATCATTTATTATTTTAGTCTGTATGACCTAATAGAACATCAACAATGAAATGAAATTAAATTCAGATTACTTTTAAAATTTGCTATAAAATGATATGCCTATTCAGTTTATACAAAATATATTTCAGTTTTGGACTTGCCCAAGGGAGAACCCTGCTTGGATCCACCATTATATATAATTAGGATCAATATTGTATGCTTATACCTTTCGATACAAATAAATATCCAACAACTTCAAATAAATGTATTGACAATATTAAATTCTGAAAATCATACCGTATTTTGTTGTGTATAATATGCAGTTTTTACCTCAAAAATGTAGTTAGTACAGATGTGTATAATACACAATTGTTGACGTATTTTTCAGTTTTTTCTTCTATATTGTATGTATTCACGACGTTTATCATTTCATTTATTCATGTGTAACCCTAAATATAAATATCAATATTTCATGGCAATGAATTAGCTTACACACAAATAACTCAATTCTTTACCTGCATTCTGATACTAGCAATACGTTGCATGTACTGTGATGCCAAATGAGCCTTTCTGTCTTCTTTACGTTGGGCTAGAGCCACATACAAAGGTTTGGCTACCACAATCCTACCATTCATTTCTGTTACTGCCTTAGTAGCCTCTTCTGGAGAACTGAAACAAACAAACCCAAATCCTTTGGATCTTCCACCTTCTGACATAACCTGAAAGTAAAATTGAAATAAAAAGGAATAAGTGCTGTTCTGTTAAAACATACATAATTTTAACAGATGGCATTTTGAAAAAGGGCTAGCAGGTACTGGCAATTTTGGTATTTCACTGACATTCTCAGTTCAAAAGCATAGTTGACACCCATCCAAGCAAACTAAAGATAGTACCTTTACCTACACACTTGTTGCAATAGGCTGTAACATAAACACCATTAAAAGTGACTGAATGAAGCTAATGAACGAATTTTTTCCCTTCAAAATTGTCAATTCTGCACTAATTTGATAAAAGTTGTGCACCATTCATAATAGTAGTTTTAAGATAATCTAGTATTCGACAACAAGTCATTTTTTCTGCATTCCAGTGGGCTGAACAATAAAGTTAAGTAAAATAGTGAGTTTTGTGCACACTTCATCCATTCTGGCTATTCACCAATCTGGATGATAAATTGACCATTTTTCCCTGTCATATTCCTACATACCTTAGCACTTGTAATGGTTCCAAACTGAGAGAATTCCTTCCTTAGCCTTTCGTCATCAATGTTGTCATCCAAATTCTTTACATACAGATTAACTCCTTGGTATCTATTAATTCTCTCCATTCGGATTCTCTCAAATTTGTCCTTAAGCTCTGCTTGTCTCTCAGCCTTTTTCTGTGCTCTGCCAGCAAACAAAGTCCTTTCGTGGATGTTTAAACCGTTCAAATCTTCAACAGCCTATCAAAAATCAGACATATTGTATTTTATTGTAATATGTTGTCAAAAGCTAATTCATTTAAAAGGCTAAAACAATGTACTAATTTTAAGCGTGTCTGTGCAACAAACAATTAAAGTGCTGTGTTACAGTAGAAAATGTTTATAGGTAAATAATAAATATTTGTTCATGAAAATGTTGAATAGCCCTACAAATTTCTCTGGAAAATTGATTCCAGACCTGAATCAATCAAATTTTGTCAAGCTCACTATTGTTTCTTACACAAAATACCAAAATTCTTTTGCAAATTATATATGTGTGGACGAACCCTTAGGACAAGCACTATTTGAAAACTCTGCTCAAACAGTTTTGTTATAGACAAGACATAATAATCTATAGGCCTTGAGATGATTTTAATGAGGAGTTTGAATTTCAGTTTTGTAGTTCATAACTTTTGCATGTACACCTTAGGTAAAAAAAAAATATTGTTACAGCTCTTCTTTAAAGGCATGCAAACTTTGATCAACTTGCTTGCTATGTTTGTTTGGATGTTTGTTAACAAAAGGAAAGTAGTCTGTTTTAGTCTGTTTACTATACAGTCCGCCAAAAGTTAAGCACCACCGAAATATAACTGGCAATATTTTCATAACTATTGCGAAAAAAATATTAATGTTTGGTGTTATGAATTACCTTCAACATACCCTAAGAAAATCCATTACGACCAAAAAGATTGAACTCCGATAAAGCAGTCAAGTAACCTCTTATCAAAGGTCATCTGCGCGTTTACAAATACACTGTTTCTCCAGGTGGTCGTGTTAGTGTTCGTACATTGGTCAGTCGACTTCTCAGAGGCAACCGAAGAGCAAGTCTTGGTGTATAAAGACCTGTACGTACAGGTAGGCACTCTACCGTCAGGTTTCAATGGGATAATGACTATCTTTGCTTGAACATAAGAAGCTGAGAAAAAACTCATTGTTCAGATGGTAGTCAGTCTCTTTTACTGCCAGTAGACGCCATAATACGAATTTCGCGGGGAAACAAAACGGCCTATGACCAAAAACAATGTTTGAACAAGGACTGCATTCAGTGCTGGTGGTGTTCCAGTACGGGGTTGCTTCTTATACCCTTTTAAGCTGGGTACGCATAGTCTGCAGGGTAACATAAACCGACAGACATACAGAGATTTTGTGCCTTAACACATTGTAGTCCCTCATTTTAATAATCCCCCACTTGCGTCTACATCGCCAAGACCCTTGTACATGGACGTCAACGCTAGAACACATAGGGCAAGGATTTTAACCCGAGTCCAAAGGGCAGCAAGCCATTTACACTATTTTTTAGCCTTCCATGTCCCCATACATAAACCCTATCAAGCATGTCTGAGATGTCATTGGCGGAAATCTCAATCACAGAGATCCATCTTCACAATATTTTGTCGATTTAAAAGTGGTATTTGTTGTTTAATGCAACAGAATATCTCAAACTAAAACTTGGAGGCTTGCACCGAGAATGATACGTTGTGTATTGAAACTGTACCGGAAGTGAGGTTGTTACACATGCTATTGACTCAAATATTGACATTAAATTTGCCCAACATACCAAAGCTTATGTGTGGAAAATTTTAACAATATTGGGTGATCAATTGTTGTGAAAAAATAAAATCACAGTGAAACTTAAATTCTGTTTCTGAATTGTGTAATTTACACTATTTCTATGAACGGAAAACCTACATGCATAGAACCTTCATAAGTGACTAAAATTACATTTCTGGTTTGTTTATGGTATACATTAGCGAAATTGGTATATGAGTGATTTCTTTTTTTCGTAGAATAATTGATTTTTTAAATTTGAAAAAAAATCTATGCAATAAAAATAGGTGGTGCTTAACTTTTGGCGGACTGTATATATACTAGAATATGATTGGACAATAAACATTAAATGTCAATTTTTATTGTCCAATCAAATCCCAGTATATATAAAATAGACTGAAACTCCTCCTACCTATTATTTGCAAACACCCAAACAGTTGATTAAAGGTTTGCTTTGCATGCTTTTATATAAGAGCTGTAATTTACCTTTTCTGCTGCCTCTGGTTCTTCATAACTAACAAATCCAAATCCTCGACTTTTACCGCCAATGTCAGACATGATCTGTTAATGAAAATAATAATTATAATCTTAAATCAAAATCATAATTTTTATAACCATAACATAGTTCCTTACCCTTCTGGAGCACCTGAAACTTTCCGAGATTTTAACAAGAGCTCCTATTGCTGTCTTTAGTTTTATTTGTTGTGGTTTTTTTTCTTGATTAAGAGCGATTTGAAAGTAAATCACCATGAGTGTACTGTACAACATTCATTCTACAAAATTGTTCCATCAATAACTATATAAATCAAATTATTGTGATTTTACGAATTTTCCTTTGACTTTACTGACTGATAATTTCCTTTCTCAGCACAGTAGAGTGATATGAAAAAATATCGCTAGAAACTAAAGCCACACATGCCATTGTCAATGATTTTAATAATGTCTTCATGAGTAAATTTGCATCAACAGATTATCATTGGTCATCTCAACTTGATTGCTTTTTGCCTTACCGGCTCAAGTGAGAAAATCAACCTTTTTGAGATGACCAACAATAATCTATAACTATCTTCTGTCTATCCCATCTACAGTTGAGAGTTGCTGATCTCTTTCAATGTCCAACAAAATAGTTCACAGATCAAATGCATGCATGTATCAAAACAGAAACACCATCTAGAGGGTCAGACTTTTATTTTGTAATATTTAAATCATTTATCAAGTCAGATATAATTTAAAAGTCATTTCCAACCAATCTAAATTTAATTAATTTTGGAATACTCATACAACTTATAACTTGCCCTTTATAAACAAAATACAGTGGCCTGTCACACCATGCAGTTGCAGTGAGTGATGGCCATGAATCAGTATTGTACATGTACCTGGCCACTTCCACAAAATATAGTGGCAAATCTTATAAAATCCAGTATAGTTTGTTCTAAATCAACCAGATGCTCCGCAGGGCGTAGCTTTATACGACCGCAGAGGTTGAACCCTGAACGGTTAGGGCAAGTATGGACACAACATTCAAGCTGGATTCAGCTCTAAATTTGGATTGTGATTAAATAGTTGACACAGCATAGGTTTCTGACACAGAATGAATGTGTTCTAATGAACTTAAAATTTTTGTTTCTCTTAGAGCAATTCACTATGCTGTTGAATATTAATCCTCTCAAAAAAATGTTTGAAGAAATTTTCTTTTTTATTTATGAAATTTCAAATGAGAAAAATTGAACCCAATTTTTTTAATCACATCCCCCTTTCCCTTATTCCAAAACTAATCTCAATTAAAATTTCTAATGGAGTTTGCAACAATAACTACTCATTTAAATACATCATAAAATATTAAGATGTAAAAAAACTGCTTGTTATCACTGAATGGTAAAGATTATTTTAATTTATCAGTTGGTAGTAAAAAGTGAATATACATTGTATATTGTATATAACAAAGATTTAAGTTGATTCTGGACAAAGAAAGATAACTCCCATTAAAAAAAAATCTTGCTATTGCACAATATTTTGCAATTAGATATTTCTTGCTTACTATTCTGGACAAAGAAAGATAACTCTAATTAAATATTTTTTTGATATTTCACAATATTGTGCAATTAGATATTTCTTGCCATTGCGCAATACTGTGCAATTGAAAAGACTTGCTATTGCACAATACTTAATATAATAATTTTAGATCCTGATTTGGACCAACTTGAAAACTGGGCCCATAATAAAAAATCTAAGTACATTTTTGAATTCAGCATATCAAAGAACTTCAAGATTTCAATTTTTGTTAAAATCAGACTAAGTTTAATTTTGGACCCTTTGGACTTTAGTGTAGACCAATTTGAAAACAGGACCAAAAATGAAGAATCTACATACACAGTTAGATTTGGTATATCAAAGAACCCCATTTATTCAATTTTTGATGAAATCAAACAAAGTTTAATTTTGGACCCCGATTTGGACCAACTTGAAAACTGGGCCAATAATCAAGAATCTAAGTACATTTTTAGATTCAGCATATCAAAGAACCTAACTGATTCATTTTTTGTCAAAATCAAACTAAGTTTAATTTTGGACCCTTTGGACCTTAATGTAGACCAATTTGAAAACGGGACCAAAAGTTAAGAATCTACATACACAGTCATGACAGTTAGATTCAGCATATCAAAGAACCCCAATTATTCAATTTTGATGAAATCAAACAAAAGTTTAATTTTGGACCCTTTGGGCCCCTTATTATGTTGGGACCAAAACTCCCAAAATCAAACCCAACCTTTCTTTTATGGTCATAAACCTTATGTTTAAATTTCATAGATTTCTATTTACTTATACTAACGTTATGGTGCGAAAACCAAGAAAAATGCTTATTTGGGTCCCTTTTTGGCCCCTAATTCCTAAACTGTTGGGACCTAAACTCCCAAAATCAATACCAACCTTCCTTTTGTAGTCATTAACATTGTGTTTAAATTTCATTGATTTCTATTTACTTAAAGGGAAATTCCGCGATTTTTTACTTATCATCTAATTATGTTCATCTTAACATAAAAAACACATTTGCAAAGTTTTAAATTTATATTCCTTCTAATAACGGAGAAAATCAAGTATTTGTAACTTTTTTGGTTGAATTCTCGAGTGGGTCGTGACGTATTAGCCCGATTTATTGAATTCTGGGAAAAAATAAAATCTGTTTAACTCTTATAGCTTATCGACAATATACGTAATTAAAAGCGCACAGCTGACGAATGGTCGAAGTTATAAACCACAATATAAGAATGAACGAAAGTGAATATGCATATATATACCGTTTTGTATTGATTGAATTAAACTCCTATAAAATTATCTCTAGTAAATGTTTTTGAATAAATTTAATTAATTATTGTTGAGATTTTTTTCATAAAATATTTATTGAACATTTTTACTGATATTGAACTGAAAATATTTCAGTTCTATTTACCGTTATTGTTTTGATAATCATTTCAATGCAACTAATGTGTGAGCAGAGTGTGTATATTATTTTGTAAAGGTCACTGTATATTTCTCGGCTTGAGGTCAATTCGTTTACCTTGTAGCTATTTAGCCGCAGGTGTGAGTTCAAGCGTACACAGGTATAAATGTTGTTATTTGGAAAGGATAAATAGAAAGGATTAGAGTATATGCTGTCATGATGTTAATACACTAAGATTAAATACACGATGAGAATAAAGATACAATAATTAAATTGTGTAAATTAATTGAAAATAAAATTCAGATTCGTAATTCCGAAAGTGTATAAAAATAAAAGGAAACAATTTTTGATTACTTTCTTAGCGGCAATTTGCGTAAAGATTCAAATATGAAGCAAAAAATAGTAGTTTTAATCTTTAATAAAAACTAAATGCAATATTACCCAATTTGATATACCATTGTACATCTGTTTGATATCATTGACTTTACCAGAATTTCTTAACATGTATTCAAATCTGGCTGTGTTTAAATGCTAATAAAACTATTGCAATTTTAAAGTTTTTAATTGACAAAAAAACACAACATACAACATGCATAATTTTTTTTTAGTTTCTTTTTAACATTTTATTCTTACATAATTAAATTCATTTGACAATCATTTACACGAACTTTTTGTGAAAAGAATACTAATTATCTAAGCTAAGGCATTATATCTTTTGAGGATTTTTGAGGATTTTTTTAAAAATTCTATGATAATAGTTGTGCAATGTTGAACATGATAGCCGTCATTAATCCAAATAAGTAATACAGTAGTTGTAATAAAAGTTATACTTTAGTCATGCATTACAGATATTGACGAATTTATAATAGTTCGTTCATACATCGTTGTTCATGAAACAATCATTATTAGTATACATGTAAGTTTCCTGACGTATAAGAGCCATTGAGGATGAGCTCCAGAGAAATCAGACTAGTTGCGTTTCGTTCGTTTGTTTGTTGGGAAAGGAGAGGAAATGCAACCGCTTGTACAGATAAACGACAGAATTACCATACAAGCATTTATAGTCAACACAATCAGAAAGAGTTCCCATCGTTAGACGGGGAATATGAAGGCTTCCAAGAATGAACAAGTGACATGTCTAACTCTGAACAGTTAGAGAACAGACTATCGACATCGAACGCTTGTTCTTGATATTTGAAACTGTATGCATATATATACGTATACGTTTATGATATAGTGATGAGTTCTGACAAAAACTAAATTCCTTCATGGTTATATCTTGCCATACGTTTATATTGGTTTGTAAGGTGATTACTCAAAATCGTTATTTGAAAATCCTGTTTGTGAGATGTAGATTCATTTCAATACAGAAATTTCGTCTATATATTTCACAAGTGTATAACACGGAGAAGCTCTGAAGGTTCATTACTCCCATTTTGTTTGGGTGTGAACCATCGATGTTTACAGCAATATCAAGGAATAAGGTGATGATGGTAGAAAGAACTATGGGCGTCATGTGGCAAATATTACATGCATATCGGACAATGAGTTGTCAATCTGTATGAAAAGTTTTCCAATACAACCATATTATTGAGAAGGAATGTTTACATGCTATACTCTCGTACTAGTATTACAGGGTTCTTGTGGCGTTCACCTTAGACACACATCGTTTTAACGATGTTTAAAAAAAGACAGAACCAATTTAATGTCATATTTCCCTATTTTTTAAATATAACTAAAATTCTTTTATCTGACAAGAATATCCCTATTTAGCGAACAAGTAATTTATTCTTTTTTCGGTTATTGAATACCAAGAAAGAAAATAAATCCCGAAATTAATTTGAAACTTTGATACTCAAAAGTTTCCCAGCAAAATATTCACATCCCCTGGGGATAATTAGTGTTCGTCCAGTGGCATATATAACAATTGTGATGACGAATTCCTTCCTTTGTTTGAGAACAATCTTATTGAAATATAAATCTGTGATTTTCCTAGGTCCACAGCTTCAATGAACCAAAGCAAAAGTTATACATCGACCTGTATTTAAATCAAATTGGTTCTCTTCTTCTTTTGGTATACAACTGTAGTCTATCGACATTCGATGATTACATACTGTTGGCATACGTTGGCTAGTCTATTTACAACACTTTTACCCCTATTTATTTAAAATATATGTTTTTTTCTTATGTTCAATGTATACACGTATATATTTTAAATTGCGCTATAGTTCCGTAACTTTATATCCAGTCGTATAAACGAATCGTCGGCAAGTGCGTACATTTTTTTAAATCAATATTTCTGGTCTGTTCCAATCTGTCCTTCACTATTGACAATGACTATATATTACATTTTCCCAAATTCACCCTTGGAAAAAATATTTAAATAGATTTTAATTTCATCAAATCTTATTTTTTGGGTATTATTTATATATTATGAATTATATTCTTTACACCAGAAATGTTATTTATAAACAAGCGTATGAGTTTAGTAATGACAAGTAAGACAGAGTTGTATATTATACATCTGATAGTTCAAAATGGAAAGTTATAAGTTATAAGTTATCAGCCGTGTACACTGATCAATACCTGCAGAAGTGAAACGATGCATGAACTTGCAAGCCCGACAGGAAATCGCTTGAATACCTGGACGTGTCACCTCACACCCCTCACAATACCTTTGGAAGTAATACCTTTAGCCATGCTGGTGATCAGATAAGGGAAGATCAAAATATATTTGAAAAAAGTTTATTACTTTAAAGAATTATGAACAAATTAGATTTTCGAAAACAATTTTCACGGAACACTTATTTATGATTTCAACTTTGACTTTTCACCTAATTCCAATATCAACAGTTTAAAAACAACAGACCATGGTAATTTAAAAAAAGTAAGAATATTTTCCGTATCAAGTTAGTTAGTCGTATTAAACAACCGTACGATTGACAAGATATCGACACGCAATTACGACTACATCGGTTACTGTAGTTTTGTTTCTTTGTGGTTTATAGACATATCGTTTTTATTCATCGGGAAAGAAGACAAGATGGCGGATCTCGGAGAATTGATACTCTAAATTTAAAATCGATGGTGATCGCTTATCTAGCGGAATAAAACTTTAATATCTATGAATTTGAACATTTTTATACAGAATGAACATAATATCAATTTTTGATTTTTTTGCGAAGTTTCCCTTTAAACTAATGTTATTGTGCGAAAACCAAGAATAATGCTTATTTTGGCCCTTTTTTGGCCCCTAATTCCTAAACTGTTGAGACCAAAACTCCCAAAATCAATCCCAACCGTTCTTTTGTGGTCATAAACCTTGTGTCAAAATTTCATAGATTTCTATTAACTTAAACTAAAGTTATAGTGCGAAAACCAAGAAAATGCTTATTTGGGCCCTTTTTGGCCCCTAATTCCTAAAATGTTGGGACCAAAACTCCCAAAATCAATACCAACCTTCCTTTTGTGGTCATAAACCTTGTGTTAAAATTTCATAGATTTCCATTCACTTTTACTAAAGTTAGAGTGCGAAAACTAAAAGTATTCGGACGACGGACGACGACGCCAACGTGAAAGCAATATACAACGAAAATTTTTTCAAAATTTGCGGTCGTATAAAAACATACTATCATCTGACATATTCACATTCAAAGTCAATAATAGCTCATACCTTGACACTAATAAGTTTTCCAAATGGTTCAAATATATCTTTCAGTTCATCCTCAGACATATCGTCACCAAAGTTCTTAACGTAGACATTGTTAAATTTCTTCATCTTGTCTCCAAGAATTTCAAGACGTTCCCTTCTATTCATGAATCGTCCTACAAATCTAAAATAAAGAAAATATTTCGTTAAAGAATGTATGATTATAAACTGCTTGAAAAGACTTGAAACATTTGAACTAATGTGTGATTACCTAACACTTTTCAAGAATCAATATACATGTACAGTCTTTAATAAATGGATGTATCCATGGGAAATATGTCCCCACTTGCATATCATGTTAAAAAGGGATATAAATCAAGTAAAGTAAAATTGAACATGTAATGACTGTATACATGTAGGTTATAAGCATGGTGTTTCAGCAATTTTTCCATTTGTAAAGGGACATAATTCTAAATCCATAAATGGGACACCAAATTCATTAAGGGTCTGTGTTTTGTGGAAAGAAGCATTATGTACAAGTACAAAGGGGCATAATAATGAAGAAATCAAAAGCATAAGTTTTCAACTTTTTCACATTGAGCTTTTAATTTTCGCATTTATATACACAACCAATGATTACAAAGAAAACTTACACTTTCTTTCCATTCAACAACATGCCGTTTACTTTTTCAATAGCATTTCTGGCTGCTTCCTCAGTCTCAAAATGTACAAATCCGTATCCACGTGATCCATGCTCGTCACAGACAATCTAAAAATAGATGTTCCAAAACTTACATATAGTAACAGAATAACACATGTATAATGAAAATTATTCAATAATTGACCTTTTTCGAGAAAATTGAATTTGTAATTCCAAAACTTCTGGTTAACTTAGGAAGTTAATATGATTGTGCAATCTGATAAGTCAAATTAATCTGGTTACCTGTTTAATTATACTAGTTACCAGTAACTAGAAAAATGTGACCAATGGGGTTGCAAGGTAATATTATAAACTTTTTAAGTTAACCAGAAGTTTTGGAATTAAAAATTCAATGGTCTGGAAAAAGGTCAATAATTTTCGACATAAGTGTGTTAACTCTGTTTGAGGGATTTTTCTCAAGGGACATGAACCATGTTTTGTTGCAGAGACAAATCAATTACCCACAAACTGGTGTATGTTTAACTATGCATGAAAAATGCAAGGGAAAGTTAATAAATATTGTTGAAGCAAAGACATTGAAAATTTTTGACAGAAACAAATGCCTGTGATAAATTCCTTTATTTTACAAAGATCTTTTCATTTTAATCTTTGCTGTGTTCATGTAACATGGTTCTTAGTAATTTTTATCTGTAGAGGGAGTACGCAGGATTGAGCAAGAACGTTTTGACTTCTATTTCACAATTCAACCAAACAGAAAGTAATACTCTAAAATACACTAATGAAAAAAATCCACAGCAATATTATTTACCTCTGAAAACATGCTTAATCACAAACGCCAAAATAACATGATAGCTAAATATTGTTCCCCATTCAATATAAGCTCTATAGATAGATTTAAAGTCGAAGGTACAAACCATCAGATATGAGGAAGCAGTCCAAGACATTTGAGAGAAAAAAAATCTGACACTGATTTTTGCATTAAATAAGAATTTTGGTTGTATCTGAATTGAAAACAATAATCTTGTCCACTATTGTGAGATATTAAAAACGGAAATTTCCAACAGAATTATTTAGCATTAAATGAACATGATGAATAAAAACATATTTTTTTTAGGTCTGGATTTGCATGTCTGACCTGAACGTCTGTTTCGCCAAGCTGTCAGATATATTGAATACTTTTTTTCAAGACCAGACTGCAATCTGCTTGCTGAGTGAGGCCTTTATGTCTCATTTGTCGTCATTCATAAATTCGTTGTCATTTCAGACTAATTCGTAACCTTTGGTTTATTTTGGAACCCCTCACTTCCCTTAATTTTGTTGGGTGAAATATATCAACTTAACATTTGGATAAAGATTGCTTGTTTGACTGTTTTAACTTGTGTCGGTCGAATTGTTAATTTCATCGAATAGCCTGGGGTATTTCTTGTTTGTGAGGATACAACAAACGAGAACTTCATGTTTATTTTTTACTTACAAGTCCCACATCAAATATATAAGTACGTAGCTTTGAATCCATACTATCATTATATATATGATAGACAATTAATAGGGAGAATAGTGTAAAATGCACTTTTTAAACGGTTCCCGACGTGGGGCATGTATATTCTATAGTTGCTGTAAAGTGTAAGTGTTGGACAATTTTTTATACTACTTATTTTATGTTTTTTAACGAAAAAAGATCCCAAATTGTTTTCGACTTGCTCCACTTGGCAATCTTTAACAACTTCACACCCCCCCCCCCCCTTTTCCAAATTCCTGGATCTGCCCCTGCCTTTAATTTTCACAACATATTTTTTTACTTTCACCTGTCAACAAAAATAAAACAGTTTTCTTACCTTACAGGATAAAATATTTCCAAAGGCAGAGAATGTATCGTATAATGCCTTATTGTCAATGCTTTTGTCAAGATTCTTGATGAATACGTTGCCAACACCAGATTTTCTCAGAGATGGATCTCTTTGTGACCACATGATTCTTATTGGTCGACCTTTGATGGTGTCAAAGTTCATTGTGTCAAGAGCTCTCTCAGCTGCAAAAGATACATGAGTATGTTCAGCCTGCATTTTATTTTCACTAGTATTTTGCATATTTTGTGTCGAGATTCTTTTTCAGAAAAGACATTCACAATCAAACCTGATAACATACATGTACATTTGTAATACAGTTTTTACAAGTTTATAAAAACCTTGAATTTTACACATGACATATAAATTTATTCTTGTAAGTGAAAACAGTTTGTCAATGAACATTTTTTTAAGGTACATGTACTACCAACTTTAAAATTCCAAAGTTAGAACAACGAAAATAGACGTCCGCTTTCCAATGGTTAGTTGGAAAAATATGTTGGTCGGAAAGGCCTAAGTGGTGTCTTGAATGAAAACAATAATGACAAAGCAACGCCACAGCAGCTGATTGGCCAGTGTTTTTAAACGTAATCTATTTTTGGAAAAATGGAAGATTCATTGCGAACAAAAAATGAAAAATATGCATTCGTGATTTGAAGGGGGGTTAAGACTGTGCAGTGTTATCACCTAGTAATCTGTGTACTAAACAGCAGACACTATTGTTTTTGTGAAATTTTTATCATGTAACACTTCTAGTTTGATCTGACAATCAAGATGATGTTTTTTCTTGTATGAATACGGCATTAACTCATCCGGGCAATCGGACAACCTTATATTAAGTGTGAGCCTGATGTTTGTGATAATGGTATTGTTTTAGTGGGTTTGAATTCTAATTCCATTCTGGTGGGGCGAGTATTTTTTTAAAAACATGTGAGAGTACAAAAAATGTAGGTGGGAGGCAAGTTGACTTAATTGCCACTGAAAATCTGTCATGTGTCTGGTCTAAGGACTGTGAAATTGAAATGTATGAATGATCACAATTTGAATACATGTAAATGTGTTATTAGATATACAACTTTGGATATCTTACCATCTGCTGGCTGCTGAAAGTTGACATAAGCATAACCAAGTGAACGTCTTGTGATCATATCTCTACAGACACGGATACTGAGGACTGGACCTGCTGTTGAAAATTTCTCAAACAACATAGCTTCGGTGACATCTGGATGAAGATCTCCTACATACAATGAAGCCATTGGGTAACTTGCTCCAGCCGGATTGATATTAGTCGTCATTTTCAGAGGTTAAAATATGGCGCTGTTGATTGCTAGAAGAAATAAGTTGTTTTCGCTTCTGTTCTATCACAAACCTACCGTTTCAGTAGTTTTTTTAATAGTTTTGTTACTTTTTCAATTTTTTTGTATTTTTTAAAAGTTTTTTAGCTTAATTTCTTCCAGTTTAAGTGTTGTGTGAGACAACTTTTCGCACACAACACACGGCAACCTCACGATTTGAGAAGAGGGATAGGAGAGGTAAATTGCCGCGATCTATATATCATTTGAAACCGGATAATCCTACACTCAAATAATCCAAGAATATCGAAACGAAATCGATATCATTAAACCACTGGCAAGTTATCATTTTCTACTCTTTCAATAATTTTCGAAACATAAACTTTTATTTTTGTACTCAGTATGAAGAATTATTCTTTATTGAAGGAAAATTTCCGAAGAATTTCCACCAATTTTTTTTCAAATTGTGACGTGTTATATTACTACGCCGATTCATTAGAGTTATCTCCCTTTTCATCCACGTGTTTTACGGTCATGTATATGACGCAATTTTGTTTAACATTTTTAATAGCATGTCAATCTTTTCATCCTGATCCCTATTGTTTGTGGTCATTGAATTAATCGACCACCAACATTTCCCGTGAGGAGTTGTTAGATGTTGACATACATTATGTAATAAGTGGAACATGAATCAATGCAAAATTGCAAAATTAGAAGTAAAAAATTTTTTTTTTTTTTTAAAGATCAATAAACTTAGTTTAAACTGTTTTTATTTTTTTTAATCTGCAAGAACTGGAATAAAAAAAATCACAAAAATGCTAAACTCCATGGAAAATTAAAAACGGAACATGCGGAAAGTCCACAGCCAGGCTCCGTAGCCAGGAATTTCCAAAGCTGGGGTTATTTGGACTCACGAACTCAACTTTAAAAGAGGGACAAAAGATACCAAAGGGACAGTCAAACTCATAAATCTAAAACAAACTGACAACGCCATGGCTAAAAATGAAAAAGACAAACAGAAAAACAACAGCACACATGACACAACACAGAAAACTAAAGAATAAACCCCACGTACGAACCCCACCAAAAACTAGGGGTGATCTCGGGTGCTCCGGAAGGGTAAGCAGATCCTGCTCCACATGTGGCACCCGTCGTGTTGCTTATGTGATTACAAATCCGGTAAATAGTCTAATTCGGTAGGTCACATTCATGAAAGGGAAGGGGATTGTAGTTACGACGTAAGGAACATATCCGATATCATTTGTGAAACGGTTATTCCATAACCATGATAACGGTCAACCAACTCGTGATGACGTCCGTAAAATTTACGAAGGGATGATTTCAACTTCACCATTTGGAACTCTTGGTTTAATAGCTTCCTTGTGAGAAGTAACCCTCTATCAAGAAAATCATGATAGGAAATGCAAGCGCGGGAATATCGTATCAATTGGGAGATATTTAACAGTCACAATTCGAACAGAACGTTGACTTTAACAGTACTTATTTGTTTTCAAGGGGAGATATTCGTCCGAACCCCCCTGGCTACGGGTATGGGCTAATCTAAAAGGAGGGTAATACCTTCTTATGTTAAGGCAGCAACCATTTGATTTTCTGGGGGGGGGGGGGGGGGGCTATGGTTTTTTTTTTCTGGACAAATTTTTTTTTTCGCCTGCGGAGAAAAACAATCTATTTTTTTCGCGACAAGTCGAAATCAATTTTTTTCTTTCAATTTTAGCATTACATATAGTGGCAGATGAGAATGAAACAAACAATTTTTTTTTCTCAGAATCAAAAACAAATTATTTTTTTCTCCAAAAACTGGAAACAAACTTTTTTATCAAAAAAAAATCAAATGGTTGCTGCCTAACCTGTTTTGGCCTTTTTTAAGGTGTTGTTAACTGCGGTTATTTGAGATAAAATTGAACTGTTGACTGTTTTCAACCCACTGTCTGTTATCTGTTCTGTTAAAATTTGCAATGTTGTTAACTCTTTTTTTGAAAATGGGACGGTCCTGTTATAAATATGTTACTTGACACTTAAACTCTTAAAGTGTTCACTGTTTTTGACATAATTTGTCTCTGTGAACTGATCTTCACTGTTATTTACAAGAATTTTAAGATTCACACTAATCACATTAAATATAATTTTTATCCTTTCAAGAAGTCGTAATTATTTGGATTAATATATCTAATATGTTAAGTACTGTCTTAATTTGGAGATCTTTGAGATTAGTAATCCTTGATAAAATTGAGAATTGAAATCGGGGGAATGTCTCAGAAGCAACAACCCGCCAAAAGAGTATAAAACAGCCCATGGCAAAACTAAAACGAGTCTTCAACACAACGAGAGAATCCTACGCCAGAAGCTGACTTTTAAGAGAGCAATCATTTTAACTTCAAGCAAGAAGGGGAAACCGGGTAACTAGTTCATATAAAATGGACTTCACCACAATAAAGTCCGAAACGAATCAAAATTGACAAAAAAATCAAGAGGTATATATGGCTGAGGTTCCAGACTTGGGACAGGTACAACAAATGTTGCGATGTTAACAATGTTTTGTGAGATCTCAACACTCCCCCTATACTTCTAACCGGGTCCCATGTAGTTCATTTCTGTCTCCTATTAATAATTGATCCCAAAGTTAACAGCAGGGGCCACTTCACACCCAGCTAAAACCCTGGTCAGTCCCAAGATAAAAACATTTAAGATGATACAGAAAGTGTGAAAAGTTACATTGACCCAGAGCACCGTAATGGAGTTGTGTCGGAAAAATAAACTGTACTGTTTGAATTTGCAATTCGAAAAATAATTGAACAGTGAGGCCTGTTAGAAGAGGCAGACACATGAGGACTTGGTTCTCAAATTGATGCCAAACTTGCTAGCTTCAGAAATGTGAAGATGGACAAAAGGGTTTTTCTATATAAGCTATAAGTTCTTGGGACGTTGAGATGGAAGAAGCATTATATATAGCTTCTTGTGACACCTTACAGGGTACTTGGTGATTTATACATTGATTTTAATTATTTGCAATAGAAATCAGTAATATTTTCAATTCCTTTTTATAAAAGCTTATAAGCTACGAGTCGTATGAATACACCGATATGTACCCATAATTTATTAGGGCCCCAACCATAATGGTTAGACCTTATAGTAATAACTCTGTCTGTCTGTCACACTTTCATACGTTGCACGATTACCAAAGTTTGCTTCGACTGATTGAAATAAAACGTAAACACAACAATACACATAACCAGAGGATCGATAATTCATGTCTGGAAAATTGGAATATGCATGGATGGTGAGGCCTTTCATGACTGCGTAGTCATTTTTCTAGCACTCCGTCTGCCTTTCATTAGGGCTTTGCATTTCTGCGACTTTGTACAGTGGTTCTCAACTCATTGAAGGTGTGCATTTCCCCTTTTCATTGCTTTTGTGTTTGTTTGGGAAAAAAGTGTAGATTAAAGTTGGTGTTAACTGTACTCAGCATTTTAAATTTTTTGTTAATTATTTTTGTCAAAATTGAGGTGTTGTTAACCCTATTGCTCCCTCATCAAACGGCAAAATCAAAAGCTGAAACACACCAAAGGAATGGATATCACAACAACCAGGCGAATCCGGAACTTTTTATAAGGGGTACCCACTGACTGACCTAAGGGTGGGCTGCTCCAGACATGCCTTTGTGATTCCCTATGTAATCAAACAAATGTTTCCCACCTCCACCCTCCTCTTGGATCTGCCTTTCATGACAACTGTCATATTCCTGACTTGGAACCGGCATTTTCTTAGGTGGATTAAACCTGGCCTTGTATGACTTATAGCTTGCTTAACCTCTCACTTGAAAATGTAAAGAAGGCTTGGAACTGGCATTTGTTTACATCGGTTTGGAAGGGTAGCATTTCATTACTCAATAAAAGGCTTAGACTATTTTTGTGGTTCCTTTAAGAATTTATGGATAATTTTTTTAATTTAAATGAAAATTATGAAAGGTTGCAAGATGGCTTACTGTGTAGTGTTAATTTCCAAAAAATCTTATAATTTTCAATGGTTTTCATTCCGGTTTTATTGTTGTGCGTTTGTTTTTCTACATTGGCTAGAGGTATATAGACGATAGACGAGATCTTAAAAAAAAACCATGTTTAACCCCGCCGCAATTTTGCGCCTGTCCCAAGTCAGTAACCTCTGGCCTTTGTTAGTCTAGTATCATTTTTAATTTTAGTTTCTTTTGTATAATTCGGAGTTTAGTATGACGTCCATTATCACTGAAATAGTATGCATAGTTGTATAGGGGCCAGCTACATTGAAGACCCATTAGTGGCCTTCGGTTGTTGTCTGCTTTATGGTCGGGTTGTTGCCCATTTCCATTCTCAATTTTATTGAGTGGTGTTATGTTTGTGTTGCTCAGACTCAAATTTTATGACTATGATGTTTTATTTGTACTTTCCTTCTGATCGTAAGACAGATTGAAAGAATTGGTTCAACCTGATACAATTGTTATATTTCTTATTTTGCAAATTCGGAATTTCAAAATATATGTCAGATTTCACGATACCCATGTCCAGCAATGCAGAGTATGAGTTTTTAAAGTATCTTATATATTGGCTTAAATTCAGCAAACTCACGATATTTTTTTTCAAACATAAATGGCATTTATTCAGCACCTATTAATGTGGCTCAATGAGCATACTACCTTACACAACACTAGCAGAAAACAATAGAACATTATATTTGTGACAATGTATATATATTTTATGAGTGTATATAAAATTGATTAACTTGATTTTCTAATCTTATATGTCTTATATTTGTAGTTGATGTTATGTGGCTTTGGGGTCAAAGCCAATTAAGGCAGAGGGGAGATGTTATAGATATATTTTGAAATTCCGAATTTGCAAAATAAGAAATATAACAGCTTTGCAAACTTTCTTTTATTAAATATTTTATTTTTTATTCTCAAAACGAATTTGTAAAAGTGGACAATTTAGAAGAAAATAGATTTTACAGATATTTGACAAATATTGATAATTATTCATTCATTAATTATACATGCTATATTTTGAATAAAAGAAAGAGTGTAGGCAATTAGGCCTATTGTCAAAATTACAAAGATTGTCGCAACATAGGTATACGAAAATCAATAATTTAGATTAAAGTGTCAGCTTGGTTGACAAGACAAAATTATGAGTGACCAATTAAAATGTTGTGGTCAGCTACGAAATTATGTAACGATAATTTTCATTGGTAAAACGAAGAAAACCTAGGATCTCTAAGCACGTGAGCAACGACCTTTTTAAGCTAGTGTTTTGGGCTATTCGTCAGTTGCCATGAGATCTCAGTTGTAATAAAATATAGTTATTTTGGAATTCTTCGTTTTAACCAGGTAATTCATATTTAATATTTTAAAGCCTTCTTTTTATGAAAATTACATTTCACATTTACTTTTTAATTTAGTTTTATTTATTTAATTCTATCCATTTAAAATGAGCGTTTTTAGTTTATTACATTACGATTAATATAGATGATTTTTAAGTGAAAATATACAGTAAATAAAACATTAATTCCCTAAATGTTATTTATTTCATTAATATTAATTATTACATGCGAATTTGTTTACAGGAGATTTGTTTATTTGAAGCATAATTTATTCGTAGTAAAGTTTAATTCTGTTATTTGGTTATATTTAATATTCAACGAAGTTTAAAGAAATCTTTGTTTGTCACTTTGGTTTACCTTGACAACGCAACAGAACACAAAGAAAATATTTGTTGTTTCATGTATATTGAAATCGTACCGATGCAGGATTGATCTCCAGAACAGAAATATTTGCGTATTACGTAATAGCAAGAAACATTTAATATATTACAGCTTGACATTATCTATGTATGATGAACTATAAATATTGTGAAATATATTGTATGCATTTATATGAAATTGTATTATAGAGTTGCCATGAGATCTCAGTTGTAATAAAATATAGTTATTTTGGAATTCTTCGTTTTAACCAGGCCAGCTAAAGTCCAGATGACATAGGCTGAAAGTCAAGTACGACACAATTATCAATTCGCAGCTAACAAAAGCAGCTAACAAACATATATATACCTTATAAATACAAGGGGGAGGGGGGGGGGGGGGAGGTATTTCAACTGACATCTTAACGGCAATTAAAATGCCAGCTTCACCTGCTTTCCCAACATGTTTGGTATTTTAGAGGTTGCAGCTGCTACTTATACTTTATAAAACGTCACGTGCATGAGCACAAAGCTGACAAACCAGGATTGTCAAAGAATGTATCGTACTTTATCGAAAAAAGTTTATTGGACGAAACCAAAGCCTTCAACTTGTTGATATTCCGTATCAACTTCACAAACAATACATGATGGTCTAGATCTTGAAGTCAGTATTCTAGGCTGATTTATCATCTTAAATACGTACCTGCTATACTGTTCCTTTTATTTGTCTTTGTATATACATTTTTAACATTTACAGTTTATATAAAAAGAAGATGTGATATGATTTCCAATGAGACAAATCACTACAATAGACCAAATGATGCATAATTTAATAACTGTAAGACATTCAACAATGAGCGAAGCCCATACTACATAGTCAGCTATCAAAGGCTCCGAAATGTCATGTTAAAAGAAATTCAAACCAGAAAACTAAAGGTCATTTACAGGTTCCTGACTTAGGACAGGCGCATGATACAGAATGTGGCGGAGCTAAACTAGTTTGTTGGCGTCAACCCCACCCTAACCTGGAACTTTTTATCAATCCGTTCACATATCTTATATCCAACGGGTTTCATTGATATAGTGTTAAGACGTCATATAAATTCAAATGTTAAAATCAAAAACATAAACACATCAAACGAATGGATAAAAACTGTCGTATTCCTGACTTGGTACAGGCAGTTTCTTATGTTGAAAATGGTGAGTAAAAACCTGGTTACGTAGCTAGCTAAACCTCTCAATCGTTTGACAGTCGCATACAACGATGAACGAACAGACAAACAGACATAAAATGGTAAAGATGTCAAAAATAGGGGTACAGTTCGGTTCTCTTGCTGGATAAAAACAGTTTGGTGAGTGTGCTGATGGCATTAAATACTTTGAGCTTGAGAAAAGGGAACATTATTTCGTTAAATTATTGCTTTACTATTAATCATTTTTAAAGAAAATCTGGTACATGTTTAAATGTTCCTATGAAAACCTCTTGTTTCACCATAATGCATTGCTGTGACAGAGGGTTACTTTGTTGTCATTATTTCTGTTATACCATTGTATCCAAAAGGTTTCGGACTTATTTCCAATAAACCAACTCTTCGTGTCATGTCTGTTCCTTATCTTGACGAACAGATATTTGACTAAACTTTATGAAAAAGATATTTAACCGAATTTTTAATTGACGACTTACAGCAATAGTAAATATAGTCAAGAGGGCAAAATTAAAATTGAAAAAGAAACTCATGACACAAACAAATTACGATTGCAATCGTGAAAACCAGTTACAATTTGTGCGTTTGCTACTTCTGTCTGAAAAATCGTCATAGACAAATAATTCTTGTACAACTGCAAAAAACAAGTGTGTCCATAAAAATACTAGTTAGCTTATATTATTATAACACTGATGACAAGGATGAAGTAGGGTATACCATACATATTGTATTGCAACCCGTCTGACAGTTACAATATGCCAAAGGGTGGCGCTTGCTCGACTCAGCGGGATGAAATGACACATATTTCTTAGAGGACATTTCATTAAGAACCTGCATACTGCATTCATTGTTGATGTGTTCTCTTTCTAAACATGTATAAAATATTTGACACTTGACGTCATTCAAGCAACAGCATCCTCGTTGTGTGTCTGTCTTTCTTTTTATCAAAGATGTTCAATCATATATAAACACTCCTTATATCGTTATAAAATGATTAAGGTGATTTTTTTTAGTTCAGTATTTTTGTGATTTTTTTTTTTCGTTATTGAGTTTTTATTGTACAATCGATTATGTACCCACGACCATAGCAATCTCGTATGCAGAAGGTATTAGGCATATTCCTTTTTACTGAAACAAATAACAACCACACGGCATTCAGGAATAAGAGAAAAGAATGGTCGACTCGGAGTCACAACTATACGTCTATATAGGTTACTATATAGGTTACGTGTCTTCTTGTAGACTGTAATCTTGTGAATAGCAAGATTTAAATCTGACTTCGAGTACCAATATAGTATAAGATGGAAAAAATCTTCTTTTATTTCTCTTGCTATTTTGATCAGAAGCGGATTTAGAGGGGGGGCGCTCCCCCCCTTTTCTGGCAAAAAAATGATTGATTATATAGGGAATCACTGAAGCATGACAGGAGCGGGTCCCCTCTTAAGCAGTCAGTGGGCCCCCAATTATGAAAAATTCTGGATCCGCCACTAATGATTATAATATTTGCACCTTAATGCTGCCATCGTCATGATCATTCGCGGCGTCATATGTTTTGCTATCTTCTTTTCACGGGATAATTCAAAGAGGAAAATGTCAACATGAATGCTTCGGTGGTCAATTTATAAGAGTCGCGAAAGACACCAGAAGACTCATAGATCGGAAATAAACTGACAACGCCATGGCAAAAAAAGAAAAAGACAAACAGACAAATAATAGTACACAAGACACAACATAGAAAACTAAAGACTAATCAACAGGAACCCTACCAACAACTGGGGGTGATCTCAGGTGATCTGGAAGGGTATGCTGATCCTGCTTCACACGTGGCACCAATCGTGTTGCTCATGTTATCTCAAACACGGTAAATAGTCTAATTCGGTACGTCATATTCGTTAAAACGTAGTTACAACATAAGGAACATATCCGATACCATCTTTGAAACCTCGTGATGGCGTTCGTTAAATTTACAAAGGGATGATTTCAATCATTTTGAACTCTTGGTTTAATAGCTAATTACTTGTGATCAGAAAATCACTATCAATAAACTCATCATGGTATAGGAGATACAAGCCCATGAATATCGTATCAATTGGTAGATATACACTCCGTATGCAGGTGCTTCTGGAATGTTGCTACATAGAAATGGAAAGTTCACAATTGCAAAGCTGAAATCATCTCTTGTGTCGTAAAGTTTTGTTTTCAACCGACACTCATGATCAGTTTCTAGATGTAAGTCAAGATATGAGGCAAACAGAATGAGACATATTCTGCATGTTCTTTCTTTTTAGGTTTAATTTTCCTTTGGAAAAAAGTCACAAATAGTGAAAGACAGTTAGTGGTTGTAGGCACTCAGATTTAAATGTAATGTTATAATGATGATTACTGTACAATGTCCAATCTAGTTATACAAACTCCCATGTATGCACCTATCTGAAATGATAATTAACATTTTGCCATTTTAAACACATCTATTTCAATAAAATTCCGATGATAAAATGGAACATTCCGCATACATGTGCATACAAATATCTTCTTAAGAAAAAGAGAAAATAAAAAAATAAAAAAAAAAATAAAAATATCTCTTTTAAAGTGTTTTGTCTAAAACTTAAATATATTTTTGTTTTCCTTATAAATAACGCATGAAAGTTGTTCAAAATGTTCTATGATGGTAAAGACACAACTCCATCAGTTGTAGATTTTTTATTTTAAACATGGTAGTTGATTACAGGATTACAATGGAGTGCCTATGTAACATGACAACAATCATGTTCTATTTTTCGTTTCAACCTCTTTTTGCCTTTGTCATTTGAGACATTTGAAGGAATACGGCTTGTTACATATTTGAATTTGTAATAGTCAATGAACCGGGTTTTAATGATTGAGTTGCTCCGATCCGCAACAGTCATGTTAAATCTAGTTAAGGAATAGGTGATGAGTTTCATATCTTTTTCACCTGTCAACATGGTGATATTTCTGCTATAAGACCAACGTTTATACCATACTGTGATGTAATTGAGCCGGACAGGAACACATTTACTAGCTTACTGTCTTATATATTTCTTTAAAAAAATTATGACATATTTCAACTGATATCAAATGTCATTAATAACACACTATGTACTCGTTTTTTGTGTACCCAGTCTCGCTATATTTTTTATGTTTTGTCTGCATCCTCTTATACACCTCCGTTTGTCTGAGGTTATGAATACAATTTTTCTTTTAAGTAATGTCTTGGTAACTAAATACTGTGTGTTTTCGTCGTTTTAATTTTGACATTGTTGTTCGAACACATGTCTATTGTTTTAGCTATATTTATCTGTGTATGCCTGATGGCTTTTTTTAGTTCAGTTGCTCAGTGACGGATACATCGGCTCTCCATTTATTTATTTACAGTTTTGTTTTAATTACCTCTCTAGCAATCCGCTTTAATTAATATGACTACTGCTGGTCGATTCCTGAATCCCAATGTTTTCTTCTGCAAGTAGTGGAAGTTGTATTTGACAGTTTCTTGGATCACAAGGATCACTTGACTTAAACTCTTACACCATTGTGCTGCTGTTGGGTTCTTTATGTCTTGTTCCACTAGATACTACTTGAGATGGAAATCCCAAAGATTCTTCCTGGACTACTACACAATCTTATAATAAAAATTAAGCGAATTTAAACGTGATTGTTTACATATAATAGCATTACAAATTAAAGATGATATTAGGGGGTTTTGACCCATCATATTTGAAGCAAAGCGCACACAATCAGTCAATCATACAGTGAGGTGAGAGATTATTTTTTGCTCCTTGTTGAAGGCCTCACTGTGACTTTGAGATAAACAAGAATGTGTCCATAGTACAAGGATGCCCCACTCGCACTTTCATTTTCTATGTTCAATGGACCCTGAAATTGGGATAAAAAATCTAATATAGTATTAAAATTTAAAGGTCATATCATAGGGAACATGTGTACTATGTTTCAAGTTGATTGGATTTCAACTTCCTCAAAAACTAACTTGACCAATAACTTTAACCTTAAGCGGGACAGACCCACGAAGTGACGGACGAACGAACGGACGCACAGACCAGAACACATAATGCCCCTCTACAATCGTAGGTGGGGCATACAAACAACAATACACGCGCTGTTCCTTTTCCTTGTGTGTGTTAACTGTACGAATATTGATGAGTTTGTGTTATGAATGCCCCCCGCCCCCTTTTGCAATATCCCTTCTTTTCTATATGATGTACGTATCCCTTCTTTTCTATATGATGTACGTCAAGCCTTTCTCAAGATGGATTTCACTTTAGAGTAGTACGTCCATATGAAAACAATTTTATACACAATTTATAATATCAAAGAGTTGGTTTTCCTTCTTACAACCCCCCCCCCCCCCCCAAAAAAAATACATAGTGTGTATAATGTATTTCAAACGAAGTTTGAACGGTACAGAAAGAAAAAAATGATACCAGTATTTAAAACATAATCATCCAATTTAGAATTACTTCAACATGTTCAATTATGTTCATTAAATTGAGAATGGAAATGGGAAATGTGTCAAAGAGACAACAACCCGACCAAAGAGGAGAAAACAGCCGAAGGCTACCAATGGGTCTCCAATACAGCGAGAAAGTCCCGCACCCGGAGGCTTGCTTCGGCTGGCCCGTAATAAAAAATGTATTCTTGTTCAGCGTTTATGGACGTCATACTAAACTCCGATATATATATATATATATATATATAAACTAAATATTTACCTGCTAACTGTTATTCTAGAGTACAGGTACAAATTTATAGCAAACATTAACTATAACTAAAAGAATGAAAGAAATAAGAAAAGAAATCAGAATAATATTTTTAGAACAAATTTAAAGATATAATTAACTTACTAAATAATATGTCATTAAAAAAGTCTTACCATTTGACGACATTGTAATTAACAACTGCATGTATGTTAAACAACAACATGCACATGCAATTTTAGCAAATCCGTATCACGATCCGTATTTCGATCACCAAATTTTGCAAAATATACCATGTATACTGAACACAAAAAAATAAGAACAACCAACAACCAAAACAGCGTTTATTTTCAGTTGTCATTCCTTAGACTTTACGTTGATGTTGTTTGAGTAGAGAAACACATTTGCTGTTTCAATTATGATAATGGTTATAAATAAATATTAAGAGTTTACAAAATGATTTACGTGAACACAGTTTTGTTAATCAGTATAAATGAAATCAATAGGGTATGATATGACCATGGAAGTATTGTCAATATAATACTTCCATGATATGACTTTAGGATTTGTATTTTTCAGTGGTTCTATTTTTATACTATCCGAGTATTTTTATGGATAAATTCAGTAAATAAATATAGGTCATCAGGGACATATTTAGATAATGTTTGTAATAAATATTTTTTGGCAGATCGATGGATACTAGAGTTGAAAAAAAAAAAATGCTGAATGGTACTTAATTAGGTTGAAAAGTAATGGGGGTCAGTATAGGAATTCAGTGCGAATCTACATTGTTTGTAAACAAGGCCATGTTATATGAAAGTTTCCAATTTCTAAAGGTAAATCAGGTATAAATTAAATTTCCATACATAGATTAGCATTAAAGTCAATGGGAGATTTTTTACTGAATTTATCCCTATAGGAAAATATGAACTCTTTCGCTGTACTTGTCCAAGGCCACACAATAATCAACAAACTCATTTCCTGTAAATTTTAATGTAATGGAAGGATTTTGGAACCATTTGCAGTTGTTTTTTACACAAATTTCTATCTTAGCTGCGGCTATCCAGGATGCACTGAGTGTACTGTGAGAGGAAGCATGGGGTATAAGTAAGTAAGTAAGTAAGTAAGTAAGTAAGTAAGTAAGTAAGTAAGTAAGTAAGTAAGTAAATTGTTTATTATAGTGACATGTGTAAATCAGCATAAATATATAAATTTGTACAAAATATAATTACATACCCAGCAGGGCGGCGGCCCAGGGCCGTAACTAGCCTCTTATAATATTGAGGCAAAATTTATTTTTTTTGGCGAGGGGTCTGGGGGTTGCTGAAGGCCCCCTGAGAAAAATAACGCAAAATCGTGCATTCTGAGCGTTTCCCAGACTCTTTCTTACATTAAAACGCAATTAATTTTTAGCTATTTCTTTCGACAATATTCTTGTCTCAAAGCAAAACCATAGATTCGTTTAATTTAAGACTTTTAGATTTTACAGGGACAACATTAAAAGTAGACCGATATGTAGGATAGAGCAAAAACCTAAATTCTCATAATCATTATGTCTATCTGTTTTTGTTTTGTATTGTGCTTAATTCAGACTTTGGTGATTTTTTTATGACTAGATATAAATAAATTGACAATTCAGTATGATACTTTAAGTACTAGTACTGCTTAAGTCGACACTAAGGACCATCTTGACCTTGTTTTACGGTATTAATGATTCTTTTATTGTTGAAGACCCTCCATCAACTATCAAGATAAAGAACAGGAAAAAAAACTTTGGCCATTGAGCATTTGTATTTTTTTTTTGCATTGACTTTGTGTGATATAAGGTCATGTGCACGTTTACTTCATATTCTTTTATTTTCTGTTTAAGGGTCGGAAAACGACTTCATGCAAGTTGAACCCTTCACTGTAAAAGGTCATATGGCAATACATTGACGTTTTTTAAAGATGATTTGATACCGGGAAATGGTGTTCCTACTTTGATTTAAACTATGTCAGCCAGCTATCCAGATTTATCTACAAAAAAAGCCAGTTTTGTATTCTTTGATATCAAGTTCAATTCTCCATGCAGAAACGACAATTTTGTTTTATGTCCAGTAGCATTGTCTATTCTTAAAATATTTTCTCGTACAATGTTTAGATATCGGTGGACATGCAACATTGCAAAACCACAATTTACAAATGAAAATCAACACTCTGCAGACTATAACTTAAAGTAGGACAATAAATGAACAAAAGACAAACCAGGGACACAGAAGTCCAAACAATAGACCATGAACTCTGAAAAAAAAAAAAAGAAACATGGATGACTCATGGATCACGAAAAACATGCAGAGGCGACATCAGAGAGTGAAGACAACTTGCTTCTTGCAAGACACATTCCGTGAATATAATTATATGAATAAAGACAGTCTTGTTTCATCTTTTTTGTTTTTTTAAATTTCCAACATGAGGCATTTGCCTCATTTGCCTCAATGTAGTTACGGCCTATATAATACACCCGGCCCAATGGACCAATAAGTCACCTTTTACTTTTAGTTCAATATAAATGTTCTAATATCACGTGTCAATTGCCAATTTAAATTTAAATACAGATAATTATAGATTAAGAATTAACGATTGTAAAATGGTTCATATATTATTCATCTAAAGTTTGTGAAAAAGTTTTAAACATCAGTTTTTGTGTGCAGATTGAAAGAAACAATAGAAATTACACTTTAGAGTTATGATATCAATGAAAGGCACAAATATTCTCCCCATTTACATCACATTTTGCACATATTTCTCCTTATAATGTACATGTATATAAAATCATATGAAAAAAAAATGGATTACCTCCCGTTGACATAGTGATTTTTTTTAGCTGTGTACCCCATGTTAAGATGTAGAACAAGTGGTAAATAAGCACTTTTCTAGTATTTTAACACTTGAATAATCTGACCGCATGAAGGTATTCATTTATTTTAACATAACGCATTGCGTTTCTTTATTTAAAAACTATACTAGACAACTTTTCATGATTACATGTCCTTCATCTAGGAAACTAGTGTTAAAATGTTTGTAATTGGATTTTTATGTTAAATAATTGCTTTTAAATATTCCAAGTTGTTACTTAAATCTTCCAAATGCAAAGTTTGGTTATACTTAGTCTTATTTATTCATATTTGGCACTTTTTTCTACTTCAGTTCTGGCCGTCTAGTTTTGGCGAAGAATCCATCCTGATGTTGGGGTAACAGGAACTTCTGCAGAGTGATTGTCAATGACATTTTGTGAACTTTACAAGTAATTAAAACACAGATTTAGTATAATGAAACATAATTGTTGTTTTATTTGGTATCAAACTGCTTAAAAAAGCCTTTTTTTTTTCTTTTCTTTTTTTATATAATTATTTTTATTTACTTATTATATAATTATATGTGTATCATGTTTATGTGTGATGGACAATACTTATCTTTTTGATAAGGATACAGAAAATGAGGATCTTGTAACATATGGATTTAAGAAATGCAAAGGTCTTAAAATATGTTCCCACAATGTGAATAGATTGGAATGCAAGTTTGATGAGATTAGATACAATTAATCTAATGTCCACTCCAAATCCCCCAGATATAATTGGTTATTGTGAAACTTTTTTGGGTAAAAATACTTCTGATAGAGAAATAGATTTATCTTACCTCCTATACATTTCCAGGAATATGATTGGTTAAAAGCGTCCGCGTGCAAACCGTGTATATTTGATATTAGGTTAGTAGGGAGGCGGGGTTTATCTCATACACGGTTAGTAGTGGAGTTACGTCCCTTTATATTCCTTATTAGGTAAGAAGGGGGGGGGCTTATTTAATACACGGTTAGTAATGGTGTTATGTTCCTTTGTAAAAAACAAAACGGTACTGAGAAAAAATCTTAAAAGTTCCAACAGACGAAGAAATTGATGATTCAGATTGAAACAAATTCATAAAACACATTTAAACCTTACAATCGTTATTGTTGGCATCTGTTTTTGTAGGATTAATGGAAGTATTATCTTAGCGCTAACAGTATTGAAGACTTGCTCGTTTTGAGAATCACTAGTCTTAATTTCACACGTTAAGATAGTCGGTAAGATAAATTCGTTACATAGTGTGCTAGTGACGTAATACGGTATATATGGGGTCAGTAAATTCCATATGGGGATATGGAATTTACTGACCCAATATATACCGTATTAGGTCACTAGCACACTATGTAACTAATAATACCTGGATATATTTTACAAAGGAAAGATAGACTAACCGATAGTGGGGGTGGCTGGGCTGTCTATTTAACAGAAACCACGTACCTCCTTTTCTAGAAAAAATGATTTTAGAATAAGTAATATTGAAACTATGTGGTTTGAAGTTAAACCTAGCTATAAGAAATCTTTTTTATTGTGCTTTGTTTATAGGCCACCCAAGTCACTAATTGGTTGGATAGATAAATTTGAGGATGAGATTAAGATTGCAATGAAATATAATTCAGATGTAATCCTTATGGGAGATTTTAACATAAAGTGTTTACAACCCAATAAAATACCACAAAGATGGTTAACTGCTCTAGAAACTTATAACTTTCAACAGGTAATTAAGGAACCAACTAGAGAAACAAATGAATCAAAAACTTTGATTGACCATATATATGTCACCAGTTTAAGCATGGTTAAAGAGGCTCATATTTCTAAATATTCTATAAGTGATCACTATCCAATATGTATGACAAGACAAGAGAAATTGTATGATAAAAAGCATTCTCATTCAACAATCACTTATAAAAATTTTAAGACTTTTAATGAACAAAATTATTTAGAAGATTTAAAAAGTGCACCTTTTCAACATATTGAATTTGAAAATGACCCATCTGTTAATTGTATTGAAATGTGGTACAACATTTTTAACAACATTTTAAATAAACATGCCCCTATTGTGAAAAAGAGGGTAAAAAAGACAGACAGCCTGAATGGTACAATAAAGAAATCTCATATGCAAGAAAAATGAGAGATAAATATCACTCACTGGGAATGCGGGCTGAATATAGATTCTGGAGAAACAGAACAAAACATATCATTGATACATCTAAACAGAAATATATAATGATATGACAAAAGACTCAAAAGATTCTAAAACACGATGGAAATGTATTCACAGCCTAAATCCATCTAATATCCATCAAAACCACATGAACTTATTACAACTGGAGACCATAAAACAACCGATCATAAAGAAATTGCTAATACGTTCAATAACTATTTCACCTCATGTGTTTAAAAATTAAGGCATAGTAGGGCACCAAGCAACTCAAATTTTAATACTCTGACAAACTATGTACAAATGAAATTTTAAAAAACAGGCATAATAAATTCATCATTCCTCCAGTAAAAATTTCAGAACTATTTGCTGAAATAACTAGACTAGATGTTAAGACATCTTCTGGTTCTGACAATATAGGTCCAAGGATTTTAAAACTGAGTCCTCCTTTTATAGCATCTTCCTTAACATACATTTTTAATCGAATGATTGATACTGGTATTTATCCATCTGTTTTAAAAAATGCCAAAGTAGCTCCAAATTTCAAATTTGGTGAAAAAAATGTAGCTAGCAATTACAGACCAATATCTGTTTTGCCAACATTATCAAAATTAAAAGAGAGACATGTATCTAAACATCTGTATAAATATTTGACAACGTTTGATATTTTACACCTTTCCCAGTCTGGTTTTAGACCCAACCATTCATGTCAAACTGCCCTCATTAATATTATTGATAAATGGCTACATGAAATGAATAATGGAAATATCAATTTTGTTCATAAATGACCTTCCTTTACACATCAAAAACTGCCATACAGACTTGTATGCTGATGACACAACTATGCAAACATCAGGAAAGACTATTGGTGATATGCAAATAAAAGTACAAGATGATCTCCAATGTGTTGAAAAACGTGGAGGCCTTATGCGACTTCTGGCGCGGAGAGAATTAAGGTTAAGGTAAGATGTTGAAAAATGGTGTCATGAAAATAGCATGTTCATAAATTCGGATAAGACGAAATGTATGGTTATAGGTACAAGACAAAGGCTGGGTTTAAATCAAGCAGAACCAGTTCTAACTATTGAGAATAATATTCTTCAAAAAACATCAATTGAAAAACTTTTAGGTGTTAGAATTGACTCTAATCTGTCCTGGACAGGCCATATTAATTACTTATGTTCATCAATATCATCTAGACTTTATTTACTCTCTAAAATCAAAAAGTTTCTAAATATTGATCTAAGAAAATTATTTTATAATGGTTATATTCTCCCACTGATAGATTATTGTTGTATTATTTGGAGTGGTTGTGCTAAAAATGAGCTAGTCAGAATAATAAAATTGCAGAAAAGGGCTGCAAGACTTATTTTAGATGCTGATCCACTTTCATCATCAGCTCCACTGTTTAAACAGCTGGGATGGATGACAGTCGAGAACAGAATCTCATACCACAAAGCAGTTTTGATGCAGAAATGCCTTAAGAATGAAGCCCCTGTATATCTCACTGAAAAATTTTAAAAAATGCCAGAAATAAACCAATATTGTTTGAGAAATGCCTCTTGCAAAAATTTACAAGTTCCAAAAGCTAAAACAGAGCTTTATAAGAAATCTTTTATATATTCAGGATCTATTTTATGGAATAACTTACCAATATTCCTGAAAAAATCAACCTCAAGTACAAGCTCATTCAAAAAAGATTTAAAAAATTACTTGTTGGAACATTAAGAAGCTGTGCGTTTTTTATATGCATAATAATTTTCACACACTTACTCAAACTTATGATATTGTTGATGCCAATACTATACATGTCATATATGAATTTGTAACTTTTACCTGTTTTGAAAATTGTACATTTCATAACAATTTTTTATTTTTATTTTTATTTTAAAAAGCAGGATGACAATTGTTGTAAAAAAGTCAGGATAAGCTAAGAAAAAAAAAAGGCAGGACTGAATAGACTGAAAAATAAAAAGGCAGGACAGAGATTACAACTATAAAAAAAAAAGGCAGGACACAATTTTTCATCCTAGCCCCCCCCCCCCCCCCTAAAAAACCAAGTGGTAGCTCCCTAACTGTGTAACCCTCTTTAAATAAAGAATTATTATTATTTAAAAAGTCTTTTTGTGGTCTTTTCAGGGTATTTAATCAAAAACTTCCATATAAGGAAAAATTTAACTAAGAGTACACCAAGTCTTTAGTTTCTAGGTGTACTTGCAATACTGGTCAAAGCAAACACAGAAAACAATTCATATTTATTAAACATAGTATTTTACACCATTCTTTTAAAAACAGTCAATGTGCAACTTTATATACCAAATATACATTGGCCGCAGTATGGGCTGTAGTATAAATTTTGCTCTATCTTTACACATTCAGCATTTATGAATGTTGTATTGAAACTGGAACTTGAAAATTGGGGGTGTTGCTAAACGGCGGAAACGGAAAAGGAAAGAAATTTTTATATAGACGGAATTTAAGGGGGGAAATAAAGAACTATGAAAATCAATAGATCTAGTCTTGCTTGTAATTTTTGCTATTAAAAGTTTCTATCTATTTATCATATACTTCAATATAACAGGCGAACATGCAAGTGAGAAAAATCGTCATGTAAGGTCGATAACTCCTATAAGAAGTCATTTGACCGTTTTGACGTGAATGGACTTCAAAACAGCTAGAAAATCCAACACTCGGAGGTGGTATCAGGTGGCCCCTAAATGAAATTGTGTACTAGTTCAGTGAAAATGAGCGTCACACTAAACTCCAAAACATATACTAGTAAATGAGATTAAATATATACAAGACTTACAAAGGCCAGATGTTCCCGACTTTGGACAGGCGCAAAATGCGGCGGGGTTAAACATGTTTTGTGAGATCCCAATTAACCTTCCCCCTAAACCTCTAGCCAATGTAGAATAAAGAAACACATATGAAGCAATACACACAGAAAACCTCATTTTAAAAGAAGTCCGAGTCCGATGTCAGATTAGACATGTTTTTCATCAGGTTTTCGTTATTCATAGCGTTTTTTAATGGACAGCACTTGCATTTTATCCCTATGTTTTAATTGTAGCTAACTTGGTTGACCTTCAGGATTATCAAACACAGTTTTTAAACTAAATACACCAATGGAAATTGTTGCAAAGTTTAACCAAAACTACCAGGCGACTCCCTAAAAGACACATGTTCAATAATATTTGCCCCAGTGGTTTCAGAGACTGAGAAATTTTTTTAAAGTTAACAAAGACGAAATCGGACGAAGAACGCCATGTGACAAGAAAAGCTCACTTAGCAGGGCCAGGTCAGATAAAAAAAAGAACTCTCTCAAAGTATACCACTAAATACTAAAGCAGGTCTTACATGTAGTACCAGCAGAAAACGACCATGACAGAGCAAAACATTGAATGAACATTTCACTATAATTGTATAAACTAAGAAGACATAAACTAAATATGTACCACTACATAAACCGTTACATCCAAAATTGAAAGACATACTAACTTAAGAATGGGCGAGAACAAAATTAGAATATGGGTTCAATATATAAAAAGTATGAGGACCAGAAGAAATAGGCCATAGAATGTAAAACAAAAAATATAAAATGAATTAACAGCTATCATAATATTATTCACCATTTTTTCAACAATCATCAATACCAGCTTGATACATGATGAATGGACAACAGGAGACATTTGTGCATTTCCGCTAATTAAGAATCTCAAACATGCATTCTCTGCAAGATGCTGCAACATATAATATGCTCAAACGTAATGCGTTACCGTCTAGATTATTATAATATTATCAATGCTTTACGTCTTAGATGCAAGATTTTTTTATTAGTTGTTAGTGGCTTTGAACTAGCTGTCAGTTAACTGTGAGTACTCTCGGATATGTACCTTGTGTCTTTTTGTTGTCGGGATGTACAAGTACCCGGCCACGTCCACTTGTATTTGTGTCCATCTGATGAGTTAAGCCTTTTCAACTGATTTTTATAGTTCGTTCTTATGTTGTAATGTTATACCACTGTCCCAGGTTAGGGGCGGTTTGGGATCCTGCTAACATGATTAACCCCGCCACATTCTGTATGTATGTGCCTGTCCCAAGTCAGGAGCCTGTGATTCAGTGGTTGTCATTTGTTATATGTTACATATTTGTTTTTCGTTCATTTTTTTGTACATAAATCAGGCCGTTACTTTTCTCGTTTGAATTGTTTTACATTGTCATTTCGGGGCCTTTTATAGCGGACTATGTGACATGGGCTTTGCTCATTGCTGCCGGCCGTACGGTGACCTATAGTTGTTAATATTTGTGTCATTTTGGTTTCTTGTGGAGAGTTGTCTCATTGGCAAACATACTACATCTTATTTTTTTATTAGTTACGTAAATGTCGCATTTGTAACCAAGTGCTGTCATCAAGGATTGTGCCAAAAAATCGTTAAGGACACCTTACAGATATATTTATTTCATATTTTGAAAAAGCCCCATATGAACTTTTTTTTTAAATCAAAATTAAACAGTTACAGGAAAGCAGGTAAAACACGATGTTGGATTTACTCATTCCTATGCTTCCGCAAGCAAGAGTCGTGGTAAATTTAACAACATCAAACAGGTCCAACCGCCGGTCCAAGGCCGTTGGTTCGAGGGTATCTCAAGGAACTGTTTTGGGTCAGGTGACCGCGTTATGTAGTAAATGATTTTAGTGATATCTTGGAAAATCGGGTGTATGGCCAGTAGAAACATCCAAACGATCAGATGCGTAGTATGAAATTAAGTATCATTACCGTCATAAAAAAGATCAGAGCAGAATGCGTTTTCAGTTGTCTTGACATAGCACAAGAATCATAAAAGACTACCAATATAAATAAAAGTAACTTCAAATTTCAATATTCCTTTTGTGTGAATGAATATAAGTACATGTCTATGTTAACGGGTATCACATGTGAAGCGGTATCTATTTACCCTTCCGGAGCATCTGAGATCACCCCAAGCTTTTGGTTGAGTTCTTGTTGCTCATCATTTAGTTTATATGTAGTGTTGTGTGTACAATTGTTTGTCTGTTTGTCTTTTTGTCTTTTTTGGCCTTTTTTAGCTCACCTGGCCAAAAGGCAAAGTGAGCTTTTCTCATCACTTGGCGTACGGCGTCCGTCGTCGTCCGTCGTCCGTTGTCGTCGACTTCGATAGACATAAATTTTGTCTTTGGTACTTATATGAGATCCGGTCATATATTTATAAGATTGAGAACACATTTCTTGTAATAAATCTAAAACATATTTAATTCTAATAATAACCGATAAATATTATCAGATATTACAGAATTTTCTGTAATATCTGATAATATTCATCGGCTATTTGTGCCCCCCTTTTTTGTAGAAAAGATTTGGTTGTTTATATAGGAAATCACTAAAGCATGACTGGTGAAGACCCTTTCTTAGGAAGCCAGTGGCCCATTCTTATGAGAATTTCTTGATCCACCACTGAAAGTTTCAGTAAAGTTAGATTAGCATTTTTGACGAATTATGTTAAAATTTGAACAGAAAATTAATGAAAAACCTAATAAATTTCTAAAAATGCACTATTTTTGATAGCTGTCCTTGCTTATTCACAAGGATGTAACATATCCTCCATGCTATCTCGATCTGAGTTTTTATACATGCATAGTCTGGTGCTGTTCCAAGTTTTCTTCTTTTTTCTGTTTCTTGAGAAGTATTTGTTTTACCTGTTCAGTCACTATAAAGTGTTACAATTCATATTAGAGCTTTTTTACAAATTGACGAAAGTGTGACAGCGATATTTTCCGCTTTGTTTTATTTCGTGGACATTCAAACTTTATCTAAAAGCAAGATACTATTGTTCTCAAAATTGTCAGCTTACATGTTAAGAAGTTAATCCATTTTAATCCTCTCATTGTCTATTTCCTGTTATCATATATATGTTTTTAATTGTATTATTCGTTTATAGCATTACGTGACAAATTTCATTATTACATGTAGTTATGATTAAGTACGATTACGTAAAACATTTTATATCGTTTCTATGCAAATGGGCAGTTGGATACCAGCGGTCAAGCTGTACGGACACCGTGCATTTACAGTGACATTCATGGTGTTTAGTATAGAACATTTATTGGAATTACCATGATTGTGTTTTGTCTTTTCGGAATATTTACCGTTGACCTTTTATTGTAATTAATGTATTGCACTATTGAAGAAGTTATATATAAACAATCGTAAAGCTTAACTTAGTTTTGTTTCATCAGTATCTAGTGAATTTCCCCACGAATTCTAAATATAACAGGACCGACGAAAACCCCTGTTATACTTCTTTGTTCCTATTCTGATGGTTTAACCGTTAATGATTATGTAAGAAATATATATTAATTGATGCTTATAACATGATCTCGTCTTTTATAAGCTTATAACTTGCTGTTGGACATAAATATATAAGAAAAAGTTAAGTAAAGTCCGTATGCTGGTAACATATAAGAAAATTAATAAAAGATAATAACGGTTTCAATGCATCACTTATTTACTAGTACTTTCACTGCTTCCGCAGATCTTCAGGTAATGTGACTTGTATCTTGTATATAAATAAAACAAGTGATTGACGTTAACAATAGTATGACGTTAACAAATACAAGGGAGACTACTAATGTCATTTTAACACTTTAAAATGTTACGTTAAAATTAGAATATCATTTATCATTTAATCCCGGGTTGAGAATGTTTATGAATAATTCTTCTTTCTTCCTCCGGAGAAAATCATTTTGACGATTGACCATGTACAATGGAAATATTTTAAATCGTCCATTAGAACAACGATGGAAATGGTCGTTTGCCCTGATGAGTGTTAAATCTTCATGGTTGGTTTGATGTCTATGTAAAGTCATTCTAGGCCGCAGTTAATTTTTTGTCTCTCCAACATAGAATTCCTTACAATTTGAACATATGATAGAATAGATGACGTTTGAACTTTTACAAGACATATTTTGCTTAACAGTAAAATGCTTTCCATTTTTGAAATAAATTGAACTTCCTTCTATTAAATTTGGACAAGTCATACATCGTTTATTGGTATATTTTTTTACAATTGGCACAGTTTCATTAAAGTTAAATTTTGAAGATGTTAAATATCGTTTCAGACTTTTCGACTGTCTTTTGCTGTTGATAATCTTCTTTTTCTGTAAGACTTTGTCCATTCTTTCACTTTTGTGTAAATTTTGTTTCAATTTGTCACATGAAACTAAATATGTCATAATCTCGCGGATTATAAGTTGTGACAGACAGACATATATATATATAAGAACGTGTGTTGAAGCTTTTCGATAGTACAGTTCACAGGACAATCGGAAAGTTTTGGTTGACCAACAGAGATTAACTTTAATATTGAAACTTGTTTTGTTACTTACTAGGCTAGCTAATAAATTATGTTTTTTTTTTTATTATTATAAATAGTAATACTGAAATAAGCTTCTCCCGTTTCAGGCACCCGAACCCCCCTAAAAAAAAGGCTGAAAAATTTTTGGCTTTGCATTGTCAATTTGTAGATATAAGTCAAGATATGCAAAAAGAATAAGACATATTCTTCATGTTCTTTTTTATTAGTTTAATTTCCCTTTGGAAAAAAGTCACAGTTTAATACATAAATAATGAAAGACAGTTAGTGATTGTCTGTGTAATGTTATAATGATGATTCTTGTACAATGTCCAATCTGATTATACAAACTCACATGTATACATCTATCTAAAATGATAATTAACATTTTGCCATTTTGAACACATATATTTCAACGAAATTCATAAAATGGAACATTCCACATACATGTGCATACAAGCATACAAATTTCGTCTTACGGAAAAGAGACAAAAAATCCTTTCTATTAAAAAAACAAATAGAATATCTTTGAGAGAAAAAAAGATAGTTAAAGATCTTTGTCTAAAACTCAATACCTCTTTGTTTCCTAATTCATAACGCATGAAAGTTATTCAAGATGTTCTATGATGGTGAAGACATAACTCCATCAATTGTAGATTTTTAATTTTAAACATGGTAGTTGATTTCAATGGAGTGCCTTTGTCACACGACACCAAGCTTGTTCTAGTTTTCGTTTCCACCGTATACACTCCTTTTTGCCTTTGTCATTTGAGACCTTTGAGGGTATACGGCTTGTTTCATACCTAAAATTGTATTATGCAACGCACCGGGTGTTAATGACGGAGTTGCTCCGATCCGCAACAGTCATGTTAAATTTAATTAAGGAATAGGTGATGAGTTTCATATCTTTTTCACATGTCAACATGGTGATATTTCTGCTATAATACCAACGTTTGTACCATATTGTAATGTAATTGAGCCGAACATTAACTAGTTTACTGTCTTATATATTTTCGTATAGAAAATTATAGAATACTTCAACTGATCTCAAATGTCTTTACTTCTACACTATGTACTTGTGTTTTGTCTGTCCTGTTTCGCTATATCTTATGTTTTGTCTGTCCTGTTTCGCTATATCTTATACTTTGTCTACCCTGTTTCGCTATATCTTATGTTTTGTTTGTCCCGTTTCGCTATATCTTATGTTTTGTCTGTCCTGTTTCGCTATATCTTATACTTTGTCTACCCTGTTTCGCTATATCTTATGTTTTGTTTGTCCCGTTTCGCTATATCTTATATTTTGTCTGTCCTGTTTCGCTATATCTTATACTTGGTCTGTATCCTCTTATCCACCTCCGTTTGTCTGAGGTTATGAATACAATTTATAATCTTTTAGAAAGTGTTTTGTTAACTATATATTGGGTGTTTTCGTCGTTTTAATTTTGCCATTGTTGTTCGAACAAATGTCTATTGTTTCAGCTAGATTTTTCTATAGATGTCTGATGTCTTTTTTGTAGTTCAGTTGCTGTCTTATTGACGGATACGCCACTTCCCCGTTTATTAATGTCTACAATTTTGTTTTAAATATTACCTTTCTTGCAATTCGATTCCATTAAGATGACTACTGTTAGTCGATTCCTTAATCCCAAAGTTTACCTCTGCAAGTAGTGGAAGTCGCAATTGACAGTTTCTTGGATCACAAGGATCAGTTGACTTGAAATCATACACCATTGTGTTGCTATTAATATTGGGTTCTTTATATCTTGTTCCACTAGGAACTACCTGAGATGGATATCCAAAAGACTCTTCCTGTACGGCTACACAAACATATAAAAATGAAATAAATTTGAAAACTTCTCTTTACAAAATGATAGCAATTAAAAAAGACAACATTTTGAACAATGGTTTGATATATTTCATGCTTCTATGGAATTGGTTTGCCTACCGTATTTGAAGCATAATTCACGAAACTGTCAAAATATAGATTTGAAGTTTTTTGTCCGATAAACGCTCTCCTCTCCCCAAACCACCTTATTTATTTTACTTCTTATAGTTTACCAGCCATGTTTTTCTCTCTCATCATTCTTCTCTCACATTATTCTAGATCGACGAGAAAAAAATATAAAACACACATTTATTAACTAAATAAATAAACTAAATACAGTAGGGAGAATCATAATTTTAAAAGACATTAAAAATGACTAGAACTTAATTATTCTCAACTAAATGTGATACATTAAACAAAAGTCTTACCGTTCATTTCCATTAACAATAACACAAATGATCAAGAAGAATAGTTGACTAGTGTTATCATAATAAAAGTGGGACCGTAAGTATCGACTAAATGTACTCAACACCAAAAAATAAAATACAATATTTCCAATTAACATTCGATATGACCTGTAATCTTTATATTTCTCAAAATAATCAAATTGCTTTAAAACAGTTGTGCGATTTATATCTTTATTCGATTATTTATTGAAATAAGCCAAAAATTAACAGTCACTTAACCTATCTTGGACTAGATTCCTAGAGAATATGTATAACTAAAGATATCTAAATTCTATCAAAATCATATTGGCTTTTAGTTTAAATCGGGGAAGAAAATTTACACAATGTTATGATTTTGTTATGTTGTTTTACTCAAAATATTCTATAAGATGCAGACCTGTGTGACGAAACAAATGAAATAATAATTAGGAAACTATTTAATTGTTTTGTTGCGATTGCTGTACTGATTTTATGTTGTGTCTTGTGTACTATTATTTGTTTGTTCGTCTTTTTTCCGTTTTAGCCACTGCGTTGTCAGTTTATTTTCGATTATGAGTTTGACTGTCCGACTGGTATCATTGCCCGTATTTTCTAATGTTGCTCATGGTAAGTTCAAATTCGGTGATGAATCTCATTTAGTGAAGGACGGAATCGTGGCTACAACAATGAAAACATATCCATTGTCATCTGTGACACAAATGTATCATAAAGATCAATTAACCAACACACTTTTGAAGTGAAGACTTCGACTTTAGCTTCAATACAAGCAGGAATAATCTTTTTAAAAAATATTATAAGTTACATGGTTCGCTACTGGCTCCCTACGGATCCATAGAGGTTAGTAAAATCAATAGGGAGTTCGTAGGGGTCAGTAGTTTACCGTATAACGAATTTATCGCACGCTATACCTTTTCTGCTGCGTTTTTTTGAAAAATAAACTATAAAATACAAAAATATTAATACATGACGTCACCATTAAATCGTCATGAGCCCCCTATGAAAGTTACGTACCCTACCGTCTTTTAAAGGGTCACCACGTGACGGCTTTAAACCAATCACAACGTCATAATTTACCCGAAGTGCGATAATTTGTTGTAGGGAACGTGAGCTCTGGCATATCGTAGTCAACGGTATTGGCAATGTTGAAATGGGGCTACAATAAACAAAAAATTTAAGTTCATAACTGGGAACCTGAAAATCATCTCTGGTGTCGTAAATAGTTATCAAAGGTACCAGGTTTATAATTTAATTTGTAAAGGTTGGAGTTTAACCAACACTCATTGTCAATTTCTATAGATGTATGTGAAGATATAAATCAGACCTAACATGTTATGTGGTATACTTTATATTAAGTTTAATGTTATAATAACATCCAACTTTTATATCGTCACAAAATGGAATAATTTGGTGAGAGGACATATCGATGAATGTGAAGAAAAGAATCAGGTTACAAAATGTCCTGTATATCCTAAAACATCATTTTGAATTGCGATTACATAAAAAGCAATAATGATATAATCAATGATAATGGCTTCTGTCTGTAAACTTTGTTTTATTTTAAGATATTGATATTCTTTAGAATAAACATATTTTCCAACAATTACATTACAAATTTTGTACAAGTTACACGTCAAAGTATTTGTTGATCAGTATACATCTCATAATATATGTTTACCCCGACCGATAGCACATGGGGGGAATATGGTATTTAGTGTTATCTTAAATGAACGATAACCATAATAACCTAGTTTTCTAGAGTAGTTTCAGTTTTAGAGTCATACGGATGTAAAACTAAAAAAACATTATAATTTTGATATTCTATAAATAAAATTCTAACGTTATTGATATTTACTACTGTAGTCTTCTGTATTGCAATATGAACAAGGAAGAAGTTAACACACATGAAAAGACAAACAACATCATTAGCTACAAGAAAAAAACGATCAGGAATAAAACCTCAAAGGAGACTCTGAACTAGTGGATAACTTAGTTTGACACGTCTCCCCATTAAACGTATTTAATTCTGTAAATGAGGTAAAGCTATGTCCATTGTAGAAAACTGAGACGTGATTTTATTCATGTTGTAAAAGCTCCCAGAAATCACCAATCATTTTGAGATTGTATGTTTGACGCAATGGGGTGCAAAACAATTGAGACAAACTTTTTTTTAAACTGACACTGCATTATTAATACTTTTTTATGATTACCAATCTTGCCAATGTTACCATCTTTCTTATGCATGTTATTGTAATTGTGAGTTTGTTTTATTCTACATTTTTATTCTGTACTTTTTTTATATTTTATGTTCTCTTATGCATCTTTTGTCAGTCCGTGATTGGAAAATGAGAGAGGTTAGATTGAAACACTAATATTGTTAACGTGTTAATCTATTGCTGAAGATTGTAAGATGCCACCTATAGAATTGTTGTGGTCATTCGGAGTAGTTTTGTTGCTGTTGTATTGCTGATACCAAATCTCTTCGCTGTGAACAGTAATCTTTATATGTCTTAAAACAACCCACTAAAACAGTTGTGGATTATTTTTTTTTTTTATTTGATTCGAAATAAGCCCCACATTAACTGGTTCTTAACCTATTTTGGACTATATGCTTAGAGAATATATATGACTGAAGATTCAAAATCAAGATTTTATTATAAATCATATCCGATTCGGCGTTAATTTATAGTTTAAATCGGGCATAAATATTAATACACATTTGTTTTCCTCAAGATATTCTGTAAAATGCAGACCTATGTAACGAACCAAATTCAAAAATGATTAGGAAACTATTTGATTGCTTTGTTGCGAACGCTGTACTGATAAAATCTTGCTCATGCAAAGTTTAGATTCAGTTATCAATCTCATTTGCGGAGAACTGAGTTGTGGCTACGACAATGAAACCATATCCGTTGTCATCTGTGACACAAATGTATCATACAGATCAATGTACCAACAAACTACTCAAGTGAAGACTTCAACATTATCATTTGGTTCAAAAGCTTACATGCAAATAAACTCATCATAGATACCAGGATTAAATTTTGTATTTACGCCAGACGCGCATTTCGTCTTCTAAAAACTCATCGGTGACGCTCGAATCCAAAAAAGTGAAAAGGCAAGCAATAATTCCATATCAAAGCAATATTTCGATATATGAAACGATCTCTAAAATATCGTAGTAAACGGAGAGATATAAACGCTCTAAATGTATACATGATATATGCAATGTTGCAATGGTGCTACAATAAAAAAAAATTAAGTTCATTACTCGGAGACTAAAATCATTTTTGCTGTCGTAAAGTTTTGGGTTCGACCAACATTGAATTTCAATGTTCTATAAATGTAAGTGAAGATATAAAGGATAAGAATCAGGTTTAAAATGTCTACTTTAATCTATTACATCATTTTGGATTGCGATTATATGAAAAGCAACAATTTTATAACAGCCTCTGTTCATATACACTTCGCTTTCATTCTAGAATAATGTCATTCTTAGCAGAAATCATATTTCAAACAATTACATTATTGGTATGGTTCATTAGATTAATTATTGAACAATTTTTGTTCATGTTATTACTCGATTTATTTCACTTGACTGGGCGAGATTTAAACGGTTCGCTCATCATAGACCAGTCCATATATAAAAAGGTGTTTTGGAATAAACTCGTTAATGAACATGATGAAGTGTTAATGATATGGTCATTGATCCGGGAAAATTTGTTAATACTGATTATGTATTCGAAAAGTAAATACTGAGACACAATGCTTCTTTTCTTATAAAGCGGAATTTAAAGCATCCAAATTTGGAAATTGTGGATACGAAAGTACAAATACTACGACGCGGTACAGCATTCGCAGAATATGTATATGTTGTAATTCTTAAATCTTTTATATTCTTTTGTTATTCCATTTATTCCTAATTATTTTGTGTATGGTTGGTAGTTGGTGATCCGGGGGACACACAAGTTGGAAATGGACCTGATTGATTTCCTTTATTGATCAGCTAGAAGATTTTTCTTGAGAGATTTTCATTAAACTCTTTATTCATTTTGACATAGAGGAATGGTTCTCCTTACGATTTACACAAACTAGCAGTTGTGATAATCTAGGAAGCGATAAAATACTGAACGCGTCAACGGAGATTTTTTTACAGCCGCAAATTATTGCCATTTTAAGGAAAGAAAAATAGTATGTTATACTTTATTTTTTAAACATACATTTATTAATAATCTCACTATTAAAAATGTTTTAAACAGAATAATACAACAGCCGATTCTTTATAATACTTAGAACTATAACATATAAATCTTATTGTTATATGCTCTATGGTCGGGTTGTTGTCTCTTTGACATATTCCCCTTTCAATACTCAATTTCATTTATAACTATAAACTTTTCTGTTTGTTCCATATCATAGATATAACTATTTTGTGTACCCGTTTGGTACCCGTTTGGTTACACCAATGCTTGTAGTTGATAAAACATTATAACGGTAAGCATCTATAAATTTCGTGGATCGGGAATTTTCTTCAAAAGAAACGCTTAAATCTAGCTTTTCAAAGTCATGTAAGCATAAATGTACGACATCGTTAAGATCTAATTGAAATAGAGAAATCGAAAAGCACATTTCGTGGATCGAAAATTTCTTCAAAAGAAACGCTCAAACCTAACTTTTCAGAGTCAGGAATGCATTAATGTACGACATCGTTAGGATCTAATTGACACAGAGAACTTTGCCAAAGCCTACATGTATCTCTCATGTCTCTAGACTGTTTGTCATAAATCTAAGGCTCACAGTTTTACTCTACACATCTCTATATCGTATCATGCATAGATCTTTAAGCTAAAAAAGATAAAACCTACGCAACATGGTGACCCAAAACTAGTAAATGAAAACCGATATAATAATTTGGAAACTAGCGTTATATTTGGCTCACTATAAAAGGGCAAAGTCAGGGAAAACATTTTGTTTTTTGTTATTTTTATAGTTTTTTTTTTTATTTTAATTTTTTATTGATCTTTTTGGTGTTCAAACTACAGTGCATACATACATTTTTACAAGACATAAGTGAATGACATGACATGTATGGCATTGTTATACTATTGACATTATGCAAATAAGACATAGTAAAAATTCACAAGATAGTGGTGTGAATATTCAGTATATGATACGTCTTAAGAATACTTTGGAATACATTATACTATAACAATATTAAAAAAATAAATTTAATTAAATAGCTTTCATAAATTCCCCCCATCTGTTGGCAAATGACTCGTGTTTGTCTTTAGAAATATATAAATATTCTAATATCTCCAGACGTCCTTTCAAAAATTTAAGAAAAGCTTGCACAGATATGAACAGTCTGACTGTCTAATTGTGTGTTCTTTACATAATAAATGTAATATTTTGCCTGTAGAACGCAATAATTTAGAACTAAGTTATCAGAACTCAATACACCAAAAATGACACTGTCTTTATTTCTCCTAAAACTGAATACCACCAATTTGAAAAATCTCTCCAAAATTGTTTTATTTCTGTACATTCAAAAAATTTATGCTCTATAGATTCTATTTCTTTACAACTGGCACATTCATTAGTTAAGGAAAGTTTATATTTTTCAAGAAGATAATTATGTGAGACTATTCTGTGAAGTAATTTATATTGAAAAGCTTGTAGTTTGCTTTCTATAGTACATTTGAAAGCTAATGAATAAATATTTTTCCATTATTCGTCACTAATTTCTATATTAAAACTTTCTTCCCATCTTTGTTGTGAAATAGGAGAAACACTTCCCCGATCGATAAAAAGTGAATATACATCTTTAGCAAATAATTTACTGATAGGCATTATTTTTATTCTCATGCTCAAAAACGAATCCAAATGAGTTGCTGTTAGGTGACATGTGTTGTTGTAATAACAAATCTTTCCAGTCACGTGGTATATCAAGCTTAATAGATAGAATGTCTACAAAAGTGACATTCAGGTTATATTTTTTGTTAATAGCGTCATGAGACAAAAAATCGCCTTTATCATCTACAATATCATTGATGAACCTTATGCCTTTCATGTACCAAGATCTGTAAAACAAAATACTCTTTTGATCAATTTTGATAAACAGATTGAACCAAATAAATTCTTTTCTAACATGAAATGCATTTAACGGGATGAAAATACCCTTGAAACGTTTCCAAGCAGATAGCACTTCTATATAAAAAAAGAGGTGCTATTTTTATAGTTGTTTATTTATTTTATTTCTTTTTTCGAAACATTAAGTGTTATCTTAAATGAATGAATAACCATGATAACCTAGTTTTCTTGAGTATCTTTAGTTTTAGCGTCATACGGATGTAAAACTAAAAATACATTATAATTTTGATATTCTATAAATAAAATTCTAACGTTATTGATATTAACTATTGTAGTCTTTAGCATTGCCATATGAACAAGAAAGAAGTTAACACACATGAAAAGACAAACAACATCATTATCTATAAGAAAAAACAATAAGGAACAAAACTCAAAGGAGACTCTAAACTAGTGGATAACTTAGTTTGACACGTCTCCCCATTAAACGTATTTATTTCTGTAAATGAGGTAGAGCTATGTCTATTGTAGAAAATTGAGACGCGATTTTATTCATCTTGTAAAAGCTCCCAGAAATCACCAATCATTTTGAGATTGTATGTTTGACGCAATGGGGTGCAAAACAATTGAGACAAACTTTTTTTTAAACTGACACTGCATTATTAATACTTTTTTATGATTACCAATCTTGTCAATGTTACCATCTTTCTTATGCATGTTATGGTAATTGTGAGTTTGCTTTTTATTCTACATTTTTATTCTGTACTTTTTTTATATTTTATGTTCTCTTATGCATCTTTTGTAAGTCCGTGATTGGAAAATAGGAGAGGTTAGATAGAAACACTAATATTATTAACATATTAATCTATTGATGAAGATTTTAAGATGCCACCTATAGAATTGTTGTGTTCATTCAGAGTAGTTTTGTTGCTGTTGTATTGCTGATACCAAATCTCCTCGCTGTGAACAGTAATCTTAATATGTCTTAAAACAACCCACTAAAACAGTTGTGGATTTTATTTTTTTTATTTGATTCGAAATAAACCCCACATTAACATGATTAACTGGTTCTTATATTTGTTATTCTCATCGGATTTTGTCTAATGCTTAGTCCGTTTCTGTGTGTGTTACATTTTAATGTTGTGTCGTTGTTCTCCTCTTATATTTAATTCGTTTCCCTCAGTTTTAGTTTGTTACCCCAATTTTGTTTTTTGTCCATAGATTTACGAGTTTTGAACAGCGGTATACTACTGTTGCCTTTATTTCTTATTTTTTTGTTGAAATATATGCATAGAGAATATATATGACTGAAGATTCAAAATCAAGATTTTATTATAAATCATATCCGATTAGGCGTTAATTTATAGTTTAAATCGGGCATAAATATTAATACACATTTGTTAAGATTTTGTTATATTGTTTTCCTCAAGATATTCTGTAAAATGCAGACCTATGTGACGACTCAAATTCAAAAATGATTAGGAAACTATTTGATTGATTTGCTGCGAACGCTGTACTGATAAAATCTTGCTCATGCAAAGTTTAGATTCAGTTATCAATCTCATTTGCGAAGAACTGAGTTGTGGCTACGACAATGAAACCATATCCGTTGTCATCTGTGACACAAATGTATCATACAGATCAATGTACCAACAAACTACTCAAGTGAAGACTTCAACATTACCATTTGGTTCAAAAGCTTACATGCAAATAAACTCGTCATCGATACCAGGATTAAATTTTGTATTTACGCCAGACGCACATTTCGTCTTCAAAATACTCATCGGTGACGCTCGAATCCAAAAAAGTTAAAAAGGCAAGCAGTAATTCCCTATCGAAGCAATATTTCGATATATGAAACGATCTCTAAAATATCGTAGTAAACGGAGAGATATAAACTCTCTAAATGTATACATGATATATGCAATGTTGCAATGGTGCTACAATAAACAAATTTAAGTTCATTACTCGGAATCTGAAATCATTTTTGCTGTCGTAAAGTTTTGGGTTCGACCAACATTGAATTTCAATGTTCTATAAATGTAAGTGAAGATATAAAGGATAAGAATCAGGTTTAAAATGTCTACTTTAATCTAAAACATCATTTGGGATTGCGATTACATAAAAAGCAGCAATGGTATAACAGCCTCTGTATATTTACACTTAAATTCTAAAATAATATCATTTGTAAAAGAAACACATATTTCCAACAATTACATTACAGGTATCGTTCACAAGATTCCGTAAGATTTAATGTTGTACAATTTTTGTTGGTTATTACTCGATCTTTTACACCTGACTGGGTGGGATTTTAACGTTACGTATCATATACCAGTGCATCTTTAGAAAGGTGTTTACGGATAAACTCATTAATGAAATGTCCAGATATGGTCATTTATCCGGGTAAATATGTAATTTCTGAATATGTATTCGAAAAGAAAATAGTGAGACACAAGTGTTTATTTTCTTATAAACCAGAATTTAAAGCATGTAATTTTGGTTATTATGGATATGAAAGTATAAATATCACGACGTGGTACGGCATTTGCAAAATGTGTATATGTCGTAATTCTTAAAGCTTTTATATACTTTTGTTATTACATTTATTCCAATTAATTTTTGTTATGGTTGGTGGGTGGTGATCCAGGGGGACACACAAGTTGCAAACGGACCTTTTTGATTTCCTTTATTGATCTTTATTGATCAACAAGAAGACTTTTCTTGAGAGATTGTCATTAAACCCTTTCTTTTTTTTTGACTGAGAGGAATGTATCTTCTTTCGGTTTACCCAAACTAGTAGTTGTGCTAAACTAAGAAGCGGTAAAAAAGGGCGCGTTAATCGAGATTTTGTTTTACAGCCGCATATTATTGCCATTTTAAGGAACGAAAAACAGTGTGTAATACTTCATTTTCTATAAATACATCTTTTTAAAACACATTTATTAATAATCTCACTATTAAAAATGTTTAAAACAGAATAATACAACAGCCGATTCTTAAAAATACTTAGATATAGCACATATGAATCTAATTGGTATCTGCTCTATGGTCGGGTTGTTGTCTCTTTGACATAAGACCCTTTTCATTCTCAATTTTATTTATAACTATAAACTTCTTTGGTTTTTTTTTTCATATTATACATACAACCCTTTTGTGTACCCGTTTGGTGACACCGATACATATAGGTGATTAAAACAAAATTATTATAACGGTAATCATCCTCATTACACCATTTTTGAATAGACTATTCTTATGCAAATCAAAACATATTAAGCTCCGCCTTATCCATGTTATCAGTTAGAATAACATTCAAGTTGGTAATACGTGACCAATATATCGTTGATAAGTATTCGTGGTTAACCACTAAAAATTTGGACTTTGGATGGAGGGTTGTCTCATTGGCACTCATACCACATCTTCTTATATCTATTAAATACAATCTGCAATTACATTCGGGGTTAAAGTTAAAATATTTGTATATTATGACGTGCACGATCTTGTCCATCAACTGCCACAGTTGTATTTTTAGTTTTTGTTATACAGATATGTTACAAAAAACTAAAAATACATTATAATTCAATTACTCTATAAATAAAATGTTACAGTTATAAGTATTTACTACTGTAATGTTAAGTATTGGAATATATTAAACAAGGAAAAGTTAACACACATGAAAAAACAAACAACATCATTGGTTACAAGAAAAGACAGATTAGGAAGAAAACATAAAATCAAAACAGTCTGGTATCTATTTATATCTACATTTATTTCAAAACCCTTATATGGCAATCGAAGTATTTGGAGGTCAACTCGACAGTTAATTGAATGGCGTCTAGACTACATTGCATATGAAACGAGACTACATATTTTCGGGTCTATGTCCGGTATATTATTTATTTCCGACTTTTTTATAATGAATAAATGTTTTACATTGTTATAAATCAAATATGAGAATTTCAGTCAAATTGGTGAACATGAATTTGACAGCTAGTGCTACTTTAAATTAAAACAACAAAGTGACGAGAATATCGCAATTGATAAAAAGTGTATGTGCGATAATCCAATTGTTCCTTCAATATTTCTGTTCCGTCTCTTAAAAATGAATTTTTTAAATTTATTTCACTTATTTTATGTATATTATCTTCGATTTTTTTCAGTTTGAATAAATGCTTTCTCAATTTATGTTGAAAAAAAAGTCTTATTTAAAAGGTCATAACAGATAATACGTATATGTTTTGAAATACCTACACCCTTATTTGTCATGTTTATAAGCTACTTCCGTCTATAAATGAAAAATAAAAAACACTAATAAATTTCCTGGATCGGGAATTTTTTTCAACAGAAACGCTCAAATCTAACTTTTAAAGTCCGGAATGCATGCATAAAGTACGACATCGTTTTGATCTATTTGACATAGAGGAACCGAAAAACAAACTTTGCCAACGCCTACATGTATCTCTAGACCGTTTGTCATAAATCGAAAGCTCACAGTTTGACTCTACGTATATCTATATCGTATCATGCATAAATCTTTAAGCTAAAAAATATAAAACCTACGCAACATGTTGACCACAAACTAGTTAATGAAAACCTATATAATAATTTGGAAAGTAGCGTTATATTGGGCTCACTACAATAGGGCATTGTCAGGGAAAACATTTTGTTTTTGGTTATTTTTATAGTTGTTTATTTATCTTATTTCTTGTATTGCAACTGTTGTAATTGTTGTATATGACTTTATAATAACCATTAAAACCATTATACTCACGTGATGTTTGGTGGCATACATGTAACTTGAACGCAATTTATTTCGCGTTTGTGTACTAGCTATAAACTGCCGAAGTTTTATTTTCGCGGTAACAATTAGATTGCTAAAATAAAACGACTGCGAAAATTTCAAGGAAACCCGATTGAAAGATAAAGACCATATAAACACGTATACGAATATGATATGTAGAGCACCAGCGTTGAACAATAGTTTTATCGTTGTTATTTCGCGGTTTACATGTTGTTATGTACTATTATATTATTTATCTATGTATTTCTCTGTGCTGCGTGTTCATTAGTTTATTTGTTCTTTATTTTTGTCACGTATCGTTTTTTTTAACGTTGCCATATTTTTACAAAGGTTATAGTTGTCTTTTGTACATTGTTTTACATCTCAACCTTTTGCATTCAATCTTATTTTTATACTGTGCCATACATTCAATTCATTCGTTCAATTTTTGTTTACTTGCTTATGTTAATATGTCTTTTTGATTGCGTTAAGCCATTTCAATTGATATTTCATTGTGCATCTTTCTATGCTGTAATGTTACACTGCTACTTCAGTTAGGGTGAAGGTTAGTCTTTTGGTCTTCAGTGCTCTTCAACTTTAAACTTGTTCATATGTGCGTCGCTGGTTATTCTAGATCTTGTGTGGACGAAACGCACGTCTGGCGTATTATATTTTCAGCCTGATACCTTTTGTTAGCTATTATTCTAGTGTTTCTTTGTCCTATATATTCTCCCATTTATCTGTATTTTAGCCCTGTCATACAATATTGTTATATTTAACATTGTCATTAAAGCGGAAGTTTTGGCATTCCACAAAATCAGGTTCAACCTTTCATATATTTTTTTCTTTAGATGACCTGTACCAAGTCTGGAAAATGGCCATTGTTATATTATAGTTCGTTTCTGTGTATGTTAAATAATGTTGTGTCGTAGTTTTCCTCTTTTATTTGAAGCGTTTCCCTCAGTTTTAGTTTGTAACCCGGATTTGGGTTTTTTTTCTCAATCGATTTATGAATTTCGAATAGCGGTATACTACTGTTGCCTTTATTGGTGCCTGTTAAAATGTTTAAACCCACGACACTTGTTTGCACCTGTCCAAAGTCATAAACCTTTTTTTTTATATTAAAACACCGTTGGTTTTCCTCTTTGATTTGTGTAGCAATAGTTATGTTTGTGTCCTCGATAGCTTGATGTGAGCCAATGCTCCATATTCATGGTCGTACTTTGCTAATTGTTAACTTTTCTACATTGTGTCATGGACGTAGAGTTGTTTCATTCGCCCTCATACCCCATCTTCTGATTTCTATACAAGGGGAAGGTTTGACTTGTCATAAAACCCACTCTTTTTTTCTTAAAATGTCCAGTACAACGTCAGATATACGGCGGTGGTTATCAAGTTGTTCGTTTCTATGTATGTTGGCGGTTGTCTTTTGTTGCATTTTAATATTTCTAGGCATGTTATTGCGTTGTTTTCCTCTTATACTGGCCGTGTTTCCTTCGGTTTTGGTTTGTAACCCACATTTGGTTTCTTTTTTCTTTACTCATGTAGGACTCGGTGGTGCGATGAGAATGTGCCAAAAAAAATGTAAAATCCCCCAAAAAAACTGAACTCCGAGGAAACTTCAATCGAAAAGTCCCTAATCACAAATAAATGACAAAACACATCAAAAACGAATGGAAACCTGTCATATTCCTGACTTGGCACAGGCATTTTCAAATGTAGAATATGGCGGATTGAACCTGGTTTTTATTGCAATAAACCTCTCACTTGTACGAGTCTCATCAAATACCGTTATATTTACTACTACTACTAACTAATTACAACGATGCGTGAACAAAAATGTCTGTTCACTGATTTGCGTTAATCCATATGATGCGTGATAGGTAGTTTAAAATTAACACATTTGTAATTACTATGAGATTTTTTATTTTTATTTTATAGATACTCAACATTCCTGATCATCATCAGCATGATCTGCAATAAAAACCATCTGTAACCTATTTTATTTCTTTTCTCTAATTCACAGCAGCTGAGTAGATCTGTTGCTTTTGTTAGTTTCTTTACGACTAATAAACGGTTTTCATTCAATGAATAAACTACTGGCTTTCATGGAAACTTAATATATAGTAGTCAACTTCTAAAAAAAATTGTATGAACGAATTATTTTTGTCCATGCCTTTGTTCAAAGCAAACTACAATAATAACTGGAAATGAAATGAATATTTATCGTTTTATTCTCTATGATTTATGATAACCATACATGTTACGCGTTACAACCAACGCACTCCGGCAAATCTATCAACAACTTAGCGTCATTATGCAACCTTCCCACTTCAGCGTAAACAAAACATCACTCATCGAGTGAAATCATCAAAATTCGGCATACCATCGACGTTCAGAGTCCAACTCATAAAAATTTACATCTAAATGCATATGAAAAAATAGTCAGACCACGTTACAAGTGAGAATATTTGTCGCGCTACTGATTGATTTATACATATTTGTATAAAAATTTGTTTAATCATGCATGAATAACATATTGGTGGAGTTTTCGTCAAGAACGATTATTAACTGCACTCGCAGTCTTTATTCTATTGGGTAGGTAAATTGTATGGTTCCCTTACCTTTCATGGGTAAAATTGTTTGCAAAAATAGACGAAAAGTGGATTGAATCTGTACCATGAATTAGTTGAAATTACATTAATGACAGGTGACTTTACGGGAAAACTTGTCATCCTATCAAAGTCTGTGTTTCAAGAGTTAAGGCTCACAAAGGACAAAAGCATTTAATATCAAATAACAAATAAAGAATCCTCTACTTGAATGACAGTTGAGTGCGCATCCCAATCAGATATTTAAGGTTGATATGACAATAACTGGGATTCAGCAGCCAAATATATGCCAACATACATCACATACATGCAACATAATTGATTCAAAATTCAAACATACATACAGAAAAAATTTAACCAAGACGCCATCTTGAATGGAGTTTGATTAGATTCAAAATTTGACTACAACGCCAATAAAAATGTTGTTGTCAATGATTGAAATTGTCAAATATGACAAAAAAGGTTTATCTTTGATAGCACATACCATATTAATATCAACTTTTGCATAAAGTAAAATTTAATTAAAAACAAGGGGCAAATAGAATAGAAACAACATTGTAAAACATCTTGTGTTAAAATTTAATTAATTCTGTAAGTTTAACAGAAGAGCATGTTTTCAAGAATTGATATGTCTTTGCCGATATTCTTGAAAGCTTGTCCAATTTTCCTCATCGACGGTCTAACTTTGGTATTTTTGCATAGGATAAATTTCCATTCATTTAAGATATTTTTATTTCACGCCACTAAATCTCTTTCTGTCTGCCTATAATTGATCTGCTCCCAAGTGTGAAAGTCCATTTCAAGTTCGACAAGAAACTGAAGTGATTTCTTGCCTATCAAAGGCGATATCTTGTCAATATGTTCATCCGTTGGTACAATGTCCCATTTTTCTGGTTGGCTGTCTGAAATTACGTATTGAAAAAAAGCTAGATAAGAAGAAGTCATGTTACTCTTTATTGAAAAATTTGAAACTTTTTTTGATGAATGTAATGTTTTTGCAGATAATGATGCGGTTAATAAACAGATTCATTTAAACCAAATATGCTGAAACTTTTTTACTTCTATTACATTTTCTTATTTTTATACCAATGTGAAGAGGCTTCGTAAAAGAGATTGATTTTCTTTATTTTTGAAAAGACACACATTTTTTTTTAACAAACTTCAAATATTGTATTGCACTTATGGTGTGGTTGATGTCTCCTGGCGTTACAACAATATGTCTGTGTTAGTTGCATTCGAACATGACAGAGTTTTATAAATTTGAAAAAAAATTAATATGAGTTAAAATTGGGAATTGACAACAACTCGCCAAAGGGCAGAAAAACAGCCCAATGCCACCAATGGGACTTAAACACAACAAGAAAATCCAGCACCCCGAAGAGGACATACCTGGCAATAAACACACATTTGTACTAGTTCAGTGAAAATTGACGTCACAGTAAACTCCGAAATATATAAATAAACTAAGATTAAAAAATATACGAAACTAACAAAGGCAAGAGGCCCCTGACTTGGGATAGGCGCAAAAGTTAAACTGCGACAGGGTTAATCATGTTTATTGTGATCTTAACTCTCCCCATTTACCTGTAGCTAATATGGAATAAGCAAACCCACAGTAATACGCACAGAGAGACTTTTCTGTTCTGTTCATCAAATAAATCAAAGCTTTTTCTTATTCTTTGAATGTAAGTCCATTACAGATAATTTTATATGCGGTTGAATGTGAATTTAGTAGATATTGATGTTTTACACTTCAATTTCTATTTCCAAAAAAATGGGTACAGTTTTCTCTACAGTATTGTTTCTTTTTTAGTTAATTTATTAAAAAAAAAGAGATGTTGTTTAATTGCCAATGAAAAACTATTCACGAGAGACCACATGACACCGAAATTAACAACTATATGCCGTTGTAACGCCTTCAACAATGTTCAAAGCCCAGATCGAATTGTCAGCTACGATTGAGCTTGGGATTATATATTATGTTGCACGATGAAGATCTCGATGTGACTCTGAGACAAAGAACAGCTACAAAAGCGCTGTCATTTGTTTATGCGAGTATAGTTATTTCTGTCAAAGCTCAATAATCCATAGCCGTCTTTTCTCATACACCAGTATAAGTACTTACCAAAGTCAACACTGTCACCTTTCATTACCTGTTGATAAAAATGCAGTTTTAAACAGAGCAAAAGGTCAAAGTTTTAATACATGAGCAGTCCTTAAATCGTTTCTATGGTCATTTTTATAAATTTTCTGTTTACACAACTTTGAATTTTTCGAAAAACTAAGGATTTCCGTACCCCCAGGAGTAGAAAACCTTAGCCGTATTTGGCTCAACTTTTTGGAATTTTGGGTCCTCAATGCTCTTCAACTTTGTATTTGTTTGGCTTTTTAACTGTTTTAATCTGAGCGTCACTGATGAGTCTTATGTAGACGAAATGCGCGTCTGGCGTATTAAATTATAATCCTTGTACCTTTGATAACTATTGAACCATCTAGAACTGATGATGAATTTTTGGTTAACGTCAAATACCAATATATGAGCTGCGTCAGATATATATTGACCTTATGTAAATGATGGATATCAATACATCTGCAAACTTATTTGAGATTGAAGAATATCTATGTAATGTCTTTAACTGCTTGAAAATTGAGTAAGGAATAAGAACCAAACAAAGCAGACTTAAATATCTAACAAACATGTGCATGTTTACTTTCATTCTAAACGAATAGTCGGATTCTTAATGTGCTCAGTGACAGGATGAACAGTCCACAATAAAACATGACAAAAGACCCGTAATAATAATTATGCGGCTTGCCCTTGTTCACATGATAGCAGTATGCATATAATTATTTAACTCTCAAATGATAATTAAATTAAGAAAGTATTAAGAAATAAAAACAAATTAAAACCTCATGAAGAGTTTACTCTAGATGAATTAACCTAAACATTACAGGTCCCTTTTTGTTCCTCGTGTGATTTGATATTCACACTTCAATGGCTTTACATATTGTTTACACTTTAATTCATGAATCCAAGTTAACCAGTATTTGCTTTTACTTCTTTATACAGGTAAGGAGAGTATGCGATTATTTTTTTTATTCTTAACAGTTTTAAAAGGGAAACAGAAATAACTACCAAAGCCAAAGGATTGAGTAAAAGACACCATACCATTTGGCACAACTGGGATAGATTTTGCCGGACCCCTACACATCAAGGATACATCAACTCAACCGCGGAAGGTATATATATGTTTATTCACCTGCATTACATTTGGAACTTGTAACTGATTTGTCATTGAACAGTTTTATCCTAGTATCGATGTGCGGCTCGTACTGTTTTGACTTTCGAACTCATCTCTAGTTGTGGTTTATTGTCAAGTCACCAATATCTTGAGGGTTATTAACTTTGTAATACTTGTGGAAGAAAATAACGTCTTGCTAGGTGAGATACTTTATGATCGTAAGATAAATAGATACGTTACAATAACGTTACGTTACATTACAGATAGTGTGCGCGAAAGTACGGGAAACAATTCATAACATATCTTTGTAAATTCTCTTGACCTATATTTACGACAACAATAGTACACACACTGAAATGTCTCGTCTTCTTTACTTGTCATTGGTATTAGGTTTATAATCCTAAATATAAAGCTTTACTAGAACTATCACATACACTTAACATGATCCAAGAAAATGACTTATAAGGGTTTACTTTTACAAATTGTGACTTATAATGGTGTATTGTTACTTGGATTAAGAGTTGTCTCATTGGAACGCATACCACATTTACTAGTACATATATAATAAGCATGTTTATATGAGTGGTTACAAATTATCAAAGAGGATTGTATCTAAGAACTATCTTTTTGAAAATATCAAAAAGGAACTATATCTGTTTAATCGTCACAATTCCTTTTCTTTTGTAATAAATCTTTTAAAAAAATACATTATAGGCATTTATGTTGGTTCAAATCTTGAATGTTCATCTTAAGTAAGGATTTCAAAAAGCGATTGATTATTGTGTCGGGATTCAATTGTTCAAGGTTTGAACATCTACAATGAAGATCTCTACTCATACTCAGTTAAACCTTTAGTTATAAATCGTTTGTATTTAAACGCGCGCCCACTTTTCTATTTGATTATATTTACCTTACAGATAGTATGAGGATTTTGTATTTCTCCTGCTTCAACTGCTTTTCTGATATCATCGAATGTCATAGCAGAATTCTCAAAACAGCATCGCAAGGCTTCAAATTTCAATAATTCTGGTTCATGTTCCAATGTATACAGATCGCTCCATACAGTGTATGATAACCGAAGATGTATTACTAATACACGAACCTCGTCTACATTCAACAAAAGAGACAGCCGCCGTAAATGCAAAGCTGAAGGAACTTCACTTAAGAATTCGTCATTCAGTACTGCAATAGACATGTAGCACTTTTTGATTTTTCATTGCATGGAATCTAGTGATTAAGCTTTTGATTTGGCCATTTGGTAATATGGACTTTCCGTTTTGAATTTTCCTTGGAGATCAGTATTATTTTGTTTTTTTTTTTGCAGAACAAATATACATTAGCACAATCCTTGCAAAATTTGTGTATTCTATGTGTAATTTTCAAAATATTCTGTTATCTTCTTTTATTTAATCTGATACAGTTTAAAATATAGATTTCGAACATATATATCCATCGTAGGCATTAAGATATTCGATGTTAAGGTAGCATTACACAGTTTAGTTTCGCATTATGACCATGGTGACTTCTTTAAATATGTTTTTTTTTTGTGCAATAATTGTTTTTCATAGTTGAGGAATAAAATAGCCTTTCTAATGGGTTTATATGATCATCAAGATTATTTTGAGCATGTTTTTTTAGGCCATTGTACTGTTTCGAATTCCATTTTTTCACACCCGTATCGCCCATAGGTCCAATTTTTATTGTTTTATTTTTCAAATAAGATTTAACTCTCGAACTTCTCCATTAAGTTATATGGAAAAATGAGCAGAAATGCATATGATGTTTTTACCTCTTGATAAATATCTACTAAATCTTACAACCTTTACATAAACGCTTGAAACATTTTGTCATTAAAAACAAGATTTGCCAGCATTTTCCTAATGTGAAAACGAAATATGTAATAATTGGACATACAATAATTTGCGTATGAGTACATGTACATTAAATCGATTATCATACCTGGACAATTTAATTGACACTTCTCTGTTTCCTGAAAACAATAAAAAAAATGTATATAAAATTAAAGCAATGGCTTTTTATTTATCATTTTTAGTATAAGAAAAATGCAAAAAAAACAAAACGTCTGTTTCTGACCCTAACAAGGCACATTTTTATGAACTGCAATTAAAACTTCGACTTGAATTGTAATTGCATAGACAACTGATTCGAATTGTAAAAAAATAACTTTAACATGTAACCATATATCTTTGTAAAATGTAAAATATCAAAAATATCGAGCTCTACGGAAAATTCAAAATGGAAAGTAACTTATATGAAATCAAAATCAAATGCCCAAATATGTACATATCATTCTGATTCAGAGACGACCACTCTAATCCTTTTGTGTCATGTGATAAGCGGAGAAATATAAAATATCTATTCTAAAGTATTTTGTTTGACACGGCCGGGGTTGGAACCCACTACCTCTCATTCTCGAGACAAACACGCTACCATGACACCACCGAGGAGGTTTGGAATCCTAGGAACTATAAAATTCCCGGTACATTGCAAAAATAATTTACCGGTCGGGTTTTAATTCAGGATATTTGTTTAATTTTTTTCTACTTTCCAACGTTTTAAAAATTGTTCAAATGGCAAACATGATTCTTTAAAGAAATACTTAAAACTCGACGTAGTTTTATCACTAGTGCAATACACGAGTCAACTCATTACCTGTGTAGTAATCCAAGATGTGAGTGTATACATTCCATGCTCAATACCATGATTTGGACACAACCAAGGACCGCCTAGACTACTTAGTTCATCTATGGAAAGGAAACATGGATCTTCAGGTGCACTACAACATAACTTCATTTCAAATGATTTTGTGGTATTATCACAACGATCACTGCTGGTTTTGATATAGATTTGGCTTATCTTATAAAGAGCAGATGCTAAGCATTCACTGATACTGGACGCCAAATCTTGCATTATAAAAGATCGATTTCGAAAATGTACAAGGCGAATAATAATCTGGTCATCTTCACAACTGATATACAAATCGAGTGATGTGTCAATTACAAACACTGCACATCTGTGAAAAAGCATATTGACATCATGTTCTCCATATGTTTTAATACTCCAAATACTCATACAGTAACTTATTAATCTGAAGGATAATGCCGGGGGTATTATTAATGATGTTGATTGAAATGCTATGCCGATGTTTCTCTGCATGAACGATTTGGATTGTAGGTATCCAGTGGTATCTGTAGTACGAACCATGCTAGCTACATAGTAGAAGTCTGGCAGAATTCGGTTATGGTGGGAATCATATCGTTTTGGTTCCACCAAGATATCTAGGTAATTCATGACTGCTAACAAATGTTCCTTGTCTTTTTGAAATTTGTGATATTTATGTTGCCTCCATAATTCGTCTATCGCTTGTTTTGAAATCACTCCCGTCTCGCTCATAACGTCCCACAATTCTTTTCTTTTTTTGTCGCCAACACAGAAACGCTTGTCCGTAACGATTGATTTAAAAGCATTGATTAAATGCGTTGGCGACAAAATGATATGCTGATCCAAATTTGGAACATCGAAATATAACAATTTACCGATGGCATGTTGAAATTTCAGGAACACCTTTAGCTCGAAATCGGTTAAAGGTGTAATTGGATGTCCCGAGTTTATCTTTTTCATTTGCACCATTGTTATGATAGGAACATTCTTTTCAGTAACCTTAATCAGCTCTATTTCAAGAGGAATGAAACATTTAGGAAAATTTTGTCCCCATGAAGGTTGAGCCATTGCTTCATCAATAATATTTTTTCGAATATTTGTCATTTCAAGGTCATGTTTGTCTTTAGCGTTTACAAATATTTTATCCTCCATTACCAAATGTGCTGTCACTGCTGTCCCTTCGAACATCTTTGCTATTTCCGCGAACAGTTCTTTTCTTCGAACTTCAATATTTTCCTATACAGAAGAATTGCTTGATTACTCGATTATTTTTTCTTCAAATTATGTGCATACCTTTTCTTTTTCCATACCTTTGTTAAATACTTTAAACAAATGTTTAATACTCTAATTTCAAATTCCTACAAACCACTTATCATATAATTCTAAATATCTGCTATTTAATTCAAAACAAAGTAACGTCTTACTTTTCCACAGTTCCGAATAATGAAGATTGTTTTCATTAAATTATGTTGATATGGCAGATAGACATGTAAAATTTTTAAAAACCGACTTATGAGTTTGGTTGTTATAAAAGCGACTGAGCGCGTCAGTTAAAAAAGCAAAGGTGCATGATAATATTACAGTGATATGTTATCACTTTGATTAAGCTTATGATACTTGCAATGAATGATGAGGCCTAACGCATCGTTGTCTTAGGTCAATTAAAAATTTAAAAGCTATCAAGCTTCACTGACACAAGACATCACAAATAGTTTTTGACATTTGTAATTCACAAACTAGATAACACAAGTAACATTTTTTGTTACATAGACGATTGTAAAGTATACTTACAGGCTTAATTTTGTCTTTGAGGGTCAAAACAACCATGATTTTTGGATATCCTTGACCACCTCCTTTACAATATGTTATAATGGTGTTGGCCCAAAACTTAAGATAATCTGTAGTTGGAAAAAAAATAATTCCAGAGCAGACTTGTTAGAAATGAGTGACGTTATGTTACATTTAATATAAAGATAAGTTATAGGTTGCACTTTGTAAATACAGCTGTTTCTCAAACCACGCCTCTTTTGGATAGATTTAGAATATTCACAGAAAAATAATTTTGTTTACATACTGGTTCCCAGTTATGCTCTCTGTGTTCCATCTCATAGAGACATAACTTGTGAATGTTACCAGTAAAAATACACGTGCATATTGTTTATATTGAAATCTGTGGTAACCTTTCATTCGAGGTAGGGGTAGTTAAGAAAGTTAGTGTTAGTTTAAACTCAGAAAAATTCAGGGCATATAAACGTTGAAAATATGCCGCACAGCCCTATATTTTGACCTTTGAAAAAAATTGTAGTGCATATGAACTTTCAATTCTAGGATAAAAAAATTTTCAAAACTTCATAGTAAAAGTGGTACAGTTTTGGCCGTAAAAGGAGTTCCTATGGGAAATTGCATTGTCAATATTTTCAGAAATGCAACCAACAGTATCATTGGTAATGTTACAATTATCCACCAGAGACCGAATAGAGTGGAACACGTCTTCATTAATATGCAAATTCCATTACGGTCGTATAACAATGTATAATGAGCTATAAAAAAAAGCTTTACATGCAAAAATATAAAACGACCTGATTTCATTGATTTTTTTCTATGAGTTATCCTTGATTTACCATTTGTTAATTAAACATTGTCATCAAAGTTTTATGATAATAAGGTATAAACTATTTTATATCTTAAAGTGTGGGGGTTTTTCTGTAAGCTCATGCGCTTTGCTATTGCCGATATACTATCGAAAGGTGTTATGGTTAAGGTCACTGCAAACGGAAAACATATCTGCAAATAACAAAAATGGTAGAACGAGTAGATGTTAATTCAATGGAAGAAGATTAATGAAGAATGATTTGGATAAAATTAAGGACTTTCTTTCATAAGAAAGTAAGTGACCACGTTTATGAAAGTACAACTTGATCATCTTAGTAAACAAAACTGTATTTGACATTTTTCCAAACAGGAGTGCACACGCTGAAATGACTCGCCTTAGCTATTAATAATTGATATTATGTTGATGTCTAAAATATAAAGCTTTTATTACAAATGTCACATAAACTTAACATTAACCAAGAAAACAAAACATTGACCAGTGAACCATGAATGAGGTCAAGGTCAGATGAACCTTGCCAGGCAGGCATGTACAGCTAACAATTCTTCCATAAAACAAATACCTATTGTTTATAGTTTAAGAAAAACAGACCAAAACACAAAAACTTAACACTGAGCAATGAACCGTGAAAATGAGGTCAAGGTCAAATAAAACCAGTGTGACTGACATATAGATGATAAAATATTTCCATACACCATATATAGTTGACCGATTGCATATGGTATTCGAAAAAAAAGACCAAAACTCAAAAACTTAACTTTTACCACTGAACCATGAAAATGAGGTCGAGGTCAGATGACATCTACCAGCTAGACATGTACACCTTACAATCATACCATACACCAAATATAGTAGACCTGTTGCATACAGTATTAGAAAAACAGACCAAAACACAAAAACTTAACTATAACCAGTTAGCCATGAAAATGTGATCAAGGTCAGATGACACCTGCCAGTTGGACATGTACACCTTACAGTCCTTCCATATACGGAATATACTAGACCTACTGCTTAAAGAAAGTATCTAAGATATGGACTTGACCACCAAAACTTAACCTTGTTCACTGATCCATGAAATGAGGTCGAAGTCAAGTGAAAACTGTCTGTCGAGCATGAGGATCTTTCAAGGTACGGACAAACCAAATATAGTTATCCTATTACTTATAATAAGAGAGAATTTAACATTACAAAAAATCTTAACTTTTTTTCAAGTAGTCACTGAACCATGAAAATGAGGTCAAGGACATTGGACATGTTACTGACGGAAACTTGGTAACATGATGCATCCATATACAAAGTATAATGCATCCAGGTCTTATAGCTTCTAAAATATAAAGCTTTTAAGAAGTTAGCAAACGCCGCCGCCGCCGGATCACTATCCCTATGTCGAGCTTTCTGAGACAAAATTCGCAGGTTCGACAAAAAGTAAGGACTTTTAAGTTCTACCTCTAGCTGTCTTGTGTCCACATCTTCCAGGAAGATATTGCTCAAAAGGACATGGATCATCAAGAGTTCTACTACCATTTATTACTAGTATGTAGATTGCACGGTAAGTAAGAAACGTTTGATGAGTACTATAGAAAATATCTTGACCTCCAAAATCCCAAATAATCACCGGAGCTATTTGCTTCTGATGCAAACCTTTCTTTCCTACTCTCAGTGATTCCTTCAGAAAATATTCTTGCGAAATTACTTTTATTTCTGGCACTTCTTTGGAAACTCCAAAAAATCCTTTTAGTCTTTTAATAACACCAGGATTAGTAATAGCAGTAGAAGGAATGTGTTTATTAGGTGACCTTATTTTATCATCAGTCGTATCAAGTATTTCATGATTAATAGCACTGCTACAACAGGTATCTAGTTTATTTTGTCGCAGACTTTCAATCTGTTGGCTATACAAAGAACACATTTGTGTTCCTAGATCTAAGGATAAACTTTTCTGTGGCTGCTTAGCCGCTGACTGTTTATCTTTCTCTGTAGCACATACAATATGAGAGGTAGTCTTTTTATCTGTATTTTGGTCTCGGTATGATATGCTAGAGCCATCAACACTTCTCCCTTTTTTCAACATAGATCTTGTTGACGGTAATAAAGATCTGCTAACTGTCAAGTCATACAGTGAAAAGTCTGAAATAGTACATTTGTAAAAATGTGTTATTGGTGGTATTTTTATATGACTGATGCTTACAAACGTTATTCAATTACGCTTTTATCTTTGAAAATGTTTTCTATGTTACAGTGCCCATGCATGCTGTATTCCATAAGTTGAGATGTAGACACAGTGTTACAGTGTATGTTTGAAAAGTAATTTGATTTTAGTATCAAGGAAAAAGGATTTGTCAAATTTGTAATGTGGCAGATATAATGTCGGCAACGTCAGAGTCACACAGAGTTCCTACACTAAGGCCCAACAAATGAAAAAAAAATGATTCATCATTCATTTTACTTACGAGATGTACCTAACTGAAATCCAATGAATGAAAATTTTTCATCAGTGGTAATAAGGAATAATAACAACTGATCATTCATACGCAATTGATACCTTTAAGGTAGATACCATCTTATGAACCCCTATTTTGACAAATTTACCTATTATGTCTGTTTTGTTCACGCATTGTTGTCAATATAATGGAATTTGATGCGACTGTCATACAAGTGAGAGGTGTAGTGCTATAAAACCAGGTTCAATCCACCATCTTCTACATTTAAAAATGCCTGTACCAATTCAGATGTATGACAGTTGTTGTCCATTCGTTTGATGTGTTTTATAATTGGATTTTGCCATTTGATTAGGGACTTTCCGTTTTGAGTTCAGTATTTTTGTGATTTTACTTTTTATGAGTGTTATTAATTTACTTATGTGTCGGTAATCATCTGAAATAAGTAATTGTGTGATAACTCTTTTCAATGGATTGCCATTTTTTGTATATCTTTCCCATTAATTTTACAATCAACAGATTGCAAAATGATTTTAGTAGAAAGTTATAAGCAGTCGTGGTTTATCGATGTGTTAAATTCATAAATCCGTTCGCAACAAACACATAAAGGTAAACACAAGTTTCGAAAATCTTATGAACTCAAAGATGAGACCGGACACCAAATAGGGTAAGAGTATTCTACTATGCCGTATAAACTCACCAAAGAAGCTGGGTGTTTAATTTTGAACACCAGAGAGGCTATTTGTTTATAAGAGACTCGTCCATGGTGCTCAAAATAAACCAGTGTGTTGGACAAATCACAAACGTGATGAACATTTATCCAACAGTGTTACGATTATTAGCAAGGGCAAGTAATAGTGCATCCAAAGTTAACACATTGTTTTTGCAACAATGTTAATAACAAACGTAAACAGGTTGCGGATTAAGGGAGAAGTCAAAAATTCTCATTTAATTGCAGATATAAGCAAAAGACAAAATCAATAAAACAATTTAGGTTGATGAAATTTGAAATCAAGTTTGTTTCCTTTACATTTAAACTGAAAGTAGAAAATATTCATAAATTTGTGTGTACATTATTTGTCAACTCACAATCATGCAGATATGCAAAAGGACAAAATATTACCGGAATTGGACACATAGAGCATTGGGACTTTGAAACGTTTAAACTTCGGTGATATTGATATTGAGACCGAAAATCTGATGACATTAAATTTAAAAACAGACCAGCATCATCAAAATGAATTTGATGACAATTATGTGTGTACATGGTTACCTTGTTTCCCGTCCAACCATTGTTTGGTTTTCCCGTCCATAAATAAAAGTTCATTGTACAATTCTATTCCGTCCGTTGCAACTCGAAACTTTGTTGGTCCTTTTCCCACCAGATATCTGGCAATTGTTGTTTTTCCTATTCCCGGTTCTCCGACCAACATTATTCTTGCTTCATAGTGATGGTAACTTTCGTCTTGTAGTAAACCAGAAAATACACTTGCAGATTGTTTGTCAAGATTCTGAACTTCCAATGGTAATCCTAAAGTAAGGTATAATTGTTCAGATTCGTAGTGACTAATGACTTTCAATGGAGTTTCCTTTTTATTTTCTAGCTGACATTGATCACCACATGATAAGCAGTATTTCTCTAGATAATAACTACTTTATGTCATAAACTCGTCTTGTAAGGGTTGTAAGTTATGTATTTTTAGGACAATAAGAGCTCGCACACATAAATGTATAAAGTATAGGCATTATGGTGTTTAAAAGATATATGACAAAACAGTGATCCACAAAATAGAAAGGGTAAAACAAGTGAAATTCACAAATGAAAAAAGTATGAAATAAAGACTATTACCAAAATTAGGATAAGACAGAAAAAGACACATACCAGCCTTCTGGAATTCTCCATATTCCTGTAAATCATATTAAAATCAGTTTGTTAAATAAATGAATTTGTAAACATATGCAAGCCAAGCATTTGCAAAAATATTTACATGGTCAAGAATAAGATACCAAATAAGATTTCACTGCTGGTTTCTAGAGTTCATACTAGTATGTCATTGATTGTTATACTTTCAGTAGTTGAAAAATGATTTGCCTCTCTAGAAAAGGTTCTAAAATCTTTAGTTGTCCGAGTATCTTTTTTGTGATTGCTTCTCTAAATTAATTGTTCACATTTACGTTTCTCGATTGTGGATGGGAATCATGTAAACAAAAAGCTTTAATAACTAATTAAATAAAAAAAAATGACATAATGCATCAATGTCAACATCAACAGTTATGAATTATCGATTCTAATATGACGTGCTTCTTTCGCTTTATGAATAAACCATGCTCTAAATCATTTTTTTTTTTTTTTTGCACATGCGTTTATTGAATACTGCAGAATAATAAATTTCATCAAATTGGCATGCATTTGATATATTTTTTTAATTACTAAATTACATATTTGACCTAGATACGACAACCGTTCATGCTGGCTGTTTAAAAACTCCTCCCTCTGAAAAATCACAGTGCCAGCTGTTTGCTTCTTTGCAAACAAAAAGGGGAGGTTCATGGAAGAGTCTTCACAATCGCTTTACCCTTATACACATTGGACATAGAAATTACCTTAATTGTCCTAATCATAATCGATATAATTGATGCAAGCAATACTTTATTGGAGTTTTAATATGGGTAGGCATTATATTCGTTTTATTTTAGCCCTCACTATCGCTCGGACAAAAATAATCACGAATATAATGCCTACCCATGTTAAAACTACAATAACGTTTAGCTTGCATCAATTATTTCTTAAACATATGTTAGCCAAATAACTGCTTAAAAGAAACCTTACTATTACTAACATGCATGACTATTATCATTTTTTATAGAGTGTTACTCCATTTTAGTTAAGGTGTATGTGTTTGTTTATTACAACTATTTGATGATAGCATACCTGTAGTAATTTTTTTATTGACCTCTTTGTCTCTTTCATTTCTTCCGACTCGCCTATTATTTCCTGTACAACATCATGAGGTGTTTTGTTATCCTGTGAAGCAGAACGTCATTTGATATATCTAAAATTATGCATGTCCAATCCGTTACGATTTATTTTGTTAGAGGTCAGACACTCTGCCAAATGATCCAAAGGACTATTTCTACTGATACAACTTATTTTGACAGTTAAATTTCATATTTAGAAAATACTAGCAATATATAATTACATACATATGTGGGGAGATGAATTGCTAACTGCATGAAAGTTTACTAGTAAAATCGTTGTCGTAAGAGATATAACCTTCTGTTCTTTAAGAAATCAGTTGTTTCCTTTCTTATGTGGGTATGACACAAGTAGCATCAAATCAGTAATACCCATGTCGAAAGTACACTTATGCAATTGCCGAAATAACATTAACATATAATATAATGGAAGTAGCAAGGCAATATATTATTGATATACATTAAGATAAAAATAATCTCACTTTAATTACTTACAACATCTGTGATGCTGGGGTCACTTCCACTGTCCATTAAAATTTGTACTATGTTTAAATGTACACCAAGAACAGCTTTGTGTAATGGAGTCATGTGGTCCTTGATATGAAATATATTTACAATTAGTAGTTAGTTGAACTTGCAACGTACATAAAGATCCAGTAGAATAAGCTTTTTGTAAAATCATGTAGATGTATTATTGAACAATCTGAGTCAGCATGAGCATTACATAACGGTTCAAGTACTTTCTAAATGAAAACATAACTTCATTTTATATTATGGTCTACTCTTGTTTTTCGCTTAGCATCATATCATATTTCATACAACTAAAACAAGCGTTTATATGTAAGGGAAGTAATTTTCTTCATGAAAATGCTATCAAATAAGTAATTTATATTAATTCACTGTGTCTTGAATATGGATGTTGCTGTATACCTTTACCTATCGTTCAACCAGATCATAAAACTGACAATACTATTGGGACATTTAAATTGACCAGTCTCCTGGAGTTGAGCCTACCCTGATGCTAACTTTACAGTTTTTAATTAACCCAAATAAAACTTTCAGCATGCTTTTATCCTTTAGTTTTTCTACACCTAGGATTATTCTATAAAAAAAATTGAAAGGGATGACAATATTTTTGAACACTCGTGCATTTTAATTTAGAACTTACCTGGATGCTGTCCTATCACTTCACCTGTTTAATTGTTACTGTTGTAGTATAACTGAGATTTTCAAAACTTATAAATATGTCATCAAGGCTTGAATTTTTATCTTTGTTAAATAACATAATACGCATTCAGTCTAAATAAGTTTGTATGGTATGAATAAAGATAGAATATGACCACTTATATATGATAACTAGACAGTAACTTATTTCATGTTCTTATATTTGCTAAAAACTGCTTATTGAATAGAGAATCCTAAAAAAAATCGTAAGGGTTCCGCGGATCCCAGTGTCTCGCCTACTTTTGCTGTTACTCCCAGGCTCAACAAAAATGAGGAAAACAATCAATAAAAATATTCCTCTTGATACTATCTTTTGATTGTAAGAAGCTTCTTTCCAAGTTTGGTAAAAATTTCAGGATAGTTTATGCATCTAATAAATGTTTTTAAAACTTTAACTGCAGACTGTATGTAATGTTAACTGGAAGAAAAACTAAAGTCCATTTATAAGTAAAATACAGATACACAGGTACCAAATATTAACACAATTTCCTTTCTAGATACTAGTTTTTGATCATAAACAAGCTTCTGTCCAAGTTTGGTACAAATTTAAAATAGTATAAGAAAGTTATTAATTTAAAAAAAGATTTAACTACAGAGTGAATGTGTTGTTTCCTGGCAGAAAACCTAAGTCCATTTAAAAGTATAATACTGAAAAAATGGATTTATTTTTTTACAAAATTTACTTCTGGATACTATCTTATGATAATAAACAAGCTTCTGTCCAAGTTTGGTACAAACCCAGGATAGTTAAAGAAAGTTATTAAAATTTAAAAAAACTAAACCAGAGAGTGAATGTAATGTTTCCCCGCAGAAAAACTAAGTCCATTTATAAGTAAAAAACAGAAAAAAAATGAATTCTATTTTTGCAAACTTTACTTCTGGATACTATCTTATGATCATAAACAAGCTTCTGTCCAAGTTTGGAAGAAATCCAGTATAGTTTAAGAAAGATATTCAAATTTTAAAAACTTTAACCACAGAGTGAATGTAATGTTTCCCCGCAGAAAAACTAAGTCCATTTATAAATAAAATACAGAAAAAATAGAATTTTATTTTTAAAAAATTTACTTCTGGATACTATCTTATGATCATAAACAAGATTCTGTCCAAGTTTGGTAGAAATCCAGTATAGTTTAAGAAAGTTATTAAATTTTCAAAAAATATTTGTGGACGCCGCCGACGACGCCGACGACGACGGAATTTAGGATCGCTTAGTCTCGCTTTTTCGACTAAAGTCGAAGGCTCGACAAAAAGGTGAAGGAAATTAACATTGTTATATTTTTCTTAACGAAATGGATGATTTACCTGTAAAAATTGGTCATACAAATGTAAAAATAACGCACACCGTTTAGAAGGGAAAAAACAGATTTTTATTTTACTGTCATTTTAAATTTTAGGAGTGAGCAAGCCAGATCAAGACTATATGGGTTTTTTTTTTTCAGGGGGATTTAATTGCATGTCGTATACTGCACTGCATTTCCTCTTCATGTTTTCATAGCCAAATACTATGAGTGCTTGGATTTCTTATATATCGTTGAAAAGACCCCTTTTTAATATGCCTTTGGCTTTTTCTAATGGGAGACATATCAAAATATTGTTTTTGGCTCCTGCACAAATCTTAATTTGTTTTTCTAACTTCCAGGCTTAACAAACACCAGAACAACTGTGTGCATTCTTTCATTTAGACTTTCGTTTTTACACTTATTGACATGTTCCTTGTACAAATTGTTTATGCATATTTATATTGACATATCAAAAAACTTTATTATAGTGAACCCCAGGTGGTCGTGTGGTCTAGCAGGACGGCTGCAGTGCAGGCGATTAGGTGTCACGATATCTCAGTAGCATGGGTTCGAATCCCGGCGAGGGAAGAACAAAAATTTGCGAAAGCAAATTTACAGATCTAACATTGTTGGGTTGACGTTTAGACGAGTTGTATATATAACAGATTTACAGATCTAACATTGTTGGGTATATATATATATATATATATATATATATATATATATATATATATATATATATATATATATGACGAGTTGTATATATAACAGATTTACAGATCTAACATTGTTGGGTATATATATATATATATATATATATATATATATAAACAACTCGTCTAAACATCAACACAACAATGTTAGATCTGTAAATTTGCTTTCGCAAATTTATTGTTCTTCCCTCGCCGGGATTCGAACCCATGCTACTGAGATATCGCGATACCAAATTGCCTGCACTGTAGCCGTCCCGCTAGACCACACGACCACCTGGGCTTCACAATAATAAAGCTTTCGGTGGCCGTGTGTTACCTTTCCTCGTCAGTTTTAATCTAGCGTCGTACTACAGTACATGATATATAAGGCATGGAGATGTTATTATTACAGATCAGCTCAATTATCTATAGTAAAGGATCCTACAAATTAATGCAAGATGCAGTCACAGAAAATAATTATATTTATAAGTACGTCTGAGTCAGTGACAACTCTACAACAGATTTATCTCCAAAACAGGTTCAGAATTTTGCAATATTTGATTATTTCCAGTATAATATTTAAAATGATTATCCTCACTTTACAAATGTTTTTGTTAAAAACATTTACATATTTTCACTATATTACGTGATTTTACTTTACCCACAGTATTGAGTTTTTATTTCATTTACCAACGTATATGTTCAAATTAAACAATATTAGATCCAGAATTGTATAATGATTATTTCCAATTTCACGTTCATGTTATCTAAATGTTTGGAATATTTTGAAATATTTTACTTTACTTTTTCTCCTCACTTTATCATTAAATTACACTATATCCACTATTATATTAATTTTACATTTTTTTCATTTCCATGATATATATCCCAATTAAACAGGTGAATCACTCTAATAGTATATCCCGAAATCAATAATGAATGTTTTCAAAAGCGCATTTAAAGCCACAGAAACATGTTGAACTTATTGCTCTTACATTTTTTCCAGTTTTGATTTTTTATAACCTTTAAGATAACTTATTCCATATAAGGCAAATTAAATTTCCTTCAGTGAACACAGTATTTTTTCACATATTTTTTTTTATATTATATTTTAAAGAAAAACACTGCTAGTTAAACTCCAAAATTATTTCTAAGTTACATGTACATCATCATGTTAAGCCACAAAACACATTTTGAATGAATAAATTCCTTCTTGATACCTTCATGACAATCCATTCTGGGAAAAACTAAGTCACATTTTATGAAGCAAAATTCCTATAGAAGGGCATAAATTTCAAATATTGCAAACATTAAAATCCAAAATGAAAAATCTTGAAGGGACATTCACCAAATACCGATCTGAAAATTGAAACTGAATGAACTCGTCATAGATCCCAGGATTGAAATTTTATGTTTATGCCAGACGCGCGTTTCGTCTACAAAAGACTCATCTGTGACGCTCGAAGTAAAAAATATTAAAAAGGCCAGATAAGGTAAGAAGTTGAAGAGCACTGAGGACCAAAAATTCCTAAAAGTTTTGACAAAACAGCTAAGGTATTCCTGAGGTAGAAAGCCTTAGTATTTCAAAAATTCAGGTTTCAATGCTGACAACTGTGCAACTGTGCTACTACTGAAAACACCTTGATAGCTTGTTCTTGTTTCACTGATAACTGGACAATACTATGTCAAAGGGTTTCAAATTTAAAAAAATATTTTATTATGTAAAATCAGTTTTAATTTTCATACATTTTAACATGCAGGTAATAAAAGATTTTACTGATTTATATTTTGGTGAATTTTACAAATATAATCAATTCTTGGGATTTAAAACAATGAAAACCAAAATTATTTCCACCCTTTCAATTGTTTGATAGAACAATCCTAGGTTAAAAACACTTAATACTGAAAGTTTTGGTTAGGCGAATAGAAAATGTTACTGGTAGCATCAAGGTACACTTAACTCTACCAATACCAGCTGGTCAATTAAGATGTCCTTACTGTATTGTCAATTTTACAATCTGGTTGAACAATAGGTAAAGATAAACAGCTACACCTATAGTCAAGTTACAATAATCGGATTAAGGATTGACTATAAGAAGCTTTATGAACTTTGACTTTTATTTTGATTTATCTCGTCTGTTTTATTTCAAATATGGGTTAATCCAACATGAACAATGTACTCGTATATGTGGACCAACCATTCCAATGAAACAAATACATTATTTTGCATTGAAGAAAGATTTAATATACCCAATTCTTCATATTCAAATCACTGCCATGATCAATTAGTAAACGGACTATATCTACATGTCCCCTTCCAGCAGCCAAATGCAGTGCACTGTCACCTAACTGGAATAAAACATTTAAGTAGTTTGAATAAATGCTCAGATTATAAAAATAAAATAAAAAAGAAGATGTGGTATGATTGCCAATGAGACAACTCTCCACAAGAGACATTTTGACACAGAAATTAACAACTGTAGGTCACCGTACGGCCATAATAATGAGTAAAGCCCATCCTGCATAGTCAACTATAAAAGACTCCGAAATAACAATGTAAAACAATTCAAACGAGAAAAGTAATGACAATTTTAAATGTTTTATAACACGTAGCTGCTAAATATCTATCGCATGAATCGATGTAATGTTACTAATTCCACACACAAATCAAAACGAATTATTCTGATCTCCAAGAGCATTTCTATTTCAGACAAATATGTGTTATTTTCTTATTTTTCATGAGTTGCTCAGATAAGATTAATTTAATTTTTAAAAGAAAAAAAAGATATCAGAATTATGTTTAATACTCCAGACGTGTGTTTCATCTGATTCAAACTCATTTATGACGTTCAATCGAAATTACTAGAGAGTAGGATATCATAAATGTATTCGAAAAAAAATGAACATTTCAACAAGATTGATCCACTAATCAAAGATAACTCACCTTCAAAAATGGATAATTTAAAACCTCAGGCATTTCATCTGCCTCAACCTGGCATGTTGAAATATGTATCAATAAAGTAAATTCGTTTGACATTTGGCAATTGTTGTAATTTTTTTTGATTTTACAGATGGTACGTCTATATCAAGTGGTTATCTTGTCAGCAAAATACTACATATTTTAACATGTGAAAGGAGTAAGTCCGGTAAGGGTCGATTCTGGCCTCAAATTTAAGGTTCATCTGATATAAGATTATGGACACTTTTTAAACACTTAAGTGTCTACTTTAGTCGAATCAATTAGTATATATGAAAGATTTTATACTGTTTTAGTCACTAAAAACGCTCCAATTCAAGATTAAATATGTCAAATCTATCAAATATGCAATAATATGTCACTTTTCAGATGATTTTTGTCAAAAACGAAGGTGGCCGCATCCGTGTTCATTCTCAACCTTTATATATGATATGTATAATCATCAAATACAACTTACATTTAAATATTCAGAATGAACACAAATGCGGCCACCTTTAATTCAAACAGAAACCCAATTAAAAATTAACCAAAATCTAAACATCTCGAGGATTTCAGTAATTTAGCATGACTTTATGATTCTAGTACCCTATATATGTGCATTGTATTGTCAAAAACAGACCATATTTACCTTTATTTTTCTAATTAATAACTAAAAGATTACATTTTAACAATTTTGTAAAACTGCTACATTTTGAGGCCGAAAAGGTGTCTTACCGGACCTCCTCCTTTTGGTGTTAAGTTCAGGCAGTTAAACAGGAGAACATGGTAGGACCGGGATCTAACTCACTGTTTACAGACTATAATACCTTACTACAAAGAGTTTCTGTTATCTACGTCTGACATTGTGAAATACTGAATTGAAACACTAAGGAAGTGTAACATAAGGGAAGATACATTTTCATATTTTACGAGAGAAAATATCGCCGTGAAAATATTTCGATTTGAATAACATTCCGAATGAAATAAATGAGATAGTTACCCGGTTTTTATTTGGATCACTTCCTCTGTCTAGTAACAAACAAACGATCTCAATGTGCCCAAACGCAGATGCTTTGTGTAATGCAGTTAGGTTAGTCTAAAAAAAAAAACAAAAAACAACAACAACAAAAAAGAACAGCAGCAGCTGTTGTAAGAATATGTGCTTTTCTTGAAGTCACAAATAAAGGTATAATATTCTCATATACTTAAACAAACAAATAACTTACTATGTGAGCTACTGCATACTAATGATACCCCCGCCAGCTTAAAGTTAAAGGTAAACAGAAAGAAGTTGTTGAGGGGTGAATCTAAAAACGTATCACACGGTTAAGCTGACTCATATAAACTCTGATAGCAAATTTCAGAAATCCTTGTAAAAAGCAAAATCATAAAAATACTTATCTCCGAGGTCCTGATACAGATGCGACGCAAAATAGTTATTGGACGAACTGGGGGACGGAAGGAGAGACAGAAGTCAAATAGTATACCTCGACTTTTTTAAAGTAGGGGTATTAACACCAATATCAATCCGTTTAAAGGACCTGTAACAGTCGTTAATAGACTAGAAATGACAAAGGTCTGCTCCCCATATGACACATGTCGACTTGCTCGTGAAACGTTTTATTATATGGCGAAACGACGAGAAAGGTACGCTTTATATTAAGACATTCATACATATACCTATAAAGAGTGGATTTCAGTTAAGAAGGTATGTGAGACTTTTTACGTTCTATGACAATGTATTTGTTACACGTTCTGTCCAAAAACGTCCAATATCTAGTTAACGCTCGTTCCGGAAAACGATACCATAGGTTTTCCAATAACAACAGCTCTATTATATGTCATATATATGAAAAAAGTTTGTAAGGTTACTAACACCAATATCTTTGAAATTAATCAGGCATTATTTGAAGTAAAACAGAAGGATAAATGAAATAAATGGCTTACTTTATCCATGTAATTCAAATCAGCCCCTTCGTCTAAATATTTCTGAACTTCTGCTACTTTTCCATACATTGTAGCACTAAGAAACTTCTGTAAGTAAACATATCAATTCATCAGTAGTTTTCATTTGAACATTTTTCTAGTCTTGCTTATATTTGACCCCCCCCCCCCCCCTTTCTAAGATTATAAAATGATTTCCCTCGCATGGTATTTTACCTTTATTCATCACATATTTCATATAGATTTAAAAACATCTTTACTTTACTACCTATTTAACGAGGTTCAAGTTGTTAGCTGGTACGTTGTTACAAATTATATATAAACATTATCGTTACCGATACCAATAGTATATGTCACATGTTGTTTCCTGTTGTAGTACACAAATTAGGACGGGTTCAAAGATTTTAAAAGCAGAGAACACAGGGCACCTTTTAATCGGCATGATTTTATCAGACGAGAATACGAATACTAAATATCCAGGCTAAAATTAAGGCGTTGGTACCCAATTCAGAGTCGTACCAAAGACTTTTCGTCGTTGTGTTCTAGTTACTTAGAAAAAAAGTAATTGTCCAAGAAGGGTAAACATTATTTAAAGCTGTCAACTGCAACTGTATAGCGAGCATCTTACGTAGTTGTTTATTGTTAAAATGTGCATTATTGTATTTGTATTAATTGTTATTACCTCGTTCAAGTCTTCCATTTTCTTCTTCTGTAATCTTCAAAATAAAAATTATTTCTCGTAAAAAAGTGGTATCATATAAAACAAAATCGAAGTCTAGCAGATATACTTGTAATGAAGTATTCAACAACTAAATATATTTGCATTCAATCTATTCCGGTTTGAATTTAGTACAGTGTATCCTGAGATGGATTTTATAACATTTAGTTCCTATTTCAGTTCTTCGACTGTGCAGGTTCAGATACATGCTCGCCTTTAAATTATCCGGATTTGAACGTGTCTGGTGAAGGAAAATATAGGCAAAGCGCTTCAGTCACATGAAATGAATGAAGTGTTGTTTCCATTTTCAATAACACAAGGTTTTTAATGCTGCTGTGGACAATCAGTCCTAGATAGTCATGATAGTATCATATGCTCAGTAGTCAATACGTCGGTACTGACATAATGTATAACCGACCTTTTTTAAATAGTTATTTTGTATTAAATCATTAAGATATTAAATTGTCCGTTAAAAAAGATCTTATCAAGACTGTCAAGTGTCAACTCTCTTATCCAAAGTTGACTTTATATGGAATCGGCTATTATGTTAAGGTCCATTTTAAAACATAGCTCTTCCTGATCGGCTGTTTATACATCCTAGGCTTTCAAATGTTCAACTTTGGGATAAAATCCAGAAAAGTATTTTGAACGCATGGCCTTTATAAAGTGTGTGTTTTGAGTTGTTCTTCCTTAAAAAAAAAGTAAAAACACAAAAATACTGAACTCCGAGAAAAATTCAAAAAGGAAAATCAAAAATCAAAAGGCAAAATCAAAAGGCAAAATCAAAAGGCAAAATCAAAAGTCCAAACACATCAAACGAATGGATAACAACTGTCATATTCCTGACTTGGTACAGGCATTTTCTAATGTAGAAAATGGTGGATTGAACCTGGTTTTATAGCTAGCTAAACCTCTCACTTGTATGACAGTCGCATCAAATTCCATTACATTGTCAACGATGCATGAACAAAACAAACATACTCAAAGAGTAAAAATGTCAAAAATAGGGGTACAACAGTCAATATTGTGTTATCATCTTAATATCACTACATAAACAACAAATGTAACAAAGTAGCACAAAAAGGCATACATCAAATTTAACATTCTCATTTTGCTTTTCTTATACGGCTGAATTTATCTATGTAAAGTCTACCCATAAATGAAAGAAGGTTTTCATTACTGGTGTAAAATTGTGCGTTTGAAATTCGCACAGGTAGACATAAAAATAATTTTGTCGTATGACGGCATACATAAATGCAGACTCACGTAAAGTAGATATAACAAAAAACAGACTTACAGTAAAAATAATAAATAAAATAATGGTGTGGTTCAAAGTATGACGGGATACATAAGTGCAGTTTCACGTCAAATGTATATCATAAAAAACAGACTAAACAGAAAAAGTAGTCTTATTGAATAAAATAGTTTAGTCATTCATAGTATGTCAAGATCCTTAAGTAAAAGTAATATCAATAAATGAAATAATTTTGCCGTTCAAAGTATGTGGTTTTACGTAACCACAGAGTCACTTCAAATGAATATCTAAAAAAGACATATAAAAGAATACTATAATACGTAATTAAGACGATAATAGATTGATCGTTTACAGTAATCTTATAAGAAAAATACATAAGATAAACCTTCCCTTTTTATTTAAAGTTAGAAAATATTCATTCTGGTCCCAAAGGCAAATTTAAAACAGAAAGTTCATTCACAAATGGCAAAATCAAAAGCAAAAACACATTAAACGAATGGGAAAAACCGTCATAATCCTGGCATGTTACACATGTTTTCTTATGTCGAAAATGTTCAAGATAAACCTGGTTTTATAGCTAAATAGAACTTTCATTGTATGGCAATCATATATAATTTTTCATTTAATCCACCATTTTCTACATTTGAAAATGCCAGTAACCAAGTCAGGAATATGACAGTTCTTTTCCATGTTTTGTCATTTCATATTGCCATGTGATTAGGGACTTTCCGATTTGATTTTCCTCTGAGTTCAGTATTTTTGTGATTTTACTTTTGTCATCAAATTGTCAACAATTTGAGAACAAAACAAATAGACACAGCAGGTAAAAATGTCAAAACTTGAGGTACAGATAAAAAAAGAAAAGCAAAGTGCTTGTGCAAACTGAAGGTTAAAGACTACTCTCAGGTTGCAATTTTGCTAATTTTAAATAACAAATTGAATTGTATATTGCCTAGCTAGTTAAATATTTGAGATTGAGTTATCTTCCTTTGTTCATGATTGTATTGTAGTTGATTTTATCTGGTTATAACAGATTCATACACGATAGATTAATTAGTTAATTTTCTTTAAAAAAAAAAATTCTTTACAAAGTATTGAATTTCAAATACACATCATATTGTAACTTTAATACAAAAGTATAAAATGTCACCAATAAAGTGAATGAGATAGACTGCATAGGATCTAAATAATGATAAATTCATTGCACTATTTCGTTTGAACTATCTTGACCTATCATGAATAACATCATAGATACCAGGATTGAAATTTTCAATGGTAGAGATCACCCTTAGAATTTATATATATGTATCAAGAGGGTGCCATAGGGTTTTGGTGGCATTTCATAAAAAAAATCTTTACGCAAAAAGACAATACGAACAAAGAAAAGCAAAATGACTTATAGATGATCTTACACAAATAAAGGCAACATAACATACCAATTAAAGGTTAAAAAAATAACGTAATTGCAGGTTACTGAAACTATACATTATTTAAAAAGATTAATTTAAGGAAAATTGAAAAAAAATATTTTGGTAGGAAAAAAGTAATATTAATCCCTAACAAATATAAAGTATAATAAATCTGTGTAAGATAATAAAATCATGGCCTCTCATGATGTTTTTTATTTAACTATTTAACTTGCTTGTTCAAAAGCATAAAACGAATCTATTAGAGGAATTCGTATAGTTTGATAAAAAAAAATCATGTAAATGCTACCTTTTTCTTAAATCTAAATACGAATAGTTATAAATATACAAGACTTGGTATGCATAACAAAAAAATGTTAATTTTAATATTTAGTACTATTTCTTAACTTTAAAATTATTTTACTATTTATGTACCTGTATTCTACAGTATTTGATTTGTACTAAACATTTTGGAACAGAAACAATATTAACAGTGTTTGAAAATCATAAGTTCAAGAGATTTGAAATAAACAAACTTTAATATGCTGAAAATGTCATGATGTAACCAAAAAGCTTTAGTACTTAAATTTTAAGTACAAATCAAGTAAAATGATATATTACAACAATTTTAAGGTAATAAAAAAATACTGAATATAAAAAGATTTAGATTTCCAGTAATACAGATTTGTTTTTGGTACAGAAATAGTATCTATGCAAAAGTAGCTGTGTCGCAGTTTATAAAACAAATTTTGATAATTGAAAAGCTAAACATTTTAACAGTATATTTTCGTCATAAAGATTTTAGATAGTTAAAACATTGAAATGACCGTTGTAGTTATTTTGTTAAAACTCGTATCCTTAATCTGTTAAAATTTATAAATTAGTGTCAATTTAAGGTTTTCGTCATGGCGAAATTGTGTACGTTATTCTTATGGAAATACACAATACTATTTATTGTAAATAATTCATAATGGTCTGTAACAGGGAATTCCTATAATCTTTTTTTAAGTATTATCTTATACGTTGATATTGCTAACGTTTTGTCATGTCTATTCATATGCTAAACAATTATTTGATAAATATAAAGAAAGCTCTTACCACTGAACTACCTACAGATACATGTGTAGGAAAATTGGTGCAACAAGACAACACTCGACACTTGTAAAAATATAACAAAACTCCATTAAGCATTAAGCATAAAGAACAAAAATACTGCAAATTGTTGCTAATTACTAATCCGCCATTTTACCTGCCTTAAACAATTTATGATAGCATAGTATGGAAAATCGACAACATTTCACGAGTCGATAGTTTTACGTAATTCAAATCCACAGCTAGCCAGGCTGATCCTGGATAAAAATGTATTTGGTTTCTATATGAATAATAAAATTAAACATAGCTATTTATTGATGATTTCCTGTACAATCATATTTAAATATCTTTTAGTCAACAAAACGCTCGTCCTTCAGTCAACGGATGACTGAGTCCGTGATCTTATCTAGGATGTCTATTTAATGTTTACTTTATAATTATGGATTGTTTGAGAACGGTTTTATAATACAATAGTATTTTTATCCACTTTTTGTCAATAATTGCATGTCTTCCTTCATTTAGGATTTGTCAATCCAATGATATACTTATAGATTTCCATATCGTCACAAAATATTATTTTCATCAATTTATACACCAAACCATATATATTGCAATGCGTGTAGCAGGTAAAGATTTTTATCTATAAACTCAGGCAAGGTTGAAAAAAAATCAGGAAAAGAAAGAAGATTGTGAAGTCATCACACCAATGATCCCTAAATAATATAATACCAGTACCACAATAAAATCAATAAAACAGCTTTTCTATTAATATTCTGCATTTCAAATTGATATTAGGACCGTCAACATAGAAACAAGCACATCACTGCATATTAAAATCTTCGCACTTATTTGAAAGATCGACTCCTCAATATCTGTGCATTGAAGAACACAGCTGCGAGGTAAAATTAATAAACAATAATCTTTTAAATTATTGCTAGAAATCAAATTCATCGATTGTGGATCGTTAAAAAATCTGTTGGCAGCTATTTATCATGTAATACATACATTGTCATTAGAATCAGTCACATAATATATAATTATGTATATTTTTTATAAAATTATAATTTTTTTATATATATATTTTGAAGGCATTTATGGTTTTTACATGTTTTAAATCAAGTTGACGTCAACTCAACATTTCTCTAACGCGAATAGGAAATGGAAACATTAGATCATTTCATTCATTTATGTACTGTTCTTGCTTCTGCTAGAAACCATCATGCTTGAACTGTCACATATTATCAATAACAGTGAGCTCTGCGCGAAATTAAAAAAAAATAATAAGATTAGAAAAAAGGAACGAAAGATACCAGAGGGATAGTCAAACACATAGATTGAAAATAAACTGACAACGCTATGGCTAAAAATAAAGACAAATGATAGTACAGAAGACACAACATAGAAAACTAAAGACTAAGCAACACGAACACCAACAAAAACTGGGGTGATCTCAAATGTTCCGGAAGGGTAAGCAGATCCTGCTCCACATGTGGCACCCATCGTGTTGCTTATGTTATTACAAATCCGGTAAATAGTATAATTTGTTAGGTCATATTCGTGAAAAGGGAAGGGTATTGTAGTTACTAAATAAGGAACATATCCAATATCATCTGTGAAACGGTTATTCCATAAAAGAGGGACGAAAGATAACACAGGGACAGTCAAATTCATAAATCGAAAATAAACTGACAACTACATGGCTATAAATGAAAAGACAAACAGACAAACAATAGTACACATGGCACAACATAGAAAAATAAAGAATAAGCAACACGAACCCCACAAATAACTAGGTGTGATCGCAGGTGCTCCGGAAGGGTAAGCAGATCCTGTTCCACATGTGGCACCCGTCATGTTGCTAATGTTATATTAAATCCAGTAAATAGTCTTATAAGGTAAGTCATATTCATGATAGGGAAGTGGATTGTACTTACGACGTAAGGAAAATATTCGATATCATTTGTGAAACGGTTATTCCATAACGGTCAACCAACTCGTGATGGCGTCCGCAAAATTTACGAAGCGATGATTTCAACTGAAACAAATGAAACTGCGAGCTACTGCTCACTGTCGCTACCGCCGCAAGTGGATAATTTTAATAGTGTTAAAATATGCAAGTGTTCAGTAAACAGGTAGTTGTCGATCGATGAATCTGAAAACACATCACACGGTAGAGCTGACTTGTATAAACCCTGAAACAAAATTTCAGAAATGCTTGTATTGCAGTTCCTGAGAAAAATATGACGAAAATTTTCAACTTGGCTATCATGTGTAAAATCATACAAGTGTTCGGTTAACAGGAAGTTGTCGAGTGATGAATCTGAAAACGCATCACACAGTATAGCAGACTTATATAAACCCTGAAACCAAATTTCAGAAATCCTTCGATTGTAGTACCTGAGAAAAATGTGACGAAATTTTTCTTTCATGTGTAAAATCATACAAGTGTTCAGTAAACAGAAAGTTGTCGAGTGATGAATCTGAAAACACATCACCAGAGACATATAATACATTTGTATTATATGTCTCTGACATCACACAGTATAGCAGACTTATATAAACCCTGAAACCAAATTTCAGAAATCCTTCTATTGTAATACCTGAGAAAAATGTGACGAAAATTTTCAAATTGGTTTTCATGTGTAAAATCATACAAGTGTTCAGTAAACAGAAAGTTGTCGAGTGATGAATCTGAAAACGCATCATGCGGTATAGCTGACTTACATAAACCTTGAAACCAAATTTCAGAAATCCTTGTACTGTAGTTCCTGAAGAAAATGTGACGAAAATTTTCAAATTTTCTTTCATGTGTAAAATCATACAATTGTTCAGTAAACAGAAAGTTGTCGAGTGATGAATCTGAAAACGCATCACACAGTATAGCAGACTTATAAACCCTGAAACCAAATTTCAGAAATTCTTCTATTATAGTTCCTGAGAAAAATGTGACGAAAATTTCATCTTGGCTATAATGTGTAAAATCATACAAGTGTTCAGTAAACAGAAAGTTGTCGAGTGATGAATCTGAAAACGCATCATATGGTTAAGCTAACATATATAAACCCTGAAACCAAATTTCAGAAATCCTTGTATTCTTGTTCTTGAGAAAAATGCGAAGAAAATATTCATGGGACGGACGGACTGACGGACGAATGGACAGACAGAGGTAAAACAGTATACTCCCCTCCCCCCTTTTTCAAAGCGGGGTATAATTAGTACACAACTTATATTGGATGCTCAGTAGTGCTTTGCTCTGCAACTGTCAATGCTCTGCAATGTAAATATGGATGTAGACTTTCTTCATCTTGTAGAATACATCAGCAGAAAACTTTGCTCTGCACATTACAGGTTATATATTATTAACATTACCGAGAATATAACAAAAATGTTGCTTGCGACCACTCAGTCAAAGGCGTAAGTATATAAAATCTAAATTATCTTTTGTTTTAGATTGTAAAAGAGTAATACACATTTTAGTTACAGCATTTTACTCCCTCCAGTAGCACCATTTATAAAACTATGTCGGCCATCTTAGTTGGCAGGTAGGGCCATTGTACACATTTTTTATACTAAATACTCCAATGAGGATTTTTGAAAAATTTGTTTAAATTCTTTTATATTTACTCCATAAAACGTGGTCACACTCGAAAAAAAATATATGACTACATACTTTTATATATAAAGCAGTATTATTCCATAATATATATCGGTTCTCTGGTTCATATTGATTTTTTATGGACTCTCCAGTCCTCAATATAGACACAGATGGAAGAGATCAAACCATTTATATGATAAACGTAATAATTTTGACTTTCCAATTGTCAACTCCATATTCACTAGCAGTAACAAAAGCTTTTCTCCAATGTATGACTTTCATGTGCTACTCTTGTACATGTCTACACAGTACAAACTCTGTTCAAAGTTGTGTTCTCATTAAACAAAAGCTGCATCAATAAAGTTCCAAGCCAAAAATACTAAAAGTGACACAAGTTTAAAACTAACTATTCAAATTGGTCTTCAGATATGAGGTGTCTGCTTCTTTTATCCAAGTTGTCTGATCTGATCAGCAATTGCAGATTCAAATGCGTGTGATGCATGCATAGCAGATGGTTGATTAACCAAAACTTTTACCTTAATAAGTCTGCTTAATCGATTTGAACATCAGCAAAATTCTGTCGACTTAATTCAAAATATCCATCGTATTGTTCCTTATATCTGGTGTCCATCTTGTTCTCATTTAAAAGCCACTGTCACTTTGGCCCTCTTTTTAACTTAGAATACTTTTAAACCACTTAGATCCTTCTACGATGAATTTGTCTTTCATTTGTAGTCATAAAGCTTCTATGTATTTTAGATCATTGGTTGTCAAATTGAGCAATTCTCATGATGGTAAATACAGGTTAGTAAAATATTTCAATTGTGCTAAAGAGATTTTGAAGATTCCATACCAGATTATGCTTATGATGCAATTTCCTCATGCAAGTTGTCCTTATATAAATTTAAACTCTTTCTTTAAGGACTTTTCGTTTTTTGTATTAAAATGTTTAGATGTCTTAACTGCTTAAATTACTTTACTGGGTAATTCTAAAAAGGATTGTATTGCACATGGAAATCATGTCACTTGTTTCTGGCATGTGATAATAATTGACATCATGACTTTTTTACATGTTTATTATTAATTTTCAATAACATTTGCATGTGGTTAAATCAAAAGTAACAACAGTTAAAATTAAAAAATAAAAAGCCAGTTATTACAATCAATTGCAGTGTATGACTGTATACCATACATTAAGGGTGTGTGCTGCTCAAATTAAAATTAATAACAATTCCATAACTAACACATTCACCCAAAATAAACTACATTAAAATGGAAAACAGGTACTTGTATCTGTGATTATGGTACAACAATTGAAGAAATAAAAAATGTTAGCTGCAAATAACAAGTATTTCAAAATATCTAAACATAAAATTGGGAAAGCATCAATGACACAACAGCCTGACCAAAGAACAGAAAACGAATGTTTTTCAGGAGTAGTTTTTATCTAAATATTTAGTATAATTGAAATCAGGTCATGAATTTTTCGTGCATGGCCAAGAATTAGTAGGCGTGTAACAAAACATAATGATAAAAGAAAATTGAAATTAAAAAAGCACACATCTTGAATCTTTCCTCCAACAAATGGTATCAATCTCAGTGTGTGTCTGTGTTTTGTAAGTTTAAACAAAAATTACATATTTAGCAAGTTGGTGACATGTTAATGTGATATGAAATGAAATATAAATGGCACTTTGAGTAAAAAAATACAGTTGAAGGAAGACAGGACTGATATAATCTGACTAAAATGCATATGTATTGTTTAATCAAATCTGGTTTTACTTTAAGATTTTGTTTTTTTGGAATATAACATAAATATGTGGGTTTAAATTTTTGCATAATAAACTGAAGGGTTTTCGTTAAAAGCATTTATCATAAGAAATACAATTACTTCCTTAATGATAATAAAAAAAAAACTCCATCTAAATTCAATTCATTTGTCAAAATTGTATTCCTTTTACCAATGTTCCAGTATTAAATAATATTGAAATGAAAAAACATTACCATTGCATGTTAATAAAATTACTTATGACAATAAAACATTAAAAAGACTTTTTTGTGTAAACACTTAAAGATCCACATCAGAGACAGTATTACACTCCCTCCAGTATCAATGGTCAAAATGTGCATCTGGTGCAGTAAAATTTGTATACTATATGTTATTTCAATGACACATTCTAAAAGTAGTTAAACTACAATGGACCCCAACTGATTTTGAAATTCCAAATGCAATTCTGTAGTAAAGTTAAGAAAAGTACACCTTTTTGTTTAAAGAAAATCAGAATATTTCATTTGTTTATCAGTAATATCTTTAAAATAAAAAAATGTTCATGTCAGTATCTACAGTGTTAATACAAAAATTCTATTTAATCATTGAATTTGGTATAACAAAGAAAAAGGACAGAAAAATAACTAGAGCCCTTGTGTCATAAAAAATTGTTAATTTCCATACATATACAGTGTACCATGTGTTATCCGAGACCATAGGGAACAGAAAAAAATGTCGGATTAAGTCAGGTGTTGAATTACTAAGGTTTTTTCTGCAAGGATAGGCATATTTGGGAGCATGAAAAATTGTTGGGTTAAACCAGGATGTAAAAATACGCAGGTGTCGGATTAGGCATGTTACACTAAATTGCTACATGCAAGTAAAAAAATGCTGGTCAGGACAGGGTCTACATAAAAGTGAATAATTGGCAAAACAAATTATGAAGTGGAAGCTGTTCTAAAAAATCATAAGAATACCACAATGAAAGTTCCCCATTACAGTCCCACACATATAAGACCAAATTCCCTGGTATTAAAAACACATATACTACAAATTAAAATATTGAAGTAAAACTATCCTCCTTCTAAATTAAATTCTATGAAAGAGAATTCAATTATTAAAAGGTAACTCACTGTTTTTATTGTATTGGTCAAAGCAATTCATTGCATAAATCTTTATACATTTTCTGCAGACATGTTCCAAATAATGACTTTGTATTCAACAATAAAATATTTCTAGGACAGCACACATCTTAATTGTAAACACTTTTTTGAAAAGCTTCAAAATATTGACTTTTTTATTAACATAACAAATTTAACACTCTGCAATCCTGCTTTCTATTTGATCCTCCCAATGAAAATTGAAATACAGTTTCAATGTATTTAAAACCTTAAATATTCTTTACAAAATAATTAAAAACTGATGGTAAGGGGGGGTGTTCCATAAAAACAAACACGAGACACAGGAAGGCACTTTGAAATTTCAGCTATGGGTTATTGACGATTTAGTAGCTGAAATACAAGAGACATTCTTAAAATGACTCTATACATGTAGGTGGTAAACTTATTTTCAAAATTTCCACCCAGGTACCAAGTATATATTAGTGGATCAGCCTTTACATGTATGTATTAATGGAACAGCCTTTACATTTATGCAATAATGGAACAGCCTTTACATATATATTATAAGTAATTCCTACAATTCATGTTGATTCTATCTGATTGTTTGGAAAGAAATGTTTATTCCTTATGCCACACAGATCATGTGTGATGAATTATGAGCTCATGTCTTGTTAGACAGAAATGTTTAAGTTGAATGTTAGATCATGTCTTGTAAGATGAAGATATGTTAAGTTGAATGTTAGATCATGTTTTGCGTAATCGTTTATTTGAAGTTGGCGTCTGTGATGAGATTCTTTTACTTTGCCTTGTTGGTGTAGAGGGTACGGATGAAGCAGAAGTACTTGATATCACTATAACATCCTCCGGAACATTCGTAGTACCCCCAGAGGCTCTGGTCGAGGGCTGAGCAGTACCTCCCGAGGATCTGGTTGAGGGAGAAGGGGTAGTTCCTGAACCTCTGGTGGAGGGTGGTTGTGTTCTGGCTGGTGGTGTCAAGGTAGTTCCTGTGCCTCTGGTTGAGGGTGCAGTTGTAGTTCCTGAACCTCTGGTCAAGGGTGTAGGAATTCTGGCTGGTGGTGTCGGAGTAGTTCCAGAGGATCTGGTTGGTGGTGTCGGAGTAGTTCCAGATCTTGTCGGTGGTGTCGGAGTAACCGTTGAGGTTCTGGCTCTTTTATTTGGTGACGGGACATCACTGATTGTTTTTGTCTGTATGTTAGGTCTACTTGGGGGAATAGATCTTGTGTTCTGCATTGTAACACCTTAAAAATAAATTTGATTGTTTTTACTACAATATTGAGGATATTTTTAGAGTTTGTCTTGTTTCTCAACAACATTTCTCTTACCATATAACTAATTTAGATTATTAGACTAAGAGTGGCCCATGTTTCCAGGAATAATGAAGTTGGAACAGTACAGTTTATAAAGCCATCAACACTGTTAAATGTAGGTTTGTTTGTTATTGTAGCAGTTTAGTGATTCTGTTGTTATGTTATTTCCTCTTACGGTTGATATGTTTCCCACAGTTTTGGATTAAACCTTCATTTGTTTTCTCTAAATCAATTTATGACTATTGAACAGCTGTATACTACTGTTGCCTTTATTCAAATCAAACAATAAACATAAAAATGTTTTACTCATTACAAGCAAAAGATCCTGCAGTGTACAAGCAGTCGAACATAATGTGATCAGAATGTAAAATGCAAGTTTTCTATTTATGTGATTAAAATACTCTGACTTGATTTTCAACAAAACAAGAGTGCACACGCTGAAATGTCTCGCCTTCTATACTAATCATTGATATTATGTAGATAGTCCTAAGTATAAAGCTTTATTACAACTGTCTCATAAACTTAACATTAACCAAGATAACTAAACAAAGACCAATGAACCATGAAAATGAGGTCAAGGTCAGATGAACCATGCCAGGCAGACATGTACAGCTAACAATGCTTCTATACAACATATGTAGTTGACCTATTACTTATAGTTTAAGAAAAATAGACCAAAACACAAAAACTTAACACTGTGCAATGAACCGTGAAAATGAGGTCAGGGTCAAAAGAAACCTGCGCTACTGACATAAAGATCATAAAATATTTCCATACACCAAATATAGTTGACCTATGGCATATAGTATTAGATAAAAAGACCAAAACTCAAAAACTTAACTTTGACCACTGAACCATGAAAATGAGGTCAAGGTCACATGACATCTGCCCGCTAGACATGTACACCTTACAATCATTCCATACAACAAATATAGTAGACCTATTGCATATAGTATGAAAAAAAAGACCAAAACACAAAAATTTAACTATAACCACTGAACCATGAAAATGAGGTCAAGGTCCCATGACATCTGCCCGCTAGACATGTACACCTTACAATCATTCCATATAACAAATATAGTAGACCTATTGCATATAGTACGAAAAAAACAGACCAAAACACAAAAATTTAACTATAACCACTGAACCATGAAAATGAGGTCAAGGTCAGATGGCACCTGCCAGTTGGACATGTACACCTTACAGTCCTTCCATACACCGAATATACTAGCCCTATTGCTTATAGTATCTGAGATATGGACTTGACCACCAAAACTTAACCTTGTTCACTGATCCATGAAATGAGGTCGAGGTCAAGTGAAAACTGTCTGACAGACATGAGGACCTTGCAAGGTACGCACATATCAAATATAGTTATCCTATTACTTATAATAAGAGAGAATTCAACATTACAAAAAATTTGAACTTTTTTTTCAAGTGGTCACTGAACCATGAAAATGAGGTCAAGGACATTGGACATGTGACTGACGGAAACTTCGTAACATGAGGCATCTATATACAAAGTATGAAGCATCCAGGTCTTCCACCTTCTAAAATATAAAGCTTTTAAGAAGTTAGCTAACACCGCCGCCGCCGCTGCCGCCGTAGCCGCCGCCGCCGGATCACTATCCCTATGTCGAGCTTTCTGCAACAAAAGTTGCAGGCTCGACAAAAACCATTGTTAAATAAAGGTACTATCAGAAAGGCTCACAAAATGATACACCTGCCCCGAAATAAAGCAATGGAAAAAATAATTTTGCAATCGAGTTATGGAAAGAAAATTGAGAAATTTGTGGTAAAAATGAATTTACAGTAAAAATTTTCATTTACCTAATTTATACTCTACATCTTTGAGTTGTTGTTCAGCTTCCCGACATTCTTTATGTTTACTTTGCATTTCAGCATCTTTATAATGGTCTACTTGTTCTTGCAGTTCTTCCTGAGCTCTCTGTGTACGTAACAATGCTGCCTTATAACTCTGTACAGTACCTGTAATTGTAATTCATAGATAAATCCAAAGACAAGGGAATGATCATTTGATAAATGGTGGGGTGACGAGGCAAAATATAAATGTTCAAATGTTGTTAGGATGGTTTATTTATTTAGAGCTGCAAAATTAATAATATAATTAGTTCTTGCATTTTATGGAGCAGAATATTCATTTTCTACTTTCTTGAACTACATGTAATTTTTTTGCTTTCATGAGGCTAGGATATTCATTTCAATTCCCTTGCAACCCCCTTCCTTTCCACACACAAATAGTTCCCAAGCATACTCATTTGATGTATTTCACCTATGAAGTTGTGCTGTTCCACAATTGGTCATTTCAGAATATTAAAGGCCTATGAGTAATTTTATTGTTTTTACCCAAAAATGAAAAAAAAGTGTCACAGCATTGGTTGAATTGCCATTGGTTTGGACGATTTGAACCAATCAATCCATTTGATGTACACTTTTGAGGATATATTACCCAAAATGCTTCCAAACTGAAAAGGTGAACTATGAACTTTAAATGTCAGTACTATATTGATATAGAAATCATTGACAGAAGGACTGAGTAGAGGTGTCAAGAGGATTAAGATCACACCTATGTTTCCCTTTCAAATCACATACAAATTTACCACAAATTAGACCCAAACCTACAAAAAATAATTCCTTTTCCAAATGGAGAACATTAAATGCCCTTTTAATATTTATTTTAAACTACAACTAGAACTTAAAATAAAATTATTGGTTCACATAAAACACAAAGAAAAAACTCTTATTTTCAGGATTCATAATTTTTTGGAAAATAAACTTACTAATCAGAGTTGATGACTCATCAAAGGTGTTAGGTAATGGTTCACCAAACACAGCTCCTCGTAACTTTTCTATTGGTAAAGCTTTGTTCATTAATCCTCCAAATTTACCATTACTTCTAACTCTGTCACCATCTCTTGTTAGTATGGTGGGACAATGGCAAAACTTTACTAACTAAAATACAATAAAATATCATCAGCAATGAGCGATTCTTCTCACTCTGTTGCCATCTCTTGTTAGTATGGAAGAATAATGACAAAACTTAACTAAAATACAACAAAATATCATCAGACATCAATTATTCCATCACTATTCATAATGGCTAGATAATGATAAAACTTACTTAAGGGGGCTTGCGGGTCTAAATCATTTTTTTTGTATTTAATATAGGGTTTCGCTACATTTTTCTATAAATGAACTTTACCTCATACTTAATAGAAAAATGAAATTAAAAAATGGGGTTGCCGTCCATTTACGCTCACAATCTGCCTTTGAAAGAAGCATACATTTTTGTAAAAGTGCTTATTTTCTGTTGAACTGATAGGAGAAAAAGAGGTAATATCGAAATAAAAAAAGAACTAAATTACAGAAACTGCTAAAATTTTACAATTATTTAGTTTAAGTACAGCTTATTCGAAAACGACAATAAAAAATATAGGTCACCGATGAGTTAAAAAAGATATTTCAATTTTAATGCCAAAAAATGGCATTTTAACACTAAAGGGAGATAATTTGGAGCTTTTCAATGATGTTTACATTTTAAAAATCACCTGGGGCAAACACGAATTGATTTTTTTGAATGATTTTTGTACCATATGATAAAGTAACAACCACTAGAGGTAATTAATAAAATTTGTAATGAAAAATAAATGTTTAATTTTTTTCTGAAAATCTTATACCCGCGAGAGCCTCCTTAAATACAACCAAATGTCATCATCTCAAAATGTTGGAACAGTCAAAAGTATTTATCCATTGAAACACAAGAAAATTCTTCATACTGAAAACCTATCAAACTTGAATTTGCTTAAATTGGAAATTTCAAAAATGGAAACATGTCTTAACTAGTATGAAAATTATGCTTACTACCAATAGCATAATCTTACTCTGTGAAAACAGTTGGAAACCTGTCTAAACTTAACATTCCCGTGAAATGTTGATCAGGGTCAGAGGACAGAGGTCATAGACCACACATTGAGAGTTTTTCTCATAGTTGAAGCCGTACTGGTACCTATAATTGCTAAAATCCACTTCATTTGGACTTTGATGGATAGTTGTCTCATTGCAATCATACCCCAAGTCCTTATTTTCATATTATCTTCAATCAACACTTAAGTTGTGAGTTCGAACCCATGGTATAGCTCAAAAAGTTGTGCTTTAATGTGGCGTTAAAACACCAAAAATAAAAACAAAACAAGAATGTGTCCAAAGTACACGAATGCCCCACTCGCACTATCATTTTCCATGTTCAATGGACCGTGAAATTGGATAAAAAATATAATTAGGCATTAAAATTAGAAAGATAATATCATAGGGAACATGTGTACTAAGTTTCAAGTTGATTGGACTTCAACTTCATCAAAAACTACCTTGACCAAAAACTTTATCCTGAAACATGCACTTTCATTTTCTATGTTCAGTGGACCGTGAAATTGGGGTCAAAAGTTTAATTTGGCTTAAAAATTATAAAGATCATATCATAAGGAACATGTGTACTAAGTTTCAAGTTGATTGGACTTCAACTTCATCAAAAACTACCTTGACCAAAAACTTTAACCTGAAGCGGGACAGACGGACGAACGAACAGACAGACGGACGGACAACGGACGCACAGACCAGAAAACATAATGCCCCTCTACTATCGTAGGTGGGGCATAATTATCTACATAAATACTGCAGGATAAAAATTGTATCAAACAGACATATACAAAATATAAATTTAAACCTAAGATGATTTACTATACCTCTTGCCTGTATGTGTTTGCACTATCTATATTGTCTAAAATTAATGTATCTCCTAACAGCATACCAAATACTGTAAATATACAATATAGCAATATGGTACATTCATGGTTAACACATAATAAATGGTAAAATTACAAATTTCTATTGACAGTCCCATATATCCCATTGTCTACACAAGAAAATGACGGTAACAAGTCAAAAATATGACATTTTTTTTATCCATTCGTTTGATATCTTTGAGCTTTAGATTTTTCCATTTGATTATTGACGTTTCATTTTGAAATTTCCTCTTAGTTTGTTATTTTTGTCATTTTGTATTTTCTATATCCTTTCAACACTCTTTTGTCTTTCTAAAAGTTAGACATAAAATAAAATATAATGCAAATGGACAACAGATGTGTAGATCTCCATGCCAAAGTAATAGGATTAATACTTGAATTTACGTTACTTTATCATATGCCCAATTACCAAAACATATTTAAAAAAATAAAAGAGCAAATACAACTTTTTAAAAAGCTCTATATTTGATTTTACTTTAATTTTCAAGAGAATTCAAAAGGTAAACAACCTGCTGACCACAAGTTGTTTGAAAACTACTAATGTTGCATGACAAATTTAACAGTAAAGATTTTGAAGTCTATACGTGTAAGGGGCATAAAACTCTGTGTTAAATGAGGAAGCTATAATATTAAGTTGAAAATCCCCCTAGTACTTTCATTTTGTTTTGTAAGTTCATACCATACATATTTGTTTTTCGTTGATTTTTTGTACATAAATTATGCTGTTAGTTTTCTTGTTTGAATTGTTTTACTTTCTGGGTCTTTTATAGTGGACTATGTGGTATGGGCTTTGCTTATTGTTGATGGCGGTATGGTGACCTATAGTTCTTAATTTCTGTGTCATTTTTGTCTCTTGTGGAGAGTTGTTTCATTGGCAATCATACCACATCTTCTTTTTCTTTTTTTTATACATAAGAAAATGACAAACAAACAACAACTGTAGTTCACCAACACCTTAACTTCTATATCAATTAGATGTCAGAAGATATGGTATGGGTGCCAATGATTTTTCTCTCTATTCAAGTCACAATTTGTAAAAGTAAACCATTAAATGTCAAAGTAGTCTTTAACACACTTTGGCTCACAACAAACAACATTATTTCCTTTTAATTAAAGACTTGGCAAGTAAAAAATTTCATTCCATAATAAAGAAATTGCATAAATTGATAATAATAAATAAATTATAGTGAATGTATCAGTTGAACGTCATTTCTACATAAATGACAATATGTTAGCTTACCTATTTTACAAGACTCTGCTTCTTTAGGGAAATTTAAGAGATCTCTGGCATACATAGGGTTACCAGGAGGACGCCAATTTCTTTTGTGTTTTATATGTGGTAATGGTCTATAAAACAACAAAGTTGTAGAGGTTCAAATTATTCTCTTCCACAGAAATGGGCCAATATGTGCAGTTCAATACTTTTAGGTTTTAAGGTGGTACCTAACACTACAGGGAGATAACTCTGTAAAGTCAGCTCAACATTTTAATTATGTTGTGTTGTAAAAGGAATATTAAGCTTCTCAATGATCAAAATTGGTGTTTGTCAAACTGCTATATAACCAGTGTAATTTTTCTGACAAAACAGTTGGTTCAAAAGTTTTTAAATTTTTATATTTTTGTTAAAGGGTCAAAGTAAATAATTTGACAAAATTTAATGAAAATTAAACTAGCCAAATTAATTTTAGTGAAAGTGTTGGGTACAACCTTAAACAGTATGAATAAACATTTTTAAACTTAAATCCCAAGTTAAGAGCCTATAATTCAGTGCTTCATATTTGTTGCTGATTATCATATCTATTTCTTGTCATTGTTTCGTACCATCATTTTTTTTTTTACATTTGTCATGTCAGGACTTTATATGGCTTGCTAGGGGATTGCTTATTGTTTAAGAGGGGCAAAAGATACCAGAGTGACATTCAAACTCATAGATGGAAAAAAAACTACTTGTTGACTTACAACTTCTAACTTCTATGTCATTTGGTGGAAAAGTATCTCTTTAGCAGTCATACCATATTTTTCACCTGATGATCATTAATTATACGGAAGTGTAAGTATTCAGAAAACAGGAGAATTAATATGAAAACACATCACAATGTACATGTGATGTACAGATGCTCACATGAAGCTTAAACAAAATTTGCCGTTATGTGTGAGATTATATATGTATTGACAGGTAAATTAAAAACTCAGGTGCACATTATTTAACTAATATATATAATACTATTGAATTGCACACAATTTTTCAAGAATTATTGATGTGTAAAAATTTTCCATATTTTGTATTTTGAATTTTCAGTTCAACACGTTAATATAGAAAGTGAAATATTTACTTATTCCAATCTGGTAGTGTTTTTCTATAAATAGAATCCAGGGGAAGCACCTGTTGTTTCCCATCTGTTCTTCTGTATAATTCCTTTGCCTGAAATAAATTTAAAATCAAACATTTTAATCATTAATAATTACAACATATAACACTTAAGTATCATATGTTGAATGTTTCAGTTTTACTATAAAACATATGTATAAGTACATTTTAAAAAAGAATATCATTTATCTTTATTGAAATCTTTAGAAATGCACTGATATTGAATTATTGTCACCTACTTCAATTATCCAATAGTTTTTCCATATGTAATAATCATAACATGAAGCCCTTTAAATAGAACTTAGGTGAACATATGCCAAGAAAATGCAGTGATGAAAGAAAAGCAATAGAAGTTAGACAGTGTTGATTCTAAAAGAAACATTTAATACACCAAACTATTTAAATAGTTCGAAGAAAGATGCCTTTCATCAACGATCCATCACAAGGTCTATATGTAAGAAGGCATGTTCAGAAGTTGTTGTATGTTGATGTGGTTCTAAAGTGTTCCTCAATTCTTGTTTTTTATATAGATGCAATGCATTTCAACTGGCTAAATCACTTGAAAAATTTAAATAAAATCCATGAATGCATTGTTATTCAATCAAGTGTTTGTGTAGGTGACAACTGAATGTATCATTACCTTATCTGTTGTGAAAGTGACAACACAATCCATATCTGAAGACATGTGCCACGACATCACACGAGCTATATCTGTGTCAGCTACCAAAGCCAGATGTCCAATCTACAAATATATACAATAATAAACATGAGAACACAGGAGCTATATCTGTGTCAGCTACCAAAGCCAGTTGTCCAATCTACAAATATATACAATAATAAACATGAGAACACAGAAGCTATATCTGTGACAGCTACCAAAGCCAGATGTACAATCTACAAATATATACAATAATAAACATGAGAACACAGGAGCTATATCTGTGACAGCTACCAATGCAATATGTCTGATCTAAAACATTAAAAAATATACATATGAATACACAAGCTTGATTTGTGTCAGCAACCAATGCTAGATGTTCTATCTACAAAATATACATATGAATACACAAGCTATTTCTGTGTCGGCTACACATGCAAGTTACTAATTCTATAACCTTGCCTTTACTATCTGAAAAATCAAATTACAAAAATTATTGAACTCCCAGGAAAACTCAAAACGGAAAGTCCCTAATCAAATGGCACAATTAAAAGCTCTAAACAAATGGATAACAACTGCCATATTCCTGACTTGGTACAAGCATAAAGAAGTAGAAAATGATGGATTAAACCTGGTTTTATAGCTAGCTAAACCTCTGACTTGTATAAGTCACATAAAATCCGAGAGTTTGTGGTTTCTGTTGTCAGAGCTAGAACCATATAATTTTTATAACATCAGCTTTCCTAGAAATTGCATTTCTAGTGGAGCTGAATCCACGCTGATTTTATTAGCTCACCTTTTGTGATTTGTGGTTTTTGTGGATCCTCAACCATATGAATAATAAGCTCACCTTTCCTAGAACTTGTGGTTCCTGTGGAGCTGTAACAAGTGAACATATCCTCCTTGGAGCTGTCATTATATTTTCTCTTTGCCTAGTTCTCTCAGAAATTAATCGATCTACACTATCAACCTATAAAATATGTAACACTTCAAATTCTGACAAACTGTTTAGCAATGAAGGTCATCAGCAATCATTTTATTCTAAAAAGTAGGTTTCTTCTTTGAAAGACTATTAGACAAATTAAGGAATATTTGTTTTTATATTTTTTTTAATGATATACATTTATAAAAACTGAAAATTTCAAAACAATCTATTAAATGACTGTTTATAATAATGTCAGTTTGATAACGTGAAAGGTTTTAAACCTTACAATACTTAGGGGTGTTCAGAAGTTCAAATTAGTGCATATATGTGGTTGTGTGGATCATAGGACTTTTCATTTTTAAATTACAAAAGTCATGGACCTACATACCCATTGGTAGCCTTTGGCTGTGTTCTGCTATGTGGTTGCGTTGTTGCCTCTTTGACACATTCCCCTTTTTCATGCTCAATTTTATTTACACTGATAGTAATGCTTGATAAACGACCATTAATTCCTTATTGAGGACCCTTTACTTTAAATATTAAATGGTCCTTGACCTTTCATTGTTTGAAGCAAATTTGAACCTGTAGGGATTGTGGTAAACTTACTATTATTTTCAAGAATAAATGTACAATATAAAACTCACACTTTGTAACTGTACAAGGGGTATTTTCTGTCGTCGTAAATCTTCCTTTATTCTGTTCTCCTCTAACTGTGCCTCATGTACAGAACCTAACAAATAAAGAAACAGAAAATTATCTAGTCAGATATTTTGTTGATTTTCTATGAAGTCATCCCTCCCTCCTTTATCAGACCAACTTTCCTTTGCATTTACATGCAAAATTTCCTCCATTTATGGTAAATTCCTTTGTTAAGCCAGTGGCCATCATTAAGATGTTTAAATTATAAAAATTCTCACTAAATACCGCTTAACAAATAGAAAATATGTGAGCGAGTACATTTCAAATATGGCAAGACATTTCAGTAAATTTTACACAAAAGAATGTTTCAATTTGAATAAGGCTTTGTTTGGATGTTTATCTTCATCATTCTTAACTTTATTTTTACAATCTTAAACTATCAAATACACTACAACCCCCTACTTTTGAGTTCCTTGATCAGCTGTTCAGTTGTTTCAAACAAAGATTTGTATGTTCTGATCACAGTTTGAAGTTCATCTCTGTGTTTGGATAAAGCTGCCATTTGTGACTGTTTCTTTGCATCTGAAAAACAAAGAATTCATTTTGATTTATGATAATGCTGCAATTTTTAACTGTTTCACTATATTTAATGAAAGATTTCATCATGCAATCATCTTTATTTGATTGATTAAAATGAGATATGGGTGTGCATCAATCAAATAGCAACCCATAGACACAAACATAGTAACTTTGACCTTGAAGATAGACTTAGTGACCTCAAAATCAATACAGATTATTCTCTCATTATAAGTGACCAATTCAACTGATTTTTATAGTTTGTTCTTATGCTGTACTGTCCCAGGTTAAAGGAGGGTTAGCACCTTCAAACTAGTTTAATCCTGCTACATTCTATATATGCATGTCCAAAGTCAGGGGCCTATAATTGAGTGGTTGCTGTTTGTTGCTGTTTATCATATTTGTTTAAAGAACTAATTTAATGTGTGTTCTTGTTTTGTGCTGTATTACGACTGTCTATGGTTATGCATTACTTTGCACATAAATCCAGCCATTAGTTGTCTTGTTTAAATTATTTTAAATGTGTCATTTCAGGGCCTCTTGCAGCTGACTGTGTCATATTGTTTTTGCTCATTGTTAAAGGTCATAAGCTGACATATAGTTGTTATTGTCTGTGTCATTTGGTCTCTTGCTTCTCATTCCAATCATACCACATCTTCTTATTTTCATATATATCAAAGTAATGTCCCAATCATATAATTAACATTTGCTTCAGCATTTAAATTTTTTACTTCTGGACATCAGTTGTCTTAAATTTCTTCAAAACAGAAATAATGCACATTGTAATTTGGACAGAGTGTGAAACAATGGTTTTCGTTAATGTAAGCACAAAATGGTTCACATGAGAGTCTTAAGCTTGGGAAGTAGAAAAAACATCTGGCCAAAAAAATGGTCATTAGATAGCTTAATAGCTACCTTTTATTAATACTGCAAAAGAGGCCTAGGGTGAAACAACTAAGTCACACTATAACAGTTATAAATGAAAGGAAATATTTAGCATAAAGATAGATCAATAACTCAGCAGTGTATTCTTTTAACACTACATTCATTAATAATTCAATGTTTGTATTGTTTTAATCAGGTTAAGTTTATTGATCAAACAACTCCCTGCTGATTATACAAGTACAGGTAAACCAATTAAAGTCTTGAAAAGGTGTTTATTTTCATTTATTATTCAATAAAGATAGAAAAATACCATCTATATTGTTAATAAATCAACTTGTTTCTTTTGTAAAAAGAGATGAATTTTATATGTGAATAAAACACAGGATGGCTTACAAAAAGCAACATTACTCGCAGAAATTGGGATTTATAATCGTTAATGGACAAAGTTTCTTATACAGCTAAGAAAGTGCCTTCCACATGTTCTAACAACCTGTGAAATTATCACTGTAAAAGAAGGTAAGATTAAATACAGTGCTATGTGATAAGTAATTTTCACATTCAATATTTTCTTTATATTTCTTATTTATTATAATACTGTGGATTCATTTATTTTGTGTACCGATTTTCATGGATAAAGAAAAGCCTGTATTTCAATGGATATTTGATTTCCTAGTTTTGTCAAATTTAGCTCACATATATACACCTTTAAACATTTTAAAATAGTTGTTTACTATACCATGATATCATGAAATATTGGTACTCCTCAAATAATACTGTATTGAATCTACAGTATATATTTTTTAAGTTTAATTATTTTTTTTGAATATTGTAAAGGCATTTATGCTTGATTTTTAATAAACTACATCTGGTGAATGGTGCAGAATTGTCTGCATTATATTTATTTTGTCATAATTAAGTCTTTTGTTGTTTTTAAGGAATATATTTCCCTTTTTGTTTGCAAAGATTTAATTCCTTGACTGATTTTGGCTAAACTTTTTGTTCTTTTTGGTTTATAAGCTCTTTATTCTTTTTGAGATTTTCAAGTTTCAGCACCACTGAAGATTTATTTATTGTCAGAATGGAAAACTTGGTATCATTAATCATGTTAGTGTTGTTATTGCAGGGGAAAATAACTCTTGTAAAAGTTTTGTCAATAGAAAGTATTTGACCTTGCAAATCAAATATAAATATTAATTAAAACACAACAATTAATTCAAAATTCAAATTATAAATTTTTGGCCTTTAATAAATGTATGTATAGCCCTTTGTCATAGCTTTTTTTTAACAATCCAATCAATGTTTATATTACAGATTTAACACCATAAGATGTCTGTTGCCAGCTCAGGATATGATTCATGGAGTAGGAGAAAGGGGAGACAATCTAATGAGAATCAGTTACGTTCTAAATCTAGGTCAGCCACACGTAGTCAAACCAACCATCCAATATACTCCGTGTTCAGAAATCCTCAGGGTTACACAGAATTAAATCTCAGCAAGCAGCTTTTAACAGTCGTTTCACAGGAAGTATCTCAGTTCAATAGACTTGAAGTCCTGAATCTGTCCCACAATGCATTAGATGACCTTCCAAGCTCCCTTGCACGGATTCGAACTCTGAAGTTTCTTCTGGTAGCCAATAACCTGTTAACACATCTGCCTGAGACAATCACAAATCTGACACATCTGATAATGTTAGATTTAACACATAACAAATTGACAAGTCTTCCACAGAATCTGGGGTCATTACGAGTCTTACAAACACTCAAACTTGGTCAAAATCAATTTGAAACTTTACCACATGACATTGGTCACATGACCATTTTAAAAGATCTTGATCTTCATAGTAACAATCTGTGTTATCTCCCCTTTACGATTCAAGGATTACGAAAGCTCAAATATTTAAATTTAGCAAATAATCGGTTCGATCAGGTGCCGATTCCAGTCTGTAAACTGCGTTCACTCAAAGTTCTCAATTGCCGTGGAAACAATTTACAAAGCCTTGCACCTGATTTTGAAGCTCTTACAAATCTGAGGGAACTCAATTTATCCTACAACCGTTTTGAAAGTATTCCAACAGCTATTTATAGTCTGAGTGAACTGAGATATCTGAATTTAGCAGGGAACCAGTTAAAACATGTGTCCCATCACCTGACCTGTTTACAAGGACTCCAGGTTTTACATATTCAGGGGAATAACATCACATCTTTCCCTGATGGGTTTGTTCAGATGCAGTATCTAAATATAGCATCCAATCAACTTACAACATTATCAGTGGTAAACAGTCGAAGACTGAAATATCTAAATCTGAAAAAGAACAATCTAGAAAGTATGCCACTGGGAGTTTACAATATTTCTAGACTGGAAACATTGAATCTGAATAGTAACAAAATCACCAGTGTTTCTAAGGATATTGTACAACTAAAGAAGCTGAAGTATTTAGATCTAGGTGACAATGTTTTATCCTGTTTTCCAACTATAATTGACAAGATGAAGAAGCTGGACTACTTCAATCTGATTGGCAATAATATCAGTCATCAAGTCAAATTGAAGAACAAAGATAATCCTGAACATACTCATTTCCGTAAAGCAAAAAGTGCTCACAAGCAAAAAATATCAAGTTCAAGATTGCAAACAATTCACCAGTTATCTATGATTGGTTCAACACCAAAACATTCCAAGAAATCCATGTTTTCTGAATCACATGACCTAGATGAACTGTTGCAAAATGGATTCTCAAGAAAATTACTGGATAACAATTACGGATCAGTTATAATTAGACGACAATCTGAAGACTTTTCTGATGACTGTTCATCCTTGACCTTACAGAACCATTTTATCCGAGGCAATAAGAGTGATGCTGGACACAGCATTGTTACCTCTAAGACAGAAGATGACCTGTTTGGAATTTTGAATCAGTTAGAGACCTTCCTAAATCAAGATTTCAGAGACCCATCTAATCTCTCTCTGTCAGACAGGTAGGTTATATCTATAAAAAGAAGATGTGGTGTGACTGTCAATAAGACAACTCTCCATAAGAGACCAAATGACACAGAAATTAACAACTAAAGGTGGCTGTCTGGCCTTCAACAACGAGTTTACTATACAGGAAAGAGTATCACTCTCTGTCATATCATGTTTAACTTTCAGAAAGCAAAATAGATAAGGATGCAATATTTTTTTTAAAACCCAGAACAGCTCAGTTTTTATTTTAAGGTATGTTTATCAGACAGTCCATTAAAATTGATAAATACATCCTTAAATTATTTAAGTCTATACCGGTACCTCAGACTCAGAACTTGTAACCTGTTAATTACAGGACAGTAACTAGCAGTATCTGGGACTTTAATGAGAACAGAACCAGCCACAATGTAATGGGAATTGTTCTCTCACGAAGATCCATCACACTAACATGTTACTACCTTTCTATTACAGGACAGTAACTAGCAGTATCTGGGACCCTAATGAGAACAGCACAAGCCACAATGTAATGGGAATTGTTCTCTCACAAGACCCATCACACCAACATGTTACTACCTTTCTATTACAGGACAGTAACTAGCAGTATCTGGGACCTTAATGAGAACAGAACCAGCCACAATGTAATGGGAATTGTTCTCTCACGAAGACCCATCACACTAACATATTACTACCTTTCTATTACAGGACAGTAACTAGCAGTATCTGGGACTTTAATGAGAACAGAACCAGCCACAATGTAATGGGAATTGTTCTCTCACGAAGATCCATCACACTAACATGTTACTACCTTTCTATTACAGGACAGTAACTAGCAGTATCTGGGACTTTAATGAGAACAGAACCAGCCACAATGTAATGGGAATTGTTCTCTCACGAAGATCCATCACACTAACATGTTACTACCTTTCTATTACAGGACAGTAACTAGCAGTATCTGGGACTTTAATGAGAACAGAACCAGTCACAATGTAATAGGAATTGTTCTTTCACTAAGACCCACCACACTAACATGTTACTACCTTTCTATTACAGGACAGTAACTAGCAGTATCTGGGACCTTAATGAGAACAGCACAAGCCACAATGTAATGGGAATTGTTCTCTCACAAGACCCATCACACCAACATGTTACTACCTTTCTATTACAGGACAGTAACTAGCAGTATCTGGGACCTTAATGAGAACAGAACCAGCCACAATGTAATGGGAATTGTTCTCTCACGAAGACCCATCACACTAACATATTACTACCTTTCTATTACAGGACAGTAACTAGCAGTATCTGGGACTTTAATGAGAACAGAACCAGCCACAATGTAATGGGAATTGTTCTCTCACGAAGACCCATCACACTAACATGTTACTACCTTTCTATTACAGGACAGTAACTAGCAGTATCTGGGACTTTAATGAGAACAGAACCAGCCACAATGTAATGGGAATTGTTCTCTCACGAAGACCCATCACACTAACATGTTACTACTTTTCTATTACAGGACAGTAACTAGCAGTATCTGGGACCTTAATGAGAACAGAACAAGCCACAATGTAATGGGAATTGTTCTCTCACGAAGACCCATCACACTAACATGTTACTACTTTTCTATTACAGGACAGTAACTAGCAGTATCTGGGACCTTAATGAGAACAGAACAAGCCACAATGTAATGGGAATTGTTCTCTTACGAAGACCCATCACACTAACATGTTACTGTGGATTCATTATTATTCGTTGGATACCAATTTTCGTGGATTTCGTGGGAACAGGTAAACCACGAAATTAAATGTTCTACGAATAACAAATTTTCTATAGGCTTGTATGCAGACTTCTGCAAAACCACGAAATTAGATATCCACGAACATGCAAGTTTTCCTTAATCCATGAAAATTAGTACCCACGAAAATAAATGAATCCACAGTACTACCTTTCTATTACAGGACAGTAACTAGCAGTATCTGGGACTTTAATGAGAACAGAACCAGCCACAATGTAATGGGAATTGTTCTCTCACGAAGACCCATCACACTAACATGCTACTACCTTTCTATTACAGGACAGTAACTAGCAGTATCTGGGACTTTAATGAGAACAGAACCAGCCACAATGTAATGGGAATTGTTCTCTCACTAAGACCCACCACACTAACATGTTACTACCTTTCTATTACAGGACAGTAACTAGCAGTATCTGGGACCTTAATGAGAACAGAACAAGCCACAATGTAATGGGAATTGTTCTCTCACGAAGACCCATCACACTAACATGCTACTACCTTTCTATTACAGGACAGTAACTAGCAGTATCTGGGACTTTAATGAGAACAGAACCAGCCACAATGTAATGGGAATTGTTCTCTCACGAAGACCCATCACACTAACATGTTACTACCTTTCTATTACAGGACAGTAACTAGCAGTATCTGGGACCTTAATGAGAACAGAACAAGCCACAATGTAATGGGAATTGTTCTCTCACTAAGACCCACCACACTAACATGTTACTACCTTTCTATTACAGGACAGTAACTAGCAGTATCTGGGACCTTAATGAGAACAGAACAAGCCACAATGTAATGGGAATTGTTCTCTCACGAAGACCCATCACACTAACATGTTACTATCTTTCTATTACAGGACAGTAACTAGCAGTATCTGGGACCTCAATGAGAACAGAACCAGCCACAATGTAATGGGAATTGTTCTCTCAAGAACTGAGAGCTTCTCCGTCACTGAGGCTGGGGGCAACTTCATATCAGCAGTTGAACCTAACATGTCCATATCTATACCTCCAAAGTCAATTAGTGGAACACTACATGCTAGTCTAAAGGTACATCCCTATATAATCAAAGAGCTGAAGAGCTCTGAAGGAAAAGACGGCCATTGTTTCAATGTTTAAGAGGGTATCTTTTGATAGTCTACATACAAAGAATGAGCAAAAGAACAGCTAGAACATATAGAAAGGCTAACAATAATGAAACTAATTGTTGTTTATCGTTATTTCATTTCCTTAGTCAAGAATTCATCATAGAAACAATTTGGACCAATGAGATCTGCACCTTCTAAATCAAAACATTTGATTAAAGTTGGGAGTTAAATATCTAAAATTCAATTGAATTTAACAACTACTACAATATATTGTAGAATTTTAATTATGTACAACTGAATGGCAGGCTAAGACCATTCTCAATTTTTTGTGACAGTATTCTCAAGAAAGTGAGGACTGAAAAATCTGTTCAGTTTTAATTTTCCATTGATAAAGTTCCCAGTTACAACTCTCATCACAGGGATACATGTACTTATAAAATCAAATATGATTGATATAAGCTGTGTGAAGTTTGTTTCCAGATTCCTCATTTTGATATATCTGTAAAATTCATGAATAAATAGCTTTAAACTACAAAAAGCAATATTTAAAAAAAAAATGACCACTACAATAATTATGTTGGTACGCAAAATTATTTTTTAATTGATGACTACTTATCATATATATACTTAATGTGACATTTTTAGTGTTAAGATACATTAACTTTCATTTTAGTGGGTAATTACTCATCAATTGAGGTGCTCCTTAATTGGAGAAAGATTCTAAAATCATAACTTTACAGAAAGAATGAAAACTGCAGTTGCTCTCCCCAATCTCAAAAGGTATAAACTACAAAAAGCAACATTAAATTTTTTTTTTTAACCATTTCAATAATTATGTTGGTACACAAATTTTTTTTTATATAGAAGACTACTTATCATATACTAAATGTCACATTTTAAGTGTTCAGAAACATTTACTTTGATTTTAGTGTATAATTACTCATCAATGGAGGTGCTCCTGAATTGGAGGAAGATTCTAAAAACAGAACTTTACAGAAACAATGAAAACTGTCGTTTCTCTCCCCAATCTCATGTATCCCCATTGACATTGTTTACCGCAAAAGTTTACCTACAAATTTTCTGATTATAGCCTCAGATTAAAGCATTGCATGTTGGTGTGTGAATGATCTACACTACAGCAAACATCATTAGGTTTACATTTAACAAATACGGATTTTAAATTAGTATACAAATACTGTGAATGATTTTTATAATGAATAAAGGATATCCCTGTGTGGCATTCCAACAATGACGTCACTAGGTTAGATATATTTAGAATATTTTGTAATACTGATTTTTCCGGACTGTAAAAGAAACGTATATAGTGTAAGGGAAAGCTCAATATACGATAATTTCACGAGAAACAGAAGGGAATGTGTAAAAAATGTATTTAAAGTCAATCTGTTCTCCTTGTCATTAATTTCAGTATGACATTTTGAGGGGGTTTCCAAACTATCAAAACAAAATGATTGACGTGAGGGAATGATACTCTGGCCAATCCCATTAGGGAATTGACGGCTTGAAGCCGTCTTTCCCCAAAAATTGAGAATGGAAATGGGGAATGTGTCAAAGAGACAACAGTTGAAGGCTCATATTATAATTTGAATACCATTGGTAGAAGGAATCATAAATCATTAAACAGAAACAACATAAAGTGCACTTTTTCCAATATATCTAGGACCATCTACTAAACAGTAAAAATTTGTAAGGGTTCCGCGGAACCCAGTGTCTCGCCTACTTTTGCTGTAAATCGCAGGCTTAACAAAAATGAGGAAAAAAATCAATAAAAATATTCCTCTTGATACTATCTTTTGATTGTAAGAAGCTTCTGTCCAAGTTTGGTAAAAATCCAGGATAGTTTATGAATCTAATAAATGTTTTAAAAACTTTAACTGCAGACTGTATGTAATGTTAACTGGAAGAAAAACTAAGTCCATTTATAAGTAAAATACAGATACACAGGTACAAAATATTAACAAAATTTCCTTCTAGATACTAGCTTTTGATCATAAACAAGCTTCTGTCCAAGTTTGGTACAAATTTAAAATAGTATAAGAAATTAAGTTATCAATTTTTTTTTAAATATAACCACAGAGTGCATTCATGAATGTGTTGTTTCCTGGCAGAAAATCTAAGTCCATTTAAAAGTAAAATACGGAAAAAATGGATTTATTTTTTTACAAAATTTACTTCTGGATACTATCTTATGATCATAAACAAGCTTCTGTCCAAGTTTGGTGCAAACCCAGGATAGTTTGAGAAAGTAAACTTTAACCACAGAGTGAATGTAATGTTTCCCCGCAGAAAAACTAAGTCCATTTATAAGTAAAATACAGAAAAAAGGAATTTTATTTTTGCAAACTTTACTTCTGGATACTATCTTATGATCATAAACAAGCTTCTGTCCAAGTTTGGTAGAAATCCAGTATAGTTTAAGAAAGTTATTCAAATTTTAAAAACTTTAACCACACTGTGAATGTAATGTTTCCCCCCAGAAAAACTAAGTCCATTTATATATAAAATACAGAAAAAATGGAATTTTATTTTTACAAAATTTACTTCTGGATACTATCTTATGATCCTAAACAAGCTTCTGTCCAAGTTTGGTAGAAATCCAGTATAGTTGAAGAAAGTTATTAAAATTTAAAAAACTTTAACCACAGAGTGAATATTTGTGGACGCCGCCGACGACGACGACACCGACGACGACGGAATGTAGGATCGCTTAGTCTCGCTTTTTCGACTAAAGTCGAAGGCTCGACAAAAATCATCAATAGCTCCATATTGCAATTAGTATCAACATTTTAAAATTTGAAATGGTAGTCTTGTGGTTCACAAGTAATTGCAAAGAAACTTTAGGCCAACATGTTTGTCCACCTTGCTTCAATAATAACACAGTTTCTAATAAAAATCATTGCATGCCTCAAAAACGTAATTCCTATATATATTTTACAGATTATCAAGGTAGAAAAGGAGATGTTGAGTAACCTTAGAGAAGACAATACAATCATTGCTAACCTCTTGTCTGTTGGACCTATTGTCTTCCTCAAGGCCAACAAAGATACAGACTTCAACCATCTAGTAACCATGACAATACCTTCACCAAAACAGACATCACATGGACATTTAATTCTACTGACAATCAGGGAAGATAACTCCTGCATACCCACATCAAGTGGTCACCGACAGAGACATGGATATATTACTCTGAATGCTTGGCAACTAACAGGGTAAATATTGTACAGTATATCCAATTATTATCTTGTCTCGTTTTGTTAACAGTTTGGGTCTGAGATGGAACTGTTAAATCACACCATATAACAAATATTTTACAAATATAACTATCTTAAGGGAGTTTGCTTCTCAGTTTCAGAGTAATTAACTTTTCAAAACATTAGTTTATATTGATAGGGAATTAATAAAGGAATTCAAAGAGCAAAAAAAATATATAGGTCACCGTACTTGTTTTCGAGATATAAGCAATTGAAATTTTGGCGGGAAAATATTCTCTCTTGACTTTTCATAGCTTTATCATTGACAGGTTGAAGTTCTTAAAAACTGTTAAAAAGTAATTAAAATTTTATAAGACTTTAACAGATGGCTTATCATTATACATGTAAAAGATTTACAAAAAGAAAAATGGGGGTTACCGGGCAAATTTTTTCAAGGCATTCAGATGGATAAAACCAGAGGATTACCAAAATCTGACGAAAAATCTAAAACATGACAAGCCAGCTTCCTTAACAGGACCTTCATTTTACACTTGATAATAGCTATAATTTTTTTCCCCCTGTTGATATAAAGTTTTCATGTTCTTTCCTTATACATGTTATACATTTGACACTTTACTTTATTATATATATATATATATATATAAGACTAAAAAGAGATAAACAGGTATTTTTCATTTTTGTTAATTTGCTTTAATTTTCATATGTCAATGTATGTAAAGATAAATGAATATCATGTTCTTTATTTTCTTTCATATCCTTTATTTCAGAAAAGTTGCTGTAATAGCCCAGGCCAAATGTAAATACAAAGCTTGCAAATCTATGGAGATGTTACTGAAAGTCATAGAACAATCTGTATAGTCACTTTTGATTTAACTGAAATTGACCAATGCATCTGTAAAGTCAACTGTGATATAACTGAATAGAATTTAACCAGTGAATTTGTATAGTAAATTGTGATTCAACTGAAATCAACTGCAAGATCTGTATATAAAATTGTGATTTAACTGAATTTGATAGAATCTGTATAGTCAACTGTGATTAGATATAAAATTTAACCAATGAATCTGTATAGTCAATTGTGATTTAACATGATTAAAAGGAAGAATCTGTATAGTTGATTTTAATTTAAATAAATTTCACAGAATTTGACTGATGAATCTGTATAGTAAATTAATTTTTAACTGAATTCTACCAATGAATCTGTATCTAGTTAATTGTGATTTAAAGGAATTTAACAAAAAAATCTGACACTCACATGTTTCAACTGAAAATATACTTGATTCCATTCTAAAGCATAAAAAAAAGTTTAATGATTTACAACGGAAGCAAACTTTAATATGACATCACATTCTTTGGGTGAAAAAGTCAAGTAAAACAGTCTGCTCCAAAAACTTTTTATCTACTAGTCTGGAAACTAAATATCAAAACTTATCCTTGTATGACTATATAAAATTTTGAAAATTTTCACTAGTCCGAAACAATATTTACTAGTCTTGGGCATCAGACAAGTGGCTAACGGTGCAAACTGGTACAATGTCGTCAAAATTTTCTTTTTCAACCAAGGTTCATTTTCAATATAAGAGAAATAAGTTTAACACCTCATGAGAGTTGGATACTGAGTTGGATATCAACACTCGTTATTAAAAGCTAAAGGCTCGTTTATTATCATATTGAAATAAAATACCTAAAACTGATATCAAGCCATATCTAATTCAATTCTCACTTGTTATGAAATACTTGGTTGGGCTTACCGTTACAAAACAGAAATGTAATGTTATATGGTGGTATTGCATGGTTCTTGGGTAGTGGGTAGTTTGTCACGAACCAGTTGACATGGACTTACCGTTACAAAACAGAAATGTAATGTTATATGGTGGTATTGCATGGTTCTTGGGTAGTTTGTCACGAACCAGTTGACATGGACTTACCGTTATAAAACAGAAATGTAATGTTATATGGTGGTATTGCATGGTTCTTGGGTAGTTTGTCACGAACCAGTTGACATGGACTTACCGTTATAAAACAGAAATGTAATGTTATATGGTGGTATTGCATGGTTCTTGGGTAGTTTGTCACAAATCGTTTGTACTTACCATTATAGAACAGAAATGTAATGTTATATGGTGGTATTGCATGGTTCTTTGGTAGTTTGTCACAAACCAGTTGACATTTCAGTGTATATTCAGCACCATCTCTGCCTGATGAATTCTCCTGTAGCATCACATTCTACAATCAAGAAAAAGGTGTTTATACTCCTCTTCTTCAAATGTACAATTGAATAAATATCTTCATCTCTTACAAAAGTATTTTCAGAATTGTTTTAACAAAAATCTGAAATCATTGGGTTAGTAAATTTGAAAAAAAATTAAAAAATAATCAAGAACAGAAAACAAGAGGCTACCTTGACCATGTAGCCCTTACTCACCTTGAAACTTAATTGGCTCATTTACAGGTAATACACAACTATGTTATTAAAAGGAGACAAAATCACTTACTAATAATCTGAAAGGACTCTGAAAGAACTGTTCCATAAAAGGCATGTAGCACCCACAGAAGGTACTGAGAAATCTCGACAGAGACAGGTGATTTTATAAGAGTAATTCAGAAACTGCCTCTTAAGACATCTTGCATATTCAAGAAACAACTTAGTAATTTTGAAGCTTAATCATATCAAATTACATAATCTCATCAAGATCAAGCTTTTTCTTGGGTGCACATATACTTTTATGATTCTAAACATACCTTAAATTTTATGGAAAACAAGGAAAATGAAGGAAAATGAAGAAATTTTGTCATAAATACTAATGGCAACTATTATCACTTCTTTCTCTATTATATACTTACAGAAACACTACACTCTCCATTGATGAACTTAAATTCCACATGTTTGACTCCGCCAACAAAACACGGTAATTCTTTCTCCCCTGGTTCTCCAAGAATCTCCAGTTTTAATGTCCCATTATAGCCATATCCAGCAAAATTACTTGAATCATCCTAAAATATTAATTTGAAATTAAATTATCTATTATATTTATTTTTACCAAATATATGCCTATAATAATTGTAACGTTTTAATTTGTAAATATCTTTGAAATGTTTCGTAATGTTTATGTTCTTCAACAGAACAATTCTAATTGTAGTCCAAAGGCATTGGAACATAATTGATAAGAGACTTTCCATTTTCAACTTTCCTCAGACTTCCAAACTTTTGTTGCTTTACTTTTTGATATATAGCAATTAATGAACTATTTTTTTTAAATTTTTAGTACATGTCATGTATCATATATGTCATGGTACAATGTATCATGATCTGTGGGAAAACACTAAGGAAAACAAGAATGTGTCCAAAGTACACGGAGTCCCCACTCACACTATCATTTTCCATGTTCAGTGGACCGTGAAATTGGGGTCAGAACTCTAATTTGGCATTAAAATTAGAAAGATTATACCATAGGGTACATGTATACTAAGTTTCATGTTGATTGGACTTCAACTTCATCAAAAACTACCTCGACCAAAAACTTTTACCTGAAACTCCCACTTTCATTTTCTATGTTCAATGGACCATGAAATTGGGGTCAAAAGTCTTATCTATAATACTAAAATAACGAGGTCCAATTTGTCAGCCTTCATCACATAAAAACGATGAATCAAAGAATGCAACTTTATATATAACTAATATAGTACAAGGGTGTAGATCAAAAATTACACCACTCCAGGCCCTTTTGTTTTCCAAGTAATTAATATTGCCAATAATTAAGAAGTTCCATGTCGAGTCCGATACCAATACCAATAGTATATTCACCTGTTACCTATTACCTTATCTGTACGTTCCACATCTGACAGGCGCACTAACAAACGGTGTATTTAGGATTATGCTATTTACACAGGTCATAATCACAGGGTTGACACTACTAAATTCCATCAATCATTGTCAAATTGTTACCTATTGTAGTATTTTTTAATCAGTAAGACTTTCTAAGATAACAATACGAATACTAAAAATCTGGACTAAAATAAGGCGTATAGGTACAGTTTTCAATTTGTTAGCGGGCATGACGTAAAACAGCGAATCAAAGAATTCAACTTTATTTATAACTAATATAGGACAATGCTGTTATTAAAAAATACTCCATTCCAGGACCTTTTGTTTTCCAAATAATTAATATTACCAATAATTGATAAGTTCCAGTTCGACGGGTTCAAACAGAAAGATTTGAAAGCAGAGAAAACTGTGTATCTTATAATCAACATGACTTTATCAGATGACAATAATAATACTGAAATAAGGCTTGCGCATAGTTATATACTTTAATTCAGTCACGGACCCGCGATATCACGGGTGTGTTCTAGTTTGGCTTTAAAATTAGAAAGATCATATCATAAGCAACAAGTGTACTAAGTTTCAAATTGATTGGACTTCAGCTTCATCAAAAACTACCTTGACCAAAAACTTTAACCTGAAGCAGGAGGAACGGACGGACAGATGGATGGACGCACAGACCAGAAAACATAATGCCCCTCTACTAGCGTAGGTGGGGCATAAAAACATTACCCTTGTAAACTTACCACTAGCTGGAATTGTGTATTTCTAATTAAAATCCTTGATTGTGGATTACGTGTGTTAGATACAGTTGGGGTACCAGGTAGTTCCAAGGGACATAACTGTGTTGGTTTTCCAGGATTTAGTGTGAAATTAAGCTGAAATATATAAAATAACTTTTATTCAGTGAAAAATCTGAATCTATGTATTATTAAAATCATAATATTCTCCAAAATTCATAAAAACTTTTGTTAAGGTGTTTTCATATATAATATAACAAAGCCTTAGTATGGAATATCAATAAGATGTGGTATGATTGCCAATGAGAAAACAATCTACCAAAGAGCGGCAAAGACCATGAGACAAGCCACTGTAAAACTTGTGATATCATGGTCCATAGTTTGTTTTCTTTGTATTTCATATTGTAGTACTGTACATTAGGATATAATTGCAATGTTTTTTTAATTAAAAAAAGTGCAACATTTCTTTGTTCAGGCCAATCGAAAAATTTAAAAAACTAGAGGCTCTAAATAGCCTGTGTTGCTCACCTTGGTCTTTGTGCATATCAAACAAAGGACACAGATGGATTCAGGACAAAATTGTGTTTTGGTAATGGTGATGTGTTTGAAGTTCTTACTTAACTGAACGTTCTTGCTACTAACAATTATCTCTATCTATAATGAACTTGGCCCATTAGTAACAGAGGAAAATATTTTGCAAAAACGATTTATCTGAAAATTTCAGGGCAGATAGATCTTGATTAGATAAACAATTTTACCCCTTTTGGGGTAAAATGCTTTGGTTTCAGAGTTATAAGTTAAAATCTACATTTTACCCCTATTTTCTATTTGTAATCATGGTGGCCATCTTGGTTGGTTGGCCGGGTCACGCCACACATTTCTTAAACTAGATACCCCAATGATGATTGTGGTCAAGTTTGATTTGATTTGGCCTAGTAGTTTCAGAGGAGAAGATTTTTAAAAAAGTTAACGATGCCGGACGCCGCCGGACGCCAAGTGATGAGAAAAGCTCACTTGGCCCTTTGGGCCAGGTGAGCTAAAAATGTGATTATCAAACACTTTTAATTGCACTTACAACAGTTTTATCAACAAATTTAAAGTCTATATTCTTATGAATGGATGAATTTGTAATATAATTCTAGATTTCCCATGATCCAACTTTACTTGCCATGTTACTGAAGAGCTCATATTTCCCATGATTCATCATTACTAATACTTACTACATTACTAAATAGTTCATATTTCCCATGATTCATCATTACTTACCACATTACTAAAGAGTTCATGTTTCCCATCATAGTAGGTAATAAGAACATTATATTCTCCTGCTTGTTCTGGAAATTTTTTATCCCTAAAAAAAGGAAATGTATATATCTTTTAATGGAGTGTACAGTTGATAGTGAACTTGACCAATGTAAAATTTGTGACTACTATTTCTATATTTTTTAAACTTCTTTTAGAAGCTGTAATCTCAACCTTGATCATTCTTCCACATTCATCCTACATCTTCCATCTGTATAAGTTTTCTTTAAATCAAGCAATAGTCCATTTGCCAATTACCGAATTTGATTCTGTTATTACACACTTTTTAAACAAATTACTTCCCTTTGTCAATCATAGACTGGTTCCATGCCGGACAAAATTGGCTTTTGCCAATACAAAGCGTTATAATTTTAAGGGATGTATTGGCGGTTTAACTAATTTTTCATGAAAAATAATTTCTGACGTCAAAAGTATTTAGATTAACAACAAATTAATGTGAATAAAAGTTTTGAAAACCTTAAAGATTACTCACATTACGCACAAGTAAATTTTCTCATTCTGCTAGCTCTCCATTATAAATGAAAATAAATGTCCCCTATAAGGGAGACAACTGAAAGAGGGATCTCTAATTACAGGGTCAAATACGGGAATTGGCAAATAGCCTATTAACACAGGTAACCAACCAACTGAGAAAGCATATTCCCCCCCAAAAAAAAGAAATTGGTATTAGTAGAGTTTTCTTCAGATTCTGACCTCTTTACCCCAAAATTGTTAGGTATGTCTTCAATCTGTATAAGATTCATTTCAATGAAGCAAGGGAAACTCAGGTTATGATCTAGAAAGAATTTGTACTGGACATCCAGATGGGCTAAACATTTTTCAAGAGGAATTTGAACCACTCTGTAACTGGTATTATTATTACTGCACCCTTTTTTATCAACAATAATTTTAATCTGCACACTTACCTGAATACAAATTCCCCTGGACTATTTTTAACCACTTCTGGACTGTATGATGTGGCCTGAAATTTATAATGGACTTTAATCACTATTTAAATAAAACTAGAGCTGTTCACATAGTGGGAAACAAGTTAACAAGGTTTTACTATCAAAGGTGTCAAATGCAAAAGTCAAGGTCAATGAGATGGGACTTTGGTATATGGCAAAATGAAACAGCTTATAAATGATTCTAGAGCACTCAGCAGGTGTAAAAATCAGTCAAAATCACAAAATAAACAACTTTATAGAAACTTGTGTATGTTTAAATAAGAAGTTTATATAGCACATGTAAATGAAAATAAATATGGTGATAGTGTAGGGAAAATTTGTATTTTATAATAAATATCACTACAATATATGTCTTTCAAAGTTCCATCCATAAGTAAAATAGTGTTTAACATATCTATTTCTTCAAGGTTTGAATGATCTTCAGCTGAAACAAGCTAGCTAAAGAATTAATCTGTGGACAAGCCTGAATTTGCCTTTTTAGAATCTAAAGGACTATGGGAAATATCATTGTTGGTACACCAAAAGAAAAACAATATTACGTCATTGGTTGAATTTTCATTGTTCAGAATGTTTTTGACAATTTACAATACTTTGGTGTACTCTTTTGAAAATTTTACCCAGAATGCATTAGATTCCTAATTTAGTATCCCTTATTCCCTCACCCTAGATGCTGGTGTATTATTACTCTTTGATCTGTTGTCTACTTTCCATAACTTCATTGACAAACTGGAGTGTTTAGCATTTGACATTTTGTTTCCATCTTCAGCAATAATACCAACGGATATATCTACAAAACAACCACATTTACTGTATAGTGTATTGTAAATCACTTTCTGTAAATATAGATCTCTTTATTAGGCCAAAAATATATATATATCTGTTTAAGGTTATATATGCTTTAAAAAAACAGGGTTGGTAGGTCGGTATTTGCATTTTATCTTATTTTTTCATTTTATTTTTTGTGACATGATTTTGAGTGTGCAGTTTCGTGTTTTCATGGTCCGAGTTGATCACAGGTTGAGTTTACCCTTAATTTTAATGATTGGATTATTTCCCTTTGTTATTGATTGGAAAAAAATGGCGACCAAATGTTTATTTCTTCACACAAGTTGCGAATTTCCTTAAAACAGCTATCATATTCATGATTATATATATATAAACATTGGGATGTATCAGGCAACACTATCTTCACTTTTAACATGAGTCCAGTTTATTTTTCACTTTAAGACGGAAATAAAATAGCTTAGGGTCAGCGCTCAAAATAGGGTTGGTCTGGTAACCGTAAACAGACATATATTTTTTTTTGCCTTATTGAAACAAGAGTGCACACGCTGAAATGTCTCGCCTTCTTTACTAATTATTGATATTATGTTGATAGTCCTAAGTATAAAACTTTATTAAAAACTGTCACATAAACTTAGCATTAACCAAGATAACTAAACAAAGACCAATGAACCATGAAAATGAGGTCAAGGTCAGATGAACCATGCCAGGCAGACATGTACAGCTAACAATGCTTCCATACAACAAATATAGTTGACCTATTACTTATAGTTTAAGAAAAATAGACCAAAACACAAAAACTTAACACTGAGCAATGAACCGTGAAAATGAGGTCGAGGTCAAATAAAACCTGCGGGACTGACATATAGATCATAAAATATTTCCATACACCAAATATAGTTGACCTATGGCATATAGTATTAGATAAAAAGACCAAAACTCAAAAACTTAACTTTGACCACTCAACCATGAAAATGAGCTCAAGGTCAGATGACATCTGCCCGCTAGACATGTACATCTTACAATCATTCCATACAACAAATATAGTAGATCTATTGCATAAAGTATGAGAAAAACAGACCAAAACACAAAAACTTAACTATAACCACTGAACCATGAAAATGAGGTCAAGGTCAGATGACACCTGCCAGTTGGACATGTACACCTTACAGTCCTTCCATACACCAAATATACTAGACCTATTGCTTATAGTATCTGAGATATGGACTTGACCACCAAAACTTAACCTTGTTCACTGATCCATGAAATGAGGTCGAGGTCAAGTGAAAACTGTCTGACGGGCATGAGGACCTTGCAAGGTACGCATATACCAAATATAATTATCCTATTACTTATGATAAGAGAGAATTCAACATTACAAAAAATCTGAACTTTTTTTTCAAGTGGTCACTGAACCATGAAAATGAGGTCAAGGACATTAGACATGTGACTGACGGAAACTTCGTAACATGAGGCATCTATATACAAAGTATGAAGCATCCAGGTCTTCCACCCTCTAAAATATAAAGCTTTTAAAAAGTTAGCTAACGCCGCCGCCGCCGCCGCCGCCGGATCACTATCCCTATGTCGAGCTTTCTGCAACAAAAGTTGCAGGCTCGACAAAAATTATGATATGTATGTTTTTCAAAAATTAAAAAAACGCATTTTCAAATTTTCATAGTATTGTACGCAGCAATCCCAGAAAGTGCAATAATAAATCTGGGATGCTTGTTTATTGTTAAACAATCACAATAAAATCAATCAAGTGGTACATACCAGGTAATTTATCTCCAACATTAAAAACAAACTTGTGTCCAGAGTTGACCTTCATCTCAACAGGTTTTGTGGTATCAGGCTGTATCTCTATCGTGATCTTAAAGCTTTGTATTGGTGGATTGCTGTTCATAGCTTTAGGTTCTATTTCATATGTTCCCCTGAAATATAAAAAAAATATTTAAAGGATTGATGTAGATTTTTATAAAGTGTCAGCCATCAAACATATTTGAGTCACTGTTGACCTCTTTTATTTTTGATGATATATTTATACAATTGCAATGTCAAATAACATTGCATGTAAACATACCATTACATTTTGTTGAAAATATTGTAAGTTCAAAAAGTATTGTATTCAATCATGTATTATTGCAATTTTTTAAAGTATTGACAAAAATGCAAGATTAAAATAATTTTGCGTTCAAATATATGTATCAGATATCAGAAAGTGAGTTTTTATATATTATTATTGGTCACAATATTTTCAGAAATAACAAGTGAAACTGTGAGCTACTGTTTACTGATGATACTGATTTTTTTCAGAAATCCTTGTTATTTAGTTCCTGAGAAAGATGTGACAAGAAATATTCATGGAACGGACTGACGGACTGACAGACAGACAGAGCTCCCCCTACTTTCAAGAGGGGGTATAATAAAGTGGAGTATATTACTGTACAGTACTGCCTTCAATAACAATAATGATTATACTGTGGATTCATTTATTTTCGTTGGAACCAATTTTTGTGGTTGTTGAAAACTTGCCTTTTTATGGCTACATGATTTCATGGTTTTGCCTATTATTGTCTGCATCCAACCTAATAGAAATTTGTATTTAGTTGAACATTTAAATTCATAGTTCACCTCTACCCACCAAAACCATGAAATTTGGTATTCAACGAATAATAATCAATCCACAGTAACAAAGACCCTTCTATTTTTGTTTACCTTGTTCCTGATACAAATAATATACCAAAGTTGACTGATCCTTCTGGGTTAGTCTTCATCATGGATGGTGCTGGCATCAGCTGTAAAATACACGTAAAATCATTGTTAAATAATACACCAATTTCACTACATGTTATATCGTGGCAGCCAGTTGTATTAGTGTAGAAAGCTGGAGTACCTTGAGAGACCACAACTTTTGATAGGAAGAATATCAATCCAAGTCAATTACAGTAGAATGCGTTGAGTGTGTAGGTGAAGGTAGAATCTTTGGTTAGCTTGCTTGTTAGCTGAACCATTAAGACATTATAAGGTTAAGTATACTACCCTCCTTTCGGAATAGTCTAGTCCTACAGATAGATAGATTGAATATCTGTCCAACTAGTCTACTCTTAAAGGAGGGTAGTTTACATAATCTAATAATAACTTCATGGTTCAGTTAGAAAGCAAGCATACCAAAGATATTACCTATACCTACACACTTTATGCATTCAGCTGTAAGATAGCAGTCAAATACACTTTGCTGAGGCAGGGTCAAAACTTATTAACTCAGTGATTATTTAAAATATGTAAATTTATGTAACAATTTCCAAAATTATGTCATTGCTTATTTAGAATTTTGAAAATTGGACATTAAAGCATTACAAGGAACATGGGTCATGCACCAATCGCACTATCACATTTCTATACATAGTGGAAAACATATTTTTCATTGTAAGATTTTTGTAAAATTAGTCTCTATTACATACATACCTTAATCTTTGGATCTTTAGCTATCTGTATTCTTAAATCAGGAATTCTACAATGATTTCCATTGACATCACAAACTTGTACCATCAAAGCTCTGGGTAATTTATTATCATTTAGTACTGTAACAGGCTAAAAGAGAAACATATAAAATTGTGCATGGGATGTTTTAAAAAGTAAATGTCAACTAGTTTTCTTTTTGTCAGTCTCATTCATAATCAAAATATGCATTTTTTTTTACCTTTTTTGATTCTAGCTTTACAGATGAGTCTTTTTTTAAACAAAAAAACATGCATCTGGCATACAAGATTTCAATCCTGGTATTTATAATGATGACTATGTGTTAAAAATCCAGCTCAGAATGTTGGTCTAGTACAAAGCAGGTTAAATATTGATATTACATTAACATGTTCTCGTCCTGAATATGAATATGCCTCTGGATGTAAAGCAGCCATTCATCAAGTGTATAGTGAATCAAAGGGAGATAATAGCGTCATTTTTTTCAATTTCTATTCATCAAATGTTTATTTCAAATGTATGTGAAGTATGATGATTGGACATTTGTTCATACTAACAAACTGTCCACGAAAATAACTAACATTTTTATCACATCAGCAAATAAATTACAAGCATGTGTTTAGTACTCTTGTAGAGGTCCTATGTGTATTTGACACAATGATACCATAAAAAAAATCACCCTTTGTTCTTTCTTTTTTTCAAACTCATGTCAGATGTTTAAGAATATCTAATTGATTCAAAATCAAATTATTTTCAACCTATCATGTTACAAACTAATAAATACAAAATCTGAATATTATATTAAATGCACGCAAACTATACTTATCAACATTCAGTTAGTCCAAATTCAAAATATTTCCCCTTATCATGTTACAAACTAATAAATACAAATTAGAATAAACACTGGAAATGATGTCAAGGTCAAAAGTCATGTGTCAGACCATTTACTTAGATATTGCAGAATCCATTATATTTTTACCTACTGAGGAAAGAACTTGTCATTTTTATGATTGTATTGTTGGGTTGATAACATCTCTTTATACAAAACATACCTGATTAAGGTCCCAACCAGGAGCTATAAGCTTTGCTGGGGGTCCTGCTGCCACGTCTATCTTGACAAAATCTCTGTGTTCTCTCCATTGGACTTTCACATCCTTTATTCCCATTGTGACACCTTCAAATTGTATGCCTTTAATTACAAATGTTCCCTACAAAATATCAAATATAGTTAATTCAAAAACTTTTGTGAAAAATGTGACAGGCTTGCAATAATCAAAACTTGTATTTACAATTTCAGAAGTGGTTTTCGTTCATAAAATGTTTACAATCACATTAATAATATTTAGCATTTTTTTAATGGTCAAGGATAAGCATTAAATAAATACACACATTAATTTCAAAAATATTCCATAAAATTATGACATTTATTTGGAAAATTGTCTCATTGGAAATATGAGTCCTTCCTACATATATTGAAAAATCTTAAACAATAAACTATCATCTAAAGTACAAATTGAAACTAAAAAATGCATTTAACTGTTCCACATTCTGTATGTATATGCCTATCCCAAGTCAGGAGCCTGTAATTTAGTGGTTGTCGTTTGTTTATGTGTTACATATTTGTTTTCATTCATTTTTATGCCCCATTTATGGGCATTATGTTTTCTGGTCTGTGCATCCGTCTGTTCATTCGTTCGTCCGTCTGTCTGTTCGTCCTGCTTCAGGTTAAAGTTTTTGGTAGAGGTAGTTTTTAATGAAGTTGAAGTCCAATCAACTTGAAACTTAGCATGCTTAGTACACATGTTCCCTATGACATGATCTTTCTAATTTTAATGCAAAATTAGAGGTTTTACCCTATTTAAAGATCCACTGAACATAGAAAATGATAGTGCAGATGAGGCATCTGTGTACTGGGGACACATTCTTGTTGAACATATATTAGGCCGTTAGTTTTCTCGTTTGAATTGTTTTACATTGTCATTTTGGGGCCTTTTATAGTTGACTATGTGGTATTGGCTTTACTCATTGTTGATGGCCGTACGAAGACCTATGTTTGTTTATTTCTGCGTCATTTGGTTTCTTGTGGAGAGTTGTCTCATTGGCAATGATACCACATCTTTTTTATATGTATAAAATATTCAAAATGCAAAGATAGCTCTTGCTTTGAGGAGTTTCTTACAAAAAAAAAATTGGTACTCAAAATTTAGAAACAATCAATAGGGATTCCCTACAATTGGATGTGGAAATCCTTCACAGAGTGTAAAGCATAAAGCAGGATACCTTATTTCAGGAAGCTGTGATTTCTGAGATTATGAAAACCTGAGAAACAAGAATGTGTCCCAAGTACACGGATGCCCCATCCCCACTATCAATTTCTATGTTCAGTGGACCGTGAAAATGGGGTAAAATATCTCTAATTTGCCATTAAAATTGGAAAGATCATATCATAGGGAACATGTTTACTAAGTTTCAAGTTGATTGGACTTCAACTTCATCAAAAACTACCTCAACCAAAAACTTTAACCTGAAGCAGGACAGAGGAATGAACGAACAGACGGACAAACGAACGAACGGATGGAATAACGGACGTACAGACCAGAAAACATAATGCCCATAAATGGGGCATAAAAATATAAAATGATATTACCGATATTAAACTACATTTATCATAGGTAACGTTTCTTCTATAATTAAACTAACCTTTGACTGTGTAACTTTAATGATATTAGTATTCAGTCCTTCACCTGTCACAATAAATTCACTTGTTGTATTCTTTGGTAACTATAAAAGAGAAGAACAACTTAAATTTATAATCGGTTATCTTGTTTGACTTGTCTGGGCATATTCTACCTGTCTTTACGGTATGAGATTTTCCATCTTGTTGACCATACAGTGACATGTAATTGTATGGATAGGTGTCTCATTATCATATCTCCTATTTTTCATATAACATTAAATATCAAACACACCTTTACTCCTGTCACAAATTAGATAAAAAAAAAACATTGCTTCATCATGTTCATTGAAGCTGTAAATTCTGAAATTTTGCTTTTTGTATTACTGCAAAAATTGCAAGCTTATGGTTTTGCAAAGGTTAAATTTCCCTAAAAATTTGGACAACAGTATTTGTTTGCAACAGTTTTCAAACTCAAAATATTTAACATTGCAGTTTTGTTTACTGTCCAATAAATTGTAAAAATAAATCTATGTATATTTTTTTTATTAACAGTTTATTGTTATTAAGGTGGTACAAAACACTACAGGGAGATAACTTTGTAAAAATCAACTATACTTTTTAATCATATTTTATTGTTAGGAAAATATTAAGCAACTCAATGATCAAAATTAGTGTTTATCAGACTGCTATATATCCAATGAAATTTTTTCTATAAAGTGTGTGGTTCATGGTTTTTGAAATTCTTATATTTTTGTCAAAGGGTCAAAGTAAATATTTTGTCAAAATTTTATGAAAATCAAACGAGCCAAATTTATTTTAGTTAGGGTGTTTAGTACCACCTTAGCTGTTCAATAAATTGCAATAGTAAATCAATGCATCTTTTTTATTAACAGTTTATTGTGATTTAACCCTACTAAATATACATTATCAATTTCTAATGCCTAATCTAAACAACAAAGTAAATCTCACATCTGATATTTCATTCCCGAATCTGTCCTTGACCTTTACATGTATCTCTGATGCTAATACTTCGCCAATCTTGACCACATTAAATCCCTCACATTTACATTTGATTTGGTTTGGTTCTGCAGGTTTACCACTAACGATGAAGTTAAAGTCCACACCAGACCCATCCTGTATAGATATCTGACAGTATTTGACATCTGACGTGATGGCCGGAACTCTGATATCTGGTAGTAGACCTTGTATTACTTTCTCCTTAGGAGTCTTTGGAGTCCAGTTTACCTACAGAATAAAGAAATTTTGTTATAAAAAGTATTTGTAAAGAGCAGAGTTTGGGGACCCTACATGGTATTTGACATCTGATGTAAAGGCAGTCACCCTGATATATGGTAGTAGACCTTGTATGAATTTCTCCTTATGTTTCTGTGGAGTCCAGTTAACCTAAAGAATAAAAGACTAGGAACACAAATGGCCCAGCTCAAGCTTCAAACAAACGAAAATATGTAGGACAAACAGAAAGATGGTATGAAGGAAAGACAGAATAACTGATGGTCAAGGGTAACACTTAATGCTGCCGTCAGTAAAGCTATATATTTATAGCACCAATTACCACATGGAAATAAACATGACTTGAGGAAAGACCAGGCTTGAAAAAAAAAATATTGTCAATGAGTTCTCGCTTTACTCTAAATGAAAAAAAAAATACACAAGTGCATTGTATATCTATATTTTATAAATTTAGTTCGGGGGGTGTTTAAATTACACATTGTCTAAGCTCAAACAAAATCTCAATGTTTAATTTTCACAGGTTTTTTTGTTCCCCCCCCCCCCTCTTTCATCATTCTTATTGTACTAAAAAGATCAAGTTGAAGATAAGGATTAGTTTTGTGATTTTATCTTTATCCTGAAAGTAGCAATAATAAACCATTCAAAATATCTTTACATTGTTTTCTCAATTGAATTGTCTCATATTTTTTTTATGTTAGAGCCTTTTATAGCCGACCATATATAATGGGTTTTTCTCATTATTAAAGGCCATACAGTAGCCTATGATAGCTTACATCCACTTCATTTTAACTTTTAGTTGTTTCATTGGCAATCATGCCACATCTCCATATTTTTACTTACTTTAATCTTTGCTGCAATAGTATCATCAATCTCAACCTTTCTTCCAGCTTCATCAGTCAGAGTAAAACCTGTATAATATAAGTGTTTAAAACAATATTGTACTAAGCCCTTTTCCACTGACTTTTATAGCTCATTCTTATGTTGTACTGTAACACCACTGTACAAGGTAAGAGGGTTGAGCACTTTCAAACATGTTTAATCCCGTCTTATTCTTTATGTGCCTGTCCCAAGTCAGGAGCTTGTATTTTAGTGGATGTCTTTGGTTCAAAATGTCATATCCGTTTTTTCTTAAATTAGGCCATAATAAAAATGAATTGTTTCAATATTCATATTATATCTTGAAACTGCTTATGCTGGGCATATGTTTAAACCATCATGTTCAAATACAATAGTGTGATTATACCCCTTGGATAACATCTCTGTAAAATTTAAGCAGTACTTTTCCACGTCTATATATCTAATAACTGTCAGTCCTGGCTGAATGCACTCAAAGCTTTAGTTATCTGTTTCAAATACAATAGTGATTGTATATATTCCTTGGCTATAGGAAAAACCATCATCCCCCATTAAGTCAATACATATCTAGCTGTACTCACTTAAACCCTGTATCACCTGTCCAGCAATTGCAGCAATTGTCTCCCCTTCTTTCATTGCCACTGTTTTACCATTGTCTTTCAAATGATGGACATCTATACTGGATACTCTTCCACTGGGTAAGACCCTGACTTTTCTTTCAACAGCTTTAACATCTTTATATCCCTGAAATAAATACACATATATATTAGTAAGACTTCCAATGAGTCAACTATATACAAAAGGTCAAAAGGACAAAGATGTCAACAGCTTGTCATACTGTGGATTAATTAATGTTTTCGTAGATTAAAGTAAACTTGTATTTTCATGGATATATGATTTCGTGGTATTGCCCATCTCTGCATACAAAGCCAATTGAAAATTTGTTATTGTTGAACATTTAAATTAGTGGTTAACCTGTACCCATGAAACCTACGAACATTGGTATCCAACGAACAAAGGACCATGAATAATTTCATTGTTCTTATCCCTAAATGGAAACAATTTTACCTCATTAGTTGAATTTTAATTGTTTGTTACATTGTAAGCCAATCACAGTGCTTTGTTGTATGTTTTTGAAAATATTACCCAGAATGCATTCGAAATTTTCAAAGGTGAATAACAGGCCACTTTACCAGTATGGTTAGAACTTCTCGGCAAGATAAGTAAATTTTGATGTTTGCTATCAAATGCAATAGGTAAATGTACATGTTGGTTGATGGACAAAATAAAATGAAGCAATAAACTATCATCCCTAAGAAACATTTCTGTGTCTCAGGGTTTCAAACTGTACATATAATACAACTAGATGTGTCAAAGCGACATGAATGGCCCGTCTCAAAAAGTAGAAAAATCTGCAATTTCAATAACACATGTTGACACTAACATGATGGTAGTCTCACATTGATATGTTCATAATTATAAATTAACTGTTTACAAAACTCAGCTCAAAATGTGGAGGCCTATAGAAAAAAAGTTTGTATAACTGTGATTTTCAACAATTTAACAATTTATCAAAGTCCAAAGCTTGTAATTTCGGCAAGAATTAGCAGAGCGGAACGAAACTTAAACTTGATCTGTATCTCATCATGGTTAAATTACATACCAAAAATCAGCCCAATATCTGAAGGCGTTTAGAAAAAAAAAAAGCGTATAATGTTTTGTTGCGAAATGACGGAATGACAGAATTTCAGAAAGGGTAAAACTATATGGCACTGACAACTTCGTTGCAGGGACATAAAAATGCTTCCAAAAATTTAATGAATTTCACCTTCTTTGTTTTTTAAGTAAGTGTATAATCATCGAAAATCTATGCTTTCAAAGAAACCTTGACAAAAATCGTTTTATTCAAATTTCAGATGCATTTTCATTAACTTTAACATTTTTTATCTTAAAATATTGAACTAATTGATCAGGGCCACTTACACCCTTACAGAACTAACTCATATAAACAGGAAAGGATGTCAACATTTAACAAGAATGTGTTCATAGTACATGGATGCCACACTCATACTATCATTTTCTATGTTCAGTGGACGGTGACATTAGTGTCAAAACTCTAATTTGGCATTAAAATTAGAAAGATCATATATTATCTGAGACTACCTTTAACCCTGCCACATTATTCATGTATGTGCCTGTCCCAAGTCAGGAGCCTGTAATTCAGTGGTTGTCGTTTGTTTATGTGTTACATATTTGTTTTTCGTTCATTTTGTTTTTTTTTTTTACATAAATAAGGCCGTTAGTTTTCTCGTTTGAATTGTTTTACATTGTCTTATCGGGGCCTTTTATAGCTGACTATGCGGTATGGGCTTTGCTCATTGTTGAAGGCCGTACGGTGACCTATAGTTGTTAATGTCTGTCATTTTGGTCTTTTGTGGATAATTGTCTCATTGGCAATCATACCACATCTTCTTTTTTATATTTACCAAAAATTTAACATGAAGCGGGACAGATGGCCGAACATTTAACCAAATGGACCCACAGACCAGAAAACATATTGTCCCTCTACTATTGTAGGTGGGGCATAAAAAAATCCAGCAAACTCCTGCTTACTTACTTGTAGTTCAATCTTGGCTGTTAGTATCTGAAAATCTTTAAGTTTCTTTAAAGATATCGGTTCTCCTGTCAACTTTCCAAATCCTGCTGCAGAACAGTCTAAAGAGTAGCTTGGCAGTCCACTCACACCTGAGAACTAAATATTTTATACAGATAGAAATTTAATCAACATCAGAAAACCAATTTTTTTATATTATAATTCTTTACATAAAGCTTGGCATAAATGCCTGAGAATTAAATATTTGAAACAAATAGAAAGATCAGTATATAAAGTTTGGTATTCAAAATATAATATTTTTAAAGATATTAATTTCATATAAAAAGCTGAGTTCACACCAAATATGAGGTCCAGTCAATTATCATTATTGACCGGTTAAAACATGTTTCTCTGAATAATAAATAATACACTACCTTGCAAGTACAAATAAGTTTTCCGTCATTTGTGATATTCCCAGAGTTGTCATGAACTTCTAAGTTAAAAGTGACAGGGTTACCATTCTCTATTGCTACTTCTTTGTCATGTGGTACGACTAAAAGAGAAGGCGATCCTGCAAAACAAAAAAAATCAAATTAATACATTCGGTTACACATTCATGTCTCTCAAGTCTTGTCTTGGCTTAAGAGTAACATAGACCACAACTCATTAAGACCAAAAATAAAATTTTAATTGTGTGACTTTGACTATCTACCCATCTTACAAGCAGCCTACCCAAATAAAAAAATTATGACACAAATTATTTCAATTTTTTTTATTAAAGTTATTTTTTCAGCTCTGACGTCTCTTTTCAATGTTACTATTGTTGTTTGCCCAAAAGAAAATATGGCATATTATCTAGCCAATCTTACAAGGCCAAATAATATGGCATATTATCTAGCCAATCTTACAAGGCCAAATAATATGGCATATTATCTACCCAATCTTACAAGGCCAAATAATATGGAATATTATCTAGCCAATCTTACAAGGCCAAATAATATGGCATATTATCTAGCCAATCTTACAAGGCCAAATAATAACCTACAAGACGATTAATTGATTGCTGGTCCATTCAGTGGAAAATTACTGTAAACCAACTTATTTTCGTGAGCGATCAATTATCGCAAGTAGAAAAATAACGCAAATATAAATAGTCAAGAAAATGTAAAACTTGGATTTCCATCTTAAACTACATCATATAAATTTGAAAATTTGGAAACTAAACAGTAGCGAAGTGGCAAAGAAAGGAGAAAACGAAGTGGCAAAGAAAGGAGAAAACAAAGTGGCAAAGAAAGGAGAAAACAAAGTGGCAAAGAAAGGAGAAATTGAAGTGGCAAAGAAAGGAGAAAACGAAGTGGCAAAGAAAGGAGAAAACAAAGTGGCAAAGAAAGAAGAAATTGAAGTGGCAAAGAAAGGAGAAAACGAAGTGGCAAAGAAAGGAGAAAACAAAGTGGCAAAGAAAGAAGAAATTGAAGTGGCAAAGAAAGAAGAAAACGAAGTGGCAAAGAAAGGAGAAAATGCAAAATAAAGTATCTGCAAAAATAAGTTGGTTTACCAAAACTTTGTGGTACAGATGTAATGTATGTCATAATTCTATTTATTAAATTCATATGATAGAAATATCAAGTGTTCTGTTTTATATTAAACATACCTGGTAAAAATCTGATCTTGAGTGTCTGAGATGCTTCTACCAGCTGTTTGATCTTTACTGTTAAACTGAAACTCTGAAATAAACAAAGAGACCTTCAATTTATTCAAGACAAAAATATCTTGTCCATCTGTATAACCATATATACTTACAAAAAAAAAATGAATATGTTGGCATGAATCTAGTATCTGTTCTCAAACTAGATGTGTCAAAGTGACAAGAATGGCCACATCCCAAAAAGTTGAAAAATCTGCAATTTCAATAACACATGTGGACACATTCATGATGGTAGTCTCACATATCAAAAATCAGCCCAAAATCTGGAGGCGTATAAAAAAAACAAGTGAAACTGCGAGCTACTGCTCACTGATGATACCCCCGCCGCAAGTAGATAATATTAATAGTGTAAAAATATGCAAGTGTTCGGTAAACAGGAAGTTGTCGAGTTATGAATCTGAAAACGCATCACACGGTATAGCTGACTTATATAAATCCTGAAACCAAATTTCAGAAATCCTTGTATTGTAGTTCCTGAGAAAAATGTGACGAAAATTTTCAACTTGGCTATCATGTGTAAAATCATACAAGTGTTCGGTAAACAGGAAGTTGTCAAGTGATCAATCTGAAAACGCATAACACAGTATAGCTGACTTAGATAAACCCTGAAACCAAATTTCAAAAAATCCTTGTATTGTAGTTCCTGAGAAAAATGCAATGAAAAATATTCATGGGACAGACGGACTGACGGAAGGACAGACAGAGGTAAAACAGTATACCCCCCCCCCTTTTTTAAAGCGGGGGTATAAAAATCCTTATAACTGTGATTTTCAATAATTTCTCAAAGTCCAAAGCCCTTAATTTCAGCACAAATTAGCGGAGCGGAACGAAACTTAAACTCGATCTGTAACTCATCATGGTTAACTCACATACCAAAAATCAGCCCAATATCTGAAGGCGTTTAGAAAAAAAGTCTGTATAACTGTGATTTTCAACAATTTCTCAAAGTCCAAAGCCTGTAATTTCGGCAAAAAATTAGTAGAGCTGAACAAAACTTCAACTTGATCTGTAACTCATCATGGCTAACTCACATACCAAATATCAGCCCAATATCTGAAGGCGTTCAGAAAAAAAACTCTGTATAATGATTTGTTGCGGAACGACGGAATTACAGAATTTCGGAATTACGAAATTTCAGAATTACAGAATTACAGAATTTCAGCATTTCGAAATTACAGAATTTTAGCATTTCGGAATTACATAATTACAGAATTTCGGAATTTCGGACAAGGGTAAAACTATATGGCACTGACAACTTCGTTGCGGGGCCATAAAAATCAGTGACATATTTGATAAAGAAATATTTAAAATTGGTGTTATTTTTCTTTGTCCATAATTGTAATCATTCGCGGATCCAGGGGGGGGGGGTTCTGTGGGTTCGAAACCCCCTTTTTTTTGGCTGATCAATGAATTTGCATGGGGACATATAGTTGGAAACCCACTTTTGTCCTGGGTTGTGAACCCCCTCTTTTTAAAATGGCTGGATCCGCCCTTGGTAATTGAACCAATTTCATTATATATACAAATCATAGTACTGCCTTCCAATGAGTGAAACAATGCAATGCACATTGACAAGCTACAATTTCTTTTTTCTTTTCTTAGAATTAAAATTGATAACAAACCTTCCCAGATTTTTCTCCTACGTTGCCCTTAGCAACACAACCATTGATGAGTAGGTTATTTCCCTTGACTTTTGTTGTCTGGTAGCTTATATCTATTTCACTAAAAGTAAACAAAGGAATCAATATTAAATGAACTTTCTTCTCAACATGCACTACAAAAAGCAAACAAATGGGTTGGACACATATGAGACAATAATACACCTTATCGCTTTTTGTCAACTGGACATCATTGAAATTACCATAAATTTTTTACATCGAAGTGAATATATTTTTACATCATAAAAGTAGTGATTTTTATCTGATGTGTCAAAAATTTCAGGTCAAGAGTGGATGAATATCACATAGCCATTAAGTTTATCCCAGGAAAAAGTAAGAAATCACTAACATAAAAATGTCAAGGGAAAGTACATTAATTTTTGTTTTTCATCTGTTTAATAGTTCCTTGTAGGTCTTATAAAATGTTTCTTATTATTTTAAGAGATATCTTAATAGGACCTATAAGTACAGTATATTTTATTAGAAAAAAGTTGAGGATTTGTGTTGTCCAATAATATAAGCAGAAACAGAGTCCATGTTTTAGAACAGAGACCCCCAAATCACACAGATAAAAAAAAAAGCTCCATAACTATAGCTTATCTTGAAGAATTGATAAGTTTGGTTGAATTCTGTGAACCTATAATTATACAATTTTGAACAAGTGAAACTGCAAGCTACTGCTCACTGATGATACCCCCGCCACAAGTGGATAATATTAATTGTGTAAAAATATGCAAGTGTTCGGTAAACAGGAAGTTGTCGAGTGATGAATCTGAAAACGCATCACACTGTATAGCTGACTTATATTAACCCTTAAACCAAATTTCAGAAATCCTTGTATTGTAGTTCCTGAGAAAAATGTGACGAAAAATTTTCAACTTGGCTATCATGTGTAAAATCAAACAAGTGTTCGGTAAACAGGAAGTTGTTGAGTGATGAATCTGAAAACGCATCACACGGTATAGCTGACTTATATCAAGCCTGAAACCAAATTTCAGAAATTCTGGTAGTGTAGTTCCTGAGAAAAATGTGACGAAAAATATTCATGGGACGGACGGACTGACTGACGGACTGATGAACAGATGAACTGACGGACTGACAGAAGGACAGACAGAGGTAAAACAGTATACCCCCCTTTTTTTCAAAGCGGCGTATAATTAGTAAAGTAGGAGATGAAAGATGTGATCCCTATTGGTCACCCTAACTAGACACTGTCAGATAACACAATAAATCAATGTTATTAAGTCAGGGTGAGTGTTTATTGAATAAACTTCACAAAGCTTTATTGGGTAGTTGCATTCAGAAATACAAACATAGCTATATAGCGGACTATGGGATATGGGTTTCACTCATTGTTGAAGGCTGAACAGTGATCAATGTTTGTGTCATTTGGTCAATTTTGGAGTCGTCTCATTGGCATTTATGTCACATCTTCATATTATTCATACTATATTTAATATTCCTTGAAATCTTTCAATCCTGATGTCTTGTTTAGTAAATATGTGTTAATTCCTATTGAGTTCACACAGTTATCTGAATGATATTTACCCCACATCTGCTTATAATACTAAATGACATTAATTGCCAGAAATCAAAAACTACTTATTTTACTATTTTTGTCTGTTTCTTTTTTAGCCATGGCATTGTCAGTTTATTTTTGATCTATGAGTTTGAATGTCCCATCAAAATCAATATTTTTTAACACAAAGCCTTAGTTGAATGTTTACCTTGCTTCTAACACTGGTGTAAAGGTATCATTAGGTTTTGCGGGGTTACCAAATTCATCCTGAAATTCCAAAGGAATAGAGAAGGGTAAACCTATACGGAATGGACCGTCCAGCATGCCAACACTAAATTTCTCTGGGTCACTTTCTGTAACGAACAAGAACAGTACAATTATTTATTTTTTTGGTTGCTTCTGGCTTCTGATTATTTCTCATTCTTTCATTGAATAATACATATGATACACAGATAGTCACTTTGAAAATTTTGTAACAGCCTAAAGTTAATTTTAAAATTTCACTTTAATACTGTAAATTCAGAAATTATTGTGTGCGTCTATTATTGCTATTATGTGATTTTAGACTAAATGCGATTTCAATTTTTTGTGATATTGAGAAAAATCCTGTTTAATTGATATTTAAAATTTTAAAATGAGAGTTAAAATTATTGAGATTATACCCCTGTCACATTTTTCGCAATAATAAAAAGATCACAATAATTCCAGAATTTACACTACATTTTACACATGAAATTTGAGTTATCTCCCCCTATTTTTCTAATTAATAGAAACAGAAAACAAGTCAAAAAGAAAATAAAAAAATTTTTTTGAATGGAAATGTCCAGCAACTTAATAGCTTCAATACAATTATACAACCCATATAATTGGTAGGGTTACTTTACATTATTAATCAAAAATCCAGCTGACTGTTCAATATATATATAAGGTGTTAGGTGGCTGCCTGACATATTGTACAAGTCAGATATCAAATCTAGGTCGTTAAATAAATCCATCATCATGTAAAGGACAACACTTGTTTTTCATCATTACTGTATGTATTCTATATACGTATTGATTCTTACCTATAACTGTAAACTTGATCTTGTGTGATGGAAGCTCTTTACCAGAGTACACTGTATTACCACTTTCATTTAATACAACTTGTAGAATCAAGGTGTGTGCACCTAAATTTCTCACATTCTCTAGAAAGAAAAAAATAATCATGTTATTACTTGGTCCCTCTCAACTTTTAAAATACAAAAATTAAATTGAAACTGGCAGATATGAAGGTATAGATGTAAATGAAAGGTATTGTTTTAATTGTAGAAAAAAATATTTCAATGTAATTGAAGATGAGAAACATGTTTTATTAGAATGACCAGAATATGCAGATTTGCAAACAATATTTTTAACGGTGTACGGAATATAGAAAGTAGTTTTAGTAATTTGAGTAATGAGAAAAAGTTTTTATTTGTGTTTCATGATGACAGAGTTTGCTATTTTACAAAGAAAATATTTTGTATACTTGTAATATATACTTGTAGTGTATATAATGTTGTTTGTTTTTTGTATACAGTCGAACCTCGTTGTGTCGAAGTCGAAGGGACCAGACGAAAGTATTCGACTCATCCGAGTTTCGACTCATCCAAGGTCGAGTGTGACGTCATATATTTGAAATGTATGAAATACCCATATGTGATTTCTGTAAACTAGATGCATGTTTATTGATCATTGTGCTTTTTTCGATAATATATGATTGTGTATTTACGTTCCGTATTTTTAAAGATTCAACACACAACATTCACAAATATTTACAAAGGTCAGTCACTATAAATTATGGAATCACTCGCAAAAATATTTTCATATCTAATCTTTAAAGAATGTGAACAGTGTTCATAGATTAAAAAACCGACTCATGATAATTAAAAAAAACATTTTAATCCTTTTAATTATTGTTCTTATACTAATGGTTAATTTAATCTCAGCTTGGGTCATTGAAATTGTTTCGTTTTTATACCAAGTGAAATAGGTTCAACACATTCAAGTTCCGATTGGACGATCAACAAAGGTGTTGATTAGCGGTCATCATAAACATGTCATTTTAACTGTTTTACAAACAAGTATGTTTACACAGCTTTAATCACTTATGGAATTTACACAGCTTTAATCACTTATTGAAATGAATAGGTTAAACAAGAAAAAACATCCATTATGAGTTTTATTTTTTAAATTTTTTATTTCTTTCGATTTTTTTTTTTTTTAATTTTGAACTTCGAGATATCGAAGTCAATTTACATCAATTTTACATTGACGGGACTTAAGAATTACCTCGACTTAACCGAGAATTCAAATCATCCGAGTTCGACTCATCAGAGGTTAAAATGCATTAATCAAACGGGAATTATGCCGGGACCGAGAAATTACTTCGACTCATCCGAGTTTTCGACACAACCGAGTTCGACACAACGAGATTCGACTGTAATTATTTTTTTTAAAAATGGTGTTTTATGCTTTTAAATATATATTGATATTTGTTAAATATGTAATATAAATGTATTTTTTATGTGTTTTACAAGTCTCTCATAAGTTTTTTAGAGAGGCTCTTATACAAATTGATCTGTTAATATGATATTGTGTATTATATCAAATGTGTTAAAGATTGATTGATTGATTTTTGGTGTATTAAAGCCACTTTTAAGCACCACATTTAGCAGGGTTTCTCCTGGGTCAATTATTTTTTTTTCACCACCTCTTTCGCCAAAGCAATATATTTTTCGCCAAGTAACATAAATATATTTTTCATTTAAAAATTTTGTTTTATTCTACACCCACCCCCTCCTTTTTTTGAAATAAGATGAGTTTGCCCCATTGTTGACTATGAATATTCTCTCAAACTTATCTTTGAGTCTACATTGTAATGAATAAACACTTAACATTTACTTTTAAAAAGAGGAACTTTTTTTTACTTAAAAAGGGAAAATTCATCATATTTTGAACAACTTTTCTAAAAAAAACAGGACCACTTTCTTTTGATAATAAAGAAGACACACTGTATAAACATTAATGTTCGTGGGGATAAAATTTCGTGGTTTTGTATTCAAAAGTAAGTCACAGAATGTAACCAAATTCTGTGACATGGTTTAATCATATACAATGTTAAACCAGAAATGTATAGTTCTTTGGGAAACTTTCCTCAAAAGAAAAATATGTGTCCTTTTGTACTAATGAGTGTTATTTACAACAAAACAAAAGCTTTTATCAAGTGGAAATCGATCGCTCATTTAAGGTGTAGTCATAACATTGAAGTGTTACTCAAATTCGAGGGGTTATTCCCAATCTTTTGCATAGTTTTTGTTATAACGACAGTTTTCTTTTCTAGACCATCGTAAATGAAAAAGTTAATATGTAAACCTATGCTTGAAACATATCGTGTCACTCTAATGACTTTAAAGAAATCACTCAAATCAATTAACTATATCGAAGTTAAAGGATAATGTTTTAAATTGGAGATTTTTCTTGCTTTTGAAAAAAAATTTCGTTATAACATTAACAAAAGTTTTTTTTTCTGGACTATCTGTAAAAGAAGGAGATGACACGTCAATGTTTGTTTTGAACATGTGTGTCGCAAAGTGGTTACTAAATCCTTTATGTGACATGTGACGGATGCCATTAAACCATAAAATTTTGTCAAACAATACAATTAACACCTTTATTAATTAGTCACTTGTCGATAGCTACAAAATGCAATCATCTGATTTTCTGTCAAAACTTGACGAGTTCAAGGTTAATTCTGAGTATTGTCTGATCAGGTAAAGTCTGAGAAACTCGAAAAGAGTAAATAAACTAGATGGGATAAAATAAATATATATATTTCTTTCCCCAAATTCTTTCGCAAATGGCGAATTTTAATCGCCACAATTATTATTTTTTCTCAAATTAAAAAAAAAATGGCTACCGCCAGCTGAAACCCTGCATTTAGGCTATTTAATGGTTGCCAGTTTTTAAAGGTGGAGGAAGCCAGTCTGCCCAAAGAAAATCACCTACGAAATGTTTTTAAGAGGTGAGACCATGAGAGGATCAATTTTGTATTTGTTTGTTTAGGTTTTTGCTGTACAGACTGTAACAGTTTCCTAGCAACACACCATTTCTATTTCTGAACCAATATCCAGAGTTTACCCTATGTAACAATTTTTCTAAACTTATCTCCATAATTTTTACACATTTTTCTGAACCAATATCCTCAGGTTTTACTATACTTACACATTTTTCTGAACCAATATCCCCAGGTTTTACTATACTAACCCATTTTTCTGAACCAGTATCCCCAGTTTTAACTATACTTACCCATTTTTCTGAACCAATATCCTCAGGTTTTACTATACTTACCCATTTTTCTGAACCAATATCCCCAGGTTTTACTATACTAACCCATTTTTCTGAACCAGCATCCCCAGTTTTAACTATATTACCCATTTTTCTGAACCAATATCCTCAGGTTTAACTATACTTACCCATTTTTCTGAACCAATTTCCCCAAGTTTTACTATACTAACCCATTTTTCTGAACCAGCATTCCCAGTTTTTACTATATTACCCATTTTTCTGAACCAATATCCTCAGGTTTAACTATACTTACCCATTTTTCTGAACCAATTTCCCCAGGTTTTACTATACTTACCCATTTTTCTGAACCAATATCCCCAGTTTTTACTGTACTGACTAATATGAGACACTATAACTTCATCTCGTGATGGTCCTACAAATAAACAGGTTAAACATTGTTTTATTTTCAGAAACATAAAAAGGACCAATTTATATGCACAATCAGTATTAATTTCTCTGTAGAGCCTGAATCTCTCATCTAGCGAAAATTAATCATATCAATTTTTGTTTTTGATAACCCTTTTTACTGTAAAAAAAGAAACAAATTACTAATTTTCTAATACATTTTTTTTAACCACATTCAAGTTAACTATTTGATTCTGTGTTATGTAGGAACAGAATAAGGATTTTAGCTATGGTGTCAATGTTAGCAGGAATTAAATCTCAAACTTTTTACTAGTACTAGAAACTTAAGGCTCATTCAGGCTAATTTTAGTTGAGGTTAGTTTCAGATGAGAAGCATCTTTAAAATAATAAGACTAATTCCTTTATCAAAACAACTCACCATGCCAAATGATTTTGAGTTCTACCAGTAAACGTTTAGATGAAGCAGCATTCCCAGGAAGCTTACTGATTGTCTCCCCTTTTTTATTAGCTATCTCTATCTTAATGGCACCTACAAAAATAAAATAGACTAAAATACTGACCATACAATTAATAACTTTAATATTATAATTTAATTTTGGATGTAACACGTCTTCTGATTGGCTGAAATACATACCTAGTATATCCTTTACATTTTTGAAATTGTATAGTCAAACCTTTATAAAAAGGTCAACCTCAGGACCAGAGAAAAGTGACTTAATAAGAAATGTGACCTTAAAATTGAGATTTTAATTGCATAGGAATTTACAACAGGGAGTCAAGAAGAAGGTGACCTGATGAAACACGATTTTGAGTAATAGGTGTGACCTCAGGTTTGACTGTAACACCATTAGTTCTTACATACCTACAGTTTCTCCTGCTGCTCTGCTTTCATTTTGTTTCACTTCAAATCCCTCTGGCCAGGACACCAACAACATTGATGGTAGTCTACAACAACAGTTACTCTTGTCACAATCAGCTTAGAGACTCTTTTAACAAAATATCTTACGACAAAAATTTATCCTAGTAAGTTATACTGAGATGTTCATTAATTTTGAGTATTTTTTTTGAAAATTTTTTGTGAAATATGTCACAGAATTGTGTTTTAATGAAAAAGTAGGGCAAAAAATACAGCCTCACTCATTCAAAAAAACAAGTACCAATGCATTTGTTTGCACCTAAGTCAGGAACCTATTTTTCAGTGTTTGTCATTTGTTGATGTGGCTCATAGGTGTTTCTCATTTCTAGTTTTTAATATAGATTGGTTTTCCTGTTTGAATGGTTTTACACGTTACTTCAAGGGGCCCTTTTTAGCTTGTTGTCTCATACACGCCAAGGCTTGATGTTGAAGGCCGTACATTGACCTATAATGGTTTACTTTTATGAATAGTAACTTAGATGGAGAGTTGTCTCATAGGCACTCATACCCATGTCTTCTTATTTCGATAAGTGAGATTATACTCTTACAAATGAAAATACCTATTTCTGTAATAATCCTTACTTACTTGGCTTCTTCTTCCTCTATGTATTTCTTTATTAAATGAGGTGAAGCTTGTCTGTCAAGTTTAGATAGAGGGACGACCTTGACCTCATCGTACAGGGATCGTGGTTCCTACAATAAGATTAATCATAATCAAATAACTTTATAAGTTGCCTGCCTGTCAAGTTTAGATAAAGGAACTTCATCGTACAGGGATTGTGGTTCCTAAAATGACAAGACAGTGAATGTCAATGTACTTAATGTCATGAGAGGAACAAAATGTCACATCAATATCAACATTTATCCAAACACTCAATGGATGACTGGGGTATAGAAATAGGTCACTAATGGCAGTTAAACATTTGCCAATTGGGTCGTCCAGGATGTTTAAATGTGCACCAACATTAACTCAGAATGGGATTGTAGTCTTCATGCTTAACCTCAAGTCCTCAACATTGGCTTGTGAAATTGCTTTCAGACTTGTAAAATTCTTTTCAACTATCCAACAGAATTCAATTAAAATATTGAAATTGAGCATCAGGCTTGTAAATCAGGAAGGCTGGGATTGTCAAATCTGTTGTCTTGTTCAGAGGTAGTCCATACAACAACTGTTTGAGGGATCAGAAGGTGGTCTGTTGCCCTAATACATGAACATACTGTGTGGTAGTATGATCCCACCTTATATCACTGTTGTCATCATTGCTGAACCAATATTATTACTGTATTTGTTTCTTGTCCCAAATACTGTGAAAGTACTTTTATTCTTGGGTATCAATTTTCGTGGTTTGAGCAATATTTTCATGTTCGTGGGTTTTTAAATTCGTGGATTTTAGTTTTCTAAAAAAAAAAAAATATTGGGAATTAAAGCCTTTAAAAAACGAAGGTTACAAATAGTCTTGATTGAAGGAAATTGCAAAGTAAACTGTGACCAGTGTAAATCGTAGTGACAACACTAATTAACCCAAGATAAAGTGATCAACAGATTAAAGACCATCAAAGGTGTTAATTAGGCCATAAACATGTCACCTAAAGAAATCAGTAACATAAACAAATGCTATAAATGTATCTTGAATTGTCAAATAATTCTTATCAAATTCAAGCCCAGCATGAAATTCTTATTTCCCATATGTTTGAGGATATAAAATGAACACTTTATCATATCAATACCGGAAATCTGACTTTCATCAATAAAATTATTTTTTTTTAGAATTAAAGATCAAAAGTTGTACACTTTAGGTTAATAAAGATTAAATAATCCTGCATGCAGTTGTAGTTCCGTGACTGCTTTTAAGGTATCATCAGATTTGGCTTATTCAATATATTCTCTACATCATGTTAGTAGTCAAACCTACAAAAGTCTTGATTTGGAAAATGGTTGTTTAATTTCGTTGGACACTTAAATTCGTGGATTCAGTCATCCACGAAATCCATGAAAATACATGTAGGTACCCCACAAATAAAAGTACTTTCACAGTATGCATGAAATAGCTGCCACTGGACATCAAGCAAACAACATTTAATCAATTTTGACTTTTAAGGAAACAAATTATGACAAGGTCTTGAAAATTATTATCTGACTTTTACATACATACCTGTATGACCTCTAAATCACCACCAGTAGCAAAGACATCACCTTCATATTCTCCATACAAATAAAATCGTTTAATTGTTCCCAGGAGTGTGGGTAATGTACGGGTAATTCTAACCTACAATATAAAATTAAATACTGTAAATTCAGAAATCATTTCGTGGTTTTTCTTATTGCAAAATAGGCGACTGACAAGGTTATAATTACAATAATTTTGGATTTTTTTTTATATGAATTAAACAGAATTTTTCTCAATATTGCAAAACTTTAAAAAATTGCACTTAATCCAAAATGACGAAATGGCAATAATAAATGCATGCAATAATATTGAATTAACATTTATTTGATTATTCAAGCAGTCAGCTTTTTTTTTTGGTTTGTCCTTTCTACAATTCAATTTAAATCTTTCAAATGTTCTGTTCAGAGCCGTGTAAGTAATGTATGGTTATATTTTTACCATGGTACATGTAGAATGGCAGTTAATTCCAGTTAATAATTCTTCTGTATAGAACATGAACATGTTCATGTATCTTTAATTTTTTTTTACACCATAAGTTATACATGATGTTTGAGTTAATTCTAAGCCAGAGATCTCTCACCTTACATTAAAGAGGTTAAAAGTGTCAACAGAACTTTAGTGTACAAATGACATTATTAATGACTATCAATTGTGTGTATGCAGCAGCTTATATTATAACTACTGTGGATTCATTATTATTCATTGGATACCAATTTTCGTGGATTTCGTGGGTATTGGTGAACAACGAAATTAAATGCTTCAACCAATGACAAAATTTCTAATGTCTTTTATAAAGATATCAGCAAAACATAAAATTAAATGTCCACAAATATACAAGTTTTCCTTCATCAACGAAAATAAATCCACAGTATAAGCATGATAAAAATTATACACTAACCAATTGCCCTTTTTTGAAGATTTTCCCATCCCATTCCACCTGTTGAAACTCTGCCCATGGAGTCTGTCTCTGTTTTGGTAGATCAGCACGTACTACTTGACCTTTGAACTCTGTGAAATGTATCTGTTTATCACAATGTTCATGGCATTCCTTCAGCCATTGTAGAAACTCCTTGTCTATAGCTGTTCTCTTTTCCTAATGTAAACAAATGTTCACATGGTCAGGAGTAAGTTTATTTAAACCATAACAAATGACAAAAACTTCAGTCCCTTTAAAATTTATGTTAATTCATTGATGCAAAAGTACAGAAGTAAATAGAAATCTTTTTTTTTTAATGTGGTCACAATGTTGCAAATAAAAGCCAGATCAAAATGTACATATTCAACAAAAAATTCCTCTTTTTCCAATAACTTTAAAAGAATACCAGACAGTGCCACATGTGGAACAGTATCTGATAAATCTTCCGAAGCACTTGAGATCACTCGTGGTGGGCAGTCTGCACCAAAAACTTTTTCAACTACTAGTCCAAAGACCAATATTCTGACATTTTTCTTATTGGTCCAAACAAAGATTTTCAAAAACTTACTAGTCTGAAAGAAATTTTACTAGTCTGGGGCATCGGACTAGTGGCTAACCGTGCAGACTGGGTGGGGTTTGTGTTTCTCAGTCTATAATTTTCTATTGAGTTTTTAGCATACTGTAGTTTGACTTTTGGTATTTTTTTTAATCTTTTCCATGGCATTGTCAGCTTGTTTTTGACTTATGACTTTAGATGTCCTTTTTGGTAACATTTTCCTCTGTCTTTTAATAATTTCAATATCATTGTTTTTATATTAAAATCTTGTAGATTGTAGCAAAAATTCTTGTTGCAGATATCAATGACAACTTCTTTAATTATTCATGCAGTTTCAATTGGTTCTGTAAAGTTTAATCAGTTTTCATAAATTATTTAAAATAAAAAAGATGTGCCAGGTATGATTGCCAATGAGACAACTGTCCACAAGATATAACCACCTGTCCATTGTGTATTCTATGATAGGCTGTGTTCTTCTCCTTCATTCTCATTTCAAGGTCAATAAAGGTCAACTTATTAGTACTGACTTGGAAATGATCATTTGTAAACAATACACCTGAAATCCTGAAAAGACAAGATATTCTAAATGGTTCATTCTTAATTCTGTTATTGTAAGCAGTCAAACTGGCAAACAATTCATTCATATTCAAGAGGAAAAATCAACTTAAAATTTGACATAATATAACTTAAAAAAGTGTGTTTTTCATAAAATACGAGTTTTTCAAAACTAATAAAATTGAGAATGGAAATGGGGAATGTGTCAAAGAGACAACAACCCGACCATAAAGCAGACAACAGCAGAAGGTCATCAACAGGTCTTCAATACAGCGAGAAATTCCCACACCCGGAAGCGTCCTTCAGCTGGCCCCTAAACAAATATATATACTAGTTCAGTGATAATGAACGCCATACTAAACTCCAAGTTATACACAAGAAACTAAAATTAATCAAAGAGCAGATTGCTCTGAGGGATACAATTGCCATTGTTTTCATTGACACATATATGACATGTATGGCTGGATAGTATTATTTTCAAAACTAATTCAACTGCACATGTAAAATGTAATTTACGTAATCTGAATAGTTACTCAACTCTAAAAATAGCCAATCCTTGATACAAGTGTATGAACAATGTACTTATTGTGTTTTAGTTTTGTACAATCAATTCCAAGTTTACTTTCCACAGCAGTCACTGAGAGTGAGAGAAGGTATTTCACTTCGTATCTTATCATCTATTTTCCTACGTTAATTCTAGGAGGAACCCCATTCCTAACTCTTTAAATATTTAATTTCCTTTGGGTCAGTGGGCATGACACCTTTCCGTACAAATTCCCCTGTTTAAATTGCGATCGCTTTTAATATAATACGACGTCTATCAACAGAACGAGTTAATTTTTCTCGACGTGTCATAATGTATTTTGATTCAGAATTGACAAATGTTACTAACGGAAGGGAGACAACTCGAAATGATAATATGGAAGACTCCATTTCGGTGGAAGGGGTGTTGTAGTTACACCTTTTCTATGTGGACTACATTTATTTTAATTCAAATGATGCATATGATTTAAAATTATACAACAACAATAACCCTCAATAGCAGACAGGCATAGAAAGGATCTCATGAGTTTCAAATTAATCAATGGAGTGGGAAATCCAGAGCAACCATTCAATCTGATACCCCTGGAAGTCAAGAAAATTATACACATGCACATAATTACCTAAACAAACCCTAGAGTCCTAGACTTGTGATTTGGAGCAACAATGTATTTAAAATGTTAATTAAACGAACTAGATGGTTCTTGATTTCTTTTTGGAAGTACAATATCAAATATCAGTTTCATAACGGTGACATATAAGAAAAACTCCACTTCAGTTCTAATATGACAGAAATAGATTTATTGGAATTCAGAGAACTCTTGCATTTTATCAAAACTGGGGAATTCCCTCTGACATGTTTCTTAATTTATAAAAACACTATATACAAATACTGCTTAATTCTGATTTTCCATGTTGTTAAAAACATGCATATAAGTCAAGGGAAATATCGAAACATGTAGATTACGAGAAGAACATTATAGGACAGTTGTTTAAATTCAATCCTTTTGTTTGTTTTTACTTTTTAAAGCAAGACAACCTTAAGAATCTGAGATGTTCCTTAAAGTTTAAAATAAAACAGTTGATGTGAGGGAATGGCCCTGAGTCAATGGTATAAGTCTACAGTCTCCCAAAAATAATACACAAGAGTGCACACGCTGAAATGTCTCGCCTTCTATACTAATCATTGATATTATGTTGATAGTCCTAAGTATAAAGCTTAGTTTTATTACAACTGTCTCATAAATTAACATTAACCAAGATAACTAAACAAAGACCAATGAACCTTGAAAATGAGGTCAAGGTCAGATGAACCATGCCAGGCAGACATGTACAGCTAACAATGCTTCTATACAACATATATAGTTGACCCATTACTTATAATTTAAGAAAAATAGACCAAAACACAAAAACTTAACACTGTGCAATGAACCGTGAAAATGAGGTCACTGTCAAATAAAACCTGCGCGACTGACATAAAGATCATAAAATATTTCCATACACCAAATATAGTTGACCTATGGCATACAGTATTAGATAAAAAGACCAAAACTCAAAAACTTAACTTTGACCACTGAACCATGAAAATGAGGTCAAGGTCAGATGACATCTGCCCGCTAGACATGAACACCTTACCATCATTCCATACAACAAATATAGTAGACCTATTGCATATAGTATGAGAAAAACAGACCAAAACACAAAAATTTAACTATAACCACTGAACCATGAAAATGAGGTCAAGGTCAGATGACACCTGCCAGTTGGACATGTACACCTTACAGTCCTTCCATACACAGAATATACTAGCCCTATTGCTTATAGTATCTGAGATATGGACTTGACCACCAAAACTTAACCTTGATCACTGATCCATGAAATGAGGTCGAGGTCAAGTGAAAACTGTCTGACAGCCATGAGGACCTTGCAAGGTACGCACATACCAAATATAGTTATCCTATTACTTAAAATAAGAGAGAATTCATCATTATAAAAAATTTGAACTTTTTTTTCAAGTGGTCACTGAACCATGATAATGAGGTCAAGGACATTGGACATGTGACTGACGGAAACTTCATAACATGAAGCATCTATATACAAAGTATGAAGCATCCAGGTCTTCAACCTTCTGAAATATAAAGCTTTTAAGAAGTGAGCTAACACTGCCGCCGCCGGATCACTATCCCTATGTCGAGCTTTCTGCAGGCTCGACAAAAACTAATAAAGGCCAGAGGCTCCTGACTTGGAACTGGTGCAAAAATGCGGCGCGGGGTTAAACATGTTTAACAAGTCTGAATTTCAATGTACTATATCAAAGGATTTGTGTGAAACCATGTTTCATATGCTGGATTTTTTAGCTCTTTTAAAGACCCATTGGTGACTGTGGGCTATTTTCTGCCCCTTGATCAGATTTTTAAAGTCCCAGTCTCCATTCTCAATTGCAATTTTATAATAAAATAATACACTGTAAAGTCAGAAATTATGGTGAGCATTTATTATACAATTTTAACATTAACAACTGATTTCAAGATAAATTATTGCAATGACATGAAAAGCTGCATACATATATATGAATCAAATATCAGTATGTGAGAATATTTGCAATACTCAGCCAGTGGTTTTATTGGAAATTAATCATATTTACATTACCCATAATGCAGCAGATTTTGACACAGGAAATTGTCCAGCATGAATGACATACCTGTTGTAACATTCCAATGGTAAGTTTTTCCCTTTTTTTGGTTCTGCACACCATTCAAAACTGTAAAAAAAATAATCGGAGTACACTCAACATAATATCACTATCTTTATTTGTAAGTTTCCTCTGTCCTATCAAATTTGTTTAGCTGTTTATCTCATTCAAAGGTACAATTTCTTAAGAAAAATTATGGAATCCTGTATATTTTACTTTCCAATTGGAATAAGGAACACTGAAAAGTTTTAACCAATCAAATTTCTGGATCGGACTCTGAAACTTACTCTTCTATAGATGTATATGGAATAAGTCTGCCATTCCAGTAACACTCAAATATTGGTCTCCTTCCTCTTCCTGGTCTGTCATTGGCAGCATAATCATGTTCATCAAACACTTCAGGTTCACCTATAATAAACAATGTATCTATCAGACATTAAAGAATCAAAGCAATGAGAGCATTAAAAGTACAGATTGCAGGCATTTTCAATGTGAAAAGTTATGCATTGGAGCATATAAGCAATGGATGGCATATTTTTAAATGAAAATATCTACTTTGTCTATCAACTACAATAATAAACAAACTCTAATTATAATATTAATTTTACTGGTTATTTTAAAAAGAGATTATGTCATTTTCAATCTATAGTTTAATTTCTACACAAGTATGTTGATATGTGTACAAACTATTTTCCTATCTAAATAACTGAGTATAAATTTACTTGATAAATTGCCCTTGAAATTTACATGGACAATTTACAGAATGTTCACCTCTATGCACTATTTTTTTTTTATTTTCTCAAAATTAGTTATAAGATCTGGATAAAGAACTATCAAGACAGTAGCATAAGGGTTTAGACTACATGAATGCAGTCATAACCCCAAAAAGGGAACCAAAATCTGGAATTACTTTCAACCCTTCTATAGTATTGGTCACAAGTAAGGTAGCCAGCCATTTGAACTTTGGTGGATTGTCTCATTGGCAACCATATGCATGCCACATCTTTTTTTTTATATTCTATGGGATGTTTTACAAATTCACCTTGACTTTCAACATGTTTGACATTGATTCCTGACATTTAACCTTCTAGAAATTGAACAATTCTTAAATACATCAATTTGTCTTTAAAAAAAAATATAAATATAAAAATCTTAATATTTTTGTTGTTTGTTTAAAAAATGTCTCTTCAAAGCAAAGCATGGGTTATTCATATCTGACAGAGGACTTAAAGGTCAACACTTACTTCTGAGGTCATTCATATAAGAAGACTTAAAGGTCAATACTTACTTCTGGGGTCATTCATATCAGATGGAAATGTTTCTTTGTCATACAAGAACGGATGATATCTGATAATTCCCTCCACGACTCCTGATCCTTCCACGGTAGCTTTGAAGTCGAACACACTAGCACCAGATCTCACATATAAAGTCTGCATGTCGTCCTCAATGTCTCGCAGATTTATAACTTGTGGCACTGTCTGCTTTGGCATAAATAATTTCACCTGTAACACAAATAGGAATAATTACATTACATGTATATTTCATTGTAAAATGTTATTATGATTGGCTTACATGAATCTCGATACATTCTAAAATCAAGTCATTTCAAAATGAATTGTAACATTCATGATGACATGAGCTTCCGTAATAAAGTGCACAGGTAAATAAAAAGTTTTCGTGATCCTAGCTAAAAAATGTCATTATAAGTATTGAATGCTTCTTTTAGTAATTTTATAGGGTTTTATAAGCTTTGACCATGCCTACATTCTTAGAATGAAGGGCTTCATACAGAATTTACTTTGGTCAACACTTTTACACCCCAATAAATTTACAAAAAGAAGCCTTCAATTCTAAAATGAAACGAAATGTGGGACAGCAAACCAACATCACCAAAAGTCAACATGATCTTCAATAATGCAATATGTCATCTATGAAATGCCTTGTCAATAAAATTGTCAATAAATTGTCGCTGACCCATAGTATATTTTGGAATATCATTAACCAGTGATTTTGCTAGAGCTCATCATTTTGTTGACGAAAGTATCTCATATCAATTTAGTCACTTAAATGTGGAAAGTGTTAAATTTTTACATTAAATTATTATAATTCTACCTTTCTTCATATTTCTGACAAGTGATGACTCTCAGCTAATTAACATATATATACAAAAGGTGTTTAAAGTTGTAATGACAAGTAATCGGATTATCGCTACAAGCCGGTTCACTTTTCGGTTATTTGTTATTAAACCTTATAATTGACCATCATAATAATCTATTCCAGGTAAATCAATCGGTCAGTATTTCATTTTCAACATTTTTCAAACAACAATTTTTAGTCTGTTTATCTTATTTTTGTCATTTGAACAAAATCGATTTACCCTGGACAGTTTGCATTTTAATTTCAATATTTTTCTCTAACGATCACAATTTTCAGTTTGTGTGTTGTAGCTTCATCACAGAAATGTATTGTCATATTTAATATAACTTTTCATCAAATTTTTTCAATAACTTTGATTAAAAAGATAGAACTTTATTCAAAACGTTTTTTCACTTGCAAACAGGTGCTTCCTTTAAGGGCATACGATACAGTTACAGGGGAGGTAATGACGTTGCTAATGTAAAATGTTATTTTCGCGACGTCAAACTGTGACATATCGAAAAAAGATGCATTTCTCAACTGAATTTTATCATTCAAACTGATTTAATTTGAAAACGAGTGCATGGACCCCTATTTTTTAAAACAACATTTTGTCTCATTTTACAGGGAGATTATGTGGACCAAATGTATAAATCTGTAAATAGTGCAATTTTTTTAATTTTGATAAATATACAGCAAAAAATGACGTTTTTTTCTCAATTAATGACCATTTGATAAATATGAGTTATTTCTGAATAAAAAAAGCATAAATTTTAGGATACTTATAAAATACAGAAATTACAAATTATTTAACAAAAAACAATTTGTGTTTATCTTTTAAAACAAAAAAGTGATGTCTTTCTTTCGAAAGAAAAAATACGGCCACAAATCCAAATTTTGAGCAAATATACGAAATTTCGACCTCATTTAACTCAAAAAGTAGCCCATGAAGGTATGTTTTTTATTACATATTTGATTTAATCAGGCAAAAAATAGCCTATATGAAAATTTTTATCAAACTGTAAATACAGGATCAAAACTGTATCGTATGCCCTTAAGTAACTATATTCTTCACATGTGTGAAAGTATTCATATAAATATTTATAGACACTAAAACGTAAACTACAAAATCATTAATATCAAATTAAATGAAAGAGACAAATATATTTCTTAGCAACTTAACTTAATAAATGATCATTTCCTGCCTTTTGTTCACAATGAAAGATATTTTCAAAGATTACAGACTCAGTATTTAAACATTCAAAAATAGTGCCTGGATATATCTGACCAATATTTAGTCCACCTAAAATTTACATAGTTCCTACATACTAACCTCTATATCAATATTCTGGAAGGGACTTGGAGCTCTATTATTTTTGACCGAGGACTCATCAATGTTTCCCTGTGGTCCATGTATGTAATAATGGTAAATATGTCTACAAAATAGTAAAACTTTGCATCATTAGGCATTTGTACAGGACATATGAATTGTGAAAGATCATTTTTGTGTAAAAAGGCTATTCTTCAATATATATAGTGTTAATATCTTTTTCAGTGGCATGTTACTGGCCATGAAATAATAACAATAAATTTTAGACCTTAAGGATTTTACTACTTCTATATAATTTTCAATTGTTTTATTGTCCAAATAATAAATTCAACTAATTGTCATTTCTTCATAACAACTTACAAATTATATAAAATGTTGTACCCAAATGATAACATATGCCAATTGTCGGGTCCAAATAATGACTTACGCTAATTGTCGTGTCCAATCTTTGATTCTACACTTTAGATAACTAAGATGGTCAGGATTTATATTTTTGATTTGTACCACTGTAAAATTCTCTCTCTTCTTTTCTTCATGGATAACATTTCTCACAATTTCATCGTCTGTAGAAATATGGCTGGCATCTCCTGGCTTATGAAATAGTCAATATTGTAACAACAAACAAAAAATATATATAGAGAAAATAGAGAATGACAACAAGGCATGTGTAAAGAGACAACAACCTAACCAAACCTCAGAACAGCCAAAGGCTTTAAATGGGTTTTCTACACATTGAGACAATCTTGTACCTTGTGGCAGGCTTCAGCAGGACGCTTAATATTATGATGAATTGTAGAATTAGACTTTTAATTCCTACTATGTATGTGACAAAGATTACATCAAACAGAGTATAGTGTTTAACAAGGAGCTGGGGAGCTATTGACTTTAACAAAACACATTCTAAAATATAGCATGCTCACATTGATATTGATACCATGTTTTCAGAAGTCTTATTTTGTAGTGACGGAGAAAATTTGACAAGGTAGTGGGACAATTAAAGAAATAGTGAACAAGTCCTTTGTAAAGGTGTATTATTAATTTACAATAGCATTTGGTCTGTAGCAAGTTTGATTTGCTGAATAATTATCTTCATTGTTTAGGGATGACATCAAAAGTTCAATGTAGGATAAAAAAAACTTAATTCATAGTTTTTTCACTGCCCCCCTTTAACCCCTCCACTTAACTTATTTGGGAAAAATGATTGACCCAATAAGGATATATGTAAAATCGATGTCAATTGAACAAAATTTGCAGCAATTTTGACCTCCACCCCCAAACTATTTGAATTAAGTTTTTTATCCTTCATTGATTTTTTTATGTCGTCCCTTATTCATTTCATTTTAATCTAAATCAAAAAGGGGTAAACATTTTCTTAATAACAAAATTTAAAGAATAACTAATGATATCTGTATTGTATTTGAAGATTGGTCTACGTCAAAAGTCAGTTTTACTTTTTCAAATTGAGTATATCTACCGAAATCAGCTTCTTTAAGTTACAGACAGGTAGATAAAGAATTTAACATGTGTTGTCCTCCAATCAGAACCATTAGTACAGAATGATTGCATTAATATGTTGTCCTCCAATCAGAACCATTAGTACATAATGATTGCATTAATATGTTGTCCTCCAATCAGAACCATTAATACAGAATGATTGTCCTCCAATCAGAACCATTAGTACATGATGATTGCATTAATATATCTATACCTTTCTATTATGTATAAAGCCACTGTAGATTGCCTCTTGGTTAAGTTCTTTCTGCTGAAACTCTTCCTTAGATATGGTCAGCTCATGAACATCCTTAGACTCTCTAGCTTTGGATATCATCTGATAAATAAAGATGAAAATAATATACATTGATAAACTCTGGGGAAATTATGTTTAATACTATAGTGTAATTTAACATAAAAAAAAAGAAGCTATTTTCAATAAAATTGTGTAGGTGGCGTGAAAGTTTATTCTATAGACTTAAGATGAGAATATAAGAGAAGTATGACCTAAGGAACAAATTTTTTTTTACAGGAAAGACTCAATATTGACTGAGGTCAGATACATCAAAATATACATCTGATGAGTTAAACACTTTTCAACTGATTTTTATAGTTTGTTTTTATGTTGAACTGTTAAACCTCTGTCCCAGGTTGGGGGAGAGTTGGTGCCTTCAAACTAGTTTTTTCTCGCCACATTCTGTATTTGCCTGTCCGAAGTCAGGATCTTGAAATTCAGGGGTTGTCTGCTGTAGTTGCTGTACATATATATTTTGTTTATTGTTCATTATTTTTTATATAAATCAGGCAGCATTCTTTCTGGTTTAAATTGTTTTACATTTGTCATTTCAGGGTCTTTTATAGCTGACTATGCGGTACAGGATTTACTCATTGTTAAAGGCTGAACAGTGACCTATAGTTTTTTTAATTTCTGTGCCATTTGGGAATATGAGGAGAGTTGTCTCATTGGCAATTATACAACATCTTTTTATTTTTATATTGTAGCCAAGGGGGGAAAAATTACATTAAAATTTTAAAATAGGAGTTCTATTGAGATCACTATGATCCCAAAGTCAGACCTTTTCAAATACTGTTGAGGACTTTTCCGTTAAAATGAAAGTTGGAGAGGACGAAAGAAAACTCCTATCTACCCTCCAGTTTCCCTTGAATGGAATAGCCCAGATATTACATATAGCCTACCCTGGTTGAAGTACCAATAAAGAACACAGCCTGTTTCCCACCGACACCAAAGTAGGATATATCACTGTTAAGTGAAAGGGGAACATTAGGCTGTATCAGGGAACTGTTAGAATCTTCATCCTCTGTCTCTATGAAACTCCTATAATATAAAGTCAAAATCAATTTAATATAAAATATGGGAATTCCAGTTTGAAAATTCACATACGTAAGTAATTCAACCATAAAATATCAACATCAAGAATGATTGGACTTCAACTTCATCAAAAACTACCTTGACCAAAAACTTTAATCTGAAACGGGACGAAAGGACGCACGGAGGAACGAACAGACGGGCGAACGGACGTACAGATCAGAAAACATAATGCCCCTCTACTATCGTAGGTGGGGCATAAAAACAACTATTTTTAAACATATTTTTATCACTTACTATTACATTTGAAGCATATTTTCAAACTAATTCAAAATGAAAACTGGTGTTGTAGATAAGAAACGTGCAAGTTAAGGTAATGTCTTTAATGATTTAATGGGAATTTCTGAGTGAAGTGTTGTGAATGGATATTGCAAAAAAATATTCAATACAATTTTAACGTGACGTAGCACGCCTAAGTCTAGAATGAGACAGTACTATATACTGACAGTTTAACAGATTAACTAGTATAAAAATGAGTTGACAGCAGGTAACCAATAGCAAACTGTAACATTTAAGATATAAAGACCCAGAGGTATGGCTACTCACACTTTATCTCGTTTGTCTTTACGTATAAACTTTGACAGTCTGTAGATCGCCCAGTTATTGAGCTGACGAGGCGTCATACCTTTCCCATTATCTATCACAAATATACAATTATCTTTGGGATTCTTCTCATCAAAATGCTACAATAAAAAATGAAATTCTTATTTTTACTCATAATAAGAGGTAATGAAATCCCCCCCCCCAAATTCATTTTATTGTGAGGTTTATATTGTGTAGTCTTGTGTTAACTGTTTTATTTTGGACTGATACCAACTTATCTTTTTTCCTTTTTACCTTAATGTTGTTTGTCTTTTATGGCACCTTTTTTCTTTATGAAAACAGAGGGGGGTCGGAGGGGTCTTGATCCTGAAAGCCGGGGCTTTAAAACATGAAATCCTGACGTCCCGAAATTTAAAAAAAAAAAATCCTGACATCCTGAAACATGTGAAATTTGAAAAAAGAAGTCATGGATCCGGAAAGGGTAAATCTATCCTGAAATCCTGAGCTTAAAAACACCTGATCCTGACGTCCCGAAAATTATATAATGTATCAAAGAACATAAAGCCACTTTTTCAAAACACCTCTACACCTCAATCATGCTGAAATTGTACAACCACGAGTACAGAGGGCAAAACCATGTATAATATCCATGATGCATTTTCAATGGCATCATACATTTAAACAATTTATAATTAAGCCTCAATTTATGCTTGTACCAATGATCAACTTTCCATAAAACATTTTTTAAAAGCACTTTAATCATAAATTACTAATGATTTTCATTTTCAGGCTTCTACCTACCAATCTGAGTTCTATTTTTCTGGGCCCATCATTGTTAGCTGTTGCAGACAGAGCATTATCTATCAACTCAGCAAAGGCATAGGCTAAAACAGAAAAAAGGCAAATAGATTTATCAACTAAAATTACATTAGTACTTAAAATATCTATAACAGGTTTCTTGTTTAGGCAATACATGCATTCTGAGAATAATGTAGGAGTGGACCTTACTTGACACAAAACTTCACTGCAATCTGACCCTTTTTCAATATTTTAAAAGAAGGGTGGATCGACACATACATCTGTACATGTATACACTGTCTAAATCTATGCCTGTAAAAGTTACATTTTTTTCTATTTTTTGTACATTGGAAGAACTTCTGTTTACACTCCCCGTAAATGAGGATGTATCCTTGCCTAATTAATGATTAGTGTCCTGATGCAAGTGATTCATGCATGTTCCAGAGGATAGCAATTATTTTTTGTGGGTAAAATTGTTTTGCGCAATTGAGGAAAACTGATTTTTCTAGAAAATTTGATTTTTACTATACCAAATAAAATTCCGAATGGAATTGTCAAAGTATGTTTTTAAGCCCAATAGAAAATTATAGTTCTTTGTACATTCAAATAAGAAAAATACATGCCTCCCTTAACTTGTATGTACTGTAAGTCGTGTACTTATGTAATGGATTCTGTTTCTCCGATTATAGAACTCATACATGCCTCCCTTAACTTGTATGTACTGTAAGTCGTGTACTTATGTAATGGATTCTGTTTCTCCGATTATAGTACTCATACATGCTTCCCTTAACTTGTATGTACTGTAAGTCTTGTACTTATGTAATGGATTCTGTTTCTCTGATTATAGAACTCATACATGCCTCCCTTAACTTGTATGTACTGTAAGTCGTGTACTTATGTAATGGATTCTGTTTCTCCGATTATAGTACTCATACATGCTTCCCTTAACTTGTATGTACTGTAAGTCGTGTACTTATGTAATGGATTCTGTTTCTCTGATTATAGTACTCATACATGCCTCCCTTAACTTGTATGTACTGTAAGTCGTGTACTTATGTAATGGATTCTGTTTCTCCGATTATAGAACTCATACATGCCTCCCTTAACTTGTATGTACTGTAAGTCGTGTACTTATGTAATGGATTCTGTTTCTCCGATTATAGTATTCATACATGCTTCCCTTAACTTGTATGTACTGTAAGTCGTGTACTTATGTAATGGATTCTGTTTCTCTGATTATAGTACTCATACATGCCTCCCTTAACTTGTATGTACTGTAAGTCGTGTACTTATGTAATGGATTCTGTTTCTCCGATTATAGAACTCATACATGCCTCCCTTAATTTGTATGTACTGTAAGTCGTGTACTTATGTAATGGATTCTGTTTCTCCGATTATAGAACTCATACATGCCTCCCTTAACTTGTATGTACTGTAAGTCGTGTACTTATGTAATGGATTCTGTTTCTCCGATTATAGTACTCATACATGCTTCCCTTAACTTGTATGTACTGTAAGTCGTGTACTTATGTAATGGATTCTGTTTCTCTGATTATAGTACTCATACATGCCTCCCTTAACTTGTATGTACTGTCAGTCGTGTACTTATGTAATGGATTCTGTTTCTCCGATTATAGTACTCATACATGCCTCCCTTAACTTGTATGTACTGTAAGTCGTGTACTTATGTAATGGATTCTATTTCTCCTATTATAGTACTCATACATGCCTCCCTTAACTTGTATGTACTGTAAGTTGTGTACTTATGTAATGGATGCTGTTTCTCCGATTATAGTACTCATACATGCTACTTAACTTGTATGTACTGTAAGTTGTGTACTTATGTAATGGATTCTGTTTCTCCGATTATAGTACTCATACATGCCTCCCTTAACTTGTATGTACTGTAAGTCGTGTACTTATGTAATGGATTCTGTTTCTCTGATTATAGTACTCATACATGCCTCCCTTAACTTGTATGTACTGTCAGTCGTGTACTTATGTAATGGATTCTGTTTCTCCGATTATAGTACTCATACATGCCTCCCTTAACTTGTATGTACTGTAAGTCGTGTACTTATGTAATGGATTCTATTTCTCCGATTATAGTACTCATACATGCCTCCCTTAACTTGTATGTACTGTAAGTTGTGTACTTATGTAATGGATGCTGTTTCTCCGATTATAGTACTCATACATGCTACTTAACTTGTATGTACTGTAAGTTGTGTACTTATGTAATGGATTCTGTTTCTCCGATTATAGTACTCATACATGCCTCCCTTAACTTGTATGTACTGTAAGTCGTGTACTTATGTAATGGATTCTATTTCTCCGATTATAGTACTCATACATGCCTCCCTTAACTTGTATGTACTGTAAGTTGTGTACTTATGTAATGGATTCTGTTTCTCCGATTATAGTACTCATACATGCTACTTAACTTGTATGTACTTTAAGTTGTGTACTTATGTAATGGATTCTGTTTCTCCGATTATAGTACTCATACATGCTTCCCTTAACTTGTATGTACTGTAAGTTGTGTACTTACGTAATGGATTCTGTCCCTCCGATGCATAGTACTCATACATGCCTCCCTTAACAATGGTATCATAATGAGGCAGGAAATTCACTCTCTCCTTAGCAGGGGCACATAACTCTTGGTTTATGGATTTCAATACATACAATGTGTCACCTTTATCAATAATGTCTGAAATATAACATGTAAATATGAAATATCATCAAAATTTGTGACAGTATATAATCCTAACAACAACTATCCTATCATTTAAATACCATTTAGACAGTATATAATTTAGAGCCTGACATATTGTATAAACGCCAGTCAGTGAACCTCTACTTTCACTTTTGATTTCGTGTTTAGTTGCTATTGCTTTTATAGATACCCCATATCTCTTTCCTATACACACCGGGTATACTGATTCTATCCTGTGGAGAGCTATGAACCCAGAGTAGCAATGAATGAAAAATGGGTAACAGTGGGAAGGTAGGATCTGTACTTGTACATAACGTGATTGTGTTATGGTATAAAGATTATGTATTCTTGTCTTTTATTTTGTGCTTTGTCTATATGCTTGACATATATTTGTTTGTTTTTTAAAGTGATTAAGATAATAACATAGTGTTGAATGCTGTATCCCTATTTTAACATTTTACTCATTATGTCTGTATGTATTGTTAACACATACTTGTCATTATAATGGAATTTTATGTGACAAGTGAGAGGTTCAGCTAGCTATAAAACTAGGTTCAATCCACCAAAATGCCTGGACAAAGTCGGGAATATGACAGTTGCTATCCATTCATTTGATGTGTTTAAGGTTTTGATTTTACCATTCGATTAGTAACTTTCCATTTCCTTAGGAGCTTGGTATTTTTGACATTTTAATAGAATTTAATCAAAAGGCTGACGATACAAATGGATAATTCAAACTCATGAGTTCAAAAACAAACAAGTCTACAAAACACTTAAGGATGCATGTACACCTCTGAGGAGCCAAACATTTCTAGAATTAAACTTTTTTTTAACCTGATTTTTTGTGTTTATAAGACTGTAACAAAATGATTGGTGAAGAAAAATAATATGTTTTGGAAATAATTCAAGAACGAGATGTCAACGAGACTGAATGAGACTGAAAAGTCAGAAGAATACATCCTTAAGAATGAGCAACATGTATCTTAAAGTCAGCTGATCTTGTATGGTGAATCTAGTTCCACTAGTGGAAACCATCATTTTGCTACTGGAAAGTACTACATGTACAATTTAAAAAAAAAAGTTAAAGCTGTGATAAACTTTTACCCCATGATGGATCATCTTTAATTTCTTCTCTATTTGTTGTGGCAATGACAAATTTTTCATTTTTCTTTATTCCAATAGTCTGAAAAGATAAATACATGTACTTGTATACAAAACACATATAATTTTTTAAGGATCATGAATTCTTGTGTTGATTCAATGATAAACAATATGGAAATTTCAAAGAAAAATCTTGTTTGCATGAGACTGAATAAAATATATATTTATCAGTGTAGTAAAATGTAGGATTGGAACTCAATACCAATTCATTTTTAATATGGGGACGAAGTCCCCAATTACGGTAGAAAAATCAATAAAAAAAAAAAATTTTAAAATCGGGAAAATTTCCCGAATTTTTCATTCTACTAATGAACTCAAAATCGTTAACTTTTTTTTTCAGATCTAGTTCCTGTTCCGGTTGTCCCCCCATTTGCGCAGAAATCTGTCTTGTTTGCATGAGACTTTGAAAAGAAAATTATATGTATCAGTCTTGTAAAATATAAGATTGGAACTCAATACAATTTCATTTTTAATAATTGTTTGATTTGAAAAAAACGTTACCTGATGGAAGCGTTTCTTTTGTTTACATTGAATATGACGTCATAATTTAAACAACGTCACAGCTAAATCCCTAACCACAGAACCGAAATCGGGAACGTTACGGTATTTTCGTTTCCTTTATTAACATGTTTGAGGTAAGAAAATAATACATACAGACTTCGTCCCCATTCACAGGTTATGTCTGCCTCATATTATGGGTACAGTACGGGTAGGGACTTATTTTTATGGATGGCAGATTTTACAGTATTGTGTTCTGTCTCCTACTTTCATGTTGCTAACGTGACAGAGACAAAAATGAGTAACGTTAGCGACATTTGGACATGTCACATGAGCAACAACATCTTTAAAAGTTAATATGTATGCACACAGTGATGTTTAATATATGCCTGGAGTAATAAAATTGTACAGTCTGGTTTAGAATTTCTAAATATACAGAATTTCATTTGCAGGTGTACTTTATATCAAATGAATACACAAGAAACCAAAAAATGAGTAACGTTAGCGACATTTGGACATGTCACATGAGCAACAACATCTTTAAAAGTTAAAATGTATGCACACAGTGATGTTTAATATACGCCTGGAGTAATAAAATTGTACAGTCTGGTTTAGAATTTCTAAATATACAGAATGTCATTTGCAGGTGTACTTTATATCAAATGAATACACAAGAAACCAATTCGTAATAGTAACATTAGCAACATCTACTATCATGACATTACGTTTTGTTGCGAACGTCTTTTTGGTGGACGGAATACATTTAAGGTCCTCTTGTAACGATATTACATACAACTTCCCATCTTTGCTTCCCCATCATGTGAAGGAACTGACTCCGAATCTATTTCTGCAAAGGGCGATATCGTAACTCCTATACAGGAGAGTTACAGATCTAAATATATGTTGCTCACGTGACACTGATTTGGACGGAAACGTCGAGAGTAACGTTCGCAAAAAATAAAACAGCCAATGATATTGATTCCTCAAGTCATTTGAACCCCTTACGTCATCCAAATTTAATATGATTGCTATTTTCAATTATTTATAAAACCCGGGATAAAAATAACTACAATGGGCTGTCTGAGAACCATCAAGAAAATTGCGATCGTGACATACCACAATGGACGGAAAAGACGTGACGTTAGCAACAATATTATTAAATTACCTTTTTTAGCCTTTACCAATAAAAAACTGCCTTAAAGTTATGATTAAAACACAAAAGAAGACTTTTTATTAAAATATAAGTCCATGTTATTAGGCTCCAATTATAAATAATACTTCAAAATTCCACTCCAAATAAGCTGGATGTCAGTAAAGTAGTAGGTAATGATGTCTATTCCATGTCCAATATTTTGAAATTGAAAACCCTCTAATTCTAACAAAAAACACAAACACAGAGTAATTTTTATTTTTATTTACTCAGAAAGACACATTTTATTCAATAACATAATGCATTACTCCATCACACAGTCTGTTTCACAGTTTCAGCAATTGCTTTTTTGATGGATACAAAAAACAATATTTCCTTCTTATTGTAAAATCTGCCGGATGTCTTAATCCGTCTAGTCGGATATGAATAATCCGACATTTTTATGGTAGATAGTATGGTCATTAATCAACAGATCCAGGTGTGAATGGTCCTTTCATCTTAATTCGTGTTGCTAGAATTACGGTTCACTGATTTCAGAATCAGGTTACCTGTAATTTTAACCTCTCAGTCACTTTATTGATTATATTAGTTCTACATTGTATTTGACATAAAATATTCTTACAGGTGAAGTACTGGAGAAAACTTTGTTTTAATAAAAATAGCCTATTTTTGTTAATTATGGTTTTTATATTTCAACTGCTATTTATTTTCTTTGTTCCTAAAAATTATTTTTATTTTATGTTCCTTTTCGTTTGTTTTTATTTCGTATCTTTTTCTTATTTGTTTGCATAAATTTTTTAAACATATATATTTTTACATGTATTCTATTTCTTGAAGCTTACGGTTATTTTTGTTTTACTGATTTATTTTCCACGTAAATCCATTGATTAGCAGAATGCTGTCTCAAGTGCTGCTGCATACGTTTTAGTTTGACGCGGTCACATGCAAAATATTTCTATAATTTGTATTTAAGTATTCGTCTGTGTTGGGTCAGATCCGCGATAAAAAGAATTACAGTGAGTAATACTTGTATATTATTAGTAGCTTGATGATTCTTTGTAGTTTTTACTTTTTACAGTAAACAAATATTGTCCGAAAGTTGGAGATGTATTACTGAAATAGAACGCAAATAATAACACTGGAAGAAAATAATGATTCTTCCCGGGCATAAGTTTATTTTAAGATTTCCGTGTTTGTTCATTATGCTAAATTAATATAATTGATCTGCATTTGGGGTAGGGGGTTAAGGGGGTCCGGATCTCGAAATCCCGGGCTTAAAAACACGAAGTCTCAAGATCCCGAATTTAAATAAATTTAAATCCTGACATCGCGAAAAAAGAATTCCCAGATCCCGAAAGGGTTAATCACAAAATCCAGAACTTAATTGCATAATATTAATTTACGCACAATCTTTTTTACAACATGTAAAAAAGAAAACTTGTATGTTATATTTTTTATAGCAATCTAAAAGAAAAAATTGCCGTGAAAAGACAATTCCATGATACACATATCAGTGATCAACAGCGTGTGCACGTGGTTGAACTTTAACATGTTTAACTTGACTCCACTCACAATAATATTGAATGCTAATAAAAGATATTAAAGATCGATTTTGTCCACTGCACGAGATTTTTATATGACGGGAAATGTCGTAACAGTAAACACAGGTGACCTTACTGAACGACCGTGGGAAAATCCATTCATGATTAAACTTGATGTGGAATGATTGACAGTATTGTGCTTTAGTTTTGAGGCTCTTGATCGATTTACCAGAATAGAAATTTAATCGATTTACATACATGTATAATCAAAACAAGATTTAGTCTTCTTTAACTATTTTGTTTTATTTTTATCAGTCATTTCCCGGATTCCCATTTAAATAATCTATTTGGAGACCTCCTTTAAACTTCAGAAATAATACAACATCGATTTAAAAAATCATATTGACTGCACGAGCTTTAGAATGACTAGAAGTACGACGAAAAAGTAAAGACAGCTGATCACGACTAGTATGACGAAAAAGTAAAGACAGCTGATCACGACTAGTACGAATAGCCTTCAACCCCATTGGGGTATAAATGTGCATTTATTCAATAAACTTTATAAGGTTAAACTTTGATTTTCGTGTATCGATTTGATACAATTTGTAAAATATAATTATAACACCGGCGATTTTCATAAAAAATTTCAGACATGAAAATAGAAAGGCATTATCTCGAGTGTCAACAATTTAAAAAAAAAATTAAAAAATAGGAATCGGCGTTATAAATATTGTATTAAAAGAAACCAATTGTTTGACTTTCAAAGAGATTAACGGGAAATATGTCAAAATAGAAAGTACCAGTGATCTGTCTGACCAAAATGTTTCACTTGCGAGAAATGATTGACAGGTGTGAATAGATGTAGAGGCTCCGACGGGGAAAGTTGTATAAAAAGGAAAATAACTTAATTCACAATGCCTATACATATTTTATAAATACGATATGTTGGCCTTATACAAAAAAATGTTATACTTAAAATTGAGTTTTTAATAATAACATATAAAGGAACAGGACGTTAAAAGGGGGAAATAATATAACCATCAACGAAAACTCGTATAATTTACGGGATTGAAGTCTCAACAATTTGATTTAAACTTCTATTGAAAACAGTCTTGGTTGTTATTAGGCTTATTATTTTGAATTAGATGAAATATTTACGGTTTACAAATACAAATACAAAATAGATTATTGGCACAAAACTATTGAAATAATTGGCAACACAATATATTGTTAAAAATCGTCTTTATTTCATTTTCAAATTATAAAAAAAATTAAATTATATTTAATTTTAATTCTTATATTTAATTTTAATTTTAATTCTTTCACTTTGAATACAAAACAAATTTTACATTTATCTGTCCTCCATAAATACTAATATATCTGTACAGGTAATATTTAATTCTAATCAAGCTGGTACAGATTGATTTACGACCTTCCACTTGGATATTGCACAGCAGGTGTTTATTACACTGGGACAACTGTCCGACCAGTCTGACATCTAGACAGATTGAGACATCCATAAATATAAGTCCTTACCCGTACTGTACATGTACAGTAGAAAAATAAATTTTTAAAAAAAAAGGGGAAAATTTTGGGAAATTTTCAGTTTACTAATGATACTATAGATGTTCATTTTCTCAATTTGTATAAATTATAATAGTCTCTATAATGTTCACTAAATTGCATCGGTCTCCTTTTTGGTTTATCATCTGTTTTCCAAGTTCTCTTTATCCGCACAGGAGGGGGCAGTGCCCCCCCCCACAAGAAAGGTGCGGGAGGGGCAGATAAAGAGAACTTGGAAAACAGATGATAAACCAAAAAGTAGACCGATGCAATTTAGTGAACATTATAGAGACTATTATAATTTATACAAATTGAGAAAGTGAACATCTATAGTTTATCTTTATTACAAAAACATTCGTGAACAATACAGAGACTGTGATAATTTTATTAATGGATAACTTTATTTTACATTTATATAGTCATTTTCTAATTCAAAGTTAAGGAGGAATGTAATATCTGCGATTATTCTGGGGAACGTCATGCACAAACCTTCGGGACATTTATTTATTAAGTAACGTCGCTACCGTGATACAAATTGTATATTTTTTACCTATTATTAAATTACTATCTGAACCATCAAGTCTTGCTCTGATCTTTCACCCATTCACATACATGTGTAGATATGGCACAAAATGTGCACCTGAATATACATGTAGGTATCTTGTTTTGTTACCCCCATTGCCTGCCTCACTTTATAATTATGAGTGCAGTGGTCTCGCTAGCCCAAAATAGAAGGGCGCCGCGCCCTGGGTGCCCTCAGCCGCGCCCTGGGTGCCTTTATCCGCGCCCTTCTGCCCTGACGTCTTTTTCCAAAATTATCTTGTGCCGTTTTGGTAAAATTTTGTTTCATCGATTTCTGATCTCCAAGTTAATTACATATATGACACCTGTGTGATTGCCCCCAGGTTAATCATGTCATTACAATCAATTACAATGATAAAGACTTCAAAGGTGTTAATAACTAGGTAATTTAATTAGGACAATGTATCTTTTTGTCATACTTTTGATGAATGTGTCAACGAGTGTGTTTAGCTTGGGTCAGTGTGTTTAGCTTGGGTCGGCATTTTCGATCTCCAAGTCACAATGGAAGAGCGTATATAAATGAAGATTTTCATGACTTTAGAATTGAATTTAAGTCATCAAAATAAAACTATGCTTTTACAGAAATGCCTTCCATCTCAACTTGTTAGCGACAAGCACAGTTTTTAATTAACTCAAACGTGGTGGAAATTGATTTTGGAGTTACTTCCCCTGTTTTAGCTTATTACAAATTTGTGCTCTAAAAATATTATCTAGTACCAAAAAAAGGAATAATTTACCAATTGAATATATAATAACATAATAATGTTACCTTTAAGATATTAACTGTCTTTGAACATATTAAAAAATATATATTGCAATTTCTACTTGATAATTATACTTTTAGCAATCCATGTTCTAAACATTGTTAAATTAGTAATACTCTCAGTTTTAAAATATGTAATTCCTATGTAGATAAATAGATAAGAAAAAACCACATATTCTTTGATTTTAAATGGGTAGAGTGAAGTTAAACTGTAAAAACATAATATGTTGATGAAGATGTACTATATCATTCATAACTACACAAACAATGAAATAAAGACTATAGTTGAAAAGCATCTTTATTTTAAAAAAAAAACATATACAGTAAAAAAAAAAAAAGAGATTCGTTAACTCGTGATACACACAGAAACGTAGACAAAAAAATGAGCAGTGCCTTTTCTTATCATAAAATGTGCCCTGCCCTCCACTGGCACCCTGCCCCTTTTGATTTCTAGCTAGAGCACTGGAGTGTATAAGAGGGAGCCTCCAGATGTTCAATGAGTGTGAACTCTCCTGTATTAGAGAGATTGCTATGCTTAGAAGTTCTATATATGTTATGACTTTGTTTGTAAACAAACAGACATGACGGACACCAAGCGAAAAACCCACCTCTCGGACCCGTTTAACAAAGTCATCATAATTCCAAAGTCCTCCAGTAGGTATTTTGACTTCCGGGACGTCCTTGTCTCTGCGATCAAATATGAAAACGAATGCATCATCATCTTCTAGCTGTGCAGAGGCAACCCCCACGCTTTTTCTGTGGGTGGCCATATTTGTTATTACCCGCGTTCAAAAAATTAACCCGGATGTTATTACAATAAACGGCAAAACATATCGGATAAGAATAGAAATTCCGAATAGAAAGTTTTAAAGTCATCTTTAAATATGAAAAAAGTTGAACATGTCTAATATACTTGAACAGCTATGTTTAATATTAATGTACTATATAATGTTGTTGTGTTACGGTTGTTAATTTTTTCTTCAGAAATGAATCTTTTAAATTCCCAACTGCATATACATGTATTGCATACATACATAGTATCAGTAAACGGTTTAGTTATAACTAGGCACTTTTAAATGTATTGGCAAACATGCTACGCCGAGCGGAGCGAGGCAAACATTTTTTTGAAGGGTTTTGGAGCCACTGAAGGCCCAATAAGCTACTTACTTACTTACTTAATGATGCAAAATCATGCTTTCTGGGTGCTCCGAAGACCCTTTCATAATCTGGAAAGGAAGTTTTGTTTTAATAATTTTTTGACACTATTTTGGTCTCAAAGTAAAATGTATAAATTCAGTGTAAGACTGAAGTTTCTAGGGACAACATCAAAAGATCAATGTGCATGATAAAGCAAAAATTGAATTCACATAGTTGCCTGTGGCTGCTCAGTGTTTTTTTTTAAACTCATGATCAATTAAGTTCATAACAAAATTACTACAGAATACAGAAGGGCAATCAATGAACAAAAGACAAATAAATAAGAAACATCAATCCCGAAAAATCAGGGCTATAAGTCTGAGGGAAACTGTGACAGAACTTTCTTCTTGCAAGGCCGTGAACACAATTGGATATGAAGACAAGCGTTTGGTTTTGAAATTTCCTACATGTAGTTACGGCCCTGTTAAAATAACAGTGAGGTAAGGTTCCCTGAGACAATATACCTCAAGTTAAATGAAACCAATTTTCAGACATTTCAAGTATATTTGAATTATATTTATACTTTTGTTATTAAAAAATTTGGGAAGCCTTTCCCGATTTTTTTTGGGAATTTATGAAGAATCTGGTGTCATGTGCATCTCATACTTTCGATTAGACCTGCTGAGTTATTTGTTTTCTATAACATTGCAAGTCAGGTAATTTATTTTCAAACTACCACAGAACAAACCATTTATTTTTGTGATTATCAAGGCTGAGTTATTTATTTATTTATTTATTTTTAAAATCCTCCTGCCCCCCTAGAATATAAAATGGTCGTCCCCTAACAATCGAATCGGGACATATGGAAGTACTATGGATACACTCCTACAGTTCCACTTCTTAAAACACAATTAGGGATCGAATCATGACTTATATTATCCTCCTACAGCCCCTCCTATTAAACACAATTTTGATTTTAATCATGACATAAATAGCATCCTTCTGCCTTTTGAAATTTTAATTGATTCGTACATTTAAGGAATATTTAGTCTCTTGATAGTTGACTCATTTGCATTGATACCAATACTGTCTTATTTTATACCTATTTCGATTAACAAAATAGTAAAAACAAACATCTTAACTAGGAATTAACTAGATCTTTTTAATTTTTTATACAAAAAAAATCATGACTGATAGAAAATGCAAATATTGATGTGTTCATGTCACCAACGAGTATACTTCTGTGATTATCCGGGCAAATATGAAAAAGAAGATGCGGTATAATTACCAATGAGACAATGCATCACAAGAAACCAAATGACACAGAAAATAATGAATGCAGGTCATCGTACGACCTTCGTCGATGAGCAAAGATCATATATACCGCACAGTCAGCTAAAATAGGCACGTGACAAAATGACAAATTTGAAAAAATTCAAACGAGAAAACTAACAGCCTAATCAGTATTGTACAACATATTGAACAAAAAATAAATATGCAGCACATCATCAAACGACAACCACTGAATTACAGGTTCCTTGCTTGGGGCAGGCACATACAGAATGTGGCGGGTAAAATATGGTAGAGGGCGCCCAATCCTTCCCTTATCTGGGACAGTCAGAGTGGTGTCACAATACAACATAAGAACGAACTATAAAAATCAGTTGAAAAAGGTTTAACTCAGCAGATGGATACTTTGGTTTGCATGAGAGTATTAATTTTCGCATGCATCTATTTTCGGTTTTTATTTATTAATTTATAAAACTAAAAAGTATTCAGTTGTGGGTTTTCCATATTCTGTTGATAGAGTTATTTTCTAGAAATGGCTTGCTCTGTTCTTTGTGAATTTCTTAGAAGTTTCTTTGCTGTTCTCAATTGAGTGTGTGGTGGATGGTTTTGTTACGGTTCAAGGCCCGATTTTTTCAATGTGAATATAGTAATTTACATAATTTCAGATGTTTTCGAACATTTGGCATTGCTTTACATTTTCGCCCTTGTTTTTTAATTGGTTTTGCTGGAACAACTAATTTTGTTGCTTTGATCAATTTGTTTGTATTGGTTTAAAGTTGGTCTGAAGTTGATTCATCGTATTAATCTCAAGGAGTCCTTCTGATAATTTTGAGTTATAAGTTTGTTTGTCTATTTCATCACAGAGTAGTTTTTTTGTATGAAGTTCCTTCTGGTGTTTTTTTTATTTTACAGAATTTCCACTTATGATTTTAACTGTTGTGCTTTTTTTTTACTTGCACGTGAGCTGAGCTATTTGAAACTGTACGGTTCCAAATTTTGTGCTGTTTTTATATTGATAGATTATATTGATAGATGTGGGAGGATGGTTGCATGACCAGGATGATGAAAGAAAGTCCTTTTTGAATCCTAATTTCTTGCAGTTAATTGAAAGCCTTATTCTTCGACCGTCGAGTTTTATCAATAGTTTATCATGTTTGTTTGATCAGTTTTCAGGACTTTTTTTCGTCTTGCTTGGAGATATTGACTTGATAATTGTTATATTGTTTACACCATGACAAGTTATAGATAATACAATTAATTTTTGATTGGTAGTGGACTATGACATAAAAAATTGATGATGAATACCATTTTTTTCTATATTGCAAACTAAACTCAACTTTAAGAGATTGCTTATTTTTAAAGATTAATAATATAAATCCTGATTTTACAAATTATCAACCACTTTTAAAGCTAAAACAACTTTTAAATCCTAAATCTGAGCTTTTGACAGAAATTGGTGACATTATAAAGCAATCTTTAGAATTGCGAAAATGAGGTCCATGTCCATCAAAGGTTACATTAATTACCATTTATAACTATGTTTTTTTTATGTTTATATTTGTAATTCTTCACTGTCTGTATTAAATGTTGTATTTGTGTTTGCTTGACCCATATGGGTGTATTTTGCAAATAAAATTAATTACTATGACACGGGTTTTGTTCTTCTTATATATTTCAAGATGGTATAATCACTGGGGTAAAGCTGATGACCGTAACTGCATTCACGGTCATCCCAAGATGTCGGATGAAAAATTAGGTCAGTTTCTGTATTGTCTGTTAAAGTGTTTCTATATCATTTTCTTTACAAATCATACATTGAAACGATGAAAAATAATAAAAGAATCACTCGGAAATCACTAATTACTTCCGAGAAATGTGCATGAAACGGGAAATTCGATTTGAAAAAATCGTGAAGATGACCGTAAATCATAATCAAAATATTTTCAAGATGACCGTAACATATAACAAGGATGACCGTGATTGGTAAAAAGATGACCGTAACTTGTAAAGGATGACCGTAATTTTTAAAGACTGACTGTAATTTATATAGGACGATCGTAACTTTTATAGGATGACCGTCAATTCTAAGAAATATCCGTATTTGTATTGAAAGCTTTTTGTTGAGTTTGTCGATCTCAATAGGGGCTCGGTTGGCGGATATAAATATGTTTAATAAATTTCTTTTATTAAACTATAATATAATTGGCCGTATTTGGGATTTTTGACAATGATAGTAAATTGCATATTTCTCGTAAACAATGAAATATTTATTGATAACGACGTTAAAATTTTAACACAAATTGACAGCAATACGACGAAAATTTGAAGAAACACGAATGTGTCCCTGGTACACGGATGCCTCATCTACACTATCATTTTCTATGTATAGTGGACTATGAAAATGGGATAAAACTGTTATTTGGCATTAGAATTAAAAAGATCATACCATAGGGAAAATGTGTACTAAGTTAACAATACTGAGCGAATTGATAAACTTAAAATAACTCATCTTAATGTGTGTGGTATAAAATCAAAATTACTGAACCCTGATTTTCACCAGCTTATTACAAAGTATGATATCTTAGTGTTTTCAGAAACTAAATTGGATAACCTTGATGTGCTGGAATTACCCAGAGAGTATGATTACTTTGCAAAAAACAGAAGGAAATTTAAAAACAAATCAGGAGGTATCAAACCAAATATCCTCCCTTGATCAACATACTCTATTTGGTTGTACTTATGTTCCACCTGAGTTCTCAAAATATTCATCTGATGAATCATTCATTGAAATTGAAGAAGAATTGTTAATATTTTCTCAAGGTATCAAAAATATTGTGATTGTAGGGGATTTCAATGCTAGAACTTCTTCTTTGAAGGATTATGTTGATGATGATATAAATTTACAAGAAATACTACAAATTGAAGAAGATATCATTAATGATAATACTTCGAGTTATTCTATACTAAAAGAAAATAATATTTTACAAAGATTTAATAAAGATACAGGTCGTGTAAACAAATATGGAACAAAATTATTGGATTTTTGTAAAAGAAGTAACCTATTTATAGCAAATGGTCGTCTTTTTTCAGACAATGGTATTGGCCATACAACATGTAAAGATGCTAGCATGGTAGACTATCTGTTACTTTCACCTAATAGTTTTAATATAACTACAGATTTTGAAATAATTGATTTTAACCCAATGTTTTCTGATGTTCATAATAGAGTCCATTTTACAATGAAAATAGATAACGATAATCATCAGAAAAACTTAACTTTTAATCAAAAGGTAGACCAACATGTTCGTTGGAGGTCAGATAAAACAAATGAATTTATTCAAGAAATAAATGATGATCCCAATAACTCATTGAATGAACTTAACATCATGTTGAATAAAATGAATGAAAACACACAGGTTAATGTCGATCAGATAAATAGTTTTATTGATAACCTTTGTAAATTCTTAGTAAATAGCGCCACTGACGCTTTTAGTGATAACAAAAATAATAGGTCTAAAAGGTCACCTAAATTAAAAACAAAACCTTGGTTTAATAACGAGTGCAGAGAAAAAAGAAATGCATTTCATCGGGTTAAAAATACATATAAGCATAAAAAATCTGCAGAGATCAAACAACTTTTAAGCACTTCTGCTAAAGATTATAAGAAAACACTAAATCAAAATTTTGGTAAGTATCAAGTAAAATGTGCCGCTGAGCTTAGATCCCACACGAAATATTAAAAAATATTCAGGTCAAACTAAACAGAACCCTCCAATTGCTATTGACACATTTTACGAATATTTTAAAAAATTGAATCAATATGAACCCGATGCAGCTGATGATGCTATTGATATTGATTTTAACTCTATTTGTGATGATGCTTTGTATGATTCAATTTTGAACGATGAGATTACGGAAGCTGAAATAACTGATGCAATAAAAAATTTAAAGAATAACAAATCACCAGGATTAGATAATATTTTAAATGAGTATATAAAACATTCAACTCCAGCATTGGTACATATTTACTGTAAAATATTTAACATTGTTTTAGAAACCGGAATAATCCCAGAGCACTGGACTATTGGTATAATACGACCAGTTTTTAAAAACAAAGGAGATACCATGGATCCTGATAACTTCAGAGCAATAACATTAATAAGCTGTTTAGGAAAAGTCTTTACATCAATAATTAATTCTAGGTTAACCTTTTTTGCAAATGAAATTTCCTTAATTTCATACAACCAAACTGGATTTCGAAAAGGTCACTCTACAACCCATAATTTATTCGTATTGCATGCCTTAATATCACTCTATCAATCTTTTGGAAAAAAAACTATTTTGTACGTTTGTTGATTTTCGAAAGGCATTCGACACTGTATGGAGAAGTGGTCTGTGGAAAAAACTACAGAACAGTGGTATAAAAGGGAAAATATTTACTGTTATTTTTGATATATATAACAATATTAAATCATGTGTAAAATACAACAACCAACAGTCAGAATATTTCCACTGTCTAACTGGTGTAAGACAGGGGGAAAATCTATCTCCGTTTCTATTTTCTATTTTTTTAAATGACTTAGAAAAATTCTTTATTGATTTAGGTGGATGTCCCCTTGAGATAGTTAAAGAAAAATGTCAAAATGAGTTAAATTCAATTATGAAACTGTTTGCCATACTGTACGCTGATGATACCGTCATTCTGGCGGATTCAGCAGAAAGTATGCAAAATGCACTAAATATTTTTCAGAACTACTGTGAATTATGGAAACTTGAAGTTAATGTTACAAAAACAAAAAGTATGGTATTTAGTAAAGGCAATGTGCGAAGGAAATTTGAATTTAAATTACAAGGCAAAAATATAGAATTAGTCGATACCTACTCATATCTTGGGCTCATATTTAAATGTAATGGTACTTTCAATGAGGCGAAGAAAAAATTGGTTAATCAAGCACAAAAAGCATTATACAGCTTGTACAAAAGTATTAGAAATCAAGCCATCCCATTGGATTTACAGCTTAAAATGTTTGATGCCATGGTAGAGCCTATTCTTTTATATGGGTGTGAGATTTGGGGATACGAAAACCTGAAAATTTTAGAACAAATTCACTTAAATTTTTGTAAACGTATTCTAAGAGTAAGATCTTCAACGCCTAACTATATGGTATATGGAGAATTAGGCAGATTTCCATTAGAAATAAAAGTCAAAATAAGAATGACATCATTTTGGAGAAGGATAATGCATGGTGACAAATTAAGTAGTAATATGTATAGATTATTATTAAGTTTAATACAAAATAGCGGTCAATCATTCAAATGGCTGAACTTTATAGAATCAATATTTAATGATACAGGACTAGGATATGTGTTTGTCAATCAAGATAGTGCTGACTACAAACATCTGATAAAACAGGTTTTACAAGACCAATATATACAAAAATGGCATCAAGATGTCCAATTATCTTCCCGAGGTGTATTTTATTCTAGTTATAAAAACTGTTTTGGATTTGAAAATTATTTAATAAAAATACCGGAAAATGCAAGAATCTGGATGACAAAATTAAGAACGTCTAATATAAAAATTCCCATTGAAACTGGGCGTTGGCACAATATTCCGGCGGAGGACAGAAAATGTCACATATGTAAAGAAAGTGTAGGAGACGAATTTCACTATCTTTTTATATGCAAGTCTCCTCAACTGGTTACTTTTAGAGAACAACATATCCCTAGTTATTATACGAAGCATCCAAGTAAACAGAAATTATCTGTAATGTTATCTTACTGTAATGTCAATTTATATAGACAGGTGGCATCTTTTATCAAAAAGATGAATAACCTATTGTGATATGTATATTAATTTGTCTTATTTTTTTTTATTTTTTTTTTATTGTTGTTTTTTTTTTTTTTTTTAAATTATATTGTTTTTTTATTTTGTTTTTTTTAATGTTACCTTTGTATTATAAATCATGTTTACCATTGTATATATGTACCTCATGTTACACATTTATGTGTCTGAGCGTTGCTTTACAATAAAATCTTGAAATCTTGAAGTTTCAAGTTGATTTAACTTGAAGCTGGACAAACGGACAAACAAATAGACGAACGGACGAACGTACGCACAGACCAGAAAAACATAATGCCAATTAATGGAGCATAAAAAACATTAATAATACATATGGATATTCGGTAATCGAGCCCATGTGTATGGTTCCAGAGCAAGCAGATTAAAATCTTAATTTGTCTTGATATATGCAGGCGGAAACACTCTTGAAATAGAACAAAAGAATCGAAGCTCTTTGTTAGAGAAGGCGATAAATGTTTACTGTTATGTTAACTGTAGTGACAACATTTTTAAAAGTTAATAGAAACAAATACAACGACAATTTTCTTCTCAATTACGAAGTGTTTTATTTTAAAAGCACCATTTGCATAAGTTTTCAATTTATCTATTACATAGTAATGCAAAACAATAAGATATCAAGTCGACGACATGGGTATCTATAAGATGGATGTAGAAAATGCTTAACCTCCGATTTTTTTTTAACGAGGGACGAAGAACATATAAATCTTTTAGTTCAGAAATTTTCGTGTCTGCCCTTCCATTATGTGAACCAAGAAAATATTCCCAAAAATAGGTAACGATTGTATCGAAAAGAGAAAATCGAGTGCACCTTTTTATGTTGGGGCATGTTTGAGGTGTATATTTTGTCTTTAAAACGTAAAAAGCAAGAGTATTTGATATAGTATCTCGCTTCAGATTCTATCATTTTTATATATCAAAGCTACAGGTCGACTTTATAACGTAAAAAAATGACAAAAGATGAAAATTGAATATATGGGTCAAGTGAAATACCTATCTAATGAATCACAAAAACAGTAGGTGTGTTCGAATTGCTATTTTTTTCCAAAAGTTCTTGACGACAGTCTTTTAATTTGGATGATGAAAATGAATATCTTCGAAAAAATATGATTTTCTTGTGTGTGATAACTAGGGTTTATAATCTTCAACCACTGAAAATATTTAGTCTGCCCTTCCACGAAATATTTAATTAGAATTTTTTTTTAAATGCTTAAGATTTTTCGAAAATTCCACCTGACATCCGATCAGACAATATTTTTAAGTACAGACAAGATCATTAACTAATGATCAATTGCTAGTACATACATTTGTCTTTTAAAATACAACTGACATATAATGGATCATAATGGTGCTATGTGGATAAATTTGTCAGTTTTCAAGAGCAAAATTGGCAGAGCGTCATCCTTACAATGGCTTCAATTTCTACGATTGTGAGCATGAACTGGCGTAATGGGGAGATAATTTTGACGAAGTATAATCCTGACTGTATGAATAACATTTCTGTATATATACAAATTGACAACGTTCCGCCTTGTGATACGCTATTCGTACAAAACTATTTTAAGGATCTACTTTGCTGGAGCTCACCTTCACTAGTCGTATGATATTTTCAAAATATTTTCTGTGATTTTATTTGCACGACAAAATGGAAGACGATATAATATCAATGGGTGTAAATGCATTGGCATTTTTTAAAATGTGTATTTATTATAATAAAATTGAGAATGGAAATGGGGAATGTGTCAAAGAGACAACAACCCGACCAAATAAAAAACAACAGCAGAGGGTCACCAACAGGTCTTCAATGTAGCGAGAAATTCCCGCACCCGGAGGCGTCCCTCAGCTGGCCCCTAAACAAATATATACTAGTCCAGTGATAATGAACGCCATACTAATTTCCAAATTGTACACAAGAAACTTAAGTTAAAATAATACAAGACTGACACTGGCCAGAGGCTCCTGACTTGGGACAGGCGCAAAAATGCGGCGGGGTTAAACATGTTTGTGAGATCTCAACCCTCCCCCTATACCTCTAACCAATTTAGAAAAGTAAACGCATAACAATACGCACATTAAAATTCAGTTCAAGAGAAGTCCGAGTTTGATGTCAGAAGATGTAACCAAAGAAAATAAACAAAATGACAATAATACATAAATAACAACAGACTACTAGCAGTTAACTGACATGCCAGCTCCAGAATTCAATTAAACTGACTGAAAGATTATGATTTCATCATATGAACATCAGGCACAATCCTTCCCGTTAGGGGTTTAGTATCATACCATCATAACATATATGAGAAGAACATAACCCGTGTCATGCCAATAACTGTTTTTAGAATAAATGTGTTTAGTTCCGATGCAAAGACCTTATCAGTGACTCAATATTAACGCCAACATATGCAATCTTTAATGACTTGACAACAGTATCGTAATTATATCCCTTCTTAATAAGTCTATTCAAAGGTTCATGCATTAAAAGGAATCCCAGAAATAAAAAAAAATCTTTTGTCGTGCAGTTGGAGGCTGTGCACCGCATTTTTTTCATTATACTTGTAAGGTGTCATTTTATCGCGCTTTTGTAGCATGTTTTCCCTACCTGTTTATTTGCATGTCTTTTTGCAAGTTCATTTTAAAAATTAAACCCTCTACCGTAAAAAAGATACATATGGTAAACTTTGCAATTTGAAGCACGTCTTATTTTCTTCTACCTATAGGATAATACTCTCATATTAATATGTTTATACCAACACGATTTATCATTTGATACAAAAATACGGATAGAATTGAGGGTCATCCTTTAAAAGTTACGGTCATCATTTACAAATTACGGTCACCCTTGTTATGAATCGCTGTTTCTGTTACGGTCATCTCGATTGTGATTTACGGTCATCTTCACGATTTTTTCAAATCGAAATTCCCGTTTCATGCACATTTCTCGGAAGTAATTAGTGATTTCCGAGTGATTCTTTTATTAATTTTCATCGTTTCAATGTATGATTTGTAAAGAAAATGATCTAGAAACACTTAAACAGACAATTAATACAGAATTAAACTGACCTAATTTTTCATCCGACATCTTGGGATGACCGTGAATGCAGTTACGGTCATCAGCTTTACCCCAGTGATAATATTAAACCCCTAACAGGAGGGATTGTGTCTGGTATTGATATGACGAAGACATAATCTTTCAATCAGTTTAATTGAGGTCTAGAGCTGGCATGTCAGTTACTGCTAGTAGTCTGTTGTTATTTATGTATTATTGTCATTTTGTTTATTTTCTTTTGTTTTATATTCTGACATCGGACTCGGACTTCTCTTAATCTGAGTTTTACTGTGCGTATTAGTGCGTTTGATTTTGGCTAGAGGTATAGGGGGAGGGTTGAGATCTCAAAAAAACATGCTCAATCTGTAGGAAGGCATCACAGCAATTAAATGTATTAAAACGTTAAGGCTCAGTTTTGGATAGCCTTAGTAATTTACTTTTATTCTTAGTAATTTTATTTTTTGCCCTTTGGCGCCGGCATGGCATTTTTGCACTGAGAAAAAATCCAAAAAACTAGAAAAGGTGCATGAAAGAGCACTCCGTTTTGTATATGAGGATTTTACCAGGTCCTACGAGGACCTCTGACTTAAAGCTAAGGTGCCCTTTGCGGATCAGACGGATAAGAACAATGGCTAGAGAGAAACTTTTAAAATTATAAACAATATATATAGCTCCTGAGCTAGTGCTTACAAAATTTGGTGAATGTCAGATAAAAAAATCTGAAATTAAATATTCTTGAAATTCCACAGGTAAAGTCAACCCGTTACGGGTCCGTGTAACACTTATCAATTCAAAGTTTTAAAACGTTTTGAAATTTTAGATTTTTGGAATTTTGATCAAAGTTTTAAAATATCAAAATTTCAAATTGCGTAAAAGTTTTGAAATTTAGAAAGTATAACCAAATTATTAAAATATCAAAATTCTAAATATCGTTTTTAAATTTGATAGTTTAAAAATTTGATCAAACTTTTAAAATACTAAACCTAACGTGCAATTTTGATTATTTCACTTTTTGAAAGTTTGATATTTTAAATTTTTGATTAAAATATCAAAAATAGAAAAGGGGCGACAAGAGGGAAACATATACACACGGCACCTATTTAAACCGGCATCAAAAAGGCCAGAGGCTCCTGAATTGGGACAGATGCAGGCCCACAAATACGTGTTTCGTGAGATCACAACCCCCCTCTACCTCTAGAAAATGTAGAATGAACTAACATTCACACAGTTAATTAAACACACTTTAAAAGAAATCCAAGTCCTATGTCAGAATAGGAAACATAAGAAAGTAATCAAAATGACAATGTTAATAAATTAACAAAGGACTGCTATATATATATAAAGCTAGCTCCAGACCTCAATTAAACTAATTGAAAGATAATGTCTTCATCAAATGAATAACAAACACAAATCCTCCCTGGTGTATTTATTGCTATCCCTGATTCATGAAATATTTGTCACTGACAACCAAAAATCGATAATTCAAAATAGGTTCTTTACATACAAATTTCAAAGAAACTCAGGATTCAGCTGGCTCGGGCAAAGTAGCCCTTATAGATGTATTTTGGTATGTTTAATAGATAAAGGAAGATGTGGTATGCGTGCCAATGAGACACTCGACATCCAAATAACAATTTATATAAGTAAACCATTATAGGTTAAGGTAAGGCCTTCAACACGGAGCGTTGGCTCACACCGAACAGCAAGCTATACAGTGCCCCAAAAATTACTAGTGTTAATCATTCAAACGGGAAAACCAACGGTCTTATCTATATCAAAACGAGAAACACGTATGAACTACATCAACAGAAGACAACCATTGTACATCAGATTAACTTCCTTTTGGCAAAACACCTCTTCAATTGATTCGGTTCTTATATATACTTCACTTTCAAATATTCAGTTTTCAGTGTTCTGTAGGTGAATGCTTTACTTGAAATTCAGCATTTTACAATGTACTGGTTTTTCGAGAGCAACATTGGTGTATGGCCAAAAATGGAAAAATCCATCATGCAGCTGACAGCGTGGCACTCTCTTTACACGTCCCATTCTGATTGGACGTACCTGTGTTCTTTTACTTTGATTCAAGTTGATTATCGTTCGATAATTTAAAAATGCATAAATAACAAATACGGAAAAATGATATCTCTTGATACCAAAAAAAAAACCCTTTTCCTTTTATGTGCCATTTAAAAAAACAGAGGTTGATTTAGAGCCCCCAATGGAGCTACGTATATGATAAATGCATATACTTTTTACAAGCATCAGTCCAAACGTTATCTAAGGGAGCTCCCATTTAACTCCAAAAGTTGTTTTATTGAAGTAAAAAAATCGCGCTAAGCTCTTAAAATTTCATTTATGAAGTTTTTTTTATCGCTTTTGATCAAATTATTTGGTTCAAAATTTAACACTTTAAGGTATGGGGGGAATCTGGATTCAGATGATATTTGTTTTGTCCTCTGCTTGCACAGATTTTTCCCCTATCAAACTGGGGTTCAAAATATTTTTATGTACCATTATTGAAGCCCCTCGGGAATGTATCCAAGTAAAATAAAATTTAAAAAAAAAGTGTCACCTTAGTGACAATATTTATATATCAGATTCCCAAATAAGATTACCATTTATCGCTAATATAAAATATTCAAAATATTTTTTTAATTTTCAAAATGCCGACGCCTACAAGTGGATAGATGCATGGGGGCATAATGTACAACGGCAACTAAGCCTGGAAATAATGTGTATGGTATACGTTTATGATAAATATGATGAATGTGTTCAGCTTTTACAAAACCAGAACGATAAGTTGTATTTTGACGTTTCTTATTTTTTTAAATTTTTTTACCTTTTTAATTTAATTTGGTTTTATTGGCTTTTTTTAAACTTATTTGATTCGAGTGTCTTTGATTAGTCTTTTGTAGACGAAACGCGCGTCAGGCGCAAATAAAAAATTTACACCCGGGTAACTATCTATGAAGAGTTTATGTAGAAACCTTATAAAAATTTCCTGACTCCAGGCTACCGATAATTGATTTTACTCTTAATTTCGGCGTAATAAGATATCGAAAACCTCCCACATTCCAGATACCACAACGTTCATTGGGACACCATGAATTCAGATTTCCTACCGTACAAATACTTAGAACTGAAATTATTGATACAAGGCAATATACGATCGTCATGTAAACGATAAAAAAATGAAAACAAAACGTTAAAAGTTACGACCGAAGCGCTTTTCTGGATCAGGAACGCTCAAAGCTGAATATCTAAGGCCAACAATTTATAGCTGACTATGCGGTATGGGCTTTGTTCATTGTTGAAGGCCGTACGGTGACCTATAGTTGTTAATGTCTGTGTCATGTTGGCCTTTTGTGGATAGTTGTCTCATTGGCAATCATACCACATCTTCTTTTTTATAATTAATAAAGGAAGGAAATTGTTGCTGATTAAAACGTTAAAGATGATCATTAAAGATTTATTCATCTACCGACATGATTGCAGAAAGTAAGAAATAGTAGAGAAAAAAAGAAAAAGTTGAAATCAAATGAGATAATTCAACGTGTATTGAACCATTTTATTGCTTAAAGTCCAGCAGAAAACACATATATACTCAGCCTAACCATACTATTTGACCTACTGCGAGTTAATCAGTTTTTACTGTTACTCCTAAAATATGGGTGCTGGGTAAATCATCATGTAAAATGGTCATTATCAGAGCCGTGTGTCTTGGTTCAAAATGAATTATCTTCTTTTGAGAAATATTTATTTTGTCATCCTATTTTTCACCTCATAGAACTGTCCGTACCTGTGGTTTTATTCTATACATTAACTTTTATGTATCAGCATGTTTTCATTTCATTCTGTTTCGTTTCGTTTCACTTTTATTTCGTTTCCCAGTTTACAGGTACCCCTCTTTTTGCCCCTTTTCTATTTTTGATATTTTAATCAAAAGTTTAAAAAACCAAACATTCAAAAAGTGAAATAATCAAAATTGCACGTTAGGTTTAGTATTTTAAAAGTTTGATCAAATTTCTAAACTATCAAATTTAAAAACGATATTTAGAATTTTAATATTTTAATAATTTGGTTAAAATTTCAAAATTTCAAAACTTTTACACACTTTGAAATTTTGATATTTTAAAACTTTGATCAAAATTCCAAAAATCTAAAATTTCAAAACTTTTTAAAACTTTGAATTGATAAGTGTTACACGGACCGTTACGGTAAAAAATCGTTCAAATTTGCTGCTGCTACTTTATGGAACAGCCTTCCAAACCATTTCAGGACTGTCAAAAATAGTTTTTCACATTTTAAAAGTCTTGTTCAGTCCTGGAACGGTTTGGGATATCGCTGTTCTGCTTGCAGATAATTCTTGAGCTGTTTATTATTTATGTTGCTTTTGGTTGCTCTGGTCTAGCATGTTTTTAATTCATCCGAAAATTTGTTGCTTATTTTTATTGCATGCTATGTGTGTGAGATTTCAACAAGTTTGATCAACTTTATTTACATGTTGTTTTATATGTCAAAATGCACTGTTTTTATGTTATTTATATATTTTTATATTCGGTCAAAAGCTCCTTAGAGCTTGTGTTGCTTATTTGTTCTGATGCCGAATCAAAATAAAGTTTTCCGAGTTATCTTATTTTATTTTATTAATTATGCATAGAAGTTATAGTTGTCAGTTTATTTTCGAACTATGATTTTGACTGTCCCTTTGGTATCTTTCGTCCCTCTTTTATAGTTTAAGTAGAGTGATTGCTACAAGTTTTATTTTTCCATCTTTTTATTTCTTTATATTTCAACTCCATGACATTGGCGAGGGGGGGGGGGGGGGGGGGGGGTGGGCAAGTGGTTTTACTGTTATGCTGTTATGGGGCAATTTAATTCTTTGTTATCTGTTATTTTGAAAATATATTTGCTGTTAGCTGTTATTGTCTTATTCTTTGTTAGCTGTTATTGGGTTATTAGTTTTTTTGTTATCTGTTATTGTGATAATGTATTTGCTGTTAACTGTTATTGAAAATTGGAATGTTAGCATTTTTTTTTTACATTCAATATTCGGTATAAATTGTAGATCATTGGACATTGGGGTCTACCACTACTAATATGTTTGTCCCGTATTCAGAGAAGGATTCCATTAACATTTAGGCACTGACTACGGTTACATGGAAATGTAACAATAATAAAAATATTATTGTTACATTGGAGACTAATTGCCGGAATGCAAAGTTGGGTGAGGAACCGATTAATTACAAATGTAACAATAATTACTGAGGCTACGGTTACATTACGTTATTGTTACATGAAAAACAGCAATGTACGCTAGATTTATTAAACTTAAATCTTCTATAGTTGTATTGCTTCATTCTTTCATATGTACTAAACAATACTTGTAATTTAATACTGATAAATAGTAAAATATTATTATTCAACAAATGGTGTACAACTTGAATAGTTTTACTACGTATTAATGGTTTTGATGTTCTTAAAGATACTACTCAAGATTAGGAGTGTGACTGTCAAAAAGGCGAAAAATATAGTTCAATGATTTCACTTTTTTAAAGTATTTAACTGCACACATACTCTTATTACTGCCATTATACTTTGGACCAATTTTGTTTATGGTGGAAAAAAAAATAAAACTTGGGATGCGTTTTAAACGAAACTGAAACAATATCAAGACATACATTTCATACAGCTTTATAACTTGACGCAAATTGATAATCAAAAGCAAAGTTTGCTAACTGTTACTTAAATACTAAGAAATTATGTATGTACGTATACACGTATCCGTGGAGGACGTAATTTCGTTTATCAAAAATGTGTCGGACTTTAAAAGCAACTTACTGGATTTGTAGAAATTGTCATTGTAAATAAAAAATGACAGTAAATAAATTGAATGTTATAAATATATGTAATAAATGTCCTCAACTTTTATTATTTCGTACATTTATATTACTTGTCCCATCGTACATTGCTTTTTTCATGTAACAATAACGCAATGTAACCGTAGCCTCAATAATTATTGTTACATTCGTAATTAAACAGGTCCTTACCCAACCATGCATTCCGGCATTTAGTCTCCAATTTAACAATAATATTTTTATTATTGTTACATTTCCATGTAACCGTAGCCAGTGCCTAACATTTACCCATCACAGAAGTGAGGTCCAGGACAATTCAAGTATATCTTATGATTATCCTTTGTAATAAATTCCATTTTTTTTTTATGAATGTGTATTTAGAATTATCTTAATTTTTTGTATGATAATAATGTTCCTTGTTTCCCGTACGAACATATTAAATTAAAACAATTCTTAATATGAAAAAAAGGAAAACATATGGCCAGGAATATCTGACAAGGATCTCAATTAAGGACTACTGAGGTCCTAACAACCAGTTTACCTTTTATATAATATGGTACATATATATATAGACTCAGCTCTGTGATTCTTTTCAAAGCAGAACCAAATGCATTGTACAATGGAAGTTCCAACCATGTACTTGGGTCCGAAGCTGCACATAACTCATTACAAACAAAGATTTCTTTCGTTTCAAGCCATTGTTTCCCTACTAAACTATGTATTCTACTTACTAGTACACTTGTTACAATCAAAACCTCAGCTGATAAAAAATTGTTCAAATAAGGCCTTTGAAAATAGTGGAATAAATTGCTTTTGGAGTGTCAAAATTCGTTCGAAGTACTTGATAAATGGCATGCTTATAATTGGAGCTTTTGATTTTGCTACCCTATATACCTCTTTGCCTCATAGTCTTATTAAGAAAAATTCACACACTTCATTAAATGGTCATTTAGAAAAAGTCCAAATATTTAAACTCTTTTAGGTCATTTTTTTATTAGCAACAAAGGGAGCTTCAGTCAATATATATAAACAATACACCAATGTTTCACGAGAACTGCTGAATGAATTTTTGAGTTATTTTTGAAAACAAGAAAATACCACCTTTTTCTAATGAATAAAATCCCTTAACTCAATAACATAAAATCTAAAATTAATAAAAATCGAAAGGGAGTTTACAACAATAGATATAAACATTTCAGCAAAGTTTCATGAGAACTGCTGAAAACATTTTGTGTTAATGTCTGAAAACTTGAAAATCCCCCCTTTTTAATTAATAAAACCCGTTAACTCGGAAACGTAAAATCTAAAATTTATAAGAATTGAAAGTGACCTCATGTTAATAGATATAAACAATTCACCAAAACTCCTTGTTTTGGGAAAGCATTTTTGAGATATTATCAGAAAACTGAAAAAAACCCACCAATTTTATTGAATAAAAACCCATTACCCATGCAGAAACTTAAAATCTATAATTTATAAAAAAAAAAAAAAAAAAAAAGGGAGCTCACGTCAATAGATATAAACAATTTCCCAAAGTTTAATGCAAATTGGTTAAAAAGTTTTCGAGTTAATGTCCGACATGTTGACAACAGATGGACAACAGTTTACCATAATATGTTTCGTAAACGAGCGTATAAAAATTTTATAATATATTGAGTAGTAATTTAAACACATTCTAGATACATAAATTAATACTAATAAAATAGTCCTAGAAAATGGAATGCATTACAAAGGATTGTATACGTAATAAGAAATACTGATTTGTCAAAGACCGAATTATTTTAATATTTCATTTACTGTTATCTGTTTTTGTCCATTTTAATTCCTTGTTATCTGTTTTGAGCCAAATCAATTTGCTGTTTTGGTGTTATTGAGACCCCTTGCCCCCTCCCCCCCCCCCCCCATTGGCCATATAAAAATAGAGACCCCTGATTTTCTTTTTGGAAGTAATGATTTTTTTTAAATTCCGGAAATGTTTTCATCTCCGCAACCGATATGGTATGGTTACATCGTAACTTCCTGTGATCTTTCTTTTTCCGGTTTGAAACTCCATCATGGGTATGCCAAAAATTATTAAACACTTAAATCCTACTATATCTCAACCATCGGGAATAAATAGAGACATAGACTCATTTAAAAATAAAGTCATGTTTGTTTGCAATTTCGATAACACGATTTTGAAAGACCTGACGTTTTTTTAAACCTTAAATTACCTGAAGAAACTTGTATTGGGTTACCCTACAGGCACGTTTGGTTTGGTTTCATTTTAAAATGTTCAGAGTTCATTGCTAGCCCTGACATTATAAACAGAAGAGTTAAAAGTTATATTTGTGCACGAAATGAACTCCCTATTTGGTTGAAACTCGTGAATGTTCACTTGGTGACACGAAATTTTAATTCCCATGATACATGTATTGGATAGTTTTGTAAATTGCGATTTTGAGTTATTTGAAGGTATATTAGCTATCGCTGTTTGCTAGTTTGCGTAAATACTAGCTATGCAGTTTCTCGAAATTTTGAATTGCCGGATAATTTATCATTATATATGTTATGGCATTTTGTATAGGGACCACTGGGGACCTTATTTGGCATTTGGAAATGAAATTGTCTTGTATAGATCTGAAAATTGGATCTCTTATTTTCTGTATTACACTTTTGTACATGTAGGTCCCAAATGGGCCATTTTCACATTACAAATAAAATTGTTACAATATTATGACAAGTCAAAGTTCAAGTCAACTGTTTTGGTAGAAGACTCCCCCCGTTTTGACAGACAAGCTGGGGATGTTGGAGCTTGTCCCATATCAAAAAGTAGATATTTGCCTGCCCTAAATGGATGAGTGACTTCGTTGCTTCTGGACCCGACTAACTTATATAATATGCATATCATATCAGGCCTCGCTAACATATTTTCTCACATTTGAAATTTTTTTACAGAGACCCATTGATTCCTCTATTTTAATTTCATTTTAAAAAATTGTCACACGACGAGAAAAAGCATCCATGCATAATGGAATCTGATTTATGCAATCGACCCTGGTTCAATGTGAATTCATTTATCTAACACCTCGTTCAATTACGATCCAAATAAGTTAAATGGCTGAGTGTATTCTGATTGTTTTTATGGTTGCTGAAATTACCTAAGAAATTTGCTTTCTTCAGTTTAAAGGCTGTGAAGTCTGTCATAACTTGACAATAAGCAGTACTAGTGCATCCATTTTGGACAGGCAAATATCCACTTTTTGATATGGGATGAGGTCTGATGTCCAAGGGCCATTGGACTATAAAAGGATGAGAAAATGAAAACTATTTGTGTCAGAAAGTAAAATTTTAATTGTCTTTCCCATGTGAAAGTACATTTTCAAAACAATTCTGATTTTATTCTTTCGAAAAGTGAAAGTTCTCTTTTCATTAAAAAAAACCAGTAGGTTTCTTTGTTTTATGCATATACCCATTGTGGATACAGTCTGCACTGTTAAGCCACTAGTCCGATGCCCCCAACTAGTAAATATTGATTCGGACTAGTGAGAATTTTCAAAATTTAATATAGTCATATAGGTCCAAGTTTTGATATTTAGTTTCCAGGCTAGTAGATGAAATTTTTTTGGTGCAGACGGAATAATGAATGAAAAAATTATTAACCCAAAATTTTTATTACTCTTTGATGGTCTTGTGTATGAATTGATATTTCTAATACTTGAATATCTTTGTTTAATTAGGTATCTCTCGTGATAAATGGCACAAGAGGAGGAAGACTGGAGGTCGTATGACCCAGATGAGAAAAAAGAGGAAGTTTGAATTGGGACGTCCTCCAGCAAACACAAAAGTAAGATATGGTAACAAAAACACACCATGAACAAAGATTGAGGAAGATCCTCTAAAAAGAGGGACGAAAGATACCAGAGGGACAGTCAAACTCATAGATCGAAAATAAACTGACTACGCCATGGCTAAAAATGAAAAAGATAAAACACAAACAATAGTACACATGACACAACATAGAAAACTAAAGAATAAGCAACAGGAACCCCACCAAAAACTACCGCTGACTCGGGTGCTCCAGAAGGGTAAGCAGATCCTATTCAACATGAGTATTAAACACCAAAACTGGCATCAAATTTTAGTGATAAAAATATAAATTTGGATTTCAAGAATTTTTTCTGTCATGGCACAAACTTGCAGGTTATGGACAACATTTTGCCCTTGACAAGTTGACTGAAATGTCATCTGAATAAAGTTTATGGTTATCAAAGTTTGTTTTTCTAAGGCCATTCAGGGGTGTGGAAATATTTGTTGTGAGCACTTGTCCCTGGGCAAGTAAAACTAAAAATTTTACTTGTCCGGACAAAAATTTACTTGCCCTGATGATCCCAATAAATATTGAAGTATTTCTTGTTAGCTATTAAAATATCACTATTGTGTATCACAAACGAATGAAATCCATTTGTTTATATGTGTAAATTAAAAAATTTAGGAAAGTAGGAAAGTGGGACAGAAACCTAACAGGAAACCAACCAATGAAATTACATGTAAAGGACAATTTTGCAACAGTTTTGGAATAAAAATTGTAGCCAGTAGGTACATAATATACTAAATTTGAGGACAGTGATTCTAGCTTCCGTTTCTTTTTTTTTTAAATACTTTGTGTCCTCCGTTTGCATTTAAGGTTTTCTACTCGACTCATGATTCTTTTTGTCTTGCTTGCCCAGCTTTTTATTAAGTATTTGCCAATCTGAATCTCGATACAAAATTTAAAGAAATGACATAATCGGTAAATGATGGATAAAACTTAATCGACGATCCAGGGTCAATGGACAAAGCCAATGCAATGTTACGCGACTCTGGTTCGCATACTTATTTTTATTTATTTTGGTAAATTAATCGATCTATTTCCAGTAACATGTAATATTTATCGTCATGAACATTGATGTTTTTACTTGCTGATGATTGGTTTCTTTTACATAAATTAAACATCTTTATACGTTTTGAAATTAATTTTATGTTTTTGTTGGATTTGAACTTTGTCTTGTACATGTTGTATGTTTTTTTACTTGTCCACGGGCAACCAAGACAAAAATAATTACTTGTCCGGTTGTTCAAATGTACGAGTCGGGCGAGTCGGGCGAGTCGGGCATAGCATTTCCACACCCCTGCCATTATCTTTGTATTCAGTTTCATATATGAAACATGGTGGTTATTGAAGAATGTTCCAATTACATGAATATTTGCACCATGACAGTTATCATGATGAAAACAAAAATTCTGTTTTTATGCCCCACCTACGATAGTAGAGGGGCATTATGTTTTCTGGTCTGTGCGTCCGTCCGTCCTTCTGTCCGTCCGTCTGTCCCGCTTCAGGTTAAAGTTTTTGGTCAAGGTAGTTTTTGATGAAGTTTAAGTCCAGTCGACTTCAAACTTAGTACACATGTCCCCTATGATATGATCTTTCTAATTTTAATGCCAAATTAGAGTTTTTACCCCAATTTCACGGTCCACTGAACATGGAAAATGATAGTGGGAGTGGGGCATTCGTGTACTGAGGACACATTCTTGTTCAGCACTAAATTGAAACCTGATTTAAAGAATAATACTCTTGTCCCATAAATGTGGATAAAACCAATTTATGCAGATTTTATCCTTTCTAATGACAAAAAGAATGTTTAATCAATAAGATTTCTTGTGATTATATATGAAGAACATATTTAATAAAAGAAAGAAAAAAAAACCAATTGAAAGCCGTATTTTGGCTGCAGTTATTTCATATCAGAACTTAAAATCTTGAAAGGTAGCGGAGGAACCTGCCAAAATAAACCTTCAAACCCTAATCAACTGTTCCCCAGCTATTCTAAAGGAAGTCCAATAGCCATTATTCAGTCCGCATCAAAAAAATTCAAACTACAAGTCTAAAGACAAACATTTAAACAAATGTTACACACGTCTTACTAGTTCAGATCAAATTTTACAATGCTGTGGAATCAATGGTATCAATTATAATCCCAAGTTTTTTTTTATTCTTGCATGTTTTCTCTTGTTTATTTTCTTTTTTCTAAGAGGTAATAATGTTTTTCAGCTTGGAACACAGAGAATACATACAGTAAGAACAATGGGTGGAAATAAGAAATACAGAGCATTACGTTTGGATCAAGGCAACTTCTCATGGGGATCTGAAGGTACAAAATAATCCATATAGATCCTTGGCTTTCTTCATGGCCTTTTATTAGGATGACATCAAATTTGAAATGTCCGAGAAAGAGCTTGGTCAAAAATATTTTCACTTAATTGCTAGTCTAGAAATATATGTAAGGGACCTGGTTGGGTCGAAAAGTAATAATCTTTGATTGATTATTGATTAAATCATATAACCCCCCCCCCCATTAAATTAATAACTTTAAAGCCATTACAAGTTTCACCACTGTTGGGTTGCTGTCTCAATAACTTCTCCATTTATTTCTATCTCGAGTTTAAATGTCACAATGATGTCAATTATAATCCCAGCTCGCTTCGAGTCAATAGACGATGATGATTATTATTTCTGAGTGACAAGTAATTCACCTTTCAAGGGTGTCACAACAAAAATAAGTATTGTATGTAACTGTCACAGCATACAATCAACACACGAAAAAATGAAGAAGTAAAGAAAGTTTTATGTACCAGTGTCGTCAACTCTTACAGGAATATTACCCATTTCAAATGTTTTCTTCAGATTTAAAGTGACAGAATCCACTATTTATTTTTTTCTACTGGCATGAACACAAACTCCATCGATTGACAATTTAAACAAGAGCCCTGATCCCAGTTGTGTGCAAAATGTGGAATCAGAATTCTTCAAACCTTATTTTAAAAGATGGTCCCTCTTAATCGGTCACTTTTCATAATTCACAGCAAATGATTCTTGATACTGTTAGGTGCTGTCTCAATATACAACTTCTATTATTTATAATTACTTTTAAGTTTTAATGTCACAATGATGTCACTTATAATCCCAGCTCGCTTCGAGTCGATAGACTTTGATGATTATTATTTCTGAGTGACATGAATGGTCCATTCCAACCAGGTAATCCCAGCAAAAATAAGTGGTGTATGTTACTGAAACAGCATACCATCAACACATGAAAAAACCCAGATATAAAGAAAATTATCAACTAATTTCTACAGGAATACTATCTACTCAAATGTTTTCTTCAGAATAGGAGAGTCTGAATTATCCAGTTTTATTTGTCTACTTGCATGAATAACAACTGGACCGATTGAAAATTGAAACAATATGCCCTGATCCCAGTCACGTGCAAAATTTTTTTTTTTTATTGGAACTTCATTTTAAAGATGGTCTCTCTAGAGCGGCCACCTTTGGTAATTCCCACAAACGATTCTTGGAGTCTGGCAGTTTCATATATTTCACCACTGTTAGGTTACTGTCTAACTTCTCCATTTATTTCCATCTTAAATTTAAATATCACAATGATGTCAATTATAATCCCAGCTCGCTTCGAGTCAATAGACTTTGATGATTATTATTTCTGAGTGATAAGTAATTCACTTTACCCTGAGAGTCACAGCTAAAATATGTGGTATACATCAATGAAACAGCAACATATTTTAATACTAAATAGATATGAGAAGATGTGGTAAGAGTGCCAATGAGACCGCTATCCATCCAAATCACAATTTGTAAAAGAAAAACCATTATAGGTCAAAGTAAGGAATGCCAATTTCAATTTTTGTGAGCTTTTGATTTTCTTGATTACAATTGGAATTTTCAAACAGTGCAAATGTTAAAAGAAAAGTGGAATCATGTTTGGAAATAATGAAAGGCCTGTAATAGTTGAGTTGAATATATTTTTATTACTGTAATGTTTCATTACTGTTGCAGTCCCAATAATTTTTCTTTTTATTTTATTTCAAGTTTAGATGTCACAATGATGTCAATTATAATCCCAGCTCGCTTCGAGTCAATAGACTTTGATGATTATTATTTCTGAGTGACAGGAATGATTCCCTTTTTCAGAAAGACAAAGCAAAAATATTCATGGTGTACTGAAATGAAAGAACATAACACAAACACATACATTTTGTAATTACTTATAAAATCAAGACAATTTCATGCAACACTGACTTTTGGTCAAGATTAATAATTACTTGATAGATGTGTGTAGGAACAATCATATACTGTTAAACAGGCAATGTTTTCACTGTTTTTTATGATGCCAATAGTGTTTTGAAAAGAGGATTGCCATTTACTGAATAAATAATTTATATGTTTCTCCAATGTTGGGTGCTGCCTCGATAACTCTTGTTATTTCTATCAAGTTTAAATGTCACAATGATGTCACTTATAATCCCAGCTCGCTTCGAGTCGATAGACGATGATGATTATTATTTCTGAGTGACAAGTAATTTACCTTTCCCAGAGTGTTGGTAGAACTACATGTATGACAGTATGTGTGGTATACATGTATCTTAATAACACAGCATATCACCAGCACACAATAAACCCAGAAATCACCAGAATATTGTGTACCTGTGAAAAAAGATGAGATTAATTTGTGGAGCTGTCCGGACATCTCATATTCATGTTGTACGTACATAAAACAACAAACCATCAACAAAAATAATCTAAACATCAACACAATTTCATGCCACAGTGACTTTCATGTTAAGATCAATAATTACTAGATAGATGTCCTGTTTCAGCAACCGTTAACATGTACTGTAAAAGACCCTGTTTTCACTAGGTTTTGTTTTTCATGATGTAGATCCTGTTTGAAAACTGAGGATGGCCATTCACTGTATGAATGATTTTATGTGTTTCTCCAGTGTTGGGTGCTGTCTTGATAACTTGTGTTATCTTGAGTTTAAATGTCACAATGATGTAATTTATAATCCCAGCTCGCTTCGAGTCAAAAGACGATGATGATTATTATTTCTGAGTGACAAGTAATTTAACTTGGAGAGTTGGTAGAAATATGTGTGGTGTACATAAATGAAATGGCATATCACAAGCGCACTAAAAAAATCCAGAAATCAACAGAATGTCGTGTATTAGTGTTGGCAATTGTTCAAATGTCATTGGTTAAACATGCATAAATCACTGTAGAAAAGAAGAAAAAAAATTAGTCTAAGGGAAAATTAATTATCTATATATAACAATAGAGACTCGAATAATATTTTGTTCTATAAAAACAAGAAATTTAAAATTCCATATTATCATTTTAGCTATTGCAAGAAAGACTCGTATTATTGATGTTCTATATAATGCCAGTAACAATGAGTTGGTGAGAACTAAAACTCTGGTTAAGAGTGCTGTTGTCTCTATTGATGCTACACCATTCAGACAGTGGTATGAAGCTCACTATGCTAAACCTCTTGGTAGAAAGAAGAATGTTAAACTGGTTGGTATATTGTACAGATGATATTTACTGATCCATAAATCATAGTATACTACAGAACTTCAAACCGGGGGACATGTATACTAGTCAAATCAGTTTTAATCCATACCTAACATACTGAGCTAGTCTGCATGAAAATCCTTCCAAATACTGTAAATTCTAAAATTATTGCGTGCATTTATTGCGATTTTGTCATTTCAGATTTAAATGCGATTTTAATTTTTACAGTTTTGAGAAATCTGGTTTATTTCATATAAAATATTTCAAAATGTGACTTGAAATTATTGCATTTACAACTCTCTTTTTTCGCTACAATAAAAACCTCGCAATTATTTCTGAATTTACAGTTCTAGTTCAAAAAAAATATTCAGACATTTTTCTTGTCTAAAAAAAGTGTTGCAAAAACACCTGTGCCAATACAGAAAAGGACATGTTATCGTCTTTCACACACTCGACAAATTGTGCTTAAGTGAGAAAATTTAAATAAGTCTCAGACTAGGGATTGATGGTGACATAAAGTTGACAAGGTTTTGAGGGGTTAATGCTGACGAGAGTTGCAAGTGGTAAGTGGTAACAAATAGTTTGAATTCAGTATCAGTGATGATTAAAACTAACACCATCTTTCGGCTGAGTCCTGATGGATTATTTGATATCTGATGGTACTGGGTGACATACAAGTTAAGCAGGGTATGAGATGTTGGTCAGATGTGCATTTTGGTCCGAATTCATAGGGGGTGAGATGTGACTTAAGTCTTTTAACAAGGCTTTCTGTGTCATTTGGTCTTTTGTAGAGAGTTGTCTCATAGGCAAACACACCTCATCTTTTTTATATTCAAGTGCTCAATGTGTTGGATGTGACATATAGTTTTAGCAAGGATTTTTGGGGTCAGTTGTGACTTGTAGTTTGACAATAGTTCGAGGTTAAAATGGTGATCTGAAGTTTTACAATGGTTTTAGGGGTCAGTGGTGGTGTATAGATTATAAGGGTTCAAGGGGCAAGATGTGATATAAAGTTTGACGAGGATTCAATGGATTAGACTTCTAACTATTTATCATCACTAAGAAGACACTAATGATTTGTGTTGACAGTAGATTGAATTCAGTATCAGTGATGATTTAAATTAACACCATCTTTCGGCTGAGTCCTGATGGATTATTTTATATCTGATGGTACTGAGTGACATAATTGCATAATGTTGGAAAAGTGTTTGGGGTTTAAATGATGACATGACCTGTGATAAGGGTATAAGTGGTAAATGGTGACATGACATGTGATGAGGATTGAAGGGTATAAGTGGTAAGATATGACCAACAGTTTAACTATGGTGGGGTTAAAATGGTGATGGGTTAACTGGTTAATAAAGGCATGGAAAGAAATAGTTTGACAAGGGTTTAAGGGATAAGGGTTGGCATAAGTTTGACATTGATTCCAGGAAAAAGGTATATTTTGTAGCACTCCAAAAAATAAACTGATAAACAGTTGATTCAGTATCAATGATGATTAAAACTAACACCATCTTTCGGCTGAGTCCTGATGGATCATTTTATATCTGATGATACTATGTGAGTAACTATAGGAAAGTGTTTGAGGGTTAAATGATGACATAACATTGAACAGTCTTGAGGTTTAAATAGTGACATGACAAGTAACAGGGGTGTAAGTGGTGACATACTGTTTAAAAAGTGTTTGGGGTTTAAATGGTGACAGATTGACAAAAGTTGCAAAAAATTAACAGGAACACCTCTGATAGGATGGGGTAGTAGGGATAAGAAGTGAAATAAAGTGTTACAAGGGTTTAAGGGCTAAGTTCAGATAAATGATTCCAAAAATTAGTTGCTTAAAAAAAAACCCAGTTTGAATTCAGTATCAATGATGATTAAAACTAACACCATCTTTCGGCTGAGTCCTGATGGATTATGTTATAACTGATGATACTGTCAAAACATTGTTTTGACTTATTTTAGTTTATATGCAGTATACAAACTCAGAACCTCAAGTTTAACTGCTTAAATGCACAATGTGTTATGTACAAAAATGTATGCACAAATACATCAATCACCATATTTTTACCTGGAAATGGGTCTAAAGTCATATACATATGAACAAGGTCTAAATCATCATACATGTATTTCATATATTTGTGATCTTTTCTCTATTTCAGACAGAACAAGAAGAAGGTGTTCTTAACAAATTAGACAAAGCCTCCAAGAAACTTGTGAAGAAATACCAGGAAAGACAAAAGATTGCTAAAGTAGAGCAAGGCTTGGATGAACAGTTCAGTGCTAGTCGAGTTATGGGTAGGTACAAATGTAGTATGAATTAAGAGGATTCATATCTGGATGAACATTGTTGTCAAGATGGGGGGAAAAATTCAAATGGTGGCCTAGCCAATATTTTTTGTGGCCCAGTGATGTGTGGTATTGTTGAGAAAAGGTGTGGAGAAAATTTGGGGCAAAGCTCAATTTTATGGCTAAAGACTTGTGTGCATATTTTTTCAAATCAAATTTGGATGATGTCACCTTTACCATTTTTGAGTTATGTCCCTTTATAAAGTTGTATGCCAGCAGGGTTTTTGGAATGTTAACATGCTTTACATCAGTTCTAAGTGATGATAAATTCTAAACTTAGAAAGTGGTGCTAAATGTCGTCTTGACTATAGCATAACCACTTTCTGTGACTTGGTTGTCATAGTTACACTGATAGTACTGATACATTTTCATTTAGTATTTTAAAAAAAATCATGCACACAGGATCAAAGTTTATATGACCCCTTTAGACGAAAAGAAATGGAAAGGTAAAAAAGTTAAGATGTTTAAATATTTTTTATGCCCAAGCTGCAAGTTTTACCCTTAGCCGTGGTATGTCCCAAAGGTTGGTTTCTTTTCTTTTACTTAAGTTTGCTTCAACCAAATGTTATGAAACTTATACACAATACTTATTACCTCAAAACTCACGATCAAGTACAAATTTGGGTAACGTCACTTTTAACATTCTTCTGTTTTACCCCTTTCTGACTTAATATGATATGCAAGCGGGGGCATCATCACGGGACACATTCCCCAATTAATTTTCATATGTGAGAACCAAAATGGCCTATGGGGTATTTGCTTGAGGGAATTGAAACTGTAGTTTGACTGAATTTACAAACTTTACGCCAGTCAAAATATTGAATTGACTGAATATTATTTTAGTTGACTAAAATGTCAGAGAAATCCTCTACACTAGTATTTGTCAGATATCCTGTGGAAGGTTGGTGGTGAAGTCCTTTCTCTCCAGGCACTCTGACTTCCCTTAAAATAACTTATTTGCAGAGAATCAGTTTCATAGTACCAGATTTTTAGTAGAAACTCCAGAATTAATGTGCATATCTAATTTATGGCTTTAAATGATGATGACTACTTTGACCCGAGGGAGATGTGCTGTAGTCGTTCTGACAGCAGCGTAACTTCTCCCAATGTCTGTTGTCATAGTTACTCTGATACTAATGCCAAAGATTTTCTGTGCTCTTGTGGTTAAACTTGATATTAAAATGTTTGAGGTTGATGTTAAATTAATGTGAACATTTCATTTTTTCTTGACATAAAAAGGGAGACAACTTTTACTAATCGCCAGGGTCCAAAGGGATATGATGCAAGGCCCTATTATCTTCCACTTAATCAGGGGTAACTGCTTTCATTATCAGCTATTTTTTTCAGGTTGAAAATGTCTTGGCAACCAAAATGTACGTGAAAAAACTGCAAAAAAGACAGTAACGGTCAGCAAAAATCTTTGATGTGTTATAAAAACTTCCCAGTTTCAATAAAAAATTATGTACTTTTCCCAAATAAAAACAGAAAAGCTAGTTTTGAAAAAAGACAACAATATTACTGAGAAATAACGTTTAATTTAGGGCTATTCCAGAAAAATATGTATTGGGGGGTTGGAAGGCAGTTTTTGTCAGCACCAGCCACCCATACAATTGTAATTGAGAATTATAGTGCATTATTGTGTGAAAAGTTGCTCTGATACCCACCACCCATGTATTATTAATACAATGTGCCTTCCAACCCCCCCATACATTTTTTTCTGGAATAGCCCTTAGTATATTTTTGTCTTGGTCAACTGGTCATGTAGGATCCATCCTTCCAGTCTTGAAGTGGTCTGATATGTACAATTCATGTCTGACTTTCATCAAATTTATGTCAACAAATTATTTGTATAATTCGATATTAGGCTGATCAATTATTTTTCAAAAAGTATTAATTTTATGGAAAATTATATTTCAGCCCTCTTGTACATACAAAAACTTTCTAGATTTTTTTGTCAACAATGTCTATGACAAGTTAAAAAATCAGTACCTATCAAATAGTTTTCAAAGAGGTATTATCTTAATTTCATAGTTTTATGGAATTTCCATTATAAGCACTACCGTGTGTACAACTATATCAAAGTTCTGTAAACGTAGTGCTGACAGAAAGTGTACCAATTTTATTCTTTAATTTAATGTCACAATGATGTCAATTATAATCCCAGCTCGCTTCGAGTCAATAGACGATGATGATTATTATTTCTGAGTGAGGAGTAATGATGGTTCAGTTAAAATTGATGAAATTTTAGATTTGACTAACATTTTAAGTTAAGTATGTTAATAATTTCAAATGTGCATTTAAATTCTATTTCATGCAATTCTCTCCGTAGAGTTTGAATTCCCTTTCTTAATTTCTAAGATGGATTGGGAGGAGTCATTGGTCATGGAGTTCTTCATCTCTAAGTCACTGTGCCTTTATATTGAAGTTGAAAAAAAATGGAACAAAAAATCTAATTAAGGCCTAAAAAAAAAAGATATGTGTTTCCGGTAACATCATTTTGAAAAATAGGGTCGGTAGGTCGGAATTCTTTTTTTTTTTTTTTTTTTTTTTTTTTTTTTTGACATCGTAAATGAAATCCGGAAAATTATCATGGTTTTTCCAAGTCCGGATCCGTAATTAGTTTCAAAAACCGGGAGTGTGCCATTTGCAATGTTTTTGAAGCACCTGCTGTGCAAATTTCTTGGATTTTAACCTATTTGGAATACCTTTTGACATTAATAAAAATGTTTTACTGGCTTTCTATGCAAGTAGAAGCAAGAGAGAAAAAATATGTCATCTATCAGAAGCTTGTGTCAAAAACGGGGTCGGTTGATACAATTTTTTTTTTTTTTTTTTGAAGATCCAATAAAAAAGTTAGGGTCGGGGCTAAAAAAACAGGGTCAGTCGGGTTACCGGAAACATCGATCTTTTTTTTCTCGGCCTAAAGTTATTTAGTTTGTCTTCTTCATTCCACATAAGGCCACCCTTAAAAAATTGTTTGTTTGGCATTGCCGACTCACACTATCAGCAGGTGGGTAGGTAGGTAGGGATTTTTTTTTTTTTTTTTTTTACATTTAAAAGCTTTATACAATCATGTAAATCATGAAGTCTCTAGATCAATGTTGTCTAAAGCATTGCAGCATTGTTGTGTGTACATGCTGGTGGTTTCTTTGAAAGGGATCAACCGTCAATGTCACATTCTACATCATATGGATAATTTCATGTAAGACAGTCAGTTTTATTGGCAGAGTTAACCAAAGTACCCAGAAAAAAACACAGAACTGAGGCAGTAAACTGACAAATTAACCATATAAAATGTATGACGTGAAAATTGAACTTTTATTGTGGGACTGCCCATTGAACAGAGGCCTGATGTCACATCTTGAAGTTGTGGTCACAGTTGGGTAAAATTACCATAAGTTAAATGGCTCAACCACTACGGCTCCTTGTACAAAACTTTGATTGTTTGCTTTTGTTTTATAAACATCACTTTCTACACCATATGGGTAATTTCGTGGCAGTCAGTTTTAGTGGCATAGTAAACCGTAGTACTTGAAGGAAAACGCCAACCTGCGGGAGGAAACTTACTAACCTTATCACATATGACATGAAAATCAAACCTTAATTTTGCAACTGCCCAACTAGGGCTCAAACCAATACCTAGAGGCTAGTAATCATACATGTAAGGTGTGACGAACTACCATACAAACACGCCTACTGCCCCTGATAAGTTTTGAGGATAAAGGATCTGTACCAAATTAGGATAGCAAAATATAAAAAATTTGGAAGGATGGCACAAATAGACATGGTGTTTATACTAATATTATCCAAGTGCAAGGTTTTTCAGGGCTAGGTTTAAAACGTATGATAAATTCAAAATGGAAATATGCAGCAGGACAGACAATTTTTGCAGATAAATAAATTATGGGTTGTAATGCTTGTTTGATTTACAGAAATCTGGACATGCATTACATGAATACAGATAAATTAATAAGCCCTTAGAATTGTGGAAAAGGAGGGAATTTTATTCATCACTAGTACACTAGATACATTTATAAATATGTTTCTGTCAGTATCTTTTATGTTTTAAGAATTAATATCTTATTCATGTTAAGAAGAAAGGCAAGAAAAGGGGGAAGTTCTTCAATTGACACAAGATGCTAGTCTTTAAAATATGTATGTTTTGTACCAGGCTAGCATCTACTGGTACAAAACTACAAATTATTATAAACCTGTAAATCTGGAACCATTTTGGTCTTTAAGCTTTGGTGCTTACAGCCATAATTATCTTGAATGCATCATTGTGGTTCTGACTATAGTAGATACTTTGTTCTCTGGTTCAAGGGAAAATTTGTCAATGATAAATTTCAAATATTCAATAAGTTCAACAAATGTAAGAGCCACGCATATTTGTTCTGTGATGTCCCGGTGAAAAACTTCTATCTCATGAAGCGACAAAGTCAAGCAGAAATCATCTGTTTCTGCTTTACAAAAGATAAAATTTGAGTCCTCTACAAGGTCTCTCAGAACGTTTCTTTCAAAGAATAGCTGAAAATTTGATTTTTGATAAATTCCATCTCCCTTAACCAATGCATTGCAGCATAGGGAGATGCTTTCCCCTGCCGGCCTCTTTGACATTACTTTTGGCAGACTTTTTCTATTCCATGTCATTTAAATGTTTGCTCCCAATACAGTGTAAGACAAGCGCTTTTAAGATCGTGATTTGAAATAAGTAAAGCCAGGAACAAACTCGGCGGATACGATCAAATTCCGGCACAATTTCGATTTAAAAAAAAAAAATAATAATAATTCTGAAACGCAAATAAAATTATTTGGGCGGCAAGTTTTTCAGTGGGTCGGGCGGCAATGCCAAACAAATGAAATTTTATTTTAGGCCTAATTGAATGGATTTTGTTCTTCAGTAAATGTCACAATGATGTCAATTATAATCCCAGCTCGCTTCGAGTCAACAGACTATGATGATTATTATTTCTGAGTGACGCAAATTAACACAATGCTTGATAAATATTTCTTCTCCTTTTCAAATTATATTTTTTTACTATCATTTTAACTGAATTATCATTGATATGGTCATAACTATATAAAAAATCTGTTCACAAAACTTGGAATTTTTTCAAATACTTAGGAGATTACCTAACTATATTTGGCAAAACTTTCAGGAATGATGTCCTAAATGCTCATCAACATACTTCTTTATTTGGCTTTTTAAACTTTTCTGATTCGAGCATCAGTTTTGTAGACGAAATGTAGGTCTGGTGCAAATTCAAAATTACTATCCTGGTATATCTCTAATGAGTTTGTTCAGAATAAGATAAAAGATAAGTTTGTAGACTTAATATCTATGTAGTAACAAAGTTTGGGACAAAAATACTTAGAACTTGCCTTTCTTTATTTTTTAGCTAAGCTTTCCTCTCGACCTGGAAAATGTGGAAGGGCTGATGGCTACATCCTAGAAGGAAAAGAACTTGAATTCTACATGAAAAAAATCAAGACCAAGAAAGGCAAATAAACTGTGATGTGTCAGTAGAAATAAAAAAAAATATGATGAAGAATTGATTTTATTTCATTAGGGGGCATTAAGTGCTACCCTTGATAGTATGTTTGTTCGTCTGTCAATCGTTTTGTTTCCACTCTCCTAATTTAAGTTTGCGTCATACAAGTTATATGAAATTCTTACTCAATATGCTAAGCACCAATACTAACAGACAGAGTTTGAATTTTGACAGTGAGTCATTTACAGTTCTAGAGATATGCCCCTCTCTTACTAAGAGAAGCTGCTTCAAGTTCTTATTCTTGCGATACTTGCTATACTTGTAATTTGCATAAATAAAAATCTGTCACTTATTTCTGAACAGTATAAATGTATTGTTTTCAATTGATCGTTTTAAATGAACTTATTAATTAAACATCAATGACTGGGGATTAAAGGGGCACTAGCTGTCAAATTCATGGTCACCGATTTGACTCAAATTCTCGTATTTGATTTATGATAATGTAAAACATTTAAAGTTTTGATTGGTGTATTGTTTAATCAAGACAAGTTTAATTTCGAATTTTGCCTCCGTCTGATGATTTTGTGCAGAGTATTGGTCCTTTGACTTTCACTAAAATAATAATTTTCCTCATGCTAAATTCAGTAGTTATTTTGTGATGAAATACAAGATAAGCCCATATACTGAAAAATGTAATGCTCTTTAAATTTTTCGGATGCAAAGTGTTTTACCAGCACACAGATGATGATGATGATGATAAGTGGCTTATAAACGACCAGCGGAAAATTAAATGCATAATCAGGATGAGAACGTGTTCATGTTATATGAATATTAACCCAGATTAGCACTAGACTGACAAACTGATTCTGACTTAAGCTATAACAGAACATAAGCTCATTAGATAATCAATTGTAATTTTTTTTGTCATATTAAAAAAAGATACTGATATTTAATTTCAAAATTATGTTTTCAGTAGGGCACATACACAAACAATATGAACGGTCCTTCACAACATACCCTATTTTTTTTACATATCATGTGTATCGCTGGTAAAATGTTGACTTGCAAGTGAAAATCTAGACCTCATTGAATCTATTCATGTTGCCTTCAATTTATCCTTTATCTTAAGATGGGTTACGAATGAATGATGAGTATTCAGATATTTTAAAAGGAGAGAAGTGAAACAAGTATAATCATTTGATTGACTTTATTCAATCTTCAAAAAATAACTTACCTTTACTTTCACAGGTAAAAACGATGATTGCCATATATTTTTATGTCATAGACGAGGAGGCATTAAGTTTTACCCTTGTCCTTTCTCAAACTTAAGTTTGCCTACACTAATTATTATGAAAATTATACACAATGCTTATTACTACAAATCACGGGTCAAGTTTGAAATTGGTGGCGTCACTTTACCATTCTAGAGTTCTGCCCTTTACAATGTAAAAATTGCTGAATTTTCGTTTCCATTCTCTAACTTTAGTTTGTCTCAACTAAATGATATGAAACATAAAAACAAAACACAGATCGAGTTACATTTTGGTGGCGTCACTTTCACCACTCGTAATAATGGATGTAATGCTTAACTTTAATAACACGGAAAAATATAAATGAACAAAATTAACAATTGCTCAAAGACCAGAGGCTCCTGACTTGGAACAGGCCCAGAAATGCGGTGGGGTTAAACATGTGTTTTTATTATATCAACCCTCCCCCTATACATCTAGCCAATGTAGAAAAATCAAACACAGCAATACGCACAGTAAAACTCTTGTGTAAAAGAAATCTGAACTCGATGTTAGAATGGGTAACATGATGCATAGTTAACAAAGGACTATTAGCAGTTAATAACATGCTAGGGTCAGACCTTCATTAAACTGATTGAAAGATTGTCTTCATCATATTTAAAGAGGGAAAAACAAGGGTTTCTTGGTTAATGGTCAGTTAAGACAATTTGAAACCAGTGTAAGGAAGGTAATCCAGACATGTTTGATTACCTCCCTTACACTGCTTTAAAATTATGTGTAAAGATTTTTTTTCCAAAATCAGATTTCAGAATTTAAAAAGAAAAAAAGTGGGGGATACATTTTTCTTTTCTTGAGGTTGGGGTCGGTATGCATCAGCATAGTATATTGCACAAAACAACAAAAAAAGGAGGGTATTTTTTTAATTTTTGGAGGGGGTGGGGCAATTCGCAACAGCGTAGTGCAAAAGCAAAAAAATAAGTATAAATTCAAATTATATAACCATTTTTTAGTTCTTTGACTACAGTTATTCTGTGTCAGAAACCTATTATGTGTCAAATATTTAATTACATTCCAAATTCAGACCAGAATCAAGCGTGAATAGTGTGTCCATTTTTGTCCGAACGGTTCAGGGTTGGACCTCTGCGGTTGTATCCAACTGCGTTCGGCGAAGCAATTTAATAAAGACTGAAATATAATTTTATATACATATTAAGTTGAGGCAGTATACAGTTTTAAATATTGTATACTGCCTTAATGATAACATATATAATAATAACTGTTGAAATTTGTTTGCTGGGCATTAATTAACCGTAATTTACCAATTATAGATTCGGCAATTTCCGCTAAAAAACGAAGTTTACCGAATGATCTCATCATACATCAATCTCATCATACAACAAAAAACGTATAATGCTGTGATCACTTCATATAATGTTGTGAGCACTTCATATAATGTTTTGACCACTTCATATAATGTTGTGAGCACTGCATATAATGTTTGGACCACTGCGTATAATGTTGTGAGCACTTAATATGATGTTGTGAGCACTTAATATAATGGTGTGAGCACTGCATATAATGGTGTGAGCACTGCATATAATGTTGTGAGCACTGCATATAATGCTGATCATTAACATAAGGCAGTCATGGCGTTCCATACTGGTACATGTAATAAGCATTGTGATATATAAATGAATTATACATTGAGAGATGTGTATGTATGTCTTTATTATCATTTTATCGATTTAAAACAAGGAGGATGATTTGAAGGTATCATATATGATTAAAACGTACCAAGTATGAGTTGATGGTAACGTAAGAACACACTACGAAAAATTTAGATCATAAAATTGCTCTTAGTATAGTGTAGTAACACATCTCAATAATACAGTTTGATTTTCTTTTCGCACTATTACAGATACAATATTGATGAATTGGTCGTCAAAGAAAAAGGCGATTTCAATCATCCCCCCCCCCTTTTTTTTTTTTTAGATCCGTCACTAGTTTTCACTTTCATTTTGCCTCATTCCGTTTTAATCTAGAATTATATTTTAATACATTTTTATTCAAGCTTCTTTTATAATTATAGAGAGCTGAAACTGTGTGTTTGTTGTCCAATTTTGGTTATTTGATTATTTTTATCATTTGTTTGCTGACTCATTTTGTTAACGTTTCATCAAAGGTTATTTACTATCCCGAGCTAGTATTTTTATTCTTATAAACATTGTTAGATTGTTAGAAGCTGTTAAACTTAGATTACTTCATTTAAGCCCTGGTCACATCGAACCCACGACACATCTATGCAGCTCCACGACATGATTTTTTGTCAAATCGCGGGTCATCTGTGATCGTCGTACGACAGACGCACGATATTTTAGGCATCGTGGCGCTGTCGTGTGTCGTAGGACGAAAATTGGACATGCACCTTTTTGGGTCTACGATTTTTTGTCGTGTCACTGTCCTGTGGCTGTCGTGGGAGTGTCTTACCACAGTCGTGGGACTGTCGTGCGATAAACGCATTGTCGTGGGTACCAACATAAAACATTTTAATAAAAAATAATCATACTACTGTCGGAAGACACTCTAGATACATTCGCACGATTGTCTCACGAGTATCAAATTTCGAACGATGCTCGCTCAACATACATTGTCTGTCGTGCAACATATTTTCGTTTTATTTAGAAGAATACAATTCGGCGGGAATGAATGTTTGGAAAGAACATACAGTCTGCAATTTAAAGAGGATGGTTATTCCACCAGAACGATAACGCATGGACCTACTAAATAGTCGCCTTGCCGGAATCCAACAAGAGCTAAATATGGTCCTGTTAGCGTTGATTCGAGCCCGTGAACAGCATAGGAACCAACTAAACGCCCGACATTGGTGGGTTGGGCCTGGCATGTTTCTCCCCTCTCATCACTAACCCAATAAATGGGGTCTTCTTTATATACTAGTAGTTCGGAGTCAAACGTGCGAGTGACCCACGACTTTTGTACGACATTCGTACGACAGTGACACAACAGTAAAGCTAGGTTCACACTGTTGATCAGATCAACTCGATCAAGCCCGATTAAGACAAATTACGTGATCGGGAGACTGGTCTGACTCAATCGAAATGAATGTTCGGGATAGTCTACTTTGCTCGTCATCGATCTTACTTTCTACCCGAGAGTCAAAAACATTCGAGTAAGGATTGAGAAGAAAGTCACTCGAGAAGAGATCGAAAATTCGTCGAGTAGCGGTCGAACTGATCGGGAAAGGATCGTGTAGAGATCGAGTTTGGTCGGAATACAAAAAATTTTACCAATCAGTTATCGATCATTTCCACCTTTGCTCGACTAATGTCCGATCATTTCCAGATTAACTCGACCAATGCCCGATCGCTTCCAGATCACTGCGACTTGTATATTTTATATTATCCCAGACCAACTCGACCAATACCCGATCCCTTCGCGACCACATTCGACCACTCTTCGATCTTTACTCGACCATACACGAGAACACATAACTGCTACACGATTCTCTAAAAGTGTGTGCAGATCTAGGCTGCGTTCAATATCATAGCGGCTAAATAGGAATACGTAGATTTATGACTATTGAACGTGTAGCTAGCGTAGCTGCTACATAGATATTGATAGCAGCTAGGCTAGCTACTGGTTCAGTAGACAAAAAGCTACGTAGCACTGCGTAGCCGCTACGATATTGAACGCAGCCCTGATAAACTCTTATAACTATGCTTCCGCAAAAATATATTGGCAACATTATTTTTAACTGTACAAGAATTCCTCCATGTACAGTAAGTGTCTACTTTTGCATGGAAAGATAACATTTTGAAAGAGAGACAAATGACACCAAAGGAACAATCAAACTCAGAGGTCGAAAACAAACCGACACAGCCATGGCGAAAAACGGTAACCGACGAGAAGACAAACAGCAGTCCACCTAACATAGAAAACTAAAAACTTAGCAACACGTAACCCAAATAAAACCTGGGATGATCTCAGATATTTCGGAAGGGAAGAAAATCCTGCAATTTTGGCACCGGCGGATTTTTCAAATATTAAAGTAATTGTGCAATAATATTCATGGTTAGACTGCTGATGACTAAGTTATCTTTCAAAGTTGGTTTATAAGTACATCAAGATTATATTTTACCTGTTTTATGGGCTATTTTCTGTTTTGTCTTTCCGTAATTTCCGTTTGTCCAGAAATGTTTGTAGCATAAAAAAGAAGATGTGGTACAATTGCCAATGAGACAGCTCTTCACGGAACACCAAATGACACAGAAATTATCAATAACAACTATAGGTCACCTTACAGTAATTTTTTTTTTCATTCGAACTTTTTGACGTAAAACATTTCACACAAAAATGAGACGAAGGACAAACATTTTTTATTTGGTGCGAATTCTTTCTAACAGTAACGATACTAACTGTTCAGCGAGCACAAGTTTTGATCATTTGTTTCTAACATACTTTTGCAAGTTTGCATAAACTATGACAAACTATACACTCGCTGCAAATGCGTCTACAGTTTGTCGTTCGTCGTTTGTTAGTTCAAACGATGCATTTCTTTCTCACTTTTACATTAAATCAATTATCTCAACGTGTCATCACTCAAAACATTGTCTTAAACTACTCAAAATTTCAATCCCCTCTAACCAAACATGCATTGTTACTACTTCTGTTACGTTTAACAAACTATAACAAAAGGCAAACAGCGTTTACAAATCTTTGGTTAGAAACAAATGCACTGCTGATCTCTTGATAGATATATGTAAAGTTGTATATATTTGTCAAACAGTACGCTTTATTTGTAAGAAAGCAAGGAAATGGTGATGGTAAAGTTTATGTATATTGCTATCTAACATAAGGACTAATCCAGTGAAAAACTAGCACACCTTAGGTTGACAGACGTTGCGGGCATAATATTTGGGCCACATATAAAAAATTAATATCGACTTGTAGCACAGGAACAGGGCAACAAATTCATACCAGTAGATGTATGCTTTGTTGTAACAACTTTCGGCATTTAGCACACTCCCGGAATTCTATGACAGTATGGAAAGTCACTTCCGTTTAATGAATTGTTGACAAACTATACATGCGACCCCCTATAAATAGCGGCAGAAAGTTAGCAAACTGCTAGGACAACTAACTAATAACACCAAAGTTGTGCTCAGCCGATAAACTCGCCGGTATTTTTGAAAAAAACGGAGAAAACGATTAGACCCAATAGCGTTAGCGGAGGTGTCATTTTGTTAACGTAATCGTAAACTAGCACACCTTAGGTTGACAGACGTTGCAGGCATAATATTTGGGCCACATATAAAAAATTGATATCGACTTGTAGCACAGAAACAGGGCAACAAGTTCATACCAGTAGATGTATGCTTTGTTGTAACAATTTTCGGCATAAGCACACTCCCGGAAATCTATGACAGTCTGGAAAGTCCCTTCCGTTTAATGAATTGTGGACAAACTATACATGCGACCCCCTATAAATAGCGGCAGAAAGTTAGCAAACTGCCAGGGCAACTAACTAATAACACCAAAGTTGAGCTCAGCCGATAAACTCGCCGGTATTTTTGAAATAAACTATATTTACGAGGATACACTATTTTCAAGCTGTGTTAATGTTTAAGTGTATGAATGGTCTAGCACCTGATTATCTATCTATTAAATTTACTGCTTGTGCTGATCTTTATAATTATTGTCTGAGGTCGACAACATCAGGACTTCTCCATGTACCAAGACCTAATTCTGATTTTTTTAAAAGAACATTTAAATATTCTGGTCTTATTACCTGGAATAATTTACCAAATAATATTAAAGAAATAGACAATTTAGATACATTTAAGACCAACTGTTCAAACTATTTTCTAACTGAACAGAATAAAGATGCACGAAACTAATGTATATTTTTTCTTCTTCTACTGAATGCATATATGTGCTTATTCAATATTTAAGCTGCTATATTTAACTGTATTATGTATTTTATTTTGTATGTATTTTTGTCCGTTTTCTATTTGTATTAATAGTTTTTGAAGGCCTCATGGAAGATTAACATGTAATTGTTAAATGTGTTACCTTCGTTAAATAAAGAATTTTATTATTATTATTATTAGACCCATGCAATAGCGTTAGCGGAGGTGTCATTTGGTTAACGTAATCGTAAACTAGCACACCTTAGGTTGACAGACGTTGCGGGCATAATATTTGGGCCACATATAAAAAATTGATATCGACTTGTAGCACAGGAACAGGGCAACAAATTCATACCAGTAGATGTATGCGTTGTTGTTACAACTTTCGGCATTTAGCACACTCCCGAAAATCTATGACAGTCTGGAAAGTCACTTCCGTTTAATGAATTGTGGACAAACTATGCATGCGACCCCCTATAAATAGCGGCAGAAAGTTAGCAAACTGCCAGGGCAACTAACTAATAACACCAAAGTTGTGCTCAGCCGATAAACTCGCCGGTATTTTTAAAAAAAAACGGAGAAAACGATTAGACCCAATAGCGTTAGCGGAGGTGTCATTTGGTTAACGTAATCGTAAACTAGCACACCTTAGGTTGACAGACGTTGCGGGCATAATATTTGGGCCACATATAAAAAATTGATATCGACTTGTAGCACAGGAACAGGGCAACAAATTCATACCAGTAGATGTATGCTTTGTTGTAACAACTTTCGGCATTTAGCACACTCCCGGAATTCTATGACAGTATGGAAAGTCACTTCCGTTTAATGAATTGTTGACAAACTATACATGCGACCCCCTATAAATAGCGGCAGAAAGTTAGCAAACTGCTAGGGCAACTAACTAATAACACCAAAGTTGTGCTCAGCCGATAAACTCGCCGGTATTTTTGAAAAAAACGGAGAAAACGATTAGACCCAATACCGTTAGCGGAGGTGTCATTTTGTTAACGTAATCGTAAACTAGCACACCTTAGGTTGACAGACGTTGCGGGCATAATATTTGGACCACATATAAAAAATTGATATCGACTTGTAGCACAGGAACAGGGCAACAAATTCATACCAGTAGATGTATGCGTTGTTGTTACAACTTTCGGCATTTAGCACACTCCCGAAAATCTATTACAGTCTGGAAAGTCACTTCCGTTTAATGAATTGTGGACAAACTATGCATGCGACCCCCTATAAATAGCGGCAGAAAGTTAGCAAACTGCCAGGGCAACTAACTAATAACACCAAAGTTGTGCTCAGCCGATAAACTCGCCGGTATTTTTAAAAAAAACGGAGAAAACGATTAGACCCAATAGCGTTAGCGGAGGTGTCATTTGGTTAACGTAATCGTAAACTAGCACACCTTAGGTTGACAGACGTTGCGGACATAATATTTGGGCCACATATAAAAAATTGATATCGACTTGTAGCACAGGAACAGGGCAACAAATTCATACCAGTAGATGTATGCTTTGTTGTAACAGCTTTCGGCATTTGGCACACTCCCGGAATTCTATGACAGTATGGAAAGTCACTTCCGTTTAATGAATTGTTGACAAACTATACATGCGACCCCCTATAAATAGCGGCAGAAAGTTAGCAAACTGCTAGGGCAACTAACTAATAACACCAAAGTTGTGCTCAGCCGATAAACTCGCCGGTATTTTTGAAATAAACGGAGAAAACGATTAGACCCAATAGCGTTAGCGGAGGTGTCATTTTGTTAACGTAATCGTAAACTAGCACACCTTAGGTTGACAGACGTTGCAGGCATAATATTTGGGCCACATATAAAAAATTGATATCGACTTGTAGCACAGGAACAGGGCAACAAGTTCATACCAGTAGATGTATGCTTTGTTGTAACAATTTTCGGCATTTAGCACACTCCCGGAAATCTATGACAGTCTGGAAAGTCACTTCCGTTTAATGAATTGTGGACAAACTATACATGCGACCCCCTATAAATAGCGGCAGAAAGTTAGCAAACTGCCAGGGCAACTAACTAATAACACCAAAGTTGTGCTCAGCCGATAAACTCGCCGGTATTTTTGAAATAAACTATATTTACGAGGATACACTATTTTCAAGCTGTGTTAATGTTTAAGTGTATGAATGGTCTAGCACCTGATTATCTATCTATTAAATTTACTGCTTGTGCTGATCTTTATAATTATTGTCTGAGGTCGACAACATCAGGACTTCTCCATGTACCAAGACCTAATTCTGATTTTTTAAAAAGAACATTTAAATATTCTGGTCTTATTACCTGGAATAATTTACCAAATAATATTAAAGAAATAGACAATTTAGATACATTTAAGACCAACTGTTCAAACTATTTTCTAACTGAACAGAATAAAGATGCACGAAACTAATGTATATTTTTTCTTCTTCTACTGAATGCATATATGTGCTTATTCAATATTTAAGCTGCTATATTTAACTGTAATATGTATTTTATTTTGTATGTATTTTTGTCCGTTTTCTATTTGTATTAATAGTTTTTGAAGGCCTCATGGAAGATTAACATGTAATTGTTAAATGTGTTACCTTCGTTAAATAAAGAATTTTATTATTATTATTATTAGACCCATGCAATAGCGTTAGCGGAGGTGTCATTTGGTTAACGTAATCGTAAACTAGCACACCTTAGGTTGACAGACGTTGCGGGCATAATATTTGGGCCACATATAAAAAATTGATATCGACTTGTAGCACAGGAACAGGGCAACAAATTCATACCAGTAGATGTATGCGTTGTTGTTACAACTTTCGGCATTTAGCACACTCCCGAAAATCTATGACAGTCTGGAAAGTCACTTCCGTTTAATGAATTGTGGACAAACTATGCATGCGACCCCCTATAAATAGCGGCAGAAAGTTAGCAAACTGCCAGGGCAACTAACTAATAACACCAAAGTTGTGCTCAGCCGATAAACTCGCCGGTATTTTAAAAAAAAAAACCGGAGAAAACGATTAGACCCAATAGCGTTAGCGGAGGTGTCATTTGGTTAACGTAATCGTAAACTAGCACACCTTAGGTTGACAGACGTTGCGGACATAGTATTTGGGCCACATATAAAAAATTGATATCGACTTGTAGCACAGGAACAGGGCAACAAATTCATACCAGTAGATGTATGCTTTGTTGTAACAACTTTCGGCATTTAGCACACTCCCGGGAATAGCGACAGAAAGTTAGCAAACTGCCAGTGCAACTAACTAATAACACCAAAGTTGTGCTCTGCCGATAAACTCGCCGGTATTTTTCTTTCCTAGTCATCCTTTACCAAATTCTTTCATGAATAAAAAAAAAATGGCTACAAAACAGAAAGTTATGCTGTACCGGTTAATCACTTAACATTAATTTATTACAATATATGCACACTTATGAGAACTCATAATACCGTACATCCTCTCGATACTGTTTATATTTGGCATTCGCAAGTCCATGCGTTTTATTACGTCTTTACCTAAAAGTGTTGGATATATACTGATTAATACTTTAGATACATGATTTACCTCTTAGTCGTAATTCGCTTTGGAATAACTATCAGTTACTAAAATTACTCTTCTGGCGACATTGTATATGTTTTTTTTTTGCCTTGTACCGACATTTTGAGTTGACCCAATTGCAAGTGTACAGGTTTTTTTTATCATGTTGTGCTGTTACACCAGTGTCCCAGGTTAAGGAGAGGGTTGGGGGCTCACGTGTTTAACCCCGCCGCAACTTTTTTTGTGTCGGTTCAACGTCAGGAGACTGTAGTACATTGGTTGTATAGATCTGTCATTTTTTCTTCTTCTATAATACATAATTCATAAGTTATAAAAATATTACCGTTAATTTTATCGTTTTAATTTTTTTTCATATCGGGGCCATTTTTAGCCGACTTTATGGTATTGGTTAATTTTCCTCATTGTTAAATGTTGTACATTGGACTTTAATAATTGCTTTATACACCCACTTCATTTAAACTTTGGTGGAAAGTTGTCTCACTGGCCACCACATCACATCTACAAAGCTTTATATATATTTTTTTTTTTTAAAATAAAGCAGTTAGAATGCCATCTATGGCATTCGGCAAATTAAGTTCAACGAGTTCCTATGTCTGCTTTCGTCTAGGCGAATTTGGACCAACATCGGCATTTGGAAGAGTTTCAAATTGTGAAAAGTAAGTCATTAAAGTTTTATTGACTGTACTATACTTTTTGAAACTTTATTTCTACTGGAATATATTTATTAACTGTTCATTTCATCTGGAATAACGTTGAAAGTCCCAATTTTCATTAGAAGCATTCCTATCAGATGCGACGTCACGCTGGTTAAATATTGCAATTTTGGGTTTGGATGACAGATATTTTAAGTTAAACTACTTTGACTAAGTTAACAGATAAACATTTACAATAAAATACAGAAAAAGGGTCGCCGACACCATCTCGAATACCTTGACAAGAAAGTCATTTTTGACGGTTTTTGTCAACGAACTGTACAGTGATTATTTATAAACGCACAACGAACGCGACACATTTGATTGAACGAACAATACAGTAAGAGAAAATTTATTTAGTATGATATTACGTATATTCTAAGTTCTAGGGAACATTTGAAGACACGTAGTAATTCAACGTATAGTTATTTAGTTGCTTAAGGTATTAATATGCAAAGGTGTATGCACGAAAAGATATTCAGCATTGTTTACCTCATAAAACGTATGAAATTGCATCATGTCTGTGCGTTTTGCATCTAGCAGTTTTATCAAACGTGCTATGCAATATCTAAAACTTACAACAACTGTATAATTGAATAAATAAACTAACATGCACATTGACATATTTATATATACTCAAATAAGTTCTAGAGAGGCATTCGAAATTGTTGTCATACCAAATGTTGTCCTGATTATCGCTTCGAACGCGTCAACGTCCGGATTCATTTGTATCGGGGTTATACGGGGTGAGGTTGCTTGCTAGCTGAACCGTGAAGTAATTATTAGTTTATGTAAGTTATCCACCTTTAAAGTAGACTAGTCCGACAGATAACAATTCTATCTTTCTATAGGACTAACGTGCGGTACCCAAAAATGCACATATTTTGACAGTTGTTATGGCCCCGCAACAAAGTTGTCGGGAACATATAGTTTTACCCTTGTCCGAAATTCCGCAATTCCGTAATTCCGTCATTCCGCAACAAACCATTATACGTTTTTCTTTTTCTAAACAGCTTTATATATTAGACTGATTTTTGGTATGTGAGTTAACTATGATGAGTTACAGATCAAATTTGAGTTTCGTTCCGCTTCACTAATTTTTTGCCGAAATTACGGGCTTTGGACTTTGATAAATTGTTGACTAAAATCACAGTTATGCAGAAAAAATTTCCTAAAGGCTTTCAGATATTGGACTGCTTTTTGGCATGTGAGTTAACCATGTTAGTTACAGATCAAGTTTGAGTTTCGTTCCGCTTCACTAATTTTTGTCGAAATTACGGGCTTTGGACTTTGAGAAATTGTTGAAAATCTCAGTTATATGTTTTTTTTAAGGCCTTAAGATTTTGAGCAGATTTAATATATTTGAGACTACCATCTTGTTTGTGTCCGCATGTGTTGTTGAAATTGCAGATTTTTCAAATTTTTGGAACGGGGCCATTCGTGTCGTTTTGACACATCTAGTTTAACCTACGTTTATTTATGCTTCATACAAAAGTTTTCATTCTGTGTTTATTTAGTAGATGTATCATTATTTACTATATTGTTTCACCAATTTAATTTTGAATCCATATGGAATCATAGAAAAATTGGTCTGAACTGACCTCCAAACCATCAATGATTCTGTAATGATGAGTACCCAAATTGCGTCTTAATTCGCATCGTCAAAAGTCGAATAACAGAGCTTTTGTTTTAATTTCTTCAAAAATTTGAACACTTGGATATTAGAACATGCTTACTCTTCATTTTTTTTAAGAAATGGATACTTGTAACATATATTTGCTAATTCTGAAAATATGACGTTTTGATGACGTCGCATGGCGACGTTTCCGTACATTTTGCTTTTTCAGTAAATACTTCATCTGTTGATAAATACTGTGAATGTTTTGTGTTTATCGAAATATGTTTACCTATGTTGAAAGACGTGCATAGATTATCATAGTATCAAATCATAAAAATACGAACTGTTTAAGTCTCTAGGAAATCTTAGAAGATTTCCGCTGCTATTTTGCTAATTAGGTGCAATTTGGGTACTCGGTGCTATTTGGATAATCAATTTGGGTACCGTGATGTTAGACTACTCCGAAAAGAGGGTAGTATACCTAAACTAATAATGAATTCACGGTTAGGCTAACAAGCAAGCTAACCAAAGATAATACCTTTTCCTACACACTCAATGCATTCCGATGTAATGGATGGCCCACAACTTCACAGCTATCTCCTTTAAATTGAAAGAGTGCATGCATATGGATTATTGACAAGTAAATAAGACACCACTCATGTTTTAGCTTATTTTGACGAGATTGAACCAAATTGTCTGCTCATAGCAAAATCATTTTATTTCTTTAAACCATTTTTATAATTGTTTCAAAAGTAAATACTCCCAATTAAAAAACAAAATCTGTTTGAGTCAATAGGGCTCTTCACGGTTAGTTCGGCCATATTGGATAGGGGGCAGATTTTTTGGAAGGAGGTGGAAATGGTATGAAAGTATGGGAAATCCTATGTGTGTTTCCAAGCAACAGCTCTGTTTTAATGATGTTTTCCCGTATTTTTCACACCATTTTTACCTCTATTATGAAAATCTGCCCCTATCCAATATGGCCGAACTAACCGTGAAGAGCCAACTTCCGAAGCAAGGTTGTCGGCTCTCCGGACATTCCCGAAGTCCTGCGTTTAACACCCTTGCCTTCAGCCGTACTCACACCGTGCAAGATCTTGCAGAGATTAAGCATCCGCAGCGCATGCATACATTTTTTCGTTAATTGTATAAACATATATTTAAAACATGTTTTTGTATTAACTTTAACGGTTCATTTTTAAACATACGACAATTTGTAGCCGTTTGACCATTCTGTGGAAAGTGCGTACATGCGAACTACTTTGTTTACGTTTTCCAAGTTGGCTGCCGCCAGCGTACAAACCATACAGGTATGATTTTTTACTTATATTAAACGATATAACTATTTTAAATCAATATATATGACAGAATTCAATTGCATAGGTGTCAGGTCTGATCCCTGGTGGACATTAAACAAAATTGCCGTTTCTTGGAAGGAGAAATAACAGAAATTTAAAAAAGGGGGAGGGAGGGGGTACTTAAAAAAAAAGGTATCACACTTTATTTTAGCTGCGGTACCATACTGTGGCATGCATAAATTTATTCTCATAGACAGAAAATAGTGTTTGCTGGATATTAAAGATAGTAGGATTACAGTAGGATCACCCCCTCCCCCCCCAAAAAAAAAAATAACCCACTGCATTATCATTATTGTGTGGCATTAGCATGATCAAGGATTTGTACTATACAAATCCTTAGTAAGTAAGTAAATCAGTAATTAAGTAAGTAAAAATTTATTTGGATTCAACATATTGACAAACAGTACAAACATATGCTCTAATGAGCTTTTCACCGAATATAAAAACATATGCAATAAAAATAAAACAAGGCATGCGGCATGCAAAATAAATTATAAGAAGCAGCCCCAAAAATTAGCTCTAAGCAATAGCATGGAAGCCGCATGCATGATCAGGAATCAAATGAGCTAGCAATCAAAGGTTACCTATGAAATTATCATGGTGTCATTATTTATTTGTACATGTATGTCATGAAAAGAAAAAATCTACTTCACAGGTTTTGAAAACTAATTATATATTTTTCTCTGTGTCTATAATTTCTAAACATTTAAAAGCTGGAGTATATATCAGTAACACTCAAGAATGTGTCCACTGCTTGAAAGGAAGATAGATAGATAATCAGAGGCTGCAAATATTAATAGTTATGTTCAAATGCCAGAATCATGTATTTTAATTTACAAAAATGTACAAGTACAATGCATAATCACCCATTTTTTTTTACTATGTATACAAAATGTACATGTACATTCCATTTATCAGTTGGATCATCTAGCTACTAATGGCTAGTTTACAGAAAACCAGGCATATATAATACTTTTATATTCCACTAACCATATATTATATGATTATATATTTTTAATTTTTGTGTTTTTGTTGAATTTATGCTATTTTGGTGTCCTTGTCTTCAATTTCCCCCCTTTAAGACTTGCATGTTTAGGCTGAAGGTAAAGACACAGAAGAGTGCAGGGGGAATTCATGATCAGTACCCTTCTTTTGTTGACTAGCTGTATATTTTAATATATTCTGCTGATTCTGATGATAGATAATTATTTTTTTAGGTTTCTTATACTAAGTAACTGATTATCATGACACTGTCATAACATGAGGTGCCAGGACAGACAGGAGATGTGAGAAGTAGCAGTTTTAAAATTTTATTGCGGGAAATGTTAATTTCAATAGTATTTTATCTTTTGGTAAGTTTTAGATAGTCTTATTTATAAAATAATTAGAATTTTGAATGTATATACATGAGGGTTGGATGGGGTTAAATGATTAAAGAAAAATGCCCTTAAAAATGAAGATTAGAGAATAACGGGCAAAAAAAATGAAAATTATAAGAGAAAAAAGGGGTTAATTTTTGAAGATTAGAGAAAAAAGGGGATAATTTTTTAAAGATTAGAGAAAAAAAAGGGTGAAAATTAAATGTTTACAGAATAACAGACCCCCCTCCCCCCAAATCCAGACCCTCATACATACATACATGTACATATAGAACATAATATTTTTTTTCAAAAATAGGACAAGTGAATTCATGTTTAAAGTGTAAATTAAGTTTCTAGTTTAAAAAAATAATATTTAATGAAAAAACTAAGGTCATATATAAATGTAAAATACTGCAATCTTTTAAAACAGATAAAATAATGTCAAATGGCAATTTTACACCATGAAATATAGTCCTCATTAAAACTGATTATTTCTGTAATATGCTAGAAATATAGGTAGGGTCAAATAACTCTACTTTTGTACTTGAATGTCGGTTTGATAGTAAACTAATGTGCAATTTTATATGACTGTAAATGAGAAATCAGCTAATTTTGATTATTTTTGTCAAAATAGTCAATATTTAGAGAGTGTGTTCGGAGTTCCAAAAAAACATATTCTAAGTATGAAAATAAACAGTTTTTCTAAGACTTTGCTGATCTTACTATTTCATTCATATAATATTACATTCAATTTTGGCAAAAAATGACAAACTATAGCAAATTTATAGCAACTTACCAAAATTTTGATCATATTGTAAATTAGTTCAATACACTGTTTCATAAGGTTTTCATCATCATGTAAATATTGAAATCTGTCACTAATCATGTGTATTCCTCAAATATCTATAAATTTGTGATTTTTCTTTTCTTGATTTGAAGTTGGAGAGAATTGGAGATTTGAGCCACTATAAACATACATGTATAATATCACTGTACTAGTGTACATGTTTTTTAAGGGGCCAGCTGGACACTGCCTCCTGGTGCGGGAGTTTCTTGCTACATTGAAGACCCATTGGTGGCCTTCAGCTGTTGTCTGCTCTATGGTCTGGTTGTTGTCGCTTCGACACATTCCCCATTTCCTTTCTTAATTTTATGTATAAAATATATCTCTGCATATCTGAAGCCCCAGACTAGTATATTTCTTTTGGACTAGTAAGTTTTTGCAAAACTTTGTTTGAACCAATAAGAAAAATGTCAGAATATTGGTCTTTGGACTAGTAGTTGAGAAATGATTTTGGTGCAGACTGTATATATATATCACATTTCCTTTATCAAAAGTTTTTTTTCAAGCAGAAAAAAAGAATAGGTTGAAGAAAAATTATTGAAAGCTACATTTGTCAAAATTAAATATTTGCGGAAAGTTTGCTCTTTTTAGTGGCCTCCTCTCATACTTGTTTCTAGTTTTAAATTGCACTTATCAAAGACTTAGACAAACGCATGTTTTATTTTACTAAACATATAAATATATATATATATTATATCAGATTTTGAATTATTTCTTCTAGAATGGTGTTTTTCTATGCATTCTACAAACTAGTTTTCTTTAAACAAAGCTCTAAAATACCTTGTGAAATATAATTTTAGCTTTTAAATTACATTCTGTAGTACATTGTAGTTGCAAAGGGAGATAAGATCAATATGTAATAGCTTCAAAGATATGAAAAAATATATGTTATATTTTACTAGATTTTTGCACATCTCCTGATATGTTCTGAATTTGATCATAGGTATTTTTTTTTTATTGTTCATGTATCATTATGAATTGGTTTTTTTCTTATTTTTGTATGAATTATTCTGATCATTCATAAAGTCAAATAGACAATACCAAACTATGATAAAAAATGATATGCAATGCCGTACATATACTAAAATCTATTAATTAATGATTTTTTCTTCTAGAATTGACATATATGGAACTGTAACACGGAGAAGCTGACTTGAAAGAAATATACTTAGTATTTTGTATGCTGATAGAGAATGACAGTCACAGACTTTTATTAATGTTGTAATTCAAACAATTATCATACACACAGGAAATAAACATATATAATTTTTACTTGGTTTTTTTTAAAGTCAATCTATGGAGAAGGGTCATAGTCAAAAACTAGTAAATTTTGATGTAAGCCATTACATACATCCATATGGCCTTTACTAATGAGAAATAGTTCTAAGCCTAACATATGTTAATGCACCAGAATACATTTTAAGAATACATAGGCGGATGCAGGGGGGGGGGGGGGGGGGGGTGGGGGGCCCAGGCCCCTCCCCCCCTTTCGTGGGAAAAATTTGGTTGATTATATTGGGAATCATTGAAGCATGACTGGAGTGCCCCCCCTTAGGAAAAGTTCTGGATCCGCCACTGGAATACATGGTGATCTCTACTGAGTTTTAGGTGCTAAGGTCAAACATGAAGAGATTATGAAATTGCATGGTCAATCTTTTTTTGATGATGTGCCATTAATTTATAATTACGATGATAAAGAGTTGAGTCATTTTTTAGCTCACCTGGCCCACAGGACCAAGTGAGCTTTTCTCATCACTTGGCGTCCTTAGTCTTCCGTCATCTGTCGTCCATCAACTTTTACAAAAAATCTTCTCCCCTGAAACTACTGGGCCAATTTAACCAAACTTGGCCACAATCATCATTTGTGTATCTAACTTAAAAGAATGTGTCAAGTGCCATGGCTAAAAATTGAACATAGGAGTAAAATGTAGATTTTGGCTTACAACTCTGAAACCAAAGCATGTAGAGTAAATCTGACACCGGATCATATTGTTAATCAGGTCAAGATGCATTTGTTCTGAAATTTTCTGATGAATGGGACAACCCATTATTGGGTTGCTGCTCCATAATTGGTAATTTTATGGAAATTTTGCCGTTTTTGGTTATTATCTTGAATATTGTTATAGATAGAGATAATCTGTTAACAGCAATTATGTTCAGCAAATTAAGATACACAAATATGTCAAGATGACAGAAATGGTCAGTTGACCCCTTATTGCCTTAAGGAGTTATTGACCTTTATAGTCAATTTTTTTAAAACTTTTACAAAAATCTTCTCCTCTATAACTACTGATATATAAAAAAAAGAAGATGTGGTATAATTGCCAATGAGACAACTATCCACAAGAGACCAAAATGAGACAGAAATTAACAATAAGAAGTAACCGTATGGCCTTCAACAATGAGACAAATTGAACCAACCTTGTCCACAATCATCAATAGGGTATTTATTTTTAAAAAATGTGTCCGATGACCCTGCCGGTGAACTAAAATGGCTGACATGGCTAAAATTAGTACTTAAGGTAGAATGCAGTTTTTCGGCTCATATCTCTGAAACCATTTAAAGCAAATCTGACAAGGATACAAATGTTCATTAGACCCAGATCTATTTGCCCTGAATTTTTTTAGGCCAATCAGGCAATTTGTTGTTGGATTGCTGCTTCTGAATAGATAATTTTAAGAAATGTTTGCAGCTTTCGGTTATTATCTTGAATGTTATTATAGATAATACAAATACTACAAATAAGTCAACATGACCAAAATGGTCAAGTGACCCCTTATTAAGGAGTTATTGCTCTTTATAGTAAATTTTTAACAATTTTCTCTTCTGGGCCAAATAAAGGCAACAGTAGTATATCGCTGTTCGAAACTCACAAATTGACTGAGAAAGTAAACAAATCCTGGTTACAAACTAAAACTGAGGGAAACGCATCAAATATAAGAGAACACATAACAGAAACACAACATACACATTGTGTAACACACACAGAAACGAACTATAATATAACAATGGCCATTTTCCTGACTTGGTACAGGACATTTTAAGAAAAAAAATGTAGGGTTGAACCTGGTTTTGTGGCATGCCAAACAACCCGCTTTAAGGGCAATGTTCATTATAGATAGAGATAATTGTAAGCAGCAGGAATTTTCAGTAACGTTAGATCTACAAACACATCACCAAAACACAATTTTTGTCATGAATCCATTTGTGTCCCTTGTTTAATATGCACATATATAGACCACGGTGAGCGACACAGGCTCGTTAGAGTATTTTGTTAATGTTTAGATGCTATAAGCAACTGGCTAACTATATAGTTTAAATTTAAAATGTTGGTGCTTTAATAGCTACTTATGCAGTATGGGTTTTGGTGATTGTTGAAGGCCGTATTAAATAGCTGTTACTTTCTGTGTCATTTGGTCTCTAAGAGTTGACAAAGTGGCAATCATACAACATCTTCCTACTAAGCAATATTGCCGTAAGATATGAACAATCATCTTTGCCATATGTACATAAATTCACCATATGTAGACACTTATTTCATGATAATGGAACACCGTATCGGTGGTCACTTGGTAGCGTGTTTGTCTAGGGGTCGTGTGTTCAAATCATGGCTGTCTGGGTCAAACCAAAGACTGTAAAATAGGTGTTTGAGGCTTCTCAACTAAGCACGTAGCATTAAGGGAATATTTTTTTTTTATCATAATGAACAATTGAACAAAACATATGGGACGAGAACTGTCATTTGAGACAGATAATTTGAGATTTTTTGGTTGAACTAGTTTTGATTGATTGATTAGAAGTGTTTAACGTCCAGCGATGAATATTACACATATATATCAGTATATGTCGTGTACAAGTTGCAATTTTGTACAGGTTATAACATGTACAAAAATTTTGTACATGTTATAATTTGTACAATGCAAAAATACAAGTTATAACATGTACAAAAGTGCCTCATACATGTTGTAACATGTACAAAATATTGCTTGAAAATGGTTTTAACTTGTACAAAATTTGAAACAAAAAATATGTTTTTTTTATTACAACACATGCCATTAACATCAATGCTATTCAATCATTTTTTTTTGTTTTATATATTGTCCATTCGTGTTAGTCTGATACCTTTTTGATACAGTTAATGACCAGTTTAATAGGGTATTTTTATAATTACTTCATACCTTAAAGACTTTAAAAATACACATGTAGTCAATAAACATTATTCGGTATTCTTACCTGGCATTTAAACAGAAGGAGACTTAAAAGCAATATTTGAAGCAAGTTCTGTATTCAATAATAATGATCGTGAAGACCATTTTACCAAGACCGAACATAATACCGACACTGAAATTGAAACTGACAAGATAAGGTCAGAGACGGACATTAATACTGACACAATCACAAAACTGATGGTGAAACAAATGGTCATGATTCAGCAGACAGCAATGAACAACAATTGAGTAAGAAACAGAAACAATGGTAATTGAATGAAATGATGTGACGCTTACATGGTCGGTGAGGAGGTTTCAGCATGACATCTACTGGTAAACTACCCCGAAAGAGGGCACTTCCTGGTGGGGATATTGTTGCTGTCAATACCAGTGAGGGTTTTATTTGAAATTGTAAATATTGACATCAAGTGATCACGAACGAGGGACCTATCTGGCCAGCAGGTACAAGCTGATGCCTTGATAAAAACTGAAAAACTTGATTAACTGTTATTTCCCAAGGTGATAACGTAAGCATTCCTATTCCGTCCATTAATATGGGTCCTGCCGATGAGAAAAACAGAACAGGCGTTGTGATGAATATGAATGAACATGGCAACTATAAAATTGGAACTAAAGACTTAGTTGGACAAATAAAGGGATACTTGAGTAGAAACCAGGTTTAATTTCTTGCAAATACAACTTTAAATGTGTCTGAAATCCCAACGAGTGATATGAGTGTGAGGGTAAGAAAGGTAGTTATATGTCTGGTATGTGTGAATGTAAAAGAATGAAAGTTTTGTGCAACTTAAAGGTGTCACATTTCTCTGCTTTGTAGCAACAAATAGAAACAAACTTGTTTCTAAAATGTATGAAAATTAGGTATTTTATGCATGCTGTAGATAATGCAGCTTTTTTTGCATTTGATTATTGTTCTTTAATATTTGATAATTTCAATCGGGAATGTATATTATGCTTTATTATTATTTTAAATTTTGTACAGGTTAAAACCATTTTTAAGCAATATTTTGTACATGTTATAACATGTACGAGGTACTTTTGTACATGTTATAACTTGTATTTTGGCATTGTACAAATTATAACATGTACAATATTTTTGTACATGTTATAACCTGTACAAAATTGCAACTTGTACACGACATATATATAAATATGTTCCGGGCCATACGAGTATGGTCATGACCGTATGGTTATATACTCATACGAGTATGGTCATATATGACCGTATGGTTATATACTCATACGAGTATGGTCATGCCCGTATGGTTATATACTCATATAGTCGGGATCATTAACAAGTTTACAGTAAATACTTTTAAAATCTTCATAAGTTATAACATTTTAGTTGTCATGTCATTATAAAAGATGGTATCAAAGGTCATTTTATTATATAATAATGATAAAAGATTAATTGAATAAAAATAAGCAGTTTCAAGATTTTCTTGTATGACATTATTAAGATTGCATCTTTTAATATGTTGTTCTATAAGTACTGCATGTTTGTTTTGATTTGCTTATGTAAAGGGTTGTTTGAATGTTAGAGTGGGGTGCTCATTTTCGCCATAACTTTCCATGTTTTCTTCAGTTTATGTTCAGGTCCGAAGTTTGTATTTTTGAAGTATACTGATTTTTCTATATGAAGATAACTTCAAATGCAAAATATTCTTAGCTTTAAAACGTGTTTGTTTTGAGAAAAATCATCTGAAAAGTTAGATTAAGGGTGTTTGAAATTTCCTGATGTTTTGTCAATGGCGGACACATATTCGCCGTTTTTACACATCTATTTTAAAACCAAATAACTGCAGCTTTAAACAATATTTATCAAATAAATTCCTTTATAGATGAATAGCAGACATTTGAAAGGTGTAAAAAACTGAAATTCAGGGCAATCAGTCAAAGAATTTTTAAGAAATACTTCTTTGAAATCGTTTTTGTCATTCAGAAAATTTGCTGAAAATCGTTGTCCGTTTTTCGGTCCTTTACGGTAAGTGCCGAAATTTGGTCTCATTGCCAAAAATAATCATACTTGTTATAAAAATATAACTTCCCGGCATAATTCTTACATTTCAACCATCCTTTGACGTTTTTACACCTCAAAATCATAAAACGGCGAAATTGTGTCCACGGCAAATATGAGCGCCCCACTCGTGTAATTAAAGTCACTTTTAATGAATTTTTCAATTTCAAAATTCCACATTTTTTTTTTAAATGACCCATATGTAAAGCTTTGAAATAAAAGTAAAATTGAGAATAGAAATGGGGAATGTGTCAAAGAAACAACAACTCGACCATAGAACAGACAACAGCAGGTCTTCAATGCAGCGAGAAATTCCCACACCCGGAGGCGTCCCTCAGCTGGCCCCCATACTAATAATAATTATATATACTAGTTCAGTGATAATGAACGCCATACTTAACTCCAAATTATACACAAGAATACTAAAATTAAAAATGATACAAGACTAACAAAGGCCAGAAGCTCCTGACTTCGGACAGGTGCAAATATGCAGCGGGGTTAATATGTTTATGAGATCTCAACGGTTGAACCCTCCCCCTATACCTGTAGCCAACGTAGAAAAGTAAACGATAGAAATACGCAAATTTCTATTCTGGCAAATATTGAAAATAAATTTCCAATATCTTAACCTGAGGGAAAAAGCAATTAAATAATTTAAATAAGTCTTTATGGTAGATTTTTTTTCAAGCAGTCTTTTCGTTTTCACTTTCAGTTTCGACTTTATAAAGTAAATGTTTTCTTTTCATTTTAACAATTCATTTAACTCTACATTTAATAAAATGCAAACTTGAAGAAAACCTATCGAAAAGTTACAAAAGGTAACTGAAATTTCAATAAATCGAATCGTATATTATCAGCGTCAAAGAGTAGTGTCCCTTTGAACGCTTGTAGATTACAATAGAAACTGGCAGTTTCTATATCGTGACGTCACAATACAAAATAGCAATATACTTTTAGCCAAATTTTGGGGAAATATGTGACATCTTTCCCCCCTTTTTTGCAATATTTTATAACAAATACATGCAGATTGTTGCCATGGATACACCGAAAAGAAATTATATTTTACCATTTTATATACTGGATATAAAATCTATGGAAGATTCTGATTACATACATATGCCCATATATGACACAAACAGTAAGCTTGATATTGCAAGAAAGCAATGAAAAGGGGATGGTAAAATTCATGAGGGCAAATTTTAGTATTTTTTCCTAACTGTTTATTGCTACCTTATGGCATACTTACCAAGCTCAGAATTGTATAAATTAAGACTTTTCATGCCACAAATCTATTGATATTTAGATTCTAAATCAACTTCTGAGTAAATTAAGTGTTTAAGAATGACAATATATGTCAATTTTATTGTTTACAGTCCTTAGCAACCAAAATTAGACATTTTGACACAAGGCTTATATTTGTACTCTATCGGCTTAACTCTTGCTTCTGATGGATTGGGCTGCATGTAGTAGCCTAAGTATTGAACGCGTTGGTTTTTTTCTTGCCAATATATATCAAATTATTGTTTTTATCTAGATTTCATATTACATTTTGGCATATATTAAATGTATAGTTAAATCAGATGTAAGAAATTGATTCCCTATCACCAAGTTTTTTAATCAAGTCTTTGGTATGCAATAAGCATAAAGATTAACATTTTTATGCTTGAAATTGCTAAATTTTATACAATGTTGCATCATCAGAGATCTTATTAAGATATTCAACATAAAAAAACTGACAAAAGAGGTACAGTTTTTAAGATTTGGCTAAAAATTGAGGTAGAGACAAGATTTTACACTTTGACTTGGCACCTTTCTTTAAATCAGTTTTTGTCGCGTTTCAGTGTCAACTGCTAACCTTCATAAAATATTCATTACTCAACCAATTTTCAAAAATAAAAGGCCATTTTACTCGTATTAGCTAGCAGAACTCAGAAAATAAGTTAAAAGGGAGAATTTGAAAAAAATATTTACTATTAAGGTAGCAATACACAGTTAGGAGTTTAGTTTCGCATTTTGGCCCCTGTGGATTTTTCAAATAGGAAAGTTATTGTGTAATAAAATTCATTTTTAGACAGATGAGTGCTAATTTAGCCTTCAAAGATGGTTTATAAGTGCACCAAGATTATTTTTTACATGTTTTATGGGCTGTTTTCTGTTTGACAATCCGTATTTTCATAGCTAGACCGGCCATCGGTCCAGAAATTAATGTACTGTTTACAAACACTCTTTTTCTACACGAAGTTTTTGACGCAATTTTACAAAAAAATGAGACGAAAGACATATGATTTTCATTGGATTTGCTGAATGATATATGTACACAGTTTCAGAAAAGGTATTACTTCAAGCGATTGAAATTCTACTTTTAGCCAAATTTTGGGGAAATATGTGACATCTTTCCCCCCTTTTTTGCAATATTTTATAACAAATACATGCAGATTGTTGCCATGGATACACCGAAAAGAAATTATATTTTACCATTTTATATACTGGATATAAAATCTATGGAAGATTCTGATTACATACATATGCCCATATATGACACAAACAGTAAGCTTGATATTGCAAGAAAGCAATGAAAAGGGGATGGTAAAATTCATGAGGGCAAATTTTAGTATTTTTTCCTAACTGTTTATTGCTACCTAAGGTAGCAATACACAGTTAGGAAAAAAACTTAAAATTGACACTCATAAATTTTAAACACCCTCTTTCCCCTCCTGTCTAACAAAGAAGGCTTTATATGTGTGTTATGCATGTATATACTTATAGAAAGAGAATCTTCCATAGATTTGATTTCTAATGGTCATAAGGGTGAAATATAATCCCTCTTGGGTGTAACCATGGCAACAATCTGCATTTCTTAGATACAAAATATAGCAAAAAAGGGGGGTGAACATGTCACAAATGTCTCCAAAATTTGGTCTAAAGGAAAATTTCAATCAATTACAGTAATACCTTTCCTGAAACCATAGGTTTATATCTATCAAGTGGTCCCAAAAAAATCATATGCTTATCTGCTCGTTTTTCCATAAAATTGAATTGAAAAGATCGAGCGCAAAATCTTTGTTGATAAACACTACAATAATGTATGGACCTATGAACGGTACGGATAGGAAAATACGGACTGTCAATCATATAAATGGCCTATAAAACATGTTAAAAACAATCTTAATGTTCATATAAACCCACTAAGAAGGCTATATTATTCTTCAATTATCTAAAAATCAATTTTATTGTACAAAAACTTTCATATTTAAAAAATTCACAGGGGCCATAATGCGAAACTAAACTTCTAACTGTGTATTGCTACCTTAAGGATTAACATTTTTTTTCCCAATTCCACTTTAAATGGATTTCTGTTTTCTACTAGCTAAAACGAGCAAATTGGCCTGCTAGTTTTGAAAATTGGTTCAGAAATAAATATTTTATGAAGGTTAGCAGTTGACACTGAAATGCAACAAAAAAGTGATTTTATGAAATATGCCATGTCAAAGTGCATTTTCTCCTTTTTTAGTCAAATTTCTAAAACTATACCTTCTAAGCCTGTCTTTTCTTGTTTAAAAACTTAAATTAACCTTAACAGTAGACAAATTTTACAAGTTAAAGCTATTTTAAAGCTCTAAAATGTCAATTTTGTTGTGTATTACCATACCAAAGCCTTGGTTAAAATTTAGTAAATACTGAATTCATTTATAATAGCGGGAAAAAATTTAGGCTTAATTCATGCTAAATTGTGACTTTATACTTGCTAAAATAATAAATTTGATTTAGTTGCATGAAAAAATATAAAGCGTTCCCTTCTAAGGTTTCTACATAACGCGCAATCTTCTTTTCCAAGGGGTAGCCAATAAAGTTTCAATTTATGACGGAACCAAGTCTTTGTGTCAAAATGTCTATATTGGTTGCTAAGGACAATAAACAACAAAACTAACATATATTGTCATTCTAAAGGTTGTTTCTCCCTCAGAATTGTATCTTTAACCTAGTTATCAATAGATTTGTGGTATGATTTGTCTAAAAAAAAGCAATTCTTTGCTTTGTCAAAGGCCATAAGGTAGCAATACACAGTTAGGAAAAAAACTTAAAATTGACACTCATAAATTTTAAACACCCTCTTTCCCCTCCTGTCTAACAAAGAAGGCTTTATATGTGTGTTATGCATGTATATACTTATAGAAAGAGAATCTTCCATAGATTTGATTTCTAATGGTCATAAGGGTGAAATATAATCCCTCTTGGGTGTAACCATGGCAACAATCTGCATTTCTTAGATACAAAATATAGCAAAAAGGGGGGGTGAACATGTCACAAATGTCTCCAAAATTTGGTCTAAAGGAAAATTTCAATCAATTACAGTAATACCTTTCCTGAAACCATAGGTTTATATCTATCAAGTGGTCCCAAAAAAATCATATGCTTATCTGCTCGTTTTTCCATAAAATTGAATTGAAAAGATCGAGCGCAAAATCTTTGTTGATAAACACTACAATAATGTATGGACCTATGAACGGTACGGATAGGAAAATACGGACTGTCAATCATATAAATGGCCTATAAAACATGTTAAAAACAATCTTAATGTTCATATAAACCCACTAAGAAGGCTATATTATTCTTCAATTATCTAAAAATCAATTTTATTGTACAAAAACTTTCATATTTAAAAAATTCACAGGGGCCATAATGCGAAACTAAACTTCTAACTGTGTATTGCTACCTTAAGGATTAACATTTTTTTTCCCAATTCCACTTTAAATGGATTTCTGTTTTCTACTAGCTAAAACGAGCAAATTGGCCTGCTAGTTTTGAAAATTGGTTCAGAAATAAATATTTTATGAAGGTTAGCAGTTGACACTGAAATGCAACAAAAAAGTGATTTTATGAAATATGCCATGTCAAAGTGCATTTTCTCCTTTTTTAGTCAAATTTCTAAAACTATACCTTCTAAGCCTGTCTTTTCTTGTTTAAAAACTTAAATTAACCTTAACAGTAGACAAATTTTACAAGTTAAAGCTATTTTAAAGCTCTAAAATGTCAATTTTGTTGTGTATTACCATACCAAAGCCTTGGTTAAAATTTAGTAAATACTGAATTCATTTATAATAGCGGGAAAAAATTTAGGCTTAATTCATGCTAAATTGTGACTTTATACTTGCTAAAATAATAAATTTGATTTAGTTGCATGAAAAAATATAAAGCGTTCCCTTCTAAGGTTTCTACATAACGCGCAATCTTCTTTTCCAAGGGGTAGCCAATAAAGTTTCAATTTATGACGGAACCAAGTCTTTGTGTCAAAATGTCTATATTGGTTGCTAAGGACAATAAACAACAAAACTAACATATATTGTCATTCTAAAGGTTGTTTCTCCCTCAGAATTGTATCTTTAACCTAGTTATCAATAGATTTGTGGTATGATTTGTCTAAAAAAAAGCAATTCTTTGCTTTGTCAAAGGCCATAAGGATTAACATTTTTTTTCCCAATTCCACTTTAAATGGATTTCTGTTTTCTACTAGCTAAAACGAGCAAATTGGCCTGCTAGTTTTGAAAATTGGTTCAGAAATAAATATTTTATGAAGGTTAGCAGTTGACACTGAAATGCAACAAAAAAGTGATTTTATGAAATATGCCATGTCAAAGTGCATTTTCTCCTTTTTTAGTCAAATTTCTAAAACTATACCTTCTAAGCCTGTCTTTTCTTGTTTAAAAACTTAAATTAACCTTAACAGTAGACAAATTTTACAAGTTAAAGCTATTTTAAAGCTCTAAAATGTCAATTTTGTTGTGTATTACCATACCAAAGCCTTGGTTAAAATTTAGTAAATACTGAATTCATTTATAATAGCGGGAAAAAATTTAGGCTTAATTCATGCTAAATTGTGACTTTATACTTGCTAAAATAATAAATTTGATTTAGTTGCATGAAAAAATATAAAGCGTTCCCTTCTAAGGTTTCTACATAACGCGCAATCTTCTTTTCCAAGGGGTAGCCAATAAAGTTTCAATTTATGACGGAACCAAGTCTTTGTGTCAAAATGTCTATATTGGTTGCTAAGGACAATAAACAACAAAACTAACATATATTGTCATTCTAAAGGTTGTTTCTCCCTCAGAATTGTATCTTTAACCTAGTTATCAATAGATTTGTGGTATGATTTGTCTAAAAAAAAGCAATTCTTTGCTTTGTCAAAGGCCATAAGGTAGCAATACACAGTTAGGAAAAAAACTTAAAATTGACACTCATAAATTTTAAACACCCTCTTTCCCCTCCTGTCTAACAAAGAAGGCTTTATATGTGTGTTATGCATGTATATACTTATAGAAAGAGAATCTTCCATAGATTTGATTTCTAATGGTCATAAGGGTGAAATATAATCCCTCTTGGGTGTAACCATGGCAACAATCTGCATTTCTTAGATACAAAATATAGCAAAAAGGGGGGGTGAACATGTCACAAATGTCTCCAAAATTTGGTCTAAAGGAAAATTTCAATCAATTACAGTAATACCTTTCCTGAAACCATAGGTTTATATCTATCAAGTGGTCCCAAAAAAATCATATGCTTATCTGCTCGTTTTTCCATAAAATTGAATTGAAAAGATCGAGCGCAAAATCTTTGTTGATAAACACTACAATAATGTATGGACCTATGAACGGTACGGATAGGAAAATACGGACTGTCAATCATATAAATGGCCTATAAAACATGTTAAAAACAATCTTAATGTTCATATAAACCCACTAAGAAGGCTATATTATTCTTCAATTATCTAAAAATCAATTTTATTGTACAAAAACTTTCATATTTAAAAAATTCACAGGGGCCATAATGCGAAACTAAACTTCTAACTGTGTATTGCTACCTTAAGGATTAACATTTTTTTTCCCAATTCCACTTTAAATGGATTTCTGTTTTCTACTAGCTAAAACGAGCAAATTGGCCTGCTAGTTTTGAAAATTGGTTCAGAAATAAATATTTTATGAAGGTTAGCAGTTGACACTGAAATGCAACAAAAAAGTGATTTTATGAAATATGCCATGTCAAAGTGCATTTTCTCCTTTTTTAGTCAAATTTCTAAAACTATACCTTCTAAGCCTGTCTTTTCTTGTTTAAAAACTTAAATTAACCTTAACAGTAGACAAATTTTACAAGTTAAAGCTATTTTAAAGCTCTAAAATGTCAATTTTGTTGTGTATTACCATACCAAAGCCTTGGTTAAAATTTAGTAAATACTGAATTCATTTATAATAGCGGGAAAAAATTTAGGCTTAATTCATGCTAAATTGTGACTTTATACTTGCTAAAATAATAAATTTGATTTAGTTGCATGAAAAAATATAAAGCGTTCCCTTCTAAGGTTTCTACATAACGCGCAATCTTCTTTTCCAAGGGGTAGCCAATAAAGTTTCAATTTATGACGGAACCAAGTCTTTGTGTCAAAATGTCTATATTGGTTGCTAAGGACAATAAACAACAAAACTAACATATATTGTCATTCTAAAGGTTGTTTCTCCCTCAGAATTGTATCTTTAACCTAGTTATCAATAGATTTGTGGTATGATTTGTCTAAAAAAAAGCAATTCTTTGCTTTGTCAAAGGCCATAAGGTAGCAATACACAGTTAGGAAAAAAACTTAAAATTGACACTCATAAATTTTAAACACCCTCTTTCCCCTCCTGTCTAACAAAGAAGGCTTTATATGTGTGTTATGCATGTATATACTTATAGAAAGAGAATCTTCCATAGATTTGATTTCTAATGGTCATAAGGGTGAAATATAATCCCTCTTGGGTGTAACCATGGCAACAATCTGCATTTCTTAGATACAAAATATAGCAAAAAGGGGGGGTGAACATGTCACAAATGTCTCCAAAATTTGGTCTAAAGGAAAATTTCAATCAATTACAGTAATACCTTTCCTGAAACCATAGGTTTATATCTATCAAGTGGTCCCAAAAAAATCATATGCTTATCTGCTCGTTTTTCCATAAAATTGAATTGAAAAGATCGAGCGCAAAATCTTTGTTGATAAACACTACAATAATGTATGGACCTATGAACGGTACGGATAGGAAAATACGGACTGTCAATCATATAAATGGCCTATAAAACATGTTAAAAACAATCTTAATGTTCATATAAACCCACTAAGAAGGCTATATTATTCTTCAATTATCTAAAAATCAATTTTATTGTACAAAAACTTTCATATTTAAAAAATTCACAGGGGCCATAATGCGAAACTAAACTTCTAACTGTGTATTGCTACCTTAAGGATTAACATTTTTTTTCCCAATTCCACTTTAAATGGATTTCTGTTTTCTACTAGCTAAAACGAGCAAATTGGCCTGCTAGTTTTGAAAATTGGTTCAGAAATAAATATTTTATGAAGGTTAGCAGTTGACACTGAAATGCAACAAAAAAGTGATTTTATGAAATATGCCATGTCAAAGTGCATTTTCTCCTTTTTTAGTCAAATTTCTAAAACTATACCTTCTAAGCCTGTCTTTTCTTGTTTAAAAACTTAAATTAACCTTAACAGTAGACAAATTTTACAAGTTAAAGCTATTTTAAAGCTCTAAAATGTCAATTTTGTTGTGTATTACCATACCAAAGCCTTGGTTAAAATTTAGTAAATACTGAATTCATTTATAATAGCGGGAAAAAATTTAGGCTTAATTCATGCTAAATTGTGACTTTATACTTGCTAAAATAATAAATTTGATTTAGTTGCATGAAAAAATATAAAGCGTTCCCTTCTAAGGTTTCTACATAACGCGCAATCTTCTTTTCCAAGGGGTAGCCAATAAAGTTTCAATTTATGACGGAACCAAGTCTTTGTGTCAAAATGTCTATATTGGTTGCTAAGGACAATAAACAACAAAACTAACATATATTGTCATTCTAAAGGTTGTTTCTCCCTCAGAATTGTATCTTTAACCTAGTTATCAATAGATTTGTGGTATGATTTGTCTAAAAAAAAGCAATTCTTTGCTTTGTCAAAGGCCATAAGGTAGCAATACACAGTTAGGAAAAAAACTTAAAATTGACACTCATAAATTTTAAACACCCTCTTTCCCCTCCTGTCTAACAAAGAAGGCTTTATATGTGTGTTATGCATGTATATACTTATAGAAAGAGAATCTTCCATAGATTTGATTTCTAATGGTCATAAGGGTGAAATATAATCCCTCTTGGGTGTAACCATGGCAACAATCTGCATTTCTTAGATACAAAATATAGCAAAAAGGGGGGGTGAACATGTCACAAATGTCTCCAAAATTTGGTCTAAAGGAAAATTTCAATCAATTACAGTAATACCTTTCCTGAAACCATAGGTTTATATCTATCAAGTGGTCCCAAAAAAATCATATGCTTATCTGCTCGTTTTTCCATAAAATTGAATTGAAAAGATCGAGCGCAAAATCTTTGTTGATAAACACTACAATAATGTATGGACCTATGAACGGTACGGATAGGAAAATACGGACTGTCAATCATATAAATGGCCTATAAAACATGTTAAAAACAATCTTAATGTTCATATAAACCCACTAAGAAGGCTATATTATTCTTCAATTATCTAAAAATCAATTTTATTGTACAAAAACTTTCATATTTAAAAAATTCACAGGGGCCATAATGCGAAACTAAACTTCTAACTGTGTATTGCTACCTTAAGGATTAACATTTTTTTTCCCAATTCCACTTTAAATGGATTTCTGTTTTCTACTAGCTAAAACGAGCAAATTGGCCTGCTAGTTTTGAAAATTGGTTCAGAAATAAATATTTTATGAAGGTTAGCAGTTGACACTGAAATGCAACAAAAAAGTGATTTTATGAAATATGCCATGTCAAAGTGCATTTTCTCCTTTTTTAGTCAAATTTCTAAAACTATACCTTCTAAGCCTGTCTTTTCTTGTTTAAAAACTTAAATTAACCTTAACAGTAGACAAATTTTACAAGTTAAAGCTATTTTAAAGCTCTAAAATGTCAATTTTGTTGTGTATTACCATACCAAAGCCTTGGTTAAAATTTAGTAAATACTGAATTCATTTATAATAGCGGGAAAAAATTTAGGCTTAATTCATGCTAAATTGTGACTTTATACTTGCTAAAATAATAAATTTGATTTAGTTGCATGAAAAAATATAAAGCGTTCCCTTCTAAGGTTTCTACATAACGCGCAATCTTCTTTTCCAAGGGGTAGCCAATAAAGTTTCAATTTATGACGGAACCAAGTCTTTGTGTCAAAATGTCTATATTGGTTGCTAAGGACAATAAACAACAAAACTAACATATATTGTCATTCTAAAGGTTGTTTCTCCCTCAGAATTGTATCTTTAACCTAGTTATCAATAGATTTGTGGTATGATTTGTCTAAAAAAAAGCAATTCTTTGCTTTGTCAAAGGCCATAAGGTAGCAATACACAGTTAGGAAAAAAACTTAAAATTGACACTCATAAATTTTAAACACCCTCTTTCCCCTCCTGTCTAACAAAGAAGGCTTTATATGTGTGTTATGCATGTATATACTTATAGAAAGAGAATCTTCCATAGATTTGATTTCTAATGGTCATAAGGGTGAAATATAATCCCTCTTGGGTGTAACCATGGCAACAATCTGCATTTCTTAGATACAAAATATAGCAAAAAGGGGGGGTGAACATGTCACAAATGTCTCCAAAATTTGGTCTAAAGGAAAATTTCAATCAATTACAGTAATACCTTTCCTGAAACCATAGGTTTATATCTATCAAGTGGTCCCAAAAAAATCATATGCTTATCTGCTCGTTTTTCCATAAAATTGAATTGAAAAGATCGAGCGCAAAATCTTTGTTGATAAACACTACAATAATGTATGGACCTATGAACGGTACGGATAGGAAAATACGGACTGTCAATCATATAAATGGCCTATAAAACATGTTAAAAACAATCTTAATGTTCATATAAACCCACTAAGAAGGCTATATTATTCTTCAATTATCTAAAAATCAATTTTATTGTACAAAAACTTTCATATTTAAAAAATTCACAGGGGCCATAATGCGAAACTAAACTTCTAACTGTGTATTGCTACCTTAAGGATTAACATTTTTTTTCCCAATTCCACTTTAAATGGATTTCTGTTTTCTACTAGCTAAAACGAGCAAATTGGCCTGCTAGTTTTGAAAATTGGTTCAGAAATAAATATTTTATGAAGGTTAGCAGTTGACACTGAAATGCAACAAAAAAGTGATTTTATGAAATATGCCATGTCAAAGTGCATTTTCTCCTTTTTTAGTCAAATTTCTAAAACTATACCTTCTAAGCCTGTCTTTTCTTGTTTAAAAACTTAAATTAACCTTAACAGTAGACAAATTTTACAAGTTAAAGCTATTTTAAAGCTCTAAAATGTCAATTTTGTTGTGTATTACCATACCAAAGCCTTGGTTAAAATTTAGTAAATACTGAATTCATTTATAATAGCGGGAAAAAATTTAGGCTTAATTCATGCTAAATTGTGACTTTATACTTGCTAAAATAATAAATTTGATTTAGTTGCATGAAAAAATATAAAGCGTTCCCTTCTAAGGTTTCTACATAACGCGCAATCTTCTTTTCCAAGGGGTAGCCAATAAAGTTTCAATTTATGACGGAACCAAGTCTTTGTGTCAAAATGTCTATATTGGTTGCTAAGGACAATAAACAACAAAACTAACATATATTGTCATTCTAAAGGTTGTTTCTCCCTCAGAATTGTATCTTTAACCTAGTTATCAATAGATTTGTGGTATGATTTGTCTAAAAAAAAGCAATTCTTTGCTTTGTCAAAGGCCATAAGGTAGCAATACACAGTTAGGAAAAAAACTTAAAATTGACACTCATAAATTTTAAACACCCTCTTTCCCCTCCTGTCTAACAAAGAAGGCTTTATATGTGTGTTATGCATGTATATACTTATAGAAAGAGAATCTTCCATAGATTTGATTTCTAATGGTCATAAGGGTGAAATATAATCCCTCTTGGGTGTAACCATGGCAACAATCTGCATTTCTTAGATACAAAATATAGCAAAAAGGGGGGGTGAACATGTCACAAATGTCTCCAAAATTTGGTCTAAAGGAAAATTTCAATCAATTACAGTAATACCTTTCCTGAAACCATAGGTTTATATCTATCAAGTGGTCCCAAAAAAATCATATGCTTATCTGCTCGTTTTTCCATAAAATTGAATTGAAAAGATCGAGCGCAAAATCTTTGTTGATAAACACTACAATAATGTATGGACCTATGAACGGTACGGATAGGAAAATACGGACTGTCAATCATATAAATGGCCTATAAAACATGTTAAAAACAATCTTAATGTTCATATAAACCCACTAAGAAGGCTATATTATTCTTCAATTATCTAAAAATCAATTTTATTGTACAAAAACTTTCATATTTAAAAAATTCACAGGGGCCATAATGCGAAACTAAACTTCTAACTGTGTATTGCTACCTTAAGGATTAACATTTTTTTTCCCAATTCCACTTTAAATGGATTTCTGTTTTCTACTAGCTAAAACGAGCAAATTGGCCTGCTAGTTTTGAAAATTGGTTCAGAAATAAATATTTTATGAAGGTTAGCAGTTGACACTGAAATGCAACAAAAAAGTGATTTTATGAAATATGCCATGTCAAAGTGCATTTTCTCCTTTTTTAGTCAAATTTCTAAAACTATACCTTCTAAGCCTGTCTTTTCTTGTTTAAAAACTTAAATTAACCTTAACAGTAGACAAATTTTACAAGTTAAAGCTATTTTAAAGCTCTAAAATGTCAATTTTGTTGTGTATTACCATACCAAAGCCTTGGTTAAAATTTAGTAAATACTGAATTCATTTATAATAGCGGGAAAAAATTTAGGCTTAATTCATGCTAAATTGTGACTTTATACTTGCTAAAATAATAAATTTGATTTAGTTGCATGAAAAAATATAAAGCGTTCCCTTCTAAGGTTTCTACATAACGCGCAATCTTCTTTTCCAAGGGGTAGCCAATAAAGTTTCAATTTATGACGGAACCAAGTCTTTGTGTCAAAATGTCTATATTGGTTGCTAAGGACAATAAACAACAAAACTAACATATATTGTCATTCTAAAGGTTGTTTCTCCCTCAGAATTGTATCTTTAACCTAGTTATCAATAGATTTGTGGTATGATTTGTCTAAAAAAAAGCAATTCTTTGCTTTGTCAAAGGCCATAAGGATTAACATTTTTTTTCCCAATTCCACTTTAAATGGATTTCTGTTTTCTACTAGCTAAAACGAGCAAATTGGCCTGCTAGTTTTGAAAATTGGTTCAGAAATAAATATTTTATGAAGGTTAGCAGTTGACACTGAAATGCAACAAAAAAGTGATTTTATGAAATATGCCATGTCAAAGTGCATTTTCTCCTTTTTTAGTCAAATTTCTAAAACTATACCTTCTAAGCCTGTCTTTTCTTGTTTAAAAACTTAAATTAACCTTAACAGTAGACAAATTTTACAAGTTAAAGCTATTTTAAAGCTCTAAAATGTCAATTTTGTTGTGTATTACCATACCAAAGCCTTGGTTAAAATTTAGTAAATACTGAATTCATTTATAATAGCGGGAAAAAATTTAGGCTTAATTCATGCTAAATTGTGACTTTATACTTGCTAAAATAATAAATTTGATTTAGTTGCATGAAAAAATATAAAGCGTTCCCTTCTAAGGTTTCTACATAACGCGCAATCTTCTTTTCCAAGGGGTAGCCAATAAAGTTTCAATTTATGACGGAACCAAGTCTTTGTGTCAAAATGTCTATATTGGTTGCTAAGGACAATAAACAACAAAACTAACATATATTGTCATTCTAAAGGTTGTTTCTCCCTCAGAATTGTATCTTTAACCTAGTTATCAATAGATTTGTGGTATGATTTGTCTAAAAAAAAGCAATTCTTTGCTTTGTCAAAGGCCATAAGGTAGCAATACACAGTTAGGAAAAAAACTTAAAATTGACACTCATAAATTTTAAACACCCTCTTTCCCCTCCTGTCTAACAAAGAAGGCTTTATATGTGTGTTATGCATGTATATACTTATAGAAAGAGAATCTTCCATAGATTTGATTTCTAATGGTCATAAGGGTGAAATATAATCCCTCTTGGGTGTAACCATGGCAACAATCTGCATTTCTTAGATACAAAATATAGCAAAAAGGGGGGGTGAACATGTCACAAATGTCTCCAAAATTTGGTCTAAAGGAAAATTTCAATCAATTACAGTAATACCTTTCCTGAAACCATAGGTTTATATCTATCAAGTGGTCCCAAAAAAATCATATGCTTATCTGCTCGTTTTTCCATAAAATTGAATTGAAAAGATCGAGCGCAAAATCTTTGTTGATAAACACTACAATAATGTATGGACCTATGAACGGTACGGATAGGAAAATACGGACTGTCAATCATATAAATGGCCTATAAAACATGTTAAAAACAATCTTAATGTTCATATAAACCCACTAAGAAGGCTATATTATTCTTCAATTATCTAAAAATCAATTTTATTGTACAAAAACTTTCATATTTAAAAAATTCACAGGGGCCATAATGCGAAACTAAACTTCTAACTGTGTATTGCTACCTTAAGGATTAACATTTTTTTTCCCAATTCCACTTTAAATGGATTTCTGTTTTCTACTAGCTAAAACGAGCAAATTGGCCTGCTAGTTTTGAAAATTGGTTCAGAAATAAATATTTTATGAAGGTTAGCAGTTGACACTGAAATGCAACAAAAAAGTGATTTTATGAAATATGCCATGTCAAAGTGCATTTTCTCCTTTTTTAGTCAAATTTCTAAAACTATACCTTCTAAGCCTGTCTTTTCTTGTTTAAAAACTTAAATTAACCTTAACAGTAGACAAATTTTACAAGTTAAAGCTATTTTAAAGCTCTAAAATGTCAATTTTGTTGTGTATTACCATACCAAAGCCTTGGTTAAAATTTAGTAAATACTGAATTCATTTATAATAGCGGGAAAAAATTTAGGCTTAATTCATGCTAAATTGTGACTTTATACTTGCTAAAATAATAAATTTGATTTAGTTGCATGAAAAAATATAAAGCGTTCCCTTCTAAGGTTTCTACATAACGCGCAATCTTCTTTTCCAAGGGGTAGCCAATAAAGTTTCAATTTATGACGGAACCAAGTCTTTGTGTCAAAATGTCTATATTGGTTGCTAAGGACAATAAACAACAAAACTAACATATATTGTCATTCTAAAGGTTGTTTCTCCCTCAGAATTGTATCTTTAACCTAGTTATCAATAGATTTGTGGTATGATTTGTCTAAAAAAAAGCAATTCTTTGCTTTGTCAAAGGCCATAAGGTAGCAATACACAGTTAGGAAAAAAACTTAAAATTGACACTCATAAATTTTAAACACCCTCTTTCCCCTCCTGTCTAACAAAGAAGGCTTTATATGTGTGTTATGCATGTATATACTTATAGAAAGAGAATCTTCCATAGATTTGATTTCTAATGGTCATAAGGGTGAAATATAATCCCTCTTGGGTGTAACCATGGCAACAATCTGCATTTCTTAGATACAAAATATAGCAAAAAGGGGGGGTGAACATGTCACAAATGTCTCCAAAATTTGGTCTAAAGGAAAATTTCAATCAATTACAGTAATACCTTTCCTGAAACCATAGGTTTATATCTATCAAGTGGTCCCAAAAAAATCATATGCTTATCTGCTCGTTTTTCCATAAAATTGAATTGAAAAGATCGAGCGCAAAATCTTTGTTGATAAACACTACAATAATGTATGGACCTATGAACGGTACGGATAGGAAAATACGGACTGTCAATCATATAAATGGCCTATAAAACATGTTAAAAACAATCTTAATGTTCATATAAACCCACTAAGAAGGCTATATTATTCTTCAATTATCTAAAAATCAATTTTATTGTACAAAAACTTTCATATTTAAAAAATTCACAGGGGCCATAATGCGAAACTAAACTTCTAACTGTGTATTGCTACCTTAAGGATTAACATTTTTTTTCCCAATTCCACTTTAAATGGATTTCTGTTTTCTACTAGCTAAAACGAGCAAATTGGCCTGCTAGTTTTGAAAATTGGTTCAGAAATAAATATTTTATGAAGGTTAGCAGTTGACACTGAAATGCAACAAAAAAGTGATTTTATGAAATATGCCATGTCAAAGTGCATTTTCTCCTTTTTTAGTCAAATTTCTAAAACTATACCTTCTAAGCCTGTCTTTTCTTGTTTAAAAACTTAAATTAACCTTAACAGTAGACAAATTTTACAAGTTAAAGCTATTTTAAAGCTCTAAAATGTCAATTTTGTTGTGTATTACCATACCAAAGCCTTGGTTAAAATTTAGTAAATACTGAATTCATTTATAATAGCGGGAAAAAATTTAGGCTTAATTCATGCTAAATTGTGACTTTATACTTGCTAAAATAATAAATTTGATTTAGTTGCATGAAAAAATATAAAGCGTTCCCTTCTAAGGTTTCTACATAACGCGCAATCTTCTTTTCCAAGGGGTAGCCAATAAAGTTTCAATTTATGACGGAACCAAGTCTTTGTGTCAAAATGTCTATATTGGTTGCTAAGGACAATAAACAACAAAACTAACATATATTGTCATTCTAAAGGTTGTTTCTCCCTCAGAATTGTATCTTTAACCTAGTTATCAATAGATTTGTGGTATGATTTGTCTAAAAAAAAGCAATTCTTTGCTTTGTCAAAGGCCATAAGGTAGCAATACACAGTTAGGAAAAAAACTTAAAATTGACACTCATAAATTTTAAACACCCTCTTTCCCCTCCTGTCTAACAAAGAAGGCTTTATATGTGTGTTATGCATGTATATACTTATAGAAAGAGAATCTTCCATAGATTTGATTTCTAATGGTCATAAGGGTGAAATATAATCCCTCTTGGGTGTAACCATGGCAACAATCTGCATTTCTTAGATACAAAATATAGCAAAAAGGGGGGGTGAACATGTCACAAATGTCTCCAAAATTTGGTCTAAAGGAAAATTTCAATCAATTACAGTAATACCTTTCCTGAAACCATAGGTTTATATCTATCAAGTGGTCCCAAAAAAATCATATGCTTATCTGCTCGTTTTTCCATAAAATTGAATTGAAAAGATCGAGCGCAAAATCTTTGTTGATAAACACTACAATAATGTATGGACCTATGAACGGTACGGATAGGAAAATACGGACTGTCAATCATATAAATGGCCTATAAAACATGTTAAAAACAATCTTAATGTTCATATAAACCCACTAAGAAGGCTATATTATTCTTCAATTATCTAAAAATCAATTTTATTGTACAAAAACTTTCATATTTAAAAAATTCACAGGGGCCATAATGCGAAACTAAACTTCTAACTGTGTATTGCTACCTAAACGATCAGTGACGCAGAAAATACAAAATACCGGTGACGGCAAGGATTGATTGCCGAGTTTATGAGCTTCGGTCCTTGCTTGGAAGTTGACCCTTGCCTTCAGCCGTACTCACCGTGTGCAAGATCTTGCAGAGATTAAGCATCCGCAGCGCATGCATACATTTTTTCGTTAATTGCATAAACATATATTTAAAACATGTTTTTGTATTAGCTTTAACGGTTCATTTTTAAACATACGATCATTTGTAGCCGTTTGACCATTCTGTGGAAAGTGCGTACATGCGAACTACTTTGTTTACGTTTTCCAAGTTGGCGGCCGCCAGCGTACAAACCATGCAGGTATGATTTTTGTCGAGCCTTCGACTTTAGTCGAAAAAGCGAGACTAAGCGATCCTACATTCCGTCGTCGTCGGCGTCGTCGGCGGCGTCAACAAATATTCACTCTGTGGTTAAAGTTTTTGAAATTTTAATAACTTTGTTAAACTATACTGGATTTCTACCAAACTTTGACAGAAGCTTGTTTATGATCATAAGATAGTATCCAGAAGTAAATTTTGTAAAAATAAAATTCCATTTTTTCCGTATTCTACTATAAATGGACTTAATTTTTTTGCGGGGAAACAAAACATTCACTCTGTGGTTAAAGTTTTTAGAATTTTAATAACTTTCTCCAACTATCCTGGGTTTGTACCAAACTTGGACAGAAGCTTATTTATGATCATAAGATAGTATCCAGAAGTAAATTTTGTAAAAATAAAGTTCCATTTTTTCCGTATTTTACTATAAATGGACTTAGTGTTTTTCTGCGGGGAAACAAAACATTCACTCTGTGGTTAAAGTTTTTAGAATTTTAATTACTTTCTTAAACTATCCTGGGTTTGTACCAAACTTGAACAGAAGCTTGTTTATGATCATAAGATAATATCCAGAAGTAAATTTTGTAAAAATAAAATTCTCTTTTTCCGTATTTTACTTATAAATGGACTTAGTTTTTTTCTGCGTGGAAACATTACATTCACTCTGTGGTTAAAGTTTTTAGAATTTTAATTACTTTCTTAAACTATCCTGGGTTTGTATCAAACTTGGACAGAAGCTTGTTTATGATCATAAGATAGTATCCAGAAGTAAATTTTGTAAATAAATAAATCCATTTTTTTCCATATTTTACCTTTAAATGGACTTAGTTTTTCTGCGGGGAACCATTACATTCACTCTGTGGTTAAAGTTTTTAAAATTTTAATAACTTTCTTAAACTATCCTGGGTTTGTACCAAACTTCGACAGAAGCTTATTTATGATCATAAGATTGTATCCAGAAGTAAAGTTTGTAAAAAGATTACTCTGTTTTTTCTGTAATTTAATTTTAAATGGACTTAGATTTTCTTACAATCATTAAATAGTAACAAGAGGAATATTTTTATTGATTTTTTTCCTCATTGTTGTTGAGCCTGCGATTTACAGCAAAAATAGGCGAGACACTGGGTTCCGCGGAACCCTTACAAATTTTTACTTATATTAAACGATATTTAACTATTTTAAATCAATGTATATTACAGAATTCAATTGCATAGGTGTCAGGTCTGATCGCTGGTGGACAATAAACAAAATTGCCGTTTCTTGGAAGGAGAAATAACAGAAATTTAAAAAATGGGGGAGGGGGTACTTAAAAAAAAAGGTATCACACTTTATTCTAGCTGCAGTACCTTACTGTGGCATGCAAAAAATTGCATAAATTTATTCTCATAGACAAAAAATAGTGTTTGCTGAATATAAAAGATGGTAGGATCACTCCTCCCCCCCCCCCCCCAAAAAAAAACCACTGCATTATCATTATTGTGTGGCATTAGCATGATCAAGGATTTGTACTATACAAATCCTCAGTAAGTAAGTAAGTAAAACTTTATTTGAATTCAGCATATTGACAAACAGTACAAACATATGCAATAACAAATAAAACAAGACATGCGGCATGCAAAATAAATTATAAAAAGCAGTACCAAAAATTAACTCTTAGCAATAGCATATACATGTATCTGCTATTGGAAGCTGCATGCATGATTAGGAATCAAATGAGCTAGCAATCAAAGGTTACCTATGAAATTATGGTGTCATTATTTATTTGTACATGTATGTCATGAAAAGAAAAAATCTACTTCACAGGTTGTGAACACTAATTATATATTTTTCTCTGTGTCTATAATTTCTAAACAATTAAAACATTTATAAGCTGGAGTATATATCAGTAGCACTCAAGAATGTGTCCACTCCTTAAAAGGAAGATAGATAGATAATAGGCTGCAAATACTAAGTTATGTTCAAATGCCAGAATCATGTATTTTAATTTACAAAAATGTACAAGTACAATGCATAATCACCCATTTTTTTTACAATGTACACAAAATGTACATGTACATTCCATTTATCGGTTGGATCATCTAGCTACTAATGGCTAGTTTACAGAAAACCAGGCATATATAATACTGTTATATTCCTTTAACCATATATTATATGATTATATATTTTTAATTTTTGTGTTTTTGTTGAATTTATGCTATTTTGGTGTCCTTGTCTTCAATTTTCCCCCCTTTAAGACTTGCATGTGTTCTAAGGCTGAAGGTAAAGACACAAAAGAGTGCAGGGGGAAATCATGATCAGTACCCCTCTTTAGTTGACTAGCTGTATATTTTAAAATATATAGTGCTGATTCTGATGATAGATAATTATTTTTTTAGGTTTCTTGTACTAAGTAACAGATTATCATGACACTGTAATAACATGAGGTGCCAGGACAGACAGGAGATGTGAGAAGTAGCAGTTTTAAAAATTTATCGCGGGAAATGTTCATTTTAATAGTATTTTATCTTTTGGTAAGTTTTAGATAGTCTTACATGTATATATAAAATAATTAGAATTTTGAATGGGGTTAAATGATTAAAGAATAATGCCCTTAAAAATGAAGATTAGAGAATAACGGGCAAAAAAAATGAAAATTAGAGAAAAAAGGGGTTAATTTTTTGAAGATTAGAGAAAAAAGGTGTAAATTTTTTGAAGATTAGAGAAAAAAAGGGGTGAAAATTAAATGTTTACAGAATAACAGAACCCCCCCCCCCCCCGCCAAATCCGGACCCTCATACATACATACATACATGTACACTACATATAGAACATCATTTTTTTTTTCAAAAATAGGACAAGTGAATTCATATTTAAAGTGTAAATTAAGTTTTTAGTTTGAAAAAATAACATTTAATGAAAAAACTAAGGTCATATATAAATGTAAAATACTACAATCTTTTGAAACAGATAAAATAATGTGAAATGGCAATTTTACATGTAGACCATGAAATATAGTCCTCATTAAAACTGATTATTTCTGTAATATGCTAGAAATATAAGTAGGGTCAAATAACTCTACTTTTGTACTTGAATGTCGGTTTGATAGTAAACTAATGTGCAATTTTATATGACTGTAAATGAGAAATCAGCTATTTTTGATTATTTTTGTCAAAATAGTCAATATTTAGAGAGTGTGTTCGGAGTTCCAAAAAAACATATTCTAAGTATGAAAATAAACAGTCTTTCTAAGACTTGCTGATCTTACTCTTTCATTCAAATTATTACATTCAATTTTGGCAAAAATGACAAACTATAGCAAATTTATAGCAACTCACCAAAATTTTGATCATATTGTAAATTAGTTCAATACACTGTTTCATAAGGTTTTCATCATTATGTAAATATTGAAATCTGTCACTAATCCTGTGTATTCTTCAAATATCTATAAATTGTGATTTTTCTTTTCTTGATTTGAAGTTGGAGAGAATTGGAGATTTGAGCCACTATAAACATACATGTATAATATCACTGTACTAGTATACATGTTTTTTAAGGAGCCGGCTGGACACCGCCTCCTGGTGTGGGAGTTTCTTGCTACATTGAAGACCCATTGGTGTACGTTGTCTGCTCTATGGTCTGGTTGTTGTCGCTTTGACACATTCCCCATTTCCTTTCTTAATTTTATGTATAAAATATATCTCTGCATATCTGAAGCCCCAGACTAGTAAATTTCTTTTGGACTAGTAAGTTGTTTGAACCAATAAGAAAAATGTCAGAATATTGGTCTTTGGACTAGTAGTTGAGAAAAGATTTTGGTGCAGACTGTATATATATCACATTTCCTTTATCAAAAGTTTTTTTCAAGCAGAAAAAATGAATGGGTTGAAGAAAAATTATTGAAAGCTACATTTGTCAAAATTAAATATTTGCGGAAAATATGCTCTTTTTAGTGGCCTCCTCTCATGCTTGTTTCTAGCTATAAATTGCACTTATCAAAGACTTAGACAGACACATGTTTTATTTTACTAAACATATAAATATATATATATTATATCAGATTTTGAATTATTTCTTCTAGAATGGTGTTTTTCTATGCATTCTACAAACTAGTTTTCTTTAAACAAAGCTCTAAAATACCGTGTGAAATATAATTTTAGCTTTTAAATTACATTCTGTAGTACATTGTAGTTGCAAAGGGAGATAAGATCAATATGTAATAGCTTCAAAGATATGAAAAAATATATGTTATATTTTACTAGATTTTTGCACATGATCTCCTGATATGTTCTGAATTTGATCATAGGTAAAATTTTTTATTGTACATGTATCATTATGAATTGGGTTTTTTCTTATTTTTGTATGAACTATTCTGATCATTCATAAAGTCAAATAGACAATACCAAACTTTGATAAAAAATGATATGCAATGCAGTATATATGCTATAAATCTATTAATTAATGATTTTTTCTTCTAGAATGGACATATGTGGAACTGTAACACAGAGAAGTTGACTTGAAAGAAATATACTTAGTATTTTGTGTGCTGATAGAGAATGACAGTCACAGACTTTTAAAATGTTGTAATTCAAACACTTACAAAAACATGTATCATACACACAGGAAATAAACATATATAATTTTTGTCGAGCCTGCAACTTTTGTTGCAGAAAGCTCGACATAGGGATAGTGATCCGACGGCGGCGGTGTTAGCTAACTTCTTAAAAGCTTTATATTTTAGAAGGTGGAAGACCTGGATGCTTCATACTTTGTATATATATACCTCATGTTACGAAGTTTCCGTCAGTCACTTGTCCAATGTCCTTGACCTCATTTTCATGGTTCAGTGACCACTTGAAAAAAAAGTTAAGATTTTTTGTAATGTTGAATTCTCTCTTATTATAAGTAATAGGATAACTATATTTGATATGTGCGTACCTTGAAAGGTCCTCATGTCTGTCAGACAGTTTTCACTTGACCTCGACCTCATTTCATGGATCAGTGAACAAGGTTAAGTTTTGGTGGTTAAGTCCATATCTCAGATACTACAAGCAATAGGGCTAGTATATTCGGTGTATGGAAGGACTGTAAGGTGTACATGTCCAACTGGCAGGTGTCATCTGACCTTGACCTCATTTTCATGGTTCAGTGGTTATAGTTAAATTTTTGTGTTTTGGTCTGTTTTTCTCATACTATATGCAATAGGTCTACTATATTTGTTGTATGGAATGATTGTAAGGTGTACCTATCTAGCGGGCAGATGTCATGTGACCTTGACCTCATTTTCATGGTTCAGTGGTCAAAGTTAAGTTTTTGAGTTTTGGTCTTTTTATCTAATACTATATGCCGTAGGTCATCTATATTTGGTGTATGGAAATATTTTATGATCTTTATGTCAGTCGCGCAGGTTTTATTTGACCGTGACCTCATTTTCACGGTTCATTGCACAGTGTTAAGTTTCTGTGTTTTGGTCTATTTTTCTTAAACTATAAGTAATAGGTCAACTATATATGTTGTATAGAAGCATTGTTAGCTGTACATGTCTGCCTGGCATGGTTCATCTGACCTTGACCTCATTTTCAAGGTTCATTGGTCTTTGTTTAGTTATCTTGGTTAATGTTAAGTTTATGTGACAGTTGTATTAAAGCTTAGCTTTATACTTAGGACTATCAACATAATATCAATGATTAGTATAGAAGGCGAGACATTTCAGCGTGTGCACTCTTGTTACTTGTGTTTTTTTAAGTCAATCTTAAAAATCAATCTATGGAGAAAGGTCATAGTCAAAAACTAGTAAATTTTGATGTAAGCCATATGGCATTTAGTAATGAGAAATACAAAAATGTAGTTCAAAGCCTAACATATGTTAATGCACCAGAATACATTTTAAGAATACATGGAAATCTCTACTGAGTTTTAGGTGTGAAGGTCAAACATGAAGAGATTATGAAATTGCATGGTCAATCTTGTTGATGATGTGACATTAATTTATTATTACGATGATAAAGAGTTGAGTCATTTTTTAGCTCACCTGGCCCACAGGAGCAAGTGAGCTTTTCTCATCACATGGCGTCCTTAGTCTTCCGTCATCTGTCGTCCATTAACTTTTACAAAAAATCTTCTCCTCTGAAACTACTGGGCCAATTTAACCAAACTTGGCCACAATCATCATTTGTGTATCTAACTTAAAAGAATGTGTCAAGTGACCCGGCCAACCAACAAAGATGGCGGCCATGGCTAAAAATTGAACCTAGGGGTAAAATGTAGATTTTGGCTTACAACTCTGAAACCAAAGCATGTAGAGTAAATCTGACGCCGGATCATATTGTTAATCAGGTCAAGATGTATCTGTTCTGAAATTTTCCGATGAATGGGACAACCCATTATTGGTAATTTTATGGAAATTTTGATGTTTTTGGTTATTATCTTGAATATTATTATAGATAGAGATAATCTGTTAACAGCAATAATGTTCAGCAAATTAAGATACACAAATATGTCAAGATGACAAAAATGGTCAGTTGACCCCTTAAGGAGTTATTGACCTTTATAGTCAAATTTTTTAAAACTTTTCCAAAAATCTTCTCCTCTATAACTACTGATATATAAAAAAAGAAGATGTGGTATGATTGCCTATGAGACAACTATCCACAAGAGACCAAAATGAGACAGAAATTAACAATAAGAGGTAACTGTATGGCCTTCAACAATGAGACAAATTGAACCAACCTTGTCCACAATCATCAATAGGGTATTTATTTTTTTTAAATGTGTCCGATGAACCTGCCGGTGAACTTAAATGGCTAAAATTAGTACTTAAGGTAGAATGCGTTTTTTCGGCTCATATCTCTGAAATCATTTAGAGCAAATCTGATGAGGATACAAATGTTCATTAGACCCAGATCTATTTGCCCTGAATTTATTAGGCCAATCAGGAAATTTGTTGTTGGGTTGCTGCCTCTGAATAGATAATTTTAAGAAATGTTTGCAGCTTTCGGTTATTATCTTGAATGTTATTATAGATAAAACAAATACTACAAATAAGTCAACATGACCAAAATAGTCAAGTGACCCCTTATTAAGGAGTTATTGCTCTTTATTGTAAATTTTTAACAATTTTCTCTTCTGGGCCAAATAAAGTAGTATATCGCTGTTCGAAACTCACAAATTGACTGAGAAAGTAAACAAATCCTGGTTACAAACTAAAACTGAGGGAAAGGCATCAAATATAAGAGAACACATAACAGAAACACAACATAGTACACATTGTGTAACACACACAGAAACGAACTATAATATAACAATGGCCATTTTCCTGACTTGGTACAGGACATTTTAAGAAAAAATGTAGGGTTGAACCTGGTTTTGTGGCATGCCAAACAACCCGCTTTAATGGCAATGTTCTTTATAGATAGAGATAATTGTAAGCAGCAAGAATTTTCAGTAACGTAAGATATACAAACGCATCACCAAACACAATTTTTGTCATGAATCCATTTGTGTCCCTTGTTTAATATGCACATCGACCAAAGTGAGCGACACAGACTCGTTAGAGTCTTTTGTTTAGATGCTACAAGCAACTGGCTAACTATATTTGTATAGTTTAAATTTGACATTTCGGTGCTTTAATAACTACTTATGCGGTATGGGTTTTGGTGATTGTTGAAGGTCGTACGGTGACAAATACTAAAAAATAGCTGTTACTTTCTGTGTCATTTGGTCTCTTTAAGAGTTGACAAAGTGGCAATCATACAACATCTTCCTACTAAGCAATATTGCCGTAAGATATAAACAATCATCTTTGCCATATGTACATTTATCACTTGTAAATTGTCCCATATAAATTTCAAGTAATGCAGGTATGCAGCTTGTCTATAAATTCAGCATATGTAGACACTTATTTCATGATAATGGAACACCGTATCGGTGGTCACTTGGTAGCGTGTTTGTCTAGGGATCGTGTGTTCAAATCATGGCTGTCTCACTCTAGGTCAAACAAAAGACTGTAAAATAGGTGTTTGAGGGTTCTCAACTAGGCACGTAGCATTAAGGGAAAAGAGCAAAGACTTCTGCTTGGAGTCAGATTGGTTGTGTACAAGCACGTTGATAATTAACCTCAGTATAAGTGTCTTAGTACAAATCAAGGTAAATAATCATTTCACATTATTGTTCTCGTCTTGAATGTTGGACGTTGAGTAACCATATTTTTTTTTATCATTGAACAAAACATATGGGACGAGAACTGTCATTTGAGACAGATAATTTGAGATTTTTTGGTTGAACTAGTTTTGATTGATTGATAATAAGTGTTTAACGTCCAGCGATGAATATTACACATATATATCTATATATATAAATATGTTCCGGACCATACGAGTATGGTCATGACCGTATGGTTATATACTCATATAGTCGGGATCATTAAATAGTTTACAGTAAATACTTTTAAAATCTTCATAAGGTATAACATTTTAGTTGTCAGGTCATTATAAAAGATGGTATCAAAGGTCATTTTATTATATAATAATGATAAAAGATTAATACTCTAGTTCAGGGAAGCAATGCGCATGTGCAAGATCGATCGTGATTTTGCGTTATCGACTAATTAGATACGAGATTTGATAAACTGGGGGCATTATCAGTTTATTGATTTACCAGATCGGCATCGTTATTACTGTAGTCATATGCATAATTTATTTTCACATGCTATGGCAAACGAAAATATATACAACATATGACAAATGAAAGGCAGCAGAGAACAGAAGTTACAGAGTATACAATAATATTATGACATTATATGTGATCTAATTTTCCAAGCGGCTGTATTTGAATAAATGCATAGTTTTACTGTCAGAGATTTAGAATAAATTATCTAACTTGTGCCGATTTGGCCAAGAATAGTAGAATAAATATAAAATTCTATGCGCACAGATCTATACGTTGGACATAATAAAACAAAATGATATTCGTCTTCCAAAACATTCATATTGCAACATATACAAATTCTATTTTCTCTTTGAGTATTCAGATAACGACCAACTTCAACATTTAATCTAAGTGTGCCGCTACGCAATTTTGTTAATATATATACATTACAATGAAAATCTAAGTATCTTTCAAAACCAAATACTACTTTATATCGTTTATAAATACAAAGTTTGTTACATTCTTCTAAAGCTGAAGATTCCACTGACATATTAAAACAGACTATTTTGACCGTTATGTTAATTAATCTTAATTACAAAAGGAACGGTTAGATATATGTCACCTGACTTTGACTGTTACCTTCACGCAAAAATGGACAGATTCATGCTGTGATGTTCACTTAGCAGATCGTCTGTATTTTCAAGAAGGTACAGGTGCTATTTCATTACCATATCTGAGGAACTGATCTTAGGTCATAAAAATAAAAGTCAATCAACACCTAGGCCATATGGTATCATAAAGTTTTACCTTAAACTATTAATCTCACCAGGCGACAGTTAGAGACAATTTATATACCCTTAATAATCGTAATCATGTTCTGACAGTTAGGTACCATTAAAATATATGTTCAAAATGCTAGCCCTGATTGCATGCGTGTATTTACATAAATGTTTTGTGCTTAATTCAAATGCATCGGATATTGACAATTTTTGAAAGGAGGGGGAGATGGGTCGTTCAGCATTTTATTTTGATATATTGTGAAGCATACATAATATTGTATACAGAACATCTAGTTAATTCCAATATATATATATATATATATATATATATATATATATATATATATATATATATATATATATATATATATATATATATATATATATAAAGTATATAACTATGCGCAAGCCTTATCTTAGTATTAGTACTGTCATCTGCTAAAGTCATGCCGATTATAAGATACACCATTTTCTCTGCTTTCAAATCTTTCTGTTTGAACCCGTCGAACTGGAACTTATCAATTATTGGTAATATTAAATATTTGGAAAACAAAAGGTCCTGGAATGGAGTATTTTTTAATCAACAGCATTGTCCTATATTAGTTATAAATAAAGTTGAATTCTTTGATTCGCTGTTTTACGTCATGCCCGCTAACAAATTGAAAGTTATTTATAGTCCAAATTTTTAGTATTCGTATTGTTATCTTAGAAAGTCTTACGGATTAAAATACTACAATAGGTAACAATTTGACAATTTAGTAGTGTCAATCCTGTGATTATGACCCGTTTATACATCGCATAATATCATTCATTACGACTATGTGTTATGACCAGCAACAACTTTTCAAAAAGCTCCGTCTTACATGACAATCATATGGTTTAGATTGTTTATCTATATTCTCCCGAAAAAAGGTTAAAGAGAATAAATTATGTAGTGTCACTATTGTATGCTATACTGTTTTGGCAATTAATGCCATTACGCCAGCATGTTTCTGGAAATTATTCTCAATCAACAAAACATTATATTTCTGCACATAAACATCTTCAAAGTTCTTAACAGCTTCCAGGGACTTGAAGGACCTCGTTCCTTCTTTATCAAACATTTCGTTTTGGCTTTTTGCAAGCAGTAATTTCAATTTTCTTTTCCAATTTTCTCCCGTAATTTTTAAACACTTTGTCCCGAAATTTTTCAAAATATTACTTATTTTACTTTATTACACATAAACATAAACAAACAAAAAACAGATGACACTCAACGACTTCACAGGTAAACGGGAAAGCGGCAGGCGTCCTAATAAACGCCTATTAAACACCGAATATTGATGTGTACCATATATGACTTTGCCCCCAGTTCAACCAAATCTCGTATATTCTCGCATGAGTTTTAATTAAACGCTTGACCCACTCAGAATTCTAGGTCGCGAACAAGCTTTCCCTGAACTACTGTATTGAATAAAAATAAGCAGTTTCAAGATATTCTTGTATGACATTATTAAGATTGCATCTTTTAATTTGTTGTTCTATAAGAACTGTTTGTTTTGATATGCTTATGTAAAGGGTTGTTTGAATGTAAAGGTAACTTTTAATGAATTTTTTAATTTCAAAATTCCACATTTTTTTTTGAAAATGACCCATATGTAAAGCTTTGAAATAAAAGTAAAATTGAGAATGGAAATGGGGAATGTGTCAAACAGACAACAACTCGACCATAGAACAGACAACAGCAGAAGGCAGTGGCGGACCCAGAACTTTTCCTGAAAAGGGGGGGGGGGGGCGCTGACTGACCTAAAAGGGGGGGGGGGCTCCAGTCATGCTTCAATGATTCCCTATATAATTAACCAAAATTAACCAAAAAAGCCCGGCCCCCCCCCAGGATCCGCCTATGGAAGGTCATTATCAGGTCTTCAATGCAGAAAGAAATTCCCACACCCGGAGGCGTCCCTCAGCTGGCCCCCATACAAATAATAATAAGGCAGTGGCTATTTGACCGGCACCGGCAAAATAGCTATTTAGTCGGCACTGAATAATACTGTTCATTGATGTGATTAGTAGAAAAAAAAGATTTATAATAATTTAAAATAATTTTATCACAATATCAAGCATTAAAAATACAGTACAATCAAAAATAAAATATCGAAGATGTTCTTAAACAAATAATTTATAACTTTATAATATTAATTTAAAGCATGAAAACACAATTGTAAATACATTATTAAAAATATTTTTTTCTAAAATATTTATAAAAAAGTTGATTTTCAAATCTGTGTAAAATCTACGGTTTAAATATCCTGCCAGTGATAACACTATTGTTATTCAAAACTACATCATAAAACAGACATGACAGACAATATTAATAGTTAACTTGTTTGCTATGAATTTTAATTGGACACATGAATTAATATTGGCAACTGTTATACATATAAAACCAATTCTTTGCCTTTGAAATTGTTTTAGTCTAGCTCAAGAAAATTTTTGCCACTCCAAACAGAAACTACACACACTGAAAATCTAAATTAGTCAATTTGACCAATTTAATTAGTCATTTTGACTGTCCTCTAGATGACAATGCACTTTAATCATTTTGACTATGCTCTTAGTCTTTTGACTAGATGGTTAGTCACATTTGACTGAGTAGGGTGGTCATTATGACTATGTTAGGAAGTCAAAATGACTATATGTCATACTCGTTATGACGAATTGGATTGTTCATTTGACTGTGCACATTTGTCAGTTTGACAATTGAATGCAGTCCATATGACTGTTTGAAATAGTCGGAAGTGACCATGTTGGTTAGTCAACATGATTACTGTGAATAGTCACGACTGTTAGACTGTTATTTTAATTTGTGTTGTGTTTTTTGTTCTACTATTTAATTTGTGTGCGTTTCATTCCGTTTTGTTCTGTTATGGTTCATGTCTTCTGTTATTCCAGTTTTTGTTGTTTCTCTTCCATAGGATTGACAAATACATCTGGAATATAATATCATTAAAAATACCACAGCAGCAATACTAACAATGACTATAGTATAGGACCACAAAGTGCTCAATGTTCAAAATCTTCCTATATCTTAAGTTTCCATGTGTAACCATTACTCAGTGACATATATTGAAGTCTAAAATTCAAATAAAGAAAATAATATAAATTTATTATAAACTCATTGTTAATTTGAAGTGTTTATTTCAGATATTTTGTCGGTATCAACTCTCCATGTGTCAGTGTGGTATTCTCTATGGTAAAAAATCTATCACCTGTGTTCATACAAATAGCAATGTCTTCATTTGCTGAAAAATATAATTGTATCATTTTAGAAGCTAAAATATTACAATAAACAAGTATATCAGTCATGTTAAAAGTTTTAAGAAAAAACACATTTTAAAATCTTTGATCTAGTGATTTAATCACTCATCTTATACTATTAATTTGTAATGTAAGCACCGGGATCTTGACAGCCACCCATCCTATATCACAACATTGTAACATTGTAATGTAAACACCAGGATCTTGACAGCCACCCATCTTATACCACAACATTTTAATATAAGCACCAAAATCTTGACAGCCACCCATCTTATACCACAACATTGTAATGTAAGCACCGGGATCTTGCCAACCACCCATCTTCTACCACAACATTGTAATGTAAGAACCGGGATCTTGCCAGCCACCCATCTTATACCACAACATTGTAATGTAAACACCGGGATCTTGCCAGCCACCCATCTTATACCACAAAATTGTGATATAAGCACCGGGATCTTGACAGCCACCCATCTTATAACACAACATGGTAATATAAGCATCAGGATCTTGACAGCCACCCATCTTATAACACACCATTGTAATGTAAGCACCAGGATCTTGACAGACACCCATCCTATATCACAGCATTGTAATGTAAGCACCAGGATCTTGACAGCCACCCTGAGTTTTTAATTCATTGTTGTGAATATCGATTGCAGTGTTTATTTTTTGCTCAGGTGAAGAAAAAAAAAGATATCGCTAAATACTCTTTTCAATCGACAATACGTTGCATGTGTATCAAAATTGATATCCCGTATACATATCCCCCCTTTTATATTGTCGTTACGTCAACATGTGTCGATATTATTTTCATTTATACACTTCTTTTTCTTAAATTCAATTTTTGTAAGTTAGAATTAAAACAAATATACATCATACTTACTTGAAACAATTGGTTTATTTGACAAAATAACAGTTTCCGTGCCTTCTGGTTTGTTTACATCTACACAATCTATGGAACAAAGGGAACGCGAAAGAGTGCGCGTGAAAACCGATACTCTACACCATGTGGTGCTGTGACCACTAACATAGTCCATTGACCATGCAGGTAGTCATATATGCTTTTGACTACCTTTCGGTTGATATTTGACTAACTGAATAGTCATCGTGACTAATTTAGATTTTCAGTGCATTACACTGGCTTCCTTTGAATCTACATCATGTGGCCAAAATGATGTGTACTCAAAGCCGGGGGTAAGTCATATGGCGAGGGTTCTTGGGGCCGCTCAAGGTCCCCAGAAGCTATGGTGTTAATAGGGAAAAATCCTACATTCTCGCAATTTCCTGGGACTTAACATGACCTCACAATAATCATATTCTCAGCAGTTAAAAATCAACTTTTGAAACTAAATATTTGATAAATAAATTTGAGGAAAAAAATAATTTCTCTATGTTTAAGTCTTTTTTCAACTTTTAATTCTCAAATATAATTATAAAATCAAGGACCATTTCCTTTTCTTTCTTATACTGAAATAAAATGTGTCAGATGATTTTTTTTTCACGATTTATGTTCAAAAGACTAGCCAGATATTAATTGCTTGATTATAATTGTATTTCTCAAGTCTTCTCATGGTACTGAAAACCATTCTGTCATTGCATCGGCAACACAATCACAATGCTGGTTCCGTAAATAAAAAGAGTATACTAGTTCTGGAATGTAGTATAGCTACAAAGTGACTATTATATTTGTATTTCACTTTTTAATATATCTTATTACTTCTATTCTATTCTTTCTTCATTTTTGTCAATTTTTTGTATGTGTACGCAACATAGTTTTTTTATTTTTTTTAAGATAAGAAGTTTAAGTGTTTATATGAGCAACAGTAACAAAAGTTTTTAAAATAAAATTTGATATTTAATTATTATTCTTAAATTTTAATTCCAGTGATATAGAATTTAATCAGAGCCGGCTAAATAGCAAATTTGCTATTTTGCCGGTGCCGGTCAAATAGCAAATTTGCTATTTTGCCGGTGCCGGTCATATAGCCACTGCCTAATAATAATATATATATACTACATGTACTAGTTCAGTGATAATGAACGCCATACTTAACTCCAAATTATACACAAGAATACTAAAATTAAAAATGATACAAGACTAACAAAGACCAGAAGCTCCTGACTTCGGACAGGTGCAAAAATGCAGCGGGGTTTAACCACAGGGACTCGGTTAGCAGATTTAAATTTTGTTAATCCATGTTTTTTAATTTTTTTTTAGTATTTCCTGTCTAATTGCTGGAAAACAAAGAAATAATGTTGTTAACGTCAAATACGTGAATAATATAATACAAATAGACAGGAAATACTAAAAAAAATAAAAAAACATTGATTAACAAAATTTAAATCTGCTAACCGAGTCCCTGTGGGTTTAACATGTTTATGAGATCTCAACCCTCCCCCTATACCTGTAGCCAATGTAGAAAAGTAAACGATAACAATACGCCAATTTCTATTTCTATTCTGGCAAATTTTGATAATAAGTTTCCAATATCTTATTATTAATAACCTGGGGGGAAAAGCAATTAAATAACTTGAATAAGTCTTATGGTAGATTTTTTTTCAAGCAGTCTTTTCGTTTCCACTTGTAGTTTCGACTTTATATAAAAGTAAATGTTTTTCTTTTCATTTTAATAATTCATTTAACTCTACATTTAATAAAATGTAAACTTGAAGAAAACCTATCGAAAAGTTACAAAAGGTAACTGAAATTTCAATAACTCGAATGATCGAATCGTATATTATCAGCGTCAATTCATTTCTATTTCCTTTTTGGGTCTTTGGTGTAAACCCCAAAAAAGTAGTTCCGACCACAAAGAGTAGTGGCCCTTTGAACGCTTGTAGATTGCAATAGAAACTGGCAGTTTCTATATCGTGACGTCACAATACAAAATAGCAAGTCCGCATAAACGATCAGTGACGCAGTAAATACAAAATACCGGTGACGGCAAGGATTGATTGCCGAGTTTATGAGCTTCGGTCCTTGCTTGGAAGTTGCGTGAAGAGCCCTATTGAAATAAAAGTCAATTGAAATTTAAAAAAAAATCATTGAATAATTTACCGGTGCCGTGGTATTAAAATCTAAAATCTGATCTTTAAAAATCTTAAAATTAACATTAATATAGTATATAAAAAAGGCGGTAAGCGGATATATAGCCTCGTATTATAACAGGCCGTTAAGTAAATTAACATACTGGGGGCCTCTAGTTAAAATATTAAGGTATAGGGTTATTTCCCTTTTTTAACTTCCGATTGTATGACTGTTTAATGACAAGGCCGAAGATTTCTAACTGGAGAATATATATGCTTAAAGGAGAACAGCTTAATGCCTAGCTATTTTCGACTGAGAGTATCACTAAACAATTGATAATGGTAAGCTTATCTGTAAAGTGGAAAGAAAAAAAAACTACTTCTTTTACCCCTTATAGCGAGTGTAATTGTTGTCAGTGTTAATATACATGTAATTTTGTATCGGTTTTCTTCAGTGTGTATATGTATTCATGTAACAGATATATCTACGGAACCGTAGCTCTTCTACTTCTAAGATCTGTGTGGTTAAAGTTAAACTGCAATCGAAATTTCCATAATACAGATAAACTATGCATAATATTTAATGCAACCAGTGCATGCCAAAGGCAAAGTTAAAGTCTCGGATCAACCAAAACTTTCGTGCAGTACATGAGCGAAAACAATACACTTTATCGCTATTCCTGACTGAAACGAGAATCTGTCTTGCTTCATCTATTGACTGCATACAACAATCACTTTTCCATTGCTGCATCAGATATTTTGTATTATGACTTCTAATTTTAACGTGAATCTGTGTGATGTCCAGGGCAGACAAACAGCAATAAGGTGTAAATACCTTATCCATATTTCAATATTTGGAAATCTGTCTGTCTTGTTAATCTTTCCCACTTGAACTAGAAGTCATACAACAATCACTTTTCCATGTTTTCCATTGTGGCAACAGATATTTTCTATTATGACGTCAAACTCAAAGTTTTCTATTCGTATCAAGATCTTGAAAGTCAAGTTTTGAGCATTCTTTAAAAAGATTGTAATGAAGATCGTCATATAATAAGCATTCCATAATTAGAAAGTGTTTTCCTGTTTCAACATTCGCACAATACACATATCAATGCATATTCTGTGTCCTATGGGTGTAGGTGGCCTGGAATATCTTCCTGTCTCGCACGCAAGTGAAAGTGAACCAGAGCAAAACAGAGCCATTGTAAGTCACTCAGTTTTGAAAATATTCAGTCAGAGGCAGTGTTCGGTTTTCACACCTTGTTTATGTTGCCTATAAATTCTTGATTTTTTTCCGATCGATCATTTAAAACTTTCCTGTTTCATTCTGTGTTATCTAATACATTTAATTTTTTGCTAATTGTACACATCACAGTTTTTGCAGGTACAGATAAATTATAAGGCGTGACATCCTGCATGAGTAATCAAAAGGGGTAAATAAGGACTAAGTATTGGTGTGTAGCAATTAAATAATCATGTCAACTTTTGACAGACCTGTGTTAAATTAATAATCCCAGGCTAAAAAATCAACATGATCATGCATCAATGAAAAGATTATATAAGATTAAAGAGTTTGAAGTTTTAATTAATGCTTATTAATTTAGATTAATGTTTGATCTCTTTTTTCTTTTGTTCCATAATATTCCAATTATTATACCCCAGCTTTAAAAAAAGGGGGTATATTGTTTTAACTCTGTCTGTCCTTCCATCCATCCTGCCGTCAGTCTATCAGTCTGTCCGTCTCATGAATATTTTTCATCACATTTTTCTCAGGAACTGCACTACAAGGATTTCTGAAATTTGGTTTCAGGCTTGATATGAATCAGCTATACTGTGTGATGTGTTTTCAGATTCATCACACAGCAACTTCCTGTTTACCGAACACTTGTATGACTTTACACATGATAGCTAAGTTCAAAATTTTTGTCACATTTTTCTCAGGAATTACACTACAAGGATTTCTGAAATTTGGTTTCAGGGTTGATATAAGTCAGCTATACTGTGTGATGCGTTTTCAGATTCATCACTCTCCAACTTCCTGTTTACCGAACACTTGTATGATTTTACACATGATAGCCAAGTTAAAAATTTTCATCACAATTTTCTCAGGAACTACAATACAAGAATTTCTGAAATTTGGTTTCAAGGTTTATATAAGTAAGCTACATGTACATGTATACTGTGTGATGCGTTTTCAGAGTCATCACTCGATAACTTCCTGTTTACAGAACACTTGCATATTTTTACACTATTAATATTATCCACTTGCGGCGGGGGGTATCATCAGTGAGCAGTAGATCGCAGTTTCTCTTGTTTCTTTTGTTTCTTTTATATTAATTGAACAGTGCATCAGCTTGCAGTCAGACATGCTTAGACAAATGTTGATTTTATAAGGGATCTTTGATAAAAAAAGATACTTTTAGTTTTATAGAATAATAAAGGATAATTACATGACTAAAGCTCTACCATTCATTGTTTATCATTTTTTTATGACTTTATACATTATTTAATAAAAAAAAAAAAACAATATTGCCATGATTACCCAAAAAATTTAAATGAACAAATAATGTTTTGTATTATTTTTATGTCCCCGTCTTAGCATAAGGGCATTAAGTTTTACATGTGTCTTTCTGTACTTCCTTCCTTACATACATTGTATGTCCCAAAGTTTGTTTCTGTTCTCTTAACTTTAGTTTGCTTCATCCAAATGTTATGAAACTTATTTAAAATGCTTATTACCATTAAACAGATCAAGTATGAAACTTGCTGCGTCACATTTAAGGTTCTAGAGTTATGGCCCTTTACAAATGAAAAAAATGCTGAATTTTTGGTTTTAAATATATCTAGCTTTATTTTGCCTCAACCAATTCAAATGTTATTAAACTTATACACAATGCTTATTATGAAGTTTTACATGGATTAAAAGGTCCCCATCAAAGGATTTTTTCCCACTATTTTGTCCACTTTTTTCATAATTTTGATGGGATGGAATGGGACTGCGTACTATACATAACTGCGTATTATACATGATGGAATACATCATGCATTATATTTATCTCCCTTGAAAGACCAAATTTATACCATTGATTATATGCAAATAACTTTGTATTAATATAAAAGTAGGAAGATGTGAGTATGAGACTTTTCTCCAATACACACCAACTGAAGATAAACTCAGTATCTATAAAGTTCTATAGGTCGCCATTAGGTCTTTTAAAATGAGCAAAACATATCGACAAGACCCTGAAATGACAAAGGTAATACAATTTGAATGAGAAAATTGATGTCTTGATTAATGTATATTATGAAATACAGCAACAATGTCAATTTGTTAAAAAATTAAAGAAATACTTTCATTTATATGTATTAACCACAATAAAAGATAAAAGAAGACAAGACATACATTTGACATATTCTGAAATCTGCATACATAAACCAGGTAATGCTTTCAAACATTTGTTTTACATAGAGTACTTGAATTCATGGTTAACCTATACTGATATGAAACCATTAATATTTTGCACGCTATAAGTATTATAAAAAATTTATCCATAATATATATAAACATGATATAGGACTCAGAACCATGATGGTACTCAAACCCACTTTGGACAGGCAATGTTTACATTATGACGTTTTCTTGTTGATACATGTAACTTAATTAAAGTTTGGACAAAAATCAAGTGAAACATACTTGAAGACAGGTTGAAGAAAGTCAAGATTAAGATCGAGACATTTTATTAGTTGTACAAATTGTTGCAGCATACTGCAAAACACTGGTTTGCAGATCAGGATCATCTTTTAGCTGCTTTGTTGCCATATTTTTTGTAACCACCTCATGCATGGACAATGCAAAAAATGTTTGGGACTTGAATTGTTCTTAACTTTGCTTTTCCTTAACATCTTCTACAAAATCTTATTCTTTAGCCGGCATATCAATCTTTCTTTGAATTTAGATAGATATAGGAAGATGTGGTGTGAGTGCCAATGAGACAACTCTCCATACAAATAACAATTTAAAAAGTAAACCATTATAGGTTAAAGTACGGCCTTCAACATGGAATAAAAAATTGTCATGCCCAAACTTCAGCGCAGTCTATCGTTTTCAGGGTGACCATTAATTATGCTTCAGCCGTCAGCGTTAACATTACACCGCAGAGTCCTATACATGTATATACACTGTTACATGTAAATTAAAAACGAATCAGACAGACCTCAAACTTAAGATTCTAAAGTAAGGTGTTATGACATAATAATGCTAGCCAACACATCTTTTACCAGCATTCCATCTATAGTTAAAATTAAAAAAAAGATATCCACCAAAGTTCAAAAGAAATGACTGAAAGCAATTTTAGACATCTGTCGGGCCTTCAAAACATTGTCACTGCATCTCAATATACACAGTACAGTACAGCATACCTTTTTGTTTTATATACAAATGTAATCTATTTTTTATTTAGCCAAATTTGGAAGTTAATATTATTTTTTATCTTATATCAAAATTCTATTACTGCTAATTTCTGATGACCAATCAAAACACACCCTGGTGTATTCCTTGTATTTGTTAATTTGACCATTTGTTAATTACAGGATTAAGCATGTTATATTTAAAAGTTACATGAAAGTACATGTATGTTAATTAAATATTAGAATATTAAATCAATAAAATGAAAATCAACATTAAAAATAAAAAAATGGATTGTGTATTAATTATAAAAATAATCATGTAAATTAAATGATCTGTAAATAAATATTTTTTTAGTAGTGAATTTAAATACAGGTTAATCTTTTCTTTACAAGAAGTAGGATATTTAAAGGCCAGAGTATCGGACCAGATTGAGAACACCAATCATTGTACAAGGTCTATAAATAGATCATCTTTACATTGACTACCCCATGTATATTGTTGACAACTTCGGATTTTCTGGTTAAATTAAAAAATTTAAATACCTATATCCTGGTCATATGTTATATGTGATAAGGAAATGTGAAAAAGGAATATCTTCCGATAATGTAGTGTTTCATAAGTGGTATTAATAGCCTACGGAAATCTATGTTATAATAACATCATGAACATTGTCAATTATTATTAAAACAGTAATTTATCCTGTTTTTAATGACATAAGTTTAAGACACTTGCCTATGGATTGAAAATTATATACATGCTAGATGTATGTTTATTTAGATATAAACATATTCAAGTGCCTCTGATAGATCAAGAATTTGGTATGGAAATGTTAAAGTAAAGTATTCATTTTTCATATGGAAGTAACAAGCAACATTGACATTTCACTTCAGAAATTTAATTTAGTGGATTTTACTAGATTTGATATTATATTTATTTTATTTTGATATATCGGGTACACACAAGTAAGGAATTATCCGATTGCAATGAATCTAATAATAGAAATGTCAACAGGATTGTAAATATAAACTGGTGACAAAACTAGAGCAGTTGACAAAATTCACTATGCTAGTGAAGAATTATTAATCAATTCAAATACAAAGAAAGAAAAGGATATGTTCAAGTGAATGATCGAACATTGCCATTAATGAACTAACGGTCAATGCACTTTCTTGCTGAAAACATTGGATAATTTGACATTAAGGCTATTAAAGAAATAATTAGTTGAAAAGAAAGGAAAATTTCAATTGACGATATTTCTTGAAATTAATTGATTTCTGTTTTGATAAAAAGTGGATTTTAAAGAGATTTAGTGAGACATTTTGGAGAAACCTATAGAATTATATTACAAGTTTGTGTTCAATTTTGGATAAATTTGTATACTGAAAAGTGATCAATTCTGGATTTTTAACGCATTTACAAATGTAGGGGAATATTTCAATATTTTGTTAAACATTAAATAACATTTTGATTTTGTATTTTTGCAATTATTCTAATTTCAAGGATCAAGTTTAGCAACATCTATAAAAACATTTAATGGACTCAGACTTGTAAATTTCATTCTGAGATGCCAGCTTTACAATTAGCAATATACATGTAGACAAACAATTGAGTTTGCCTTTAATCGGCACTTTACAATAAAATTTGATGGTGTAGGCTATATTAGGCTTAAGCCGTTCGTCAGCACGTGGATTACTTAATATTGCATTTGGAATCAGCTGAGAAAGATCAGATCAATACACGTAAAACCTAACATTCTGTCTGGTGTGTTAGTCAACATGCTCGGCACAGTGATGAGAATAGAAAAAGAACCTTATATGGAAAATCAGGATCTAATTCTTGGTACAGGTAACGTAATAGTTGATATTTTATCTAATTTTTTCACTAATCCCAGTAATCTTAAAAATAAAAAAAATTTTTTTTTTTTAGATATTGTTGCATTCTTTACATAAATTATAAAATAATTACTCACTACATGTAGGTGTTCCATTCAAATTTGAGAAATGTTATAGACCATTTACATATTAAAGAATTTTGATTCTTTAGTAGGTGTAGTATATAATTTTTCAATAGATTCAACTGTGGGGAAAAAGTAACTGTTTTACAAATGGTTTTGGTATTTTCTTTCTAGGTATCCATTTTTGTGGATTGAGCATTATGAATCAAGTTTAACGTTTGTGGGTAATCTTAACTGCCATTTGTCTCTATATTCTTTTGTGATCTCTTGACTGAACATATATACATAAAGACGATTAGTGCAGCTTTATCCTTTCGTGGTAGAGATGAGTACTAAGCTGAGACATCCAGTAACTATTTATGTAAAATATCCAAACTGATTTATTTCACAGACATGTTGGATTTAAAATAAAAGGATAAACCAAAGAAATAATATAAAGTTAGCACACAGTTTGGTCAAATTACGTCTAAATAAGCTTAATTATATAGCTGATGTATTATTGGCTTGCAAGTCAATAATTTAATCCTAGTTGAATCCACATTCTTGCAATGTCTAATTTGAACATTAATGAAGACCATGTTGATGTGTTCAACTTCAGCATGTTCAATGAACATTCATTTGATGATAGACAAGATCTGATCATGTATCACATTAATGGATCCCTGAATTTAGACAATACATGTATTGTATATTGATTCCTTAAACATTAAAACTGAAATAATGAGAACAGATAATGAGATAAAGACCATTGTCTAGTACTAATGGACTTAATAGTTATAAGAAATAGTTACAATGAGTTCTATAAGGCCTTATATTTGACTACATTTGGTTCCTATACATGTACTTTTTTCATATACAAATACTGCAATAAAAAAAGATGATGCTTTTTATAAAAATATGCTTGTATAGTACGAACATACATTTGTAAAATATTTTTGATACTTTTGCTAAAGTAAGGATTAAACTTGATGATTTACTCTGTAGTATTAAGTCTTTTGTTTATATATATTTTGCATTGAATTTCAAACAAAGAATTGTTTAAGTATGTCAGTTTGAATTTAGACTAACAATGTATGGTATTTAAATGCAATAATTACTTGTAATCGTTATGAATTACATAATTTTTCACATTGACCGTAAATTGACCTAACTATAGGTAAGTTAAAAGATTTTATTTCACTTTGAACTTCTTTTTTGTACTTTTGACATATTTGTTATGAGTTAATATAAAGATATACTGACTTTTAAATATTTGAGGAAGTCTGCATGGTTACGAGGGTACCAGTATTACCTCACATTGATTTGTTTTGAATATGATGAACAAGAATGATAATTCTAATCAAGGTCATTACATTTGGGGACCCCTTAACATTGAATATATAAGATAGATATAGGAAGATGTGGTATGAGTGCCAATGAGACAACTCTCCATCCAAGTCTAGATTGGGGTATTGATTTCTGTACTATTTTGCTCTGTTCATTTAACCCAATCCTGACCCTGTAATAAAGCCTAAATGTTTTACAAAAAAAAAATGTAACTTGATTGCTGAAAGTTTGAAACACTTTTCTTTGTATGGATGATAAAAGTTTATAATACCCAACCTGCAATAGGGATAAAGTAAAAAAATGATCACAGGTGCTCATGAAAGGTATGCAGATCCTACTCCACATGTTGTACCCGTTGTATTGCTCATGAAAGGTAAGCAGATCCAACTCCACATGTTGTACCCGTTGTATTGCTCATGAAAGGTAAGCAGATCCTACTCCACATGTTGTACCCGTTGTATTGCTCATGAAAGGTAAGCAGATCCTACTCCACATGTTGTACCCGTTGTATTGCTCATGAAAGGTAAGCAGATCCTACTCCACATGTTGTACCCGTTGTATTGCTCATGAAAGGTAAGCAGATCCTACTCCACATGTTGTACCCGTTGTATTGCTCATGAAAGGTAAGCAGATCCTACTCCACATGTGGTACCCGTTGTATTGCTCATGAAAGGTAAGCAGATCCTACTCCACATGTGGTACCCGTTGTATTGCTCATGAAAGGTAAGCAGATCCTACTCCACATGTGGTACCCTTTGTATTGCTCATGAAAGGTAAGCAGATCCTACTCCACATGTGGTACCCGTTGTATTGCTCATGAAAGGTAAGCAGATCCTACTCCACATGTGGTACCCGTTGTTTTGCTCATGAAAGGTAAGCAGATCCTACTCCTCATGTTGTACCCATTGTATTGCTCATGAAAGGTAAGCAGATCCTACTCCACATGTTGTACCCATTGTATTGCTCATGAAAGGTAAGCAGATCCTACTCCTCATGTTGTACCCATTGTATTGCTCATGAAAGGTAAGCAGATCCTACTCCACATGTTGTACCCGTTGTATTGCTCATGAAAGGTAAGCAGATCCTACTCCACATGTTGTACCCATTGTATTGCTCATGAAAGGTAAGCAGATCCTACTCCTCATGTTGTACCCGTTGTATTGCTCATGAAAGGTAAGCAGATCCTACTCCTCATGTTGTACCCGTTGTATTGCTCATGAAAGGTAAGCAGATCCTACTCCACATGTTGTACCCGTTGTATTGCTCATGAAAGGTAAGCAGATCCTACTCCACATGTTGTACCCGTTGTATTGCTCATGAAAGGTAAGCAGATCCTACTCCACATGTTGTACCCATTGTATTGCTCATGAAAGGTAAGCAGATCCTACTCCTCATGTTGTACCCATTGTATTGCTCATGAAAGGTAAGCAGATCCTACTCCTCATGTTGTACCCATTGTATTGCTCATGAAAGGTAAGCAGATCCTACTCCACATGTTGTACCCATTGTATTGCTCATGAAAGGTAAGCAGATCCTACTCCACATGTTGTACCCATTGTATTGCTCATGAAAGGTAAGCAGATCCTACTCCTCATGTTGTACCCATTGTATTACTCATGTTATTACAAACCTGGTAATACAATGTAAGTCTAATTTGTAGGTCACATGGGTGAAAAGGGAACTTGATTTTAGTTACGACATGGCTGAGGAACATATATCCTCTATCATCTGTGAAACAAATATTCAATTTCCAACTCATGATGACGTCTGTAAAATTTACAAAGGGAAGTAATATGTTTCTGGTTTGTGTGTCTTGACTGAGCATCCAAATGTTTGTCTGTCCTGTATTGATTAAGAGCTTTTCTTTCTCTTCCTCGGAATATGGAAGTAGACTCCTAGATGAGATTGTAAAACTTCTAGGTCGCAGTTGTTTACGATTTAGTAAAACTGTAATTGTAACATTATGTCTTTTGTCTGTCCCAAACAATCCCTTTTAAGACTCCTAGAGGTCAACCTTGATATTGTTATGAGACATGATATATACAAATATTGATTAAAACCTTACATGTAATAAGAGTGAGACGATAGATCAGTAAAAAACATTCAAATTTGAACAAATATAACAGTATCTCGTTGTTCAATAATTGAATGGAAAAACCAGATTCATGTTTGGTAGAATAAGGTAACAGTATAAAAATTTGAAAAGCTAATTAATGTGTTTTCTAATTTAGGAAAATAATAATTGATTGAGTTGAACTTAAGTGTTACGAGAGAGACCTTGAAGTTGTGGTGTTATGTATCAAGATTAATTAAATTTAAGTGTTACTAGTGAGACCTTGAAATTGTGGTATTACATGTATTATAACAGGTTAATGAAATTCCTGTATTTGTTTGTATGTTGCCTAGAGTTAACAGAGAGTATCTAGGTCTAGTTTTTTTTACTTGTATTATACTTATTGAATTCTATACCAACTGAGTTACAAACGTGACTGTTCTTTGGTTCAGTTGTTGTCCCTTTGACATATTCCCCATTTTCATTCTCGATTAATGAATTTTTATACAGGATAAGGACATAGCATTTTAAGTACTGGTAATAGAAAAATTAATAAATAGAAAAAAAAGATTGTTTAATTTGAGTAAAGTATTATTGATTCTTGTCGTCTTTCGTCATCTTTTTGTTTTAAAAATATCCTTTCCTCATAAATTACTTGGCGGCCAATTGGGAACCACATTACACAATCTCATTAAGATATCTTTTGATTAGGTCAGTTTAAGGGGAACCACTAATTATATGTAAAATAGTGGTATAGATATTTGTTATGCAGTTTATTAAAAGAATGGAATATTTGGTATCAGTTAAATATATATAAGAATGGGATATTTGGTATGCAGTTAAATCTTATAATGGGATGTTTGGTATGCAGTTAAATTATAAAAATGGGATATTTGGTATGCAGTTAAATGATAAAAATGGGATATTTGGTATGCAGTTAAATTATAAAAATGGGATATTTGGTATGCAGTTAAATTATAAAAATGGGATATTTGGTATGCAGTTAAATGATAAAAATGGGATATTTGGTATGCAGTTAAATTATAAAAATGGGATATTTGGTATGCAGTTAAATTATAAAAATGGGATATTTGGTATGCAGTTAAATGATAAAAATGGGATATTTGGTATGCAGTTAAATTATAAAAATGGGATATTTGGTATGTAGTTTATTATAAGAATGGGATATTTGGTATGCAGTACATATACCTAGCCCATCACATTTATATACAGTCCAGACAAAGATCTGTGTCAACAGTTTGTGTATATCATGTATATATCATGTATATATTTGAGTAGATGGTTTATATTTATAGTTTATGTAATTAAGAACATATCTTGTACATTTTGTATATTTAATTCGATAGTTATAAGTAGATAGCTTATATTTGTTGTATATATATTTAAGAACATATCTTGTACATTTTGTATATTTAATTAGATAGTTAAATTCCTATTTGATCTCTATTGGTCTTTAGTGTATTGAATTAGGACATTATTAAGGGCATTATTAGTGTTCACAAAAGATTAAAGAATATTTGTGTATTGTTAATAGAGCTGATAAACACTTGGTGTTTAAATATCTGTGTCAATATACCATGTTAAAGTGTCACATTGTAATTAAATAAATAAATGTTTACAGAGAACATTAACCTCTAAATTAAATGAATTAGCCGACTTCCTGGTCTTCGTACAAATGCTCTTCGATTCAAAAATTAAAAAAAAGTATTTTTTTTTTGTTTAACGATTGGTTTATTACCTTTTAGCAAATGTTAGGGTTAGTCCGGAGCACATTTCTATTCTCTGATTTATATGGAAATGACCATTCAACTTCAAAAAGGGAAAAGGGGGGGGGGGATAAAATTTTTTCTTAAACAAATATTCTAATCCCAAATTTGATGAACAAAATTGAAAAAAAAAGAATCTGAATCCAGATTCCCCCAATATCTTTTTGTGTTAAATTTTGTACACAATAATTTGATTGCTAGACTAACTTTTCCTTGAAGTTAAATTGTTGCTCCCTAAAAAAAGTCCTTGCAATTTTATTGAAATAATACTGTTTTGAAAGAAAATAAAGATAAATTTATACAACCCTACTTCATACACAATTACAAACAAGAGACTGTGAATGGACTTTTGGTCAATAGTTTCTAGTGAATTAGTTTTGTCACATTGTTTTCAAATGAGGTTGTCATCCTTTATGATGTTATAACTTGAAATGCAGACATTGCAATGCAATCAACATCTAATAAACAGAACTGAATGACATATTGAAGCCTGATCTGTTTTACAATTAACTTATTTACTTGGGGTCTGGATTGGGAGGGCGCCTTCATTTCTTTATTTTTCTAACTTTTTATACCAGACCTACAATAGTAGATGAGCATTATGTTTTTTGGTCTGTCTGTCTGTTCCTTCTTCTGTCCGTCACTGTAGACACATTCTTGTTAAACCTATTTTCCCCTTTTTGTGTTGTTTGGTTGCCTAATAATTGACAAAATACATTTGTGTATATTGACAGGGTTTAAACATGACAGTTGTATAGAATCAAAGGATATATTTCAAATTTTGATGTTGTTTTCTTTTTCAGGTCATAATCAGAACCTTAACAGATCACAGAGTTTAAAGGTCAGATCAAGGTCAAGTCCTCACCATCACAATAGATTAGGTAATGTACTTTTATAAAGTAAGCTTTATCCACCAATATAAACTGGTCCCCATGAAGTAGGCTAAGACCAGAATTGGGAACATATAAAACCTTAAAACTAAACCATGTTTAGGCCAAAAATAAAATATTATTTGTTTCCCCTCCCACCACTGACTCGGTAAAATCGCAGCGACTCGAAAAATTTTATCGGCCATTCTTTGTCCAAAATTTTTTTTTTTGCTATGTTTGGTTTTGGTGATATCTTTCCGATGCTATAGTAAACGTGCGTAGATTTCATACCATAAAATAAATAGGAAAAAAAGAGGTCCCTGTATACAGTTTTTAACACCAGAAAACTGGGATGTACACTGAAATCAGGGAATACCCCACTTTTCTTGACTTATCTTACCTGTTGAATTTTGTAACAGAATGTGTTAGAAAAAAATGTGTCATTTTATATCAGAATATATCCTACATTTAACATAATGATTGATCTTTTGTTATTTGATGAAGACATGACTCCCACACATAATGTACACTGCAGTGTTGTGACTTGTTTTTATGAAAAAGAAAAGATGTACTTTTAATATACATGAGAAATATACCAGGTTCATTGATAGTTTTCTCATTGGCAATCATGCATACCATATATCTCCTTTCTTTTTTATGCTCCCTGCTGGAGCGGAGTGGGCATTTAGTTTTATACTGTCCCTCTGTAAATCCCTCTGTACCTAGGTCTTTGCGTCCATACGTCTTTATATCTGTATGTTTGGTTTCTTTTCTCTTAACCAAATGTTATACAACTTATATACACAATACTTATTTAAGTCACTACCACAAAATGCAGTGGTGTCACTGTATCGTTCTAAAGTAATGCTCATTTACAAATGAAAAAAAATGCTGGATTTTTTATTTCCATTCTTCCACTTAACTTAAGTTTAATTCAACCATATGTTATAAAACTTTTCACAATGCTTTTTACCACAAATTTCAGATCAAGTCCAAATTTGGGAAGTGTCACTTTTACAGTTCTGAGTTTTATCCCTTTATTACTTCATATGCAAGAGGGGGCACCATCTGTTCTCCATTTACTTACATTTATTTTATTTTAACAAATATTTTAATTTTATAAACTTCCTCAATCTTTGCACTGAAGATATGTTATTCTACATTCCTGATTTGACATTCATAATGAAATATAAACCATTGGTAAGAATGGTAAGACAAATACTTGGTCTATGGTATAATGTTGTTTATATCCGTTAAATTACCATATAAATGGAATGTTAATAGTTCATAGTTGTTTTATAAGTAACTTGAGTGATGTCAAAGTTGTTTACGATGGATTTTTAAAAGAATTAAAAAAAATAAATATATATTGTTGACAAAAGTAAGAGGAGATTGATGTCAGTGAGATAACAGCGTATATATATTCAAAATAAGGCATTAAAGAGAGCACCGTATAAGTTTGCAAAAAGAAAGAAAACGCTTTATAAATGCATAATTTATGACCTTTTATATATATTTCCAGAGAAACCCAATAATACATGTATAATGGTGACTTTTAAAGTACTTTTCACGTTACCTAGATATTTGAAGGAATTTTAGCTAATTTTATTGAATTATGCAAATTAGGTTCTGTTTAAAAATAGACACAAATTAGAGAAGTCTAACTTCTAATATATTTTTTGGTTACCATAATTTTTTTGACTGAAACAATCCTGTATTTCTCCTGTGTTTTCCAACAGTCCTTTGAAACTCTTAAAATGACTGAAGACCTTAAAGAGTTGAAGAGCGTTACTGTGTATTCATTTATTTTGCGTGTGTGCCAATTTTAACGGATTGAGAAAAACGTTAAAAAACAGAATATTTGATTTCATGTTTGTGGAAAAGTCTGCATTCATTCACATAAATAGATACTGGTTAATTTGTTGACCATTTTAAATTTTATATTACACCCTCATTAGATTTGAGTTTTAAAAAGAATTCCATTAGCACAATTACTTTACATCAGTTTGTCATTAGGAAATCTTTGGCAATGTCTGCAGGCTGTTTACTTTTATAGTTTCTTTATAGGGTGTCTATAGGTGTTAAAATGATATTACCTCAATGAAGCTAGTTTATAATGTAAACATTATGGTCTAGAGTAAACATTATGGTCTAGTGATTTCAAAACATTGTCATTGAGCAAATGTGTGTCAAGTTACCTGAAAATGATAGTAGGTTAATTTTGACGATGAAGTCAAAATTGTTTTCCTGATAACTCATGTAATAACGTACACGTCAATAGACAGAAAAAAATTAGGAAGAAACTGGGTATCCTTCACCTTATCAGGCCTGTAGCCAGGAATTTCTAAGGGGGGGGGGGGGGGGTATTTGGACTCACAAACTCGACTTAAACAGTCACAATTCGAACAAAACGTTGACTTTAACAGTGCTTATTTGTTGTCAAGGGGGGTCGTCCGAATTCCCCGAACCCCCCTGGCTAAGGGTATGCTTATTTCAGCATTTTATAAAGATTTTATAAAACTGAAAGTTATATTGGATGGGTACTTTGATTGGAAGGATTTACAGCCAAGGGTAAAAAAAGATAATAATTTTGTTTTCATTGTCCTTCAGTGTTGATTTCTGGTGCCCTTGACTCCAATCTTAATTGACTAGGATTGTCAGTTTACCTATCCAAGGTCAGTGGTTTTCACCAGGCACTATGTCTTCCTCAACCTATAAAAACTGACGCCACGAAATAGCCCAAAAGTGGCGCTTAAAATAGCATCTGTAGATGACAGCCTGTAAAAGTCTTATAACAAGGATCTATTATAGCTAGTATTCTTGTTCATGATCAATTCCAAATTAACAATATATACACATAGATGTGTTTTGGTCTGTATAAAGAAATAAGAGCATTGCTGACGTCATTGGCAGATAAAATCCTTAAATCACAGACGCATATATATAGAAAGTGCAAAGCTTTAAACTGTAATACTCTTATAGGAAAAACCATTCTAGTGGACAGCATGTAACAGACAGATTAAATACAATGAAAGAAAGGTTGATTGATTTATAATGGTGTTTTGTTAACACCGTTTTTAGCACAGTTATAAAGCTTTGGGTATATAACTACAGCAGTTGGGGAAGCTGGAGAGAAAACCTAGGGTAGCAAAACATGAAAGAACTGGCATGATTAAGATTAAAGTCAAACACACCTTACCTCAAACAAGGATTTATATAGTAAGACTTACTCTAAAATCTTTGTCTATCAGTCAAACACACCTTGCCTCAAACAAGGATTTATATAGTAAAACTTACTCTAAAATCTTTGTCTATCAGTCAAACACACCTTGCCTCAACCAAGGATTTATATAGTAAGACTTACTCTAAAATCTGTGTCTATCAGTCAAACACACCTTGCCTCAAACAAGGATTTATATAGTAAGACTTACTCTAAAATCTTTGTTTATCAGGTTTGAAACTACAACCTCAGTCTTGTAAGGCTAGTGATGGTCGTAGATGGACACAATCATGATCATAATTCAGACCATTTGGCCATGTAGGTCCCTGAAATAAAGGAAAAAGGTGTATCCATACGAACACATGATGAAAATTAAAAGCAATGCGAAAATATCTTTATCGTTGTTCTGCATCTTATAGTTATGGCCAGACCTTCAACGTGAAATAGCCAATGTAGATTTTATTTTTAGATATGAGAATGCTTATTGTGAATACAGAAAAAAATGCATATTGATATATGTGTTTGATTTCAGAATTTGAATTCTTATTATTGGGATATTCATCCAGTCCCATTATTGGCAATACAAAGTGAAAAAAAAAGCTCACAATAATTTCTAAATTAACAGTATTTGAAGTTCAAAGCTTTTTTCAATCACATATTACGCTTTATTTAATTTTTACATTTAACATTTTTCATTGACTGCAAAATGAAAGTAGTTCTTAGAAGCTAATGGAAGTTTTTTTTTTATGATGGACACTGTTTTCTACCAATTAAGTAATGGTATGTTTACTTCATGCCATTTAATTAAAGATAACTTGTTTTTCTGTAGGCCATATATTTAATTAGAAATAACTTGTTTTTCTTTGGTCCATTTAATTAGAAATAACTTTTTTTCTGTGGTCCATTTAATTTAGCCATGTAAGATTGTCAATACATCAACAAGGAAGTCAAGAGATTGATTACCATTTCATTTGAAAGGGTTAAATTTTATATCACCTAGGGAGAATTTGATTGTCCATTTGGGAGAATTGAAGCATTATATACATTAAATCTATTGATTAACATGATAAACACTTTATTATATATACTTTATTGTTTTAACCTTGATTTACACCTTATTCATGCACAGTGCATTACAGATTCATGAGCAAAGTAAGTACATGTGATAAAAGTTCTTAGTGCAATCAGGTCATACATGTTTTTCTCTCTTAGAAATGGGTTAATAAGGCTCTTATTAGATTACTGCTCTCTAGTACATAGTCAGGTGTATAACGGATGTGAGAGGTATATACTTAAGTTTTCTTGAAACCTAGGATACATATATCCTTCATTCCTTGGTGGTTAATAAGAGAGATTGTCGTAGGTCACATAGTGTGTATAAATGTATTGGTTGTCAAAGTTATTGTGATGATTTTAAAAGTGTAACATTTACATGTTTGTACATACCCATGCTACATATCTTCTGGCAAACAGGAACACAATTAAAACCTGAAAATAAAAAAGAATGATGAAATTTATTGATAATAATGTACAGAATAATCAACAGCAAACAAATTTTGTTTGACAAAAACTTTTAGGATATTGTTCGAAATTTGATATCATCTAATGTTTTTTTAATCTAGGTATTTGAGTGAAATCACAAATTTGAATAGTTGTGAGACTTTAACAATATTATAATCTCTCACCCTCTAAGATGGAAACTGGGCCCATTTAGTAGGAAAAACAAAGGAACTGTTCATTATCGATTTCATATTGAGGTATTTTTAAGTCACAGTGGGGTATCTCAAAGTCACTGAGTGGGGTATCTCAAAGTCACAGTGTTGTATCTCAATGTCACAGAGTGGGGTATCTCAAAGTCACGGACGTTACCTCAATTTATGCAAAGGAGCAGGTTCAGTAAGACCCCTTTTTTGCCCCAAAATATAGCAGTTTTACAAAATTTGGACAAAAACCATCTTGAAAAGTGACGTTTTTTTGGCATATTTGATAGATTTTTCATATTTAAGCTTGAATCTGAGAGTTTTTAATGACGAAATCAGTTAGAATCTTTCACTTGAAATAGACACTTGATTGTTTAAAAAGTGTCCAAAATCTTTCTTTAGATGAACCTGAAATTTGAGGCCAAAATTGGCCCTTCCCTTTGGCCAAACCATGAGATCTACAAATTTTTTCCTAAATCCATGAAAATTGTAACCAACAAACAAAAAGATGAATTTTGCATGATTTGTATGTAAAAAAAAGGGAATTCAAAACTTATCCCTTTGAAATCTTGTTAAAAACTTATTCCCTCAAATTCTAAAGCGAATTAGAATAAAGATCTAGGCTACATGATTATTAGTCCTTTCCTTTAAATACATAGACTATATCAATTTATGTATTTAACAATAGAACCTATAATCGTACATTATAATTTGTACAAAATCGGATAAATAGAGTTTGATCTGTTTTAAGTGCATTACCTTTTGGGTGAACCCATTGAAGGATAACCTTTTTACCTTTTACACAGTTTAAAACATGTACATTTAAAAATGTGAAAATTTGAAAAGTTTTCCCCGAGTTTTGTGATGAGAATTAGATTGATAGATATAACAGCCTGCATTGATCTATTTATAGTAAGTTTTCTGTAAAGACGTAACGTAAGTTGTTAAATATTGAATATTTATGTGTTTGGATATAAAGCTGTGATCTTTAAGTGTGACACATAGTAAGACACTGTGTTTCCGGTGTAGTATATCAATAAGTATAGTAATAAAGTGATGTAAATATTTGTTGTATTCAGTGTCATCAAATAATACCTCTCTGTTTCAAATAACACTTCGGATTGATCTACGGAATTCACAGAAGATATTTCTTCAATTCTGTCGAGCTTACTTTTAATATCAGGTCAGTTTAATGTTTTATTTATAAGTATAGTAATAAAGTGATGTAAATATTTGTTGTATTCAGTGTCCTCTCTGTTTGAAATAACATTAGGAATTTATCTACAGAGTTCAGAGACGATTGTCTTCAATTCTGCTGAGCTCAATTTTTATATGAGGTCAGTTTAATGTTTTATTTTATTTATAAGTATAGGGTGATGTAAATATTTGTTGTATTCAGTATCGGTTTATTGTCAAATAATACAAATCAGTTTCATATAACACTTGGAATTGATCTTCCGAATTCAGAGACGAATTTCTTCAATTCTTTCGAGGTCAGTTTTACATTTTATTCTTACTGCATAATCATTTCGAGAAAAGAAATCAAATGAATAATAAATCTGTTTTTCAACCATTTTTCGATGAATCGTCAATAATTGATATCCAGTATAAATGATATCTATTCTCAACAATTATCGATCTTAACAGAGACTCGAGGTGACTTGTGATCAATTTTCAGACAATTTGACGGTAATTGAATTTTGTTCATATTTCCTATACATTAAATGTAACTATTATTAATATGATCGCAGAGACTGTCAGGGTAAAATTATGAAATGAATAGAATTATGTCCATTACATTTAGAACCTTGAACATATTGAAAGAAAAATTAAAGTATATAAAGGTAATATACATATATCCTTATATCTAAATAAAAGCTTTCAGGTCTTTATAATTACATGATTTTATTAATACACTGCTTTTATGAAGAACGAAAGTAAGTAGAATTTTTATAGTTTCATGTTTGGTAGATTAATTTATTTTCATGTGTACTAATTTTCGTGGATTGAAGAAAAGTTGTATTTTTGTGAACAGTAAAGTTAGAAATAATTGTGTGCATTGATTATAGAGATTTTTGAAGAATGATCTAAAATGCAAGATTATTAAGTGCAATTTCAGTCAAATCTGCATACAGATATATGTGGGTTACTTTTACAAATTGTGACTTGGATGGAGAGTTGTCTCATTGGCACTCATACCACATCTTCTCTTATCTATATATTGGTTCTTGGAAGAGATCTAGAGTGGCATTGACCTTCCACATCTTCTTAAAATTTTTTTAGGTAGCAGATACATGTATATGCAATAGTTCAACAGACTTTGTGTTAATGATGGACATTTAAATTTAAATAAAATGGTACATAGGTTGTTTGAAACACATGTAAAAGAAAAAAGATCTCTAGTTTAATAATTGTTAGAATATGAAATAACTATTAAACATTGACCTAACTGGCGTAACAAATATTAGGCCTGGTTTAAGAAACTAATAAGCAATCAATCCTAATTTTCCACTATCTGACCACTCTTATAACAGGAGCATCTGTGGTCAGTTGGAATTAATCCCCAGCTTATTAGAAGAGATTTGTCTTAACTGTGTACACTTGAATAACAAAAAATGAACGCATTGATAATTGATATCATTCTGGTTCTAAAATTTTCAAGTTGACCTCTTGGACATGTTTGATAATAAGCATCTATGGAAAAATAGATGTACTGGTACCGGTTTTAACTGGTTCTGTGTACATCTGTCATAATAAGTTCCCTTGTTCACTTTCAAATCAGATGCATGTATTTTTCGTTTTCACCAGAACACAAGCAAAAAGTACTTTTTAAATAGTACACTTATGTAACATTGTATGCAAATTGTTATCTAGATCTTATAAGTTAGTCAGGATTCACGGTTAAGTGATAGCTAGTGTATTGTAAAATCTTTAACCCATTGTTATATAATAAGGAACACTGTCAGTTACAATTGTAAAGAGAAAAAGTTCCGTCACTTATTTGGTTTCACATGGTTATTGTTTTTAATCTTATCCATAGAAAATTGTACAATAACCTTTGTTCTTATTAGTTATATGAAGAAAATGATACTGTCTATCATGACTCAAGTGTTATGATATAGGTTAAAGAAACAATTAAGTGGCATGGCCTTTGTAAACGTCTTACATGGTGTAATTGGGTCTTAACTTGACACAGCCTTTGTAAGGTACATGGCAGTATAATGATATGAGTGGCATCTTAAGGTCGTTCAAAAGTTCCAAAATATCAATTGTACTTAATGTTCTTAATATATTTGCTTACTGAGGAAGAACTGTTTAAAATGTAATGTCAGCTTTTAAAATTTTTTGGCATTATGTTTCTTTAAATATGGTGTGAATTATCGATGCAGAAATGATTTGTAATTTTATATTCAAATCAATGCACAAGGCTAAATTTAAATAGATATGAAATAATTTTGAATTGGAAGTACATTTTAATAGCTTTTATATTGAGAATGTAAAATAACAGGCTCTTGAATATTATACCATAAGAATTGTAATACATATGTTACCTTATTTGCATTCCTCGTTGCACAAGCTTTAATGGCAATTAAATTAAGTTTTGCCCCCACCAGGTGTGGGTTTTTCTCTGTGTGTTGAAGACCCATTTTGGGCCTTAGGCTGTTTTGTCTTCTCTTCAGTCGTGTTGTTGTCTCTTTAAAACATACCCAATTTCCATGCTCAATTTGATTTGTCAGGATAATGTACTTTTGAGGTTAAATGAAGAAATTTATTACATATACAAAAGAAGATGTGGTATGATTGCCAATGAGACAACTATCCACAAAAGACCAAAATGACACAGACATTAACAACTATAGGTCACCGTACGGCCTTCAACAATGAGCAAAGCCCATACCGCATAGTCAGCTATAATAGGCCCTGATAAGAGAATGTAAAACAATTCAAACGAGAAAACTAACGGCCTTATTTATGTAAAAAAATGAATGAAAAACAAATATGTAACACATAAACAAACGACAACCACTGAATTACAGGCTCCTGACTTGGGACAGGCACATACATAAATAATGTGGCGGGGTTAAACATGTTAGCGGGATCCCAATCTACTATTGAATTTCAATCTACTATTGATTTTCAATCTACTATTGATTTTCGTCAGAACTTTTCTGAATGATTTGCAATTGTTAATATGCTAAGGTGCTTGCCTATCCTTGGAACATATATATTTTTTTTTAATTGATCCTTACATCCCCCTTCTTTTGGCAATATGTTGCTATCTTCATGCTTTTTTTTGTAAGTTGTTGGGTTGCTGTCTCTTTGGTGATTACCCCTGATTTATATATGTTTCTATTTATACTTCCATTCATATAATCTTAGACAAAAATATACATGCAACATATAGACAATGTATTTAGAACAGATTACTGGACAGTAACCAATTTTTTTTATGAATGATAAAAACAAACAGATAGTTGGATGTTATTGTTCATTACTGTTACATAACTTGATGATCAGTAACAGCCAAACTATTTACAACCGTGACAATTGAACTTGGCAATATTAACTTAAGTTAATTACTGTAAATTCAGAAATTATTAGGAAATATGCAACAGCTAAGTTAAATATAATTGCAATAATTTAAACTCGCATTTTTTGTCAAGCCTGTGACTTTTGTCGCAGAAAGCTCGAAATAGGGACAGAAATCCGGTGGCAGCTACAGCGGCGGCATTAGCTAACTTCTTAAAAGCTTTATATTTTAGAAGGTGGAAGACCTGAATGCTTCATTCTTTGTATATGGATGCCCTATGTTATGAAGTTTCTGTCAGTCTTATGCCCAATGTCCTTGACCTCATTTTCATGGTTCAGTGACTACTTGAAAAAAAGTTAAGATTTTTTGTAATGTTGAATTCTCTCTTATTATAAGTAATAGGATAACTATATTTGGTATGTGCCTACCTTGCAAGGTCCTAATGCCTGTCAGACAGTTTTCACTTGACCTCGACCTCATTTCATGGATCAGTGAACAAGGTTAAGTTTTGGTGGTCAAGTCAATATCTGAGATACTATAAGCAATAGGTCTAGTATATTTGGTGTATGGAAGGACTGTAAGGTGTACATGTCCAACTGGCAGGTGTCATCTGACCTTGACCTCATTTTCATGGTTCAGTGGTCAAAGTTAAGTGTTTTTGAGTTTTGGTAATTTTTTCTAATACTAAATGCAATACAGGTCAACTATATTTGGTGTATGGAAATATTTTATGATCTATATGTCTGTTGCACAGGTTTTATTTGACCTTGACCTCATTTTCACAGTTCATTGCTCAGTGTTAAGTTTTTGTGTTTTGGTCTGTTTTTTTTAAACTATAAGCAATAGGTCAACTATATTTGTTGTATGGAAGAATTGTTAGCTGTACAGGCCAGCTGTCTGGCATGGTTCTTCTGACCTTGACCTCATTTTCATGGTTCATTGGTCAATGTTTAGTTTTCTTGGTTAATGTTAAGTTTATGTGACAGTTGTAATAAAACTTTATATTTAGGATCAATGATTTAGTAAAGAAGGTGAGACATTTCAGGGTGTTCACTCTTGTTGAAATTTTTGATATGAACTAAACAGGATTTTATTCTATATTGCAAAAAATTAAAATCATATTTTAGTCTAATATCACGATATTGCAATGTTAATTGTTGGAGTAAATATCTTATGTTATCATGTCTTCCATATATTTCCTATAATTCTATATTTATTCAACATTAAAAGATAATTAATAATGCAATGTTTTTGAAATTTTTGTGAATTAATTTTGTAATTGTTCTGAAATAAGTTCACTGATATGACAAAATCGCAATAATAAATTCACACAATTAAATTTCTATATTTACAGTATTCTGTTTAAACCTGCCAATAAAATAAGCTCTGATCAATTGTAAGTACAGAATCAATGGGCACTTCTGTTATAGCTCAGCTGTCTGTTCATGATGCAGATATTAAAAACAATTGTTATGAGTTCATTGAACTGCCATTGTTTTTCATTCTGGAATTAAATCTATCATGATATCAAGTTATCACCTGTCATTGTGCTTTTAATATCAAGTCTAATACTATTATATGATGCCAGTGATTCCATTAGTAAAATGTATTGTTACAAGGTTCCTGACCTCTATTTACGCTCTGTCCTCATATTGACAGAATTGTGCTGCTGTCCAGTTATGTAATAATATCTTGCTGTCTTTAAATAATTACATTAGATGTATGTTTCATTATAATATGTTATTCTGATTGGCTAAATGCAGTCTCGTGTTATTCCTTAATCAACTTCATTACACAATAAAATTGATCATTCATGATGACACACTGGTCCCCAAAAAAAGTGCACAGGTAAATTAAATAAAAACTTGATACAAATCTGTTTTCATGATCCTTGCTAAAAAATGCAATTATAAGTATTGAATGCTTCTTTTTGTAACTTCATAGGGTTGTAAAAGCCTTGACCGTGCACACATTTTTAGAATGAAGCGCTTCTGCGCTTCATACAAAATGTACTTTGATCAATGCTTTTACACCCCAATGAAGTTACAAAAAGAAGCATTCAATTCTTAAATGAATGTTGACCATGTTTATAATTAAACAAATTTAATATTTTAGAATTTTTATTTTCTGCTTATAGTTTCGGCTGCTACAAGCATAAGATAATGAGCAAATATAAGACCTTCAGTCAGAATAATGTGTCCAGGCTAAGGATCTATCTGTTTACTTTTACAAATTATTTTTTTGAAAAGTTTGACTCAGCATATGATATAAGAGCAAATATTAAATAATTATAAGCAGAATAATGTGTCCAGCTTAGGGTCTTCTTTTGGTGTTACCTTTTTGGGAAAGTCTGAATTAGCATATATAAGAGCAAATATTAGACAATTCTGAATAATGTGTACAGGTAGAGTCTTCTTTTGACGTAAGATAAAATATGAGGCAACTCATTATTTCAATTGTATTAAAGCATGATAAATACATGATAATTTGATCAAGATGTATATTTTATATAGGTTATATATTGATTTAAAAAAAGTTTTAAAATGACAAAATTTTTGAATTTTAAGTTCATCACTCAATGTTGAATGTAAGCTAAGTTTCTTAAAAAAATTTAAAAAAATTTAAGAATTCATGTGTAAAACTGTATACATTTAGTACAACATGCCCAGGGATAAAGAAAACAATACTTACAAAAAACTAGTTTAGCCTCCTACTAGTGTCAAGTTCTTCTATCAAGTCAAAATGAGCTTCCAGTAACGAATTTACGTAATAAATGAAAAAATATGATTAATTCTGATCAGACACAGGCTTTGCTTCAGGCAAAAATATATAACGTCTTTCTTGTCAGGAAAAAATATTTTATTAATAATTTCCTATGTATAATTGTGGATGATATATTTTTACACATGTATGATTACACAAATTGAACAACCTCAAGGTGTACATTTATAAAAGTGCACTTCCTTCATGTAAACACAGAAATATCAATAATCAAGGAGAGAAGGACCTCATTATAGGAGAGATAAATCAAGTCATCTGATTCAGTGTAGATTTAACAGTGTAACAGGGTGTAAGGCATGTGTCTAATACAATATTAATGTTGGAGGGATATTCATTAATTTTACCCATTCATTTACTGTAGTGCACTTATATTTTGTGATAATGAAATTTACACCTGGTCAAAGAAAACTATTGATCATGTTGATAAGTCATGTGAATCAGTGTAGATTTAACAGGAGGGTGTAATTTAGGCATGTGTCTAATACAAAATTGATGGTGGAGGGATATTTATTAATTTTACTCATTCATTTACCATCTTGCACTTTTAATATTTCCTGATAATGTAATTTACACCTGGTAAAAAAAATGCTATTAAGTTAACTAAACAAAAGGAATATAACTGTATAAGTTTAATTGCATTGTGAGAAGTTCATGTAATTTGTTATCATCATAGAATGTGAGAAGAAGTGCATGGTAAAAGAATTCCATTGATAGAGTTCACATAACAAAAGGGAATTTAACAGAAATAATTTGATTTCGTTGTGAGACGTTTATGTAATTTGTTATAGACTGCTCGATAGACTGTGGGAAGTGTGGTAACATTTTCGGTTTTTAAAACTGTCTGATGTAAAGTTTGAATGGCAGTATTAATTAAATTGTCAATATTGAGGAATGTACACGACTTTACTAGTCAAGAATCAGACTGATCAATGAATATACTGATGGATTTTTTCTTCTCTTTGCTTTTTATGCCAGTGACGATTTACAAGACAGATTTACATTGTCCGAGCCAATTGATTTCCTATCAAAGTTGATCAAGTTTAACCTATTTTGTTTGTGTGGTCGCAAGTGTACAGTAATTAATAGTAATTGCATTTCGGAAGGATTAATATCAAAACTGGATTAAAAATTTTAACGCAAAAGCGAGGATTTCTTACGTAATGACCGGAATAATGATTGAGGGAATTATTTGATATTAGACAAGAGCCAATAATATAAATTATAACGTGTATTGACTAACACAGTAAGTGTATTAATCTTATTACAGTTAAAATATATAATTAAAGATAAAGTGCATGTAAGGTTAACCTTAATTTCAACATTTTCTATTTGTACAATGTCTATGTGAAGTATAGTAGATTTTGAGTGTGTGTGTATAATGCAGTGTATGAGTGCAGTGTACATGTGCAGTGTATGAGTATGTAGAGAGTTTTTTAAACAGTATCCCAACAACATAATGAATTGTAAAAACAAACTTAGCTTTATGGATAGATTGAGGTAAATATATATATATATATATATATGGGCTTCTTTGAAAAGTAGTGGTTGATTATACCAAGGTTTGAGAAGTAGAGGCCTTTTTTTGACAGCAAAAAATATTAAAATCTATAAATTTTTTAGATATACTCCTTTTCGCCCAGCACTATATTTTAGCCATTACTATATATAATAATACACCCCCCTTTCCTAGAAACCTCAATCAGCTATTTGTGTATTTTCTAGTAAAAGAATATTACTATTTAACCACTGGGTTCATATGTTCTGATGTATAATTTCATTTATAAATTGTAACATCTGTGTAAGGTGATTGACTTCATATTGTATTGATTTTCAGTTAAAGTTGATATTGTTTTTTTAATTACCCAATGCAATATAAAAGAAAAATCAAACATGTTAATTTGAAGGACAAATTGTTCATAACTTGGTGTTATATCATATATAAAAATTGTACTTGACCAATTGACGGTTTGTCAGAGTGATTGGTATGTTATATCATATCAAAACAATACTTGACCAAATAACAGAGTAAGAGTGAATTGATTTCCGATAGTTGTCAATACACAGGCAGTCGATTGATACATCTTCTTTGTACTTTAACCTATAAACTTGAAGTGGCACTCAGAATGATGGAGACTATCTGTTTCATAACACATGTATGTAGTGTAGTCAGTCTGAGGTATGATATTTTTTCATAAGTTTGCAGTCTGACTGAGGGATGATATTTGTTTCATAAGAGAGCAGTATCACCGAGGGATATCTGTTTCATAAAAGTGCAGTCTGACTGAGGGATATCTGTTTCATAAGAGTGCAGTCTGACTGAGGGATATCTGTTTCATAAAAGTGCAGTCTGACTGAGGGATATCTGTTTCATAAGAGTGCAGTCTGACTGAGGGATATCTGTTTCATAAGAGTGCAGTCTGACTGAGGGATATCTGTTTCATAAGAGTGCAGTCTGACTGTGGGATGATATCTGTTTCATAAGAGTGCAGTCTAACTGTAGGATGATATCTGTTTCATAAGAGTGCAGTCTAACTGTGGGATGATATCTGTTTCATAAGAGTGCAGTCTGACTGAGGGATGATATCTGTTTCATAAGAGTGCAGTCTGACTGTTGGATGATATCTGTTTCACAAGAGTGCAGTCTGACTGAGGGATGATGTCTGTTTCATAAGAGTGCAGTCTGACTGAGGGATGATGTCTGTTTCATAAGAGTGCAGTCTGACTGAGGGATGATGTCTGTTTCATAAGAGTGCAGGCTGTCTGACAGAGTGTTTCATAAGAGTGCAGTCTGACTGTGGGATGATATCTGTTTCATAAGAGTGGGATGATATCTGTTTCATAACATAAGAGTGCAATCTGACTGAGGGATGATATCTGTTTCATAAGAGTGCAGTCTTACTGACCGATGATATCTGTTTCATAAGAGTGCAGTCTGACTGTGGGATGATATCTGTTTCATAACATAAGAGTGCAGTCTGACTGTGGGATGATATCTGTTTCATAACATAAGAGTGCAGTCTGACTGAGGGATGATATCTGTTTCATAAGAGTGCAGTCTTACTGACCGATGATATCTGTTTCATAAGAGTGCAGTCTGACTGTGGGATGATATCTGTTTCATAACATAAGAGTGCAGTCTGACTGTGGGATGATATCTGTTTCATAAGAGTGCAGTCTGACTGACCGATGATATCTGTTTCATAAGAGTGCAGGCTGTCTGACAGAGTGTTTCATAAGTTTGCAGTCTGACTGAGGGATGTCTGTTTAATAAGTTTTAAGTCAGACTGAGGGATAATATCTGTTTCCTGAAGAAATTCTGTTGTGAGTTCTATATTCCTACATATTTTACATTTGGAAAATCATCTGTGATTTAATGACTCGGTTTTTTGCAAGGAGTTTAGTAGTAAATTAGTACAAATCTTTACATGTTATATTGATTTTAGATAATTTTCACAAAAGAAGATTTTTGATTTTTCTCATTTCATCTAATCGGGATTTTTTTGTCATATCAGACTGTGCTTTGGTATCAAATATATTAAATGTCTATGGATTTTGTCATTACTAAAAGCCTGTGCTTTGATTTCATGATTAACGTTTTTAAAGTGTCATATTAGCCTTTGCTTTGATTTAGGAATGCATGTTAAATGTCCAAGGATTTTGTCATTATATAGCCTTTGCTTTGAATAAGAAATTATGATGACTTTGAGTTTGAATGTTCAAGAATTTTGTCTCATTAGCTTTTGCTATGATTTAGGAAACTATGGCAATTTTGAAAATTTTGTTGATAAGCCATTACTTTGATTTAGGAAACATAATTTAACTGCCCAATGATTTTGACATGATAGACTTTGCCTTGATTTATGAAATCATGATATATGCATACACTTAGGATTTTGTCATAATAATCTGCTTTGATTTATGAAACCATGATAGATGTCCAAGGATTTTGTTATAAAGCCTTTGCTTTGATTTAGGAAACCATGTTAAATGTCCAATAATTTTTACAAGTAGCCTGTGCTTTGATTTAGGAAACCTTAATGTCCAATGATTTTGACATTAATTTTAGTCTTTGCATTGATTTAGGAAAGCTTTATGTCCAATGGTTTTGGCATAATAGCCTTTGCCTTGATTTAGAAAACCTTAAGTGTTCAATGAATTTGGAATAATAGCCTTTGTTTTGATTTAGGACACCTTAATGTCCAATGATTTTTACATAATAGCCTTCGCTTTGATTTAGGAAACCTTAATGTCCAATGATTTTGGCATAATAGCCTTTGCCTTGATTTAGGAAACCTTAATGTCCAAAGGTTTTGTCATAATAGCCTTTGCCTTGATTTACATGATTTAGGAAACCTTAATGTCCAATGATTTTGGCATAATAGCCTTTGCCTTGATTTAGGAAACCTTACTGTCCAATGGTTTTGGGATAATAGCCTTTGCCTTGATTTAGAAAATCATGTTAAATGTCCAAGTATTTTTACATAATAGACTTACCGGTACTCAATTTATAATTTGACATGATCAAAACACTAGATCAAAGGAAATAGAGATTACATTGAAGTCTTAAGAGGATTATAACATATATCTCCCAGTGCCCTAATTTATCTTTATTAACAATATATACGTGTGAATGGTGTGTTAAATGGGGATAAATGTTTTACACCCAGATTCCATGTGTCAGTAACAGGTGTCATAGGTTTGCGTCATAAGGAAAACAACTGACTTTACCAGGGTATTGATTTATTGTATTGTTAAACAAAAACTTAACTGTTTAATTCCATAGATATTGTAGTCTTGATTCTTTAATGGTATTAAAAATGTGTTCCGTGCTCTTGATGTAAGACTTATATTCAATATTACTTTGAGTTGGTCTTTAGGAATTGGATATATACCACAGACTGTAAAGATATTGCATGTCATCGTCAAGGTATATGTATGTGTAAATGTGTAACGAACAATAGTCATACAGAGTATGTGTAAATACAAGGAGATGTGAGGTTATATATCAATGAGTCAGAAATCCAACAACACAAAATCCTGAAGACTGTATTTGGATGTACTGTGTTTCAAAAAAATTAAATGTAAGGTTATCCAGAATAGTATAAAGCTGTACTCTGATCATTTCATTCATGATACAGAGAGAGGCCTCTGAGGTCAAACTGTGACCTTTATTTACTAACATCCAGATCATTGGGTAGATACGGACATGTAACAGAGTTGTCTCACTGGCAACTATTATAACTTAAAACGGATCGATTGATATTTAGTAATGCTAAAACTCGAAATGGAAAATATTTCATGCAGATTCAGCATGCAACTTGACTGGAAGATGCTAATATTTTCACTTCATTAGAGACAGTGGATTCATTATTTTTCCTACGATACACATATCCATGGATTTCATGGGTACAGGTCAAACACAAAATTAAGTGTTTAACAAATTACAATTTTTCTGCAAGTTCTATAACAGACTTTGACTATAAACCATGAAATCAAATATCCAGGAAAACTCAAGTTTTCCTCAATCCATGAAAATTGGTACCCACGAAAATTGGTACTTAAGAAAATTGGTACTTAAGAAAATTGGTACCCACGAAAATTGGTACTTAAGAAAATTGGTACTTAAGAAAATTGGTACCCACGAAAATAAAGAAATTCACAGTAAGTTACAATCAATAATACAAATCACTGCAGTAGATAGAGGATTGACTGAATGTTGAACTTGTGGTCACGTTTGTTTACTCTCCTGTATACCAGATATATACACCATTGTAAATAATTATACTCTCACAACACAATAATACTATTCTAGGATCTTCCTGTTTCACTGTATAGGTCATGAAGATATAAATATTTATAATGTGAAACACATTAACCTTTAGTGCCAAAGATCTTTATTAATCTTGTTGGGTTCATCCTATTCTATGAATGAAATTAACACAATGAATTTGCTCAGTGTTATCATTTGGTGAAGTGTTAAATGCACATCATGTTTAGACACCTGTCTTTTGTTTGTGGTGATGTGTAAAAAGTACATACTGCTGATTCCTAGTATTGTTTTGGTCAAGGTGTCTAATGCATATATTCGTTTAAGCACCTTGAAAGACATTTATTCCCATTTATGGTGGATACATTTTCTCTCTGTTTTGAAGACTTATTGGTGACCCTTAGCTGTTTTCTGCTCTTTTGTTGGGTTGTTGTCTCTATGACACATTCCCCATTTCAATACGATTTTGGAGATATAAGCCATTTCTTTCCATCAGTGAGACATTATGTTATTTATATTTTCCATAGTTTTAAGTCTTGACTGTAAAGCGTTAGTCAGTTGATGTGAGTCATTAGATACACGGGTTACACTTGTCAATTTTTCTTAGTCATACCAGACATGTAATTCATTAGACGAAAAATTGACAAAATTTTAATTATCCCCTTGCATTGTTAACCTTAGTGTGAAGAATTGAATTTATGATATTTCATTTATTTTAAATTTTAAATTATTTTCAAATAGATTGAGTTTTTGGTTCAATTAGTCAACTCTGTTACAAAGGGAGGGGGATTTAGAAACGTCTATCAAGAGAAGCGAATTATGACGATCAATTAATGTCTGTATAATGCTGCATTTAAATGAAGCTGTCAAAATTTATTAAGTTTGGGATTCCTATTTGAGTGCAATAATAATAAATGACATTGAAAATCCTGAATCGATGTGTGCACTTGAATTCCTGACAACAATTATGAGAGACAAGCTAATAAAATTTAAAGATATTGAATATAAATCCATTCTGAACTTTGAGATAATCTATCATGTCTATAGGAATAAATTAAGTTAAAATCCAACTGTGGTTTAAGTTCTTCCATCGTCACTTTCCTTTATGTTCAATGTTGGGTAACCACAATTCTTACATCAATCATTCAGCCTTTAGAAAAAGCTTCTATGATGAATTGCATTCCACAAAAATGTGGAAGTGCAACTGTATGCAGAATTCATTCAAAATGCAATTTTGTAGGTAATGATAGGTCAATTAATTTTAAGTAAAAGAAAGATTACATAGGCTTGTTCTGAATAACTTGAAGATTACATCATGTTTGTAATTAAGACATAATATTAATGGAGATTGGACGTTTCCTTTGCTCTTACATAATAATTAACATGTAATGAACAGGGAGCTAAACATTTCTTTGCTGATGTTAATAGGTTCGCTTCACCTTCCTTCAGTAAAATATAGTTTTATGGCTTTGACCTTAAATTTCAATTATTTTATGAATACAGTTAAGTAACAACAATGTCAGAACCAATAGATATGCAGGATATGAGAATTATTGAAAATTTAATGCCATTTGATAGTAAGATATGAATGCATTTTAAATGACCATGAACATTTTGTATGAAATGAGAAAGCAACTCTTTCTTAAGCTTAAAAAATGTCCTGAGCAATTTGCCTTCTCATTACATGAAATAAAAGAAATAGCATTCAGCTTGTTCAGTATGAATTAGAATTGATCCATATATGTCTCATTCAGAAGGAAAGGGGGATAAGGGGTTATACCAGTTCTTTCCATGCCATGAAATGTCCATAGATTTTCTTAAAAACTCCTGTATGCTTAAGTGAGCATGCTATAGACAACCTATAGCATGTGTTTTAAGATTCATCTGTTTCCTGAATACTTAGATGTTCTAACACATAATGGCCATTTACAATGTATGAAATGTTTGTTGTATTTTTCTAGGGAACTTCAGGTTTAACTGTAGATACACAAACCTATTAATGCCAACTTCTCTTTCATTGCAGGTTTAACTGTAGATAGATAACCCTATTAATGTCAACTTCTCTTACATTGCAGGTTTAACTGTAGATATACCCAATAATGTAGACATACAGAATAACAACAGCAATGTAGCTACCAGTCCCAATGTCAGTAAACCAACATCCCCTCTGCGTTTTGTTGGCCAGCTGTTACATCTTGGAAATCGGCCACAGAATAACATGTAAGTCAATAAAAGTGTTGGGACATGCGATGATAGATCCTCTTGTTTTGGCAGGGAAAAAAATAGATACATTGGTCACTCATCTAAACAATTTAAGATGATTTGCCCAATGGAGACGTCCTTGTATATATACCACAGTGTCACACTGGAATATGATCTACGTATAAGTATAGAGCATGTTTGAAGTGATATATAACTAGTTCAAAAGTCGCCGTTTACTCATTTCATGATTTCATACATTCGTATCATGTTCATTTACAAACACTATTATTATTAAGTTTATATTAACAAACCTAACAAACAAGCAAGTTAACTTCATTGTTCTTGTAACATTAACTTCTAATTAAAGACTGTAAATACCATTTGCATGTGCCTTACTGATGATGCTGCTTCATATATTGGTATAAAACTGTGGAATTTTTTATTTTTTTTGGGTACACCTTTTTGGTGGATCAAGGATCAAGACCAATTGTATTTTTTATTTTATTTGTTGCCATGGTTTTGCAAAAATTTGTAGTACATTGTAATTATTTATGGCATGGTAGAGGTCTTTATGAAATGTAGGATACTGTGGATTTGTTTTTTGAGGATTTTTTTGGGGGGGTTGGATTAATTGATTTTATGATTTTGCCTGTCTGTAGAAAATTGGTACTTATTTTTAGGTCTTATTTACCCACAAAATCCACATAAGTGGAAACATTAATTAATTATTCGCCAATAAAAAATGTACACACAAATATGGAAATATAACTAATATCATGAATATTATGAGCAGACATCTTTCAGCAATGAAAAGTCAATATTTAACTTTAACAGAGCCCAAATATTAGGGGTAATCCCAAATATATGAAAAAAATGATACCTTTGAAAAAGAATGATTTTAAAAGATTTGTCTTTTCAGGAGAAGGTTTAGGTGAGGTATCTTGGTCTATAAATGGTGGGGAAATACATTTTCATTTTACCCCAGTCTTCCTGGAATCCTGCAGACCCTTTGTTTTATTTTGGTGTGTTGAGAATTTTTTTGACTTTCTATTGTGTCAATTTTAAAACAGTGATATTTATTTTGAACTTAGTCTGTGTATTTTTGATAACCTTTGGATTATTTTTGAAAGCAAGCTATGAGCATGCGCTGCCAAATCTTTTCCAAAGTTATTTCTGTTTATTTGGTGTTTGGTTGAATGTTTAATGCAGTGATAATGTTAAAAGATGTTTAAAGCTTCTTAAATAAAAAGGGGGGTATAGAAACAGTTAAAGTTGAAGTATGGCAACATTATGCCCAAATAAACAGACTAACCCCAGTCTGTAGTAGCTGTCATGATTTGAAGTCTATACCTATATTTTTAGAGCTAATAAATTCTAATTATGTTTGAGGCTGACTTCAGTTTCATTCTATCTCAATTCTTCCTTATGTTCATTTTGTACTTAAATTCTAATGTTATTAGGTTTTAAAAATGTTAAGATTTATTTTTTCAAGCTCAATGAATGTGGAACGTCTTTTAAGACGAGGTAGTCTTCCTGCTTTCAGGTATTGTAAAGCACAAATCATATCATTTTATTATCAACTGCTTCAATGTTTACGCACTGTCAAATGATTTTATTTGCCTTCATTTACAGCATGAATGTCATGGGAGGAAGAGTTAGTTCCCTTTTCAAGTAATATACTATTAGTTCTCATGCTTTAATAGTCTGTTTATATCCTTGGCTTACCACATTATTTGCAGGCTAGCCTAGGGCTGCTTCCACAAGTGTTTTCATATAAAGGGACACAACACTTTCAAGGGACACAACTCTAATGTACATATCACTCAATCTCCTTGGCTTGCTGCAATTTAAGCAGGCAAGTCTAGGCTGCTTCCACAAGTGTTTTCATATTAAGGGACTTAACTTTACTAAGTAACACAACTCTAAATATTACTTGATAGCCTGTTTATACAGCATGAATATCATTGGAAGATGAGTTACTTCCCTTTTCAAGTAATGTATTAGTTCTCATGCTTTAATAGCCTGTTTATATCCTTGGCTTACCACATTATTAGCAGGCTGGCCTAGGCTGCTTCCACAAATGTTTTCGTATAAAGGGACATAACTTTGCCAAGGGACAAAACTCTTACTGAATATATTACTTAATATCCTTGGCTTGCCACATTTTTATCAGCCTAGCCTAAGCTGCTTTCACAAGTGTTTTCATATTAAGGGACATAACTATGCCAAGGACCACAACTCTAACTAAATATTACTTGATAACCTGTTTATATCCTCGGTTTGCCATATTTTTATCAGGCTATCCTTAAAAAAACTGCTTGAACAAATGTTTTCCAATTAAGGGACATAACTCTTCCAAGGGACACAACTCTGTAACTGAAATATTACTTTTCACATCTTTTCTACAAGGTATTGGAATGATGTATCTATAAATATTTATTTGATGTGTTTACAGCTTATATATGCCACGACTTCTATATTCTACATATTTTAGTGTGAAAGTGAGGCTTGGGTGAAAACTTAATTCTGAAATACTGTTTCTTAAAAATGACTCTTTCTATTACTCATGATTATCATGTAACATTACAGCAGATACAATATGGGCATTATGTTTTTTATTAGAAAAATTAGAGGTTTAATAGCTACGAACTGTTCTGGAAACTTCTTGATGGGTGTCAGACTGTTATTGTATGTATAATGTTGTATTATTCAGGTGCCGGGAAATGTTTAGAATTTCACTGTGTTAAATATATAGACAATATGCAATGCTTTTAGAAAAATATATGTTCTCTTCATTTTAAATTTTGAAACAATATAACTATATAAGTATGAAACATGTACTTGTTTATCATTTTTGTTAAATTGAAGATTTGGCGACAAAATGGTTTTTGGAAATAAAATATATGTATTAGATATTCAATCTGAAGTCACTTTCAACTCCTAGTTGTTTCTGACCAAATATTTAAAAAAATAAATATTATATGCAATGACCTAAAATGACCACTTTTAAATGTATATTTTGGATCCTGTAATTTTGAAACTTACCAGAGAAGTTCCTTAACATGTATTTTCTAAACCATTGAATCATCTATTTCCATTTATATATCATATTGATTTAAGTCACCAAGTCCTACAGAGACAGATAGTAATCTATTGTACTTGTATATATCTAATAAAGAGTTCAATGCTTCATTACAAAATGATGAACGAGGGTTTAGATGAGGTCCAATCTTTTTGCATTCTTCAATTTTTTTGCCATTTTTCTCCATTCTTTGAATTTTGGCCAAATTATTCTGAATGCTTTATAATTGAGCACCATATTTATTTCTTTTTTATGTCTGTTTTATTTTTTCCCCCATTAAAATATAGGAATTTTTCAGTTTTCAGACAATAACACAAAAACACTCACCAAAAATAAGACATTTTGAAGAATTGATTATATCTATTGACATGAGCTTAAGAGTTATATAAATTTTAGATTTTAAGTTTCTGAGATACTGGGGTGGAATCATTAAAAAATGGGGATATTTTTTATATGACATTAATAGATTACTGAACTTTATTCTTTGAAAAATTGACGGGCGTATTACCAACCTGCGCTCATGGCCCAGCTGTTTATTTTTTATTCTTAATTTTCTTGTCATTTTTCTGTGTTCTGTAATCCCCCTACAGGCTCTTGTAGGCGTTCAACACGCCAATCACCTTATAAAAGTGAAATAATCAGCTGGAAATGAATCTTCAATATAAATGTAATATACTACCACATAAATAGATTATCTGTATATAGCTCATTACTGAAGGATTATAAAAAGGGCACCTGTTAGCTATAAGAAGATACAGTGGTAATTATCCTATAATTGTGTTATAATATCATTTAGTATCAGGAAACGGATTATACATGTGATGTCAATCAAATACTATTTTAGTTTTCCTTCTTTAGCACTTTTTGTTTTTTTTACTTTATATGGACATTTATTTTTAATTTTGATATTCTTCATTACCTATTTGGTTAATGTAAAAATAAAAATGATTTTGATATGGGATTCAAATGAAGATGACGGTTAGATATAAAGTATTTTAAGTAAGTAGGTTGCTGAATTTAAAATTTTAATTTAAAATGAAAAGAATTTAAGAAATGAAATTTATTATTTCTTACATTCAAAGCCCTTTAATTCATGATCTACTGTAAATTCAGAAATGATTGTGACAGGGTTAATGAATGTAACCTTCATCAGGAAAACTCAAACCTATGAATAAAAAATGTCAGGAACCATATGGCCTAAAACAATCAAAATCCTAATATGTACCTTGTCAGGTTTACTTAGAGATAAATGATGAATTAGTGTTCTATTGGTAGAACTAAAAAAATATCCCGCTAAAAATGCTCCAAGTGAACTATTTTTAGGCTTTTTATTTAATCAGTTTCATTGAAGGATACCATTATTGGAAATAAGCTAACCATGATAAAGTCATTAATAGTTAAAAACACTTGACTGATTTGGAATGATGGTCTAATTCTGGAACAAAAAGAATTCAATAATGCTTATGTCAGCTATTTTGGATATCTTCTTCAATGATTAAACAAATGTTTTAGGTATAGATGATCAATACTTTATCAGCTTTTTACAACTATTCTCCAGGATATGTTCAAACATACGTGTACGCTTATCATTTGTCTTAACTGAATTAAAAAAAAAATGTTTTATCTATTTTGCTGTAATATGCCTTATTTCATTGCACTTTATTTTTGTTTACTTCTTCACAGTTCTGTTGTTTATTTTTCATCCAAGACAGTTTTTTTTGTTACAAGCTCTGTTACGATGTACTGTATTTCAAATGTCCTAACATCAATATCAAATGTAAAAAAATTTCTACAAGTCAAAGGTCAAACACGTGTTACACAGTGCGTCATTAAAGGCTTGTTATCATTTGGAAGCACAAAGTCTCTATCAAGCCTATTACAAAATATAAAAAATAATCAGCTTTTATATGTAATTATGGAAAACTGAAACAGGTTTTTATTTCAACATAAGTGGTCAAAGTTCAAGGTCAAAGGATATATTAATATGAGGTTACAGTTTAAACATTAACTGTAGAAATCAATGCAAATGAGGAAGATCAACCTGTTTTTGATTGCAGCTTCCAATTAATGATTTTCCTGATTTGATTCTAAATCACAGGTTGATTCTGTAATTGTACTTTTGTGTAGGTAAACATGGTAAATTATCCAATAACATCAACAACAATGAGATATTTTTATGAATGAAAATAACTTGGTTATCATATCAGATTCTGTGTTGATCAAGTACTTCACTAATGTCAGCTGTGCCTATCATAGATAATTGTATTTAATACACTAACATCCTAATGTACTTATAATAATACAATAGTACACATATACTTACAATCTAGAGGATATTATTCTTAGTATTTACAGTCTATTGTACTGTGTATTCTGCTGTACTTTGATGATACAGATTTTCGTTATACTGGTCATACATATACTTATATCAACTTCCTTAGAAGTTATTGACTGAGTGTAATAGTCATAATATTATATTCTGCCGTGTTTTGCTGGTACAGATTTTTCGTTATATTGAGGATATATTTTTCGTGTATTGAGGATATATTTTTCACGAGTTTTACATAGGTAGGAAAATATATATATCATTTAAAATTTATAAGGAGATTGCCACCGAAACATCTTCTATCCACCAGAGTTTAAATGAAGTGGATCTCCCTTGAGAGAAATATTTATGTAAATAAACATAATATGTAATTGTGAATTAGCAAGCAGCTGTTACAGTACTCTAGTCGAAAGATTCAAGACAAATTTTCAATATTTTTTATGAAATTACAAAATGTATAATAATTGACTATTAATTGAATTCATATCATGCTTGATAATATATAAAAAACAAAGTATTTGATATGATTACTATGAATAAGACAGTGATTTGTCCATCTGAGTGCAAATGAAGTGTATAGTTCACAAAACTGTTACTGAGTTACAGAGGAAATATTATAGGGGAATTTCAGTTTTACATATGATTCTAGAGAACAAATTGTTTTTCTGTTAAATAATGGTTTTTCTAAATCATAATGAAGTAATTTCAATCTAAGGGCTTTAAATGTGATATCAGCATGTGCTTAGCATCATTCAGAGTATCTATAGTCATGATAGTCATATTATATTCTGTCGTGTTTTGATGATATTATTTATCTTTATACTGTACACACTATATATCAATGTCCTCTGGAAGTTACTCTAAATGTCTATAGTCTATTGTACTATGAATTCTGTCAGTTTTGAGGATATATTTTTCGTGTATTGAGGATATATTTTTGGCGAGTTTTACATAGGTAGGAAAATATATATATCATTTAAAATTTATAAGGAGATTGCTACCGAAACATGTTCTGTCCGCCAGATTTTAAATGAAGTGGATCTCCCTTGAGAGAAATATTTATTTAAATAAACATAATATGTAATTGTGAATTGAATTAGCAAGCAGCTGTTACAATACTAGTCGAAAGATTCAAGACAAATTTTCAATATTTTTTATGAAATTATAATAATTGACTATTAATTGAATTCATATCATGCTTGATAATATATAAAAATAAAGCATTTGATATGATTACTATGAATAAGACAGTGATTTATCCATCAGAGTGCAAATGAAGTGTATAGTTCAAAATAGTGTTACTGTTACAGAGGAAATATTATAGGGGAATTTCAGTTTTACATATGATTCTAGAAAATAAATTGTTTTTCTGTTAAATAATGGTTATTTTTTTCTAAATTGAAGTAATTTCAATCTAAGGGGTTTAAATGTGACTAGAACACACCCGCAAAATCGCGGGCATAAACAGCTTGTAAACTGTTGTAGGATGAATTTTTGTAAAATATATTATGTCTGGAGAATTTCATATTAGGTATCAAAAGCCCTCTCCCGTTTTTCCAAAGACCGTTATTTGTTTCCTTTCTGTTAAATTCTTTCATTTTCGTGTTTCAGGCCTTATACCACACTTATTCTTCCCCTTTGCTACATGTACAATGCATTTTTTGGTAAAAGTCCAATTAAATTAAAAATTTGCACTGCTTCGAACATGAAATAAATGAAACTGCTTATAGACCATTATTTATCTAATAAAATATGCTTCTAGGACTATCCATCAGTGCTTTTCCTTTTGAGTTGAGAGCCCTATTAACATGTCAATGGTAGAATTTGAATTAACAGGCATCCTTGCCCGGAAGGATCAATCCGGAAATCCCGAGCTTAAAAACACCCGATCCCGACGTCCCGAAAAAGTCCTGCCTCCCTCTACCCTACTTTCATTTTGGCCAAATCATTACTTACACTTTCAACAATAATTTGTTATGCCCTATTTGTGGGCATTATGTTTTTCTAGTCTGTGTGTCCGTTCGTTCGTCCGTCCGTCCATCTGTCTAGCTTCAGGTTAATGTTTTTGTTGAGGTAGTTTTTGATGAAGTTGAAGTTCAATCAACTCGAAACTAAGTGTAAATATGTTCCCTATGATAATTATGATCTTTCTAATTTTAATGCAAAATTAAAGATTTTTACCCCACTTCACGGTCCACTGAACATAGAATATGATAGTTCCGATGTGGCATCCGTATACTATGGACACATTCTCGTTTCTACATATTTTACTTATTTCAATATATATGCAATTGATATGACCCCTTAGATACTAAATATTTCAAAGAAAACAGTAGACAGAATACAGAGAGTCTCTATATATTATAGCTAAGTATAGTCGTAGTTTACATGTGGATAAACGTGAAAAATAATTGTCTCTCAGGACGTATAATAGTTGTGGTTCTTGTGATCTAAAAACCATGATATGGAGAACGCTCTGATTGGATAATTTTTCATTTTTGTAATCTATCATACGATTGGTTGTTCTTGTGCATGTTTAAAACCGGAAGTCTCATCTATGACTAAAAGTCAGTCTAATGACGGAAACAATATCCGGACACCTATTTTGTCGTTTTTCTCCCAAAATAACTCAATCTGAATAATCATAAGAAAGGATGACAAATGCAACTATGCATGTTACCTATAGGACACAGAGGCATGATGATTAATTTATTGTGGAAGGAAGAGAAGCGACACACAAAATGAGGTCTTCTCGTTTAATAGTATAGATATCGGTCCATCTAACGATATATATATAGTTTGACTGTTGATACCAGCTTATATAAGTCTGTTTTTTTTTTTTTCATTTTTAACATTTCCTGAATCATGACAGATATGAGCTGTGTTTAAATTGGATAGAAACCGAACTCATATAAGTGCATGTATACATGTTAAAATTTAGAATAGAAATGTACTTGTAGACTGATGGATATTGAAACTTTCAAATAAGAATATAAAAGATGAATTTTGGTTTGTTTTGAAGGGTTCTTATAATAACTCAATTTTCAAACAGTTACACCCTTTCCATAGAGTTTATTTCAACCTGAAATAGATTAACAGATAAATTGATATTCATTTGCCTAACATCAATTTCGACCCAACACAGCTCATATTATGGGGAGTATACATGTGTTGCTATATATCATATTCCAGAAACAGTCATACAAGTAGACTCTTGAACATGAGGATTACAGTCTCTATCTCAAATTAGATAGTTCTCAGAGAGCTTCAAGCCATCCTTCAATGTTTACATATTGTAGAAATCTCTTAAAATTATTAAAACAAGTATATATGCTAACATATCAAAAACTAAAAGAATACACCAAGTTTTGTGAAAACCCAAATTTCTTTCCTTTTCCTCATGTATGTCATTAAAAAACCTTTTAGAAAATTCCATGTCAAATGTCAAAACCATAACCATAAACATATTAAATAATAGTTTTCAGTTCCTGTTTATTATATTTGTTCTTCATTTATTGTTTTGTATAGAAGAGGCCATAATTTTCCTTGTTTTAATTGTTTTACATTGTCATTTCAAGGTCTTTTGTATAAAGTTTTATATTCCATATGGGTTTTGCTCATTGTTGAAGGTTGTATGGGGACCTAAAATAATTAACTTCTATGTCTGTTCTATGTGAGTTGTCTCAGTAGTAATTGTATGATTAAAATGAGTTCTACGCATTTGGTCGTCATTTTAGTTTAGTTTATATGTCGCTCAACATAATAGGCAAACAACCAAACTAAAAGGAGGAGCAAGTATGGAGAAATAATTTAAATTAGTTTGGCAACTGTACCACATCATCTTATTTTTAAATTTTTAAATTTTATTGAATACAAATATTCTGCAAACATAATGAAGGTTGTAATGTAATTTTCAAAATTGGCTTCATTAAAGAGTAATTTATATGAAGAATTTATAAATTTCTTGACAAGATAAGATTACAAAAGCAGCTATAAAAGAGAAGATGTGGTATGATATGCTACAGATATATAGTTTCATTGATCTCAACAAACAATAAAACCTTGGCAATGACGTTACTGTAAAGTGGGCCGCTGCTGTAAAGTGGGCCGTAGTACTGATCTATTAAATACTAATGACTGTTATAATCCCAGAAGTGATTATTTATTTAATTGTATAACACAGTAACATCAATGGAAACAATTATTATAGGTTTTGGTCTGTTTAATTATTCGTCAATCTATGGATTCCTTAATAAAAGAGTTTGTTTGTTGGCAAGACATATTTTTTTTAATTTATGGAATTTCTGTAACAATGACGTATGTATTTGCTCATTTTAGTTATTTTGAGACTTTTATAGCTTAGAGCATTGTGTTGAACAGCCTGAGAAAACAAAACCCTTATTGTTCAATTTGCCATTTCATATTTATATATTCTGTTTAATTTTTATTTTGCTGACAAACCAACCAATTTTAGAACTCTATATTTGTACTAGTGCAGTATTTGAGAAGCACTTAAGAATCACACTTCCTTACTGTGGCAATTCTGTTCTTAGTTTACGGCAGTAAGTGCATGATTAGCTGCTTAAATGTAATAATATTTCACCATAAATTTTGTACATAAAATACATGCTGTCATCATTGAAAATTGCACCACTCTTATATTTTTCTCTTATTTCACAAATATGTTCAAATTGTTTGTAAAAATGGTGATTTAAATTATGTGCAAACTTATCATTGATGCAGGAATTATTAGACAGACCCCAGCTGAAAAGATTTACCAGTCAAATTGTCATAAAAATTTATTTTGTGTCATCTTGCAATACTTAGAGGGTAACTGTAGTAGTGGGGACACAGTGATATAACCTCAGAAATTGAGTCGAAATAAAAGTATCAACTGTGACTGATGCAAGTATTAACTGTGACTGATGCTAATGCTTTTTACATTATTTAAAAAATGATTGTTAGTCATCGGGATCAACCCTTTCATTGATTTACTTAATAGTTGTGAGAATATTTTGGTAGGTTTAACCAATCTTTTTTGTAATGAATGCTTTTTCTATTTCAGGAAAAAGTCAGACGCCGGTAAAATCCCTGCACTAAAAGCTTTGACAAAGAAAAGTACAACACCAAAAAGTCCCAATCTTGCCAAGAAACGACAGACATCACCTGACAATGTCGGTACAACACCCAAGACTAATTTAACGACATTATCGGTCACAGCACCTTCAGATGAAATGGTCCATAGGAGTACAGAGGATTTAGAAAGCGTGAGTTGTCTGTTATGGTGGTGTTACATAATCTTCTTACTGACTGATCTACTTAGGGTGTCGTTATAAGTAAAATAGCATTAAACAGATTCTCATTGGTCATCCCAACTCAATTGCTTTTTTGCATTCATGGTCCCAGCTCAAGTGAGAAAATTAATCTGGATGAGATGATGAGCGATAATCTATAAAAATCTATGAATATCACTGTGGATACTTGGTTGATATTATGATTCGCTCATTTTTATTCAAACCATCTGTCTCGTAGATATTGCTCTTGCCTCACTTACAAGATGTCTTAACATAAAAAAGAAGAAGATGTGGTATGATTACCATTGACAAAAGTCTCCACAAGAGACCAAATGACGCAGAACTATAGGTCAACACATGGCCTTAAACCATGAGTAAAAGCCATACCGCATAGTCAGCTATTAATAGCCCTGAAATGACAAATTTAAAACATTTTAAACAAGAACAAATTACAGCCTAAGTTTGATACACAGTGAAGTCAAATCAAAGAATTAAAAAACTGTACTAACTTCAGAAGAAAGACAGTTCAGATTAAGGATATATAGTGTGTTGGTAGAGTTACTATATCCTCCTGTTGACTGTGACCTTTAGAAATAGCACATACAAAGGAAAGTTGGGATTTATTTTGGGGGTTATAGTATCTACAGTTTTAAAGGGGCCAAAATAAGCATTTTTGTAGTTTTTTTGACAATAACTTGTATGTAAATGTATGGATATCTCTGAAATTGTACCACAAGGTTTCATATTTCAAAAAGAGGTCTTAGATTGAGTGTGGGGTCATTGCCCAAAACTTCCAGGAATTATGTGCAAAAAAGGGACAAAAACGAGCAATTTTCAAATTTCCAGACATTTTTTTTTTATTTAAATTTTTTTCATTTAACATTAATTATATCTGACAATATTTCAAATTTCTATGATCTTTGACCTCATTTATTTTGTGTCAGAAACCTATATTATGTCCAAACTTGCCCTAACTGTTAAGGGTTTTATCCCTGCAGTCGTATCAGGCTGCACTCAGCAAAGGATTTAATTTTTAACATGTGGTCATCTTGAATTGTACTCACAAATTGGTAACAATGTTCATTACATATTCAGTTACCATTCACTTATTGAACAACCAATCACAATGTATGTTACATATTTAGTAACCAATGATAATGTTTGTTACAGGAGGAAGTGAGTAGCAGGGACAATGGTAGCAGTGGAGAAGGTGCCCTTGATGAAATTGATGGACAGACAGAGTGTTCTATCTCTGATGTGGAGAGGACAAAACATGCCAAGGAGAACCTACAGACTAAGATCAATAAAACAATGGAAAACATCAAAGGAGAACAAGCTGTCAAAGAAGGTAAAAAAATCATCTTTTTGATACTCTGAAAAATACAATTTTGGTTAGCAATTTACATTAGCAATTAAACAAATAGGTGAGAGAAAAATAATTTTGCAAATATTTCTGAATTTGCAGTAGTTACACAGATTGCAGAGTATTTATTAGAAATAAGAAGATGTGGTATGAGTGACAATAAGACAACTCTCCATCAAAGTCTTAATGTGTAAAAAGTAAAGTTATAGGTCAAAACTTGGCAGGGAGTCTTGGCCCTCACCAAACAGCTGTCTTTAAAAGGCATTAAAATGACTACTGCATGTATTGTAAAACCATTCATACAGGAAACAAAGGTTAAGTTTTGGTGGTCAAGTCCATATCTCAAATACATTAAGCAATAGGTCTAGTATATTCAGTGTATAGAAGGACTTACTTGTACATTCCCAACTGGCAGGTGTCATCTGACCTTGACCTCTTTTTCATGGTTTAGTGGTTATAGTTAAGTTATGATTTGTGTTTTGGTCTGTTATTCTTATACTGTATGCTTATGGTCTACTATATTTGTTGTATGGAATGATTGAAAGGTGTACATGTCTAGCTGGCAGGTGTCATCTGTCCTTGACCTCATTTTCATGGTTCAGTAGTCAAGGTTAAGTTTTTTTAGTTTTTGGTCATTTTTTCTAATATTAATTGCAATAGGTCCAATATATTTGGTGTATGGAAATATTTTGTGATCTATTTGTCATTCGCGCATGTTTTATTTGACCTTGACCTCATTTTCACGATTCATTGCTCAGTGTTAAGTTTTGGTGTTTTGGTCTGTTGTTCTTAAACTATAAGCAATAGGTCAACTATATTTGTTGTATGGAAGAATTGTTAGCTGTACATGCCTGCCTGTCATGGTTCATCTGACCTTGACCTTATTTTCATGGTTCATTGGTCAAAGTTTAGTTTTCTTGGTTAATTAGGTTTATGTGACAGTTGTAATAAAGCTTTATATTTAGGACTATCAACATAATATCAATGATTAGTAAAGAAGGCGAGACATTTCAGCGTGTGCACACTTGTTAAAAAAAGCATTACAAATTATGTCAACAGGTTAAATTTACATGAACGAACTATTTGAGGGTATGTGTAGGTGAAAGCCCTAAAAACAATTGATAATTAAAAATCATTCATCAGAGACTAGGATCAATTAAAACACATCTCAGAGAATTAGTGTTTTAACACTACACTATGGACAGTCGAAGAAAACATGGCTTAAAAATAAAAGAACGATAGGCAGTCGTATAGTTAGGATATAACCTTATGATAAATATGGATCTTGTTATATATAGATGAAACAACCTCTAAATATATAGCTACATTGTATATAGAAAAATATTATACTGGGTTTTATTTTTCAGAACATGTGAATGAATATTTACGACTAGCGTCAAACGCTGACAAGCAACAACTACAAAGAATAAAGACAATATTTGAAAAGAAAAATCAGAAATCAACACAAACTATTAGTGCTTTGACTAAAAAAGTAGAAAATTATCATAAACGAATGAATGACCTAGATACATATGGATTTACTGGGCATAAACAGGCTAGAGAGCGGTTACGAGACCTGGGTCAAGGCTTTAAGTAAGTATTTGTATCATAGACACTTTTAAAACAAGGTTTAGATTCTATTGTATTGCATGCTATTTAACCTTATAAAACATAAGGAGTGAAATTTTAATCACAGTATTACTGTCTGAAGGATATATGACTTCAAACTTGTGATTTTTAACCAAGTTTACTATTAAAGTAAGGTGATGGGGCAGATAGGCTGCTGCCAACAGTTTCCAATATAGCTTGCAAACATGTCAAAATATAATATGTTGTCACTGAAGACGAAATGGAGGTCAATTGCAATATTGACGATTTTCACTTTTACTGTTTATTTTCTATGTTTGTAGGGGAGTTGGTGCAAATATTGTTGATGGTATTACAGGGTTTTCTGGGTAAGTATATAAATTAATAGGTTGGATATAATATCATAGAAATATTACATACTTGAATGACATTCTTTATTAAAAGTCATTTATGTTGAAACAAATACAAGCATGGACGAACACACTAAAAATTCTTTTTAAATTAAGATTTTCTATAATGTGGATTCATTATTATTCATTGGGTACCAATTTTCGTTGATTTCCTGGCTACAGACGAACCATGAATTTAAATGTTAAATGAATGGCAGATGTTGGTAAAACCATGAAAATCCTAGTTTCCGCCATGAAAAATTGGTACCCTCAAAAAAATAATTGAAGACACTGTATTAATAGACCCATCATTAAATATTTTATCTATGTATTTTTCAGGGGTGTTGTTGGAAATATCAAAGGTGCTAAAGAGTAAGTATCATATATAGTTAGATTGTAAGGGACATAACTCTTTAAAATCCGTGGAATGTTTGTGTAAACGGTTTTGTCAAATTTATTCTAAGCATCTCAGTAGCACCAATTATTTTGATTATGTTTGGGAAGAGGGCTTGTAACTGTATATATAAAACAGACTATTTTCATTTATTTAACTTGACCTTTGATTCCGGAGTACATAATTTTTAGACAGGTAAACCTCTCTGTGGTAGGATATCCTGTTACTCTGTCAAGTAAGATCGATCTGCTGTAAAAAGTAAAACAAAGCCTATTATTCGTACGATACGGTTGAAATGTTTTACTTTCTTCTGTTGATTTTGTGTGTATAGAAAACATAGAACATTTCTCCCCAAAAGTTGTGTTGAAGACTAATGTAGGTTTTTGTCTTTAATTTCCAGAAAAATCAATTACTGAAAAAATATGGCATTCTTTCGAGGATCCCAAAAAGTGCTAATCCCAAATTTCCTCAATAATAAAAGCCAAATTCCAAGGTCCCAAAAACAATCCTGCCATCTTCAAGTGTTGGACCACAATTTTAACTTGAGCATCTCAGTTTCTGAAGTCAATAAATGAATAAGGTTAAATAATTTATATTAACTATAATATATATGTACATATATATTTATCATATAAAAGTATGTTATATTGATGTTCTCTGTCCTAACAGCAGGGAATAAGTCATTTTCTCATTTATAATCGGATTTTATCAATAATACTCTTTATGTATCAATATGATCAGAAGTTTCCATTGGAACAATTCAGGAAGTGTATTGCCATTAATGCTATTTATCATTTATTGAATTTATACTCCAGTATTATTTAAACAGACAAAATGTAATATGACAGCTTAATATTACAAAGTAATGAGGATTTGGCAGAAGAGGATCTGGATGGGGTTAGAAAAGGGGGCGTCGTTTGTTTCTTAGTTAGTTTAAATTGTTTGACTGTATCCTTTATTTATTTAGCTCATTATTCTCTTTTCTGTAATTCAGAATTCTTTTCTCAAATATTTAGTATTTTTTCCCTTTCTAGTTCGTTTTTTCTGCCAAATTCATTATTCTGTCAACCCCTCCCAGACCCTCTGATAAGTCCATGTGCATGTTGTACAGTTTAAATCAATGTTATACATTGCATTCTATTGACATTGTGGGAGGTTGTCTATTTAATGAAATATTATCTCAGGTGGATATTTTTCATATCAGTGGAATGTCAAGCTGATGGTTAGATATCTATACAAATATACAGTTATTGATCTAACCATTGCTAACTGGTTGATATTATGTAATTTTAATAGTTTGTAAATAAGAATTATTAAAGAAAGGAGTTGGAGGCTTGAAAATAAAATTTAAAGTTTGCATATCAAATTTCAAAAGAATGTTCCCCTTTTGTCTTGAAAGTAATTTGTGAGGAGGATTTTGGTTGCGGGAGATCAAATTATTTTTTTCCAATTCTCATTCTTTTCTTGAATATTTCTGTATAGACTTAATTAGTATTTTTAATTTGGGAAATATTTCTGGCTTTAGATCACATTCTTTAGAAAACACATTCTTCCAAAAATGTGCCGTTTTGTCTGAAATTTTGTGAAATAAGTTAAAACAACCAAGGAAAGCTACAAAAATATCCAAAGGATCCTTTTAGGTAATTGGGGATTTAGCAGTTTAATTCATGGAAATTTGGAAATAGCCAGTTATTTCAGTAGGAATTTTGCTATTCAGGAATAAATAATATTGCGGTACAGGAAAAAAACACAGTTCGGTTTTGGACACATAATTTTCTCTAGAATTCTGGATGAACCACTCCTTAGTTACCCCATTTCTTCCCCTCCCATAAGCCAACAAAAGACAACAAAACATGATGGTCAAAGAAAAAAGATGAAAAAAAAAAAACTTTCCACAAATAATGCATGATTCAATAAGGGATATAGTTAAAATATGTTAAGAATATAACTACACCATGACAAAAAAAAGATGATGATTTAAAAATCTATTCCACAAAATTTGATCGTACATAGCTTTGAATTATAAATGTATGGTGCTAATAGGATATGCTAATATTATCTAATTTAAATTTTCAGTCATATAAAGGCCAAACCAAGCCAGTTAGCTCATATGATAAAGAATAAATTTGGAAGTGCTGATAATATCAGCCAACTGAGTAAGTATTAAGGCTCGTGTTACATGTATATAAGTTAGTTTTGGATGTCACATGTCTTCTAATTGGATGAAATATTTTAAGTCCATACTCAAAATATTGTCATGTGACCTTTACATCTGTTTCTATGGTCCTCAAAATTTTAATGAAGGTGCATAATTTAAGAGTTTATGCATTATATATACATTTTTATGCCCCTGCTGTAATGCATTTAGTTTTACCCTTGTCTGTCTGTAAGTTTGTACGTTTGTATGTCCCAAATTTGGTTTCCATTCTCTAACTTTACATTACCTCAACAAAATGTTATGAAACTTATACACAGTGCTTATTACCACAAAACACAGATCAAGTTCGAATTATGGTAGCGTCACTTTTAAGGTTCTAGAGTTATATCCCTTTGCAAATGGAAAAATTGCTAAATTCTGTTTCCATTCTCTAACTTTTAAAACTTGTCTTTAATCAAATGTTATCAATCTTATATACAATGCTAATAAGCAGAAAACACAAATAAAGTTTGAATTTCAGTGGCATCACTATTACTGTTCTAAAGTTATGGCCCTTTACAAATGGAAAAATTGCAGATTTTTTTTTGTTCGCAAATTTTTTAGACAGATTTATCATTGTCAGTATGTAAATGGGGAAATCAAAACATGCTCCAAAGTATCTTAGAAAATAGTCTGTTTGGTTGTTTTCTGCTCTTTGGTCAGGTTGTTGTCTCTTTGACAATTCCTTGTTTCCAATCTCAATTTTATGTTCCATAATATATTAGTTAAGATCTACATTCACTAGTTTATGAAAAAAATCTGCCTTGGAAAGTTTTTTAACATACAAAAAAGGTTTAAATTTTTGCTCTGTTTTGAAGGCATGGAGTCATTGTTTTACAAAAACTGATCGTAGGTCATGTACAATTCTGTATACTTACAATCAGTCTTAAGTTTTTTAACCTTGAAAGCACTTGTTTAGGATTTTGAATAAGTTGTAGGTAAATTAAGGAAAAATGTTTGTGTAGTAATTGTGTATATATAATTGATATTACAGAGACATCGATAGAAGACACAAGTATTCCAGAAGGGGAGATAAAAAATCAGACCAGTACATTACCAGCTAGGTATGAGTACAAGTACGTGTCTGCTGACGTCTGCTTTCTGTCTGTAACAAATACACACACACACACACACACACACACACAACATGCATGCATGCAACATACATACATACATACATACATACACATGCAATAAACACTGCCAGCTAGTTATGCTTACAGGTACATATAAAAAAGAAGATGTGGTATGATTGCCTTTGAGACAACTGCTTGCTGTTTGTATTGCATACACAACAAGAACACACAATAAACACATACAGCATGCACACATGCAATGCTCATACATACATACAGATGCAAGCAACAGACATACACACACTTACACTCCTATTCAACAGACTGCTTACCTAAGCTAGGTGTTAGTACAAGTACTTGTCTGCTGTTAACTCTGTCTTTTTTTCACATACACACATTTACATCCATAACCAATACATTTTACTGGCTAGGTATGAGTACAAATGAGTTGGATTTTGTCTTGTGTTTTTTTTAAATCTTTTTAGCACACACATACACACACTCATTCCCTTAATCAACAGAGGTTTAGCTAGGTGTGAGTTCAAGTTTGTGTCTGCTGATGTCATCTTTATAACACTCACATTAAAACACACACAACATACACACATACATATATATAAAAACATACACTTATAAGTACAAAGTAGAATCACGAAAATACTGAACCACCAGGAAAATTCAAAACAGAAAATCCCTAATCAAATGGCAAAATCAAAAACTCGGCACACATCAAACGAGTGGATAACAACTGTCATATTCCTGAATTGGTACAGACATTTTCTTATGTAGAAAATTGTGGATTGAACCTGGTTTTATAGCTAGCTAAACCACTCACTTGTATGACAGTCACATCAAATTATAAATTACAAATGAGACTGATGTCGTCTGCTTTCTGTCTGTATCATGCATGCTGATGATATGTAATACGTGCATTTACAATGTTTGGAAATTTTTCCATAGCCAGACATGGTCGGGAATTGTAGGAATAAAACATATTCTCAACTTTGAAACACTTTGATTATTTCCAGATTTAATTTGTTGCAAAAATGGGATATCAAATCCTTAAGGTAGTTTAGTATTAATTTCAATATGGAAAAAAAACACCTTGAAAAAATTCGCCATAATTTATTTTGCAAAGAATGTTGTGTCTGCTACAGTTAACTGTTTTTGAAAAGAAGTGAAAGACAGGTAAAAAAAATCATTACTCATAAGTCAAATAGGTAATCTTGGGTATTTAGAAAGTGGTTAGCAAATCCAGATCTACATGTGGGGCCCTTTAGCATCACAAATGAAAAAATATCAGCACTTCTAAAAATATATATATACATCTACATATATTGCATTGGTGAAATAATAACTATCCCTATGTAAAATTATTAGAATTCTGGCTTGATTATGGAAAAAAATCAATAATAGGAAATAATTTAATTTTGGATGTAACACTTCTTCTGATTGGCTGACAGTGTTTTGTCTATTAGCTCAAAGACATAATTTTGTCATGTGATCGTCACGTCATCAACATTTTTCACGATTTTCTCTGGGTTGAAACAGAATTTAGAATTAAGTTATAAGGAATGACTAATATTTTTTCTGTCTTTTCGAAATAACGTAAAAAATTATAAAAACAAACTAACAAAATGAAATCATGCTTTATAGAGTGTAACTAGTAAAACTATTATTTTTTTTCTAGTTTCAAATTTTCGGACGATGATAACTCCAGTGTGACATCAGGATCCGTAGGCTTGTATCACAATAGTCCACAGTCCGCCTCCCAGCATACATCACAACAACTTCCTGTTATACAGCAGTCAATAAATCTGGAACCAATCATACAGGAACTACAGAAATCACATGAGGCCAACAAGATCATTCAGGAATCTGTCCAACAATTGTCTGATGAGTTTGAAACTTATAAGGTATGACAGATTCTTATCATAGTTTAAAGACGGGAATTTAAAGTAAAACTTCAAATCAATTTTAGTTGTACCATTTTTTGTGGAAAGATTCCCTGATGGATAGCTGTCTCCTTGACAATCAAACCAAATTTCTTCACTTTTATATTTATATTATATTTATACTCATACCATTATAAAATTTATAATGGTATAAGTAGAGGTGCTATGTAGAGTGACTAAGGTTTGATATAGGTGTACTTTCTGTTTTCAGATTACTGCCCAGAGTGATATAGCTATGTTAAAAACCTTATTAGAAGAAGAACGTTACCGGGTAGAAAGATTAGAAGTACAGATTAATGACATGACAGAACTACAGCAACATGAAATACAGAATCTGCGACAGGTAAGAGGGGGGGAAGGGTCTCTACTGTTTTACCCTTGTATGTCTGTAGGCCTCCCGTTAGATGTTTTCTAACACATAGTGGCCATTTATGAAATTAGTGACATTTTTCTTTAGACACTATATATAAAATCTCTTGAAATTTGATAACAGGCTTCAGGTAAGTTGAAATTTGGGGGCGTCACTTTAATCATTATCAAATTATGGCTATTTATAAATAAAAAAATTCCAAAATATTTAGTTCCTGTTCTGTAACTTAAGTTTGTCCTAACCTTATATTATGAGACCTATACACAATACTTATCACCACAAAACTCTGATCAATTACAATTTTTGGTAGCGTCACTTTTATAGTTCTTGAGTCATGTCCCTTTATAATGCTTTATGCAAGTGGGGGCATCATCTGTGTCCTTGGGGACACATTCTCAATTTATTTTCTATTGTATTTTATATTTTACTGATAAATATTTTGCAGGCAACATGACACGGCATCAATTGTAGTTTCTAATGTTATTTTTCTTCTTTCTTGAACAGGATATAACTGGTATGGAGGAGAAAACAGAATACAGACTTGACGAGAGGACCAGCGATATACATGACATGTTAGAGAACTGTACCACAAGGGTATGTTATACATAGAGATTGTCACTGGAGAGAACCAGTGATATAACTGAATTCTTTGACAGAATGATTACAATTGAAAACAAGTTGTAGAGTGGTAAGACTCAAAAAATATATTGCGGTAACAGTTGATCTTATAACATGTACATATGGCTAAAGATCAACATAAAATGTATGATTTTTATGACCCATTTATGGCCATTATGTTTTCTGGTCTGTGCGTCCGTTCGTTCGTCCGTCTGTCTGTCTGTCCCTCTTCAAGTTAAAGTTTTGGTTAAAGTTTTTGGTCGAGGTAGTTTTTGATGAAGTTGGAAGTCCAATCAACTTGAAACTTAGTACACATGTTCCCTATGATATGATCTTTCTAATTTTAATGCCAAATTAGAGATTTCCCCCCATTTTTACGGTCCACTGAACATAGAAAATGATAGTGCGGATGGGGCATCCGTGTACTGGGGACACATTCTTTGTTTTTAAATCTGATCCCAGATGCCTGAATAGCCTTGTTTCTTGATGTATAAGATCTTTGATACAAATATGTAAATGTGGGTCAATTAGCAGTTTTGGGTAAATCTTGACCAATTATATCATGATGTGTAAAAATGTTTTATTTTAGGTCTGATATTTTATATTTTAGATCACAAAGATGGAGCTTCAGCAACAACAGCAGCAGATTATCTCCATGGAGATGGTTGAGAATGTGACCTTTCGAACTTTGTTGACCAAGTTACTGAATGTTGTTTTGGCTATATTAGCTGTTATACTTGTTTTTGTATCCACACTTGCCAACTGTCTTGCCCCATTTATAGCTAACAGGTAAGCTAAAATACTCTAAACGTTCACCATTATGAAACTTTAGGTTAATGGGTAATTAAATTGTTCATATATAACATTTACTACATGCATATGTTATTTGCTAAAAAAATAATTCATTTAATACATTTGGTCCATATTTCTTTTTTTTTTTCAAATAAGGGCTGTTCCAAAAATAATTGTATGGGGGGTTGGGAAGGCACGTTTTATTTGACCCCACCATGCATTAATTTTATTTAAGACATTTCATTTAAATGTTCAAGCAATTAAACACCACCCATCAAATTTTGATAAAAGTGCCTTCCGACCCTCCATACTGTTTTATCTGGAAAAGGCCAAACTGAAAGGGCCATTTTGTGATATCATAATTTTTTTTTTAATTTGTACAATTTTAACCTTCAGTATATGTTCTCCTACTTGGGGAAGTTTTATTCCTTGAATGGAATTTAGGTTTATTCCAGGAAAATAACGTAGAGGAAAGCAAGACATGCCAATCCTACAATAAACATGATAAAGAAAAAGTTTGATTTTTTTTAAAATTCTGATAAATGAACTTATTTTTGTTTACAGTCAACAATACACCAATTGCAGAAGTAACACCAAAAATCACAAACCCTATACCAATTTTTTTTCTACAATAACTGTTATATAACATTTTGATGGATTAGTATGTAGTCATGTAATTAATGTATTTTTCTGTATTTTCAGGACAAGAGTTTTGAGTACGACTGTTCTTATTGTCAGTATTGTGATGATGTTCAGAAATTGGGACGGCATCTCTAGCCTAATAGGATCTATATTTAACTTTCTGAGTAGTTTATTTCCACAAAGGTGACGAGGATGGTAATAGTATTGAAACTTGATCTGGTAGTTGGACATATCCAATAATTATTCAAATCTTCTCATATTCACGGAAGGAGGACATATTTCTCAATCAGAGGGAGAATTCATTTTTTCCTTCAAAGGGAGAAATCATTTCTTGACTGGTGGCAACGAACACATTTTTACATTCAATATTCAGTGAACAATTAGGAATTGAACGAGGAATCTGTCTTTATGGATCTGAAATTATAGGTTGTTAACAGCTGTGCTGTTATAATGATAGTCCAATCAGAAACAAGCTGTACTGCTATTTCGACCAATGGGAGAACTGCTTATAATCAGTGTTGTTATTTCGACCAATTGAAGAGCTGCTTAGAATCTGTGATTTGTGTATTTGGTGCTGGATGTTGTCAATCAAAGTGATGGAATACTGACTGTCAGTAATTGTCAGTAATTACTGACAGTTGTCAGTGTGGATAAAAGTGCTCTTTTGATGACAATGTTTTACATTGTAGTTCTTCATGTGATTAAGTATTTTTAATTAGATGGTGATGATAACTGTTTTAAATGAAAATGTTATTGTACATGGCCATTTTTTTGTTAAGTGTGAGCATATGATTTTTAATATGTGTATGTTGATTTAAGAGATTTTAATAGTTTGCTGTTAAAAGTTTTTATTTTAAATGCAATTGATTATTGTATGGAAAATGTTTGAATTTAATATTGATCAGCCCATTTAGCATTAACAATGACAGTTTTGTTTTCTGGGAACCCCTATTAACAGATTTTTATATTACCACTTCTATATGTAACTTACATGTAGACTTTTTCATAGATATTCATTTGTTTACACATAATTTGAAATTCCATTGTTTCATTATTGCCAATCAATGCAAAGGGCAGAAATTGAATTTTAATCTAAATATTAATATAAAAGGGACATGTTGGAAAGGGAGATAATAAATTTATTATTATTTCTTTTTTTTTTTAAAGAGAGGCATTTTGTCTTTTTGTAAATTAAATGTTATGGAAGACAATGTAATAATACTGTGAATTTTTTATTTTGGTGAAAATAATACTTTAGAAACTGTCTATTAGAAAACACAACATAACACAGAAAGAAAAAATACCAAAGTGATATTCAAACTCACAAGTCTAAAACATAAAACATTGACATGCTAAATAATCCGAAAACTATAAAAAAAATAATAATATCAGAGTCAAAAAATAACATAGAAATCTAAAGACTGCACAACAAGAAACCTACCAAAAATTTGGACTTAAAATCACAAGCTAAAGAATGTATGCAAGCTGCTTAGTTACATTTTAATAACTGGATACTTTAAACACAGTTATGCCTACAGTCGTTTAACATTGCCAAAAGTTTTATTATTATTGATGCAATTAAACAGTGCCAACTGAGAAATAAATATGTTGTAATTAATGATTTAGAGTTCTCTTCGTTATAAAAATGGAGACTTTTTCCTCCCATTTGTAATATTGTGCATAAATATACATCACTATTTTTGTTAGAGTCATATGCATTATTTCTTTGAAGGGATTTAAGGGCTCGATAGTTTTTAACATTACATTTATGTTTTTACAGATCTCAAAGCATTAGTTATTGTATGAAGTAATTTGCTGGTCAAATTCACTATTTATTCAATTTGGGACATTTTTCAATATCATGTTTTTTTAGTGGTAGATATCATTTTTATGATGTTCTTTGAACAAGTACTTCCCATTAACTGTCTTTCATCAGTCATCTAATGTTCTCAGATATATGTCAATTTAAAACAATTCCCAAAACTGTATTCCTGAATTAGAAATTCAACTTATTGTGTTTAGATACTGTAAGAATTGTTTAAATTTAAAAAAAAATACTGACAAAGAAATTTTAATTTTCTCATTCATGCAAGTTTTATATATTTTTGGGACAAATTTGATTTCCTTAACAGCTCTTCTATAAACGCATACAAAACAAAACTTTAATCAACTTGCTTGCTTTGTTTGCTTAGATGTTTGCAAACAATAGATACAGTAGGCAGAGTTACAGTCTGTTTTATATATACTGGGATTTGATTGGACAATAAAGATTGACAGGAAAAGAAATTAATGTTTATTGTCCAATCAAATTCCAGTATATAGTAAACAGACTTTAACAGACTACCTACCTATTGTTTACAAACATCCAAACAAACATAGTAAGCAAGTTGATCAAGAGCTGTAATAGCTATCTTTCTTTTTTCGGGGCGGGGTGACATATGTTTTCCCCCTTTCTTTTTGTCAGTGCTGGTTTTCATGATATTGCTTATAGGTGTTTAGATGTATATTTTGTTATGGATTAATTATTAATTTATTCACTGTGTTGTGATATATGCATGTTTGGTAGAATTGTTCATATTTTTAACCCTGGAATTCCATGTAATGGAATGTTGTATGATTGTTCAGAACATTGTATCTCTTAGAGATCAGCTGATTAACTAAAACAGACATTGTTGTTTATCATAGATAATATCAACAGACCTGATTTTAAAAAAAAAATTGACGATTTATTGATTTGTGATCTACCCCAAAAAGTGACAAAAAAAAACATGGTTATGATATTCGGTCTTTAATCCTGACTTGTTAATATTCATTTTCACTTAGAAAAAAATGACTTTTCTCCCAGTAACATAATTTAGATTGCAGTGACCTTTTACATCAGTAATTCATCCCTCTGATTGACAAGTTCTGATGGAACTGATTTATATCCTATAGCTATCTCCTAGTTATCCAATTGTTGCCATATATTGTATTACAACCAACGACTTTGTATAAACTGTTGTGTTGAAGTAGATTCTTACTTCATATTCTCATACTACATCTTGACCTCTAACATAAAAGTTGTACCACAGGTAACTTTCTTAATGGGTACCAGGCTGACATATACAGATATAAATCATAATCATGAACTGATTTCCTCATGGGTATCAGGCTTGCCTTTAAAGAAATAAACAATACTATGAAAGTACTTTTGTTATGGATATCAAGCTGACCTTTAAAGAAATAAACAATACATATACTATGAAAGTACTTTGGTCATGGGTATCAAGCTGACCTTTAAGCATGTTAAGTATAAAACAATACAGTGAAGTTCTTTGTCCATTGTTATAAAGTTGTATTAGAACTGCAACTTCTCATTCCCATGAAAATTATTTGTCCAAGTCCCTCCCCTCAATCAATTGGTTATGCATGTGCAATAAGATAGGCATTTATATTTGGTATGCAGTTGTATAAGTAAGTTATATTTCTACAGAGATAAAAAGCCCCCCCCCCCCCCCTTCCCTTTCCCCCATTTCCCCCTACTCTTATGGTTTATTGACTTTAAACCTTTTGTGATAGTTTTCAAGTTTTAGTTTAGGTTCATTTTAAAAGACCCACTTATGACAGATCAGCGGCATTTTGTTTGCAGTTTTTTTAAGCATCGGCATTTCTCATTTCCATGGAGGTTGTTAGGCTCTGCACCTTCAGTCACGGTCCATTGAGTTTTGATAGTGCTGCCTAGTTTACATGTTTAAATATTAAATTTTTGAATTCAATATTTTTGCATTACGCTATCAAACTTACAAGAAAGTGAGACATATATCTCTTTCGACAGTTTTTTAAACTTGGATTAAATTTTATTACTTTGAAACATACATTTCAATCAGATTTATATTGAGTCCTAAATAACATGTCAATATTACAATTACATATTTAGCTTCAAGATTATAAGAGAGGGCATAAAGGGGGCATCTGCACGGAAGAATGTGAAATAAAATTGCCATTTCACGATGAACAAACAATTAAACATTTCTTGCATATTGATCTTTTGACCGATTTCACAAAACAAAATTTCTCCGACCATCATCCCAAATGGCCTCTATTATGACAAGACCTACCTATTGTGTTTATTGTTAACTTGTTCTCGTCTTGAACATGCATGAAATATTTGCCACTGGATGTTAAGCAACCAACAATCAATCAATCAATCAAAACACCGTGCATAACAAACCTTTTTCACGGCTGCATGGGAAAAAAAATGGCAAAACATGTTGCACAAAAATAACCCTTTACCACCCTCTTATAAGCCTGTCATATATGCTGACTTTATAGATTATCAAATACCTATAACTGTTTGCATAAAATACCAAAAGATATTCTCTGTTAGCTGAATTTTCTGACATACAATAAAAAGTGTAAAAAAATATAATTCCTAGAAGGTAATTTCTATTGGCTGAATATTTGGCAAATTATTTGAAATATTTTATCTGAATTACTAACATTTAATACTTGATTGATATAAATCACATGTAGATACGTATAATTAATCCATTCTGTTAGTGTATGTGTGTAAGAGAATGGTTGTTGAATGTTAAGTCACATGATACTTGTGGTGGCATGTGACCTAATCACATGACTTTCATTGTCAACATGTTTTACCTTGTTGTAACTGACAAAATATGTGCACAAGCAATTGATTATGCATGTGCAATAAAATAAATAAACAATGCAATAAAATGAAACAACTCTTTTCTTCTCTTGTGACAAATAGCAAAAGAATTAAAGGATATTTATATCATTTAGTCAGCACTTTTGCATGGATTTAACTAAACTGATCATTGTAATTGGAGTTCCCATGATCCCAACATGATGGCGCCAAAAACAAGTAAAATCGTGGCTTTTTTCGGTAACAAGGCCACATATTATACTAAGAACACAAATACACAACAATACTGTAAATATCAACCTAGCAGCTGAGTAATTCTTGAAAGCAACATGTGTACACAGGAAAATTAGAAGATGATTTTACTTTTTTTGGCTCTGCCATGTTGGGATTGTGGTAACTGCAATTTCGATGATCAGTTTAACACCAGTGTATATGTTCATTATTAGTAAACGATTCTTAGAAGACCAAAACTCTTAAAGGACAAAAAAATTTACATTGGTAATACATATCCAAATTTATTAGCTTAATAAAAAACTTCACCTGAAAATCAGGTGTGATATGTGATTTGTTATATATGTGAAATGTATAATCTGGTAATAAAAAAAAATCGTAAAAAAAACCTGAACTCTGAGACAAATTCAAGACGGAAAGTCCTTAATCAAATGGCAAAATCAATTGATAAAATACATCAACGGAATGGACAACAACTGTCTTGGTACAGACATGTTCAAATCAAGAAAATGGTGGATAGAACCTGGTTTTATAGCACTAAACCTTTCACTTGTATGACAGTCGCATCAAATTCCATTATCTATTTACAACAATGCCTGAACAATACAAACCGACATAAAAAATGCAAAAATATGGGTACAGTAGTCAACATGGTGTTATAATCTTTAATCACTATTAAACAAACAAATATGTAACCACGAAGCACAAAAAGTCACATCAAGTTTAAGAACCTTATTCATTACCTTTTGTCTCGCTTGACGAAGTCAGTAAGTGAGACATAGGTATGCTGTTTTCGGCGACGATGACTACGACGTCAACAATGTATTCGTTTGTGATTAGGTCTAGTTTATGGTGAACCACTAGGGGTAAGTCAAAGACATTTGGTATGCAGTTGTATTAGTATTGGCACATCTCATTACCATGGAGATTATTTGATCCCGCCCCCACAGTCATTATGTATTACTTTGTGTTTATGTTTGTTTAAAGGGAACCAGTTATGGTAAGTCAATGGTATTTGGTATGCAGTTGTATTTAATTACCATTGGTACATCTCATTTCCATGGGAATTGCTTAGCCATGTACCTTCAGTCATGGTTCACTGACTTTGAATATTTGCAAAACTTACATGTTCTAGTGTTGCATTTTTGAAATTACAAAAAAAAACGAGACGGTGTATCTGCTTCTTATGTACCGTCAAAATTACCGTATATTACCAACTTTGAATTAAATGAAAACAAATGTTTCTTGTAAATCATGTTACATATGTTTCTTGTAAATCATGTTTCATCTAAATCTTAAGGAGGTGTTTTATTAACTACATTTAAGACGATTGTGCTGTTCTATCACTATTTTCCTTTTGATCTTATTGACTGATAATATTCTTTCTCAGCGGAGTCAAGTGAAATAAAAAAATATCGTAAGATACTAAGGAGGCACGCGGCGTTGTCAATGAAATTGACATACTTGGCATTGTCGTCATAGGTAAAATAGTGATAAACAGATTATCATTGGTCATCTCAACTCGATTGCTTTTCTAACTTTCGCCGTACCGAATCAAGCAGAAAATCAATTTCGTTGAGACGATCAACGATAATCTATAAGTATGCATATCCTAGACTGCGACAAGAGGTCGATAGTGAGTTAAGAAACAAAAATCGTGTAGGTCAATCAATTCATGATGATGACTGTAACAATTATGTTGTGTCAATTTTCATTTTTTTTCTCACAACGGATGTCACATTAGGAGCAGTATCCGCTTAACCCTTCCTGAACACCTGAGATCACCCCAGGTCTTGATGGGGTAAGTTTTGCTCAGTCTTTAGAATTTTATGTTTTGATATGTGTACTGTTGTTTGTCTGTTTGTCTTTTACTTTTTAGCCATGGATTTGGTGTTTTTTTTTTACTAATGAGTTTTAATGTCCCTTTGGTTTCCTTTAACTTTAATTTTCAGTCATTCTCTCTCATAAGTAATCACAAGCGTTACATCTCAGTAGAGTTATGTAGACACCATACAAAGGAACAACTGATATGTTACTGCAGAGAAATGGGAAGTTGACAATTTGAAAGTTTGTCAATATCATATCATATCAATATATGAATAGATCTTTTAGTTTCGTTATCAATCTTTATCAGAAATATACTAGGATTTATTAGAAGTCAGCACTTATTCAAAGACACTTACTTAGACGATTTTCTCGATCATCCAATTACAAATGGGTTATACAAGTGTAAAGCGTAGGAAACTGAAAAGTTTTAGCTTCCCTGGAAAAATACATTACAAAGTGATTGAAAACTTCAAAAAAAAAAGGGGGAATAACTTTTAGTAAGGTAGTAAAAACAGTTTTGCTGCCTAATTGCTATACAATCCAAGTGAACCTGATACAGTTATAAATAAGGAAAAGAATTTAAATATTGTCTACGTCCTCCCATCATATAACAACATAATAACACCATATCTCTGACACAGCTTCATCACTATAGCTATAATTGCTTCTGCATAATATAGATAACAAGAGTTTGGTTCAGAAATCTTGGATAGTAAAAACAGTTTTGCTGTCCATTTTTGTATATCAGACAAATTCAGCTTCTGCATTACTATCAACATACATTCCGCTAAGAGCATTTAACTAGAGTTCATCCTATTTTTGTCATAACCCTATATTTATTCTATATTATAATCATCATATAACCTGATTCCTCAGCTTTATCATCAAGATAGTAAAAACAGTCTTGCTGTCCATAGGGATCACCCTATCTTACACATAGCTTACATACTTTGTGTCATCTGTGCACCAATTTATATATGTTCGTCAAACGTCAAGGATAGTAAATACTGTTTTGCTGCCCAAATTCTACCAAATTTCTTAGAGAAAGGAAAACAACAAAGTCAACAAATTTATCAAGTCACATTAGCTTAGGAATAGTAAAGACTGCTTTGCTGTCCAAAATTTATCCAGAGTTATTGAGAAAGAAAAGGCACTCCAGTAAATAAATCTGTCAACTTATATTGGCTTCAAAATAGTAAAGACTGCTTTGCTATAAAAAAAAAAACACAAATAAATTCATCCAGAGTTATTAGAGAAAGGAAAGGAACTTCAGTAAAAATTGCCAAGTTCATTGGCTTCAAAATAGTAAAGACTGCTTTGCTGTCCAAAATTTTATCTAGTCTTATTGGAATAAGGAAAGGACCCTCCGGAAATAATTTTTGTCAAGATTTAATAGCTTCAGTATAGTAAAGACTGCTTTGCTGTTATCTGATTCTAAAATGTCTTCTCCAAGGAGATCACACAGAGAGAAAATCTCTCCATATAGATATACACCAAGTCTAGCAGTTGCAAAACATAAAGCACGACAAAAAAACAGGGAACGTTTGCAACTATCTAGTCAATTTACTCCAAATAGATTAACTCAAGGGAAATCAACAGTGACTAATTACTCACTAAATCCAACCAAAGCAGCCCAAAAAATGATTGATGCTACTGAACAGCTCAATGTACAGGCTGAATTCAAAAGAGGAACCCTTGTTATGAAATTCTCTCCGGCTGTGTTTCTGATGTTTCACAAACATACTCTTGCTTTCTATGAAAAATCAAGTAGATTAACAGCTATATCTCATTTCAAAAGGGACAAAAACAATCTCATAGTGGAAGAATCACTCAGTATTAAACCGATCACAAATGATAAGGTTGGTAGGAGACAAGATATTACAGAATCAATTTATACAAAACTGCATTCTCTGTTGAAGCAAATGGTAGAGAGATTAAGGACTTTATTAAAAATGACCTACATGAAATTTTAAGTACATTACCATCTATAGAATTTTTAAACAATATGAACACAGCCATACAAGATTCATGTAAATCTTTCTTGTCTGATCAGGACTCTAACAATTGGATACAATCAGATAACATTTCTTCCCATTCTGCAATTGTACCTACATCCAGTAGAGATGAAAATGATCCTCTCCTGACCAATTTAAACAGAACTCAAAATTTGACATCAATTGAGACAATAGTAGCAACAGATTCTACCCAATCTCACAAAAACTGTGCTAGTTGTTCTGAGAACATAATCGACTTCGAGTTTATCATGTGTATCACTTGTGAAGAAAAATTCCATTTTCAATGTCAAAACATAACTTCTGATCAATACAAATCTATGAGTATTGATGAATTGGAACAATTCAAATGCACACAGTGTAATTCGTTAATAAATGACCTATCCATCTCAGAAATAGAAACAGATCCCGGAAACATGGCTCAATTTACTGGTTCCTCATGCTCCCCAGATACTTTGGTGAAAACAGTTCAGATAAACAGAAATCTTGAAAAATCTCCAAAATCAGACCCTTATTGTGGGAATTCTAATGACACGCAACAAGACCATACAGGAAAACAAGTTCATACTGCTCAACAACAATCAACTAATATAGGAGCTCTTAGAAACAACTCTTCTCCAATTTTGCAGACAGATAATAACTCAATAAAACAACCTAAACAAACTGGACCAAAGAAACAAAAGACACTGAAGCAAGATGATTTAAAATCCAAACTCGCCGTAGCAGAAGCACATATTGCCGCTCTAGAGAACACCATACTAGATAATAATAACTTAATCAGAAACATGAAACTGACTCAGCTCGGTCAAAATGATTACCACCAAAATGGACCTGACCTTCATAGTTATAGACAGACCCCATCATCAATCAGTGCTAACTGTTCTAATTGTCACTGTTCACAAGTGGATAACAGAATCAGAGACCTTGAACGGGAAATGTCAAATTTGAGACTGCAACACCTTGAAAATCAATTCTTCACACTTAGGCATCAAAGTCAAAACCTAGTCAACCTGCAAGCCACAGCACATATGAACCAACAAGGCCCTGTACATACAATACACTCTCAACATGTTGTTCAACCTTCTCCAACTTCAGTGCAAAACCATTGGTTACAACAACCAGTTCACCCCTTATTCCAGCAGACAGTTCCAGCTCCACCACCTTATATGTTTAGACAACCAAGCAGAACTCAAATGGTACCGTCACAAAACATACCAAATAGTCACATGCAAGCCCAGCATCCACAAATGATATATCATAGAGCTGCAGTTGCAACACAATTATCTCCCTTGGATAGTAATAACAGTATTGCTGTCACTCCATCAATTCATCCTCATTCTCAAACTCACCACATGTCCTCTACTCAAGGAAAGGTACAGATAAACACATCTGGTAATAAAATTGTACCAGAGCTTATCACAAAATCTTGCGTTTCTAATGACATAAGTAACAGTTCATCAGGAGATAGTAAAAACAGTTTTGCTGTCACCCCATCTACTCATCTTCTTTCTCAAATTCACCACATGTCATCTACTCAAGGAAAGGTACAGATAAACACATCTACTGATAAAAATGTACCAGAGCATATCTCAAATTCTTATTCTTATGATCCTAATGTCTTAATTAGTAACAGTTCTACAGGAGATAGTAAAAACAGTTTTGCTGTCAGAAAAGAAAATGAAATGAAAGCAAACCTGAATGTTCCTTCACAAAGTGGTCCTCCTAGAGATTCACCAAAACCATACCCTGAAAATCCTGATCCCAATACCATATTAAATTCCTCAAACTCAAATAGTAAAAACTGTTTTGCTGTTGAACAAAGGAGTGAGACAATGATATCAGAAAATTGTTCTGACACAGTAGGATTGCCACCAAACAAGAATGTTCAACACATATACAATCCTTTTTTAGACAAAGGTCAAACATTCCTCCTGGACCCAGATATAGCAGCCCCTGTGACAAGAATGATATAACCTTAGGAAAATCAAGTCCGCTCCGAATTGTCTCTTTCAACATTAAAGGCTTTAATTCCAATAAAAACTACTTTGATGAAATTCTTGATAAACATGATATTGTACTGATACAAGAACATTGGCTTTTTAATTATGAAAAAGAATTATTGAAACAACATCATTCAGATTTTATAACTTTCTCGAGACAAATTGATGATAATGAACCCTTATCTCCAATCAGTAGACCAAGAGGCCATGGAGGTATTGCAATTTTGTATAGAAAGTCCATGTCAACTATGTTTTCTCAACTTCCTGATGGAGATAACAGAATCCAGGCCATCGAAATTTCAACCACAAAAGACCCAATATGTCTTATAAATGTATATCTCCCCTCAAGAGGTACCGACAAAGGTCATGATGCTTATAGAGCAGCTTTGGACATCTTAAAAGAATTACTACTAAAATATCAAAGAACTCATTCAATTATTATCGCCGGTGATTTTAATGCTTCATTCCATAGACAATACAAGGACACTCAAGATGAACTATTTAAAAACTTCTGTAAGGAAAATCAAATAGAGCTACCATCTAACTACCCTATAGACCATACATACCATCAAGGTGATTCAAAATCACAGATAGACTACATTCTAACAAAATCTAGAGAGAATGATGACGAGTCAACTGAATATATGCAGGTGAAAATCTTAAGAGAAGGCCACAACACATCAGACCATTATCCCGTCTCCGCTGAATTTTCTGTTAGATTACAGACCGCTCAAAAACAACTGAATGGAGATATTGTGACTAAGATTAATTGGGAAAAGGTTGACAAAACAAGTTATGAACAAAATTTGAAGGAGGAACTAAAAGAAAGAAAGTATCTGAACATGAGAACACCTTACGGTATTGAACAAGCTACAAACCAGCTAATTTCGGGTCTTACTAACGCTTTAAATTCGAGCTATCCCCGTAGGAAATCCAAATTTAGTAGAAAAAAGAAGATCAGCTGGTCTCCACAACTTGCTAAAGCTGTGGGTCTGTCAAAAAAGGCATTTTATCTGTGGAAAAAGGTTGGTTCACCTCCTTCGAAAAATAATATTTACAACTTGAAGAGACTAGAGATGAAACGTTCCGTCAGATCAATACAAAGGCAACAAACGGCTGACAAAAGAATTAAACTACATGAAGAAATTATGATGGCTTCAGATAGGGACAAGGATCTATTTTTTCGACTTATTAAAACTCAACGCTCTTCTTCTTCCCAGTTCACGCACACCCTAAGAACTGAAGAAAAAGAAGCATCAACTCCAAACGAGATAAATATCGTCTTCAAAGATCACTTTGAAAAATTAGCCAAAACCAATTCAAATCCTAACTTCAACATTGGTCATGATAACCTTGTCAAGCTAGACATGGAAACCATTGTCAACATCTGTGAAAACCAAGAAATAACAATTCAACCTGTTACCTCAACAGAAATCACCAAGCGTATTTCAATATTAAAAAGGAAAAAAGCTGGGGATGTCGAAGGTTTAACTGCAGAACATCTAATTTATGGTGGAACAGAGTTGACTGAATTCCTAGTTACCTTAATTAATAATATATTCTATACAAAACATGTTCCTGAAGTCATCAAAAAAGGTCTGCTGACCCCTGTCCACAAAAAAGACAAAGACCCTACTATACCATCCAACTATAGAGGCATCACAGTCATTTCCATCATTTGTAAGATTTTGGAGCTTTGTATTAGAGCTAGAATCGAGGGTACACTAAATAAACAACAAAACAAGCTTCAGAAAGGTTTCACTAAAGGTGCATCATCTATTAATATTGCTCTTCTCATCTCTGAAGCAATTAACGAAGCCAAAGATAAAAACGAGTGTCTCATTCTAATAACTCTGGATGCAGAAAAAGCATTTGACGTGGTAGACCATATACACCTATTTTGGAAATTATATCATCAAGGAATTAATGGAGCTACATGGTTACTAATTAAGGAACTATATAACAAAACAACTACACAAGTTAAATCTCAAGGATATATCTCGGAAACATTTGTAAATGAGCAGGGAGTCAAACAAGGTGGAATTCTCTCTGCCAATTTTTACAAGGCCTATAATAAGAATATCCTTGATACTCTTGAATCCACAAACATAGGAATTAAAATTGGAACCAATTATGTGGGTTGCCCAACGTGCGCAGATGACATAATGCTATGTGCTGGCTCAGAACATGATGCCTCAACCCAACTACGCATCATTGAAAACTGTACCAAAAACGATCGGGTAAAGATAAACAGCAAAAAGACTGAAATTCTAATGATTAACAAGAAGAATAAAGATATAAATCTTCAACTTTTTAATGAAAAAATAGACGAAAAGCAAAACATTAAACATTTAGGAATTGAAAGACAAGAGAAAAATAATCCAAATGTAGAGAATAGAATTTCTGTTGCAAGAGCTACAATGTATTCCCTATTAGGAGCTGGATTACATGGAATAAATGGTATAAATCCACTATTATCGTATAAACTATGGCGGACTTATGTTATACCAAGAATGCTCTATGGAATTGAAATTCTCAACATTACTAAAACTGATATACAAAAATTAGAAGCTTTTCAGAAAAAAAACTTTTAAACAAATTCTATCCTTACCACAAAGAACTGCAGATGCTGCTATCTATATCTTACTCGGAGCCGAATCTTTTCCCTATTTCTAAGAATATCAAAAGATCCCAACTCAATTGAGTGTAAAATTGGAATTAGACAGCTAGCTACAAAAGATGATAAATCAAATAGTTGGTATATAAATGTGGACAGAACTCTCAAATCTTATGATCTTCCATCCGCACATGAGATTATACTAAATCCTGAGAAAAATTGGAAACGATTGACTCATGAAGTTATAGACAAAACCTGGAAAAACAGATGGACCGAATCTGCTAGAAGCAAATCAACACTCAAATATATGGAAGTAAACAACTGGAACTTTAAAAAACCAAACTTCTGTTGGAGCAGTGTCAGAGATAATAAAAGAGATGTTAGCAAAGGGATAATAAAATCCAGGATACTTACAGGAACTTACAAAACCCAAAGTATTACCAACCGATTTGACGGAACAAAATCTGCAGAATGCAAATTGTGCATGGTAGGACCTGAGGATTATAAACATTTCCTAATCAACTGTGAAAGTCTGAATTGTGTGAGAAAAATTCATCAAGATAGACTAAAATCCCTACTAGAGGATAATCATATCCACTATTGCAGGATAATTGATTCTGATGAGGATCTTCTAGAATTGTTGGTTGACTGTTCTAGGAACGACCTTATAACTGTGCCTCAGCAGAGAGACTTAGAACGAATCTGCAAAGACTGGATCTATGCATTGCATGCTAAAAGAACCCAACTTTTGGAAAACAAATGAACAATCAGTTGAGTTCTGAGATTAAACTACAAGTGGCTGTCAGTCGTGGGAATGTAACATATAACAAGTATTATACTACTTTGTCTATATACTTAATTAATACTAAGTAATTCATAGTTAAACCATAACTAGAGCATATGTATTAATTACCCCTGTAAATAATCTTATAGACCTAGATTCTATTGACATGATTGACAAACTCTACTGTTTTACTTAAAACTAATTTTTAAAAGTTTCTTGTATTATTCGTATCCCTTACCATTTTATCTTTTAATTACATATATTTAAACTTATTAAGAAACCATACTAGTCCATAAATTTAACCAATTACTAGTACAGATTAGTAGTTCCTTTCACTTTCCGTTGCTAAGAGAATATAAACAACTGATAAGATTACTTTTATCCATTTTATAATTTTAAATGTATAGTGTACATACAAGTTCCTGTTTTAACTAATTTTTAGTTTTATCCTATTCTAACTGTTAATATTATTTTAAATTTTAACCAGTAGATAGAATTTTAAATAACGCAATTTTAAAAATAAACAAAATTTTTAAATGCGGTGACCCTGCAGATAGGGTGGACTTCCAGAAGAAGAAGAAGAAGATCTTCAAAAGATTTATGAAAGTTTAATGTAATTAACACTACTGGTCCAATGTACCGAATCAAAATATTTCTAAAGGCATTGTTTCACTGTTGAAAGAATGGTTGCAAGAAATATACATTTAGTCGACCCGACTTTCTGTTGGTTTTTATATTAATTTCTATTCTGTTTTTAGACTGACATTTTTTAATGTTGATACTCAAGTAGAGAAGGCCGTAACCCGGTTTTGGTTAGGGTTCGTGTTGCTCAGTCTTTGATTTTCTTTATTGTGATTTGTAAACTGTTGTTTTTCGTTTAATTGTTTAGTTTCGCTTGCTAAAAAAAAGTCACAGACGAGACACAGGTAGCACAATCCGAAGGGGACATCGAGGGCATAATCTATTTATTTCTGCTTTATATTAGAGAAGGCAGAAAACCTGGATGAACTTACCTTGGGTTTTGATGCATAATGTAACGAAGTTTTTGTCTTTCATATGTCATTGTCATTACCCTCATTTTCATGGTTCAGTGACTGATTCAGGAAACAGTTACTTTTTGTTTGTTAATTGAAATGCTGCGGATTCATTTATCTTTGTGTATTGATGACAAGTTGCATTTTCGTGGATATTTGATTTCGTGGTTTTGCCAATCTGTTCAAACAAAGCCTTTAGAAGATTTGTATTTTTTTAAATATTTGAATATGTGGTTCACCTGTACCCTCGAAAATTGGTATCCGACGAATAATAATAAGTCTACAGTACTCACTTATTATAGGTGAAAGGATATAACTATACTTTGGAAATGGATTCATTACACAGTCTACATGTCCGTCAGGTAATGTTCAATTGAAGTCTGTTTCTGAGATACTTCAAACAAAAAGTCAACTATATTTGGTGTATGGAATGATTGTTTTGTGTACATGCCTAGACTTCAATTTCATGGTTCATTGCAAAATGTGAAGTTTTTGTAGTTAGGTCCGTTTCTAAGATATCAAAAGCAAAATGTCAATAATATTTAGTATATGTAATAATTGTGAGGTGTATATGTATGTGTGGCAGCGTTCGTATGACCTTGACCTCATTTTCACGGTTCATTGGCCAATGGTAGGTTTTGTAAAATTGCCAGTTCATCAGATTCTATAAGCTGTATGTCAATTCAATCTGGTGTATGGCATGATAGTAAGATGTACATGTCTATTTGATATTGTTCACCATACCATGACCTCCTTTTCATTTACATTGATGATGTTAGGTTTATGTGATACTTGAAGTAAAACCTTCATTTTATGGACTTCATTATTGATTCAATGATACAGACAAGACATTTTATTGTGTGCATTCTTGTCTTTTTTTGCCATGGCATTGTCAGTTTGTTTTCGTCTTATTGAATGTTGTCATTTTAGCGGTATATTTAACATTGTCATAAGGCCAGAGGTTTGTCTAGCCACTAAACCCAGGTTTAACCCACCCATTTTTTGCTTAAAATGTCCTGTACCAAGTCAGGAATATAGCAGTTGTTTTCTAATAGGCCGTTTAATTTCTAACTTTGTTGCATGTCGTTGCATTTAAATGTTTCTGTTGCTTCATTGTTCTCTTCCACGACCTATAGTTGATGTGTTTCCCTCAGTTTTATTTTGTAACCCGGATTTGTTTTCTCTCAATCGATATATCACTTTTGAACAGAGATATGCCACTGTTACCTTTATTCAAGACTGTTGTTATCTCTCTTTAACACTTTAAATATTGCTGTTTCAATATAAAACGGTATTCGACGATAGCCATACACTGTCACGAATATATATAAATGTATATGTGTTGTCACGAGTATATGTACATGTATTTGTGTTGTCACGAGTATATGTGTATCATACTGAATATTGCGTTAGAGAACCAATCTACGGTATTGTGAATTATTTGCCTTGTTCATTTGAAATTTCGATGGCAACAAAAATAAAAACATATAATGATAAATTTGATGACTGGAAAACTGCCCATGTCTCTCCTGTATACAAAAAAGGACAAAAATATAACCCTGAAAACTACCGTCCTATATCACTCACATGTATTTGTTGCGAACTTTTAGAACACATCGTAGTTAAACACATCATGAAACATGCAGATAATCACAACTTTTATATCCCCTGCAGCATGGATTTTGCAGAGGTCGATCCTTATAGACGATGTCTCACTTAACATAGAAAACTGTAACAAAACATATATTTTGGTCATGGATTTTTCTAAAGCTTTCGATAAAGTTTCACATTCTTTTCTAACTAATAAGCTTCATCATTACGGAATACAGGGGGAATTAAATTACTGGATACAAAATTTTCTAAGCAATCGCAAACAGGCATTAGTTCTAGAGGGGGAAACATCTGAGTATGTTGCAGTTGAGTCAGGAGTTCCACAGGGGTCAGTTCTTGGACCAAGTCTCTGCTTGTACTATATTAATGACATTCCAACTGGTTTAACATCTACAGTATGTTTATTTGCAATAGTTTATTTGGCAATAAAATCAAATTCCGATGCATGAACATTACAAAAAGATCTTGACAAACTGGCATCGTTGGAAACTACTTGGAAAATGGCATTCCACCCAGATAAGTGTAATGTAATTTCAGTCACCAGAAATAAAAAAAAAAAACAATCACATTTATTAACTACACATTACACAATCATTCATTAGAACATGTAACAACAGCAAAATATCTGGGGGTCACCATCAGTTCCAACCTTAAATGGGATGTGCATATAAACAACATATGCAAGAAAGCTAATAGCACACTAGGCTTTCTTATGAGGAACCTGAACATAAGTTCAACGTCCATTAAAGAGCAAGCATATAAGTCCCTAGTAAGACCATCACTAGAGTATGCTTGCTCTGTTTGGGATCCATACTTACAACAAGACATAAATAGCATTGAAAAAGTTCAAAGGAGTGCTGCTCGTTTTGTTACCAACAAATACAGAAACACCTCAAGCGTTGGTAACATGTTACAACATCTTGAATGGCGCAGTCTCTCTGATAGGAGAGGAGACTCCAGATTGGTAATGCTTTACAAAATTGAAAACGAAAAGGTTGCAATTCCTAAAAATAAAAAATTAGTTCCACAAAAAAGACAAACAAGACATTCTAATTCGAACAGCTTCCAAATTCCATCCTGCAAAACACAGTACAGAAAAGAATCCTATTTTCCAAGAACTATTACCGACTGGAACAAACTACCGGATAACATTGTAAATTACACTTCAGTAGACTCTTTCAAATCTTCAGTTTCAAAGCTTCAATATTAACTCTATTACAACATCTTACTTTATTATAAAAAAACATTTAATTTTTTTTAGTTCTTCGTATTTTTAAAAAAAAATAGTACATTTTTCAATTTATGTCTTGTTGTAAGTTTCCTCCTGTGACATAACATTCAATTTGTTGAAGGCGGTCACTACATGGTAGAATAGAATGAATACCCACATCTATAAGAAAGAAAGAAAGAAAGAAAGAAAGAGGCACATATTTTAAGAATTCAGAAGATACAAATACTAGTCACCAATGAATATTCCCACACAATATCATCAAATAATGTAATATATTACTGAAAAAAAAACATAATATGAAAAAGGGCACATAAACCATGATTCAAAAGATGCAAACACAAGTCACCAATGAATATTCCAATACAATATAATCATATAAATGTTACATATTACCGAAACAAAAAGAAAAAGATAAAGGGCACATAAACCAATGATTCAAAAGATACAAACAAAAGTCACCAATGAATATTCCAATACAATATAATCATATAAATGTTACATGTTACCGAAACAAAAACAAAAAAATGAAAAAGAAAAAGGGCACATAAACCAATGATTCAAAAGATGCAAACACAAGTCACCAATGAATATTCCCACACAATATCATCATACAAATGTTATATGTTACAAAAGTATATAATAAGATTCCAACAAAATTTCATAAATTTATATTATACTCATTAAAGTTATCAAAAAACAAACACCATGCAATTAAAGTTCCAATAAAACTTATCTAAAGCAATAACTGATTTTAAGACTACGACATACATCTGAATGTCAATCTCTGTAAAGCGCTCGTTTCCGTTCCGTACTCAGTACACTATACAACCATGTCATATTCGTCTAGTGACACGCAGTGGCTGTGAGCTCTGCGCCGGAGAATGACTGAGACTGTGCTGGAGAGAAATTAAACCACTGCAATTTTGTCTTACATATTGTAGAACAAAATTTGAAACGATAACAAGGAAAGGCATTCACAAAAAATGATGATGATGATGATGAAACTAAGACCAAGTTTCTATTTCCCTTCAGTTTATTAAATCAACACTATTTCAAGATGTGTTTGAATTCAATTGAACAAATTAATGTTTTTCCTTCTTTTTTGGTTCTTGCCTTTCACTTTTCGCTGTTGTTTTCCTGACAGAAAAATAATGATAATTAAATTTTCTGAGAACAGTATGATTTATTACATTGTACTCCACATAAAAGTCAATCGTTGTAAAGTTCATTTTGAAAATGATATCAGATGTTTTCACCATTCACGCATTAAGTGTAATTAACTATGCAATTACACTGTCTTGATTCTTATAAAAGAGAGACGAAAGATACCAGAGAGATATTCAAACTCAGAAGTCGAATACAACACCATGGATAAAAAAGAAAAAAAGACAAACAGAAAAACTTTGTACACAAAACACAACATAGAATATTAAAGACTTATCAAAATGAACCCTACCAAGAACTGGGGGTGATCTCATGTGATCTTGAAGTGTAAGCAGATCCTGTTCCACATGTTGCACCCAGCAACACACTGTTTCACATTTGTGACATTTTGACTAAGTGTTGATTCATATGGTGGGTGATACATAAAGAGCAGGATACAATTATTCTTTCTCATCATCTGATATCATTCCGGTTTCAGCTCACGCAATTCACCGAGGGTGATTTGTATATTCTGAATTTATTAAAGGGATTAGTTTAAACAGATTTATTTATAGTAGATCGGGAAACAAGTTTTGCAACTTATATTAATCCCTTTCCACTTTACGGGTGCGAGTGCTGCCTTGTAGCGGCATTATCCTGCTCTTTTTCGAAATCTACAAGGGTGTCTTTAACGTGCAAGATATAAGGCTTTCTCTTAACACGGGTCAGCCGTTTGTCGTCCCTTCCGACGGACTATCATCGTTTCCTCAAGACCATACTCGCAAATGGTGTCAAGGGACAGCCGAAAATTCAGTCCCTCAAATTTTCATCCCAGACGGGAATCGAACCAGGAACCTTTGTGTGAGTAGTCCGATGCACTAACCACTACACCACGGCTAAAGGGATTAGAAAATCGAGTTACATTTTTTTCCATTTAGAGAAACCTTCTTGTCTGCTGTGTAAGAGAAACAGGAAGAAATGAATGTTTAGAAATGAGACTATTAAGCCTTCCTCTTCATAATATCCATGTTTGGCCAGAAGAGGAATGGTATGTTTGCGAAATATATTGAAAAACATCCCAGTTTAATCGCTCAATGTATTTTTAAAATTACTAAAAAGCATGAAATTAAATACTTGTCTAACATTAAAATGATTTTTTTTCGACCTCATAATTTGCAGTTGTTTGCTGTATGCAATAAATAATGGACATCCGTGAGTATTACATATCAAGGTGTGTCTAACAAAGAGTAGCGATACATTTCATAAATATGCATTGGATTCGTTCCTGATGACTTGGCAGGTAACTACAGTTGATTAATGAAATAAAACAGAGATGTCCTTTCCGTGCATATTTAGCCCTGTTTCGTAATAAGTTTAAAATAGGAAAGTATAAGAATACTGAAACGGCACAACCAAAATTGTGTCGATATCAACCATAATGTCTGCTCGTCATAACTGATAAATAGGTTATGAGGGGAGCATTTGCCTGCTTTATTGTCCAAATCGTCTTCTGGTTTGTTGTCGGAGCCTTTCTTTGAGTGACTGCATGATTCTTTAAAAAGGAAATTAACAATTTTCTATCCCATCGTCTCATGGTTTATTTAAATTCAGTGAGATGTTTATGGAACAATCTTGACACCCACAATTTACTTAATGTCATATAATTAAACGTTTTCTTATTTGGTGAATTGGATATCAATGACATTAATGGTATATCTTCAATCTTTTGGTTAAATCTATTAAACAAATTAAACAAACTTGGAATGATAAAATGCATGAAATGTTGTATCGATGCCTGTCTAGAGAGGAACATTGTACATTGCCATGAACAATGGTGTAGTTATTTCTGTTTTGTTTATTTTTGGATTTGATTGCTACCCTATTGTTCCATATCTCTGTTTATCAATGTATATTTCGTTGTCATTTGACAATTATTTAGTTTACAAAGATATATATACAAAGTTGTATTCATTCATTGTTTCAACAACAAAGTTTCGAAAGGTGTACACATAGTTTTGTTAAACCTGTATATCTACAAAACAACAATTATAATTGCACTGAATTTAGTCTGACAGGTTGACAATTCTTTGTTGAAAGTGAAAAAATAGATACATACATACTTTTCAGAACACATAAATAATTTATTATATCAGCCAATGTCATCTTTTGTTTTAGAACTAACCTATTTTACTATTCATGGTAGATGCCCAAAGGGTATCACTAGGACAAGTACCACCACTTAAGTGTTGACATGGTATATAACTCATTTATCAATGTTCTGTTAGTTGATGTTTTTTAAATGTTGAATTATCAGGAACTCTTTTTTCTTTAACTTTAGCAGAGATGACCTTTACGGTGTTAGGTACAACTTTTCGGAATGTTGGGGGTTCATACTCTGTACCTAGTTTTTGCTCTCCAAACTAATCTAATCCGAATGCTACTGATGTGTCTTATGTAGACGACACGTGCGTCTGGTGTATCAAATTATAAGCCTTGTATTTTTGAGGATTTTCATTATTACGGTTCAAATCTTTTTTTAACAGTATATGATAAAAGATATAATAGATTTTAATAAGATATTTTAAGAAGTATTCCGGTTTGGTTTACAATTGAATTATATTAATCGGTTTACCTGGACATTTTCCTAAGTTGCAGAGTGATGTTTCAGTTTCCAAACCAACACAATTCTGTCCATTGGCATTGGTTGGGGATTGTCACATGTCCTGTTTCGGATTCTGACGCCCTCTCCACATAACACAGAACAAGACGAGTTGGACCATCGGCTTCATCCACCATCAACTATCGCAAAACATATTGAAAAATCATTTTTTTATTCGTCAGTTTGAGTTTTAATTAAAATTTGTCAAAATAAATCAAGAACCTAGCTGTTTAATTGATTTACCTGGATATTTTCCTAAGTTGCAGATTGATGTTTCAATTTCGGAACCAACACAATTCTGTTCACATCCAGATTTTGATGTGATGCTTGTATTCCATTGTTGAATAATCGATATTTGTTTTTTTTTTAATTTCGGAGCATGTTATTTAAGAACTTGCAAAGATGATTGCCATTTTTTTTTAATTTTCATGTTGATATGATTATGGTGAATATAATATGAAATCAATGATTTTTAAAACGACTATTATTAAATGTGAATCTTTCACTTCACATGTTCAAGAAACATATTGAAAATGCGCCATGAAAAACAAAAATAAGCCATTTAAATTCTTGGTTGTTTTTACTGCAGTAAGGTTTCAATATTCATTGCTAAAACATAACACCTTTTTTCAAATATACCTAAGGAGAAAAAAATCGTCCGTGTTACAAACTAAAACCGAAGTAAACACTAAAACAGGAAAACATCGGAACAAAAGAAAGACTGAAATGCAACAAACAAAAACCGCCAACATACATAGACACGGAATATTTGATAACAACTGCAATATTCCTAACTTGGTACTGCATGACATTTCAAGAAAAAAATTGTGAGATGAACCTGCCCCAAACAAAAAAATAAATGAGCAAATTGCTTTCAAATCGTATTCAAATCTCTTTCAAATCGTGATGCTGCGATTTGTTAGTACCATTTGCTTGCGATTCATTAAGCAAATTATAAACAAATCAGAATTTTCCAAATTCCCTAAAACTAATTTATTTGTGATTTCTTTCAATTGTATGATTTGTAAACAATTTGTTTCTATTTTGTGTGATTTCTTTACGATTTTTTGCTTAGCATATCGTAAATGATGATTTGAAAAAGATTTGTTAACTTTGTTAGCTAGAATGATGTGATTTCGTTATGGTTTGTTAACTTAGAATATCAAATGAAATGATTTGAAAATGATTTTTTAACTTTGTTAGCTAGCGCTATCATGGTGTGATTCATTGATGATTTGCTACAATGAATAAAATGTTATTGCATTCCAATTTTCTTTGTTTATCTATCTCTCTGACTTCCGGTTGAGGTCAAATTTAAATTTAAAGTACTGTTTTATATTAACTGAACAAAGAAGGTTGCAAGATGAGGAGTTTTATTCAATCTTTGAAAGATGACGGTGGTAAGGAATCTCAGTTATTTATTTATAATTTCACATATTCAACTAATACTATTCAAACGTTAACCTTTGAAATTCAGAAACTGTGCATTTCAGTATCGCGTTATAATCGTGATAATTTTGTACTGTAAGGATTAATTTTCAAAATAAAAATGTATTTAAAATCTTGCTCCCCCAGCTCGGCAGACAAAATTCACTGCAAGTTTAATGTTTTAATTGTTCATGATGTTTACTGATCAGGTCCCGGGCAAAATGGGAAAAGCTATTATAGTACAATGGATCAGATTTGAACCAAGACTAAGACCCATCACCTATTCGACATCATTCTACTGAGGACACGTGATTGCCCATGATTTTTTTCAAATTTCGTTATAGTCAAATTCGGGAGAGAAGTAAGAGAAACCTACACAGAGGGAACAACTTGTCCCTCATTGCAACCAAAGATAGTATTCCTTTTTACAATTAGAGGAGTAGCTATGGAATGTAAAATGAAGACAATTGCGCTTCAAAGATTTGGGGTTTCAGCTTTCTGAGGGCGTCAGGGGCAGAACATATTTTTGATCTGGATGTAAATGATTTAATCTATGAATTGATGATTGATACCAATTTATTTACGATTTGTTTGTGATTTGCTTGAGGTAAGAATAAATGATTCACTTCTGATTTGTTAAAGATTTGAAAACAATTTCTTTACGATTTGAAAACAATTTGTTTGTGATTTGCTTGAAGTAGGAAAGTAATGTCTTCTGATTTGTTAATGATTTCAAAACAATTTCCTTGACAATTTGTTTATGATTTGCTTATGAATTGTAAGCAATTTGTTCTTGATTTGTTCTTGTGATTTGTTAGCTCATTTGCATGTGAAATTTTATCACTTTCAAATCCTGTAGACGAAACGCGGGCCTGGCGTATTAAATTATAATCCTGGTACCTTTGATAACCAATCACATCACATAGAAATCATACGATTTGTTTATCATTTGTTTACCATGATTTGTTCCTCACTTTAGTTTCATTTTCATTATTTTGTCTTTTCTTCTGAAAAAACATTTTACATCTCAATGCATGCTAATTGAAATTTCAATTACAGCATTTCCAACTTGTTTTAAAAGTTAAAGTTGTGGTAAACGCGTATTTCGTTTCTCGTTGAAAACAGTCAAAATTATTATACCTATACACACAAACATTAAAATTGTAGTACGAATCCACGTATAATTTTTTTTTCGTCATGCAAGGTTATACTAATTACATTATTTTCTATTCAGAACCCCCGGACAATTATTCAAAAATATATTGTTCTTGTTATGTTCACATATATTTTTTGTTCCTTGATTTTTCTCATGTTTTGTTACATTCTTTTTTAAATTTTGTGACACACTTCGAATCGGACCATGCGCTTCTGAAGAATATCGCCTGACGAAGAGGATGATCCGCTCATATATACAGGTCATGCTCTCTCGCGCCAATTTTGTGCATACCTCGATAGTCACCTAATGGGGGTTGACGTATCATGCTACCGAGAGAATATGGGCCAGTTTTTATGTGCTGTGCATACTGTCAAGAAGGGAAAGAGATTATCGTTCCTTAAAATAATCTGCATTTCACTTTTCGCAAAGTACGATATCCGTATGTTAAAAGTTCCTATACTGTTACATTTTGTATTTCACCAAGTCGATACACGTTTCATTTCATTTCACAGCAAGTTGATAAATGTGACGCTAGGATTTCCAAGTGTTCACACAACCGATACATGATCATTGTGATCTTATCATAGCTTGCTCGTTCAGTATAGTTTGTATCTTGTTATTGATATCCGGCATTGAGCCCAATCCAGGTCCGTTGACTACAGAGTCAAGCTATAGTAGTAATAGTAGCCAAGATGATGGTTTTAAAAATGCTGTTTCATTTATGCATCTTAATATTCAGAGTATTTTTCCGAAGCTTGAGTTGATTACCGCTGAATATTCTTGCCATGAATTACTCTCCCTTACCGAAAGTTGACTTTCACCGCAAGTAAGCAATGAAGCCATTTTATTACCGGGTTATAAAACACCATTCCGAAGAGATCGGGATCGGAAGGCAGGGGGAGGTATTATAGTATTTGTTAAAGATAATTTGAATTGCTCTGAAAGGCGAGACTTAGTAGTCTGTGATATTGAGTGTATATGGCTCGAAGTTAGATTCAAGACCACAAAATACCTTTACGGGACCTTTTACGTCCCACCTAACAGTAGCCCACAAGTATGGGACAACATAGAACAGTCTATCGACCTTACCTTATCATGTAATTTATATAGCATAGTTACAGGCGATTTTAACACCAACCAGTTAAGGAACACCACTATTGATAGAATTAGCATGATTAAAGCACAATTCAGTCTACATGAACTTATTTCCGACCCAACTTATATTAAAGAACACAGTTCGTCACTACTTGATCTTATTTTAGCAAATGACCCGGTTAACCTTCTGGTTTCTGATGTCGGGGCCCCGTTACTTGATCAAATACGATATCATTTTCCTGTAATAGGTATCCTTACCCAACCATGCAAGTTACATCAAGTTTTTAAGCGTAAAGGGTACATATATGATAGGGGTGATTATGACTCATATAGACACCAGCTATCATGTTGATTGGGATGCTTTATTTATTTCCAATGACGTTGATGTCATAGCACGTGCTTTAACGGACGAACTTATTGACAAGGCAGATAAATCATTCCTAACCGAATTATTACAGTCAGAAAAGATAAAACACCATGGCTTACCGCTGATATCAAAAGGATGATTCGTAAAAAAAATCGCGTCCATAAAAGAGCCAAAAAAAAAACAATTCTGCTCCGGACTGAACAAAATTGCAATTAGTTAGGAATAAGTGTAATAAACTAGTTCTTAACTCTAAAACTGATGATTTTTCAAATTTGTCAACCAAAATTATATCTGAAACTCATGGTGGCAAACAATTTTGGAGTCTTATTAAATCTTTGATGAATTGTGACTCCAGCGACAGTCGCAACATTCCCCCTTTACAGATAGACGATAATCTGATCTGTGAAGATACAAAAAAGGCAAAAATATTTAAGGATTATTTGTGTGGTCAATCAAATCTTGATGACTCTAATACACACCTTCCAGACATACATGACACACGAACAGTGAGAACGAGGTAGTAGACATTCTTAAGATTTTGGATGTATCAAAAGAATCGGGACCAGACCGTATAAGCCTACGACTTCTAAAGGAAGCATATGGAATTATGAAATACCCTTTGTGCAGGTTATTTAACCTGTCTTTATCAGTTGGCAAATTTCCTTCCGACTGGAAATGTGCTAATGTTACCCCTGTATTTAAGAAGGACTCTCCAAGTGACTATAGAAACTATAGACCGATCTCATTGATAAGCGTTATCGGAAAAGTCATGAAAAGATGTGTTTTTAAGCATATTTATAATTATCTACTAGCTAACCAGATAATCACACCCAACCAATCAAGATTCACCCAAGGGGACTCAGACATTTATCAATTGCTGAATATTGCAAATGAGTTTGGGAAGGCATTACATGACGGGAAAGAAATTAGAGTAATTTTTTGTTATATAAGTAATAGTACGGTGACAAATAAGGTAAATTTGAAAATATAATGGACCGAAATACCTCACGGCTAATTTTGGTCTTATTTTGTAGATAAATATAATATCCTCTGATTAAGGCATGTCGTAGAGTGTCAAAGTGGTGCAGATTTTTGAAAACTGCTGTCAAAGGTCAAAAGGTGGGATTTTAAAAATTGAAAATTTTAGACATTTTGGACAATTTCTCGGTAGTCTCACCTGTTAAATGAGATTTTGTTTCGACGGAAACATGCGCTAGGAATGCTCCACAAATACAGCTAGTCATATTTATGTCTGATTACCAGATACTTGTGATACATACCCTCGCTTGCAACATGTAAGAAAATTGAAAACATATTTTTATTTGCGGAAATTATCGACAAAAAATATTCATAATTAAGATTTAGCTATGCAATAATATATGGCCACCTATAAAGATATTATGGGGAAAGTTTTGTTAAAATGTCATAGAGAACAGAGGAGAAATGAGAACTGTTAATACTCGTTACATGATGTTATGAAAAAATATGATGAAAATTCTTGGCTGATTATTTAAACTTAAAAGGATGTTAGAACTATAAAAAAATAGTCTTCATGTTCATGACTCTATAGTATATGAAGTTTGTTTTTTATATTAATAAATAAATCAGTACTAGACCAATAACACATTGGGAAGATGTCTCCCCCTTTTTTCATAAAACATTGACACACATGGTTGTCGTTTGTTGATGTGGTTCATAATTGTTTCTCGTTTCTCGTTTTTATTATATTGATGGTTTTACACTTATAAATATTTTGAGCCCTTACTGTTTGGTGTTAACAAAGGCTACGTTTTGAAGACCGTACTTTCAAATTGTTGGAACTCATACCACATCTTCTTATATATATAAATAATGGAATAAATAGCAAACCCGATATATATGTGAACTAAAAACAAAGATTCGCAGATATATTACGCTTCAAAAGTTGCTGTATGTGAACAAATATAAAGATAATACATTAACACTCAACCTCCGGCGCAGAGATCATATCCGTTCCGTTCAATACTTTGTAACACTACACTTTATATGACCTCTGCCATACTAAGTGCAGTATTGCGGAGCATGTATGGAACGGATATGAACTCTGCGCCGGAGATTGATTAACACTAGACATCAATATGCTCAATATTGCAGTTAGGTGTAATTGTATGGCGCCCACAATACTCATGAGTTTATTCAGACCACCATGTACTGATTGACCATGTATCTGGGGTCCTTTTTATTCCGTGGTGAACTGATTTTCACTGCAACATATATGTGTGAATATCAGAACCAGCTATACAATGTAATGCCAAATGATACATGCATGTTTTATCCGAACCCTTGTAATTGTTGTCCTTTTTCTAATTTCGATTACAGAAGATGTATCGCAACCTCTGAGAGTGCGAGCTGCTGTTGGTGTGCCAGACACCAGGGAACCAATAACTAAAATGTTCCATATGTCGAAAATAGGTAAAACTGTTTTGTGGCTTTGGTTGAAGAAACACCTCCAGTCTAAAATCACAATTCATCATGTTTGACCTCTGAGGAAAAAACCTAATTAGAAATAAAACAACTATCATGATTTGAATATGATGCAACCACTGGAATAACTTGTCAATATCTGTTCATTGGCAAAAAGAGGTGGCAGAATAAATCTTATATCTGTCTCTTAAGTCACTTACAGATCCTACGCAAAACTACTTCACAGTCTATAGATTTTGAAAAGATCCCGCTAGAAAAATTTTGTCATATTCTTGCAAATCAAAAGCATTGTAGTGCGATAGTGCATAGATACAATGTACCTACAAATCTTATCAACCCATGTTTATTTTCAGGTTCACAAACACATTTCTTATAATCTCTAATTAAACTGCATTCAATAACTTGAAGAACAATTTGGATCTACCACCATTTGAAATAAACCTTAGTTTCCCTTTGACGTCTTTAATAGCTCAACATGTGGTATGGGATTTGCTCATTGTTGAAGATCGTGCGGTAACCTATAGTTGTGAATATATGTGTCATTTGGTTTCTTGTGAAAAGTTGTTCCATTGGCAATCATAACTCATCTTCTTTTTATATAATCCAATGTCCCATGAAAGGAGAGGGTTGGGCGCCCGCTGACATCTTTAACCTCGTCACATTCTTTATGTGGCTGTCCCAAGTCAGGAGCTTGTTATTCAGTTGTTGTCATTTGTTGCTTTTACATTTTTGTTGTTCGTTTATTATTTTGTACATTAATTATGTCGTTGTTTTTCTCGTTTGAATTGTTTTACATTTGTCAATTCGGGCCCTTTATTGCTGACCATACGGTTAGGGCTTTGCTTAATGTTGAAGACCGATAGTTGTAAATGTATGTGTAATATTTGGTCTTTTGTGGAGATTTGTCTAATTTGCAATCATACCACATACTTTTGATTATGGTTTTAAAATAGTCATTGGCCAAATCTCAATAACTGTTGTACCATTTTACATAAAGACTTTGGACAATACCAGTACAATCTATCTGATCAGATACTGTTTTGTTTATAAAGGAATATCACACGCTCAGCTAAGTATACATGTTCGTTCAGTATTAAATTATAGTGCAGTGTAATCATTATCCATTTGAAAATAATTGTCATCTACTAACCAGGCAAGATATTTATCAGAGAGTTTGGAATATATTGTAAAGATAGAAATAATTTGAAATTTCGAACGATCGTAAAAACCTTTTCAAGTTTTTTTCTCGCAAAATGCAATAACTGTAAACAAATGTTACTGGCAAACTATACGACAACGGAACGGTGGTTTCTTTCTTTTGCAAACAGACTTTTTATTAGTATTTGAAAAGTAACATCATGTCTCGATTAATTTGAAGCATCGTAAGCAATTTTTTTTTAATTTCATCAAGTAGTTTACAATGCATGCTAAATGTTGAAGTCCTTGGAAGTTATTTATGAAGAGTAAACTCACCACTGGATGGCCTGCCTGATAATTTGCGTCAAATTAAAACAATATCGGCACGCTTAAATGACTCTACATGCCTTCCTTGCTTAGCTTGTATGACTTTTGCCTCCAGAATAGACATTTTTTACCAGTCATGATAATCATGGAAAGGTCATGAATCGTGTTTTAACGAAAGTTGATTCATCGTTACACGCATATTTTTTTCACTATTTCAAATGAATGAAAATGTTTTCTTCTCTGACATGTAAAGACTCAATAACACGATTTAAGCTACTTTACTCGTTCTTATTTAATGTAACTAGCACTGACAATAACTTTCCGGAAATTTTTCGATGTGAGTTAAAATTAGTCTTTTCGAAAAGCAAGAATAAAAGAACCTCAAAAGTGATTAAACCTTAGCATCTGTAATTATTCAAGCACATAGTCACAACAAATGTTACAAATATATATTCTTTTTATATAAAACTTTAGAAAATGCATATTAAATTTATGACAGGGGGAAATAGGAAAGGGGACCGTTGTAATACATGCCTTATTTGGTTGATATTTAGTATTAATACTGCTATGTGATGAGTTTTATAAAAATGCTTGTGAAAGTTGATTTGTATGTTCTATCAAACTTTCGAATATCAAACCTCTTAAATATTGGTTATTCCGCTTTTTGGTGTGAAAATTTACTATTGGTGATATATATAAGAAATATATTATACTTTGACAGACGATAAGATTGAAAAAATGTTACATACATTTGAAAATCGTCCAGTTCACTCAATTTATATGTTTATATGATATTAAAGTTTTATGTCAAATAAAGCTAATACACCACTCTATCATCTGATACCAATGTTTTGATGATATCGTCATTTGGGAATATTTTATATGCGTTCCTGTGTTTGAAAATGAAAAAGAAAAAAATCCGAAAATCACACTTTAACGCAATTTTACAAAAAAACTGCACCGGGAGGAAACTCTACGACAGGGCTAAAATGAAAATATAATGTTTACTTTATCTTCATGCGAATTTTCAGTCGTGAGGTATTTCGGTCCATTAAAATCTTTAAATAAGCGACTTTTTCCGATTTGTCACTCCACTATAAGGCATTTGACAGAGTTTGGCATAAGGGGTTGTTACAGAAATTAGAAGCTATTGGCATTTAAGGTCCTGTTTTGGCATGGGTAAAAAAATATTTATCTGATAGATAGCAAAGGGTTTTAATTAATAGCGTATCATCCGAGTGGGGCAATATAAAGGCTGGAGTACCCCAGGGGTCTATCCTGGATCCTCTTTAATTCTGATATTCATCAACGATATCATATCTGATATAGAGTCTACTATTAAGTTGTTTGCTGATGATACAAGGTTATATTTGATAGTAGATGACCCCCGAGAATCAGCAAACAACTTGAATAGTGACATCGAAAAAATCCAAAGATGGTCTTTAGATTGGCTTGTGACTTTTAACCCTCAGAAAACCGAGACCATGACAATTTCACGGAAACTTCAAAAACCTGATCATCCAAAACTTAACATGGACAACGTAACTGTAACAAAGGTATCAAGCCATAAACACTTTGGATTATATATTTCAAACGATGGCTCTTGGCATTAACATATTGAGTTTATAACCGAAAAGGCATACAAACGACTGAATGTTCTACTGAAATTTAAATTCATCCTTGACAGACGAAGACTCGAGACAATATACCTAACATACATAAGACCATTATTAGAATATGCGGATGTCATCTGGGACACCAACACACATCTATTGATTGATAAGATTGAAAAAGTACAAACAGAGGCTGCCAGGATCGTAACTGGGGGTACTAGGTTAGTGTCCCTAGAGAAATTATATCTCAAAACGGGTTGGGAAAAGCTTAAAGATCGAAGGGAGGCCCACAGATTAATTTATTTTTACAAGATGAAAAAAAATATTACCCCGGAATATTTACCAATCTTAGTTCCAGAATCCAATGCAACAATACATAATCATAATACGAAAAACTCGTCCCTAATCCCCCTATTCGAACAAAAATAGCCCTGTATTCAAATTATTTTTTACCGACAACTGAACTTCGGTCGGGGTATTCAGGAATTGTGTCCAGTCTCGGGTGATTAAACCTCCAAATTATTTCTACATTGGTAAGCGATTAGGTCAAATGTATCACTCAAGACTTCATATGCAATGCAGTTCTCTAACTCATCATCTTTTTGTTGAAAATATAGTGGCTTCGCCACTTTTTTTTATGAGGTGCTATAGAAACGACAGCGCACTACTTGTTGCACTGCCCCCGTTTTCACATTATGCGTGAACAGCATTTTTATAATATCAATTTAATACATTTATTGTCGATGGAAATCTTGCAAACGGTTCAACGGATTTCAGCTACGAACAAACCATTGAAATATTCTTGGCAGCTCAAACATTTATACTCAGTAGCAAAATATTTGTCATATGATAGCACACATCTTGTTCAACAAGTAATACTTATATCTTAAATAATTGTGTCCGTTCAGAAACATACACTTTATTATTGAATTTCCGATGTATATTTCTTTTTCTTCTTTCTTGTGTGTCACAACCTTATTATATGTTGGGTTTTTTCTTTACATTTAGTGTAACATTGTTATATCTGTCATTCACCAAAACATATTATGATGTCATGTTATTGTGACGTCAAAGTATTAAGACGTCATAAAGTTAACATGTAATAATATCTATAACATCTTTTAAATGATTGTGAAAGGAAAAATGTCTACCATGATAACAAAAATAAAGAAACAGAAGGAGGCCAATGACCGAAACGTCTTGACAATTAGTTTATTACTACATTAAAAAAATGTAACAAAGAACCATAAATAGGCATATGGTGGACAATTAGTCCCCGAGACAGTGGTATACTACTGTTGCCTTTATTTATCGTCAAGGGACCGGATCTATGCTGGTGGACAATCTGTACCCGAGGATTTAACCAATCCGGTAGCCTAACAGCATGACAACCAATAGAATAAAAAATATTATTCATGAATTTCCGACAGCGGTATACTACTGTTGCCTTTATTTATCACCACCGGAACGGAACCTCTGCTAGTGGACAATCTGTCCCCGATGATTCTGCCAGTACGCTGGCCCACCAGCAGGAAAACTAGTAGAATAAAAAAAAATATCTTTTATGAATTTCGAACAGCGGTATACTACTGATGCTTTTATAGACAAAGCAAATTAGCAAAAATGAAACACAAGATTACAAAAAATGTACTATAGCACAATAACACAATGGCGGGATGTACAGAGCCAGGTCATATGTATAAAAAAAAACACAGAAAAATACACATAAACGTTTAAACCCGATTCATTGTTTGCACCTGTCCTAAGTGAGAAACCTGATGTTTAGTAATTGTTGTTTGTTGATGTGGTTCTTGTGGTGTTTTTTTTTTATATATAGATCAGTTTTCCTGTTTGACTGGTTTTACACTAGTCATATTTGGGGTCCTTTATAGCTTAATATTAGTAGTGAGCCGAGGCTCCATGTTGAAGACCTATAATGGTTTACTTTAGCAAATTGTGATTTGGATAGAGAGTTGCCGATGAACAACTTTAGAAAAAGAAAGATACGTTCTTTGACATACCCCTGGTTCAACAACTTTCTGGTCAGACACTGATGACGTTTTACAAAGTCTGAGTAGGAGCTACCAGCTCTTTAATACCGAACAAGTTGGGAAATTTATATCCTATATGCTGGTGAAAAAGGTATATTGCTACTAAGTTAGGGGTAATTGATTGGTTCAAAATTAAAATTGTCTCGTGTGTCATAGATTCTGGTACGGAAATGACTGTGTAGGTCAAATTCAAGGTAAAAGTTTAAATATGAGGCAGAGCAAGCCGTATCGGGTGTTTTTTTTATTATTTCTATTTCTTGGATCCCAATTAGAAAATTTTGAATAGTTAATGGACAGAACATCATCATTTTATAAGTGTCTTAATGTAAAAAAAACATTAAATCTGGCTGTTTTGATCTTCTTGTTTTTGACAAGTGTCTGAAGGAACACCGATTATATCAAAAAGGTCGGCAATGAGAGGCGCACAATTAGTTCCAATAGGAATTAATTCCAACAATTTGTTGAAAATATCAACCTCCAAATTCAACAAATATTTTGCCAATAAGAAAATCAACTATCTAATCACATATTCCGTTGTGTAGCTTGTTTAACTTTTTTGTTCACTATTAACAACATATGCCGTATGGTATCCCAAAGTAATCAATTGATAGCGTATGCGACCACTTTTATGTTGAAAAGCATTGTGTATTTTTTCTTTTAGAAGATTTTTTTTAATTTCACAAATGGTTTATACTACTACGCGAGTAAACAGTTTCACAGTTATTCTGAAGACCCTCCTTCACTGCGGACATAATTTTTGTCAATCTAGTGGACGATTCTTCAGTCGAACATGCAGATCAGCCGGGAATGTACCGTTGTTTGTACAGAATTTGTGAAGCTTAGGTATTCAGTACAAACAAGGAAAGTCTTCTACTTCTACTTCTACCTTTTTGCACAAAAATATGTGAACATTTTTGTGCTATACATTCTATATACAGTGAGGTTAAAAACATCATTGACGGTGATCTAAATCGTCGCATGTAGGTGAGTCTTGAAGCTTTCAAGACTACCTGCACTGATGGTGATAAGTGGTAGTGCGATACAGTCCTTTATTGTTCTTTGATAGAACGATTCTGTTCTGCAAGTTGGTAATTGGCAACCGTTGATATTTAAGTTCCGGTGTATTCTGTCTGGTGGAATGAGCGTGTCTTTTGTATTTACATTTACCATCCCGTTCGAAAGATTGTACATCATTGTGAGTCTTGCTGATTTTCTCCGGTCTTCAAGGGATTTCCATTCTAGTATGGTAATTATGTCACTAACAGATGAGGTGTTGTGACATATCTTGCTACTCTCCTTTGTACCATTTCCAACCGGTGTTTGTTGTTCTGCTGGAAAGGGCCCCATACTGTGCATGCATACTCCAAGGTTGGTCTGACTAGGAATTTGTATGCAGTTCTTTTAATAGTGGTGTTACTGATATTAAGGTTTCGTTTCGGAAATCCAATTCCTCCGATTTTTTGTCCAATGTTATGTTCATTGACGCGATGAAGGACTTATGATTCGCCAAAATCTCATCCTTGTGAAATGATATGTTTTTGTATGTGAGATTACCGGAGTTCTCAAATATGTTCGTCGGAGATATAAACACCTGGTTACACGTTACATATTTGGTGGCTAGATGTAGTGATTCAAGTTGTCTCTATACTATTTGATTGATTGGTTGTCATTTAGTTTATTGTCAGTATTTATTTAAAAAATGAAGTAAATCATGCGTGAGGTATAGTTGTAATTCACGACTGAGTTGCAACACGAGTGTATTATTATTTAACACTATAGTTGTTTTTATATGAATTACGCTATACAGCAACAACTATGTCAAACATTGACGATCAGATTGCTAAATTTATGTTAAGTAGATGATTGAATTTTTTTCATTAAGGACAATAAATTATTCTTAGTCATCTGCATTCATGCCGTCATTTGTGGCACAGATACAGCCGTATGGAGACGATTAGGTGTTTCTGTCCTTTCGTCGCTAGTAGTCTATCGAAAATTACCCGTACTTTTAGGTGTTTTGCTCTCAGCTTTGTCATAAGCTTCAAACTCAACTGCCAACCGTTTAACATCATTAAGAACTTTTGGGCGATACTGTTTACTTCTCAGTATCATTTGAGTCTACTAGCACATCTATAAATTATTCTTAGGCGTGCGTGTCCCTTAATTCTAACGAAGCAGTCGGGTAGACCAAATTAGAAAGTCTTCGAACTGACTGACTTAATCCCGCCATGCAAATCTCGTTTGCTTTTTGACAGCATACTTTGATCACGCGAGACTTCAGTTTGACTAGATGTAGCAAAGCGTTCCGCCAAAGTACAAACCTTTTTGTTGTGCAGACCACATATTGACTAGGGCATACAAGGAGTATAGCCATCATATTTTTAAGGTTTGATTTTAACATCGTTTGAACAAGAGCAAACAGTATGAGCAGTACTTTGATTGTTTGTTTATTACTGCTTACAATTGTAGTTATGACCTTTTTCTTGCCCTGTATAGTTACTATTACTGTTGTCGGAATTTGATATGATATACGGACGGATCGGTTAACACGATGAAATTATCTATTATATAACTAAGTCTATACTGCATAGTCAGCTATATTAAAGAGACTTGAAATGACAATGTAAAACGTTTAAAACGAGAAAACGAGAAAACGAGAAAACTTACGGCTTTATTTCACAAAAATAAATGAAAAAAAAACAAATATGTAACGCTGCAACAAACGACAACCACTAAACTAAAGTTGCTGACTTGGGACAGGCACATACATACAGAATGTAGCAGGATTAGTAATGTTAGCGGGATTCATACCCTCCTCTTACCTGGGAAAGTGTTGAAGAGTACAACATGAGAATAAACTATCAAAATCAGTTTAAAAGGCCTAACTTATCAGATGGATACAAATACATCTAATAATTACCCAGAGTGGACGTGGCCGGATATGTCGGTTTGCCTTGCCCATTCTTTGTTATTGGTTATGTACATGTGTTTTATTTGGGTTTTTTTACGTTCACAGTATTCATATCTTATCTCCGAAATTAATCAATCAATCAATAACAGATCAGGATTTATTTTCAATAGACTTGAATAGATATGTGACGAAGTGACAACTCTCAATCCAAGACATAATTTGTAAAATTAAACCATTATAGGTAAAACTACGGCCTTCAACACGGAGCATTGGCTCACACCGAACAATAAGCCATAGCGGGCCCCACGAAATGACAAGTGTAAACCCAAACAGGAAAAAAAATGGTCTTACCTATAACGAGGAATGAGAAACGCTTATGAACCACATAAAAAACTCCAACCACTTCACAAAATGTTCTTTTAATTAGATAAAATTTCAACATGAAAAAACATCACAACTTTTTACACAAACAGTGAAAGACAGTACATTGATGACTGTCTCTATTATTTTTAAATATAATGTTATAAAGATGATTACTGTACAATATTTAATCTGGCTAGACAAACTCTCATGTATACATCTATCTAAAATGATAATTAACGTATTGCCATTTTAAACACATCTATTTCGATAAAATTCATAAAATGGAACATTCCAAATACATGTGTATACAAATTTCTCCTTACGGAAAAGAGAAAACAAAAAGATAGAAAAATAAAATATCTCTGGAAAAAAATAGCTTAAGTGTTTTGTTGAAAACTTAAATATATATTTTTGTTTCCCATATAAATAACGAATGAAAGCCTATGCCACATGACAACAAGTACGTGTTCTTAACCACAGTATAAACTCCTGTTTTCCATGATCATTTGCGACATTTTAGGTAATACGGCTAGTTTCATATTTGAAATTGTAATAATCAACACATCGGGTGTTAATGACGGAGTTGATCCGATCCGCAACTGTCATGTTGAATCTAATAAAGGAATAGGTGATGCGTTTCAGATATTGTTTACTTGTCAAAATGAGGATATTTCTGCTGTAAGATCAAAGTTTTATATACCATTATGTAATGTGATTGATCCGAGCATAAACAAATTATCTAGTTTGCTATCTTATTTAACGATAAGTGTAAATCTAATTTTATATTTTCGTACAGTAAATTATGAAATACTTCAACTAATACCAAATGTATGTAACACACACTATGTACTTGTATTTTGTCTACTTGTGTTTAGTCTGTCCTGTCTCGTGATATCTTATTTTCAGTCTGTATTGTCCTCATGTTTACCTGTATGTGTCTGAAGCTATGAATATAAGTTTGAATCTATTAGGTAGCGTCTGATTTTGATCTTAATGTTCGAGCACATGTCTATCGTTTTAGCTACATTTATCTCTATATGTATAATTGTTTTTTTTATAGTTCAATTGCTGTCTCATTGACGGATACACTAGTTCTCTGTTATCAATGTTCACAGTTTTATCTAATTACCTTTCTTGCCATCTGCTTAGATTAAGATGACTTCTGCTGCTCGATTCCTCAATCCCAAAGTTAACCTCATTGAGTAGAGGAAGCCGTATTTGACAGTTTCTAGGATCACAAGGATCAGTTGACTTAAACTCATATACCATTGTGTTGCTTTGAATGTTGGGTTCTTTATATCTTGTTCCACTAGGAACTACTTGAGATGGATATCCCAAAGACTCTTCCTGAACTGCTAAACAATCACGTAAAAATTAAATGAATTTGAGAACTTCTCTTTACAAAATGTAAATTAGAAGCAATATACAATGTTTTGATATTTTTTTTTAATCTACGGAACTGTTCAGCCCTCAGCATAACTGATATACAAATTATTGATAATTTTTTTGCAAAAACAACCACCCCATCCCGTCGGTATATTATTTTTATGCTTAATGTTTTTTTTTTTTAATTAAGTATTCTAGAATATTGTTTTTATTGTTGTAAATATTGATTTTTGTTATCAGTTAATTAAAACCATACTAAATAATACACATATGTACATTCACGGTACTGCAATCTGTCGATATCTATAGTTGACATTGCACAAGATCATGTTTGATTTTGGCAGCTAACTTTGTTTTTATTAGTTGTTATTACATGGCTTTGAACTAGCTGTAAGTGAGAGGTTTAGCGCTATCAAACCAGGTTCAATCCACCATTTTCTACATTTGCAAATGCCTGTACCAAGTCTGGAATATGACAGTTGTTGTCCATTTGTTTGATGTGTTTTATCCTTTGATTTTTGCCATTAGATTGGGGACTTTCCGTTTTAAATTTTCCTCGGAGTTCAGTATTTTTGAGTACTCTCAGATCTGAAAACTTAGCGTCTTTTTTGTTGTTTGGGACGAGGAATTGATATAAAACCTGTCGGGTTTTGTCTATGTTTTTTTAATGTGTTTCTTTGTATCGTTTTGATGTGTAAAGCCTTTACAAATGATTTCTATTTTTTTTCTGAAGTTGTGATGTTCATTCATTGATTTCAATCAATAGAATACAAATGAGAAAAAAGTATCAATGGCTAGAAATTGCTGAGAAAATATACTCATTAACAAAATATTGTTATCTTATGTCAATATTTGCATTTATTTTACTAAATTTTAAAAGGCGAGACATAATCTCTGTGATAACAGATGTATAAGTTGTTATTGGCCTTTGAACTAGCTGTCAGTGACTGGTAGCACTCTCAAAACTGTACTTAGCGTCTTTTTTGTTCAACTGATTTTTTTTCTTATGTTGTGGTGTTATACCACTGTCCTAGGTTAAGATAAGGGGGGAGTTGAGAGATTACAAACATGTTTACTCCCACAACTTTCTGTGTGTGACTGTCTCTAGTCAGGAGCCTGATATCAGTGGTTGTGGTGGTTATATTTGTTTTTCATAAGTTGTTTTGTTATACATAACCGTACGTTTTCTTAATTGAATTGTTTCATATTTGTTTTGGTCGTCGAGGCCTTTCATAGTTGACTATAAGGTATGGGTTTTTTCATTGTTGAAGGCCGTACAGTTGCATACAAGTGCATCCTTACAACCACTATATTTGAACTATGATGGATAGTTATCTGATTTGCAATAATGCAGAATCTACTTAATTTTTTTATAGAAACAATATATCTAGATTATAATAATTAAATAAAGACTGAAAACATAAAAAAAATTATAGTAATGATTATGTTAAAATAAATTAAAAAAACATAATTAAGGTGGTATGGGTGTCTTCCTCCATCTTGGATTGAAGAAAACAGAGAATCAAAGGTCCAGATTTTCCATCAAGTTAGCAAAATTTGATGCAGGAATGCAGATGTTTAATGTACATATTTATTTAAAAGTACCAATTTATCAGAATATAACTTCTAAATATTGATATTTTTGCGATATTAATTATTTTTGATTGTTTTTATTTTTTTTAAATTGGCATTTTAAGGGGGAAGTAACTCTAAAAAAGTGCATTTTCTGAAGGATTCTGTATGGAATTTTCCTATTTTGTATTGTAGCTGGAAAAAACGTACGGTGACCCTATCTTTTCTTTTGATATTCTCAAAGCAGTGTCTGAAAGCTATCTTTTCCTGAAGTATTTAACAATTCTAACATTTTGTTTAGTTTCTAATCACAAAATGGTGTTTTTTCCTGTATAATCCATACAAAATGTGTCATTTTGTCCCGTCCTGTAGCTTGAGAAAATGCGCGGTGACCTATCATTTTTATTATATTTTTCAACATGTATCAATAGATACAACGTTTTGGCAAAGTATGAACAAATTCTATCATTTTTATTTTAGACTCCCACACCACCTTAAAACTGAATTTTTCTAAACTTTATATGGTATAATAAACAAAAAGTCTTACCGTTCATTTCAATCAACAGAATACTAATGATAGAAAAAATTATCAACGTAAAAGTCGCTTTAAAAAATACTTTAAAAAATATACTCAGCAACAAAATATAAAACACACAAGGTGTGTTTATTTCTAGATGTTATTTGCTAAGAACTGTAATATGTATAGGTCTCAAAACAGCCAAATTTCTTGAAGTGTGAGCAGATGTTGCTCATGTTGATTAATTGTAAGTAATCAATCGATGGCATCACAAAAGAGGACAAGATTGTGTCTACGACAATTAAAACTTTTCCGTTGCCATCTGAAGCTCAAATCTATCATAACGTTTAACCAACCCATTATGGGGTCTGTCAAAGATTTAAGAGAAGACTTCAACGTTACCACTTCATTCAACAACTCCTATGCAAGCAAGAATCCTCTATCAAAGAAAGCTTGCATGATAGAAAACGTGGGCTCAGTGATCACGAATCAACTATGATGTATAAACAATGGGGCAATGTTGCTACAAAGAGACATTGAAAGTTCATAACCGGGACGTTGAAATCATTTCTGTTGTTGTTAATTGTTAGGTTCAACAGATATTGATTGCCAATTTCTATAAGATGTAGATGAAGTGTAATTAAGAGACAGAACTAACATTATTAATCGCAACTTTTAAATAAATTTAGATGGGATAGAAACCTTCAGTTTTATATATTTACTTAATTTGGTGAGAGCACGTCATCGAGGAAATTTAATGAAGAATTAGGTTAAAAATATCTTCTTTAATCTAACTGTCTAACAAACCATCTTGGATTGTGATTATATGAAAACTATCAATTAATAATCTATGGATATAACAACCAATGTCTCTACCCTTTGTAACTTTTAAATATTATTAAAACAATAATGTTTCCATTATGATTATTACTAGATTAATTTCACTTGACTGGGCGGAGTTTTAGAAGATCGCTCATTTAAGACCAGTCCATCTATAGACAGGAGTTTTGGAATAAGCTCATCAATGAAGTGTCTAGTTATTCGTGCCATATCATACATGCAGTTCTTTTGTATATGCGTTTTGTGACACTGATTAGTGATTAGAATTAAATAATAGTTATAACAGAAATCATCCTTATCACATACATCTTCAAATAAACTGTCCAAATTATAAAACATTATAAAACAATAAACTGTGCAAATTAAAACATTAGCTCCGCCCGATCAGTTGATATATCATTGGTAATACATACACTCAGATATTTTTTCGTGCGAATTCGTATGTGATCAAGTATTTGTTGATCAGTATATTACATCATGACCACAGTAATTTTGAATTATTTCTATCGTCCGAATGGTATGCATAAACGATTCTTGACAATGATATGAATTGGCGACACGCCAACTATAGCAGCTAAGCACAACATTAGAAATAAATTTTTAAATTCTATTTATATAAGTAAAATGTTTACGTTATAATTACTACAGTAATGTAGGTCACAGCAATATAAACAAGGAAATAAAATTGAGAATGGAAATGGGGAATGTGCCAAAGAGACAACAACCCGACCATAGAAAAAAACAACAGCAGAAGGTCACCAACAGGTCTTCAATGTAGCGAGAAATTCCCGCACCCGGAGGCGTCCTTCAACTGGCCCCTAAACAAATATATACTAGTTCAGTGATAATGAACGCCATACTAATTTCCAAATTGTACACAAGAAACTAAAATTAAAATAATACAAGACTAACAAAGGCCAGATGCTCCTGACTTGGGACAGGCGCAAAAATGCGGCGTGGTTAAACATGTTTGTGAGATCTCAACCCTCCCCCTATACCTCTAGCCAATGTAGAAAAGTAAACGCATAACAAAAAGATATCAAAATTAAGGAGGAAAAGACAAACACCATCATAGTAGGTAGAAAACATGTTCGATTAATTTAATCCCAGAGCGGACAGAATTACTTTTAGTTTATAAACTGACGTAAGAGTTATGATGGTATGAATAGTGATGTTTATATCGATAGGTTATTTAAATGAGAGTAGTATTGCCCTTTACCGTCAGGCGTCAAACGGTCATTTTCAGCTACTGTTAGCGTCAAATTGGTTAAATTTTTACCGTGATTCGTCAAAACAAAACATCCTCTTGGTGATTCGTCGGAGGTCTCAACTACTTATCGTTACCGTCATTTTGTGGGGAAAATTTAACGTGATTCGTCAAAATCAGTCAATTTTCTTATCGTCGAAAAGAAAGTGTACATTTTATCGTCATGCATAAAAAAATTACCGTTAACGTCATTTGGCAAGAAATTTTATCGTCATGAAAGTACCCCATTTACCACCCTCTTTAATGTACTATGACCCTTATTTTTGGGAACTGTGTTTCTATTTATAGAATAAGATCACCAATATGATCAGTAATAAACAGGTAATAGCTTTTCTAAAAAGCTTGCCGTTTTTAGCTTATTTTGTTGTAAAATGAATTGATCTGTAGTATCATCCATTCAAAATATTACTCGGCTTATAAATTGTATTTGGGTAAAAAAAAAGTACAACATTTGAAAGGCCAATATATATTTAAGAAATACAATTTTCTCTTTGTGCGAGGCCATTTTTACCCGTTGAAAGAGCCTAAAAATGTGATACATATCTTTCATTAATTGTCCCGTGAGATTAATCAAACAAAAACTGTTTTTTTTTTAACTTTTATTCCGTAACACCACAAAATCTGTATCTTACCGAAACTAATTGCTCTATTATCCTTCTTCAGCAGGTTCTATTAGTTTGTAAGGGTATATAGTCCGTGTGAATAATGTTTAAAGAGTGAATCGGTTTAAAGTCGGTTATATAGGTTTTCTTCTTATTATTTTTTCTATCTCTGTATCTATCTGAAGAGTGAACCCCTTTTCAACTGATATTTACAAAAAGTTCTTGCATAACAGAAAAGAAAGGATAAGGGATATCCATTCATGACACCGTGGCAAGTCAGTTCATGCATAGTCATGAAAAACATCCAAAGAATAAGGTAAAAGAACAGCGCTTTTATTGGTGTGTGTTCCGCAGATTGAGCACCCGCAAACATGGTAATGTATGTGCACTATTCGGTATTTACCTGTCCCAAAGTGAGAAGCACATAATTCAGTTGCAGTTGTCTGTTGCTCTATACCATATTTATTTTTCGTTCATTATTTCATACTTAAATTAGGCTTTTAGTTTTGTCGTTTGAATTTTTCACATTTTTCATTCCGAGGTCTTTTAAAGCTGACTATGCAAAATTGGCATTGCGCATTGTTGAAGGTCGTACAGTGATATATAGTTCCAAATTTCTGTCATTTGGTCACTTGTGTAGATGAGACTCATTCGCAATCATACCATATCTTCATTTTTTTTTTATATATTAACCCCGCCATGTAGGAAGTGTGGCTGTGGCAAAATTATAAGCACATATTTTTTTTCATTGGTTATTGTTTGTTGAGGTGTATTATATTTTTTAATTGTTCTGTACATAAATCACTGTCATGCTGTTGGGTTTTTTTGTTTGATATTTTTTACATTTGTCAAGTCGGATCCATGTGATACTTGCAATGCAGTATGAGTTTTTCTTATTGTTGAATATATATTGGGGGTGGCGATTGGTTCAACTTGGATTATCTCCCTTGAACTGCAGCTGGGAAACACCACATTAATTTTAGAAAATAAAATATGCTTAAAGTGGTACTTAACACTACAGGGAGAAAAAAATCAGCTAAACGTTTTAATTATGTTATGTTGTTAAAGGGATATTAAGCTTCTTAATAATCAAAATGAGTGTCAAACTGCTATATACCAGTGTAATTTTTCTGATAAAACGGTTGGTTCCAAAAAAATTTAATTTTTATATTTTACACGAAACGAAGCTACATATTGTCGAGCCCATGCCCTGTAAATTGTTTGTTTTAGACGTTTCATAATTTGGATAGATCTAGTATATGGTTATCAATCACATATTAGAATTTGAGTCAAAATTGAGCCCTTTAATTTCAAGTATGAAGAGATATCGCGTTTTGAATGGAGTTGCTGGATCAGGGTTATTAATCGTAATTTTTTAATCATGACGTTTTTCTGACTCCATCGTTATGGAATATGTGTCTCACATCTGTTAAAGATGTTTAATTGTCGAAACCACAACACCGTCTTCTGTTCCAAGTTATGGCATTGCCAAATGTGTTTTGGGTTTTTTCATTGAGATGGGTGTTATAAGTGGAAATAACCTGCCTTCCATACCAATCCACCCCGTTAAAATGTCATTTTTTGTGTGGTTCCTGTGTGTTGCTCAACTTTTTATGTTCTTGATGGGTGGGTAGGTGTTTATCTGATCCGAGTCGTTTATATCCTTGTTCATACTCTTCTCTGTTTTCTTCAACATCTGGGTTATTTGTTGTCAATTGGTATCGTCTCCAGTATCTTTACTCCCTAAAACGTCACTTCAGTATAAATAAAGCTTTTCCATATTGCGTGTTTTTTTTATAGATGAAGTCTTCATTACTAGTATAAAAATCAAAATGTTTTCTAGATTGCAAAGCAGTATAATAACTTAAAGAAGCATTAAAAAAGTATTAGTTTTGGCTTTTAAAATTCCTTAAACCGAATGTTTTAGTGAAGACTTACTGCAAGAGTACTGAAAATCAAGTTGGCAAAAATACAATTAAAAAAAACCCCATGAAACAAACAAATTAAGATGGAAAGAGTTAGGACAACCTCATCTAGTTACAATTGATAACTGTCTGCTCCTTCAGTCTAAAAGTCCTTGTATACAAATAATTCTTGAACAACTGCAAAGACAAGTGTGTAAATAAAATTACTAGTTAGCTTATATTAGTATAACACTGACGCCAAAGATGAAGTAGGATATACACATACATGTTGTATTGCAATCAGTCCTACAATCATACCACATCTTCTTTTTTATATTCACACTGATTCCAAAAATATATGGTATATTTCGCCGCGGTTGACAATGTTTTCTTGGGATTACAATCTGCTCTATCACCCACTCAGCTATGTGTTATTTATATGTTGTTACATGAACAGCAACAATGATCAACAATGATATAATAGCTTCTGTCTGTTTCAATTCTACAATATGAATATTCTTTTGAATAAATATAGCTTCCAACAATAACATTACTCGTAGGTATGGCTCATAAGATTCCGTACTATGGATTATTGTACAAATTTTGTACAGGTAATGTGACCAATGAATTGTTGATAATTGATGGTTTACTTTTATAAATTGTCACTTTGATTGGAGAGCAGTCTCAATGGCACTCATACCAAATTTTCTTATATTTATTGAATACAATCAGCAACTTAATCCTTAAATTCTGGATTCTGGTTTATACGTATATTATAACGTGCATGATCTTGTCCACCAACTGACACAGTTGTATTTTTAGTTTTTGTTATACATACAGATGTGTTACAATAACTAAAACTAAATTGATGATTTTAATATTCTATAAATAAAATTCTGACTTTATTGATATTTTAAGTGTTAAGTATTGCAATATAAGCCAGGACGAAGTTAACATACATGAAAAAACATGTGGATCGAATCAGTCAATCAAATAATTTACCTTTACATTTTCAAGTTTGACATTATTATCCTTTATTTTACCGAATACGCACAATTCATACAATATCCATCTCTAGCTAAGGGATTAAATTGAAATTCACATAAGTATTGATTCCAGAAGGTCGAGTTATTACTTGCAAGTGAATAATTCATCATCAATGTTTCCTCGCTTATTTTGACAAAATTGAATCAAACTGGTGCTAAAAGCAATATATCATTTCACTATTTCCCTTTCATTTATGATTGAAAAAAAAAATCTTTAGATTTTTTATATATATCGTAGCTAGTTCCCCTTTAAGGTGGTACCCAACACTTTAACTAAAATCAATTTGGCTCGTTTAATTTCCTTAAAATTTTGACAAAGTATTTACTTTGACCCTTTGACAAAAATATAAAAATTAAATTTTTTTGGAACCAACCGTTTTATCAGAAAAATTACACTGGTATATAACTGTTTGACACTCATTTTGATCATTAAGAAGCTTGATATCCCTTTAACAACATAACATAATTAAAACGTTTAGCTGATTTTTTTCTCCCTGTAGTGTTAAGTACCACTTTAAGCATATTTTATTTTCTAAAATTAATGTGGTGTTTCCCAGCTGCAGTTCAAGGGAGATAATCCAAGTTGAACCAATCGCCACCCCCAATATATATTCAACAATTAGAAAAACTCATACTGCATTGCAAGTATCACATGGATCCGACTTGACAAATGTAAAACATATCAAACAAAAAAACCCAACAGCATGACAGTGATTTATGTACAGAATAATTAAAAAATATAATACACCTCAACAAACAATAACCAATGAAAAAAATATGTGCTTATGATTTTGCCACAGCCACACTTCCTACATGGCGGGGTTAATATATAAAAAAAAATGAAGATATGGTATGATTGCGAATGAGTCTCATCTACACAAGTGACCAAATGACAGAAATTTGGAACTATATATCACTGTACGACCTTCAACAATGCGCAATGCCAATTTTGCATAGTCAGCTTTAAAAGACCTCGGAATGAAAAATGTGAAAAATTCAAACGACAAAACTAAAAGCCTAATTTAAGTATGAAATAATGAACGAAAAATAAATATGGTATAGAGCAACAGGCAACTGCAACTGAATTATGTGCTTCTCACTTTGGGACAGGTAAATACCGAATAGTGCACATACATTACCATGTTTGCGGGTGCTCAATCTGCGGAACACACACCAATAAAAGCGCTGTTCTTTTGCCTTATTATTTGGATGTTTTTCATGACTATGCATGAACTGACTTGCCACGGTGTCATGAATGGATATCCCTTATCCTTTCTTTTCTGTTATGCAAAAACTTTTTGTAAATATCAGTTGAAAAGGGGTTCACTCTTCAGATAGATACAGAGATAGAAAAAATAATAAGAAGAAAACCTATATAACCGACTTTAAACGGATTCACTCTTTAAACATTATACCCTTACAAACTAATAGAACCTGCTGAAGAAGGATTATAGAGCAATTAGTTCCGGTAAGATACAGATTCTGTGGTGTTACTGAATAAAAGTTAAAAAAAAACAGTTTTTGTTTGATTAATCTCACGGGACAATTAATGAAAGATATGTATCACATTTTTAGGCTCTTTCAACGGGTAAAAATGGCCTCGCACAAAAAGAAAATTGTATTTCTTAAATATATATTGGCCTTTCAAATGTTGTACTTTTTTTTTACCCAAATACAATTTATAAGCCGAGTAATATTTTGAATGGATGATACTACAGATCAATTCATTTTACAACAAAATAAGCTAAAAACGGCAAGCTTTTTAGAAAAGCTATTACCTGTTTATTACTGATTATATTGGTGATCTTATTCTATAAATAGAAACACAGTTCCAAAAATAAGGGTCATAGTACATTAAAGAGGGTGGTAAATGGGGTACTTTCATGACGATAAAATTTCTTGCCAAATGACGTTAACGGTAATTTTTTTATGCATGACGATAAAATGTACACTTTCTTTTCGACGATAAGAAAATTGACTGATTTTGACGAATCACGTTAAATTTTCCCCACAAAATGACGGTAACGATAAGTAGTTGAGACCTCCGACGAATCACCAAAAGGATGTTTTGTTTTGACGAATCACGGTAAAAATTTAACCAATTTGACGCTAACAGTAGCTGAAAATGACCGTTTGACGCCTGACGGTAAAGGGCATTACTACTCTCATTTAAATAACCTATCGATATAAACATCACTATTCATACCATCATAACTCTTACGTCAGTTTATAAACTAAAAGTAATTCTGTCCGCTTTGGGATTAAATTAATCGAACGTGTTTTCTACCTACTATGATGGTGTTCGCTTTTTCCTCCTTAATTTTGATATCTTTTTGTTATGCGTTTACTTTTCTACATTGGCTAGAGGTATAGGGGGAGGGTTGAGATCTCACAAACATGTTTAACCACGCCGCATTTTTGCGCCTGTCCCAAGTCAGGAGCATCTGGCCTTTGTTAGTCTTGTATTATTTTAATTTTAGTTTCTTGTGTACAATTTGGAAATTAGTATGGCGTTCATTATCACTGAACTAGTATATATTTGTTTAGGGGCCAGTTGAAGGACGCCTCCGGGTGCGGGAATTTCTCGCTACATTGAAGACCTGTTGGTGACCTTCTGCTGTTGTTTTTTTCTATGGTCGGGTTGTTGTCTCTTTGGCACATTCCCCATTTCCATTCTCAATTTTATTTCCTTGTTTATATTGCTGTGACCTACATTACTGTAGTAATTATAACGTAAACATTTTACTTATATAAATAGAATTTAAAAATTTATTTCTAATTTTGTGGTTAGCTGCTATAGTTGGCTTGTCGCCAATTCATATCATTGTCAAGAATCGTTTATGCATACCATTCGGACGATAGAAACAATGCAAAATTACTGTGGTCATGATGTAATATACTGATCAACAAATACTTGATCACATACGAATTCGCACGAAAAAATATCTGAGTGTATGTATTACCAATGATATATCAACTGATCGGGCGGAGCTAATGTTTTAATTTGCACAGTTTATTGTTTTATAATGTTTTATAATTTGGACAGTTTATTTGAAGATGTATGTGATAAGGATGATTTCTGTTATAACTATCATTGAATTCTAATCACTAATCAGTGTCACAAAACGCATATACAAAAGAACTGAATATATGATATGGCACGAATAACTAGACACTTCATTGATGAGCTTATTCCAAAACTCCTGTCTATAGATGGACTGGTCTTAAATGAGCGATCTTCTAAAACTCCGCCCAGTCAAGTGAAATTAATCTAGTAATAATCATAATGGAAACATGATTGTTTTAATAATATTTAAAAGTTACAAAGGGTAGAGACATTGGTTGTTATATCCATAGATTATTAATTGATAGTTTTCATATAATCACAATCCAAGATGGTTTTTTAGACATTTAGATTAAAGAAGATATTTTTAACCTAATTCTTCATTAAATTTCCTCGATGACGTGCTCTCACCAAATTAAGTAAATATATAAAACTGAAGGTTTCTATCCCATCTAAATTTATTTAAAAGTTGCGATTAATAATGTTAGTTCTGTCTCTTAATTACACTTCATCTACATCTTATAGAAATTGGCAATCAATATCTGTTGAACCTAACAATTAACAACAACAGAAATGATTTCAACGTCCCGGTTATGAACTTTCAATGTCTCTTTGTAGCAACATTGCCCCATTGTTTATACATCATAGTTGATTCGTGATCACTGAGCACACGTTTTCTATCATGCAAGCTTTCTTTGATAGAGGATTCTTGCTTGCATAGGAGTTGTTGAATGAAGTGGTAACGTTGAAGTCTTCTCTTAAATCTTTGACAGACCCCATAATGGGTTGGTTAAACGTTATGATAGATTTGAGCTTCAGATGGCAACGGAAAAGTTTTAATTGTCGTAGACACAATCTCGTCCTCTTTTGTGATGCCATCGATTGATTACTTACAATTAATCAACATGAGCAACATCTGCTCACACTTCCAGAAATTTGGCTGTTTTGAGACCTATACATATTACAGTTCTTAGCAAATAACATCTAGAAATAAACACACCTTGTGTGTTTTATATTTTGTTGCTGAGTATATTTTTTAAAGTATTTTTTAAAGCGACTTTTACGTTGATAATTTTTTCTATCATTAGTATTCTGTTGATTGAAATGAACGGTAAGACTTTTTGTTTATTATACCATATAAAGTTTAGAAAAATTCAGTTTTAAGGTGGTGTGGGAGTCTAAAATAAAAATGATAGAATTTGTTCATACTTTGCCAAAACGTTGTATCTATTGATACATGTTGAAAAATATAATAAAAATGATAGGTCACCGCGCATTTTCTCAAGCTACAGGACGGGACAAAATGACACATTTTGTATGGATTATACAGGAAAAAACACCATTTTGTGATTAGAAACTAAACAAAATGTTAGAATTGTTAAATACTTCAGGAAAAGATAGCTTTCAGACACTGCTTTGAGAATATCAAAAGAAAAGATAGGGTCACCGTACGTTTTTTCCAGCTACAATACAAAATAGGAAAATTCCATACAGAATCCTTCAGAAAATGCACTTTTTTAGAGTTACTTCCCCCTTAAAATGCCAATTTAAAAAAAATAAAAACAATCAAAAATAATTAACATCGCAAAAATATCAATATTTAGAAGTTATATTCTGATAAATTGGTACTTTTAAATAAAAATGTACATTAAACATCTGCATTCCTGCATCAAATTTTGCTAACTTGATGGAAAATCTGGACCTTTGATTCTCTGTTTTTTTCAATCCAAGATGGAGGAAGACACCCATACCACCTTAATTATGTTTTTTTAATTTATTTTAACATTATCATTACTATAATGTTTTTTTATGTTTTCAGTCTTTATTTAATTATTATAATCTAGATATATTGTTTCTATAAAAAAATTAAGTAGATTCTGCATTATTGCAAATCAGATAACTATCCATCATAGTTCAAATATAGTGGTTGTAAGGATGCACTTGTATGCAACTGTACGGCCTTCAACAATGAAAAAACCCATACCTTATAGTCAACTATGAAAGGCCTCGACGACCAAAACAAATATGAAACAATTCAATTAAGAAAACGTACGGTTATGTATAACAAAACAACTTATGAAAAACAAATATAACCACCACAACCACTGATATCAGGCTCCTGACTAGAGACAGTCACACACAGAAAGTTGTGGGAGTAAACATGTTTGTAATCTCTCAACTCCCCCCTTATCTTAACCTAGGACAGTGGTATAACACCACAACATAAGAAAAAAAATCAGTTGAACAAAAAAGACGCTAAGTACAGTTTTGAGAGTGCTAGCAGTCACTGACAGCTAGTTCAAAGGCCAATAACAACTTATACATCTGTTATCACAGAGATTATGTCTCGCCTTTTAAAATTTAGTAAAATAAATGCAAATATTGACATAAGATAACAATATTTTGTTAATGAGTATATTTTCTCAGCAATTTCTAGCCATTGATACTTTTTTCTCATTTGTATTCTATTGATTGAAATCAATGAATGAACATCACAACTTCAGAAAAAAAAATAGAAATCATTTGTAAAGGTTTTGCACATCAAAACGATACAAAGAAACACATTAAAAAAAAAAAACATAGACAAAACGCGACAGGTTTTGTATCAATTCCTCGTCCCAAACAACAAAAAAGACGCTAAGTTTTCAGATCTGAGAGTACTCAAAAATACTGAACTCCGAGGAAAATTTAAAACGGAAAGTTCCCAATCTAATGGCAAAATCAAAGGATAAAACACATCAAACAAATGGACAACAACTGTCATATTCCAGACTTGGTACAGGCATTTGCAAATGTAGAAAATGGTGGATTGAACCTGGTTTGATAGCGCTAAACCTCTCACTTACAGCTAGATCAAAGCCATGTAATAACAACTAATAAAAACAAAGTAAGCTGCCAAAATCAAACATGACCGTGTGCAATGTCAACTATAGGTATCGACAGATTGCAGTACCGTGAATGTACATATGTGTATTATTTAGTATGGTTTTAATTAACTGATAACAAAAATCAATATTTACAACAATAAAAACAATATTCTAGAATACTTAATTAAAAAAAAAAAACATTAAGCATAAAAATAATATACCGAATGGATGGGGTGGTGGTTGTTTTTTGCAAAAAAATTATCAATAATTTGTATATCAGTTATGCTGAGGGCTGAACAGTTCCGTAGATTAAAAAAAAATATCAAAACATTGTATATTGCTTCTAATTTACATTTTGTAAAGAGAAGTTCTCCAATTCATTTAATTTTTACGTGATTGTTTAGCAGTTCAGGAAGAGTCTTTGGGATATCCATCTCAAGTAGTTCCTAGTGGAACAAGATATAAAGAACCCAACATTCAAAGCAACACAATGGTATATGAGTTTAAGTCAACTGATCCTTGTGATCCTAGAAACTGTCAAATACGGCTTCCACTACTCAATGAGGTTATCTTTGGGATTGAGGAATCGAGCAGCAGAAGTCATCTTAATCCAAGCAGATTGCAAGAAAGGTAATTAGATAAAACTGTGAACATTGATAACAGAGAACTAGTGTATCCGTCAATGAGACAGCAATTGAACTATAAAAAACAATTATACATACAGAGATAAATGTAGCTAAAACGATAGACATGTGCTCGAACATTAAGATCAAAATCAGACGCTACCTAATAGATTCAAACTGATATTCATAGCCTCAGACACATACAGGTAAACATGAGGACAATACAGACTGAAAATAAGATATCACAAGACAGGACAGACTAAACACAAGTAGACAAAATACAAGTACATAGTGTGTGTTAAATACATTTGGTATAAGTTGAAGTATTTCATAATTTACTGTACGAAAATATAAAATTAGATTTACACTTATCGTTAAAAAAGACAGCAAACTAGATAATTTGTTTATGCTCGGATAAATCACATTACATAATGGTATATAAACTTTGATCTTACAGCAGAAATATCCTCATTTTGACAAGTAAACAATATCTGAAACGCATCACCTATTCCTTTATTAGATTCAACATGACAGTTGCGGATCGGATCAACTCCGTCATTAACACTCGATGTGTTGCTTATTACAATTTCAAATATGAAACTAGCCGTATTACCTAAAATGTCGCAAATGATCATGGAAAACAGGAGTTTATACTGTGGTTAAGAACACGTACTTGTTGTCATGTGGCATAGGCTTTCATTCGTTATTTATATGGGAAACAAAAATATATTTAAGTTTTCGACAAAACACTTAAGCTATTTTTTTTCAGAGATATTTTATTTTTCTATTTTTTTTATTTTCTCTTTTCCGTAAGGAGAAATTTGTATGCACATGTATTTGGAATGTTCCATTTTATGAATTTTATCGAAATAGATGTGTTTAAATGGCAATATGTTAATTATCATTTTAGATAGATGTATACATGAGAGTTTGTCTAACCAGATTGAACATTGTACAGTAATCATCTTTATAACATTATATTTAAAAATAATAGAGACAATCATCAACGTTCTGTCCTTCACTGTTTGTGTAGAAAGTTGTGAGGTTTTTCCATGTTGAAATTTTATCTAATTAAAAGAACATTTTGTGAAGTGGTTGGAGTTTTTTATGTGGTTCATAATCGTTTCTCGTTCCTCGTTATAGGTAAGACCATTTCTTTTCCTGTTTGGGTTTACACTTGTCATTTCTTGGGGCCCGATATGGCTTATTGTTCGGTGTGAGCCAATGCTCCGTGTTGAAGGCCGTAGTTTTACCTATAATGGTTTAATTTCACAAATTATGTCTTGGATTGAGAGTTGTCACATCGTCTCATATCTATTTAAGTCTATTGAAAATAAATCCTGATCTGTTATTGATTGATTGATTAATTTCGGAGATAAGATATGAATAATGTGAACGTAAAAAAAACACCAAAAAAAACCACATGTACATAACCAATAACAAAGAATGGGCAAGGCAAACCAACATATCCGGCCATGTCCACTCTGTGTAATTGTTAGATGTATTTGTATCCATCTGATAAGTTAGGCCTTTTTAACTGATTTTGATAGTTTATTCTCATGTTGTACTCTTCAACACTTTCCCAGGTAAGAGGAGGGTATGAATCCCGCTAACATTACTAATCCTGCCACATTCTGTATGTATGTGCCTGTCCCAAGTCAGCAACTTTAGTTTAGTGGTTGTCGTTTGTTGCAGCGTTACATATTTGTTTTTTTTTTCATTTATTTTTGTATAATAAAGCCGTAAGTTTTCTCGTTTTCTCGTTTTCTCATTTTAAACGTTTTACATTTGTCATTTCAAGTCTCTTTAATATAGCTGACTATGCAGTATAGACTTTGTTATATAATAGATAGCTTCATCGTGTTAACCGATACGTCCGTATATCATATCAAATTCCCACAACAGTAATAGTAACTATACAGGGCAAGAAAAAGGTCATAACTACAATTGTAAGCAGGAATAAACAAAAATTCAAAGTACTGCTCATACTGTTTGCTCTTGTTCAAACGATGTTAAAATCAAACCTTAAAAATATGATGGCTATACTCCTTGTATGCCCTAGTCAATATGTGGTCTGCACAACAAAAAGGTTTGTACTTTGGCGGAACGCTTTGCTACATCTAGTCAAACTGAAGTCTCGCGTGTTCAAAGTATGCTGTCAAAAAGCAAACGAGATTTTTTATGGCGGGATTAAGTCAGTCAGTTCGAAGACTTTCTAATTTGGTCTACCCGACTGCTCCGTTAGAATTAAGGGATACGCACGCCTAAGAATAATTTATAGATGTGCTAGTAGACTCAAATGATACTGAAAAGTAAACAGTATCGCCCAAAAGTTCTTAATGATGTTAAATAGTTGGCAGTTGAGTTTGAAGCTTATGACAAAACTGAGTGCAAAACACTGAAAAGTACGGGTAATTTTCGATAGACTACTAGCGACGAAAGGACAGAAACACCTAATCGTCCCCATACGGCTGTATCTGTGCCACAAATGACGGCATGAATGCAGATGACTAAGAATAATTTATTGTCCTTAATGAAAAAAATTCAATCATCTACTTAGCATAAATTTAGCAATCTGATCGTCGATGTTTGACATAGTTGTTGCTGTATAGCGTAATTCATATAAAAACAACTATAGTGTTAAATAATAATACACTCGTGTTGCAACTCAGTCGTGAATTACAACTATACCTCACGCATGATTTACTTCATTTTTTAAATAAATACTGACAATAAACTAAATGACAACCAATCAATCAAATAGTATAGAGACAACTTGAATCACTACATCTAACCACCAAATATATAACGTGTAACCAGGTGTTTATATCTCCGACGAACATATTTGAGAACTCAGGTAATCTCACATACAAAAACATATCATTTCACAAGGATGAGATTTTGGCGAATCATAAGTCCTTCATCGCGTCAATGAACATAACATTGGACAAAAAATCGGAGGAATTGGATTTCTGAAACGAAACCTTAATATCAGTAACACCACTATTAAAAGAACTGCATACAAATCCCTAGTCAGACCAACCTTGGAGTATGCATGCACAGTATGGGGCCCTTTCCAGCAGAACAACAAAAACCGGTTGGAAATGGTACAAAGGAGAGTAGCAAGATATGTCACTAACATATATCACAACACCTCATCTGTTAGTGACATGATTACCATACTAGAATGGAAATCCCTTGAAGACCGGAGAAAATCAGCAAGACACACAATGATGTACAATCTTTCGAACGGGATGGTAAATGTAAATACAAAAGACACGCTCATTCCACCAGACAGAATACACCGGAACTTAAATATCAACGGTTTCCAATTACCAACTTGCAGAACAGAATCGTTCTATCCAAGAACAATAAGGGACTGTAACGCACTACCACTTATCACCATCAGTGCAGATAGTCTTGAAAGCTTCAAGACTCACCTACATGCGACGATTTAGATCACCGTCAATGATGTTTTTAACCTCACTGTATATAGAATGTATAGCACAAAAATGTTCACATATTTTTGTCTAAAATATTTACATGCGCATCCAAAAAGTGGCAAAATAATCAGTTTGTTGATGGTGGCCGCAAAAAGGTAGAAGTAGAAGTAGAAGACTTTCCTTGTTTGTACTGAATACCTAAGCTTCACAAATTCTGTACAAACAACGGTACATTGCCGGCTGATCTGCATGTTCGACTGAAGAATCGTCCACTAGATTGACAAAAATTCTGTCCGCAGTGAAGGAGGGTCTTCAGAATTACTGTGAAACTGTTTACTCGCGTAGTAGTATAAACCATTTGTGAAATTAAAAAAATCTTCTAAAAGAAAAAATACACAATGCTTTTCAACATAAAAGTGGTAGCATACGCTATCAATTGATTACTTTGGGATACCATACGGCATATTTTGTTAATAGTGAACAAAAAAGTTAAACAAGCTACACAACGGAACATGTGATTAGATGCTTGATTTTCTTATTGGCAAAATATTTGTTGAATTTGGAGGTTGATATTTTCAACAAATTGTTGGAATTAATTCCTATTTGAACTAACTGTGCGCCTCTCATTGCCGACCTTTTTGTTTAGTTTTAATATGAATCGGTGTTCCTTCAGACACTTGTCAAAAACAAGAAGATCAAATCAGCCAGATTTAATTTTTTTTACATTAAGACACTTATAAAATGATGATGTTCTGTCCATTAACAATTCTAAATTTTTTAACTGGGATCCAAGAAATAGAAATAAGAAAAAAACACCCGATACGGCTTCCTCCGCCTCATATTTAAACTTTTACCTTGAATTTGACCTACACAGTCATTTCCGTACCAAAATCTATGACACACGAGACAATTTTAATTTTGAACCAATCAATTACCCCTAACTTAGTAGCAATATACCTTTTTCACCTGCATATAGGATATAAATTTCCCAACTTGTTTGGTATTAAAGAGCTGGTAGCTCCTACTCAGACTTTGTAAAACGTCATCAGTGTCTGAGCAGAAAGTTGTTGAATCAGGGGTAACGTGACGGTACCCAAATTGCACCTATTTTGACAGTTTCTTCATCTACGTTTTTTTATGATGAAAACAAAAATGTCCATTCTGTGTTTATTTTGTAGCCCTATCCTTCTTTATTATAAAGGTACACCAATTTGATTTTTATTCCATATGGAATCATAGAAAAATTGGTCTAAACTGACCTCCAAACCATCAATGATTCTGAAATGAGGAGTACCCAAATTGCTTCCATGCTTAAATTCACATAGTCAAAAGTCTACTAACAGAGCTTTTGTTTAATTTCTTTAAATATTTTGAACAATTGGATATTAGTCCATGCTTACTCTTCATTATTTTTTAAATGGATACTAGTAACAAATTGTATTTGCTCATTTTAAAAAGATGACGTTTTGATGACGTCGCATGGCGACGTTTCAGTACATTTTGCTTTTTCAGTAAATACTTCATCTGTTGATAGATACTGTGAACGTTTTGTGCATATCTAAATAGTTTTACCTATGTTGAAAGATGTGCTTAGTATCAAATCATAAAAAAACAAATTGTTTAGTCTCTAGAAAATCTTGTAAGATTTACGCTGCTAGTTTTGCTAAATAGGTGCAATTTGGTTACTCGGTGCAATTTGGGTACCGTTACGTTATGTCAAAGAACGTATCTTTCTTTTTCTAAAGTTGTTCATCGGCAACTGTCTATCCAAATCACAATTTGCTAAAGTAAACCATTATAGGTCTTCAACATGGAGCCTCGGCTCACTACTAATATTAAGCTATAAAGGACCCCAAATATGACTAGTGTAAAACCAGTCAAACAGGAAAACTGATCTATATATAAAAAAACCACCACAAGAACCACATCAACAAACAACAATTACTAAACATCAGGTTTCTCACTTAGGGCAGGTGCAAACAACGAATCGGGTTTAAACATTTATGTGTATTTTTCTGTGTATTTTTTTATACATATGACCTGGCTCTGTATTCTGTTCATCCCGCCATTGTGTTATTGTGCTACAGTACATTTTTTGTAATCTTGTGTTTCATTTTTGCTAATTTGTTTTGTCTATAAAAGCATCAGTAGTATACCGCTGTTCGAAATTCATAAAAGATATTTTTTTATTCTACTAGTTTTCATGCTGGTGGGCCAACGGACTGGCAGAATCATCGGGAACAGATTGTCCACTAGCAGAGGTTCCGGTCCGGTGGTGATAAATAAAGGCAACAGTAGTATACCGCTGTCGGAAATTCATGAATACTATTTTTTATTCTATTGGTTGTCATGCTGTTAGGCTACCAGATTGGTTAAATCCTCGGGGACAGATTGTCCACCAGCAGAGATTCCGGTCCCTTGACGATAAATAAAGGCAACAGTAGTATATCGCTGTCCGAAATTCTACTAGTTTTCATGCTGTTAGGCTACCGGACTGGTAGATTCCTCGGGGACTAATTGTCCACCATATGCCTGTTTATGGTTCTTTGTTACATTTTTTTTAAATGTAGTAATAAACTAATTGTCAAGACGTTTCGGTCATTGGCCTCTTTCTGTTTCTTTATTTTTGTTATCAACTACATGGTAGACATTTTTCCTTTCACAATCATTTAAAAGATGTTATAGATATTATTCCATGTTAACTTTATGACGTCTGAATACTTTGACGTCACAATAACATGACATCATAATATGTTTTTGTGAATGACAGATATAACAATGTTACACTAAATGTAAAGAAAAACCCCAACATATACTAATAAGGTTGTGACACACAAGAAAGAAGAAAAAAATATATACATCGGAAATTCAATAATAAAGTGTATGTTTCTGAACGGACACAATTATTTAAGATATAAGTATTACTTGTTGAACAAGATGTGTGCTATCATATGACAAATCTTTTGCTACTGAGTATAAATGTTTGAGCTGCCAAGAATATTTCAATGGTTTGTTCGTAGCTGAAATCCGTTGAACCGTGTAGCAAGATTTCCATCGACAATAAATGTATTAAATTGATATTATAAAAATGCTGTTCACGCATAATGTGAAAACGGGGGCAGTGCAACAAGTAGTGCGCTGTCGTTTCTATAGCACCTCATCAACAAAGTGGCGAAGCCACTATATTTTCAACAAAAAGATGATGATTAAGAGAACTGCATTGCATATGAAGTCTTGAGTGATACATTTGACCTAATCGACCAATGTAGAAATAATTTGGAGGTTTAATCACCCGAGACTGGGCACAATTCCTGAATGCCCCGACCGAAGTTCAGTTGTCGGTAAAAAATAATTTGAATACAGGGCTGTTTTTGTTCGAATAGGGGGATTAGGGACGAGTTTTTCGTATTTTGATTATGTATTGTTGCATTGGATTCTGGAACTAAGATTGATAAATATTCCGGGGTAATATTTTTTTTCATCTTGTAAAAATAAATTAATCTGTCTTCGATCTTTATGCTTTTCCCAACCCGTTTTGAGATATAATCTCTCTAGGGACACCAACCTAGTACCCCCAGTTACGATCCTGGCAGCCTCTGTTTGTACTTTTTCAATCTTATCAATCAATAGATGTGTGTTGGTGTCCCAGATGACATCCGCATATTCTAATAATGGTCTTATGTATGTTAGGTATATTGTCTCGAGTCTTCGTCTGTCAAGGATGAATTTAAATTTCCGTAGAACATTCAGTCGTTTGTATGCCTTTTCGGTTATAACCTCAATATGTTTATGCCAAGTGCCATCGTTTGAAATATATAATCCAAAGTGTTTATGGCTTGATACCTTAGTTACAGTTACGTTGTCCATGTTAAGTTTTGGATGATCAGGTTTGTGAAGTTTCCGTGAAATTGTCATGGTCTCGGTTTTCTGAGGGTTAAAGGTCACTAGCCAATCTGAAGACCATCTATGAATTTTTTCGATGTCACTATTCAAGTTGTTTGCTGATTCTCGGGGGCCATCTACTATCAAATATAACCTTGTATCATCAGCAAACAACTTAATAGTAGACTTTATATCAGATATGATATCGTTGATAAATATCAGAAGTAAAGAGGATCCAGGATAGACCCCTGGGGTACTCCAGCCTTTATATTGCACCACTCGGATGATACGCTATTAATTACAACCCTGTTCTTAAGGATTCTTTATTTGCTACACCAATCGAGGGAGACGTCCTTACATTGGTAGCATATAACTAGCACATGTCTTGTTACCGGTTTCTAAATATACTTTTTTATATACATGTATATAAGTATATCACAGACGACACAAAGGTGAACAACCATATAAATTTTCTGAACAATTTTATGACACCTATCAATTAATAATGTACATTTCATTAGGGACTATCATTTGCTCTTGATTTTCTTTCATTTTCATAGTACATGTACCTTATGATATGTGGTTTTTGTTTTTTTTTGTTTTTTTTTTTGTCTCTCAACATATATATATATATTTCCTAGTAATTCAGCAACCCTGTTCGTTAAAGTTTCACAAGATTACTCGCCAAAACGTAATACTACAAATAAATTAAAGAATGAAAGTATATATACATAATATCTTAAATTATGTTATATGAATTTAAGGCGCAATTACTACATAAGTAATCCGCCTTCCAAAACCAATAACAACAACAACAACCCTTTGCTTTCTATCAGATAAATAATTTTTTACCCATGCCAAAACAGGACCTTTAATGCCAATAGCTTCTAATTTCTGTAACAACCCCTTATGCCAAACTCTGTCAAATGCCTTAAAGTGGAGTGACAAATCGGAAAAAGTCGCTTATTTAAAGATTTTAATGGACCGAAATACCTCACGACTGAAAATTCGCATGAAGATAAAGTAAACATTATATTTTAATTTTAGACCTGTCGTAGAGTTTCCTCCCGGTGCAGTTTTTTTGTAAAATTGCGTTAAAGTGTGATTTTCGGATTTTTTTCGTTTTCAAACACAGGAACGCATATAAAATATTCCCAAATGACGATATCATCAAAACATTGGTATCAGATGATAGAGTGGTGTATTAGCTTTATTTGACATAAAACTTTAATATCATATAAACATATAAATTGAGTGAACTGGACGATTTTCAAATGTATGTAACATTTTTTTCAATCTTATCGTCTGTCAAAGTATAATATATTTCTTATATATATCACCAATAGTAAATTTTCACACCAAAAAGCGAAATAACCACTATTTAAGAGGTTTTGATATTTGAAAGTTTGATAGAACATACAAATCAACTTTCACAAGCATTTTTATAAAACTCATCACATAGCAGTATTAATACTAACTAACCAAATAAGGCATGTATTACAACGGTCCCCTTTCCTATTTCCCCTGTCATAAATTTAATATGCATTTTCTAAAGTTTTAAATAAAAAGAATATATATTTGTATCATTTGTTGTGACTATGTGCTTGAATAATTACAGATGCTAAGGTTTAATAACTTTTGAGGTTCTTTTATTCTTGCTTTCCGAAAAGACTAATTTTAACTCAAATCGAAAAATTTCCGGAAAGTTATTGTCAGTGCTAATTACATTAAATAAGAAAGAGTAAAGTAGCTTAAATCGTGTTATTGAGTCTTTACATGTCAGAGAAGAAAACATTTTCATTCATTTGAATTAGTGAAAAAAATATGCGTGTAACGATGAATCAACTTTCGTTAAAACACGATTCATGACCTTTCCATGATTACCATGACTGGTAAAAAATGTCTATTCTGGAGGCAAAAGTCATACAAGCTAAGCAATGAAGGCATGTAGAGTCATTTAAGCGTGCCGATATTGTTTTAATTTGACGCAAATTATCAGGCAGGCCATCCAGTGGTGAGTTTACTCTTCATAAATAACTTCCAAGGACTTCAACATTTAGCATGCATTGTAAACTACTTGATGAAATAAAAAAAAATATTGCTTCCGATGCTTCAAATTAATCGAGACATGATGTTACTTTTCAAATACTAATAAAAAGTCTGTTTGCAAAAGAAAGAAACCACCGTTTCGTTGTCGTATAGTTTGCCAGTAACATTTGTTTATAGTTATTGCATTTTGCGAGAAAAAAAACTTGAAAAGGTGTTTACGATCGTTCGAAATTTCAAATTATTTCTATCTTTACAATATATTCCAAACTCTCTGATAGATATTTTGCCTGGTTAGTAGATGACAATTATTTTCAAATGGATAATGATTACACTGCACTATAATTTAATACTGAACGAACATGTATACTTAGCTGAGTGTGTGATATTCCTTTATAAACAAAACAGTACAACCCTGATCAGATAGATGGTATTGGTATTGTCCAAAGTCTTTATGTAAAATGGTACAACAGTTATTGAGATTTGGCCGATGACTATTTTAAAACAATAATCAAAAGTATGTGGTATGATTGCAAATTAGGCAAATCTCCACAAAAGACCAAATATTACACATACATTTACAACTATCGGTCTTCAACATTAAGCAAAGCCCTAACCATAGGATCAGCAATAAAGGGCCCGAATTGACAAATGTAAAACAATTCAAACGAGAAAAACAACGGCATAATTAATGTACAAAATAATAAACGAACAACAAAAATGTAAAAGCAACAAATGACAACAACTGAATAACAAGCTCCTGACTTGGGACAGCCACATAAAGAATGTGACGAGGTTAAAGATGTCAGCGGGCGCCCAACCCTCTCCTTTCATGGGACATTGGCGTATATAAAAAGAAGATGAGTTATGATTGCCAATGGAACAACTTTTCACAAGAGACCAAATGACACATAAATTCACAACTATAGGTTACCGCACGACCGTCAACAATGAGCAAATCCCATACCACATGTTGAGCTATTAAAGACGTCAAAGGGACACTAAGGTTTATTTCAAATGGTGGTAGATCCAAATTGTTCTTCAAGTCATTGAATGCAGTTCAATTAGAGATTATAAGAAATGTGTTTGTGAACCTGAAAATAAACATGGGTTGATAAGATTTGTAGGTACATTGTATCTATGCACTATCGCACTACAATGCTTTTGATTTGCAAGAATATGACAAAATTTTTCTAGCGGGATCTTTTCAAAATCTATAGACTGTGAAGTAGTTTTGCGTAGGATCTGTAAGTGACTTAAGAGACAGATATAAGATTTATTCTGCCACCTCTTTTTGCCAATGAACAGATATTGACAAGTTATTCCAGTGGTTGCATCATATTCAAATCATGATAGTTGTTTTATTTCTAATTAGGTTTTTTCCTCAGAGGTCAAACATGATGAATTGTGATTTTAGACTGGAGGTGTTTCTTCAACCAAAGCCACAAAACAGTTTTACCTATTTTCGACATATGGAACATTTTAGTTATTGGTCCCCTGGTGTCTGGCACACCAACAGCAGCTCGCACTCTTAGAGGTTGCGATACATCTTCTGTAATCGAAATTGGCAAAGGACAACAATTACAAGGGTTCGGATAAAACATGCATGTATCATTTGTCATTACATTGTATAGCTGGTTCTGATATTCACACATATATGTTGCAGTGAAAATCAGTTCACCACGGAATAAAAAGGACCCCAGAAGCAATGGTCAATCAGTACATGGTGGTCTGAATAAACTCATGAGTATTTTGGGCGCCATACAATTACACCTAACTGCAATATTGAGCATATTGATGTCTAGTGTTAATCAATCTCCGGCGCAGAGTTCATAACCGTTCCATACATGCTCCGCAATACTGCACTTAGTATGGCAGAGGTCATATAAAGTGTAGTGTTACAAAGTATTGAACGGAACGGATATGATCTCTGCGCCGGAGGTTGAGTGTTAATGTATTATCTTTATATTTGTTCACATACAGCAACTTTTGAAGCGTAATATATCTGCGAATCTTTGTTTTTAGTTTACATATATATCGGGTTTGCTATTTATTCCATTGTTTATAGATATAAGAAGATGTGGTATGAGTTCCAACAATTTGCAAAGTACGGTCTTCAAAACGTAGCCTTTGTTAACACCAAATAGTAAGGGCTCAAAATATTTATAAGTGTAAAACCATCAATATAAAAAAAACGAGAAACGAGAAACAATTATGAACCACATCAACAAACGACAACCATGTGTGTGAATGTTTTATGAAAAAAGGGGGAGACATCTTCCCAATGTGTTATTGGTCTAGTACTGATTTATTTATTAATATAAAAAACAAACATCATATACTATAGAGTCATGAACATGAAGACTATTTTTTATAGTTCTAACATCCTTTTAAGTTTAAATAATCAGCCAAGAATTTTCATCATATTTTTTCATAACATCATGTACCGAGTATTAACAGTTCTTATTTCTCCTCTGTTCTCTATGACATTTTAACAAAACTTTCCCCATAATATCTTTATAGGTGGCCATATTTTATTGCATAGCTAAATCTTAATTATGAATATTTTTTGTCGATAATTTCCGCAGATAAAAATATTTGTTCAATTTTCTTACATGTTGCAAGCGAGGGTATGTATCACAAGTATCTGGTAATCAGACATAAATATGACTAGCTGTATTTGTGGAGCATTCCTAGCGCATGTTTCCGTCGAAACAAAATCTCATTTAACAGGTGAGACTACCGAGAAATTGTCCAAAATGTCTAAAATTTTTAATTTTTAAAATCCCCCCTTTTGACCTTTGACAGCAGTTTTCAAAAATCTGCACCACTTTGACACTCTACGACATGCCTTAATCAGAGGATATTATATTTATCTACAAAATAAGACAAAAATTAGCCGTGAGGTATTTCGGTCCATTATATTTTCTAATTTACCTTATTTGTCACCGTACTATTACTTATATCACAAAAAATTACTCTAATTTCTTTCCCGTCATGTAATGCCTTCCCAAACTCATTTGCAATATTCAGCAATTGATAAATGTCTGAGTCCCCTTGGGTGAATCTTGATTGGTTGGGTGTGATTATCTGGTAAGCTAGTAGATAATTATAAATATGCTTAAAAACACATCTTTTCGTGACTTTTCCGATAACACTTATCAATGGTATCGGTCTATAGTTTCTATAGTCACTTGGAGAGTCCTTCTTAAATACAGGGGTAACATTAGCACATTTCCAGTCGGAAGGAAATTTGCCAACTGATAAAGACAGGTTAAATAATCTGCACAAAGGGTATTTCATAATTCCATATGCTTCCTTTAGAAGTCGTGGGCTTATACGGTCTGGTCCCGATGCTTTTGATACATCCAAAATCTTAAAAATGTCTACTACCTCGTTTTTTTTGGCTCTTTTATGGATACGATTTTTTTTACGAATCATCCTTTTGATATCAGCGGTAAGCCATGGTGTTTTATCTTTTCTGACTGTAATAATTCGGTTAGGAATGATTTATCTGCCTTGTCAATAAGTTCGTCCGTTAAAGCACGTGCTATGACATCAACGTCATTGGAAATAAATAAAGCACCCCAATCAACATGATAGCTGGTGTCTATATGAGTCATAATCACCCCTATCATACATGTACCCTTTACGCTTAAAAACTTAATGTAACTTGCATGGTTGGGTAAGGATACCTATTACAGGAAAATGATATCGTATTTGATCAAGTAACGGGGCCCCGACATCAGAAACCAGAAGGTTAACTGGGTCATTTACTAAAATAAGATCAAGCAGTGACGAACTGTGTTCTTTAATATAAGTTGGGTCGGAAATAAGTTCATGTAGACTGAATTATGCTTTAATCGTGCTAATTCTATCATTAGTGGCGTTCCTTAACTGGTTGGTGTTAAAATCGCCTGTAACTATGCTATATAAATTACATGATAAGGCAAGGTCGATAGACTGTTCTATGTTGTCCCATACTTGTGGGCTACTGTTAGGTGGGACGTAAAAGATCCCATAAAGGTATTTTTTGGTCTTGAATCTAACTTCGAGCCATATACACTCAATATCACAGACTACTACGTCTCGCCTTTCAGAGCAATTCAAATTATCTTTAACAAATACTATATAATACCTCCCCCTGCCTTCCCATCCTGATCTCTTCGGAATGGTGTTTTATAACCCTGTAATGAAATGGCTTCATTGCTTACTTGCGGTGAAAGTCAACTTTCGGTAAGCGAGAGTAATTCATGGCAAGAATATTCAGCGGCAATCAACTCAAGCTACGGAAAAATACTCTGAATATTAAGATGCATAAATGAAACAGAATTTTAAAAAAAATCATCTTGGCTACTATTACTACTATAGCTTGACTCTGTAGTCAACGGACCTGGATTGGGCTCAATGCCGGATATCAATAACAAGATACAAACTATACTGAACGAGCAAGCTTTGATAAGATCACAATGATCATGTATCGGTTGTGTGAACACTTGGAAATCCTAGCGTCACATTTATCAACTTGCTGTGAAATGAAATGAAACGTGTATCGACTTGGTGAAATACAAAATGTAACAGTATAGTAACTGGTAACATACGGATATCGTACTTTGCGAAAAGTGAAATGCAGATTATATGAAGGAACGATAATCTCTTTCCCTTCTTGAGAGTATGCACAACACATAAAAACTGGCCAATACTCTCTCGGTAGCATGATACGTCAACCCTCATTAGGTGACTACCGAGGTATGCACAAAATTGGCGCGAGAGAGCATGACCTGTACATATGAGCGGATCATCCTCTTTGTCAGGCGATATTCTTCAGAAGCGCATGGTCCGATTCGAAGTGTGTCACAAAATTTAAAAAAGAATGTAGAAAAAATGAGAAAAATCAAGGAACAAAAAATATATGTGAACATAACAAGAACAATTTTTTGAATAATTGTTCGGGGGTTCTGAATAGGAAATAATGTAATTAGTATAACCTTGCATGACGAAAAAAAAATTATACGTGGATACGTACTACAATTTTAATGTTTGTGTGTATAGGTATAATAATTTTGACTGTTTTCAACAATATCGAGAAACTAAATACGCGTTTACCACAACTTTAACTTTTAAAACAAGTTGGAAATGCTGTAATTGAAATTTCAATTAGCATGCATTGAGATGTAAAATGTTTTTTCAGAAGAAAAGACAAAACAATGAAAATGAAACTATCCACGTATATGCCATAAAAATAAACGTGTAATTTTTGATTTTATAAAAATGGATAATTACCACGTGAATCACTGTTTACATTTACTCGGAAGAAATCGTTCCGAGTATTCCTTATTTTGATTGGTCAATTTGTTATCTGGATAGATGACGCTCTTATATATTGTTTGATTTATTAGGTAGACTTTTAGACAGTTGTGGTCTTGAAGAATCAGTGGAGAAGGCGAGCTCTCCAAGTACGGTTATGACATTTTTAGGAGTGAAATTTGACACTTCGGAACTTACAATTTCAGTAACAACTGAGAGAGTGGAAGAGATTTTATTGTTGGTAAATTTACTGGTTGCTACAGTTAAACAGTTACAGTCATTGTTAGGTAAATTACATTTTGTATCTAACTGTGTAAGACCTATGAACATGACGTGATCTTGTCATCATAAACTTTTTCATCGGTTGATGTGTCAGTGTATAACTTTAATGTAATTGTGTCTGCAGTGGGGTTTAAACAATCGACCATTTCCTATAGCCAATAATGTTGAGTTTTCCTCCTTGTTAACTTCTTCCTAATGTCAGGAATGTGGTTTAGGTAGTCTCCCTTTTATTGTCTCAGATTAGCATTTTCTTAATTAAATGTTTATTCTATGTTTAATTTGATTTACACAGGCTACAATACAAAAATACATGGTAGCTTTAATAATTTAACTATAAAATTATTTGAATTTCATATTACTTTATATACTTGAGGGATATTAATTTATTCATTTTTTCTTCAATACCATATTTATATCTTTAAAAGTGATGACCTTTTATATAGTAGATGGCATGTAATTGCATTGATGAGGTGAAGTCCACTGCACCCATAACTATGTTTATTTATTTCATTCTTTTTACTTATAGTAATGTTTAACTATAAATCTGTTCTCTATAAAAACAAAAAAAAGGAGATGCGGCCTTATCGCTATTTTACAAAAAAATTTCTTTGATCTTACTGACTGATATTTTCCTTTCTAAGCACAGTAGATAGAACTTGTCACTAGAAACTTAAGAAGCACGTGCCCGTTGTCAATTTCGTCATAAAAGGTAAAATAGCGATAAACAGATTATCATGGGTCGTTTCAACTCGATTGCTTTTCTCACTGTTACCGTACCGACTGAGATGATCAACGATAATCTATAATTATTGCAAATGTGACAATTATCCACCATAGTTCAAAAACGGTAGATGTATGCAATTGTAGACTACCGTACGGCCTTAAAACGTGAGAAAATCCGTAGCAAATAGTCGGCATTAAAAGGCCCGACATAAAAAAATATGAAACAGTTCAATTGACAAAACTAACAAGATAAGAGTTGTCTCATTGGCACTCATACCACATATTCTTATTTATATTGTACGGATCTTTACAAGGACTAGCATCCATCAAAATCACAGACAGGACATGGCAAGGTACATATATACATCCCTCATCCCTGAAAACAAATTTAAAAAAACCAGATCTGAGAGTTCTTGCAGTTACTGACAACTATTTCAAAGCCATTAGCAACTAATAACAAAAATCATGTATTTAAAACTAAAATATCAATCGGTACACATTCAACATCCAATGGATTTGGTGTAAAGACGTCATTAACAGTCATTCAAAATAAAACATGACATTTTGCAATGCCAATGTATAAATATCGACAGATTGTAGTACCGTGAAATTACATATGTGTAATATATAGTATGGATTTGCATCAGTGATAATAAGATCAATATTTTTACTAATAATGTTGTTTGTCTTTGCCTCCTTGTTATCGTCTTCCTAATATAAGGAATGTGGTTTAGGTAGTATTCTCCCTTTAGTTGTCTCAGATTAGTATTTTCTTAATTAAAGGTTTATTCTATGTTTAATTTGATCTAGACAGACTAAAATACAAAGTAGGTTTAATAATTTAACTATAAAAGTATTTGAATTTCATATTACTTTATATCTTTTAGGGAGATAAATTATTCAATTTTTCTTCAAAACCATATTTATATCTTCAAAAATGATAACCTTTTATATAAAAGATGGCCTGTAGTTGCATTGATGAGGTGAAGTCCACTGCCCAATAAAGATAAAATAAACTGCCCACATCAGTCCACTTGAGATATTTATATACATTAAGACATTATTACCTGTATTATATTGTTGATTGAAATGAACGGTAAGACTTTTGTTTATTATACCATATCTAGTTAAAATAAATATTCAGTTTGAATTCATTTTAACATTGTTATTCTCATAATTAGGTTTATTTATTTCATTCTATTTACTAATAGTAATGTTTAGCTATAAATGTGTTCCCTATAAAAATAAGGAGACGCGGCCTGATCGCTATTTTACAAAAAAATTCCTTTGATCTTACGTATTGATATATTCCTTTCTAAGCACAGTAGATCTAACTTGTCACTAGAAACTAAGGGAGCACGTGTCCGTTGTCAATTTCGTCGTAAAAGGTAAAATAGCGATAAACAGATTATCATGGGTCATTTCAACTCGATTGCTTTTAGTTTTTGTGTCGTACTGGCTCAAGCATGAAAATCAATCTCGTTGTGATGATCAAAGATAATCTATGGCCGTGTTCACATTGACCTAAACTCGGTGTTGTGTTAGTGTAACTCACACATAAACTAAACATAATTACGTTCCCATTGATAAAACTCAATGTTTACATGTAGTTTAAATCATGTTTTGTCTACATGCAGTCGATAGTCGATGTAGGCCTTGTGTAGGTTCAGTGTTCACAAAACTAGACATTCCGAACTGTAATTTTTCCATTTATATGTAAAAAAAGGAACGATTTTTATATAGAATTGATACTTATAACACTTATTAATTAAGCTCTTTAAAGAAATATTTGTTTAAACTTGATATATTTATTTGTTATAAAAATACTTTGCGTAGCTTATTAACCCCTTATCAAAACTCATCCATCATCATTGCCGAACACATAATTCCTTAGAAAAGGTCTTCCGAATCGACTGGACGTACACACTGACAGAAATATTTGCCACTGGTCTTTACTCAAACAACAATTCACTCATAAATGCATTACCGAAAAAGGGTGAGGTTAATTGTTTGTTTGTGTAGAATCTCAGATCCGTTAAAATACAATTAGAAGTAAAAAAAAAGTATCACCCTCTCCTTTTGCCAAAAAAAACCAACTTGTAGAAACAATACCATTTGAAACAAACAGAAAAGATAAAAATGTAGTGATCCTTAACATCGCAATTCTTTTTCTTTGTCTATAAGCACGCAGATGCAGCCTACATTTTTAATGCGTAGTCGAGACATCTTTAAACTACTGCAAATCATCCAAAATGGCTTTCTTAAAGGAGCAACCACTTTACTTTAAAAAAAAGGGGGGGGATTCTGAGTCCGAATTTTTTCTCGCGCAAAAGTTAATATTCAATTTGTTTCGATGGTACCAATTCAATATTTAACACTAATGAATGGGGAAACTTTGGATTCAGACTATTTTTTCATTCTAATCATCTGTATGACCCGATTTTTTTTTCAATCAAATTGTGGAAAAATGCATCCCCCCTTTTTTTTAAAAGTCAAATGGTCGTTCCCTTACTGCTACAAAAGTTGTTCGAAAATTTGAGTTCGGTTCTACGTAATGAACATTTAAATGACATATAGTTTACAAGTGTGAACACATCTTATGTACAGGTAACTAAACAAGGTGTATAGATGTGGACAAATCTTATGTGAAACTAGTGTAGATTACACTAAACCAAATGTAAACATGTTTACTGTACACGGCGTTTGGTGTGAACACGGCCTATAATTATCGCAAATTTGATAATTATCCACCATAGTTCGAATACAGTGGATATAAGCAATTGTAGACTACCGAACGACCTTTACACAATGAGAAAACCCATATCATATAGTCGGTTATAAAAGACCCGATATAAAAAAATTGAAACAATTCAATTGACAAACTAACAACATAAGAGTTGTCTCATTGGCACGCATATCACATGTTCTTATTTATATTAACACATCAGATCGATACAAAGACTAACATCTATCTAAATCACAGACAGGACATGGTAAGGTACAGATATACATCCCTCATCCCTAAAAAAAAAAAAAAAAAAAAAAAAACAACTGAGAGTACCTGAAGTTACGGACAGCTATTGCAAAGCCATAAACAACTAATAACAAAAATCACGTATTTAAAACAAAAATAGCAATCAGTACACATTCAACATCCAATGGATTTGGTGTTAAGACGTCATTAACAGTCATTCAAAATAAACATGACATTTTGCAATCCCAAAATATAAATATCGACAGATTGTAGTACCGTGAAATTACATATGTGTAATATTTAGTATGGTTTTGCATCACTGATAATAATATCAATATTTATACTAATATTACAAATATTCATCAATAATACAAAAAAAAAATTAATCAACATTATAACAATACATTTAAATCTTATTAGAGATAATCATTAAGAGTCTTTCAGTACAATATATAACTATAAAGTACTTATGTATTAAATTGTGAGGGTTTTGTCAAACTGAAATTTAACTTTACAAAAAGAACATGAAGAATAGGTCCCATTCTTTAAATTGACCAACGATCAAAGCATTCATGTTGACATTTTTCGCTTTTGAATTATCACCTGACTAGAAGATGGCAAAAAATATAATGTCGCGAATCATCATGAGGATTGCAGCATTTAGGTGCAAATATTTCCAGCATATACGCACGAGAATTGATACAATATTCATATTGATATTAACCCCATTGTATTTACTATACCAGTACTCGAAGTCAGATTTAAAAGTTGCTACTCACAAGATTACAGAATGCAGGAAGACACGTAACCTATGTACACGCATAATTCTGACCTCGAGTCGACCATTCTTTTCTCTTATTCCTAAATATGCCGTGTGGTTGTTAATTTCTAGTAACACCAGCAAGGCAATGTACATTATACCATTGGCAAACGAGATTATTGATGCGGTTGGTACATACTCGATTGTTCATTAAAAACATAACAATGAAACAGTACCTTACTTGTTTTATAATGGTATAACCTAAACTGGGACAATAGTATAGTGACTGGACTGTTTTTCGCCATTGGGCATCTTTTCAGAAAGAGAAAGAAAGACACACAACGTGGATGGCGTTGATTGCATGACGTCAATTGTGATATATGTCATACATATTAAGAAAGAGAACACATCAACAATTAATGCACTATGTAGGTTCTTAATGAAATGTCCTCAATCTGCAAGAATTATGTTTCATTACATACCGCAAGAGTCGAGCAGACGCCTCCCTTTGGCATGGTTTTACTGTCAGACAGGTTGCAATATGTGTAAACCCGTCTTCACTCTTTGAGTCAGTGTTATACTAAATTAATATCTTTAACAAACTCGTATTTTGCAGTTAAACAAGAATTAATTGTAATGAAGGACTTTTCACACTGATGCAACAAAAGCATAAAGTGTAACTGGATGAGGTTGTTTTCACGATTTCGATTTTAATTCATGTGTGTCATGTTTTTTTCTTCTTTTATTTTTGTTATCTTGCAGTAAGTCCTAATTGAAAAATTCGGTTAAAGGAATTTTGATCGTGAAATTAATACTTTTTTCAATGCTTATAAGTCTAATGAAGACGAAACGCGCGTCTGGCGTATAAAATTATAATCCTGGTACTATTAACATCACTGGCTCGATGCCACTGCTGGTTGACGTTTCGTCCCCGAGGCTATCACCAGTCCAGTACTCAGCACTTCGGTATTGAAATGAATATCAATTATAAATTTCCTGTTACAAAATGTTGAATTTATCGAAAAACTAAGGATTTTCTTATCCCAGGAATTTATTACCTTAGCCGTATTTGGCACAATTTTTTTGAATTTTGGGTCCTTATTTTAACAGAATATTTTATATTCTTATATAATCTCGTTACAGATTTTATTATCTTTATACATAATCTATCTATGGCAAGTTTTATACTTTCTTTATCTATGGCAGATTTTTTTAGTTTCCAAATCTATTGCAGATATTGTGAAAACGTAGATCAAGGCCGTACATTTACAATCCCTGACTTGTCTCAATTGATATGTACGACAACGGGAGCATGTATTTAAGCATTTTTAAAATACAAATGTCATAATGGTCAAGGGAATCATCTGAAAATTAAAATCAAAATTAGGATCTAAATGATCTTCCCTTGAAAAATAGGCATTTCCTAATCTGTACATGGTACATGTTTAATTAATTAAAACAACTAAAAAAATGGAAGTCCCTTAACAAACAAGAAAGCTGTTTTCTAATATAAAAAGAAATGTAACAGTTAGACTTTTTACATTATGTTTATTTCAGCTTTACTCAATCTTTTTTAACTGGTGACGATTTAAGTAAAGTTGGTATGCTGTAATTTCATTTTCTCACTTTAAATACTTTACCAGCAGTAGACGCTTAAATATTTAATGTAAGTCCATTCCCAAAATATCCACTACTAAAACAACTGTGCCTTTCTTGATCGCGGAATTCAGACGGTATGTCACATCACACAATTATTGTTTCACCTATGGATAAAAAATCACATATTCCTTTTAACCATCAGCAAATTGTTACAAGAGAAAAGAAAAAAGTTTTTTCCTGAGTATCACAAACACACGACTGCAAGAAAGTTTGGAGAGTCAGCATATCTGCTGAAGGCGGCGACGACTTAAAGGGCGTAATTCTATTGTGACGTTATATTTTACTCCTTTTCACGGAAAATAACGTTATTCCTAAATCTGCCCTCGTTTTTGAGAAAAAAATCTGCCATAGATTTAATTTGTTTGGTGTTTGTAACGTCATATTTGCAATATATTTGGAACCCACCATATTTTGAGTCCTACATAAATAATCTCACTACAGATTTTATTATCTTTATATGAAATCTCGCTACAGATTCTAATATTTTTATACATAATCTCGCTACAGATTTATTATCTGTAAAAAAAATCTCGTTGCAGAGTCTATTATCTTTATATATAGTTTCGCTACAGATTCTATTATTTTTATATAAAATCTCGCGACAGATTCTATTATCTTTATATAAAGTCTTGCTACAGATTTAATTATCGTTTATATAAAATCTCGATACAGATGATATTATCTTCATATGTTTAAGCTGCAGGTTAATTTAATATTCAAAATTCACTGCTACCATGGTTACAGTAATAAAAAAATGAATGTATGGGTCAAGCGAAATACATGTGTAATAAATCACAAAAACAGACCAGAGTAGGTGTGTTAGGTGTGTTAGAATAGCAAGTTTTACTTGGTGACAGACTTTAAAATTGGATCTGTAAAATGCAAAATTAAACAAAAAACCACCTCATTTGTGTTATGTAGGGTTATTTGTCTTTAACCTCTAAAAATGTTTCGTCTGCATGCCCTTCCACGAAATACAAAATAAGAATTTTTGTAAATGTGTGTGAACATTAGACTTTCACCTTACAACCAATCAGACAATAGTTTAAAGTTGACTTATAGCAGAAAAGTACTTGAAATTATGCATAATAACTGTTCGTTAAAAAATACACCTGACATGTGGATAGATTTATCGGTTTACAGCGCGTCATTCCTACACATTGCTACAATGGATTCTATTTTTATGATTGCAAAAATAAAGATGGCGTTATGGGGAGATACTTTTGACGAAGTAGAATCCTGACTGTTTCTTTATGCAAACGATGTTGTTGGTTTTTTCCTCCTTATTTTCAACTTCCTGGTTCAATATTTATAACGTTTTTTATTTATAGAATATCAAAACTATATTTAAGGTATTTTTAGTTTTCTAGCGAAGTATATTGTGTTTTGGATTTGAGCCAGTAAAAGTATGATAAATTATTATTTGAGTGCGATATTTTCGAGGAGACTGTTATATCACATGTATCAATCAAATGAATACAATACAATCTTAAAGGTCGCACAATAACTGTTTTTTTTTTTAACTCTAACCTAACCAATACATGCGCAATATTACGGATTCTCTGTCATGAAAAATATCTGTAATGTAATCATTGAAAAATATCTTTCTTCTTTTTTTTTAAAGAAAGTTAACATTTTTAGAAATGCTACAAAAGGTATAGACAGAGTTCGTAAGATCGAATATTAAATGTTGTTTTATCAGGTACAATCTAAACTGTTGAATTCGATTATAGTAGATATATTTAACTGATTTCACATTAGCTCACCAAATTATTCAAATATGTAAAAGTTGAAGGTTTCTATCACACCGAAATTGATATAAAGTATACCACAGATCTCTGCTCAATGTCTTCACTTACATCTATAGAAATTGTCCAAGAATAGTGCAAGATATGTTTAGAGACAGTTAATTTTGGGCTTATCTCAAGAAGTTAATTTTGGGTTTATCTAAAGACAATAATGTTTGCCTTATTTCAATAAATAATCGAATAAAGATACAAATTGCACAACAGTTTTAAAACAATTTGGTTGTTTCGATAAATATAAAGATTATAGTTCATATCCAATGTAAACTGGAAGTATTTTATTCATTTTTTTTTATGTTGAGTATATTATAAGACGATTGATTAGGATTTTTGTACTATTATTTTTTTTTATCATTAATTGAAATGAGCGGTAAAACATTTTGTTTTACATACCATATTAAGTTAAAAAATAAGTTTAATTAATTTTTAACATTATTATTCTCATTACTTTATTTATTCAATTTATTCTTTCTATTAGTTATTTTTATCTATAAAAATCTATTTTCTATAAAAAAAAATAAGGATATTCTGCATTATTACCATTAAGACAATTATCCACCATCCAACCACAACCACTAAACTACAGGCTTCTGACTTGGGGACAGGCACATAAAGAAAGTGATGGGGTTGAATATGTTTGTGATCTCTCAACCCCGTTTATACAGAGTATAACACCATAACATAAGACAAAAACTATAAAAATCAGTTGAAAAAAGGCTTTACACATCAAAACTATACAATGAAACACATTAAACAAACACACAGACAAACTGTGACAGGGTTAAACCATTGCTCATCCCAAACAAGAACAAAAGCCGCTAAGTATACAGATCTGAGATTGATTGCAGTAACTGACAGATAATTTAAAGCCAATCAATAACAACTAATAAAAAATCATATATCTAAGACTAAAATATCAATCACTTCATATCCAACATCCAATGGATTTAGTGCAAAGACGTATTTTACAGTCAACTGACAAAATAAAACATGACAGTGCGATTTTTTCAGAACTTCGAATAAAACAAACTTCTTTTATCCGAATAAGAGCATTCTATTTGAATGAATCAATGGTTCTCACAGTTATTTTGTATAAACATAATCTGAAACTTGGTAAAAGAAGAAATATTTACACAGAATTGATTTTTCTGATCGTGAAAGATCACGTACCGCTTTTTTGAAGATCGTGAAAAGGATCGTAAAAGATTTCATGCTACGAAGACTTTCAAATTATTCTTCAATTATATGACAATTAATATTTGTTATAGTTATTTAGAAAAAATAGATAGGTCATGATACTCAATAAATTGAAACATGTTATGTATACTGCTATTATCCTGTAAGTTACACCCGGCACTTGAAATTTTTGTTCAAGCATATACCTCAAAGAGGAGACAAAACATGAACTGATACTCATAAAAACAATTCATATTATCGCTTGCTCAAGATATAAGTGGGATGACAGGAGATTTTATTTGTACAAGTACAAATAATACAAACAAATTATTATTTGTGCATTTGTGAACATGTTATTTGTGTAATAGTTGGTTGATTGTAGGATGAAGGTTTTATTGTCATGTGAAGTACTCACTTATCACGAGTTATAGGATAACTACATTTTGTATATTAGATCCTATAATTTACAAGTCCGTCAGACAGGATTCACCTGACTTCGACTTTGCCTCATTTCATGGATCAAGATTTAGTTTTATGGTCAAGTCCGTATTCGTTAAGCTTTATGAAAACGCTGCTGTTATGATTGTAAGGTGTACTTTTTACCTCTGCAAGGTTTCAAATAAAGTTGACCTCATTACCATACATCAGTTGGCAATGTTCGTTTTATGTTGTTTGGCCTTTTATACATCTACATAATACTTCTTAACTTCAATATGTTGAAGATTACAAGAAGGTACCTATACTTGTATGCTATAGGTGTAATACCACCAAATCATGGTACGTCACATCCGGTTGTATACAAAACAATAATCCCTCGAATTTAACAGGTGTAGGTAATTAATCCTACATTTTATTGCAGTAAAACCATGTCTGTGTCATAAACATATGTCTTGGGTATTTCAAAACACCATTATTTTTTATTTGGGATTTCTATAGAAAATTTTGTAATCTTGAGGTTACATGGTGACTAAACCTTGTACACAGATAAAATAAGGGGAGAAATTTAATTGATTAACTTCCAATGATGGTTATTTTCTTATATGCAATGAAATGTATTATGAATTTTTTCTATAGAACTGGACAGGATAAAACTTTACTCATGAAAAGTATTTCTTTATTTGAAATAAAGATAAATTCTGCACATTTTTTTGAAAGGTGCATATTTAACAAAGACTAATAGTGGAAAATCAATTGTGTTATAATAGCGCCACGGTATTTTATGTATGGTGTACATGTCTGTCTGCATACTTCATATATGACGTGAATTGTATTTGATATTGAATGATAGTAAGATGTCTATGTCTGGATGTCGGTCAGGGTTCATATACTTTCGACTTTATGTTCCAAATTAATTGACCAAACCTAACTTTTACATTTGTCAGTTTCTAAGGTACTGTGAGGATCGGAACACATATAATTGGTGTACGGTGTTTGTAGAGATCTGTATGGCATGGTTCATCTGACCTTGACCTCTTTTTATGAACCATTGACAATCTTAAGCGTATTTGACAATTCTAATAAAACCCTTTATATTACAGACGTTGAACAAATCTACTATCATAAGTTAAGCAGACGAGACATGTCAGCATTTGCGCTCTGGTATTCTTTAGTCTGTAGTATATAGCTGTCTCATTGGAAATCAATTCACATCTGCTACGTTGTATATAAAGAAAAATAAAATTTAAGAAAAACAAGGTATTAAATAAAACTGGAAATCAACATCAATTCTAGAAAACCTCCATTTCTTCTTACCTCTTAATTTCATGGTGTTAGTTCAATTATTTTTTAATTTGATGTAATTACCTTTTTTTTCTGTTTAGTTGGTTTTTTTCATATTCAACCTATTAATTATGTTTTACATACATATTGTGCATTATAACTTACCTTAGGAAATAAATTGCAAAACTTGATAGTATGGCTTAACCTTTTCATGATTTGTAAACATGAAAACTTAGAAAATAAGCTTACTCCATGCAGGCATGGACGAAGGTAACTAACGTTAACTTAGTCCATGCATGCATGGACTAACACAACAGACTTAGTCCATGCATGCATGCACTAAGGCAACCAAGACTAACGAAGGTAACTAACGTTAACTTAGTCCATGCTTGCATGGACTAACACAACAGACTTAGTCCATGCATGCATGGACGAAGGCAACCAAGGCTAACTTAGTCCATGCTTGCAAGGACGAAGGCAACTAAAATTAACTTTTTTAAAGTTGAAAAAATTTATAAATGCAAAATATTTCAAAAAAATCAAATTTTTCAAAATTAAAAAAAAAAAAAATATTTTAAAAAATTTTTCTTTTAAAATTTAATTCTTATAAAAATAAATGAAAAAAAACATGAAAAATTTACAAAATTATTTTTTTCTCCAAAATGCTGAAAAAGTTAAAATTCCATTTTTTTTTCAAAATTAAACAAAAAGAAGAAAAAAATGGTTAATTATCACCACCAGATATAGGTACCCTGGGATATAGGTATAAACGCCACATGAGAATATTCACGTCTGCCAAAAGATTGGAATGTGTTCACATTTCATTTCAATGGTAAAAACTCTTCACTGAACAGATCAGTTGGAGACGGTCAGTTGGAGGTGATTTGTTTAATATAACCTGGACAGTAGCTGCAATTAGTTCCTGAAAGTTCCTAATCATTTAGTAGTGGTAAGTGTTATTTTAGTTTGTTGTTATTATATCTGTAATAATCATGTTTTGTTGCACTATTATTTTTGCCTTTGTCTCAATAGAAGCTAACTTTTTGTATATATTGTACATGTACATGCATTTAGTCGTCAAATCATCAACCCAACAATGTAAGATCTGTAAATTTGCTTTCACAAATTTTTTGTTCTTCCCATGCCGGGATTCTAATCCATGCTACTGAGATATTGTGACACCAAATCTGTACAATTTTTAAACACCAGATTAGAGCAGATGATTTAAACACTTTTGTGTAATCCAGCATTATATAAGATGTTTTTGTGTCTAATGTTATTATTGCAGTTTGAGCATTCAAAAACATGTTCATTATGTCCACTGGTTGTGTTTGGTTGCTGTCTGCCATATTAAATGGATTTCCTTTTTTTGTTATTTGCTTAAATTTGTCTATTAGCTTTCCCTTTTGAAATTAAATAAAAACAGTTCACAAATTAAGTGTGCTGGGCTTATTTTAATTAACCTTCATCAGAAACATACTAACAAAAATTTGAAAGCAAAGGATGTAGATACCATTATCTTGGGACTTAATAAGCCCATGTATAACGATCTTTAAATTCAGGCTTTTGCTCATTGTTGAAGACTTCAGGTGACCTGTACTTGTTTACATCAGTGCCCTACTATGCAGGGCTAGTAGTTGTCTCAATTGCAATCATTCAATGTATCCTTGCTTTTGTATCATTTAAAGACTTCAATTCTTTAATCATTTCAGTTAACACATTTTAATTTCAAAACATTCAACAGATATTTCCAAATAACAAATTTTGTAAACAACAGATATAATTGGTAACTGGTAATTATTTTACAGTCAATATGTTTTTATATTTATCAAGAGGCATCATAATCATGTTCATTAAATTCTTTCCTTGTCAGACTGTTACTGAACCCAAAACCAGTGAAAATTGCAAGTAGCTTTTAGTTTCTAGTAGTACTATTTTGATAAGATGTGTAATTTTTCGTCATTTCTTTTGATGTTCTGTAATATCCAGTCAGACTATTTCACATGTTGAACTTTACTCACAATTATATTTCATCTGTAAATGCTAAATTATGCAACTTCTAATGCAGGGAGACATGAGGGTTACTAATTTTTTAAATGTATAACTAGTTTTTATCTAATACAGTATATTTTTTAATATCAAAATAAAAATAACTAAAACTGAGTATTTAATAACAATATTTATTTGTAATTTTTTTCGTTTTCCGTTATCTAACTTTAGTTTGCCTCAACTAAATGTTATGAAACTTATAAATCTAGGAAATTTGTAGAACATATTGTTGTTAATTGACCATGTTGATTTGCCATAATTTATCACATTCACACATATTCATTGCAAAAACATCTTCTTTTTCATAAGTGTCTACAGGAGCTTGTGTTTCTGTATCTTTTCTTTAAAGAATCATCATGATAGCTTCTGTTCCCTTCACATTCGAGACATAAATGAGATCTTCAGGAAAATATCTACTCCTTATATCTTTATCTGAAAAAACAAAACAAAAAATATGCTTTGACATAGTTTGACATATTTTTACAAGATTGTACATACTGAAATGTCTTGCCTGCTTTATGGTCATGATTGAACTTTCTGTTGCATGTTTCAATCTGAAGAATATACCACAATTAGTTCCTAAAACATATACACATGACTAAATTTTTCTTCCAACATGATTTTTATTTATTTACTAATCAAGGTGAGAGAAGACAATGAAAAGTAGATAAACATATATAGATTACCGTAGCTTCTCAACTTTAATTTGATATCAACAAAATGTATTGTGGCAATTTCTCAAATATCAGTGGTGGATCCAAGGGGAGGGTTCCGGTGGTTGGAACCCCCCTTTTTTTGAGACGATCAATGCACTTGAATGGAGACATTTAGTTTGAACCCCCCCCCCCTTTAGAAATGTCTGAATTCACCCCTGAATATAATACAGGTTACCCAATCATCACAGTTGGTTGACCATTATGGATAAACCATTTCACAGATGATATCGGATGTTTCTTACTTCGTACCTGCAATCCCCTTTCCTTTTCATGAATGTGACCTACCGAAATAAACTATATATACCAAGTTTGTAATAACATGTGCAACACGAAGGGTGCCACATGTGGAGCAGGATCTGCTTACCCTTCTGGAGACCCTGAGATCACCCCCAGTTTTTGGTGGGGTTTGTGTGGCTCAGTTTTTAGTTTTTAATGTTGTTTCTAGTGTACTATTAATTGTCTGTTTGTCTTTTTCATTTTTAGCCATGGCGTTGTCAGTTTATTTTCGATTTATGAGTTTGAATGTTGCTATGGTATATTTCACCCCTCTTTTTTTTAACAGGAGGTTAATAAGCTGTAATTAGCAATGGATGTTAGTAGCCATTTAATTCTTTTAAATTAAAACTAGTCTGAAGTACTGAACCATGTTTGATTGAAATATTTGTCGATGCTATAATGACACACTTCTTCAAACATCAGTAACAGTTATAATCATACCTTTGCTGACTTCAGCATTTCATTATGTCTTCAGTTTCTTTTCTCATCTGTCATAGTATCAATATTATATATGTAGCATACCACCATCTTGATGCATTCTGTATTACAAATAGTTACTCAACAGTTTTATCGTAGCAATCTTTTGGTGTTTTTTTTTTTATCAGGAACTACATGTTCTATATTCTGGAAATCTTACAATGCATGGAAAAGCTGAAATTATAAATTAGGTAAATAAATTTTAATCAAACGACACAATCAGCTTTTTTAATGATAAATGTGTACTAAGTTTCAAATTGATTGGACTTTTAACTTCATCAAAAACTACCTTGACTAAAAAAAATTTAACCTGAAACTGAGGGAACACTTTTAATTTCTATGTTCAGTGAACCATAAAAATGGGGTCAAAAGTCTTAAATTTGGTTTTAAAATAAGAAAGATCATATCATAAGGAACATTTGTACTAAGTTTCAAGTTGATTGGACTTCAGCTTCATCAAAAACTATCTTGACCAAAAACATTAACCTGAAGTGGGAAGAATGGATGGACAGACAAACAAACAGACGAAAGGACGCACAGAATAGAAAACATAATGTTTCTCTACTATTGTAGGTAGAGCATAAAAATTCATAAAAGAACTAGCAAAAAAAGGCACCAACAAAAAGAAACAAATCTAAAGTAATTGTCCATTAACCAGGAAACCGGGCTTGTTTTTCCCCTTTTGTTGCTCCTAATTCATAAACAGATTGAGTCATAACTCCAATATTCCAACCCTTACTATCCTTTGGAGTTTTGTGGTGTGGAAACTTCAGGCAATTCTATAAACTGTTCTACAAATTATTGTCTGGACAATAGAAAATTGATTATTTGGGCCCCTTTTATACCCCTTTTTCCTACACCAAAGGGACCATAAATTAACCCCCAAATCAATCCAAACCTTCCTTTTTGTGGTTTCAAACTTCAAAGATTTATATTTACTTATGCTAAAACTATTGGCATTTTTTTTAATTAAACTTAAGTTATTGGCAAATTTCCAATGGATTTTATTAATACTGAAGTTATATATAGATATAGGAAGATGTGGTGTGAGTGCCAATAAGACAACTCTCCATCCAAATAACAATTTAAAAATTAAACCATTATAGGTTAAAGTACGGCCTTCAACAAGGAGCCTTGGCTCACACCGAACAACAAGCTATAAAGGGCCCCAAAATTACTAGTGTAAAACCATTCAAACGGGAAAACCAACGGTCTAATCTATATAAACAAAATGTTGGTAAATTTCAAAATCACATCTTTAAGGTGGTACCCAACACTTAAACTAAAATTAATTTGGCTCGTTTAATTTTCTTAAAATTTTGACAAAGTATTTACTTTGACTCTTTGACAAAAATATAAAAATTTTAATTTTTTTGAACCAACCGTTTTATCAGAAAAATTACACTGGTTATATAGCAGTTTGACAAACACTCATTTTGATCATTGAAAAGCTTAATATCCCTTTAACAACACAACGTAATTAAAACGTTTAGCTGACTTTACAGAGTTATCTCCCTGTAGTGTTAGGTACCACCTTAAAAGTTGTGTGAAATAATTCAAATATAACTTTTGGATTACCTCCCTTACACAGCTTTCAAATTGTCTTGACTATCCTTTAACCAGAAAAATAATTGTTTTTCATCTTTTTTGCCCCTTATTCATAAATGGTTTTATCTATATCCTTAGCCAATCCTAACCATCCCATAGTAGTATAGAGCATTGGGGTATAATTTTAGAAAGATCATACACTTTTACACAAGTCATTAACTTAAAACTACAAAAATGCTTGTGTTTGGCCCATCATTCTTGACTGTTTGCCCCATAACCCTAAAAATAAATTCCAACCTTCTTCTTATAATATTTAACATTGTGGTACAATTTCAGAGGAATTGAAATACTTATACACAACTTATTGTCCTGAAACTAGATAAATGCTTGTTTTGGTCCCCTTATCCTAAACCTTAGGGACCATAACCCCCAATATCAATCCCAAGCTTCCTTTTGTTGTTTTAAACATTGTGTTAAAATTCTATTCATTTCTATTAACATGATTAACTTATACTAAAGTTATTATCTGGAAACCACCCGTCTTCGAACTATGCTCAGCTGACCACAAAGCAATGTGATACCAATATAATTATATGATTGCAAAAATTTTATGGTTGTATAAAAAGGTATTCTAGACTTTAAACTAGAGAGGCTCTAAAGAACCTGTGTCGCTCACCTTGGTCTACATGTATGTGAATATTAAACAAAGGAAGCAGATGGATTCATGACAAAATTGTGTTTTGGTGATGGTGATGTGTTTGTACATCTTACTTTACTGAACATTCTTGCTGCTTAAAATTATCTCTATAATAATGAACTTGACCCAGTAGTTTTAGTGGAAAATGTTAGTAAAAATTTACAAATTTTATGAAAATTGTTAAAAAATGACTATAAAGGACAATAACTCCATAGGGGATTAATTGACCTTGTTGACCATTTCGGTCATGTTGACTTATTTGTAAATCTTTCTTTGCTAAACATTATTGCTGTTTACAGTTTATCTCTATCTATAATAATATTAAAGATAAAAACCAAAAACAGCAAAATTTTCTTAAAATTACTAAATCAGGGGCAGCAACCCAACAATGGGTTGTCTGATTCATCTGAAAATTTCAGGTCAGATAGATCTTCACCTGTTAAACAATTATACAAATTATACCCTTGTCAGATATATGCTCTAAATGCTTTGGTTTTTGAGTTATAAGCCAAAAACTGTATTTTACCCCTATGTTCTATTTTTAGCCATGGCGGCCATCTTGGCTGGTTGGCCGGGTCATCTGACATATTTTTTTAACAAGATACCACAATGATGATTGTGGCCAAGTTTGGTTTAATTTGGCCCAGTAGTTTCAGAGTTCTAGAAGATTTTTGTAAAGGTAACAACGCCGGAAGCAAAGTGATGGGAAAAGCTCAGTAGGCCCTTTGGGCTAGGTGAGCTAAACATTACTTTTTTCTAGTTTATAACTGAGTGAAGGCAATATCATATATACCCAATAAATCATCAAATTCGAAACATATTTCTATGTTGATTAAAATGAAGCTTTTTTATTATTTGATGCAAATTTTATGTTCGGAGAGCATATATATTCTACAGCTATTTTCCAATATTCATTTAGGAATTACTTGATCATCAAAAAAGCGGTGTTTAAAATATAATACAGGGGACTCATATTCATTTTAACTTTATTTCGTGCTGCTACTTTTGATTTTACACAGTTAAGATGGCTCAGACTTATTCAAAGTCTCTATCAGAATGCCGTATTGTTTTAATCTTTACAAAGAGTACCTCAAGTTTGTCGGAAAAAAATAGGGGTTCCAGACCATTTAAGCATGTTAAAGGGACCATTTTCAATGAAATGATAGGGAAAATAGAGGTGCTGACATATTTTTATGGGATATCAAATAAAAACTGTCTGTGACACCTCAGGTGTGACCTGGTCCAAATCTGTAATGTACAAAGCTGAAATACAGCTTCAAATATTAAGCAAATACAAGGACTTATATATACATGTATGCGTCCCTGGCAAATACAACGGTCACCAATAAGGAAAAATAATTTTTTTGCCTTAAAACCCAAATTTTGGAGGGAAAATGGTGAAATTGGGTGAAATGTCAATTTGAGCCTTTAGCAGACCTGTACAGAAATTGCTAACAAAACCACATAGAAGCACATTTCAGAGATGCAAGTAAGAATTGTATAGCTTAAAATTTATAAAAAAAACATAAATATTTAAAAGTTTTTAGGAAAGTTAATTGTTCAATAACATGTAAATTATTCCTTGTTTTCAAAAATCCAATAGGGAACATACTTTATATAATTGTTTAAATAAACCAATTTTTCAAGACGTTTGTAAATTATTGTCACTGATTTTTGTGATAATTGTCTTTTGATGGATCAATAATAAAAAAAAACTTTTTGTTTTGATTTATAAGCTAGTAGTCAGCTTGGAATTAATAAAAACAATGATGTCATGGATGTATGAACTGTAAATCACGAAAACAGGAATTTAATACAAGGATTTACAAGTTCGTTTAAAATTACATTTTGTATATATTCTGAGACTTGTATTAAAAAACAAATTTATATTTTGTTAAAAAAAGCAATGAATATAAATTAATACATTGTACTCCAGTGTTCTACTATCATGACAGTGACTAAGCAAATAGGGGAAATAACAAATTGGTTGTGGCAATACAAAAATTCAGCAAATTTTTCAACAAACTTTAACATGTAATGTTCAAATAATTAACATTATGCAACTGGAGTACAAAAAAAAATCAGAGCAAATTGATCCAGGGCGAACAAGTACAAGTGTGAGTGATAAATTTGTCCTGGTAAAATATGTCAGGGCGGACAAATATTACTATATAGTATAAAAAGTCCATGGTTACAGAATTTACTAGTATATATTTAGTCCGATATTAGTTATATATGCATGTCCCCAGACAAATTTTCCTAGGTAATCATGTCCTATAAAATCCTATAAAAGATTCAATTACTTGCATTTGCAAATTTAAATCTTATGTTTTAGTAATGTTTAAGAGTCACATAGTTAAATTTTTGATAAAATTTATGTCCCCAGACTTTTAATTTTCCCACAAAGTCATGTCCATGTCATTAGAAGTCCTAGGTTTAAATGTCTATGCCTTTAATTTTTAAAGGTGAATATGAATGTAATATGTTTTAACATTGATATAGACAAAACGAAAGAGTTGTGTATCAATCTGTTACAGCTAATTTCCTAAAGCATGTAGAGCAAGACTTAAGTTAGCTTGCTTGCTTTGTATTTAAATTGTACACTCATTAGGATAATATCCAATTAAATTCAAATATTAAATATACAGGTTAAACTATGCCTATATATATTATATAAAGATGACCATCATGTCAATCATATTAGCAAAGCTTGTATAAACAATTATACAAACAAAGAAGGCAAGCCAACCAAAGTTTTGCATTACATGCATTTATAGGAAATTAGCTGTAAATAAAATTTGTCTCCAGACTAATTTTCCTAGGAAATCATGTCCATGTCATATTTTCCTAGAAAATCATGTCCATGTCATTAGTATTGAATTCCTAGGTAAAAATGTCCTAGTCCAAATAATTATGACAGCTTGAAAGGCTATTATATTTTTTTTCTTTGAAGCCTTACTTCGACGAACTAAGTAAGGCGTCAAAGAAAAAAAATATAAAAGCCGTTCAACTTACAAGACGTCATAATTTGTCGAAGTAAGGCGTCAAAGATAAAAAATATAATAGCCTATCAAGACGTCATAATTATTTGGACTAAAAATGTCCATGTCTTTTATTATAAAAAATGTTATAAGCAAAGGAAACTGAATATTTATGTTTTTAATAATTAGGTTATTAAGGAAATATTCTTCATTTTTATTGGAAAAAAAATTCTTCTATTTTCCAATCTTATCTATAAAAAAAAAATCTTCTATTTTAAATATATTTTATGATACAAAAAAACTATTAGAAAAACAAGTCTTGTGACATATTTTCCTAGGAAAACAAGTTACAAACATAAATTACTAGCTATGGACTGATTTTCCTAGAAACATTTGTCCTGGGACTTTAATTCCTAGTAAAATCATGGACATGGACTTAATTAACTAGGAAAAAAAGTCTGGAGAACAAATTTTACAACCGGACCAAATTTACTGTTACACTATTCCAACTAATTATGAAGCCTTGGCCTTGCCAGACGTCATAATTATTTGGACTACTGTTACACTAGGACCACAGGCACTAGACGTTCCCCCTTTTATTAATTTCTTGATTAGCTACTGTCACGGTGTATTTGTATATATACAGAAGAATTCTAGAGTTTTGTATCACTTTGACAGTCAAATCCTGACACAGATACCATTTTTATTCATGAGTTATGATCAGTATCAGATATAAATGAGGGGGAGGACAGGGATAAGGGAGACAGGGAGAAAGGAGGTAGGAGAAAGGGGTGGGAGAAAGGGGGTAGGTGAAAGGAGAGGAAGGTTGGGAAAAAGGAGAAGTTGGAGAAAAAAATAAAATATGAAGAAATAAAATATCTTTTTTTTCCCGGTAAATTAAAAAAAAATAAAATAAGGAGAAGAGGGGTAGGAGAAAGGAGAAAATGGGTGAGAGAAGGAAAAGGAGTACCCCCCCTGTCTAGTCCAAATAATTATGACGTCTTGGAAGGTCCTCGATCCCCCTCATAAATGCTTTTTCAGATCCTTTTTTCGCTTGTTCTATTAAAATCTTACCACGTAAATTCCTTAACTCTCTTTTTTATTTAATTGAATGTTGATTTTGTTTGCCTCAAAACAAACTGTTTTTCCTGTGAATAATTTTCAATCTCCTTGCTTTTAGTATGAACAATTTATCTTTGACAGACGACGCGAGCACGAATCGCAATCTGTCAACAAAGTTCTAAATGCACATAAAAATAGTCCGCTGTCGAGTTTTAATTTGATTTAGAATGACAAGACATTTCATCGTTCTTTGTAGAACAAACCATGATATCAATACACATTTGTATTTTATTGATCTTTCTAGGGATGTTGCGACTTTAATAATAAATATTCGTGTAGTAATATGCCCTAACTTTTCTGTACGAAAGGAGACCGTAAAGACAGAGCAAACGAAACTTGAGGATGAAGATGAAGATGTGTTGATAAGATTTGATACGTAAAATGCATAATACTTAAATTTTCTCGGTGAAAAGTCACTTACTAATATGTCTCTTTCAAAACTGCCATTAAGGAAACACGCATTAAAATACCCGTTTGGAAAAAAAGGGGGGGGGGGGGTCTCAACGGAAGATTCCGTGGAACGTTCGGTCTGATATATATATATATATATATATATTTAGCCGTCATGTTAAGAATGTAAATTATTTGAATTAATATGGGGAAGTTTGTTGAAATGTTCGCGATTATGGCCAGATAATTGTTTTCCATTGATTTGTGACTAATAAACTTTTGAGCTGCAAGGATAAAATTTGAAAAAATAGGCAGGGCAGGAGTTTTGAACTTGCAAAAAAAAATAAGACACTTTTGGTAAAAAAGTCAGGATAAACTAAAAAAAAAAAAAAGGCAGGACCAGAGACATATAATTCAATGTATTATATGTCTCTGGCAGGACCGAACACAGTGAAAAATAAAAAGGCAGGACAGAGATTACAGCTAAAAAAAAGGCAGGACAAAATTTACATCCTAGCCCCCCACCCCATAAAAATCAAATGGTAGCTACATTATTTGATTTTTATGGGGAGGCTAGGATGAAAAATTTTGTCCTGCCTTTTTTTTTTAAGTTGTAATCTCTGTCCTGTATTTTTATTTTTCAATCTATTTGGTCCTGCCTTTTTTATTTCTTAGCTTATCCTGACTTTTTTACAATAATTGTCATCCTCCCATTTTTTTTTGCCAAGTTACTCATCCTGCCTTTTTTTTTTACTCAAAATCCAGTCCTGCCTTTTTTTTCAAATTTCATCCTAGCCCCCCCCCCCCTAAAAATCAAATGGTAGCTCCCTAAAGCAATTTTTAAAAATCCATATTGCAAAGACACACAAAAAAAAAGAAAAACCTAAAAAAAGTATGGATGTCAAATGATTGCTTACTCCTTAGAAAAGTGCGTTCCCTTGGAAATAAATTAGGTAAAGCCCCTACCGGTAATTATGATTGACTTATTGCAACTGTAAAAGAGAGTACAATAAATTGAAAAATAAATTAAAAAAGTATTTTTTTCATTCCTTAATAAAACAAATAAATGAGATAAACCCAAAGAACACCAAAAAATTTTGGGGAAGCATTAATAATTACAAAAAAAAGAATAATAATTGTGAGCCTGCTATTTCTGCCAAAGAATGGGAGATTCACTATAGAAATTTGCTTGCTTCAAGTAATAATGATACAACTGATACAAATCAAAATATAGAGAACAAAAATCACAACTTTTCTAATACATCCCTTAATGTCCCTATTACACGTAAAGAAATCAAAGACTGTATTAAGAAGTTAAAAAAGGGAAAATCTGGAGGTCCTGATTTGATAATTAATGAATTTCTAAAGGTGTGGTCAAACACTCTAGTTTTACTTTTGACCAAACTTTTTAATAAGATACTTAACTCAGAAAAATTCCCCAAAATTTGGAACATTTCTCTATTGACATCAATTTATAAATCTGGTGACCCATCTGATTGTGGGAACTATAGAGGTATAAGCATAACAAGCTGTCTTGGTAAAGTCTTTACATCCATTTTACAAAAACGACTCAAGTGGTGATTTTCTTGAAACACATAATTTATTATTTTCAAATCAAGGTGGTTTTAGAAAAAAATTACAGAACTGTAGATCATGTCTTTATTTTAAAAACAATAATAAACAAATATTTGTTTAAATGTAAAAAGAAACTATATGTGTGTTTTGTAGATTTTAAAAAGGCTTTTGACAGTGTCTGGAGATCAGCTATGTTCTTAAAATTACAAAATAAAGAAATACAAGGCAAATTTTATAATATACTGCATGACATGTACTCTAATACCTTATATTCATCGCATTTTAAAATCATTGATATGAATTAAACAGGATTTTTCTCAAAATCATTATAATTAAAATCGCATTTAAGTCTAAAATGACAAAATCGCAATAATAAATGCACGCAATAATTTCTGAATTTACAGTAATTTATTTGTTGATGACATAGAAAAATACTTAGATACAAACTTAACTAGTGCAGTAAATTTAAATGGTCAAAAAGTGAACCATTTATTGTATGCTGATGATTTATATTGTATGCTGATGATTTATTATTGATATCGGAATATGCAGATGGTCTCCAGAACTCTCTTGATTCTTTACAAAAACATAGTACTGAATGGAAACTGGACTTGAACCTTAAGAAAACAAAAATTATAATTTTCTCTTAAACTAAAAGTAAATTAAAAAAACGTTTACTTTTATTACAGTTCTAATGCAATTGAAATTGTTGATTGTTATAAATACATATATGTATAAATGTATACAAGCAGTGTCTAGCCTCTTAGATAAAGCTAAAACGGCATATTTTGCATTGAAGTCAAAACTACCATATAGTGAAAATTTGTCTGTTAAGACTTGGCTCCAGCTTTTTAATTCAATGATAACTCCTATTTTAACTTATGGATCAGAAGTATGGTTATCAGAATTCAAACCAAATTTTGAAGCATTTATAGACAAAAGTAAATTAGACAAAACACAAAACTCCATATTTAAAAACATACTTGTGGTTCATGGAAAGTCTTCCAATCTAGCAGTGCGGTGTGAATTAGGCACTTTACCCATTCGCATTAAATGTTATCAACTTATGTATAAATATTATGAGCGTCTCAGTGATATTGGTGAATGGTCTGGTGGTCCGCATGAAATTTTCAAGGCTGCTTTTGAAGTGGACAAAACTCTCACAAATAGAGAAAATTCATGGTCTTATAAACTATCTGAATTAATGAAATATATTGCAAAAAATAGCATTGTAATAGTAATTTCAAACAGAAACTAGAAGATTTCTACAAAAATAAAATTATATTTGAACTTTCTAAAATAAAAGATGGACACTGTGGTAAACTTTTATTTTTAGTAAAATTTAAACAACAAGAATATTTAAATTTTAATATTCCTAAATACATTTTGTACCTTTAACCCTTTCCTCCATACTGACGCCTTTTGACGCCTTTGTAGTACCTCAGTTGAAACACTTTGAATACAAAGTGTCTGCAGTTGACTTAATAAAATTGGTATCCATTATGAAAAGGAATATCATAGGAATATATATATATCCGACTCAAATTTATTTGATGAAATAGTTGTTTTTCGCAATGCCTTAATACTTTAAAGCATATGTTCAGCATTTTATCAAAAAAATCCTATGCGAATCAAGTATGCAAAAAAAAAAAAAATTCAATGGAGGAAAGGGTATATATATAAATTGAAAAAAACTCACTAAATTAAGAATAATGCACACTCATTAGCGATAGAAACTGGGAGGTATGCAAGACCAAAAATACCATCTAATGAGAGATTTTGTAAATTTTGCACAGGAAAAATTGAAAATGAGATTCATTTCTTGACTGAATGTCTGCAATATAACAAAATTAGATCTAAATATAAAATTAATGATATAAATTTAAATAATTTGGATGAAAATTTTACCAAAATGTTAAATCCTATGTCTGAAAAGGAATTAAAATCTATTTGTATGTATAATGAAGAAGCTCTTGATTTGAGAGACCACCATACCGTTGCATCAGATAATAATCCTTGACAGTAGTTTGTCCATATACATATATATATATAAATATCTTATATTGTGTGTTTTAAGTAAATATATGAAAATCTAGAATAATACTGAAATATAAGTCTATGGTATCAATATCAGTTTATGATGTATTTGTATACATAGAATTGGCTTGACTTGTTCCATGAATCGTTATTTCATTTGTGTGTTGTTTTAATATTATTTATTATCTGTATTTGGATCACGCCTCTATTGAGCTCTTTCCAATAAAATATTGAATTGAATTGAATAAACAGGAATCTCGGGAGGGGGCACTTCCTATACATATAAGGTGTCAGCTGGGAACAGTATATTTAATACATGTACACATGTTCCCAATGCATAGTCGGATCCTTGGCCCCCCCCCCCCCTTTCGTGGGAAAAAATTGGTTTATCAGAGGCGGATTTATCATTTAGGAGGGGGCCTTCCCCCCCCCCCTTTTTTGGGAAAAATTTGGTTGCTTATATAGGAAATCACTGAAGCGTGACTGGAGCGGCCCCCTCTTAGGTCAGTCAGTGGGCCCCACTTATGAAAATTTTTGGATCCGCCACTGTTTATATATAGGGAATCATTGAAGCATGACTGTAGCTTAAATTTCACATTATTATACAGTTTTCTATCAGAAGCTTTATTTTGCATACCAATTGCTAATATATATTTAGTGTGAATTAATTTGCTAGATATGTTCAAAAATTTATATTGTCCGAAATGTTTTAGTTTTTGTTTAATTTCAAAAACTTTTTCTACTAGCAAATGAGAACTGGCAGAAGAAGTTATGTTAGATTTGTGAAGCTCTTGGCTGCATTTATAAGCATCTTTCAATAGACTGATAAAATTGAGAATGGAAATGGGGAATGTGTCAAAGAGACAACAACCCGACCAAATAAAAAACAACAGCAGAAGGTCACCAACAGGTCTTCAATGTAGCGAGAAATTCCCGCACCCGGAGGCGTCCTTCAGCTGGCCCCTAAACAAATATATACTAGGTCAGTGATAATGAACGCCATACTAATTTCCAAATTGTACACAAGAAACTAATATAAAAATAATACAAGACTAACAAAGGCCAGAGGCTCCTGACTTGGGACAGGCGCAAAAATGCGGCGGGGTTAAACATGTTTGTGAGATCTCAACCCTCCCCCTATACCTCTAACCAATGTAGAAAAATAAACGCATAACAATACGCACATTAAAATTCAGTTCAAGAGAAGTCCGAGTCTGATGTCAGAAGATGTAACCAAAGAAAATAAACAAAATGACAATAATACATAAATAACAACAGACTACTAGCAGTTAACTGACATGCCAGCTCCAGACTTCAATTAAACTGACTGAAAGATTATGATTTCAACATATGAATTCAGTTGTAAGATTTTCAAATCTATACCAGTATTTTACAATTGACTTTACAATATCATAATGTAAGGGGAAAAGACTGAAGTGGGGACCCCCTCTTGGGCAGTCTATGGGCCCCCTCTTATGAAAATTTCTAGATCCGCCATTGTTTTCTAGTTTAAAAATATGTGAATAGGTGTTGAAAATATTAAGAAATATATTAAGTCAACAAATTAAAAAGAAAATGTGGTACACTGTATGATTGCCAATGAGACAACTCACTATTATGTTTCTAGATAGGCAGAATCAGGTGGCCCGGTCTGACAACACCTTTTGTTAGAAAAATTTAGTTGATTGTATAGGGAATGACTCAAGTAGGGACCCCCTCTTAGGCAGTAAAAGGGCCCCCTCTTATGAAAATTTCTAGATCCACCATTGATTTCTAGTTTAAAAATATGTGAATAGGTGTTGAAATATTCAGAATATTAAGTCAACAAATTAAAAAGAAACAAGAGGCTGTCACAACGACAGCAAACCGGATTTATTAATATTTATTTGTGTCCTGGCAATATCACAAGAACCATTACTGATGAATGGTGAAAGTGAAAATCGTCAATATCAAATTTGACCTCCATTTTGTCATCAGTATCAACATCTTAAAATTTGAAAAGCTTAGATTGAATGGTTCATGAGTAAATGCAACAACGTGAATGGAAACGCCATTTCACAATCTTTCAAGAACCATAACTCCTGAACGGTAAAAGTCAAAATCGTCATTATTGAACTTGACCTCTAATTTGCCATCAGTAACAACATATAAAAATTTCAAAAGCTTTGGTTGAATGGTTCATGAGAAAATGCACGGACACGACTGGAAACACCATTTTTCAATCTTTCAAGAACCATAACTCCTGAACGGTAAAAGTCAAAATCGTCATTATTGAACTTGACCTCTATTTTGTCATCAGTAACAACATATTAAAATTTGGGAAGCTTTGGTAAAACAGTTCATGCGTAAATGCACGAACACGACTGGAAACACCATTTTTCAATCTTTCAAGAACCATAACTCCTGAACGGTAAAAGTCAAAATCGTCATTATTAAACTTGACCACCATTTTGTCATTAGTAACAACATATTAAAATTTGGGAAGCTTAGGTAGAACAGTTCATGCGTAAATGCACGGACACGACTGGAAACTCCATTTTTCAATCTTTCAAGAACCATAACTCCTGAACGGTAAAAGTCAAAATCGCCATTATTGGACTTGATCTCCATTTTGTCATCAGTAACAACATATTAAAATTTGGAAAGCTTAGGTAGAACAGTTCATGCGTAAATGCAGGCACACGACTGGAAACTCCATTTTTCAATCTTTCAAGAACCATAACTCCTGAACGGTAAAAGTCAAAATCGCCATTATTGAACTTGACCTTCATTTAGTTGTCAGTAACAACATATTAAAATTTTAAAAGCTTTGGTTAAACGGTTCATGAGTTAATGCACGGACAACATTTGATTACCGCCCGCCCGCCCGCCCGCCCGCCCGACCGACCGCCCGCCCGACCGCCCGCCCGCCGTACATCCCCAAATCAATAACCGATATTTTTGTCACAAAAATCCGGTTAAATATGGTATACTGTATGATTGCCAATGAGACAAATCTTGTCTCTAGACAATAGACACAATTACATTAGAAATTAACAACTTTAGGTCACTGTATGGCCTGCAACAATGATAAAACCAGAAACTACTATAAGTTACAATAAGGAGGCTCGAGGGTACATGTATAAAAATTTAAGAGAAAAATAAACATTTATTTTTTCATTACAAAGGAGTAGATTCAGTAAGACCCCTTTTTGGCCACAAAATATAGCAGTTTTACAAAATTGTGAAAATGTAATCCTTAAGCTATTTATTGGAAAGTAGCATGCTTCTGCTAAATAAATATAGGATGTTTTTGACAATACAATGCATATATCAGGTACTACATGTAGCATCATTAAGTTATGCTAAATTACTGAAATCTTCAAAATTTTAGATTTTTTGGTAAATTTTAGACGGTTTCTGTCTTAAATGAAAGTGTAAATTTTCCCCTTACATTATGATATTGTAATTATTCGTGTTCATTTATAATATTGAAATGTTAATTATACCCCATGCAACGAGTTGCGGAGGGTATAATGTTTTTGACCTGTTCGTCTGTCCGTCAGTCCTGTTTTTTGTCATCACAACTCCTTTCAAACCATGCATCAGAATTTCATGAAACCTTTTCAGATAATAAGGACATACTATGTAGTTGTGCATATTGGCGGGAAATTGCGATTCAATTTTTCTAGGAGTTACGCCCCTTTGAACTTATTTACTTTAATGTACTACTGCAACAGTTTGTCATCGCAACTCCTCTCAAACCACACAACAGAATTTCACGAAACCTTTTCAGATAATAAGGACATACTATGTAGTTGTGCATATCGACGGGAAATTGCGATTCAATTTATTTTCTAGGAGTTACGCCCCTTTGAACTTATTTACTTTAATGTACTACTGCAACAGTTTGTCATCGCAACTCCTCTCAAACCACACAACAGAATTTCATGAAACCTTTTCAGATAATAAGGACATACTATGTAGTTGTGCATATTCGACGGGAAATTGCGATTCAATTTATTTTCTAGGAGTTACGCCCCTTTGAACTTATTTACTTTAATGTACTACTGCAACAGTTTGTCATCTCATCTACTCTCAAACCACTCAACAGAATTTCACGAAACCTTTTCAGATAATAAGGACATACTATGTAGTTGTGCATATCAACGGGAAATTGCGATTCAATTTTTTTCCTAGGAGTTACGCCCCTTTGAACTTATTTACTTCAATGTTTTACTGCAACAGTTTGTTATGGCAACTCCTCTCAAACCACACAACAGAATTTCACGAAACCTTTTCAGATATTAAGGACATACGATGTAGTTCTGCATATCGACGGGAAATTGTGATTCAATTTTTTTTCTAGGAGTTACGCCCCTTTGAACTTATTTGCTTCAATGTACTTCTGCAACAGTTTGTCATCTCAACTCCTCTGAAACCACACAACAGAATTTCATGAAATTTTGTAGATAATAAGCACATACTATTTAGATGTGCATATTGGCAGGAAATTAATTTTTCTTATACAATTTTTTTTTCTTACACTAATTTAATTTCTCCAATGACAATGTGGGGACGTGGGGTATGTGAGTGTGCTCGCTAAGGTTCTTTAATTGTATTTAATGATAATACATAATATATATATATACATGTAAAGGTTGATGAACACAGATGCGGCCACTTTCATTTTTTGACAAAAACCATCAGAAAAGTGACATTTTTTGGCAAATTCAATAGATTTTTCATACGAAAGCTTGAATCTGAGCGTTTTTAATGACTAAGTCAGTCAAAATCTTTCACATTAACTAATTGAATCAATTGAAATAGACAGTTTAGAGTTTAAAAAGTGTCCAAAATCTTTCGTTAGATGAATTTGAAATTTGAGGCCAAAATCGGAACTTTACCTACTTCTTTTATTTGTTACCTTAAGTAGTTGTTACTTTAGTTTAAACATATTTATTTATAGTGGATTGGGAAACAAGTTTTACAACTTATATCAATCCCTTTCCACTTTGCGGGTGCGAGTGCTGCCTTGTAGCGGCATTAGCCTACTCTTTTTCGAAATCTACAAGGGTGTCTTTAACGTGCAAGAGTTGTTACTTTATCATATGGTACAAAAATAATTTTAAAAAATCAATTTTTGATGGCCTCAGATGAATTGTAAAATGTAGATATCATTAAAATTGCTCAAAATTATCTCCCTTTGGTATAAAAATGCCATTTTTGGAACTCATCCGTGACCTTTTTTTTTATTATTATTTTCAATTAAGCTGTTCTTAAACTAAACTATTGTAAAATTTGAGCGATTTCTGTAATTAAGTTCTCTTATTTCGGTATTACATGTACCTCTATTTCTGCTATTAGTTCAACAGAAAAAAGGTACCTTTACAAAAATGTATGCTTCTTTCGAAGGCAGGTTGTGAACGGTGACCCCATTTTTTTTTTATTAAGTATAAGATTGAAGTACGTTTATCATTTTTACAGAAACAATTTTTCCTTGTAGATGTTGCAGATACATTCATACAAATGATGTTGAAGAAACAAAAAGAAAAGGAACTTGGACTGTACCAGTATGTTTGCAGCTTCTAAGGTGAAGTATACTTATTTAAATGTTTTGTAAAAATAAGAAGATGTGGTATGATTGTAAATGAAACAACTCTCCATGAGAGACCAGTGAGACAAAAATTAACAACCATAGGTAACTGTACATCCTTCAACAATGAGCTATACAACATCAAGGACTTGAAATTACCAATGAACAACTTAGGGCCTGATTTATTAACAAAACATTGAACGATAAACTGTTATGATATACAGCAACAAACTACTGAATTACGAGCTCCTGAATTGAGACAGACACATGGAGTTTGTAAAACATTAAAAATGGTTGCTGGCACGAAACCCTCCTTCTAACCTATGACAGTGGTGCAACATTCCAACTAGCAAACTATATAAACCATTTGAAAAGGGCTTAATTCTAAGATCAATACAAAGTCAAAGCACAATAAAAAATCCTAAAACAAAAACACATGAAATACAAATCTGAGATTTATAGCAGTTACTGAAAGCATGTTCTAATAATCAATATTTTATCCTTGTCCTTACACAATGGGCTGAATTTCTCTTAAGGGCATACCGTACAGTTTTGATCCTGTATTTACAAGTTCGTGAAAATTTGCATAGGCTATTTTTTACCTGATTAAATCAAATATGTAATAAAAAATATACCTTCATGTGCTACTTTTTGAGAAAAATGAGGTCGAAATTTTGTATATTTGCTCAAAATTCAGATATGTGGCCGTATTTTCTTTTTTCGAAGAAAAGACATAATTTTTTTGTTATAAAAGATAAACACAAATTGTTTTTAGCTCACCTGGCCTAAAAGGCCAAGTGAGCTTTTCTCATCACTTGGCGTCCGTCGTCAGTCGTCGTTAACTTTTACAAAAATCTTCTCCTCTGAAACTACTGGGCCAAATTAAACCAAACTTGGCCACAATCATCATTGATGTATCTAGTTTAAAATTTGTGTTTTTTTACCCAGCCAACCAACCAAGATGGCCGCAATGGCTAAAAATAGAACATAGGGGTAAAATGCAGTTTTTGGCTTATAACTCAAAAACCAAAGCATTTAGAGCATATCTGACATGGGGTAAAATTGTTAATCAGGTCAAGATCTATCTGCCCTGAAATTTTCAGATGAATCAGACAACCCATTGTTGGGTTGCTGCCCCTAAATTGGTAATTTTAAGGAAATTTTACTGTTTTTGGTTATTATCTTGAATATTATTATAGATGGAGATAAACTGTAAACAACAATAATGTTCAACAAAGTAAGATTTACAAATAAGTCAACACGACCAAGATGGTCAGTTGACCCCTTTAGGAGTTATTGCCCTTTATAGTCAATTTTTAACCATTTTTCGTAAATCTCCATGATCTTTTACAAAAATCTTCTTCTCTGAAACTACTGGGCCAAATTAAACCAAACTTGGCCACAATCATCATTTAAGTATCTAGTTTAAAATTTGTGTTTTTTGACCCGGCCAACCAACCAAGATGGCCGCCATGGCTAAAAATAGAACATAGGGGTAAAATGCAGTTTTTGGCTTATAACTCAAAAACCAAAGCATTTAGAGCAAATCTGACAAGTTATAAAATTATTTATCAGGTCAAGATCTATCTGCCCTGAAATTTAAAGATGAATGGGACAACTTGTTGTTGGGTTGCTGTCCCTGAATTGGTAATTTTAAGGAAATTTTGCTGTTTTTGGATATTATCTTGAATATTATTATGGATAGAGATAAACTGTAAACAGCAAAAATGTTCAGCAAAATAAGATTTACAAATAAGTCAACAGGACCAAAATGGTCAGTTGACCCCTTTAGGAGTTATTGCCCTTTATAGTCAATTTTTAACCATTTTTCGTAAATCTTAGTTAACTTTTACAAAAATCTTCTCCTCTGAAACTACTGGGCCAAATTTTACCAAACACAGCCAGAATCATTATTAGGCTATCTAGTTTAAAAATTGTGTTTTGTGACCGGGCAAACCAATTAAGATGGCTGCTACGGCAAAAAATAGAACATAGGGGTAAAATGCAGTTTTTGGCTTATAACTCAAAAACCAAAGCATTTAGAGCAAATCTGACATGGGGTTTAATTATTATTCAGGTTAAGATCTATCTGCCCAGAATTTTTTAAGATGAATCGGACAACCAGTTGTTAGGTTGCTGCCCTTGAATTGGTAATTTTAAGGAAATTTTGCTGTTTTTGGTTATTATCTTGAATATTATTATAGAGATAAACTGTAAACAGCAATATTGTTCAGCTGAGTAAGATTTACAATTAAGTCAATATGACCAAAATGGTCAATTGACCTCCTAAGGAGTTATTGCCCTTTATAGTCGATTTGTAACCATTTTTCTTAAAATTTGTAAATTTTCACTATAATTTTCCACTGAAACTAACTGGACGTAGTTCATTACAGATACAGATAATTGTAAGCAGCAAGAATGTTTAGTAAAGTAAGATCTACAAACACATCACTATCACCAAAACACGATTTTGTCATGAATCCATCTGTGTCCTTTGTTTAATATTCACATAGACCAAGGTGAGCGACACTAGTTTGTTAAAGTCATATGAAACGAGTGAGTGGTGAAAAATAATGTTTGTCCAATTCTTGAACCAATGGATGTATACATTCATAAACTTAGTCCTATGTGCAGGATTTTATCATTATTTTCGCAAATATATCATATATTAATCGCCATTTTTTTTCTCTCTCTGTTTGTTATGATTGAACAAATATGGCTGCTCATTAAATGCCGTGATTTGAAGCCGAGTTTAACCAATTGTCACCTTATAGTAAACAAATCACAAAAAGCATGGGTATTTAGCACGTGTTTAACATGTATAATCAGATATTTGTTTATTTCAATGACAGATCCATGCGTATTGTGGTCACCAGATTTTTACGAGGAGGGTTACGCTCGGGTCACTATGCATACTGAAAATATGTCGGCAAATTGCTTGCTGGCAGCAAGCAATTAAAAATAAGTACTCTTCTTCTAAATGTGGACAAATTAAAGAATTTTCATCAGAAAAAAGTATATGTACATAAGTTGTTTAATGAAAACTAACCATTTAGTTATAAAAAAACATATATGCATATTTTTTTTTAATTTGAGGTTTCTTATGATTTTAAATAATCGGTAATTTCTGTATTTTATAAGTATCCTAAAAAATTATGCATTTTTTATTCCGAAATAACTCGTATTTATCAAATGTTCATGAATTGTAGAAAAAATATGTAATTTTTGGCTTTATGTTTATCAAAATTAAAAAAAATCCTTTATTTAAAGTTTTATCAAATTTGGATCACATAATCTCCCTGCAAATTGAAAGTCAAACAAATTGCTGTTTTGAAAAATGGGGTTCCATGAACTCGTTTTCAAATAAATTCAGTTTGAATGATAAAAATCAGTCGAAAAATGCATTTTTCTCTGGTATGTTAAAGTTTGATGTCGCGAAAATAACATTTTGCATTAGCAACGTCATTACCTCCTCTGTAACTGTATCGTATGCCCTTAAAAGCTAACCTAGACCTATAAATGAATGATTATAGCCATCACTTGATGTCATCTAAACAAATAACATATAGATGGAGAGAAATTTTAGTTTAAGTCGCAAAAATGATCAACAAGAAAAGATCATCAAATAAGTATCATGAATGGTTGAAATTGTCAGTCAACTCCTAATTATTTAATAAATTAGCCACAGAGTTTTTTGTAAGGTCTAGTTTTAATTAGAATTTTATTGTAGATAAAGGAGGGAAATTTCCTCTGTTGACAAAAAATGGTTGAGGAGTTGGAAAGTTTGACTGAAGATTAAGGATATCAAATGAAGGTAAACATAAATTTAAAGTAATGTTTATATTTGTATTAATACATGTACCTCGAGTATGCATCAAATGTATTGGGTAAGATGGTAATAACTGTATGTGAAACAATAAAATTTGTTTAAAGTGGGCAGTACATGTATATTAAAACATACCATCAACATTAGCACAACTAAAAATGCAATCATAAAAGCATCTGCAAAGTTTCATAGAAATCTGTGAAAGTATGACACAGTATCCATGGTATCAGTTATTTGATGTCCATGTCATTCAAGGTGGATATTGTGTCATTGGCAATAGACAAATTTCCTATTTACATGTACCCACTTTAATCGGAACAAATTTGAGGGAAGTTAACTGTTTAATGCATATGCCATTATGTTTTCTATACATGACTAAATCATCAGAAAACAGTAAACCTTCCGCCAAAATTGCACCATTTATATTTTTGAATTTACTTCTTTCGGGTGTTTGTAGTGACAGAGTACCAAGATATCTTACCACAGAGAAGGTATTAAAACCTGTTGAAAAAACATAGAATCCGAGTCAAAAGTTGATAATGTGAAAATAGACTATTATACCACATCATCTTATTGTCGAGTATGCAACTTTTGTTGCAGAAAACTCGACATATATATAATGTTCTGGGGGCCAGCAGCGGAGTTAGCTGAATTCTTAAAAGCTTTATATTTTAGAAGGATGAAGACCTGGATGCTTCATACTTTGAATATATACCAAAATGCCTCAGGTTACCAAGTTTCTCTCAGTCACATGTCTAATGTCCTTGACCTAATTTTCATGGTTGAGTGTCTACTTGAAAAAAAAGTTAAGATTTTTATACGACTGCAAAAATTCAAAATTTTGGTCGTATATTGGTATGAGGTTGGCGTCGTCGTTGTCATCCGAAGACATTTGGTTTTCACACTATAAATAGTATAAGTAAATAGAAACCTATTAAATTTAAACACAAGGTTAAAGACTAGAAAAGGAAGTTTCAAATTGATTTTGGGAGTTTTGGTCCCAACAGATTAGGAGTTAGGGGCCAAAAAGGGCCCAAATAAGCATTTTTCTTGGATTTTGCACAATAACTTTAATAGTATAAGTGAATAGAAATCTGAAATTTTAACACAAAGTTTATGACCACAAAAGGAAGGTTGTTATTGATTTTGGGAGTTTTGGTCCCAAACAGTTAAGGAATGAGGGTCCAAAGGGTCCAAAATTAAACTTTGTTTGATTTCATCAAAAAATGAATTATTTGGGTTCTTGTATATATGTCAAATCTAACCATGTATTTAGGGTGCAATCAACAGTTTTTTTCTATGACGTCATATTTTGAGGGACCATCTATAATTGACCCTTAGTGGTGTTAATGTTAATGAAGATACTTGTATAAAACTATATCATTAGAATCAGAATTTTCTCTAGTTTATAATGAAATAAAAATAGATTGTACTTTTAATAGTACCAAAAAGTTTTATCCAGAGACAATGGGAAAAACATTGCCTAATCTATGCATAAAAAACATGAAATCAGGCCATGTGCACACCCATGCAGACATGATACATGCACATTTTTCATATTCAAAACAGTATGAATTTCATAGGTTTTTACCTGGTCTTTCTAAAAATTTATGCTTCAGGCTACGTTCGCCTGCTTCGAAAAGAGATACAGTGGGTGCAAATAAGTTTTGCACTTTTCACTGCCAAAAAAACAGGATGTTTACAGTTTGTCTCCCCTTAAAACATGTGTATTTAATCTAATTTTTAAAAATTATTTTAATCATTCAACCTGTTTTAATTGAAGCTAATTAACTTAATTTTACAATTAAATATAAAAAACATGATACTTTTTTACCAATTATGTTGATAAAAAGGGACTTCCCTCCAAGTCTATTTTTAGTCGGGGGAATTACCCCTAGTTTTTTATACGAAACTGTTTACAGCACCCTTAGATTTTTAATTTTTGGTCCTGTTTTCAAATTGGTCTACATTAAGGTACAAAGGGTCCAAAATTAAACTTTGTTTGATTTTAACAAAAGTTGAATTCTTGGACTTCTTTGATGCTGAATCTAAACATGTACTTAGATTTTTGATTATGGACTTGGTCCAAATCGGGGTTCAAATTAAACTTTGTTTGATTTCAACAAAAATGGGGTTCTTTAATATGCTGAATCTAACCGTGTATTTAGAATTTTAATATTTGGGCCTGGTTATCAAATTGATCCACATTGACATGCTTGAGGTCTAAAGGGACTAAAATTGCACATTATTTGATTTCATCAAAAATTGAATTCTTGGGGTTCTATGATCATGATGATATGCTGAATCTAACCATGTATTTATATTTTGGATATTTGACCATAATAGGTAAATGTCCAATTTAAAATTTATAAGTTTTTTTCTCGCCTTGACGGAGTAAAAAAATGAGACATAGGTATGGTGTTCCCCGCGGCGGCAGCATCAACAATGTATTAGTTTGTGATTAGGTCAATTTATGGTGAACCACTAGTGGTAGGTCAATGATATTTGGTATGCAGTTGTATAAGCATTGGCATATCTCATTTTCATGGAGATTTTTTTACTCCGCCTCCTTAGTCATGGTCTAGAGACTTTGATAATTTTGCTAAGTTAATATGTATTAGTTTGTGATAAGGTCAGTTCAAGGGGAACCATTAGTGGTAGGCCAATGTTAATTGGTGTTCAGTTTTATAAACATTAGCACATCTCATTTCCATGGAGAATATTTGGCCCTGCCCCCTCAGTCATGGTCTATTGACTTTGAAACTTTTGCTTAGTTTACATGTATTAGTTTGTGATACTATCAGTTTAAGATGAACTGCTAATGTTAAGTCAATGATATTTGGTATGCAAATTTATTGTCATTTGAAAGTGTTGTTTTCATGGAGATTATATAGCCCCACCCCTGATCATGGTTCATTGACTTTGAAACTTTTACATAGTTTAAAAGTTAATGTTTGTGTTTAGGTTCGTTTAAAGGAAACTACTTATTATGAGTCAACGGTAATTGGTATGCAGTTGTATTATATTTATCATTGGCACATCTCATTCCATGGAGATTGTTTAGCCATGTACCTTCAGTCATTGTTCATAGACTTTGAATATTTGCATAACTTACATGTTAAAATATTGCTATTTAATTTCAACATTGCATTATCAAAATTACATGAATATTTGCATAACTTACATGTTAAAATATTGCTATTTAATTTCAACATTGCATAATCAAAATTACAAAAAGGGGATACATATCTCTGTGATAACAGTTTATTAAGTGTAAGTTCTTAGACCACATTCATTCTGTGTCAGAAACCTATCTTGTGTCAACTATTTAATCACAATCCAAATTCAGAGCTGTATCAAGCTTAAATGTTGTGTCCATACTTGCCCCAACTGTTCAGGGTTCGACCTATGTGGTCCTATAAAGCTGTGCCCTGCGGAGCATCTGGTTTGTAAAGTGAAATTCTCTCTTATTATAAGTAATAGGATAACTATATTTGGTATGTGAGTACCTTGCAAGGTCCTCATGGCTGTCATACAGTTTTCACTTGACCTCAACCTCCTTTCATGGATCAGTGAACATGTTAAGTTTTGGTGACCATCAAGTCCATATCTCAGATACTAAAAGCAATATGTCTAGTATATTTGGTGTATGGAGGACTATAAGGTGTACATGTCCAACTGGCAGGTGTCATCTGACCTTGACCTCATTTCCATGGTTCAGTGATTATAGTTGAGTTTTTGTGTTTTTTTTTCTGTTTTTCATAAACTATTTGCAATAGGTCTAATATATTTGGTGTATGGAAATAATAACAGAATGATTGTTAGGTGTACATTTCTAGCTGGTATGTGTCATCTGCCCTTGACCTCATTTTCATGGTCAGTGGTCAAAGTTAAGTTTTTGAGTTTTTGTCTTTTTATCTAATAATATATGCAATAAGTCTACTGCTATAATAACTATATTAGGTGTATGGAAATATATTAGTTGTATGGAAGAATTATTAGCTGTATAGATGTGTGCCTTGTATGGTTCATCTCACCTTGCCTGTCCTTGGCCTCATTTTCATGGTTTAGTGGTCAATTTTTAGTTTTTTAGGTTAATGTTAAGGTTATGTTTCAATTGTAATAAAGCTTTATTTTAAGGACTACAAAAGAAGGCGAGACATTTCAGCGTGTGCACTCTTTGTTTTATATTAAACCCTAGAAAGAAGCTACAGATTAATGTTAACTGCAAAAATACTAAAATCCTTTATTAATTAGATCATGTAGATACAGGAAATGAAAATATTTTGAATTTTTTTATCATAAAAATGGTAATGCTTATATATTCAAGTTTCACTAAATAACAATGACTGATTTTCAAAATGATCATCATGTAAAAATGAAGAGATGTGCTAAGATTGCCCATGAAAACTATCTTTATGAACAATGACAGTTCAGTGGTTTGCTTTCAGCCTTTAGCAAAAATAATTACCATATATATTGTAATAAGCTATAAATAAAAGCCCCCCATTGTAAAATGTTAAACAATTAAAAAGTAAAAAACAGCGTCCTGATCTTTATAAGTTCAAAGAATAAAATTGAGTCATATTATGGTATGATGTTGTTGTTAGCGATGTATGTCGACACATATGGTTTCCGGATAATTATATAGTTTAAGCGAATGGATATCCATGAAATTTTACACAAGGTTTAATACCAAAAAGGAAGGTTGGGTTGATTTTTGGGGTGATGGTACCAACAGTTTAGAAATTAGGGGCAAAAAAGAAGCATTTTTGTAGTTTCCAGACATTAACTTGTGTGCCAGTGTACTAATCTCTCTGAAATTGTTCTTCAAGGTTCCATATCATAAAGGGTAGACTGGAATTGTTTAAAGGGGTAATTGCCTCAAACGTTCAGGAAATAGGGGGTCAAAAACAAGCATTTTTCTAATTTCCAGACAATATTTTGTGTTTAAGTGTATGGATTTCTTTAAAATTGTACTGCAAAGTACCATACCACAAAGGAAAAGGATGGGATTAAGTTTTGGGGTAATTACTGAAAGGGGGTTGAAAAAAATTGGGGGAGGGGGGATTTTTTTTCTCATAATTTTGATCAAAATCCAAATACAGACAGTCTATCAAGCTTGAATATTGTGTCCAAACATGCACCAACTGGTCAGTCAAATAACAAGGCTGCGCTGCACATCATTTTCTTAATCATATTAATCTGACATGTTAAAGTTTGTACATTATGAAGTTACTAACCTGTTGATTTTGTGTATTTCAGATTATTATTGAAAAAAGAGCACTTTGAAGTACTAGGAGAATTTGAAAACATCTTGGTGAAATAGTCTGACTGATTATGACAGAACATCAAAAGAAATGACGAAAAATTACACATCTTATCAAAATAGTACTACTAGAAACTAAAAGCTACTTGCAATTTTCACTGGTTTTGAGATCAGTAACAGTCTGACAAGGAAAGAATTTAATGAACATGATTATGATGCCTCTTGATAAATATAAAAACATATTGACTGTAAAATAATTACCAGTTACCAATTATATCTGTTGTTTACAAAATTTGTTATTTGGAAATATCTGTTGAATGTTTTGAAATTAAAATGTGTTAACTTAAATGATTTAAGAATTGAAGTCTTTAAATGATACAAAAGCAAGGATACATGGAATGATTGCAATTGAGACAACTACTAGCCCATTATAATATGGCACTGATGTAAACAAGTACAGGTCACCTGAAGTCTTCAACAATAAGCAAAAGCCTTAATTTAAAGATTGTTATACATGGGCTTATTAAGTCCCAAGATAATGGTATCTACATCATTTGCTGTCAAATTTTTGTTTGTATGTTTCTGATGAAGGTTAATTAAAATAAGCCCAGCACACCTAATTTGTGAACTGTTTTCTTTTAATTTCAAAAGAGAAAGCTAATAGACAAATTTAAGCAAAAAAACAAAAAAAAAAGGAAATCCATTTAATATGGCAGACAGCAACCAAACACAACCAGTTGACATAATGAACATGTTTTTGAGTGCTCAAACTGCACTATAACATTAGACACAAAAACATCTTATATAATGCTGGATTACACAAAAGTGTTTAAATCATCTGCTCTTCTCTGGTGTTTAAAAATTGTACAGATTTGGTGTCACAATATCTCAGTAACATGGGTTAGAATTCCGGCATGGGAGGAACAAAAAAATTGCGAAAGCAAACTTACAGATCTTACATTTTTGGGTTGATGTTTTGACGACTTGCATGTACATGTACAATATATACAAAAAGTTAGCTGCTATTGAGACAAAGGCAAAAATCATAGTGCAACAAATAAAATTGAGAAAGGAAATGGTGAATATGTCAAAGCGACAACCACCCGACCATAGAGAAAACAACAGCCGAAGGCAACCAATGGGTCTTCAATGTAGCGAGAATTCCCGCACCCGTAGGTGTCCTTCAGCTGGCCCCTAAAATATGCATAATAGTACAGTGATAATGGATGTCATACTAAACTCTGAATTATACACAAGAAACTAAAATTTAAAATCATACAAGACTAACAAAGGCCAGAGGCTCCTGACTTGGGACACTGGCGCAAAATTGCGGCGGGGTTAAACATGTTTATGAGATCTCAACCCTCTCCCTATACCTCTAGCCAATGTAGAAAAGTAAAAGAATAACAATACGCACATTAAAATTCAGTTCAAGAGAAGTCCGAGTCCGATGTCAAAAGATGTAACAAAAGAAATTAATAAAATGACAATAATACATAAATAACAACAGACTACTAGCAGTTAACTGACATGCCAGCTCCAGACCTCAATTAAACTGATTAAACATGTTTATTACAGATATAATAACAATAAACTAAAATAACACTTACCACTACTAAATGATTAGGAACTTCCAGGAACTAATTGCAGCTACTGTCCAGGTTATGTTAAACAAATGTTCAGCTCCAACTGATCTGTTCAGGGAAGAGTTTTTATCATTTAAATAAAATGTGAACATATTCTAATCTTTTGGCAGACGTGAATATTCTCATGTGGCATTTATACCTATAAGCAAGGGTACCTATATCCGGTGGTGATAATACACAGTGATAATTAACCATTTTTTTCTTCTTTTTGTTTAATTTTGATAAAAAAAAATGGAATTTAAACTTTTTTCAGCATTTTGGAAAAAAATGATTTTGTAAATTTAATGTTTTTTTTTCGTTTATTTTATAAGAATTAAATTTAAAAAAAAATTTTTTTTTTTAAATATTCAATTATTTTTTTTTAATTTTTGAAAAATTTGATTTTTTTGAAATATTTTGCATTTATAAATTTTTTAAACTTTAAAAAAGTTAATTTTAGTTGCCTTCGTCCATGCAAGCATGGACTAAGTGAGCCTTGATTGCCTTCGTCCATGCATGCATGGACTAAGTCTGGTGTGTTAGTCCATGCAAGCATGGACTAAGTTAGGGTTAGTTGCCTTAGTGCATGCATGCATGGACTAAGTCGTTTTAGTCCATGCATGCATGGACTAAGTCAACGTTAGTTACCTTCGTCCATGCATGCATGGAGTAAGCTTAGTTTCTAAGTTTTCATGTTTACAAATCATGAAAAGGTTTAGCCATACTATCAAGTTTTGCAATTTTTTTCCTAAGGTAAGTTATAATGCACAATATGTATGTAAAACATAATTAATAGGTTGAATATGAAAAAACCAACTAAACAGAAAAAAAAAGTAATTACATCAAATTAAAAAATAATTGAACTAACACCATGAAATTAAGAGGTAAGAAGAAATGGAGGTTTTCTAGAATTGATGTTGATTTCCAGTTTTATTTAATACCTTGTTGAAAGTACTGTTGCACAAAATGTTGGTTATCGTTCAATCTCAAATTGTTCATGAAAGATGCTGTTTTTTGCTATAAGTTTTTTATGGTTGATGGTTAATATTATACACAAATAGTAAACTGGTTATGAGGGTAATAACAAGTTTGTTGTCCCTGATATACCGACTATTGCTCGAGGCGAAGCGGGGGGCAATAGTAAGTATCAAAGGGACAACAAACTAAAGTGCTCTACACAGACCCGTACGATACATTTACTATATTTTTGATCTTTTAAAAATGCGTCGCGAATGTTTTCTAAGTTCTTTTTTAATTGTTACTGGTATAAGTGATATACTAATTTGAAACTATAACAGTTACCAACAGATTTAAAATTTTACAATATCATAGCTTGACATTGGATAGCGCAAACATTCATGCAGACAAGTTTATGATGTCATTATTGTCACTATATTTTTTCTATACAAAAAGTAATGGAATAGTTGTGCTATTTCATTCCACAGACTATATGCCAGTCAAAAGTTTCAAAGACTATTACCCCGGTTAATAGTTCAATCAACAGATTTCCCGTACTTTTTCATACTTATTTTCCATTGGACAATGAAGACGTCATCAACTCATCTACTAGACCGATTCTCAGAGCTGAATTTGTCACACTGATTTAGACACGTTTTTAGTTTTAGTTGGTTTTTTTTTAAAGTTTCGATGTAATGTGTTGAATTAAAAAAAATAGCTTTAATGTTCATTCTTATCAAAATAGTTACAGGTTTCAACCAGTTGCAGGTATATAAAATGGTAAAAGAAATATTGATAACTGATTACTAGTATTAAGTCTGGTTACGCATTATCTTTCACGATCGAAATAATGCGTTGCCTGATCTTTCACGATCAAGTTTGATGAAAATTTAACAAAATTCAAGGTTTCCGTAAACAAATTAACGCTTTTAAGGGAAGAACATACTTTTATTTTACTGTACTATCAGATACACCAAAGATTCAATTTCAAATATATCATGATATATTTAAATATGACAATTATAGGTACAAATAGCGTGTTTTTTCTAATTTTTTCCATAGACATGCATTGCGTCTTTTGTGTTTTTTCGTAAAGTACTGCATATTTTCTTTATCTTATTGCACAGTAATGTTGAGGAAGTTGAACCATTTTGACAGACATATTTTTTTGTTCGGATTTGTTCCGCGTTTTGAAAATTAAGCTATTTGTTCACAGATTCTGACCTAGAATTTACATTTAAATTCTTTCACGATCCGGTTCCAGAGCTTTCATGATCGTCTCACAATACTTGACCGCCGTTAGATATTCTTTCACGATCATTTCTCTCGTTAAACCGAATGACACCCGTGCCAATGGTGTATGAGTTTAAGTCAACTGATCCGTGTGATCCGAGAAACTGTCAACTTTGACTTCCCATATTTGCAGAAGAAAACTTTGGGATTAAGGAATCGATCAACAGTAGTCATATTAATGGAATCGGATTGCAAGAAAGGTAATTAAAACAAAACTGTAGATATAAATAAACAATGAAGTGGCGTATCAGTGAATGAGACAGCAATTGAACTACAAAAAACATCAGATATACAGATATAAATATAGTTAAAGCAATAGAAAAGCTTTCGAACAACGATGTCAAAATTAAAACGACGAAAACACACAATATATAGTTACCAAGACACTACCTAAAAGATTATAAATGGTAATTATAACCTCAGACAAACGGAGGTGAATAAGAGGATACAGACAAAACATAAGATATAGCAGATCTGGGCAGACAAAACACAAGTGCATAGTTTGGAATTTTAAACTCTTATAATGATTGTAGACACTAAAATTGAGAATGGAAATGGAGAATGTGTCAAAGAGACAACAACCCAACCATAGAATAGACAACAGCAAAAGGTCACCAACAAGTCTTCAATGCAGCGGAAAACTCCCGCACCCGGAGGTATCCTTCAGCTGGCCCCTTAACAAATATATATACTAGCTCAGTGATAATGAATGTCATACTAAACTCCAAATTGTACACACGAAACTAAAATTTGTGTGTTAATTCTAGTATATATACATGCACATGTATATTTTGTGTACTATATACATATACTAGAGACTTACATGTATCATACATTTACATGTATATTTTGTATGCTATTTATATACAATAGAGACAAACATGTATAATAAATGTACATGTATATTTTGCATGCTATTTATATATACAATATAATAGAGACATACATGTATCATACATATACACTGAAGTTCAGAACATAAAACTACTCACCCTTACCTGCACTAACAGGAATATACACTCCATTTTCCATCTGTATTTCTTTTGCTACTTGTGCCTAAGGGATACTTCATTCAACTTTAGCATGGCTATTTGTTGGATGGAATGTCGACTGGCATCTTCTTTGACTTTGTTGTCTCCGCCAATAAATACCCAAACTGTCCCTATGCTTTGGACAAATATCCTTCTCTAGAGAAGAGGAATCCAGTGAAAAATGCCCATATCTTTACAAGATAAGAAGGCCCTCTGGTATTTGTTAATCTGTATCACAGGATAGTCCACGTAGATGCTGTGTTACTGGCTTCTAACATTTAAGATGCAGCATAAAGTTGGGAGCTCCCACAAGGGGAATTATTTTTGAAGGAACATTGTTGTGACATGTTAGTAGCTGAGAACCATTATCTATTCTTTTAATGTATAACTTGTCTTTCGTCATATTAAAATGTATTTTATTTCAATAAATGCGACAACTTTGGCATTCTCAACTAATCTGCTTAACGTTACTCGTAATAAATTTAAAATAGGAAAGTATAAGAATAACTGAAACGGCACAACCAAAATTGTGACGATGTCATCCATAATGTCTGCTCGTCATAACTGATGAATAGGTTATGAGGGGAACATTTACCTGCTTTATTGTCCAAATCGTCTTCTGGTTTGTTGTCGATCCTTTCTTTGAATGACTGCATGATTCTGTAAAGAGGAAAAAGGAAATTAACAATTTTCTATCCCATCGTCTCAAGGTTTAGTTAAATTAGGTGAAACTTTTATTGACCAATCTTGACAACCACAAATTACTTAATATCATATAATTAAACGTTTTCTTATTTGGTGAATTGGATATCAATGACATTAATGGTAAATCTTCAATCTTTTGGTTAAATCTATTTACAAATTAAACAAACTTGGAATGATAAAAAGCATGAAATGTTGTATCGATGCCTGTCTAGAGAGGAAAATTGTACATTGCCATGTACAATGGTGTAGTTATTTCTGTTTTGTTTATTTTTGGCTTTGATTGTTACCCTACTGTTCCATATCTCTGTTTATCAATGTATATTTCGTTGTCATTAGACAATTATTTAGTTTACAAAGATATATATACAAAGTTGTATTCATTCATTGTTTCAACAACAAAGTTTCGAAAGGTGTACACATAGTTTTGTTAAACCTGTATATCTACAAAACAACAATTATAATTGCACTGAATTTAGTCTGACAGGTTGACAATTCTTTGTTGAAAGTGAAAAAAATAGCTACCGAAATACTTTTCAGAAAACATAAATAATTTATTATATCAGCCAATGTCATCTTTTGCTTTAGAACTAACCTGTTTTACTATGCATGGTAGATTCCCAAAGTGTATTACTAGGACAGGTACCAACACTTAAGTGTTGACATGGTATATAACTCATTTATCAATGCTCTGTTAGTTGATGTTTTTTAAATATTGAATTATCAGGAACTCTTTTTTCTTTAACTTTGGCAGAGATGACCTTTACGGTGTTAGGTATAACTTTTCGGAATGTTGGGGTTCATACTCTGTAACTAGTTTTTGCTTTCCAAACTAATCTAATCCGAATGCTACTGATGTGTCTCATGTAAACGACACGTGCGTCTGGTGTATCAAATTATAAGCCTTGTATTTTTGAGGATTTTCATTATTATGGTTCAAATCTTTTTTTAACAGTAATACAAGATATAATAGATATTTTAAGAAGTGTTCCGGTTTGGTTTACAATTGAATTATATGGTTATGATTATTTAAATCTGGTGTATTCAATCGATTTACCTGGAAATTTTCCTAAGTTGCAGAGTGATGTTTCAGTTTCCAAACCAACATAATTCTGTCCATTGCCAGTTGGTGGGGGATTGTCACATGTCCTGTTTGGGATTCTGACGCCCCCTCAACATAACACAAAACAATTCGAGTTTGACCATCGGCTCCATCTTCCATCAACTATCGCAAAAAATATTGAGCAATTATTTTTTATTCGTCAGTTTGAGTTAATTTGTACCTATACTGTGTGTTTTTTTTCTGCTGCAGTGACATGGTCTGTACACTGCTTTCTGTTATTTCCTTCTTACATGTATAATGTTATAACACATTTTCTGTGCTTGCTTGCAAACCTTGTTGCACCTTTTCTTGTCAATATTATTGAATTTCTGCTTTGATAATCTATATTTTAATAGTATAAGAACCACACTCTTATCAACAAATTCTACATTCCATAAACATATATGATATATTATACATGTTATATGTAAGAAATGTGTACACTTTAGCTTGATTACAATAGTGACTACTTTTCAGCAAGTTTTTCAAGAACAAAGACTTCATATTCAACTTTTTAACTTTATTTAAAATATATATTCATTTGTTGTTGTCAATCTACACAGTTCATATGAATTACAACTTACAGTGTAAGAGAAGTATCAATATGATACAAAATAATTCTGAACTTTGATAAATGAAATATGAAAAGTTTTATTTTCTGCTTCAATTGGTATGTTCAAGAGGATAAAATGACACTAGATGAAATTTCAAGTCATGAATGGTTTTGTTTCTTCGTCTCTTGATGACTTCTAACTTGGCCGTCGCCATTTTTTTTATCTGACGTAAATTGACGTCATACTTTAAAGGGAGAAAACTCGTTATCATTGAGTACAACAAGGGTTATTCACCGGTAAATAATAAGGTTGTTAGATCGAGGCTGCAAATTGTCGGGATAATTCACCGTTGAATAGTTGGATTGTTTGTTTGAGGCTTCAATTTGTAAGGGTTATTCATCGCTCCTGTCAATTTTTGGTAAGAAAAACATCGTAATTTTTGACTGTTTTTTATTCTGTATTAGCAAATCAAGTAATTACTATATAATTAAGGTATAATTACATCATTAACAGTGATAATAATCGTGTCGAACTATCATATGTGTGTAAACTAGTGAATTAGCATATAGATTTGAAATTATTCAAGAAGTTGATCCAGACGTAAAGTTTTGATTAAATGTTTTTTTTAGAATGGCCGCCGATAGTTGTCTATTTGTATTGGGTGATACAAGTAAATAAAACAAAATCAAGAGGTTTTGCAAAAGTTACTCACATAAGAAATTTTAAATGTAAATATAGCATTAAGCACGTACACTAGTGACTTTGAGATGCCAGACAGTATAAAAGGTAGCAAGCAGTAAGTCCACTCCATTTGTTTCATTTTATTTTACGAAAAGCATGGCTGGTGTATTAAATTTCAAACCTCGTACATTTTATTAGCTATTATTCGTGTGTTGCTCTGTCCTATATGTTCTCCCATTTATTTTTTATTGTAGTCCTGTTATGTAATGTTGTAATTTTATTGTTATATTTAGCATTGCCATAAAAGCAGGTGGTTTAACATGCATACAATCAGGTTCAACCCACCAATTTTTTTCAAAAAATTTCCTTTACCAAGTCAGGAAAATGGCCATTGTTATATTATAGTTCGTTTCTGTGTGTTACATTTTAATGTTTGTTTCTGTTATGTCGTTGTTCACCTTTTATATTTGATGCGTTTCCCTCAGTTTTAGTTTGTAACTCGGATTTAGTTTTTTTTCTCAATCGATTTATAAGTTTCGAACAGCGGTAGCCCAGTAGTCAGCACTTTTTGTGCTGACATAAAAGCTGTATTTGGCAAAACTTTTAAGAACTTTGGTCCTCAATGCTCTTCAACTTCGTACTTTTTTTGGCCTTTTTAACTTTTTTTGGATTCGAGTCTTTTGTAGAAGAAACGCGTGTCTGGCGTATATACTAAATTTAGTCCTGGTATCTATGATGAGTTTATTTATATACTACTGCTGCTTTTATTTAGTACATTGATCCAGTTAACACTTTTCTAACAATGTCTTATATTTTAGTTGTGTGGTTATATAATAATACGTTTATTCATGTATGACGGGTTGATTTGATACTGAATATCAAACCCTATAAACGGGTGTGTCTATAAAATTAACAAAATGTCTAAACTCAAATTGCAACCATACAAAGTTTTAATATTTACCTTGTTGATTCATATGGTTCTATTTATTATTTAAGATCAACGACCACCTGTAGACAGTCACACATGGTATCATATTACAGATCATATTGCATAATATGTTTTTTTAATAAAGAAAGAAAAGCATGATCACTACAGGTAAGATAACAGTCATACTGTGTCAGAATATACCCTGCAAGGTAACAATCAACAAGGTAAATATTGCAGTTGGCATATTAGTTATATCATTTTCTTGCACACATTAATTTTTTGTTGTAAAAGCTAAATTTTTTCTAATAAATTCAAGTGCACCTGCTCAAGTGAGGAGGTCTGTGCCGCAAAAACTAATATGTTTTCAAGCCTTAAAGTGCCTTCGGAATGATATGCCGCTGAAACTAATTTTTTTTTCTTCAAGAATTTAAATGCACGTGCACAAATGAAATCCAAAGTCTTCAATGATTTTATTTGTCAATTATTATATAATAAAAGTATTAATTCACTACTCATGTACATGTATACATTATCATATAAAACACTATTAAGTTTAGAATTAATGTCAAGCCTTGCGATATATGTTCTATCATTGTTTATGATTTTATAAAGTAATAATTTTCGTTAGAGTACATACATACTCGTTTCATCTTTTTTAAAACCTCTCGGTCTATCTGTTGAAACCATAGTATGATTTGGATTTAACATTTTTGGTCATCAGAAAACCATCAAGGTCAGTCAGGAATATGACAGTTCTTGTCCATTCGTTTTTGATGCGTTTTGTTATTTGATTTTGCCATGTGATTATGGACTTTCCGAATTGATTTTCCTCTAAACTCAGTATTTTTGTGATTTTACTTTTTTCAGTTGTAATATGTGAAATGTTTATAGTATATGAGTATTATGTACGTAGATATGTATACTGCGTTTAGTTACAACTTTTTTTTAATTTTTCTACATGTTCGATAGGCAAATTCATATGCATTTAAGTCTTTTAAACGTATATTTCATATATGAAAAGCATTATATTTGCAAAGGCTATAATTAATGAAAATATGATATGTGGTGTATGATTAGCGTAGAAACAACGATACACTTCACCACACGGAGTGAATATCAACAACCATAAAACCCTTTGAGAGCCGAGACGTTCTTTATTCACCTTTTAACGTTACCCTACATATGTGTATGACGATACAATAAACGACACGTAACATAACGGCAAAAAACTACCTACAAACACATGCACGTTGTCCTTGTTAAATGGTTTATATGAACAAAGAAGCAAAACTGATGGTAAAAGTGAACTACTGCCAAAAGATGGGTGAAAAATACCAAAGGGCCAGCCAAACTCAAAGATAGAACAAAAACTAAAAAATGACAAACAGACAAATAATAGTACACATGACACAAAATAGAAAAATAAATATCAATAAAAGAGGGACGAAAGATACCAGCAGGACATTAAAACTCATAAATCGAAAATAAACTGACAACGCCATGGCTAAAAATGAAAAAGACAAACAGACAAACAATAGTACACATGACAAAACATAGACAACTAAAGAATAAGTAACACGAACCCCAGAATAATAAAATATCCATCACATGACGTGACACAATTCAAAGGGACTTTGATATTAAAAAATATTCGATATCATGCCAAGTTATTGGGTTACCTTTAATTAATTTATGCGTATACATGATTATTTAAAATTTTGCATCGTACATACATAACGAGTATCATGATGTGGTATTATTGTCAATAAGGGTTCAGATGAAATGGATGTAAGCAATTATAAGTAATCGTGCAGCCTTCAACAATGAGGAAAACACATACCGTATAATCTGCAATAAAAGGATTTGAAAAAGTATGGAATTGATCAATTGAGAAAACAAACAAAACAAAATTACAAAAATAAATGACAGACATTAACCAACGACGACCACTGAACTACATGCCCCTGACAGACGCATTAAGAAATGGGCGGGGTTAAACATGTTTCTTATTGTTTAAGTACGGATGTAATATTTTATCGGATGATAGACTTTGTCGAAGCCACTGTTGGGAAGTTTTTATTTCCGGGGGGTTTCACCATCCCTTTAGTCAACACAGAATGAATTATTGATGATATGGTTATAATCATAAATTAATTGATTACAAAAGTTTTTGAAATACAAACTTTTAGGCCTTTTTACCTCAGGAATAGATTATCTCATCTGTATTCGGCAAAACTTTTGAATTAGTGGTTAGTTTTAAAATTGACTGTTTTATGCAACGAAATAAAAAAAAAAAGGATATCGAAGTATTATTGATATCGTGTTTATTTTTTCTATTTCAAATGTCTGTAATATTCATAACATTCATTAAAAGTTTTGAAACTGAATTGTAATTGTCATGTTTCAGGATCCATATTCCACACCATAAGTAATATAGTTTCAATGCAGTAATGAGTACAGATCTAGGGATACAGTGTGGCATTGGTACCTTTAAACCGAATTGTTTACAATGTTGTGCGACTTTAAAAATATTTACTGTGTTTTATTCAATATCAGCTCTGATGACATCGACGCTATCCGTTTATATAGCATCACAGATCACAACGATAGAAAAACAGTTTGGATTCACAAGTACCCAAAGTGGTCTATTGATGAGTTGTAATGATATTGGTTACTTGGCTGTGACTCTCTTTGTCAGCTATTTTGCAGATATATTGCATGCCCCTCGGGTTCTTTCTTTTTCAACATTATTATTCGGTGCAGCCGGAATGATTTGTGCAATACCATACTTTGTTTCACCAATGTATTCAATAGCGATTTTGTCCAAAACTTCGAATGTAAGTCGGAGTGGAGATTTTTTCGGAAAGATGATGTCATCAGGACAACTGTGTAAAGCGTCATCAACTTTTGACCAATTAAATTCTAATATGAGCTGCAGTTCACAATCAGATTCCAATACCTCTTTAGGCGTTGCTAACGAATTCACTCCTGTAGCAATGACACTTATTGCAATTGGAATGATAGTTCAAGGGATTGGCAAGTCTCCAAGAAATGCTTTTATTACTACATATATCGACAATAATGTTAAGAAAACACAAACAGCTGTTTACATCGGTGAGTAATTCAAATAATTTATATTGCAACTAGTTGTGTTTAATTCCTAAAGATAGTAACATAGCTTTAATTTGTGCAATGTAAATATCATCTGGGATCACTTATTCCCATATCTTGGGTTCGTTACGGGATGACAATAAATTTAGAATATGTGTAACAATTTAAATAGCTATGAATGTTTAATTATAAGTCGCGGTATAAAAATAATTTTAGGTCAGGTGTAATTAAAATATAAACTTTTTTGTACTCGGCACAAAACTGAGGAAGAGCTCGGTAATACCTCTCCATTCCCCAGTTTCCCAGCCTTACACAATTAAGTTTATAATTTTCTGACATTGATTTAATATTGTATATATCTGTGATCCTATGAATAATAACACCGAGGAAAATTCAAAACGGAAAGTACCTAATCAAATCGCAAAATCAAAAGATCAAACACATCACACGAACGGATAACAACTGTCATATCCCTGACACTTGGTACACGCATTTTCTTATGTAGAAAATGGTGTTTTAAACCTAGTTTACAAGCTAGGGGATAACATTAAATTCTTCGTCAGTCCAATGAAACAAGAAAAAATGGTGTATCGTCTAAATGCAGACACGACAAATTAGCGAATTCGACTTAAAAGTAAAAAATATCGCCATGTGTATATGCATAGTGTACATTTTCTTTTTGGGAACTTCTTGTGAATACAATTTATTTCAACAGGTAGTGTAATGGCCGTAGCTATATTTGGACCGGTACTGGGATTTGGATTTGGTGGTCTATTCAGTAAAATTTATGTCACCTTAGAAGGTATGTTTTTTTTAAAAGAAGGCTTTAACATAACAAGAGCTATACAATCTACATCGAAGTTTGAGCAAGAAAAGATATGAAGATGCACGTCGTTATGACACGCGTTTTTTTTTATATCTGCCCCTCACCAGACCCTCACAAACAAATAATAAACGGTACCTTGATAATGCATGACACATTTGAATCGATATTCAAAAGCAATGTTTAACATTCCAGTAAATGAAAGTGTTCTTGTACACAATTTCTACAAAGTTACTTGTTTATAGCTGAAAATGTGTTTAGGTAACTTTTTACTACCGAAGTATTCCAGTGTGGTTTATATTCACGCATTCTTGAAGGTTAAGCATATTTGTCGTTCCCGACCGAAATATCTATTTATCGTAGTCACGAACGCTCATCCCTGAATGAATTTTTTGTAAGTTAACAGTTAAAATGTCATTTATAAGTTACTATTAACACAATGTAATATGTAATATCTTTAAAAAATACGTGTTTTTCACATTTTATTGCAGATGTTGATATTTCGCCACGTGACCCAAGATGGATTGGCGCATGGTGGGTTGGATTCCTAACATTCGGAATAGGAAGTTTATTAACTGCACTTCCGGTCATGTGTTTTCCAAAAAGATTTCATGTGAAACAAACCCCGGTTAACACGAAAGTACTGAAGAAGAAAGGAAAAATGAGAATGATAGAAGGAACTAGAGGTACAATGGTGAATTATAAAATTAAATCTGAAAGAAAACAATTGTTATCACAAATGAATCGTACAAGTGTTCAATATAGCACAAATATATGCCTTAACAAATTACATACAGATTATTGAAGGCTGGTAATCGTCCAACGGCAAAGTCGTTTGTATATTCAAAACAAGAACATGTTAATGTTACATGTTGACCTTCTGCTGTTGTTTTGTCTATGGTCGGGTTGTTGTCTCTTTGAAACATTCCTCATTTCCATTCTCAATTTTAATGTAATATGACCTGCATTGTACTAGACCGACATGATGAGCCAGATTGTTTAAAGATAGATTAATACAATAACACCTTGAAGAAAAGCATACAACCTTACTCTGACACATTTCTGAATATGAGCCGGTCAGTCATTGCTCTCACAATAAATGCCACTTGCTTACTGTAGCTTATTAAATACCCTTTTTGTAGTCTTTGTTGTAACCTGACCGAGGTTCGAACCAACGACCTCCAGCACTCGAAAATGAGCTCTATAACATATCATAGTAATAAGCTTATTCTGATCCTTACTATTGTTCTTCTGATTTAAAGTATCAATTTGAAATTCTTGATTTTCTAAAGTTCACCTAAGAACATCCTTAATACGAAATATCACAAATATATTATATCACAGCGTAATGCATTGACGCATTTTTATTTTCAGGATTTTTTACAGATCTATTCGGACTGCTTCGTAACAAATTGTATGTACTGATCATTGTTAGTAGGTGTATGATCCTTATTACAGTAAGCGGGAGTGTTGCATTTGGACCAAAATACATTGAAACTCAATTCACATTGCCGGTTTGGAAGTCCAATTTAGTTATAGGTATCTTTATTATCCATACTTAACAAGAACAAATAACTTAAAAGTTATATCAAATATTTTCCTTATCAACAGTTTTAGCATCTACAAATTCACTATAGGACTATTGCGAACGGTTGTATTCAAATTGCCGCTACCATTTGAAAGTAATTTTGAGCTAGAATACCATACACATAGATATTAGCTTGAATAGAATAAATCCAATCGGATGAGAGATTAGTTCAAATGGAAATCGATATTCCAAATTAAAAACTGTTTAATATCCTTTATATGGGTAGTTTGAAGCTTTTTCAATAAACTATTAACTATGTATATCGGAATGCATATAAGAATCTGTTTTCGACCTCTGAGACTATTCTAAGATGTTTGATCATTTCAACACCTAAAGAGTACGGTTAATGAAAAGAATAATACTATACAAAAAAAAAAAAAAAAAAAAATCCCCAAAACAAAAACAATTCGATAAAGGCTGAACATAAGTGATGAATTTGGCTTTCAATTTTAGGTATATTTGTCATATAGCTCTTCAACGGTTTCGATACTTATACATCCTCGGATTTCAAATGTTTGGCTTTGAGCGTTCCTGATGAAAGTAAATCCAGAAAAGCGCTTCGGACTAATTGACATTATTAAACGTGTTGTTTTCAAAAATTTTAAAATATTTTTGTTCTATAGATATCATTCACAACACATATCTCAGCTTTTTGTTAGTGAAGTTATTACGAAATTAACTTTGAAGTTGTTGTTTATGTCAGGTGTAACCCGTATTATTGCAGTATCATTCGGGACATTCGTCGGTGGATATCTAACGTCCAAAAAGAAACTTTCACCGCTAGGATGTGGAAGACTGATCGTTATTCTGTCATTATTCACTATTGTCCACTACTTTATACTCATGTTCCTGGGTTGTCCAACTCCAAAAATAATTGGATACGACAGGTTTGGTTGCATTTATTTTGAACTTATATTCACGCTATTATTCTTTGTTAAAGTTTATTTAATGAAGTATTCTCCATAGATATGAGCAATGACAACTTCAAAGGAAATGAATCAGAATAATATCTGATTAAAGTTTTTAGATATTTATTTTTGAACCGAAACTAAGAAAAGTTCCAAATATAATCTCGGCCATATGAGTTCTAAGACTTTTGGAATCTGTTTTGCCTTACATCATTATCACAGTAATCTTACTTACTGGCTAAACATAACTTAAATAACGAAAGCGAAGTACATAAACAGAACTAAAGTAATGTGAATTCACAATCAAATATAAGAAAAAACAAACGACACAACGGAAACACAGCGTTAAAATGTAACACACAGAGAAACGAACCATAATATAACAATGACAATATTCCTGACTTGGTACAGGACATTTATAAAGATCAAAATGGTGGGTTGAACCTGGTTTTGTGGCATGCCAAACCTCGCATTTCAATGGCCATGTTAAATATAACATTAAAATGACAACATAATATTACAGGACTACAATACAAATAAACAGGAGAACATAGCAGACATAGCAGACAAAGAAACACATGAATAATAGCTCACAAAAGGCATCAGGTTTAAAATTCAATTCGCCAGAAACGCGCCTCTTCCACACAAGACTCAGTGACGCCCTTCTTAGTCAAGGCCTCAACGCAAAAAGTGAAAAAAGTGACGTTACATACGAAGTGGTGGAAAGGCTAAAAAATTACGTCATATTTGAAATTCCAAAACAGATATCCAGTGGTATTACCAATTTATCGTTGGACATGTAGCAAAATCCTTCCGTTCGGAATAACTTTTAATTTAAGTAGCTTTGTGCATACAGGCACAGGCTTTTACAATGTAGGTTAAGATTTTATAAGTTGCATTGAAAATATATACAGATAGGTTAATGGCAACAGTTGTATACCGCTGTTTAAAAGTATGATTAGATTAAGCTAATACAAATCCGGATGTTAAACTATAAGAACGGACAGCTCCCATGAATTAACTACAGCACACCAGCACAACAGGAAACCACAAACGTTAAACATATAGTACGATTTCTCAATAGATGACTTTAAAATTCGTGCACTTTCCCGAATTTAAAGTTGTATGTCACATTGTTCTTCTATTACGTCACTATCTAATCGGTTGATCGATAACACATTTTTAAGCCGATTGTTCCGAAACAACTCGACATTTATGGATTTATCTTTTCTTATCCGGGAAACAGTAGAAAAGGGAATAACAAGCATATTTTGGTGAAAATGTCGTGAGTAAGAATCATGCAACACAGGTAAGGTTGATAAAAACCATTAAACACTTATAATTATATACATGATACAATAATACTCAAGAGTTCAACCTCTTTTTCAATTTTAGAAATTTCACCAATGCATCAGACATCTGTACAAGTAATTGCAATTGCAATTCTGAGGGTTATTTTCCTGTGTGCGGTTCGGATAACAAGAATTACTTTTCACCTTGTCATGCCGGCTGTTCTGGTACATCTAAATCACAGGTACAAGTTTAAGTAAAGAGTTAAACGTAAAAATGTCTACCAAGGAGGTAACCCAAATCAATAAAAAAAAAAGAAAAAAAAAGATAGACGGCACTATGACCAAAATTAACTAGAGTAACTGTAAGCTATGAAAATAAATGCTCAAGAGGCGTGATCAAACATTTTTCACAACAAGATAAACCAAATGAATTACCCGGCCACGTCCACTCTGTGTAGTATTTCTATTTGTATCCATCTGATGAGTTAAACATTTTTCAACTGATTTTTATAGTTCGTTCTTATGTTGTTCTGTGTAAGGTTAAGGAGAGGGTTGGAATCCCGCTAACACGTTTAACCACGCTACATTCTTTATGTGCCTGTTCAAAGTCTGAAGCCTGTAATTCAGTGGTTGTTGTTTATTGATGTGTTATATATTTCTTTTTCGTTCATACATAAGTTCGTTAATTTTCTCATTTGAATTGTTTTACATTTGTCATTTCGAGTTCTTTTATATGCTGACTACGCGGTATGGGCTTTGGTCATTGTTGAAATCCGCACGGTGACTAAGAGTTGTTAATTGCTGTGTCATTTTGGTTTTTTTTTTGCTATTTGCAAAACACGGACCGTATTGAATATACAAAATGAATAGCAGACATATTTAGACCACACAATAAACATACACTGATTGACAAACTACTTGATTTGAACAGGCACATAAAAAATGCAGCGGAAACAGAGATTTTATTAATGAAATACAAATCCGAGTATTAAACTATAACCAAGGGAAATATATCAAGTATAAGAGGCAAACACCACAGCCACAGATACACTGTACTACGACATACTCAAACACCAACATACATAGAAACAGACTGCAGATAAAACTTCTTGCTTTCAAAAGGAAAATAAAAAATTGAAGCTGAATCAACCATGTGTACGTGATAATAACTTTCCCCATATCCGGCGAAATGTATGTGAAAACACAACAGAAGACAAAACTGTATTCAATTTGACAGTCATTGCCTCAACAAATATGCACTCATAAATAACATGCATAAAGATATAATGCATCATGAAGATAAAGATATAAATTGTTCACTTATACAATGTCATGCAAAACAAGCAACATACGTAAAGAGAAAAACGAGGGAGATAAGAATTCTTGTACTCGTGTTTGTTATGTTGTGGATCCTACTTGTTTATACGACAAGTACTTGTTGTTGCCAATTGTCATACGATTTATCCATTTTCATTGCGCAAATTACGCAGTTGCAACGTAAATAATTTTTACTTTATTTTTAAAGGGATTTACGAACTGTACATGTATAGATCCAACAGCGACAGCTTCCCCAGGTTTATGTTCCACTGACTGTCAAATGTTGGTTCCATATCTTGTCGTCACCTGTGTGTTTAGTTTGGTCGAATCATTAGTTATTATGCCAAGTTTCATGTTCATGTTGAGGTTAGTTAATTATTAGTAAAATTATTATTATTAATATTATATATATTATTTGAATCTTAATCATCATCATGTCAATTTATCTTATTCAATGCAAAATACAGTTGATAATTTATAAAAATCGAATTATTGAACATTTGATAGACAAGAATTAAAAAACAATTCAGTATAGGCGAAAGCACCGCGTCCACAATGCATTTAAACATTCTCAAATACGGGTATGAAAGAAATGTAATAATGAAGTTAAAATTGTGTATGTAGGTTATCATAAAGCTATATCGAATTGAGAATGGAAATGGGTCAAAGAGACAACAAACCCACCAAAGAGCAGATAACAGCCAAATGCCATAAATAAAACATACTAGTATTAAATACACTATATTTCTTGTTTTAGATCAGTTAAGGAAAAGCAGAAAGGAATAGCTATAGCAGTTTTCGCATTTATTTCAACATTATTGGGTAAGCAGTGCGGTTGTTTCTACATAATAAAAGAGAAATTAAGCTGAACCTCACATAATATTTCGGAAATTTATGGTACTCAATTTGTACTAAATTTTGCCGTTTTACTTTTTTTTTGATTTAAACGTTAACGATGAAATGATTTGTAGACGAAACCATCGTGTTGAACATGATTTAACAGCCGGTTCCATTAATTATGTATGCAAATTTAATTTCTTTGGTTACCTTGCTTGCTAGCTTAACCATGAAGTCACTATCCTGTACTAAGATTCCCCCCATTCTATATAGTCAGAACGACTATTCAGTCAGGACTCTACTTCGTCAAAACTATCTCCTCATTACGTCTGTTCATTTTCACAATCGTAGAAATGGAAGCCATTCTGGGGATGACGCGCTGCCAATTTTGCCCTTGAAAACCGATAAATTTATCCACATAGCACCATTGCGATCCTTATATGTCAGTTGTATTTTAAAAGACAAATGTATGTACTAGCTAATGAGCATCAGTTAATGATTTTGTCTGCATTGATTCAACTAAAAACTATTGTCTGATCGGTTGTCAGGTGGAATTTTCAAAATTCATAAACATTTAAAAAAATTCTAATTACATATTTCGTGGAAGGGCAGACTAGATATTTTTAGTGGTAGAAAACTATAAACTATAGTTATCACACACAAAAATTTTTTTTTTCGAAGATATGCATTTTCATCATCCAACTTGAAAGACTGTCGTCAAGTACTTTTAGCAAAAAAAAATAGCTATTCGAACACACATACTCTGTTTTTGTGATTCATTAGATAGGTATTTCACTTGACCCATATACTTCATCTTTTAGTACTGTAATTATTTTATGTTATAAAATCAACCTGTAGCTTTGATATTTAAAAATGATAGAATCTTAAGCGAGATGATGTATCAAATATTCTTGCTTTGTACGATTTCAAGACAAAATATTCAACTCAAACATGCCCTAACATTAAAAAAAGGCACTCTATTTTCTCTTTTCGAGATAATTATTACCCATCTTTTGGAATTCTTTCTTGAGTCACATAATGGAAGGGCAAACACAAAAATTACTGAACTAATAGATTGATATGTTCTCCTTCCGTGTTAAATTTTGTTTTTAAATCGGAAGTTATGTATTTTTGTCATCCAACTTGATAGATAACCATGTCGTCGACTTGATATTTAATTGTTTTGCTTAACTTTGTAATAGATAAATTGATGCAAATGTTCTTTTTAAAATAAAAACACTTCGTAATTGAGAAGAAAATTTTCATTTTATTTGTTTCTATTAACTTTTAAAATTTTTGTTACTATAGTAAACATTACAGTAAGCATTTATCGCTTTCTCTAACAAAGAGCTTCGATTATTTTGTTCTATTTCAACCGGGTTTCCGCCTGAATGTTGGAACCATATCAAAGAATTTCACAACTTTTAGCAAGCAAGCTAACCAAAAATTATTTGTCTCACAAATTGGTTGTAAACATGTTTCTATGATGAATTTATTTGTTAAACGTCTATTTATAAAATCTTGTTTAATCTACAATATTCATAAAACGCTATATAGCCCGAGAGTATGCTATTGATCATATCCATTATTTTTTCTGAATGTGTCTGAACCTCTAATAAATAACTGGATCACATATTACGGAATTTGATGAAACTGTCGTATAAGTGAGAGGTTTAGCGCTATAAAACCAGGTTCAATCCACCGTTTTCTACATTTGAAAATGCCTGTACCATGTCAGGAATATGACAGTCGTTGTCCATTCGTTTTTATGTGTTTTGTCATTTGATTTTGCCATGTAATTAGGGACTTTCCAATTGAATTTTCCTCGGAGTTCAGTATTTTTGTGATATTACTTTTTTTTCACACTGTTAGATAATCTTCAGACTATATTGACATAATGTTTCTGTTTCCCTTTAAGGTATATGTGTACCAAAGCAAACATTGAGTTAATATAATTGTAATTGTTGTCACAGCAAATGCCTTCAAAACAGAATGCAAAAGGAACTTTTTTTTTGGTAATGTATTGATCATGGACTATATCATGTAAACACAAAATGTAATGTCTGAACTGAAACTAAGGTACAGCGATGCAAAGTGTCTGTTTATTTTTTTAGCGAAATGAGATTTACAACATAATGTCTTCCCTTTCAGACTGATAATATTTTTGGTTCACACTTACAAAATAATGACTTCATAATGCATAAAAAAAAGTAAAATTCAAATAATGTTACGTCCTACATGTTGATAATAATTTACTCTACTAAAACTATCATATGTACAATACAAACCTATATAATCTTTGTAGTTTCAATTGTACATCAATTGCAAATGCCTATAAATTATCATTATTTTTTTCAATGCAAATAAGAACTGGATCACGTGGCTCGTTGGTCTTAAACGTACGAAGCGATAGCGGTTTCAAGGATAGTTTCCTTTGCCAACAAAGGTCTCGATGGCGTCAACCTAGGCAATATCCTTCATCATAAATTAGTGCAATCGAAAATACCTCCTTATTTCAAAGACCAGTCTGTACCAATAATTTCTTATACCTATACCAAAGCTATTGCAACTAAAATTTTCAATTACAAACGCGTTTTGCAGGATCTCGATATTGACGACTTCAAGTCTAAACCTCCTGATTGCACTTGTGCTAGTTCCAAATTCACATATAATCCTACTGGCCACGTTATTATCGGTGACCTTAACATTGTTAATAACACTTCTCTACGAAATGTGTTATCGAAAGGTCCCAAATATCGTGAGCCTAAATCCATCAATTGGAAATACAACTTTAAAATTTTGATGTATTCAGTCGAGGATTATGCCAGGCACTGGACTAAGCGCGAGAAGGAAGACGTAGACACTCTTTCCGAATGGATTAAGGCAGTTAGGTTGTTGATACAAATAAGAATTAAGAAACTGAATGAGTCCATCAATGCCCATGCTACGTCAATCTTTAAAGACTCAAATGTTGCAAAACACCTATCCGACCTCCATGACAAATATGTTGTTGTCCCCGCAGATAAAGCCCCAAATAACATCGTTTTGTGTGTAAAAGTCATTACATCAACTGCTTGATAAACGAATTAGATATTGACAATTCACTTGCCATGGAAACTCAACATATACCCTCACGACACTTACCAAAGAGGAAATCCTGGATAATCATAGATCTGTTCTCTGTTCCTTTGGAATTTCAACCAAAGATGAAGAACTTCCATCACTGTATTGGATACCTAAACTACATAAGTGTCCTTACAAACAACGGTATATTGCTGGGTCTTCCAAGTGCTCCACGAAACCTCTTTCTAAATTATTAACATCTATTTTATCAGCAATCAAAGACGGGCTTCAAAGTTATTGTGAAACTACCTATTCTAGAGGTGGCGTGAATCAGATGTGGATACTTAAAAATTCAAAAGATCTTTTAGAGTACATACAATCTAACTCTCTTTCATCTTGTAACAGTATTAAAACATTTGACTTTTCTACTCTTTACACAAGTATTCCACATTCCAAACTAAAAGACAAATTGAAAGAGTTGGTATTACTTTGCCTCATAAAAAAGAATGGCCAACGTAGATACAAGTATCTTTTCTTAGGGAGGGATAAATCCTACTTTGTAAAGAATCACTCTGATTCAAACAAAAAATTCTCTGAAACTGATATTATCAAGATGCTTGATTTCTTGATTGACAACATATTTGTTACGTTCGGAGGACGTGTTTTCCAACAGACTGTCGGCATTCCAATGGGAACAAACTGTGCCCCTCTACTCGCCGACTTGTTTCTTTATTATTATGAGGCTGACTTCATGCAGCAACTTCTTAGAAAGAAAGATAAGAAGTTAGCAATATCCTTTAACTCTACTTTCCGCTATATAGATGATGTTCTTTCACTAAACAATTCAAAATTTGGTGACTATGTGGAAGGCATCTATCCAATCGAACTAGAGATAAAGGATACTACAGATACAGTTAAGTCGGCTTCATATCTTGACTTACATCTAGAAATTGACAATGAGGGTCGGTTGAAAACAAAACTTTACGACAAAAGAGTTGATTTCAGCTTTCCAATTGTGAACTTTCCATTTCTAAGTAGCAACATTCCAGCAGCACCTGCATACGTTTGTATATATCTCCCAATTGATACGATATCCCCGTGCTTGCATTTCCTATCATGATTTTCTTGATAGAGGTTTGCTGCTCACAAGGAAGTTATTAAACCAAGAGTTCCAAATGGTGAAGTTGAAATCATCCCTTCGTAAATTTTACGGACGCCATCACGAGTTGGTTGACCGTTATGGAATAACCGTTTCACAAATGATAACGGATATGTTCCTTACGTCGTAACTACAATCCCCTTCCCTTTCATGAATATGACCTACCGAATTAGACTATTTACCGGATTTGTAATCACATAAGCAACACGACGGGTGCCACATGTGGAGCAGGATCTGCTTACCCTTCCGGAGCACCTGAGATCACCCCTAGTTTTTGGTGGGGTTCGTGTTGTTTATTCTTTAGTTTTCTATGTTGTGTCGTGTGTACTATTGTTTTTCTGTTTGTCTTTTTCATTTTTAGCCATGGCGTTGTCAGTTTGTTTTAGATTTATGAGTTTGACTGTCCCTTTGGTATCTTTCGTCCCTCTTTTAAAGTCTTCGATGGACGCCTGATTTCTAGATACCATCGATAAGAATGAAAGTGATTTGTGTGAATTGGTTATAGTGTACTTATCATTTTACATGTTTATTTTGTAAGTATAATCGTTGTTTTCTATGGATATTGTGGTAAATAGAACTTTTGTAACAAATTAATTTAAATTTTAGGTTGGTTCTTAGGGCCTGTTATTTTTGGAGAAATCATTGATATGTGTTGCAAAATATGGAGTTCTCGGTGTGGAGTAAAGGGATCATGCGCGTTGTACAACAATTTGAACTTTCGGTATGCCATCTATGGTTTCAGCCTCAGTCTGAGATGCATTGTTCTAATAGTAGAAATCGTGACCTACTTAATTGCTAGAAAGAAGACAGATTGGAGTATTGGAGAAACTAGAAGTGAAAGTAAAATCGACAATCCTGAAATACATAGTTTCATCGTTGATGAAGGGGAGAACAATGAAAACAACCGTTACATGAAGACATGTGTAAAGGATAAGGAATTTAAAGAAACAAAAATTCCTGGTTAATTCTAACGAATCTACATTTCTTTACATGATTTACATGTGGATTATCATATTAACGTGTAGTCATACTACGATGTTTTATATTTAGATACTAACATAAACATGATAAAATGCATATTTTTATTACAGATCTGTGTCCCTGTTGTCGTTCGCCGTAATATGATTAATGGCAACATTAGTATACCGCTGTTCGGAATTCGAAAATCGATAGATAAAAAATCATCCGGGTTACAAACTAAAACTGAGGTACATGTATCAAATATAAAAGAATTACGACACAACAGAAACACAACATTAAATGTGACACACACAGAAACGAACTACAATATAACAATGGCCATTTTGCTGACTTGGTACAGGGCATTTAAAGAAAAAAATGTAAGTTTTAATACTTACTATCAATAAAGGAGATTTGTATTTACTTCAATGTAGCAAGACAACGACAAAAAAAAAAACAAAAAAAAACCAGATATACACAATTTTCAGTTTTCAACAGTACCAAATTGACTTTACACGTACTTAACCCAAGATCACCCATTCAGGTAGATAAAAGAGGGGCGAAAAATATCAGAGGGACAGTCAAATTCATAGATAGAAAATAAACTGACAACGCCATGGCTAACAAAGAAAAAGACAAACAGACAAATAATAGTATGCAAGACACAATCTAGAAAACTAAAGACTGAGCAAAACAAACCCTACCAAAAACTGGGGATGATATCGGATGCTCCGGAAGAGTAGGCCGATTATGCTCCACATGTGGCACCCGCCGTGTTGTTCATGTTATTATAAACCCGGTAAATAGTCAAGTTCAGTAGGTCACAATCGTGAAAAGGAAGAGTATTGTAGACACAAGGAACATTTTAAAAGGGTCTAGTATATAACTGCGCACAGGACCACTTGAAATATTGACTTTTATAATGAATATCAATAATCTGGTTGGTATGACTTTTTTTCATTTTGTTTTGCTGTTTCACTTGCTACAGAAATATGGTATAATGCCAACAAAAATTTTAATATGAATTTGATTGTTTTACGAAATAACTTAGACATTGATTCATCTTAAGGTTAAAAATGTTGTAAATAGGTAAGATCCAATAGAAAGTATAACAAAGGACGATGTTCAAAACTCGGAAATCTATTCCAACATAACGAAAAACTAGCACAACTCAGATTAAAAGTTAGACTTGATGATTTGACATGGCATTGCTCATTTTTGAAGGCCGTACGGTGAACTATAGTTGTTAATTTCTGTGTCATTTTGTCTCTTGTGGAGAGTTGTCTCAATGGCAACCATACCACATCTTTTTGTTTTATATGATAAGCATTTCCTAACATGCATGATACACTTATTTATACTGCTTATGAATTGTTATCCCCAATTGGTAACATCTTCTCAATAGTCTCAATTTAGTAGTGTCATAATTGAAAACGGATACTAATTTAATTCCAAATAATTTAAAATTGTCCATAAAGGATCTGCTTACCCTTCCAGAACACCTGAAAACACCCCTAGTTTTTGGTGGGGTTCGTGTTGCTAATTCTTTAGTTTTCTATGGTGTGTCATGTGTACTGTTAATTGACTGTCTGTCATTTTAAGCGATGGTGTTGTCAGTATATTTTCGATTTATAAGTTTGACTGTCACTCTGATATCTTTCGTCCCCCTTTGTGAAGATTATTTGATAAAATAGTTTACGGTATGAATACCAATTAGTGTAACATTAACTTGTTAATTCGATTATATCTGTCAAAAACCGTAGGAAGAAATATTTATCATACAATTCTCTTGTATGCTAGCTATAGTCCATGTTTACACCACCATTTTTGTTGTTGGCTAACACGGTGTTACTAATTTCCAAAATCTCGATATTTTATCATTTTTCCCTACTTCATCCTTTTTCCCTTTTACCTAGATTCAACTGTTTATACACTGCTACTGGTCTTTTGGTCCTCTTTTTCATGTCCTTTTTCATGTTATTTTCGACTGAAAAGGTAGAATGACCTTTAAGGTCACTCGCAAGTTATTTATTTCCTATCGTCACATCCCAATGTCTTTATCCTCTATTTCTGGATGAAATGGTATACCTTTCATTGTCTCTGTTCCACGTCTTTTGGTGGGTTTTCTTCTTCTAAAGTTATATATCTCGTTTATGGTATAAGTTCATGTAAACAAAACCTACATTATGATTGATCCATATTTAGGAACTACATGTACATGATGTAGATTTGAAAATAATTTTCCCATGAATACGTAAGGACGTACAGACGGACAAGCGTTAACATTAATGCCCCTCAGCTGTAGGTGAGATTGTTCCGGCAGCACGTCTGTTGTGTATAACTTCGTATATATATATATATAGAAATATGCCATTTATAATAAAATTGAGAATGGAAATGAGGAATGTGTCAAAGAGACAACAACCCGACCAAATAAAAAACAACAGCAGAGGGTCACCAACAGGTCTTCAATGTAGCGAGAAATTCCCTCACCCGGAGGCGTCCTTCAGCTGGCCCCTAAATAAATATATACTAGTCCAGTGATAATGAACGCCATACTAATTTCCAAATTGTACACAAGAAACTAAAATTAAAATAATACAAGACTAACAAAGGCCAGAGGCTCCTGACTTGGGACAGGCGCAAAAATGCGGCGGGGTTAAACATGTTTGTGAGATCTCAACCCTCCCCCTATACCTCTAACCAATGTAGAAAAGTAAACGCATAACAATACGCACATTAAAATTCAGTTCAAGAGAAGTCCGAGTCTGATGTCAGAAGATGTAACCAAAGAAAATAAACAAAATGACAATAATACATAAATAACAACAGACTACTAGCAGTTAACTGACATGCCAGCTCCAGACTTCAATTAAACTGACTGAAAGATTATGATTTCATCATATGAACATCAGGCACAATCCTTCCCGTTAGGGGTTTAGTATCATACCATCATAACATATATGAGAAGAACATAACCCGTGTCATGCCAACAACTGTTTTTAGAATAAATGTGTTTAGTTCCGATGCAAAGACCTTATCAGTGACTCAATATTAACGCCAAAATATGCAATCTTTAATGACTTGACAACAGTATCGTAATTATATCCCTTCTTAATAAGTCTATTCAAAGGTTTTGTAAGTTTCTGAGGTGAATACTGACACCTTTGTGCTTTATAAAGAATATTTCCATAAAAAATTGGATGTGAAATACCTGAACGTATTAGAAGTCTGCATGTTGAGCTATATTTACGAATGATGTCTTTATACCGATGATAAAATTTAGTAAATGTTTTGACTAGTTTGTGATATCGAAAACCCTGGTGTAATAATTTTTCAGTAATACATAAATTTCTCTCGTTAAAAACTAAAACATTGTTACATACACGACCGAATCGTACAAGTTGAGATATATAAACACCGTAAGATGGTGACAAGGGAACGTCACCATCTAAAAACGGATAATTAACGATAGGAAATGAAAAATCATCCCTTTTATCATAAATTTTAGTATTCAGCTTTCCATTAGTGATATAGATATCAAGATCGAGAAAAGGGCAGTGGTCATTGTTAGTATTAGCTTTATTTAAAGTAAGTTCAACAGGATAAATTTCATTAATATACATACTGAAGTCGTCATTATTGAGAGCCAAAATATCATCCAAATATCTAAAAGTATTATCAAATTTGTTTATCAGATGTTGTTTCGATGGGTCTTTGCTTATTTTTGTCATACATTGTAACTCATAACAATACAAAAACAGGTCCGCAATAAGTGGTGCACTGTTAGTCCCCATTGGAATTCCAATAATCTGACGATATACGGAATCCCCAAAGCGAACAAAAATGTTATCTAGTAAAAATTCAAGGGCATATATAGTATCAAAGCATGTCCAATTAACATAGTTTTTTTGTTTATTGCTACTAAAAAATGACCTAAAAGAGTTTGAACATATATATTCACATTCTGATTTTTTGAATGCCCATTTAATTAGGTGTGTGAATTTTTTCTTAATGAGAATGTGAGGCAATGTGGTATACAGGGTAGAAAAATCAAAACTTTGAACAGATTCAAAATCACCAATATAAGCATGCAATTTATCAAGTACTTCCAACGAGTTCTTGACACTCCAAAAGTAATTTATTCCACTATTTTCGAAGGCCTTATTTGAACAATTTATTATCAGGTTTTTAATTGTACCAAGTGTGCTGGTAAGAAGAATAGACAATTTAGTAGTTGAACAATGGCTTGAAGACGAAATAAATCTATATTTGTAAGGGGTTTTGTGTAGCTTCGGAAGCCAATACATAGTTGGGACTTTCATTGTATTTGGCTCTGCTTGTAAAGCGGTGGCTAAAAGTTTATGTTTGTTACAGATTTCGTTTTCTGAAAATGGAGTCAGTTGGAATGTTGGTGAATTGGTGATTTCCTTTTTTAGAACCTCAATGTAAAATTTACGTCAAACAATAATAATATTATTAGCAGCTTTATCGGCCGGGACAAAAACAAATTCCTTGGCTAGTTCTTTTAGTTTATGTTTGATACGAGAAATAGGTTTATTGTGGTTATTGTTAATAGTAAAATGTTCTTTAAAATGTTGAATACGTATATCAACTATCTTCATTACTGAATTAAAAAAAGAGTCCAAAGATTTTTTGTCAGCTTTTTCCCGCTTTATCCATTTCATACATAGAATGGATAAGTTTGAAAAAAAGTTTGTGTGTGGAAAAGGCTGGAGGCAAACGTCTGAAAGTGACAAGAAAAAAAATATTTTCTGTGTAGTGTAATAATCTAAAATTAAGTGATTGCGTAATATAGTCAGTGATTAAATAATTTATTATGTAATTACAAAGTCAAGAAAGATTCTAAAGTTCAAATGTTCGAATGTTCACAAACTGTCTTTAAAGTTGAATTGTGATCGTATAGTGGTAGAACTGTTCAGTCCTGATGGAGTATGTTCGGATATTTTAAGTACATGAGTTCCAGCCTACCCACGAGGGGGGAGACCTTGGCGGAATCTCCGTTACCAATCTGCCCTCCTCTCGAGTCCAAAGCTGGATCTTATATAGTTCAGAGGGGCCATCCATCAGCTGTCAAAAATGGCCATAAATGTCAAGAGTTGTACAGAGTAGTCTAGCTATTAAGTAATACATGTACTAGGTTGGTCAGTTGACAATGTTATTAACATCTGCATAATGCAATTATATAACGTCAGCAAAATACATGAACGATAAATGTCTGCAAAGGTCAAATACATGTACTTGAAATTGTATTAATTATGTAACTCGTAGATTGGAACACAAATTGTGTTACAATTGTTCTCTTTCATTTTCCGTCATTTTTTATTTTCAATTTTTGTCTTAAGGTAGCACAATAAAAAGATTTCATAACTCCAACTCCCAAGTTTTAAAATGCTGTAACTTTCTTAATAATGCTTGCAAATATATAAGTGGTACCGTAGTTTTGGATAGCTAACAGATTACTCTTTCCAAGGATTTGTATAGTAAGATCTTACAAATCCTTGCTCTTTCAAATTAATGCAATGTTAGAAGTTGACTTTTCCAAACCGTGTTCATTATGTATAGTTTTGTCGATTCGTCCATATTAAAATATGTTTCTTCTCTGTTGAGGCATATGATAGAAAGATTTCATATCGAATGCACTAAATTTGGGGTCCGACGTCCGTGAACTTTTCACTCTTTGAACTTCTATTTGGGAACCACGTAAAAGGATCAATATATGAACCTGTTATTTTTCTCCATTGTTGAAGCATATGATAAAAGATCATAACATGTCATTTTGCATATCGAATGTATTTTATGCGGCTCTTGGGCTGATATTGAACCTAGGGCTGATAATACATGCGATATGAAAAATGCCATGTAATAATCTGATATTATCATACTCTTTATCGCACCCTTTATCACACCCCTACTAGATTTTTTTTGGTGTTTTTTTATTACATTAACTCCGTTTTAGTTTATGAAAGCTTCTTCAGAATTTTTTCCCCTCAAAATGGGTTCGTGAAGCGTAATACAAGCGGATTCCAGTTTATTTCGTGACAGTCTTCTTTCGGAAATTTGTACTGACTCCCGTCCAATTGGTTTTGACTTTGTAATATCCGTACAATTTCCGGTAAGAAGAAAAACTTGTTTTTGTTTCCATCTGTAAATATAAATATATATTATAAGTTCTTTTTGCTGGATCCAGTCATTTAAAAAAGGGATTCCGAACCCAGGATAAGAAGTGGGTGTTCCAACCATATGTTCCCATTCAAATGCATTATTCATAAACATTTTTTTATGGGGGGGGTCAACCCCTATAACCTCCCTTCCCCTTCTTGAATCCGCCAAATCTGTTAATTTTTGCAATGTTTTAGTCTTGCTCAGTCAAACAATGTAGTATAAGTTTTTAAAAAAATACAGTGTATATGTAACAAAAAATATGTTCCGGCATGACATTTGTTCCGCTGGAACAAATTTCATAGGAAATATGTTCCGCCGGAACCTATATCACAGAAAATATGTTCCAACACTGTAAAATTTGTTCCGGAACTAATTTTTAGACCAAATATGAAATAAGTTCCGGAACAAATATCATCGCTCCATGAATATTTTGTTCCAGTTAATATTAAGAGTTTTAAATAAGTTCCTGTGATATTAGTTTAAGACCAATATATACATATTTCAAAGAAATCAATGAATAAGTTCTTCTCAAACCTATTTTCACTGAAATAAGTACCTTTGCAACATATTGAACGGCGAAACATTTTCTTGTTACACTTAAATTATAAAGCAAGCTAAATGCTGTACTGAGTGTGCTGGCATGGGATACATGTGCAATTGTAGGCATGACTGTTAAGTTCTACAGGATAAAGTGATGATAATTTATCATAATTTGTATCTATGTTTTATGTGGTATTCCTCCTTGGTTCCTGTTAACTGTCATGGCCCTGTTTCTAGCCATACATGTACTTGTCATGGAACAGTTAGTTCATATGTTCATGTTCATCTTTGACTTTAATTTTTTCTGAAAGATTTTTCTTATCCTTCTTTTTTCTGGCTCAAAGTGGGACTGTCATTTTGATATTTTTAATTTTGATTTTGATGAATTATGTTTATAATTAAACATTTGCTATAGTCCACAAGATTCTTTTTGGATGATTTACATTTTTCATTTATTGTATTATCAATATATTATACTTATTTGTATAATGCACTTGAATGATAACTTTAAACTCATTGATGACAAATGTTCAGTATATAAGATAACCTGTTTAACCAGTGGAACATATTTCACAGACTAGGAACTTATTTTACCAGGTGAGGAACAAATTTCACAAACCCAGAACTTATTTCACCAGGTAAAGAACAAATTTCATAAACCTGGAACCTATTTCACTAGGTAAGGAACAAATTTCACCAACACAGTACTTATTTCACCAGGTAAAGTGTGGAACTTATTTCATAGAGATGGAACAAATTATATTGAAATTATCTATGAAAAAAGTTCTCCCAGAACATATTTCCTGTGATATTAGTTCCACTGGAACTTTTTTCACAGGAACAAATTTTGGCTCACATATGAAATTAAAAGAGGAGCACAATTTTTTCTAATGCTTAAAATCCCCCATGGAGATTTTGAAAAGTAAGGTGGCAGGTATGAATTTTACAAATAAAAGTTTTGTTTAGACAACGTTAGAAATTAGTTGAATGGGAACCACTTATGATAAGACAATAGTACGTTGTGTTTTGCATTCTGTTAAAAAGAATTTGCGTTATAAGTCCCCTACAATCTAAGCTACCAGCACTAAAAATCAGAAGATTGAGAACCATGGCATTAGAGACATATAAAATAATAAATAAATCAAGTCCAGAATTCCTACATAATTTAGTAAATATTAAAGAAAATTCATATAACTTCAGGTACAAAGGCATAGCAGATATACCACGGCCAAAACAACAAGGTATGGTAAGAAAAGCTTTAGTTATGAGGCAGCAAAACTCTGGAACTCCTTGCCAAATGAGGCAAGGAGCTTATCAACTTTTGGCCAGTTCAAAAATTTTATCTCCACCTGGTGTTTTTCAGAAAAATTTACATGCAGTTCTTGTAAGTAATGTACTTACTTGCTGCCCCATAACTTGATCTCGAAGCCTGCTGTTTGTTTGCTTTTTTTATGTTTTTATCTCTTTGCAGTTATTTTTATTTTTTATTTAGCCATTTATTTCTTTTGCTTATGCATTACCTTTGCTATAGCTGCATGCAGTCTTTTGTTTGTGCTTAAAGTGTTTAAGTTTGCATGTGCTACTCTTATATAAATACTATGTGCTACTATATATGTGCTGATATTAGACATTTGTTTTAATATATCTTGCTTAGCTTTTATTCTGCATGTGCTATCTATGTATTAATATATATGTGTGATGTCTGTATGTTTGTGTTGTATGTGTATCTGATGTTATTACATGTATGTTTTGTTTATTAATATCAGTCGGTTAAAGAGCTCTCATGTTCTTTGTTATTATGTATATATGAAACCCCGACTTTAAATAAAGATTACTTTACTTTACTTTACCAACAAAGTTGAAAGGACTTTAGGTTTGCACTCTGTTCATCTCTCTGTCTGTCCATCTGTCCGTCCGGCAAATCAGTTTTCCAGCCTTTTTTTCTTCATGCTTGAAGATATTGATTTGATATTGGTGTATTGTTTATCATGACAAGTTACAGGTCAAGTTAGATTTTCACGATTTTAGCTTTTCTTCATGTTCAGTTTAAAGCCCTTTCCCAAGAATTAAAAAGTGCATTTAAGTGCAGATTATCAATGAATGGAAATATTTAATTGCATTCTTAATAAAAACCCTAAGGGAACAATTTTCATGTCATCTACATTCAATTTGAGACAGATGAAAGTCTTAATTATCATGATTATTGTGAGTTAAACTTACATGTATTACATGTACATGTATATACATTTTGTACATGTACATGGTAGATGTCTCATTGGGGTCTAAGCAAGATTCGGTTCGCAGATCTTTTGTAAACGTGACACTTGAAAGTCAAATTATTGTGCTGTGAATACGGTAAATGAAGTCTAGCGCGACACGGGAAATTACAAAAAATGAGAATTGCTTACATTTGTACATACATGTACATAGTGTAAGCGGGATACAGAAATCTGACAAAACAGTAAGGGACAGGGTTTCCACTGGCGGTTGCCATTTTCATTATTTGTGAAAAAATAATAATTGTGGCGATTAAAATTCGTCATTGGTGAAAGATTTTGGCAAAAAAATATAGATAACGATTTATTTTTAACCATCTTGTTTATTTACTTTTTTCGGGTACAATGTATATCGGATTTTACATGATCAGACAATACTCAGAATTCACCTTGAACTCGTTAAAAGATTTTGACAGAAACCAATAATCAGCTGATTGCATTTTATAGCTATCGACAACAAAGGAATAATTAATAAAGGCGTTGATTGTATTGTTTAATGACAAAATGATATGGTTATATGGCGTCCGTCACATGTCACATAAAGAATTTATAACATGTGTGAAGCAAAATTTTAACGTCTCCGCTCCTATTAGTATTAATAACAGTCAAGGAAAAAAAAACTTTTATTATGACATTAAATGTTCAAAAGAAACTTTATCCTTTGACTTTGATATAGATAATTGATTTGAGTGAGTATTTGAGTTTAAAGTCGTTTCAGTGACACACATGTTTCAAGCATAGTTTTACTTCTCAACTTTTTCGTTTATAATGGTCTAGAAAAGAAAACTGTTGTTATGAAGAAATCTAAAGGTTGAGAAGATCTGGGAACAACCCCTAGAATGAGAGTAACCCTTCAATGAAATGACTACACCTGCAATGAGGGATCAATTTCTAGTGATAAACATTTTTTGTTTTGTTGTAAAAACCACTTCTTAGTACAAAAAGGCACATATTGTTATTTTGAAGAAACTTTCCCATAGAACTGTACATCTTTCTGGTAGTATATATATATATGGTTAACACATGTCCAAGAATTTTGTTATAATCCGGGACTTATATCCTTTAAAGTTGTTCAAAATATAATAAATTTTCCCCCTTTTAAGTTAAAAATAAAGTTCTTCTTTTTAAAAGTAAATGTTTAGTGTTTATTCCTTACAATGTAGACTCTAAAATAAGTTTGAGAGAATAATCATAGACAACAATGGTGCAAACTCATCTTATTTAGGAATGGGGTGGTGGTAAAAAAAGGAAAATTTTAAACGAAAAATATATATACCGGTATATTATGTTACTTGGGGAAAAAAATAATAAAGTGGCGAAAAATATATTGTTTTGGCAAAAGAGGTGGGGATAAAAATAATTGACCCAGGGGAAAACCTGGTATAATAATAAAGTGGCGAAAAATATATTGTTTTGGCAAAAGAGGTGGGGATAAAAATAATTGACCCAGGGGAAAACTGGTAAAGGAGGATCTGTGGCGGATTTATACTGCAACTTACTGGTATACTTTTGGTTGTTAATTTCTGTGTCATTTAGTCTCTTGTGAAGAGTTACAAGTCTCATTGGCAATCATACCATAATTTCTTTTTTATATATGTAGGACTCAAATCTATGGCGGGTTCCAAATCTATGGCAGATTCCTAATCTATGGCAAATGTGACGTTACAAATGCCAAAACCACTCAAATCTATGGCAGATTTTTGTTTTTTCCAAATCTATGGCAGATCTTTCACATAACGTCACAATTGAAGACATCGAATAACGCCATATTACATCGTATCCACCGCTTACGATGGCGGAACCAATAGATTTGAACACCATTCCAGATGAAGGTATTTCCCTCCACAACAATTTGCGAATGGTTTAAAGGAATCCATGATGACCTATTATCCGAAAGAGAGACAAAATTGTGATATACAGGTTGACACTCGCAATAAATAATGACACTGCTGTTTTCAGTACGGATATGTTAGCAAAGGAGTTATAATAGATATTTAACGGCTTGCAAAGTTTATAAACATGATAAAGTGAAACATCAAATTACCAGATACCAATTTGGTTCGAGACCACGGCCTAAATTTACCCTATTTTTTTCCAAGTCTTACTTGCCTTAAAACCCTTTTAAACTAATATATGATATGTTATTTGTAACTTCTCTTTTCATTTAAAGTACATTCAATACATATGTAAGGATTATTTATAACCAAAAAGTTTCACAAATTTAAAATTGCTGGAAAATATTACATCTTCATGTAAGGCCCTTTTCATTGAAAAACTTCAATTTTTAGGCCCAGCCTCATATAAATTTGACTTTTGAATAATTATGCTAAGTCTGATAAATCAAATGAGTACTCTATTGCTTTATGTACATAATAAAAATTATATATTAAGGAATTTAAAAAGTTTTTTTTTGCAATATTTTAATTTTTATAGCCCCAAATGTTGATAGTCTAAATTTTTCAATTTTAACATCAAAATTTAACACGCAAAGATGAGTATAGAATTTAAGATATTGTCTATAATATATATCCTATTGTTATGAAACTTTGTAAGCAGTGTTATAATTTATTAAGGTTTGGTCATACCAAGTTTTTTAAAGATTTGTCAACTCTTTCTATCCTATTAGGTCCGAGACCACAATTGTCGTCCCTTGATTTGTTGTTCACGAATATAGGCCCTAGTGTTGACAGTGGGTTACTTGCCATTAATTTTTATACCCCTTCCCAATTTATTTCTCCATGTTTAATGCCTCAAATTGCAAGAAAGGGGGTGAAATTACAGTAGGAAAGTAGTGATTTGGTCCAGCTGAAAAAGGTTAAAAATTTGCACTTGGGAAGCTGTCAAAAGATTTCAAGACGCCATAAACATAAAATTGTCCATATTTTGAGTTAGAGCCGATGAAGTTTTCTATAATTTTGATATAATTTGTCCCAAAAGTAGTACAACACACTAAAAATTTCATTGAGAAAGCGAAGGTGGGATTTTTTTTAATTTTCATTTATATTCTAAAAGAAATGCACTACAAAATAATTGTGGTCTCGGACCATTTGATTTAAATTGTCATCAAATAAAAAAAGGTATACAATGAAATAACATTATCATGATTATGTGAAAATTCAAACTTCATTTTTATTTTTATTTTTTTTCATGATATTTTATTTGTTTAGGGACTTACTAGTTGGTGTTGGTTTAATGAATATGTTAAACAGGTAAATTTTTTACCATGCAACGTTTAAAAAATATTATTTTTTTTACGGGCAAATCATTTTAATCTTTAAGTCTGTATATATGAATTCATCATTTACAAAATGTTTTGGTTGACCATCTCGTGAATGTTTATTTCACAAATGTTAATAGGCATGCTCCCGTTTACATATATTTCCACTTGTTTAAGACAAGTCATTTGTCGTATATGTACTGCATTGCTTTCCATTTGCACAACATTTGCCATAGATTTGGAAACCACAAAATCCGCCATTGATTAGGAATTTACAAAACTTGCCATAGATTTGGATGTCATGACGTCACATTTGCCATAGATTAGGAATCTGCCACAGATTTGGAACCCACCATAAATTTGAGTCCTACATATATGTATTTGTTATACATTTAATAACAAGATTTTAAGGGTTGACATATTTTAAAAATATTTTACAGAGTATGATGAGATGATGTGTATCACAACATGTACAACTTTAATATCTAAGATAACTCAGTCAAATCAATATTGGTGGAATAGAAAAACCACAGAGAAAACAAGAACTAAGACAGTTACATTTGTTAATACTAGAAACTGATTGAACTTCATCAGGAACAAAAAGTAATTTTGACAAGTGAAATTATATCAACAACAAAAATATGGTAGCACTTCACATCAAAACAGAACAGCAAAATTCAGTAGAAACTTTAGCAGATGTTGTTACCATGGAAACGGATACAGATTTAAGTAAACATGAAATGAACCTTGCACTCAATCAGGATGTTATGTTACATGGAGAGTATAACTGCCAAAAATATGACAACCATGTAACCATTAAAACAGAACCTCTGCCTCTCAACTCGGTGAATATGGGACATCTGATAGCTGATACTGATGAAAATTTGGCTGTAAAAAGTGAAAATCAATTTATAGACATGCTAGAAGATGATGGAAATAAAGTATTAAAATTAGAAAGTTCCTTGCATGACTCGTGTGACTTTGACCAGAATAAGATGTTGAAAAGGGAACCAGATTCTACAGAATCTTCAACAGGTACATGTACTCAAGTAGCAAGTGAGAGAAAAAAAAGGAATGTTTTTGAATCAGGTTAAAATTTTCCCTAAATTTAATCTAAAATAAAGTATGTCTTTACTTCACTCCACAGTATCACAATTTTACATTGCAGTTTTTGTTTAGGTGTGTCTTTTCTTTAGTTATACAGCCAAATGCATTGAATAACAAATAGTTAAACAAAATGTTGATTTACCCAAAATCTTGACTTTTAAATAACTTGCTTAGAAATTAAATGGAGCACTATCTACATCAAGAAAGGTAAAATATGATCTAATAAATTTTACGAAAGGAATGCATAACAAGAAAGTTGTGTGAGACCTCATCAGACAATACTATTATTTCAGAATTATTTTTACAGGATTAGTCTCCCAATAATAAAAGCTCACATTTTGTTATCTGTATGAAGATTTTCCTGAATCGCAATATAGTTAATGTCACATTATTGTCCATTCATCAAAAATCACAATAATAAGAGAACATATTAGTTTCTGAATTTCAAAAATGTATAAAATGTTTTATTTTACAGTTTTCCAAAAGACAACTAACATAATGCATATTCATCATTCTAAGGAGCCACTAAAAACTACTGCAAATACTTTGCCACTGAATAACCCTGGAACAGGGATGCAGGACAACAGACTGGTAGAAACTGTTACTGGAATGCCTTCCATGCCAATAACAGACACTCCGGTACCAGAAAACAACACTAAAACTTTTACCTTGTTTAAACCTGAAACAGGTGAAGTACTTATCATAAAGGCTGAAATGAATGCTTCTATAATAGAATGTGAAACAGAGGCTGGGGACAAACAACTGTTTGAAGGAGAATCAATAGTTAAAGAAAACGACTTTGAGGCAGCAAAAACTAGTAAAACAAACCAAAGAGAAATAAAAACTCAGAAAAGCAAACCAAAAGAAATTAAGAAAATGGGTTATCTGTTAAAAGAAGGAGAGCATTTTAAAATCAGAGAAGATGGAGTATTCAAATACAAATGTTTGCTCTGTGGAAAGATTTTTCAAAACCGAATTCAGTTTGAAAAACATGCACAAAAAAAGCATTTTAAGTTTCCTTGTTATGTCAATAGGTCAAGGTTACATGTTATCACCCCTGAAGAAATATGGCCATGTGCGCGTAGAATGACTTCTGAAGCAAAAGCTCTTCCTGATACGTATGATGGTAAGATAACAAAAAAGACTGAAACTAAAAAGGAAACTTACGTTCTCTTATATAACGTAGAAACAAAACAAAACAAAGAACAAGAGAAGGAATATACAAAACTGTGTGACCAGGTTCAAGGTCAGCCAGAAAGAGGAAAGTCTCAAATAGGAAGTCCTGTGTTCATGTATAACCAAGTAACAGGGGAAGTACAGAAAGTAGAAATCGAAATAGGCAACAGCAACACATCTAATGGCAAAGAAAGTAGGGCCAGTAGACCTTCTAATGTCAAAGAAATTAGTACAAGTAAACCTTCTAATGGAAAAGCCTCAGAAGCCCAATCTGCTTTTCAGAACCTTTTAATGAACAAAATGACAAACAGGTGCATAAATGATATTACAAAGCAAGAGAACATATTTCCAATAAACAATTCTGGGTTCGATGAAGAGTACAGCCCTAGTCATACAGTGTCTACTGCATCTAAACATGATGACTGTACAAGTCGTACACCATCAATGCATCAGGCGCCTACTGCATCTAATCATGATGATGGTCATTCAACCATAGATGATCAAGTCATCACGGTTAAGAACTCCAACCACACAATTAAAGAGCAAAACCAGGAGATCAAGAAAAAAAACTGGTACAAATATAATTATGCATGTGGCAACTGTACAAGTGCTTTTCCTAGAATGATTGACTTAATTAAACATCATAATACTTGTGAAAGGGAGGCAACTACTGTTAATGTAAAAAAAACTGAACCTCAAAAAGAAGACAGTGTGGATTTGATAAAAAATGAAATGAATAAGCATCCAGTTAATGTAAAACAAACTAAACCTCAAAAAGACAGTGTACATGTGGATTTTATAGAAAATGGAATGAATAAGCGTCCCTGTTCAGATTTAACTTTATCCAGGATGAAGAAAAGGCTGAAATGTAAAAGTGAAAGCGACGTTACTTTTGATATAAATACAATGCATTCTAATTCTCAGGTAGAAAATGAAGATATTCCACAGAAAGGAAGGAAAAGAAAGAGAGAAAAAAGTTATCAATATTCATGTTCCTTTTGTAAAGCAACTTTCTGTACAGTTAATTCTTTACTGCAACATAAAATTGAATGTAAAAGTAATAAGGTGAAAAAGGAAGACCAGAAATCAGAAATAATAAGCAAAAATAACAGACATTTAATAACACAGTTTAAGTTGAGTAAAAATGTACATTTTGAAATTATAAAAACTGGTTTTGGTGTTGTTAGGTGTATATTATGTGGGAAGGATAATGATTGTTTTGAAGATTTTTCTTATCATGCTAAATCTAAGCACTTTCCTTATCAGTGTTTTGTATGCCCAGCATTCTTTACAAGTATGGTTGATTTGTGTCAACATTCTATTGCCTGTGTATATATAAAGGGTCAAGGGTATCGCTGTCCAGTCTGCCAGAAAATACTTCATTCAAGCAAGCTCTTGCGTGTGCATTGTGAAGATGATCATACAGTGTATATATGTTTTCTATGTAATTCAGAGTTTGATGACCAAAAAAGCCTAGATTTACACAGACAGACATGCTCTTAAAAACAACGTAATACCATCCCCGGTATTTCGCAGTGGTATTTACCGCCCTGTACAATACTCTAAGTCTTCAAGTGGTCAAATACTGGTCAATTGAAATTTTCATGGTGGTTTTTACTTTTAATTTTAAGAAAAAAATAAATATTAGTAACAGGTTATCATCATTTTTGCACAGTCATGATAGTAAATGAAAAAAGAAAATCTTGTAGACTTCACAAACATAATTATTTTTTGGTATGACTCTATGTGTTCATGGTGTTCTACAAATGTAAATGACAGACATGATGTAAAAATGTTCTGTTTCCAAGTGTTCCACAGATGAAAGAATGTGACTTTAGCATGCCTCTATTTGTTCTACATATACAAATGACAGACAATTTTGGGTTTTGTGGCCTAATTTTACAGATCATGATGATAATTAACACTTGTCACAGAATCATGAAGTTTTGTTGATAAAAAATGCCTTGATAGTGGCGGAGATGTATATTTGTTGGGTTTTTTTGTTAGTTTTTTTAAATGTTTTTCATGGATTTTTATTTGTTTATTAAACTTTGTCATAACAGGTGTTATTTGACTCATTGTACATTTGTATTAATTTGTTCATAAAGCATATCTTTCATCACTGTCTGGTATAATTGTAGATATAATTACTCGTGGTAATTAATAATACTAAGTAAACGAAGAATTATCATCAGTCACCACAATCTTTATAGTGTCAAACATTGATGATAGATAATTATCTCCCTTGTCACAATCTTGGGTGTAAAACATTGATGATGGATAATTATCTCCCTTGTCACAATCTTTAGTGTCAAACATTGATGGATAAATATCTCCCTTGTCATATATAATATTTAGTGTTAAACATTGATGATGGATAATTATCTCCCTTGTCACAATCTTTAGTGACAAACATTAATAATGAATAAGTATCTCCCTTATCACAAACTGTAGTGTTAAACATTGATGATGAATAAGTATCTCCCTTATCACAAACTGTAGTGTTAAACATTGATGATGCATAATTATCTCCCTTGTCACAAACTGTAGTGTTAAACATTGATGGATACTTATTTCCCTTGTCACAATCTTTAGTGTAAAACATTGATGATGGATAATTATCTCCCTTGTCACAATCTTTAGTGTAAAACATTGATGATGGATAATTATCTCCCTTGTCACAATCTTTAGTGTCAAACATTGATGATAAATAAGTATCTCCCTTGTCATAATCTTCAGTGTTAAACATTGATGATGGATAATTATCTCCCTTGTCACAATCTTTAGTATCAAACATTGATGGATATTTATTTCCCTTGTCATATATAATATGAAGTGTTAAACATTGATGATGGATAATTATCTCCCTTGTCACAATCTTTAGTGTCAAACATTGGTGATGGAGAATTTTCTCCCTTGTCACAATCTTTAGTTTCAAACATTGATGAATATTAGTTCTTGTTTGACAAAAACTTTTACCTTTTGTGCCAATAAGTTCATCACAATGGAATAATAACAGGGTTTAGACAGAAATGTAAGAAAGTAGTTCCAGCAACACAATCTTTCAAAGTGTAAACAAAGGAAAGACATTCTTACAGACCAATCAGCATTAAATAATTGAAGATATTCAAGTCATATAAACAATTAATAATTATCTTCCTGTCACAGTATATCAAAGTATAAACCAACTAAAGAAATTCTAACAGACCAATCACATTTAAATAGTTGTATACCTTCAAATCATAAAAAAGGATTGATATACAAATTAGTCATAAAAGTAGTTACTGATAAATAAAACCTGTTCTTTAACATCTGGGAAATAATCTAGGAAATAAGCATCAAACAAAATTAACAGGATGTGGTATCTCTCCACCAGAGACTAAATGACAGAATTTTACAAGTATAGGTCATGGTATGGCCTTCAACAATGATCAAAACTCATACTGCATAGTTTGCTGTAAAAGGTAAATGAAAATGTAAGGCAATTCAAACGAAAACACTAATGGTCTGATTTATGTTTAAAACAATGCACTGAAAACAAAAACAAATATGATTTACAGCAACATACGACAACCACTGAAGAACATGGGAGAGGCACATACAGAATAGGGTGGGTTTCAGTTTCAAACGGATAAGATAAAATATGGTCTTGTTGGCAAACAAAAGACAACCACTGAATTAAATGGGAGAGGCACATACAGATAGATTGTGGTGGGTTTCAGTTTCAAACTAATATAAAGATAAAATATGGTCTTGTAGGCAAACAAAAGACAACCACTGAATTAAATGGGAGAGGCACATACAGATAGATTGTGGTGGGTTTCAGTTTCAAACTAATATAAAGATAAAATATGGTCTTGTAGGCAAACAAAAGACAAATCTAAATATTCATATCACATTTTAATGAACCAATCATTAACTGATAAAATGTCTACTAACAACATCATCAAAACTTCACGTTTATACTTTTGTTTTACTGACAAGTATTTTACACAAACATGATATATAGATAATTACAACGGAAACTGAACGAACAAAGTATAATTTGATCAGATTCTCACACTGATTATACAAAAGTTCTGATAAATTAAAAACAGATATTTAGTAACAGATAATATCACTGTGTGTTATAATGAAGAGTTACTGCAGAAATATTGGTGACAATTGACCTTAGTAGGATATCATTCTTATTCATACCAGAATCAATATTCACCAATTTCCAGGCAATAAGTCTAATTTTTCTCTTCTTCTTAATTTGCCATCCGATCAAATGAAAAAGAAATCTTTCTTAGTTTGCATTCCGTTCAAATAAAGAAAAAAATATTTCTAAATTTCTGGATTTACTTTCATAACTACTGTCAAAAACACATGATCTTTTATATTTTTTTAAATAACCTGTTATTTTACAACAAAATATCATGTAATTGATAATGAGCATTGGTGAATCTCAGAATTACTTTGAATGTATGCACTATGCAGAGTAATTATAGTTCACACAGGCAAGGGAACTTCTAACATCTCAGATGGAAAACAGATTTAAAATGGCCACAGCTCACAAGAGAAAACAAAAGAAACATTAAAAAATCCCATGAACAACAAAATTACAAAACAGTTTTAAGTGAAAGTCCAAATGAGAGAGTTCAAATAAAAAAAGGAAAAACAAAAAGTAATCAACATATAAGGGTAGATTATGAGTTCAGGTAGCATCAAAAAGGGAAGATAATTCAAGTCCAAAATCAGTCTACAGACAAATTGTGTTTAGCATATATATATCATTTTATTGGATAATTTAAATATAAATTTCTTACCTAATGCAAAAAAAAATCAACAACAAAATAAATATTCTGTTTTTTGAGAATGCCCTCAGAACAAAACGTGTCATCAGCTTAAATATGCTGCTCAAAAAGACATGGTCTAGAAATATATGAATACTTTCAAGGAAACAAAATGAGATTCATTAACTTATATTAAACAGCATTCTCCTTCCATATACTTGCAAAGTCAAGAACTATTACTATTTTTATTCTGATTCAAAATTTATATTTTAACTGGCTGATGTGATGCATATTCTTATTTGCATGCCTACCATACCTTATCTTTCCAACATGTTAGCTAAAACACAGGATGTATTTGTTTTGCTTAAAAATCAATCAATTATCTGACAGATTTGTTTAATATCATATTCTTCAGGTAAAAATTCTTTCTTTAATTGTCATGTTACAATTAAATTCAGTAGAATTATAGATAAAAATTAACTTTTTGATATTCATAGAATAGCACTTTATTATAACTTTCTAAGATTATTATTCCTTGATACAACTGTCATAATTGTAAATCTAACTAATAAAATAAACAATACAGTCCAGATATTCAAGAACTTACTTATTTCATAATTATAAATAGTAAAAATAATTACTTCAAACATAACAATACTGTAACTGCTAAAAATGTGTCCATCTGTCAAGAATAAATATTTTAGACTTCTTAATTACAAATGTTCTTTAATATACAGATCAATCTATTATATTGTCAGTTGATCAGAATTTTCAATACATTAACGGTCACTATAAAATGATGAAAATCAATTCAAGTCTAATGTCCATTTCGTTTCATTTTACACAAACAGCACTTTTATATCATGATATTCTTAACAGCACTGTCCACACTTAAATTTAAAATCCCTAGGTATAACACAGCTATAATAACATGGTCTCTGGACGTTCCATGAATTTTCTAAACTCTGCTAGCCATTGTGCTCCGACTGCCCCGTCCACTACTCGATGGTCACAACTTAATGTCACTGACATCATATTGGCTGAACTATACCTGAAATATACAGCATAGAAATTTTGTTTTAAAAGATTGATTGGTGGTTTTTAATTCTGAGCGTAATTGATAACATCAGTTTTTATTGGTAAATAGGCCAGAGTATCCCATCTTGAACCAATGTTTTTTTGTATGTCATATTTAGCACTCTTAACTTCATTAAGTCGGTTTTTATTGGTGTAGAGGCAGAGTTCTCATTTAGAACCAATGTATTTTGACAGTAAAATGGTGAATCCTAAGAATAACATGTAAGATCCACGTCATATTCACCTGCCATAATGTTTTAAAGACTGATATTATAAACCATGATTTATTTTTAAATAATACTGTCCACAGCCCATTCCAGATATTCAAGAATTGTACTGGACATTTGCTTCATTCATTTTTCAAAAAATTATGTGACAAAACATTGTTTATTTGAGATAACTTTTAATTCTGAAGATTTCTGAAATTTTCCTCTACATAGGGCCCAGAAGCAACTATTTTATGATATATGTACTTTGCCTCCTTTCCAAAAGTGCAATGAAAATCCATGTTTCCTATAATGGCCTAATTTTCTCACTCTCTTACTGGCCTCTATATATAGTGGGCTCTTTAAAACAGTTTCTACAGAGTAACCTACCCTTTATCACTGTCTTCGTCTACCACTAGTCTTTTCTCTGCACCACCTATTGCTAAAATACAGGCCTGAAAATACATCATATCTTATTATTTTAAAATTTCTAGAAGTGAATTCTAATATACATCGATCTATATATTTTCCAACCAGTATAATTGTAGAATATCTACATTGAGGGCAAACACATTGATACACAAAATTGGCTGTCCAGCTTTACACCCATCTTATTTATACAACCAGGTAAATTCAATTGTTGACAGTAAAAACCACATTATATGTAGGGTCAACTTCAAATACAATAAAGTCATCTCTTTTTTAATGTTATTAATAAAATTATATGTGGGTAAAACGGAACAGCCAAACAAAATCTTGTAAAGATGTCTTTCGTTGTTGACAAATTACCGTATATGTCATATGAGAATTAATATGGCAGCCATGAATTGTTTCTTAGGTAATTACTCATTTCTAAAAACTGTGTGATAAGCTTCACTTATTATGCAATATGTATTCTTCATAAAATAAATCACTTTAATAAGATGTATTTTACACAAAGAAGGTTATTTTGATAAATCACAGGTAAGTTAAAAAAGATGATTGTTGCGATTTAGGTTTTCTGTAATGTAAACGATGTGAAGCCATGTGACCTGTTTCCCCCCCATTATACCCCAAAAGATTTAAATTGTTTAAAATCCCCCTTCAATCTGATTTTTCCTTCTAAACAATATTTTCACTTTTTCCTTTCATCTTGAAATTCACCTATCTTACAATAAGGTATTTCAATGCAATTTTTTTCTCACATGTCACAAAAAACAAACCAATTAATGGGTCAAACTTGCACTAAAAATAAATACAAGCTTGAAATTTAAAAATAAATCTTGAATTATGACTATACCTGAGGGGGATTGATGACTGCAGAAAATGATTTAATACCAAACATTCCTAAGTTAGAGATTGTGAATGTTCCTCCCTGGAAAATAAAATAGAACAGATTTACATATAACATAAACATGAGCTGCTTCCGATAGAAATTGACCTTATTCTATAGTTGTTAATTTCTGTGTCATTTGGTATTATGTGGAGAGTTTTCTCATTGGCATTATACCTCATCTTCTTTTTTCACTTATACAAATCAACATCAATACATCTGTTAATCCATTTCAGTTTTTCAACTGAAAGTCTGGGACTGTTTGCAAGTTGCATTGTTAATCAAATACTACAAAATCAACCATACTTTATCATTTATTTCATCGATTTTTTTAATGAATGTTCCATAATCAATCAGTCTTATACATTTACATATTTATAACACTTGCATAAGGTTGATTTCTGACACAGCTCATATATCACATTTAAGGTGGTACCCAACACTACAGGGAGATAACTCTGTAAAATCAGCTAAACGTTTTAATTACGTTGTGTTGTTTAGGGAATATTAAGCTTCTCGATGATCAAAATAAGTGCTTGTCAAACTACTATATAACCAGTGTTATTTTTCTGATAAAATGGTTGGTTCAAACTTTTTGAAATTTTTATATTTTTGTCAAAGTCCAAATTTTATGAAAATTAAACGAGCCATATTAATTTTAGTTAAGGTGTTGGTTACCACCTTAATAGTAGAATCAAAGAGCAGATTGCTCTGAGGGATACGATTGCCATTGTTTTCATTGACACATGTATACATATAGCTGGATAATATTATTTTCAAAACTAATTCAACTGATGTAAAATGTAATTTACGTAATCTGAATAGTTACAAAAAAGCCAATCCCGGTTAAAAGTGTATGAACAATGTACTTAGGCCTATTGTGTTTTATTTTTGTACTATCAATTCCAAGTTTATTTTCCACAGCAGTCACTGTGAGACTCAGAGTGAGAGAAGTATTTCACTTCGTATCTTATCACCTATTTTCCTACGTTAATTCTAGGAGGAACCCCATTCCTAACTCTTTAAATATTCAATTTCCTTTGGGTCAGTGATCATGACTCCTTTTCGTACACATTCCTCGGTTTAAATTGCGATCGTTTTTAATACAAAACGTCATTGATCGACAAAACGAGTTAATTTTTCTCAACGTGTTGTACATGTTTTGATTCAGAATTCACGGAAGTGACTTCCGGAAGGGAGACAACTAGAAACGATAATATGGAAGACTCCATTTCGACTGAAGGGAATGTTGAAAGTAACGGACTACATTTCTTTTAATTTAAATGATGCATATGATTTAAAATTATGCAACAACAATGACCCTCAATAACAGACATACATAGAAAGGATCCCATGAGTTATACATTAATCAATTGAGTGGGGAATCCAGAGCAACCGTTTAACCTAGTACCCCTTGAAGTCAAGAAAACTATACGCATGCGCACAATTACCTAAACAAACCCTGTAGTAAGAACGTAAATTAAACCTAAATGGTTCTCTATTTTTTATGGAAGTACAATATCAAATATCAGTTTAATAACGGTGACATATAAGTAAAACACCACTTCAGTTCTTATATGACAGAAATAGATTTATCGGAATTCAGAGAACTCTCGCATTTTTATCACAACTGGGGAATTCCCTCTGACGTGTTTCTAAATTTATAAAAACACTAAATATAAATACTGCTTGATTCTGATTTTCCGTTTTGTTAAAAACACGCATATAAGTCAAGGGAAATATCAAACATGAAGATTATGAAAAGAACATTATAGGAAAGTTGTTTAAGTTCAATCCCTTTGTTTGTTTTTACCTTTTAAACCAAGACAATCATAAGAATCTGAGATGGTCCTTAATGTTTAGAATAAAACGGTTGACGTGAGGGAATTGTCCTGAGCCACTGGTATAAGTCTACAGATTGCTTGAAAGTAATCGCATCCCAATAAAAATAGTTAGTTCATGTTATACTTTGTGCTCATTTTATATTTCTCAATATAACATCTGCCAAAAATATATACTTATACTTATTCACTGTACATTATATGCATGATATGTGTAATATAACTGTTCATACTTATAATATTTGATTACTTTTTACTGAGCTTTCCCACTGGAAATTCAGTAACTAATAACAGGGATACACAGCTAATACTGTCAATCAAGTAAATTGTGAAAAAGCAGATATCATATAAAAGTCAATTACTTTAAAAAAAAAAATATAAAGACAGAATTATTTCAAATATAAACCTTTCATATATTCCAATAGAGAATATAACCATTCAATAACATTATAAAAAATACCTGATATTCATGAGGCTGTAATTTTCCTTCTTTTGCTTTTGTTGCTAAAGCTAAAACATCCTGGCTAATTTGTGATAGTCCCTGAAAAAAACATTCAAAAGTTATTTTCGACATCATACTTAGTATTTTCTTTCAATAACTATATGGTTGGTTAAAGCAAAGCAAACTTTCGGTTCATTTAATAGTATATATATATGTGGTCACTACCATTTTATACATTTTACATCAAGAACTCCTGGTGCATGATTAAGTTGTCTTCTTTGAATCAAGCTGTACATATAACTTGAAACCAAATATCCATTACCGGAATACCCACCTTGATATCTGCCCGTGATACTATAGGTGTTATTAAACCAGTTGTATACTGTTACCCACCTTTATATCTGCCTGTGATACTATAGGTGTTATTAAACCTGCTGTCTACTGTTACCCACCTTGATATCTGCTCGTGATACTATAGGTGTTATTAAGCCAGTTGTCTACTGTTACCCACCTTGATATCTGCTCGTGATACTATAGGTGTTATTAAACCAGTTGTCTACTGTTACCCACCTTGATATCTGCTCGTGATACTATAGGTGTTATTAAACCAGTTGTATACTGTTACCCACCTTGATATCTGCCCGTGATACTATAGGTGTTATTAAACCAGTTGTCTACTGTTACCCACCTTGATATCTGCCTGTGAAACTATAGGTGTTATTAAACCAGTTGTCTACTGTTACCCACCTTGATATCTGCCCTTGATACTATAGGTGTTATTAAACCAGTTGTCTACTGTTACCCACCTTGATATCTGCCCATGATACTATAGGTGTTATTAAACCAGTTGTCTACTGTTACCCACCTTGATATCTGCCTGTGATACTATAGGTGTTATTAAACCAGTTGTCTACTGTTACCCACCTTGACATCTGCCCGTGATACTATAGGTGTTATTAAACCAGTTGTCTACTGTTACCCACCTTGATATCTGCTCGTGATACTATAGGTGTTATTAAACCAGTTGTCTACTGTTACCCACCTTGATATCTGCCTGTGATACTATAGGTGTTATTAAACCAGTTGTCTACTGTTACCCACCTTGACATCTGCCCGTGATACTATAGGTGTTATTAAACCAGTTGTCTACTGTTACCCACCTTGATATCTGCCCGTGATACTATAGGTGTTATTAAACCTGCTGGCGTTGCTACTGCTACATTTACATCTACTATATTATATCTGAAAGAATTTAAAACATAATCATATATGTATCTTTTCCAGAGGGACATATACATTGAACATCATCACATAATCAATCTATATATATAGTTAAAAGCAGATTGAAATTGCTGTCAAAACTTAACATACAATCTATTAATGATACATAATAATGATCATGAGCTTTGAGACCACAGCTTCATTGAAAACTTGCTTCATTAAATCTTAAACCATATATAAGGCACAAACAGAAGGGATGAAATGCAGACCAAAAAACACAAAGCTCCAATCTTTGTAAGGTGGGGCATAAAGATAAAAAAAAAAAATACACTGCTTCTCAATTCATATGTTCCTTATGAGGTCATTTGAGTTGTAATTATTACCCTTGGCTGCTTTTCTAAATTACTTGCCATTTGAAACATGGAATAAAAGCAAGTCTGAGACAACTCTCCATCCAAGTCACATTTGTAAAAGTAAACCATTATAGGTCAAAGTACTGTCTTCAACAGGGCGCCTTGGTTTTATGAAAAGCAAGCTTTAAATGGCCTCAAAAATGACTAGTGGGAAACACAATGGTCTAATCTATATTAAAATGAGAAACACCCCTGATTTAAATCAACAAATGTAAATTTCTGAACACCAGACTGCTAACCCAGGATAGGTGCAAACAAATGCAGTGGGCCATTTAAAATACTTACTGTCGTATTGAGTCGTCCATCCACGATGAGTTGGCCTCTGGAATCTTTTTACACGATAATGCTGATGCTTTTATGATGAAATCATTAACAGATAATTTTATGTTGTCTTTTGATAAAATCTCATTCAGTTCTTTACGTAATCTGATAAAAAGAAAACGTACAAAATTTAGATATAAACAAGAATTTCAATTCTCTTAGCTATATTATTATGGCAAGTGTTTATTGATAGAAGCTTAGAATTAACTTGCACCCTATGGCAAGAAATCCCTAACCAAAGCCTTATGGATATCCTTTGATTTAAAACAACAGTAATTTTAATAGGAATTAAAGAAATGATCTTTTCTGCATTTTTGTATTTTTAAGCATAAGTGTTCATAAGTGTCTAATTAATTGCATTCCTGTAGGTCATATTCTATGTTTAAAGCAGGTTATTTTTATACTTTTTATTATTTTCAAAACTTCATACTTCTTTTTTTTCATGTTTAAAAAAAAATAAAAAGACTTACAATTAATATCATCATGTTTAAATTTTTATAGCTTCTGATGTTGAACACAAAAAAAAAATATTCAGAAAAAAAAATTTGATAAAGATTATCAAATTTGCTTTAATAAGTTATCAAATAAAAGTTTTCTCAAATCAAAATAAACAATTAAAATTTGGAATTCAAAAATTTGCCAATTAAAGTTTTTCCTAAAGCAGGAATGTGTTGAGTTCATAAATTATAAGTGCAATTACCTTAAAACTTTATCTACATTAACATCCACAGTTAAATAATAATGTGGAATTGTCTGTTTGGACTGCACTAATCTCTTTGCTATCACCTTTCTCATGTTGGTCAGAGGTATATCTATGAAAGCTCCCTCTGGTGCTGATATTGGAACAGATGTAGGCACGGCTGATGGTGAGAAGTTGAGTACATCATCTGCCCTAATTTCTCCTCCTGGACCAGTGCCTGCTACTTGCTATAATGTTTAAAACATATCATGTAATTTTATAAATTCTATGAGATAATCACTACAAGATAGGTTTCCTAAAATTAATAACTAGCTGTTTAAACTTTTTGTTTTACCAACATTTGTTGTCCAATCAAAGGATACTGACACAGCAGTAATAATGATTTTTTTCACCTATTTTACAAAAAAAATAGGCTGAAATTGTGATTATAAATGAAATAAAAATATAAATGAATATTTAATACTAAAACATTCCCAGAAATACTAAAGTACATGTTGTCGTCCCTAATATAACAAGAAAAATCACTAGGAATTGAAATATCTGTTGCTTATTAGTTTGATTCAATCAGCACACTATGTTAACATATCAATATAAATAAATAGTTCTCTGTAAATACTAACACTAAGATTGATGCCCTTATCTATGTTAAGGATGTTTGCTCCTCTTGTTTTTGATTTTTTGCCAGATATTCGGAATCCTCTGGTTTTATCTATATATTCCCATTAAAATTTTTTGTTCGCTAACCCCTACTTTTCTTTTCTTTTCATAATTTTAATAGATATAATTTAAAAAGCCATATTTAAAAATCATATAAAATTCTTGTTATTTTTTCAATGTTTTTGAAAGGAAAAAGGTGCCAATGTTAAATGTATGAAAAATCAAGAAAGAATCATTTCCCGCCAAATTTTCAACGGCTTATATCTCGAAAACAGGCACACAGACCCTTCATTTTTTTCTGCTTTTTTAGTTTCTTTTTTTTACATGCTATCAATTTATAAAAGTCTTTTAAAAAGCTTGTTATTTTGAAACGGAGTAGTGAACATCCTTAACATATCAATATAAATAAATAGTTCTCTGTAAATACTAACACTAAGATCAATGCCCTTATCAGCTGCCAATTTCTTTGCATATGGTGAGGCTATCGCTTTGCCACCAGATGGAGGAACTGACAAAGATGCTGCAGGAGGAGGGGCTGCCTTTGATGGAGTAGGAGTTGGTGGTGGAGCCACTGCTGCTGGGGATGGTTTAGGAGGGGGTGGAGGCGGAGGTGCAGCAGGATCAGAAGCATCACTGTTAGGAAGTTGGTCGTCAGCTGCTGTTGGCTGGTAATCCTTGAATGCTGCAACATCTTCTTCATTTTCTACTATTATACAGAGTAACTGTAACAAAAAAATCATTAGCATGTTATTTGTATATTAATTTACCTTTAAGACAGAAAGGGCTGATAAAAATATGCATGGGATGGAACAAAGTGAAGGCACTTTAATATCTCAACTTACAGCTGTCAACTTAGGAGGAGTGTCAAGTACAGTGTTAATGTAAGTGAAATCTAAATTTGTTAACTTTTTTTAATAAATGCATACTCTTCACTTTTAACATTTTACATTTATTTGACGGTTTTATTTTTCTATATGAAGTGTATGTGTGTTCCTTCCTAATAATAAATCTGGGTCAGTAAATAAGATTATAATTCATTGTGTTTACATCTTAGTTGGCTACTTTCATTATCTGCAATTTGCCAATGAAAAATGTTTATATGTTTTTGATTAATTTTTGTTGCATATTTTGATGAAATAAGACAACCCTTCTGTGTAGGTGAGTGCTGAAAACAAGGATTTGTCTGCCAAACCTGAAATGCATACCTTTTAAAAATCAAAGCCTTAAAGGCTGTAAAAGCAATTGCTGTCATGTTAATGTTTGGGGACTTTTATTTTTCGTCCACATATATATAATAATTAAACCTGACATGAGTGTTGTCTAGTTAGAAGTAAGAAGGTTTTAACTTTATATAAATAAAAGACTTTAGCAGAAAGTCATTTTTAATATGTTTTATATTTCACAAGGAGACAACACGTTTACCACGCTAAAGTTGGGGTCAAATATACATGTGCTGAAACATATAACTCAAAAAGAAATCATCATGGATTATCCCCTGGTAGTGTTTGTAACTAGGCAATAATTTCCTTTATTGATTTAATTTTAACAATTTTCATTATTAATTTATATTTAACCATTAACACAAATGATTAAGTTAAAACATTTCAACTTTCCAGACGCAAATGTTAAAAAACGGGAAAGAAATAAAATATCTTACAAGACATAAACATGTAAAGAATAAATATATATTTCAGCTTAATAAAAATATTTTCATAATGGTACTTTGTCATCATTTTTAAAACTAAGTTCCAAACATTATTGCTCAGTTGATATACATGTATGTCCTTCTGATGCGGTACGAGCACAGGCACTTGTTTCTATCCAAAATAGTTTTATATGGATAGCCGACCTTCCTATGGATAGAAACAAGTGCAAGTGGGTACGAGATAACTATAATTCTCATGCAATCCCGAACAGGGGGGGGGGGGGGGGGGGGGGGGGGGGGGGGGGTCATCACAGACAAACATGACATTAAATCGTTATCACTGATGTATTGTTTAGGGCCAGTTGAAGGACGCCTCCGGGTGCGGGAATTTTTCGCTGCATTGAAGACCTGTTGGTGACCTTCTGCTGTTGTATGTTTTTCTATGGTCGGGTTGTTGTCTCTTTGACACATTCCCCATTTCCATTCTCAATTTTATTATACGAACAAGAACAAACAGCTCTACGTTGCTTTGACATTTATCAATTTTCAGGAAACATTGCGAAAAATGATCTTCAATATTTCGAAAACATGTGAAATAAAATTGCTAACACGGTGGACCGTCGAGTGTCAACAAACGTAGTAGACTTGTTCACTGAAAAGACGAGGATAATGGTTTCATCTGACATTTGTTATGCATTCCCAGTTTTGATCATGATATTTAAAAAGACGTACTTTTTTTCAATCTATGTAACTAGAAAATTCCAAATTGAAATATCTCTTCATCTGGACCGACTTGGCATCTACTACGTTGGACGGGTCCATTTCATTAGTAAGGTGATCGATAAATATTACGGAGTTTGACAGAAAAGGAAAACGAACTTATTGTTATTTGTTTTCAACAAGGGTTTCGTTCCGCTAAATTATTTGCGCAAACAAAGTTTGTCTATTTTTAGATTACAGGTAATCATTTGACACTACGCATTAACCTGTGTAGTGATTTTGATTTTACGATAAATGTATGAATGAACGATAATTTTATGAATGAACAAGAGCACCTGACCTCTTAAAGAAACACAAATTAAACATATAAAACCGTATTTAATAGGAGATAATTCAGTTAAATTTTCAATACTAAATCAACAACTGAAATGAATCCATATTTTGTTGAAACATCGTACGGACGGCGGAAAACGGAATCGCAGTTATAAAAATGTACTTTTTTTCACTCGGACTTCTATGTTATTTGATAGTCAAACGGTTGACCCTTTAAATACAAAAATACATCTACAAGAACATATTCTGAAACTTCTTAAATCCACTAACTTTTTTTAAAGTTTCAAGCTATGTATTGCATTAGAAAACATACATAGGTGTTAAAGAATGACAGACCAGGAGCCTGTTTAACAAAATACTATGGCTTGATATGGGCGGAGTCTCTGATCTGGGTCACAAAGATGGCCATACGCAATAGCATAAAAGCAATTGCTTTAAAAATAGGCTGTTTTATTATTATTTTTAAACATCTTTAATCTTTTCTCATTGAGTTTTGTTTTTGTTTGTAACTATATATAGGATAGAGAATGGAAACAGGAAAATGGTCAGAGACAACAACCTGACAAAAGACTTAAGAGTAGAAAACAGCTAAGGGCCATGGATTGGTCTTCAAAGCAGGAGAAAGTCCATATATATTGTAGTATGCATTATATATATATATATATATATATATATATATATATATATCTATAGCTAGTACCAATTTAAGACTACAAGTTCATTTTCTAAAATCAAAAAGTTTTAATACATAAATTTTTGTTCCCAAGAAAATATGGAATTCAGAAGTCAGCTTAGAATGTGCAGAACTCACTTCACCTATGAAATTTATCAATTTCTTTTACTTCAATTATTATGTATCAATATTCTCCTACCTTCCCAATGGGAACATCTTTAGACCCTGCTGGATGAAATATCTTGGCCAGGTAACCCTCCTCAGATGATTCAAACCCCATAGTGGCCTTATCTGTTTCTATTTCTGCTAATAAATCTCCCTCAGCGACCTTGTCTCCTTCCTTTTTCTGCCAGGAATTTATAGTCCCCATTTCCATGGTCGGGGATAAGGCTGGTAACGAAACCTTGGTGTGTGCTGGTAAATCGGCTGAAAAATAAACCAGATAAATTCATTTGCTTTCTTTCGTGACTTTTTCCTTTGTAGAACAAATTTAGAAACTTAGTATTAAGTCTCTTTTTCAGTAAATAGTTTGGTATGTACACTGAATAACAATTTAATGTTTCCTTTAGGTTCAAATCAAATTACTTTCTGGAGTTACTTCCTTTAATTTCCATTTTTTTAAATTTTAAAATAGGCATCTTATATTAGAAATAGTTCTTTGGACTCTTTTAGTCTCATGGATATCCATACTTCTTCTTACATATCTAATGTATTAGAGTTCAAATGAAAAGCATCTTAATAGCTCATATCAAAATAATAAATAAAATAACAATATTTCAATTTAATTTTAATCAAATTTGTAAATCCATTTTTAGCCTTGATTACTATCCATAGACATTTTCTGTTTATTTTATAACTTTCCACTAATTCAACCATTTAAAACATGTCAATTTGAAGGAAAACAAAGTGACACATAATCATGACAATCAATTTTAACTGATACATTGTCATGATTGTAGGTTCTATAGACAATGATTGAAGAAAAAATCAAGATTGACACATTTTCAAAATAGAAAAGCTTTCTGCCACCAGTTGCCATAAGTTTAATCCTTGTTTTGAGTATCAAAAAATGTGAGAACAAGTATCAAACTACATGTTATATTGAAAACACTCATACATGTCATATGAACCAAGTAGAAAACACTCATATGCACCAAGTAAAAAATCAAAGTGATGGAAATCACTCATGGAAAGATTAGAAGAGTAGTTTGAATTATTTCATATTAAGGTATGGTGGGGAAAAATGAACATTTATAAAGCACTATTGCTGAAAATTGCATTTACAGCAGGTCTTTAGAAGGAAACTTGCTTTTCCAGTATGAAGATAAAATGAGCTCAAATTAAATAATATGGGTCTCTTAATTTGCACAATTTTATTTAAACTGCAGTTTATATCTTATCGAAATTATGTTGCTGGTTCTGAACATGTTTCAAAAAAACAAAAAAATGCAAAACTATCCTTGTAAGACTTAAATCTGGACCAACAGCTTAAAACTTTAAAGTGTCAACAAACAAAATTGAAAAATGTTGTTATGGGGCATTTTGTAAGTTGAAACAGAGTTTATAGGGCATTGAAGATTAAAAGTTTTAGAGTGCCTTTTGATCAATTTTTAAAGTATTTTTCAACACAGGGCATTGAAAATGTACTTTTTCAACGTACTGGTAACCAATTAAAAAACTTATCTTATTGAAATGTGGATTCTTTCTTGATTGCAAACATATGTATTCACTTCTAATAAAAATTCGAATGACTAAAATAGATGTAATGATTGATGGGAAATAAACTAATAAACAATGGTTTGTTATAATTAAAAGTTTTAAAATTTTTAAACTGTTTCAGGCCAATTCCTGATAAAAAAAAGTGTACTAATTTAATTGTTGATTAATTACAGATGATTATTGGAAATTTATCAAGTAAATTATAGGCCTTACTTGAATACCTTTTATTTATTCATATTTATATTCATATTTCATTTTTAGCTCACCTGGCCTGAAGGGCCAAGTGAGCTTTTCCCATCACTTGGCGTCTGGCGTCGTCGTCCGTCGTCGTCCGTCGTCGTTAACTTTTACAAAAATCTTCTCCTCTGAAACTACTGGGCCAAATTAAACCAAACTTGGCCAAATCATCATTGGGGTATCTAGTTTAAAAAATGTGTGGCGTGACCCAGCCAACCAACCAAGATGGCCGCCATGGCTAAAAATAGAACATAGGGGTAAAATGCAGTTTTTGGCTTATTACTCAAAAACCAAAGCATTTAGAGCAAATCTGACACGGGTAAAATTGTTTATCAGGTCAAGATCTATCTGCCCTCAAATTTTCAGATGAATCCGACAACCCGTTATTGGGTTGCTGCCCCTGAACTGGTAATTTTAGGGAATTTTTGCTGTTTTTGGCTATTATCTTGAATATTATTATAGATAGAGATAAACTGTAAACAGCAATAATGTTCAGCAAAGTAAGATTTACAAATAAGTCATCATGACCAAAATGGCCAGTTGACCCCTTTAGGAGTTATTGACCTTTATAGTCAATTTTAAACCATTTTTCGTAAATTTTAGTAATCTTTTACAAAAATCTTCTCCTCTGAAACTACCGGGCCAAATTAATCCAAACTTGGCCACAATTATCTTTGTGATATCTAGTTTAAAAAATGTGTGGCGTGACCCGGCCAACCAACCAAGATGGCCACCATGGCTAAAAATAGAACATAGGGGTAAAATGCAGTTTTTGGCTTATAACTCAAAAACCAAAGCATTTAGAGCAAATCTGACATGCGGTAAAAGTGTTTATCAGGTCAAGATCTATCTGTCCTGAAATTTTCAGATGAATCGGACAACCTGTTGTTGGGTTGCTGCCCCTGAATTGGTAATTTTAAGGAAATTTTGCTGTTTTTGGTTATTATCTTGAATATTATTATAGATAGAGATAAACTGTAAACAGCAATAATGTTCAGCAAAGTAAGATTTACAAATAAGTCAGCATGACCAAAATGGTCAATTGACCCCTTAAGGAGTTATTGCCCTTTATAGTTAATTTCTAACATTTTTCATAAATTTTTGTAAATTTGTAGAAAATATTTTCCACTGTAATTACTGGGCCAAGTTCATTATAGACAGAGATAATTGTAGCAACAAGAATGTTCAGTAAAGTAAGATCTACAAACACTTTACTATCACCAAAACACAATTATGTCATGAATTTATCCGTGTCCATTATTTAATATGCACAAGACCAAGGTGAGCGACACAGGCTCTTTAGAGCCTCTAGTTTTAAGATCTTGTTAATCCTTTAATCATTTATCTTTCAGATATAATTTACAGAATCAATTTATGTAATGTAGATCAAAAGTAATTGGCAATAAATAAATCTATCATCCTTATAAATATCAAACATCTAATATACACATTTGTGTATTCAATTATGAGGTCAAATACTTGTGTATAATATTAAGAATTATATTGAGTGGTCTGTATAATTATGTAAGACTGAGGTTGATAGGTAATGTGGTCAATTTGATTGGCAGTTTAGGAGGTGGGGCATTGTAATTAAAGGTTCACCTTGTCTCTGATTGTTTAGTGATAATGACAGTTGTCAATCATACTAGTTGAATCAATACCCAGTTACCTAATCAAAATGTTTTTTAAAAGCCTGCACATCAACACACCTTAATGACATACATTCTTGAATGAACTGCTCCAATAATATACCCAGTTTTTTTCAGTTTATATGTGTATTATGTGCACATATATCAGAACCATAGGGAACTATATTTCAGTGTGAATACATTTAGTAACAGTAGCTAACCTGTCCTGTTGTTAGGGAGGCTGGTGCCTAAGTAAAGATTTAGAACAAGTTCTAATCTTTCCAATAAATGATAGTGTATTTGCTATAAAATGTAAGGACATCATACATGTCATACCTGAACTATAACATCGGTAGTTCTGGACCAATCTGTGAACCTGTAAAAGCTGCTGCACATCTTTGGTTGTGTTGCTACAAAACAGACAAAAAATATGGAAAAAGTAAAAATATGAAGAAGCAAATTATTTTTTTATGTTGGTTTATCATCAGTAAGAATTTTCCTTCAATTATTTTGTTTATGCGAAAATAAAATAGTGTGTAGTTCCAGTTACATCTGGTGACAGGTCCATGTAGGAAAGTAGATTTTTTTAAAAGTTTCATGTAGGAAAGTAGATTTTTTTAAAAGTTTTATGTTTTTTTTTTTTACATTGATGGAATATATATGAATTAATGTTATATATGAAAAGGTCAATTATTTTCTATCCATACTGTAAACAGTAAAGGAAAGGATTTATATAGGCTGAGCCTTTATCCAATCCCTTAGTTTTGCTGTCTCTTTACGGTAAATGGTACTATGCTACACCTGTACAAAGCAATGTCAGAAAAAATTCAATGAGGGCCTGGGTGGTAAAGGGTTATTTTTTCGTGCAACGTTTTCAGCCTTTTTATTTCACTTGTTTTCTTGTTTCAACATTCTGTGTTTCCTCTTAGTTATTTTCTGTGTTTCGTGTCAGTACTCTTAATTTCTCATAATAGTTAATTGTCAGGACTACATTTCATTAAAAAGTAAACGGAGACTAATTCAAATAATACTGAGAATGGAAATGGGTAATGTGCCAAAGAGACAACCCAACCAGTCAGCCTGGATATTGTTTTAATAATGACTTCATGGTTCAGCTAGCAAGCAAACCAAAGATATTACCTCTATCTACACACTCAATGAAATGGTCTGTAAAGTGATTTTTACTCAAGGTCTAAAGGTAATTCTCAGAAATATCTTGCGTCGTTTGGAGAAAAATAAATTCAGCTCAATACTAACCATCATACAGTGCAATTAAGTCTTTTCTTGTTTCATAAATCATGATCAGGTTTTAAAATATCCATCACGCCTGGGAACAGTATATTTAACAGGAAATGAATCAAATAGGCTTTTTAGAATAAAATATTGATGAAATCTCTGACTCCATGAGACTTAACGAGATTTATGGATTATATACATGTAAGTGTCTGACTGAAAAACTACAAATGTATCTGAACTGCTCAATGAATCAACTACCTAATTCTAATCGTAAATAAATACAAGTTTTTTTTCATAAAGTTGATATATTTTGTCATATTAAATGACCAAAAAATCTGATTAATACTTTTTTTTTGTGGAAAGTATAAAGTTGATATACAGTCAGGGGACTTACTTAAATGAGTGATTTTCTAAATCACTGGTTTAAGTAACATTATTTCCATAAAAGTTGGAAGTAAGAGTTGTCTTTCTTTAATTATCACCTATTTAAGTATTACAAATTAATCACTAGAAGAAGTGATTTAATCTTATTGTAGCTTTAAATATAGAATACAAATGATCCAGGGACTAATTATGATTCTAAACTTATCAGAACCAACATCTGTGTTGTCTAGGATAACCAGGTCATTTCAGGTGATGACCTTGTACTGAATCTAGGATAATGACATTAAAATCACTTGTTTAAGTATCATACCTCAATTTCCTTCCCAAAAATCACTTCTTTAAGTATAATTATTTTAATAACCCCCACTAATTTTAACACCCCCGAACAGTGAAATTTTTATCGCGAACAGTAGAATTTTATTACATAATCTGAAAGATGAAACCTTGAACTTTACAGGAAAAATACTCCCACTGCTGGGAAAAATCTGTTCAGAAAGTATCAGTTCATTATGTAAAGCCATTATTATAGCATTTTTTCAACTAAAATAGAATTTTCAGCTAAATGATAGCATCAAAGGCATAAACCTTGCTACTTAAAAGAAGCAAAAAGTTTCTTTTTTTCAATTTTACTAATTAAAAGATATTATTTAAACCTATGTGTTTAAAATTTTGAAAAAACTACAAAATCCCAATTTGTGACAAAACTTTGAATTTGCTACTTAAATAAGTGATTTAAAAATCACTTATTTCAGTAAGTCCCCTGACTGATATATTTTGTCATATAAAATGACCAAAAAATCTGATTAATATTTGTGGAAAGTATTTATGATGTTATTCAATTTCAACACCATTTTTTTATTTTTTGCATTCTGTACCATTTTGCATGTTCAGAGATAAGTTACAAGTTTGATACAATGGCATCACTTTAAACCTAGTTTGAAGGACATTTTATTAATATACATGTATATTAGTAATTATGAGGATAATAGCGAGTACGTTTTTAAAACCAAGTCATGACCGTTTCTGTATCCATAATAATCGTATCCATTCCATTGTATCCCCCCCCCCCGCCCCCCTTAATAAGAGTTCTGGATCCGCCACTGGTATCTTTATTATGCCCCATAAAAAAAACCAGCTACAATTAGAAAGTGTCAAGTCTCGTCAATAAATATGTTACTGATCACGCTGACGCTGTGTCAATGTCAATATACACCTTATCACTATTTGTCCACCATTACTGGATATCACACAGGTTTCCTTTAAATTTTGAGGTCATAATACAAAATATCTGACGACACAATGGAAAAGTGATTGTTGTATGCATCAAAAGTTCAAGCGGCCGGGTCAGACGGGATTTAAGCAATAAGGTGTATTGTAAATGTTATTGTGTCAATGTGATGCTCTTTTAAGCAGGACCTTCATGACCTTGTATGTATTTTTTTAGTAATGACAGACAAATTTGCTTACAACTGTAAACAAGTTTATACAATTGTCATGCAAGTCAAAATCCTTTTCAAGAGAAGATAAATAATTATTTGTGTGGAACCAGCTTTTGACGACACTGTAGTGCGCGCATCAAGCGTAGAGAGCTTTAAATCTGCTCTCAGGCCCAGTCAATAAATCGGCGGTGCTCTCATACCGTTATATCAAAGCCAGTATTCATGGTATTGGTATCGACAACGTACTCATACAGATACAGATAATAAAATAACAGATCTGACATCAGATTTCATCATGAAAGCCGAATGTGAAACATTTCTTGTCTGTACCTTGATTTTAAATAAAACTGATTATTTTTGGTAGCAAGTGTTCTTAGATTGTTGCTGTGTTTTCTTTGAAGTCTAAGCAATACACGTGCAAGTCGTGTTGGACGAAACATTTTGAAATTTGTTGTCTGCAACTTGTTGTCCAATGTCAGCAGCAATGTCACAGGTAGTTTCGAACATATTATTTGATTATTTGTTTCCGTTTTGTTTTCAAATAGATCAATTATCAATTTAGAATGAAATTAAGGGTTTGAAATGAGAAATTATTATATTTTTCTGTGAGTTTGCATACATATCCGAAACTAATCTTAAGTTTAACATCTCGCGTGAGTTCATTTCCATGGTGTTTTGTTTACAAATGTCTGCCTCCATCTATTAGTTCACAGATTTTATAATTTATTATTCAACAGATTACCTTACAGACATGCCTGCAGGTATAACATGACCATAGGAAAAGAAAAGTTTTGTTTTATTTTATTTTTTAAATTGAAATGTAAAATGACCATAATCGGGGTCTCATTGGGGAAAAAGGGGGGGGGGGGGTCTGATCCAAGATCGTCCTTATATTGTTTAATGACAATCCTGTATCCTGCTAGTTGCCATAATATGAGGCAGGCATAACCTTTAAAAAGTTAAAAGGTTGAAGTCTCTATGTCATATTTTACTAGACTTATAGATATATATTTTACTGTATAGTATATAGTGTCTAAAAATAGCAACAATCAACATTCAATCTATCTAGGTGTGGATCAGTTTGTAAATTAACTGATGCAGTTACTAAATTAAATTATATTAGTGTCTAAGAATGTAACTTTAACACACTAATGAGTGTTATAAAATTAGTTGTTATATTTTATATATTATTTACTGTATAGTATATATATTTAAGGAATGACTGTAATATTTTTTCTGTCTATGAAGAAATAACATAAAAAATGTGGTGCACACTGAATAACGTGCGTAGCGGGTTATTTAACAGTGTGCACCACATTTTTTATGTTATTTCGAATAGACAGAAAAAATATTAGTCATTTCTTATAATTTAATTCTAAATTCCATTTTAAACCGTAGAAAACCATGAAAAAACGTTGATGAGTCACGGTCACATGACTAAATTATGTCTGTGGGCTCATAACAAAATCAGAAGACGCGTTACATCCAAAATTAAATTATATATATATATTCTCATGACAAACAAGACTGAAAGAAGGAAGTAGATTTCTGCCCAGATGCAGGAAAAAAAAAAGGTCTGATTTATTTAAAACAAATTTGAGTAAATTAATAGAATGATATTTTTGCTGGAATTTTTTTAAATTTAAAATACAAGTTTTTTTTCTATTATTTTCTACTTTAATATGGGATTCCGTCCCCTTTCAAGCTCATGTAATTTCCTTTGTCATGCTGGACTTTGTTTCCTGTTTTTACACTTAATTATTTGACTTTCACATGTCACGCTAAAAAAAAATTCGACCAATCTTGTGTAAAAAAAGTCAGAAATATGACAGTTGTTGTCCATTCATTTGATTTTGCTGTTTGATTTAAGGATTAGGGACTTTCCATTTTGAATTTTCCTCAGAGTTCAGTATTTTTGTGATTTTACTTTTTATTTCTTAAAATATTGATACAAAGCAAAATGTTTCTAAAAAGAATTAGAGACATCAAAGGACCATGCAGTTTATAGCTCCTATTTTCAAATGAGTTCTTCTAATGTTCACAAAACGTAAGGTGACTTTTTCTGAGCAAAAGAGGAATCAAATTACGTAAATGTATATTATGCTAATGTAACTTATTAACTATTTTATAAGAAGTAAACAAATTGTAAAACCCTTAATAATGAAGTATATTTATATCTAAATTCAAGGGAGTTGTGATAATAAACTGTTAGTTTACAGAACTCTGTGTACTTTTAACATCACATCTCATTTGCGTGGTGTAATTACCATAACTTATAATATTATAATAAATCACATTGTGTTTTTTATTGTAGCAGCAATTAGTTCTGATATACTGCTCACATAACTGATAACTCTTTTAATTTAAAATCTATAAAACTCTTAAGCACAATATATTATTAATTAAAATGACTACTACATTTCCTCAGCTAATATTACATGTATTAACTTTATTTGTTTATCATTTTAAAATCACATTTTATATTTAATTCAACTTCTTAACTGAAATATATTCAAACTTAAACATCTAGATCTTAATTCAAACTTAAACATCTAGATCTTACACAAAGACTTTGTATTTGTAGAAAATATATTGTCAACTAATTAGTGAAATGTTTTAACCATACCATTGAATTTAAGAAACTTTTGAGACTATTCCCTACATCAATTGTTTTTCAATACAACACATTAGTTTTAATTTGATGAAAGTTTTCACTTTTTTATAATTCATTTTGTCCACTGTCATTTACTTGGCCCATTATACTCTATAACCATCAATTGGATTTATGTTTTACTTTGTTTTTATACATTAAGATTAGCATAAAAATGATAGCTTAAAAATTTAGAGCCAAGTATTAAAATGAAGAAAAAAAATATAGCCTACAGCATTTGCAATTAAAGACAAAAAAATCCATTGATGTTAAATTTAAGTTATTGACTTGTTTAATTTCTTTTATTAAATTTTCTGAGAAAACACATATCATAAGAACAACAAAAATGTTTTATTGGTAATAAAGTTTAGGAGATGTGGTACATGTATGGTATGAAACATATATGCACCAAAGTTCAAATGAAGTGGATGTAAGCAATTAAAGGCTACCATACAGCCTATAACATTGAAAAAAAACATATTGTAAAGTCTGCTATAAAAGGACCTGACATGAAAAAATATGAAACAATTCAATTGAGAAAAGTAATGGCCTATTTATAACAAAACAATTTATGAAAAACAAATATGACAGACATGAATCAATGACCACCACTACAGTCTTCATGCTGAGTGGCAGCCCAGGCAGCCTAGGCTTGTAAAATTGCTCTCTGGCCTGTAAAAATCATATCCTCAGGCCAACAGAATCTAACTAAAAATTTTCAAAAATTGAGCTCTGGGCCTGTAGATTTAGCAGTTCATCGTGAAGACTGCCACTAAACTACAGGTTCTTTGGACAGGGACATAAAGAATGTGGAGGGGTTGAACATATCTGTTGGTGCTTAGCCCCCTCTAAACTGGGACAGTGATGAAAGAGCACAACAAAAGAAGAAACTGTAACATTCAGTTCAATGAACAAGATTGAAACTTTTCACCATGATTGTCTCTTGGTTAAGAAGTAAAAACAAATCTTAAATTTTAAAAATATTTCAGAAAATCAAATAGTTGAAGGTAATTTGTCGTGTTTGTGTGAATCTAAATATGAATAAAAATGTTGTTGTAAAATGTGTTTTATTGTTGTGAAACTACTTCTCAGAAATTATTTAAAAAGAAATTGTATTCTTATTTTTTGCTTTATTTTCACATTGCATTTGAAGACCACAGTAAAATTCTGTATCCACCTGTTTAACATGACGTAATTTCATAGAAGTAGTTTCCAGCAACTCAAATCAACTAACACTATATGTGAATGTTTGTGATTCCAGCTTTTTGTATTACATTTTAAAGACATAACCAAACTATAAAAAAACAAACAAAATAAATATTGCTGAAACAAGCCATTTTTGCTCTGCCTTAATATGAGTAGTGTTTTCCAGTATTTATTTCAAGATCTGAAACAGTCTGAAGAAATTTACCATTTTATTAAACCAAGCTGTAATTTGTGTTTTTATATAAGAAGTATGGTGGTTGGTGGGTGTCTTGATTTATGTATCAAATTAAAGATTATGTTTCTATCATATGTATTGTGTGTATGCACTATGACTTTGAAATAGAAAATAATAGCATAGGCAGATTCAGGAGGGGGGGCTTTCATGGAAAAAATTGATATTTGATTATATAGGGAATCACTGAAGCATGACTGGAGCAGGCCCCTGCTTATGAAAAGTTCTGGATCCATCCGCCACTGAAAAGCCCTTTTTAAACATATTTAAATAAATTTAGAGCAATATTTCTTTTAAAGTTTACTCCAATAGTTATCAGTCATTTGTCAGTACATTGTAAAGATTAACAAAGACAAACTATGTAATGATAACTTTGATTTTTGTTTATTTAAATATATTTGATTGATTATGTTGATATGGTATACAAAATTCTCAATTAAAAATAATAGCATTTTGTTTGAAATCCAATCTGCAATATAATATATATCATACCAGATTCACAAATTATCTCCCCTTATTACACCTCCATATTGTTATCCTCAAACAAATCACAATAGTCCAGTCAATCTAGCACAAATTTGACCATTAACCTTGAAGTAATTGAACAGAAGATTTTTAAGTTTTAATCTTTAGCATTATACCCCAAATATATACACAGAAAAAAGTCCCCTAAAATATAACTTGAGGAAAACCAAAAAATAAAGATTTTAAAATTCCTTTGGAGATTTGCATTGATATGGGAGATAACTCTGCAAAAAAGACATAAATATCAATAAAAATTGATATAAAATTATAACTTTACCGCTTCTGTTCAACAGAATGTATTGATTCTTGATATTTAAGACGTCTTTAGAGTATAACAAACAACTTTAAAGGTGTTTTCATATCTTTTCTCAAGTCATAATTCATTAGTTGACCATTTATTAGATTTTTTCCGCATGTCAAGGTAAAGAATCTCAAATTGAATAAAACCAATTAAGCATATATTCTTCTTTTTGTGGTTTAAAGATTTTTTTAAACAAAATAAATATTCACATTATTTTTTCAAAATGGTCACAAAGCCATAAATTTGCAATTTCTTTAATGAAAAATGTGCCAAAAAAATTAGAAATACCCATAAAAAAGTGACTTCAGTTTTGTACATTTCCTTAGCAGAAAATTAACTAATGAAGACAAATACAAACTTATAACCCCATCATAGTATCATATTTTACACAAATTTTAAGAAAATCAACCAAAAACTGACCAAAAAAAAAAATCATTTTTGCAGAGTTATCTTCCTTTCCAATGTTAATTTCCATAAGAAATTAAAAATGTAAAATTTGAGTTTTCCTCAAGTATGATTTTATGGGACTTTATTCTGAGTATATTTGGGTACTATTGCTTTAGATTAGAACTAAAAAAAAAAATCTGTTGCAAACTTTGTTTGACTGGACTTAACCCAAAATATAAATGTTGACCTATATTCACATGTGTATGGCATTAGTAAATTCATCCCTTATCATTATAAATTGTTTCTCAACTCTTTCCTCTTCAGATCACAATTCACAAATTTCTGATTTTTGAATGTGCTTCACATATATATAACTCTTGTCATTAATACCAAGCCTGAGGTTAATTTTTTGCATTGATACTAACATAGAATTTTGTTTATTTTCAAGGTATACAGGGCTGATAGTATTAAACACAACTCTCATTCTCTCAATAAAATAAATTACACAAATTTTAGTTTACAGCTGAAATGTTCAATGATGATGGTTACTGTTAATTTTAGTCATGTTTTTTATTGTTTCAAAATTATCTTAAAAAAATAATAACTTGCATTTTAAAAATTTTGTTTACACTATTTAAACATGTGCAGTATCACATGAAATTAAAGTATCAAATGAACCAGAAATTTTTGAAATAAAAACAATATAACCAGTGCAGTCAAGATTACAGTATTTAGTATATCATGGCTCACTAGTTATCTCCCTTTAGAAGATTTCAGACATTATTTTAGATAAAAGGATCCTACAATTACAAAGTCTTATGCACATCTCATATATGGCTTATGGTTTAAATTATAAAAAAATAATGTTATCTAAAATTTTCAGTTTGTGTTTATATTTTTCCAGACAAGAAGGACAAGAAAAAGGAAGAGGCAACTCCTACTGTGCTGAAAGGAGTCTATGTTTTCCCTAATGGAGATAAATATGGTAAGAATAGTTTTTGCAAGCAAAGAAGTTGTGTAAATTTGTAAAGAGAAGTTGACCAATCAGACCAAAAAATATAAAGGGGCAGTCATGCGCATGATAAGTCTTAAGCAGAGAAATATAAACCTGTTCCCTGTCCCCTACTTACATGTACCATAACTAAGCATATTTATATATTTTATAGACATATTTGGTTAAGCACTATAAAGTCCATAGCTTTCCCATTATTTTCTTATGTAGAATTCCCATGGAAAAAAGAAAGAAAGTGTAAAGACACCAACAAAAGAACATGTGTACACAAACAATTCAAAGAAACTAATTTTTACACTATTTAGCAGCAAATTTCAGTAAACATTTGTTATAATTCATTGGAAAATAAATTTCAGAGGCGCATTCAGAGAGTTTTTCAGGGGGCCCTGGCCCCCCTTTTGTGAAAAAAATTTGGTTGATTTTAGGGAATGACTGGAGCGGGCCCCCTCTTAGGCGGTCAGTGGGCCCAAACATAAAAATTTCTGATTCTGCCACTGAATTAAGTAAAACATTTAAGGAATGACTGTAATATTTTTTCTGTCTATGAAGAAATAACATTAAAAATTTGGTGCACACTGAATAACCCGCTACGCGGGTTATTTAACAGTGTGCACCACATTTTTTATGTTATTTCGAATAGACAGAAAAAATATTACAGTCATTTCTTATAATTTAATTCTAAATTTCATTTTAAACTGTAGAAAACCATGAAAAAATGTTGATGATGTCACGGTCACATGACTAAATTATGTCTATGGGCTCATAACAAAATAACGTCAGCCAATCAGAAGACGCGTTACATCCAAAATTAAATTATTGAAGAATAAAAAAACACTTAATACAAATGTATATCAAATGAAATAGATGTTTTTTCTCATGACATTATTGTTGCTATCAGGGTTTTTTGGTTTTTTTTTTAAGTTGTTGTCTGAATGAATTTTATATTCTTGAACTCTTTCAATAAAAATAACAGTACTTAGTTTACGATCTCTTTACATTAATATTTTCAGAAGGAGATTATTTACATGGGACAGATGGATCAATGGACAGATCAGGTATGGGAATCCATGTCACTACTGATGGTACAATGTATGAAGGAGAATGGAACCAGGATAAAATGAATGGACAGGGAACCCTGACACATCCTACTGGTGCTAAGTATGAAGGACAGTTTGTAAACAACCAGTTCCATGGTTTAGGAACATATACCTGGCCTAACAATTCAGCTTACACAGGACAGTTTGTTGAAAACAGGTAAACAAAAAGATTCATTTTCATAAGCCAAGGTCATAATTAAATTAAATTTATCTAATGTGTCTACCGGTATACGTACACTTGTCTTAGAGTAAATGCTGGAACAAACTTTCTCCAATTTTTACACTTGATAATAATTAAAGAGTCCAATTAGTTATTAACGGTACCAGGCTTATAATTTAATACACCAGAGACATGTTTCATCTTCATAAGACTCATCAGTGACGCTCAGATCAAAAATAGTTATAAAGCCAAACAAGTAAAAAGATGAAGAGCATTGAGGATCCAAAATTCCAAAAAGATGTGATAAATAGGGCTTAGGTACTCTATTCCTGGGATAAGAAAATCCTTAGTCTTTCGAAAAAATTCATACTTTTGTATACAGGATTTTTTTTAAAGTGACCATATAATTGATATTCATGTCAACACCCAAGTGCTGACTACTGGGCTGGTGATACTCCTGGGACTTAAACTTATAAATTAAAACACTATATTTTATTTTTATAAATATCTTTGATGCATTGCATTTGTGATTTAATAAATCACTGACTCATATTACTCAGTATTGCCTAGTATTACCCAATAAACCCCAGTTTTTCCCCAGTATTTTCTACTTGGCTGGAAAAAAGTCAGAAAACCTAGTTTTTGCCAACCCTTAATAATTTATTAGATTTATCAACAACAAAAATAAAAATCAGGAAGCGTTTCTATTCTAATTAAAATGATAAATTATTGTTGGCTTTATGGCTATATATTTCATGTAAACTTTTAACGATATTATGTTCAATATATCATTCAAATAGTTAAAATCATTGGAAAGGTTAGTCAAATTTCTATTGGTTAGTTATGAAAGGTCCTTTACTAGATGTCAATATTACATGTTAGCCTATTTGATGAAGAGGACTTTTCACGAAACTTTTAACGATATTATGTTCAATATATCATTCAAATAGTTAAAATCATTGGAAAGGTTAGTCAAATTTCTATTGGTTAGTTATGAAAGGTCCTTTACTAGATGTCAATATTACATGTTAGCCTATTTGATGAAGAGGACTTTTCAAATATAAACCTTGATTTGTCTTGATGAATGATTATGGATATCAACTCTTCAAATAAATGACAGCTGCAACCATAATGTGTTTTAACTGCAAATCCATGGTATTCTTTCAGAAAGTTAATTTAGTAACACAATTTATTATTTATTTTTACCTAATTCATAGTTGCTTATACTTTCCCCAACATGTGTTTTGTTTGATTGCAGTTCATCATCAGTCTACCGTATTCATTTATAACATCAAAGTTTCTTGCCTTCCTTTTATTTTGCTATTTAAAAAAAAAGGCCACCATGCCTAATAAAATCACATAGAAAGAACAAATCTTTTTTATATAATTCATTGAAAAATGAAGATAAAATTTGACAGCTCGTAACATAAATTCGCCATTTCAGTATCTAATGATTGTGGTTGAAACGTCCTAAAATAAAATTGATTGGTCTGGGAACAATATAGCCTGATGTCATTGGCCAAAAAGCTATTGTTTGTACACCAAAATTTCAAGAATAATCATTTTACCCATAGGCTTTCAGTGGCGGATCCAGAAATTTTCATAAGTGGGGGCCCACTAACTGCCTAAGAGGGGGCCCGCTGTACAGTCATGCTTCAGTGATTCCCTTTATAATCAACCAATTTTTTCCCAAAAAAGGGGGAGCCTGGGCCCCTTGAAAAACCTTCTAAATCCGACTCAGCTTTTAGTTTCTGAAATGGCAAATTTATTAACATATGATTTGTTTTTATATTTACAGACTTGAAGGAGGTGGAGAGTTTACAGATACAGACGGACAGGTGTGGGAGGGTACATTCAGATACAGAGCTGCTCCAGGACTCAGATTTAAACTCAATCTAGACTAAGATAAAAACAATAACATTACCTTGATGGTGATCTATAAGAAGCATTTGGCACAAAGACTGCCTTAATGTCATGGAAGACTTAACATTTTGTAAATATTGTACATTGTAAATAAATCATACAGATCATTAACTTTTGTTTTTACCTGTGTTTTATTACATGTACCTGTTACAGTGTTTTTACCTGTGTTTAGCCTGTTACAGTGTTAGTTTTAGATCTCAAATTATCAAGATGGCCAAATTCACCCCTAGTTTTTGGCGGGGTTCGTGTTGCTTATTCTTTAGTTTTCTATGTTGTGTCATGTGTTCTATTGTTTGTCTGTTTGTCCTTTTTGTTTTTAGCCATGGCGTTGTCAGTTTATTTTAGATTTATGAGTTTGACTGTCCCTCTGGTATCTTTTGTCCCTCTTTTAAGAGGCAATGTCAGATAAAACCAGGAAAAACTTGAAAATTTTGTTCAACAAGATTTTTTTGGAAAAGATCTTTTTGCATTGTTTGCACCTTGTTTTGTTTGGAAATGACATTTTTTCGTTACACAGTCCTGACTGGTGCTCTCTGTAATTGCTATCACTTGGCATGTAATGATTGTCCATTTAATTTGTTTTGGGAAGTTTGGTGGTTCTCTTAGAGAACTCTTGATTCCTTTACCATAAAAACTTGCTCTAATAGGCTAGTGTGCTGAAAGTGGCGTAAAATACCAGCATTCAATCAATTATTTTAAATGTCTGTTATCTTACAAAAACAACTTAAACAGTATTCTCCATTGTTACCACAGAGGCAAATGATGTTTATTATTAAAAGGATCATATTGAATGAACAAACATGGATACAATAACTTCAATCTGCATTTAACAATAAAAATCAACTAAATTGTAATTGATAGTCTGAAACAATTGATTTTTTGAGTTTTTAAAAACGTGACACATGGTTGGTAGTTTTTAAAAAGAATTGAAAGAATATATTAATGTAATGAGATGTGGGTCTATGCCAATAAGACATCAACCCAATAACATAACAAAAACAAAAAAACACCTACTGGTAGTGATCATCACTTGTTCTTCAACAATGGACATCAGTGTCCTTAGAACATGTCAAACTGGTTCTGAATGGCAATGACTGCTAGAACAATGTACAAATGTCCTTAAAATATGGTACGTTGGTTCTATACGGCAATGACTGCTAGTACACTACAAGTGACCTTACAATATATGGTAAGCTGGTTCTATACACCAATGACTGCTAGTACAATGGAGAAGTTTCCTTACAATATGGTTCGCTCGTTCTATACACCAATGACTGCTAGTACAATGGATAAGTGTCCTTACAATGTCAAACTAAGTCTATGCAGCAATGACTGCTAGAACAATAAACACGTGTCCTTACGATATTTCTAGCTGAGTATACGACAGTGACTGCTAGAACAATGGACAAGTGTCCCTATGATATGCCAGATTCTTTATAGCAATAACTGCTAGAATTATGTACAAGTGTCCTTACAATATGTCTGACTATGTCTATATGGCAATGACTGCTAGTACAATATATAAGTGTCATACCAATACGGTACACTGGGTTTATACGGCAATGACTGCTAGAACAATGGACAAGTGTCCTTACAATATGCTACGCTGGTTCTATACGGCAATGACTGCTAGAACAATGTACAAATGCATGTGTCTTTACAATATGGTACGCTGGTTCTATACGCCAATGACTGATAGTACAACATACAAGTGTCCTTACAATATGGTACGCTGGTTCTATACGGCAATGACTGCTAGAACAATGTACAAATGCATGTGTCTTTACAATATGGTACGCTGGTTCTATACGCCAATGACTGCTAGTACAACATACAAGTGTCCTTACAATATGGTACGCTGGTTCTATACGGCAATGACTGCTAGTACAACATACAAGTGTCCTTACAATATGGTACGCTGGTTCTATACGCCAATGACTGCTAGTACAACATACAAGTGTCCTTACAATATGGTACGCTGGTTCTATACGCCAATGACTGCTAGTACAACATACAAGTGTCCTTACAATATGGTACGCTGGTTCTATACGGCAATGACTGCTAGTACAATAGACAAGTGTCCTTAACATAAATTAAACTGAATCTATATGGCAATAGCTCTTGAACAATGGCTAAATGTCTTTACAATTTGGGACTCTGAGTCTTTACGAAAATGGCCAAGTATCCTTACAAAATGTCAAACTGAGTCTATGCGGCAATGACTGCTAGAAAAATGTACAAGTGTCCTTATAACATGTCAAACTGAGTCTATACGACCATTGTTACTTAGTCAATATAGACAAGTGTCTTTACAACATGTCAGAGTTAGTCTTACTGTCTAGATGGCAATGACTGCTAGAACAATGGACAAGTGTCTTTACAATATGTTTAGCTGAGTATACGACAGTGACTGCTAGAACAATGGTCAAGTGTCCTTATAATATGTCAAATTGAATTTTTATAGCAATGACCACTAGTACAATAGACAAGTGTCCTTATTTTATATCCAACTAAGCCTATATGACAATGATTGATAGATCAATGAACATGTGTCTTTACGATATGGTAAGTTGAGTCTATAAAGTAATATGACCACTAGAACAATGTACAAGTGTCCAGGTTACAGGTTGATACTATCTGTATGTGGTGTATGTCACACAGGTTTTGCTGCTGAATCCAAGTTATGGTCATGCACGGTAACCAAAATTATTTATTACATATGCATAAATTATAGTCCGTAGATCTCGGACTCCAGGAAAATTGTTTCTATTTTGTAGCTTCTAAGAGATTCCTAAAAATGTTGAAATTTTGCATTTTCCTTTATAAGATCGACATCGTTATAAAAATATATTTTCTTTATCAAACTATTATAACAAGCTGTTCTCTCACCAATGATAATGTTATCATTTGAAAACAATAGTATTATAGCGGAGGAGGGTTTCAGCCGGCCTCTAAACACACATATTTACTCGTTCAGTGAAAATGGACGTCACACTAAACTTCAAAATAAATAAACTAAGATTAAATATATATAATATTAACATGATTAACAGAGGCCATCTCTCACGATCCGAAATAAAACAAATTCACAAATATTCCATTTTTGCATATATAATTTCTGGTTAGACTAAATAACCATTTTAAACCGTTATATAGAAAGATATGTTTGTTGATTGGAAAAAGAAGTTTACAATATGAAAAACATGTTTGTTCACATTTTTATTTCTATTGGGATTAATGAGCAATCTGCGTTTGGCAGTTTTGTAAAAGATATTTTTCAATATGATTTCCTTCTCGGTCATATACCAAATCTCTCACGATCCATTCGCAATGTTCCTTAAGAATTTTTCATGATAATTTTTCTCGATATACCGACTGACTGACAGCCGTGATATTGATTGGTCAGTCGTCCAAATCGATTTAAAATACCTGTACATACCCGGATATCTCTATATATAGACCAGTAAGTTATATTTACTTGTTTGGATATTGTTATTCAGTTGCTAGGTTGATTACAACGATTTGTGGTGTTTATAACTGAAAAATACAAGGTAAATCCAAATAATACTCATTCATCATGTTTGTGTATAAAAAACATGATGTTAGCTGTTATTGTTATTGTAAGATAAATTTTCATTGATCGGTTGACAAAATCTATAGCTAAATAGTATCAATTGTATAAATGTAAACAAACATACATATATATTTACAAATGGCGAATTCTGTGTTTTAATTTATTATAGTGCGTTGTATATCACAGACATGCATTTGTACTTTTAAAGATACCTATTCCCAAATAGTGTATATGGGTAGATTTTTTTATATAGGAAATTCGGCGTGAATGTCAATGAGACTGCAATATTATCCACAAAGACCAAGGAACAAAGACATAGATCTATAACGAAAAATCACAAGTGACTGTATTACGGCCTTCAACAATGAGCAACAATCATACCATATAGGAGGGTATAATAGGCCCCGATATGACAAAATATGAAACAATTTACAAAATAACGTCATGATTTTAGTAATGTGTGTAAAATGAGTACACAAACAGCGACCAACGACAGACACAGCCGTGGTGGATCCAGAATTTTTCATGAGTGGGGACCTAGTGACTGCCTAAGAGGTGTCAACGTATATTTGTTCCACCTAACAGAAGTTCCAATGGAAACTTTTGTTATAAACATTATCATAATACCTATTCCTGTTGGAACAAATATTCTATAACATTTATTCCGTTAGGAACATATACTGTAATATTTCTTCCTGTGGAAATAATATTCCAGAATATGTTTTCCTTTTGGAACTTATATTATGAAGGAACTTCTATTCCGTGACAGAGGGGCCCACTCCAGTCACGCTTCAATGATTTCCTATATAATCAACCAAATTATTCCCAGAAAAGGTGGAGACCTTGGCCTCCCTGTCCCCTCTAAATCCGCCTCTGCACAGGATCATACGAAGTTCACGATATAAAAAATAAAGGAGTAACGTAACACTTATCAATTCAAAGTTTTAAAAAGTTTTCAAATTTTCGATTTTTGGAATTTTGATCAAAGTTTTAAAATATCAAAATTCCAAATTGTGTTAAAGTTTTGAAGTTTTGAAATTTTAACCAAAAAATTTAAATATTAAAATTCTAAATATCGTTTTTAAATTTGATAGTTTGGAAATTTGATCAAATTTTTAAAATACTAAACCTGACGTGTAATTTTGATTATTTCACTTTTTGAAAGATTGATTCTTAAATTTTTAATTAAGATATCAAAAGTAGAAAAGGGGCGAAAAGAGGGGTACCTGTAATTTGCGAAACGAAATAAAAGCAGAACAAATCAAAACAAGATGAAATGAAAACATACTGATACTTAAAAGTTAATGTATAAAAAAAACACAGGCAGACAGTTGTAATTGTCGAAAAATTGGATACCAAAATAGATATTTCTCAAAAGAAGGGAATTCATTTTAAAACAAGACGCACGGCTCTAAAATGACCATTTTACTTGCTAGTTTTCCCAGCACCCATATTTTAGGAGTAACAGTAAAGACTGACCAAATCGCATTAAATCAAATACTATGGTTAGGTTTAGTATATATATATTTTCTACTGAACTTTAAGCAATAAAATGGCTCAATACACGTTGTATTATCTTATTTGATTTGATTTTTGTCTGTTTTGCTCTACAACTTCTTACTTTCTGCAGTCATGTCGGCAGATGAATATATCGTTCCATGTAATTTTGATGTCAATCTCCTATAGGAGGAAATAAAGTATGATGATGATGAACGAATCGTTCTGGTTTTGTAAAAGCTGAACTTGCATATTCATATATAAACGTATACCATTAAGATTATTTTCAGCCTGCATACTTTTATAATAATTGACGCTGTACATTAAGCGCCCATCTATCCATTTGTAGGTGTCGGCATTTTGAAATTGAAAATTATTTTCAAAAGTTTATATCAGCGATAAATGGTAATTTTTTGGGAATCCGATATACAAATATTGTCACTAAGGTGACACTTTTTTTCACTTGGATACTTCTACGAGGGGCTTCAATAATGGTACATAAAACTATTCTGATCCCCAATTTTTTTAAGAAAAAAAATATTCTGTTCAAGCAGAGGTGAAAAAGATATTCTGAATCCAGGATTTCCCCATGCCTTTTAGTTTTAAATTTTGAGCCAAATAATGTGATTAGTAGCGATGAAAAACTCGATAAAATTGTTAGTGCTTAGCTTTGATTTATTCTACATTGGCTAGAGGTATAGGGGGAGGGTTGTGAAACGAAACATTTTAAACCCGCCGCATTTGTGTGCCTGTCCCAATTCAGGAGCCTCTGGCCTTTTCAGTCTTGTATGATTTTAATTTTACTTCATTGTTATATTTCGGGGTTTAGTATGGCGTCCATTATCACTGATTAATACTATTTGGCCTACTGCGAGTTGGTCAGTTTTCACTGTTACTATTAAATGTTGGGCAATGGGGACACCAAATAGCTCTGAATTATTTATCTCAAACGCTAATCTTATATCATGTATATTAGAGATTGAAATCAACTTATTTGATGCCAGTTTAAATAGGTTTTATATTTTTTTAATAGATGCACAGGTATAGGGGGATGGTTGAGATATCATAAACATGTTTAACCCAGCCGCATTTTTGCGCCTGCCCCAAGTCAGGAGCCGCTGGCCTTTGTTAGTCTTGTATTATTTTAATTTTAGTTTCTTGTGTACAATTTGGAGTTTAGTATGGCGTTCATTATCACTGAACTAGTATATATTTGTTTAGGGGCCAGCTGAAAGACGCCTCCGGGTGCGGGAATTTCTCGCTACATTGAAGACCTGTTGGTGACCTTCTGTTGTTGTTTTTTATATGGTCGGGTTGTTGTCTCTTTGACACATTCCCCATTTCCATTCTCAATTTAACATCCTTAAAATTTCAGGATACTGTTATCCCATGTGATTCCAAAAATTTTTAAAACTTTGAATTGATAAGTGTTACACGGACCATTATGACAATGTTTAACAAAGTTTCCATTGGAAATTCTGTTTGGCGGAACAAATATACGTTGACAGAGTATTCAAACATTTCACATAAACTAATGACAATCAACATATAAATTTATGTGTGAGGGAATTGCACATGTTGGAATATCAATATATAATATAAAATAATTATAATTTTAAACTAAATTCCTAGAACCGGCTTTTTTTCCCTGTTTTAGATTTTTTTAGGCACCTGCATGGAAGTTAATATGATGACTAACTTCACTGAGTTATAAGAATAAGAATAAGAATACTTTATTAATCCAATTATGGACCCTTGCGGGTTTTAAATTTCATACAGTGATTACAATGATTTGTGTTATAACAATGAAATAATAAAATGAAATACATCACAATAGAACACTGAACAGTGTATATATATATACTAACATACGATTTTTCTTGTGTATTCCTTATAAAAACGTCCTTTCAGAAAACATGCATGTTTTGGAGGGTTGTTGTCTCTTTGACACATTCCCATTTCCGTTCTCAATTTTATTGTGAATGGGTTGGGTGCCCTTAAACATGTATAACCCCGCCACATCTTGTATATGCCTGTTCTAAGTTAGGAGCCTCTAATGTAGTGGTTGTCGTTTGTTGCTGTTGTCATATTTGTTTTTAATTCATTGATTTTTTTACATTTGTCATTTTGGGCCTTTCATAGCTGACCCCGGAATGAGTTTTGCTCATTGTTGAAGGCCGTACGGTGACCTATAGCTGTGTACCTGTAAGTTGATTCCGTTGAATTCATATGTGCATAGATATCTATTTATTTTATCCTTATTATTATTAATTGCAGGATAAACGCTTAGATAACAGAAGTGAGTATATATAAACCCCTTATATAGTACACATAAAGGAGTTTTATATCAGGCGATTGAACTGGAAAATGTCGTCGAAAAAAACGAAGATTGTTAAACCAGTTGGTTCAGACCTAGATCTCTGTACACAACATCGGGAGATATATGTCAAATACTGCTCACAACACGATAGTCCATGTTGTACTAAATGTATCGCCGAGAAGCACAAATCGTGTAAAGAAATCATATCATTGGATGATGCTATTCGTGATTTTAAAGGATCCGTCGCTTTCAAAAAGATTGAGAATGGTATAGTTCTTGCTGCGAAAAATATCAAACAAATCCGGAAAGAAAGTGAAGCAAGCGTCTCTGTTATTTCCGAGGAGAAAACGAGAATTGAAAAAGAAATTCAACAGGCTAGAAATAAAATAAATGACCATTTGGATAAAATACAGGACCACATGTCCAAAGAATTACTGGAAGTGACGAATAAAGCAACGAAAAAGAGTAGTGATTTAAAAGGTGTCATAATTGAAATGGAAAGAAGCATTGTAGAACAACAATCTAAAATTAATAAAGTTAAAAAGGGTGCTATAGATCTTCAAAGTTTCTTATCTATGAAGACAACGGAAACGGAACTTAATAAAATGGATAAAACAGTAAATTCTATCATTAATGATGGTGAAGATGGCTTAATAAGTATCAATTTCAATCTCGATCCCGCCTTGGAGAATTTGACGCTAAACTCAAACAGTTTCGGTCACGTGACAGTGGAAGTTAAACCTTTTCTCAGTAAAAGCATAGAGGAAATCAGTTTGGATTTACTAAAAACAATAAACACACAGGTCAAACAAACAGAAGGTTGTTGTTTACTAGAAAACGGAACGTCAGTGTTTTCAGACTTTTTGAAGGATCGCGTAACGGTCCTCAGTGATAACGGAGAACTCGATTTTCAAATCCCGATCAAATCCTCACTCCACGGTCTCGCAGCTATCGACAGTCAAACCATAGCCATCTCACCCGGAGGCTCGGGTCCACATGTAATACACATCGTCGACATTAAAGACAAATCAATCATGAAGACTATTCCAGTTAATTCCGAAGTTGATGGTATGGTATACATAGAGGATAATCTAATCTACTGCGCAAGGAGAGACGGTGTACAAATGACAAATCTTACAAACGGTGTCACGGCCACAATTCTACAGTGTAACCTAGGCCAGTTTGCCAACATTGCCAACTTTAAAGATAAACTTTATGTCACAGACAGAGATAAACACACAGTGACATGTTGTAATATTAAAGGTACAATTCTTTGGACATTCCAGGATACCAAAGTCCTTCAGAGGCCGTGGGGTATTACAGTAGACAAAGACGGGAACATTTATGTTGTTGATTGGAAAGATAAATTGATGGTTTTATCTGCTGATGGTAAAAGGTACAAACAATTACTTTCTGCCAAAGATGGACTGAAAAGTCCGACAACTGTATTTTACCATAAAAGTAAAAATCAGCTGCTTGTAGCAAACGAGAAGAACACTGCTCACTTGTACAAATTAGTATAAATCAAGTATAACAAGCTACAAGTCCAATCTTGCATAGATTATTCATGAAAAAAAAAATCCAATGTGTTGTGAGTTAAGTGAGTTAAATGAAATCTATAAGATAGAATTCTGAATTAAAATATGAGAAGATTGATGTTTTATATTATGCTATAAGTATTTTTAAGAAAAAAGTGTGTTACCGTCTTTTTTTTCTTGTCTCGAGTTCCTATATTTTAATAAACAATATACGAATTAATTCTCAGATCTGTCTGTCTCAAAATTTGCAGTCTAAAGCAAAGATGTAGACCGATTGTGTACAGCTATTTTACAATCCATTATGGCGGTATATACAGTTAAGCGACATAAAAGTAAACATTAAATAAAAGTATTGTTGCACAGTAATTTTGTTTTGTCCTCTTGGAATAAAACTTTGATTATAAAAAGTTAGAAACACGATTATGCATGCATTTGACTTATTGAAATTTTGTAAAATTAGCAAAAACATTAAAAGCAAATGAACGACACACATAATCAATATAATATAATGTATATAGTATATATCAAAATGATAACAGCTATAATATGATGCCTAATATAATTACAGTTTTGAAAAGCTGTATTCCGTTTTTGTTTATATTAAAAAAGGAAATTTGCCTGTTATATACTCTATATTGTTTATGTTTATGCAACCGATTTATCTCTATTTTGAATATTTTTGGCCTTTATTCTGCTCATTTCACGCAGTATTCCCTTTTCCATAAATCCCATCCACAGCCTTTTGACTTTTAAACTTGTGTTGAATAGCTAGAATTAATCTTGGATACTTATTTCTTGCATCTTATTGTCTATTTAAAATACTATATTTATAGAAATAAGATACGGAGGGCTTAGTTTTTTTGAATACATAGTATATGTACATAAAAAGGGAGAGTTGTAATCGTAAAAATATACCGGACAACACAAATGACATCAACATCTACCAACACCTGAATCGAATAGAGTAAATAGAAACAAAGACATACATATAACATGAAATCAAAATCTGCACAGTTCAGCTTCCAACAGGAAAACCAAGGAAATCAAAATACCAAAACAATATTTAGAAATCGTGGTCAAAATGTGTTCGCGTATACAGGAAGCTAGCAATGGTAATTACAGCTGCAATTGCCGCTAAAGAGTTGAAAATCTTGATTGATTTTGTTCAATAGTCTACACGTGTGGGTGAAAGTATTAATTGATTTTTGCTTGCTTTCTTATAGGAATTAACCTCCAAATTAATTACCCGAAACCCTTGAAATTGATTTATTAGTGGAATATTAGAAAGTATTTCAATTTAGAGTACATAAGTTCCGTAGGGGACAATTATAACAGTAAACGAGGTCGTAACACCAGCATAGTATTGACATTTCGATGTGTGTTTTAAGACCAGGCGTAAGAAGCATTAACTACTATTGTCGTAAACAGAACGGAGGAAGATTAGTTTATCAACAACAAAATTGAATTATCCAGTATCCCAAAACATATGAGACCAAGTAATGATGTACTTAGACACATTGTACAACAAACTAATATATATCATGATTATTCATAAGATCGAAGTTGTTTTATCTCTAGATTTTTAAAACTGTTAAAATGTATAGATAACAATTCACCATTTTAAACATACACGGAAATGACTTCCTTGTTACTTCAGTGTCAAAGTTTGTTTTTATTTGGATGTATTTTTTTCTTTTTGGAAGACTACACTATTTTAGCTGGTAAGATTAAAATGGTATATACTTTTACAGCCGATTGCATTGAGTGTGTAAGTAAGGGTACTATCTTTGGTTAGCTTGCTTGCTAGCTGAACCGTGAAGTCATTATTTGGTTAGGTAAACTATCCTCCATTAAGAGTAGACTAGACCGACAGTTAACAAATCTATCTTCTGTAGGACTAGGCTACTCCGAAAGAAGGGTAGTATACCGTACCTAATAATGTATACACGGTTCAGCTAGCAAGCAAGCTTACCATAGATATTAACGGCAACAGTAGTATACCGCTGTTCGAAATTCATAAATCGATTGAGAAAAAAACAAATCTGGGTTTAACAAGTTTGAAGGAGCTAATTCTTCCATTAAATTGGCACTGGTGCTATCTTTGGTTAGCTTGCTTGCTAGCTGAACCGTGAAGTCATTATTTGGTTAGGTAAACTATCCTCCATTAAGAGTAGACTAGACCGACAGTTAACAAATCTATCTTCTGTAGGACTAGGCTACTTCGAAAGAAGGGTAGTATACCGTACCTAATAATGTATACACGGTTCAGCTAGCAAGCAAGCTTACCATAGATATTAACGGCAACAGTAGTATACCGCTGTTCGAAATTCATAAATCGATTGAGAAAAAAACAAATCTGGGTTTAACAAGTTTGAAGGAGCTAATTCTTCCATTAAACTGGCACAGTGGTGTAACACTAGAATTTAAGGAAGTTCGCTTCTCAGTTTCAAAATAATAAGCTTTTCAAAACATTAGTATATATTGATAGGGGATAAATAAAGGAATCAATAGAGAAGAACAAATATATTGGTCAATGTGCTTGTTTTCGAGATATTACCCATCGAAATTTAGGCGGGAAAATATTCTCTCTTGCCTTTCATAGCTTTATCATTGACAAGTCTAAGTTCTCAAAAACTATTAAAAAATAATTAAAATGTTATAAGACTTTTACAGATGGCTTATCATTATACATGTGAAGATTTATAAAAAGAAAAATGGGGGTCAAAGGGCAAATTTGTTTAAGACATTCAAAAGGATAAGACCAGAGGATTCCGAAAATCTGACAAAAATTCAAAAACATGACAAGCGAACATCCTTTAGAACAAACTATTAAAATTCGTTAAAAAGGTCTTAACTTATCAGATGGATAAATATAACAACATCTAACAAAACCAAAGAGTGGACGTTGCAGGGACGTTTTACATATACATCCCCATGACATTAAGACACTAGTATAATCTGAGATAACTCGCAGCTAGTTCAATGCAAATAACAACTAAAAAAAATATGCATCAACGATAACAGTAAACGAGAAAACTAACGGCTTAATTTTTCTACAAAAAAAATGAACTAAAAACAAATATGTAATACATCAACCACTGAGTTACAGGCTCCTGACTTGGGACAGGTACAGAAGAATGTGGCGGTGTTAAACATGTTAGCGGGATTCCAACCCTCCCCTAATCCGGGACAGTGGTGTAACAGTACAACATAAGAACGAACTATACAAATCAGCTGAAAAAGGCTTAACTCGTTAGATGGATACAAATAGAAATACATAATACATCTAACAAAACACAGAGTGGACGTGACCAGGTACTTGTCAATATCAACAACAAAAAGACACAAAGTACAGATCTGAGAGTATAAATGACAGCTAGTTCAAAACCACTAATAACTAATAAAAACATTATGCATCTAAGACGAAATGATCAATCATTACACATCTAACATCAAATGGATTTAGTGTTAAGACGTCATAAATAGTCACAGAAAAACACAACCTGGTGCAATGACGAGATACAGGTATTGACAGATTGTAGATCCATGAATGTGTATATGTATATAACAATGAAATGATTTGCTTTTAATTTTCTGATAACAAAATCAATATTAGTACCAATGAAAACAATATTCAATGATCTTATAACAGTGTTGAATAGTAACCTTTTAGAATAAGTTTATTTAAAGGATCGATAAGTTTACCAGGATAGTTTTTAAATTTTCGGGCACAGCAAACAACATTTCTTTAAAAATAAGGATGTGCTATCCCGTATTCTTCATGTACAACCAAACTTCAAAACTAAATATTTATAGCTAGAAGAATTAAGTTAAGGTTTTGAGTAATTTGTGGTAACGAAATCCCTGGCTTAATAATTTACCAGTAATAAAATTGAGAATGGAAATGGGGAATGTGCCAAAGAGAAAACAACTCGACCATAGAAAAAAAACAACAGCAGAAGGTCACCAACAGGTCTTCAATGTAGCGAGAAATTCCCGCACCCGGAGGCGTCCTTCAACTGGCCCCTAAACAAATATATACTAGTTCAGTGATAATGAACGCCATACTAATTTCCAAATTGTACACAAGAAACTAAAATTAAAATAATACAAGACTAACAAAGGCCAGAGGCTCCTGACTTGGTACAGGCGCAAAAATGCGGCGGGGTTAAACATGTTTGTGAGATCTCAACCCTCCCCCTATACCTCTAGCCAATGTATAAAAGTAAACGCATAACAATACGCACATTAAAATTTAGTTCAAGAGAAGTCCGAGTCTGATGTCAGAAGATGTAACCAAAGAAAATAAACAAAATGACAATAATACATAAATAACAACAGACTACTAGCAGTTAACTGACATGCCAGCTCCAGACTTCAATTAAACTGACTGAAAGATTATGATTTCATCATATGAACATCAGGCACAATCCTTCCCGTTAGGGGTTTAGTATCATACTATCATAACATATATGAGAAGAACATAACCCGTGTCATGCCAACAACTGGTTTTTGAATAAATGTGTTTAGTTCCGATGCAAAGACCCTATAAGTGAATCAATATTAACGCCAAAATATGCAATCTTTAATGACCTGACAACAGTATCGTAACTATACCCCTTCTTAATAAGTCTATACAAAGGTTTTGTTAGTTTTTGAGGTGAATACTGACACCTTTGTGCTTTATAAAGAATATTTCCATAAAAAAATTGGATGTGAAATACCTGAACGTATAAGAAGTCTGCATAATGAGCTATATTTACGAATGATGTCCTTATACCGATGATAAAATTTAGTAAATGTTTTGACTAGTTTGTGATATCGAAAACCCTGGTGTTATAATTTTTCAGTAATACATAAATTTCTCTCGTTAAAATCTAAAACATTGTTACATACACGAGCGAATCGTACAAGTTGAGATATATAAACACCGTAAGATGGTGACAAGGGAACGTCACCATCTAAAAATGGATAATTAACGATAAGAAATGAATAGGGTACATAGATTACGTTCTTTAAAATAAAAAAAATCACAACAGACACGGACATAGCGATCGAGTTGTGAAATATAAACACCATAAGATGGTGCCAAAGGTACATCACCGTCATAAAAGGGAAAATCAACGATAGAGAACAAAAAAGAAGCTCTTTTGTTGTAAATCTTAGTATTGAGTGTCCGGTGTAAAACCGAAATTTCTCAATATTGTCCAAGTTTGATGTACTTAAAGTAAGTTCCTTTGGGTAAATGTCGGTAGTATATTTAGAACATTCTTAATTATATAGCGATAAAAAAATATCAGAAAGATAACGGTATAAATTTTGTTGAATTTATCAATTAAATGCAATTTAGACGGGTATTCACTGAGTTTGGTCATAAACTGTAATTCATAACAGTACAGAACAAAGTTCTAATAAAGGTATGAAGGTATATTTTAGGTATTGCAGGTATTTATGACTGAAATAAAAAAAAAATACCTTGCAATAAAATCTTGGTTAGGTACACACTGCTGTCCTGGCTATCAACATGGAGTCATCAGTGGTTACATTTAGGCTTCTGTGTTGCTCAACGAGACATACTTTCCAATTAATCCGAGCATATTACGGTGTCAATTATTCTTATGTTCATCCTACAATTTCGGAGTTGGTATGCAGAGGTGATTGCACTCTCGATACACTAACTAATTACAATACACTCCTCCCAAAGCAGTTACAGATGATTACGTTTATATATAAAATATATTTGTAGACGTTAACTGTTATAATGAATATGATAAAGGTATGAAATATAATGGAACAGTCGATCTATCAGTCTTCGGAAAAACCTGCAAAAACTGGAAGTGGTATCATTCTAATTATACATACTATTACCCTGACCATAACTACTGCAGAAATCCAAGGTCAGATGCTTTTAGAAAACCTTGGTGTTATACTGGCGACAACTATAAAGTTGAAAGGTGTAATATTTCAATTTGTGGTAAGTGTTTCATACAAATCATAAAATGATTCTGTATTGACATATTACGAATATCCAGTTATTGATCGCGATCGACCTCGTAATTTTAAAACATAACCTTTCCATTGATTATCCAATTTAGTACTTAATAGTTATCCCACAAGAACGCGGTGTGTCAGTGTAATATCACCCCGATGGCCGGAGGCCAGAGGGTGATCTAACACTGACACACTAAGTCCAAGTGGGATAGCTATTTTACATCCCGGCTGTTTTAGATTAGACGAAAAACCATTTACTAGTACAATTCATAAAATCTAGTTTAGAACGCCACACAACCATTACAATATACTTTATATATTACTATATGATGTATACCCTTTATGACCCCCAAACACGATGAGTAGATATCAAACCATGTCAACTCGCCCCATTTGCCAATCGGCCCACACTATATCGCAACTTTATAAACAAATCGCCCCACTCTTGTTTACCGACTCGCCCCACTTTTGAAAAAGTGTAAAATCAAATTGAACAATCAGTCTGAAAACTCACTTATTAACGAAAAAGGTTTAAAACCCACTGAATAAAGGTCTGACAACTCGCCCCACTTATAAAAAGATCTTGCTTCCTTTAAGTATGTCAAATTACAATTAGTTCGTATCCAGTCGTCCTGGTGTAGTGGTGTGTGTCGTGGCTTGATTTACTAAAGGTCTTGAGTTCGAATCCAAGCATATACACTGAATTTTGATAGATAAAATTAATTATAAGTTTTATAGTGGATTTGACATTTCCGCTAAAATGTTACAGAACAAAGGAAAGCATGCATAACAAAGAAACTCAAACTGGGGTGATCTGGTAGGGGTGATCCGGCTCAGATCACCCCTGTTAGAACAAAGGAGCTGGGATGTAAATATATATATCATGTATACACAACTCGACAAATCTTGTAACTTTTTTTCTATAGATAGTTAATTTTAGCTGACTACTTTGTTTTGAACACATGTTTGTAAAACGGAGGTTCATCTCAAAGAATGATCGAACATACCGATGTTTACACCTTAGTCAAGGCCCCCTCTCGATATATACAATTTAAGTGCATATTATGTTCCTCATATAGATTGTTTTTATTTTGATAGGTATTTTGTTTAGTAACTGTTGTTGTGAAAATAAACAAACACTTGTATTTCATTTGATACTGTGCACTCAGTTACACCATTTAACTCAACTTCACTATTGTTTAGTAGATATCTATTGTTCTTCTACTGTAACGACCAATCGAGGACAATCAATACAATACAGTTGTTGTATGAGAGGCAGCATCTCGGAGATTTAGCACAAATTATTTTATTTGTACAACCTTCTGCAGAAATGAAAAAGAAATGTCCCTATAAATCTTTTTAGTCTTTTAGAAACACAAATTGAATTTATCCTTTTTATATCTAGTGGATGCCAGGCCTCAAAACTTAGAAACTGCACAGCTTAGTCTATAATAATTGTACATACATAACTATAAAGTAGAAAAAAGTAGAAAAAAGTAAGGGTCTGTGTGCTTGCTTCAGAGATATAAGCCATTGAAAATGAGGTGGGAAATGGTTCTCTCTAGAGTTTGCTTAATATACTTAAAATGGGAACTATGAGAAAAAAACATTGATTTTATAAGTTTATTAAATATGGATTTTAAAATAACTAAAGTAGGGTAATTGGGAAACTTATTTTAATGGCACTACATGGATAAAACAAAAGAATTCCGCACATCCGACAAAAATTCACAGAAAAGAGGACAAAGATCCTACAACTCGTTAGCCAAAAAAAAAGATATCTGTTTTGATAGTGAATACGTATTTGGGTTTTTGAAGATAACTGTTATCTGACTGTCCGCCCAGTAGGTCGTATCATTGACCCAATAGCTTTGAGTCCTTTCGGACAGAGTATCAACATTTTCTTTTGTACCTTTTTAGCACACCTGAGCCAATGAAATCAAATGTGCTTTTCTAATCACTTGGCGTCCATCGTCCTTCATCCGTTGTCCGTCGTCGTCGTCGTCCGCCGTCGTCGTCCGTCGTCCGCCGTCCGTTAACTATAGTTTCTACTCGAAAAACTAATGGGCCAAATGTAACTAAACTTGGCTACAATCATCATCGGAGTATCTAGTTTAAAAAATTCGTCCAATGACCCAGCCAACCAAACAAGATGGCCGCCATGGCTAAACATAGAACAAAAGGGTAACATGTAGATTTTGGATTTCATCTCTGACACCAAAGCATTTAGAGCAAATCTGAATTGGGAATTAAATTGTTAAGCAGCTCAAGTAATCAGGCAACCTGTTATTGGGTGACTGCCTCTGAATTGGTAATTTTAAGGAAATTTTGCAGTTTTTGGTTATTATTATAGATAGAGATAAACTGTAAACAGCAGTAATGTTCAGCAAAGTAAGAACTTCAAATAAGTTATACACGGGTTATGTTCTTCTCATTTATTTTATGATAGTATGAGGGAGGGATTGTGCCTGATATTCATATGATGAAGACATAATCTTTCAATCAGTTTAATTGAGGTCTGGAGCTGGCATGTCTGTTAACTGCTAGTAGTCTGTTGTTATTTATGTATTATTGTCATTTTGCTTATTTTCTTTTGTTACATCTTCTGACATCGGACTCGGACTTCTCTTGAACTGAATGTTAATGTGCGTATTGTTATACGTTTACTTTTCTACATTGGCTAGAGGTATAGGGGAGAGTTGAATTCTCACAAACATGTTTAACCCCACCGAAATTTTGCGCCTGTCCCAAGTAAGGAGCCTCTGGCCTTTGTTAGTCTTGTGTCATTTTTAATTGTAGTTTCTTGTGTATAATTCGGAGTTTAGTATGACGTCCATTATCACTGAACTAGTATACATATTTTAAGGGTCCAGTTGAAGGACGCTTCCGGGTGCGGGAGTTTCTCGCTACAATGAAGACCCATTGGTGGCCTTCGGCTGTTGACTGCTCTATGGTCGGGTTGTTGTCGCTTTGACACATTCCTCATTTCCTTTCTCAATTTTATCATAACGAAAACGGAGTTATTGTCCATTATAATAGTAATTTTTGACAAATTTTTGTAAATTTTTGTAATCTTTCAAAAATCTTCTTCTCTGAAACTATATAAACACATTTAACCTAACTTAGTCACATTCATTTCTAAGATATTTATTTAAAATGTGATCGATGACCCCTGCCTTTCAACAAATATAACCGACATGATGGCTAAAAATAGAATATAGGGGTAAAATGAAATTTTGGCTTATATTTCTGAAGCTAAAGCGTTTAGAGCAAATTTGACAGTGGTTCAAAATGTTCATAAGGTTGAGATCTATCTGTCCTGAAATTTTCAGACGAATCAGATATGCCGTTGCTGGGTTCCTGCCCCTAAATTTTGTATTTTAAGGAAATTTTGCAGTTTTGGTTATTTTCTTGAATATTATTATAGATAGAGATAAACTGTAAACAGCAATAATGTTAAGCAAAGTAGGATCTACAAATAAATCAGCACGTTCAAACTGGTCAATTGACCTCATAAGGAGTTATTGTCCTTTTAAATCAAATTTAACAATTTTTCGTTAATTTTGCAATCTTTTACAAAAGTCTTCTCCTGTAACAACTGAGACAAATTTAACTTAAATTGCCAATAATCATCATTAGGGTATTTAGTTTAAAAAAATGTGTGCTATGATCTGCCTGCCAACAAACATTGCAGACATGACTAGAAATAGAACAAAGGGATACATGCAGTTTTTGACTTATATCTCTGAAACTAAAACAAAAGTATAACGATTGCATTATTTCATGCATCAATTGTAAAAAAAATAAACATTAGGTGAACGACACAGACTCATTGGAGCCTTTAGTTCCTATTGCCTTGAATAAATGCGACTTAATCTGTAAGTTTTTTAATAGTATGTTTCCAGTTTTTAGAATTAAGCTGACGATGATTAGCCCTTCAGGGAACATGTTTCGAAGTTGGATCCTGTATCAATGAGGTAGTACCTTAGGTGCAATCAGACGAATAATGATGTCGTAAATACAATTATGTTCCCTTTCCACTCATATACCTACCGAACATGACTACTTACCGGGTTTGTAATACCATGACCAATATGACGGGTGCCTCATGTTGAGCAGGGTCAGCGTACCCTTCCGGAATACCTAAAATTTCCTTCAGTTTTTGGTGGGGTTCGTGTTGCTTAGTCTTTCTATGTTGTGTCTTGTGTACTATAATAATTATCTGTCTGTTTGTCTTAATCATTTTTAGCCAAAGCATTGTCACTTTATTTTCGATCTATGAATTTGAAAATTTCCTTTAATATTATTCGCCTCTCTTTTACACATGTATTCGTACCAACTGAGAATTTGGAACTTAGATGAAAAGTGTTCCAAAAAGATGTTTAATAGATATAAGGGATCGAAGATACAGACTGATATTTGAAGTGGAGAGGTATTTAATTATATGTAAGTGATGTTCAAAATTTTTAAAGTGTTGTTCATAGTTATCTTAAGGGAAAGTACACATCGTAACATTGTACAATTGATAGATTGCAGAGATTCAACAAGTGATCTAAATTATAACGGCACTATCAACACAATTATATATGGAAAGACTTGCATTAGTTGGAGTAGAGCTATGTCGTATCAGTACGAATCTTCAAATTACTGTAGAACTCCCAAAAATGATAAAGACAATGCTGGTGGTCCGTGGTGTTATGTAAATGAGTCAAGAGGATGGATCAGATGTAATATACCTGTATATGGAGGTAGGTCAAACATATAAAGGTTGTATAAGACAACATAGTACCTTTTCAATCATCCCCTGTAATTTCCATTCTAGCTTATTCTGTTGCTGCTGTCCATTTGATTTTACTAATATTCTACCCAACAACTACTTGGCTAATAAGTACAAAACTGTCTTATTGGTATTAAATTTCAAGAAAATGTCCAATGTTCTCGAAAACAAACCAACACTACTGAAATGTCTGTAGCATAGAAAATAAGAGTACCATTTTCAAGGATTTGGCTATTCTTTTGGACATTTTGGATTATATCTCATCATCTTTTATACAAGCTTTGGATTTCAAATATTTTGGCCACGAGCATCACTGAAGAGACATGTATTGTCGAAATGCGCATCTGGTGCAGGAAAATTGGTACCGTTAATTTTATTAAATGTTTCGTCTTTTTTCGGGCGAACGCTAAGAAGAGAAGACTAACTTGCACACATGGTAAGTATCTTGAGATCAACCTACTATCAATTCACACCAAAGTTCTTCGTCGATATGAATATTTATTGGCAATCAAAACACATCCCCTATTTATTGATCATTTTGAATATCAGCAACATAATTAAGGAATATCTGACATTTGCATGTATTATGAATAAAACAAATCTAAATAACGCCTAGAATGATCTTACAAAACTTCAATATAAAAAGTTTACTCTTTTTTGGGGTATTGCATGGAACAATGAGTAGATATGCAATATATCTGGTCTCAAAATGACCACTGATTAAATTTTGTAACTTTTTGAAAAGTTTTATGACAGTCGCATCATTTATTTTGTTCGACTGTCATACAAGAGAGAGGTTAAGCTAATTATACCACCAGATTTAATCCACAATTTTTCTACATTAGAACATGCCTATCAGGAATAAGACAGTTGTTATGCAATGGTTTGGGCTTTTGATTTTGAAATTACATTAGGGACTCTCCGTTTTGAATTTTACTTGCAGGTCAATTATTTTGTTATTTTACGTTTTACATTTACAGAGATGTTAATATTTGGTTCATTTTTCATTTGAGAAAACATTATTCGGAAAGCTCTAATTTACCATGTTTGGGTTGTTAGATGGCGGAATGCACACTGTTTAAAAAACATGAGAATTTCCAACCCAGACGTAATAAAGGAGGGGAGGGGAGATTCTGTATCGAAATTGTAATAGATCCATATTCAAGAAGAATAATTGATTCACATTATATTTCTTAAACATATCCCTTACAAATATGACTAACTCTAATTCACGTATTGTCTTCGGTTAACATTTTGATCTTCTCTATGATATAAAATAAAGAGAGAGATTAAGAATGGTTAAATCCACCGTTTAATACATAAGAAAATGCATGTACCAAGTCAGGAATATAGCAATTGTTATCGATTTGTTTGATATGGTTGAGCTTTTAATTTTTCAATGTGATAACGGACTTTCCTTTTTGATTTTTTCTCGGAGTTTTGTATTTTTGTTATTTTACTTTTTCTAAGAAATTTAAAATTTCTTCAAAGGTGCAGTACGTTCAGCTTTGCTTGGGGAAACATTAGACAGAAAACACAGATACCAATACGGAGAATCTGTTATACTTTCCTGTAAATCCGGATACAAATTAACTGGACAAAGATATTTAACATGTCTGGAGTCCGGTCAGTAGAATGATACAATCTCTAGATATGATGGTTTGTATATAAGATCAAGAGCCATGTACGTTTGATCGAAATCATAGTCCATTACCAGATAAATAAAAACAACAGTAGTATACTCTTACTATTAGCAAATTTCTGACGTTGTTAGGCTTTTAAATACTATACAAATGTTAATCTTGCTATTATTAAATCAGAACGGATAAATACTATTCATTTTACATATAAATGTTTCCTTTTCTAAAATATCTATGAAAAAAGTAAAATCACAAAAATACAGAACTCCGATGAAAATACAAAACGGAAAGTCCGTAATCAAATGGCAAAATCAAAAGCTCAACACAAAAACGAATGCATAACAACTTTCATATTCGCAACTTGGTACAGGCATTTTTTATGTAGAAAATGGTGGAGTGAACGGGGTTTTATAGCTAGCTTGACTCCTCACTTGTATGACATTTGCATCATATTCCATTATATTGACAGCGATGCGTGAACAAAACATACAAAGAAATCAGATTATGTTTGTAATTTTTTTATTTGATGTAATAAATGAAATTTTTTATGAAATATTCCAAACATTTACATTTGATGGTAAGTGTTCAATTTTTTTTTAGTTTTATGTCCAAATAACCCCTGTCAAAACGGAGGAACGTGTGCTGATGGAGTTAATGGACACACCTGTACCTGTCGAAACAATAACTTTGGTACCAATTGCCAGTATGGTATGTGTTGTTATTAACATCAATATTTATGTTGTGTTGTTTTACAGTATTTAAAAAAAACGATAACCCCTTCGGATGTTCTGTACCCCATTTACAAATCAGAAACGTCATGTGCTCTGAAATCGAACTTAACTTAAATTGGGTCGAAATATACCAGAGGGACAGTTAAACTTATAGATTAATTGTGACAACTTGAATTTTTGTTTATTGAAGGACCTTTTGTCTGATTTAAAAAATATATTGTAAATTGTAAAATCATTTCAATAAGCTCTCGGCGCGATAAATCTTTTTTTGAGGCGTATAGCAAACACTAATCAATCAATCAATCAAAGTATTGTTTAAAAAAAAAGTCATAACTGTTTGTAGCCATAGGGGTAACATGTGACACACATGTCTAAATTTGTCTACTTTTAAAAGTACGTACGACGTCTGTAAAAATGACACACATTTGCAGTGAAGGTGAACTCATAAGTAATATGCATATATATGCCATGGATGTATATGACATGGACAGCTTAAACGATTTATCACGAATCAATCAGCTGACATACAACATATTCATATTTTCCCGAAAATAACCCGTTATTACAGTTGCACATACCAAAATTGCGAGCTTATACACACAACTGTTTTCAAATCACTTAAACGAGCCAACTGCCACCAACATACATACAATAGTTTTCTTTTATAAGAAATACACTTCTCAACTTGTCATGATTAAGTCATTGTTGATTGAAATCCCCATATACGAATAAGGTAAACGCAGTTGAAATTACATTCAAATCAATCAGGAACTGAACAAATTCCTTGAAACTGTGGAGGATCTCATGTGTTCCGACGATTTATGGTTTTATCATTTCATTCGTAGATTTACATTTGATGGTAAGTGTTTTAAATATTTATTTTGAAGATATAATAAAATGTTCCAATAACCCCTGTCAAAACGGAGGAACGTGTGCTGATGGAGTTAATGGTCACACCTGTACCTGTCGAAACAATAACTTTGGTACCAATTGCCAGTATGGTATGTTTTGTTACATTTTAATGTTGTGTCGTTGTTCTCCTCTTATATTTAATGCGTTTCCCTCAGTTTTACTTTGTTACCCCGATTTCGTTTTTTTGTCCATCGATTTACGAGTTTTGAACAGCGGTATACTACTGTTGCCTTTTTTTGTTATTAACATCAATATTTATGTTGTGTTGTTTTACAGTATTTAATTTAAAACGATAACCCCTTAGATTGTTCTGTACCCCATTTACAAATCAGATACGTCATGTTCTATTAAATCGAACTTAACCATCTTATATTATACTACTCATGATTGTGGTCATGACCATGATAAAAAAAAGTGTTAACATGTGCATATCTAAATTTGTATACTTAATTCAGTACGACGTCTGTAACAAAATTACAAACATTTGCAGTAAAGGCGAACTTTGGATTTAAAATGATTTTTAATTTCAGATATCAGCAAATGTCACAATGTAACCTGTTTAAATGGCGGCATATGTAAAGAAGAACCAAATGGAAACCATTTTTGTATCTGTCGTCGCGGATATTCAGGGAAATTTTGTGAACAAGGTTTGTAAGGCTAATAATGACCTGTTGACATGTTTATTTGCATAATTGCGATCATGTTAGATACATCTTGTCCATACAAAATAGCTAATAAGGTTGACCTTATGATGTGTTACTTATTTTGATATAATAAAACCTTACAGTTTATAAGTTATAGTGATTTGTTATAACTCTCCATGTTATTTGTAAATGAAAATTAACCTTTTTTAATAGATTAACTAAATTAAAACCAACAGTTCAATAACAGGCATTTTCTTATGTAGAAAACGTTGGATTAAACCTTGTTTTTTAGGTAGCTAAATTGTTATTACAGTATTATACAATTCCATTACATTGAAAACTATGTTTGAAGAAAACGAACAGACATAATAGGTAAAAAATTAAAAAAAGTGGTATAGCAGTCAACTTTAAGTTATTATCTTAATCACTATAAATACAAACAAATATGAAGCAAGGAAGCACAAAAAGGCATATAGACAAAGCAAATTAGCAAAAATGAAAGATAAGAATATATTTTTTTTACAATTGAAAAATAGCACAATGGCGGGATGTATAAGTGAAGAGCCAAGTCATATGTATCAAGGAGTTTAGACTAAATACATAAGCAAAAATGACAGATAAGGATACAAAAATTGACATAGAATAATAACACATTGCCAGGATATTATAAGTAAAGGGTAACGTCAAATGTACAAAAGAAACACAACAGGCTTGCACAACAAGCCTTTGTATATTTTATGAATTTTTGACCTCGATCAATAATGTGGATATTTCAGAACTAAATGTTTTAACTGCATCTCTAACGACCGAATATGATTGTAAAACGATTATGCATATGTAATATAAACCATGGTGGTGCAGCCATCTATATCAGGTAAAACCTTATGTTAAAACAGATATTGGCACAAGAGCATGCTTATTTTTTCCGACGTAGTCGGTATAGTTTCGGTTTGTGCCCTTTGAACTTAAGGACGCTTAACTATGGCAACAGAATACGCATGTTCGAAAATCCTTTCTGTGATTGGACAAAATGCTGTCATGGTGGGTGATTTGGTTGAGTTTGAAAAAACGTCTCGTTAATTATATCGTGATGGAAAGTAAGTGAAAAACTATATATATTAGAACTAGATCTTACAAAGATTTATATATTTATTAAAATAATTGTTTCTCCAATCGCTCTTTGCATTCGTGACAGCTGTTTATTCGGGACAATGATATACTTTTTAATGTAAACTTTGTTGTACGAACGAACATGACTTTTAGAACGCACCTACGCATGTGGGATTTCCGCGGGGTTTTAGTGAATGTAAACAGAAAGATACGAGGACCGAGAATACTGAGCACAAACAGAGAAACCGTATTTAAATGGTATCTTTGTGTTTCTGAAGGTTATCGAAATGATAGTTTTCAACATATACTCAAATTTGAATACGTCGGATATCTTTTTTAAAGATAGTTCTTGTTATTACATATTATGTGTTTTTATGTTGTGCTAACTTTGCAATATAGAACCAACGATCAAGGTAGCTCCACAAGTAATTCTCAACGACAAAATGACAGTCGAAGAAGGATCAAGAAGCAGCCGTATTCATGTTTTGCGGAAGGAATTCCTCTTCCAAGTATCAAATGGGAGTCTATGACCGTACGTTTAGCATTTGATAATCAAATTTATGGTTAAGATTTAAAAAAAACATAGCATTATTTATGCGCCATTCCCCAACAATTTAAAAAAAAGCAAGAATGCATGCACGAAACCTTTTTTTTTAAATTTTAAATGTTATTATACATATTTGATTTGATTGACCAATGCGTGTTTATGCAAATAACGCAACATGTGTATAGTATATTCTGTTGAACAAATTAAAAGAATATTATGTGGAAGTAAAATTGATTAACTGTTTAAGTTCTTACTTCACACGTTTCTCAAATAATTGTAAACAAATCTGATACAGACTACTAATACGACTGAGAGTTCGCAAACAGCAGACGGGATGTTTCTATCGTTGTTCTTTTCTTTTTTTCAAGAAAACGTCTTTGCCCCTTAATGCGAGACAGGTTATAGATTTTTTATTTTTTGAAAATGTTACCATAGCCGATAGTGGAATGTATATATGTACTGCAAGGAATGAAGTTGGAACTGATGATAAAGTTATACGTTTGATTGTAAAAGGTAAATATTACTAATTATTTAAGCAAATATCATGCAATGGCAACTATTGCAATGAGTATAACATACACAGTAGAGGTAATCAAAAATGCACCTGAATACTTTTTAGCATCTGTAATTTTGTACATATATTCGTATAAATTTCTGTACCAAACGTGAGGATTGCATTTATTATCATTGTATACCAGATCACAATATAAAATTAAGGGTATCATAGCCAATAAGAAAACTACCAATTGACCACTGGTTTGAACAATGTTAGGTCATAGTGCATCGTCATCATAACTGGTGAATTGTTACTTGCTCCTGGTCCATTTGCAATTATTACAAGGATAGAAAGAACAAAAAACCTGCAATACGAAATAGTACGACGGTATGCGAATTGGACTGATATCAGATATATTTTAGACTGTTACTTTAATAGAGGATATGTTAAAAAGGGACGAAAAATAAGCCTTGAATAAAGTCACAACGGACACAAGAATTGTTGAAACGGTTTCAAACGTGCAGTTAGTGGGACTCTTTGTGTTCTGTGGGATATAGAAATAAACAGTCTGGTTAAGTCGATATTTCGACCTCAAGTCTTATGCCACTGAACATAAAACGACTGTTTTACTTTTGCCATTTATCTATACGTGTATATGAAATGCATCTAACGGAATTGATAAAGGCACGTATTCAAAAGTCATAAATCGATTGAGAGAAAACTATCCCGGATACAAACTAAAACCGATATAATTTCACATGAAAATCACCGTGAAACGCTTTCAAGCTGACAACCCTTCTTTTTTAAAATAAAATTGAGAAACGAAATCGGGAATGTGTCAAAGAGACAAACCGACCATAGAAAAGACAACAGCAGAAGGCACCAATAGGTCTTCAATGCAGCGAGAAATGTTTCCCGCACCCGGAGGCGTCCTTCAGCTAGCCCCTAAACAAATATATATATACTAGTTAAGTGATAATGAACGCCATACTAAACTCCAAATTATACACAAGAAACTAGAATTAAAAATAATACAAGACTCACAAAGGCCAGAGGCTCCTGACGTGGGACAGGCGCAAAAATGCTGCGGGTTTAAACATGTTTATGAGATCTCAATCCTCCCCTATACCTCTAGCCAATGTAGAAAAGAAAACGCATAACAAATATGCTTCATATTTAAAAAAAATCACATTCGCATCTTCTAGTCAAAGTAAATCATATATAGGGAGGATATCTTTGGTTACATGCCTCCATTTGGAGGCATGATCTGACAGAAAAGGTTTTACTCACAAAATACGAAGGAACAACAGCTGTATATAAAAATTAAGGACTTTCAGCCCCCTCTTTAGGAAACTTTTGAATAACTACCGATCACATTTTCGGATTACCACTTTTTCATGACAAAATGCAAATGTCAAGTTGTTTATAGTTACATAAAATGTTGATACATTTCCTTGATATTATGTTATTGTGTTACAGCCAAACCAACTGTTCTCCACACTGGTCCTGTAATTCACGCAATATCTAAAGTAAAAGATGACTACTATACTGATGCAAAACTGGTCTGCAATGTTACAAGATTCCCTACCCCTACTGTGACGTGGAAACGTGGCAATGTAAATATAATCAAAAAATCTTTCTGACTTATTGTAATATTTTAAACAAGTTGAAGAAAATTCCCCCAATATAATTTGAAACAAGGTAACAGTAATACGTATGAGCTTTGACGTACTTTTGATGTTAATTAAGTAAAAAAAAATCAATTTGGATTACCAAAATACATATAAGTTAGTCTACATTTGAAATTTGGCATATTGAAGACCAAGAAGTAAAGCTAATTATTGATCCATAGATTGTCAGAAAAAAATCAAATATATCATATTTTTCGAAACTGTTGCATACCTCTGGAAACATCATGGTTGTGCAGAATGTTACTAATACAACAGCAGGACAGTATACGTGTATTGCAACGAACGATGTAGGAACAAGTCAAGTAAACATATTCCTTGAGGTTACTTACGGTATGGGTTTATTTAAGAAATTAATATCACAATATTGACGTTCACCATTGACAATCATTTATACATATGGCTTTTCTATGATTTAGACATATATTCTCTGAATATGTTTTATGCCTCATTTGTTAAGGTGTTTGCATGTAATTAAAAATTTGCAGGAATAATCTAATGTTATTCATACATGTTTTTTCTACATTTCTATGATTGTAAGGTATGCATGTTATGCCGTGATGCTAGCTTTGTTTGTATATATATCGGCTTGTCATGAATTTCATTGTTTTTTATTTGATACGAAAGATTTATCAAGTTGTTTTTGAATTGAGTTAGGTTCCCAATTGAATGTTCTTTTGTTTTTTTTTATAGTTTCTATGAACTTTCGCGTTTTTAACTTTGATATTTTGTATTGATTCTTTTTGAATATGAGAAGTATTATCGTCTTTACAATTAAGAACTAACTATGTAAATATAGCTTCTTTACTGGATGTTATTATTATTTATACCAAGGTGGTATACCTTAGTAAATCTGAATTACACGTCAACATAAACAGAAGCCGACATGTTGTATGCTCTTCGGACGTGTTGTTGTCGCCCTGACACATTCCCCATTTCCATTATCAATTTTATTAGTGTCAAACAGTGTTAAAAGAATGATCAAGAAACGATAAAAGTGATTAGATTCAAGTAATTATAAAAAAAAATAATATCCCTTGTTTTACGGATTTTCACACAATATGAAGGTTCATGAAAAACCTTGTAACAGGATAAGCTTAGAAAGTTTAACACCTGGATCAAATAGATTTTTTAGTTTGTAACATGGTTTTGTTTTCTGTCTATCGATTTATGACTTTTTAACAACGATATACTACTGTTGCTTTTATTTGATATTTTGGACCCAGGTGTATTTATTATATAAACATATCCTGTTTCATGGTTTTGCATGCATCTTCAATTTGAGAGGAAAGCAGTAAAATTTATGTGAAAGTAATTGTATATTGTCTCCAAACTTTTATCGAAAAATTGTATGAAGTATTAGAAAGCCACATATACATACGAAACCAGAAGCATGTGACGTGATTTTGCACAACAACCAACTGAAATATTATAATGTGAATATAATGAATAGAATTTTACTTGAATAATAGCAAAACATAACGTAATTAAATCATAACCTTATCAAAGGCCCTTTATCGTCTTTAATTGTAAGTTTTAAGTTACAATATAGAGACAAATAACGAGTGTAAGTGACTGTATTATACATACCTTCAAGTTAACTCTTATCATATATGTAAGTACAACATGAAATTACATCTATCTACTGACAAAACGCTATTTCAATGATTTTATCTGTTCATTGCGAATATAAGGATATTTGTGTGTTTCTGATTTGAATGGTGTGAAATCTACCTTTAAATTGATACTCTAAGAAATTGGATAAGCGTTTTAATTGTCAAACAGTGAACAAAACGAAAAGAGACTCTAGAAACAGTCAAACATTTGTCAACGTATCTGTTCTTCTAATGAACATATTAAAAGCGATGGAAATGCTCCTTTTTCGAAATAAAAATTGTTTGAATATGCATCACAGGTTACCACATAAACATATACAATTTTCAAAGTCAATCTCATTGCAATGAATACATAGCACTTAATCATCAATCACAAAGCAATGAATGATACTGGAAGGAACTTTCACGTTGGTAAAATTTCGTGTATATCAAAGATATTTATACAAAAAAAAAAGGAAAATAAACAAATTACAGAACTTCTATGAAAAACGGAAATTCCCTAATCAAATGGGAAAATTAAAACCTTAAACAAATCAAACAAATGGATAAAAACTGTCATACTCCTATAGAAAATAAAGACAGCGAATCAAAAACTGATTTCGAGACAGACACTTTTTTAAAAACAAAATGCGTTAGAATAGAGCTGATACTACTTGACTGGTAAACCTTTAAGAGAACAGCTAAATATTGATACGCAATTATTTGTTTTGATCTTGTATTTTTTGTGAACATTATTTAGCTTGAAGTTATACAATGCATACCTGTACACATATTTTCTTTGTTCTACGGTTTTCCTCGATCGTTTATATATATGTTGATACGATCATAGAATTGTGCCAAATATATAAGGGTAACTGCGTGGACTACTGAATCTGTTGACTTACCCAATTTTCCAATGTATATCCAAATGCTCTTCAAAATCGTACTTTATTTCGCCAATTTTACTTGTTGAGTGTCATAGACGAAACACAAGTATTCATTTGATTTTCATTATCCAATATAAACAAGTCTGATGTAAGTAAACATAATTTAGAAATTTAGATAACCAAACCCGGCGATAATGGCACTTCTAGAATTACTGTTGTCTTGTTTTTCAAGATCTTCTGTACACATCTGCCTAGTAATCTGAAAGGAGGAAACAAATAGCATTTAAAGTCACTCCAGTCTATAGAAAAAGCATCTATAAAACTAGCATCAGGGTCAGGTTTCCATGAACAAAACCTTTTCAATTGAGAGTTGAGGCGAGATGCAAATAAATCAATGTTTAACTGCCATTCAACTTGATTATTGGACTTTCTAGATTCGGCATCTGCAATAGTATTTTCAGTTCCAGCAATGTGGCTAGCAGTGAGCCACACATTTTGTTTCTTTGCCCAAAACCAAATAGATATTGCAATAGTGTTACAACATTTTGTCTTGATTCCGCCTATTTCATTGACATAGCTTACTGCTTACTGCTTACTGCTGTAGTATTGTCAGTTAATATTTTTACATGTGTAAAACATTTTAATTGAGATTCAAATGATTTCAAACCATACAAAATTGCAAGTAATTCTAAATAATTTATTTGATATATTTGTTCATCAGAGGTCCATCTACCTCCTGTTTGGTTGCCAATAAGTACTGCTCCCCAGCCAGAGAGTGAAGCATCAGTTTGTTAAATAATTTGTGGATTAACTCTGTCAAAAACTCTGGACTGTGTATAAATATTACATGATCACTAAAGAATTTCTTTTTTCATTTTATCAGTTATTTCGATATTGACATCAAAAAATGCCCTTTGCAATCTTTAAGGCATGTATTTTTTCTATTTCAATATCTCTATAATACAGTTGACCATAATCAACAGCAGAAAAACTTGAGATCTTCAAGTCTATATAACTAGCAACTTCTCTTATTTTAGAGTCTTGTCTTGAAAGCAATTTATGACTTTTTTCATGTATCAGTTCTTTTTTGTCTTTTCTTTGTTCTTTTGAATTTTCTTTTAAGGTATAAGAACAGTTTTCTTCTCATGTACAAATCAGATACCAATTTTACAGTATCTTGGATATTTTGACTACACTCTACAATTGTATCTCCTATCAATAAAGAATCATCAATATAACCTATATTGCTATGATCTGATCTGCGGAGTGTAGCACATACCACTTTCATAAGTTTTGTGAATAAACGTGTTGCACTTGCCAACCCAGTGTATTGATAGATAGAGCCTCTCCAAATAAAACTCAAATATTTTTGATATTGCTCATCAATGGGCACTGAATAATAAGCATGTCGTAGATCGATACTAGCCATGTAACAATTTTGTTTTATCAAATGCAATGCCATTTCAAAAGTGTACATTTTAAAATGGTGATACTCTACATGTTCATGTAACTTTTTAAAATTAAGTATCATACGATATTCACCATTATGTTTTGGTGTCACACATATTATAAACAACTTTAGCCATGACAGTAGCTGTCTTCACAGCTACAGACTGAATGGTTTTCTTTTTGTTATCCACTGTTTTAGTCTCGGGACTTAGAATATCCCAAATAACCTGGTCAGTTTGGACAGTCACGATACCGTCACAATTTTGTGGTCTTTGAAGTTTCTCATCTTTCATGAGATCTGAAAATCTCTCTGAAGAAATCCCATTTCTAAAAATATCAGTTATATGATTAGCCAACTGTTCATTAATAAATGGAGCATACTTTTCACCAGACCTGAATTTTTTGCTCCTGCTAGCAAATCACAAGAGTCAGATTTTTGTTTCTTACTAGGTGGTTCATCCCTTTTTTCATTATCTGCTTGGACCTCGTCACAATCAGACTCATTTTGATTTTCATCAATATCATACTGGTATTCCTCATCATATAGAGCTTCTATTCTCTTGTTCAAGTTATCAACCCTACAGTTGGTTTTGACTTGTTCAGATCTTATCTGCTTAAGAATATCAAGTATTTCATTGTTATTATTAACGTCACCACTGCCACTACTAGACTTTGCTTTAGAAGTGGACGGCGTACTCGATGAAGGCTTACCCTAAGAAGCAGACTTGGACGAAGCCTTGGAAGTTTTCGACCTCGTTTTAGACTCCTTAGGTTTATCAAAGAGTACAGCATCTTCATCATCTAATCTTAAATCATCATCTACACTAGCCGCCTTCTTATCAGACGTTTTCTCTGATTTTCGTCACAAATCTGTATCATGGCATCTGCCATATTTGTTTACTGTATAGTATTCTCAAACGAAAGTTGACAGTACAGTGAGGTTGCGGTTGCGCAGTGCTTCTCATCTGATTGCGGAATTGATATAACGTAATAGAATTGAATATATTAGACTATTTATTGAAAACCTACTTACAACGTTTAAATTTATATCGCAGTTTCATTATATATTAAGTAACGATACCTACTGTAAATATTGCTTGTTTTTATATTTGTTTTAGATACGCCGAAAATAATAACTCCCCCGAAAACAGCCTTCGTTATGATAGGGACATCTCACAATTTTACATGTATTGCAACTGGTCATCCCAAACCATCAATTATATGGTCCTTTAAATCGGTAAGTTTACTTGTCAGTAAACGTTATCGTTTTGTTTTGTACAATTCTGTTGTTGTTGTCGAATGCATCTGCCAAAATGATGTTAACAAATCGAAGTCTTTATAAGAGTATGCAGATTCTCTTGAATTTTCTGGTTAATGAAATGTTATAATATGAAGAACAGATAAGGCAATTTATACTATTTGTTTTTCGTGCACCTCAAATACGTTGTTCATTTCGTCTTCCTTTTGTTTTTATTCTAGCGCCAAACAACACGATTTTCCCTTAAAGCACATTTGGTAAATGACAAAAGCTTTTTTTGTCAGATTTACGACATCTAATTTCGAAATCATAGCCAGAGAGTCGTCTGACCGAGCTGACATTTTATATCATTTATAGGGCATTTTCTTGTACATTATTCATTATGCAATTATGTGTAGTCATTCGTAACATTAAAGGTTTTCTACCATACCCAAAACTCACACATCTTAAATAATTTAACGAGCAACACAGGTTTTCTTCAATATCCAGGACTTTATTTACTTATTCAAATACTGTATTAATAACATGAATAATGACAAGACGTATTTATAAATGTGTATGTGGTGATATTGTCACGAATATGACCATATGCAAAATCTACTTACATACCTTTATCGTAGTATGCACAGGATTCCACAACAATGCCTGTTCATCACCGTTACAAGGGAGGACAGGTACTTACTCTATTTGCACTAAAAACACTTGAATCAGGAATCCTAACGTGTTCGGCGGAAAATGCTTTTGGAGTTGTTGAGGCTTCTGTTGCAGTTATATTCAAAAATCGTAAGTATTCACACAAAGACATGCACATAGACAACACACGAAAAGATGAAGAAAGTTTAATGGATATTCAATTTTGAGATTAAGAAATTTTTGCAAATACATAATGCATTCTACGAAAAAAGTATTTGAAAAGGTAACACTTATCTTAAAAATGCTGTTTAGTTCAACAAAGGAGTATCTTTTATATGATCCATTGGAAAATATTTATATTTTGTAATTACAGTTAATTATTAGGCACCGGCTACGATAACTTACAATAAGTAGTATTAAGAAATAAATCTTATTATTTCTGAGTCTTGTTGACAATATATAAAGTATTAAAATCTTATTGTTACATGCAGCTGCAGTTTTTGTCGCTTGTTATATATATTCAGATAGGGATTGCTTTAAAAAACGGTTAACGTCATATTTGTCCTTACACCGAAAAAATTATAATGTAATTGTTTAAGTTTATTTCAAAGTATTCTCGCAAATCAAACATATTTTAAAGCAATGCCGGCGTGGACATATTTTGTGGGTAACAAAAACTGCAGGTAACAATAACAAAGATATAATTTCAATTTATGTATAAAAAAGTAACAAAAGACAAATACCGAGCTCAGAGAAAAAATAAGGGTACAGCAGTCACCATCGAGATTTAGAAAAGCACATAACCAAAAATTAAATGACAGGATGTATAAGTATAAAACCACGTAAACGGATATTACAAAACCACTGGTATTAAACTGATAACCGTAACTGGAATTACGACTATCCCAATATGGCGACAGCTGATATAGGTAAAATCTTTACAATCATTTTCTCAAATATAGCATGCTTTTTCAATAGTTACTCAGCTGCAAGGTTTTTCTATACCATTACATCATATTTGAATCGTAACGGTGCACTTGAATTGTCTAAGCGCTTTCAAAATTGCAGTTGAAAAATTCGGGATGATAATCGTAGCTCTATGTAATTTTTCTTGTTTGATAATCGTAATTTCTTTATCGGATAATAGTAACTGAAAAATAATAACATTTAAATTGTGAAATAAACCCAGTAAAATGAAATGAAATGAAAACTGTAGTGCCTAATGTCTCGTCAAACTGTGTCCCTACTCCACTATGGCATAATAGGGTATTGGCTAGAATTGAATCAGTAGTGGCTTCCCGCGGGCAGAACTAGCACATATAGCCACCATTAAAACAGTATTTACTATATTTACTATGTTTTTATTCAGGATAAATCAATGCTTTTAACAGTTTTAATCACAAATCCTATGTAGGGTGACACCAAGATATTGGAACGTTTTCGTGATTAATTCACCACCATGATTTCTTCACATACTATCAGATATACGTTTTTAGTGTCAATATTAATAAAACACTATCCAGTTACGATTATCTTCTTTTTTAAAACCATAATTACGATCATCTTTTTTACGAATATCATCCCGAATTTTTCAACGGCAATTTTCAAAGCGCTTAGACAATTCCAGTACACCATTACGATTCAAATGTGATGTAATGGTAAATAAAAACCTTGCAATTGAATTACTATTGACAAAAAATGCTACATTTGAGAAAAATGACTGTAAAGATTTTACCTATATCGGTGGTCGCCATATTGGGATAGTTGTAATTCCAGTTACGCTTATCAGTTTAATAACAGTGAAAACATTGATTAAACAGTAAAAGTAATAATGCACAAAGTCAATAAAAGATTTTTATAACACATTATGAAGTTGATAATCAACGTCAGTAGCTAGAACCTGTACTTCGTGTATAATTTGTGAAGTTGATACGAAGTGTTAATGAAAAGAGTGTAGGTTTCGTCTTTTGAAATCTGATTCCTGTCCGTAAATTCATTTTGACAATTAGTCTTAGAAGGAACAATGTCTTTTTCTTATATCGACTTTTGCTTTCCCTGATAATCGTTGCCAGTGTCATAAAATTTTACACTTAGAGATGGCTTGCAGACGTTTTGTTCTAGACATAAGCAGATCTAATGCATGTGTTGAGTAGCTATATTTCACTTTAAAAATAACATCTTTTTAAGATAATAACTAGCAAAATATATCCAATCAAAAATAAGATAATAAAAATACCGAACTCCATTGAAATTTTTCAAGAACTGAAACCCATCACACGAATGTATAACAACTACCATATTTCTGATTTTGTACACGCATTTTCATATGTGAAAAATGGTGAACTACACTAGGGTTTATAGCTGCTTAACCTCTCACTTGTATGACAAAAACACCTAATTATATTATATTGACAACGAAATGTGAATAAAACAAACGGATATAAAAGATACAAATGTCAAAAATAGTTGGTACATCAGTCAACATTGTTTTATAGTCTTAATAACTATTAAAACACGAAGACGCCAAAACAAAAGGAAAAACAAAAAGGCATATTGACAAAGCACATTAACAAAACCGAATTTAAAGATTACAAAAACCAAACACAACGTCAAAGTACCGACCCTCGTCAAATGGATATTACCAAAAAAAAATATTACTAAACAGTAAGAGTCATAATATACAAAGTCAAATAAAAGAACAATATAACATGTTATTGAGATGATCAGTACATAAAATCTATACTTCAAGACCATCGTGTATTATTAGCGAAGTTGATATGAAGTATCTGTCTACAAGGTATTGGTATCTTACGATTATTTATCTTAAAGGACGAGACGTTCTTTGACATATCCGGATTCATCACCTTTCTGCTCATACACTACTGACATTTTAAAAAGTCTTAGAAGAAGCTGCAAGCTCTTGAATATCTAATAAGTTGTGCTGTATATCCTTTATGCAGGTGCATTAGGGTATATTGCCGCTAAGGTGGGGAAAGTTGATAATTGCAAAATTAAAATAGTGTTGTTTGTCATAGATGCTGGAACTGCGATGACCGCATATTTCAATTCGGGGTATAAGTCTAAAAATGAGGAAGAGTTAGCCGTTGCGTTTGTTTCTTTAATTTCTATAACTGGAGGATAAACTTATGGAATCCTCATATATCTGAAGGTTTTTATTTCTTAGTATTTCTTTTAAAATAAATTATGGTCAATGGAAAATGTTATTCGAGATACTTATAGTCAATCGCAGATTTACAAGAAGCCGTATTCGTATGTAATCTAATCATAATGATACAAGAGGTTAAGGTATAACATAGAAAATAGGAGAGCCGTGGTTAACGAATCGGACTACTGACACAAAAGTACATGGTTCAATGCCTGTTCCGGATTAAATTTGCGGCTCTCCCTTGACACCATTTGCGAGTATGATCTTGGGAAACGATGAAAGTCCGTCGAAAGGGGATGATGAATGACTGACCCGTGGTGATACAGAGTTATATTTCTTGCATGTAAAAGACACCCTGGTAGATTTCGAAATAGAGCAGGCTACATGTAATACCACTACAAGGCAGCACTCGCACCCGCAAAGTGGAAAGGTATTGTTATAAGTTGCAATAACCTGTTTACCAATCCACTGTAAATTAATATGTTTCAACCAAACCTCCCGTTAAGCAATTTAAAAGAAACATGGGACGGTTATAAAGATATGCATCTGTTTATCTTTTCGATTAATATTTTGTTTACTTATGTTATACACATTACCTTTTCAGCTGACACTACAGGTTTTGGCTAATCAAGACTAAAACTAAAACTGGATGATTTTCAATGAATTCTTATATGAAATATATGCAAAAAATCTATTTTGATATATTGTTTCTATATCTGATTGAAGAAATATAAATAGACTTTTATTACAGAAACCATAAAATAAAGAATTAATTATTTTTGTTTGTTCCATTGTTGTGTTATTACATCGTTGTTGAAGATGGTGAGAGGTCTGAGCGCACATAATCATCTCTAAAAGTGTATTGTCGTGTATGTGTTGTTACCGATTCCCTCCTAATTCATTGGTTTCTGTTTCTGTCTATTTTCTGCTGGTGGAAGTTTCGTCCCCAAGAGTATCACCGACCCAGTAGTCAGCACTTCAGCTAACACGTAATTTGCACAACTTTTTGAATTTTGGAATCTCAATGGTCTTCAATTTTATAGTTGTTTGGCTTTCTAGCTATTTAGATCTGAGCGTCACTGGTGAGTTTTGTGCAGACGAAACACACGTCTGGCGTATCAAATTATATGCCTGGTACCTTTGGTAACTATTTACACCACTGGGTCGATGTCACTGCTGCTGTACCTTTCGTCCCCGAGGGTATCACCAGAGCAGTAGACAGCACTTTGGTCTTGACATGCAAATCAATTATATGTATAATAAAGAATGTGGAGAGTTTAAACATGTAGGGGGGCATTTTTTGTATTCATGTCTAAAGAGAAGTATTTCATTTTGTTTATAATGATTAATATTTGGTGTTATGCCCTTTACATGCAGGATTGTATTTGCGTGCATTCAGGAGTACTATGTAACATGCAAACATGTTACTTTCAACACATTATATCAACAATATGAGGATCTAGTATTATCTCCCCATTTTATCATTTATCATTGTTACGGATTTAGTTACTTGTAGTTTACATCTTAACTTTCTTGTATAACAAAAAAATACTCATATTAATAAATAATTATTATTTATAAAAAAAACTCATATATAGGTGTTGAATTTGAACGTTTTTTTTAAAATAGATTATTATGTGTAGATCATCTTTTAGCTGAAATGAAAATTTGACAAAAAGAAAACCATTTAAGTGTTTTACACATTTCCTAAATGAACATGTATCATGGTCACGTGTCAATTTCATCGGTTGAATTGTTTACTGTATTACATCTCAAAAAGACTGTCGCAATAATCAAACATTTGTTTGAAAATAAAAGAAATGAAAGATAACCAGCTGTTTTGTTTTATTTCCATTACGAAATACTATTTGTCAATTTCACGAAAAGTCGTCGAACTCAATACTGATTTTCTATACACTAAAGATCTTAGCATAATTGACATGAAATGAGTTCGTAAAAAACTAAAAACAAAAACAAATTAAATGAACTAAACAATAATGTTGCTGCTTTATTAGACAAATACGTTCGTGCTAGTAGTGCTGTTATTCGACTTGTATTGTAAAAAAATTAGAAAGAATGATTTATGTCGATGAATCTGGCAAATGAATTTAAGTTCAACAAACGCTGATAAGTACTAGTGCTAGTTAATATTTAAACCAAAGCAAACTGTTAAAAGTTCACAAGTTTCTGGTCAAATGCACTTTGTTAATTAAAAGAAACATAGTTTTACCACTGTGTCATCATGTTTCATATATGCACTTATAATATATAAAACAGCAAAAACTCGTGAAAAGGCTAGACCGGATGCGTCTATATGACATGGTGATCTGTAACGTTTCACATCACGCCTTATTCAAATATCCCTGTTTTCAACGTTTTTCTAACGGAAAAGGTAACAATCAGTAGACGATTATGCTTGCAATCAAATATCTGGAACACAAACACATTTTTGTCCGAAGTCAGGAGCCTCTAGCCTTTGTTAATTTTGTATCATTTTTAATTTTAGTTTCTTGTGTATGATTCGAAGTTTAGTTTGACGTCCATTATCACTGAACTAGTATACATATTTGTTTAGGGGTCAACTGAAGGACACCTCCGGGTGCGGATGTTTCACGCTGCATTGAAGACCCATTGGTGAACTTCGGCTGTTGTCTACTCTATGGTCGTGTTTCTGTCTCTTTGACACATTCCCCATTTCCATTCTCCATTTTACACTGTATATGTCAATCATTAGCTATAGTGATAATTTATTGTTTTAAGTATCGATTATAGCCTTTCTGTTTTAAAACCGAATTTGATCAATTTTGTGGTCACTCGTACATCCCTTAAGAAGGAAATTCGTAGAACGAGAAAATGCACCCGTTTTGCGTATAAATTAAAGCTGCGAAATGAGAAGTTTACAATGAGAAAAGTTGTATTTGCAATCATGCAATACATGTATTCCAGTGGATAGGAATAGGAAAACGGCAGTTGCGAAATAGCGATAAAGTAACCTTCAGCAATCGAATGCGAGAGAAAAATGACAGAAAAACAAACAAAAACAATGACAAAATCACGAGATAATGATATCCTGAAATGATAATTTGTTTTATTAATCTTGGTATTTATAATGAGTTTATTGTTAAAGGCGCAAATGTGTTGCAGTTTTAAGAAAAACATAGATAACAAACGACATTCTTTTTGTTAATCGGATTGAATCATACTCTATCATTAATTTCGATATACGTGATAATACTGCCTTCATAAATGTTTTGGCAAATAATGTCATATATTCCCCTCCTATTAAAGAGAGGCGGAACATACAAAAGGGAATTCAAACAAAATCGAAAACACTGAGAACGCCATTGCAAACAAAAAAAAAGTTCAAAAGAGAAACAACAATTTACAAAACACGACATAAAAAACTTAAGACTTAGTATCACGAACTATCCAACCCTCCTCCTTAAAAAAGGTGATGGTTTCAAGTGCTCCGATAATGTAAACATATGAAGTTCCATGTGTTGCAACCGTCGTATGTTCGTATGTGTACAATTCCGGAGATAAATTCAATGCAGTAGGCTACATTCGGGAAAAAGTGTTTAAGTTACATACATTTTTTGAAAGCTTAAATATCACTGTAAAAAAAGTCAAAAAATTAACAGATAACGCGATGGTTAAATTATAGAATTATTCTGTGGTTTATACGGTCGAATTTTCATATTTTATTATTTATTCATGTATTTCTCTTGGCATCTTAATGTAAAGTTTAGTATCCCTGTGAAGTAGTGTTGTCATACCAACGGTATTTTTTTTATCCGTAGTCATCAATTGTCCTTTTCTTCTTAATATCTGGCAGCTGAATTATTTTTGTATTCTTGCATATACAATAACGGTTGCAATTGTCAAGACTTAATTGTTAAGAAAGTTAAAAATGTTGATGAACAAGCTGACGTATATCATCCTCCACACAACAAATATTTGGATATTATTGTGTTGTTGTATGAATGTATGTCGCGGGTCTTTGACGGTATTTCAATTCGAACGTTGTATCAATTTTCGATAGGAAACACAACCTTATTTTTATTTTTGATATGAAACAACAATAAATACATCAAAGAAAATAATATATATGTTTTATCACTTGCACGGCAGCTAAAAAGCTCCTTTACAAGAATTGTGTTTGTTATTGTATTTGTTGAAGTAAGTATTTAATGCACTTTATAAGATAAGTCGTACAACTGAATAATGTAAATTGCGTGTTATAACGAATTATATTATTTTCTGTTTCTAGCTGGTTGTGGTTAATCTAACTTAAATGTGAAATGTCATTTAAAAAAAAATTATTTATCAGGTCAATAAACTCTCATCTAACACTACTAATTACCTTTCAATACACTTTTTTTCTTTTTTTTTTTTTTTAAATTATTTCAATTTTTAAGTCCTCTAAGATCTATCATTTACATTCGGTTGTATTGCACACATGTATAGATGTGTTACACGTGGATACAAAATTTACGTTATTGCTTGATATTACACTGGGGGAAAGCGGCTTTCCGTAACAAAAGGATTATGCACATGAGTATATAATCAATTAAACTATGTTATCCCATGCAAGTTTTATTTATTTTATATATCTTTTATCAATGTTCATCGCTATGTATCCATAATGCAGTGTTGTTTATCCGAAACCACTCATGCGAGCTGAAACAGATAACATTTCATTACGATATTTTAAAAGGATTATAGAGAACATTTCATCTAATTGTTGTAGAGTTGTGAACATTGCAATTGATATTTAATAACGATGTAATGGGAATTATATTAAAAAAGGACCAACCAGACAACAGAAACGTTCTGGGCACCAAGATATAATCTAATATATGTCGCTTTTCTTATGTTGTTTGCATTCCTACATGTTAAGCGAGATCTATCCACCCTTCCGGAACACCTGACATTGCCTACAGTTCTATGCTTGCAGGAAGTCTTAATGTTTCAATATTTTGTCTGTATACTGTCTTTTGGACCATTCTTTTCAAGCATGTAAAAGTCAGTCATTGTCAGTGTATTGTTTCTGTATGGGTTTGACCTGATTTTTTATATAAATATATATATTGATTTCATATAAATCCCTCAGTTTATTTTGCTATTCATGTTAATTAAAGATTTTTCTGCTTTGAATATCTTTTTTTTTCTTAATAAAGAAAGGGAATAACGGTGTAAATTCTTAATACATACGATTTCTAAAAATGACTGCAACCGAAATTTTCTCATCTCCAAATTCATTCAAAGCTGTACAAGTTAAGGTTCCTGATTCAAGCGTTTTAAGTGCCACAAGAGTTATTACTGGTCCATTGTTGTGAATCTGGTTAGAAGGCATTGTAATGGACTCATCAGCAAACTAAAATAAACAAAAAATGTTTCTCAATATAATTTTAGTTTTTACATATTCGTATTAAGCACTTAATTATTACAAGTTCCATTAGTTAATTAACAAAGTGTCCCTTCTGGACCAGAGACCAACATTATTCAAGAACCACATGTCAACCTTTGCAAATTTATCAAACGACTTAAAGCTTGTACAGCGTTGTTAATATTTTGATTATTAGGTTTTCTATGATAGGTTTTGTATAATGACATTTGTCAGATTATTATTTTGGTTCAACTTGGTAATATCTGACCTTCTCCAACTGGTGAGTTTTGTTCTATTTGATAGCCAATCGTATCGTTACATGTTTACACTTCTCATTTTAAATATTTACAGAACGTTAATTTATTTTGTGTGTTATAACTAAAAGAGGACAACAAAATTGCAACGCTCCTATGTACATTTGACCATATTAAGGTAGCACAATACAAAGATTTTATAACTCCAACTCCCAAGTTTTAAAATGCTGTAACTTTCTTAATAATGCTTGAAAATTTATAAAATTGGTAGTTTTGGATAGCTTACAGATTATTCTTTCAAATAAATGCAATGTTAGTATTATGCAACAATTATGTAACCAATTAAAATGTTAACTGTGTCTAAAATATTTTTCACCAAATTTCCTCTTTCAAATGAAATTAGCTTCTGCATAGGTATCCCTAGAGGGTTGATTTTATTATATGTTGTTCCTATGGCCATTATCTACAAAAGGGTGTCTCAGATTTCAGATAGAATGCATATAACAAATTTTACAAGCTAATTAAACATTATCTTCTTTTATGTGGTTAGGATGTTTACACTAATTAGAGATTTTTGAGAGAATGGAACACCATAGAGACAATCTGAGACACCCTTTTGAAGCCCATGATGTGTTGAGTAAGATTCCGTTAAAATTTTCTGTATAGTTAAAGAGATGATAGAGCTAAATTCATTCAAGTGAACTTACCCAGATTTTGCCACTTATTACATAATAATTGATTACATAATGATTCCATAATAAAAATATTGCATTCATTTAAAAGATTAATCTTTTATCTATCTATACATACCTCTTTTATCATTGTCTATGCATTCATAAGAAAGTTACAGCATTTCAAAGGTTAGTGATTGGAAGTAAAAAAATCTTTGTATTGTGCTACCTTAAATGAACATGGTTAATTGTTTTCCGTCCATCTTTATCATTCAACTTTCGCAGATAGTGCATTTATTTCTTAGCTTTAAAAAGTAATTTTATGACGGTTTATGACACATTATGTATTACGTTTTGTTTCATTTTTTAACGTTATGGCGATAATGTTGAGTGTAAGTCTCCACTACTATTTTGATTCCAGTAGTACTGAAATATTCAATATATTAATTGATGAAACAAAAATTAATAGTTTGACTAATCTGTCAAAAAAACTTTTTTTATACCCCATAGATGGTTTTCGAATTATTTTTTAGATACTCTTTTAAAGCATCTAAACAACTGAGGGACTATATTATAATACGAACAATACAGTTAATTATTGAATACGAGAAGTACACTTACTGACTTGAATGACCATTTGATCGACGGTTTGGGATGACCAGATGCAATACATGTGAAATTGTGTGACTGTCCTACCATTATAACAGCTGTTTTTGGTGATATTACTATTGTTGGTGTGTCTAAAAGAAAAATGAAAAATAGTTATGGCATACAATTTCAATATATTATTGTGAGGAATATGTTCAAGAGACAACAAACAACCCGACTAAAGAGCAGACAAAAGCCGAAGGTCACCAATGGCTCTTTAATGCAGCGATAAACTCCAGCACCCGGAGAGGTGCTTCAGCTGGACCATAAACAAAAACATGTACTTGTTCAGTGATAATGGACGTCATACTAAATAATAAATATATTAAAGGAACTAAAATTAAAAATCAAACATGACTAACAAAGGCTAGAGGCTCCTGATTTGAGACAGGCGCAAAGTTGTCGTGAAAGAATAATATCAAATTCCCATCTGATACATGTGCTATGTGCACTTATATCTTTGGTACAACAGAGCTTGTATAATCCTTTTTTAGTTAAACATTACTTATATTTGATTGATATCGGTAAATGTATTAAAATTATTTAGATCGAGAATTTGTATTTGTTATAGTTATATAAGCACATACCGTAAGTGACCTCGAGTAACATTTTCACTTGATTGGTTCCGACGTCGTTACTTGCGATACAAGTGTAATATCCTGCTGTTGTATTTGTCACATTCTTTACAACAAGGATGTTTCCATGTTCATTCAATACGTTCTAAAACATATATTGTACGTATGTATAATATGTGTATAATGATTTGCATATCTACAAATAATTGAATGGTTTTGGTTCGAGGGAATTTTTCAATTTGGTTTACACTTTCGGAAGACGTGGTTATCAGACTTTCTCGTTGTTGACACTATGTTGCTATACGTATAACATCATTTCCATTTCCGAGTAATTTTGATATTTGTTTGGAGTAATGTGGTTTTGTTAGAAAATATTCAGGGAAAGTAATTTAGATTTATTTAAATCCTTACATACATTTTTTTATACTTACATTCTTATATTTCCATGAAACAGAAGGTGTTGGAAATCCAGTGATGTTGCATACCAGTTTTGCATCAGTATAGTAGTTGACTGTTACAGTAGATAGAGCTCGAATAACAGGTGCTATGTGGAGTTTTGGAGGTTTTGCTACAACATATGTTTGAGTTATATATTACTCTAAATACCAGTATGGGACAGAACTATTCTAGATTAAAAAAAATCACAGTTACTAGTCTTACGCCCATTGCAAGTTGGTTTTTAGTTATAGTTGATGTATTTCCCTCGGTTTAAGTTGGTAACGGAATATGTTTTCTCTCACATGATTCACTTTTGAACAGCGGTATACTACTGTAACCTTTATCAATAATTCGTGTTCTTCCCGACTAATTATCAATCATTTTACCAGATGTATTAAGTGTAAAGACGTCCTAAACCGTTACTTTATTTTTACAAATTGTGAACTGCATGGCGAGTTGTCTCATTAACACTCAAACCGTATATTGATAAAATGCATGAACTTTTGCAATAGCCAAATATATATACAATATCAGGACAATGTAAAAAAAAATATAAACTGTTTTGTATGAGGCTGAGAAACTGGGGTAAGGCGAGGTTGTACCGATCCTTTCTCCAGTTTTGAGCCGAGTACACAAAAGTTAATACTTTAATGATATTGACCTAATATTGTTTTTATGCTGTAACTTGAATTAATACATTAATAACGATTTAAATTGTAACACAGATTTCAAACTTATTCTCATCCCTTAATGAACCCCTGATTGTTACCAAAGTGTTACAGGATGACATTGACATTTTCTAAATATGGCTGTGTTACTTTATTAAGGAAATATTCACACCTAGTTGAGGCTTGTTGGCATCGATACAAAAAAATAAACCTTACCATAAGCTACCTTATGCTATTCCTCACAAAGTCAAGAATTTTGAAAATTTATTTTGATCGTTTGATGAATTTTAGCTTTTAATTTTGACATTTGATAAGAGACTTTCAATTTTGAATATTCCTTGACATTCTGATCTGTTGTCTTGTTGCTCACGCTTGTACATACCGTGTTCTCACTGTGTAGGTAAAAAATGATTTCATCATTAAAAACCTTATAATAAATGCTACAATGTAACATTTGCTTTGTACTAAACAAAATATACAATGTATGTTAGAACATATGAACAATCTCATCAAAATATTAAGCTTATAATATGACACTTGTGTTTAAACACAGTTTTTCGTGCTTTAAACAAAATATGCAACGCAATATTTTGCTTGTCACATTTTATTTACCTTTTATTATTACATGCACAACTTGAATATCAGTGCCAATTTCATTCTTTGCCATGCACATATACAACCCGTTAGTATCCATTGAAACTTGTTCAAACATTAAAAAATGGGAAACCTGCTTAACATTAGCGGGCATTGATGTTTTCTGAAAATAACAAAAGCCATGTCACTATTATGCTGCAATATTTATACTGTATGAATTCCAAATTAATTAATTCTACAATAATGTCTATCTTCCAATTATCAGTTACATTTGAAGAAACTAACGAGGTCTATTTTTGGGAATGTTTAATACTGAAAGCAGTGTATCACATTAATCTTTACACTTTTAATAACATATGCAAAAAATAAAGAGATCAACACAGTGTGAAATCATATTCCTATTGTTTTTTTTCTATATTTGTTCTATATGTCGTGTACATTTTATTATGTTGTACAGGTTATTACTTGTACAAAATTTTTGTAAGAGTAATTACTTGTATGATGCCATCATACAAGTAATAACTTGTACAAATGCAATTGTACCAGTAATTACTTGTACAATTTTTGTTGAGAAAAAGATAATAACTTGTACAACACAATATCTTTGAGTTATATTTGTTTCTTCTTTTGCCTTAAATGTTTGTAAGTCTTGATTTTTTTGGTCAATTATGGGGTATTTTTATTTCTTTCACTTGTTTATTTGTTTGTTTATTTTTTTTTATCATTCAGCGTATTTTTTTTTATTTTGTTATTCATTTTTGTTTCAACTTTGTACATGTATTAGTATCATTTTATAAATGAATGAGTTTTTTAATTTTTGCTGCATTCAAAGCAAGATTACAGACAGACGACTTCTTAAGCAATATTAGCTAAACAGTGTGTTGCCACAAACGGAATAATGGTGCAAATTGACAAAGTAGTTAAAAGCAAAAATAGAATAAAACCCTTCTATCATTTATTTACAAACATAAATCATGGTAAAAAGTAGCAAATGTAATATCATATGTTTGAAACAAAAGTGAAGCATAATAAATCACATACATGTAGTTGTTGTATTATATGCCTTTCTTATCGAAGGGTAAAGTTCATCAATTGATATTTGTATAATAAAAAATAATTTCGTCTCCTTTGCGAATGAGTTTTCAATTTTTGCTACATTTGAAACACCAGACTGCCGTAAAAAATATCTTTGAAGTGCCGTTTTTTGTAACTTAATTTGACTTCATTTACATTACAAACATTCTCTCATATATCTTACGTGTGTGAATACCAAATAATTAGATGTCCACATGATATGTTTTTCTACACTGTTTTCCATCTTTACACTTTAATTTTTACATTTTTTAAAGTTTTGCTCATACTTTGTTATACAAAAAGTGCAAAACATGTTGAATGTTCATACCTTTAGTGTTTAGTCATAAATTATATCTTAGAATAATGATTTGTACAAGTTATTACCTTTTCTCTTGAAAAAATGTACTAGTAATTACTTGACATGTACAATTGTATTTGTACAAGTAATAACTTGTATGATGGTCTCATACAAGTAATTACTAGTATTAAATGTTTGTACAAGTAATAACATGTACAAAATTATAACATGTACACGACATATACATATGGCAATATTTTTACAGAACAATTAGAATAACAAATTCACATTAATAAACGTACGTCAATCGACCCCCATTCGATAACTGGCATAGGAAGTCCTTCCGCAAAACAAGGTAAGTAGAACTGTAGTGTTCCTTCATCAATAGTTATTCTTTTTGTGAGAAGAATCTTTGGAGCTATCTTTTTGGCTGTTTGTTCATATACAAAGTAATACACAGAGAATGTATACATTCAAATTAAGTGATAGCATAACGTTTTAAAGTTAATAACGTATGAGGAAGAAAAATAAGTACAATTAAAAATCAAATGTTCAGAGAACAATTGAAAGTCTTTTCACATCAATTTTCAAAATTATTGAAAATAAGCTAGTTCCGGTTTACCTAAAGTTGAAATTGCCACCCAATCATACATTTAAGTTTCTTCATACTGATGTAATAAATAAAGAACTTTAATATACTTTTAAGCGAAATAAAGCAGATATTGTCTACTTCCAGTGAATTAAATGTCACTTCCGGTCTCATATGATAGCTGCTTTCACACTGATTCTAAAAATATATAGTTTTTATAAACTTTTGCCTGTAAACCAGGAGATAATTGGACAATTCCGGTTGACGAAAAGTAATTTCTAGTCTTTTGAGATAAGTTAACGTACTTGAATTACAAAATATATTGATTCTGAGTATTTTTCCATTAAAAGTGCAAAACTGGCTACTTCCAGTTTTCTCAAGGTTACTTCCGCTTGCTATTTTTAAATACATTACACAGCTACAAGTAAATACTTGCTTTTCATTAACAATCTACACACGAAGCATGATTTTCGAATTTCCTTGGTGCACCAGAGATCCCTCCTCCACGTTTCTTGTGTATTTCGTGGTTCTCAGACATTAGTTGTTTGTTGCGTAAAACACAACTATCAATGCTTAGTTAGAAATCTGTTCATATCTACCTTTCTTGTACAATATACAATATATATTTTTATTAAGGAGTGCACGTTAATTAAACTATGTGTTATGCTATTAGTTTTTTTCCCAGTATAATACTTTACAAGCGCTGCAAACACCCGATATTAGTGAGTATTGTCCTTTTTTTTTTATCAGACAACAATAATATCACGACTTAAATTGTTACAAACCTTCACATCTGGGAACTGTATCATTCCACTGACCAGACAGAAGACATGTCAAATATTTTTGTCCAATCAATCTGTACCCTGGTTTACAGGTAAGAATGGCTGATTCTCCATATTGATATTTTGATTTTCTGTCTAATGTTTCTATATTATCCACTGTGATTTTTGGGCATTCTTCACCTTTGAGAGAATGACACATTTCGTATTCAACATGGTTAAAAGGATATGCTTTTTTTAATATTGTGATTAAACTAAATTTACCGAGAGTCTTGTTTTAACTTCAATATATTTGTTAAGATCATTCAAGTATGTTTTTTATCATTACTACTGATAAACTATACAATCACGAGTTGTGCTAAAATGTTGCTATCAAAATGTAGGGGTCATTCGTTCAAGGTTGATTATGATGCTATTTTTGCTATAACAATGCTATGTTTTGTGTCGTTACATTTTTATTCTATTTCTAACGTTAAAGAAATTTTATTTAACAGAACATTGCCGAATGAGTCTAATCAGAATGATACAGAATATGTCAGATGACATTTGCCTTACAAAATTGACTTCACGGACTCACTGAAACGATATGCAAGAAGTATAAAATTCATTCAGATACCAATCTAGCCTGAATACAGACAAAGTTAGTATACCGGTGTTGAAAAGTCATAAATCGCTTGTAAGTAAACGAATCCGGTAAAACAGTCAATCATATAGCATACGAACTTGCAAACAAAATCATAGATATATGGTAGAACACTAAGTCAGTCGAAAAAAGATACAACATTTATAAAAGAACAAAAACAGCAACAGTTCACAATACATACTCTGTTATTACCAAAGGCAAGCAATGCCCAGTAGCCGTAATTTTCATACTAAGGGGACTTTTGGCTTTTCTACAGTTATCCATTCGTTTGATTTGTTTGAGCTTTTGATTTTTGCCAATTGATTAGGGACGTTCCGTTTTGAATTCTATTAAAATATGATAAAATTCATTGATATTGTACGTGTGTGAATTGTAGTGTTTATAATTGTTGATTTCGATGCATCCCCGATTCCAAAGATCCCTACAGTCTATATCGTACTGTAAATGATCATGCAACGTACAAGTGATCATACATGGCTTCAAATGGATGCCAGGTATTGATATGTGTAGCATGCAAACTGCTGTAAAGAACCTTTAAAATGTTTTTGAAAAGAAATTTTTCGTGTTCAAATATATTTAGAGTTAAAAGACGATCTTGTGCAGTTTTGAAAGAGAAAACGACATTTAAGAAAAAAAAAATTGTAAGGACTCTTATTGTTTTTTTGTAAGATCAATGTTTATTATAGATTTGTTGTTAAAACAGGAATATAAATGGGAACATGATACATTCAGTAACATAATAATTTACCTCCACATACAGGTACGTTACAGCTATTCCAGCCATTTTTAACAAAACACCACGGACCACGAGCGTTGTTTCTATCATTCTCTGGAGTTCTACAGTAATTATCAGGTTCTCTTGTGTATACTTGTGCATTACTCCATCTTAGACATTTGTTCCCATTTCTTGTAACGTTGATAAAACCGTTGTATTTCAAATCAGTAGTCGAATTTCTACAATCTGGATTTTAAATCTTAATTTAGAAACAACAAACGGGCAAAGCCATACGTACAAAGACAAATAGCACCTACTTCTTTTTGTCATTTGAGTATGCTTTTGTGTATATAATGCGTTTAATATAAAAGTTAAATTTCAAATCTGTTTTTTTTTCAGCTCTTCATTTTTGAGATATGATTTAGAATTGCAATTAGTATGACATTAAACAACAGCAAAATGATATTGATTGTCAAAATACGCATCTCATGCAGTAACATAAGTGACATGATAATTGTCGGTCATACCACAACATTACTTTTCAAGTACCATTACGTTCTCTTCACTGGTGAAAAATCTGTTCTCGGCAAATGATTGGTCGAAATTTAATTGTGACGTTATTTTTGGTTTCTTCTGAGTTTTCCTATTGTGAAGTCATTAAAAAGTGCTTCGAAAAGAAACGATAAAAATCATAAGAGAAACATGACTGTCGACAGTTAAATTTTAATTGTTTAACAGGCTCGCCAAGCCGCGCGCTTTACCAAACTTTAACTGTCTCGAATGGAGATATATCGTAAGACAGAGGTTGCAGTTGTGGAATCTATATACCATTTATTGTTTTAATGTATTTCAGATGACTATAATTGATAAACGTTTTATTTACTTTATTGCACAATCCTACCCCTAATTTTAACAGTAAGCTGCCAAACATACATTCACGATGGTAAACTTTATATAACAAATATTCAAGATGTAGTGCTCTCAGATTTTTATGTTAATTTACATTTAGAATTTGATAGTAAGAGTCAGTTTGAAACTTATTAATAAAACATGTACGTTTCGCTTTGAAAAATATTAACTTTTAATTCATTAAGCCAGATGCAGATAAATGAAGCAGATTTCTTATAGCAGCTTCGATGTTCCGATATAAAGGTATTGTAATGAATATCAAATATACCACAAACAGGAACATTGCATTTTCCTGTAGCATAATTGAGTCCTGTATAACACCAGGGTTGATTGAATGTGTCTGTCCTTGGATTTCTACAGTAGTTGTGGTCTGGATAATAGGTTGCATACGGCGAATTAGTTTTTTTCCAGCTCATGCACGGTTCTCCAATCGCCGTTGAATTGACTATACCGGTGTATGTTAAACCTTTGTCATATTTATTGAAACAAGTTACACCTACAAATATGTTATATACAAAAAACTTATTCTGAATACTATCATATTCTTTTTCGAAGTTCTGGTCAGTTGTTCTTAATCTGTGTTAGAGGGAAATGTAGTACTCGTATATGTTTTCATTGTAAATTTTTATTTATTGATGAATTAATATTCTTCTGATTAAATTTATCGAAAAAAGAGGAATTTTACATATTGATATACATTTTTTAATTAGTTACAAATAGCATGATTTCAAATTTGTTCAGTATTTATATTGGTATATTAAGCACTTGCCTTGATTTTCTACAGTAGATTGATATATCATATTAATGCTTCGGGATCAGCTGAGTGTTAAAATACCCTCACATAGAATTATATATGATTTTTGTAATATTTTGAATCTTACCGTATATGTTTTCTAACGACACTTCTGTAAAAATAAAAGAAAGGAATAGGCATCAAGAAAGAATTATACAATGGCGCTGTTGTAAGTTAAGGAATAAGGCAGAATTCACTTTGCATGTTTGTGTGGAAGTTTTTTCAATGAAACATTTTAACCATATCCCTTATATTTATGACCAAAGGCAAAATTTAAATAATTACCGTAGCAATATTTAAATCACTATACATTGTAATACGTTTTGTTCATTTCTGGGTGAAAGTGTTGATGTCAACAAGGATCAAAACCTAATAAACCTCATGTTGATTCAGACCTAGTATCAATAACGGGTTATCAGCTGGGGATATAACAAGAAACACTTAATAAAATATTATCACAAATGGTTCGTATTATGGATAGATAATTTCGAGGCTGTATTACCTTGACCTTTACCTTTTCAATTATTTATTAATTGTTACATTTGGATAAAACATACACAATTTCTGCTATTGCGATCTATTGTTGGTTCAATATCCTAATAAACATGATAATGATGAGAAAAATAGAAGAGGGATTTATTGATGACTGCTAAATGCCGTTGATAAAATATATTAGATTTTGATTTTATACCACAATAAGAAATACAAATTGCTGTAGATTCCACCACTGATGATAATGCATATATAGTCAATATGTAAACCACAGTTGCTTTCATTGCAGGTTAACTTGAGTTACTTATAATAGAAAAAATGAAAACGGGAAATGTTTCACAGAGACAACAACCCGAGTTATTTCAGGAACAGCCCACGTCAACAACTGGTCGTCAACTCAGTAAGAAAATTGTGCATGCTTAAACAATGAAGTGTACTAATCTAGCGATATGGACACCCCACTTTACAAAGGAACCATATTGTTGGTACAAAAAAACATGCGAAACTAACAGAGGCTTAAGGTTTCTAACTTGAGAGTTGTGTTGGTTTAACATGTCTTGAGATATTCCAACCCTCCCCGCTCATCTAGCAAGTGTGAAATTAACACACAACCTCACGCACAGTTAGAAAACAAATTCAAAAGACATCTTAATCCGTTATTAGAATATTTCACGGAAGAAACTCAGCAAAATGACTATTATAAACATCAATTAATCTAGACCTACTAGCAGTTACTGACATGTCAGTTCCAGATTTCAAATCAACTAAGTAGGTCTTCTTTATTTGGAAATCAACTACAATTCTGCGTTTTTGGACTATGTATTCTGTCATCTTTCATAATCAGAAAATACCTGTATCATGCCCACAACTGATATTGGGTTAAATGTGTTAATGTCCGATTCAGAAACCATAACAATGAATCAATATCAATTCCAAAACATAATTGCTTATCTCTTTGAGTGAAGGTTAAATAAAAAAGGAAAGGAAATAATATGTACTTAAGGTTTAAAAGTGTAAGTGTCATAATCAAAACAGTGTTGTTTTTGTTTTGTATCGTTCCTATTGTTGATGACATTTGTAGGTAAATGACATTTTTCTGCAAAACAATTTTGTTGTTGACTTTTTTTAAGACTGCAATGTTTAAAGACATCTATATTTAGTTGAAAAGGTAAATGTAAGTTCCAAACCAAACAAATACATATATACAAAATTGATGTTTTAATGTAAATAAAACTCGATAATATTTATGATAGAGTACAATACAATTAAGACGACTTTACTGCAAGTGGAGTGATGGTAACTGAAAGATAGTATTTATTTTCGTAAGTAAGTACGGTCTATGATACTCTTTATATCAATCATATTAAATTGCATCAAAACGATACCGGCTGCATGTACTTCACATTGAATAGAATATGCATTATAAATAGTCAAAAACATGTTTTTTTTGTAAATAGTATGGATGGAAAAATCAGTAGATACGAAACTGGAATAAATTTGTAAAACATACTATTTTCACAATTCTTTCCGTAGTAATCATCAAGACAGGTACATGTATATCCATTTATTCCATCAGTACATTTTCCTCCATTTTGACAGAGATTACTTAAGCATTCATTCACATCTGAAAAGAATCAATACACGTTGATTGTAAAATTCCTCAAATTAATCAAATTAAATGTAATCATAAGTGTTGATGGTGCCAAGTCATAACATTAATAACCCCATTATGGAGCAAACTTATGAAATAAAAAAAAAACCTTACGCATCGACATCAAACTCATCATTGATGCCAGGATCGAAATTTTAAGTCTTCGCAAGATGCGCGTTTTGTCTTAAAGAGACTCATAAAGGCAACAGTAGTATACCGCTGTTCAAACAGTGAAGCTCGAATCAAAAAAGGTTTTAAAGCATGAAAACAGAGGTTAGGTGAATGTGTTAAGTAGTTGTGAAACACAATTCACTTAAGTATTTTTAGTAGATGAAACATGCATTATGTCTATTACAATTTGATTTTGTTTTAGTATACCCTACCTCTATGGTGACCATCAAATTCTATGAGGTATCACAGCTTATTTATCTTTATAATTATAATCTGATCAGAGAAAATAATGATTAACTGATGTTTTTAAGAAGTCGTAAATAGGTTTCGGATAGACAATTCAATAAAGGCAACAGTAGTACACCGCTGTTCGAAATTCATAAATCGATAGAGAAAAAACAAATCCGAGTTACAAACTAAAACTGAGGGAAACGCATCAAATATAAGACAATTCAATCCAGAGCGATAGAACAAGAATCTCCGTTAATTAACGCATCACCTAACATACAAATACAGACAACGCGGGAATTCTCGCTACATTGAAGACCCATTGGTGGCCTTCGGCTGTTGTCTGCTCTATGGTCGGGTTGTTGTCGCTTTGACATATTCCCCATTTCCTTTCTCAGTTTTATTTTTAACATTTAAAACTCTCTCTTACCTACACACAGAGGTATAGATTCATTCCAGTGACCAGATACAAGACATGTTAAATATTTGTTTCCTGTTATTTTGTAGCCTGATTTACATGAAACGACAACGGATTCTCCATATTGGTATCTTGTTTTTCTGTCTAAAGTTTCCAAATTTTGATCCGTCAATGCTGGACATTCTGCACCTACATAAATATAATTTGTCAATGATATTAAGTATAAAATTATGTGATATTGCAATAATTTGAAAAAAAAGAAAAAGAAAAAAACCTTGTATCATATATTAGATATAATAAATGAGAAAATTTACATTTTATAAACGGTGAACACATCTTCATTGGGACGCTCAAACTTAAATATTTAAAAACCAAGGCTCTATAAATAAATTGCATGAACACGTTATAGATATAGAGCGTCTGAAGCTGTTTTTTCTGGATTGACCTTCATCAGGTCACCCAAACCGTCATCACGTTTTAACGCCTGACATTGCGTAGAACATTACTATATAAATGACCAAAATGAAAATTAAGGATTATCCAAAATCATCTAAGGTAATTAATGCATGATGAGAATATATTGCAGTGTCTGACCAAGTTTGAATTTAGCAATAGGGAATTAAGAAAAGTTAGTTAGAAATAACGCCAGTACATTCACTCTTAATACAAGCTCTTTAATAACTTTTAAATAAGCGTTTTCTGACAACTTCGCTCCCACACTGTTACACTGTCACTTTACACTGTTTCCAAAACCCGACAGACTTGGCTGTATCTATTGTTTTTTTTCAAGTCATATATACAATCGGACCTATTAATTCAAAATCAAAGTAATAAAGGAAGCATATAGTCAAACAATAGTATACACCATAAAATATATGACGATATTTACATAGGACCAAATTCGGAGCTATCAAAAACGTAATGGTAAAGTCAGCAGCTATGATTAAAATATCACAATAATAATCTTACTTTGATTTACAGAGATTTCTGAAATTCAAAATCGGATGTAGTTCGTACCGTTGCAAACTGGAACGTTGCATCTTTCCCACCAAACTGTACCGCTTACATCGATATAACACCAAGGACCACCATCATTGTCGTGATCTCCTGCAGGCGTCCTACAGTAATTTTTTTCTTCTGTGCTATAATATTGTTCATTTTTCCAAAAAGCACAATTATGGCCATTCCTTGTGATGTTGGTCTTGCCATTGTAATGAAGATCATTTACCGTGGTTCTGCAATCTACGTATCGATAAACTACATTAAATTGAATATGTTTTATAAACAAAGACAGTATTCATCGTTCAATGTTCACTTTGTTACAATCCCAGATTCTGTTTACTAAAAGAGGACCGAAAGATACCAGATGAACTTTGATGTACTATAAGCAAACATATTATTTTGCCTTTCAAATTGGAACTTGAGGTAGGCAAACAGCTGTAGTTTGTATTTGTTTTATTTGTAATTTGCCTAATTTGATTATCAGACTTTGCGCATAGATATGCTGCCTTTACGAATTTTGTTGTGCTTGACGTTTTTACTTCTTTAACTAACATTTATTAGTTTTATCTGCAAACCGAAATTTACGATATCCACAATCTAATACAAATAAGACATACGTTTAAATTGAGTTTTTGAGAAAAAATATAGATGTAAATGAATATGACTATATTTGTTTTAGTTAGAAGAATATATACTGCATACGTTCTTGTTCATAGACATCTATGATTTATCTAAGAATCTGAAAATGTGGTCTGCTGTCTTTGTCTTTTCGGACAACTCTCCGCTAGAGACCAAATGACAAAGAAGTTTGTCTATATGCAACTATAGGCATCCATGTGACCTTGAAGAATTTAAAAAAAAAAGAAAAACAATTCAAACGAGAAAAGGTTTTATGAACCAAACCCTGAACGAAAAAAAATTGATATACAGCAATTAGACAACAAATATATACAGTCCGCCAAAAGTTAGGCACCACTGAAATATAACTGGCAACATTTTTTAACTATTGCGAAAAAAATATTAATGTTTGGTGTTATGAATTACCTTTAACATACCCTAAGAAAATGCATTACGACCAAAAAGATTGAACTTCGATAAAGCAGTCAAGCAACCTTTTATCAAAGGTCATCTGCGCATTTACAAATACACTGTTTCTCCAGATGGTCGTGTTAGTGTTCGTACATTGGTCTGTCGACTTCATAGAGGCAACCGAAGAGCAAGTCGTGGAGTATATAGACTTGTACTTACAGGCAGGCACTCCACCGTCAGGTTTAAATGGGATAATGACTATCTATGCTTGATCATAAGAAGCTGACAAAACTCTCATTGGTCAGATGGGAGTCATTTTTTTTTACTGCGAGTAGAAGCCATAATACGAATTTCGCGGGGAAACAAAACGGCCTTTGACCAAACCAATGTTTGCACAAGGACTGTATACAGTGCTGATGGTGTTCCAGTACGGGGTTGCTTCTTATACCGTTATAAGATGGGTATGCATATTCTGCAGGGTAACATAAACGGACAGACATACAGAGATTTGGTGCCTTAAACCATTGTAGTCCCTCATTTTAATAACCCCCACTTGCGTCGACATTTCAAGACCCTTGTACATGGACGACAACGCTAGACCACACAGGGCAAGGATTTTAACCTAGTCCAAAGAGCAACAAGCCATTTACACTATTTTTTGGCCTTGCATGTCTCCATACATAAACCCTATCAAACATGTCTGAGATGCCATTGGCGGAAATCTCAATCGCAGAGATTCAACTTCACAATATTTTGTCGATTTAAAAGTGGAATTTGTTGTTTAATGCAACGGAGTTCCTCAACTAAAGTTTTGAAGGTTTGTACCAAGAATGATATGTCGTGTTATGAAACTGTACCGGAAGAGAGGTTGTTACACATGCTATATATTGACTTAAATATTGACATTAAATTTGCCGAACATACCAAAGAGTATGTGTAGAAAATTTTAATGATATTGGGTGATCGATTGTTGTAAAAAAATAAAATCACAGTGAAACTTAAATTCCGTTTCTGAATTGTGTAATTTAAACTTTTTCTATGAACGAAAAACCTACATGCATAGAACCATCATGAGTGACCAAAATTATGTTTGTGGTTTGTTTATGGTATACATTAGAAAAATTGCTATATAATTGTTTTCTTTTTTTCGAGGAATAATTGATTTTTTAAATTTGAAAAAAAATCGATGCAATAAAAATAGGTGGCGCTTAACTTTTGGCGGACTGTATATATATTGAAATCGTTTTAGTAACAAAAAACAAGGGAGCTATGTTAATTGGGTCTGATTTGATACAGTAACTGCCCTTATTTTTTTTACTAGATAGCATATTTGTCAGCTATGGAAGTTTGAAAAATCGCCAAGTAATCGGAATTCTCATAAGAACTTCCTGTTATGGGTTACAACGTATGACTAGAATCATTAAAGACCAATCGAAACAAATTTGATCCAAAAAATAAATAACACTTTTAGATATTTGGATGATATATTGGCTCACAAAATATATAGTTTATTCACTAAAATGATTTATCCTTTCGAACTGACTTTAAATAAAGCTTATACTAACAATGAAAACTGCCCTCTCTTGGGTCTTTATATGCATATTTAACTGGAAGCTGTATACCAAATAAAGGCAACAGTAGTATACCGCTGTTCAAAATTCATAAATCGATAGAGAAAAAACAAATCCGGGTTACAAACTAGAACTGAGGGAAACGTATCAAATATAAGATACTACGACACAACAGAGACACAACACCGAAATGTAACACACACAAAAACAAACTATAATGTAACAATGGCCATATTCCTGATTTGATACAGGGCATTTTATGAAAAAAATGGTGGATTGAATTTGGTTTTGTGGCATGAATAACCTCTCGCTTTAATGGCAGTATAAATCATAACATTAAAAAGACAACATGATACGACAGGTTTACAATTAATAAACAGATAAATGGGAGAAAGTATAGGACAGAGAAACACACAAATAATAGCCATGAAAAGGTAACAGGTTAAACAATATTTTTATACGCTACGTCTTCACAAAACTATGCTCAGATGTAAGCCATAACAACTACAAAGTTGAAGATCGCCGAGGACCAAAAGTTCCAAAAAGTTGTGAGGCCAGGGTCATCCGCCTGGGACAAAAACATCATTATTATCAAGAATAATACATAGTTTTGCAAACAGTAAATTTTATAAAATTACTATATAATAGATATACATGATTAAACTAAAGTGGTGACTAGCTATAGAATAAAAACGAATACATTACAAAATCACAGCCCTGTTAGCCAAAGTCAATGCAACGCCCAAATTGACGTCACATTTAAATTTCTAAAACGTGTTCCGAAAATTAAGAAAGAATTTGGATGAAATTCAAGATTAGATTTGTATGACTTATCTAACTTATATTAATAACAGTGAAAATTATAATACTAATTAATATTTAATTGAAGTAGTAATAAGATAATTTAGTGTATTATCTAAATGTAAGATAAAAGAGATGAATTTTCATTTCCTATTGTTAATTATCCATTTTTAGAGTGTTACGTTCCCTTGTCACCATCTTATGGTACTTATATATCTCAACTGTTCCGAGATGCGGGTGTATGTAACAACGTATATGATGAACGAAATCTCTGTATTACCGAAAAATTATTACACCAGGGTTTGCGATAGCACAATGAACATATTGATCCTGAAACCAGTTGTTGGCAAGATACGGAGTATATAATTTCTCATATATTAGTAATGGTATGATACTCAACCACAAAGGCGAGGGAGTGTACTTGATTTTCATATGATGGAGACTTGATATTTCAATAAGTTTAATTGAGGCCTTGATCTGGAATGTTATAAATTGCTAGTTGTCCTTTGTTTGTTTTTGTATCTTTTTCATTTCCTAAGTTTCTTTTGTTATCTATTTTGCAATCGGACTCGGACTTGTTTTAAACTAAGTCTTATTGCGCGTGGTGTTGTATTTTTCTTTATTCTACATTGAATAGAGGTATAGAGGAGGGTTAAAAATGTTTTACCCTGGGGCATTATTGCGCCTGTCCCAAGTCTGGAGCTTCTGGTCATTTGTTAGTCAGTGTTTTTTTAAATAATTTTATTTCATTTGTATGTTTTGGAGTTTAGTATGACGTTCATTATAACTAAACTAGTACACATTCTGATTTAGGGATCAAGTGAGGCCAAAATCCGGGTCGGGAATTTTCCCGGCTGTTATCTACTCTTTGGTCGGATTGTTGTCTCTTTGAAATATTCCCAATTTCCATTCTCAATTGTAACCGCTGTTTTAAGGGCTCCTGACTTCAAAAACTTACATACAGAATGTGGCAGGGGTTAAACTAGTTTGTGAGACCAGACCCTCCCGTTAACCTGAAACAGTGCTGTAACAGTATAACATAAGAACAAACTTTAAACACCAGTTAAATAGACTCAACTCATCAGATCGATACAAAGCAGAATAAACCCCTACCAAAAACACAGAACGGACATGACAGGGTATTTATACATTCTCATAAGTTGATGACGGACATTTCAACTTAGTTGCATCCAATAAAAAATCATCACTAAACACTTAAAAGTCAAATTCAATATCAAATGCATTTAGTGTAAAGACGTTATTAACAGTCGTAACGAGTATCGACATATTGTACAGCCATAAATGTGCATATGCATATAACAACAAAATCAAGTATAGATATGAGACGAAGTGGTATGAGTGCCAATGAAACACCTCGTCATCCAAGTATCAATTAGGAAAAGTAAACCAATATAGATCAAAGTACGGTCTTCCATACTGAGCCTTGGCTCACACCGAAAAGCAAGCTATAAAGAACCCCCGAAAAGACTAGTGTAAAATTCAATCAAACAGAAATACAAACGGTCTAATGTGTAATTCACTTATGAACCACATAAATTTACAAAAAACACCGAATATGAGGTTCCTGACTTAGGACAGGTGCAAACAATTGCATTTGGGTTTACACGTTTTAATAGGTACCAGCCTACACCCTTACCTTTAACAATGGTGTAACATCACAACAAAGAAAGACACAGTATTAAATATCAATTGAAATGTCTGACCTCAATCAAAAGACATATTAACAAAACAAGTGACCATACACTGAACAAATAAATTAATTTTAATTTTAATTTACTGATTATAAAATCAATATTTGAACCAATTAAAAAATCTAAATTGATCTCATCCTCATACAAAATCATATAATAGCTTATCCAGCATCTTACCATGTATGTTTTCTCCGTTTAGAACTGAGAATTCAGCTAGAATCAAAAATAGGCATCTGAATAGAATTGTTCGTTTGTGCTGTTGTAACAAGGAAGTCATTGTTACAAGTGAACTTAAATATGTTATCTAATATTGTATGTAATCATTAGTGTTTGCATTATGATATATTGTTAATAACATAATCAACTTATGTTGAAAAAGACACCAAACAGACATCAAGCTAATCTCACAATATCTGTATAAGTGAATGTTGTTTAGAATGTTATTTTTACTAGTTCTATACATTCGTAAATATTGACCCTCCCCGATTTATCGTGGGGTTCATCTTTCTATGTCTTTAGTTTCCTATGTTGTGTTTTGTGTAAAGAAGTTTGTCTTCTGGTCTTTTACTTTATTTGTGAGTATGAATGTCCCTTCGTTGCCTTTCACCTCCATTTTATAGTCTGTATAAAACTGCATATCATTGAGTGAAGTGATGCAGACATGGAAAATTTGACTAGCAATTACACGAATATATATTTTTTTTTATCTATTATGTATAAGTGAAAGCTACGGTGTCAACATGGATTAAAACCTAATAAACCTCATCTGGATTTCAGTCCAAGTATCAAAAAAGGGTTATCAGTCTGAGTCCCACATTGACCACTTGATAACGTATTATCAGTCCGTGTTTTGTGATATCGACAGATTAAATTCCAGGGCTGTGTTTGCCGAAATTGTAATATTTTCATTAAGTGTTTGTTAAATTAAATATATCTGTCACTATTATTATTCATTTATTTGCTGCAGTGGTAATCTATTACGGGATGAATGTTGTATGAAAAATGAAATGCTGAAACTAGAGAAAGAGTATCATGATTCATTAATTCGTCGATGACCGCTTAATGCCATTGTATAAGGACAAGGGAATTGAAACGTGAAATGTGTCAAAGAGACACTAACACGACCCAAAAGAGAAAACTGCACAGAAACACCAATTTGTTCTTAACGCAACGACAAGATCGGTCGGCTTCAGCTGGTCCATTAACATTTGTTAATCGAAAAAGACACATTTAACTATAAATATTTAAATATATGAAATAACAAAATCGCCTGATACCTTTAGCCAACCTGTTACTAGTTTTTGAAAAAAGATTGTTTGTTTCGGATTCAAACACTCTATTAGGGAATTAATATCAATTCCATGATATGTTTTTTTTACCTTTTCGAAACTTGATTAATAAAAAAAATGCAGATAAAGATGTTTTATTTATGGTCAGAAAAAATAAATTTCAATTCTCAATGATTCAAATAAGAATGAAGACAATATTAAAACATTTATCTTTTTTTGTAGTTTATAATCAAATCAGGTAAATAGATAACCATGATGACACTTATGTCAAGTTCATCTTGTTGACATTGAATGGTATTGGTCTTTTTTCGCAAAAATAATTTGTTTGATTTTATCAAAAGACTGTACTGTATGAAGAAATCAAAATCAAGTAAGAAAGCTGTAAGCAAGTTCTAAACATGCTATATATGCACTTATATATAGAGTGGTGTGTGAACTTCGATTAATATCATGCTAAAAGCAGCAATGTATTGAATCAAAAGTCGAAGGAGATGATTCAGAAATTTGACCTTATTTTAAGATAAAGCATGATAAATTATTACATTTATAGACATATTGGTATCAATTTGGAGACATATCAACGCTTTATAAATGACCGTCCTTGACACATGATAAGAAAGAGCACAGTTTTAAATTTAGTATGTTAAAAGTAGATACATGACAGGATGGCCTATAAAACAGTTGGTTCACAAACCATGTGCAAAAGATATACCAACAGGTGATTATATAAGTAGAGTCAGTATCTAGAACAGTAAAACATGTGAATGTTACATATTGATCTGAAATCAGAATAAAGACACTCATCATATTCCTATTTTTGTTTTTTGTGATTTTTTTGAATCGGCAATAACTACAATAAAAAATGTTGTGAAAGTGTATCATTTCGGACAAGTAACATCTTTGACGAGAATTTTCTATAACAAAAAAAAAAACCACTTAAATACTCTCAAGTCAAACACACGAACATGTAAACTGTAAGAAATTCATTCATAGTTTTCTGACAGTGCAAATTATTGACTCTAGATGCGTAAAAAAGTCCAAAATCCTAATTTGGAGTTTAATATGGAGGTTGATATTCTAATCAATTTACCATTTGAAGGAACAACCCTCCAAACTATGAAACAAAATTTGATTAGACCTTTTATATCGGATAAAACAAATATGTTTCTTTTCTAACGTGCAACAAGCTGTAAAAGATTAAATTAAAGTGAACTACTTCTATTACTTTAAACATAAAAAAGCAAGGCTCATAAAAAAAAACAAAAAAACAAAACACCCATTTCACTTGTATTACAGTCTTTCATAAAACAGAGGCCGAACAAATGCAACGAATATTACAAAAAAAAAAAAACTAAATTGAAAAAAAAACAGAAATCATCCATCAATATATAGATATAATTATAGACATTACACAATAAGCGATTTGTTATTTAGGAGATAAACGCGTCGCTAGTAAACTTAATTTGCGACCATCAAATCCCCAATTGATGCCGTCGGAGCTTAAAATACAATATTGTTATCTCCATTCTAATGAAACTGACAGAAAACCACGTTAAAACATGTAATAAAAATCTGTCAAATGCCGTCTGCGCTTGCGCGTACGTCCCACAGCATCAATTGTTAATTGATGCCATGTAAAAAAGTAACGTTATCCAATCAAAATGAACGTTACAAACGTTGTTGCATTATAATTACCTTTATATTACTCTAAATCATTTAAAAAGAGGTAAACCATCCTTAATCGAAAATAAACTAAAAACGACATTTGTAAAAAATAGAAAAAGATACACAAAACACAAATCATAACAGAAACATCTAAAGACTGAGCAACACAAACTCCATCCCCATTATATACCGTTTACAAATTAAAAATAATTTGCAGACGCTCATTAAAGTTAATGCAATATATACCCTCCTGACACAAAATCTGATCGAACAGATTTATGATGGAAGAAGACTTTAATTGACACTTGAACAAGTAGGTTGGCCGTAATGATATGCTTGTGTCGAAGCTCACAATCGGTAATATTTTAACTTCTTTTAAAAGATACAAAGTTAGCCGTCTGATATAAATAATTACCTATTGTGTTCCTATTTCCACCCATGTGGACATTTGGCTGATCGTATGGCAGAAAATGCAAGAGACGGTTATCATATCGACCCAACTTGTATCGGTCTTTTTTTGTTCATGCTATTATTTTTGTTTTTAATTACGACTGCTCCTTATATATATAAAAAAAAATGTATTTTTATTTAGTTTTGTTTCATATTGGTACATGTTGGAGGTTGATCAAAGATCGTTAACTGTTTTTGATTAGGTTTTTAGAATCATTTCTATTCTTGTTGATGTATATTAGCATTTTCAGAAGTTTTTTTTAAGTGAACCCCAAAACATGCAAAACGTATAATATAATAGATACATATATGCTAAAAATAATTATAGGGGCCCTTGCTAAGAGGTATATATAAAATATTAATGTTTGACTTTTTTGTTCAATCATGATTGAAAGTAAAAGAGCGAAATAACAATTATATTTCAGCAGACAGTAAGGTTCAATTTTGTCACTAAAAGCTAAGAAATATCGATGATGAATTATTCACTTGCAAGTGAATAATTCGACCTCATTAAAACCGTGTTCCTGTGACCTTCAATTTAAACCCTTAGCTAAAGATCGAGTAGGAATGAATTATGCATATTCAGGTATTTAACGGAAAAGATTGTCAACATGGAAAGTGAAACAAAGATAAATCATTTGATTGACTGTTTTGATCCGCAAACACTCATTCTTATATAGTTAAAGACGATGATTAATGTGTATGTTTGACCTGTAATATGAAATTGAACAAACCTAGAACAATCCAGTCGCAAGATATCGCTATTTACCTGTATCTATATTTATGTTTATATCGCTTATACATGTTATATGAACTTCGGCATTCAACTCGATATTTACTAAGTTGGCGTCTAGACTAATTTATACAAGACACGATGCTACAATGTACACATTATCGATCCCAAGACGTGATAATTGTTTATTTAAGACTTTTTATAACTTGGATACATGTCTAAGTATGTTATAAATAAAATATGAGGACTTGCGTTATATCGGGTAACACCAATGTTCTTTTTTTAAAACAATTTTATAAAAAAACCAACTTGTCTAGAATTTAGAAACAAACTTTTGCTTGAAACTAACACTTTTTATTTCCAAACAGAATTGTTTCTGTGATACTATTTTTTTCATTTTACAGCAAAATCTTTCAATCATGTTTAAATAGAGGCAACATAACTTTTCTCTGTCAGCAGAAGCATCAATCCATTTGTAGTAATTGATAAGATGTGAAAACATACGTACTTGATAAAGGCAACAGAAGTATACCGTTGTTTAAAAGTCACAAATCGAAGGAGAGAAAAAGAAAACTGGTTGTCAAACAAAAACCGAGGGAACACGCCAACTGTAAGTTGATAACCCAGGTACAACAGGAACAATAAAGTGCATCAAAAACAAACCCCAACATACATAGAAACGAACTTTTACATAACAACTGACATATTCCCGACTGGGTACAAGACACTTAATTTTAACCAAATAGTGCTTTGAACATGGTTTTATGGTTTTAAAATTGATTAACTAGTTATTTCTTTTTAAAGTAAAAACATTATGAAATATATATGTATTTAATGGAAATAATATTTATCAGTGAATAATTATACAATATAGGTGATTCGTAAAAAAAGTCTGCTCTTGTAATCCTCCGATCTTTGAATTGTGTGCATTTTGATATTTCTCTATATACTGGTGTCATTGATAAAATATGTGACGTTATAATCAAAAGTTATAAATGCATTTTTGTTCCTTTGTTTATCTCTATTTGAGTGTTATAATATTCGCTGTGGTTGTAGTCTCTTTTAACCAAAAACTGAAACAGCTGGAAAAAAAAGTTAATTGATCACATTCTCATTAAAGCTCAGACGGCATGCTTCATGATATGACCTTTAAAATCTATATTTACCCCTGGTTTTTGTTTGATTTTTAATGATGAATCTTTTTCTTGTTTGCATAGTTTGACATCAGAATAAAGTAATAAATTAATTCATATTTGCATTCGGTTCATAGTCGTTACTATTCATAGAAAACAAAATTAGGCATCGCATGGCGTATAATGGATGTATTGATGACGAATGTCGTATAATGTCGTGACAAAGCTTGCTCCATGTAAAATATTTTAATTTCAACTGTATGTTTTGGGAAGCTTTTGTTTCAATAAATGAGCAAACACGCATTACAAAGAAATATGTACGATATTTGTCATTTTATTGGAATTAAATGTTGTTGTTTTTCATTTTTTTTGTCACTAACCATCCACAACACATTTTCGTTCTTCTGGGATATTTTTCCTTTACTATTTTGATGTCTTCCGTATTTAAACATGTTTAAAATTACGTACGATTTCTGAAAATAACTGCCGCAGAAGCTTTATCTTCTCCAAAATCATTTGTGGCCGTACATGTGAGTGTTCCTGATTCAAGCGTTTTGAGTGCAAAAAGAGTCAGCACATGTCCATCCTGGTGAAGTTGATTAGAAGGCATTTTTGTTGATTCTTGTGCAAACTAAAAAAACAAATGTGTTAGTATCTTAATGTCATAGTTATGACTTTTGAAACTACATACGAAATTGATAACTCGACGTCTTCAACATGTCATGCGGACATTCAGATCAAATATCAATAAATATACTTATGCACATGAATGCCACGACAATCAGTCGAGCATTGGAGACTGTCATGATTTTTCCTTTACTGTGAATGATGTCTTTACATTTAACCCATTGGTGGTTGAATGAGTAATAAAAGATATGTTAGTCTCAGACGCATGCCTTTTATTTTATTAGTTGTTTTTGCTTTAAACTAGCGGTCAGTGTCTGTAATTATTTCGTATTTATACTCAATTACTTGTTGTTGTGGGATGTACAAGAACCCAGCCAATATCATTTTATTTGTACACATCTGTTGAGTTAAGATTTTAATTTTCTTGTGTTTTGCTTTTACACCACTGTCTCAGGTACAGGTAGCAATGGCGCCGTCAATCTGGTTGAACTCTCCCCCTTCCTGCCATATTTGGATGTTTTTAGACCAAGTTCGGTGCGTGTAATTAAGTGGTTGTCCTATGTTGATGCGTGTCATATTTGTTCTAGGTTCAGATTATGGTTTACAAATCAGACTATTATAGCTGAGTATGCGTAATTAGTTTTGCTTATTGTTAAAGGCAATGCAGGGTTCCGTAGTTTCAATTTCTGTTTCATTTGGACTTTTGAAACGTGTTGTAAAATTTGAAATCATTTTACATCTTCTTATTTGTATTTATTCATTTAATACAAAGCCACATCACAATTTCAAATTTAGTCTCACTGGCTAAAATTTCAATACATTTTTATTCTATCATCATTATATGTTGTTATAAATGAGAAACATTTAGTTAAACATTCTATTACAAAAGAAACAGGCATTGATATCTATGTTACTTACTGACTTGAAAGACCATGTGATTGACGGGTTTGGATGTCCAGTTGCAATACATGTAAAATTGCGAGACAATCCGACCATTATGACAGCTGTTGTTGGAGGAATCACTATATGAGGCGTATCTAAAGAGTGGAACCAAAACTGCACATTTTTATAGTTATTATGAATACTTAAATAATTTCGCAATTTCAACATAAATTGAAACGTTGTGTAATTTGACAATTGACATTTTCCCCAACACAAATGTAATCGTGGTAAAATAAAAAAGCATTTAGATAATTAAAACCAAGCCGTATAATGATGATTATGAAATATTGTTTTGAATATATACAGTATAAAGGCAATTGTTGGTTAACAAGGTCGGGAGTTTTTTTATTCATTTTCTTTGTAGATTAAATCAAAATGTGTGTTTACCTCGATATAAAAATGCCAAATTTTTAAGAGAGAGGCGAAACATACCAATAGAGATACAGCAAGTGTATAAGGTGGACGACATCAAATGAATAATGTCGAAAAACAAATTAACCACATCATAGGAAAATATGAAAAATGCAATTAGTCCACAAACCATAACATAGATAACTTGAATTTTAGTAACAAAACAAAGATATCTGTTAATTTAAGATAACTATTATTACGTGTATTCTGAATACTTGAACTACTGTATCGCTAGCATGTGAACACTGAGGTTGTTAGTTAAATATTGCATGTTGTTAGTACGCTCGACTCCTATATTAATAGACTTAGATTGTCAGTTTCCGTAATGAAGTTTTGTCATTTTTTCTGGACACTCAATCTGATTACACTTTTACAACTGACCATCACAAAATAGCAGATTAAACATATTTATTTATTGTGGATTGGACAACAAGTTATTACAACTTATATAAATCCCTCTCCACTTTGCGGGTGCGAGTGCTGCCCTTGTAGCAGCATTAGCCTACTCTTTTTCGAAATCTACAAGGATGTCTTTTACGTGCAAGAGATATTGCTCTCTCTCACACGGGTCAGCCATTTATCGTCCCCATCCGACGGACTAGCATCGTTTCTCAAGACCATACTCGCAAATAGCAGATTAGCACTGAAAGTGGCGTTAATCTTTTAACCAAATCGACTGATGTTTGAATAAAGCAATATTTCAATAACAAAAATGTTATAAATTACATATGTATTCAGTTGTCTTTGATATAACGGGTATATTCTGCGCTTTCAGAAATATTAAATCCACCGATAGAGTAACAATTTAATTCCCACTTGTCGTACGAAAATGAAATTGTTGTGAATGGAATGAGAAGGGGACAACAACAATACAATACGTCTATTTGAATAACATTTTAAGATATCACCACATACCGTACGTGACTTGAAGTAATATTTTGACTTCATTAGTTCCTACGTCGTTACTTGCAACACACGTGTAAGAACCTGTTGTTGTATTTGTCACATTCCGTACTACTAAGATGCTACCAGATGTTTGTAGTACTTTCTTAAACATACAATTACATTTTCGAATTATTCAATAATTGCAATGTCATCAAAGTTGAATAAGATAAATAAAATACCTGCTCACGTTTGGTGGTGGTGGTGGTGGTGGGGGGGGGGGGGGGGAGATACAAGAGGGACAATTAAACTCATAGATCGAAAATAAACTGACAAAGCCATGGCTAAAAAAGAAAAAAAGACAAACAGACAAATAATAGTACACAGGAAACAACATAGAAAACTAAAGACTAAGCAATATGAACCCCACCAAAAAAACTGGGAATGATCTCCGGTGTCCCGTAAAGGAAAGCAGATCCTGCTCCACATGTGGCATCCGTCGTGTCGCTTATCTATAAAATGTACGAGTTCTTTAAGTCAATTCCTCTTCACTGAAATTCTAATTGACAGTGAGCAATATAAAGGTTAAATAAAAACCACGAATATTAGGCATTTTTCTAATCTATAATATTAGATTCCTGAACACTTAAATTTTAATTCTAATCCCCTGTCAGTGTCTTAATTTTTTGTTTTCAGAAAAAAAACAAAAGATACGAAAACAATTTCTTGTATAATAACGTTAGTATCATAATTGTAGTAAGACAAGGGTATATTGTATCTGTTTCGTTGCACAACTCCGTATACCTATATAGTTTTTTGTAATTTGTAAATTTGATATTTAAACAAACGTTGTATTTTATGTTAGTTTCATATATATACGTTTTATTTATTCAAAGTAGTGTTTATTTTTCATACATAACTGTACTAACATTGTTATATTTCCATGTAATAGAAGGCGTTGGGAATCCCGTTGCTTGGCATACCAGCTTTGCATTAGTATAGTAGTCGACTTTAACTGTAGATAACGATGAATGAATGACAGGTGCTGTGTGTAGTTGAGCGGGTTTTGCTAAAAAAATAAATTTGCTTCGTAATCAATAGAAAAAATAAAGGCAACAGTAGTATACTGCTGTTCGAAATTCATAAATCTATAGAGAAAAAAAAAAAACAAATACGGGTAACCAACTAAAACTGAGGGAAACGTATCAAATATAAGAGAACTACGACACAACAAAAACACAATATTAAAATGTAAACAACTCCAATTATAAAGTATACGTTACTGTTGAGTTGCAAAAATGTATAAATTTGAAATAAAATTAAAATTTGCGAAACTCTAAGAATTATTTTGGCGTAAGGACGTTATGGCTAAACGTGATGTCATATAAATGAAAACTTACCAACTGGAGGTTTAGAGGTTACCTCTACGATTAAAATTTGGATTTAATCACACCAAAACGGCGATTGTGATGTAGGTTTTATTTTCGATAATATTGTAGTAATCGAACATTTGATTGTTGACGGGTCTCTCTTTGTTTACAGCATATCAATTATGGATTTGACGGTAACTTTTGAACAGTAGAAATAATTGCATTATAATAGAGCATCTAGTTAAACATGACATTCTTCAGAATTGTTAACATACTATTGATATTTTTTTAATTGTGTTAGTGGAGCTCCACTCACAAATGTAATGTGGATGAACAAAGCGTCATACGTTCGAAAGTATGCACTTGATTTGTTTAGTCTTAAACACATCTAGCACATACCTTTTTAAATTTATGACACTTGATTTGTATGGAAACTTATTATTCATTGAACGCTTAAGACAAATGTACCTGTAACAGTGACATGTACAACTTTGATATCTGTTCCCATTTCATTTCTCGCCGTACACATATAAAGTCCACCATCAAACAATGTAATGTTTTTAAACATCAAATAATGAAGGACCTGCTTTGCATTAGAGGGCAGCGATACTTTCTTTAAAAAAATAAAAAGGAATCAATGTTAAATATGTAAAACTCGAAAAGCTCAGCAGGTCTATTTCATTTATTGTGATTTTTTTTTTTAAATTTAAATAACAATATCTTGTTTTGTTTATTTTAAAGCATAAACAATCTATAAAAGAAGAAACCTAATTTTAGTTTTGTATTATTATTTCAACCTGATAGTATACAGTTTGTTAAACAATTTCAATATTTTTTTCTTTTCATTGTATTTTACTGTCTTTATTTTTTTTCCTTGCTTCCATTTTGTGACCTCTGTCCAAGTATATGGCGTATACATATATCATTTTAAATGTTACGTCAGAGCATGCCAACGTGATGCGGAATTATAAACAGGTGTAGGATTGGACACATGAAACTGCTTTATTTGTTTAGGGAAAATAAATATATTCGACATAACATAACAAAAGAAGAAACGGAAGGTACGTATACCAACAGTCGTTTAAAATAAATTCACCTATCACAAAAATACTGAACTTATATCACAAAACAGGGTTAAAAATAGATCATTTACATTGATACATCGATTTTACATAACTCATTTCAATAGATTCCACAGTGTGCAATCTGAAAAAGAACTTGTACTATTTATGTGTTTTTACAAAAAAGATTCAGATACCTCAAAATAAAATTAAAAGCTATACGTACATCAATCGACTCCCATGTAATATTGGGCAAAGGAATTCCCTCAGCAAAGCATGGGATATATCTCATGATAGATCCTTCATCAAATGTTATTTTTGCAGCCAGGAAAATTTGTGGCGCTATCTTAATGGCTGGAACTTTTAAGAGAATTTAAATATACAGCTTATGTATTAAAATGGTATATAGTTATAGCTTAAGAAAATAATAGTTCAAAGTTTTGTTTAATTTATTGCAATTAATATGATCTATAATCAAGTAAAACAGATTGTGTTATACGAAAAGAAATAATGATCATATTATGAAAAACGATTTATTTTCGTCAATATATTACTTTGACTTCTTAAGGCCACCCCGGGTAGGAAATTATCGCTGCATTGAAGACCCATTGGTGGCCTTTATCTGTTTTCTGTTCTATCATCGGTTTGATGTCTCTCTGAAATATTCCCCATTTCCATTCGTTATTGTATTCTTCTGCCGACAGTTAAATTAGTGGGGTTGGTGTTGCTTGTTCTTTAGTTTTCTATTTTGTGTCATGTGTACTATTGTTTATGATTTATGAGTTTGACTGTCCCTCTGGTTTTTTTCGTCCCTCTTTTTCAATATTATTATTTAATTATAGCTGATATAATAAGGAAACGTCTCAATCCATTGACGAATTTATATATATAAAAAAAAATTGCTAAGGGCACATTTCATCAAATAACCTAGATCGTTTTAACAGAAGCTCATGCATTAGAAAAGAAAGAGACACCCATTCTAAAGATAAGGCACATAACTTAAAAAAAAGACTAAATTTAACATACTATGTTGGCAATATTCCCCGGTATAACCAAGTTGACAAATACAAAGTGTTCCGTTTAAAACGTCTTTACAAATTCCTCCATTCATACAAGTTGAATTGTCACATTTGCTAATATCTGAAAAAAATTGCTTCACAGTATACTTTTATTAATCATAACATGATTTTAAGATATTTTAGCCTGTAAAGTATTAAACCTCTAATCTAGTTGTACGGACATCTTTGTAACTAGGTTAGGTTGATAGATTTGAGTTTGAGCTGATAACCAATAAAATAGCGTATTATAATGAAACATACAAGTTATGTTATTATAGTTAAATCCAAACTGTTATTTTAACATGTAAAAGAAGACAGAAACTTGTATTTCTGTTGTGTCATATAATGTTTGATGTAAATGACGTCGCATTAAAACGATTTGCAAACGATAAGTTAAAGCAATTGTTAACGTTTTACTTCCCTTTAAAACGAGCTTTGTCATTGTTATAAAAGTATACATAAAGCTGGTAATCATGTTTGCGCCTATCCCAAGTCAGGAGCCTCTAGTATTTGTTAGTGTTGTATATTTTTTAAGTTTAGTTCATTTATATGTTTTGGAGCTTAGTTTGACGTACATTCTCACTTGGTTAGTGCACAATTTTATTTGGGGGCCGGCTGAGGACCACTTCCGGGTGCGGGATTATCTCGCTACGTTAAAGACATATTGATGGTCCTCGGCTGTTGTTTGTTTTTTTTTCTCGTACGGGTTGTTATCTCTTTGACATATTCCCAACTTTCATTCTAAATTTTAATCAATATATCTTGCAAAACATACCATACTGACAGTTATTTCCCATGAAATTGTTCTGACAGATACATGTGTATTTATCTATTCCATCAGTGCATCTTCCTCCATTTAAACAAGGATCACTTAAGCAGTCATCTATTTCTTTAAGTATTAACATATGATTTGGTTAATAAACATTTGCACTATACTTAATACATAAGGAATATAAAAAAGGAATAAGAGGTTTTAAGAAAAATAAAAAGGCCCCATGGTTGTGGGTGTAATTTTTGTTAGTTATTTACAATACATATAGTTGTCAATGAGCAACAAGACTTACCTCAAAGAATGACGATAATTTTTGCACAAAATTCATACAATATAACAGGGGAAACATGGTTCTATATCCCATAGTAGCTATATAGGTAATGCCAGTTTTTTTTTAGTTTTTTTTTTTTTTTTTTTTTTCTCTTATTAAAGTGTATTCCGTTGATAGACAAATGTACGTTATCTCAATTGTTGATAACTTTTTTATGTTAAGCAAATAGTTTTTTCTTACCATGAACAAAACCAAGGGTGTGTATTTTGAGGAATTATCCTCATCCTCATCCGGCGCACCTGAAGTATGCCCAATTTTATAATACAGTTTGTGTCGATCAGTCTTAGTTTTAGTTTTCAAGTAACTTATTTTATACTTTGTGCCGTTTTTTTTTTATCTTTGCCTTGATTTTATTCTGTGTTGACTGCTGGTTTATTTTGTAATTATGTAACATGAAGATAGTTTGAATTGTTTTAAAGTCTAAATGTAAAAATATGGCATGGTGAGGAATACTCCATGAAGGGTAATATTTTAATATACTGTCAAAACACCAACATCACACGTGACTTTATCATTTTGTCGAAAGTCTGTAATGGCCTTGTGTCACGTCTTCGTTACTTTCGTTAGTAATATGAGCACTGAACTTATGACATGATATTTTTTTTTCTAAATTCCGTTAAAAATTGTAAAACAAAGAAGAAGTAATTCAAAAATGTTTGAATATTTTAATGGACCAAAAAGATAAATGAAGGTAACAAATAAAAGCCGAGTTGATAAAGGAGGGTAAAATAATTAAGATTATGTTCACTTATGGAAAAGAATTAGACTATTTACCGGATGTGTTATCTCACAAGCAACATGACGGGTGCCACATGTGGAACAGAATCTGCTTACCCTTCCGGAGCAACTGGGATCACCCCTAGCTTTTGATGGGGTGCGTGTTGTTCATTCTTTAGTTTTCTATGTTGTGTCATGTGTACTATTGTATGTCTGTTTGTCTTTTTCATTTTTAGCCATGGCGTTGTCAGTTTATTTTCGATTTATGAGTTTGACTGTCCCTTTGATATCTTACGTCCCTCTTTTATGGCAGAATTGCATTAGATAATTCTTGTGATGTTAAGGTTGTACATTATCATTCAAGTAAATGTAAAGTGAAAGCAAAATTCAATAACAGGATGGAGAAAAAATTAAATTAACAAACCTTCACATTTAGGAATTGTTTCATTCCACTGACCGGACTGTAGACATTTAATAAATTCTTCTCCAATCAATGTGTACCCTGCTTTACATGTAAGATTAGCCACTTCTCCATATTGATATGTTAGTTTGTTGTCCAATGTTTCAAAGTTATGCCCAGTCAAACTTGGGCATACTGCACCTTTTCAAGTACTAGATGTTTTCAATTGCGACAATATTTGATTTAATACAAGGTAAATATCATACTGTTATATATAAAACACTAATATCAATAGGTGCTACGTACTAAAATCATGTAGTGCCTTTAGCAGTAAATAGATTTCAAATAGAGCTGTGGCAGAAACTCACGTATCGAGGACGTATCCGTATATGATGGAACGTATATGAAGTATTTGTGAATATGCTAAAACGAGTATTGCATTAATTCGTAATAAACACGATTTTTTATTCCCATGTCCTTACATGAAGGAGTACAGTTATTTAAAAAAAAAAGACGTGTCAGTCGATAAGTGTAGTAACTGTAGACAACGAAGCATAGGGGTGATATTTCAACACGGTCTGTGTTAAGAAGAGCAAAACTTATTTTCTCCTTTTCAACACATCTTATGCACAAACAGTGGAATCAAAAGCAAATATGTACATCTGTACATTTATTACCAAACCTTTAAAATTCAGAAAATCCCATTGTGATGCCATTTTATCAACACTGATTGTTGTTTAATGGGTTGTTTAATGGGTAGTGCCAAATATTTCATGGTCAGGACATACAGCAATTTTCCAAAATGCAAAGGGTATTATTGAAAGGTATGGGAAAACTTGGATACAGAATAATTGTTTCACTTGTGAATTGTAGAGCGAAAAAAAAAATATATATACGGCAATGAGATAAAATTGACGTAGATCAAGTTTGCTTTGAAATAAATACACAAAAGCTGTAATCTAACAAGGCTGTTACATGAAAATGATTGCTTTAGTATTCTATCAATCACTAAAAAAATCAAATCAATTTATTGTAGAGTCCACAATTTTTGCGTTTTTATATTTCTATTTTGACTTGCACAGTAACACAACCTTCGATAAATAGAAAAGTTTAATATTAACAGTATATGAAATCGTATTTATTTTTCTCCATCAAGAAAACGACACATTTAGAGATGACGCGTGTTCGTTAATCTTACTATCATTGCATTTTTTTTTATTTTATGCATTTTTTTAAATCCGAAAGTAACGGCACGTCCAGTTGTTCGGCATAAAAGGGAATCCGACTTCTATTTGCTATGGCAATTTAATGATAAAAAAGATAATAAGCAATAATCTTATTCTAATAACTCATTTGGTCAAATGAACTAAAATACAAGCACGATGTTATTTTTATATTCAAACACGCCTACCCTGTTATGATGACGCATTACAAAGATATTTGAACTATATATTTTGTTTTCATGTTATTTTAAATTTGAATGTTTATGATACGTACATATAGCTCTAAAATATATAAATAATGATATTTGAAGAGAGATTATATACTATTTGTTTATGTACACAACATTTAATGGAAGTAACAGGTGGCCCAAACAGGCTTGAAAAGGAAAGGTGTACCTAATTTTCTCAGCATAATAAGATTGTTTGCAGTTCTTAGGAACTTTTTCAATACTGTTACTGGTGCAAAGAATTAAGTAAATGCATTTACAGAACATCTCTTACGTTTATGTGGAAATTAATTTAAATTTATGCATACATCTTCAAGATCAAAATTGATATAACCTACCAAAATCAGTAGTTTAGTGACAATTTGTATTTAGTTTTTGAAAAATCAAACTATTTTCTAAATTCCGTCAAGTATACTTACTATTGAGGGACAATTACTAAGCAAATCCACATACTCGCACATTGCTTAATGAACATATAGATGTATTTAATAGCATTGCACATGACGGTATGCTCCAAACTTGCATGCCTACATAAATTATGAATAACTAATTATAATAATTTAATACATTTAGTCAGGATTGTTTTGTGTGAAAATCAGTGGTGGACCTAGCAATTGTCATAAGGGTGACCCACAGGGTACCTAAGAGGTGCCCCGCTCACATCATGATTCAGTGATTCCCTAAATATTTGATTTAAAAGGGGACAGGCGCTCAGCCATCCTTACCATAAATCCGCCTTTAAAATGCCTAAATGAATTTGTTCTCCGAAAAAAATTCAAGTCATTCTTTAGTAGTGAGAGAGCACTCGAAAGTAGAAAGATGCACTCATTTATAACTTTAAATAACATTATCCAGTACCTCAATGTTCGGTAAATAAACAACGCATACAGTAGACACTTAGTACACATGATAAAATACAACTATTTTTATTTAATCAATAGGTTCAGAAAAAAATTCCAATTTTAACTGGATCGCACTTTTATGAATACTTTGATACGTATACGTATCCTAATACTTCAGATCTGCAACATCTCTTATAACATGCAGATGATGCATACGATACATTTTTAAGCATTTAAAAATCTCCAAAACAAATAGTTCCAACGTTGTGTCCCCAAAAAATTCAACGCAATAGCTTTCTCGTTAGCGTTTGTTTTTTGTAATTTAATTGATTTGATTCAATCGCTTACGATAATTTTTATTATGATTTTTATTATTTTACAAATATTGTTTTCGTAAATAGTTTTTAATACACGAAGATATTTTAATGTTATTTCTTTTAAATATACATTTAACATTGTCTCACATTATTTTATGTGAAACATGATTCCATCATGCAGGGGTTTCACAAAATTAACACAAAGTCATATAGAAAACTATTTGTCACCGAATTTGTTAGTTTCTGCTCAAATATCATGCTAATCAAGTTAGACACTAGCTTTTACTATTTTTTGTAGCATTGTCATCTGTTGGATACCTATTTTCATGGGTACAGGCGAACCACGAATTGAAATATTCAACGAAGTACAAGGTTTCTATAGGCTTTGTATGCAGAGATTACACGAAATCAATTACCTACGAAAATGCTTATTTTCCTCAATACACGAATATTTGTACCCATAAAAAATATATGAAACCACAGTATATAACTTTATCATAAATTGAAATAAATTTCATGGCTAGACTGAAGTATCTCAGAATTATCGACAGAATTGTCAATCCCTACCGTTAAACGAAAAACAGATTACCTGTCTTAGAGGTATAGATACGCATTCATGGAATCTAGGTTTTAATTGCACATTTTGTTCTGATTCTTATACTTTTTTTTATATTTTTTTCAATTAATCAAAGTTTTATTGCATTTTTGCTGTTAACAATTTACTCAATCTACAGCTTCAATTAAGTATCCCTTAAATTAGTTATTGAATATTTAGGGGAAAATATTCAATAAAGTATATCTATAAAGTTAGTTATATTTATTACATACATTAGAGCAGTTCTACAGAGTTCAATTTCATACCGGAATACGGTACTTTTCTTAACCCAAATTATTCTAATACTTGAGGAAAAGTATTAAGCATCAAGCATCTTAAAAAAAGAAAAAGAAAAAGAATAGCAGACTCTGAGAAAAATTCTAAATGGTAAGTCCTTTATCTAATGGCAATGTAAAAATCTCAAACTCATCAAAGGCATACATAACAACTGTCATATTCAGTCAAAAGAGACTAGGAAATCGGTAATCAGAATTATCAGGAACTATTTGTTATGAAACAGAGGCAGTATTAGGGCTTTTCTGTTCCAAAACAATGTCTTATCTACTCATTGTCTTATTATAGTACGAATTACTTTTTTAAGGCTTGTGAATGATGAACCTAGGGTAAAAATCAATAAATGTTTTCAGCAAATTAAATATAATTTTTGATTAGATAAGTAAAGTAACAAACTGTCCATACATAAAAGCTATGTGTATGAATGTGTTGCAGATACATTAAGTTCGATAATATAAGGAACGGCATATATACTTTAGAACCACATATACTAGTTTTGATTTGATATGATTTACAATTAAACAACTCTACAAACCAAAAGACTTAAAGGAAGCAACTAATTTTAGGTTCGTTATTTAAACAATGTTTTTATCAATTGATTCAAGTTGGTTTTTTCACAATGACTTTGACATGCGTCACATCAAGTGATCTGTTTATTGGACACATTGACACACCATGATATAACTCTTTTGAAAAAAAATCATGTAACGACAGTTCTCGAATTAATTACACACAATAATACATGAAAATGTCAACGACCATTTCGAAATATGACTTATCTATCATGAGGTTCGATAAAACTGCAAAACAAAATGCAAGTTTTGATAACTGTTGTACTCTACAATAACTATACGATTTTCATATCAGCTTATTAAAAAACCCCAGGTTAAATGCAACATTTTCTACAGAAGGAAATGCATGTACCAAGTTTGGAATATGACTGTTGTTTTCCAGTTTTTGGTGTGTTTGAGCTTTTGCTTTTGCAATTTGATATAGGTTTTTCTGTTTTGAATTTTCCTTGGAGTTGGGTATTTTTGTTATTGTACTTACATGTACATGTACCCTTACATATAAAAAATATGACAATCTTTCAAAGCTCATATTTCCTGCTCGATTGTGGCTTCAGAGTTTACCATAATGATTATTATTTAATGTTGTCATATTGTAAGGCATGATCTGAATTATACATTGTTACATGAAAACAAGCTTTGCTATATAATCATAAAAAGTTTCTAAAATAATTAACAGCTTACCGTCGGCTTTGATTTCTGCCAAATATAAAATCTGTGCAATTGAATAAATATAGAATAAAATCAAAAACTTCATGTTCCGTTACAAACTTAACAAGGAAGTCGATATTTATGAATATCTTATAAAGACTTGTATCGTTTTTAAAGTAAATATCATAATCTATAATTTACTAAAGAGATAGCGAAAGATTGTTTCTGCTATCTTTTCAAAACAGCATCGACGTGACAGTGTAATGGAAATAATTTGAAATCCAAACACATCTGCCTTTATCTATAAACAAGGCAAAACCAACAAACAAGCCCCATTCTGAATTTTAGACTTCAGTTTTGTTATTCTTAAGCTTTCAATGTTTTTGGTTGCCACACATGTTTTTATTATGTACATGTGAACATTTCTTATAAAGTGTTTGTTTGCTAAACAGTATCATACTTTTATATTATCAGGTTTAAAGACAAGCAAGCAAGAATAAAGGTAACAGTTATAAACCAATTGTAAATTAATGCGAATCCGCAATAAGTAAAATATGTGTAGTTGGAAATATAAAAAAGAATGGAAAGACAAATCGGACAAAATTACATATCATACGACTAAGACAGTGCAGAGTGGATACAGATGTGGATAATGAGTTGAGACAGAAACATGTAATCACGAGATCCAAAGTCGTGATCGTTAATCTTAAACTCATTTAGCAACGATTTCAATTGTGTTTCCTCATGACTGTTTCGGCACTTTTTGAATGATTCAGCAGACTTTAAAGTTATATCTTCGTTATTTAAGAGGACGTGTATTACAATTTTGACTCTCTTGTAATAAACTTGAGAGAGAAATGATAGTAACAGCATATCAAATGATTAAAACATATATTGGCTATTAAGGACTTATTTAAATACCAACTGTTAGCTGATATTTCAGTCTATTGACCTCAACAAATATGTTGTCGACCAAGAAGGCCTTCAAATCGTATGAAGAGGTTTCGCATATAAATTGCCTAGTTGAATTATGTTAATGAGTCATACACGACGTCATTGCAAAACCGAAGGACGTCGATATGACAAACAAGTCAACAAAGCAATGAAAGAAGCATATTTTAAAGTATGTGATAAAAGAAATAGTTCTATTCATAACGTGAATGTAACTAAGAATGTCGTCTATTCAGTCAATTTCTGAAATCATCTTCTAGATCCAAAAGAAGTTGCAGACAAGTTTTAGATGGTCATGTTGTATGTTCAAAGCACTTTGAGGGGTTGAAAAACGGGGGTATTTGTAATCTTTTGATTGCTTGCAAAACGTTGCACTGGATGACCGCTATATAAACACTTCAATATATATTTCAAAAGATATACATCGTATTCACTTAAGCCACAAGAAACCTCAATAATCATCTTCACACATATCATTGAAATTGTTTTTTTATGCTTTGACGCATGCTTATTTTATTTGTTATTATTGGTAAGAGTCTTTTTATTGGGCGAGATCTATAAGTACCCTACCACGTCCATTCTGTGTTCTTGTTTTTCTATTTATATCCATCTGATGAGTAAAGCCTTTACAAAGGATATTTATAGCTTTTTCTCATGTTGTACTGTTACAACGCTGACCAGTTTTTATGGAGGGTTGGTGCCTTTTTACTTGTATGACTATGCTACGCGCGTCTGGCGTATATATAACATTTTAATCGTGGTATATTATGGTGAATTTATTATCTACAATTAGTTGTTGTTGCTTAGTGTAAAGCAAGACAATATATATCTTTAATCAATAAGACAAGTTTTACAACATTTACAAAACATGAAAAGATTTTGAAGTTGTCAAACGTTTAACGATTTTTTCTTAATAATAACTGATAAACTAATAAATGTCCTACATATATGTCTCCGTACATTGATACAGTTATCTTTTGAGGTCATTGTCATGACGTTGCTATTTAAATTATATATATCTATATAACACCTCAGTACGTCTATCATATATTTATCCTTAGATATTTCGATATAATATATAATAAACGTACTAATTTTTGTTAAGGTAAATTGATTTTTTTTCAGTTGTTTTTGTCATATTGCAAGGACAACCAAAAAATCGAGTAAGAACCAACAAATGAACAGATAGGTGTTTGACATTTTTTGCGCTTTTCTATACTATAGCTGGTGGACCGTTGGTCCCTGTGGTATTACCTGAATAGTCTGTGACTCGGTACTGCAATGAACTTAAGCATAGTTTTCTCATATATAGCCTTTTTGTGCTAATGCGGCGTAAAGCAACCAACAATCAATCAATCAATCTCATATTTTAGTAATTCAGTTAAATTGTTTTTTATCGTTCACTTCTTTGTGTTTTTAGGTAATAATACAACAATGGCTATTGTTGAATCTAGTAAATCCCAAAACGCCTTTCTGATGCAAATATATTTTATTGTCATGTTATTTTTTTAATCAATATTTAATTCTCAGTTTTGAGTTCCTTTATATATAATTCAACAAGGCATCGGTATTGAAGAAGATCACTTCTTCCAGGGCGTTCTTGTAGAGAATATTCTTTCAGATATAAAAGGTGAGACAGGTTGATATTTTATCAACCGATTACGAATGTTTATTTTGCTATCAAAAACTGCAGGCATTCGTCATTATTGTATGATGTTGCATTTATTTTAAGTTCATTATCTAATGTATCGATACTTAATATTGCCCTCTAGATGACTTGTTTGTCTTTTATATATTTAGTTGCAACCCCAACGACGCATACCCTACATTGGTTTTGTATTCATGTCACTGTAATCTGATTATAAAAGTTTGTTTATTTGCAATTAGAAGATAACAGAACTCACCACACAAAAATTAGAAGCGACTTCCTTGTATGGTTTGAGTTGTTGGCAACAACATTTATTTTACCCTCTTAACCTTGTTCATGAGAAAATGAAGTTTTTGAAATCATTTTGTATTCATAGTATTGCACTGATCATATGTTTGAGAGAGTTGAAAGCAGACGGTAAGCTCTTTAAATTTTTTATAACATATAAGCTATATGTCATAGATAAAATTTATTCGTTCAGTACTTGTTCATTTATGTTCTACAACTTTTGATCGAGTTAAGATATTCTAATTGATATTTTATAGTGTGTCTTTTAAAGTTGTGATTTACACATTGTTTCAGATAAAGATGATGGTTTGGTACCATTAAAACATGCAAACCCGCTGCAGATGTTTTCACCTGTCCTAAGTCAGGAATCTGATGTTCAGTAGTTGTCGTTTATTGATGCGGTTCATAAGTGTTTCTCGTTTCCATTTTTTATATAGATTATACCGTTGGTTTTCCCGTTTATACTTGTCATATCTGGGGCCCTTTAAAACTTGCTTTTCGGTTCGAACCAAGGCACCATGTTGACCTATAATGTTTTACCTTTATAAATTGTGATTTGGATGGAAAGTTGTCTCATTGGCATTCATACCACAACTTTCTATATAAAAAAAAAACATTCACAGATGAAAGCAGATATCTTCCAAATGTCGTTACTATAAGCCCGTCCCAATTTCACAGAATGTGACTTAACTAATCAGACTTATTACCTGGTTTGTATTAAAATGAGTTTCAAGGTTGTGTTTTGTGTACTATTCTTTGTTGGGATTTGTTTTTTTGATCAAGACATTGCATTGTCAGTTATATTTTCGACTAATGAGTTTGAAAGTTCCTTTAGTAACTTTAGCCTCTTTCTAACATCAATTATTTGAAGAGAACTTGTTGATTGTTCAGTGGGTATATTCTAATGTTTTCTGTAAAGTGTTAACGAAGCACTTCGACTGCTTGATACGACATTTTTTTTTTATACATTTGTTCATACTACTGTCTGCTAAGTTTAGAATTGTAATTGTAAAAGTTCGTTTTTGTTCATTTGTTTACATTTTAAATCTAGTGTTATTATTTTGCATTTGATTTAAATTGTTCTCTTCTCGATCATTTGGATCAAGGATCCGGCTTAGACATTTATGACTAAAGTGTAATTTATATGATTTTCTAGCAAGTTTTATAACAAGCACAGTACATGATAAAGATTAATTTAGATGTTAATTTACAAACCTAAATCTGTTTAAACTATTTACTATCGATTCGTAGATTGCAGACTCACAGTTAATGATCTTAATTACCATGGTACCATTAATGTTACAAGGCAAGGTCATCAGTGTGATTATTGGATAGGTACGAAGCACAATTCAGAAGACAAAAATTACTGTAGGACGCCCACAGGTGATCAAATTAATAATGGTGGACCCTGGTGTTTTATATATGGAACGAGAAGCCTTTCATGGGATAGGTGCAATGTTCCAGTTTGCTACGGTAAGATATACGACAAATACCAGAATAAAATAATCATCATATATCAAATCATATGTTTCTAAGTGTATATACGTGTTTTCCTTTAATAATATATTTCTGTATCTAATTGCTCCACTTATACTATATTCAACCTGTTATTTTGTCACAGTGCTGTCAACCTTTAGCTGAGGTATGTCTTCCATTTCCATTTAAGAACATTGACGTCTGTACAATTTAAAAAATAAAACAGTCACTTATTTGTGTATGAAAGTATGCCAGCATTTACTAAATATTCTTTTACAACAACTGAGGCATAGTGCTTTAGATCTAAATTTTTCTACTTTATACTGAAAAGAGCATACAAAGATGCATACATAAAGGTTTCAATGAATGCCTAAAGGGGTTACATACGATGAACAACGAAACGTCAACCAGCTGTGGTGTCAATCAATTACTTGTAAAAGCTGCATAATGATACCAGGCTAATAATTTAGTATGCCAATCGTTTGAATTCAGGTCAGTTTAATTACCGAAAATGTCTAATTCCTGATTGTAAAAAAAGAATGAGTGTGAATTTGTATTGTGTGTGCTGTAACCAGTTTAGCTACTTGTACTTCAAATGTCCTGTGATATATGTCTCCATTTTTTACTTGAATAGGTAAAATATGCCCAGATTTAGCAGTCCACAATTTAGAAACACCAGACAGAAAGAAACAATACCAATATGGAGAGTCTGTTGTAGTTACTTGTAAAACTGGATACAAATCAATCGGACAAAAGTATTTAACATGTTTAGAGTCAGGTCATTGGAACGATTCAATACCTAGATGTGAAGGTAATTTCACTTTTTTTTATTACTTATTGGTTCAGGTTTATATGTCGACGATTTCAACATTTGAATATGCTTTTTTGATGATACATTAATATACGCTTACAAATTTATCCGTCCAGATATTTTGTTGCAATCTACATAATATGTTTCTTCTTTCAATTTGCATGTCTTTTGATTTTTCATTCATTTTGATTTGTTTACCGCAAATGCAAATTGAAGAAATACAAATTGAACATTTTGATATGGAATGAATGAAACATTCTTATCTTGTTGACGCTATTGGTTTATGATGATATTGGAGGCCGCAATTTTCGCATTTAGCGAGAATTTTTTTTTAAAGATTTTTCGGGTTACTCGGACTTTTTCTATAATCAGAAAATACTAGGATTTCACCTTGAACTCGTAATGATCTTAATAAAAAAATAAAAAATCAGCTGATTGCATTTTATAGTAATCGGCAACAGAGGATTATAATTGATAAATGTATTTATTGTATTGTTTTATAATTGGTGTTGTTGAATTGCTTCGCATGTCACTTGAACAAGATCTCTTGTGATCGTAAACCTTAATGAGCTGGCACTTTGCATGTGACGGTCATAGGCAAAAAACCTCGTCATTAGTCCATCTTTGATATTTTAGTTACTTTTGAATTGATTCATGAATTCATTGTTGTTATGGACTTGTTGATCTCTATTGTTCCTAGTGATAAAGTTGTTAAAGGTTGTAGCTCTAATTAGTCGTTCTGGTCTGTGAAAATTTAATAAGGTCGTCGTGAGGGAGCACTATATCATCCCCTAAACCACTTTGAAAAAGAAAATCAGTCAGTGCTGTTGACGTTTTAATTGTAGTGACTGAGGCTGAAGTTCTTGTAGCATGTTTGTCAAACAACCTTCCTCTCTTGATTTATAGTATTTAGTGATGAATTGAGCCTATCTCTTTTGCATCTTTTGTATGGATTCTGATTTAATTATGTGTTTTGCGTATATGGGTTCCAGATATTGAATCATACACCATAATAGATCTTATTAGTGCTGTATAACTGTTTAACGGTATTCTTTAGGGCAGTGTTGTAGGCTTTGCATAAGAAAGACTTAGTGTGGTCTCAGGGAGTTGTATAAAGGCACTATTATTTTTCAATTGAAATAAAAACATTTTGCAAATAAATGTATGTTAAATCCTTTAAGATGTGGATGATTGCTTAGATAGGCCATGTCAAAATGGAGGGAAATGTACTGATGGAATAAATGGATACACATGTACCTGTCTTGACGATTACTTCGGTCTACATTGTCAATATGGTAAGTTATGCAAATTATACTGGCATGATTCGAACCTTATTATTTTTGTTTCTTTTCAAAATGCACACATGCCAAAATGTAGTGTTCGCCAATTATCAATGTAATTTAGTTAAGAAACACATGTATCAACATGACTTGTACCGCTTCTTCAAGACTTCATAAAATTCCTTCAGAGATGATTTTGGCACAATTCTAATGTGTATACGGTTTACGGACATATTTTAAATCCGTTACCTTACATTTTCTTTAGTTATTGTACTCAGAACATGGCGAATATGAACCCATTTGTGATGGTAATGGACAATAGGTTCCAGGATTATAATAAAATACCGTTTACACACATTTCGTCTTCATAAGACTTATCAGTGACGCTCAGATCAAAATACTTATAAAGCCGAGCAAGTACAAAGTTGTAGAGCATTGAGGAACAAAAATTTCAAAATGTTGTGTTAAAGACAACTAAGGTAATCTATGCCTGGGATTAGAAAATTCTTAGTTTTAAAAAAAAATCAGTTTTGAAACAGGAAATTTATTTAAATGACCATATAATTGATATTTATGTCAACACCGAAGTGCTGACTACTGAGCTGGTGATACCCTAGGGGACGAAACGTCTGCAAGCAGTGGCCTCGACCCAGTGATGTATATAGTTATCAAATTATAATTTGATACGCCATACACGCGTTGCGTTTATATGAGACTCGTAAACATTATTTCAAATTAAAATATTATCATAAATAATGTTTAAAAGACAATCACAAAAGAGAAAGGAAAAAAGGAATAGAAACAGAATTTTGTCAAACGTAAATTGTAAAGTCTACGCAAAATTGATGTGTTGCATTTAATGCAGTTTCCAGGGAAATTACTCAATAAAGGCAACAGTAGTATTATACTGCTGTTCAAAACTCATAAATCCATGGACAAAAAACAAAATCGGGGTAACAAACTAAAACCGAGGGAAACGCATTAAATATAAGAGGAGAACAACGACACAACACTAAAATGTAACACACACAGAAACGGAACAAGCATCAGACAAAATCCCACGAGAATAACAAATATAACATCAAAACCAAATACATGAATTTGGGATAGACAAGTACCGTGACACGTCTTATCGCAATGTGAAATTACACTCAAAAATAAGAGAAAACAAACGACGTAACGTTAAAATGTAACACACACAGAAACGAACATTAATATAACAATGGCCATATTCCTGACTTGGTACAGGACATTTTTAAAGGAAAAAATGGTGGGTTGAACCTGGTTTTGTGGCATGCCAAACCTCGCACTTTAATGGCTATGTTAAATATAACATTGAAATGACAACATTAATATTACAGGAATACGTTACACTATAGAAAAAAATAAAGGCATGATAGACGATAGATATTTTGTTAATATTTTTTATTAAGAAAATCAGGAAAGTAAATTTTTGTATGCATTTTTTTGCTGCACTGAATTAAAAAAAAAATGGAAAAAAAGCCATATCGAAAACTGTTGAAACTGGTGAGAATCGGAAAAGCAAACATCACATACTGAGTCATAAAAGAATTCTCTCTTTTTCCTCAAGTTTGGTCTATTTCAAAACATAATAAATATATAAGCTAGTCAATTATGACCACTATCAGCATTGGTATTTTAATAAGAATATGATTATTCTGTTCAAACTGAGTTTGGCATCTTTACACTTACGCCAACGTATGCATATGTACTGATTGATATTTAAGACTGAGAAAACAGTATTCAGTTGTTTGTTGTAAATGTGTTTGGGTTAACATAACATTAATACGATAACCAATGGATCGATTGTCTTTTGTAAATGTTATATCCGTTTCGTGCTTATTTGATGTTGGGATTTGTTTTAAACGTATTAATTATCATGATCTAATATTCTCAACGTAAACTGATCATAGAATTTTGCTTCATAGGACTAACCTACAAAATAGCTCCAAAGGTTCGTCTTGATGACAAAATTACAGTTGAAGAAGGATCCAGTGTCAGTCATGTCGCCTGTTTTGCGGAAGGAATTCCTCTACCAAAGATAATTTGGGAATCTATTGGCGTATGTTTATATTTTTATTTTATTCATGATAGTTGCCTGGTTGAGCAAAGCTTTCTATGTCATCAGTTGATCAAGGTTTCACGAGGTATAAAAAGATGTGTTATATGATTTCTATTGGACAAATCTCCAACAGACGATTAGCTTTGTTTTCAAAAGTCTAGGCATCAAGCGTCACTGAAAACACAATTAATGTCTGAATGCGTTTCGGGTGCAGTGTCAAAGACTCGTTCACACTAGGACATTTATTTCGATTTAAACTAGACCGTTTTACTTTAAATTGATTTAAGGGCCAATGTAAACGTATTAAATGGATCTTCAATCGGTCAAAACTTAAAAAAGAGGTAGTTTACTTTTAATCGATCTTAAGTAAAAGAAGAGGGACGAAAGATACCAAAGGGACAGTCAAACTCATAAATCTAAAACAAACTGACAACGCCATGGCTAAAAATAAAAAAGACAAACAGAAAAACAATAGTACACACGACACAACATAGAAAACTAAAGAATAAACAACACGAACTGATCTTACTTTATATGTGAACGCAGGGATCGGTTTAAAAGTGGGACAAACAAAAAACCTGCGACAAAGAATAGAACACAAAAAACAACATAGAAAACTTAAGAATGAGCAACCCGAACCCCACCAAAAACTGTGGGGTTATGATTTAATCGAACATAATATATGTGCATGTATAGCGGCAAAACTATATCAGTGGTTCGTTGTTTAATCCATATTTCTTTTAATACAAACTGAAAACATCTGGTCTTCGCCGTAGAAAACATTCGCGAAATCTGTCGTCTTTTTGTGTTTATTTGTTTTCTTTTCAATACCGCAGTATTTTGATGCTACTGATATTTCTGTTTCAAAATTAAAGAAAACTGCTAAATAACCAGTATCAAAATTTCAACTTTTGATTCAAGAGAACAAATAACTTTATTCATTTTTTTTCAGGTGTGTTAAATTTGATAAAGCAGTTCTATTTAAACACTATGTTTACAGTTTTACGTTTTAAAGGTCGATTACGTTTATAACTGTAGTGTGAACGCAGTATTTCAGATAAGACCGACAGAGATCGTTATTATTAAAGATAATGTGAACGCTAACTTGTTATATTTAGATCGATTCAAATAAGATCGATTACAAAAAAAAATGCTAGCGTGAACCGGGTCATAGTTACTGTGTTATCTGATTTATTAGAGCTACCCAGTAGCAGTAACTTGGCTTGAAAGTCATTTTGTGAAATTAAAACTGAAACGCTCGTGCGTAGTTAGATGTATTTTGTTTGTAGCCACACAAAAAGGACAACTTTAATATTGTCACACGTTTCGGACCAATGATGTTCATCGTGTTTATATTAAAGTTTAATATTTCAGAAAAATACAAGAAATATATGCATTTTCCAAATACATTGTAGTTCAAATTGGTATGACTCTATTTTGTCGGAGCTGATTTTTATACTTTTGGTGACATTACCTGCATAAAGCTTAGGCAACATCTAGAAAACCTCTGAATCGAAATTTGTGCTAACAATGCCGATTTACCTAAGCATTATCACGGAACAAATTTATTAGTGCTGGCCTTAATCGTCTAAAACTATACCGATGTAAATCTTTGTAACAAATATCACAACAACCTAGTCACACATGTGGGTGTGATATGCATGTTATTTTACTAAATAAAAAAAGGCAGATAATGTAGAAGACATACATTTTGTATACTAACTTATCAGCAAATAACAAAGCGAGCCCAATAGTGCAAGCTGATTTTCGAGCTGATTAGTTTAGTATCAAACATAGCATGCTATATTCTTCACCGGCAATGCGTCTTAACTATATACTTTTTCAGTTGATAATTTGAAGTAAAGTTAAACTACTGTTACCCGTTATACAAAATGTACTCATAGTTGTCAGGTTGTATGAATGATGTCGCGTGCATTTCAAGTTTATGCAGATAGACTTGAGTAAGTGACATTGCTGCACTGGTACTACATTATTGCCTAATATTTTAGAATATCAAGTCATGTACATCACATTCCAAAAAATATCGCAGTAAGATAAAGGGGGGAAATGTACAAAATACTGATAAACATGTATATTTTAGGCAAATTATGCACCGAAAGACATGAATTGAAACTATTTACTATAACTAGCAACCCTGATTTTTAAATGACAAAAGTCAGTCTCATATATAAGATCTAGGAATATATAATTGTTGAATTCACAAAACCAATTCCACAATTTCTTGGCAAATGATTGAACAAATTAAAAAAAAAAAATTAAAAAATGTTTTGATAATCTTGTTCTACTTTTTACAATGATCAGTTAATGTTCGTTATTCAATAATATAAAATTCAAAACAAATGCATACCTCTAAATGAATTGGATATTATTATACCAATTGCTATACATCATTTCTTCTATTGCTTGCTTTTTGTTTTTCAGAAACCGATGCCCTCTAATACAAGACTGGTTGATCATTTTATGATATTTGAAAATGTTACAGTGACTGATAGTGGACTTTATATGTGTACGGCAAGGAATGAAATGGGTACTGATATACAAGTTGTTCATGTCATTGTTAAAGGTAATTCTTCTAAAATGCTTAATTAACACATAAAAATATTGAAAGTTTTAAAGCGACGAAGAACATCAGTTTCCCGTGTATGACATTAAACACGTTTACAGTTAAAACCAAAATGTAAGTTTAATTCATACTTATCAGCTTATAAAAACATGCAATTGTTAATACCAATATACGCATAGAAAATTCAAATAACATTTTAAAATAAAAACATATATAAGTAAACTCGTGTTGTTCTTTCATTGCCATTAACCATTTCACTAACCGCAAAAAGAAATCAGAGACATTTAATTTTATGTATAAATGATGTAGATTGTGTACTATGTATTTACAGCTAAACCCCATGTACTCCACACTGCGCCTGTCATTTATGCACTTTCTTCTGTAAAAGTGGATTACTATACGAGTACAAGACTTTTTTGTAACGTCACTGGATTTCCAGCGCCATCTATTACTTGGAAATTTCACAATGTAAATATAATTTGATAACAATTATTTGAATGTATTCAATATCTAGAAACGAGTTAACTATTATATAATTCATTTAGTCGGTTTTCTGCGCGGAGTGTTGTCCACTAGTTAGATGTGTTTTTTTCACTTGATTTTGCCATTTGATTAGGGACTTTCCGTTTTGAATATTCCTTCTAGCGATTTTACTTTTTTCTATCGTTTGTTTGTTCTTTATTCCTGTAAAGCAGTTTTGGCATTTTATCGATATTTTTTTTAACATTGTCATATAAGCAAGAGGTTTGGCTAACATAAAAAACAGGACCAACAAACTATTTTTATTGCATTTCAGTGAATCTGTTTTTCCGTTGTTTTTATATTATTAATGATTTGAACAGCTTTATAAAATTAATTATCTAAATATAACCATTTGATAACTTGAAACAACGCATCAACACGCTTTTAACTTATGAGACATTTGAAAAGTTCCCCACATTACATGTACCAAGTGTTCATTATATTATAAAAACATAATAATTGTTGATACAATGTACTTTAAACTGAATGTAACCGTCATAGATATCCGACACTGATATTTCAATGTACTTTCATTGATGTTGTTAGTAATAACATGAAATAAAACTTATAAAGGTTATCGAAATTATGATGAATATTTTAGAGAGTGTTGCAATCATCTGAAAACAACATTTTAGTGCAGAATGTAACGAACGCAACGGTGGGATATTATACCTGTATTGCAAGTAACGATGTAGGAACTAATCAAGTTAATATAAAGCTCGAAGCGAATTACGGTATGTATATGTTTACATAGAATCTTAAATTCAAAAATAATATACCAAAGTAACTATTTCGTTTAGTGAAATAACTAACTTGATGTTTATGTTTATATCACATAGTCCACTTTCAATTTGACTATCTGACAAGCAAGAAAAAACAAAATGTTTGACATTAAATAACGTATAGAACAAGGTAGATAATAGCGGATATAGTCCTTGTTTGAACTTAAATCCCACATCTTCATCCCAACCTTGAGAAACACGATTGGTACCACATGCAGAGAAGGATCGACATAGCCTTTCGGAGAACGTGGTTTTGGTGGGGTTTTTGTGCTCAGTCTTTTGTTTGCTTTGCAATGTTTTGTGTGTTATTGAATGTCTATTGATCTTTTGAAATAATAAGACATGATGTTATCCATTTTTTTCTACTAATGTGTTTGAATATTTTGCTAAAAAGGATGTTTGTCACTCTGTTTTTCAGATACGCCTAAGATAGTAACGCCACCTCAAACAGCCGTTATTATGGTTGGATTGTCACACAATTTTACCTGTATGGCAACTGGACATCCGATACCTTCAGTATCATGGTCCTTCAAGTCCGTAAGTTTACAATTCTTACTAAGATCTTAATTCAAATGCTTGTACATGGGTCAAATATGGAAATTTAAAAATCTGCTACAAATAAAAAAAAAATCAAAAGATGTCTCATATTTTGTTTTCCAATTTGAAAATGGAAATAAAGGCTAGTTTCGAATAAAACTGCAAGATATTTTTCCAGGATTCCCTATTGTTTAATTTGAATAAACCCTTTCGATATATTTAAGGATGCAATCACAGGTTTGGTTATAGAATATCTGTTTTCAGGTATGGAGACGGATATTTTCCAATCGCATGTTCGAAACCCATTCCCAGTAAACTTTTTCTTGAAATGTGTATTTTACTTATCAACTGGTTTGTAATTACACGTAGGACACGGCGAGTACCACATATGGATTATGATCTGCACCTTACAGGAGCACTGGATATAATCCCTGGTTTATGGCTGTTTTGCTTTTTAATTTTTATTTGTATGTTGTTTTATTTTTTAAGTCAGTTATGTTGTTTATCTGTTATGTTTTCTAACAAATTTTTTGGCCGATTAATTTCGTTGTCCCATTCACCCCTAGTAATAGTTATTATGGACATATGAACATCTATACTATTAATCGAGAAGACCTTATTTTGTGTGTCGCTTCTCTTCCTTTCACAATAAATTAATCATCATGACACTGTGTCCTATAGGTACCATGCATAGTCGCATTTGTCATCCATTTTTATAATTATTCAGATTGATTTATTTTGGGGGAAAAAAACGGGAAAAAGGTATCCGTCATCAGAGGGACTTTAAAGTCAAAGACAATACTTCCGTTTAGGACTATTTCAAAAATACATGTGGGACAGGTCAATTATTTCGCGTTTTCTGCATACTATGATCATACAAGACGTTTACATATACTATGCTTATATGATATCATAACTATAAATAAAATATATGCGATTTTTACTATTATTTATCAATTTCAAAAGTACTGTCCACGGCGGTCACTGATATATAATAATTAAAGAGAGTCTCTATTTAATATGTCAGTACCCGTCGTGGATAGTACACTTGGAATTAATTGGAAATAGCAAATACACGTTATTTATAGTATAGTATAGGTATGTTAAATTTACAGAAATAAAAAAGGGACAGGGCTAAAAAAGAAGTGTTCTGTCATAGAATCGTTTACAAAAAATATCCTACTTTAGTTTACATCGTTTTGGCGACGCCCAAGAAATGTCCGCGATATTGCAAAGTACAAAGTTAAAGAGCATTGAGGACCAAAATGCCTAACAGTTTTGCCAAATACAGCTAAAGTAGTATATTCCTGAAGTAGAAAAGCCTTAGTATTTTTAAAATTCGAAATTTCTTTTACAGTAAAGTTATAATTATAATCATATCAATGATAACGTGATGACTACTGGGTTTGTGATACCATCGGTTTGTTTTTGTATTGTATCATTGTAATTGAAACAACTATCCACAAATATTTATGTCAATTTGCGTTGCGTACCTATATGGGTTAATTTAACGGATCGGTAAACAACAATGATACAATTGGAAAGTTAAGCTATAAAACTCGGTTTACGAACCTATGTTCGTCAGAAAAATGCCTATGCCAAGACAGAATGTGACTAACTTTTTCATTCAAAAGATGGTTGATAAGGTGCAACGTTTGATTTTGTCACCTATTATAAAATATCATTATACACATTAGATTTCGTTTTTATTGTCATACTTTAATCGCCGCAATATTGTTTTAGTTCGCACAAGAATCCACAACAATGCCGTCCCATCACAAACACCTAAATGGACACATGTTGACTTTATTTGCTGTCAAAACACTTCAATCAGGCACACTAACATGCACAGCAGTGAATGAGTTTGGACAAGATAAAGCTTCAGCCACAGTTGTTTTCAGAAATCGTATGTATTTACATATAGCAAATATCGATATAACTAGTCTGATAAATTCAATCGGGTGAAATATTAAGTTGGCCATAACTGCTACATTCTATTTGCTTTCAGTTTTTAGTATCCTTTATCATCATCAATTGTCACAAATATTTAATAAAGATATATATAAATGTGCGAAACGATTACACGGCGGCACACAAAAGCCAAAGTTCGATTAAAGCAATAAATGTCACGGTAAATCAAAACGAAAAAAGACACACATCCACCTGCATACAGCAACAACAATAAATACGCAAAATACTAAATTTTTGTTATAACAACCTTCAGGGACTTTGCGTGCATACAAATGTCCCAGAGGTATCCTATAACGATCAGCACATCCTAAATCAAATATACGTTTTTTTTTTAAATTGCGTTATCTAGGAGATCTAATGATCGTACATGATGGTTAAATGGTATTATTTCAATGTTCAATTGAAATATCTAATTATAAGATTATTCAGCATTCTCTGAATGACAGATAGACGTTTAGCGATTAAGGAAAGATTTTCAGGATTAACTTTCACCAGGAACACTTTGACATGTTCAATTTGAACTCGATTTCAGTAGAAACACATGGATATGAAAGTGCTAATAGCTCAAATTACGTCAAAAGAAAATCCGAACTCATCTTGGACAAACTTTGTTCAATCTAGTTTTTCTTTACAAAAGATGACATTTGGTGATGTAAGAAACAAAAATCACGTACAAACTGCCAAAACATAGCAATTTTAAAATAAAAAACCCCAAAAACTGACATCGAGATGAACCCATAATCGCTAGTAGTTTTGGAGTCCCTGCATGTATGAGTTCAACAAACGAACCAGTAAGTGAAATGAGCTTAGATTTCTCAACACAAATCATAATGTCAAATTTTTTTTTTTAATATCCGATATAACATTAACAGTTTACTAAAATCTATAATTGTTTTTTTCAGCTGGCGCTTCAAGTTTCGGATAAACAAAACTACAATTGATGGACATGGCTCAATGACGTTACGATAATTCACAAAATGTTTAATTAATGACACTAGTTTTAACAGTTCGAACAAAAGACAGGAGAAAGGAACAGACATTAACAAATAATGCATAAGTTTTGTCATAATTATAATGAAATCTAATAAATGATTTAATTGTTATTGTAAAAATTGCACTGATAAATATTCTGAAAAATTAATGACTATTTTGTTTTCGCATTCTAACAAACAAATTCGTAACTATCGCAGAACATATCAAGCAATAAAAAGTAAAATCACAAAAATACTGAACTCCTTTGAAAATTCAAAACAGAAAGTCAGTCCCTAATTAAATTGCAAATTCAAATGATACAACACATCAAACGAATGAAAAACAACTGTCATATTCCTGACTCGGTACAGGCATTTTCCAATGTAGAAAACATTGGAATTAAGATGGTTTTATATCGCTAAAACTCTCACTTGTATGACAGTCGCATCACATTCTATTATATTTACAACAATGCCTAAACCGCAACTAACCTTTGACGGGCGTGTACCAATTCTAATTGAAATTCAACAAATATTGAATTGGATAAAAAAATATTACACGTTATTGATGAATATGTCTTTGACTCTTAATTCATGGGATGGTAAACATAGTATGTTGTTAATTAGTAGGCGCACATTTAGAAAGGAATTTTTCATTATGACGTAATATAGTTGAAAAATAGTGTCTCTTTGTATAATAGCGGACGAGTACAGACACAAATATACTAACAATTTCAATAAAAGCATAATTCTTCCACATATTATGGGAAAATTCACCATTTAAAAATTGAAATCATCTCTTTCGGCGAAAAGTAAAGTGTTTAGCATACTCTAAGTATAGCTTTCTAATTCAATTAAAGTTCAGTAATGGCCACATATTATAAGGGTTTTGACTTTCTTTTCATTTGTAATACAGTGATATGATGTGTAAACATACGTGCTAACTAAAGGGAACATCATAATACCGATGTATTCAAGTCATAAATAAATTTTGGGAAAAAATCCGGGTTACAAACTAAAACCGACTATAAGAGGAAAACAAGGAAACTAGAGAATCACCAAAATACAACACAAGTTCAATTTTTTTTTATTATAGATGCAATATTTTAGGTAGAAATGGTAAGTTGAACCTGATTTTACGGCTAATCAAACCTTTAGCTTAATATATGTTAAAAATATGACTGGTGATAACACTACGTTACAAAAATACAATGTACAGCACAAACAATCGCAAGAATACTCATCATAGAAAATGCACATATACATAATATAAGTCCTGTACGTTATTAAGGGGTTTCATTGGTTTGCATTGGTTCACGTCTGACATCTTTGTTTTTCGTAAATATTGTGTACTAGTATCATGCCATTGTTTCGTCTTACAGTTGATTCACGTTATTATGTAAGGGCCCTTTTAAGGCGACTATACTATATGTTATTTTTTCATTGCTGGGTACCATACGATTGCATGTTATCGCATAGTTAAACTACATATGAACATACTTAATATGTAAGGAGATGAAGCATGGCTCATAAAGAGAAAATGTTCTGCCAGAGACATAGTATGTACCTGATATTTACATCCACCAGGTTGATGTACAGTCTTCACCATCGAACAAATTATTGATACAAGTGTATGCAATCGGCAAGATTTTTTTTAACCAATTCAAGCTAAATTACCAACAGCCCCATTTCTGCAATAACAACACACACAAAAAGTAATTGCAATAGCACAAATGACAGTGGACAACAAAAACTACGACCAAATCACATGCTTTTGGTAAAAGCCTTGTATATGGCGGGTTATTAACATGAAAAGAGGTGTAACACCATAACTTGAAAACGAACTACAAGAAATAGTTGATGAAAGTTTTTTTTAATGAATAGGAAACTATTTACCTGTTTGAACACTTTGCTTACTATGACTGACTACGTTTAGTTCGACTTTCTGTTTAAAATATGTATCGGAATCCGCTGGGGTTGTCGTTACGATATATCCATTCAAAAATGTTTAGGCATTTATGCGGCTAATGTAATAACGATTAACAGAACAAAAATTGATCGGAAATTTGTAAGGAAGGTTCAGACACAATATTTTTATTCTAGTCATATTGGTTAAAAGGTATAGCCGAGCCGATTATAACGTTTATTTGGCCTTAAAAGTTAAGAGCTTTCAGCTATCGAGATGAAATGAAAAAAGATGTTCGACGAACGTCATTCTTAATATATTATCATATTCCTGTACTAGCAGATGGTCGAAACATCTCTTCGTACTGAGTGGTCGATTTAGAAAAAAAATATATACAAACTATGATACCAAATCCATCAATAAAGGTTTTCTAACTTAAAAAAAAGCTCTATATGAATGGTAACAGTTCGAAGCACCTTTGTCCTGAATTACCTTGATCTGAAACAATCAAAGCCTGATGTTTAAAAGCCAATGATGAATAAGAACTGAAATAGCTGAAGAGTTATTTGACCAAGAAGAACCTACAAGTTAAACAAGTATCTAGTACCATCTAAGGCCAACTTTGCATTAAAGATTTGGACCTTTTTTTTTTAAAATTAGTTATGAAACATATCATTACCAACGTATTGTGAAGTATACAAAAAAGTAAATCACAAAAATACTGAACTGAGAGGAAAATCTAATCGCAAAGTCCATATCAAAATCAAATGACAAAACACATCAAAACGAATGGACAGAACTGTAATATTCCTGACTTGATACAGGCATTTCTAAATGTAAAAAAAATGTGGATTAAGCCTGGTTTTTAGCGCTAAACCTCTCACATTGATGACAGTCTCATCAAGTTCCATTATAATTACAATGATGCGTGAACTAAACAGACATACTAAATAAAATAGTCGAAATATGGGTACATCAGTCATCATCGTGTAACAATTTTAAACGACAACAACCTTAATAAGTTTTATAATTATGCAGAGGCTACAGTTCCAAACTTCTTATTATATAAGCAAAACAGACATTCGATGAGACTTACTTTTCTTCTTGTTGCCCTATTTCATTTTATACAATTTTCAACGTATTCATCTACATAATTGACTATAGATTCCAAATAAGAAAAGTGATTCGTTTTCACTTGAATGTATACAGTTTTGTTTTCATTCAAATAGAAGACAACATGTTAAATGTAACTACGCCATGAACAGTCTTATCCAAACTAATGTCAAAATATCAATGGGATGTTTCACAAAATGTTCGTATACAGTCAAAGGAAAATTGAAACTGAGAGTCAAAAGTTCGAACACATTAAACTAATCGAAAACAGCTGACATATTCTTGACTTTGTAAAGGCAAAAAAAGACAAGGAAGATCTAGACCTTAGAATGTTGTATAATGAATTAAAATACAGACGCAGACTGAATGTTGCCAAAACATTGTCTTGTTGGGTGATTTTATCGTTTTGTTGTTATCTTATTGACTAAAAGCCCGCATCTACTTTTATTTATGTCAATGTTAGATGAAGTAGTGATAAATATATTACCATTGTCGAAACAAGATATCATCTATCAACAGGGGCAAATAACTAGCTACTTCCGCGTGCGGTTTGGAAAGATGAAGGTTTTAAAATTATTTTGTATACATGTTGTTGTACTGATGATATATTTCAGAGAGTTGAATGCAAACGGTAAGCTTTTTATATATATATCATATGTCAGAGTTTTAAAAGGCATGATCGATTATTAATTTACAATCTCAATTACGTGACTATACCATTGGTTGGTTCAAAAGTCGTGGATTTCTACTTGGTTTATGAAGACTAAATTGAATTTCATAGCTTAAAGGAGCATAAAGATATTCGTTGTTTTGTTGTTCAGCCATTAGTAAAATAAAATAATGAATTAATGTTGCTCCAATTTTGTCAAAATAAACAGAAAAAAACACATTGCTAATGATTTATTTACGTTTGGTCACTCGTCTTTGATGTGAATTGTGTACTGCTGTTTATTTATTTGTCTTTACTTTTTAGTAATGACCTTAGCAGTTTATTTTCAACTGACTAGTTTTTAATGGCACTCTTATAGCTTGCGCCTCTCCTCATGAAAAAAAAAACTGCTGATAGTTAGGCTATTTTTTTTTATAGGAATTATGAAATATAAGAGGCAGGAATCTAATAAATCGTTTGCCTTTTTATCATTTTTCAAATTGTAAACGTAACACTCTAAATATAAAATGTAGTGATATAATTGATATTTTTCGTATGAATACCAATCACAAAAAAAAAAAAACAAATTCTAAATTTGTTCAATCTTACTCATACAAAATACCTAGATTGTAATGTGTTAACTTGCCTTGTGTCTTCAAAAGACTCACTTGCATCATAACCGTGAAAAACTCAAAATATATATAGGAAATTAACGAGCATAGAGGTCCCAGAATTCCGAAAGGAATTGACAAACACAAAAGATACAGATAAGATATTATTTTTGGGTAGAACATCGGTAGTATTTCGAAAAAATCAAAGTTTTTTAAACCGTAAAAGAGGGACGAAAGAAACCAGAGGGACAGTCAAACTTATAAATCGACAATAAACTGACAACGCCATGGCTAAAAATGAAAAGGACAAACAAACAAAAAATAGTGCACCTAACACAACATAGAAAATTCTAGAATAAACAACACGAACCCCACCAAAACTAGGGGTGATCTCATGTGCCCCGGAAGGGTAAGCAGATCCTGCTCCACATGTGGCACCCGTCGTGTTGCTTATGTGATAACAAATCCGGTAAATAGTCTGATTCGGTAGACAACCTTCATGAAAGGGAAGGCGATAGTAGTTATGACGTAAGGAACATAGCCAATATCATTAATTTTGTGAAACGGTTATTCCATAATAGTCCAGTCGAAATGTGAAACAATTGCTCAGATTGTGGTAAAAGCATCAAACTTTGCAGAGTATTAGTTGAGGTCATAACTAACATTTATAGCTATGGACCCAATTCAGAAAATCAAAATGGCGGCTCTGGGCGGCCATTTTGAAATCATGTCGAAAAGTTAATAAAAATTATTAGAATAAATATGAAAAAATATGTTACTTAACTAATTTTGATAAACTTTCGTATTTATTATGACAAATAATATAAACTGAGGACTATTTAAGTATTTAGTGGCCATCTTGAATGGTGGCCATTTTTGGAAACGTAAATTTCCGATATATTATTATTCGCTATCCTAAAATTTTTTTGAATTAATACTAAGTTTTATATGCATTTACAACAAGTTTTGCTAATCATTTATTTATGACTGTTGCTTTTCATATAAGATATATTCACCAAGTGCTCAAATAAGGTATGCATATGTTAACAAATAAATGTATTTAAAGAAACACGTAAATTCTTTTAATTGAAGTTTAGCATGTAGGGCTAAGGTACTATTTTACCATAAAAAAATGCGTATTTACAATATGAGCACTGTATGTTGAAAAGACAAAATACGTAGGTATCAAAATCACTGGAACTGAAAAAATCTAATAAATAAATAGACTGGAAAGAATTCTGAAACGGGAAGAGAGGACACGTGATGATTTACAATGCCAAGCAAATACAAAAAGAGCAGACATAGACATTTGAGCTAGTCACTTTTTGTAAGCATAAAACTGTTCCACGTTGATGAAGGCCATGTAATGGGAGAATCACAAGGCAAAAGGTACTAATCCTGACAAAGCAAATCTTAATATATTTAGTCAGGAAAAACAAAATGAGTCACAGATTGAAAATAACAGTAGAATAACCATCCACAGTTATGTTGAATCAACAAGAACAATGATTGCAGAGATTTCTTTCTTTCTTTGTGATGAGGTATCCGACTATCATCATGTAGCATCAACAATTGTGATCGACAATATAGTAGGTGACTGTCACTTGAACTACTAACCATTGTACTTTTAGCCAGACTCAGTGCTTAAGATTAATGTTTCAGGAGCCGATCTCATGTTAAATGTTTGTTAAAACTGCACGACAAGGCAATTAGACAGAATTCGAGACACAGAAAGAAACTCAAGTCTTTTTTCCATTGAAATGGAGCTTGCCAAAATAATAGAAAACAGTGACACCTCACAGTCTGGAACATATATTGTTTTAATTTTTGAAATTGATGATATGGAAAAATGGTACAGTAAACGTTCTTAGTAAATATGAGTTGTCATGGAAGGAATGATTAATACAACATTTATGAAAAATTGAATAACAGCTACCATAGATGATATGCAAGCACACATGGAAAGTTGCGTCTTTCTCTGGATTCTCAATGAATATGTTGGGGAAGTTCTGAAACAGGCCATGTCTTTTACAAAATGTTTTAGTCGTGATGGGGAATGCCTCTTCATAGTCAAAGTAACTAGAATAGTTTGAAGAGTAAGGCTTGCTACTATAGAAAGGTTTACAGGGACATTCATTGTAGGCTTTCAAAATGAATCCGTTCCACAATCTTTGAGACATCTTACTCTCTATCGGAGGACTGATAAGTTGCAGTCGTATCCTTTTGACGACGAGTTGCACAATTGAACTATTATAGCCAAGAAATGGTGAGTGTTGTCTTCCGCTCATCGATATTACTGGATTGTGTCTCGATGTTTGGCCATCCTGTATCATTCATACTAAGGAAACTTATGTCTGGTGAACTGATTCATGCTAACAGCTGTCATTGAGTCTCCCTGTAAAGCTTTTCTAAGTATCAAGCATATATATTTGGCCTTCTATAGCTATGGTGATACCCTTTAATTATGAGGTCTGTTTCAGAGCTTCAAGAATACCTTTGTTGAAAATCAAGAGAACTAATTTATCTTGCTTGTATGCTTGCAGATATCCTTTGTTAGCTACAATCCTATTTTGTTAGATGCGTTGTATCAGTTCTTCCTTCCATGATAACTACAAGTTGTTCAAGGCATTTATTGTACAATTTAGCGTGATCTGCAAGCATGGAGATTGGTACAATACCTCTGCCAGACCGTGTGCCGTCAATCTATTTTATTATTTTGGAAAGCACAACTCCAAGGATAAAAGATTCTTGGCTTTCTTTCTGTGACTTTTATTCTGCCCATTTGCTATGTTGTCAAGTTTTATCAATCATCAAGCAGGTTACTAGTGATTTGACATCTCCAGCTCTTACTTTGGCTAAGGAAATATGTCTTGTAGTACAGGTGCACAGTCTTGTCCCATGTTTGTCGATTTTTAAATTTCGGTGTATCATGGAGATCTTCAGATACATCACCACAGAAAAAATACATTGCAGTCATTGTTTGTGTTGATTCAGTATCACTTCACAGTGTCTAGTTACTTATTGTTTTCTTTCAACTGGCAATTTATCTTCAACATCAGAAGCATGTTTTCCCTTTTACTGATGAAATATTTTGAGGTCTGAAAATTTGTTTGACAGGATTTGTGCCGTCTGGAGTGCTTCTGTAGTTCCATAACCCTCATTCAACTGTTTCAAATTGAGCGAAAGGAAAACCAATTCAAGACCCAACATCGTCGTATGCCTGCATCAAAAAGAGTGATTGCCAGCTCAAATGTCTATGTCTGTTCTGTTTGTAACTACTTGGCATTGCATGTAAACCCTCACATGTCCTCTCTTGCCGTTTCACACATTTCTTCCCGTCTAAACGCCCATTATGTTCTTTTGATATCTAGCTCCAGTGTTTTAGAAATCTTCAATTTTGATCTTTTCCAACAACAGCGTTCGGTCATAAATTATATCATATACATGAATACGTAATTTCTGTTTTTAAAAGTTACTTAGGCAAACATGTAAGTAACAGTCAGAAATTTTTATACTGATATCTTTATTTTGTAAACATGTACATGCCTTATCTGACCATTTTATAAATATCCAATACAAATTAGTAAAAAAAGTGTGAATGCAAACAGTGAATTATTAAGATTAACGAATAATATTATATTGGAAATTCATGTTTTTTAAATGGCCATCATTCAAAATGGCTACCAAAAAATCAATACATATGAAGTCCTCAGATGACAGTCCTTGTCATCTGTGATGAATATATCATATGACTATATAATAACTTCCTCTACTCTATGTAAATGTGGAGGACAATGTGATAGAATATGATAGACAGAGTGTGGTTTGACAAAACATGTACATTTCATTTTTGTTAGATATTGTTAACGTCAATTGAGAACATTTGAGCAGTTGATGTTCCTATAACATTAATTACTTGTATGATATGAAATTCATTATGTCTGCAATCAAGGTTTTTGAAAGTTGTTTCAAATGAACAATATCAACAAAACGAATTATCCTGTTATCAGCCAACTATTATAAATGACAGGTATACACATATTTTCTTGCTTTATTTATACTTGTAAAATAAAATTCTCCTGTTACATGTATTCTGTGTTGAACAAGCGGTGGCACGAAGATTGCTTTTAGAGTAATAGTTCATTTTATGATCTTCTTCGTAGTCGCGTTTTAACTATGTCGATAACTTTTGAACATTAGAGACAATAATTCAGATTTCAACAACTAGTTTCAAGTGTTGGGTGTGAACTTTTGGATAATAACAATAAATGTACATTGTCGGAAAATATAAAGTAATTTGTACCCGCTACGTATACGAAACAGAAGAATAACTCGGGAGGGGGTATAGGCTCGCTTTTCGTCCTGTTTATATAGCTCAAACAAATACACTTATATATCTTCGACATTGTTTTTTAAAAATTTTCATCAAATAATGACTCACTATTTTGGCTTAAATAAAAACAAAGATTTTTCAATATGGGTAATATTTCCAAAAACTTTATTCAACAAGACAATTGGAATCTGCACTGTTATTCTATTACCCAGGTTTCATGTCCATATCTTCTCTAATATTATTTTCATGATTTTTTTATTAATCTATAGAGATCAAACGGCCGACATTTTAAAATGGCCGCCTCTTCCGCAAATTTCGACTTTCAGAGTGGGTCCATAGCTTTAAATGTTGTCCATGACATATACTACCACTATGCCAAATTTCATGCTTTTACCACAATCTGAGCAATTTTGTCAAAAATCTGCACAAATCGACTGGACTATAACAGTCAACCAAATCGTGATGGCGTCCGTAAATAAAGGCAACAGTAGTTTACCGCTGTTCAAACTCATAAATCCATGGACAAAAAACAAAATCGGGGTAACAAACTAAAACTGAGGGAAACGCATAAATATAAGAGGAGAACAACGACACTACAATGTAACACACACAGAAACAGACCAAGCATCAGAAAAATCCCACGAGAATAACAAATATAACACCAAAACCAAATACAAGAATTTGGGATAGACAAGTACCGTGACACGTCTTATCGCAATGTCAATTTACACTAAAACATAAGAGAAAACAAACGACGCAAATTTACGAAGGGATGATTTCAACTTGCAACATAGTTAACAACAAATATGATTTTTGTTCACTGAGCACTAATTTTAAATGTATTTCATCGATATTAAGATTGCAGACGCACAATTGATGACCTTAATTACCATGGCAACATCAACGTAACACGAAAAGGCACTCAATGTGCTTATTGGAATACAGTAAGGTATCTCACAGAAGAAAAGAATTATTGTAGAACGCCTGCAGGAGATAGCGACAATGATGGTGGACCATGGTGTTATGTATATTATAACAATTTCGTTTCATGGGAAAGATGCAACGTTCCAGTTTGCTATAGTAAGATTCTGTCATATATTTTATGCTGGTTACTTTTTTTACTACACGCTTTCTTCTTCAATTTGATATTAAATCTGTTGATATGGTTATATTCAGATTTTACTCTGATCAAAAGGTGGTCTTTCTATCTTTGACTATTTCATTTGATGATTTTTTTTGTATAACAAGTTGTGTACTTTGTGTTGTTTTCTTTTTATTGCACATGTACTTAGTTAGATCTGTTATTTTGATTGCGAGAAACCAATCATGGTGTATTTCAAAATACTCCTTTGTTTTTTAAATGAAATGCTACATAAATGACTGGTCGTGATCTTCCTTAAAAAGGGAGGCGAAAAAAGAGTTTTTAGGTAGAGCCAGTCATCATCGCATTGTTGACGATAAATTGGACTTCGTTTCAACTCACTCACATCTTTTCGCGGTATAAGGTATATAAATGCTAATTACAAAATCAGATCTGTTGATCTATTATTTGTGTTCACTACCTGCTTGTCAAATTTTGACATTATTTAGCATGGAAAATGAAACCTGTATAGAAAAAGACGCTTACGCTATAGTTGCATCCATTCTGCATGAAGTACGTACAATTTCCTCAGTTTTCATTAAGAAAAATTAACATCGGTTAACTAATGTTGTGTGTAATTTAATTCACCATTTTCTACACAAGAAAATATCTATACCAATAATTATCAAAGGTACCAGGATTAAAATTTTAGTACGCCAGACGCGTGTTTCGTCTACATAAGACTCATCATTGACGCTCATATAAAAAAAATTATAAAGCCAAACAAGTACGAAGTTGAAAAGCATTGAGGATCCAAGTCAGGAATATAACATTTGTTATCCATTCGAGTATTGTGTTAGAACTTTTGATTTTGCCATTATGAATAGGGACTTTCCGCTTTGAATTTCCCTCAGAGTTCAGTATTTTTGTAATTTTACTTTTAACTAGAAAAAGTACAGATAAAAAGAAAAAATCTTTTGATCAAGAAATCAAAAATCAAATTTTAAATCGAGTCATATTTTTTCAGATGCTTATATATGTTGTTATCATTAAGCTTAAAGCAAGACAAGGGATTACGTACTCTAACCAGATAAAGATTAATGTGCCTTATCACCATTGTAAACGTTTACGGGGATTCATTTATTTGCCAATACAAATTTTCAAAAATATGTTTTTGTCATAAGCAGTATGATATAATATATACATAACGTATATGAAGCTACTTAAGTAAACTATAGCCTTAGTTTCAAATCGATTTTAATTGACAAAAATGAGGAGCAATACATTTACGACAATCGTAAACGTTCAAAAAACTTCTACCATGTGGTCATGGCAAGTGTATAATTGCACAATCATAAGCTCGAACACACCAAACAACTTTCATACCCCTGACTTGGTATAGTCATTTCCTTCTGTACAGTATTCAAACAAATTGAAAACAATGTGCGAACAAAACATACAGACACAAACAGTGTTTAATTCATTAATAAATCTTTGGTTTTGAAATGTTAGCGTAAGAGCGTTCCTGGTGCGCAAGACATTTATAAACGTTGATTTTCAATTACATAATGTGTTGGCAGTTTTTCTATAATTCTAAGAATTATAACATATATATCATAAGTTGTCATCTTTAATACTAAAATATCACAAATACGAAATATATTTTAGAAGTATTCCCCATTTCCATTCTCAATTTTATTGCATAGGTGAAGTATGTCCCGGCCTGGCAGTGCACAATTTAGAAACATTAGACAGAAAAACAAGCTATCAATATGGAGAATCTGTAATCGTGTCCTGTAAATCCGGCTACTAACGTATAGGAAACAAATATTTAACATGTCTGAAGTCTGGTCACTGGAATGAATCAATACCTAGGTGTGAAGGTAATTTTACGTTTTTTTTTTATTTATGGTCAAACTATGTTCCTTGTATTTCATAATGTCTACATTTGTACTTTGAGAAGTGAATGCCAGATATTCTTGCCCTTTCAGTTTGATTTGAAGATTATGCCATTCCATCGAATTTTTTTTTTATCTTGATATCTTTATTCAAAATACATTGACGAGTTTTTATCATTTGTTAACTTCTCTTTTCTCGTAAAAAACAATTGGTAGATAATTTGAAAATCATAAAAGACTGAGAGCAGGAAAGAACTATTATAATTGTCGAAAAGATACTAAGTATTTGTTTCCTAAGATGAGTAAAGATTCTGTTCCCCTTGCGACATCTTGTCAAATTGTTCGGTAGTGATGATGATTTTAATACACTGAGAAAGTGTAGTCAACTTTGTCTTTTATCATTAATCGCTGATAATGCTCATGTCAATGACGCTCAAATACTTAATATTTTTTTGTAATTCCGAAGAAATAAAACTTTTTTTTTTATCTTTTGTGAATTGTCTTCGAGTTTAGGGTTTATCAAAATTCATCAAAGATGTCAGGATTGTAATAGTTTGCGAGATGATTATTTTTTCAAGCATAAGCTTGTTAAAGACTTTAGATATTGTTTTGACCTTAATTACTTTTAACATTTAATGTACATTCCTATAGATCTTAATATTATGCCATGTCACAAAATACACGCTTGTTAAAATAATTTATTTTACGAATAAATATATATTCAATCGTTTTAGATGTAGATGAATGCTCAACGAACCCTTGTGAAAATGGAGGAAAGTGTAATGATGGAGTAAATAGATACACATGTACCTGTCTTGGCAATTACTTCGGTATTAATTGTCAATATGGTATATTAATATGTTATATATCATCATTATTACGCTTTATCATCCACACTTTCTGACTTTCTATCTATACTATTGATTACATAATTCACTTTCTATTGAATGTGAAGTTTGCAACCGGTATTGTGTTGGTTATTTATGTTTATGGGGGTTTATTTTTGTATTTCTGTGTTAATGCAATTTTTGTTTTTTTGATAAAAAAAACCCCAGCAGTAACAAAATCTGTGTTCTATTGTTAGGTGTTTATGTATTTTAATAAATACGTAATGCTCGCGTTGCATTTAATATGTTAAAGACAATTTACGACAATAATGTTCAATATAATACTATGTTTAAAAGTACTATATGTCTGTTTGTCTTGTCTTGTTTGTCAGCACAGCTTTTTTGTTAAATCTTAACACTTCTCGGTTATGTGTTGTCAACGAATGGCTATTTGTTATAAGTGTAGTAAACTGGAGACGGATGACTAGTATGTTCACTTGTTTTGATATCAAGTAGCATGAATAAGTTCAATCTTATCTCTATCTGAAAGACCAAAGTATGATTTTGAGAATAAATGGAAAAATATGTGCTCAAGGGTGGTGCAAATCGATGTAGATCCTACGGAATTCTTAATATATGTCATGCCACATTTCATAATAATGTGGTTCGCCCAAATCCTATCAAAAGTTAGACACATTGGATAGTAAGTTATATTCTTTTTTTCCTCTCTCTTTTCTGCAAAGTCAGATGGTTCAGCCCATCGGACTATAAAATAAAATCTTTTTCAAACCGAACAATATATTGATTAGACAGCTATTTTCGGAGAAGGTGGGATTAGGGCAAATATTAATATTTTGTGGTGGCCTCAGAGTACATGTACTCTAAATTCTTTCAATGTGCAATAACACGTTTTATATGTCCACCCTGTACACTTGTATTCCTTATTCTAAATTTAGGGCTGAAAAGATATATTTAAAGGGATTTGATTCGAAACAACCGTTAAGTTACAAATTTCTTAAATGGTGGATTTGTAAGTATGCGATGGATGGTTGACACAGGTTGACGACATAATCATTGTCAATAAACTGCCGACACCACCAACATTGTTTTTGCTAAGCGATCACGAGAAAGCAGTTTGTTCCGCTCGTTGCGACTTTCGAATAAGTAAACAATTCGTAAACGAATATAATTTAGGTCATTGTCTAAGTAGAGGGACGAGCTGTGATTACCCATTACAAATTCTTTTATTTTATCGTGTAATGTTATTTTATTATAGCACAAACCTTCAAGATTGCTCCAAAGATTCGTCTCGATGAAAAAATTACAGTTAATGAAGGATCAAATGTTAGCCATGTTCCATGTTTTGCGGAAGGAATCCCTGCACCAATTATAAAATGGGAGTCAATTGACGTATGTTTATCTGTTAAAATACTTAGTAGAGTTATTTAAATGCGCCAGGAAAACATAAACCAATCAAACTAGTTTAGACAATTTTCAGTGTACGAATTGTACAATCCCCTTCACTTTTCACGAATGTGACATACAGGGTTTGTAATAATAGACCAACACGACTGATGTCACATGTAGAGCAGGATCTGCTAACCCTTTCCGGAGCACCTGAGATTACCCACAGTTTCTGATAAGGTTCGTGTTTCTATGTCTTTAGTTTTCTATGTCGTGTCATGTGTACTATTATTTATCTGTTCGTCTTTTTCGTTTTTAGCCATGGGGTTATCCGATCATTATCGAATAATGAGTATGACTGTCAATCTGGTATCTTTCTCCCCTCTTTTACACGGAAATTGCTGTATTCTTCAGGTGCTCAACTGATGTTTGTTCGATATCAATCCGTTTGCAGAATTTTGTCATATTGATATTATCCATGTAAAATTAAAGAAATAAAAGCTGATACACCGCATCTCTTCTCGTAAATAAATAATCTAGAGATGTTGATCGACATTTATAAATTCTTAAACAAAATACCTTTTAATGAGTAAACTCATGAAACGTCACTTCATTTTTACAAACACAATAATTGAAAAGGAAGTACTTTTCAACTTTCAAAAAGCAATGCTATCAGCATATCAAAATCTAAAATAATAGTATTTCTAGGTTTTTATCGAAGCCAGCTTTTGTCATGACTTAACCACACATTTTTAAATTGGTTCAATTATAAAGCAGGGGATTTATGTTTATGTTTGAATTTACTTACTAGGAACAGACATACTAAATTTAATGAGACTAACGCTAGCATTCAAAATGAATTTTATGGTGAAATTGTTTTAAACTGTTTTGAAATGCAAAAATAACATAAATGGAAATGTTATTGTGTATTGCATACATTACAGTGTATGTGAATATTGAATTTAAAATTTATAGACTTACAATTTATTAAAATCCTAACGTTATTTATCTACCATTTTTAAGAAATCATCAATGCCCTACAATTCAAGACAGATTGGCCATTTCCTAATATTTGACAATGTTACCATGGTTGATAGTGGAATTTATATGTGTACGGCAAGGAATGAAATGGGATCTGATATCAAAATTGTTCATATCATTGTAAAAGGTAAACATTGTTACAGCGCCTCAAACAAAAACAATAAGGGTATGTGTAATGATGATATAAATTGTAGTGAACCTGAATCTTAATAATTAAAGGTGAAGCCATCAAAGAAAACAGGTTTATCAGTGTCAATTAAATCAGAACAGTTAGTAGGACGAGTTAATTACAAAGATGAAGTGAATCACATACACGTAGAACATATTCATTTACTTTTAAATCGTTTTGTGTGAAACAAAGTATTTAGTGATTACATGCAAATCGATCATCACAGATACATCTAATTAATTTGTGTCAAGTGTAATGGTAAATTTATCAACTGAAATGTAAAAGGTGTATTGTATGCTCACGTTTCCTACTGATTAAACATATTAACTGCAGCTAAATTCCATGTACTTCATACTCCCCCGGTTATTTACGCATTGGCCTCAGTAAAAGTGGACTACTTCACTAGTACAATGCTGTTTTGTAACGTTACTGGATTCCCTGTGCCGTCCATTACTTGGATACATGAAAATGTAAATATAATATAAAGAGCATTTTTGAAATGAACTTTAATATAACCTCTGATTTTTTTGAACTCTATCATTACATTCCATACGCATTTATATTTGTACCTTAAAATATTGCATCAACTTATTTGCTTTAAGCATGTTAACAGTATATAAAAAGCAAAATAACTTGAATACAGATAACCAAAAATTGAAAGTAACCCATTAACATTAAAAAAACAAAACTCACATACATCAAACGAATTGAAAACAACCATCTTATTCCTGACTTGTTACATTTCCTCATGATGAACATTATAGCCCGGCAAAACAACACGGCAGAAAACAATAAGCATCCCAAAGACGTCTCAACCATGGTGCTGTCAGACTATTTTCGATTAATGAGTTTGATTGTCCCTCTTGCATCTTTCGCCTCCCTTTTAAGTACCTAATAGTCAATCAATAGCAGTATTTAAACAGTGCTTATTTTATTATTTTAATGACTTTATTCATCAGAAACAATGACACCCCAACGTTTTGAAAGCCAACCATGTATAGTATTCGAATACGTGAGAAACCATGGTAAATATCTGATTTGTATTTTAGAAAGTGATACAATCATCTGGAAACAGTTTAGCCGTACAGAATGTGACAAATTCAACAGTAGGATATTACACTTGCACAGCAAGTAACGATGTTGGAACCAATCAAGTGAGAATATTACTCGAAGCAAGTTATGGTATGTTTTGCCGTATTCGATATTGTGAAACAACTTACAAAACTGAGATTTTGTTAAATAATAAGAGCCTTTAACGTTTATTTGTGTCAATCAGTGTCTGCACTAAACGAATGGTATCATAAATGTTATCGACAGTATTCCTATTGACACCAATTGTATTCCTGTAATTGAAGACTTGTTTCTGTACTGTTACGAATCAGTTCATGGCCAAACTCAGTAAAGAACCGCCTACATTTCACTTATTGGATCAACTCGACACTTCCGTTATCTGGTTGGTTTCCTTTTTCTTCATTAAACGGCCAAGAACTCTCTACATATACTGCCAAAATCTATCCAGAGGCACTTATTTCAATTATATTATAAATCTATAGCAATAACTGTCAATTCAAATATTTTGATATTTTCGTTCAACACGAGAAACTTTACGCAAAATGTTACGGAAAAAGGGAAATTGGTGTTACTTTGGAAACGTCTTATTGCGTATATATCCCAACTTGTTCGCAATGCCCGTGTCGATTGTGATCTTTTTTCGATTTTAATTAGCCCAATTTATGTTTCACTGATATAATATTATATTTATTAAGTAACAGATCCCGTTACAACATGTACACCAACCTGTATTAAACCTTTACCTATTAATCCATAGATACACACATTCAGTTTCCAAGCTTTATTATACCTGTAGAAAATAATTTCAAACGGACTTACAAATTCTAACTTTTGCAATAGTGTGGTTTACCATTATCAAGTTTTTTTGTTTTATGTTGATTGATTTCATATGTTTGTTTGGACTGCATTCCTGTCAAGTACTGTTGTCAGTTAAGCAGTATTTTTATCATGGTCATATAAGCGGAGGGTTATCTGACCATTAAACAAGAATCCACCCACCATACGTCTTTAAATGTCCTGTACGAAATCAGTAATACAGTAGTTGTTATCTACAGTCCGTGTCTAAGTTTTGATGGTGTTTACTGTGGTTTGTACTTCAGTGTTTCTGTTGTTCCGTTGTTTTCCTCTTATAGTTGATGTGTTTCCCTCGGTTTAAGTTTTTTTTTATCTGGAGTTGTATTTGTTTAATCGAAATATGACTATTGAACAGCAGTATTCCACTGTTGTCTTTATAGTATTATTCTTTAAATCTAGGAACTAATAACCTAAGCTGATTTGGCAAATCTTTAAGAAACTTTGGTTCTCAATTTTCGTCGACTTCGTACTTAATCTTTCCTTTTAAACTTGTATGAATTCGAGCGTTACTGATAAGGCTTATGTAGACGAAACGCGCGTCTGGCGTAAATACAAAATCTATTACTGGTACCTATGATGAGTTTATTAGTAGACGAAACGCGCTTCTGGCGTACTATATTATAATATTGGTACCTTAGATAGCTATTATTATCAATCCTTATTCGAAAAGATTACCGATTAAACACTGTATTGGGATATTCGAATATTTTTTGTTATTTAGAGTTGATTCTTTACACTGGTTTAACCTCGTCACAAGTCAGGACCTTGTACAAAATGATTGAATGATTTTTCTTTTGTCAATTTTAAGATACACCTCACTTAATAACGCCACCAAAAACAGCTGTTATTGTGGTAGGATTGTCACACAATTTTACCTGTATTGCCACTGGACATCCAAAACCGTCAGTAGCATGATCCTTCAAATCAGTAAGTTATAATTTTGTACACATAAATTGTATATTTTCAAACAATATATCGTTCTTGTACTAGTGTTTAATATGAAAAAAGAAGATATGGTTTGATTGTCAATAAGACAACTCTCCACAAGAGACCAAATTACACAGACATTGAAGTTTATTTGTTAAGAAGCCTCTTATAAAGCACGAGATCGTTAGCAATATGTTAAATTACAGGTAATAATATTTATATAGTTTAGATGAATGATCTTTTTTTTTATAAAACAGTACTGATAATTTCTGTAACATTTATAAATTTACGATTTACTCTAAAGGAGGATGTAGCCCATACCCGAGGAACAAAGTAGCATCAGAAATAAAAAGATGAAACAATGAAAATAAAAACCAACGAAAGGCTTCATTAATGTTATGGTTGTAAACATAAAGAGTAGTTATATGATGTTTCCGTGCTTCACACAATATGTGTCAACGCTTATTGGTCCCAATAAATTTACCAAAAAACCCAGGCATTCAATTTTTAATTCTTATGCAAGTGAAGAGAAAGAGAGAGAGGGAGAAAGAGAGAGAGAGAGTGGAAAAGAGAGAGAGGGTAGCAAGAGGACATTAAAATATTGTTAAAAAAATATACAACCCAATGGTAAAAAAGTAATAAAATCAAAACAATTACCTGCATAGACATCTTACTTTTATGGAACTGCATCCGGTATGACTCTTTTAAAAAAGACCCTTAAGTTTGTTATTTAGCTAATGATTATAAACGAACATGTTTTTTACCAAAAAAATATCTTAGTTTGCACAGGAGTCCATGACGATGCCTTCTCATCATTTTTACAACCAAGGACATGTGTTGAATTTATTTGCTCTCAAAACACTTGATTCAGGAACGCTAACTTGTACCGCAGTGAATGAATTTGGACATGATACAGCTTCTGCCACAGTCATTTTCATGTAGTTAACTAGGAGCTTTATATATAGTTGCGATAAGTGGGAATAACTTCATCAATAAATTGTGTGTTTATTTACTTATTTATTTATTGAAGGTCATCTTGTAAAAGAATATATGTATACAAGGGATCTTATACACTGATCCTATGCTTCTTATCCAAATCAAATGTCTTTTCCCAATGACAGTAATAGATTTGCTTTATTCAATTGGGCCTTAAGCATGATTAACTGTGGTAACAGCATGTAAGGTGTAAACAATCTGTATACTGATTGAAAGAAATAATGAAAGTTAACAAAAAAAAAAAAACCAACAAAAAAGATAAAGGTTACAATATACAGAAAATATTATATCAATTTATGTTAAGAAGGTGTCGTTATCACTACTGTCAAATTGTTTGGATATGTAGGCTCGTCCTTTAATACATTCGCAGGTATATATAACTGACAGAGTCATTTATAAATCTCCAATTTAAGCTTTTGCTTGTGAATGGGAATATTAAAAAACTTATCATATATACCAGGATGGATATTTTATATTTCCGCAAGACGGGCGTTTCATCTTCAAAAGACTCATTAGTGACGCTCGAATAAAAAAATGTTTAAATGGCCAAATAAAGTACGAAGTCGTTTAGACTTACTTAGTCTTACTTCCAAACTTGCAAGGCGTTACCGTAATCGTAATGAGGGCTAAATATTATACTTGAAAGAGAAACGTCAAAATACATATATCACAACTTGTATTACTTGTTAAAAGCTATAAAATAAAGAGCTTTTCTTTTTTTGTCAGCTAGCACTACAAGTTTTGGGTAAACACGACTACAATGACAAATTTAGAAAACATTCATGATTGGTGTTTTGTAACAATTACATAGTGCGAATTTGTTTTCTTAGTGACATCTGCAATCACATATACATCAAACTGTATCATCCAGTTCAATGTATTGTATGAAGGAACAGATTAGAAGTATATATAACGATAATTGATAATGATACAGTTATACATGTTTAACATCAACAATCCGTTTATTCTAAAAAAAGATGAATCACTAAATCCTTAAAACATTGTGAAAATAAACCGTCTTTCAAACATGTTTCGATTATTCTGCATTGCTAGCCTGTCATTTTTACCTTTTAACTCCTGTATGTTTCGTGTACTCTTAAAAGGCATAACCCTTTCCAAACACATGAATGATGAAATAACTAAATTTACATAGATATGTTTCATTCTCAGTTGTTGAAAACAGCTTATTGATCTCGTAATGTTTCAACAAACCCACACTGAAATTCTATAACAGATAAGGTTCCAAAGTATTGGAAAAGGGGGGCTCAGGGGCTTTTAAAATAAACAACGTTTGGAGTAGGACAGATAAAACGTCTTCATTAACTTTAGTGTAACTCAATCAATCCCCTTCAGTCCTACAAAGGTCAACGGATTATGTTATAATCTCTCGTTTTGGTAAATGCTGACTCCTGTTATCACATCAGTATAATGTATCTCATTAACATGATCCCAATTATAGCAATACATTTATAGTTTATGTATTTAGACATTTTGAGTATTTGAGTGTTTGTATTTTGGCGTACATCCCATATTAATAATATAAAACAAAAAGGCGTGATGACTTTCGGTTAATTATTATCTTTGAAAACTAGCACGTTTAAAATCCGACTAAGCAAGTTTGTATAGTTCAAAGCAGATTTAATATTCATTAAACGTAAACATTTTTCGTCCTGCATATGCATATCAATTTGCCGCTAGACGAGTGGTATAAGTAGTTACCACTGTAATCACTTGCCAGTCAACACTGATGTTGTGAGTTCAAAGCCCGATCGTGCGTGTGCACTTGAATCCAATCTTAATTGAACTGAATTGCAAATATTCCTTGGTGTTTTTTCTGGGCACTTCGGCTTCCTCCACCAATAAAAAACGAAATAGCCCATAAGCGGTGCTTAAACATGTTCAAAGTGGCATTAAAACACCAAAAAAACAAAATCAAGTTAAACACCTTTGCCCGAATGTAACTTACAGCATTTAATGTATCTCTTTAATTCTACGTATAGGAAAAACAAGAAAATTGCAATATATGATTATAGTATGGTAAAATATTCGGAGCACATGAAAGCAACACCAGATGTTTTAGGGAGAGGGGGAGGGTTCAATTTTTTAAGTCTTTAGTTTTCCGTGTTTTTTTTCATATATTATTGTTTAACTTTTGATTTTTTCCTTGTTTGACATGGCGTTGTTAGTTTATCTTCGAGATACGAGTTTGAATTTCCTTACATATTTTGTGTCTCTTTTCAATAAAAGAAATAAAGATGTCTTTAATTTGCCAAATCATTAATAAGAATATTTATCGCTGTTTTGTGCATTTTTCCTTTGATCTGTTTTTGTGATAATTTTCATATCATGCTACTCGCTTGAGATTAAAAATTATCGCTAGAAACTAAGCAGGCACGTGGCGTTACTAACGAAATTGACATGAAATTGACATCGTCGTCATAGGTAACATAGCGATAAACAGATTATCATTGATCATCTCAACTCGATTGCCTTTCTCGCTTTCGCCGTCCCGGCTCAAGCGAGAATATCAATCTCGTTGAGATGATCAACGATAATCTATAATTATCGCTATTTTGTGCATTTTTCCTTTGATCTTTTTTTTTGATAATTTTCATATCATTCTACTCGCTTGAGATGGAAAAATATCACCAGAAACTCAGCATGCACGTGGCGTTGCTAACGAAATTGACATGAAATTGACAAACGTCGTCATAGATAAAATAGCGATAAAAAGATTATCATTGTTCATCTCAACTCGATTGCCTTTCTCGCATTCGCCGTCCCGGCTCAAGCGAGAAAAGCAATCTCGTTGAGATGATCACCGATAATCTGTAAATATCACTTATATTAAAATTGATTGAAGTAAGATGTGATCTGAAATTTTTGAAAAAAATGGAGTTTGGTGTTTATTTTTTTTCTTCAAACCCAAAAAGAATTCGCGCCTTTTTAAAAAAACTCATAAAAAATACAAAGATTAAACAAACTCTATAACTCGACCTCGCGAATTTGTCTTTGTTTTTAAGTCTTTTTCTATCTAAAAATATGATGCTCGTGATGATTTTAATATATTCTACTAATTTCACATCGATTAACGTATGTTTGTTTAAATAATTAATTGAATTTGACCAGACCCTTGTGAATGTTTAACACTTTACTGTGGTGTGAATAATTACTAGTACTCAACGTTCGTTGAACTTATATGTATTTGCCTGACTTGTTCTGATAGACAGAAATCGAACTTTTTTTAAAGCACAAGTCTAATTACTCATCTACAAATAAAACTACAATGCTGTTGTTCATTTCGTTTGTGTTTGTTATGATTCTTTTTCGAACTAACTTCATATTCATTTTGGAAATACCTTTGGTGTACATATCATCAGTAATAGTGAGTTTGGTGACCTTTCATATCAAGTATTTCATGAATCTGAAATATGTAAAAGGATATTTGAATATCGATATGTATGTTAATCTTATATTTTTATGTTTAAACCAATTATCAATTTATCATAAATAACATGAACACGAGCTAATCAAAAACATTATTTACAGACATATTTGCTGGATGTAAATAATACAAATCAAGTAAAAATACTCTATAACTGGTGTAAGTAATTGCCGTTAATTTCCGTTTCACATCATGCAAATGTAAAGACAATTGTGTGTGTGTCATTTAATATAATGTGTAATACCTAACAAAGGGTTAATTGGACGAATAAACCTTATTGAATTCTTTCGGTTCGGTTCATTAAAGATTCTACCACGCATTGTTATTGATACAAATATTTATGCATTCGAGATAGTAAAATTGTAAAATGTAAGTTAAATGAGGATGTTTATATGGTGTTGAAACTGAAATTTTTGCATGTTACATAATACCATTTAATGCACGCAAAAACTGTCCTGTTTATAAAGTGCATCACATCAACTATTATAATAATAATTTGAAACAAAACAGAGTTACTCCTCTTTCAACATGAACCGATCAAACGCCCGTAAACATATGTAACCTCTCTTCATTCTGTATGTGCCTGTCCCAAGTCAGGTTTCCTGTAATTCAGTGGTTGTTGTTCATGTCTTTGTGTTTATTGTTTTGTTCATGTCTTGTGTTGTTTTGTTGCACCACTGTGCCAGAATCAGAGGGAGAGTTTGGCGGCCGTTAATATACTCATCATCACCAAATTATGTATGTGCTGAAAAATTCAGTTGTTTAATTTGTTGCTGTGTTTCATATATTGTTTGTACATGAAGAAGGTTGTTAGTTTTTTTTCTAGAATGGTTTACATTTTAAAGACGAATAATCCAGATATCATATTTGTGCAATAAGTGTCCAGAACACTGCCGTCCGAAGAAGGTAAGTGTACGCTTGTTGCAGTTCATTATGTTTAATTATAAAACTTGACCATGTTGACGTATATTTTGGAATAGAGGGATGGTATTGTATGTGCTGCTCTATCTTGTGCAGTTCATTTTCTACAGCTTTTTCTTTCTAATCTTTTTAATTATGTAAAGACATGTACAATTATTCCTCACTCCGACACCGGAGTCTTTCCTATACAAGGACGACATTTGTCATTTCAGGGCCGATTATAGTTGACTATACAGTATGAATTTTGTTTATTGTTGAAGGCCGAGCGGTTACCTATAGTTGTTAATTTCTATGACTTTTTGTCTGACAAATTCTGCAATTAATATAGTCTTATTAATCGTTCACTAGATTATAAGTATATGTAACATTTCTTTTAACTCATCTCTTACATGTTTTAGTAGAACAAGTTGATAGTGTGAGAGATTGTATTTTATATTTTATGCTGCATTCCACAAACTGAATGAGCAACGGTAATGGTGAAATGTTTACATTAACTAAGTTATATGACGTAATCATTTGTTGCTGGTTTATTTTACATTTATTGATATTTTTTTTTATTGAAATGTAGAAAATAATATTTGACTAGAGTTTATCGATGTGGCTGATAAACAAGAAGTCTTATATTCACGAAAAACAAACGGTTACAGGAAACATAAACACTCAATTTTGTTTTTAACACGCAATAGAGTTGTTCGACATATCTTATTCAGGTGAGATATGACGGATATGTGTTTAAGTTTGTACAAATTATGGTAACGGCACGCATTAAATAAATAAAATAAAATTACAAGAATAAAAGTCATGCCAAAGCGGAAGAAGTGTAACATCAAATACATTATCTTCAAAGCATTTCTTAAACATGTTATACAAACAATGTTCGAGAAGTAATAAGCACAAAGAAGAAAAAGTAAAATGCAATCATCACCAAAAATACTGATTATTAACTTTTCCACGGATATGATGGCTAATTTGAATATAACAATAACAACAGCATGTAATTTGTAGTCAATAATGTTTCTTTTTATAATGTTATCAACATGTTGAACTTTTGCAAGTTAAGTCCAATGTTTTAACATTTCTTTTCTACAACATGTACAATAAGTTTTGTAAAATAAAATGATTATTGCAATACGAACAGTTTATGTATGATAAATAATTGTAAACTGTAGATTAGGCTGATTATTTATAAAATAATGTTGTTTTGTGTGATTATTCCCATACTGGCCTTGTTATTTGTCAGAGTCGTCCTGCAACGAAATCAGGACAAATAAGAAGACCAATCCAGAAATTATCACGTAATGATATCTTTATTTAATAACTAACTGCAGTATTCACCTGTTTTTGTTTTGGTTTAATTTCCTTCCTCAAAATTGTAAAATGTTTTACCTAAAAATTGAACTATTCAAATCTGAGTTTCATTGTATACGCTACAATGTCGAATGCTTTGTTAATGTGTGCGAATGGGTTCTACATTTTGTGATGATTTGATAACCCTTTTTAATTGAATATGATCATAAAAGAGGGAATCAATCATAGACCAAGACCAAAGAACAAAGACTTATCACTTCTCTAATATTGTTACGTCAACTATTGTGAGATGATGATTGGATATATTTAAACCATTATAAACAATATAGACGTAATGTCTACATGTTATAAAGTTTGGGTTATACAACTGATACAATGATACGTAAATAAAACCTGGACGATTACACAGACAATTGTGACACTGAATAATTATGAAATTTAAGATGCTAATAAATGTCAACTATGAATTATTCCCCGCAAGTCCAGTTTGCATGTCCGGAAATTGATGAGACATTGCAGTGTTACATAATTGTAAAGTACTAAAACAACACCTATGGAAAGGTTTTATATTGAAATAAGGTATAGATATTCGAGCAATATAGCTCTTATGCATGTTTTCAATTAGCTAATGGCTTGCACTACACAAATTAGATATTAAGATTTATTAGGGCGTCACTGAGGAGTCTTTTCATCACAAATCTGCGTCTGACGTTCTAAATTTATATTCTGGTATCAATGATGAAATCTCACAAAATATGTCCCCGTTGCCATGTTGCGCCTGTCCCAAGCCAGGAGCCTTTGGTTTTGGGGCGAATTGAAGCCAGCTTCCGGTAGCTAGATTTTCTCGTTGTGTTGATAGAAAAATTCCGAACCTTACTTACAATGATTGCAATATCTACCAAATGTTTAGATAACTTAATCTATCATAGGAAAGTAACAAATCCCCTCTTTTTGCCGAAATGTTTATTGAGTATTATGACGCTGACTTCATAGGCAGAAAGATGAGAAGTTAGCAATATCCTTTACTTTAATTTCCTCTATATAGATGATGTTGTCTCACTAAATAATTCTTAATTTGGTGACTACGTTGAACGCATACATCACATCGAACTAGAGATAAAAGAGGGACGAAAGATACCAAAGGGACAGTCAAACTCATAAATCTAAAACAAACTGACAACGCCATGGCTAAAAATGAAAAAGACAAACAGAAAAACAATAGTACATATGACACAACATAGAAAACTAAAGAATAAACAACACGAACCCCACCAAAAACTAGGGGTGATCTCAAGTGCTCCGGAAGGGTAAGCAGATCCTGCTCCACATGTGGCACCCGTTAAGGATACAACAGTTAAGTCGGCCTCATATCTTGACTTACATCTAGAAATTGACAATGAGGGTCGGTTGTAAACAAAACTGTACGATAAAATAGTTGATTTCTCAATTGTGAACTTTCCATTTCTAAGTATCAACATTCCATCAGCACCTGCATACGGAGTATATATCTCCCAAATGGATACGATATTCCAGTGCTTGTATTTCCTATCATGATTTTCTTAATAGAGGGTTGCTGCTCACAAGGTAGCTATTAAACCAAGAGTTCCAAATGGTGAATTTAAAATCATCTCTTCGTTAATTTTACGGACGCCCTCACGAGTTCATTGGCCGTAAAGGAATAACCGTTCAGCAGATGGTATCTGCTATTCCTTACGTCGTAACTAAAATTCCTTTCCGTTTTCAAGAATTTGACTATCGAGTTCTACTATTTACCTGGTTAGTAATGATATGAGCAACACGACGGGTGCTACATGTGGAGCAGGATCTTCCAACATTTCCGGAGCATATAAGTTCACCCCCAGATTTTGGGGTTCCTGTTGCTTAGTTTTTAGTTTTCTATGTTGTGTCATTTGTACTATTACTTGTCTGTTTGTCGTTTTCAGTTTTAGCCATTGCGTTGTCAGTTTATTTTCGATCTATGAGTTTGACTGCCTATTATCTTTCGCCCCCGTTGCAATAATTGATAAACATCTTGATTTGAAAAGTTGAATTCAGTAGTTAATGAGGGTCTGTAAATCTGTTCCGCGATAAAAAAAAGAAGAGATATTTAGCATTCAAGAAAAAAAAACGTTATCAGGAAGCAGAAATATTGCAATTCATCAAAACATGCAAATACGTCGTACGACACATTTGATTAGGGTTTCATATCCTAGCAATTTTACATTTAATGAAAACGTCACGAAATAAAGAAATTTATCAAGAAATACCCTAACAAAAACAACTATAGTAAAACAAATATCCAAATGTCGTGTCAAAAATGGAGAAAGCGTTAATTTAATACATTATCTTCGATGTTTTACTTATTCCTGTGATGGAAAAAAAATGTTGTGTTGCATATAGAATTAAAATACAATATTCGAGTAGAAATACCCGCATATAAGGAAGAGTGAAATGCAATCGATACTGCGATACCATTTAAAATAAAAAATCTTCGGAAAAAGATAAATCTAAAGTAGTTCTTCAATCATCTCATTATATCTTACAATTTGTATATAAAAAAGAAGGTGTGGTATGATTGCCAATGAGACAACTATCCACAAAAGGCCAAAATGACACAGACATATGACAATGTAAAACAATTCAAACTAGAAAACTAACGGCCTTATTTATGTAAAAAAATGAACGAAAAACAAATATGGTCTGTCTACTCTTCCGGAGGATCTCGGGAAACATGCACAAATAAAAGCAAAATAACAGAAATACAAATCGACTGCCAAATAGAATCGAGAAGAAGCAAATATATTTCAAGGATCATGGCAAACCCTTCACTTTATAATGTACTAAATAGGGTCTACGAATCTTTTTAAATAAAAAAAAAGTTACAATATAATTCGAATGACAGTACTACTAGCACGTACGGATTTACCAATAAAGCAGCAACATTGTTGTTGTTGCTCATTCTTTTGTTTTATTTTTATTCTTTAGCGAATTAATTTCATGTCAATTATGCTAAGATCTTTAGTGTATAGAAAATCAGCAATTGGTTCGGTGACTTTTCATATCAAACAGTTTCATGAATATTAAATACATTTGATGTTATTTAAACATTAGTCAATTACACTATTGGCCTTCACTGAATGTACATAGAAGCTGAGGTTGTACAAAAATTGATAGACTTATTAAATGTTGATTTGATATGCTTAGGTATCATTGCGATAATTTCGAAAGCTGAGATGCGGAGATGAGCTCCTGTATGGAAGATTGTTTACAATTAAGCTACCAAGAAATGATTAAATGATAAAATTTGTATAGTATTTTTGTGTCTCTGCTATGGTCATTCATTGCTATAGCCGTAATTAACATATATCTTTTAAGATTTTCCAGATTTGCATGCACTTCGTTTTATCTTCAAATGGACGTTATGAACATTTTCTTTGGCCATTGATTTCGGTAGACGTAATATACATATCTCATTTAAGATTTTTTTGTTTAAGAGGCTCTTCCATTTGACTTTTTGAATATTTTGTAGTGAGCATCACTTGCAAAACATTTCTACACAAAACAGATGTCTTTGAACCACTATTCTAATTTGATATTTTTGTAGTCGAAGGCATCTATATAATCAAGTCAATATGCAAAGTTTGGTTAACTTTGTAACTTCTTTGATGGTGTTTAAACAATGTTAGGGATTTTCATTTCAAAATACCCTTCAAAGTAGTAATATTATATATGTTACAAACGTTTTGGTATTTTTGGAGATCTCCATTTTTTTTAGTATGAACATAAGTTTTCGGTAATAGCGAAGAACAAACATCATTTAAAAACAAGTTGCTTTCTTTAAAAAAAAAAGCAGTACGTGAACCTAAAACGCTGACTGCCGGGTCATAAAAAGAATGTTGCTGAATTTGTGTTAGCTTTTGAATTGAAATAATTGAATATGATTATTAGAAAAGCCTATTGAAAGAGTACATTTACAGCTACTATTTGAATATACATTTTAAAGCTCGACTATTTCATTTCTTGCTTGGGAATGTACATATTTTTTCCGATGATAATCTTTTGCTAATCCTAATTTCTACAAACCTGATGACTTATGCAAATCGCACAAATCAATCACAATATAAATTTATTCACTCATTTTGCTTTGTAATCTTGAATTCTGGATGCATTTATTTTATCTTTTTATTTTGTTTTCTGCATGGTTGCCTTCATATTCTAAATTGGTTATTGAATGAAGCTGTCTGCATTCATGGTAGATGTTGTATATTTAACTTCAAAGTCCGATTTCTATGTGTGGTGAAACTGTGCTATACAATTTTTTAGGACCTCATATAAAGAGACTTATTTTGGTCTCATAAAACATCTACAATTTTAAGGATATCCTTATTTTACTCAAATCAATTCAAACATTTTTCAGGGAAACTTATTTTTGCTGAAGAATATCTTAATTCAGAAGTTTTATGACTACCTGTACACACTTTTAAAATAACCAATTTATATAAAAAGGTACCAGAATTAAAATGATGTACACCAGACGCACTGATACTCAGGAAAAGAATACGCATTTGCGTCATCGCATATATGAATCTAATAGTTGAATTCGAATGTCAAACCATACCTTCATCAAATGTTTTGCATGCGGATTCATTGACATTTTTATTCGGATTTTTTAGAACGTAAACCGATGGTTTGCGTTTGAAGTGTGATCTATAATGTGAATGAATCATGACGTGTAGGATATTTGGTCAACACAGTTGATACAATTTTCAAAACCGTACCATAGTACAAATATAAAGTTGCTATAAGGATAAACTTTAAAAACAAACAAACTTGCTTTTCGGTGTGAGCCTAGGCTCCGTGGTGAAGGCCTTACCTTGACCTATAATGATTTAATCTTACGAAGAGTGACTCGGATGTAGAGTTGTCTCAATGGCACTCATACCACATCTTCTAATATATATTGAACAGTTAAACGCAATATTGAATATAATATAAAAAAGAAGATGTGGTATGAACGCCAATGAGACAACTCTCCACAAGAGACCAAATGACACAGAAATTACCAACTATAGGTCACCTTCAACAATCGATAACAAAGTCCAAACTGCATTGTCAGCTATTAAAGGCCACGAATGAACAAAAAACAATTATGTAACACATAAACAAACGACAACCACTGAATTACTCATCAGATGAGCATTATAATAGGGCATTTCGACATGCTTATAGTTATCAAAGGTACCAGGCTAATGATTTATTACACCATACATGCGTTTCGTCTACACAACACTCACCAGTGACGCTCAGATCAAAATGATAAAGAATACAAGACAAATATAAAGTTTAAGATTATTGGTGACTCAAAATTCTAAAAAGTGGTCCAACATACGGGTAAGGTTTAGAAAATCCTAAGTATTTAGAATAATTCTAACTTTTGCGAACAGAACATTTTAAAAAATAACCATACACCGAAGTGGTGACTTACCACAAAATAAAAACAAACACTTCTTTTTTTTTTTTTTTTTATAAAATAATATCTTTATTGCACTTTTCTTTGCTGTTATGACAAATTACTCGACCTACAGCAGTTGGCCGAGTATCCCTGTGTATTAGTCACTGGATAACCAGGGAATTTATGCAGTGAATTCATATTTATAGATAGTTTGTTAGTTTTACAGTTCATGGTTATTACAAACATTTTACAAACTATATTGTTTCATGATTACGGAAAGTGTACAGTTTTGTCCGGTTTCGTTTCTAAAGATTAAAACTTTATGATCATTGACCTTTAACCTTATTGATGAAAACCGTTGAAGCTGGTTGATCAATTGTTCGGATTAATTTATATGTTTTATTGATACTCACGAACAACTTAAACTTAAGTTAAAAATTATATGTGGTAAGTTTCGACATTGTAAATGGAAATTCATTTGATTAAGTGATAAAGTGTGTAATAAATGCGTTTTGAGACAAAATTCTGTACATTTTCACGAAGCATGCTGTTTTGGTTTATTACCACGTGTTCAGATATATTGTCAACTTTTGCTACACAAATTTTATACATGAAAATATATTAAATCTAGCTATTCATGATCATATGTATCTTTTTACATCATTTAAAAATTTGCTGTTTTTAGCATTAATGTATTTGTTAATTTCGTATGTGTTTAAAAATTCATTTCTAAAAACTGCATAAGCGTCTATGCCTTTTTGTTTATAATTTGATATATGAGTACTTTTATGAACTGAATATATTAAGACAGTTAGGAAGAGATTTATATCATTATACATAGGATCATGTATTTTATAGCCCAGTACTAAAGTTTTAAAATTAAAAATATGTGACCCAATTTTGATTTTGCTTACAAGTACATATATTTTCTTCCAAAATTCATGAAAGAATTGACATTTGAGAAAAAAGTGTTCGTAATCTTCAGTCAAGTTACACAAGTCACACATACTTGTTTCTTGTATGTGCCATTGTAGTAATAATTGTTTACATGGGAGGATGTAATGGAGTAATTTCCATCTTAACATTTTATATTTGTTTTTTTATTAAATAGGTAAAAGTAAATTGAAGCACATTATTTATTGGAGTGATTGATTCTATATTGAAGATGTTTTTCCATTTGGAAAATCCTAGTGGTCTCTCATCATTTTTGTTATTCAAATGGTTATATATATCTTTGGATGACATATTTTCAATTAATTTTGATTTTTTGTTAACAGTCAAGGACAAGTTTAATTTTGTTTTTATAGAAGTTTTCAAAGATTTGTCAGATTTTAATGTACTAACCCATTCTTTTGGAATACAATTTTTCAATTTTAAAAGTTCGGAGATCCAATTAGTTTTTGAGGTTAGTTTCTCCAATATAACTTTATGTGATATGTGACCTTTTTGATCAATTATATCGTTAATGAAAATAATACCATCTTTTATCCAATTTAGGTAAACTAAACATTTTCCTTTAAATTTTGTGTTTTTATTACCCCACAACATTTGCTGCCTAATATTTCTAAAATTTATGATAGGTGTATTACTTGATAGTGTATTATTTCCTTCGTACCAGCTCTTTAACATGTTCAAGTAAAATGAGGGTAGTATATTACTTAAATTAGGTAATGATTTTATGTTGTCAGGCTTCATATGAAATATAAGGTTGTTTTTACCAAATTTATTGAAATAATATGTTGGAATGACTTTCCAATTAGCAAATTCTTTTGCGGTTAATCGTTTAACCCATGAAATGTGTAATGCATTCAAAAAGTAATCAATGTCTGTCATTTTTAGACCTCCATTTGTTTTATCTTTGGTAAGTGTTGAATGTTTTACCTTTTCTTGTTTATTATTCCATATAAAATTGTATATGAGTTTTTTAAAATCTTTTATGTAAATTTGGGGTATTGAAACAACCTAAGCTAAAAAGGTAAGATTAGGTAAAATATGCGACTTAACAACTGTTATTCGTCCTATCATTGTTAAATTTCTTTTTTCCCAATCAAGTATTAATTTTTTTGACTGTTTCATTGTTTTTTCAATATTTAATTTGTCACATTCACTTTTATTTAATCCAAAGTAAACACCTAAACTTTTAATTGATTCCTTGCTCCAGTGTAGATTTTCAATTTTTTCTTTACAATGTTTAAGTCTACCCAACCATATACCTTCTGTTTTAGATTTATTCAGTTTTAAACCAGAAAGCGTTCCAAATATTTCTATTATGTTCAATGCTTGATGAATTTCATTTTTAGAATTGAGAAAGAGGGTTGTATCATCAGCTAATTGGGAAATTTTTAGACTATGTGTTTTTTCATCAAGTTTAATTTGAAATCCTTTAATGTTAGAATCTTGTCTTACTCTACAGGCCAAGATTTCAACTGCTATTACAAAAATAAGAGAAGTTAACGGACATCCTTGTTTTATACCACGGTGAGGTCTATAGGTTTCTGAGATCCAGCCGTTATTAGATAGGCATCCTTTAGTATCATTATATAAAGTTTTTACCCATTTTAAGAAGGAAGTTGGTAGTCCAAATTTTAATAGGGATTCATACATGAAGGGCCATTCTAAAGAATCAAAGGCTTTGGAAAAGTCTATGAACAATAAGATTCCTTCTATATTAAATTTTTCTGAGTAGTCTATTATATCTTGAACACTTAAACATGCTAAAACAAAACACGAAAGTAAATAAAACAGCTCTTTTCTTGATTTACCTTCATCAGGAACGCTCAAAGCCAAACATTTGAAATCTGAAGATGTATAAGTACCGAAACCGTTGAAGACCTATATGTCAAAAATACCTCAAATCAATAGCCAAATTCATCTAAATCCTACTTTGCCTGAGAGAGTTAAAACCATAGTTTCTTAATAATTTATAAACTTATAAACGGACAATTTTAGTAAAGTTTGTTAAATCATGTCAGTACCGAAATACTGAATACTGAGCTGATGATACCCTCATAGACTGATAGTCCACCAGCAGAGGTATCGACCCAGTAAAGGTAAAAAGTTGAAAGCAACACGTATAATAATGTCATACGTCCGAAGCGCTTTTCTTGATTTACCTGCAGGAACGCTCAGAGCCAAATATTTAAAATCCGAAGATGTATAAGTACCGAAACCGTTGAAGGGCTATATGTCAAAAATACCTAAAATAAATAGCCAAATTCATCTAAAGCCAACTTTGCCTGAGGGAGTTCAAACCATAGTTTCTTAATAATTTATAAATTTATAAACGGACAATTTTAGTAAAGTTTGTTAAATTATGTCAGTACCGAAATACTGACTACTGAGCTAATGATACCCTTTAAGACTGATAGTCCACCAGCAGAGGTATCGATCCAGTGATGTAAATAATGGAAAACAACACGTTTAATAATTTCTAGCGTCCGAAGCGCTTTTCTGGATTTACAATCATCAGGAACGCTCAAAGCCAAACATTTGAAATCCGAAGATGTATACGTACCGAAACCGTTGAAGAGCTATATGTCAAAAATACCAAAAAATAATAGCCAAATTCATCTATGGCCAACTTTGCCTGATGGAGTTGAAATCTTAATTTCTTGATAATTTATAAATTTATAAATGGACAATTTTAGTAAAGTTTGTTAAATCATGTCAGTACTGAAATACTGACTACTGAGCTGATGATACCCTCGGTGACTGATAGTCCACCAGCAGAGGTATCGACCCAGTGATGTAAAAAATTGAAAAACAACACGTTTAATAATTTCTTGCGTACGAATCGCATTTCTTGAATTACCTGCAAGAACGCTCAGAGCCAAACGTTTAAAATCTGTATAAGTACCGAAACCGTTGAAGGGCTATATTTCAAAAATACCTAAAATAAATAGCCAAATTCATCTAAAGCCAACTTTGCCTGAGGGAGTTGAAACCTTAGTTTCTTCATAATTTCTAAATTGATAAGCGGACAATTTTAGTAAAGTTTGTTAAATTATGTCAGTGCCAAAATACTGAATACTGCGCTGATTATACCTTTCGGGGATTGATAGTCCACCAGCAGAGGTATCGACCCAGTGATGTAAAAAATTGATGAATTAGGTTTACACTTTTTAGTTCCGTTTTTCTTTCTAGAAAATAAAACAAAAACAAGAAAAGAAAAGAAACACAAACATAGTCATTGCAAATCAAAACAACAATAATAAAATTAGGCCGAAAAATAACAGAACAAGTACCATAAAATCTAAATTGAGGAAAAATTCAAAATCGGTATCTTTAATAATCTATTGATATTATCTTCGGAAAGGGGAGATAGGTCAGGTTTTTGTTGATTTTCTTAAAATTCATGTAGAGCATACGAATCCTAGATTGAAGTTAATAAAAGATAGGAAAACACAGTAAGAGTTGTTTGATATACTCTAAGGACGGCTAAAATATCAAGAATCACAATTCAGCTGTCATGACTATAATATTATCCAGGTAAAATATATATCTGGACAGGAAAATGGATTTATGAACAGATATTGGATGAAGTCGTTGTCTCCGGATATATATATATATAACATTATAAAAAGTAATGTAACAACACACCATAATTGGTTAATGGAAGCGTGCAGAAGCCACTTATGAAACTAAGTTATATTGTATTTGTGTGCTTTAAACCGTCAAAGATGAAACTGTTCTGATATGCATTTTCTTTAACATATATTTCCATGGGTGATGCATATTGAATACGTTTATCATTAATTACACAAACTAAATAATCATTGTCAAATACACCAACAAAATGAGATGTTTAATCATTCGCTTCAGGCTTAATGTAAATTTCAAATTCATTTTACAAGTATCTTAGTGTTTTATTCACAAATACCATTATATATTTAAGTCGGTATCCACACACGTTCATGCAACACAAATATTGTGAAAGAGATACAGGACAACACTGAAAGAAGGACTGTAGATAGTTAGTGCCATCTTCAAACACAGTTACTGCATCCTAAAATTATCCTAGATTGCAATAATTGATAAAATCTTTATCAGAAAGTAGAAATTAGTCGTGAACGAGAATTTGTCAACCTGATCCGCCAGAAAAAAATCTCCCATTTAAAAAAAATAAACCGTTATCAGGAAACAGAAACATTGAAATTCTTCAAAACACGCAATAAAGTTGTACGACACATCTTATCAACGTGAGATGTGAACGATATATCGTTTATGTTTGTATTTTATGTCTCTGCAAATGAACATTTTATGAAATGTCACGAAATAAAGAAATTTATCAAGCAATACTTTAACAAAAACACCTATTATAGTAAAACAAATATTCAAATGTCGTGTCAAAAGTGGAAGAAGCGTTATTTCCAATACATGATCTTAGATGTTTTCTTTATACCTGTTATAGAAAAAATAATGTATTGCATTAAGAAATGAAATACATACAACATTCGAGTAGTAATAATAGTATAAAGTTAAAGGTGAAATCCAATCGACCATTTAACAACCTTTCACCTCTCGTTTGCGACAATGGAATGTAACTACACGGCTTAATAACGACTCACCAGTTGAAATATCATGCAACTATCTTTCAAGCTCGAGTCTATGAGTTTGTGGAATATAAAAACAGCAACAAACAAGTTATACAATTTAATTCTATAACTTGCTTTATGATATTCATGAATATTAAAATAAAGTTTCTTTAAAGCATTTGTAGTACACGAAATATTTTGATGATTTGACAAATACTTGTTTGGTGACATTCCTATATTTATTATTCTAACGTTTTTGATTTGTAGATTCCAGAATGTTTGTATACTAACTGATGCATGTGAAGATGTCAATATTTTCTAAAAAAAAAAAGTTGACGATCCATATGAACAAAACGCTCTATATCAGAAATTTATGAATGTTCAAAATACAATACTATAATATGAATATCTAATAGCATTGACCAAGGTACGTCCAACTTATGTTTTATATCAGTACATGTCAGACTATTTTCATTGACATAAATCATTTATTTTTAGTCGAATTACAGTACTTCTAGCACGTTCGTATTTATCAATAAAGCAGCAACATTGTTGTTGTTATTTATTTAATTTGTTGTTTATTTTGATTCTTTTACGGACTTATTTTATGTCAATCATCCTAAGATCTTTAAAGTATAGAAAAATCAGAAATGAGTTCGATGACCTATCATATCAAACAGTTTCATGAATATGAAATATATTTGATGTTATTTAAACATTGGATAATTACACTATTGGCCTTTACTGAATTTACAAAGACACTTACTTTGTACAAAAAGTATTGACTTATTAAATGTTTGATATAGTATGCTTGAATATAGTATCTTTATAGTGAATTCGAAATCAGAGGTGATCTTTTGTGAATGAAAAATATTACAAGGCTATACGGAGGATTGCTAACAATGAGACTGACACGAATTGATTTAATAATCGACCAGTTATAGTATCTTTGTGTCTCTGCTATGGTCATTGATTGCTATAGCCCTTTAATGACATATCTCTTTTATGTTTTTACTGTTTTATATCTCTTTTTTGTCTTCAAAAAGACGTTTTAAATATTTTGTTTCGAGCCTCACTGGCGAGTCGTTTCTAAACAGCACACATGTCTTTTAAATCTAGTTTGTTCAACTTTATTACTGCTTTTCTGGTGTTTATACAATATTTGGAATTTTCTGTTCAATTGCTTTCAACTTAGAAATAATTGATGAATTTTGGAATTTTGGATGGTTTTACATTTGAGTGATGTTCCAGGGCAACGTTGCATACTATACTCAAAAGTAGTTTACCGATGTTATGATATAATAGCTCAATAGGAAAGAAAGATCGATATCAGAAACATTCACTGGGGATTAACATGACGTTTACGTCCATAGGGTCAGCATTAGTGTCTACACGAAGTTATATTTCACTCAAAATCATAATATTTTCAACATTACGGAACAATAAACAACTGTCATACATCATGTATATATAATTTACTTTCAACCAGTTTTGACCAAACATTTTATTCGGAATGTCTATACCAAGTCAGTGATGTGACAATTTTTTGTTTTATTCATTTTATTGCGAAATTTGTTGAAAATGTTAGATTATTTTAGTTTGAATGGACTTCGATGTTCGAACTTATTTTCATGTTCAGTATCGTTGTTAAATTCTTGTTTTCCCAATAAGTACAATAACACTTCCGATGACAATATTTGAAACTTTACATCACTAGGATTCGGATAAGCTAACCTCTAATAACAATATTCATTTAGGAAGCATATGATGTATGTTCATAGGTGACACTTTGCTGTTTCTTTTAGAGTTCATGAGACTCCCTCTGTTTTATGTTTTCATTAAATTCCCTTTTATTTAATGTTTTCGTGAATTGTTTCCAAACGATTGATAAAATTCAAACATCGAATTTATACTGCTGTCTTTATTGATTCTCTATATTCACGTTTAACTATTGTTTGATTTACTATAAACATCAGTAAAAAGATTTAAAAATATGTTTTAGAAAAAAAACCTGTCTCCGGTTGCAATTTATACCAAAGAAAATAAAAAAAACACTAGAACATGTAAAATTGGTTTATGGAATGCGTACAATGTCTGTTTATGAAACACATCACACTGGGTTGAAGGCAAATATATGCCTCATTTATTGGATGGGCTATACCCTCTGTTAAATTTCCATAAGTAAATTTCTATTTAACAGGTCTAACAAATGGATTACTTGAACGAATGATCCTTATCAAATTCTTTCAGTTTGGTTCATAAATAACGGCAACAGTAGTATGTCGCTGTTCGAAAGTCATTATTCGATTGAGATACAATAAATCCGGGTTACAGACTAATACCGAGAATAACATATCATCTTTAAGAGGACACCAACGAGACAAAAAAAAACCACTAAGATTCTAAAACTTCTATTTAATGTGATTTCTAAATTTTTAAAATTTAACAATCGAAAGAGGGAACTTGATGCGACTGTCATACAAGCGAGAGGTTTAGCGCCTAAATACCAGGTTCGATCCACCATTTTCTACATTTGAAAATGCCTGTTCCAAGTCAGGAATATGACAGTTATTGTTCATTCGTTTGATGTGTTTTATCATTTGATTTTGCCATTTGATTAGGGACTTACCGTTTTTAATTTTCCTCGGAGTTCAGTATTTTTGTGATTTTACTTTTTTTAGTCACCGGGTAAGTAGTGGATTGTACTTCTCAATTGATTTGACGATACAATAAAACTTCGATGTTCAGAATGAACGCAGACTACTACATTGAACATCGTTAAACACTTAATCTTAACATAAGCTCATACATAATTGAGAAACTAATCTTTCAATAATAAGTAGCGAGTCACCCTTTATATGTTTTATATTAAATACATAAAGTCCTCTGTGGATATGCATGCACTTCAACTAATATAACAGAAACCTGTATGTAGCTTGCAGAATCATCACAACTCCATAACCAGTAGGAGAGCGGACTTATGGCTTATACCATATGTTAATATCACCAAATACCAGACTTATAATTAAATATTGAAAAATATTGAACAAATGAATAGTAAAGTAACGGAATTATTTAAATACAAAACAATAAAGTAAAAAAATAAAAAAGATGTTATGCATCAAATGAAAACACATTTATTATATGTTCCTAACCTAGAATATGTATATGTAGAATGGTTAACTTACAAATGATTTGCGGTCAATAAATGTCATAACACAAAAAAACACGCCATACAATTAAGTTATTATGGACTTGACTAATCAAATTGTTGAAATGGCTTTCACAATGATTTGATTCAGCAGACGGTCATTTCCGTTGGCTGAGAGATGTCACAAGACGTTAACATTAAGAATGTTAATGCCACTAATTATAATGTTGTGAGAATGAAGAAATGTTGCATATACATTCCGTTGTTGTTGACTTAAAGTGCGTTTATTTGTTCTATTATATTCTACAACATGCATTTGAAGTTGATAGTGTGTATTGCAATATGAACGGCATAGGTATGATACATATATATATAAATAAAGGAAACAGTAGTATACCGTATATATATATGTATAAAAGACAGTTACTAGTATCGTAAAATTTATCGATAACTAAAAGCGGATATCGCTTCGTAATGAACTTTTCCTTCGAAGCATTTTTTGCACTTTATGTGTTGATTACAATTTGAGTTGTTTCCGAACAAAATCATACGACTGATTGCTGATTTCTTTATTGCGTGATCATATAACCAACATATGTTAAGAATTTTCATCGACGTGTCATTACAAATGACAAAAATATTTTACAGTATAACGTTTCATTATAGTACGACATAAATCTCTTTAACACATTACCGCCATTTATGATAGGCGAACATCTGACTTTGTGTTAACCGAAAACAACAGAAACACAATAAAAACACAGTCATCTTGATCGCGTATACAATATATATATAATTAAATTATGCGTTTACTATTATTGGTTAATAATAATTTGAATTCTGATGTGTTTCGGACGTGCTATTTATATCTTTTTAATTATTTCTTACGCATTCATATGTCACTTGGGAAATCTCTACATGTTCTTTTGAATTAACCGCTTAATGTCTTACGTGTGATTGAAACTGTTTTACTTGCAATCGGCCTTATATTGCATGACATGTAATTGATAGGTAACTAATGGTCAGGGAAATTTGTTTCAGACACACTTTGATTTTTATTATCCCTTTGATGTCATTAGATATATCGGAAAAATATATAAAGGGAATACAGCAATAAATTTTTTAGTGGAATAATGATATCAACAACCATCTATAAGATACCCGAAGAAAATTTATAAATTTAAAATTATTAACATTATTAAAACAGATTTTGTCTTCAGCTTCCTTCAACAAATACATGAAGCCGCTCAGGTAAATGACAATCGTTTTCGAGTCGTTGGTTAAGGTAATCATGTGCATGGTTTTTGCAGCGTTTATGGACATCTCCTTTTTGAAATTACATTGAAGATCGATATGTTAATTAAAAAATTAAAATCAATAACTTATTACCATACATATCTTTTTTTTGTAATATTTTCAGACTTAAAAAGAGCTTGTAAATTGTTCCGTTTTACAACATTCATCAATAGGTGCGACATTAATCCGTGAAAAATATAGACAATTCAACAGACAATCATGATTTTAACAGATTAAGGAAAAACTATTACGTAATTTGATATGATTATAAATCCCTTATGAACAGTTAATTTTCACGTCTGTATGATGACAAAAACGTGCAGTATGACATAACTTGTGAAGTATTAAAAACACCTCCGGGTAATCTATGTACTGAAAGTCTATATAAATATCCAATGAATATGGATTTTACACACGTTTTCAATAAGCTAATGTATCAGAGGGTGTATAAGTAGCCGTCCACGTCCACTCTGTGTTAAAGTAGATGCATTTGTATTTGTATCTATTAGATAAAATCTTTTTCTTCAACAATCTTTAATAGTTTGTATTTAAACGAACATTTTAGGCGATTACCAAAAAAAAAAAAACAAAAAACCCACGGTCTACTGTGACGGATTTTAGTATGATGTTTTTGTTTCTGAATGATTTAATTACTTTAGAAAACAACTGAATGCACGGACACTCTAAGGAAATAAGACATGTTTTGTTTGAGTTCGACAATGTTTGTGTTTGTTATAATTCAAATATCACCAATTATGATTTATAAAAAAATCGGTGTTACAATGACAGACAAGTTATAAGTCTGAATGCCTGAAGCGGGCAAAAATATATTCATCCATTTCAAATAATTAGTTGTAAAATAGCTGCAATATACATTGTGGGCATTATTCGCAAAGTCTAGCACGAAAACAATAATGATTATTTTTTCGTGTAAAGATCCTGTTTATATCATTAGGTTTCGGGACAATTGGAATTACAAGTAAAAAGATATAAGAAACTATAGCTTCGTAGAACGACTCTATATCAATAATACTTGTGACAATTTTCTAAATTGTTTCACATTCCCTCACATTTTCAACGTAGTAGTTCATCATGTTCATGAAACAAAAAAAAAACTTTGTATTTATAAATATGAACATTTCTTCCACTTAATTTCCAAAACGTTAATTGATCCAAGACTTGACATTTAACCGCAACGAAACATATTACAAGAACAGATGTGTATTGTCACTTTCATCACTTTAAGCTGTATCGTAGTAGTCACCTTGTGTTTTATGAAATAATATAAAGTGCCTTGAGAGAACCATCGACCTTGACAGGGAAAAACATATATTTATTCGCTACACAGATTTAAGTCCAACGTACCTGCTACGCTAGATCTTGACCTGCATAACACATTTCCCAATGTGAAATAAGAAAAACGTCCTAAAGAAATATTCTACAGTTTTTTTTCAATATTAAAATGGTAGTATGGGCGAAACATTTATTACTTTGATAGTCCACACAGCATATAAGTGTTCGTGTTGCTCAGTCTTATGTTTTCTTAGTAGTGTTTTGTGTACTTTTGTTTTTCTGTTGTTTATTATTTGACCACGTGTTGTCAGTTTGTTCCTAAGTTTGAATATCCCTCTTGTATCTTTCGCCTCTCTTTGATAACACAAAAGTAAAACCTGCTACAAAGAGGAAAAGTCATTAGCATGCTGGCGTCTGTTTTCGACACCATATTTGTAAAATTTAGAGGTATACTTTTTAACTAATGGTCGGCCTTCCTATTTGAACGTATTGTGTGTCTCTCCTTGCTGACATCTTCTTATAGTAATATGAGTCGGAGTTCCTTCAGAAATTTGCCAAAATAAGTTCAAAGAATCCAGATCATTTAATTTCACATGATCAAAATTTTATATTTACGCCAGACGCTCGAATCAAAGTTTTGTTTACAGTTAATTTATAATTATGATCATATCAATGATAACTCAAGTCGATACAGAAATGCTAACTACTGGGCTTGTAATACCCTCGGGGAAATATATCTTCACCAGCTGTGGCATCGACCCAGTGGTTGAAAATAAACTCATCAAAGATACCAGGACAAAATAATTTATATTAACGCCAGACGCGCATTTCGTCTACAAAAGACTCATCAGTGTCGCTCGAATCAAAAAATGTTTAAAATTCTAAATAAAGTACGATGTTGAAGAGCATTGAGGACCAAAAAATCCTAAAAGCTTTCGCAAATACAGCTAAGGTAATCTATTCCTTAAGTATAAAAGCCTTAAAATTAAAAAAAAAAATCAAAGTTTTGATTACAGTTGATTTTTAATTATGAACATATCAATACGTTAAGAGTTTGCAGTTACCAAAAAATCTGCTATCTGCAAATAGCGATCATTTTGTTATTCTATGTTAAGATAGCACATCGGTAATTGTCAATATCAGGGAGGAGAATTATTTTCCATAATAAAAAAAAGGGGTATTCAAAGTTCGAAAAGAATATACACGAGCTAATTGAGGTAAAAATATGTTTTTAACGAGGTCAAACTTATTTAATTTTTGTGATCATGTTTGAATGCAAACATGACTTTGCGACTAAATCATAGGCAACATTGAGACAAGACACTTGGTTGTCTAAAGCGGAAAGGTAAATGATCTAAATGTAATGCTGCTGCTTCTTATATCTAGTTTAAAACCGTTTTAGACATATTAAATGTGGTTAAAAGTTTGATGTCTTTAAATATTTGAATAAAAGAAGCCTTGAGTATTTCAACATAAGCTTTTGAAATACAAATACAGGTCATTTGGTATGAGAAATACTATAAGCAGTTGTGAAATAAAAAATGAAAAAGTTGAATACCCTTCCTGCCCTCATAAGATCATTCGCTGATTTAGGCAGTGATTGTTTACATGCTGTGCTGTGTTTTGTGGACTGTTGTTCGCCTCTTGGACTTTACTTTTATTTTGTTTATGGTTTTGATTAAGTTTAAAAGACAATAACTTGCAGTAATGAAACTCGGCAAAAGAATCGCCTCAACGTAAAGTGAAGAGGATTAACGCAATAAGACACATATTCGCGAAAATGACATAATTTGCTCACGGTGATATATTTATAGAACCAAATCGTTATCATGATACATTTAACTACAATGATCTACAATTTTAAAACATTTTACTACTTGAAGAGTGACGTATATGTCGTAGTGGCATTCAAACTCATAATTTGATACCGAACTGACAAAGCCGGGCAAAAAACGAACAAAACAAGCAACAGTACACAAAATACAACATACAAAACTACAGATTAAGTAAATCAAACCCTCTTAAAATAATTGGGGTGAACTCAGGGGCTTCCAAAGGATACGCAGATCATGTTCCACATGTAACACCCGTCTTGTGGCTGTAATTCTGAACTCGGTGCCAAGCCTTATTCGGTAGGGACATTCAAGGCAGAGAGGACGTAATTTGGTTACGTCGATTGGAACTTATCAGTCGTCATCTGGCGAAACATATATCTAATAACTGTCAACCAACTCGTAGAGGCGTCCATAAAATTTTCAAAGGGATGATTTCAAATTTGCATTTGAACACTGGTTTAAAGCTATGTTAAAACCACCATTTATCTTCAAATGTCCTGTACCAAGTCAGGCATATGGCTGTTGGTATCGAATAATCTGTTTCTTTGTATGTTGGCGTTTGTTTTTGTAGCAGTTAACTAGTCTTTCTGTTATCCCGTTATCGCCTGGTTTGGGGATACGTTTGAAAATAGAAATAACATAATGTAGGATACTGTTTTCTCAAAAAGGGTAAAAAAATCATATAGGATAAAATCATGGTCTCGTAGGATATTTGTGATACCCTTAAGGATATTTAAACTCTAAGGAATGAATCTCCTATTCTTCAGGGATCTTGTGATACACTTTGTCTGTACTTTAATATTTTGCAGCATCTCCAAACTCATGTCACCTACAACAAAATCTATTTTATTTACCGACGGATAGCACAATTGTACGCAAAAATATCTTTTCTGTTACTGGTTGATCGTAGCAAAAATATATTTTGGGATAAATAAATTGAATTATAGATTGAATTAATGTGACACAAGATATCCATTTAGCTTATACGACTTATATGATTGTTATTGATATTGTCAATTGGATCCCCAAAATAGCAATACATTGAATTACATGTATAGATATATAATCCTAAACTGAATCAGAAATATTGGATTTCACTCTTTCATATAATTGTTGTAGTGTAAGAAAGTGTCTCATCAACACATTAACAAATTTGACCGACGCTTTAACGAGTGTGTTGGCTGTTATTTAATAAATCATAGATGAAAAAAGATACAAAATTTGTATCAGTGTAAATGATACTTTTGAAGTTGTGACATTCTCGTGTAGCAAGAGTTAAACTCATAAAAGATATCAAGCTTCTGTTACGATAGACGAACGTTTCTGTTTTGTCTGTCTAAAAAAGAAGATTTGTTTTTGCTTATTTGTACCTAAAATTTTTTTTGACATTCATACACAATTTATACATGTACTTTGAACCTGCTTATACTCTTAATACTACTAGTAGTGTGGGGATAGGGAGAAAGTAACAATTACGTATTTCACGTCAATGTACTATTAATCGCATTTCATGAAAATGTATGTTATTATTACAGCGATAATAAACTCTTGTATCACGAAAATAACTCATAATGGAGTAAAATATATTAAGCTGTCGGGATTGTGGTCACAATTTAGATCACTACTTCTATATATGTTTTGAAGAAGTTTTCATTTAGTACACGAGTTATTATATTGTAATTGAACACAAATTATATTATTTTAACTTATTCTTAAGAATGACATACATTTGATTTTGATAGTTACAAAAGTCTAATGTATATTTTTGTCTTTGCCTATCCCTAGCGTGGAGCTGTACGACTGTGAGGCAAGACAATAAAACAGGAAACAAACTAGATTCAATGAATTGATAAAGAGTGGCGCAAGATACTTGAGGAATATTGAAACTTTAAATCGAAAATAAACACCATGGTCTAAAACAAAGAAAGACAAATAAAAAACAACAGTACACAAGACACAACATAGAGAATAAGCAACACTAAATTCACTAAAAACTGGATGATGATCACAAGTTGCGTCGAAAGGATAAGCATATCCTGGTCAACATGTGGCAACCGTCGTGTTGTTCATGTTAGTGAACAAAACCGGTTTTAACTCTAATTTGGAAGGCAACATTCGAGAAAAGGGAACAGGTTTGAAGTTACGAAATATAATATATCTGCTATCATCTGTGAAACGGATATGTCATAACGACTAATCAACTGGAGATGGCGTCTGTAAAATTTTCAAAGTGATGATGCCAACTTCATCATTTTGAACTCTTAATCTTAAAGCTTCATTTATAGCAGCAACTCCTTTTTAATGACATCTTGATAAGAAATACAAGCTTAGAAATAATGATTAATAAAAAAGCCTAACAGCTGACACAAATTAAGTTTTATCGAAATTTTTGTCTATAATAATAATTATTGTTAATAATAATAAAACGATAAATCATTTCGTAACAAAAAAAAAAAAAAAAAATCTGGTGGATTTTATAACCTTATATTTTTTTTAAATTCGCCTATGTAAAACACTTAAAGATAAAGCTTCTCTTTTCATTTTAAATATATATTTTAAATAGACTTTAAACATCATACAATTATCTTAATTTTTACAATATACATAGATATAGGAAGATGTGGTGTGAGTGCCAATACATTTAAGACTGCAGAACTTCATTAATATAAGAATATAAATAATATTAATATAAAATAGATTTTGGGTGGTAGAGATCACATAGATAATGATTCAAGTCATGATATTGTTATCATTATAAAACATGTAAAAGGCGAAGCATGATATCATTGATTGCGAATTAGAAAAGAGTTGGAGTTCAAAGGCAGGATATATCAGTTTAGAATTACTAAACATTCTACATTTCAGTACTGACAATACGACATGTTCAATTAACTAATTACTCGTTCTATTATTAAAATGAAAGCATTTGTATAAATAAAGGCCGCAGTAGTATATCGCTTTTCAAAATTCATAAATCGATAGAGTAAAAAAAATTCGGGTTTCAAACTAAAACTTAGGGAAACATATCAAATATAAGGGAACTACGACACAACAGAGACACAACACTGAAACGTAACACACAGAGAAACGAACTATAATGTAACAATGGCAATTTTCCTGACTTGGTAAAGAGCATTTTATGAAAAAATGGTCGGTTGAACCTGGTTTTGTGGCATGCCAAACTTCCCACTTGAATGGCAGTGTTAATTATAACATTAAAATTCCAACATTACACGACAGGGTTACAATAAATAAACAGATAAATGTATATGTGACAATCTTTGTAAAAAATAACTTGCACTGGCAAAGGACAAAGAAAGAAAACAAATGTTTGTTAGAAAGAATGTTGTATCTTTCAAGGTTAAGTCAAACATTATGTTGTGTTGTTAAGGGAAAATTAAGCTTCCCAATGATCAAAATTAGTGTTTGTTAAACTGCTATATGACCAGTGTAATTTTTCTGATGAATCGGTTGGTTCAAAATTTTTGAAATTTTTATATTTTTGTTAAAGGGTCAAAGTAAATACTTTGACAAAATTTTATGAAAACTAAACGAGCTTAATTGAATTTAGTTAAAGTGTTGGGTACAACCTAAACTATATCAGTTTTTGTAATTCAAAACTTATAGTCAGATTGTCTCGTGTATAATGTTATTGAAATTATTTTCAAATTTGAAGATCAAATTCAAGATGTTTTGTTTATTTGAAAGATTGAATTGAGTCTCATTGTTTAAACGTTGACAACATATATAGATAAGTGACGCTTCATAATGATTGCGAATCAATCATATTATTATGTGCTGACACTAATTGTGAAAATGCATAGTAATAAAATTTTTGATTTTATTGTATCCCTTTGAACTTTTTTTACCATATAACATGGTAGCGTTTTGTTTGATGTATTAAGCCAACAGTAATGTATCTCAAACAATATTACGATAGTATATAAAATTCACATTTTTGAACTAGAAAGTTTGAAAATGCAACTGTAATATAAAGTGACAAGAATGTAATGTAAGAATAATTATTCCCGATAATACAAGACATACTCATTCAATACATTATGTGATGAATGAAAAACAGTAGGTATTCAATCTACAAGCTGCTGGTACGTGAGGGTAAGACTTACAGACTTGAGATGAAGATAAAATTAGTTGAGACTTTTAAATTCCAGGTTTTTTTCTCATGAAAATAAAACAAGAACAAGAAAAGGAACAACTCAAAATCAATGCAAAGCAAAACAATAAAAGGAAAGTAAAGTTCACCGAAAAATGCAATGAGGACAATAGTCCAGTCAAACAAAGGTTTAACCTCAAACTAATTGCAACAGAAATGTTGAAATTCTTATACCCAGAAAAAAGTCCCATGCAATCTATCTTATGGGAAAGTCAAAATCAGCGTTTTAATTTCGTATGAAAATTAACATTGGAAAGGGAAGATAACTCCGTAAAAAATGTCTTTTTTGTCAGGTTTGGGTTGATTTTCTTAAAATGCATGTAAAACATGATGCTTTGATGGGATTATAAGTTCTTATTTGATGATATTATACCGTCTTCTGCTCATAAGATGTACAAAGCCGAAGTGGGTATTTAAAAAAATTTTGGCACATTTTAAATTAAGGAAACTGCAAATCTGTGACTGTGTGACCATTTTGAAAAATTAATGTGAAAATTTGGTATTTTTTATATCTGTAAATGAAATATTTGTTAAGTATCTTCCTTGCTATACAACATGCTATAAGAAACCGTAAACCACAAAATTAAGAATATGCGCTATATCATATCATTTTTATTAAATTATAGATTCCTTACCTTGGCATGTTGAAAAATTTAATAAATGGTCAGCTAATGAATTACGACATCTAGATTGAAGCTTAATAACAGAAAGGATAACACCTTTAGTATTTTAGATACTCCAAAGACGACTAAAATATCCAAATTCATAAGTTAACTGTTATTACTATAGTATTACCCAGTTAGAATATGACAGGACAGAAACAATGGATGCAAATATATATATTAGACAAAGCATTAGTCTCCGGATATATACAACATTATAAAAAGTAATGTTACAATATACCATAATTTGTGAATGAAAGCGTGCGGTAGGTACTTATGAAAATAGCTATATTTGTAAATGTATGCTTATTTAATTAAAGATGAACATGTTCCGAGATGCATTTTCTTTAACATATATTTCAGTGGGTGACGCACTATTAATTACACAAACTAAATATTCATTGTCAAATACACTAAATAAATGATATGTTCCATCAATCGATTCTGGTTTATTGTAGATTTAAAGTTAAAGTATTTTTTTCACAAATAAAACAATCTGTTTAGGTCGGTACCCATACACATTTATAAAATACAAATGTTGAAAGTGATACAGGACAGCACAGAAAGAAGGACTGTTGATCTTGGGTGCCATTTTTTATACAAAGTTACTGCACCTTCAAGTTATCCTAGATTGCAATAACTGATACAAATCTTTATTGAAAAATAGAAGTTAGTAGTGAATGAGAGTTTTTCAACCTGATCCGCGACAAAAAAGACATTTATGATTGAAGAAAAGAAAACAGTAATCAGCAAAAAGAAACATTAACATTCATCAAAAAATAAACCGTAATCAGGAAACGGAATCATTGAAATATATAAAAACACGCAATAAAGTTGTACGACTCATCTTATCAAGGTGAGATGTGAAGGATATACGTATATGTTCGTATTTCATTACAATGTATTTGTGATCAAAACGTCACGAAATAAAGAACTTTATCAAGGCATACACTAACAAATACAACTAGAGTATAACAAATATTCAAAGGTCGTGCCAAAAGTGGAAGAAATGTAACTTTCAATACATTATCTTCGATGTTTTCTTGATAACTGTAATAGAAAAAATGTTTTGTTACATATAATAATAAAATACATACGACATTCGAGAAGAAAAAGCTGAAATGCAATCGACCATTTAACAACCTTTCTACGGAAATAGATGAATCCAAATTGAATGTCCTTTATATACTTTTGACCTCTCGTTTGCGACATTGGATTGTAACTACAAGCCATAATAAAGATTTACCAGTTGAAATATCATGCTACTATCTTTCAAGCTCGATACTAGATAGAGTCTGTGATTTTTGGAATACAAAAACAACAACAAACAAGTTATACAATTTAATTTTTTTAATTTGCTTTATGACATTCATAAATATTAATATAAAGTTTCTTTAAAGCATTTGTAGTATACTGAATATTTTGATGATTTGACAAACTCTTGTTTGATGACGTTCCTATCTTCATTTGTCTAACGTTTTTGATCTGTAGATTCCAGAATTTTTGGCTGATTTGTATACTAACTGATGCATGTGAAGGTATTGATATTTTCGAAGAAAAAAGTTGACGATCCATATGAAAAAAAACGCTTTATATCAGAAACTTATGAATGTTAAAGAAAAATACTATCATATGAATATCTAATTGCATTGACCAAGTTTCGTTCAATTTATGTTTTATATCAATAAAGGTCAGAGTATCTCTATCGAGATAAATAATTATTTTACAAGTCGAATGCCAATAATACTAGCACGTACGTGTTCATCAATAAAGCAACAACATTGTTGTTGCTGTTCATTATTTTTGATCTTTTAACGGACTTATTTTATGTCAGGATCTTTAATGTATAGAAAATCAGAAATGAGTTCGATGACTTTTCATATCAAACAGTTTCATGAATATGAAATATTTTTGATGTTATTTAAACATTGGATAAAAACACTATTGGCCTTTAGTGAATTTACAAAGACATAAATTAGTTTGTACAAAAAGTATTGACTTATATAAAAAATGTTGATATAGTATGCTTGAATATAGTATCTTTAAAGTACAAAACAGAGATGATTTCTTGTAAATTAAAAATATTACCAAGGCTATACGGAAGATAAATAACAATAAGGCTGCCATGAATTGATTAAATGATCTACCTGTTATAGTTTTAATGTGTCTCTGGTATGGTCATTGTTTGATCATTCCTTAACAACACCAATGTTTTTCGAACCAAGTGTGGTCAACTTTGTTACTGTTTTTCTGGTGTTTACACAATGTTTGGAATTTTCAGTTCAAAATACCCTCAAACTTAACGGGTAAGTAGTAGATTGTACTTCTCAATTGATTTGACGATATAATAAAACAATGAACACATACTACTACATTGAACATCGTTAAACACTTAATCTTAACATAAACTCATACATAATTGAGAAACTCATCTTTCAAAAATAAGTAGCGGGTCATCTTTTATATTTGCTATATTAAATACATTTGTGATTAGAGTGACGAGTCTTCTGTGTATATGCAGGCACTTCAACTAATATAACAAAAACCTGTATGCAGTGTGCAGAATTATCAATTTCATTGTTGACATAAAGTGTGTCAAAAGAAACAACTCCATAACTAGTAGTAGAGCGCATTTATTGGCTTGTTCCTTATGTTAATATCACAAAATACCAGGCTTATGATTAAACCTTGAAAAATATTGAAGAATTCAAAATATAAAAGCAACGGCATTATTTATATACAAAAATAACCAAACTAATGTTATGCATCAAATGAAAACACATTTACTATATCATTATAGGTTCCTAACATAGAATATGTATATGTAGAATGTGGTGAACTAACAAAACATTTGCGGTCGACACTTAACCTTGCATTGTGATTAAATGCCACAACTCAAAAAAACGCACCATACAATTAAGTTATTAAGGACTTGACTAATCAAATTGTTTGAAATGGCTTTCCAAGAGATTTGATTAAGCAGACGGTCATTTCCGTTGGCTGAGTGATGTCACAAGACATTAACATTAACAACGTTAATACCACTATTTATAATGTTGTAAGAATTAAGATATTTTGCATATACACTCTGTTGTTGTAGACTTAAAGTGTGTTTAATTGTTCAATTGTATTTTATAACATGCATTTGTAGTTGATATTGTGTATGGTAATATAAACGGCATAGGTATGATACATATATATAAAAGACAAGTCCTAGTATTGTAAAATTGGCCGATAACTAAAATCAGATATTGCTTCGCAATGAACTTCTCAAAAAAAAGTAATGCAAAGGTCTCTCTTTCGATGCATTTTTTGGCAATTTTTGTGTTGATTACAATTTGAGTTTTTTCCGAACAAAATCATACTTTATCGCGTTATCATATAACCAACATATGTTAAGAATTTTCATCGACGTGTTATTACAGATGACATAAATCTTTTACAGTATAACGTGTCATTACACTATAATATAAATCTCTTAATCACATTACCGCCACTTGTGATAGGCATATATCTGAATTTGTGTTAACTGAAAAAAAAAAAAAAAAAAAAAAAAACACAATTACGAACACAGTTATCTTTATTGCGTATTCCATACATTTATAATTAAGTTCTGCGTTTACTATCATTTGTTAATAAATTTTTGTATGCTGATATGTTTCGGACGTACTCTTTATTTCTTTTCAATTATTTCTTACGCATTCATATGTCACTTGGGAAATCCCTACATGTTGTCTTGCATAAACCGTTTAATGTCTTACATTTGATTGAAACTGTTTCATTTGCAATCGGCTATATATTGCATTCCATGTCAAATTGATAGGTAATTAATCGTCAGGGAAATTTGTTTCAGACAAACTTTGATTTTTATTATCCCTTTGATATCATTAGATATATTGGTAGATGTATACATTTTCTAAAAAAGGAATACAATCATCAATTGTTAGTGGAAGAATATCAGCAACCATTCATAAGATACCCAAAGAACAATGTTCATACACATAGTGTGTTTACGTAGCTTTAAAACAGATTATATTCAAGCATGGTTTTTGCAGTTTTTTTTACTTCTCCTTTTTAAATTTACATTGAAGATCGATATGTTTATTACAAAATAAGTATCAATAGCTTATTACTATACCTATCTTTTTGTAATATTTTAAGACTTAAAAAGAGCTTGTAAATTGCTCCGTTTTACAACATTAATCGATAAGTGCGACATTAATCCGTGAAAAATTATAGACAATTCAACATATAAACATGATTTTAACAGATTAAGGAAACATTATTACGTAATTTGATACGATTATAAAGATCAACAAGGAACCATATCCCTTATGAACAGTTTTTATGTCTGCATAATGATAAAAATTTACAGTATGACATAGCTTGTAATGTATTAAGAACACCTAGAGATGATCTATTTATTGACATTCTATATAAATATCCAATGCATATAGCTTTTACGCACATCTTCAATCAGCTGATGTATGAGTGTATGAGGGTGTATAAGTAGTCGTCCACGAACACTCTGTGTTTTAATAGATGTATTTGTATTTGTATCCGTCAGATGAAATTTGCTTTTTTCAACAAAGTTTATAGTTTGTATTTAAACGATAATTTGAGGCGATTACCGAAAAAAATTAAAATATAAGTTTATACTGTGACGGATTGAGGTGCTGTTAAAGAAAATTCTACCATATGTTAAAAAATAGCTCAAGCTATCATTAAGAATAAACCTATGCAGGCAACCAATATTTACCAAAAGGTAAGAAATAGTTATTAAAGGTACCACGATTAAAATTTAATACCCCAGACGAGCGTTCCGTCTACATAAGACTCATCCCTGTCGCTCAGATCAAAACAGTTATAAAGCCAAACAAGTACAAAATTTCTAAAAGTTGTGCCAAATACGGCTAAGGTAATCTATGCCTGGAATAAAAAAAATCCTATGTTTTTCAAAATATTCAAGGTTTTGTTAACCGGAAATTAAAAAAAATTACCTGAAACAGCCTGACTGTAAAATGAAAAAAGATTACTCACCCAACCATGATGTTAAAATAGTTCTAACTATGACAGGGAAGTAACAATTCCTGGCCAACCATGATTCAAGTATCTACAATATATAGCCCAATCTATCTTTAGGCAGTAGTTAAGTCAGACGAAACATGATGTTATTGTCTATTAAATGTTTCAAAAACTTAAGAAAATAACTGAATTCACGGGAATTTTCATGGAAACAAGACATGCATTGTTTGAGTTCGACAATGATTGTGTTTATTATGATTAAAATATCACCAATTATAATTTATAAACAATCTGTGTAGAAATAACACACAAGAAATAAGTCTAAATGCTTGAGGCAGGCGGAAGCATATTTATCCATTTCAAATACTTAGTTGTATAAAAGCTGCAGTATACATTGTGGGCATTATTTGTAAAGTCTAGCAAGAAAACAATAATGATTATCAACACTTCAGAATTTTCTTCGTGTAACGACCTTTTCTATATATTATGATGTTTTACGGACAATTGGAACCAAAATGAATACAATTAATAAGATATTAGGAACTATAACTTCGTAGACAAACTGTATATCAATGATACTTGTGACAATTTTCTAAATTGATTCTAATTCCCATTTCATTTCTAACGTAGTAGTTAATAACATAAAATACGTTTATATTGATAAATTTGAACATATCATTACAAGAACATATGTGTATTGTAACTTTTAGCTGGAACGTAGTTGTCCCCTTGTGTTTTATGGAAGAAACTAATGTGCCAGAAGAGAACCATCAACTTTGAGAGGGAAAATATATTTATAGGCTACACAGATTTAAATATAACGTACCTGCTTCGTTCGATGTTCACCTGTATAACACACTTCATAATGTTAAGGTAAAAAATCGTTTAATAGAATTATTCCACAGAGTTTTTCAATATTAAAATGGAAGCATGTGCTTAATATTTATTACTTAAATATTCCTTATAGCATATAAGTGTTCGTGTTGCTTAGTCTTTTATTTTCTAAGTAGTGTTTTGTGTATTATTTGCCTGTACCAAGTCAGGAATATGACAGTTCTTGTCCATTTGTTTTTGATGCGTTTTGTTATTTATTTTGCCATATGATTATGGACTTTCCGAATTGCTTTGTCTCTGAGTTCAGTATTTTTGTGATTTTGCTTTTTATTCTCAATTTTTAATGTGTACTTTTGTTTTTTTTGTTGTTTATTGTTTGGCCATGTGTTGTCAGTTTGTTTTTGAATTTAAATGTCCCTCTGGTAACGTTCGCCTGTTTTGTAAACACAAAAGTAAAACCTGCAGCACAGAAGAAAAGTCATCAGTCTGCTGGCGTCTGTTTTCGACGACAAATTTGTTAAATCTATACTTTTTTTTTAACTCAAAGTCGGCATTCCTATAGGAACGTATTGTGTGTCTTGTTGATATCTTCTTATTGTAATTTGAGTCAGAGTTCCTTCAGACATTTGTCACAAGAAGACCAAAGAAGCCAAATCCTTTAATTTCACATTACGATAACCTGATCATGTTCTTTCCATGTTTAATGTTAAATGTTCTGATTGGGTTCCATACATATATCTTCTACCACTAGAAATTAAGGAAATAACAAACACGGTTTCGTCCGCTTTATTTTTAGACTTATACTTCATATTTGACATAAGCTGTCAACTCAGTGTCAGAATCTATGGCAAACGATACGTTCTTATATAATAGCTTTACCTGTAAAGAGAATATGTATGTTCCAACTCATTCGGTATTCAAGAGCTTTTTGCTTCACTTCAAACTTTATACAACCTCACTAGTGTCATAGCAGATCATTGATTAACCAGACTTTTGTCAAAGAAAGTTACGTTCTTTTTTCTAAAAAAAAATTTATCGGAAGATACCAATAAAGTTTTGATAAACATTCAATATCAATTTCTGAAATAACACATACGTTCAGATTATATGTACTGAGGTTGTTTATCATCTTTATTACAGTTAATAGTGTTCTTCAATTTGTCTTTGTAAATTATCACCTTTGCTGTTAAGTTAATATTTCGGCAATTACCCTTTGACGTGACTCGGTATTTATACATCCAGTCATTGGATTATTGTGTTATCGTATTTGTGTGTATTCTTTTTTTTCGTTTTTATAATATGCTTTGTCTATATTTCTTCTTTTTTTGTTATTTACCAATTTATTTGTTCTAATTATAATGTTAACTGCTGTACCCCTTTTTTGCCTTTGCCTGTTTGTTGTGTTCACACATTGCTATAAGATATGATTGAATTCTATCCGAATGCCCTACAAGTGGAAAATTTATCTAGCTATAAAACCAATATTATCTACAAAAGGAGATGACTGTAACAAGTTAGGAAGATGACAGTTATTTTTCTCTCTTTAAAAACTTTTAAAGCTTTTGATTTGCCTTTGATTTGGAACTCTCTGAATCTGTACTTTCCTCAAAATTGGATATTTTTGTTATTTTACTTTTAACATCACCGAGTTGTGATAGCTGGTTATGTATATTGAATGTCCTTGTGGTATCTTTCGTACTATATTGAGTTGTTGTTTCATCGCAAATCATACCATATCTCTATTATTTCTTAAACGAAATCTTTTACAGTATAAAAAACAGTATGGAATATTTGTAAAGTGTACAATTTAAACAAATATATTGCTATCTAGTCAATACACATATAATCCCTGATATAATATTTTACTTCCTTAATTTGGATGATGGATCAAGTTATTAACATTCACCACTTTTATAATGCATGTTGTCAATCAAACATTTTTGATATTTGTAAAAGCATAGTAGTTTTATACTGCACTTTAAATATACTCTTAAGAAATTAATAAACATTTAAATTTACATTTATTAACAAAGTATAGTACAGACAAAATTCTTTTCTCTATACTTACTGTTTTTATTCACATGTACTAATCTGACACAAAAATGAACATAATAAAATCAAAATATTAACTTACAAATAATTAACCACAGCCACACTGGTTTTATCAGATTTTAACAATGCCATTTTCTTCAAATAGCACAAAATATGGCTTAACATTTGTCATATCCATCTCCCTTCAATTATTGCATGCTTTGAATTTGAATTTACAGGAAGTACATGACTGGGCATGTCATTTTGAAAAAGCTCATATGAGCAGTGATGTAGGTTAGTTTTGATTTGGAAGAATGGAAAAACAAAACTAACATCAAACTAACATGGATGATAAAAGCTCACCTGAGGTTTGAATTGCACATGTGAGCATTATGTTAGATTTTTATGGGAACATATGAACTACCAAACTGCACATGTGAGCAACCTGATTTCCATACAATTCTTATTTGCATCTCATGTGCTTCACATGTGAGTCTTATGTGCTTTTGTTAGCAATTTCTGTACGGGATCATACCCATTATCAAGGGAGGTAGTTCATGCTTAAGGAAGGATAAATATTAATCATTTACATTGATTCTATGTCCCACTTTTATGTACTTCTTGAGACACAAAGAATAACAGCTTTGAAATGATTCAATTTGCAAAAAGAAAATTGGAATGCATAATAGTATGTGTAATTAATTTAAATTAGTCTTATCAACTCATGGTTTAATGGAGATAAAATGAAACATAACTTTCACAGGAGTTTTGATTCATGTTATTTTCATGTGAAATTGTTCACGTAAATTTAAAGCGAAACTTTTCACGTGAATATAACATGAATATTTTCACATGAATTTCACGTGAAATTAGAATTTTAAAAATAAAGTAACGAGGGACCGAATAAGTTGGCATTGAATTGAGTATAAACGATTGTAATTTTTTTAATTCATCATGTTAATGGATTGCATGATTTCATAAATACCTGGTTTCTCTTCTTAGTAATCGTTTGACGTTTTCAAATGGCTACTTGTTAGAGTTATTATAATGTTACTTGTTATATAGCTGACTAGTTTCTTCTCGATTTATATAAATTATAAAGGGTAACAATTGTGTCTGTTACCCTTTAAGATATTTGTTTTTTTTATAATTCAAGAAAAGATAGAATATATGGCAAATAAACGTGACGAGCGCGGCCTATATATTTAGAAGTAACAAAACGATTCAAGTTACGTCGCTTCTGTAAAGACAAAAGGATACCAGTCTACCATTTCATATACATTAGATAGATTGTTTAGTTGCTCTAGTCATTTATCAGTCTGACATAAATTCCTTTTAAACACCCGATGGGGATTGTTATCGATGATCAGCCAATTTCTCGAAAAGAACTGTTCATTAGGGATCCATTTCATAAATATTCATATAAGGTTATACATCTGCACAGTACTTATCTCTCGAAATCAGGATGTCACATACTAATATTTTTGTTAATTTTTCTATCGTCCATTGGAAAGTTACATCGTATCACACTATTAGTGTTGTTTTACATAATGGTTAATGGTGACAATGGCCGAATACAGTTTAACAAATGGAATGATACAAACGTGTTCACGAGGCAACATTATATTGACAATGACATGTCAACAAAATTTTTACAAATAGGGGTACAAAACAACACGGACCCAAGAAACTAGAGGTGATTTCAGGTGCACTGTAAGGAGAGACAGATCCTGCTCCACATGTGGCACCCGTCGTGTTGAGGAATATATGACGAATCTTACCAAATATACTGAACGATATTAAAAACGCAACACTCATTTTGTTGATTTTTTTTTTTACCAAATTTTGTTTGATTCTCTAACAACTACTTTTCATGCTCACCATACTTCTTTCTCTTCACAAAAAATCAAAATCTGACTAACCTGTGGTTATTGAACATACCGAATTTTTGAAGTCACACGAATTTCTTAAAGCGAAATTTGGGACTCATGAAAGATTTTTTTCAGTTTTTTTGCTTTTTTTTTTACAGTTCTTTCAATCCTTTGCCACACTTATATCAGTTAAAAATATTGCATCTCAAATTGCCAAGACTGAGAAATAAAAATCTTAATCAGTTCTCAAGAATATTGCAAACATGAAAACATACTGTGGTGAAACCATACTGTATGACTTCAGAAACTTGACTTACTGTCCTTCCGACAACGATACAAGTAAACAATAATTGTTGCTGGCCATCAATTAACAGATCAACGTGTAGTGACAAGGAAACGTCAACAGAATTTGATTACGCAACGTCATTTGCCAGACATATTTACGGCCGCAACGTCAACTGCCAATCAAATTGTCGAATGCCATTGAATACAGATTCATGCCATAAATGTTTCCAATCAACTGAATTGCCAAATAATCGACTGAAGGAAAACATTTAAAGCCCTCAAGTTCTAACCGCATAATTGCCAAAACCAATTAATGGGTTGAACAAATGCAAAATAAGAAGGTGTAAAACAAGATCCAAGACATGTCAGACAGAATTTGTTGACCTTTCTGACAATCATTTTGGCGTCTGTAACAGGCAGTCATCGATTTTTACGGGGACACATTCATTAAAAAAAAAAATTAAAAAAATCTATTGTTGTGTTTCTAAAGTCGTTCATTATACCAGTGAATTAACAAGGTCAATAAACTGCTACATACAAGTGATACTTGTTCATTGTAAAACATCGTCTGATTGAGTTTATCGATGAAAGGTATTGACAATTCAGAATATCTAGTTTTTTAATTAAATAAATTTGAAGAATTGCTTTAACCGTGTGATATGACTTTTGAAATCAATTGCTTTCAGTTTATATCAACTGCTTCCGTTCCATAAAAAATGCTTCCGGTTATTATCGCTTGCTATGCGTAATGATATCTGATGATATTTCGAGTCGACGTCATTCGGCAAATTAGGGAAAATATACTTCACTGGTACGAAAATATAACAAAGTTGGATACAAAAAGAACATAAGAAATCAGGAAAATATATTCCTAAAAAATGCAAAACAAATATTACAACAAAAACATTTTTTCAAAGTTATAAAAATAGTTTGTGTCTGTATGTCTTCTGTTGAAGTATATGATAAAAAGTACATAACATGTCATTTTTTTTATCAGACCCCTTATCAGCCCATAATCAAATTCATCCCTTGAGACTGTTGGCTCTCGGGCTGATATCATGACCTAGGGCTGATAAGGGGGCTGATATGGAAATTGCCATGTTATAATCTCTCTCTCTATATATACATTAGTCAGTTCTTACTTTTATAAATTTGCTGGTATGTTCATACACAACATTTGATTTTTTTCTCATGTATAAACATCGGAAAGTAGGGGAAGATGGTAGTTGTTGATGACAGCTAATTCCGGAAAGCGCCTCGAACACAAAAAAGAGGCTAAAGATAAGGAGGGACTCTTAAATGTTCAAAAACATTATAAACGAAGCAACATGATCAACTTCAAAAAAGGAAATGAATTGTGAATTATGGGTTTCAGATTGTTAGAGCGTACTTGTACAACCTTTTTTTGTTAGGTGGTTCATTTGAAGTGAACATTGTTTATGCGAGGTTCTCACATAGGAGGGCATATATGTAAGCCTCAAATCTATGTCCGGCTTCAATTCTATGTCCTTTCCGCAAATCTATGTCCTTTTTAATATTGCGTCATAGACGTTCCAAATATATGTCCAGTATTGTCTCGCATCTATGTCCTTTATTTACTCAAATCTATGGCCATTTTTGGCTCAAATCTATGTCCTTTCATTGACGTAAAACAGATAACAAAACGTCATCAAGTAAACAATGAAAAGTTAAAAATTACAGGTGTAAGTACGGCCTTCAACACGGAGTATTAACTCACACCGAACAAACATTGTACCAGTGGTTTATATGACAAAAGCAAGGTTAACATTTTTACTATTGATACACATGGTTTAAAATTGCTTTATGTTTTGTCTTTAAAACTGGAAGGAAATCTGTTATAAATAGTGGACTGATGAAATATTTTCAAAAACGTCAACTAGAGATTTATCCTCTTGAAATGTTTTCTGACAATTATCAGGGTATCTTTACTCCTACTATTGTGGAATATTTACAATTCAAAACAAATCCAGCCATGAACAAAGGGACTGCAGTGTTGACATCTAATTTCTGGAGAGAAGGGATATATGTCAAAACATAAAAAATGATTCTTCTCGGGGAAATATTTTCGTTATTAAAGACATTATTACAAGTTTTACATTTGAACTAAATAGATATCAGCTAATACCTAACAATTGAAATATGTTCTTTTGTGATTCACAAATATTTCAATTAAAAATATAAGAAACGTTTTATTTTTAGCAATTTAGAATGATTTTTTGATACTAGTATTCAATGAAAAACATAGATAAAGTGGTATAAATGTCAATGAAACAGCGATATGAACAAATTCAAAGACAAAACGAAGTAAGTTGAAGTTGCAAACAAATATTCATTCTTTGCTGGTTTTTTTTATTAAAATAAATATGGTTTTGTGGTTTCATTCTTAAAGACGGCATACAATAATAACACACGCATGTAAAGATTTAAACCGCACACATGAAAAAAGACTTAATAAAACAAAAAGCATATAAGACCGTACTTGAAACAATATCATAAATACCAGCTAAATAATTTAGCCGGAATTTCTTAAACGTATACTATACTTCGGCTCTTGCACATACATGGAGAACACACACAAACTTAATATTGAATTATGGGAAATTACTTAATGAAATAAAAAACCTATAAGGCGGAACTTATTAGACGGGCATAAATTTGCGCATGGCGAAACAAATTGGAAAATACATTACACAGATTTGAGACCTTATCTTTTTAACGGACACAGATTTGCGAATTACGTCACGATTGAAAATCGGACACAGATTTGAAGCCGAATCTTTTTTACGGACATAGATTAGCGATTGACGTCACGATTGGGCATAGATTTGAGAAACGGACACAGATTTGAGGTCGTACACAGATCTGAGGTTTACATATATACCTGTGAACATACCCTGTCTTCCTTCTGTGATTTTCCTTGTGAATGCCTTATTTTTTGTTTCTTTCTATTTGTCTTTCCTCAATAGATTTATGAAAAGTGGAATGAGCAAACTTCTGCGGACTTATATGTATTTGATTTCAATTGATTAGCATTTCATGCGATTATTGCTGCTTGTATGTTCTTATTTGACGTCAAAGTGCTATTAAAATGTATGTTAAACTTAAGATAATGTATCTTATTGTTACAACGATAATTAACACTTTTATGTTCTTGTCCGTCTACTCAAACGAAAATAACATATTTATTAAATAAAAAAAGCACTTTCAGGTCACCTGAAATGTACAGTTAAGCAACTTTATTCATTTTATTTACAATGCAAGAATGTGTGTCAGCACGTCCGTATCCTTCCGTATCCGCGGCTTCAACATATCATTTTCCAATTATACACATTCTACCAAACAAGTTTTTTTTAACTAATTTTTTCTAGCTTGTATAATCTTAAAAAAACACCCATATCAATCATAAGTATGAATACATCGATTAACAAATGAATATTGATGAAATAATAGTGAGTGAGTGGGTGGGGTCAGAAATGACCAGACGGAACTGTCCGAAGGCAAGAGTCGAATGACACATGATTACTCATAGACTTACCGTATTTATTCTTCCCGCTTTTTTTAGCTCGTGAAATACTCAAGACTATACCTAATACCGGCATATCTAGTCATCTGACAAATGGTAAAACAAGTACAGGTGTACATTATAACATTAATGAATACATTTATGTTCTTGTTCGTCTACTCAAACGAGTATAAACTATCTATAGGTAAAAAAAAAAAAAAAAAAAAAAACACTATTTGGGATATCGGCTCGCCTGGACAGTACAGTTAGAAAGAAAGTTAGCATCGAAAGAAAACAAAGAAAGGGAACAGACACTAGTTATATTACAGCAATTTAATATACATAGAAAAAAGTCTTATATGCCCACTTTTAGATACTGACAATCTTTTATCTATACTTACTTTTATATAACCATCTATAGCATTTTCGCTATTCCAACGCCAATATGTTTTCCTTGTTCTAATGATGTTTTTTCGTTTTTAATTAGATCTTTTGAAATAAACTTTAAACATCATACAATTATCTTATTTTCACAATATACAGTATGAATTTAAGATTCTAGAATTTGATTTAGATAAGAAGATAAATGCTATGAATATCAAAAAGAATTTGAGTGGTAGGCATCAAAAAGATAATGTCTTCTGTCATAATATTGTTATGATTATAAAATGCGTAGCATGATATCATTGATGCGAATTAAGATGAAAACAGTTGGAGTTCAAAGGCAGGATATATCAGTCAAGACCTTAACATAGATTCTACATTACTGTATTGACATTATGACATGTTCAATTAACTAAGTACGCATTATATTAATAAAGTCAAAGCCTTTGTATATGTAAACATCTTTCTGAACAATAACTTGCACTAGCAAAGGACAAAGAAAGACAAATTCTTTGTTAGAAAGGATGTAGTATCTATTAAGACATTAAGAAACATCTACCAATTACTGGACTAGTGCAGTAGTATTTTAAGAGCGATAGTACAATAACAATTGTTGCATTAAAAAAAAAATGCCTTATATATTCTTAAATATGAATTAGTGGAAAATTAGACTTCCGCAGGTACTCGAATGGCAAATAAACCTATTAGTTGATTTTCAAGTATAATAAACATCGCAACTTTAATAAAACATGCTCTACCGATGGATCAAACAAAGATAACACGGGACGGTGCTACATATGATATTATTCTCAACTGTACAACAAGGTACATTTGTGAAATAACGTACTCAGTATAGGTATAAAACAAAAGTAATAACAATTAAACACGCACTTATGCAATTGTTAAAACTAATACCAGCATTATATTCCTACATTATTAAGAAATTGATAATGCACATGCAAGCTAATAATCAGTATGACCTAAGCATTTGTTTGAATTGTGAAAAAAAATATTTGCTCGCAAAAAATAAGTATGCCTGCATTTCAACAAATATAAAAAAAAAACTGTTTGCAGCGTGAAGAATATAGTTTTGACATAAGATTGCCAAAAGAAACTACTCCATAACCAGTAGGAGAGCGATTTTATTGGCTTGTCTCTCATGTAAAAACCCAACAAAGATGTAATTATAAAGCACACAATACCACGGAAAATAAAATAGTATTAACTTTAACACAATTACAATCTAAAATAACATTTTTAACGAAAATTCCGATTATTAATGGATTGATATATTTTAGAATTCGTTTATTGTAATGAAGGAAAACATCCATAGTTTACAAATAAATACGATACATAAAACTGTAAAACGGTCCTATAAAGAATATGTTTTATGTAAGTGGAATATTTGCAACAGGTATTTTCCACTGAAAAGTCACACGTACGACCATTAATTTACAGATATCTTTATATTTGTCCTTTGACAAAATATGAAATTTTCACTAAACAAGTTCAACACACTCAAATGAACTTTAACTTAGATAGATTGTATTTTTCCGTCCATGCCATTTTTGATTATAAAAATTCTAATTGGCAAATTCTTGGAGTTGATTTTTTTATTGTCTTTCAACGACATGAAAAATGTTAAACAATTGAAACAGAAATACAACGGCATTATTTATATACATAACACATTAAATATATGTTTTTAATCTGGAATATGTTCATGTAGAATGTGTTGACCTTACACATGTATTGCGGTCAACACTTTACCTTGAATTGCCAATAAATGTCACATCACAAAAACACATAATACAAATTAGTTGAAATAGACCTGAGTAATACAATTAATTGAAATGGCTTTCACTATTCTTGAATTTAACAGAAGGTCATTTCCGTTGGCTGAGAGATGTCACAAAGCATTAACGTTAACAATCTTAATGCCACTATTTATAATGTTATCAGAATGGTCAAATTATGCATATACATTAGGATGTTGTATTGAACAAACAACTTTCCATGATAACTTTATCACGTGATCATATAAACAACATCTGTTAAACATATCATCGACGTGTCATTACAGTATTACAGTATTCTCTTTATCACATTACGGTCACTTAGAACATGTGATAGGCGTACAATTGACAATGCCTTCTGAAATACAACAATACTCTTTATCGCGTATACTATATATTTCAAAACATCGAACTTTCATCTAAATTTCCTAGATACTCTATCTGTAATGAAAAAAAAAAGATAAATTGTTGGCGTAGATAACATCTTGTATTTTATTTTACATTTCGTTAGTGGATGTTCTTTATTCTACTAGAATATACCTTACTCCGTATACGTATATGTTATTAACAAATTCTTCACGACTCATTAAGGTGTTCGCTTACTATCATTTGTGAATGAATATTTGATATCTGATATGTTTCCGATGTACTGTTTATCTCTTATCAATTATTTCATACGCATTCATATGTCACTTGAGAAATCCCTACATGTTCTCTTGCAGTAACCGCGTAATGCCTTACGCTTGATTGATGCTGTTTTACTTGTAATCTGCTATATGTCGTATTCCATGTAATAAATTGTTGAGTCATTAAACGTCCGGGAAATTTGTTTCAGACTTGATTTTGATTATCACTTTGATATCATAAGATTTATTGGTTTTTGTGACAGTTTCTTAGAAGGAAAATATAAACATCGTATGAAAGTTAAAGTATACCAGATGTAAAATGATCTGGCGTAAATACAAAAATGAATCCTGGTATCTATGATGATTTAAAAGAAAGAGAAGATGTGGTATTATTTCCAATCAGACAACTCTCCACAAAACACCAAAAATGACACAGACATTAACAACTATAGGTCACCGTACGACCTACTCAAAAGACAAACACGATTTTAATAGATTAAGGACCAATTATTACGTAACCTGATACTTTTATAAAGGTCAAGTAAGAACAATATTCCCTATGAAAAGTTTTTATGTCTGTATAATGATTAAACTGTGCAATATGAAATAACGTGTGAAGTATTAAGAACACACAGAGATAATCTATACATTGAAATTCTATATTGATATCAGAGGAATATGACTTTTACGAACGTTTGAATAAGCTAATGAATCAGGGTTGTATATGTAGCCCTCCACCTCCATTTTGTGTTTTCATAGATGCATTTATATTTGCATCTTTCAAATGAGTTCTGCGTTCTTTCAACAATTTTTGTTTATAGTTTGTATTTAAACGATGAAATAAGTTGATTCCCCAAAAAAATAAAAAAAAATAAAAAACCCAATTTATACTGTGACGGATTGAGGTGCTGTTAAAGAAAATTCTACCACATGTTAAAAAATATGCAGCCAACCATGATTTAACTATTAACCAAATGGTAAGAAATACTAAAATTTGATACGCCAGACGCTCGTTCCGTCTACATTAGACTCATCACTGACGCTCGGATCAAAACAGTTATAAAGCCAAACAAGTTCAAAATTCCAAAAAGTTGTGCCAAATACGGCTAAGGTAATATATTTCTGGGATAAGAAAATCCTTAGTTTAAAAAAAAATTCAAGGTTTTGTAAACTGGAAATTAAAAAAATGACTTAAAACAGCCTGACTGTATTATGTAAAAAGGTTACCCATCCAACCATGATGTTAAAATAGTTCTAACTATGACAGGGAAGTAAAACTTCCTGGCCAACCATGATTCAAGTAACTACCATATATAGCCCAATCTATCATGAGGCAGTAGTGAAGTCAGACGAAATTGTTTTTTCATCAAATGTTTCAATAGCTTTAGAAAACCCCGGGAATTTTTAAGGAAATAAGATATGTTTTGTTTGAGTTCGACAATGATTGTGTTTGTTATGATTTAAATATCACCAATTATAATTTATAAAAGTCGGTGATACGATAACAGACAAGTAATAAGTCTGAATGCCTGAAGCAGGCGGAAATATAATCATTCATTTCCAATACTTAGTTGTATAACATTTATTTGAAATACTTACATTGTGGACATCATTCGTAAAGTCTAGTCTTTTCTATATCATTATGTTTTAGGGACATTTGGAACAAAAATGAATTACACATAAAAAGGTATTAGGCATAAACTCATCACAGATACCAGAATTCAAATTGTATATTTACGCCAGACGCGCGCTTCGTCTACAAAAGACTCAACTATAGTTTAGTAGATCAACACTATATCAATGATATTTTTCTATATTGTTTCAAATTCTCTTACATTTCTAACGTAGTAGTTCATAAAACACAAATACGTTTATATTTGTAAATATGAACATTATTTTTCCTTGAAGTGCCATTCGTTCATTTATTTAAGACTTGAAATTATTTCGAAACAAAAAAGGATACATGTGTGTTGTTATTTGCAGCACTATAAGCTGTATCGTAGTAGTCAGCTTGTATTTTATGAAAGAACATAAAGTGCCTGGAGAGAAGCATCGACTTTTACAGGAAAAAAATATATATTTATACGCTACAAACATTTAAGTCTAACGTACCTGCTATGTTCGATGTTCACCTGTATACAACATTTCACAATATCAAATTAAAAAATAGTCGAAAAGAAATATTCCAGATCGTTTTCAATATGAAATTGCAAACATGTGCTTAACATTTTTTACCTTGATATTCCTTATAGCCTATTAGTGTTGGTTCAGTCTTTTGTTTACATTTCTAAGTAGTGTTTTGTGTACTGGTGTTTGTCTGTTTTATTTTGCCATGGGGTTGTCAGTCTGTTTTATTTTGCCATGGGGTTGTCAGTCTGTTTTATTTTGCCATGGGGTTGTCAGTCTGTTTTATTTTGCCATGGGGTTGTCAGTCTGTTTTATTTTGCCATGGGGTTGTCAGTCTGTTTTATTTTGCCATGGGGTTGTCAGTCTGTTTTATTTTGCCATGGGGTTGTCAGTCTGTTCTATTTTGCCATGGGGTTGTCAGTCTATTTTATTTTGCCATGGGGTTGTCAGTCTGTTTTATTTTGCCATGGGGTTGTCAGTCTATTTTATTTTGCCATGGGGTTATCTCTCTCTTAAAAATGAGTACACAATTAAACCCTGCTTCAAAGAGAAACAAGTCATCAGTTTGCTTGATTTAGTTATTGAAAACATATCTGTTGAATTTGGAGGTAGAATTGTGAAAACGAATTGTCGGCATTTCTATGGAAACGAATTATGTGGCTCTTCTTGTCACAAGAAGATAAAAGTAACATTTAATTTTACATTCAGATATACCGAAGATGTTTTTCCTATAATTGATCAAAAATGTTTTGATTAAAATCCATTAATATATCCTCAAAAACACGGTTTCATCGGCCTCATTTATTGAACTCAACTCAAATTTTGCACAAGATGTCATCTCAGTACTAGAATCTATGGCAAACGATACAATTTTAATATTGGAACTTCGTCTGCATATGGAATATACATTTCCCAAATTTATTCGATATTTTAGAGCGTGTGGCTAATATTCAGACTTAATAAAAACGTCACCAGTGTATAAGCAGTTGATCAACCAGAGTTTTGTCAAAGAAAGTTTCGTCTTATTTTCGAAATAATTTTGATGGAAGATACCAATATATTTTTGATAGATATGCCGTATCAATATCAAAAATAACATACGATGGTCTTGAAGTATATATTACAGGTACTTATGTTGTTTATCACCTTAACTAAATTTTATAGTGTTCTTCTATTTGTCTTTGTAAATTTTTATCTTTACTGTCTATTTTTTTTTTGGCAGTTACCCTTTGACGTAGACGTAGGATTTTTATACATCCAGTCATTGTCTTGCTGTTCTTTTGTTACTTTTTTGTAGGATAGTCTTTCGTTTTTGTTAATATATGTTTTACTGTGTTTTTTGTTGTTGTTGTGGTTTACAATTTTGTTTGTTTTAATAGTTATATTGACTGCTGTACCCCTATTGTTCCTATTATGTCTGATATATGATATGATGGAATTTTATGCGACTGCTATATAAGTGGACCAGTTATCAGGCTATTAACCAACATTATCTGCATAATGAAATGTCTGAACCAAGTGAGTAATATTACAGAAGTTATGCCCTCGTTTAATGTTTTTCTTAGCTTTTGCTTGTGCCATTTGGCTTGGAACTTTCTGATCTGAATTTTTATCAGAGTTCGGTACTTTTGTTATTTTACTTTTTACATCGTAAAGTACTATTATCTGACTATACTGTATTGGCTATACGTTTTGTAGAAACCAATCATGTTTATATACAAACGTGTTTTAATCCACATTTTTATACAAATTGATGTTTTTATCATAAATATCTCTATTATTTCTTAAACGAGTGGTTTAAACTCTTAATTGTGTAAGATTCTAACTCAATACAATGAAAGTAATATCATTTTACATCTTGACATAAGTTAATGCTGATACTGAAAACCTAATGTTCTGAAGAGCTGTACATTGTAGTAACTGTATTTGATATTTGTCTGAAAACATTTTTTTTTGATACAGCAACTGAATATCAAAAATGTCATCTTCTTGACTTCGAAATAAGTATGTTGAAAATATACAACATTGAACTGAGCTAAATAAGCATTACTAAATTGCAAGTATATTCTGTCTTTATCCGGCACTTCTATTATAGCCATCTATAAAGTGATACCATCCGGAAAATATTCCGGAAATTGTATTCGTTAATAGAACCTTGAACGTAGGAAAGTGAAGATGGCTTTTAATGATAAAGTGTTGGTTGACCTTTCGCGAAATTCATTAAAAGAAACGTGTCGCCGTAGGGGTTGTTTAGACAAAATAGAAAATAAAGTTTTTATATAATATCATGTTACTACTTCAGTGTACTTGTTATCGAGATTCTTTGACTGGCTGGAAGAAAGCTATATCAATAATGATTTTGCATCCCCAGTTAAATGTCGTATAGCTGTACAAAGTTTATACATTGAATCACTTACAAAATATTTGAGAAACTTCATATTAATGTGAAATTATTTTGTTTTTTATCCACGATTGATCGCATTTACTATTTTATATTTGTATATCTTTTCTCTAAATCAATTTATAACGTGTTTTGTACCCGAGGGTACCAACACCATGCTTGTTACTTTGGTTTTACTTTCAAACGAATTGATGAAATGTGGTCATCGGTAAACCACTGTCAGCTTGATTTCCACGATTACATAAGGTAACTTTTAATCTATAAAAGTTTTATGTTATTTGATTCACTAAGGGTTTTCTAATAGCAAGGTAGATGGCTTCATGTCTTTTTGTCAATGCTTTTTAACTTTGTACTGAAGTTGGTCATCCATATATTGATGGCCCGTATTGTCCCCTGGAATGTCAAAGCGAGGAAGGTGTAGCAAATTATATGGATAGTGTATTTAATGAGTTATTAAACACGTGATTTTAAATCCCTTTGAAATCTTTCGTGTTATATACAGTCCGAGGATGGTGTAGGTTTCACTTTGTAAATACAGCTGTTTCTCAAACCACGCCTCTTTTGGGGAGATTTAGAATATTCATAGAAAATTAATTTTGTTTACATACTGGTTCCCAGTTATGCTCTCTGTGTTCCATCTCATAGAGACATAACTTGGGAATGTTATCAGTAAATATACACGTGCATATTGTTTACATTGAAATCTATGGTAACCCTTCCTTCGAGGTAGGGGTAGTTAAGCAAATAAGTGTTAGTTTAAACTCTGAAAAGTTCAGGGGATATAAACGTTGAAAATATGCCGCACAGCCCTATATTTTTACCTTTGAAAAAAATTGCATATGAACTTTCAATTCTAGGATCAAAACTTCATAGTAAAAGTGGTACAGTTTTAGCCGTAAAAGGAGTTCCTTTGGGAAATTGCATTATCAATACTTACAGAAATGCAACCTGTAAACATCTCACTATCACCATACACCATTAAACCATTCAGAAAACACCATTGCACCTTACACCCTGAGCCCTTACATCATACCGGATACACCTTTGCGCCATACACCTTACATATTCTCTTCAACATAATTTAATTTCTATCTACGCAATTTAATTTCAAAGAAAGCATGCGACGACAAAAATATTTATTTATTTTAAAAAACTAGTTTTGATCACAATATTGTAAATTGATGTATACAATTAAAAATCAGTTTTTCTCAATATTTTGCATAGTTTTAAACTTTGCTAACCACACATTATATACAAGTTACACAACGCACCATTCATCACACCTTAACACCATACACCTTCTACCATTGCACCATATGCCATACCCCATTACACCATGCACGTTTTAGGGAAGTTTACCCCATCCAAGGGATGTAACTGTTTATTACGTTATTCGTTATACAATATTTAGACTTTGCACCGACAATTTTCCAGTGCTCTAATGGTATAATCTCACAGTGTTTTGTTTATATGACGAATCCACTGTTTTCAGTGTGCATGTTAATGGTTGTATTTTGAAAAATTCATATTACCTTGATAAGTAAGTGATCGTGTAACTTAATCTTTTATACCTACAAATTGTTCTATTTTGTAAACTTTCCAATATACTCATTGCAGCTTCTTCATCAGTAGCTGAACACATACAGAAAAATTGAGAATGGAAATGGGGAATGTGTCAAAGAGACAACAACCCGACCATAAAACAAACAACAGCAGAAGGTCACCAACAGGTCTTCAATGCAGCGAGAAATTCCTGCACCCGGAGTATGCATGGTGTATATGTTATTGAACAAACAATGTTCTCTATACTATAAACAGTTAGATAACTAAATTATTGAAGTCTAAGAAAAATTGAAAACGGTAAGTCCCTAATGAAATGGCAAAATAAGAAGCTCTTACACATCAAATTATTTATGCAAATATCGTATTTCAAATTATGTCTTTTATGACAGTCTTTGTGGTTATTCATTTTCATATTTACTAGTTAAAGTAATGTTTTTAGATCAAGATTGTCAAAGGTTTTGCTTATTCTCGACCATTTATATTCGCAGAATTTATAACTTGCTATTTCAAAATTCAAAATTTCAAAAATGCATTGTTTGTGAAATTAAGTTGGTTTACCATTGATATGAATGCAAACCAATAACTACGATAAACTACATGATGTTCAAAGCAAACGAAAAAAATACAAATACATTATTAATGGCCAACAATGCAATTTTGTCATACATGTTTAAAGTAGATTATATCATTGTTTGATATTCATGATGTGAATATATAATAAAGCGAGTTTTAGTAAATCAGCACTTTTAATTTATTTATCGAAATTTGACAAAAAACATGCTACATCCATACCTTATGCGGTCTATGTATCAAATGAATGTATATCAATACTTGATTATTATGTATTACTATAAACATGGTTATTACTGGTTACAACAGTAGTGTATATATATGTTTTTGTAACCATTTCTGCAAGCAATTAAAATTTAACGCCTTGAAGGTTAAAAAACAAGACAACAACTTTTGATGAAAAGAAATACAAAATAAATCATAAAATTGAAAACAGAAAAGAGAAAAATTGATAACAATGAATGCAGATTACAAATGTCACAAGATAAATAATGTGTTTTTTCCTGTTTTTAAAATCATGACATTCACATGCAACAGAATAGAGACATGAAATAATAACATGCCACAACACATCAGCCTTTGTTTGATCACGTATCAATAATTGATCATGTCTTGATCAAAGGGTCGAATCATACTATGATGAATAACTTTGTATCCTTTGTTTACGTGATTTAAGAACACGTTCAAAGTTAAATAAAATAAATAATCAGTAAACTTGGCAATCTGGTGAGTTACTGTGTGGTTGATTTGTTCTTACGAATAACTTTCGGTGAAAATCAATGTTTGAGAAAATCAATCAACAGCAGCAGCATTAAAGAGAGACAGAAAAATATATAAACACGTGGGAAGTTCAGTAATACAATGAACAAAATTAAAAAATAAAAAATGACGAAACGGCACATTGCAATAACAAAACACTACAAACCGGAGTTGAACATAAGTGTTCAAAAGGGTGAGGAGGTCCTGATTAAAACAATAAAGGTTACTTCTTTTTTGATGAACCAAAAACTATTGTCTCTGTCAATGCAACTGATATCACTTCAGCTTTTAATTAAGTTCTTGCATCTGTATCTAAACATTTATCTGACGGATTTTTGTGGGCTTCGGCTTCTCTACTCGTCGTTCAGCATGGGTAATTGTTTTTTTTTTTAAGTCAAATTTTCTTGGTGATTTATTACCTTTTCAGAGAATTATTAAAAAATATCTCCAAAAAATATATTATTACACAGAACATGTTAAATGTTATATAGCTAATGACACAAAAATGCTAAACTTTCAGTTAATGGAAAATAGAATTATAAATAAATTACGTTACATTTCATACGTTCCGTGCAAAAAACGTTCAATTTGAACGTGGTAACATTTTGGGGAGACACGGACAACTTGACAGAAATTGATGAAAAATTTAGCGTTTCCTTTTTTTTTTTTTAATATTAAACATATTTTATTAACAATAATTGGTAATTGTTTTTAATATTTCGGTATCGTCTTTTTTGTTTCGTTTTGAATGTTCTTATAGTTTGCAAAAAAAGTTATAATTGTCGTAGAAGGGCAAAGCAGTTGTCAACAGAATATGTCAATCTCAAAATCTCATCCTGTAAATTAAACACTTTCTGGTTAGCTGTGTTAGCTCATTGTTTAAAGCCGTGCTGCGACATCTGATATTTGACTTTAAAGTTATTTTCAATCGTTGACATTACTTAGAAATTGGGATGCTTTGAAAAAGGCATAAATTTCATAGTGAGACTAAACGCTCAATTTGCAAGTTTTGCAATTTCCTTATCAGTGGGAGCAAATTGCACTCTTTATTAAAACCAGTTGTTCCAAGGCATAATACAATCATATTCCTAATACATATCAACAACATGGTTACTAAATACTATCATACCGATGAACTATACACATGGAAAAAAGTATTGCAAAACCTTGATTTTCAACAATTGGAAAGTCAGCCTCTTATTTTGGATGGAATATGATAAAATATTTGTAAAATAATATTGAAACATAGTTTATCATAACATTGGCATTTAAACGAACAAAAAATGTATGAAAAAAAATGTTTGATCTAACCACAATTTAAATATCAAAATAGTGTTTTTTGTACAAAAAAATGCATTTTACAACTGTTACTGTAGTCGACCTTTACAATGTCAGACATTTCAAAATTAATCTTAAGATGGTTGTTCACATCATGGTTGATCCTTATACGCCAAAGAATTAGTACTTTGTGCGTAGCCTCCATTCCAACGGATAACCGCCTCTTAACGTCTTCTGATTCCTGCCATAAATCGACTAATTTGTTGCTTAGGTAGCAGCAACCATTTCTGATGGAGGGCACCGTTTATTTCATGACATGTTTGAACTGAGGCGACCTTTCGCGCACTTTACGCCCCATAGTGTCGCGTATATGCTCGATATGGTTCAAATCCGGGCTATGATCGGGCCAAGGAAGATGAATCGAATTCCATTGGAACAATGGATCTTCCTCCACGATGCTAATTCCAACTTTAGCGAGCTCTGCATTACATTTGATACTGACAACTGTGTGTCTGTTCGTAAGCAAATGTCTCCGAAATGGTCTTATCGCACGATAACCAGTAGCGATGAGTCGATCTCATATAGTTCTTGTTTAAAGGCTCCTGTATGGCCACCACTCTCTTTTTAGGATTGTATTGTATGCAATGGGTTTCCTTCTGACCAACCTCCATTGTGCTCGATTTTCTCTAGCAGATGGTATAGGGAGTTTTCTTGATCTCGGAAGGTCTTTAACATCGTTTGTTGCCTGATTTTTTTTCTCAAAACGACTTATAGTGGAATGGTGATGACCAACAATACGTGCATTTGTCAAAGCGACATACCTTTCTTTTTTATGCTGATAATCTGCCATTTTGCTGCAGTTAAGAGTTGTACATGACCAATTACATGGTGTCAATCACTTAACCATATAAACTTGGTTATTTAAAGTGTTGAAAACAATTAGGATAAAAACATCTGTTTTGTTGTTTACGGGTCAGGTAGCTGCATGTGCAGATAAAAACTTATCGAGTCGATATTTATTAATTAAACTCAGGTGATATTTAAATAATGTTTAACTAGTTCTATTTCAACAAATTATATCACAAAAAAATAAAGAGTGTTTTTTTTATTTCAATTTCAATTTGGTGTTGCAATACATTTTTCCATGTGTGTATATCAGTTAAAGTGAAATATATATGGATATACAGTGTAGTCATGTCAGAAGTTCTCACCGATGTAGAATGAATACAGAGGTTGTGAAGTGTTTCTTTTGATAAATTGTCATTCATAATCACGGATTTCGAGATTTTATTGCACTTTGTATCGTTTAGGTATATGTCTCACACATTGTTTTCTACCTAAGAGAAATGTTATGCAACTGTCATATTAGCACGAGGTTTAAATAGCTGAAAAAGCAAGTATAATCCACTATTAATCACATACGGAAATGTCTGTACCAAGTAAGAATTTGATAGTTGTTTTCTGTTTGATAGCTGTTTTTGAGCTTTTGATGTTGCCATTAAATACAAGACTTTTCGTTTTGAGGTTCCATTGATGTTCGGTATTTTTGTTGTTTTACTTTTTTTGTACATACACTTTTTCTACTCACTTGTTTTGTATGATCTCTCTAACTTGTAAACTGATTTTCAGTGTTGTAAGATGTAAAACTGCAATACAACACATGCATGTTTAATGTTAAGATGATAAAACAAACATATTCTGATATTTGAAGGGGTACTAGCTGTCAAATTCATATTCCCCAATTTGGCTAAAATTCTCATATTTGATTTATAACATACTAAAACGTATAAACAAATAACATAAGTCTAAAATTTGTTAAAAGAATATTTAATAATGCATCTGATCGATAATGCATATCAGTGTGTATTTAAGTGCAGACGCCATCTATTTAACTATTTATATGTCCATCGAATACATTTTACTACCGACGGTCATATAACCTAATATACACATAATCATAAATAAAAAAAGGTTTCGGCCTCGTGTAATTATTTTGTTATAGGTTTGTTTGATTTCATGTTTTGGTTAACAAAAAAAGTTAATTAACGCTTTTACCTGTATAAGAATGATTTGTTTAGATCCAATCGGTGAAAGAAGTGGTTCACCTTAGTTTAATTTTCAATGATGACATTATTTTCCTTTTAATGGCTGAACACGACTTATGCATAAATAATCAGTATTTAGCTGATGATTTGAATCGAAGGTCACATGAATACGAATTTAAAGACTTCGAATAAAATAATTCATCACCAATATTTCGTTGCATATTTTGACTAACTTTAAGCAAATTGGCTGCTAAAGACGTACTATCATTTCATGATTTCACTTTTATTAATGATCAAACCATATGAAAGCATATTCTAACCTTTCTTCATATCTTGTAGCTAGAGCCCCTTTTAGATAAATGAAGATCAATCAATTTCCATTTTGGTTTACAAATCAATGTCGTTTATTTTCCCATCTCAGTGGTGTAACTACAATTCTAGTACATTTCGTTTGAAGAGTTTGTAATTTAAAAATATAATTGAGAATAACAAATACTATTGGACCAGTTTTTTTGGCATATCGCTGATACAACTTGTCAAGTAAAAACCAAATTACAAAATTTCAAATATTTTAAGGTAAAACCTGTTCTAAAAATTAACCTATTTTTGAACAGAAATTCAAACAAAAAACATTTTCCATACAAGTGGTACGTTGAACTAGCTATATACCCAGGTTTTAATGACATTGTTGACAATGTGTGTATTAAGTTAGGAGTATAACAGTCGTTGTACATTAGTTGCTGAAGTAAACTTTGATTTTGTCAGTTAATATGGTCTAACCCTTCAGCTTACCATGTAGTTCGATTGAATTTAAAAAATGCAAAATCATAATGGAAAACATGTATGTATGAACAAAACATATAAGAAAACAACTGATGGAAATAAATAAAGTTTTAAAAAAGTAGGGCAAATTTATCACTGGTCGCTATACTTGTTTATCTGCTTTGATTAGGGACTTTTCGATTTGAATTTTCCTCGGTGTTCAGCATTTTTGTTATTTTAGAAATCAATCTTAATTATTAACTAGATTATTGACAATCTACCGATATGGCATTAATTTAATAACAATAGTGTAGAAATCTTTTTTTATAATATTTTTGTCAGAATAGTGTGGACTGATAAAACGTGAATATATCTTTGATATTCGTTGAGTATTTCGGTAATTATTGTTTAGAAACAATGCACTTAAACTACAGGCCTGTTAAGTGAGACATCTTCTATATTGGAATGCAAGAAGACAACCCTAATGCTATGTGTATGCTAATGTGAAGTGTTAATGCCAATGTAAAATCTAATCCTTGTGTAGTAATACACTATTCGTTTTTGTAACATGTATTGTTTACTATGGTTGAAAGTCTTTGTCTACTTTGACATTCTATCGCCCCTCGAAAGTTTTTCATTCCAGCAGTAATTAAGCAATTTCGTGATTGTGTTATTTCCTACCAGATTTACAGATTTACAGATTTATCTAGCTATAAAACTTATATTAATTTTACTTTTAACATCGCCGAGTATCTTTAGCTGAATTTTCTTCTGGTATCTTTCTTTCCTCTTTCGTATCATATTGAGTTGTTGTTTCATCGCAAATCATACCACATCCCCATTATTTCTTAGACTATGATGTTGAACTCTTATTTGTTTAAGATTCTAGCTCTAAAAAATAAAAGCAATGTGATTTTATTTCTTGACATACGTGAATGATAATGCTAATACTGAAAAATTAATGTTCTGAAGAGCTGTACCTTGTAATAACTGTATTTGCTATTTGTTAGGACAAAAATGTTTTTATGAACAAGACATGGAATACCTAAAATTGTCAACACCAATAAAAGATCATCTTCATGACTGCGAAATAAGTATGTTGAAAATATATCGCATTCAAATTAGCTAAATTACACTGCTAAACTGCAATTATTTTCTGTCTCTATCCGACACTTTGTTAACAACAATCTAAAAAATGATAGCATCGGAAAATATTCCGGAAATTGTATTAGTTAACAGAATATTAATGATAGGAAAGTCGAGATTGCTTCGAATGATAAAGTGTTGGTTGACATTTAGTAAAATACATTATGAGAAACGTGTCGCCGTAGGGATTGGTAAGACAGAATAAATAATACAGTTTGTAACGATACATGCTAGTCCTTGTTATCGATTTTAAATAAAAGTCACATATACCACAAACAGGAATAATGCATTTTCCAGTAACATAATTTAGTCCTGTATAACACCAGGGTTGATTGAATGTGTCTGTATTTGAATTTCTACAGTAGTTGTGGTCTGGATAATAAGTTACATACGGCGAATTAGGTATTTTCCAGCTTTTTAAAGGCTTGACATTGGCTTTAGAATTGACTAAATCAGTATATGCTCAACCTTTGTTTTACTTGCTGGATAAAATCTCACTCAATAAAGATTCCATTTTCGTATGTGCATTCTAAAAAATGCTTTACAGATGATGGTTATATGAACACACGATAAAGTTATGATTCATTTGTTTGGAAACCCACGCTACAACTTCAGTTGTAAATATACTAGTAAAACAAATCATCAAAAAAAAAGAAGAGATCTTTAAAAAAAAATGACAAAGGGCCTTGCGAAGCAATAGCCATTTTTTTTTATAGTAATCATTCTAATTTACGATACTAGTACTAGTCTTATACAAATATGTACATACATATACCGTTCATATTACAAGAAACATTATCGACTGCAAACCCATGTTGTAAAATACTTTAAGTCTACAACATCGGAATGTAAATGCCAAATTTCACCATTCTTATAACATTATGAATTGTGACTTTAACATTTTTAACTTCAAGTAAATCAATAAATTTTGAAAGCCATTTCGAATAATTTGATACGTTGATTCTTTTTTGAACATACATGTAGCTTACATGTCCTTTATCATTTTCTGAATAATATAAGAATTTGACGCTTGTATTGCTTTTAACTGTAGGACACGTGTGTTTCATTGTTATTACTTTAGTTTTATATTTATACTGAGTGCGTGATTTGACAAATGTGCCTAGTTATACAGTTGAGAATAATATCATATTTAACACTGTCACGTGTCATCTGTGTTAGATCAATCGGTAGAGCATGTTTTACTAAAATTGCGATGTTTATTTTACTTCAAAGGCAACTAATGGGTTTATTTCCCGGACCCTGAGGAATTTGAATTTTCAATAAATTCATATTTAAGTATATGTAAGTCAATCGACTTTTTTTTTATAATTAAAAAATTGCACTAACACTCTTAGAATATTACTTCACTAGTCCAGTAATTCGTAGATGTTTCCTGTTTGTTTATATCAAAGATTTTCGAGGAAATGATATAAAAATTAACTTATCATTGAAACCAGGCTTTATATATCGTACGTACTCATCTACAAAAGACTCATCACTGATGCTCTAATTAAACATATGTTTAATATAAAACAAGTGAAAATAATCAGCATTTTTGTGTATTTGTTTTTCGAAAGATTGGTTTCTCAACTGTGTATTTGTTTGAGATAAGACTATGTGTTAAACGATGTCCACTTTCAGTTATACGCGTTCATTCTGAACAGAGATTAGATCATTTGAGAAGAAGAGCCTACTTCTCAATCCGATTTGAATAGAAGTTCCAGAATCTTAGTATCTCGGTGCATAAATATCTGTTTCAATCCGATTGCGTGGCAGAATCGTTTAAAACTAAACCGAATGTATTCCAAAAGGGGTATTCGTCCAAGTAAACGATTTGATTGACATGTTAAATGAAAATTTCACAGAGAGTACTACCCATTCAATTTAATGACGCACATATTTGTCTTTTAAATTTCTATTTTTGCAGTTTTTGAGTGGATGTTGCTATGGATAAAATGTGTTTCTGTGGTAACAATTGAAATCAACAACATTTGACAATTATTATAGTAATTTAAAGTTTGCGTTAGGTTTTATGTATTTTCTTATCGGTTATGAAAAAAATCAAGACATTTTAGCTCTTAAACTGCAATATTCTGCAAATAAAAACTCCGTTTCCAAGGGAAAATCGGTTGCTATGGTGATAAAACTGAAGAAAATCCCACGCATTTTTCTATTCAATTTGGTAAATTAATATCCAAACTTCATAACTTCAGTGCTAACTATTCTGTACACATTTGCACTTTTCTGAAAAACACCAGAGAAAATTTGATAATTTCGCAAAAGTCACAATATCAGAAAAGTTGAAAATATGCATTTTTTCGCCAAATCTTTTCAAAAATTTACAAATTTGGTTGACATGCAATCTTCACTAAAATGAAGCTGAAACCAAGTTGTATCAATGTTACAAATGAACATTAATGAAAAATGCATGATTCTATTTATAATGAGGCTCTGGATTGTGGTGATTTAGCTGATTTTTGAAAGATTTTACCACGCTTAACAACCAAAATATCATGTGGCCATTACCATGGCAACCACTCATAACTTCCTACTCAAACATTTTTTTGAGCAGTTTTCATTTATTGCTTCTATTAGACCAATTATAGATAAAATCTGAAACCCCCCATATATCACATGTATATAGCTCTCTGCCTGGTTCTTATAAAGAGCTGTACTTAAACACTGCATGGTACATGTATGTCTGATAAACAGAAAATACATGAATTCCATAACCCGATTATAGTGTTGCTTTACCTTATCTATATTACTATTATTTACATCCAGAGACAATGTATGTTCCTAAAAAAAAAAAATCGTGTGAACGATGTGAATGATAAATTTGTTAATTGGTTTAAACGTGAATATAAAGGATGAATATAGACAACACTATATCATCAATGTTTAAATGAGTTGGAGGGCGGTTCAAGAAAAAAATAAAATTAGAGTGAATCTAAAAGGAACAACATAGTGTCACCTGTGCTCATACATTGCACAATATGCTTTATAAATGGATATTGTTATTGGAAATCAGCTCATCAGAGTCCTATTGATATATAGTTGATACTGATATAGTCATTTGAAGTGTTATTTTACTATGAACAAAAAAGCGATACTGAACATCTCTGACTCTGTAGGCATTTCCAAATAACAAGATTGTTCAAACCTGATTTGATAGTAAATAATTGTTGTTTGACAGTTATTTATTGTTCCATAATGTTGACAAAATACTGATTTTGGACTAAATAATACTTCGTCCTATATTGTATTGATATTGATCTTTCTTTTTATTGACCTGATATAACAAAACATCGGTAAAGTATTTTTGAATATATTCAGCAATGTTTTTTTTTGTGTCTTGGTACATCACCAAATGGTGAAACCAACAAGATAGCCAAAATTCACCAATTATCATTACGATGAAGGGCATTTTGAACCGAAAATTGAAAACATTGTTTAACCCTCTCCCTTTCACACCGGTACAGCTTACCGGTGAAACCAATTTCAAAATTTTTTTGGGACATTTAGACTAGTTAAATCGCCATTTGCTGATGTACAGATGTGGTTAAGGGCTCAAATTGATCCGCAGATAACCAGTAATGCGATTTAATGTGCATCAAACCTCTATCATTATTAGTTAATAAACAAGTCGCCCCTTACTGATGTGTAATCTTTCTGTAAAAACCATTTATTTTTCTTCGAATTTTGAGAAATATTCTCAAAAAGAAGTGCAAAGAAAACTGCTCTTTGAAGAGGATTTATGACTTTTTTTAATAATTGTGCAGTGAGTTTTTGAAGAATAGTATTAAAGTAATAGTTATAACTTGTACACTAGTTGCAAATGTAATTTTTAGTGTAGCAGCGCAATCACAAACTTGAAATACGCTAAAAATCTGAAGTCATTTCTTAAAGATATTATGATAAAAGAGACAAAAACCGGTAAAATATTCTGAATTTTTTTGGCAAAGTTGAAATAGATGTAACAAAACATGGTTTCGTAAGTGTTGCGGTATACTAAAGTTGAAAACACTTTTGTTTGAATAAAGGAACATGTATATTTCAATGATAAAATGACAGTTTAAAGAGTGGATTCCTCCTAGATTTGAGTAAAAATCATGCATTTGGCAACAACAAATTATCATCTGAACACATAATTCCAAAAAGAAAAAAAACTGGGTGAGAATTTTTATATCATTTTTTTTTAATTTCGTCCGTAGTAGTAGACTTAAGCAATTAAATTTCAATAAATTCACTACAATGCCAGTGGTGCAGTGGTACGCTGATCTATCCCAAGGCGCTACGATTGAGAGTACGAATCCCACTGCCGGAGTTGGAAAAAATAATTTCCTTTATTAAATGTAACTTAACTTAACTTAACTTAACTTTCAATTTCAAAAAGGAAACCTACGAAATCTTTTTGAAAGAATGTGTGGGCCCCCCTTTTTTTTACCCCCTTTGCTTCATTGGTAATTCAATGAATTTTCCCTTGTAAAAACAAAGTTTAGGTTGCTGATTGATTGAAAACGAATTAGACAAATAACTAGGGTCCAAGTTTGAAATCGGACAAAAAGAGCGTCTAAAATCAATTATTTTGAATGTTACGGACATCGATATTTCAAGGCCTATAGCACGTTATGCGTCTATTTATACCACTATGATAACTTATATGGCTTCAACAGACTCGCGGCATTGTGTTTCCACCAAAACCTGATCCTATCAGCCCACCAATATGTCTCTGCACGACTTTTTGCCCAAGGATTTCGTATTTTTTTCGCTTTTTCTCCAACAGTCACGTGACTTTTCAAAATATACCATGTGACCAAAAAATGACGAATTATCTTCAAACTCAATTTTTTGAAATATTTTACCAATTATCTTTCATTTGAGCCCAACATGACATGTGTATGACAATTGATGCGAGTGCTGTAATCATTTAAACTTCGATAATGTATTTTCGAAAATTCACGAAAAGGTAAGGGTTAAACATCTTAAAAAGCAGTAACAAAGTTGACCAATCTTGGCATCTTGACTCTGTTATAGACTACAAAAGAAATCAGATTAAATAATTTTGTTAAAAAGACAATTGTTTTGTCAAGAACGACTCAGCGGTAACGTTCGCAACAAAATAATTAAAACGTCCATTTGAAGACAATAGAAGAGCATTTAAAACAGAAAAAATATTAAAAGAGATATTTGAATTACGACAATAGCAATCACTAACTATATCAAAAGATTCAAACCGTCAACTTGAGGCTGGAAAAACTGGAAAATACTAAAAGAAATATGTCAATTACGGCGGCAACAGCAATTAATCGCCATAGCAGAGATACCTAGATACTTTACTTATTTTGTGTCAACCTACTTGTTAACAATCCTCCGTATAGTTTAGTTGTAATATTTGTCATGTACAAGAGCTCAACTCTGCTTTCGAAATTACTATACAAATGTTACATCCAAGCATATTATATCAACATTTAATATATCAATAAATGTTTTTACAAACTCAGTTTCTTCGTCAATTCAGTAAAGGCCAATAGTGTTGTTAAATAACATTAGACATATTTCATATTCATGAAAATGTTGATATGAAAAGTCAACGAACTCATTGCTGATTTACATTACACTAAACTTCTTATCATAATTGACATGAAATTCGTTAGTAACAAAATCAAAAACAAATTAAAAACCAATTGTTCAGAGAACAATTGAAGGTCTTTCCATCAGTCAATATCTATTTTGTTATCAAAATATTAAAAATCAGTTTTAAATGTCATTTCCTATGGCTTTATGATGTATAAATATGAATTTAAAGCAAAGGTCAAAATCTAGAACGTGCAAATTACCTATGACCTTGACCTCAATTTCAAGGTCATAAATCAAGGATCTCAAATCAAAAGACCCTAGGTCTTTATTATCTATGGTTAATGAGTTATATCATTTTACCCATAATTCTAAATATAAGATGGGCGAAAACTCATATTTATTGTTTACGCACCCTGTCAACCAAAATGTATAAGTAACGGCATGTCGCAACTAACAATTTAGTGAAAATAAGATGTCGATATGTTATAAGGTTTTGAAAACTAGTAAAAATAAGCCAAAATAATAATTTAGATTATGACCTTGACCTTTGACTTTGACCTTATTTTAATTTTTTTGGACCAAGGATCTCAAATCAAAAGACCCTAGGTCTCTATCACTTATGGTTTACCAGTTAGAAATGCAAATAACTTATATCAAATACATAAGGGGGAATAACTCTCATATGGAGTCTCCGGATAGCTTCGGTCAAAACTAAACTCCTAATCCTTAAGATGTAATGAACAATTTGGTAAACTAAATTTGTCGTAATCTTTTACAGTTGCGAAGGATTAGTGGCCACAAGAAAAACGTGTTTGGGGAGATAACTCTTACAACGCAAAGTATTTAGTTACGCGGTTGTCAGTTTAAAAGCGTATAAACTATACGATATCATATTCCAAATATCTAAGCGACATCTTTTGAAACAACAAAATTACGCAAGAAAAAAATTAGGCGAAAGAAAAAAAAAATAATAATAATTAAAAACCAATTGTTCAGAGAACAATTGAAGAACAATTGAAAGTCTTTCCACATGAAAGAAATTTTGATCAGATAGTTTATTCATACTTATGCTTTAAATAAAGGTGTAATTATAATTTTGAGTGAAATAAGGGAGATAATATGCTACTTCCTTGACCTCATTTTCTAAGTTAGGACCTAGGGGCCTCAAATAAAAACATTCCAGGGTTATACGGTTAATAGTTGATGAGTTAAAAAAACATACCGACAAATTTATTTTGTAAAGGTAGGTAACTCCTATAAAATTTCATCGAATCGCTTCGATCCAAATTAGCCAAAAATTCTTGAGGATGTAACGGACAATTTGTAAAAAGAAATTTGTCGCTATCTTTTTTTGTTACGAAGGATATGCACACAGATGGTAAACAGTGAATAGGGAGATAACTCTTACAAAGAAAATGGTTCGGCTTAGCAGGGTGAAATTTAAAAGCGCATAAACTATATGATACCATATAAGAAATATCTAAGCGACATATTGCAAAACAAACATTTATCGGAAGAACAAAATTTGGTGGAAAAAAAAAAATAATAATAATTAAAAACCAATTGTTCAGAGAACAATTGAAGGCCTTTCCACATCAAAGAAACTTTGAAAAGAAGCTAATTTCTTCAGACTGATGCGATAAATAATGGTTTTGATATATTTGAAAGTGAACTAAAGTAAAAAATATGCTACTTCCGGTTAAGTTAATGTTACTTTTGGTTTCATATGATAGCTTCTTTCACACTGATTCCAAAAATAAATAGTTTCTATATACTTTTGCCTGTAAACCGGGAGATAATTTACCATTTCCGTTTACAGAAAGTCACTTCTTGTCTTTAGTGATTAGTTAATGTATTTAAATTACAAAATATATGGATTCTGAGTACTTTGATATGCAAAAAGTGCAAAAATAGCTACTTCCAGTTTTCTCAAGGTCACTTCCGGTTGTCATTTTTCAAGGTCATATGTCACCTAACCTTTTGTACAAGGTCATCTGGCTTTATAATGAGCTTAGTTGAAGTTATAATCAAATATATTGAGACATTTCAGGGGCACTAACTCCTATAAGATGCACTTTAATTGTATCAGATCAAATGTAACATATCTTCATTACAATAAAGCAAACATTTTGCGCTTGTTTTTTAATGTATATCTTTAAAACTGTCGGAGTAAATCTCAAAACATGGCAAAATCAAAATTTAGAACTTGACCTTGACCTTTGACCTTGACCTCATTTTCTAAGTTAAGACCTAGGAACCTCAAATAAAAACATTACAGGGTTATATGGTTAATAGTTGATGAGTTGAAAACACATACCGACAAATTTATTTTGTAAAGGTAGATAACTCCTATAAAATTTCATCGAATCGCTTCGATCCAAATTAGTCAAAAATTTCTGAGGATGTAACGAACAATTTGTAAAAAGAATTTTGTCGATATCTTTTTTTCTTACGAAGAAGATGCACTCTGATGATAAACAGTAAATAGGGAGATAACTCTTATAAAGAAAACGGTTCGGCTTAGCAGGGTGAAATTTAAAAGCGCATAAACTATACGATACGATATAAGAAATATCTAAGCGACATATTGCGAAACAAACATTTATCGAAATGTGGCGGAAGAAAAAAAAATAATAATCAGAACAAATACAATAGGTCTTTCCAAAGAAAAGTGGAAAGACCTAATAATCAGAAGAAAAACAATAAGTCTTTCCACAGAAAAGTGGAAAGACTTAATAATAACAATAATAATCAGAACAAAATCAATAGGTCTTTCCACGGAAAAGTGGAAAGACCTAAAAATAGTTACATTTACAACAACAACAATGTTGTTGCTTAATTGGTAAATACGCACGTGCTAGTAGTACTGTAATTCGACTTGTTTTGTAAAATGAATGATTTCTGTGAATGGAAATAATCGAGCATATCACAACATAAGTGGAACGAACGTTGATCAGTGCTATGAAATATCTAGCATTTGTTCATACTTGCAAATATATTTTTAATGATGGATCGTAAACTCATATTTTTTCTCAGCAAATATAAGAAAATATCGAAGTATTTGAATCTACATTTCTTCTGCTTTGGCACAACATTTAGATATTTGTTTTACGCAGGGACGTTAAGGGCGTTTCGAGAAATTTCCAATTTTCATAAACAGAAAAAAAAACATATCTAACTCAAACTTAGTTTTCACTGCCTAAAGGCCAAAAATGCATGTTAAAAGCGTAAACAGAGAGAAAAGGGTCTATTCTGGATTCCATTCCAAACTGTTATTTATAGAAAAATATAAACACACTAGTGTCACGTGACTTCAAACTAAAAGTAAGGACATTTCTAATCAATCTATATGTTTTGTTTGTCCTCGAGGGTACCACTACCGTTTTATATATTAATATAAACATGTTTATTTTTGGTTACAAATCTGTCTATATTGTTTGTGTAACCCAGTTAACGCCTTGGATAGTTAAAACAATAACTTTTGACCAATGGAGATACAAAAATAAATTAGAAAACATAAAAGAGAAATATTGATTACAATGAATGCATATTTCAAATGTTAGAGGATAAATAATAATGTTCTTTTCCTGTTGTTAAAGTTATGATAGATTAACATGCACCTGTGCTGACACATGAGATTATTACATGCAACAAAAGGTAGTAACAGCAATTTTTTGATAACGTATCAATAATTGATCATGCTTTGATGAAACATCAAAGGGTCGAATCATAAATTGAAATAATAATTTGTTTCTTTTGCAGGTTCTGTGTACGTGACAAAAGAACAGCGTTCAAAATTAAAATTTCAGAAAACTAGGTGTTTGCATAAAACAGAGAATATATACATGCATGCAATTGCATACAAATACAGATCCTTTCAGTGCATCGAGTGTGATACGATATCTATCCACTCGGGACAGTTATATTACAAACAAATTAAAATGCGAGGCCTGTCGAGCGTTTTGAATATTCAAAATTCAATTGTCAAGAATAGATAAATATCGTATTACACGGTTGAATCTGTTTCTCCAATGATTTTCAATACACTGGAAAATTTATTCCGTCTTTTCGAATGATCTGCAAAAAGATGTTTTCTTTCTATGTGACATCAACAGGTATGGTCGCCCTATTTTCATGCCATCACAATAGGAAATTCAGAGGAAAGCAACAAAACTTTTTTAACCAACAAAGAACTGAGATCAAATGAACCACACGTTGATTTATCTTTTTTTATGCAATGGGTGCAGAAAGGGACCAATGGATAAAGAATTAGAGAGAGTGTGTTATTGTCATGCTTATATACAATGACGAGTTATATAACTGTTTTCAATTTAAAAGAATTTAGATATTCAATCAACAGTTAAAGAAAGAGAAGATAACACAAGGAAAGTTGAGAATCATATACTCACACACACACTACTTTAAATACAAGATTCTTGTAAAAACTGAAGCTGAACGTTTTTATAAGGGAGACAGGTTCTGGTTTACAGGTTGCATCAGTAAAGGTTGAAACGCTAAAAAAATGTAATGTATCAGGAACTACTGTTTCTGTCAGAGCAACTGCGATCATTTGAGCTGTTGATGAAATATTTGAATCTCTATCCAAACATTTCTCTGACGAGAGATTTTGGCCTTCAATTTCTCTGTTTGTCATTTAACTTAGATTATTTTTTAAAATATTTGTCGTTATCGTCTTTTCATAATCCGTTTAAATATGTTTTTGCATCTATTCCCTTGTTTTGCAAGAAATATTATAATTGTGATAGTAAGGCGATGTAATTGTACACAGTGTTTATCAATTTGAAAATATCATCTTGTAAATCGAACTTTTGTGGCTTGCTGGGTTTGCTCATTGTCAAATGCCGTGATGCAACCTCTGATATTTGACTTACACATTAGCTATTAGGCCGTTGCAAACTTAGACATTTAGATGCTTTGAAAACGTTGGATGACACGCTGAATTTACAAGTTTTGCAACTTCCTTTTCAGATGGAGCAAGTTGCATTATAATTAAAAACCAGTTGTTTCAATAGAATGAATTCAGATTTTTAAAAGTGTTTCTTTAGATAATTTGTCATACGTAAACAGTGATATTCGAGATGTTGTTGCATTTTTTATCGCTTGGTCATGTGCCCAATATCGGATGACGTTTTCACCTATTATGTCGTCTTTTTATGAACTCTTTACTTTGTAAACACATTTGCAGTGTTCTGAGATCTAATGCCTCATAACAAATACAATACAACACAGGAATGCTTAGCAATATTATTGAAACATACAATCTAATTAAAAAAAAATATATTCTGATATTTAAGAGAAATATATTTCGATTTACAATATAAAAGAAAGTCTGTAATTTTTGTTTGAAAGTACAACGATCAAAAATATGAACGGGGTTTACTGATAAGCTTTCATGTAGGTAGACTAAGGCCGTGTTCACACCAAACGCCATGTACAGTAAACATGTTTACAATTAGTTTACCGTAATGCACACTGGTTTCACATTAAATTTGTTCACATCTATACACCTTGTTTAATTACCTGTACATAAGATTTGTTCACACTTGTAAACTATATGTCATTTAAGTGTTCATTACGTAAAACCAGAGACATATAATACAGTATTATATGTCTCTGGTAAAACGAATACAAATTTCTCGGACAACTTTTCTAGCAGTTAAGGAACGATCATTTGACTTAAAAAAGAGGGGGGGGGGGGGGGGTGGAATGTTTCCTGAAAAAATATTCTTATCCCCAATTTCATATAAAATATTCTGGTCATACAGATGATAAAAGATAGATCTGAATTCAGAGTTTCCCCATACATTATGGTGTTAAATATTGAAAAAAAAAATATTTGATTGTTAGCATCGAAAAAAAAACTGAATGAAAACATTAGCGCAGAAAAAAAACATGACCCCCCCCCTCCAATTTGAAGTTATGTGGTTGCTCCTTTATGAAATCAATTTTGATGATGTGCAGTAGTTTTAAGATACTAAAGATGTCTCGATTACGCATTAGAAAATGTAGGCTGCAGTAGCGTGCTTACAAACGATGAAAAAAATGTGATGTTTTAAGGATCAATATATTTCTATTTTTTCTTTTTCTTTCAAATGTTATTTCTTCTACGAGGAGTATTTTGCTACAGGGATTAGGTATTTTTATTATATTTCTAAGGATGCTTTTAACGGATCTGAGATAGTAGAAAGAAAAATTACCTCACACTTTTTTAGTAATGCATTTATAAATGAATCGTTGTTTGAGTGAAGCGCAGTGGCAAATATTTCTGTGTACACTCAGTCGATTCGGGAAAACCTTTTCAAATGAATAATGTGTTTTGCAATGATAATGCTTTGAGTCTTGATAAGAGGTTAATAAAGCTACGTAAAGTTTTTTTTATAACAAATAAATGTATCAAATTTAAACAAATATTTCTGTAACGAACTTTATTAATAATTGCCATAAACATCCAATTTTATTCAAAAATCGTTTCTTCCTTAAACATACATGGTAAAATATTTTTTTCAATGCCTAGTTTTGTGTACACTTAACCTACACAAGGCCTACATTGAGTATCGACTGCATGTAGACAAAACATGTTTTAAACTACATGTAAACATTGAGTTTTATCAATGGGAACGTAATTGTGTTTGGTTTACGTGTGAGTTACACTAACACAACACCGAGTTTAGGTCAATGTGAACACGGCCTAATAATTTCAGTGGATGAGCAGCTAAAAACTATCTCTGTATATTGCCAATCAAAAGCCTAACCTTGTTATAAATATTATTGTGACTCTCTGTGTATATTTTGAAACGAATTTGGTTTACAAATCAATATCATAATTTTACACATCAGTGTTGTAGTTTATTTATATTATTTTTTTTACAATTTGATAATTTGATAAGATAATAATGAATACCATGGGACCAGTTTAATTGGCATGTCACTGCTAATACTTGTCAGTTAAATGCTAGTTTGATTATCTTAAGGAAAAAGAAACATGTGTCATACTAGTGATAGGGTTTGTTTACAACATATCCAGGTTTAAATTACGTGTTTGTTCAATGGGTGTATTAAGTTAAGATTATAACAGTCGTTTCACATTAGTTGATGAAGTCAACTTTGCTTTTGTCAGTTCATATGGACTTACCCGTCAGTTTACCGTGACGTTCGATTTGTTTGTAATATTTTTTTGATCTATAAGAAGGAAAAGATCAATCTTTTACCGTTGATAAATACAAGATGCAAAATCATAACACAAAAAAGATATGTTTAAAAAAAACAAATAAGAAAAAAAAAAAAAAAAAAAAACGATGGAAAGAGAAAAAAAAATATAAGTAAAAAAAAAAGAGGAAAAGTAGGGAATTATATCACTGGTCGCAATATCTTTTCATCTGCATAAAATTAATCTTTCTTAATTAGTTACTAAATATAGTGACAATCTCCCGATATGGCATTTACTAAATCACAAAAAAGAAGCTTGTTTTTTAAATGGAATAGAGCGACCGTTTTTGACTGATGAAATTTGAAGTCCATTAAGTGTAACGGCAAATAATGTTTAGAAACAATTCACAATTACTAACCAATACTGAAATACTGGAGGCCGAATAAGTGAGCTATCATCTGTAATGGTATGAGAGAAAAAGTCCTTGTTGTAATTTGTAACATCATGTGCAGAAATCAATGACATTGTAAAATATAACCATCTTGTGGGTTAATATACTATCCGATTTTTTTTATATAGTTGAATGTCTGTCTTCTTTGAAATCCAATCGCCTCTCGAAAGTGTTTCATTCCAGCAGTAATTCTGAATTTAATTGACATTTAGCCATTTCGTGATTGTGTTATTTACTGTCAGATTTACATATAACAGGTAATTACTGATCAGTTACTGACGAGACAAACACATTATTCTCAAGGATGAAAAATTTAAATATACAAAGTCATATGGTACAAATAAACAAACATTAAAAGCACATGTATGTTGTTTTTGTTTTTGTTGGAAGGCCGTTACACTACTTATACTTACTCCATCAGGTAATCAACACTTCAAAAAATAAACTTAACATAGAATCCTAATCGGAAACTTTTTCAATAAATAACCAAAAATAATGAAATTACTAGTCAAAGTTCGTATATATCTTATACTAACATACATCCAGGAAAAAATATTTCTTTATAAAAATGAACTTTTAAGATTTGTTTTCTGCAAATATATAGAAGTCAAATGGACAATGAGAAATAATCTACTTATAATCTAATAAGAGACAAATAACACTGTAAACAGAACGAATCTACAAAATATGTAAAACATGAATCAAATTCAGTACCCCGAATAATATATCATTTTAATCGATTCAAACAACATACATTAACAACAAAATGCCGCATCAGTTACATGGATGTCACCTCTTATGAAATTGCTGCCACATTTGAACCAAATTGATAGTTTATACTATTATTATAATACCATTGTCATCGTCACTTTTACAGAACATAGAAACACTAGAATAAACTATGGGGAGTACTTTTTGCCTTCAAGGCTGGTTAAAAATATTTATTAGGGTCAGAGAAAAGATATGTCATATCATATATAAGTAATAGGCAATGATAATTTTGCATTTCGTAGATCTAGTTCAAGTTTAAAGTAAAATCAAGATTGAAACCAAAATGATATTATGAAATTAGACAGTAAAAGTCTTTTGCATTAATTTGAACTTCTCATGAAAGCAAATTACGATCATTCTTTTAGTTGTAGAATCATCAAACTTCTTAAAAAATGTATTTTAAGGGATAAATAAAAGACTACAACAAGTATGTATAGCTCAACTGAATCGGCGATACGAGGTATATTTGTAATACCCTAAGAGATAGTTTAATCCCTAAAAATGTTTAACAACATCTCTGAACTCGTGGCACATACAAAAAAAAAATATCTATTTTATTTACCGACGCTAACCATAATAATAAGCAGAAATATATGTTATGTTACTCATTGATCGTAGCAAAAAGATATTTCGAGATATAGAAATTGAATTATAAATTGAATAAATGTGACAAAAGATATCCATTTAGCTTATACATTATATGATTGTTATTGATATTGCCAATTGTACCCCAAAATAGCAATACATTTTATCACTTTGTATATATATATATATATAATCCTTGACTGAGATATGTGATTTCTCTCTTTCATATAATTGTTGTAGTGTAACAAAGTCTATAATCAACACATTTAAAAGTTTGACAGACGCTTTTACGAGTTGGTTGTCTGTTATTTAATAATTCATAGATAACAACAGATACAAAGATTTCATCAGAGTAAATGGTACTTTTAAAGTTATGACATTCTCTTGTGAGCAAGAGTTAAACTCGTAAAAGATACCAGGATTTTGTAACGATAGACAAATGTTTCTGTGAGGTCTTTCTAAAAAAGAAGTTCTCTTTTCGCTTATTTGTACCTGAAAATTTATTTGAAATTGCATCCATAAATAATAAATGTTCTTTTTGGTTAACGTTTGAACGTTTGAATGCATAAAAAAACCTCATCGCTGTGTTGCATACAAAAATAAAATATATATATACAAAAGAGGGACGAAAGATACCAGAGGGACAGACAAACTCATAAATCGAAAATAAACTGACAACGCCATGGCTAAAAATGAAAAAGACAAACAGACAAACAATAGTATACAGGACACATAAAAGTAAAGAATAAGCAATACAAACCCCAGCAACTACTAGGGGTGATCAAGAAATACCAGCATATAAGAAACAGTGAAATACAATCGATCCTGCAATACCTTTAAAAAAAAATTCAGAAAAAGATCAATCAAAAGTATTTCTTCAATTGTCTCCTTATTTCTTGTAAATGGATCTGTCTACTCTTCCGGAGGATCTCGGGAAACATGCGTTAATACAAGCAAAATAAAACAAATACAAATCAACTGCCAATTAGAAGCCATGAGATGCAAATATCTTTGAAGGATCATGGCAAACTATTCAATTTATAAGTACTTAAAAGGGTCTACGAATCTTTTTAATAAAAGAAGTGTTACAATTAAATTACATAATGTGCCTAATAATAATTATGAATATATAAACAGTTTTCCTTTAAAGCATTTTTAGTTTGTAAAATATTAAGACGATTGACAACTTCCTGTTTGGCGACGTCCCTATCATTATCCTACTACCATTTTATTTTATCTGTAGATGTCAGAATATTTGTTTGATTTGTAATACTAAATGATGGTGTTAATATTGTTATGAAAAAAAATCCCTCGTTAAAAATGTATTTGCTCCTATGAACAAAATGCTTTATACCAGAAACTTGTAAATGTTACAAATGCTACTATAATATAAATATTTTAATAGCATTGTTGAACGTTCGTTCAAATTATGTTTCATAAGCCAGACTATTTTCATCAACAGAAATAATTTTTTGTACAATCTAATTCGAACTACGGTACTAATAGCACGTAAGGATTCACCAATAAAGCAGCAACATTATGGTTGTTTTTCATTTCTTTTGATTCTATTTTGATTCTTTAGCGAATTAATTCCACGTCAATTATGCTAAGATTTTTAGAGTATAGAAAATCAGCAATGGGTTAGGTGACTCTTCATATCACACAGTTTCATGAATATTTAATACATTTAATGCTATTTAAACATTATTCAATTACACCATTGGCCTTTACTGAGTGTACGGAGAAGCTGAGTTTGTACAAAAATTAATTGACTTATGAAATGTTGTTATGATATGCTTAATTATCTTTGTGGTAATTTCGAAAGCTGGTATGCGGATATGAACTCCTGTACGGAAGATTGTTAACAATTATGCTACCACGAATTGATTAACTGATCAACCTTTTTATAGTATCTGTGTGTCTCTGCTATGGTCATTGATTGTTCAAGCCGTAATTTACATATATCTTTTAGGATGTTCCATATTTTGAATGCTTATCTTTTTTGTCCTCAAATGGACGTTATGAAAATTTGATTTGGCCATTCATTTCTTTAGACGTAATAGACATATCTCTTTTAAGATTTTGTTTTGGTTTAAGAGGCTCTTTCATTTGACGTTTTGAATATTTTGTTGCGAGCATTATACAAAACAGAAATCTTTTGAACCAATATTCCCGTCTGATGTATTTATAGTCGAAGCCATCTATATAGTCAAGTCAATATGCAAATTGTGGTCAACTTTGTAACTTTTCTTCTGGTGTTTAAACAATGTTTGGAATTTTCAGTTAAAAATACCCTCCAAAGTAGTAATATTATACATGTTATATGAGTTTTGGTATCTCTGGTGGTTTTACTTTTGATTGATATTCCAGCGCAAACAAAATCATTGCTTAATATACTCCAAAAGTAGTCTACCGAGGTTTTGATAAAATAGGTCAATTAAAAAGAAAGATCTACGTAAGAAACATTCACTGGTGGATACACATTATCTTCAAAATAAGCAAGAATGTTAACGTCGACAAGGTCAGTAACATTATCCATACACAGTTATAGTCAGTTCAAAATCAGAATGTTGTGAGCATAACGGAACAATAAATAACTGTCATACAAGGGATAGGTAACATTAACTATAAAACCCGGTTTTTACCGAGTCGGGGATGTGACAATTGTTTACTTTCCATTGCGTCATTGGTTGATCACGTTGATCACGTTAGTTATGCTAGTTTGCAGTGCCATCTCTTTCAAGACGTTTCTTTATGTCCATGCTCATTGTTAGACTCAGTACAATAATACTTTAGATAACAATATCAGTATCAACTATATATCGCTAGAATTCTGATGATTTGATATTTTGATTTTTGGTATTTTAAGGCCACTTTTAAGCAACTCATTTCGACTATTTCGTAGCGGCCAGTTTTTATTGGTCGAGGAAGCCAGAGTGCCCGGAAAAAAACCACCGACCCTTCGGTAGTAAAACTGACAATCTAGTCAATTAAGATAGAAGCATGTTGTAATCTGACCTCTAATAACAATATTCATCTAAGAAAGCATATGATGTGATGTATGTTCACATGTGACACTATGTTGTTTTTTTTTAAGTTCATGCGATTCCTTCTGTTTTTCTTATGTTCTCCAAAAAGATTTATAAAATTTAAACATCGGTGTAACATGTTCACGTTTAGATATTGTTACATATATTATTAACAGCCTTAAACGATCTACACTTTTGTTTGATACAGACATCTTCTCTTTACGTAAATAATACCAATTAAGTAAAATAACAATATAATTGGTTTATGGAATGCATACAATTATCGTTTATAAGACATTCCACGCAGGTTTACAGACACATGTGTACGTCATTGAATTGAATGGGGAATACCCTCTATTAAATGTCCATTTAACATGTCTAACAAATGGTGTACATGATACATATATATATAAAAGACAAGTACAAGTATCGTATAATTGAGCTATAACTCAAAGCGGATAATGCTTTGCAAGGCCTTTTGCCAAAAATTTTCAAAAAGATTTCTACGGTTTTCGCTTATCTTTTTTTACTAGTATGTGTTTAGTGTTTATTACAACTGGAGTTGTAGCATAGGTTTCCAGACAAAAGCACACGTATGATAACTAAACTTCATCGCGTATTTATACAACCATCATCTGTTTTGCATTCTTTCGGCATGTCATCACAGTATTACGTAAATCTCGCCACTTAAAACATTTGATAGGCGTATAAAACCTTTGCTATTATAATAAAGAAATTTATCATAAATACCATAACAAAACACACATAGTAAAACAAATATTAAAATATCGTGCCAAAGTTGGAAGAAGCGTTCACTTCCAATACACTATCTTCGATATTTTCTTTATGCCTGTTATAGAAAAAAATGTTGTGTTGCATATAAAAAATAGAATATATACAAAAGAGGGATGAAAGATACCAGAGGGACAGTCACACTCATAAATCGAAAATAAACTGAGAACGCCATGGCTAAATATGAAAAAGACATACAAAATACATGTCACAACACGGAAAAGTAAAATATAAGCAATGCAAACCCAAGCAACAACTAGGGGTGATCAAGAAATAAAAAACGATTTAATCCTCAGTTCACTTCTGGAGACACCTGAAGTAACTCAGGATAATGACAATTGTTTTCCAGTCGTTACCGTGGTTAATGTATGGTTTTTGCAGCGTTTATGGACTTCTCCTTTTTGATTTTACATTGAAGGCCGATATGTTTAATATAAAATTTGTATCATGTGCTTAGCACTATAAATATCTGTTTGTAATATTTTTCAACCTTAAAAACAGCTTGAAATTATCTCTTTCTACCGTTAACAACATGCTTCAAAAGTGGAAAATTTGTGCGCTGACAATGATTTGAATATTTCAGAATATATAAAAGTTCTTACAAATTACTTCTACATAAATCCGTGAAAAAAGTATAGACGACTCAACAGATAAACATGATTTTAACAGATTACGGAAAAATAATTACGTAATTTGATACGATTATACAGGTCACCTAGGAACAATATCCCTTATAAACAGTTTTCATGTCTGCATAATGATAAAAATGTACAGTATGACATAACTTGTGAAGTATAATGAAATTCTATATAGATATCCTACAAATATGGCTTTACGCACGTTTTCAATTAGCTAATCTATCGGGTTGCCACATGTGGAGCAGGATCTGCTCACCCTTCCAGAACACCTGATATCACTCCTAGTTTTTGTTAGGGTTCGTGTTGTTTATTCTGTAGTTTTCTATGATGTGTCGTGTGTACTATTGTTTGTCTGTTTGTCCTTTTCATTTTTAGTCATGGCGTTGTAAGTTTATTTTCAATTTATGAGTTTGACTGTCCCTCTGGGATTTTTCGTCCCTCTTTCATTAGCTTTAGAAAAAAAACTGTATTCTTGGCATTTTTCATGGAAATAAGACAGGTTTTGTTTGCGTTCGACAATTTTTGTTTTTCTATGTTTTTAAAATAACACCAATTATAATTTATAGAAAGTCGGTGTTCAATAACAGACAAGAAATAAGTCTGAATGCCTGAGGCAGGCTGAAATATATTCATCCATTTCAAATAATTAGTTACATTATACATTGTGGGCATTATTTGTAAAGTCTAGAACGAAATCAATAATGAATATCAACAATTCAGAATTTTCTTCGTGTAACGACCTTTTCGATCTCATTATGTTTTGGGACATTTGGAATCACAATGAATTACAAATAGAAAGGTATTAGGAACTATAGGTTCATGGAACAACTCTATATCAATGATACTTGTGACAATTTTCTAAATTGTTTCAAATTCCCATTACATTTCAAAAGTAGTAGTTCATAAAACAAAAACACATTTATATTAAAAAATATGAACATTACTTTCCCTTGAAGTGACATTCGAATACTGATCTAATACCTGACATTTATCCGTAACGAAACAAATTTCAGAACCACACGTGTATTGTCATTTTCAGGACTTTAAGCTGTATCGTAGTAATCAGCTGTTTAATGAAAGAACATAAGGTGCCTGGTGAGAACCATCGACTTTGAGAGGAAAAGGAATATATTTAAAGACTACAAAGATTTAAGTCGAACGTGCATGCTACGTTCGATGTTCACCTGTGTACCACACGTCCCAATGTGAAATTAAAAAATCGTCTAAAAGAAATATTCCACAATGTTTTTCAATATTGATATTCCACATAGCATATTAGTGTATTTGTTGCTAAGTATTTTGTTTCTAAGTAGTGTTTTGTTTACTATTACTTCTTTTTTTTTGGCCATGTGTTGTCAGTTTGTTGTCTAATGAGTTTGAAAGTCATGGTATCTTTCATCTCTCCTTGTAAAGACATAAACTCAACCTGCTACACTGAGGACTATGTCATCAGTATGCTGACGTCAGTTTTTGACAACATTACTGTTAAATTTGGAGGTAGACTTTTTTAACTCAAGGTCGGCATTCCTATTGGAACGTATTGTGTGCCTCTCCTTATGGCCCTCTTCTTATTTTGATATGAGTCGGAGTTCCTTCGGACATCACAAGAAGATCAAAGAAGCCAAATCATTTAATTTCACACTCGGATAACATTATGATATTCTTTCCATGATTAATTTGAAATGTTCTAATTGGGTTCGATTCATATATCTTCCATAAATAGAAATTAAGAAAATAACTAACACGGTTTTGTCCGTCTTATTTTTAGATATAGGAATATGTGGTGTGAGTGCCAATGAGACAACTTTCCATCCAAATAACAATTTAAAAAAAGTAAACCATTATTGGTCAATGTACGGTTTTCAACACAGAGCCAACAAGCTATAAAGGGCCCCAAAATTACTAGTGTACAATCATTCAAACGGGAAAACCAACGGTCTAATTATCCGCCTTATTTTTAGACTCATATCTAGATAGTTATCAAAGGTACCAGGATTATAATTTAGTACGTCAGACGCGCCTTTCGTCTACATAAGACTCATCAGTGACGCTCATAAAATTTGACATAAGCTGTCATCTCAGTACCAGCATCTATGGCAAACGATACTTTTTTTTATATAACAACTTCACCTGCATATTGAATATATATTTCCCAACTCATTCGGTATTCAAGAACTTTTTGCTACTATTAATACTTTATAAAACGTTAACAGTGGATTAAACAGGTTTTTGTCAAAGAAGGAAACGTTCTTTTTTAAAAAAAATAATTCCATCGGAAGATACCAATCCAGTTTTAATAAATATTTCGAATCAATTTCTCAAATAATTCATAAGTTTAGGTTATAGGTACTGAGGTTGTTTATCATCTTTATTACTTTTAAAAGTGTTCTTCTTTTTGTTTTTGTTAATTATTACCTTTACTGTCATTACTGTTTAGTGAATATTTTGGCAATTACCATTTGACATGACTCGCTATCCTGGATAATCATAGGTCTGTTCTGTGTTCCTTTGGAATTTCAACCAAAGATGAAGAACTGGATCTGCCATCACTGTATTGGATACCTAAACTACATAAGTGTCCTTACAAACAACGGTATATTGCTGGTCTTCCAAGTTCTCCACGAAACCTCTTTCTAAATTATTAACATCTATTTTATCAGCAATCAAAGACGGGCTTCAGAGTTATTGTGAAACTGCCTATTCTAGAGGGGGCGTGAATCAGATGTGGATACTTAAAAATTCCAAAGATCATTTAGAGTACATACAATTTAACTCTCTTTAATCTTGTAACAGTATTAAAACATTTGACTTTTCTACTCTGTACACTAGTATTCCACATTCCAAACTAAAAGACAAATTGAAAGAGTTGGTATTGCTTTGCTTCGTAAAAAAGAATGGCCAACGTAGATACAAGTATCTTGTCTTGGGGAGGGATAAATCCTACTTTGTAAAGGATCACTCTGATTCGAACAAAAAATTCTCTGAAACTGATATTATCTAGATGCTTGATTTCTTGATTGACAACATATTTGTTACGTTCGGGGGACGTGTTTTTCAACAGACTGTCGGCATTCCAATGGGAACAAACTGTGCCCCTCTACTTGCCGACTTGTTTCTTTATTATTATGAGGCTGACTTCATGCAGGAACTTCTTAGGAAGAAAGGTAAGAAGTGAGCAATATCATTTAACTCTACTTTTCGCTAAATAGATGATGTTCTTTCACTAAATAATTCAAAATTTGGTGACTATGTGGAACGCATCTATCCAATCGAGCTAGAGATAAAGGATACTACAGATACAGTTAAGTCGACCTCATATCTTGACTTACATCTAGAAATTAACAATGAGGGTCGGTTGAAAACAAAACTTTACGACAAAAGAAATGATTTCAGCTTTCCAATTGTGAACTTTTCATTTCTAAGTAGCAACATTCCAGCAGCACCTGCATACGGGGTATATATCTCCAAATTGATACGATATTCCCGTGCTTGCATTTCCTATCATGATTTTCTTGATAGATGGTTGCTGCTCACAAGGAAGCTATTAAACCAAGAGTTCCAAATGGTGAAGTTGAAATCATCCCTTCGTGAATTTTACGGACGCCATCACGAGTTGGTTGACCGTTATGGAATAACCGTTTCACAAATGATATCGGATATGTTCCTTACGTCGTAACTACAATCCCCTTCCCTTTCATGAATGTGACCTACCGAATTAGACCATTTACCGGATTTGTTATCACATAAGCAACACGACGGGTGCCGCATGTGGAGCAGGATCTGCTTACCCCAGTTTTTTGGTGAGGTTCGTGTTGTTTATTCTTTAGTTTTCTATGTTGTGTCGTGTGTGTTGTTGTTTGTTTGTCATTTTCATTTTTAGCCATGGCGTTGTCAGTTTGTTTTAGATTTATGAGTTTGACTGTCCCTTTGGTATCTTTCGTCCCTCTTCTATACATGCAGTTATTGGGTAATTTTGTTATGGTAATTTTGTGTATTCTATTCTTTCGTTTTCAACAATGTGCTTTGCATGTATGGAATTTTTTCCGAATGCCATACTAGTGGAAGATTTATCTAGCTATATATATATATATAAATCAAAATTATCTACAAAAGGGAATTTCCGTACCAAGTGAGGAATATAACAGTTGTTTTTCTCTCGTTAGATTTTTTTAACCTTTTGATTTGTCATTTGAATTGGCACGTTCTGATTTTGAATTTTCGTATTGATTTAGTTCGATATTTTTGTTATTTAACTTTAAACATCGACACTTACTTATAGCTGATTCTACACGTGGCTGAAGCAATCAAGTGATCCACACTTGCTTAAATCCACACTATTTATACATTATTGAATTGTTGTTTCATCGCAAATCAGACCACATCTCCATAATTTCTTGAACGATGGTTTTAAGATCCTTATTTGTTTAAGATTCTAGCTACAGAAAATAAACGCAATGCTATTTCATTTCTTGTCATAAGTGAATGATAATACTTTACTGAAAACTTAATGTTCTGAAGAGCTTCACACTGTAATAACTGTTTTTGATATTTTTTCAGAAATCAGCTAAATTAGCATTGCTAAACTGAAATTATTTTCTGTCTCTATCAGACACTTTGTTAACTACAACCCAAAAATGATACCATCCGTAATATATTCCGAAAATTGTATTAGTTAAAAGAATATTGATAATAGGAAAGTCGAGATGGCTTCGAAAGATAAAGTGTTATTTGACATTTCGTAAAAAATTTTATTATGAGAAACGTGTCGCCGTAAGGATTGGTCAGTAGGGATTCATCAGACAGATAGAAAAAAAAAAAAACATTTTGTAACTGTACATACTTATGCTTTTGATCGCTTTTAGATAAAAGTCAAATATACCACGAACAGGAATACTGCATTTTCCAGTAACATCATTTACTCCTGTATAATACCAGGGTTTATTGAACTTGTCTGTTCCTGGGTTGCTACAGTATTTATGATCTTGATAATAGCTAGTATACTGAAAATTGATTATCTAATCACTTTCCAGCTTACAACGGCTTGCCATTCGCTGTAATATTGACTATACCAGTGTATACTAAACCTTTGTTTTATTGGCGGGATGCAATCTCTCTCAATAATGATTTCATTTCCGTATGTGCATTCTAACTTTCGTATAAAAATGTCGTTGATGTGCAAAATCTGTAAACATTCAATTATTAACTATTTTAAAAACTGACCACTACTGTGAAATAATTTTGATTTAGATTTTTGATTATTGTTATTTACCAAAAAATGATGAGTTATTTGAAACACTACGGGTTTTCCTACGACCAAGGTATATTGCCTTATGTCTATTTGGCAATGCTTTTTAAGTTTGTATTGAAGTTGACCTTTTGTAGATTGGGATTAATAGGGCGGCTCTTATTTGTCTTCTGTAGTTTCAATGCGCGCCAGGTGAAGCAAAATATATGATTAGTGCATTTAGTGAGTTATTGAATGTCTATTGTATACACGATTTCAAACCTTGTTTTGATAGAGTTTCTTTTGAAATATTTCGTTCAAGATAACTGTTGTTCGTTAAAAGATGTTAAGATTTTGCACATGGAGTAGGGGAATTTAGGCCTGGTTTTGGCCAACGAAAATAAAGTGTTTGATATCTATTTCATATTTGCAAATTAAGTCATGATTTGTTGCCATGGTAACTTGTTCAATGATACATTTGTTTCCTTTTTCTTAATACCTTTTACCGTAGTCAAGTTTTCAGTAATTTTAAGAATATGTATGATCACTAATTTTTGGGCCTAATTAAGGGCCTTATTTGCCCCTACTCCAAAGTTTTCATTGCTTCTATAGTATGATATCACAGTTATTCGTGTATAGGTGGAGTGTATGTGTTTTCAGGTTGTACGTTAATATTTTACTTTAAAAAATTCATAGCACTTTTGATAATTTACGATCGTCTTACATAATGCTTTCTCAAAAGTTACTAAGACAGGGCTATGAATCAATCAAATTAAGGTCATCACTCAAGAAATCTACGGTCGCTATCATGAGCTGATTGGCCATTATGACAAAAGTGTGTCAGAAATCGTATCTGATATTCTTCTTCAGTCATAATAACTTTCCATCGTTACCGAACTAAACAAAGAAATAACATGGCGGGTGCCGTATACGGTGCAGGAAATGCTTACCCTTCCGGAGCACCTGATTTCAGTCCCGGTTTTTAATGGAGTTCGTGTTGTTTCTTATTTATTATTTATAGCTATTGATGTAAATGTCCCTTGGTTTTGTGAGGTTTTATTCACTCCTTGGTTTTGATTGTTATTGTCTTATACCTACTAATTGTTGCATTTTTCAAAATATATACCCATTGGAGCTTGCTCTGCATTTTTTGAAAAATATAGGGTACATGTAAGTAAACATTGTATTGCAAAAATTAAAATAAAACAAAATATATTGAACTTCGAGTAAAATTCAAGACCAAATTGGAAAATGAGAAGCTCAACCCTTCGAATTATTTATGCAAGTACTGTAATTCTGAGCTTTGCGCTTGAACAATCTTTGAGATGAATGTATTTGTTAAATATACTAGTTATTATTTTAGATTATGATTACCCAACGTTGTGAATTTTCTCGACGATTTGTTCTAGAAAAAATTTTCACTTGCGATTTTGACATTCGCAAAAATGAATTACTCGCGAAAATGTGTTTGTCTACAATGTATGTGAAATGAAAACCAACTACTACGACGCTATATATATATTATTTAAACGGAAAAAATACTAATACATTGTGATTTTTCCAAAATACACGTTTTGTGATAAATGATTCAAGTTGACCATAGCATTGTACTATCGTTTAATATATACTAACTGAGTATTTTATCAAGCAAGATTTAATGATGCATACAACAATAAGGTTGCATTCATACCTCAGGCAGTTTGTATATCATATAAATATGAATATGAATACATTATATATTACTATACAAATAATTTATTTTTGGTTACGAATCTGTCTATAATGTTTTTGCAACCCTTACGGAATCGTTAAAGCCTTGGAAAGTTGAAAACAAGAGGTTTAATGAATGCAGAGACAAAAATAAATTATAAAACATAAAAGAGAAATATTGATAACAATGAATGAATATTTCAAATGTTAGAAGATAAATAATATTGTTGTTTTCCTGTTGTTTGAAATATGATATATTAACATGCAACAGTGCTGACACATGAAACTTTTACATGTAACGGCCATTCTGAAAGAAAACGTTTAAGATTTTAGCAAATGAAAATTTATGAAATGTATGTATTACTGAAAAATTATTACACCAGGGTTTTCGATAAGTCAAAACAGGTACTAAATTTTATCATCGGAATAAGGAAATAATTCGTAAATATAACTCAACATGCAGATATCTTATACGTTCAGGTATTTCACATCCAATCTTTTATGGTATCATCTTTACAAAGCAGCAAAATGTCAGTATTCACCTCAAAAGCTTACATTACCTTTAAACAGACTTATTAAGAAGGGGTATAGTTATGATACTGTTGTCAGGTCATTAAAGATTACATTTTTGGCTTTTATATTGATTCCCTTTTAGAGTCTTTGCATCGGAACTAAACACATTTATTAAAAAAAAAAAACAATTGTTGGCATGATACGGGTTATGTTCTTCTCATATATTTTATGATAGTATATTACAAAACCCCGAACGGGAGGGATTGTGCATGATATTCATATGATGAAGACATAATCTTTTATGTGTCAGTTTAATTGAGTTCTGGAGCTGGCATGTCAGTTAACTGCTAGTAGTAGTATGATCAGAGAATCTTGCTATTTCATAAGATGTATCAACAGTTAAATTCTCCTTCTTCTCAACTATAATTCAATCATATTAAACACTGAAACTATTTTTTTAAACCGGTTTTTTTTTGATTGTTTTAGATACTTATATTTTATTTATTCATTTAACTATTTTAATTTACAATGTATGTATTTATTCACATTTTGTATGCATGTTTTTTATTTCTCTGTAACCTTTGTTCATTTATGGTTTTATAAGAACTGGCTACTGGGCTGGTGATACCCTCGGGGACTACGAGTCCACCAGCAGAGGCATCGATCCAGTGGTAGTAATAACATTAACGGTACCAATTTTCCTGCACCAGATGCGCATTTCGACAATACATGTCTCTTCAGTGATGCTCGTGGCCAAAATATTTGAAATCAAAAGCTTATATAAAAGATGAAGAGCTAAAATCCAAAAGTTCCAAAAAATATAGCCAAATCCGTTGAAGAAATCAGAGCTATGCGTGAGGGAGATACATTCCTTAATTTATAATAATTTCTAACATTTTGTTACAGCAAATTTTAATAACACAAAAAAACGTATTTTTATGCCAGTACCAAAGTACTAGCTATACTGGGCTGGTGATACTCTCGGGGACTAAAATTCCACTAGCAGAGAATCGATCCAGTGGTAGTAATAACATTAACGGTACCAATTTTCCTGCACCAGATGCGCATTTCGACAATACATGTCTCTTCAGTGATGCTCGTGGCCAAAATATTTGAAATCCAAAGCTTATATAAAAGATGAAGAGCTATACTCCACAAGGTCCAAAAAGTATAGTCAAATCCGTTAAATGAATTAGAGCTATGCATGAGGGAGATACATTCTTTAATTTATAATAATTTCTAACATTTTTTTACAGCAAATTTTAATAACACAAAAAATCCGTATTTTTATGCCAGTACCAAAGTACTAGCTATCCTGGGCTGGTGATACCCTCGGGGACTAACAGTCCACTTGCATTTCGTAGATCCAGTTCGCAAATTAAGATTGAAATCACAGTAATATTATGAAATTAAACAGTAATAGTCTTTTGGAATAATTTAAACTTTTTTTTAAAGGAAATTAAGATCAAATTTTTTATTGAAGAATCATCAAACTTGGCAATAATATATTTCGAGGGATAACTCAAAGAATACAAAACAGTATGTATAGCTCGTCTGGTTCGGAGATACGAGTCAAAATAGTGACAACATTATGTATGATACTATTTCCTCCAAAAGGGTTAAAAAAAAAAAAAAAACATGATACAGGAAAAAATCATAATCCAGAAAGATTTTTGTAATACCTAAAGTATAGTTTAATCCCTAAATAATCAATCTCCTACGGGATTAAAATAATATTCCTCAGGGATCTTGTGATACACTTTGTCTGGACCTTTTCTGTTTAACTATGATAACTTAAAATGTTTACAACATCTCCAAACTCATGGCACATACAAATCAAAATCAATTTTATTTACCGAAAGCAATCACAGTTGTACGCAAACATATTTTACGTAACTCATTGATCGTAGCAAAAAGATCTTTTGAGATACAGAAATTGAATGATAGATTGAATTAATGTGACACAAGATATCCATTTAGCCTATACATAATATGATTGTTATTGATATTGTCAATTGAACCCCAAAAATAGCAATACATTTAATTATGTTGTAAAGATATATAATTCTTGACTGAATCAGAGGTACTGGATTTCACCCTTTCGTTTAATTGTTGTAGTGTAACAAAGTTTCTCATCAACATATTTACAAGTTTTACAGACGCTTTAACGAGTTGGTTGTTATTTAATATATCTGTTATAGATGACAACAGATACGAAGATTTCATCAGAGTAAATGGTATTCTTGAAGATGTGACATTATCGTGTGAGCAAGATTTAAAACTAATATAAGATACCAAGATTGTGTTACAATAGACGAAGGTTTCTGTATTGTCATATATAAAAAAAAAAGATTTCTTTTCGCTTATTTGTACCTGAAAATTTATTTGAAATTGCATACAGAAATGATACAAGTATTGTCTTGGTTAACGTTTGAACTTGCCAATTCGCGTAATACTAGTAGTGTGGGGAAAGAGGGATAGTAATAATTAAGTATTTAACGTCAAAGGCTATTGACCGCATTTCATGAAAATGTAGGTAATATAGTTTAGACTTTAGATAATGTATGTTGTTGTTATAACGATAACGAACTCTTGTATCACAAAAATACCCCATATACTCTTTTGTATGATTTACTGAAATTTCGGACCTTTCGACTTTTTCTACAATGATCATGATTGAGCTAACCATAACGGAATTATAGCCCACTATTTTCTATCTATGTTTTAATGAAGTTTTTATTCAGTACACGAGTTATTAAATTGAAATACACATTATATTATTTTTACATTTTTCTTAAGAATGACATGCATTTTATTTTGATTGTTAAAAAAACCAAATATATATATTTTTCTTTGCATGTCCCTATCAAGGCTCCTTATAAATGTGAGACAAGAAACAAAAAATAAGGAAATAAATAGATATAATGAATTAATAAAGAAGGGCACAGTATATTGTAGAAAATTCAAATTGTAAATCTAAAGTTAACTGACAACACCATGGTTTAAAACGAAAAAGACAAACTGACAAACAATAGTGCACAAAACACAGTATAGAACAATAACAAGTAAGCAATACGAAATCCATCAAAAACTGGGGATGATCACAAGGTGTTTAGGAAGGATGAGCAATCCTGCTTAACATGTGGCACTCGTCGTGTTGCCCATGTTAGGAAAAAAACAGTTATAAGTCTAATTCGGTAGGTCGTATTCAAGAACAGGAAACAGGATTGTTTGTTTTTTTTTTTATTTTTATTCAACAACAAATTGCACTTTCTGCTGTTAACAATATACCTCACTAGTCCAGCATACAAGTGAAGAGTCCCTGTTTGTTAATACCAGAAATCCAGGGTTGTTTTCAGGTAAGCATTAATATCTTAAATCAACATTAGTCTTATAATCTAACAGTTAAGTTGTAGAATTATCAGCATGAAATAGCGAGACTTATTTGATTACCTATATATATATTAATAGAAAAGAATACTATATATATCATCTAGCAATAAATGACTTTTGAGTATAGTTTCCGGAAATTTTCCATATTTTTTCCGTTAACGTGTGCGTTGTTTTCCTATCAAATAACTTCCTGGTTTGAAACAAAATTGTCACACCGGTTTATATGACTTTAAAAATAGAAACAAACAGAAGTGATGTAGCATTTTAACAGGTATGTCTAAATCAAAATGTATCAGTAGTATAAAGAAGATCAAGAGTAAATACTTGTTTCTTTTTAAAATCTTCTTTTTGTAACGGTAAATTGATTTAAATAGCCTCATTATTATTCGTAACATGTGGCGGTGAACGGTTAAATTTATATTACTTCATCAGTTCCTGATGTGTAATTTGTAAAATTTATAGCTTTGATTAACTTATTCATTCATTTATTTTGCTAGATCATATATTTCTCAAACAAAGAAATTATTTCAATAATTTGACAGTTTTTTGTAGAAAACAATTGCATTGTGTAGTCTTACATTTTGCCTGTAGTTTGTAACTGTACATAAATTCTGCTTTAAATACAGAATACACATTTATAGCTTCTGTTTTCTGTTCAGACATGTAGTAAGCTTTATATATACAAAACATTATTAATGTAATCAAATAATTTATTTCATAATATTGTTCATCATTAATTTTATAACCAAATACTAGATTTTTCAATGTAAGAATATTATTATCAATATTCAGTTTTCCAAAAAGATTATTAATTTTACTGAAGTAGTCATCAAGAAAATGACATTTCAGAAACATATGATCATAATCTTCAGTGGTATTGCAATAATTACAATTTGAAGTATTGCAGATATTCCACTGTTTTAATAAAGTTTTACAAGGTAGAATAAAGTGTAACAATTTCCAACGAAACACTTTATACTTATTTTCTTTCAAATAATGATGAACAAATTTTAATATATTACATGCTGAACTCTTAATATACTCAATATTTAACACTGTTTTCCATCGGTTAAAACCAACAGGAATTTTAATCTCATTCTGAATGAATATATTATAAATTTGTTTTGTTTCTAAATTTTCTAATGTTTCTGTATAATTACAATTTCTCTTAATATATAAAACATAATCCGTTTTTACTTGAGTTTTCTTTGAATTTTCTTGTCTTAAAATGTTTAGCCATGCTTTTGGCAAAGCTTTCTTCAATTGAGAAAATTCTGACAACCAATTACATTTAATATTGAGTTTTTGTAAAATATATTTCTCCAATATGTTACCATTTTCATCTATAATGTCATTTACATATATGATTTTGCTATTTATCCAGTTTTGAAATAAAAGGCTTTTTTTTTTTAATCTTGATAAATTGATTTCCCCAAATTACTTGTTGTCGAATAGTTCTAAAGTTTTCTGGTTGCTCTATTTTTTTGTTTTTTACCCATGCTTTTACTACATTCAAATAAAATTCTGGCAGTTTATTTAAACCAGGAATTGAGTGAATACCATCAATGTTCATATGAAAGATAAGGAAGTTCTTGCCAAATTTATTAAAATAAAATAATGGTATTACTTTCCAGTTGGCAAAATCTCCATATATTAATCTTTTAATCCACCAAATTTTTAAGGATTCTATGTATTTATCTATGTCAATCATTTTTAATCCACCATCTAGCAATGTATAGCTTAATACATTACGTTTAACCTTTTCTGTTTTGCTTTTCCATAAGAATTGAAATACAAGTTTTTTAAATTTATCAATATATTCTTTTTCTATGTGGGAAACAGATGCTAAAAAAGTAATATTGGGTAGAATCAGTGATTTGATAACTGTTATTTTTCCCAACAGTGTTAAATTTCTTTTCTCCCAATTTTTAATTATCTTCTCAGATTTTTCAAATTGTTTTTCAGCATTGAGCTTTTGACAAACATTTTTATCACAACCAAAAAAAAACTCCTAAACATTTTACTGGTTTGTTCGTAAAGTTGATGTTTTCATATTTTTCTTTACAATGTTTGTGTTTTCCTAACCATATGCCTTCTGTTTTTGATCTGTTTAATTTAAGCCCTGATAATGTGCCAAAGATTTCAATCATATTTAAAACTTTTGAAATGTCTTTTTGTGTTTTTAGAAAAAGTGTTGTATCGTCTGCAAGTTGGCTGATTTTTAATGAATGTGTTTTCCCATCTATCTTAATTTCAAAGCCTTTAATGTTATGGTCTTGCCTTATGTTACAGGCTAATATCTCTACTGCAATGACAAAAATTAATGCACTGCACGGACATCCTTGTCGTATTCCGCGTTGAATGTTTATGGGTTCAGATATCCATCCATTATTTATTACTGAGCTTTTTATATCTATATATAAAGTTTTAATCCATTTAAGCATAGAATTTTGAAATCCAAATTTTTTTAAAGCTGAAAACATAAAATCCCATTCTAAAGAGTCGAATGCTTTAGAGAAATCTAAAAAAGTAGTGCCCCCTCTATGTTAAGTCTTTCTGCATAATCAATTATATCTTGGATTTGTCTAATATTATAACCTATATATCTATTTTTAACATAGCCATTTTGATCTTTATGTATAATATTTGGTAGTATAATTTTAATGCGTTGAGCCAATGAATATGCAATTAATTTTGTATCAATATTTAATAAAGTTATGGGTCTATAATTATTTAAGCAAAGTGGATCATTCTTTTTATGTATAAGAGAAATAACTCCTAGTTTTTGAGAACTTGTTAACTCCCCTTTTTTATACGAATAATTAAATGTAGATACAGCAAATTCTTTTAAATCATCCCAAAAAGTCCTATAGAACTCAACACTAAGTCCATCAATTCCAGGTGATTTGTTAAGTTTCATCTTGAATAATGAATTAGTACATTCTTCAATGGTTAAGGTACCTTCCATTATCTCACTTTCTTGTTTATTTAATTTATGATCAATATTTATATCATTAATATATTTATCTATGGATTTTACATTTGGACTTGTACTATTATAAATATTTTGATAGAAATCTTTTTCTATTTGTAAAATTTTAGAAGATTCTGTATGTATAACTCCTTTATCATCTTTTAAAGCAGTTATAGTCTTTCTAGTCTGTCTAGCTTTTTCTAATCCCAAAAAAAATTTAGTATTTTTCTCTCCTTCTTCTACCCATTTAATCCTTGACCTTATTTGAGCTCCTTTACTTTTTATTTCATAAATTTTTCTTAGTTTACATTCATTATAAATTAATTCTTCTTGAAAATGTTTAATGACATCATCTTTACAGTTTCTGTTTATATTTTCATTTAGTTTTTTAATCTTATTTTCCAATATGTGTATTTCACTTTTATTTTTATTTGCATTTCTTTTACAGTGTGCAACGGTATGTTCTCGAACTTCAATTTTGAACAGATCCCATTGATGGCCTATGTTATCAGTAAGTTTTGTTTTATTTTTATATTTCATAATAAGACCTTTTATTATATTTTTATACTCTATATTATCTAAGATACTATTATTAATTTTAAAATAACCTTTCCCTTTTGATTGTGATCTCCCTTTTACCTTTAAAGATATAGCTTGGTGATCTGTATGTGAAATAAGTGCAGGTCTTATATCTGTTGAATATATATGTGACCTTATTTCTGGACAAACAAGAAAGTAGTCTATGCGTGAAGCTTCATTTATCTTATTTTTCCGTCTCCATGTAAATTGTATATTGTTTCTATGTATAACTCTCCAAATATCTATCAATTTATGTGTTTTGATTAACCCTTTTAAGCTGTTGACTGGTTTTTGTTTTCTTTTATTATTTCTGTTGTTTTTTTTGCTGTCAATATTAGATAGTGTATCATTCATATCTCCCCCAACTATGACCATACCTAAACTGTTTTTCTGTATCATGTCATTTACTTTTTTGAAGAAAACATTCCTATTTGTAGGAAGATTTGGTGCATAAATATTAACTAGAGTATATATACTTTCTGAAATTTCTATGTTAATCAAAATTATTCGCCCCTCCTCATCCTGGTGTTTATCAATTAATTGATAATCAGTGTGATCACTAATAAAAATTGATACCCCTCTTGATTGTGAATTTCCATAACTGTGATATGTATCACCTTTGAATTCATTTTTAAAATTTTTCTCTAATGTAGAAGTAAAATGACTCTCTTGTACAAATAAAATATTACAATGTTGATACTTCATCCACATATGAAGCCTTTGTCTTTTATCTTTTGAGCCAAGACCTTGACAGTTTAATGAACATATATGTATTGTTTCACTCATTGTTTACCAAAAATATCTGATTGAAAAAAAGTAGTTTTCTTATATATAATATAACCATCATTTGTTTACAACATGTTATACAGTTAGTATTAATATACACATTGTACATAACATTGTCAATAGTGTTTACAATAGTATTATAAATAATTATTTCAACATTTATAGTATGATAACTACATTGTTTAATTTTTATTTCATTGTCTATTTTCAGACCGCATATGGCCTTGACATTCCTCAGACACTGACCCAATTTCGGATTAGCAAATTGAAGTGGTATGTCTGAACACCAGATGTTATTAGAAGAAAAGTTAAACAATTTCAGTGATGGTTTTGTGATATACCATATTCCAAATGTACAATTGTTGGATTTACCTGTGAATGTTAAAAAAACGTGAATGGCTATAAATTCAGTGTCATATTCTAAAAATAGATTTGGATTTTCCTTTTCTATACATTGCAAACAAGTGTGAAAAATATTACCACTCTGGATTATAAACGTGGCATATATGGCTGATGGATTTTTTTTCACATGGAGCAAAAATTGTTGGATATAGATATTTCTTGCAATTTTAATACCAATGATGTGGTTTTTACCAATTATACATTCAAATTCTAATGTTCTATTTATAGCGTACCATACTAACAGGTGATTTTTTGAAACATAAACATTTTTTATGATAAACATATATTTGACATTCAAATAGTCATTATCTTTTGAAAGTATGCAATCTTGCATTGCATCACAATCATTTTTTTGTTTTTTTTTAATTATTAAAATAAAAATAATAAATTCTATGTACATATATTTATATTTGAACATTGTACTGTTTTGATTATTAAATAATTGCATTGTAATGGAATTTTACATATTGTACTGGCCCTACGATTTAAATGTCTTTTGTGCAGGACCTGTACGTTCTTGATACTCTTCTGTAGGGGTTGTTGCGTTTCTCTTATCAGTTTTATTTCTTGGAGTTTGGTTCGAACCTTGGAAATATTGGCTTATATCTCCTTGTGTTTTCTTTTGATTATTAGTCAGTTTTTTTTTCTTCTTTTTTTTCTGAAAACCATCTATTTGAGTGTTGGTGGTTTTAGCTTCCGATCCTGAGTCATGATTGTCGTTGTCTGCACTTTTGTTGGTAGAAGTGTCAGTTTGATCATTACTGAGTGGAGCTATAGGTGATTCTGTTTGACTGTCATTGGGAATTGGTTGCAGTATTGATTGTGATATCTGCACAGAGTCTTCTGTTTCCGATTTATCCTCATCTGAATTGTCGTCTTCTGTGTCGTCACTTTCAATTAGGTGCGAATTACACTCTGCTTGTCTGTGTCCTTGTTTGTTACAATGAAGACAAACCCAGTAATTTGGACAGTGCGAAAATTTGTGACCTTTCTGTAGGCATTTATTGCATGAGATTTCAGCTTGATTGTGATTTTCTTGTCCTTGGTGAATAACTGTTGCTCTGTATTTACCAATAAGGACAGATCTCGGTAAAGCTTTACTCAGAGGAGCTACCATTGCGATTCTATCGCCAGTTTGGCAATTTGATAACAGGCCATCTACCCGCAATCGTTCTCTGTACATTTTAATAACCTCGCATCCGTGATATTCCAAGCTTCGCTCAATCTGTCCGTCTTCGGCGGAACAAGGCACATTTTTAACACGTATTTTCAGGTAGGTTGGTCTTTCATTAACAATTATCCTTGGGTTTCTACTGTAAACCTGGATATATTTATTCCGAATTGTTATGCCAGATGTAAGGAGGGATTCTCTATCGATCTCAGAATCAAAATAGATTCTCCATAAACCTCGAACACGCTGCAACCCTTTAAGATGACTGGCTGGGCAAATTGTAGCGTCGATGGTTTTGTACAGTTCTATGTGTGTTAGAAACTGGTCTCTGCTTGGTTTAGTGTTGCCAAACAAGTCAGTTTCTAATATGAAAACTGGCTTTACATCTTCAACATCATAATTGTTTTTGGTGTTTTGTTTTTGCAATATAGAAGAGTAAGTCTCGATGGTGTCCGCCATATTGTTTTTGTCATTGGTTTGGTTTACCTCTAAATTTTCATTTGTATTATTTGTATTATTTGCTGAATTTGACATCTTACGACTGTAAAAGTTTTCAACTTCTATAACAAATTCGTCTGATCAAAAATAAATTATCAAATCACATCACATACACATTAAATCATACTTTTTGTGGGAGCCGTGACATAAAACCGCCTTAGCAATCAAGTCCCGGATGGAAACAGGATTGTAGTGACGACATATAATGTATCTGATATCATCTGTGAAACAGATATGCGATAACGGTCAACCAACTCGTGATGGTGTCTGTAAAATTTACGCAGGGGTAAGGTCAACTTCTCTCTTTGGAACTCTTGGTGTTATAGCTTTCTTGTGAACTGCAACCCTTTATGAAGGAAATCGTGATAAGAAATATAAGTTTAGGAATAATGAATGAATAGAAAAGCCTAAACGCTGAAAACAAATAAAGTTTTATCGAAAGTTTTATCTACATTTGAAAAAATAAAACGATAAATCCTTCAGTAACCAAAATATAAAAACAAATCAGATGGATTTTATAATTTGCATTCTCTTAGGTAGAACAACCGTTCTCGAGAGTTTGAAACACTCAGAAATATTTGTTTCTGAATAGATTTTTTTAAATAGACTTTAAATATTTTACAAAATTTTAATTTTCACAAAAATCTTGTATAAATTTAAGATTGCAGAACTTTATTTAGATAAGAAGATATATAACATTAACATCAAATAGATTGTGGGTAGTAGGCATCAAATAGATAATGACTTCTGTCATAATATTGTTAATATTATAGAAGGCACAGTATGTTATCATTCATACCAATTAGGATAAACATAGTTGGAGTTCAAAGGCAGGATATATCAGTCAAGACCTTAACAAAGCATTCAACATTTCTGTATTGACAATACGACATGCTCAATTAACTAAGTACTCGTTATATTGATGAAGTCATGTAAACATATTTCTGAAAAATAACTTGCTATGGCAAAGGACGAATAAAGGGGAAAACATGTTTGTTAGAAAGGATGTAGTACCGTAAAGAAATTAAAATTTTGTAATTTAAAAAACATACTCAGGTTGTCTTGTGTATAACATAATTGACAGTATTGTCCAATTTGAACATCAAATTGATGGTTTTTGTTACTGTAAGATTGAGTTGAGCTGACACATATGGTAATATAACTAATAAGCTATTAATTATTGTAAACAATTCTTTGTGATATATCTAGTCTAAAGTAATAATGTTGAGAGTTTTACGAATTTCCAGTAGTCAGCACTTTTTGTGCTGACATGAATTGTCATTGATATGATAATATTTATAAATTTATTGTTTACAAATTTTTGAATTTTTTCAAATACTAAGGCTTTTCTACCTCAGGGATAGATTACCTTAGCTGTATATGGCAACACTTTTAGGAATTTTGGTCCTCTATGCTCTTTAACTTCACACTTTATTCGGCCCTTTTAACTTTTTTGGATTTGAGCGTCACTGATGAGTCTTTTGTAGACGAAACGCGCGTCTGGTGTATATACTATACTTGGTCCTGGTATCTATGATGAGTTAATTCATAGAACATGTAGAAGTAGTTACGCTAAAATATCAACATTCTCGATGTTATTATATACATTTTAACCACGTTAACTAGTTAACGATATAACATACTAGCAAAATGATATATTTACAGCAAGGTGTATTTTACAACATAACTATAATATATCAAATTGACATTTTTAAAATTCCTCAGTTCATAAATGCAACTGTAATATAAAGTGATAAGAACATGTTGAATGGGATTCAATAACGACAACATGGACAATACAAGAAATGCTGAATCAATACATCAATTTGATGATTGAAATAAAAGCAGTAGGCATTCGATCTACAGGTTATTGGTTTGTGAGGGTGAGGCATTCAATGTTCCTTCCACCTTTCGATAAACATTTTTTTAATACAGAATTTTGAATTGTACGAAATAATAATGATTGGTTTCCAGGGAATGTATTACTTTAGCTATAATTTGTACAACCGTTATGTACTGTGGGAAATAAATGGACTTTAACTTCTTTCTTTATTTAGCCCTCATACGATTTTAATTTGAGTTTCACTGATAAGTCTTTAAAGGTGTAACACTAACTTAAGCGTACACACTTTTAACGTTTCCATCATTAGTTTTACAATCATAACAAGAATTGGAAAATATCGTTATTCAAATAGAATATTACAATAACATTAATCATTTTAGAAAAAAACGATCCCTACAATTTCACTAACACAAAGTCCTCTTTTACATTGTCGTGATAATGTAACAGTTGTGTGTACCAAGATGTGCAGAAATAAAGGTTATTGTAGTATACAGCTGTACAAAATTCAAAATCGATTGCGAAACAATTCCGAGTTACAAACAAAAACTGAGGTATACATATGGTTTATATATGAGACTACGACACAACAGAAACACATCACTAAAATGTAACACACACATAAACGAACGATAATATAACAAGGGCCATTTTCCTGACTTGGAACATGACCTTTTAAAAAAAATGGCGGATTGAACCTGGTTTTTCGGCTAGCCAAACTTCTCACGTTAATAGACATGTTAAATATAACATACAAATGACAGCATTAAATGACAAGCCTTCAGTACAAATAAAAACAAGAACATTCAGAACAAAGAAATACCCATCTAAGCATTACAATAGGACATTTCGACATGCTTTAAGTTATCAACGGTACTAGGCTTATAATTTGATACATCATACGTTCGTTTCGTCTACATAAAACGCACCAGTGACGCTCAGATCAAAATAGTAAACAAAACAAAATTGAAGATCATAGGTTACCCACAATTCTAAAAAGTGGTGCCAAATACGAGTACGGTTAAGAAAATCCTTAGTATTTAGAATAATTCTTACTTTTGCGAACAGTACATTTAAAAAAAAATGACCATATAATTAATGTCCATGTTAACACCGACGTGTTAATTTCCACAGAATAAAAACAAACATTTGAAACAAAGAACGAAAACATATAAAACAGTACAAAAGTACAAAATAATCTTGCATTGTCACATTAAAAATAACGCTACGCTAAAAATTGACGTCACAATAAATATTGAACAGTTTGATATAGTTTAACATCGGGTTTGTAAATATAGCATTTTATGTATAATACAACAGTTACATAATATAAAATTGTGTTAGCAACAAAATTATTAATTGTATTATCTAGCTATATACTAGGTATTAATCTTATCAATGAAACTATAACACAAGTTGCCCCAAAATAAAATCATATAAATGAAGTGGGTGATTAATTATCATTACTTTTACATACTAGTAGAATATCAAAAATTGAGATGAGGATAAATAAAGTTGAGACTTTTTAATTCCATTTTTTTCCCTTTTTCTAGAAAATGAAACAAAATCACGAAAATAAACACAAAAAAAAAAAAAAAAAATCAATGCAAATCAAAATAACAAAAGGAATGTCAAATTCACCAAATAATTCAACGCGAAAAATAGTCCCTCAAACTAATGAACGATTATAAAGGTCATCTAGGAACACTTTCCCTTATGAACAGTTTTCATGTCTGCATAATGATAAAAATGTTATTATGAGAAACTTGTTGCCGTAGGTATTAATCAGACAGAATAAAAAATACAGTTAGTGACGGTACATACTTGTGTTTGTTATTGATTTTAAATAAAAGTCACATATACCACAAACAGGAATATTGCATTTTCATGTAACATAATTTAGTCCTGGATAACACCAGGCCTTGACGTCATAAAACTTTCGAGTTAGAGTTTAGTACATATACTTCAAAATTAACCAATCAACATGATGGATTTCATGTTTCGATCATGATTTTGGGGCTCCGAGCATTTAGCCAAGTTTTATTACTTCAACCCCAGGATTGATTGAACGTGTCTGTCCTTGGTTTTCTACAGTAGTTATGGTCTGGATAATATCTTGTATATGGCGAATTAATTATTCTCAAGCTTTTTCTAGACTTGCGATTCGCTGTAGAAATAACTATACCAGTGTATACTAAACTTTTGTTTTACAGGCTGGATAAAATCTCACGCAACAATGTTTCATTTTCGTAGTTGCATTCTAAAAAAAATGCTTAACAGGTGATGGTTGTATGAACACGCATAAAGTTATCATTCATTTGTTAGGAAACCTATGCTACAACTCAAATTGTAATAAACACATACTAGTAAAAAAAAATATAGAAAAAAGAACAGATCTTTTAAAAAAATGACAAAGGCTGTGTGAAGCAATAGTCATTTACTTTAGTAATCATTCAAGTTTACGATACTAGTACTTGTCCTTTACACATATGTATGATACATATGCCGTTCATATTACAAGAAACATTATCAACTGCAAATCCATGTAGTAAAATACATGTACTTTAAGTCTACAACATCGGACCGCAAATGCCAAATTTCACCATTCTTATAACATTATGAATTGTGACATTAACATTTTTAACTTTAATGCTTTGTGACATTTCTGACCCAACAGAAATGACAGTCTTTAAAATCAATAGATTGTGAACTCTTATACATTGGAGTCGTGATAATGTAACAGTAGTGTCTACCAAGATGTGCAGAAATAAAGGTTATTGTAGTATACAGCTGTACAAAATTCAAAATCGATTGGGAAACAATTCCGGGTTACAAACAAAAACTGAGGTATACATATGGTTTATATATGAGACTACGACACAACAGAAACACATCACTAAAATGTAACACACACATAAACGAACGATAATATAACATGTATAACAATGACCATTTTCCTGACTTGGAACATGACCTTTTAACAAAAATGGCGGATTGAACCTGGTTTTGCGGCTAGCCAAACTTTTCGCGTTAATGGACATGTTAAATATAACATACAAATGACAACATTAAATGACAAGCCTTCAGTACCAATAAAAACAAGAACATTCAGAACAAAGAAATACCCATCTAAGCATTACAATAGGACATTTCGCCATGCTTTTAGTTATCAACGGTACTAGGTTTATAATTTGATACATCATACGTGCGTTTCGTCTACATAAAACGCACCAGTGACGCTCAGATCAAAATAGTAAACAAAACAAAATTGAAGATCATAGGTGACCCACAATTCTAAGAAGTGGTGCCAAATACGGGTACGGTTAAGAAAATCCTTAGTATTTAGAATAATTCTTACTTTTGCGAACAGTACATTTAAAAAAATGACCATATAATTAATGTCCATGTTAACACCGACGTGTTAATTTCCACAGAATAAAAACAAACATTTAAAACAAAAAACGAAAACATATGAAACAGTACAAAAGTACAAAATAATCTTGCATTGTCACATTAAAAAATAACGCTACGCTACAAATTGACGTCACAATAAATATTGAACAGTTTGATATAGTTTAACATGAGGTTTGTACATATAGCATTTTATGTATAATACAACAGTTACATAATATAAAATTGTGTCAGCAACAAAATTATTAATTGTATTATCTAGCTATATACTAGGTATTAATCTTATCGATGAAACTATAACACAAGTTACCCCAAAATAAAATCATATAAATGAAGTGGGTGATTAATTATTATTACTTTAACATACTAGTAGAATATCAAAAATTGGGATGAGGATAAATAAAGTTTAGACTTTTTAATTCCATTTTATCTCCTTTTTCTAGAAAATGAAACAAAATCACGAAAATAAAAAAAAAAAAAAAAGAGATGATGGTTGTATGAACACGCATAAAGTTATTATTCATTTGTTAGGAAACCTATGCTACACCTCAGATTGTAATAAACACATACTAGTAAAAAAAAAATATAGAAAAAAAGAACAGATCTTTTAAAAAAATGACAAAGGATGTGTGAAGCAATAGTCATTTACTTTAGTAATCATTCAAGTTTTCGATACTAGTACTTGTCTTATACACATATGTATGATACATATGCCGTTCATATTACAAGAAACATTATCGACTGCAAATCCATGTTGTAAAATACATGTACTTTAAGTCTACAACATCGAACCGCAAATGCCAAATTTTGACCATTCTTATAACATTATGAATTGTGACATTAACATTTTTAACTTTAATGCTTTGTGACATTTCTGAGCCAACGGAAATGACAGTATTTAAAATCAATAGATTGTGAATAATTTGATACGTCAATTCTTTTGTATCATACGAATAATATAAGAATTTGACGCTTGTACTTGTTTTAACAGTTGGACACGTGTGTTTCATTGTTATAACTTTTGTTTTATATCTTGTTTGAGTGCGTAATTTGACAAATGTGCCTAGTTGTACAGTTAAGAATAAGATCATATGTAACACCGTCACGTGTCCTCTTTGTTAGATCAATCGGTAGAGCATGTTTTACTAAAATTGCGATGTTTATTTTACTCCAAAGGAACCAACTAATGGCGTTATTTCCCGGTGCCTGCGGAATTTGAATTTTCAATAAATTCACATTTAAGTATATATAAGTCCATCGATTTTTATTTATAATTCAACAATATTTATTGTACTAACGCTCTTAAAATATTACTTCACTTGTCCAGTAATTGGTAAATGTTTCCTGTTTGTTAATATCAAAGATTTTTTGAGAAAATGATATACAAATTAACTTATCATTGAAGCCAGACTTTATATATTGTCCATAATCATCTACAAAAGACATATGTTTAATATAAAACAAATGAAGGTAATCAGCATTTTTTGCGTATATGTTTTTCGAAAGATTAGTTTCTCTATTGAGTATATGTTTACGATAAGACGAAGTATTTAACCATGTCCACTCTCAGAAATACGAGTTCCTTCTGAACATAGAACTTATATTTTGTCGTTAGATTATATGAGAAAAAGAGCCTACTACCTAATCCGATTTGAATAGACGCTATAAAAAACTTAGTATCTCGAGTGCATATATATCTGTTCAAATCCGATTGCGTGGCAGAATGTTTTATGAACTAAACTGAATGTATTCCAAAAGGGTTATTCGTCCAAGTAAACGATTTGATAAACACGTAAAATGGAAATTTCACATAGAGTATTACCCCCTCAATTTAACGACGCACATATTTGTCTTAAACCGTGCGTGGTATGTCTGATAAACGGAAATAACATGCATTCCATAAACCAATTGTAGTGTTGTTTTACCTTATCTATATTACTAGTAACTACATCTAAAGACAATGTCTGTTTCAAAAAAAATAAAAAAAATAAATCGTGTGAATGCTGTGAATGATAAATTTGTTAATTGGTGTAAACGTGAATACAAAGGGTGAATATGGATAACACTTTAGCATCAATGTTTAAATTGAGTTGGAGGGCGGTTCTAGAAAAAAAAATCAGAGTGAATCACATGAACTCTAATAGGAACAGCATAGTGTCACCTGTGCTGATACATCGCACAGTAGGCTTCATAAATGGATATTGTTATTGGACGACAGCTCATCCGAATCCTAGTGGTATATAGTTGATGATTATTTGAAGTAGTTCAGTACTGTGAACACAAGAGCGATACTGAACATAAGAATACGTTCAAAAAGGGAAGTTCCTTTAAGCTAACAAATTTAAACGTTATCAACGAATTCCGAAAAGGAACGAGTAAAAAACCAACATTGTCACATCTCTGACTCGGTGTAGGCAATTCCAAATAACATGTTTGGCCAAACCTTTGTTTTATATAAAATTATTCCTATCTGTTGTTTGGCAGTCATTTATTGTTCCATTATGTTGACAAAATACTGATTTTGGACTAAATAATACTTCTTCCTGATAATAATATTGACCTGATATATCAAAATATCTTAGAGTAGTTTTGAGTATATTCAGTAATGTTTTTTTGTGTCCTGGATCATCACTAAATGGTGAAACCATCAAGATAGCCAAAATACATCAATTATCATTACGTTGAAGAGCATTTTGAACTGAAAATTCCAAACATTGTATAAACATCAGAAAAGCAGTAACAAAGTTGACCGATCTTGGCATCTTGACTCTATTATAGACTACAAAAAAAATCAGATTGAACAATTTGGTTGAAAAGACAATTGTTTTGTCTAAAAATGACCCACCAATAACGATCGGATCAAAATATTCAAAACGTCCTTTTGAAGACAAAAAAAAAAAAAAAGAGCATTTAAAACAGAAAAATACCAAAAGAGATATGTGAATTACGACAATAGCAATCAATGGCCATAGCAAATTATTTAAACAGTCCATTTGAAGCTCAAAAAAATATTTAAAACTGGAAAATTCGAAAAGAGATATGTCAATTACGGCGGCTACAGTAGGTAATCTCCACAGCAGAGACACCTAGATACTTAAACAGGTCGATAATTTACTTATTTGTGGCAACCTTCTTGTTAACAATCCTCTGTATAGTCTAGTTGTAATATTTGTCATGTACAAGAACTCAACTCTGCCTTCGAAATTACTATAAAACTATTATATCCAAGAATATTATATCAACATTCAATATATCAATAAATGTTTGTACAAACTCAATTTGTTCGTCATTTCAGTAAAGGCCAATAGTGTAATTATCCAATGTTTAAATAACATTAAATATATTTCATATTCATGAAACTGTTTGATATGAAAAGTCAACGAAATCATTGCTGATTTACATTACACTACATTTCTTATCATAATTGACATAAAATTCGCTCGTAACAAAAACATAAACAGAAAAAATTCAAATTTACATCAACAATAATGTTGCTGCTTAATTGGTAAATACGACGTGCTAGAATACTGTAATTTGACTTGTTTTGTAAAATGAATGATTTCTGTCGATGAAAATAGTCAGGCATATCACAACATAAGTTGAACGAACGTTGCTTAGTCCTATTAAATATATATCATTTTCTTCATACTTTCAAATATATTTTTAATGATGGATCATCAACTCATATTCTTTTCTCCGCAAATATAAAGAAAAATATCGAAGTATTTGAACTTAAAATTGAGAATGGAAATGGGAAATGTGCCTAAGAGACAACAACCCGACCATTGAAAAAAAAAAAAAAAAAAAACAACAGCAGAAGGTCACCAACAGGTCTTCAATGTAGCGAAAAATTCCCGCACCCGGAGGCGTCCTTCAGCTGGCCCCTAAACAAATATATACTAGTTCAGTGATAATGAACGCCATACTAATTTCAAAATTGTACACAAGAAACTAAAATTAAAATAATACAAGACTAACAAAGGCCAGAGGCTCCTGACTTGGGACAGGCGCAAAAATGCGGCGGGGTTCAACATGTTCGTGAGATCATGCCAACAACTGGTTTTTGAATAAATGTGTTTAGTTCCGATGCAAAGACCCTATAAGTGAATCAATATTAACGCCAAAATATGCAATCTTTAATGACCTGACAACAGTATCGTAACTATAGGGGGACATGTAAATAAACAAACAATGTTCATTGTATTGCAAAAAATAAAATAAAACAAAAAATATTGAACACCGAGTAAAATTAAAGACTAAAAGTCTCTAATCAAATCGGAAAATGAAAGGCTTAAATACATCGAATTATTCATGCAAGTACCGTAATTATGAGTTTTGCGCTTGGACAGTGTTTGAGGAGATTCATTTTCAAATATACTAGTTAAATGTTTTAGATTAGGATTACCATTCGTTTTGCATCTGTGCATATTCTCGACGCTTTGTTTACGCAAAATTTATTACTTGCGGTTTTGAAATTCGCAAAAATGAATTACTCGCAAAGAAATTGTTGGTCTGCAATGTATATGAAATAAAAACAATAACTACGTACAACGCACTATATGATATTCAACGTAAATGAAAAAATAAAAAAAATAAAGAATGAATGTTCCACAATACACGTTTTATGATAAATGATTCAAAACGACTATAGATTTGTACTATCGTTTAATATATAAATTTTGAGTATCCAGTAAAGCCAGTTTAAACGAATCAGACAAACAAAAATGTTGCATTCATACCTCCTGCAGTTTGAATATCAAATAAATATATATATCCATACACTATATTGTTATATATTAATATGAACATGATTATTTGTTAGTAACGAAGCTGTCTATATTGTTTGTGTAACCCTTACAGGATGTCTTCAAACGCCTTGGAAAGTTAAAAGCAAGAACGTTTTATGAATGGAGATACATCAATAACCTATAAAACATAAAATAAGAAATATTGACAACAATGAATAAAGATTTCAAATTATAGAAGAAAATTAATATTGTTGTTTACCTGGTGTTAAAGTTATGATATATTAACATGCAAAAGTGCTGAGACATGAAACTATTATATGCAACACAATAGCAGTAACGGCCATTATTTGATCACGTATCAATAATTGATTATGTTTTGACGACACATCAGAGTGTCGAATCATAAATTGAAATAATTATTTGTTTCTTTTTCATGATCTGTGAACATGACAAAAAACAGCGTTCAAATTTAAATTTTCAGAAAACTAGGTGTTAACATAAAACAGTAAATATATACATGTATGCAATTGTATATAAATATAGGTTATACCACTGCATCGAGTGTGATAATCGTCGATATTTATCCACTCAGGACAGTAAAACTTTCAAACACACACACAACTTAAAATACAAGATTCCATTACAAATCGGAGCTGAATGTTTTTATAATAGTAAGCAGGTTCTGACTTTCAAGTTACATCAGTAAAAGTTAAAACGTTAAAAAGATATAATGGATCAGGAACTACTGCTTGCTGGGTATGCTCATTGTAGAATGTCGTGCTGCGGCCTCTGATATTTTACTTACAAATTAGCTATGAGGCAGTTACAAACTTAGAAATGTGGATGCCTTGAAAAATTGAAAATTTAATAGTTGGATGACACACTAAATTTACAAGTTTTGCAATTTCCTATTCAGTTGGAGTCAATTTGATTATAATTTAAAACCACTTGTTTCAATAGAATGAATTCAGATATTTCCAAGTGTTTCGTTTTATAAATTGTCATACGTAATCAGTGATATTCGAGATGGTGTTGCATTTGTATCCAATGGTTATTTGCCCAATATCGGCTGATGTGTTAATCTATTATGTCGTCTTTTATATGAACTATCTGCCTTGTAAACACATTTTCAGTATTCTAAGATGTAATGCCTCGTAAATGAAATAGAACACAAGAATATTTAGCTATAACCTTCAAATTCATAATGTAATTAATAAAAAAAAAAAAAACACACATTATTTTTATATTCATGTCGCTGCTAATACTTGTCAAGTAAAAAAGTTAATTTGATTATTTTAAGGAAAAAACTGTTTTGGAAATTAATCGATTGAAAAAAAATAGAACTAGAAACATTGTTCATACAAGTGATGGGTTTTGTTAGCAATAAACTTGTCATAGATACCAGGATTAAATTTAGCATATACGCCAGACGCGCGTTTCGTCTACAAAAGACTCATCAGTGACGCTCGAATCTAAAAAAAGGTAAAAAGGTCAAATAAAGTACGAAGTTGAAGAGCATTGAGGACCAAAATTTCTAAAAGTTTTGCCAAATACAGCTAAGGTAATCTATGCCTGAGGGATAAAACTCTTAGTATTTCAATTTAACAGTAAATTTTTAAGTATGAGCATATCAATGACAATTCATGTCAGCACAAAAAGTGCTGACTATTGGGCTTCTGATACCCTCGGTGAAATAAATCTCCACCAGCAGTGGCATCGACCCAGTGGTTGTAAATAAACTTATTATTATTATAAGGCCGTTAGTTTTCTCGTTTGAATGTTTTACATTGTCTTATCGGGGCCTTTTATACTGACTATGCGGTATGGGCTTTGCTCATTGGTGAAGGTCGTACAGTGACCTATAGTTGTTAATGTCTGTGTCATTTTGGTCTTTTGTGGATATTTGTCTCATTAGCAATCATACCACATCTTCTTTTTTATATCATCATAGATACCAGGACTAAATTTAGTATATACGCCAGACATATATTCAGGTTTAAATTACCTTTTTGTTCAAAATGGGTGTATTAGGTTAGGCTTATAACAGTCGTTTTACATTATCTGATGAAATAAACGTGTTATTTGTCATTTCATAGTGACTGTCCCCTCAGCTTACCATGCAGTTCGATTTGTTTTGTAATATATATTTGAACTATATAAAAGTAAAGATCAATCTTATAACTTTTTTTTATACAAAATGCAAAACCATAATAGATAAAGTTAAGACATTAAGAAAACAACCGATGGAAAGAGAAAAATAATAACAAATAAAAAAAAAGATAAGTATTGCAAATATATCACTGGTCGCAATTTTTTTCTCATATTCTTTGCAATAAATTTTCTTAACTATTTACTAAATATATTTACAAATCTACCGATATGGCATTTATCAAATCACACAAGAGAACCTTTTACTTTTAAATAAAATTGAAAGGCCGTTTTTGACTTATGAAATTTAAAGTCCGTTAAGTGTAACGGTAAAGAATGTTTAGAAAAAAAACTCAATTACTAACCAAAACTGCAATAATGAAGGCCTCTCAAATGGGATATCATCTTAATGGTATGAGAGAAAAAGTCCTTGTTTTGATTTGTATGATCAGGTAAGGAAATCAATGACATTGTAAAATCTAACCATATTATGGGTTAATGTACAACCCGATTTTTGGTTGAATGTCTGTGTCTTTTTTGTAATCCAATCACCTCTTGAAAGTGTTTCATTTCAGTAGTAATTCCGAGTTTAATTAACATTTAGTCATTCCATGATTGTGTTATTTCCTGCCAGATTTACACATAACAGGTAATTACTGATCCGTTATTGACGAGACAAACACATTATTGTCAAGGATATTGTTTTTAAATACAGTCATATAGTCAGGTGATTGGCATTCAATGAAAACAAAAATCAATTTGGTGCATCAGTGAAAAGTGATAATGATTAAGTTATCTTAAATTTCAAGGGATATTTTTTTGTGAAGACAGCATACCACCATCAAATGTTGTCAGCACACATTCAAATAATTTTTTTTAATGTCTAATTAGTTATTTTGAGGTTTATTTCAAAATGTTTTCGATTTTTCTCTTTCAGGACGATGTTTTCTTTATGCGACACGGATAAACTTTGTAACTGTACATGTCACAGTTTGGTGTATATTTGTCGTTCAAGATATGTTGTCTTGGCATTCTCTCTTAACTAAATTTTATCCATTCGACCAAATCAATGCAACGAGCAATCCGTATACCATCATTCGTTTTTTCATTGTTTGTTTTGTATATTATTGTTTGTCGTTTCATCGTTTGTTTTGCATACATTTTGTACTATCGGTGGTCTTTTTTTTATTCATTTATTTATCTAACGAATTTGATTTATTTATTTAACTTTTTATTTATGTAATTATTTATATTTTGTATGCATGTTTTCACTTTTATTTAACCTTTATACATTCATGGTTTGATAAGAAACTATCTATCTATAATTTTCTTCATATATATATAACACGATAAACAAACAGAAGTTTCACAATATGTAAAACATGCATCAAATTTAGTACCCCGAATAATATATCAATATAATCTATTCTTTAACCCCGCCACATTATTTATGTATGTGCCTGTCCCAAGTCAGGAGCCTGTAATTCAGTGGTTGTCGTTTGTTTATGTGTTACATATTTGTTTTTCGTTCATTTTTTTACATAAATAAGGCCGTTACTTTTCTCGTTTGAATTGTTTTACATTGTCTTATCGGGGCCTTTAATAACTCACTATGCGGTATGGGCTTTGTTTATTGTTGAAGGCCGTACGGTGACCTATAATAGTTAATGTTAACGTCATTTTGGTCTTTTGTGGATAGTTGTCTCATTGGCAATCATACCACATCTTCTTTTTTATATTTGAAATAAGATACACTATCAACAAAATTCTGCATTTGTTACATGTATGTTTCCTACTATGATCTTGCTGCCACATTTGAACCTTAATGATATTTGATACTGTTATTATAATACCATAGTCATCATGACTTTCACAGAACATATAATCGTCGTATTAAGTTATAATCCTGGTACGTTTGAAAACTATTATATCAACTAAGGAACAGACAAGCGTAGTTTTTCATTTCGTAGATCCACTTAAAGTTCACAAATCAAGCTTGAAATCAAAGTTATATTATAGAATTAGACGGCAAAAGTCTTTTGGATTAATTTGAACTTTTCATGAGAGCAAATTAAGATCATTTTGTTAGTTCAGAATCTCCAAACTCGGCAATTATGTATCTTAAGCTAGGGATACATCAAAGACTACAGAAAGTTTGTATAGCTCAACTGGATCGGCGATACGGATGAAAACAGTGACAACATTCTGAAGGATACTATTTCCTCCAAAAGGGTTAACAAAGAAATCTTACAGGATACCATCATACTCCCGAAGTATATTTGTAACACCCTAATTATTCTATTTACCGAAGGCAATCATAATTGTAAGCAAACATATCATTTATGTTACTCATTGATCGTAGCAAACATACATTTCGAGATAAAGAAATTGAATTATAGATTGAATTGATGTGACATAAGATATCCGTTTAGCTTATACATTATATGATTGTTATCGATACTGTCAATTGAACCCCAAAAATAGCAATACATATAATCACATTGTATGGAAAAAAAATTCTTAACTGGTTCAGAGATATTGGATTTTACTCTTTCATATAATTGTTGTAGTGTTACAAAGTTTCTCATCAATACATTTAAAAGTTTGACAGACGCTTTAACAAGTTGGTTGGCTGTTATTTATTAAATCATAGATTACCACAGATAAAAAGTTTTCATCATATGAAGTTGTGACATTCTCGTGTAAGCAAGAGTCAAACTCATGAAAGATACCAAGATTGTGTTACGATAGACGAACGATTATGTATTGTCTTTCTGGAAAAGAAGATTTCTTTTTGCTTATTTGTACCTGAAAATTTATTGATCATACATGTACTTTCTATGTAAACATTTGAACCTGCTTATACGCTTAATACTATTAAGTGTGGGGAAAGGGAGATTTACATGTTTGACGTCAAAATACTATTTATCGCATTTCATGAAAATGTATGTTATTGGTACAGTGCTAATAAACTCTTTGGTCACAAAAATAACTCAGATAGAATTCCTGTAGATTTTGGGAAATTCTCTCGAACTTCCGACTTTTCCTACCATGATGGAGTAAAACATATAAAGGATCGTGGTCACAATTTACATATTATTTTCTATCTATGTTTTGTTGAAGTTTTTATTTAATACACAATTTATTAAATTGAAATTTAACAATTATTATATTATTGTCACTTATTCCTAAAATTGACATTCATTTTCTTAATTTGATAGGTGAAAAAGCCAAATGCATATATTTTTTTCTTTGCATGGGTCTAGCTGGGCGCTATACGAATGTGAGGCAAAAAACAAAACAGGAAAAAAATAGATTATCTGAATTAATTTAGAATGACGCAAGATACTAGTGATACATTGAATCTCTAAATCGGAAATAGACTGACAACACCATGGCTTAAAAAAAAAAAAAAAAAAAAAAAAACACAAACAGACATTAAACACAACATAGAAAAAAATAAAGAATAAGCAACACAAACTAAAACACTAAAAACTGGAATTGATCACAAGGTGCTTCAGAGTGTTAAGCATATCCTGATTAACATATGGCATCCGTCGTGTTGCTCATGTTAGTAAAAAAAGGTTATAAGTCTAATTCGGTAGGTCACATTCGTGAAAAGGGAAAAGGATTGTTATTTCGGCATAAAATACATCTGCTATCATCTGTGAAACAGATATGTCATAACGGTCAACTAACTCGTGATGGTTCCGTAAAATTGACGAAGGGATAATAACAACTTCGCCATTTTGAACTCTTAGTTTTTAATCTTCCTTGTGAACAGTAACCCTGTATCAAGGAAACCATGATAACAATAATACAAGCTTAGGAATAATGCATGCTTAAAAAAGCCTCATCGCTGACAAAAGTCCAGTTAGTTTTATCGAAATTATTGTCTACAATTAAAAACAAAAACCGATAAATCCAAAATATTAAAAAAACGAATGGTTTTACAATCTCAATTTTAAATTTCATTCGCCTAGGTAAAAAGTTTTAAACACTTAGAACTCATTTTTCCTTTTTTAAATATCTTTTTGAATAGACTTTAGACATCATACAAGTATCTGAATTTTTACAAACACAGTATAAATTTAAGATTGCAGAACTTCATTAAGAAAAGAATATAAATAACGTTAATATCAAATAGATTTTGGATGGTAGGGATCAAATATATCATGAGTTCTTTCATACTATTGTTATAAAAGGTGTAGCATGATATCATTGATGCAGTTAAGATGAAAACAGTTGGAGTTCAATTGCAGGATATACCAGTTACGACAATACAAAACATTCTACATTTCTGTATTGACAATACGACATGTTCAATTAACTAAGTACGTGTTATATTGATAAAGTCAAAGCATTTGTATATGTAACAATCTTTCTGAAAAATAAATTGCACTGGCAAAGGACAAAGAAAAAAAAATGTTTGTGAGAAAGGATGTAGACATTAGTACAGTCTTTGGGTGGTGTAAACTTCGCCCTAACACCATACCTCATTACACCATATACCATACATCATTACACCATACACCTTGTACTATTACACCATACACGTTACACCTTTGCACCATACACCTTACACATTACACCATACACCATTCCCCATTCTATCTACACCATCCAAAATTACCCATAATGCAATTAAATTTCAAATAGTAAGATTTTTTTTATTGTTTATGTTTTCAATCCGAAAAATTAAAATAAAAAGAACTTCGTTTTCAACCAATGAATTGTTGTACACCGTTCATTCACACCATTCCCGATTGCACGTTACACAATCACAACATTCCTCATACACCATTACATCATTCCCCTAACACAATACACCATAGCACCATACACCTTACACCATTGCACCATATGCCATACACCATTACAACATATACGTTTTTTTTTGGAAGTTTACACCATCCAAGGGCTGTATATCGCTAGTAGTATACTGCTGTTAAAAAATCATAAATCGATTGAGAAAAAAAAAAACTAATCCGTGTTATAAACTAAAACTGAGGGAAATGATACAAATCTTTATCTAACATTGTTGGGTTGATGTTTAGGCGAGTTGTATATACATATTGTACACAGCCATGTATCACCATCATTGCTGGTGATCCGATGGATAAATCTGTTGTAGAGTTGTCACTGACTCAGACGTACTTATAAATATAATTATTTTCTTTGGCTGTATCTTGCATTAATTTGTAGGATCCTTTACAATAGATCATTGAGCTGATCTGTAACAATAACATCTCCATGCCTTATATATCATGTACTGTATTACGACGCTAGATTAAAATTGACGAGGAAAGGTAACACGTGGTCACCGAAAGCCTTATTATTGAAGCCAAGGTGGTCGTGTGGTCTAGCGCACCGGATACAGTGCAGGCGACTCGGTGTCACGATATCTCAGTAGCATGGGTTCGAATCCCGGCGAGGGAAGATAAAAAAATTTGCGAAAGCAAATTTACAGATCTAACATTGTTGGGTTGATGTTTAGACGAGTTATATATATGCATATACATTGTTATCAAACACAATCTTATAGCAACACACTAAGGGTTACACATTTATAGTTTAACACCAAGGTCCGACCGCTCGTTTTTCGTTACAATACGTCTAAGTAAGAATGACGTTTAATTTACATGTTTTTGATAATTCTTTTTCAGTATCTAATAGAAATTACATTTCGATTGGACACTTATTTGGACAGAGCCAACGACATAAATATAAATGAGGGATTGGTCTATATCAGCTAACTGTGTTGGAATCCAATGTGACAATTTCGAGATTTAAACTTTGGTAAACTATTGTCGCCTTCAATAAATCTTCTTCAGATTGGTTGTATTTTTTAACAATACTCCCTGCAATTGTGTCACAAACGAAGCAACAGTTTAATCTATCATAATTACTTTTCGTTCATGGTCACATCTTTTATGGTTACTTATCGTTCGTGATCACATCTTGTATGGCTACTTTTCGTTCGTGATCACATCTTTTATGGCTACTTATCGTTCGTGATCACATCTGTTATGGTTACCTATCGTTCGTGATAACATCTTTTATGGTTACTAATCGTTCGTGATCACATCTTTTATGGTTCTTATCGTTCGTGATCACATCTTTTATGGCTACTTATCGTTCGTGATCACATCTTTTATGGTTACCTATCGTTCGTGATCACATCTTTTATGGTTACTAATCGTTCGTGATCACATCTTTTATGGTTACTAATCGTTCGTGATCACATCTTTTATGGTTACCTATCGTTCGTGATCACATCTTTTATGGTTACTAATCGTTCTTGATCACATCTTTTATGGTTACTTATCGTTCGTGATCACATCTTTTATGGTTACTTTTCGTTCGTGATCACACCCTTTATAGCTACTTTTCGTTCGTGATTACATCTTTTATGGCTACTTATCGTTCGTGATTACATCTTTTATGGTTACTTTTCGTTCGTGATCACATTTTTAATGGCTACTTATCGTTCGTGATATCATCTTTTATGGTTACCTATCGTTCGTGATCACATCTTTTATGGTTACCTATCGTTCGTGATCACATCTTTTATGGTTACTAATCGTTCGTGATCACATCTTTTATGGTTACTAATCGTTCGTGATCACATCTTTTATGGTTACCTATCGTTCGTGATCACATCTTTTATGGTTACTAATCGTTCGTGATCACATCTTTTATGGTTACTTACCGTTCGTGATCACAATATTCCGTTACCTCTAACATAGTCAGTATTTATTTCTCGTAGTTTATATTGTATTACTAGAAACACAGTTGAAACAGTTTTTGAGTCTAATTACACTGTTATATATTGTTAATACGTTTCGTTGCTCGAGTCATTTATCAGTCTGACCTAAACTCCTGTTAAATACAACACCATTTATGATAAAGTTATGAAACTTGATGATTATTTTTTTTTTGATGATCTGTCTGACCTAAACTCCTGTTAAACACAACACCATATACGATAAAGTAATTAAACTTGATGTTGATTTTTATTGATGATCAGACCATTTTCCAAAAGCTCACCCACTAGGGATTTATCTTAATACATAAATATTCATATATCATGTAGTTGTAAATAAGAAAAGTATTTATCGTCAATTGGAAAGTTATATCATATCAAACCATTTAGTTGTGTCATATTTTTGATGATTGCATCTTTTATAACCAACCATACAGCATGGGGTTGTCTCATTCTTTAAGGCTGTATGGTTGCATTTGATTACTAACATTTACTTCAGTAACTTTGTTAGATAGGTGTATCATTTGCGGTCTTTTTACATCTTTATTTTTCTATTATTGTCTTGTGTTACAAAAATGTGTTATTTTGTTTTGTAGTCAAGTTATTCAGTTGTACGTTTTGCCATAAAACTGAGAGGTTTAAATAGCTATATATCCACCATTTCATTTTTAAATAAGAAAATGATCTTAACAGGAATATGACAGTTGTTTACCGTGATTTGATGTGTGTGAGCTTTTGATTTTTTGCGGTTTTCGTCAATTTTGAGGTATGTATATATAAATCATGCTTGCTTTTAATAAAGATTAGATGTATGTGACAAAGGCACACTACATAATCAATTCAAACAACAGAAAACAATTTGCAAATGAAAGAAAATACTGCATTTGTTTATTAATAAACACAATGTGGTTGTCAAATATCTGTTTAAGTTCAAAATCATATATGAATCACACAATGATGTTTTGTTCGTTTCATCGTGTACCTCGCATTAGGCCTTCTACCTGAAGACATATGTGGTAACATAAGCAATATCAAAACGGTGTACACTTTATTGATGCACTTAAGATATTGTTGTTATTCAACAATAAATTGCTTTCTGTTACCAATTTACTTCACTAGACCAGCATTCTAGTGAAGGGTCTCTTTATTTTTTTCTCTCTTTCTCTCTGTTTCACAATAATACATTACAATTCATCTAAACTATATTATGAACATTTCATTTTCAAATACTAAATAGATAAGTTTATATAAAGTTCTTATTTATCAATATGTATTATCTATCTTGTTTGCAAAGAAAAGTTTCCTGAAATAGTCTACACTTACCGTTATCGATTTACTATTATTGTATTTGTAACTCTTTTTTTTAGTTTTTGATATAGCGTTATAAAAGACTGTTTCTGTATTTTCCCTTTTATAGATTCGAGGTAAGCTGTATTTGACTACAGACGTGGTCACCATGATGTTATCAAAATAGCAATAACTATCTCCAAAATATATCTCAAGCTATTTTAGGGTATCTAGTTCTGACCGACAATACTGATATGACCTATAAGATGTTAAATAGATTACCATTATAAATTATACCTATGTTGTTTGTTATGATTTATATATCACCAATTTAAATCTTTATAAAGTTGGTCTTACAATACAATACAAGCAATACGTCTGAATTCCTGAAGTTACATAAAGCATAAAAGTCAGATCATATATCGTATTATTGCTGCAACAACATGTTTCGACTCTGTCACTGAAGTCAGTATTCATAAAGTCTATGTGTTACATATTTGTTTTTGTTCATTATTCGTAAATAAATTAGTTTTCTCGTTTGAATTGTTTTACATTTTCCTTTCGCTGCCCATAACTGCTGACTATGAAGTATGGACTTTGGGCACTGTTGAAGGTCTTACGGTGACCTACTTTTATTGGAATGTTATGCAACTGTCATTAAAATTGATGGTGTATCTAGTTATAAAACCCGAATTAATTCAACATTATCTACATAAGGAATAAGACAGTTACTTTCCTCTCGTTTGATGTTTTTGAGCTTTTGATTATGCCATTTTATCAGAGACTATCCGTTTTGCACTTTCCTTGTAATTCAATATTTTTGTTATAATTCTATTTCAACATCGCCGACTATTTGTAGGTTATTATATTGTACCGATAATACTCATTCTTTGAAAAAATCAGGTGATATAAACTTGCTTTAATCCACATTATTTGTACCCCCAGTTTTTGGTAGGGGTTGTTTTCTTAGTCTTTAGTTTTCTATTTTGTGTTTTGTGTATTGAAATTGTTTATTTCCTTTTTAGACATGGCGTTTATTTTTGGTGCATACGTGTGCATTTACATTTGGTATCTTTCGCTCCTGTTGTGTAGTGTATTGAATTGTTGTGTCACCGCAATTTATGATTCACTGAACGATCGTCTTAAACTCTTGTTTAGGATTCCATCTCAATGAAATAAAAGCAATGCCATTGTATTGATAATAATAGCACTGAAATCGTTGAGTCCTGAAGAGCTTTACACTGCAATAACTGTATTTAATATTTGTTAGAAACCAAATCTTTTTATTATCAAGAAATAGAATAAAGAAAGATGTCAACTCCAAAGAAAAAGATTTTCTTCCTGACTGCAAAAAAAGTATGTTGCGAAGACGCATTGTAATTATCTAAATTAGCATCGCTAAACTGCAATTATCTTCTATCTCTATCCGACACTTTGTTAACAACAATCTAAAAATGATAACATCCGTAAAATATTCCGCAAATTTTACTAGTTAATAGAATATTTATGATAGAAAAGTCGAGATGGCTTTCTCCGAAGAATACATTATGAGAAACGTGTCGCCGTAGGGATTGTTCAGACGAAATAGAAAATAAAGTTTGTATGTACTTGTTACAATATTCGTTTACAGAATAGACGAAAACTCTCACAATAATGATTACATTTTCTTGTCTGCATTCTTACTTAAACAGTTTATAAATGTCGTTGGGGTAAGAAATCTGTAAACATTCAATCATAAAGTAAATTTGTTAAAAGCTTTATACTACAAATAAAATTAATCGATTCATATCAAACATTTTTTTAACTTGAACTATTTTTCATACAAGTGGTAGGTTAAAATAGCTATATACCAAGGTTTTAATGACATGTTTTTTACAATGTGTGTATAAATGTTAGGTATTTAACTTTTCCTTTACATTGGTAAATAAAGTTAACGTTTGATTTTGTCGGTTCATAATGATTTACCTGAGTTATCCTGGTACCTTTGATAACTATTTACCCCTGAACTTACCATGAAGTTTTGTTTATAATTGTTTCAAATATACCTATGAAAATATCAACCATATACCGTTAAAATGCAAAGTCATTATCATAATAGTAATAAAAAAGATATGTATCCACACATTTACAAGAAAACACTCGATAAAAGGGAAAAACAAACTAAAAAAAGAAAAAGCAGGACAAATCAATCACTGGTCGCAATATTTGTTCATCTGCTTTAAAAGAAATCTTTCTTTATCATGTTTATCATTAACTAAATGTATTGACAATCAACCAAATTAGCATATATCAAATCGCAAAAGGAAAGCTTTTTTTTTTTTAAATCATACTGTCATGTTGTGATGAAATTTGAAAACAATTATGTCTTTGGTATGCATTACGCATTTCGGCAAATTATGTTTTGCAACCATGCGTAATTACTTTACCAATGCTCAATTACTGCAGGCTATTACTTACCAATGCGCAATTACTGCAGGCCATTACTAACCAATGCTCAAATACTTCAGGCCATTTATAACCAATGCTTAAATATTGCAGGCCATTACCAACCAAAACTCTAATACTGCAGGCTATTACTAACCAATGTTCAAATACTGCAGGCCATTTCTAACTAATGCTCAATTACTGCAGGCCATTATTAAACAATGCTCAAATAATGCAGGACATTCCTAATCAATGCTCAAATACTAATGGCCATTACTTACCAATGCACACATACTGCAGGCCTATATTAAGTGAGAAATCTTATATATTGTAATGCGAAGAAACAACGTTGCTGTTATGAGTATGATAATGTGACATTGTAATATCTAAGCATCATGTAAGTTAATATACTATCCGTTTTTGTTACATTTTTTTACAATGGTTGAATGTCTTTGTCCATTTTGTTATCCAATCACCTCTCTCATTCTACCATTGAGTTTAATTGCCATTTAGCCATTTCATAATTTTCCTGCCAGATTTATATATATATCAGGTAATTATTGATAAGTTATTGACGAGACCAACACATAAGTATCAAGGATGAAAATTTAAATACGGTCATATAGTAAGGTGATTGACATATAATGAAAAAAAAAAAAAAAAAAAACAAAAAAAACTGTTTTTGCCATTAATAGGTTATAAACTACTTAACATGCAAAGTATAATTAGCAATCACGTGTTCAATTCGTATTCATCGAAACTATTATTTTCAAGATGATGTGTTTGTTCATGTTGGTTGTCGCTTTTGGTTTTTGCTAAGGATAAAATCAAATACGTCAGAAAACTAAAAGACCATTAACGTTTATGTTTCCTGTTTTAAGATACTAAAATTTAAAAATTTTGTACGGACATGATATATAACATGCCAGAATTGTTTGTTCTTAATGCTTTTCAACGTTATACTTGTTTGGCTTTCTAATCATTTTGATCTGAGCGTCAATGATGAGTCTTATTTAGAATAAACTCATTATAGATACCAGCATTAAATTTTGTATTTACGCCAGACGCGCGTATCGTTAACAAAAGAATCACCAGTGACGCTCAAATCCAAAAAAAAAAATAAAAAAAAATGGCATAACGGGCGTCTGGCGTATCAATCTTTTAGTCTGGTATCATTAACTAATAAACAAAAATCTGCTCGTTTTACAAATTGGTTGTTTGCGATTTACTATGCACTAGAAATTGTTACTGAATAAAACGATATTTTCATAGTTTCAATGCAAAAAATAGGGACTCTCATTTAAATATAAAAAAAGAAGATTTGATATGATTACCAATGAGACAACTCTCTACATGACTGATAGACTCGAAAGACTCACAACATTAATCAAAGCGGGACTTTTATGTTCTCGGTCGAAATATCAGATTATAAATCTAACGTTAAATTCTCAGGTTTAAGAAAGATTTCACTGCCGAGCCAGCGACTATAATTCCTGTATTTGAAAGAATTCTGTTTTAGCTTTTATTATTGGTATTAAGATATTGTTTGAAAGACAATAAGATTAGCAAACAACTATAAAGTACAACATCTGTAAACTACTTAAGCCATATAACTTAAAAGAAATGTTAAGGGTACTATACACCAACGATACAATATATCAAGGCCGTCGAACATTTGTACTTCCGTTTCATCCTGATATAATACATATACTGTTTATAAATGAAAGCAACAGAGCGTGAGTTAATAGATTTCGTTAGACAAAGCTTTATGTGAGCATTAGGCATGAATTGCAAAATGCAGTGATACATTTTGTCTTTGAAATGTAATTGATTTTTGTATCTCAGTTTGATATGTCTTTAGCATCTTTTTTTGATCAATTTACATCGGGAGTTAATAAATTTGTTGCCTCAAATAATGTATTCTTATTTTCCAAAAGAGGATTGGAGAGGCAGCCGGTCTGAAAACGATAATTTACAATTATAAATGAAAAATAGCAAACGAAACTATACACATAACTTGTTCCTTCAGAAATGTATGCGATTATTTATATGAACAATAGGCTAGCACTGTACACGTTGTACTCATTATTCATTGACGATATTGTCAGAAATTGCATGAGCTAATTAATCATAGATTCATGATTGATGAGATTTGTTTACAAAAGATGCATGCATACAATATTCTTGGAAATTAATATTCAATTAATAAATCTTATTCGTAATTATATTAAAAAAAAACTTTACAGTAACGGTAAACCAAAGTATTTGTTGCAGTAAAAAGTTCGAAAGATCTCATTATTTCATCTTGACAGAACCCTTGTAGTGTACTTTTTTAAATGAAGAACGTTCCAAAGGAAACATAGCTATACAATATCATATCAGTGAAGCTATATATAAGAGATCTATTAAAATTTTGAATACGAATTTTTAACAAGATCTTACGCAAATAAAACCTCACAATCAGTTTTATGACAATGTTTGGCATGCAGAACACCGTAGCCGTGCAACGCTTTATATCAAAATAATGTCAATCTTAAGTAACAGACAACGGATATTTTTTGTTGCATAGATACAGTTAAAGTTTACAAATCAAGATTAAAATCAAAAGTAATATTATGAAATTAGACATTTAAAGTCTTTTGGATAAATTTGAACTTTTCATGAGAGCAAATTAAGATCAATTTTTGTTGTTGCGGCATCATCTCATTTGGCAAATAATGTATCTAAATGGATATATTAAAGAATACAAAAGAAGTATAGATAATCGCCAGGTCTCGGGATACGAGTGAAAATAGTGGCAACATTCTGTAGGATACGATTTCTAAAAGGTTAAAAAAAAAATCATATAGGATTAAATCAAAAACCCGTGAGATATTTGTAATACCTTAAGAGATACTTTGATCTGTTAGGAATATATCAACTACGGGATTACTATAATATTCTTCAGGGATCTTGGAATACACGATGTTTGGACCTTTTCTACTTGACTTTTAATACTAAAAATGCTCATCACCGAACTCATGGCACATACAAAACAATATCTACTGCATTTACCGAAAGCAAACATATCTTTTAATGTTTCTCATTGACCGTAGCAAAAACATATTTTGAGATAAAGAGATTGAATAGCAGATTGAATTAATATGACAAAAGATATCCATTTGGCTTACACATAGCATGATTGTTATTGATATTGCCAATTGAACCCCAAAAAAATAGCAACACATTTAATCACGTTTTATAGATATATAATCATTGGCTTATTCAGATATATTGTATTTTATGCTTTCATATAATTTTTGTAGTGTAACAAAGTCTTTCATCAACACATTTAAAAGTTTGACAGACGCTTTAACGAGTTGGTTGTTATTTAATATATCAGATACACAGATTTCTTCAGAGTAAATAGTACTTTTGACATTCGCGTGTAAGCAAGAGATAAACTCAGAAAAGATACCAAGCTTGTGTTACGATAGATGAACGTTTCTGTATTGTCTTTCTAAAAAAGAAGATTTATTTTCGCTTATTTGTACCTTGCAATTTTTTTGACATTCATACACAAATAATACATGTACTTTCTATAATAACATATGGACCTGCTTATACGCTTAATACTACTAGTAGTGTGGGGATTGGGAGATAGTAACAATTACGTTTTGGACGTCCATGTACTATTAATCGCGTTTCATGAAAATGTATGTTATTGTTACAACGATTATAAACTCTTGTATCACGAATATAACTCATATACACTTCCTGTAGTTTTTTTTTTCTGAAATTCTCTCGAACTTCCGACTTTTTCTACCATGATAGAGTAAAACATATTAAGCGACCAGGATCGTTGTCACAATTTACATACTACTTTCTAACTATGTTTTGACGAAGCTTTTAGTTAGTACGCGAGTTATGATATTGAAATTGAAACCCACATTATATTATTTTGACTTATTCTTAAGAATGACATACATTTTATTTTGATAGTTAAACAAGCCAAAATGAGTGTGAATTCACATTACTATAAGACGTGTCACGGTACTTTTCTATCCCAAATTCATGTATTTGGTTTTGATGTTATATTGGTTATTCTCATCGGATTTTGTCTAAAGCTTAGTCCGTTGCTGTGTGTGTTACATTTTAATGTTGTGTCGTTGTTCTCCTCTAATATTTAATGCGCTTCCCTCAGTTTTAGTTTGTTACCCCGATTTTGTTTTTTGTCCATAGATTTATGAGTTTTGAACAGCGGTATACTACTGTTGCCTTTATGTATATATTTGTTTCTTTGGATGTCCTTAGCGGGGCGCTGTACGAATGTTAGGCAAGAAAAATAAAATAGAAAACAAATAGATTCACTGAAATTAAAAGTACTATGACGTCAAATTATAATTTATGTGTCAATTTGGTCTCTTGTGGAGAGTTGTCTCGTTGGCAATCATATCACATCTTCTTCTTTTTTTTAGATCTAAACATCAAACAACATGTACAAGTATCTTAATTTTTACAATATACAGTGTAAATTTAAGATGATAGAACTTCATTAAAATTAGAAGATAAATAACATTAATTACAAAAAGTTTTTGAGTGGTAGGGATTACATAGATTATTAGTTCTGTTAAAATATTGTTTCCGTTATTGTATAAAAGGCGCAGCGTGATATCATTGATGCTAATTAAGATGAAAACAGTTGGAGTTCAAAGGCAGGATACATCAGTTAAACATTACATTAAACATTCTACATATTGGTATTGACAAAACGACATGTTCAATTAATAAAGTAATTGTTGTATAAATAAAGTCAAAGCAAATTTTTTAGCTGTCCACCTTACTTATAACAACTACCTCATTGTATTTTATTATCCAGCATTCCTAACAATTTATATTATACACATATTTTAGCGTGCGGATTTTCTATAAGGATGTGAACCATTTGCAAGTGAGAGTTTATTTTCTGTTTTCGCATGATGGTACACATTATTTATACACATATCGATAGCGTGCAACTTTTTGCTAGAGATATGAATCATTACCATTACAAGTAACAGATAGTTGCCTGTTTTCTCATGATGGTACACATTATTTCATACACATATCGGTAGCGTACGATTTCTTTTCTAAAGAAATGAATCATTACCATTGCAAGTAACAGCTAATGGTCCGTCTTACATGGTGATGCACGTTATTTCATACACATATCGATATCGTGCAAATTTTGTCTAACAATACGAATCATTACCATTGCAAGTAATAGCTAAATAAACTCGTCAAAGTTACCAGGATTGAAATTTCATATTTACGCCAGACGCGCGTAATTTTCTGTTTCCCTCAGACTAATCTCTCTGAACCAATTGGGAAATCGCTCTAATAACTGAATCTGATAACAAATAAATTCAATTCACAGTCAAATGAATATCTCTAAGTCAGAATTACGTATACTTTTACATTTTTTTAATTATTTTTCAGTATCTAAATAAAATCACAAAGATTCGATTACGTAATTGAATGATGTCGTACGAATTGGACACTTATTTGGACAGAACCAATGACACAAATACCAATAAGGAATTAGTCAATGTTAGCTAACTCTGTCGGAATCCAATGTTACAGTTTCGAGATTAAAACGTTAGTAAACTATTGTCGCCTTGAGATTGATTGTTTTTTTCAGGGAAAGTATTTGCAATTTATCTCACAAACGAAGCAATATTTTTTTTTAATCTCTTATGATTACTTTTCGTTTGCCAAATAAAGTATGAAGTTGAAGATCATCGAGGATCATGGATTGCATGATTTCATAAATACATGGTATGTCTGCTTAGTACTCGTTTGAATTTTTCAAATGTAGTGTATCTATAAAAGAGGGACGAAAGATACCAAAGGGACAGTCAAACTCATAAATCTAAAACAAATTGACAACGCCATGGCTAAAAATGAAAAAGACAAACAAACAACAGCACACACGACACAACATAGAAAACTAAAGAATAAACAACACGAACCCCACAAAAAAAATAGGGGTGATCTCAGGTGCTCCGGAAGGGTAAGCAGATCCTGCTCCACATGCGGCACCCGTCGTGTTGCTTATGTGATAACAAATCCGGTAAATGGTCTAATTAGGTAGGTCACATTCATGAAAGGGAAGGGGATTGTAGTTACGACGTAAGGAACATATCCGATATCATTTGTGAAACGGTTATTCCATAACGGTCAACCAACTCGTGATGACGTCCGTAAAATTTACGAAGGGATGATTTTCTATAGTGTTTCTTGTTATATATACGACCAGTTTCTTCTCGATTTATATAAATCATACAAGGTAACAATTTAGTGTGTTTCCTTTAAAGATATTTGTTTTTTTTATAATTCGAGTAAAGATAAAATACATGCCAAATTAACGTGACGAGCTCGGCCTATATGTTTAGAAGTTACAAAACAATTCAAGTTACGCCGCATCTGGAAAGACAAATTGACACCATTCTTCCATTTTATAAACATTAGATATATTGTTTAGTTGCTCTAGTCATTTATCAGTCTGACATAAACTCCTATTAAACAAAACACCATTTATGATAAAGTAATGACACTTCATTTAGTTTGTATTGATGATCAGACAATTTTGACAAAGTTCAGTTCTTTAAGGATTCATTATGATACATTGATATTCATATATAGATTATCTACCTGGACAGTACTTATCTTTTGAAAATATGATTGCACATACTGATACTTTTTATTATTTTTGCTATCTTAAATTGGAAAGTTATATCGTAGCACACTTTTAGTGTTGTTTACAGCATACTTATGTATGATGCAAATAGCCGACTACAGTTTAACATATGAAATTATCTAAAACATGTTCACGAGGCAACACATAGTCTACCTAATATCCTGACTGACATCTAGAAATTGACAGCGAGGGTCAGCTGAAAACAAAACTTTGCGATAAAAGGGAATATTCCAGTTTTCCAATTCTAAAATGTCCGTTTCTATGTAATAACTTTTAACAGCGGCCGCATACTTATTATCTATCTCTCAATCAACACGATATTCAAGGGCTTGTATTTTATACCATGAGTACATAGATAGATGGTTGCTGTCCATAAGGAAGATCTTAAACTCGCAGTATAAAAAGTTAAAATTGAAATTGTCTATTTTGTTCATTTCACAGATACCATCACTAGTTGGTTGAACCGTTATAGAATGCCATCCCAATCTTGTTCACATTTCTCGCCGAACATGATATACCGAATAAGACTTTTCATCCGTTTTGCAATATGTAGAGCGGGATCTGCTTACCCTTCTTAACTAACAGAGATCATCAGCATGTTTTAGTAATGTTCGTCATACTAAATATATAATTAATTTTGTTTACTGTTAGCCATGGCATTGCAAGTTTATTTTGTTGAGTTTAAACGTCATTTAGGTCATTTAGGTATCTGTCCCGACTTTTCTGTAAACGATGAACAGTGTGCATCCAATTAATCGACAAAATTGCCAATATATTTTTAAACTTTACTTTAATGTCAATCTTAACATATTTGACAAAGAGGAATCAATTTGTATAAAATAATGAATTATCTATTTTGTATTGTACAGTTCTGTGTGTTTTATCTTTGGTTTCATTTTTGTGAATGCCATCAATTATCTCAGGATACGTAGTTATATTGCTATTGTCATCCTGAAAGTTTTACTGCTAAAGCAGGTGGTTGAAAAGCCCATATGACGAATCTAACAAAAAAAAAAAAAAAAAACCCAATTAATTAACAAGGTCAATATATTGTTTCATTTAGTGATACTTTTTCTTTAAAAACAAAATTATCCGTTTGAGTTCATCGCTGAATGGTCTTGTCAATCAAAAATTTTGTTTCTCAAATGTCAATGGGTGTGTTCTCATGATAGTATGTAAGATCTTGTGCTCATTTCACCGATTGTGATCTACAAAATTATACTTGTCACAGGGTTTATTAGTAATATGATCATCCCACATTTCTGATTACCTGAGCATTCACAGCTTTTTCATATGGTGTGGCTTAGTTTATCTGCATATAAATGTTATGTGTACTTTTGATTGTTTGTGATTTTTTTTTAAATTTCAGCAATGGCGTTGTAAGTTTTTTTTACTTATGAATTTGAAAGTTTCGGCTCTCTCCATGAACACTGATATTTGTAGTCAATCGTCAAATGACGAGAATTCAATGTATACTATCGACAGAGAATTTAAGAACCTGCAGTAGGCAAGTACTACCAGTAAGGGAACTAAATATTGGAAATTGATAAGAAAAATCAAACTTATACTTAGAGCATGCTTAATAATCATTTACAAAAAAAAAAAAAAAAAAAATCCTTGTCGTCTAATACTTTACTGAATGGCCTTATTATTTAGTTTGTTGACAGTGGAATAACCGTTTCACAGATGATATTGGATATATTTCGTACGTTGTAACTACAATCCACGTCCTTTTTTAATGAATGTGACCTACAGGGTTTGTAATAACATGAGCAACACGACGGGTGCAACATGTGGCGCATGATATGTTTACCCTTCAGGAGCACCTGCTATCAGACCCAGTTTTTGATGGAGTTCGTGTTGCTCAGTCTGTAGTTTTCTATGGTGTTTCTAGTTTACCTTTGTTTTTCTGTTTGTCTTTTTCGTTTTTAGCGATGGCTTTGTCGGTTTGTTTTCGATTGATGAGTTTGACTGTTTCCCTGGTGTCTTTCGCCCCTCTTGTGTTTGTTACCTTCATGTGTCGCAACATTTTGTAATTAGTTAACATTGTGGTTATGAAAACTGATTGTCTTAGCCTCACATAACAAAACACCTACTGCTTTTATCTTAATCATCAAATGAATTTATATAGTGAAGCAGAATTTCGTTAACTGTCAAAAATAATTATTCTCTAATCACGTACTGATCACTTTTTATTACAGTTGCCTTTATAAATTGTCTAATTAAAAACATGTCAATTTTATATGTTATAATGATATTGATAGAGACGCATTACTGTTTGCTAAGGCAAAAAGTCAACACGCTAGTATGGTGTATAGATAATAAGTTGAAATTGATTCAAAATACTTAGAAAATGGTACTTGGTAGCGATCTACAACAGTACTGTACATGTATTACCCGTCAGTCGAAAAAAAAATTCAGCCAAAATTTCAAAATTTGGAAAATGAGACCTTTTGAATTTTTTCTAGTAGAATAGACAGTACAAGTCTGTAATTTGTCAAAACATACATACACGTACATCTATACCAATAAAAGTTTAAATATAATTTGATTTATCAAATAGTTATTGAAAATAATGGTATAATTGGACCCCATGATATTCTCTCCAAATTTAAAATCTTCAATATTTGGGATTTTTGGCGTTTTTTATTCGCCCCCTTTGCCATTTTTTTTGTCATTCATTAAGATTTGGATTATTGCATAAATTGCATGTAGATTATAGAATACAGAATATTATGATTTTATGGAATGTTTGAATATATGACCTGTATCGCAACTAGTAATTTAATTCACTGCAAATGAACTCTAACTCCTTGGAGATTAAGATATGGTTTTTAATAAGACTGAAACTTGGCATTATGCCTGTCTGTTTTTGTGGAGGTTGGATTTGCCCCTCTTTAGTTTACTTCACTCTATTTCTTTTCCTTATGTTTGGTATAAAAAAATTTAGGTGTCAAAAAACTTATTTTTACATGTATTTATTTATAAAATTTGATGAATTGTCTTAGCCGTGTGATATGACTTTTGTTATCAACTGCTTTCGGTTTATATCAACTGCTTCCGGTTATTATTCCATGCTTTGCTGTAACGTTATCGAATACAATGCGATTATTGCAGCGTTTATGTGTTTTGTTGTTAGCTGATATACTTCTGGTAAACTGTTATAAACATTTCATATTCTACCTATACACATAGTATTAGAATGTTTCTTGTGTTGCAAACTGATTTTCCTCCACAAATAACACATGATAATTTGAAACGGTGTTAGATATTTTCGGTTTGTTTGTTGTATGAACACTTTGTACATTGGGACGATAATTGTGCATTACCTTAATCAAAATGTCACCACATAATCATATAATAGATTCCCCATTTGTATGACGCATTACAAATCCATGTAGGCTGCCTGCCTTTGAACCACGTTGAACTGTTGTCCTCTAAATTTGCATGAATGATAACATGCTATGTCTTTTATAATTATAACAATATTATGACAGAAAACATAATACATTTTATCCTTACTACAGAACATTTATTTCCTATTAATCTTAATTATTTAATATATCCTACATGTTGGCCCCTTTAAATGTTGTTCTGCAATCTTAAATTTATACTGAATATTGTATACAATAACCCCCATTTTGTATATATTGTACATACAGATCTGTACTGATATATACACATGGAAAAAAGTATTGCAACACCGAATTGAAATTCAACTTAAAAAAGCACTCTTTATTTTCTAGTAAGAAATATAAGTCGATAACAGTCCATTCTGAAAATATTGGACTGTTAGTAGCTTATATTTTACTTAAAACATTGTTTAACACTTCGAAAAGGTAAAACTAAAGAAAAAGGCAGCAAATAGTTAACAAAGGTACTTGGATTATAATTTAGTACGCCAGACGCGCGTTTCGTCTTCATAAGACTCATCAGTGACGCTCATATCAAAATATTTATAAAACAATACAAGTACAAAGTTAAAGTGCATTTAGGATACAAAATTCCAAAAAGTTGTGCCAAATACGGCTTAGGTAATATATGCCGGGGATAAGAAAATCCTTAGTTTTTCGAAAAAATTACAATTTTGTAAACAGGAAATTTATAAAAATGACCATATAATTGATATTCATGTCAACACCGAAATGTTGACTACTGGGCTGGTGATACCTACGGGGACGAAACGTGCACCAGCAGTGGCATCGACCCAGTGGTGTAAATAGTTAGCAAAGGTACTAGGATTATAATTTAGTAACCCAAACATTAATTTTCATCAAGTATGGAAATTGTTTTGTGAATAAACTTTCTTTACATTAAAATGTTAAGAATATATCTTACATGTTGGCCCCTTTAAATATTAGCTCAACTTAAAAAAAATAGACACAAAGAATGTACAGCTGAAGGTAAACAACATGTATTGCAACATGAAGAATGAGACACAGGGTATGCGTATCATGTTCTTTTGCGAGCGCAAGAACTACTCATATTTCAGCTCATAGTTTCCGTGAGTATCTTTACATGCGTTTTGTGTTTCAAAATGGAAAAAAGTGATGAAAGTATATTCTACATGATAAAACCAAAAAAGAGATGTCGTTATTTGTCATTGTGTTGTTTCAAACTTTGGATTAAAATCAAAAGTGTATTCAGAATCTATTCAGATACATTATTTCAGTGTGGATAACAAAGAGGATATATTCAAAGTCGCTAATAATGGCAAGTTTTATGTATATTATATTTTAAAATGTAGTCCTCTTCATTTATGTTCTTGTTTCTTCTCTGGTTTTATTTTTTACTAGGCGAATGAGAGAAAAAAGATAGCATTTAAAGACAGTTTCTTGTAGAACCAAAATCGAGTGCACTGCAATTTTTTTTCCTGCAAGTTCGTGTTGCTCATTTTTGGTTTATTTGTGTATTGAGTTCCTTATGTTTTTTTTAAATGTTCCCGGAACCTTTTTTTTTTGTCTCGATTTTATTTTGAAAAAAAAATCTTTTATAAAACGATCATTGTATACAAAGTGAGAATCGGACACACGATTGGTTTGTTTGACAGATAAAATGCGGTAATGGTCATCCTTTATTATGCGTCCCATATTCATCGTAGTTCATAAGCGAAGTGATGCATTAGATTCACATGTATGCAATCATATAAGACTTGAAACACAACAACTTGCAAATCAGATAAATCTTTTGAACAAAGAAATTCATAAAGCAACAAAAACAAGATTTACAACGAGCACAATCAACTTAGAAAATTAATGTTAACAGACAAAACCCCAAAAACATGAGAAAAAAATGGCTGTTATATATTAAGTATTGGTAGTGTTAAAAAAACAATTGGAAAGTGAGTTTTATCCTCAAGAAACTGTTTTGATTAGTGACAAAATTATTGTAACGGATGGTGACTTTGATAAAATGTGTTTTTTTTTTCTCCAAAAGTCATTTGTTCTTTGGTTTTATTTACGATTACATGATGAAAACACTTGGAGTAATTAATAATTTTATTTCAGTGATTGAACTATCATTTACATGTAAGAATCAGTTATGCTACCTTTACCTGTCCAATATTTTTAAGAAAGAGCAAGGCTATTCTTTAAAATATTGGACAGCTGAAGGTAACATAATGGATTCTTACAGGTAAATGATAGTCCAATCACTAAAATAAAGAACAGGTAAAACAATAGAATGACGTCACAACATTGTTTTTAATGTGATATAATTTGTTGAAATAGAGCTAGTTAAACATTGTTTAAATCTCAACTGAGTTTAATCAATAAATATCGACTCGATAAGTTCTTATCTGCACATGCAGCTACTGTACCCGAAAACAATAAAACAGATGTTTTTATCCTCATTGATTTCAACACTTTAAATAACTAAGTTTAAAAGGTTATGTGATTGACACATTGAAATGGGTCCTCCACAACTCTGGCAAGCTGGCAGATTATCAGCATGAGAGAAAATATGTCATGAAATAAACAATGCCCTTCATCAGGAATGGTTGCGGTTACCTCAGCAACAAATTAGTTGACTGGTGTCAGCAATCAGAAGACGTTACGATGCGGTTATCCGTTTAAATGGAGTCTGCATCAAGTATTAATTCTTCAACCATGATGTCAACAATCATTTAAAGATTAATTTTGAAATATTTGACATTATAAAGTTCGACTACAGTAAAAGTTGTAAAATGCATTTTTTTGTACAAAAAATACTTATTATTCGTTTTAATGCCAATTTTATCATTAACTATGTTTCAATATTTTTACAAATATTTTATCATATTTTATCCTAAATAAGAGGCTGATTATTCAAGGTTTAAAAAATCAAGGTGTTGCAATACTTTTTTCCATGTGTATATCTATTTAAAAAGATCTATTTGAAGATAACACATAAAAGTTATTGAAAGGGAAAAAAAAATATATCGACAACTAATTTTATTGTGTTTTTATCTTTCAAAAATGATTGCTGTCACCTAGACGAATGACATAACAGACAATCAACTCGTTAAAGAGGAGGTTAGGGTCGGGGAGGACCTGATCCCGAAATCCCGGGCTTAAAAACATGGAATTCCGAAGTCCCAAATTTAAAGAAATTAAAATCCCGACATCCAGAAATTCGAAAAAGGATTTCCCGTATCCCTAAAGGATCAATCCCGAAATCCCGAGCTTAAAAACATTTGACCCCGGAGTCCAAATGAAGGTCCTCTCCCCCATTGTTAAAGCATCTGTAACAATTTCAAACGCACAACTTCAATTTGCAGTTGAAGAGATTATTTGGTTCAATACACCAATTTTATGAAAAAGTGGAATCCAATATTTCCGGATAAGTCAAGGTTTACAGATTTTTATAAAATGATTTTATGCATTGACACTTTTGGTATTCAATTGACACTATCAATATCAATCATGCTTCGTTTGTTCTAAATGGGTATATAATGTCACATTAGTGCAATCTATAGTTTTATTTATTTGTCTGCGAATTTCTTTTTGTTCAATGAATGAATTACGTGAAAAAGAAAAATCTGTACACGTGGGTTTGCCTTGAGTAAATAAAAGATATTGTGTTTGGTTTGTACGGAGATGCTGTTTAACTTTTATTTATAGGAAAATAGAAAAAAACCAGACGAAGTGTGTTGTAAGAATTGTTTTTTTTTGTTGATTTAAAAAAAATAATGTCCTTAAGTTTGTGTTAAATATAAAATGTCACCTTTAAATGTGTTTATAACTTTTTCTAATCAACTTTCATATTCATAAAATTTTTCAGCTATATATATATTATATTGTTTTACATAATGACAGGTTGTATAGTAGTTTGTTGTATTGCTCTCAAATATAATTTACATATCTAAAGTTTACAGCAATAACTGAAATTACCAAATAACCTGGCTTTTTAGGATACACATATAATTGAGATAGCTGCTGATTGTGATGAAAATCCAAGTTGCTTTAAAATAGTTATATCAAAATTTAAAAATGACTATCTTAATTTAGTCTGAACTAAACATTGAAGCTTTTTTACCTAGATTAATTCAATTCCAAAATTTGACAGCAATACACTAAATTACCGGAAAAACTTGGATCATTACACAACTGAGATAGCTATATAACTTTTAAAAAAATCCAAGTTAATTTGAAAAAGGAATAAACAAATTTAAAGGTGACTATCTTAATTCAGTCAGAACTTAAAATTCTAGAATATTTAAATGCCTTTCAATTACATCTTTGGATTTCACAGCAACAAATCAAAGTCCAAAACTGACCCTGCATTCCTTGCGACCAAGATATATATGAGATAGCTGTATATGTTGATGAAAATCCAAATCTATTTGAAAAATAAAATATAAAAACATTTAAAGATGACTATCTGAATTTAGTCCGAACTGAAAATTTAAGCCTTTTAGTAATCTAGATTATTTATTTCCTTAAATTTGAGAGCAATACACAAATGTAAAGGTGACTATTGAAATTCTGTTCAAACCCAAAATTCTAGTTTTTACCTATAAATTTAATACTTAAATTTCACAAAAATAGGCAAAATAACCAACCTAGCAACATCACATTCTGCAAGATCAAAGTAAAATTTAGATAGCTGTAGATTTTTATGAAATCCAAGTTGATTAGACAAAGTAACAGAAATTAAAAAAGATGACTATTTGAATTTTATAAAAACTTATACTTCTTGCATTTTTACTTATTCATTAGATCCATTTCATAGGAATGAACCAAAGTAACAAATAACATAGAATTTTGTAAGATCCATACAAAATTTAGTTAGATTGGCTGATTAAGACTAGTCAAGAATGAATTGGAAGGTGACGACGGAGACTAGACAGGTCCAGACAGCTCAGAACAAGTCGAGATTGGTAGGGTTTTTGTGGAGATAATTTCAGACAACACTAAGATTATCAAATACTAAATCATACTTATTTAGTAAATTCGAAACTTTACAAAAATAATTTACCCATAGTTCCAAATTATTATAGACCATTATCATGTTGTTAGAAGCATCAATAGTTGTTTTTTTATATTGTAAATAGAAATACAACATTGACCTGCATTTCATTTAAATATCAGAACATATTTATTTTTTTACTTTTTTATTTTACATATTTTATCATTTTTGAAGATAATAACCAAACATTCTTGTGTTGTGTTGTATTTGTTACATACTACATCGTAGAATATTGAAAATCAGTTGACTAAGTAGGGAGTTCATATAAAACAATACGGTAGGATAAGTAAATGTATAATAACTAAAATAACACAAAAACCTTGGGAATTTTAAAACGGAGAGTCCTTTCTTAAATGGCAAAATCAAAAGCTCAAACACATTAAACGAACGGAAAACAACTATCAATTCCTGACTTGGTTCAGATTTTTTTTTCTATAAAAAATGGTGGATTGTTTTAACTAGTTAAACCTTGCACTTATGACTTATGATAGATGCCCTTATATTGACAACAATATGTGAGCAAAACCAACAGAAATTAAAGGTGTATTGTACAAACGTCAGATGATATATAAATAAAGTTCAACAAAATCTCGAAAATCCTTGATTACGGATGACAATTTATCAAAAGGAACTCGTTGAAAGGTATGTATTCGTTCTTAATCGTTGAAGACTTTATAAACTGTATATGCAATATATATTTCGCTTTAACTGATATGGTTCATTAGTATTAGTATACTTGATAACCATGTATTTTTCTGAATTAAGAATATCATTGTATTGGCCTTTCCTTGAAACAACTGGTTTCAATTATAATGCAATTTACTATAATTTATACGAAAATTGAACAACTTACAAACTTCATTGTTCCGTCTAGTTATGTGCTTTCTTCCTTTTTCACGATTTCTAAGTTGTTATATCGATTGCAACTACCTAGTAGATCAATTTCAACAATGTTCTACATAACAAATGAGAAAACCCATTGTTTTGGCTAAAAAATGATTAATTTACAAGATGACCATTTGAGATGGTTAAATTCTATTGACAACTGCGTCGCCCTACTTTTACAATTACTATTTTTCTTGCATCAAAATTGAAATATATGCAGAAACATATCAAAACGGATTATAGAAAGACGATAACAAAAAAAAAAAAAAAATGAAAAATCATCCATGTTAAATGACGAGCAGAGACGCAAAAGCCCACACAAACTCGACAAAGAAATGTTTTGATATTGACCCTAGTCGCATTGATATAAGTCATATAGACAATACATGCAGTTCCTGATCCACAAACAAAGTTTTTTTTACGTTTTTACATGAAGAGATGTTACAAGTGAATCAGGACCTGCGTAACCATTTGAACACTTAAGGTTTGTAATGACACTTTTTTGTTTACATATTTTAAGTAGTGTTATTTTTGTTGTTGATTACGCTATTTTTAATTGCATTGTCTGTTCTAAATGAGCACATAATTCTCAACTTTCCCCGTGTTATCTTTTCTCTCTTTAACATTGCTGCTGTTGATTGAAAATCTAAAATGTTTCAATTAATTGAAAATGGTCATGTAACTCGTTTTTATGTATCAGCATAACAGTAACCCTCCAGGTATTCAATTTTTTGTGAATATACTCAAACACTAAGTCTACTGGTATTTTAGTATTTAATGATGTACTTAATACAGGCAATAGTAGAATACCGCTGTTCGAAAGGCATACATGAAAACAATCCGGGTTACTAACTAAAATCGAGAAGAACACATAAACTATCAGAAGAAAACAACGAAATAATAAAGCCGTTACATGATAGGACTACAGTTCAAATAAATGCAAGAACATTACGGACAGAGAAATACACAAATAAACAATACAATAGTACATTTTAACATGCTTATAGTTATAATGATACCAGGCTTATTATTTAATAGCCTTATACGCGTTTGCCCTCACCAGTTACGCTTCGTTAAAAAAAAAGAAAGTCAAAACAAATACAAAATTGAAGAGCATTGATGATTCTAAAAAGTTGTTCCAAATACGGCTACGGTTAAATCATGTACACAGAAGATACACAGTATTTATAAAGTATGATTCAATTTTTTGTTGTTTCATCAAAATATGATAACTGTCATGATTTTAACAACAGGAAAAGAACAAGATTATTTATCCTCTGACATTTGAAATCATTTTTTTTCTTTTATTTTATAAGTTATTTCATTCTTTTCTGTCATCAAAAGTTTTTCTCGAATTTTTTAGCATATAATCTAAACTTCATTCAGTAAGGGTAACACAATGATTATACATAGCTTGATAATACAAAATATAGGGTTTCACCCCTCTGCAATGTTCGCCTGTCCCAAGTCAGGAGCTTCTGGCCTTTGTTAGTCTTTTTTATTTAGCATGATTTTTAATTGTGTATAATTCTTAGTTTAGTATGACGTCCATTATCACTGTACTAGTATACATATGTTGTAAGGGGCCAGCTGAAGGTCACCTACCGGTGCGGGAGTTTCACGCTACATTGAAGATCCATTGGTGGCCTTCGGCTGTTGTCTGCTCTATGATCGGATTGCTGTCGCTTTGACACATTCCCCCTTTTCTGTTTCAATTCTATTGCTCCTGGATCATTTTTTCAATCGCCACTTCTTAGCAAAAACAATTTATTTTCCGTTACTTTCATTTTTTACTCGCTAACTTTCATTTATTTGGAATGCGCCGAGGTCTCTACCAAATCAGACAAAATAGCAGTTATCATATTGTTGTCTATTATCATTACTAAAGTCTTCTTTCAAATTTTCATTTTAACGAATTGACACTAAATAAATACATTTTTTTCTTCTCTAAATCTTCATTTTAGACTTTAACCGTGGCACACAGAATTCATCTAATGAGTCACATGGTTTATCATTGATATGGTCATATTTAAAAATTATCTGTTTACAAGACTTTTTTTAAATACTAAGGCTTTTCTACCACAGGAATAGATTTCTGTAGCTGTGTTTGTCATAATCAATGATCTTCCACTTCGTACTTTATTTGGTCTTTTTAAGTTGTTTTGAATTCGAGCGTCACTGATGATTCTTTTGTAGACGAAATTCTCGTCTGGCGAAAAAACTAAATTCAACTCCTGGTATTTATGATGAGTTAATTATCAACCACAGAGTCGATGCAACTGCTGGTTGAGTTAAAATTCCCCGAGGGAATCACCAGCCCAGTAGTCAGCACAGAAGTGCTGACAAGAATTATCATTGATATAGTCATATTTATAAATAAAATGTTAAATTGTTTGAATATTTGAAATACTAAGGCTTTTCTACCTCAGGAATAGATTACCTTAGCTGTATTTGCCAAAACGTTTAGGAATTTTGATACTCAATGCTCTTCAACTTATTATACATACTAAAATCAGACTCTTTTCCTAATTTGATATTCTCTTCTCAATAACAGATTCATTGTTATTTTTAACGTAAAACTGTGCCACAAACTCTTATTTCGCTAATACGATTGCAAATTACCGACTTCAAAAACAATTATTTCTTTTTATAAAAAACCCAACACCTACAAACATAATCTTATTTATAATGATATATAAAGATATATTGTATTGACATCTTTGTGTTTGAACGGCATCAGGAATAAAAGTATCATAGTTTTGTTGACTATGTATGGTGAAGTTGAAACAATCTCTTCGAAAATTTTACGGACGCCATCACGAGTTGGTTGACCATTATGGAATAACCGTTTCACAAACGATATCGGATATGTTCCTTTCGTCGTAACTACAATCCCCTTCCCTTTCATAAATGTGACTTACCGAATTAGACTATTTACCGGATTTGTTATCCCATAAGCAACACGACAGATGCCACATGTGGAACAGGATCTGCTTCCCTTCCAGAGCACCTGAGATCACCTCTAGTTTTTGGTGTTGTTTATTATTTAGTTTTCTATGTTGTGTTATGTGTACTATTGTTTGTCTGTTTGTCCATTTCATTTTCAGCCATGGCGTTGTCAGTATATTGTCGATTTATGAGTTTGACTGTCCCTCTGATATCTTTTAACCCTCTTTTGTAGTAAAAAGGTTAACGTCTTATTCTTCATAACCCACTTTTTTAGATTCTCAAGACCTAAATATAATGCAAGAAACTCCTTCAACATTTATCACAAAACAGGTATTACCGGACATTTATCATGTTATTGTATATTTATTAAGTGTGACTTGAATACTTTAAAAAAGAGTCTGGTTGGTTTCTGTTTCTTTTACACTGTAAAACAACTTATTTTCGCGAGTAATTCATGTTTGCGTGTTTCGAAATACAAGTCCTTGATATAATCATCACTTTAAAAGAGGGACAAAATATACCAAAGGGACAGTCAAACTCATAAATCTAAAACAAACTGACAACGCCATGGCTAAAAATGAAAAAGACAAACAAACAACAGCACACACGACGCAACATAGAAAACTAAAGACGAACCCCACCAAAAAAACTAGGGGTGATCTCAGGTGCTCCGGAAGGGTAAGCAGATCCTGCTCCACATATGGCACCCGTCATGTTGCTTATGTGATAACAAATCCGGTAAATAGTCTAATTTGGTAGGTCACATTCATGAAAAGGAAGGGGATTGTAGTTACGACGTAAGGAACATATCCGATATCATTTGTGAAACGGTTATTCCATAACGGTCAACCAACTCATGATGGCGTCCGTAAAATTTACGAAGGGATGATTTAGCTTCACCATTTGGAACTCTTGGTTTAATAGCTTCCTTGTAAGCAGCAACCCTCTATCAAGAAAATCATGATAGGAAATGCAGGCATGGGAATATCGTATCAATTTGGAGACATATACCCCGTATGCAGGTGCTGCTGGAATGTTGCTACTTAGAAATGGAAAATTCTCAATTGGAAAGCTGAAATCATCTCTTTTGTCGTAAAGTTTTGTTTTCAACTTTAAGTATTATATTTGAAAATAAATCATAACAAAGACCGGCACAAACGGGGAAATGCGAAATTATATAGCTGAGAAGATACATTTTGTGTTTAGGTAATGCAGTGGAAGCTGCAATATAGATATTGGAACATATTAATGTTTCCACGTCTAAAAAGTGACGGCCTATTTAAGAAAATCGGTAGGTCAATTAAAGTGCAAAGTTAAAAAGCATTAAACAAATCTTGTTTTAAAGTTGTGCAAAATAAACCTGAATCAATCTGTACCTGGGCTATAAAACACCTAAGTCTTTCAATAAACTAAACAATTAATTGATTTGGAATCTACACATATTTGTGTTTTATGGCTAACAGTAGCTCACCAATGCTCAAATCCTAAGAATAAATTAAGAAGTAACATTTAAGGTAACAGACAAACCCTAAATGACACCGTACGTTTAACAGGGTCACATTAGTCCATTCCAATACATGAGTGCTTACTAGTTACCCAAAAATATAAGATAATTATAAGTATACATAATAAAATGAAGAAACAACTGAGGGTGTTTTCTGCAAGCCACTCAAAAATACAATAAGAAGTACTTATATATATCTATAAAATTTAGTTGTTCATTTTTGTCTGAATATTCCCAACGGCGACAGGTGTTTAATTATTTATTTCACGAAAAGTCAACCAAAACTTTATCATTGAAATCCATCTCGACTTTCCTATCATTCATATTCCATTAACTAATACATTTCCGGATGGTATCACTTTATTTATGATATTATAGAAGTGCCGGATAGTGAGAGAATATAATTGCAGTTTATCAATGTGATATATTTTTAACATACTTATTTCGCAGTTTAGAATATGATTTTTGGAGTCGTCATTAAAGTTCCAGTGTAAGCTTAATAATTAACTTTTGTCAAGCAATAAAAAAATTAGTGTTATACTTTATTGAGCTATATATTAAGCGAAAAAGATTTTACAACCATCGTGTAAGAACAAATATATAGAGATGTTGTGTGATTGGCGATAAAACAACAATTCAATACAATCCAAATCATGTGGATTTTAAAAAGTTTAGATCACCAGGTTGTTTTCAACAATGCGTATAGCCCATACAGTATAGTCCTACATAAATACTCGGCGATATAAATAGTAGGATAACAAAAATACCTAACTGCAACGAAAATTTATAACGGTCTAATTTAATGGCAACATCAAAAGCTCAAAACCATTTACAAGATAACAGCTGTCATATTCCTAACTAGATGGATGCATTTTCTTATAGGGATAATGTTGGACTAGACCTTGATTTTTAGCTAGATAAACCTGTCACTTCTATGATAGTTGCATATAATTCTATAAATTGACAAATATGTAAGAAAAACACAAACAGACATACTAGGTAAAAATGTCGAACATAGGGCTACAGCAATCAATCTTGTATTATAATCTTTATCACTATAAAAACAACAACGGAAAAAAGAAAGGCATATGAATAAAGCACATTAACAAACATGAAAGACAAGAATACAACAATTACCACGGGAAAACACCACAATGACAGTATGTATACGTACAGAGCCAAGTCAAATGGATATTAGCAGTAAATGTGTCAATTCATTAACCACTGGGTGAAAGATGCCAAACGGCCTGATGACTTTACGAAACGAAGCCGTTATCCTTCAAAGTGAAAGTGGTTATCAAAGGATACACACATTGTGTAGGTAATTCCAAATGACACAAAAATTAACAACTGTAGGTCACCGTATGGCCCTCAACAACGCGCAAAGCCCATACCGCATAGTCAGCTGCAAAAGGCCCCAGAATGACAATGTAAAACAATTCAAACGATAAAACTAACGGCCTAATTTATACTACACACATTTGTCATCTTCCAGCATTAGACTCTTTTATGTTTTGATGCATTGCTGTTTGTTGATTTTGTTATATACTGAAGACAAACTTCCTTGTTGATTTACAATCCTGTATTTATACTATCATAATTTGGCTGTTGGACAAGCGTATTTTTTTGGGGGGCGATAGGGCATGTTATGTCAATATTGCGTGCATTATTCGTAAGTAGTACAATATTTTGAAACATTGATGTGTTTGTCTTACGTCGAAGACAACTTGTTAACATTAATTATTAACATCTTGGCCAATAAAAAATTCATACACAGGGGTCGAAATTTGCGCTGGTCCAGTGGTCCGAGAACAGTAGAATATGCGTCGGACCAGTAGATTTTGTCAACTAGTGGTTCTGCGGACCAGTAGACATTTGTTGATTAAAATTCTTGGTTTCATCGCAATCTCGGTTTGTCACAAAAATATTATGATTCATACGGCTTATATTACATAGACTACATACGTGCATATCGTCCAAGTGTATTATTTCTAATTTTAATGAAAAAATCAGTAGCTTTATTAGAACATGACATTAGGCTATGTACTGACACACATACAAAATCAGCAACTTTATATAAATGCTAAACAATTCTATATGTTGTCGTGTGATCCGATCCTTTCAGTGTTAAACATCAAGAGGTCAAATTTGTATAATGGCTTATCTATCTTATTCGTTCAGACAACAATATTCTTATAGTATTGTATCTCAAGTTTTTTGACATGTAGTTTTACTGCTGAAATACGAACAATAATATCATGTTCACTGTTATTAAATGGTTTGCATGTTTTGAATATTTTAATGTATAGAAAATTCCAAGCAAAATGCATTGTTGACAGGTGTATTAAACAGATGGTTATTAAAAATTGTCCTTAGAAAACTTGAAACAGTAAAATAAGAAAAATATCGAACTCCGTAGAAAATTCTAAACAAAAAGTCCTTTAGAAAATAGATAGTTCAATGGACTGAATGGCATAGAAGTTAACAACTATATTTCACCGCATGGCCTTCAGCTTTAACAGACCCTGATATGTTTGTGAAAATAATATTCAGATGAAGAACTGAAATGAAAGAGCTGTTTCTCTGTATTTTTGTGAATGTATGGACCGTTTGTTATAGATGGATACACCATAATTTTGTTTTTAAAAAACTTTATCCAAAACCAGTATCAGTGAAGAATGTGTGCAGTACGAAGTGAAACAAACTGAATGAGTTAATCTGTTTAAATCATGGAGCATCGCAAACATTACTGGATGAGTAATTACGTTCGCGTCTGTTTCTTGTTTGGTTGCTATTAAAGATTGATCATATTCTTTATAAACTCAAACAGGTTTTTTTTTGTTTAGACATTCGCAGGAACATCGTTTTAACGATTATGTATTTTGTAAATAACCATTTCATTGTTTGTCCAATAACGATATTTTTTTAACGTTTGAGATTTGTAATGAATAATTGCAAAGAGTTATTGTTTCGATTGTTATTCATTGATAAAGCTGTATTGAACTTCAAACTGTATTTTCTATATTTCAAGCAACCCATGACTGTGGAGTTGTTCCCGGAGAATTAGGGAGGGGGCATTTGTGAAAACTTTGATAAACTTTACTTCTGTAAGTAAATAACATTTTTAGTTCTTCCCGGAAGTAAGCACCTGTTATACTATATAGAAAAAAGTTAATGCAATAGTTCATGAAAAATATTGTCTTTGTAAAAATCAATAAGTTTTGATTGATTGGTACGAATACACTATCCTCCATTCGCATCGAACTCATTTGCAGTGAATGTTTAAACCATATAATGGCATATGGTGTATTAAATGCGATGAAGCAAAACGAAATAGTTATCAAGATTATTGTAAATTCCAATCGTATTATGCTTTCCTCTGTTATAATCTTCACCTGTCTGTGTCTTTTGTTCCGAATTATTAACTTCCGAATGATCAGTGTATTTAGTATTGTTATAACCAGGAATGGCAGAAAGGTAATACACACTACAAAAATACAGTCATAAATAAACGACAGGTTTGTGTGTTCTGGTCGTCTTGTACACGATGGAACATTATTTGGCCCTACAGAAAGCACTTCACTAAGCCATGGTCGGAATGAAGCTATCACAAAAGAAATAATAACTGCTAAGAAAACAATTCTTTTAGAGGAACGTAGATTACAAACGTCTTTCCGTTTTAACGGGTGACAAACTCCGATATATCTTTCTAATGTGAAACATGCTACAAGCCAAGCCGAAAGGAAACGGAAAGAATACGACATAAACAGAATAATCTGACATACTCCATTACTTTCCAAAAACGGAGCTGTTATATGTCCGGAACCGATTGGTATTCCTTTTCTAATCCACTCAACAAGGACATAGAATATCAAAGCCATAAGATCAGCTGTTGATAGTGCTGCAAGATATACGCTTGCAGATAACTTCCTCATGTTTTTAGTAAGAAACACTAATAACGAAATTGTATTCCCGGTTATTCCTACAGCAAATATAACGGGGGTGACATATGTGAATACATCTGACCCAATTGACCGCTTGTCGAAGCCTCCATGGTGGTTCCACTGGTCATCACATGTTAAATTTGATCCATTTCCACATGACAGATATTCAGATTGGTTGATCTGAAATATATAACACAAAGTTATAAAATCTTAAAATGTATTTTTATATTGATAAAAAAGATGTGTCTAGCTAAAGCATTTAATATTTATAATTTAATCGGTAATTAAAACCAAAAAATAACTGATATTCCCACGATTTCATCCAGATAGTGGATTTACATAGATAACTGGTATGATGTTTTTCGATTCATATTAACGTGAAGAAAGAAGACATAAGCACACAACAATGATTGATTATTTGGCAGCAATATGCTAGTACAAATTAATAGAAAGAATGAATGGTACAAAAGTTCACGATGATAATATTCAATAATGAAACGTAATAATGATTCTATAATTCAAGTCTATTTTTGAACTATAATGCTTTATATTCCTCATGCTGTGGTCGATAATAAAACCACTAGCATTAGTACTAGAATAATAGTTTTTAATAAATTGCTTACACAGCGTATCAGCAGTAAAGAGAGGCATTTAGAAATGTCTGGTTTTCATGGTCTTTATCACTTAATAGATAAGTAGCAGGTATAAAGACTTTTAATAAACGACTGCACTGAAAGGGAATATTTTCTGCAAAACATGTGCCAATTGGAGCTAAGTTGAAGAAACGAAAAAAAAAAGGATTAATAACCTTAACTCAGATATCTTGATTTCGAAAATCATTGTTGAAGGTACTCGTAAAAATTGAATTTAATCATTCATAATAGCACGTACACCGTTGGGTTGTCGTCTTAATGATGAATACCCGATATTTCCTTTAATCATATTGTTTATGTCCCTTTGATTTATAAATCATTTAGAAAATGAGAAAAAAATGACATTTTTGACGTTTATTTTTTTGTAAACAAATTAGGCCGTTAGTTTTCTCGTTTGAATTGTTTTACATTGTAATTTCGGGGCCTTTTATGTCTAGCTATTCGGTATGGAATTCGGCCGTACCTTGATATATTAATGTAATTTTATGTGTCATTTTTTGTCTCTTTTGGAGACATGTCTTCTTTTTTACATTCATAATGATTTCTAGCAGTATATTTGTTGATCACATGTTATTGTAAGTTTGTTGCATAACACAGGGTTTATATCTAAACTTATTATATATACAACGATTGAAATTCTGTATGCCATACAATTGTGTCGTCTTCAAAAGACCCGTCAATAAAATTTACATCAAACTACACCAAACTCTTTTCATGATGAATTTAATAAGTGTTTTTAAATACGATAATTGGGAGTAGTATTCTTTTCTTTTTTAATTTTATAGTGATAGACAAAATCTAATTGTTATTTGTATTTTTAGACTGGTATAGTTAGCATGAATGATATTTTGACTATCAAATTATGCCGAAATATAGATTCTGGAATTGGATATGCCTATCCCATTTCATAGCATGGCATCAAACATTATTTGTATTGACATACTGCTGTTGGCATCAAAATCAAAATGTCAGACAAAAAAATATAAAAAAAATGTATCACTTTCTTGATAATTTTAGGTCCGAGAAAACCTTTCAGTGTCGTTTCTAATACATATTCTCATTTGTTGTGTTTCAAGAAAAGAGAACGATAGAGAACATATATATTGATATGCTTGGAAATAAATCTTGTATTGCATCATTTATCGTTTACCTCCATTTACATATGGTCATTATCATACTTAGGAATTTCTTATTTCAAGCATAGATAATTTGTTTTTAATATTTTGATTGAAGATTCATTGATGAGTCTTAAACATACGAAACGCGCGCCTAGCGTATTTAATTATCAGCCTGATACATTTGATGCTGCAGGCACAGTTTATTGTATTTATCTCCGAGAGTAATCGTAATGAGGGATATAAACTAATATACTACATTTTTACTGGTGAAGTTCAATACATCTTACTTGTAACGTACAACAATGAGATCAAATGTGAACAAGGGATAGATACAAGTTAATAAAACGAGTCCAACAAATAAATATGAATGAATTTAAAAAATGTAATGAAACACAGCATTCTACCACTACCAGATAAAAGAGAAATAATTCGATACAGCAAGGCGGATGACTACAACACCAAACTAACATTAAACCGTATCACAGTATCAACACCAGTCAAATAAACGGAGGGGTTTCGCAAACAAACGGATGACTTTCAAACTAAGAGTATGCCTTGCAATTTTTAAGTTAAACACTCCCAATCGTTCGATTTGTAAAGATTAAAGTATTCCACCAATGGAATAATTACCAATGTTTTACGTGAAAAAAAATTGTTAATATATATTGCACTGGTTCATAATGTCAAACTAATGTCATTAAATTAAGCCTTACCGTATTTTATCAAGTGTATATCAATGAATTTATTTTATAAACATAATTATTTAAAAGTTAAAATTATGAAATTGGAAACTTTTAATGTTTTTGTTCAACACAAGATTTAGCATGACATGTTGTTTGATTGGTATTTACATGCAATGCTTTATCAAAATCATGATTTTGTCACTGTTTGAAGACTCGTTGGTGGCTGTCAGTTGTCTTTTGCTCTTTGGTCGGGTTGTTGTCTCATTGCTACACTCCCAATTTCCATTATCTATGTTAGTATAGGATTCACAAGTGGCTACAATTTACAATTATTGACAATATTTAATTCATGATAATAGATATATCTGTACGGACAAACGTTTAGATAACTAATCATGTTTTATTACAACTCCATGAAAAGGCCACATTACATGAAAATAATGAAAACAAGATGGCCGACATGACGAATAACCATTCGTTGGTGACATATGTAAACGTATTAAGTCGATTTTGTAAACGGCAAAATTTGTAATATATACACATGGAAACTCTTTGCAAACTATGTGAAAAAAAACCAAAAGGATCAGCGAGTATCATTTGGTCAGTCATTAAATAAACTTTACCAACCTATACAAACAAACAAAAGACACCATCTTGATTAAATATAAGAGAGGGTTGAATGTAGGTCCATACAGATTTTGAGAAATGTCTCATTATAATATAACCTTTTCTTCTATTCAGCCAATAACAAATATTAAAAAAAAACCTTAACTTTGTTATTGGCAGTTGATCAATACAAAAGTGCATTTTAAGTTGACTACAATAACAATTCAAATTCTATGTTAAGTGATCTTTTTGTAGATACGAAAAGTGTAATTGAAAACGAAGCTATAGGTGTCATATCCGTTTGATTTAAATAGAAACGTTCATATTATGTAATACTAGGGACATGTTGATTAACATCAAATTAACAACGGATACGAAAACTTCTGAATAGTTGAGCTTAGAAATGAAACACTATTTTCTTTTTTTGATAATGATAACACCATATATAATATCCCAAAATAGTCCATTTTCAATTTGGCTATTATTGAAAGTATTTTACAGATCTTAAACTAACATATTTATAATAGTATAGCCAAAAGGGGAAAAATGACCCAATTCAAATATTAGTCACTATATACATATTACCCTTTCAATAAAAAAAACCCCAAAAACATTGTGGTTTTTTTTGTCATTTTTTCCCCATAAGGTCAAGCAACAGTAACTTGTAACCTCTGGCTATGTCAAAAATATGACAAACTACTCTTGCTCGATAAACTACAGCTGAAAATCGAAATAATAATGCATTTTTCTCTTTTATTAACTGAAATATTACTTATTGATTTTTTACAAAATATGTGAATATTTGTAAAGAAATCACATAAAATCGGCGAAAAAGATTCTAAAATTTGTCTTATATTAATAAAATCTCTAATTCTTTTCCAAAGATTTTTGTTAAAAAAACTATATGTTGTTCACACATTAATTTCTGTTTAAATGATATAAAATAAGCATATGGTCACCGACTTCTTTTTTTGTTAAAAAATCAATTTTTTACCTTGTTGGTTATGAAAAACGTCAAAAATCAACGTTTTACGGCAAACACGGCGGTATTGTTACAATTATTTTCACGTTTTATTTGCATTTTTTTAAAGAACACAACTTTGAATGCTGTTTACCGTTACAACTACGTCGGTGACTCTATCTTTATTTTTGCATCATTAAAACGTAGAAAATTCTATGGAGTAGAATCAGAAATTTGATGATTTATAGACATATTTATTAATGTTTTTCTCGATTTTATGCGCTTTCTTTACAAATGTTCACCCATTTTGTAAGAATTCGATCAGTTCAATTCCAGTTATTAAAAAAGACAAGTGCATTGTTATTTCGATTTTCAGTTGTAGCTAACAGAGCCAGAGTTGTATGCCAAATTTTACTGAAATCTGTGACAAAGCCCACTGTAAAAGAGGGACGAAAGATACTAAAGGGACAGTCAAACTCATTAATCGAAAATAAACTGACAACGCCTGGCTAAAAATGAAAGAAGACAAAGAGACAAACAATAGAACACCTGACACAACATAGAAAAATAAAGAATAAGCAACACGAGCCCGACCAAAAACTAGGAGTGATCTCCGGTGCTCCAGAAGGGTAAGCAGATCCTGCTCCACATATGGCACCCGTCGTGTTGCTTATGTGATAACAAATCTGGTAAATAGTCTAATTCGGTAGGTCATATTGTATGTTATAAACACATGAACTGAAATACTGCCGATTAATTTTGTCTGATCGATCCTTACATTGATTGATAAGAGATTGTAATTGTCATACAAATTGCATCTATTCTGAACTAAAAAAACTAAATTTAAAATCAATTTAAATACATATGCTACAATAAGCCTGGCTTTGTGTGATGCCGTAATGCCACCGTGTTACCTGTGTTAGCAGAAATTAGTATCGAAATGTACATTTGATTTGATTTTAAGTCTCGACTCATGTATTAAGGTTGTAGCGTATGTCAGTTTCATTAAAGTAAATGAAGGAAATACAATGGATAATTGTTGTTTTATCCTAAAATAAAACCATAAACTGTCACTTATTTGGAAATCAAGCGTAGTGGATTTAGATTAGGAAACGTGAGAAATGTCAAACCGAACAAAATCCATAGATATCTTTCTTTATCCTGCTCTTACAAATTTTCAGAATAAAACATTTTGGGTTTAAAAGATAGTTTAATTGGAACGCAAATACAAAACATTTCTTTGAACTTAAATACAGCTATATGGAAAAGCATTGTCAATAGCACAATAAAGATGATGTACTTCTACATATTCAAATACGTCATATACAAACTCAATTCACTGTTGTGAAAATGATTACGTTTTTAGCTTCACTGTTGAAACTATGTATGTAAAGTTGTGATCATGTTGATTAGCCTGTGAGTTTTGAGTTTTATTTTAAAACAAAATAATAAAAATTAAACCTCAAAGTATCATCCTTTTGCATCAGGCCTCAAATGGGATTACGCACATAGAATGATATAGACACATGGTTATGCGCATGACATTGATTCTGTTTTTGTAGAATTATCGTACTGAGAAGTACCCACATTTCTTAAACAGACACACATTGGTGAAAATAAAAATAAAAAAAAAAAAAAAAAAAAAAAAACGGTGGGATACTAATAAAATATAACAAAACCAAACGTCTGAGTGTATCATCTAAAGAAACAACTGTCATAGTCCTCGGTTAACAATTTTCAAATGAAAATGATATGTTTGAATTCTAGCACATTTATTCTAGTAATGCTGGACACAAACTAACATTCATAAGATAGTAATTGTTAGAACAACTCCTTACCTTAATATCCTTTATGAAGTCATTTAGAAAATCACGGATATAACTTTCTCCGACATCCATCTTTTGTTTTGAATTATTATTCAAGAGTTACGAATAGTGGTATCACAATTTGACGTATTCACTGGTTTTTGTAAAAAAAACGAATACTTCTTTATTTTATATATTACTTAGTTCCACGTTCCCGTTAATAGGACTGTTGGTATTAAATATTCCATATATTTTCACATTCATGTCCATCGAAAGTTACTCATATTTTTCATAGTTCCATTTGTTTCCTAAACTTCTTTCACCACAAATAAGAATACTTATTTACCATGGAATAAAATTGAGAAAACAACATTAGATAAATGTTGTAAATTATTCAAAATGTAAATCGAAAGGCTCTGTAACTATAATAGAAGACTATGATTTCAATTAAGTAATGGTCAATACTGTTAAAACATATGTAGTACTCAGATCAATGATCGACAAGACGCTTTACGTCTCTTATAAAGGAAAGAGCTAATCAATATAACTTTATGTAATCTGCCTCCGCTAAAATCGACCTTTGTGTAATTAAATGATGCATTGAAATTATTACTTCAAGGTTGCATTGTGAACAACTTTAATGTCTTTGAATATCAACAGGTTCCATATTACATCTATAAAATCTATGATAATAATCTATAATTAGTTTCGTGGTGATATTTTTATTTTCATTTAGTTTTCCGCCTTTTGTTTTTAACATTTCTCAATCAGTCTTTTTGGGGAAAACATCAATTTCTAAAACATGTGAAAGGCATGATATTTCATTGACCAATTTTCGTAACCTTATTTTTTAATATTTAAATATGATTTTGCCCAATTGAAATGCTCTTTTTTTAATAAAAGTGTAAATTAATTAAAACGTGATGTTTACATACATTTCAAACTTGTCTTTTCGTTTGATCTTTGTATGTTAAAATTAATAAGGTGTACAAACCATCCTGGTGAACTTATACATACAAAGGGTTTATAGTAAAGTTTCATATCAAAATGGCATAAAACATTGCTTAACAATCTATTTCTTGGCTATTGAAATTATCAGTAAAGTAGATCTGCACATGGAATAATTTTAACATTATTATATCGATAAGATAGGCTGAATGAGATGTCCTTAATAAATAATACACGACATCATATAACCTCAATATACACATGACGTGTTTTTGTGATTTAACCATTATAAAGCATTTACACAGAGAGTACGACGGCACACTTAAAGACAACCACCTGTTAAACAGATATCGAATGATGCTCTTCCATGGTTGATTCTGTGTTGACCAATATTCGATCTACTATGTGGTGTTTTCGAACTATTTCGTTTCTTTTTATATTGTCTTTTTAATTTAGATTCAGCTTATAAATACTGGTTGATTGTCGGTTGGTATGTTTTTTACGGTCATTTTTGTCTGCATTCTTTAGAATCTCACAAGCAAAATTCAAATCAATATTAGATTAAAAAAAAAGATCCTATTATCAAAAATGCCTTCATTTTATATGATGTATGTCTTAAATATAGGGCATGCAGAAAAGCTCACATGACCTTATAAAAATTGTTTGTTTTAAAAAGACGATACGAACTGTATTTCAATGTCCCTCTCCATGACCATCTTGAGCACTGAAACAAAGCAGTCGGCGGAAACAAACACACAGTAAAATACAACTTTATTATCAAAGACGCGTGTAGATAAATGCATCTCATACAGAAGATATATTTAGCACGCTAATAACGAATTATGTATTTAATGCTCGATAGGCCTTCAGTGCATGATATGTGTTAATGAGAACTATGTGTTATTAAATTAAGTAAACACTTATGATCGATTGTTGTTTTCTTATCGTCAACTAATAAAAATAAAATCACAAACATACAAAACTGGAGGGAAAATCCAAAAAAGAATGTCTCTAAACATATCGCAAAAACAGCCCAAACACATCAAACGAATGCATAACGACTGTCATACACCTGACTTGGCACGGGCATTTTCCTATGTTGAAAATGGTGGATCACACCTGGATGTATAGCTAGATAAACCTTTCACTTGTATAATAGTCGCTTAATTGTCAATTATATTGAGACAGATATGTAAACAAAACAAACAGATATAAAAGGTAATAATGACCAAATAAAGGTACAACAGTCAATATTGTGTCCCTATCTTAATCACTATTAGACAGACAAAATATAACATATGTAATAAAAAAAACACAAATATTCCATAGGCAACTTCGGGCACTTTATTTAGTTGACATAATAGTCAATCTAGAGTTCAATTACATTAACTTTAGTTGACCATAAGAACTATAGTTAAACCCTGCCAGTTCTAGGGATTCTCCATTTTGCAAAATTACCGAAAAAGGAGGGTCAAAATATACTTCTAGGAACATTCAAACCCATTGATTAAAATAGACTGACAATTGTGGTGAGGCAATTTAATGAAGCTGAAAGTGTTATTTTCGACACCAAACATGTTCATATAACTAGCTTAAAAACACGACTAGATGTATTTCCTTGATGTAGTTGGTTGCTTTGATATCATTTAAGCTGAATATTATGATCATCACAAGAAATGTAGGGTTTCGTCTTGTGCTATATATCATTTGTGATGTCATTATTGACGAGCAAGAATTAACTTTTCTTTTATTCGAGCGTCACTGAACAGTCCTTTAAGACAGAACGTGCGTCATGTTTGCTCAGTTTTAATCCTGGTATCTTTTATAAATTGTATTTGGCGATCTCTGCAGGTTTTTTTAAATTTATTTTAGATAACGCCTATAAAAGAGCTAGTCGTACCGAATTGTTTTTAAACTATATACCCTGAAAATTCGTTTTGGTGAATTTAAAACCTAGACAACCGCATTAATTCGATCTTTACTTACATGTAACTATGAAGAACGCTAGAAGTACGCCCATGTTTTTCCGTACCATGAACATATCTTTATCAATACAGAAGGTATTATTTTCGATAAGAAAAAGATAAAGTGATGAACATATTTCTATACTGTAGTCATCTTTTTGGGTGTGTTATGAAACGTTTGTGTAATACAATAGTATTCCTTGTTTTAAGTAAGGAGATGATTGCACATACAAGCAATTACTTCGCTGGCTAAGTTTGTCTCGTTCTATTACAAATATTGTACTATACTCAGATTACAGATATACAATCTTTTTAAGGTAATTGTAGTACTAATTGTTTATATGGATATATGTCTTGAAAATTCATTCTGGTCTCCTTAAATTTTTTTGGGGGTGATGATTTAACTAAGTCAGAAATGTGACACTTGTTATCATTTCGTTTGATGTGATTTGATTTTGTCAATTGATTAAGAACTTGTCTTTTTGAATTTTCTTCGGAGTTCGGTTTTTATTTTGATTTTACTTTTAATTGTTTTCTCACAGACGTTGTTCGTTATTCAATACTGCATGATAACATATAGTAGTAACATCTACTTGTTTTAGTCTGTAATGGTGAGTTGGCAATTTGGATAATTTGCAATCATACCACTTTTAGATTTATACCATGAGACGTCTGCCCAGTCAAGAGTCCGTTTTGCTCCGTTTAGCATTCGTGCGATACCTTGAGATTTTCTCTTTGGTTTGTTTTGACATTCTCTTTTTTTATTGTGTATAAATAAACTCATCATAGATACCTGGACTAAATTGTGTATATATGCCAGACGCGCGTTTCGTCTACAAAAGATTCATCAGTGACGCTGGAATTCAAAAATGTTAAAAAGGCCAAATAAAGTACGAAGTTGAAGAGCATTCAGGACAAAAATTAATAAAAGTTTTGCCAAATACAGCTAAGGTAATATATGCATGAGGTAGAAAAGCCTTAGTATTTAAAACATTCAAAATTTTGTGAACAGCAAATTTATAAGCGTAAATGTTTTTTTATCAATATTCCATCAAAACAGTGCTCATTTGTAATAACGATTCAAAAATATATGCTTGATCAGAATTTGAACTCTTAACAGTACGACAAGATTATAAGTGAACGATCTCAAAAGTGTAAATAATCTTTCCGCATGATAATACAAGTTAATAGAAAGAATAGCTCAACTGTCACAAAAATGGATTAATCATAATCAGGTTATAGACAGGGAATTGATATCTAATAACATCATTTATATTGGAATTGCATAGACTGGTTTTATGCATTAGAGATATGACAATAATTACTACTGCACATTGTAGTATCATGTGACATATTGTCTGATTAATGAGGAAAGAGACAAATATTCTTACGTATTTTCTTAATTGGGAAATATCATGCTTCCATTAATTAATTCAAAGTGCAAAAAAATAATGCACAATAGGCATAGCTTTTAAATTGTATAGAATACGTTTTATATAAAGAATACAAAGATATAGTGTAATAACTATTCATAGTCGAAATGACGTATCACCAAATTTTATTAACATGAATAATAAATTTTGCATAATCAATTGATGCTATTTTTGTTCAAATGTCAAATGAAAAACGACAAATTCTGATTCAAAATGTTTGATATTTTCAAAGGTACCATAACTGACAAAACATGCATTTATAATCAACTATTTAAAAAAATCGGAACGAATGGTATGATGCTATGAATACTACAAATGCATGTCATCATGTCATTTGTTTCGCCCTGTTCTACATTGTTAACAAAATCGTGCTGATCTGCATGCCTTTAGAAACAATGTTTCCTATATATCATCATACTCGTGCGTAGTCTTTACTGTATATAGAAAAGTAGATGTGTTTTGTTAATAATGGCCTGACAAGAGTATATAGTCTTTCTGCCCACGAGTATTCTCACAGGTCGTGTTTTATGGTACCAGAATAAGTGAGAACAAATCGTAAATCTATGAAATGCATCTTTATATTATGTCATTAAATACGTATTGATGTTGTAGGCCTAATTCATTTCACTAATCCATATAAACAATTACAAAGAACGTCTGTGAGATGTACTAATATATTTCATCGTTATTGCTATGGGTCAATCGATTTTACTTATTCATTACTTACAAAAATTACATTAATTGCCAACAAGAGACAAATACAAGGCGAATTAAAAATTCTATCAATTTGTTTTCTTAACATCTATCACAATAGGTTGAGCCGTGACACTTTTTTCTATTAAATATAACAACAGCCTAGTATCTATATAATAATTATAACTAGTGTACTTTATGGTCAAGCTGTCAGCTGAAGCACACTTCAGAGTACGGGACTTTTGTGCTGTATTGGAGAACCTTTGATGACCTCCGGCTGTTAAATCATCTTTGTTCAAGTGGTTTTTATTTGAAACATTCCCCATTTTCATTCTTTATTTGAAACATTCCCCATTTTCATTCTTTTTTTGATAACTTTTATCAAATCTGATGTATAAATAACGTGGTTGCCAAAAAAATGGCGATCTTGATTTATGATTGTGTCGCTGACCATTGACATAACATTAGGAATGTTTGGATCTAACATCGTAAATCTTTGAAATGATTTTAGTGTTACACTTCAATTCTCAATATATGCCACTTTATAGAAAAATGTTTATTGTTTGAATCTGAATGTAGGCTACATGTATATTCAATGCAGAAAGTATTTTTGAAATACACACACGATTGATTACTTAGATATATATGAACTAAAACCCCAAATAAATAACCAGTTCAACTGCACCAAAGGTTTTTACAATATTTTATCTGTTCAAGCATAACCTTTAAGACTGCAATTGTTTGAATTAATCTTCGTTAATACCGGAAGAGGTTGTTTTTTATCAGTTAAGTTTTCATTGTATGTTTTATTTAGGAAATATAGAAGGTTTGCCTTTATTTTAGGCTTTCTTCTTTTAGATTTAGAAGCATCAAACGATACATGAAATTAATCTAAATGTAATGTACTTGAGGTATACAATACGTTATAAGATCAATTGCATCAAAGCCATTTCCGCTGTTTCATCTGGTCATGGATTAACCTTTGTGAACTCTCATAGAAAACCATTTGTAAACTGTCAGATTTATGAATAATCTCAAACAAGTGTAAAACATGTAATAAGCAAGCTAAAATTTGTTATTAGTTTATCCAACAGTAAATAACATCCTGCTTTCCTATCTTAATCAAACCGTCAATGTATAATATATAACTAAGCCAAATTATATCTTTTATGAGAAATTAAATATATATCATTATACCAAATGCAATAGTAATATGATCAAACAAGAAAGTTTTAACGCCATGTGATGAGGTAATATTCGAATATAATTATATAGTGTACTGTTCAAAATACAAAATACAATATTTCATCCTGAATTTAAATACCAAATTGATACACATCATGAAATATTAAATTGACGACTGGATTGAATGAGTATAATATTATTATTAGGAACATTCCATTTCTTGATTTTTCTTTTCCATAGAAATAAATTTAAGTTGATATATTTTTTTTTATAATAGCCCTTTTTATTCTTCGTCATTGTCCTTTTTAATAGATACACTAAATTAGCTATACATTAAACTACAATCTGCTTATTTAAATACCCGTAACACATGTTTATGTATTTTAATAGAAACATCAATAAAAAGAATTGTCTTACCTTTATTTTATTAATGAAGTCATTAAGAAAATCCTGAATATAACTGGTGCCTTTCTTCATCGTCTACTTTAGATTGCACAGTTATAATTCGACTTGTTTTCCTCCATTAGGGATACTTCTCGTCTATATATATATATCCATGTAATGCGTTGTCTTATATGGTAAGAAACTTACCAACAGTATACTCAAAGTTTCAAGTTTTCTAAACAATTTAAGCACGGGTCTGTAAGAAGGATGTACGTTATACCCACAACTAATGGATGCAAATTATACTTGAACATCTGTCTGCTGTCAATGAATGGTCGAAAAGACGCTGTATGTTAACAGTTTTTTTTCAACAAAGAAATCAATATAAATATGTATTATCATCCTCTTAACCCGTTTCATACTGGTGAATTACATGTAATATAATTATTCACGTTAACCAACATGTAGCGATTAAGATTGTCTATCGGGTAGAGCTAACTGTGGATTGCAATGTTATAAATGATTGTTGCAACACCTTTGTGCACAACTTTTAATACAGATTATCTAAAAATTTGTTATAAAAACTCTACAATTTAAACCACTTGTTGTTAATAACCAATGAAATGAAAATAATTTTATCAGTATCATATGTGTTGATCCTGTTATTAGAGGCAGTTTGGGTTTTCTCTTCTCTTTTGTATTAATATTATCTAAAGCGTGGCATTTATGGTTATACGTGTTATAAAGGATGCAGTGATTGGACATTGGTGCTCAAAGAACATTCATTCTTTTTATGCTGCTGATACAAGTTTCTAAACATTTGATTTTAGGACTTTAGTGACAAGGTATGGTGATTTCAATTTTATACCCAAACTATAGGCAAATTGGTATTGCAGTGTTATTTATTGCGAACAAGTACGATGCGTTAAGAATATTTTATTTTAGACTCTCACGAACAAAATCAATATTGATAAAATGATATAATAGTATTTTTTTTTCAAATTGTAGCAAACAGTTGTGCCCCTCTTTAAGAACACTACAGTCCAGGTTGACTTTGTCATTTCCACTCGCCCACGGTGGACAAAGCAATGCCGTCATCTCTCTGTCCACGTCCGTTGTCCAACGTGGGCGTGATGCCCACCATATGCCGTAGACTTCCGTGGACGTAGTGCCCACCCTATACCGAGGATATTGTACAATACCCTGGATTGGTATTTATATGTATCTATAACACTATTTAATGACGTTAGTAGAGTTAGTTGCGAAAGGAAAAGAAAAAGAGCGACACATTAAAAGCATAACAACTTGTCTTAAAACTGAATTCGTATATTGATATATAAAGTGCACAAATTGAACAGATAGGCAAAAACAACAAAAAAGACAATCACAGTCGATTACCCAAATTTTTGTGTTTGGATTTGTCTACAGTTTTCTATTTTGTGGCTTGTGTACTATTTTTTGTCTGTTTGTATTTTTCTCTTTTAGCCATGGTGTTGTCAGTGTATTTTGGACATATAAGTTTGACTGTCCCTCTAGTATCTTAAATCCTCTCTTTTGTAAATTAAATATAATAAGATCTGTTATTATACTAGACTGAGACTAGACGAAATATTATTTTTCTATATTTGATCATGTAATTTCACCTGAACACTTGACCTTGAACTTTGTGGAAATGACCTTGGTATTTGACCAGCTTGATTTATAAAAACTTATATACAATGCCCTTACAATTATTATTAATTGAATATTATTCTATTTATTGAAAGTAACATTAAGAAATTTAAAACATATCAGAAAGTGGATAAATTTTTTTCAATTTTTTTTTTGACCTTGACCTTCAATCTTGACTGTTTAATTATGGCAAGTCTTATTTGTATTTCTTTCTTTATAGCAATTAACAATGTAGAAATATACTATTAAAATTAAAAAAAAAATAGCAAGGAATATCATTAGAAATCTACAAATTTTGGCAAAAATGTCAATATTTCAGATCTATGACAATGACCTCTGACCTTGACCTTTGGAGTATTGATATAAAATTCCTTATTAATCTTTTGCTTTTCATAACATCTCATTGGCCTATCCTTTTTGAACATTTTGGTTAATATTTGAATGTAAAAAAATGAGAAAAAAATACTTTGATATGTGTCACATGCAGAAAATTAAGTGGGGTTCAAGTTTGACTATAAAAACTGTTTACTTCACTATATATATTTTTTTCATTTTTAAAAACATACTAATAATGTTCGTTAAAAAGAGTAACAAATTTATCACTGATTTGGTGCATTTTGATAAATTAGCTTTAGAAATCCATTCAAATTTAACATTTCAAAAAAATAAAAAAAGGGGGGTGACCTTCTATATTTTTTTTATAGTAAGGAAATATCACAATTTACCAATAGATGTATTTAGTTGATGTTTTCTTTGTTACTGTCCTATCAGTTATGCGTAATGAGAATTGAATCACAGAAAATGGCAAAAAAGGGTATTTTTCCATGTAAAATGGACGAAAATAAGCATGAGTGGTTACCATGGCAACCATACTGAAACTTTGATTTTTTTTTATTATTAAAGTTATTATAGGGTGGTAATATATTCTGTTTACAAGTATGACTAAATTCTGAGACTATCCATGTTTAACTCCCTCATTAGAATTCTGGTCCTTACAGAGAAGTCGTCTTAAATCCTTAAATTTGACAGTAATTAACCAAAGAGGGACGAACGATACCAAAGGGACAGTCAACCAAAGTAGCAAACAATCTGGTAGACCACTTGATAAATAAAAAATTGAAATAGATGTATAGTTTAATGAAAATCAAAATTGATTTGGAAAAGTTCTAAAAGAAATTTAAAGATGAAATTCTGAACTTTGATCGAACTGCAAATTTCTAGTTTTTTTTACCTTGATTAATTAAATCCTCAAATTTTACAGCACTACACCAAACTACAAAAAAAGAGTTAGATCAATGTGGAACTAGGATAAATGTATAGTTTATGAAAATCCAAAATAATTTTAAAAGGTAGTTAACAAATTTAAAGTTGACTACCTGAATTTAGTCCGTTTAAAAATTCTAGCATTCTACCTTTTAATTAAATCGTCAAACTTGATACAAACTACCAAACAACATGGTGTTCTGTACAATCAATATATAAATGAAATAGCTGAAGTGTTTTATGAAAATTCGTATGGATTTTAAAAAAAAGTATAGAAATATTTAAAGATGACTATCTGAATTTCATCAAAAATAAACCTTCTTGCTTTTCACCCTATTTAATACATAGTTTAAATCCACAACAATGAACCAAATTACCCAATAACCTTAACTTGTGTGAGATCAATATTATATCTAGCTAGATGAGGTGAATGAGACCAGTCAAGACTAAATTTGAAAGTCAGAGCTAGTCAAGAGCCGAGAGAGCCTTGGTGAAGACCATTTCAGACTACACCAAGATTATAGCACTGCATCAAACTTATTATGTAAAGTCGAGAAAAAAGTCGAGTACAGTTAAGTCGAGTTAAGTTCTGTTGAGATAATGTCGAAACTAATCGAGTAAAATGTGTGCTCGAATTTCAGGGCGAGCACAAAATATTGTCTTTTCAGAACTTAAGCAGTGTGTAGTGTTTCATTTCAGTAAACATCAACAATGCAATTTTAATTGGTACTCTCTTCACAGCTAAAACTGTACCACTTTTATTATAAAGTTTTGAACAAAAAATATATCCTTGAAAAGAAAATTCATATGCTCTTTTTTCAAAGGTGGAAATATAGGGCGGTGCGGTATATATTCAACGTGTATATGCTCAGATCTTCTAAGAGTTTAAAATATCACTAAAATTCGGTACTACCCATACATGTACCTAAAGTCTGAATATTATATGCACCTCGCTAAACGTTAAGCAACACTTTAGCAACTTCATCCCGTCTTTTTTTGCCATTTTACAACCATTTGCCTAAAATAAAAAAGTCAAAATAACAATCATGAAAATAGTCCAAACTTCCCTTATACCACAAATTCAGTACATTGTACCGACATTTTGAGTAGTTATGAATCCAGTGAAAAATTATTCTGAAGTAGTTTGTGAAACAGCTGCATTTACAAAATACAACCTATAAATGGACAGACTGTATGCTAATGAATTCTGATTTCCATAAATCGTTTTAAAACACTTGATATGGAACTGATACTTCAAATATTTTATGTATGGTTTATCTCTTGTACATAAAACTTTCATGGATACAAAGAAAGGTGATAGGACTGCTTATGGGACAAATATACCCCCAAAAAATTAAGAACTATGAAGATGTTGAACTGTCAAAAAGTACAAGATCACAATCGAAAAATTAAACATTTCAATCATACCTATATCGACAACAACTAATCGAATGACGAGCAATCATTGAATTATATCGAGAGAAAAATGAAGTAGCAAATATTACTCATAAACGATCTAGGTATGGAAAATCTGTTACAAGAATCCACTTATACTGCCACATGTACAAGTCCCGAGAAAAAAGGTTCAAGAAAAAATGCTAACTATAAATGTCTTTGAGTATGTTCTTTGACATTTCATACAAAGAAAAAGATCTTGATTCTCTAATACTGTACTGTCCTTATATCATGATTGTTCTTAAAAAAAAAATATTTATAAACTAGATATGTCGAATGTTCCAGTAAATACTTAGGTAAAATGTACCCCAAAAAAAATGATCCGTGATTAAAATAAAACCCTCATAAAATATCATTATTATTTATACACTCTTAACTAGAATTGACATTTGACGGTTGCGATATGTTTTTGCAGTCAAATCGTTATACACAATTAAATGTCGACAAATAAAGGCAACTGTAGTATACCGCTGTTCAAAACTCATAAATCCATGGACAAAAAACAAAATCGGGGTAACAAACTAAAACCGAGGGAAACACATTAAATATAAGAGGAGAACAACGACACAACACTAAAATGTAACACACACAGAAACGGACCAAGCATCAGACAAAATCCCACGAGAATAACAAATATAACATCAAAACCAAATACATGAATTTGGGATAGACAAGTACCGTGACATGTCTTATCGCAATGTGAAATTACACTAAAATATAGCGATATGATATTCATATTATAATGACCATGTTCATACAATTCAAGAAAAATAATTCAATGTACACCTGCTTAAATTATCTATATGATATGAGTTAGATTCAATATTCTATGACGACTTTTTTATTAGTATATAGCCCAAAGCATGAGGGTTTGTACGTTGAACATTGCGTTATCTTTTTAAACTACACCCGAAATTCATAATGATTTGGTTAAACTGTATGTTTAACAATTTCTGAATACACGTGCATATTACGACAACATATTTCTGAACTATGTGATTGTTCTCTTCTCATGTAGCTAATTTTACTTATACAAAAGAAGATCTGGTATGGAGGCAATGAAACAACTCTAAACAAGAGACCACATGGCACAGAAATTAACAACTAAAGACCCCGTACGGCCTTCAACAATGAGGAAAAGCCATACCACATAGTCAGGCACATACATACATAATGTGGCGGAGTTTAACAAATGCGCAGGATTCCAACCTTCCCCTAACATGAGACAGTGGTGTAACAGTTCAGCATAAGAACAAACTATACACATCAGCTGAAACTTATCAGAATGATAAAAAACAAATACTGCCTATACAAGTGAACGTTTAACATATTAACAACAAAAAGTACAGATCGGAGAGTACTCACAGTTTTAGGAATTTTGGTCCTCAATGCTCTTCAACTTCGTACTTTATTTGTCCTTTTGAACTTTTTTGGATTCGAGAGTCACTGATGAGTCTTTTGTAGACGAAACACGCGTCTGGTGTATATACTAAATTTGTCCTAGTATCTATGATGAGTTTATTTACTGATAGCTTATTCAAAGCCACTAACAACTAATATAAATATGATGAACATACGACTAAATTATCAATAAGTACCCATTCAACATCCAATGGATTTAGTATAAAGACGTCATAAACAGTCAGAAAAAGAACATGACCTTGTGCAGTGCAAAGATGCAGATATCGACAGATTATAGATCCATGAATGTTTATATGTATATAGCAATAATATTTATAAAAAAAGAAGAAGTGGTATGAATGCCAATATGACAACTCTCCATAAGAAACTAAAATGCAACAGAAGTTAACAGCTAGTGTAAGTCACCGTACGGCCGTCAACAACTACTTTGCTTTTGATTTACTAATAATAAAATCAATATTAATAGCAATAAAAGAAATTTTCAATAATATAATTAATTACAGAGTGTTGAATTGGTAACCTTATAGAGGTTGGACTTTGTAAATACAGCTGTTTCTCGAACCACGCCTCTTTTGCGGAGATATATAATAATCATAGATATGTTGATTTCTTAACGTACTGGTTTCCAAATATGATCTCTGGATTTCATCTCATAGGAACATAACTTTGGAATGTTACCAGTAAAGAAAATTAGGGTTACGCCTTGAATTTAATTCTTAGGAATTTTCATAGAAGAGATAGGGGTAGTATGTTATTTTAGTATAAGTTTGAACTCTCAGAAGTTTAGGCCATATAAATGTTTAAAAAATGCTGACATCCCTATATTTGACCTTTGAATAAATAGTAGTGCATATCAACTTTCCTTTCTGGGATAAAATTGTTCTTGAAATTTCATAGTAAAAGTGGCACAGATTTAGCCGCAAAAGAAGTTGCTATAGGAAATTGCATTGTCTATATTTACAGAATTGCAACCTATATAAGATTTAAAACAAGAACATACTGAATTTCACAAAAGCTGGTTTAATTAAGAGATTTTATGAAAAAAAACTCAAATGAGTTACACTGAAGTGTAATACCTATTGCATAAAGATTGAGAAAATGATGACTCAGCATAAAATCATAGTATGCATGGTTTACCTTAAGCCCTGAATTCTAAAGAAATTCATTATACATGCATATTTGCATTTACATACATATTTTGACATGAGCGTCACTGATGAGTCTTATGTAAACGAAACGCACGTCTGGCGTATCAAATCGTAATCCTGGTAAATTTGATAACTATTAAATTGTTTAGCAGTGCTTAAATTTACTCATCGCAGTCATTGAAACTCATTAAATCAACCTTATAATAGTTTGTTAACACATGTTCAACTATGCCATTAGATTTATACTTCTTATTTCAAATTGTCTGTTTTAATACTTATTATTCTTGTCACTAATTCGTACACAGAATTAAAACTTATTTTCCGACCTATTGATACGTGATGAATAAGCACCCACTGCTTTGTTTTAATCGTTTGATGATATATTTTGCTGAGGCAGTATTTCTTTCATTGTCATGAACAATTATTATCAAATCACATTTTTGGTTACTTTTTATTACAAATGCAATTACCGACTGTCTATTTCTAAATATTTTACACTAGTATTTTATGTTGAATAAGGACAAACAAAAGTGCTTAATAGTTGAAAATGTTTCTATAATATCGAATGTTTTTTTATTATTTCGTATTATGTAAATGTGATAGGCAATATTGATATTTTTTTCTAAACAACTCCAACAATGCATAGTACTGATCTGACGGTACTTGAAATTATTTGAAGCTGATTCAATTAAAAAAAACCAACTATTTAATAAAAATGTATCTAAGATAACATGATAATCAGGGAACATCCATATGAAAAAGAGACCATAATCAGTCTGAGCAAAAATGACCTGATTCAAAGCCAAAATATACGCATAGATAGGAAATAGAACCGTTCCGGAATGGCAAAAATGATGTACTCATTTATTCCAACATCCTACATACAATATATAAACTGTGACGATTTATGTAAAATGTAAATATAATTTAAATATAAAAAGGTCGATTTTTTTCAAATAACCTTCTGACTATTGTATTATTGAAAAGAAGAAAAACAGCACAACTTGAAAAGTTGTTCCAAAAATAGTAACCCTGGACTTCGAGAAAGTGGTTTAGTCTTCATCAATCTTCTTATTCAAATAGTATCAAATAAATGCTAAAATGATATTTGCCTACTACACAGTATTTTGCAATTTAAAGAGCATATGCCTTGTAAATCGTTACATAAATAATTCTGCAAATGACTTTCTGATGCAATCAAAATGTGTACCGTATATGTAAGTATTCATTTGAATTATGAGATGATGTAATTATCAAAGCTTCGTCTGAAAAATAGGGGATTTGTATTAATTCGCATGTTTCAACTTTCAATATACATTTGATCATATTAAGGCAGAAATTTGGACTCATTTCTGTTTAGAGCTATTATAATCACATACATGCATTAAGATTTAAATCAATATATTCAAATAAATGTAATAAACAGAAAAATCAAGAACGATATGTACAACACTTATGACTGTATATATTTTGTTTATTGCTGAAGTAATACAGGGATCTACAGACGAGTACATCGTCGTCTGTTTGTTGTATTGTCTATCATTCCACAATTTGTTTTCTTCTTACAAAAAAAAAAAAAAAAACAGAACTTGTTCCGGGTTCAGAAATTGTAGTTTGTTACATTGGCCACCACGTCCCCTTTGACTATTTCAAATCCACACAAAAAGCTCGTTTGATTTCATAAAAATATCCATTATATAATAAATAAAATTTTAAAACGTATAGCTAATGTTTAAATCTTGCGTTTGATATAACATGACACTACAATTTAACATAGTCTGATTCATAGGTTGTCGTTTGGTGCTGTGTTATATATTTGATTTTTGTTGAGTATTGTATGCATAAATAAGGCCGTACGTTTTTTCGATGGAATTGGTTTTTTTTCATATGTCATTTCAGTTTTTTTTTCAGTACGTACTAAGGGCGTTAATCATTGTTGAGGGCTTATGAAGCTTCAAAGTTGTTAATCTCTGTTTTATGTCTTAGTTTGTGGAGATCTGTCTTATTGGCATTCAACCATTGTAAAAATATACAAGAACGAATACCATATAACACAAGTTGGTATTAGTTAATCATGTCAGGGAACTCTTACAATTACCAAATACAATATGAAGGATGTGTTCACTCATTCTGATACATTAGATAAACCACTTATTGCTTTGGATTATGATAACTAGTTGTATCAGCATTCGTTATAAGACATCATGTTAACAACGCTTATTTATCTTTTAACTTTGTTATTTCCAATTGATATTTCTCCTTCTATTTTTCCTTATAAACCATTAAATTGTCAATTAGTAAACACCAAATGGAAATTTTAGGAATAACATTTGGTTCGTCCGACGCCTTTTGTCTTCAAAAGAATCAAACATAACACCCGAGGTCGAACAATTCAAAGGCAAAAAAAAAAAAAAAAAATAATTACAAAATAGAATATTTAGAAAAGCTGTGCTTATTACAACTTAGCCACTATGTGTATGGGTGTAGACAATTATAAGTGGATAACAGTTATGGCTTATCTGAGAATGGGTATGGTTTATGAGGTTTTTGGAAGTTATATACCGCTTGCATAGACAACATTTGAATTCTTACTAGTGTTTTTTTTTAAATATTGTCTTTAACCATTGAGTACTACTTCGAGAGCTGAAGGTTATATTCCAAAGCATCATTACAAATCATCTTAATGGTCTGTATTTCTCAATGTCTGATTAATAAAACAATAGAAAATATACTATTATATAGATAAAAGATTAAAGTTTTGGATCTTAAACAACAGTTCTACAAATGTATCAGTTGAATTATTCATGTTAATAAACTGCATCTCTAAATACATCGAGCGGATGTGATTTATTGAAAAAAAAACATAATTAAATTATTTAATACATAAGGAAAAAAATCAAACATGCACCCGTTCATGTTCATGACGAATAAAACATTACCAATATCAATTTATTATTTCTTTTCAAATCTTTATTTAACTTGTATCGAGTTTCCTTTTATTATGTTGTGTACATTAACATGTAGTCTTTTCACTTTTGCAAATTTATTTTAACACCCTTGAAATAATTGAAATATTTCCCAAAGTTCTCGACGTCTTTGAAAAGGAGGACAAAAAATACAGTTACAGCTAGATATGACGAGAAAGAATTAAAAAAAAATATCATTTATCAACTTTATTTGTTAGTTCGAATCAATTTTATTTAAAAAAAAATATATAAACCAAGATGTTTAAATGTGACAATGACATACACAAAGATGTTGTATGACTGCCAATGAGATGTACTACACAAAAAGAAAGAATATTAAGCATTACGACAGAAGCCTTTTCTATAACATGTATAACCAGGTTCAAGGGGTTTACAAAATCCACAAAGAAAAAGACACATTACATTACATTTTGTTCATTTGACACGTGTTAGGACTACAGAAGTGGTACTCGATTCAGAACAACGTGAATTAGTTTTAAAATAAGATTAAATTAAATCATCATATATATCATGATTGAAATTTCATATTTGCATCAGACACGCGTTTTGCCTACAAAAGACTCATCAGTGACGCTCGAATAAAAAATGTCAAAATGGCATATACAGTTCATAGTTGAAGAGCATTGACACCAAACATTCCTAAAAAAATGTACAGCGAAGGTGATCTATTCCTGAGGTAGTAATTAATAGCCTTAGTCTTGCAAAAATTTCTATGTTTGTCTTTTATTTTTAGCCATGGTGTTGTCAGTTTTTTCTTCCTGATTTATGCGTTTGACCGTTCCTCTGGTATCTTTCGCCCCTCTTTTATGATTATGAACATATCTGATTCAATGATAAATCAATTCAAGTGCTGACTACTGGGCGCTGATGATTCCTTTGGAGAATTAAAACAGCAGTGTCATCGCCCGAGTAGTTATAAATAAACTCATCATATATGCCATGACTGAAATTGTATATGCTCGCCAGACTCGCATTTCGTCTACAAATTGCATATAAAAAAAGCCTAAACGTTGTGTCAAAAACGTGTAAAGACATCTGTGACTAATACTTATACATGGCAAGTTAGCATTATTTATGATATATACTTAGTTCCAACGTCGAAGTACTGACTACTTTGCTGATAGAAACCGTCGGAGACAAAACGAAAATTGCATACATTTATTTAGAAAAAAAGATATAAAAGTAACTAATACTTGCAAAGTATTTAGAATAAGTAGTGTCAGGCAAAAATTAGCATATAAATAACAATAATTATTATCATAATTTTTCAGAGAGCTTTTTTTCCAGTCAGAAATAGACTATCGATAATACATTGTAAGTAGTAATCTGCGTATTTTATATGTTGTCTGAACAATCTATACGGCGACCTGTTTCTACGGTGTATTTCTCGAAATGAAAACCAATACGTTATCATTGCAAGCCCTCTCGACATTTTTATCATCAATATACTAATATCTTATAGAATTTTCGGGGTTTTGTCTGGATGATATCACTTAATGGTAGTTTATTACAGATGTATCGGAAAGAAAAAGAATAGGTCATATAATTACAGATTATAATTTGCTGTTTTCTCACAAATACAAAACAACTGTTTTTACAATGTATAGCTATACATAGCAATATTTGATTTGTTAAAATTATTAAAAATGTGTGTCAGTAAACGAAAAAGTCTCTAGTTTATGTTGATGAGCTAGAATCATAATTATTACAAATACGAACATGGAACCATCTTTAAATGATGGGGAATGATTGCAATTTTGGCTTTAAATAATTCATTTAAGGCTTTCATCAAACAGTCTAGTATACATAGCCAAATGTAAGAACCATTAACTAGATGTTAAGGTGGTACCCAACACTTTAACTAAAATTAATTTGGCTCGTTTAATTTTTTCTTAAATTTTGACAAAGTATTTACTTTGACCCTTTGACAAAAATATAAAAATTAAAAAAAAATTGAACCAACTGTTTTATCAGAAAAATTACACTGGTTATATAGCAGTTTGATGAACACTTATTTTGATCATTGAGAAGCTTGATATTCCCTTAACAACACAACGTAATCAAACCGTTTAGCTGATTTTACAGAGTTATCTCCCTGTAGTGTTAACGTTTTTGTGATCAATATATGGTTCGGTTGTTAATGTATGTGAGAGGCACTCATAAAAAGACAATCTATATGATTAGTTTCTATGATGAAATTAAATGTTAGCATTGACAATAGCAAATTTCGTATAAGTCATGAATATTTTATTTGTCAATTCAACAACATTTTGATTAAACAAATTGATCGACGGTGTAATGATTCAGTATGTTATCTACCTTTTCAATAGTAAAATAGCAATAAGCAGAGTACATGTATGGATTAAAATTATCAGGTGTAATTGATATGTTGCTTCCATGAATAATTTCCTTTTTATATCTGTTATATGCGTTTCATAGACATGCTCTTCCGTTTTTTTGTTTTTAAAAGAATCATTTTATATAGAGTTTAAAGACATATTTAGACAAACGTTTTATGATTAAATTAAGACCAATCATCACAAACCAGCACTAAGGTTTGCCATTATAATAACAAAACTGGTTGAACAATTGTATATCTTCTATGAGAATAGTCAAACATGATGTTTATGCTTATCATGATAAAGTTATTTCGACCTTTTGTGATAAACTAATGGGTACATGATTACAATATTGGATAATGTACAAAACAAAGAGTAATATATTGTAATTAAAATATTATTAGTACAATAACAACTGGTTATCAATACAGATACCACGTTGCTGACAGTATGAGCATCATATCCTTTTCATTTGAAAACATGACTCCTTCAAATTGTGATTTAATTGAAGTTAGTACATGATATAGTGATAAATAAATAAAAAAAAAAATATATGAAACAGCCAGTAAAACATTACAACACAATTGCTTATATCGCGAAAATGCCAACCCAATGTTGGAAGACATAAAGATAATTGGAAATTATATTGCAATTCAAATGTACAACAAGAAATTAAGTTATGTTAATAGCAATTATAATATATACAACCATATGAAAATAATTCGCAAAAGGATAGCTGAGACTTTTTAATACAAAAATTATTGTCTTTTTTCAGAAAATAAATCAAAGACAAGAAAAAAAAAAAACAAAATCAAAGCAAAGGAAAGGAAAACAATCAACAGAATATTAAATTCACTGAAAAATTAAATGAGGACAAGTACATGCATATTCAAATATCGACTGCTTGTCCGACGACAAGAAAGTTTTCAGTGACTGTTGTTGTCTTTTCATCTAATCATGTCTGAAGTAAGGAATTTTGCATGATATCGGATTTTTGATTATCTAGTCAATTCTTTTGTAGAATTGGGTGATATGGAGGTTTGTGTATGTATTCGAGACTTATTATTGTTCGAAGCTTTACCACTCGATGTATATATGTATAATCATTCATTGGTGGTGTCCACTTTACTTACAGCAATTATGTCGTATTTTATTATCCAACATGTATACACATTATATCATACACATTGTAGCGTGTGAATTTTTTCTAATGCTAAGAATAATTTGCAAATAACATGCAGCTAGTTTCTGTTTTCCTCAAACTCATATTCTTAACCCAACTAGGAAATCGCTTTGAAGACGGAATCTTATGACAAATAAATTCAATACACAGATTCATTTATATGTCTAAGTAAGAATGACGTATAATTTCCTTTTTTTTTCATTCGTTTTTAGTATCTCATTGAAATCACAAAGATTCGAGTACGTACTTACATGGTGTTTATAGGAAATGAACACTCATTTGGACAGAATTAATGACATAAATATCAATAAAGATAAATGTCAGCTAACTGTAACTTTGGTAAACTATTGTGGCCTTCTATAAACCTTTTAGATATTGGTGTTTGTTTTTTTGAACGACACTCTATGCAAATTGTATCACAGACGAAGCAATAGATATTTATTTCTCTTAGTTTAATTTTGTGTTCATTAGAAACATCAGTTGAAATGGTTTCGAATCGTATTACAGTTAAAAAGATACATGTTCCAGATTCCGCTAATATGTTTAACGCTTTCACATTCTGTTCAAATGTGTCTGTCCCAAGGCAGGAACCTGTACTGGTTGTCGTTTGTTTATGTGTTACATATTTGTTTTTCGTTCAATTTTTGTACACAAGTTAGACCATTAATTTTGTTTCTGTTGGAATTGTTTTACATAGTCATTTTAGGGCCTTTTGTAGCTGACTATGCGGTATCGGCTTTGTTTATTGTTGAAGGCCTTACGGTGACCTATAGTTGTTAATTTAGGTGTCAGTTTGTCTCTTGTTAAGAGGTGTCTCATTGGCAATCATACCACATCTTCTTCTTTTTATATTGTTTACATTAAAGAAAAACACAAACAGAAGCGTGATTGGACAAACAAAGGAACGAGGGATCGATTAAGTTGACGTTGAATTGAGTATAATCGCTTATTCATGTTATTGTTATCATTATCATTTATCATGTTAATGAATGGTAAGATTTCATAAATACATAGTATTCCTGCTTAGTAATCGGTGGACCTTTTACAATGGTAACTCTTTGGTATTGATTGCTATTGATCAACTTGCAGTAGGCAAGTACTACCCGTAAAGGAACTAAATATTGGAAATTGATTAGAAACATCAAATTTATACTCAAGAAAATCAAAAGAAATATCGACTGAGAGCATGCTTAAAAATTAATTGTGTCTCAGGAATTTAAAAAAAAATATAAAAAAAAAAGAAAAAAAAAGAACGTGGTCGTCTTATACACTACTGGATGTCCTTATTGTTCAAGTGTCCTTACTAAAGAAAAGTCTTAATACTGGGTTTGCCAATTGCCTAGATGTACATTTGATAGCTTCATGCAATCTCGCAGATTTTGTTTCTTACTTTGATGAGTATCAAAATTTTGTATTTAGCTAAAATTGTGGTTTAATGAGGTATAAAAAAAATTGTCTTACCCTCACATAACACGAACGAATAGATTAAACACCTACTGCTTTTATCTTAATCATCAAATGAATTCATATATTGAAGCAGAATTTTGTTAACTGTCAGAAATAATTATTCTCCAATTACGTTCTTATCACTTTTTATTACAGTTGCATTTATAAATTGTATAGTTGAAAAAGTGTGAATTTTATATATCATGATGATGCTGTTAGAGACACAATACTGCTGGCTAAGGATAAAAGTCAACACGCTAGTATGGTATATAGATAACAAGTTGAAATTGATTCAATACACTAAGAATATCTTACAAGTTAGCGATCTACAACTGTACATGTATTACCAGCCAGTCGAATCAATATTCAGTCGAAATGTCACAATTTTGAAAATCAGACATTATATTCAGACAGTTCTTATAGGATAGAAAGTTCAAACCTCTTATTTGTCAAAATATAAATACACGTACATCTATACCAATAAAAGTTTGATGATGATTTATTTCATCATATACTTATAGAAAACTATCAAACTTTCAAATGAGTAACTTCAACTTTCAGCAGATGAGATACTTTGTTACAATAGAACAATTATATGAAAAAGTGGAATAAAATATCTCTGGATCAGTCAAAGATTATATTTCTTTACAAAGGGATTCTATTATTGACATTTTTGGGTTCAATCGGCAATATCAATAACAATTATATTATGTATAAGCTACATGGATATCTTATGTCACATTAATTCAATCTATCATGAAATTTCTTTATCTCGAACGTTACATAATATATAGTGTTTGCGTACAGTTGTGTTTGCCTGGGTTAGATACATGATAGTTTGTTTTGTTTGTTCTATGTGTACAGAGATGTTTGTTATCAAATAGTCAAACAGAACAGGTCCGAACAAAGTGTATCACAAGATCCCTTAAGAATAAGATTGTAATGCCGTATGAGATACATTTCTTAGGGATTAAACCATTCCTTCGGATGTAACACCTATCCTTTGGGATTAGGATTTTATCTTATATTTATTTATTGCTTTTAAAATACTATTAGAAGAATTAGTATCCTACATAATTTGTCACTAATTCCTTTTGTATCGCCAAAACAGACGAATTCAACCTTTTTGGTGTATTCTTTGGTCTATCCCTAAAGATACAGTATTGCCCAGTTTGATAATTCTACCACTAAAAATGAATTCTAAATTTGCTCTCAAGTGAAATCCAATATTATCCGAAGAGATTTTTATTAATATTACTTTGATTTTAATCTAGACTTGTAAACTTTGACTGGATCTACAGAACGAAAACCACCGTTGCCTGTTACTTAATTGAAATCATTTCGATATAAAACAATATACTGTTACTTTCCTAATCATGCCAACCATTATGATAGTCATAAAACTGATTGTTAGGGTAACAACGGAATAACAATGACGGTTATACATATTTACTATGACGTTACAAAAAGCCTTCACTAACGCGTATAAGTACATGTATCATTCTCACATTACTACGATTTCCCTGCACTTGTACAGACAGTTACAATCAAAATATATTCGGTGTAATTACAAATGTAAACAGATATATCATGTTATGGAGTGGTATTTACCCGTCTTGGGATCACAGTCCCTTGACTTGAATTTTCGCAAATACCCCTCCGTAACATGATATATCTGTGTAAAATATGCATAACGTGCATATATATTGATGTATTATTGTAAACTTTATGTTTTACATTGTGGTATTCATGTAAATTTTGTAATTACCTAGTTATGGTCAGACATGTTTTCTATTGTTCATTGAATGCCAGTCACCTTACTTTATGACCGTATTTAAATATTTCGTCCTTGAGAGTAATTTGCTTGTCTCGCCAATAACTGATCAGTAATAACCTGTTATACGTAAATCTGGCAGGAAATAACTCAATCATGAAATGGCTAAGTGTCAATTAAACCTGAAAATATTTCTGGGATAAATACTATCGAAAGGTGACTGGATGTCAAGGTAGACAAAGACATTCAACAATAGTAAGAAAATAATACAAAAACGGAGAGTATATTAACACACACAAGATGGTTAAATTTTACAATCTCTTTAAATTTCTCCCATTTTGTACAAATATTAAACATTAAGGTTGTTTTCTTTCATTTCATTGCAGAATATATCTCACTTAAATAGGGCTGCAATATTTAAGCATTGGTTATGCATTGTGTCTAAACATTATTTGTTGAAATATTCAACAGATACCAAAGAAATATTAAAGGTTAATCAGTCTGATAATATTATGTTAAAAATCGCCTCTTTTTTGTGATCTGATAAATCCCTTCTCGGTAGTTTGTCAATATTTAGTAAATAATTGAGAAATATTTCTTTTAAAGTTATGTCTTTCTTTCGAAAGGGAAAATCCGAATTCTGAGTAAATATACAAAATTTCTTCCTCATTTTACTCAAAAAATAGCACATGAAGGTATATTTTGTATTACATATTTGAATTAATTAGGTAAAAAATAGTCTAGATGGAAATTTTTATCAAAATGTAAATACGGGATCAAAACTATTTGTTTTTGTTTGTAATATATGTTTTGAAAAAAAAACGAGGAAAAGATCAATCACATACAGTTAAATCATACAAAATGCAAAGTTATAATCATGATAATAATGAAAACGATAAGTTTCAAAAAACTTAAAGAAAACGAATGATGGAAAGAGAAAAAACAATAAAAATCAATAGTAAGGCAAATGTATCACTTATCGCAATATTTTTTCATGTGCTTTTAAACGATAAACACAAATTGTTTTTTGCAAAATAATTTGTAATTTTTGTATTTGATAAGTATCTAAAAGTTTATACATTGATCATTTAAAAATAACTCATTTTTATCAAATGTTCATTAATGTAGAAAAACACATATTATTTTGCTGTATATTTATCAAATTTAAAAAAAAAATTGCACTATTTACGTTTTCATGAAAATTGGCACACACAATTCTCTCGCGTAGTCAAACCAAATGGCAGTTTAAAACAGAGGGTCCATGAACTCGTTTTCAAGTTAAATAAGTTTGAATGATAAAAATCAGCCGAAAACTGAATATTTTCTCTATAAATCATAGTTTGACGTAGCGAAAATAACAATTTACGTTATCAACGCAATAACCTCCCCTGTACCTGTCTCGTATGCCCTTAACACCTAGGGTGTATAGCTAATTAAATCTACCACATCTTAAAACAATGTTTCTAATTCAAATTTCTTTAAAAAAAGATTATTTTTCAGAACAGGTTTCAAATTACGTTCACTAACAAGTAATGGAATTGACAATTAAACCGGTCCCATGATATTTGTAATTCATAATTATCTTATTAAATAACAAGTTCAAACAAAAAATATATAAGATAATTAAAATTACAACACTGATGTGTAGAAAACGACATTGATTTGTAAATCAAAGTAGTTTCAAATATGGAATATAGAGTCACAATAATTACATGTATAACAAGGTTATGTTTTCAATTGACATTGCACAGAGATGTTTTAAGTTTCCCATCCCCTGCAATTCTTAGTCTTGCATAATGAAAACAGATTATTAAAACTGCTTTCAAATTGACATGATAGGAGTACTCACAAAAATAATTTACCATTACCATGGACTTTTTTTGGACAAGCATCATGTTGTAAGACGCATTACTAGTTTTTTTTTTGATAATCATTTCACAATTTTGAAGATTATAACATGCATAACTACGTATAGTGTGTTGTATTGTATTTGTAATGACGCTTCACATAAAGTCTGTTTACAAGTTAGAGAGTTCATATAAATCATTAAAGTAGTTTCATGCCGACACAAAGCACATAACTAAACGATAGTAAGTGCAACCGTATCTGGAATATCCTTGATTTCGAATGACCATTTATAAAAAAAAAAAAACAGTTTGAAAGAGTTGTATTCAGTCTAATTAGCTTAACCACATTTAGTTATAGTGGATTGGGAAACAAGCTAATGGCAACTTATATAAAGCCTGTTCCACTTTTTCGAAATCTTCAGGATGTCTTTTACGTGCAAGAGATATGACTTCTCTAAACACGGATCAACAATTTATCGTACCCTTCCGACGGACTATCATCTTTTCCTCAAAACTATATTCGCAAATGGTTCAAGGAAGAGCCGAAAATTAAGTCCCTGAAATTTACTCCCCGGATCTGGGATCGATCCAGGAACCTTTGTGTTAGTAGTCCGATGGACTAACCACTACACAACGGCTCAGTTTACAGTGATGAGAACTGTATGCACTGTATGACAATAACCTAGCATATATTTCACTTTAACTGATATGGTCATCGGTATGAGTATATTTGATGTGTTATATGGTATCAAGAATATAATTTTATTCTGATTTCTAATCAAGTGCCTTCAAACAACGGGTTTCAATTATAATGCAATTTGCTCCCACTGATAAGGAAATTTCAAAACTTGTAAATTTTACATTTCATCCAAATAAGAAATTTATGCCCTGTTCAAAGCATAAACATTTCTTAGATAAGTCATCGATTGCAACAGCATAGTAGATATCTTTTAAATGAAATATCAGAGGTCGCAGCACGACTTTCTACAATTGTCAATCCCAGATAGCCACACAATGTTTAATTTACTTTGACTATTTTATTTATTGTGTCTGTTTAGTTAACGCATCAATGTAAATATTACGGAATTTGATGAGACTGTCATCAAAGTGAGAGGTTTGCGCTATAAAACCAGGTTTAATCCACAATTTTCTACATTTGAAAATGCCTGTACCAAGTCAGGAATATGACAGTTCTTGACCGTTCGTTTTTGATGCGTTTTGTTATTTGATTTTGCCATGTGATTATGGACTTTCCGAATTGATTTTCCTCTTAGTTCAGTATTTTTGTGATTTTACTTTTTAGAAGATGAAATTTTGAGATTGATAAATTCGGTTGAAAACTGCATCGACCTACTATCACAATTATAATATCTTTTGCAAAAAATGGAAACAAATGCAAAAACATATCAAAACGAATATAAAAAGACATAACGAACAATTAAAGAATATCGTTCACTGTAAATCGCCGTTTTAGAATCTTATGTATTCTGAGTAAAAAGCGTACACTGAAACGTTGTGATAAGTTACGACGTGATGAACAATGCAAATTCAACCAATGATTTAACGTTATTTTCATTTGGTATACGAACAATGAGATAACCCAAAGTCCTTTAGATTTTTAAAAGGCTACTTGAAGAGCAGAGAAACTGGGGCCTACAACAACACGACAGAAACAATTTAAATGCAGCTTCAAAATCTTCATCAAAGTCTCATGTGATATCAGTTGCTCTGACAGAAACAATAGTTACGGGTACAACAACAAAATGATTTAGCCGTTTAACTTGTACTGATGTAGCACATGAATCAGAACCTGTGTACACTTTTTGACCACTTACATCCAACTGTGGTCTGAAATGAAATCCTTATTTTTAAAGCACTGTTGTTTTTTTGTGTGTCGTTTCGTCATTTTTTCATTGTAAAGTCTGTTCTGATAAGACATATGCTGTTCAACTTTCCTCATATAATCTTCTCTCTTTAACTTAACTACTGCTGATTAATTATAGAAATCTTTCAAATTCCATGAAAATAGCCATAATTCGTATTGCAAACCAACAGAATAGTAACACTATAAAAAGTAGGTGTTCAATTGTGTATTCACGTAAAACACCAAGTTTATTAATCATTTATTCTATTTTAGTTTTGAATGCTGTTCTTTAATCACGTACACAAAAGAAAAAAAAAATACATTTAAGTATGATTTAATCCTTAGATCAAGACATGATCAATTATTGATACGTGATCAAAGAATGATTGTAATTTATGATTCGTTGCATGTTTTAATATCATGTGTCTGCACCGCTGCATGTGAATATGTCATGATTTCAAAAACAGGACAAGAACAATACTATTTATCACATTGGCATTTTAAATCTGCGTTTATTAATATTTCTCTTGTATGTTTTATAATGTATTTGAGTATCTCTTGTTCTTAAACGTTGGCATAGAATCAAACAACACTAACTCATCGTGTGGCCTTCAAATTTAAAAGGCTCAGCCATGTTTGTTAACATAATTTTCAGATGAAGAACTGCAACGAAGGCACCGTTTCTTTGCCTTCTCTATAAGTTTTTTTTTGTAAACGTATGGATTGTTTGTTATAGATCGATACCCCAAAATCTTGTTTTTAACAAACTTTACCCCAAACAAGTATCAAGGAGGTATGTGTGCAGTACGAAGTTTAAAATTAAATCTGGATGAGTAAATCTTTTTAAAACATGGGGTATCGCACACATAACTTGATGAGGAAATTACGTTCGTGTCTGTTTCTTGTTTGGTTGCTATTAAAGATTGGTCATATTCTTTATAAAACCAAAGAAGGATTTTATGTTGTTGAAACATCAGCAAGAACATGAGTTGTACAATTATATATTTGCAAATAACCCATTTCATTGATTGTCCGATAACAATATTCTTTTGACAAAACATTTTCAAAATCTGTGATCAATAATTATAGAGATGTAGTGTTTAAACTTTATTCGTTGATACAGCTGTATTGAACTTTGAACTGTATTTTCCATATTTCACATATTTCAAGCAACCCATGACTGTGGAGTTGTTCCTGGAGAAGTAGGGAGAGGGCATTTATGAAAACTTTGATAAACTTTACTTCTATAAGTAAATAACATTTTTAGTTCTTCCCGGAAGTAAGCACCTGTTATACTATACAGGAAAAAGTTAATGCAATAGTTCATGAAAAATATTGTCTTTGTAAAAATCAATAGGTTTTGATTGGTTGGTACGAATACACTATCCTCCATTCGCATTGGACTCATTTGCAGTGAATGTTTAAATCATATAATGGCATATGGTGTATTAAATGCGATGAAGCAAAACGATATAGTTATTAAGATTATGGTGAATTCTAATCGTATTATGCTTTCTTCTGTTATAATCCTCACCTGTCTGTGTCTTTTGTTCCGAATGATTAACTTCCGAATGATCAATGTATTCAGTAATGTTATAACCAAGAATGGCAGAAAGGTAATACACACTACAAAAATGCAGTCATAAATAAAAGACAGGTTTGTGTGTTCTGGTCGTCTTGTACAAGATGGAACATTAATTGGCCCTACATAAAGCACTTCGCTCAGCCATGGTCAGAATGAGGCTATCACAAAAGAAACAATTACTGCGAAGAAAACAATTCTCTTAGAGGAACGTAGATTACATACGTCTTTCCGTTTTAACGGATGACAAACTCCGACATATCTCTCCAATGTGAAACATGCTACAAGCCAAGCCGAAAGGAAACGGAAAGAATACGACATAAACAATATTATCTGACATACACCATTACTTTCCAAAAACGGAGCTGTAACCTGTCCGGAACCGATAGGTATTCCTTTTCTAATCCATTCAATAAGGACATAGAATATTAAAGCCATGAGATCAGCTGTTGATAGTGCTGCAAGATATACACTTACAGATAACTTCCTCATGTTTTTAGTAAGAAACACTAATAAGGAAATTGTATTCCCGGTTATTCCTACAGTAAATATAACGGGGGTGACATATGTGAATACATCTGATCCAATTGACCGCTTGTCAGAGCCTCGATTGATGGGCCACTGGTCATTACATGTAAGGTTCGAGCCATTTCCACAAGACAGATATTCGGATTGGTTGATCTGAAATAAAGAACACACAGTTATATAGTTTTATAATGTATAATTATATTGATAAAAGCTTTGTCTGACTTTATTCTTAAAAAATTTAGAATTGAAAGGTATCAATAACTAAAAAAGATAACGAAACGAAAACATAAATGGACAAAATTAGCAGAGTAGAGATGCAAATTATAGAATACAAAATTTAAGGACGAATGACCACACCCTCATTTAGAAAATATGAATATCAAGATTGGTATTTGCGTCAAACGCATCAGTGACGCTTCAATAAAAGAAATTTAAAATGTGTCTGTGTATTATTTGAATAAGATTGATTGATTGAATGCAGTATTGTACTAAACTATGCACGCATAGTATTATAAGCTTTCCCTCCCCAGAGGCTGCCTCGCTCCGTTCGGTGTTGATGTAATACAATACGTATTAAAATGATTTTTTCGACATGCTAATTTATATGAGCCAGTCCATGCGAAAAGGTACAAAAAGTCCTTTTGGTAAACTTGACAGGACAAGCTATCAAAGTTTGTTATAATATTTTTGAAAAACGATTTTATCCGAAAAAAATTACATTAATGTAAACATTCATAAGATTGTCAATTCTATCCCGAATTTGTCAATTAAAACAGCAAAAGACGTAGAAATATCTGAATTTTTGGTATTTGAGCAAGTGTAAAATCATTTGTTCCCGGACTAATGCTATACCGACCAGAAACTTAAAATTTTACGACACTAAAGAGACAAAAGTCAATAATTTTGTTCAGTTTTACCGGTTTAAGGAAAGAAAGACAACATTAAAACATGAGGGAAAATACAAAAACAATGACCTCTTGTGTTTTAGAAATTGAAATTTAAGTTAAGTTAAGTTATTTAATATTATATAAATCAACCGTCGTTGCACGGGATTCGAACCGTTGCCTGGTCTGATTGCATTGATATCAGCATCGGAAGCGAGAGCCTTATCCCCACTGCTACCGGGATTAACATTATCAATTGGCAAATCAAGCCACTTAAACTGTACTATGAAAATGATTGAAATATATGAAATAATTCATTAAAAATCATGATAAAACTAAAAGGCGGGGGGGGGGGGGGGGGGGTCTCAACACTTGCAGGTGCGTGTAGCTCACAGCTTAAGGATATGAGGAAAAGTAGATGTGTTTTATAAATCACAAGTCTACTACCAATAATTATGCACACTTTTCAGAATTTCGTAAAATTTTCGTTTTTGTACCTTTTCGCATGGACTGGCTCATATTAAAGTTATATGACGTATCTGCTCAAATGTCACGAAAATTAAATTAAGCATAAGCAGCTTATATATCGTGTTGATGAAAAACCTGATATTCCAACGGATTGTAAAATTGTAAAGATAGCTGGTATTATGCATCGAAGAATTAAAAAGATATTCAATATTAATAATTTGATTGTCTTTAACGCGAGAAAAGAAAAGAAATAAGCACATACCACTGGTTAATTATTTGTCAGGTAATATGAGTAAACATAGAAGTACATTGTAGGTACATATAGAAACAAATATATCCAGCAAGATGCAAGTACAAATTAATAGAAAGAATGAATGGCATTCACGATGATAATATTCAATAATAAAATGTCATTATGGTTCTCTAATTCAAGTGTATTATAAGTTATACAGCGTTAGATTCCTCATGCTGTGGTCGATGATAAAACCGCAAAAATTAGAAAATATAATAATAGTTTATGCATTAATTACTAACATAGCAGTATAATCAGTAAAAAGAGGCATTTAGAAATGTCGTGTTTTAATGTACTTTATCACTAGATAGATAAGTAGCAAGTATAATGACGTTTAACAAACGAGTGGACTTTATAAGAACGTTTCCTGCAAAACATGTGCCATTTGTAGCTAAGTTGAAGAAACGAAAAACAAAAGTAGTAAAAACCTTATCTTAGATATCGATATCTTGATGACGAAAATCATTGTTAAAGGTACTCGTCAACATGAAATTCAATCATTTAACATAAGAATACCTAAACCGTTGGGTTATCGTCTTAATGATGAATACCCGAGATGTCCTTTAATAAATGGATAATGTCCTATTGACTAATACATCATGTAGAAAATAAGAAAAAATGACCCGTTGCTTGTTCATTTTCGTACACAAATTGGAGGTTAGTTTTCCCGTTTGAATTATTCTACATTTGTCATTTCAGGGCCTTTTATATCTGGCTATTCGGTATGGGCTTTTCTCATTGTCAAAAGACCGTACTGTGACATATAAATGTAATTTTCTGTTTCATTTTGGTCTCTGTCGGAGAGTTGTCTTCCTTTTTATATTCCAAAGGATTTCTAGCAATCAATTTGTTAATCAAATTTTATTGTAGGTTTGTTGCATATCACAAGGTTTATATCTAAACTCATCATATATCATATAATTGAAATTGAGTATGTCAATCGCTTGTGTCGTCTACAAAAGATCCGTCAATAGAAACAACATCAAAGAACACCAAACTATTGTCTTGATGAATTGAATTAGTTTTGAATACGAAACTTAGGAGAAGCAAATTATTAAATTTCATAGTGATAGACAACATCTAATTGTTATTTGTACTACTAGATTGTGGTAATAAGCATGAATGATGTTTTGATTGTCAAATTATGTAGAATGTATTGTAGATTTTTATCCCGTTTCATAGCATAGCATCAAACCTCATTTTCATTGACACACTACTGTTGGCGTCGCAATAAAAATGTCAGACCAAAAATAAATAAAAAAAAAAAAAAAAAAAAGATGTATCATTTTCTTAATATATTTTTTTCGGACAACGACCCCCTTAATATTCTCATTTGTTTTATTCAAGAGAAGAGACTTATAGAGAACACATTGATATGCTTTGAAATAGCTACATGCATAGTTAATTATAATTATCTGAAAGAGTAATCATTAATGAAGGATGGATACTAATATACTACATTGTTACTGGTGTAACTTAATACATCTTACTTATTACTTACAACAATGAGATGAAATGTAAACAAGGGATGGATACAATTTAATAAAACATTAATAAGAACGAATTTAACAAATTGTAATGAAACGCTGCATTCTCTCAATACCAGATGAAATAGAAATAATTTGGATACAACAAGGTAGATAACTACAATATTTTACAAAACTAACATTAAAATGCATCACATTATCAACAACAGTCAAATAAACGGAGGGAATTCGCAAACAAACGGACGCAATTATTCATCAACTAATACTGGATTCATTTCCCGATGCTATGACATAAACTTAGAGTATGTCTTGTTATCTTTAAGTTAAACACTCCCAATCCTTCGATTTGTAAATATAAAAGTTTCCACCAATGAAAGAATCACCAATCTTTAACATGAATCAGTTGGTCAATATTGATTGCGCTGGTTCTAAATGTCAAACTAATGGCATCATGTTAAGTCTCATAGTATTTTATCAAGTGTTTATCGATGCACTTTTTGTTATCAGCATAACTACTTTAAAGATAAAATACGAAATTGAACACTACTTATTTTTTTGTTCCACACAAGATTTAGCACAGCATATTGTTTAATTGCTGTTGTGTACATGCAATCATAAAAATCCTGCATTTTGTCAGTGTTTGAAGACTCGATGGTGGCCGTCTTTTGTCTTTTCCTCTTTGGTTAGGTTGTTGTCTCGTTGAAACAATACCAATTGTCAATTGTCAATGTGATTAACAAGTGGCTATGCTTTGCAATTATTGACAATATTCAATTCATGGGCCATATGCATGCACAACATATCAAAGTTAACATGCATCCGCATGCAAAAATGGTTAGAAAATGTATCATGTTAATATTACAACTCCATAAAAAAGGTCATATGACCTAAGAATAATAAAAACAAGATTTTTCCAACTTGAATAACCATTCTTTGGTGAGATGTGTAAACGTATTTTAGCAATCGGTATTGTGAAAAGTCGTTTTTGTAAACGGCGACATTTGTAATGTATACAAATGAAAACTCTTTGCAAACTATGTAAATATAAATGTAAAAAAATCAGCGAGTATAATTTGGTAAGTCATCAAATAAACTAAAAAGAAACAAAAAAAACAAAAAAAAACACCAAATCGATTGAATGTAAGAAAGGGTTGAATGTAGTTCCATAAATAGTTTGAGAAATAACCTATTACGCTATAACGTTTTCTTCTATTCAGCCAATAGCAAATATAAGATAAGGCTAAACTTTGTTAAGTCTAGTCGTTATGAAAGTGCTTTTGATAGAAAGATCAATATAACAGTGCATTTTATTCAAATGCAACGTCAATTGAAATTCTATTCAAAGTGACCTGTTGTAAATACAGAAACTATATTAAAAACAAAACTATAGTAGTCATGTCCGTTTTATTTAAATATAAATATGCATAGTATGTAATACTATGGAGATGTTGATTAACATAGAATTGATAAAACATAAGAGAACTTCTGTGCAATTAAGTTTAGTAATGAAACATTATTTTCTTTCTTTGATAATGATAACAACAACATATAAAGTGTCCTAAAATACTCCATCTTCAATCTTGTTATTATTGAAAGAATTATACTGAATTAAAATTACCATATTTGATAATAGTACAGTCATTAGCTAAAAAACGACCCGATTCAAATGTGATAGTAATCTTAAATATCAGTAACTGTATTAAAATAACTCTTTCATTAAAAAAAAAACACATCATGCTTTTTTTGTCATTTTTTTTTACATATATATTGCATTTTGAATTTTATTCTTTATCGTCTAATCGATCCGTCAATTGATTAGTTGAAAAATGTATTTATCAGACAATTCGTATGTGTTCTAAATTAAAAATTACCTTATAATTAATTTGAAATGATATTTTGCAATAAGACTGTAATGTGTGATGTTATTATGCATCAGTAGAGATCAATGTCAAAATGTGCTTTTGATTCTAATTTAAGTCTGGATCATGGATTAAGGTAGTAGTTAATGTTAGTTTCATTATATCAAATGAATAAAATACAAATGATAATTGTCATTTTATCCTTGAATACGACCATAAACTACCCACTTACATGAAAAACATGCTCAGTGAATTCATTTCAGGAAACATAATAATGATCAAACCGACAAATATCTTTTGATATTCTTTTTTATACTTCTCTTACAAATTTTGAGAATGAAATATTTATTTTTTAAACAATAAGGGAAAGTCAAGCCGACACCACCATCCCGCTGACCTTAAATACACCTAAATTGAAACATAATTAGGATGATGTACGACAACATATGCATATTCTTCCTGTACAGTTTATCTACGCAATTAGCGAATGTGTGGTTCAAAATCAACGATTACGATAGAAAAGGTTTATGTCTTACATAGACACTAGCTCCATTTTCTAGTTCCGTTTTCACCGATTGTCGCTCTTAAATGTATTTAATCAAAATCAGAAATCAAACTGAACAAGTACCTACAAACCGTAGGAAGAATGCGGGCATATACCAAGGAGCAAGTTAAAAGTTTTGTAAAATACTGATATAATAATTATAACTAATATTCTTCTTACACAACTAATGATTTATATAATCCAGTGTTTCAATAATGATGTTCCATATTGTGATCATAATTTTTTGTTTTATTCTGTTGTATTGATCTTTGTTTTGAAAGTTATCACACGGTTAATAAGCAATACAATTGAACAACAATCCTCCCTTAATTGAACAAGTATATTGCAACAGACAAACATACATGACACTTTACAATAATATGTGTTTCTAGAATAACATGTTTAGGTCAACCTAACGTCCAAATGCGCCCCCCCCCTTTCCAAAAAAAAAACCTAACAAATTTTTAACAGCGGGTCCATTGTGCCTCGAAAATAATGTGATTTTTACCATTATACATATTTTTCATTAGTAGTCTGCAAGACAAATAAGTACGATAATTTTCCAAAAAAAAAAACCAGATATATTTACATTCAAAAAGAAGAACACGAATTCCGTGCATTAACATACTATATCTGTCTTTACTTTACACATCGGACTATGATAAATACGTCAGTATTGCAATACAACACGAAGAACACTCACATCTTGTTTAAATAGATTACTTTTAACGTAAGAATTGAACAGTTTTGGTTATACTATTACCTAAAATATTAGTGCGCACATATTTCAAATGTTTGAAGAGAACGACAAATGCAAAAACTGACACTGCTCTTGTGCATATTTGCGTAGCCCAAATATTTATATCACAATAAATTATATTAAAACTTCAAATACTCATGACTCTTGTTTGCATAAATCTTTATTTCAACAAAACATGTTAGTACTATACCGGCACATTCTTTGTTGTGTTTCAATCCTGGTCAATCATTAATTACGATCCCATTTAAGTAGAATCTATCAAATGCAGAAACTCATTCCAGTTTTAAATTGTCAATAACCTAGCTGATTTCAATAAAAGACACGTAATTATTGTTGTTATAAAATATGTCAATATATAGGAACAATACAGTTTATGTTTGCAATGTTCAAACTTAATTTCAATACTTCAAATTTTAATACATGTAAACGATATTTTTTGAAAGGCAGGTACATTATATTGTTTATGTTTAAAGAAAACAGATAAATAAACAGATACATAAAAGAGTGAAATATTTTTTAAAAGGAATGTTTTCCTAGCTATGACTCAGGGTTCATCCTTTCGTTTTCTTCTGTAAATGTTCAATGAAGAAATATGACAGTTGTTTTGAATCATTAATTAAGTTGATCTAAAGGAACGTTTTGTTTTGTTATGTTTTATTGACTTTCAATGTTTTGAACTAACACTGGAGTTTGGTATGTTGTCTCCCAATGAAAAATGCGTGCCTGTTTAGGAAAAGATGTGTATTTATCAGTAAGATAGTTCCACATACATATTTTTATATGTGCGTTAACCATTTTGAAATGCGTATGCATAATACTTGGAGGTTTATTTTAATTTTTATTCTTTTGAAAATATGTATGCAAATTTTGAATGGAGACAGCATGTAAACCAATACTGAAATATATGAAGTCATAGAATGTTCATGCAAAATTTCGAAGAGTTGCGTGAACATTTCGCGAATTGTTCAAGTTTTATGTTTCGAGTTTGTTACATGGAACAACGCTAAGTAAACGTTTTTCGGATAATCTGTGTCTTCCTAAACCAATGCATATTATATTTCTTATTCTTTCTCTATCATAATGTGAAAATTTAAGAATCAATGTTTATTTGCATACCAGGACTTAATTTTGTGTATATGGACCTTATGGAAAATATAACAAGACGATAATAACTGTATTTTAAAGTCCCTCCTCATGACCATATTGATCACTGATACAAAGCAGTGAGCGGAAACAAACACACAGTGAAATATAACTTTATTATTAAAGACCCGCGAGATAAATGTGTCTCATACAGAAATAATATTGAGCACTCAATTAACGAATTATGTATCTAATGCCCGATAAGCTTTCCGTGCAGGGTCTGTGTTAATGAGAAATACGTGTATTTAAATGAATTGAACATATATCATTGATTGTTGTTTGCTTAGTTTCAACTAATAAAAAATAAATCACAAACATACCAAACTGTAGGGAAAATTCAAAATGGAAAATCTGTAATCATATCGCAAAAACAGCCCAAACACATCTAACGAATGCATAATGACTGTCATACACCTGACTTGGTACAAGCATTTTCTTAAGTTGAAAATGATGGATCAAACCTGGACGTATATAATGTAGCTAGATAAATCTCTTACTTGTATAATAGTCACTTAATAGTCCATTATATTGACACATTGTCACTTCATTATACATATTGCAATATCATTATACATATTGCAATATCATTATACATATTGCAATATTATTATACATATTGCAACATCATTATACATATTGCAACAACATTATACATATATTGCAACATCATTATACATATTGCAACATCATTATAAATTTTACAACATCATTAAAAATAGTGGAACATCATTAAACATATTGCAACTAGAGGCTGAAATAAGACAAGAAAGATCAAATGAAACAAACTGTTTTAATGACTATCATAACCAACAAAGTCTATATTGCACACAACAAATATATGTTGGTTGAATTGTTTTCCAATCTGAATTTAAAATAATCTGTTTTGAATATTGTAAATGGTTATTTTGATACATTGTTCGTGATTGACACTTTTTTTTATACTATTGGATATATTGTTGTAAGTGTCAATTAACTGGTAGAGAACCATCGACATCTTGCTGGAAAACTGGCTATCTTAGTTAATTAATAAAGACGTCAAACGGATCTTGCTTGTGTTTGGTTTGAACTAAACATATCAGGGTCGAATATTCGTGATTTAAGGTAATTCATAACTAAGATTATTTACATCTTGCTTCTAAAAAATTTCCTGGTGATTTGTGTTTCCTCCTATTTTTGTTTGGTATTTCTTGCCTGATAAATGTTTGTTTGTCATAATACTGTTTTTCATATCCAAAGACGTTTTTTTTGTAATTCCAAGTGCAGTGGTATCTGTAGCATACGTTCATTCTAATATTTTTGTCTTTTAGTATAACTCAAAAACATAATCTAGTCCGATTCTACAGGAATGATTAACTGCAAAAAGACTTAAACAACCAAATAAATTGATAATTGGTGTAATTCATATAGCGATAGGTAGACAATACTAAATAACTTAGGAGAATTAGACAATTTACCTTTGCATTAAGTAGAAATTTGATAGTGGAAGGCTTTTTTTTTATTTTCCAAACGGCAATGCATGGAATAATCATTAGAGAAATAGATTCGAACATAGTTATTCGTCTTCGACTTTCAAATTTGGTAATTTAACCATCAAAAGGGGATCAATACACAATCGACATGTACATATTGCAACTGAAAGCTGAAAAGAAATAAGAAGAAACAAGATGAAACAAGCTTGTTTACATTAAGTCTTTAATCAGGTAGCAGTAAATGAAATTTTCTTAATATGTTCTGTTCATGTTACTACGTGTTTTGTTTTTATTACTTAACACCTATTAAAAAGACAAATAAGTCAAGTCATTACACTTTGTAGACGCATAGGTCATCTGCCGTAGAATCAGGAAATCACCATTTGTGTAACATGAACTGAAATATATCTTTAATTAAGTCTAAGTTATAGTCGTGTTATAATCTAGCAAATAACTACATTATATGAATCATTGACATTGTAAATCATTGAGGACGTTTCATTCTCTGAGCAGTAAACAAATGTATATTAAGGAAGGATGGGTAAACTATCCGGTTTATGAATGTTTCAATAGCAAATGAGTGAGACTTTATCTGTGTCTGTATCTGTATTGTTAAGTTAGTATGATTATATAAAAAAAGAATTTGATTGGCAATGAAACAACTCTTCACAAGAGATCAAATGACGTATATATTAACAGGTAAAGGTCACCGTTAAATTTCAATTATGATAAAAGCCCATACCGCATAGTCCGCTACAAAAGGCACAAAAACTAGTATGACAAAATGTTAAACATTTCAAACGAGAAAACTAACTAATCTATCAACAGAATAATGAACAAATATGTAACATAGCATTTTCTACATAAGAAAATGTCTGTACCAATTCAGGAATATGACATTTGTTATTTATTTGATTGATGTATTTGAGCTTTAATTTTGCCATTTGATTCGTGACTTTCCTCTTTAAATTTTCATCGGGGGTTCAGTATTTTTTTTCATTTTAATTTTTATAGCAACAAACGACAACTACAAGTAATGACATGTTCGTTGCTCGAAACAGGCACATGTATGCATATAATGTAGAAGCATTAAACTTGTTAGCGAGCGCTCAACAATCATTTAATTTGGAACAGTGATGTAACAGTACAACATACATTCAAACTATGAAAATAAGTTGACAAAGGCTGATGGATACACAAAGAAACACATCTAACAAAAGCACAAAGTGTATGTATATATGTATATATAAAAAGGAAGATGTTGTATATTTGTCAATAAGAAAGATCGTCTGGCAGGCTGGCTGGCTGGCTGGCTGGCTGGCTGGCTGGCTGGCTGTATGAATGAATGTATGTATATTTGTATGACTGTATGTATGTACATACCAAATGACAGAGACATTAATAACTACAGGTCACCATACGGCCTTCAACAATAAGTAAAGCCCATACAGCATAGTTAGCTATAAATGTCCTCGAAATGACACTATAAAACAATTCAAACGTGAAAACTGAAGGTCTAATTTATTTACAAAAAATGAACGAAAAACAAATGAATGAATGCATGTATGTTTGTTTGTTTGTTTTCTTGCTTCATTGGAGTCTCTCTAATAAATGTAAAAACAAATGATTGTGGTAAAAATAAAGAAATATGTAGACTAAACATCACAAACGAAATCTTCAAGACTTTTTCACCAGTTATTCTTTTAAAAAACACACAAAAAAACCACAATCAAATCATATACAAACAATAAAAGATCAGTGAAATATTGATTGAGGACAAGTAAAACAAGTGCACAATTATTAAGGCTTGTCTGGCAACAAAAACATTGGCACTTGTCTTTTTTTCTGATGGTTTTATTGAGTAGGATAGTTAGTTTTGTTGACAGATCTTTGATTCACTCAAATTTTCATTACTTCAGCTAAACAAGGATAACAAAAGGGTTTTTATCTTTATTGAAGCCTCTATATTGTTGAAAAAAGTTAACATTTGACGTCTTTTATGTAAAAGTGTCAACGAAAAAGACGTATACAAATTATATCATTGCATTTAGCATACAAAACATATGTCTCAGAAATAAACAAAAAATGTAGACGCTTTGTCGGTTTTATTTTTCCTTATATATATTGTTGGCTTAATTCGCCTTCTCAGGAAATATCATCTTCCGTTATATAACAGTTGTTATCAAATAGTTTATTTCTATTGGTGTCTGTTTTTGTTGCACTTTAGGGTTTTTGTTGTTCCTTAGTTTTCCTCTTATAGTTGATAGTTTCTATCTGTTTTATTTATAATCTGAGTTTGTTTTCTCTCAAATGATTTATGACTTTTGAACACGGGTATACTACCGTTGCATTTATATAGGTCCTCTATGTGTTTCAATTGTACTTGTGCTTATCCTGACTTTTTAACCTTTTTGCTACATGCGTCACTATTAAGTCTGTTTGTGAAAGGAACGTGACAGACTGTGTTTTTGTTAAAAATCAAACGTCTGGCATATTTAAAAAGTCTTGTTAGGATAATTATTATGTATTAACTAAAACGCACCATAGTTATCTAGATAAGTATTTTATTTAATGTAATTTATTATATATGTATGCACGATTCAGTTAAATTGAAGTTTAAATAGCTATATCTGATTGTGTTGATCTTACAGTATGACGTATCTGGCCAATAAAGCTGGACATTCACAAAGAAATGTTGTAATTAGTATTTATTGCTTGTTTTATTTAAGATACCTGCTTATTCTGGTTTTGTTTACCAACTAAGTGTTTACTTTATCGCTGATTCATTGTGTTTTCTCTGTTCATCAACGGACAATTGATATGTTTTATTAAAACGAACATGCATTAACCATTGTAATATTTGCTCTGATACGTACGTCTACAAGAATTAAGTTCATTGTAAAAAATCCAAATTTGAAGAATTTTCCTCAAGAGAATTTCAAAAGCATAAAAAAAATATAGCTGTAAAGCAAAGGACATTCTGCATCCATCAATAAATATTGTTGTCATTATAATCTCCTTCTGCACTAATATATTTGATTTATTTTGGTGCTAAGTGTGTTTGCCATTTGCAAATATTTTGTTTTCAATCAACATAAATTGCCAGAATTGTCATCTGGGTCTGTAAAATGAGTACCGTCATTGGTATTGGTACACATATTTATAAATAGATGGACTGTGTGCTAATTAAATTCGTATATAAAGAATTCTTTTTTAAAACAATTGATGTTGAATCTATAACTTCGAGTGTTCAATGCATGGTTAATTCTGTTGTACATAAAACTTTCCCGGATACGAGGAGGGGTAATATATTTATTTATGTAACATCTATTTCCAAACAAATGAACTATGAAGACGTAATAATTGTTCTGTTTCAATTGATCACAAAAGGTAGATTAAACATTCCAATCATACCTATATCTACGGGAACTAATCGAATGACGTGCAAGCAAAGAATTATATTGATATATAAAATAATAAGGCAGTGAACTAGGTATGGAAAATCCGTTTAAAAATCCGCTTATACTCCCACAGTCCCAAGAAAAAAGGTTCAAGAAAAAATACTTAATTGTAATAGTCTCTAAGTATGTTCTTTGACATTTCATACACACAAGAACATCGTAATTATCTAATAGTGTGCTCAATGTCCTAAATTCATGATTGTTCTTATTAAAAATGTTAATTAACTGGATATGTCGGATGTTCCAGTAAAGATTTGGAGAAAATGTACCTCCCCCTCCCCCCCCCCAAAAAAAAATTATCAAAAATAATAGACTCATAAAATATGTTTACCATTCATACTCACTTCACTAGAATTCATATTTTGCCAAACAAAACAATTTTTGTTAAAGGTAGATACATCAAACCAATCTGTGACAAACGTGACGTTTGTTGAAGTTGTTCTCACATATTATTTAGAAATATATACTCTTAATGGCTATGTCATGAAATAATAAAATCTAATTGATGATATGATATGAGTCGGATGCGATATTCTATGACTTTTCTAGAACAATATCAGCTCCAGAAGTATGTGGGCTTGTGTTTTAACATTGCATTATGTTTTCAAACTTCGTATGAATTTTATTATTATTTTGTTGGCCTTCATGGAATTCAACCCTAATTATTCTTGTCACAAATAAATTAAAGCGGAATTTCCTATCTTCGGATACGTGATGATTTAGAACCCACTTCTTTATTTCAATCATTACATGATATGCTTTGCTGAGACAGTATTTCTTTCATTGTCATGCATAATTATTATCAAATCAATTTCTTTTCACGTTTTATTACAGATGCGTATTACTAGACTTTCTATTTCTAAATATTTTCATTTAATATTTTATTCATCTTATTAGACAAACATGCAGTTGACTTTGGATATTTTATATTTATATTGTTAGAGACAGATTTTTATCTGGCTGAGGATATATAACGACACCTACGTATTGTTTTTTTTTCAACAGAGTCATCTATATTAAACATTGTGAATCTCACATCAACAAGGCAATCTCTTAGTTAGAACATGATTTACATTATGTCATTCTTCTCTATTAAAACTAACCAAATCTTTCCAAACAAAATTTGCACGAATACCAACTTACACATTTTTTTCAGTAATGAAGCATATACTTATTTAAATGAATATGCCATTTTTCTATAATATACAGATTAACCTGTTTTGATATCTTGCATGATACATCCCGCTTTGAACTCCAACTTGTTTCTTCTAAATGAACATCAATAATATCATGATGCCCCGGTTAAAGTTGTAACAATATTATATAATTTGTTAAATTCCAACTACCAAACTTCCACATGATATTAATATTATTCATTTAGTAACAATATGTATTTCAGCAGTTAATAATTTATATACTACTACTTAAGGTTGACATACTTCGGCAGCATATGATGTAAAAGTTATTTTAAATTATTTTACGAGACCAATTACTTTGCTATCACATATGGAATAACTTTTTTCTTGAATATCAGTGTACATTATGATAACAGATATGTAAACTAGTGTGACTACTCTCTTCTCATATACATAACCGCAATATACTTATTTTGTTAAAACACGTTGTACTTTGAAATACACATTGCATACTGTCTGTTTCAATCCTAAGTATTCGCAGACAGCTGTTTTTCTTTTGTAATGACGTTGTCAACGTATGCATATTCTTTTGGTCAATTCTGCCTATTATTTAAAACGTAACTTTTCTTTTGAAACTATGTATCACAAACATAATAAAAAGGACTTTAGTAATTAAATGAGCCCAAAATTAATGTATCTACTATAATTTATTCTCTAAAAAGTATAAACTAAAATAACAATATAATTGAAACAAATACAATATGTGTTAATTCATATTCATTTCAACGCCGTCTTGTCTGTACCAAGTCAGAGTATATCGTCGTGTATTGCTCAATTTTGTGTCGTCTAAGTAAGTTGTATTGTGCACTATTTTTGCGATAAGTATTTACCTTTTAAATGGATAACACAACTAGCCTACAACATATGAATAAAGGCAATAGTGGTATACCGCTGTTCGAAATTCATAAATTGATTGAGAAAAAAAAAAAAAAAAAATTCGGTTTACAAACTAAAACTGAGGGACACCACTTAAATACAACACACAAAGAAACGAATGATATAACAATGGCCAATTTCCAGACTTGGTACTGGACATTTCAAGGAAAAATCAAGGGGTTGATCCGGGTTTTGTGGCTAGCCAAACCTTCCGCCTTTATGGCAATGTTAAATATAAAATTAAAATGACATTTTTAAATGACAGACTACAATACAAATAAAAAGGAAAACATATAGGACAGAGGAACATACAAATAATGGCTATCAAAAGGTACCATGTTAAAACACAAACTACGTTTTATTTTAGTAAATTATATCTTCATTTCAAATTGCTTATAATGCGGTTTGTTTTAATCATTTGGTGTGTTTTTGTTTTATTTGATATTAATGAATGTATTTAATTGCTTGTTATCTTTATAGACGTTTATTTTGTGTCTTGTTTTGATAATAGTGTTCTTCAATTGCAAAACACAACTGATTTCATTGTTTTTTATCGGCAGGCAAAATTCGAAGTGTAGAGTTTGTTCACTGTCACCCAACTGTTTTCTGAGCAGGAGCAGTCAAGTAACATCACACCCTACGCATACACTTAAAAAAAATGTTTAAATGGGGTTCAGTCGACAGATTTAAACAACTATACACATTACAAAGAACTGATCTGGAGGTTCTAGGAGTTACTGAAAGTAAGTTTAAAGCCATTAGCAACTAATTATAATATAATGTATCCAATATAAAATGTTAATCAGTTGACCTCAGATCAATATAATGAAAAAAGTCAGTAAGTAAGTGGTAATAACTGTACAGCAATACATATGTAGTTATATTGTAAATATTTTAAATATTGATATAATGAATTTATATTATGCATGCCTGACAAATCCTAATTTGGTTTGACATATCCATCGTATCTCACCTTTTCTGTATTTTCCGGAATGGGTGAAAAGAAATGATGTACTTCAACCATACGTGCATTTAAAAAAAAATAAATAAATATATAGATACGGAAATTCCAACATACTACATCCAATATATGAACTGTGACGATCTAATCTAAATATTAAAAGGTCGACTTCAGTTATAAATTCTCTCTTGACAAAAACCAAAAAAAAAAACAACTCCACCTGGAAGATGTTTCTTAGAAATAACAACGCAGTAATCTGTCGAGAAGTTAGGTGATTATGTTTTCATCAATCCACTTATTAAAAAAGTATCAAAGAAATAAAACAAATTTATGTGCCTACAGCATGGTTCATTATTATGCAATTTAAACAGCATATGCCACTTAAACCACTAGATATACTATGAATGCGCAAATGAGTGTCTGATGCAATCAATATTTGAAACGTATATGTTAGTATCGATTTGAAAAAAAAAGATATTCTGTTGTTTTCAAGACTTTGTCTAAAAAATATGAAATTACATTAGTCAACAGTTCGACTTTCAATTATAACGTTGTGCATATATTTGATCATACTACGGCAGAAGTTTGCACTAATTCATGTTCACAGCTGTTAAAATAACTAGAACTCACAAAGATTCAAATCAAGGTAATAAAAACTAAAACTGAAGAACGATATATATATAAAAGAGGGACGAAAGATACCAAAGGAACAGTCAAACTCATAAATCGAAAATAAACTGACAACGCCATGGCTAAAAATGAAAAGGACAAACAGACAAACAATAGTACATTCGACACAACAAAGAAAAATAAACAACACGAACCCCACCAAAACCTAGGGGTAATCTCAGGTGCTCATGAATGGTAAGGAGATCCTGCTCCACATGTGGCACCCGTCGTGTTGCTTATGTGATAACAAATCTGGTAAATAGTCTAATTCGGTAAGTCATATTCATAAAAGAGAAGGAGATTGTAGTTACGAAGTAAGGAATTTATATCATTTGTGAAACGGTTATTCCATAACGGTCAATCAACTCGTGATGGCTTCCGTAAAATTTATAAAACTTAAAACGGCCGGTATAAATTTTGTTCATTGACGAAGTAAAACGATGATCTAAAAAAACAAATGTTCCAGATAAAGGAATTGTACATCATGATAAATGGCTGCTTAGTCCTACTTTATTATCTCAAATTCACACAGATAGCTCGTTTGATTTCATAGAAATATCCATAATATAACGAATCACATTCTAAAACGTGTAGCCAATGTTTCAATCTGGCAAATGCTTAAACATGACATTACAATATAAACTGCGTCTTACTCAGATGTTGTCTTTTGGTGCTGTGTTACATATTTGATTTTAGTTTAGTATTGTATCATAAATAAGGCCATAACAAGTTAAATCATAACAATAGTGAACTCTGATGAATATTCAAAACGGGATGTCCCTAGTTAAATGGTAAAATCAAAAGCACAAACACATCAAACGAATTGACAACAACTGTCGTATTTCTAACTTGGTACAGGCATTTGCTATGTAGAACCTGGTTTAATGGTTAGTTTCCTGTTTGGAATTGTTTAACATATGTCATGTCAGTGCCTTTTTATTAAGGACTATGGTTTTTATTATTGTTGAGTCTTTATGGTGATAAAAAAATGTTAATCACTGTTTCATTTGTTAGTTTGTGGAGATTTGTCTCATAGGCTTCATGCCACGTTTTATTTTTGTTTAATATATCAATGAAGAACACAAAATCGTCTATGGTGTTTTCATTAAACATTTGATTTTGTCCTTAGAAAAAAAGAAGAGAAAGATAAACGAGTCGTCTTAAAATTACAATCATACAGTTAAAAATGAATATGCATCATGCAACATCAAAATGACCCTACTGTTAAACCCGTTTTTAATCTTTCATCCTTGATGATAATGTGTTTATCTCGTAAATTGCTGATAGTAATGACCTAATATGTGAGGATCTGGAAGTAAATGACAGACTAATCAATTGGCTAAGTGTAAATTAAACTCGAAACTACTGTCGGAAAGAAACACCACCGTTGATCGACTGAATTTCAAAGTAGGTGAAGACACACAACCATAGTATATTTATATATAAGAACGGATATCATATTAACACACAAGAAGTTATTAGTGTTCAGTGGCGTAGCTAGGTTATTTTTATGTGCACGCCCGAAACTCGGTCAGAGCCCTGAAGGCCCAAGCAGTTTCAGGCCAAAGAACCTATACTGGTAATGGATTACCGGGGCCGAAGCCCCTGGAAATTTAAGAGTTATCGAGAATGACATACCATTCCTGTCATTGAAAACTCATCAATAACAACATTCTTTTTATTCAAAATGGTTGACTTTGTATGTTTAATCTATTCATTGTATTTATTTAGAATAAAATGACGGTCATTGGCTGTGGAGTAAACGTCAAAACCTTACTTTAAAATATGATTAAATGGAGCCGTTGGGTAAAAATTCGATAAACAAAACCACATTTTTATGTGCAAATTTCATTAATGAACATAAAATAATTAATTTTCTGAGTTGTTTAGGTGCAATTTTTTAAGGGTTATCTATAGAACCCTTGTTTTTGCCTGGTATTTCTTCCCGCGGAAAGTATATTCATTTGTCAGTCAATTACAGGATTTAAACATATATTTTCAATAGATATTTTTTCTTGGTCTGGAATACTAATTTCTGCACAAGTTTCATGACAAAATATGGAGGTATTTAAATTTATCAATGTAAATCAACTCGTCATAGATACCAGGTTTGAAATGTTGTACAATGTACTTGCGTCAGACGCGTGTTTCCTCTACAAAAGACACATGATCATCAATGTCGCTCGAAACAAACGTGACAAAATTTCTGATAATCTAAATTGCGTCAAGATAAATCTGTCTATCAGTACAAACCTGAGAAATGAACGAAAAAAAAAAAATCTTCCCGAAAGTTTAACATAAGGTTCACGAAGGGTTAAATTGGCCCTGATTTTTTTATGTTTTTTAAATTGGGGCACTTTTCTTTACTATTTATGGAGCAATGACCCCTTAAATGAGCATAATTTGTATTAAAAGATCAATTTTGGTACTTTTTGTCCATAATTGTAATTGTTTTTGGCATAATTAACCTTGGCCTCCATCTACGATCCAAAATGTTTTATACTGATGAAATCTATAATATCAAAATTGGAATCTTTTGGTTACAAAACATTCTGGATTGTAGGTGGCTGCCAAGGTGTTTCAAAAGCTTTTAGGTCTGAAAAATGCACAAAATCATCATATTTTGACAAAATGTCCAAAATGGGCTTATTTTGACGAATATCTTGTAGTCTTATGAAAAGAACTGATATATTTAGCATTTATACTTTTGAAATAGACCCATTTACGAACCAAATTGAGACCTTTTTAGTGTTTTATGATAAAGTTGATATTTTAGGCCAGTTTGTGCCATTAGTGAACCATGTCCTTTTAGCATAAGACTGTAAATACAAAAAGAAATTCTTTTTATCAATAAAATACGGGAAAACTCATCATATATAATGTCGCCGGTCATTATGCTCTGAATACTCCTTTGATCATAAACATTTTTTGTCCAGTGAGTACCGTACAATTTTACGAAGGTTGGACATAGTTATTGATATCTTTAAACTTTTCCACAAACTGAATTTACATGTACAAAGTTATAACATTGGCATTGCCGACGAAATTTTGGGATCGAAAAGTTTCGTTTCGCGACATAATTGTCATGGCTCGACGAAGATATGCAAACCACAAATCGAATCTTACTTTAAAAGTATAAAAATCACGGTAAATTTAGACTTTGACAGGAAATGAACAAATATATAATATGATTCTAGTTTTCGTCACTTTTATTCAAAATTAACAAGCAATGGAAAAAAGACTTCGAAGGTTGATGTAATGTTAACCAATTCTTTTAATTTTATTTAGATGATTTTTTTTACCAAATTCAAGTGTACGCCCGGGCGTTTTGACGTAAACGTAGCTACGCACATGGTGTTGTAATAAGTGAACTCTTAAAATTACCACAAAAAAAGTGTCAAGAATGCGTTCACGTATTCTGATATATCAGATAAACGACATATTAATCGTACGTTGGTTAATTATGAGTAACTGTATTATCAGTCATAATAAGACATTATTTTAATAAGACTTATTTTTAATTTCTTTACTAAGTGGTATTTCTCCTTCTGTTTACCATTAAAAATCTGTAAACTTAACATAATTAAGCACTCAATAAAATTAACAGGAATAAACAAAGGCAACAGTAGTATACCCTGTACAGAAGTCATCAATCAGTTTAGAGAAATCCGAGTTATAAACTAAAACCGATGGAAACACATCAACTATAAGAGGATAGCATATTAACACACAAGATGTTATAAGTTTTATAATGAATAAACTCTTACAATTAACACAAAAAATGTCAAGGACGCTTCTGTTTCTGATACATCAGATAAACCACGTATTACTCGTACTATGGTTTGTGATGAGAAACTGTATTAGCAGTCATAATAAGACATCATTTTAACAACACTCATTTGCCGTTTTTATTTACTAATTGGTATTTCTCTTTCTTTTTATCCTTCTAAAACTTTAAATAAGCAAACATGTAACAAAATCACAAGGACGCCTGTTTTCCTAAAACAATACAACAGAACATTCTACTTCAGACAATTCAAGGCAAACATGAAAATAGAAAATTAGAAAAAAAAACGTGCTTTTCACAACTACTGGTAATGCTTGTTATCCATTCATCTATCTTTTGATTTCGCTATTTAATTAGGGATTTCTCGTTTTGATTTTTTCTGGGAGTTCAGAATTTTTGTGATTTTACTTTCCACTATGTGAAATGAGGTAGACAAATGTAAGTGGTTATAGTTATGGCTCATCTAAATTTTGGTATGGTCTTCAATGTTTGTAGAAGGAAACCCGTGTTATTTATCGCTTGTATAGACAACATTTGGATTGTTTTTGTATTTGAACTAATATTGCCTTGAACAAATATTTACTACCTCAAGGGCTGAACGTGAAATACCCTTCATATCTTCTTTCTTTATCCCAAAGCCTCATTATACATCTTAATAGTCTGTTTTGTTTTGAAATTTGATTAACGACACAATATATTTGAATCGAGTCTGTGTATGGGTCTTACCATACATAATAATTAACTAGAAATGTTTTCTTTCATTTTATTTGCCATTTAATCAAGTCAGTAAATATGTGCGAAAAAATCAGTTATTATAGAGAAATTCTGTTTAGAGCAATTGTACAAGTTATAAATAATACAATGTATTACATCATTTGTTTCTTGGAAGTTTTAAACTGCAACAGTCTTCTCGAGATATGTCATTTTTTTTATAAGATTGACGAAATTTAGGATGATCTCATATGAAAATGAAAAGATCGTTTAATGATGTGGTATTACTGCAATTTCGGCTCTGAATAAGTCATACGTAATGTTTACTTAAATGAGTCGCTTTCGGATACACAACTGAACACAAACTAGATGTACATGAACGTTGTTCTGATCCCTCTCATCTTCGATTGTAGATGCATGTGAAAGTCACTCGTCAAAAGACAATCTATATGATTAATCTATATTATACAATTCAATGATAGCATGAACAATAGAAAACTTCTTATCGGTAATAAATATTTTATTTTTCAATTTAACACCATCTTGATTAAACCAACTGAACGACGATGTATTGCGTAAGTTAGCTATTTACCTTCTGAATTGTAAATTAGCAATTATACAAATTACATAGTTACAGAAAATATGTATGTATAAACAATTACATTAAACACCAGAGCACATATAAAAAATACAAAAAATGAAAAGAAAATTATCGGCTATCGGAGGAGGAGTGTCCCTCAAATTTATAATTTTCAATTTTCAGGGTAATTGGTTCCTTTTTATGATTTTTTCCTTTTATATATTCGTAGATCAACGTTATGTTATACATGCTTTTCTTCGTGCTTTTAAAAACTGATAACACATTTATATAGAAAATAAATATTATAAAGTATTTGAAGTCAATAGAAATGTGTTCTCCTGTCAATTTAAGACTATGCTCATGTGTTGTTTTTTTTTTGGTTTTTTTGGGGGGTTTTTGACGTAAAGTTGAAATCAATGTTTTAAGTGATTATTAGATGTAACCGTATCGAAAAAAAAAAAAAAAAAAAGAAATTATGCATGTGAAACAATTTTACTGTACAAAATAAATTACACATTTTTAAAACACAAGAAATTAGCTGATTGTTCGACTGCGTAAGAATTATGTCCGTTGGCGTTTATATAGAATGTCAATATCAAAGCTATGTCAATGTGTTGTAAAGTACCTAACATGTAATACTGACATGTTTTCTAAATATGAAGACATGCAAACTGTGCATGAGAGTTATGATTCACAATTGACAATTATAAGCTTCTCAGAACATGTGTATTTGTTACGTCGTCGAGGTTGCCTTCACTTAGCACTGTCAAAAATTTGAAAAACTGAAAATAGTCTGTCAAACATATATAAATGTATGCACTTGATGAAACAATGTCATAACAAAACTACCAAACCTTGTTAAAAGTGAAATAGGAGGTTCATTAAATATGTTTGATCCCACGCTAGAACATCAATCACCTTTTGTAATGCACTTTAAAATATTTTGTATAGATTGTTTTACTTTGTGAAGCCCAACGAATACTCAGGTTTGTTGTTGGTATTCATGACCGGAAACAAATGCAAGCTCGTTACATACTGTATATTCATACTATACAAGTATAACATACAGTTTGTTGTCTAGATTATACATTTTCTATAAGTAAGACTTAATTAAAAGTATTTTTCATTTCTTATTACACAAATGGTGTTTTTATGATATTGAAGAGGACTTATTGTAAAATTATTTGATCTGTTCATTATTTTGATACGTGTTGAGGATTGATTACACAATTAGTTGTAAACAAGAACAGAACGTATCAAGTAAGTTGTGATGACTGATACTTTATAATAGACGGAAATTTGATCAAGGTTGCTCATTTTGATTTTACTTTTCTACTTTCACCTTTCAGTTGCAGTAGTTTATGACGTTAATGTGCAGCATTCTACAATATTATATGATGTATGTATGTATGTATGTATGTATGTATGATGTATGTATGTATGTATGTATGTATGTATGTATGTATGTATGTATGTATGTATGTATGTATGTATATATGTATGTATGTATGTATGTATGTATGTATGTATGTATGTATGTATGTATGCATGTATATATGTATGTATGTATGTATGTATGTATGTATGTATGTATGTATGTATGTATGTATGTATGTATGTATGTTTATCGGTAATTTGTACATTTTTTTCATCATATACAATTTTAAAAGATGTGGTTTCATTGTCAATATGACTGATATTCATAGAACAAAGAACAAAAAAGTGAACCGTGATATTTATATGCCGATCTATGGATAGATTTTAAAAAGGGGGATAACTGGGGCCCCCAAACAAACTATAAAAGTCTGCTTTGACCAGAATTGTAGCCTGTATAAGGGGTGACTGTGACCCGGGTCACCTACCCCTAAGGGGACGACCATTTGATATTCAGGGGGGGGGGGTGGAGGATTTTGAAAATAAATAACTCAGCCTTGATAATCACAAAAATAAATGGTTTGTTCTGTGGTAGTTTGAAAATAAATTACCTGACCTGCAATATATAGAAAATAAATAACTCAGCAGGTCTAATTAAAAGTATGAGATGGCACCAGATTCTTCATAAATTCATCTTTTTTCCAAAAAAATAAAATCGGGAAACACTTCCCAAATTTTTTAATAACAAAAGTATAAATATTATTTAAATATACTTGAAATGTCTGAAAATTGGTTTCATTTAACTTGAGGTATATTATCTCAGGAAACCGTACCTCACTTTTATTTTAACAGGGCCGTAACTACATGTAGGAAATTTCAAAACCAAACGCTTGTTTCTTATATCAAATTGTGTTCACGGCCTTGCAAGAAGAAAGTTCTGTTTTCCCTCAGACTTATATCCCTGATTTTTCGGGATCAATGTTTCTTATTTATTTGTCTTTTGTTCATTGATTGCCCTTCTGTATTCTGTTAGTGTTGCATTTCCTTTGTAATCTAGTAATTTTGTTATGAACTTGATCATGAGTTTAAAAAAAAACAGCTGCCACAGGCTTATATATAAATATGTGAATTCCATTTTTGCTTTATCATGCACATTGGTCTTTTAATGTTGTCCCTAGAAACTTCAGTCATACACTGAATTTATACATTTTGCTTCGAGACCAAAATATTGTCAAAAAATTATTAAAACAAAAACTTCATTTTCAGATTATGAAAGGGTTTTCGGAACACCCAGAAAGCATGATTTTGCATCATTTGTTCTATAGCTTCTTCGGCCTTCAGTGGCTCCAAAACCTTTCAAAAAAAAATAAAATTGCCTCGCTCCGCTCGGCGTAGCATGTTTGCCAATACATTAAAAAGTGTCTTCTGCAGAAGGGGATGGTTAATCTAATTAAATGGTAATGACTTGACTATACTATATGTTTTATTTAGAATAAACAAATCATTTAAAAAATTGTATGTTTTCAAATATCAAAAATATAGATGTGAAAATGAATAATCAGTCCCTTGCTTTAATGAAAATGAAAAATCTTGCTTCAGCAGTGCAGAAAATGAATAATCTGTCCTCTTAGTTTACAAAAATAAATAACCGATCAAAAACAAATCCTCCTGGCCCCCCCAGAATATCAAATGGTCGTCCCCTAAATTTGCTTCTGAAATATTAAAGGTATCCGCAGGGCCTTTAAACTCCAAGTTTCATATTTCTGGTCCGTGTTGAAAATCAATGAACATGACTTTGAAAAAGCAAGAATTATAAGCTAAAATTTTAGTGACGTCTATTAAAATGTTTTTAATATTATAAAAATAATTATGAAGTCAACAGGAAATGAGTTTGTTGCAGATGTATAAATGTATCCTCACAGTGCTTTCTTAAAATTATTTGAAATCAATGTGATCGTTTTCATGATGAACTCTGAGCGAATAATGACAAAATAAATGTAATTTTATCCACTACACTAAGTACAAATATAATTATTAATTATAACTTAAAATGATGATCGATAAAAAATCTGCTGATTAATATCGTATCATTCTTATTTCTGACTATCACTATGCTGATGCTTTGTGAAAAATAAAGAAATTTGACTTACCGGTATGCTACCATTATATTGGCCATTGATAGTGTCATGTCAAAAGCAAAATATTAATGAAACGCATGCAATAATTCTTTTTCACTACTTTGTGCAAGATAACACCATGTTTACTGCACTGTGACAAAATTTCAAATGACGTAATGCAGCCTGTGGTGTCAAGTGTGATTCGCCGTGATTCGACGCGAAAAAGAAGTTCCTTTGTTATTTTCTCTATTAGTGATTTTAATTTTTTTTACATTACCGATAAACAGAATAAAGGACGTTTTGTTTTTGATACTGACTTTATCACAGAAAATATCAGGCTCGCCCTTCGGGCTCACCTGATATTTTACTGTGATAAAGTCAGTATCAAAAACAAAAAGTCCTTTATTCTATGTATGTATGTATGTATGTATGTATGTATGTATGTATGTATGTATGTATGCAGCCATTATAAGATGATTGATGTTTTATTTTTGTCTATCTTCAAGTATTATTTAATGTTACAACATTTTCATGTCCTGTTTTTATAAGTTGAAACCATGAAAAAAATCTTGTATACGACCAATATATTAATAACAATTTGCAAACAACTAAGATAAACTAGAAAAAACTGTAAATTAAAAAAAGTAAATTTTGCGCAAACTTACCCTGCATGTTGTCGGTATGTTTTTATAATGTGCAATAAAAGGCCCCAAAATGACAATGTAAAACAATTAAAACAAAAAATTAACGGCCTATTTAACGAACAAAAAAAGAACAAAAAACAAATATCTAACACATAAATCATAAGATAATCCATTTCAGTTCTAGAAAATCATGTGATCATAAAAATAATAAAACAGAAGTATTCGAGATCCACCTTTATTCCTGCAGAAAAAAAAAACAAATTATTAACATAGTAAACAGGTAAATTGCAAACACCAAATTTGTAAAACAAGCAGTTTTTTTTTTAAATATGGCATGCTGTATAACATGTTACTAAAAAATGGTCAACGCCTAGAACATTATAACATTCTCGTCGATAATATATTTTAACATTTGATTGTATGCTTATATAAACAAAGTGAAAACAAAAACACTATTTTAAAGTAGATTATTGTAAACAATGAATATGCATCATGTATTGAAAGCGTTATTTCTAAAATTATAATTTGCATGTTAAGTTGTTTATCACCTATTTATGGCAAAAACAAGTTTTTATTTTGTTCAGTTTTTTTCCTTTTAATGCCAATCACCTTACTACATGACCGTATTAAATCCTTGACAGTAATGTGCTTGTCTAGTCAATATCTGATCAGTAATGACCGGTTATATGTAAATCTGGCAGGATATAACACAATCGTGAAATGGCTAAATGTCAATTTAACTGGAAATTACTGCTGGAATGAAACACTTTCGATACACGATTTGATTTCAAAGATGACAGAGACATCGAAGCACAGTAAACAATTGATACAAAACGGATAGTATATTAACACACACAATGCTTAAACATTACATTTCTTCACATTCTATACAAATTACATTATGATTGTTTTCTTCTATTCCATTATAGAAGAAATCTCACTTATTAGGCTGGCAGTATTTGAGCATGTGTTAGTAACTCCGCATTGTTTCGTAATATTATTCGCAGAAATACTCAAAGGATACCGAAGATATATCAAAGTTTCATCAGTCGAAAACAGTCTGACGATACTATTTAAAAATATATCGGTTCTATTTTCTGATTTAATAAATGGTATATCGGTAGATAATTGATATATTTAGTTAATAATTAAGAAATATTTCTTTTAAAAGGGAAGAAACAATCTTGCGACAGTAATACATGTGCCTCATTTTCCGTTTTTTATGTTCTTTTTGGTCTCTTTCCATCGGTTGTTTTTTTATGGTTTTTTTTTTCATGATGATGATTATTGCATTTTGCATTTAGTTCAACGCTATATATAAGAAAGAGATCGTAATTTAAAAGGTAAGCACATATGATCTAAAACAGATAAAACGTTTACTTTATCGAGCAATGTAAAACGACTAATATATTCTTAATGTAATATACATATTTAAAGAACATGGTCATTAAAACCTGGGTTACAGTTATAACACGGTTATTTTTTTGATTGTCAATATAAAGGGATGTTTTAAGTTTCCCATCCTCTGCAATTATTACTCTAACGTAATAAAAACAGATTATTCAATCCACTTTATTATCATTGAAGTACTTACAAAATAATTTAAAATTAATGTTGTTAGATACATCATGTAGTTGTTGTTTTTTTTTTATTGTAAATAGAAATACAACTTTGACCAGAATTTCATTGAAGTATCAAAATATAGGTTTCTTTTACATTTTATTATTTTTGAAGAGTATAACTAAACATTCTTATGTTGTGTTGCATTTTTCACGACGTATTACATCGTAAAAGATTGAAAATCAGTTTCCTTGGTAGGAAGTTAATTTAAAACAATATAGTAGCATTAGTATATGTATAAAAACTAAAATAACAAATACTAAAGGAAATTCAAAACGGAAAGTCCTTTCATAAATGGCAACATTAAAAGCGTAAACACATTAAACGAACGGAAAACAACTATCAATTCCTGACTTGGTACAGACATTATTTTCTGTCAAAAATGTTGGACTTTTTAACTAGTTAAACCTAGCACTTTTGAGTAATGACAGTTTCCCATATATTGACAACAATGTTTTAGCTAAACAAACAAAAATAATATGTACACACGTCAGCCGATGTCGGACAGATAATTAAAGGATACAAAGTTTAACAAAAGCTCTATACTCTTTAATTACGAATGACAATTTATCAAAAGAATCACTTTGAAAGGTCTGTATTCATTCTTAATCGTTGAGTATTTTTTACACTGTATAAAATTGAGAATGGAAATGGGGAATGTGTCAATGAGACAACAACCCGACCATAGAGAAGACAACAGCAGAAGGTCACCAACAGGTCTTCAATGCAGCAAGAAATTCCCGCGCACCCGGAGGCGTCCTTCAGCTGGCTCCTAAACAAATGTATGTCAATATATATTTCACTTTAACGGATATGGTCTTATAAGTGTGAGTATATTTGATAACCCTGTTTTTTTCTGTATTAAGAATATCATTGTATTCTTGTTTCTAATCAAGTGCCTTAAAACAACTGGTTTTGATTATAATGCAATTTGGTATCATTTTTATGGAAATTTGTAGAACATTGAAATTTCATTGTTTCGTCCAGCTATGTACTTAACGCCTTTTTTTAGCATCCCGATTTCTAAGTTATGTCATCGATTGAAGGTACACAGTATTTAAAAAAAAGTATGTTTCAATCCGCTGATGTTTCATCAAAACATGATCAAATATTGTTACTTGATAAAAAAACGGCTGTTACTGCTGTCTTGTTACATGTTATAATGTCATCTGTCTGCACTGTTACATGTTAGAATGTCATCTGTCTGCACAGTTACATGTTAGAACGTCATCTGTCTGCACTGTTACATGTTAAAACGTCATCTGTCTGCACTGTTACATGTTAGAATGTCATCTGTCTGCACTGTTACATGTTAGAATGTCATCTGTCTGCACTGTTACATGTTAGAATGTCATTTGTCTGCACTGTTACATGTTAGAATGTCATTTATCTGCACTGTTACATGTTAGAACGTCATCTGTCTGCACTGTTACATGTTAGAATGTCATCTGTCTGCACTGTTACATGTTAGAATGTCATCTGTCTGCACTGTTACATGTTAGAACGTCATCTGTCTGCACTGTTACATGTTAGAATGTCATTTGTCTGCACTGTTACATGTTAGAATGTCATCTGTCTGCACTGTTACATGTTAGAATGTCATTTGTCTGCACTGTTACATGTTAGTATGTCATTTGTCTGCACTGTTACATGTTAGAACGTCATCTGTCTGCACTGTTACATGTTAGAATGTCATTTGTCTGCACTGTTACATGTTAGAATGTCATCTGTCTGCACTGTTACATGTTAGAATGTCATTTGTCTGCACTGTTACATGTTAGAATGTAATTTGTCTGCACTGTTACATGTTAGAACGTCATCTGTCTGCACTGTTACATGTTAGAATGTCATCTGTCTGCACTGTTACATGTTAGAATGTCATTTGTCTGCACTGTTACATGTTAGAACGTCATCTGTCTGCACTGTTACATGTTAGAATGTCATTTTTCTGCACTGTTACATGTTAGAATGTCATCTGTCTGCACTGTTACATGTTAGAATGTCATTTGTCTGCACTGTTACATGTTAGAATGTAATTTGTCTGCACTGTTACATGTTAGAACGTCATCTGTCTGCACTGTTACATGTTAGAATGTCATCTGTCTGCACTGTTACATGTTAGAATGTCATCTGTCTGCACTGGTACATGTTAGAATGTCATCTGTCTGCACTGTTACATGTTAGAAAGTCATCTGTCTGCACAGTTGCATGTAAAATTCTCATGATTTTAACAACAGGAAAAGATCAATATTATTTATCTTCTGACATTCAAACTGAATTTGTCCCTTTTATTTTACATTTTATTTTTTTTTCTTTTCTTTCATCAAACGTTTTTTTTTCGATTTTTTTTAGCATACAATTTAAATTTCATTCAGTTTGGGTGACACAATGATTATTCATACCTTGGTTACCATTTATAGAGGGTTTTTACCTGGATCATTCTTTTAATTGCCACTTCTTTGCTAGCCTATATTTATTTGGAATGCGCCTTCTATCTAATGAGAAAAACAGTTGTCACATTGTTGTCTATTATAATTCGCTAAGTCTACTTTTAAATTTACATTTTAATGAATGGACACTAAAAAGTAACATTTTTTTTTTGTAAAAAGATACTGTAAAATTTTAAAATCTTCATTTTAGACTTCAGCCGGTTTCAGGCTTCAGAAGTTTATCAGATAGACTTTCCGTCTCGTCTGATACATACTAAATCAGATATGTGTCTTAATTTTAAATAATTCAATCTCCTCTCAACAAAAGATTCCTTGTTTTTTACGTACAACTATGCCACACACTCTTGTGTCGCTAACACGATTGTAAATTACAAACTTAAAAACAATTATTTCTTTTTATAACAAAACAACACCTACAGCTATACACTTATTTATAGTGATATATACAGATATTAACATCTATTTATTTGAACTGCTTGAGGAATGAAAGTACTATAGTTTGGACGATTTTGTAGAAAGAAAAATTAACGGCTTATTTATTATAACTCACTTTTTTAGATTATAAAAAAACGTTAATATAATGTAACAGTCAAATTCCATTAACTCCTTTACCATATCCCAACACAGGTGTTACAGGACATTCATTATTTAATTATTTCTTTTAGTGTGACTTGAATACTTTAAAAGGAGTCTTGTTGGTTTCTGTTTCTTTTACATTGTAAAGCAACTTATTTCCGCGAGCGATTTAATTTTGCGTGTTTCGAAATACGTGAGTACTGATTTTAGTCAAGAATATCTAAAACTTAAGTCCTTGATATAATCCTCACTTTTTGTAGTATATTTGAAAATAAATTATTACAAAGACCGGCACAAACGGGAAATGTCGAAATATTATATCTGAGAAGATACGTTATTGACAATGCAAGGAACATCTGATTTATTTACATGTACCCAGTGTGTTCAGCTGAATAAGTGGAAGCTGCAATACAGATATTGGAACATATTAATGTTTTAAACATTGCCTGTTAAAGAAAATTGGTAGGCCAATAAAAATGCAAAGTTGAAAGGCTATCGTCATTGATGGAACTTCCAAAATACTCGTCTGGCATACAGAATCATAAGCCTGTTATTTTTGGTAAGTTTTTTTTATGACATTACAAAAAAATCAGCTCTCAAACTAATTATCGAATTTTCTAACGAGTCTGTTATGTCAGAAATCGAATTGAATAATTGACGAATATAAAAAAGAAGAAAAATGATTGTCAATGAGACAACTCTCCACAAGAGACCCCAATGACACAGAAATAAACAACTATAGGTCACCGTACAGCCTTCATTAATAAGCAAAGCCAATATCACATAGTCAGCTACAAAAGGCCATAGAATGACAATGTAAAACAATTCAAATAATAGAACTAACGGCCTAATATATGTTACACACATGTGACATCTTCAAGCGTTAGACTCTTCTATGTTTTGAGGCATTGCTGTTTGTTCATGTCGTTATATGCTGACGACAACTTACTTGTTGATTTGCATTCTTGTATTTAAATAATCATAACTTGGCTGTTGGACAATATTGCATGCGCTATTCGTTTATAGTACGGTGTACTATAGTCAAGAATAGTAACATCTGAACTACCGTCATGTTTCAAATTCATGCGTAAGACACTTTTTATATTTAGATGCATTGCTGTGTTTATTATACGCGAAGACAACTTCCTTAAATGTTTACATCCCTGTCAATAAACAATCATACGGCTTATGGATTTTATATTTCTAATAAACAAATGAGTCACTAGATGAATCAGTAGAAGATATGTGTGTTTTTTTTAAGTTGAGCATGCACGTGTGTTTTATTATGTAAACAATCAGACGTGAGTGTGTCCACATAACGGTCATCTATTGGTGTTAATATTAGATAAACAGAATTGTGTTTTTAATATGTGATATTTCGGATCGGTTAATATTTGTTGCATTGCGAAAATATACATGATATATTGGGTCAGATAGTAGATATGTAAATAGCACGGGATATTAAAGTGCGAATAGTTTGCTTGTTAAAGTAAGTTAAAGATAAAGAATACTACATATACTGTTAAGTCGGCCTCATATCTTGACTTACATCTAGAAATTGACAATAAGGGTCGGTTGAAAACAAAATTTTACGACAAAAGAGATGATTCCAGCAGCACCTGCACAAGGAAGCCATTAAACAAAGAAATCCGAATGGTGAAGTTGAAATCATCTCTTCGTTAATTTTACGGACGCCAGAACAAGTAGTTTGACCGTTATGGAATAACCGTTTCATAAATGATATCGGATCTGTTCCTTACGTCGTAACTACGATCCCCTTCCCTTCATGAATGTGACCTACCGAATTAGACATTTTGACCGGATTTGTTATCACATAAGCAGTACGACGGGTGCCATATGTGGAGCAGGATCTGTCTACCCTTCTGGAGCACCTGAGATCACCCCTAGTTTTTTGGAAGGGTTCGTGTTGTGTATTCTTTAGTTTTATATGTTGTGTCATGTGTGCTGTTGTTTGTTTGTCTTTTTCATTGTTTGCCATGGCGTTGTCAGTTTGTTTTAGATTTATGAGTTTGACTGTCCCTTTAATATCTTTCGTCCCTCTTTTAAGATGTATTGTCATTCGACGCTCGAATACTGTTCAGTAAAGTGCAGTTTAATTTGGATAAAGACCCCCTCCCTAATATGGATGCTTGTATTGATGAAATGATTTTACGCATAGATAGATAGATATTTTTACTACAAGTATGACATTGTTTGGTTTATCACGAAGACTTATATATATGTGTTTATATGATTTCTAATTTCGATTTTCTATTTGGAGGCTGCCGTGTACTACGCAGTGATCATCCGTGACTCAAATTTTTGTTTTAATGAAATTATCACAGTAAGCTGCACATGATGGCGAGCTATTCCTAGTGTTTGTTTTTCGTTTTATAAATACCTTATATTCGTTTGAGGTAACGAATTAGAATATAAAAATACACATATCATAGATCATGTAGATATAAGATTTATTAGTGTGTACTACAGAAACGTGTTTTTCATCAACAAAAGACTCACTAGGGACGCGTTTAGATACAGCTAAATATCAAATTTAAAATCAAAATTTGTATGAACAAAATAGTAGCTTTATAAGAAACATGACAATAGACACAAATGTTTCGAATGGTTATACTACGTATTTACATAATTGTAGACTGATTCGGCAGATTATACTTTGAGATTAGCTTTGGGCGATGTCTATATTGCCTGTATCATTCAGAAATAGTACAGTGATTTTTAGTAATGATTTGTATTTATGTTTTTTTTTGTCAACTTCATGATTCATTGCTATGTTCTCTAAATATTGAGGATAACTTCCTTGTTAATTTTCATCCCGGCCAAGGAGCATTCATACGGCAGATTATAGTTTGATATTTGCTTTGGGTGATGTCTTTATTGCCAGCATGATTCAGAAATATCACAGTGATTTATAGTAATGAATAGTATATTATGTATTTACGTCATGTTTCAACTTCATAATCCGTTGCTTTGTTCGCTAAATGCTGAAGATAACTTCCTTATTAATTTTCATCCCGGTCAATGAACTTACATAGGACATATTGATTTTAAATTTTGAATGAATTTATATCACAAAAAGTCAATAGATGAATCAATAGAAGATCAAATATGTTACAGATACCAGGTTTAATATGTTGTACTACATCCGCGCTTATCGTCTACCAAAGACTCATCAGCGACACGTTTAAGTAAAGCAAAAACATGTTTCAGTCCAAATTTGTATGATGAAATAGCATAGTGGTAATGATGAGTTATAATGAGTAAACAGCTACCTGGCATAACCAATGACAGTTATCTGGAAATTGTGTGAGTTTATTTCAATTCCAAAACTGTTCTGAAAATATAATTGTCACAAAAATCGGAAGTCTGTGAATTGCAGTTATTATTACAAACACGATTTCAAAAAAAAAAAAAAAAAAAAAAAAAAAAAAAAAAAAAAAAAACAAAACAAACGAACGAACGAACGAACTACTAAATTCAACTAAATTCAAATGTATTTGAAATTTTGGTGGAAAGAGGTCAAATTTGTATATTGGCTTATCTTTGTTATTAGTTTAGACAACTATATTCTTATAGTATTATATTTATATAAATTGATAATTTTGTTTTTTAACAAGCTTTATCCAAAACTGTTATCAGCGACAGATGTCTGCAGTACTAATTAAAAAAAAACTGGATGAGTAAATATGTTCAAAACATTGGGTATAGCAAACATAACTAGATGGGCAATAACGTTCGTGGCTATTTCTTTTTTTATTGCTATTAAACATTTGTCACATTCTTCATTAACTAAAACACGGATTTTGTTTTGTTCAAACATAAGCAATAACACGAGTTTAACAATTATTTATTGGTAAATAACCCATATCCTTGTTGGTTCAATAATAATATTCTTTTAACAGAGTATTTTTAAAATTTGTAATCAATAATTGTAGACCGTTAAAATGTATTGTTTAAATCTTATTCATTGATGAAGCTGTATTCAACTTTGAACTGTATCTTTCCGTTTTGTCCAATAACAATATGTTTTTGACAGAAAATGTTCAAAATTTGTAATGAATAATTGTACAGAGTTTCTATTTGAATTTTATTCATTGATGCAGCTGTATTAAACTTCAAACTGTATTTTCTATATTGTCCATATTTCAAGCAACCCATGACTGTGGAGTGGTTCCCGGAGAATTAGGAAGGGGGCATTTGTGAAAACTTTGATAAACTTTACTTCTATAAGTAAATAACATTTTTAGTTCTTCCCGGAAGTAAGCACCTGTTATACTATACAGGAAAAAGTTAATGCAATAGTTCATGAAAAATATTGTCTTTGTAAAAATCAATAAGTTTTGATTGGTTAGTACGAATACACTATCCTCCATTCGCATCGAACTCATTTGCAGTGAATGTTTAAACCATATGATGGCATATGGTGTATTAAATGCGATGAAGCAAAACGAAATAGTTATCAAGATTATTGTGAATTCCAACCGTATTATGCTTTCCTCTGTTATAATCTTCACCTGTCTGTGTCTTTTGTTCCTAATAATTAACTTCCGAATGATTAGTGTATTTAGTATTGTTATAACCAGGAATGGCAGAAAGGTAATACACACTACGAAAATACAGTCATAAATAAACGACAAGTTTGTGTGTTCTGGTCGTCTTGTACACGATGGAACATTATTTGGCCCTACATAAAGCACTTCGCTCAGCCATGGTCGGAATGAAGCTACCACAAAAGAAACAATAACTGCTAAGAAAACAATTCTTTTAGATGAACGTAGATTACAAACGTCTTTCCGTTTTAACGGGTGACAAACCCCGATATATCTTTCTAATGTGAAACATGCTACAAGCCAAGCCGATAGAAAACGGAAAGAATACGACATGAACAGAATGATCTGACATACTCCATTACTTTCCAAAAACGGAGCTGTTACATGTCCGGAACCAATTGGTAGTCCTTTTTTAATCCACTCAACAAGAACATAGAATATCAAAGCCATGAGATCAGCTGTCGAAAGTGCTGCGAGATATACACTTGCAGATAACTTCCTCATATTTTTAGTAAGAAACACTAATAAGGAAATTGTATTTCCGGTTATACCTACAGCAAATATCACTGGGGTGACATATGTAAATACATCTAACCCAATTGACCTCTGTCCGGAGCTAATATTGGGGTTCCACTGGTCATCACATGTTAGATTTGATCCATTTCCACATGACAGATATTCAGATTGGTTCATCTGAAATATATGACACATAGTTATATGTTATAACAATTTATGATTATATTGATGAAAGATATGTCTAAAAAGATATCGAAAAAAGAAAAAAAAAACGAGCAAGATGTATAGAGAAGAGATGAACAGTAGACAATAAAGAATTAGGACCACGCATATTTTCCTCATTTAGAACACATAAACATATCATAGATACCAGTACTGACATTTTGTATTTCAACAAACGCACGATTTGTCTTCAAAAGACTCACCAGTGACGCACCAATAATAAAAAAGTAAAATAGGTAAAATAAAGTACTAAGTTGAAGAGCATTGAGGACCAACAATCCAAAAACGTTTTACCAAATACAGCTAAGGTATAGACAATCAGAAAACATATCAAAGTAAAATACAACTGTATTCCAAAACAGAACCGTCAATTTATGTACCTCATACAGAACACATGAAGATATTTAGCCGTGTATTTTATAGGTTTATGCGATAGACGTTTCTATAAATGATTTCAATATGAAGGATTAATCGATTGATAGTAATAAATGATTCATGCATAGCATGAGGAATCCAACCTGTCCAGAAGCTAATTCACTCCGTTTGGCGTTAATTTAATTCAAATATTTGTTTTTCTCTTAGCTTGTATTTTCAAACTATACTGGTACTACTCGAATGGCAATTTTTAGTCTCTTGTTCATTTTCATATCAATAAGAAGTTTATAATCATCATTTTATATATTTTACTGTTAATTGAAATCTGCAACATCATAAAATCACAAATTTCAAATTAATAAAAAAGTAACATAATAAGTGTAAATGATCTGTCCATATGATAATTCATATTGCAATAAATAAATATATGTTCAGATGTTAATTATAAGCAGCTTGAGATCGTGTAGATACAAAACCTGATGTTCCGCCGATTTAATTCAGATAATAGAATTACACAGACGACTGGTATCAAGATATTTTTTTATCAGAAATATCAATTTCCTCATAACGTTTTAATACTGATACGCTAACATAAAAATGACGTGAACGTATGCAGCTATTGGTCCCCTCACGATTTTCAATAAAAAGCGTTAAACAATTAAAACGTAAAGTACGAATTTGCAGAATTATGATAGAGAATGAAGAAAAGATAAAAAGCAAATGTGATAGACCAATAACAATAAACCATTCAACCCCTGGATTTTTAACTTGATAAATTTAATTTATTGAACGACTGCTTTCAAATCGTTAGCCTGAGTATCTGTTTGTTAACATGCCATATGACATAATCCATGTTATTTTATTGTTCAGTATTGTCAACTTGATGTTTAACGATTTTTTTTAACGTGAACAAAAGAACTAAGCTCATACAACTGGTGCATCTTTCGTCAGATAATAATAGTAATCATATAAGTATGAAAACAAATCTACACAGCGCGACGATGATGTAAAGTAATAGAAAGAAAAAAATGCACATGGGTTCTTGATGATAATATTCAATAATAAAATGAAATAATAGTTCCATCATTTAAATCTATTATTTAGTTTTACAGGTCTAGATTTCTCATGCTGTGGTCGATTATAAAACCACAAGCATTGGTTATAGAATTATAGTTTATGTCTAAATTGCTAACCTAGCGTAAACGCAGTAAAGAAAGTCATTTGCTATTTTAAAGATAGATTCATCAATATAAAAGGGCATTTTACTTTAATACAATGTGCAGTCAAATTCTATGTAAAGTGACCTTTTGTAGATTTAGAACAACATAGAAGTCATGTCGTTTTGATTCGAAAATAAACGTGCATATTATGTAATACAAGGGAGATGTTGGTTAACATAATACTAACAACGGATACGAAAACTGTTCTACAATTAAACGTAGAAATGATATACAATGTTCTTGTTTTGATAATGATTACAACATATATGGTATCCCAAAATATTCTATTTTCAATCTGGGTATTATTGAAAGCATTATACATATCTAAAATGACCATATTGGTAATGGTATAGTCATAAGCAAAACAAAAACTCGACCTGATTCACGTTTTTGTAAATGTCATTAACTGTATTATCATCCCTTTGATTAAAAGAAACCGAAATATTTTTTTTAGTATTTTTTTTTCATAAGTATTCTATTTTCAATATTATTCTTAACTGTTTATCAATATTGTATGTTGTGATCACATAAAAAGAAACGTTGCCAAAGTATTGTATCTGATCGATTCGCACACTGATTGATTAAAAAATGTAATTGTCATACACATCGCATGTGTTTTAAATTAAAAACTTAAGTAATAATTAATTTCAACTCATATGTTGCAATTAAACTGGCTGTGCGTACTAATTAAATGCAACAGTGTTACCTGATTCAGTAGAGATCAGTGTCAAAATGTGCTTTTGGTTTGAAGTAAAGTCTCAATCATGGATAAAGGTAGAGCGAATGCCAGTTTTATTATATTAAATGGATGAAATGCAAAAGATAATTGTAATTTTATTCTTAAATACAACCATAAACTGCCACTTATTTGAAAAACATGCGCAGTGGATTCAAATCACGAAACGTAATAATTATCAAACCGACAAAAATCTGTTGATATTCTTTTTTTATACCCCTCTTACATATTTTATTCAAATTTTAAGAATAAAATATGTATGTTTAAAAAAACATAAAAATTGTCAAGCCGACGTCATACTATTGCACTTATCTAAAATAAAACTACGGACAGGTTGATTTCATAATAAAGATGATGTACGACAACGTATACATATACGTCTTTAACTGTTTAACTACGCAATTATCGTAGTCGTGGTGCAAAATCAACAACCACGATATAAAAATTTTATAACTTGCATAGGCACTTAGTTACTCATCCAATATTTGCTGCAGCGTTTACATCGATAATCGCTCTGAAATATACTACATCATATTCAGAAATCAAACTAAACTGAACATGTTTTCTATAAAAGACGATAAAACATAAGTAAATACAAACCGTAGGAAGATTGCGGGCATATACTGAAAGTAAGTAACCTATTGATATCGTAATTAAAACTGAAAGTCCTTTTATACAGATGATGATTTTCATAATCCAGTGGTTCTGCAAGATGTTCCATGTTCACATAATGTTTGTTTTATACTTTAATGGTGATCCTTGTTTTGTAAAATATCACTGATCTTATATCAGACGGTTAATTTTCCATCTTACTGAACCATACTGCGTACTGAATTTAACGAGTACATTCTTATTGACATATACAATAACGAAATAAACGATACAGGGCAATGTAGGTTATATATACAATGCTATCGGATACACTCTTCCAAGATTATAATTGCCCAATTGATCTAATTTTTACAGTTTTATTTTCTTAACTTTTGATAAAAGGCAAAACAGATTTTTTTTTTGTTATTCATGTTATTTGAAAAACAAATATCTCCAAAAAATGACCAAATCATTAAAAGAACTTTTGATTAAAAACGTTAACATGGTCAGCTAAAAATGTTGAATGCCTTTGTTGATATTTGAATATTTAATTCTTATCCTCGAAATTAGGTGACGTAATTTGTCATCTTTTTTTGCAAAAAGAGAATATGCCCCCTGTGTTTAATAACTCGGTGTTTCTAGCTTTCTTAATTTTGTCAGATTCGTAAACAAGATTAACAAGTATATATTTAAATATCTGTATTTTACCATTGACATTTTAATAACATAACATGAACTTCGTGAACACTATTTCTGTCTTTACTATACCTAACGGGACTATGCTAAATACGTCAAAATTGCAATATAACACAAAGAACACGCACATCGTGTTTAAATGAGTTGCTTTCAGCACAAGAACTGAAGAGTTGTGGTTATATTAGTATGTAAAATATAACAGTATAATTGCACACATACATTTTCAATTTTTCAATGAGAAATATAACTGCAAAAACTGCCAATAATCGTTTGCAGATTCGCGTATATCACATTTATATCACAATATATCAAAATGATTACATCAAATATTCTGACTCTTTTTTTCATAATATAACAAAGAAGATGTGGTATGTTTGTTAAAATTACGAAGGTCAAATGTAAGTTCAAAACATCGAAAGTCCACAAAACATACCAAAACCACACGTTTGACTTTATCAATCAAAGCAATGTATCATTTGCAGAAGAAAACTAAAGGATGAACTCGTTTCATAGCTAGGAAAACATTAATTAAATAAAATGTTTAATCTAACATGAATCCGTTGGTTTATCTGCTTTCTTTAAACATAAACAATGTTTACTTATCTTCATGTTAAATTAGTCTCGTTTTTTTTTTATTTTAGTTTTTTTGTGTACAATTTGGAGTTTAGAATGGCGTTCATTATCACTGAACTAGTATACATATTTGTTAGGGGCCAGCTGAAGAACGCCTCCGGATGTGGGAATTTCTCGCTGCATTTTAGACCTGTTGTTGACTTTCTGTTGACTGCTGTATGCTCTATAGTCGGGTTGTTGTCTCTTTGACATATTCCCTATTTCCATTCTCAATTTTATTGCATTCTCAATTTTAAATGCAAAACTCGATGGTGTCAAACCAAAACAGAAATACACAAATGAATGTAATTAAAACAATCATATTTTGTGTGTTTTTATATTATTGATAATGTCTTCTTCAATTTGATAATATAATTTTGCTCTCAGAATGACATCAATTTATTTTGTAATTTCTATAAATTATACAATAACGATTCTTTTGAAAAATATACTGTCACATGTGTTTTCTAATGAAAAACCCATTAGACAATTTTGATTCTTTTGAAAACACATAATTATACATTTGTTTTAGTAACAAACTATCACGTATATCTTATCTAAACAACTCCTTACCTTTATATCTTTTATGAAGTCATTTAGAAAATCACGAATATAAGTTTCTCCGACATCCATCTTTTGTTTCGAATTATTATTCAAGAGTTACGAATAGTTGTAGCACAATTGACTTATTTATTCACTGGTATTAGTAAAAAAGACGAATATATCATTTTCTAATATATTGCTCAGTTCCATAATAGGACTGTTGGTATAAAATATTCCATATATTAACACATTTATGTCCATCGAATGATATAGCACAGAATTTTCATAGTTCAATTACTTTCCATATTTTTTTTTACCACAAATACGAATACTTATTTACCATGGAATACAATTTGAGAAAACAACATCAGATAAATGTTGTAAATTATTTAAAATGTAAATCCAAAGGCTCTGTAACTTTGATAGAAGACTATTATTTCAATTAATTATTAGCCAATACTGTTAAAACATATGTAGTACTCAGATCAATGATCGACAAGACGCTTCACATCTCTTATAAAGAAAAGAGTCAATCAATATAACTATATATTATCTGCCTCCGCTTAAATCTACCTCTGTTTAATTAAATGATGCATACAAATCATTTACTTCAAAGTTGCATTGCATACAACTCACAATGTCATTGTATATCAAAAGGTTCCATATTACATTTATTAAATCTATGATGATGATCTATAATCATCTTTGTTCTTTACAAAGAGCAAATACGTTGCGTGATAATTTTGTGTTTGTATTTTTTTCATTTAATTTTCCCGCTGTTTTTTTAGATTGCTCAATCATTTTTTTAGGGAAAACATAAATTTCTAAAACATGTGAAAGGCTTGATATTTCATTGACCAAATTCTAATATTTAGATATGACTTTGCACATTTGATATGCTCCTTTTTTTAATAAAAGTATATTAAAAACTCTTGTTCAATAACATATATTTCATAATTGGCTTTTCGTTTGATCTAAGTATGTTCAAATTAAATAGGCGTACATACCATAATGTCGAACATATACATACAAAGGTGTTTCTAGTAAAGTTTTATATAGAAATGTCGTATAAACATTGCTTTACAATCTATATCTTGGCTATTGATGTTATCAGTAAAGAAAAACTGCACATGGATTAGTTTTAAAATTATTATATGGATAACACAGACATTAGATGTCTTAAATAATCACGACCTCACATAGCTTCAACCCCAATATACACATGACATGTATTTGTGATTAAACCATAATCAAGCAAGAACACAAAGTTTACAAAGACCGTCCTTAACTTTAACCACCTGCTAATATAAAAAAGAAGATGTGGCATAATTCACCCTACGGCCTTCCACAATGAGCAAAGCCCATACCGCATAGTCAGCTTCAAAAGGTCCCGAAATGACAATGTAAAACAATTCAAATGAGAAATCTAACGGCCTTAATTATATATATATATATATATATATATATATATATATATATATATATATATATATATATATATATATATATATATATATATATATATATATATATATATATATATATATATATATATATATATATAAAACAAAGAAAAGAAAGAAAAAAAGAACGAAAAACAAATATATAACACATTAACAAACGACAACCACTTAAATACAGGCTCCTTACTTGGGACATACACATACATGCATACATAATGTAGCGGGGTTAAACATGTTAGCGGGATTCCAACCCTCCCCCTAACATGAGACAGTGGTATACCAGTTAAACATAAAAACGAACTATAAAAATTAGTTGAAAAAGGCTTAACTCATCAGATGAACAAAAATACAAGTGGACGTGGCCGGGTACTTGTACATCCCGATAACAAAAAGACACTAGAAAAAGATCTGAGAGGACTCGCCGTGATCTGACAGCTAGTTCAAAGCCTCTAACAACTAATAAAAATTCATGCATCCAAGACTAAATTATCAATCCGTACACATCAAACATCCAATTGATTTAGTGTAAAGACGTCATAAACAATTAGCGGAAAACATGACCTTGTGCAATGCAAAGTTAATTTGTATAGGCGACTTTATGTATTTCTTTTGTTCTTATAACGTGACTCTGTACTTTAAAAGATCCCGTCAGTATGATATTGTTCTAGTTTATGTCAATATGATATATTTCTATTATGAATTACCAAATACGTTGAACCACAAACGTCAAAATCATTCAATTGCGTAGTAGAATTTATTATTTGTGGATTTATATAAATTCTATATATAACTTTTGGACTATTTTCAATCTCGGTCTATTTCTGAAATGTATTCTTACATGCTTTTGATTTTTTAACCCTATATGCTAACATTGCCTATGTAAATTTTAAAATTGTTTGTATGCACATTGAACGACAAATTTATGTGACGTAAACAATTTTCTGACGTCAGACACTCAAATCAATGAATGTGTTTGTAGATAGATGTATTTGTTTTCTGTTGAATTGTTCCTTTTAAAATTAGTATACGATGATGACGGATAGTGGAATTAACTATTTGTGGATTCTTATAAATTCTATATATAACTTTTGGACTATTTTCAATCTCTGTCTATTTCTGAAATTTGTTCTTACATGCTTTTGATTTTTTAACCCTATATGCCAACATTGACTATGTAAATTTTAAAATTGTTTGCATACACATTGAACGACAAATTCATATGACGTATACAATTTTCTGACGTCACACACCGAATCAATGGATGTGTTTGTAGATAGATGTTTTTTGTGTTCTGTTAAATTGTCCCTTTTAAAATTGTTATACGATGATGACTGATGTACCCATATTTTGACTATTTATTTACTGTGTTTAGTTAACGTACCAATGTAAATATAACGGAATTTGACCAGACTGTCATCAAAGTGAGAGGGTTAGCCCTATAAAACCATTTTCTACATTTGAAAATACCTGTATTAAGTCAGTTCTTGTCCATTCGTTTTTTATGCGTTTTGTTATTTGAAATTGCCATGTGATTATGGACTTTCCAAATTTATTTTCCTCTAAGTTCAGTACTTTTGTGATTTTACTTTTTACAGGTATCGACAGATTGTAGATTCATGAATGTTTATATGTATATAATATACTAGTTATATTTAGTTTGCTTTTAATTTACTGATAACACAATCAATATTCAATGATCGCATTACAGTGTTAAATTGATAACCCTTTAGAATAATTTTCTTTAAAAGAGCGATAAGTTTACAAGGATGATTTCTAAATTTCCGGGCACGATTAACTACATTTCCGTAAAAATGAGGATTTGCTATCCCGTTTGAAATAAGTTTTCTACAGGTACAACCAAACTTCAAAACCAAATCTTTATATCTATGGACAAATTTAGTAAATGTTTTCAGTAAGTTATGGTACAATGTGGTAGCGATATCCCTTGGTTAATAAAATTGAGAATGGAAATGGGGAATGTGTCAAAGAGACAACAACCCGACCAAATAAAAAACAACAGCAGAGGGTCACCAACAGGTCTTCAATGTAGCGAGAAATTCCCGCACCCGGAGGCGTCCTTCAGCTGGCCCCTGAACAAATATATACTAGTCCAGTGATAATGAACGCCATACTAATTTCCAAATTGTACACAAGAAACTAAAATTAAAATAATACAAGACTAACAAAGGCCAGAGGCTCCTGACTTGGGACAGGCGCAAAAATGCGGCGGGGTTAAACATGTTTGTGAGATCTCAACCCTCCCCTATACCTCTAACCAATGTAGAAAAGTAAACGTACAACAATACACACATTAAAATTCAGTTCAAGAGAAGTCCGAGTCTGATGTCAGAAGATGTAACCAAAGAAAATAAACAAAATGACAATAATACATAAATAACAACAGACTACTAGCAGTTAACTGACATGCCAGCTCCAGACTTCAATTAAACTGACTGAAAGATTGTGATTTCATCATATGAACATCAGGCACAATCCTTCCCGTTAGGGGTTTAGTATCATACCATCATAACATATATGAGAAGAACATAACCCGTGTCATGCCAACAACTGTTTTTAGAATAATTGTGTTTAGTTCCGATGCAAAGACCTTATCAGTGACTCAATATTAACGCCAAAATATGCAATCTTTAATGACTTGACAACAGTATCGTAATTATATCCCTTCTTAATAAGTCTATTCAAAGGTTTTGTAAGTTTCTGAGGTGAATACTGACACCTTTGTGCTTTATAAAGAATATTTCCATAAAAAATTGGATGTGAAATACCTGAACGTATTATAAGTCTGCATGTTGAACTATATTTACGAATGATGTCTTTATACCGATGATAAAATTTAGTAAATGTTTTGACTAGTTTGTGATATCGAAAACCCTGGTGTAATAATTTTTCAGTAATACATAAATTTCTCTCGTTAAAATCTAAAACATTGTTACATACACGAGCGAATCGTACAACATTTACCAGTAATACATCAATCAATTACCAGTAATACATCAATCAATTTCAACTGAGCTCGTCCATGGTTGTTTCTGTGTTGATTAATATTTGATCTAGTATGTGGTGTTTTCGTACTATTTCGATTCTTTTTATGTTGTCTTTTTAATTTAGATTCAACTTTTAAATACTGGTATGTTTTTTTACGGTCTTTTTTTTTGTCTGCATTTCTTTAGAATCTCACAAACAAAATTCAAATCGATATTGGATAAAAAAAAAATCATTCTATTTTTTAAAATGCCATCATTCTATATGATATGTATCGTATTTATATAGGGCATGCAGAAAAGTTCACATGACTCAATGCAAATTGTTTTAAAAGACAATTAGAACTGTATTTTTATGTCCCTCCCCATGATCATATTAATCACTGAAACAAAGCAGTGAGCGGAAACAAGCACACAGTACAATACAACTTAATTATTAAAGACGCGTGTAGATAAATTATTGTTTCCCATACAGAAACAATATTTAGCACGCTATTAACGAATTATTTATTAAATGTTCAATAAGCTTTCAGTGCATGATATGTGTTTATGAGAACTACGTGTCTTTGTATAGATTTAACACTCATGCTTGAATGTTGCTTGCTTAACGTCAACTAACATGCCATTTGAATAAAGGTATTATTTGGTGAATTTAAAAACTAGACATGCACATTATTTTTATCTTAACTAAACTATGGTGAACGCTCGAAGTAGGCCCATATTTACGATATCATGAACAAATCTGTATAAATACAGTAGGTAGTCGATCAATCATACCACTCTTTTATATATACCATCTTTATCATGATGATACGAGTTAATAGATAGAACTGCTCAAATGTCACAAAAATGGATGAATCATAATCAGCTTATAAACAGGGAATTGATATTCAATAGTATCATTTATATTGGAATTGTATAGACTGGTTTTGTGCACCAGAAATATTTTAATAATTGCTACTGCACATTGTGGTTTCATGTGACATATGTCTGATTTATGTGGAAGAGATTAATCTTTTTCAGTATTTTCTTAATTAGGAAATGTCATGCTATCAATTATAATTTTCAATTGCGTTACAATAATGCGTAGCATGCTCTGTTGAAATGATAGAGATACAGTGTAATAAATATCCAACTATCCATTAACGACACAAATGTATTCAATAAAAGGTGGAAACCATTAAATGACAAATTGTAAAACGTGTCGTTTATTACATTTATCATGTTAATAACAAACAAATTAAAACAAATATGAGCATGATGATTGACTTGAATAAACGAAAAATCACTTGATAACAGTCACCTCAATTTGATCACTTGAATAAAGTGAATAATAAATTCTAGAAAGTCAGATTGCTGATATATTTGTGAAAATGTCACATGATTAAAACGGTTTTTGATTCAGTATGTTTGACTGTTCCACAAATTTACAGAAAGACATAAAAAATCATTTCATTAGATAATGTGTTTTCCATGTGCTAAATAGTTAATAACTTTCTAATGATATTTCGTTGCCTGACCATAAATAAAGAGTATATAATATCACTGCCCACGAGTATTCTCAAGGGTAAGAGAATAATTGAAAATAAAATCGTAAATCTTTGATAAAACATCGTTTATCGTGTCATACAATGCGTGGTGGTGCTGTAGGTCTAATACATTTTACTAATCAATAACAATTATTACAAAGAATGTTTGGGAGATATATTAATACACTGCATTGTCTGTGTCAAAGGTCAATCTTTTTTTACTTATTGCTTACAACAGTTACATTCAATGTCAGAAGAGGACAAATGCATGTCAAATTAAAATTGTGATACAATTGTTATCTTGCAACTATGCATCTGTCAAAAAAGGATGAGTCATCAAACATTTTTCTATCAAATATAACACGGGAAAACAACATGAGAACAATATTGTTATTGAATTGAAAATATTCCATATACTCTGTAAGTAGGATCAAAGACTATGAATTCAATTAATCAAAGCCAATTATGTTAAAACATATGTAGTGCCCAGATCAATGATCTACAAGACGTTTAATGACTCTCGACCTCTTTAAACGTATACGTTTTAGACTTGTGATTGTTTGGTTGATTATTGATTGCTAACGTCTAGTGGCAAATATTTCATGCATGTTAAGGACGATAAATGTGTGATTGCGACTTCAGGTAATTTTGGTAAAAAAAATTCAATAATATTGGCATTTTGCTGAACTTCATGTTCTACCGTAACATTTCAACACTTGTTTCGATGCAAAACAGATATCTATTAAAAACTCCGTATTCAGTGTAAACAAATTTTTCATATAGTATTAAATGAGGTCAACAAGTGGGATACGTTGCATACTAATTATGCTTTCAATTTTGTCATAGGGGACATTCCTTTTTTAATTTTCCTCATGTGAAATAAACTCATCATAGATATCAGGACTAAATTTAGTATATACGCCAGACGCGCGTTTCGTCTACAAAAGACTCATCAGTGACTCTCGAATCCAAAAAAGTTTAAAAGGCCAAATAAAGTACGAAGTTAAAGAGCATTGAGTACAAAAATTCATAAAAGTTTTGCCAAATCCAGCTAAGGGAATCTATGCCTGAAGTAGAAAAGCCTTAGTATTACAAAAGGTTTTTTCATTAAAATAGAAAGGAAACCAGTAATAGATAAAATTTGTGTTAAAGAATCATTGTACTCATAGATATATTTATGGAACATGATCTGATAGCCCTGCCAGAACACCTGTTATCGAACCCTAATTTAAGTTTGGTTCGTGTTGTTCAGTCATTAGGTTTTGATATGACGTATTGTATATGTTTGTTTGTTAAGATGTAATATCAACAAAATTTTATACGATTGTCTATAGAAATACTTTCCATTACAAGACAATGTCGACGTAGTAATTCCATATTTCTGAGATTGCTGTATTCTGTAAAGATACGTATTTTACATATAAAATAATGTTTTTCCTTCTTTCCTTTTTTTTGCTTTTGTAATTTCGAAGCCTTGTCAAGCTGACTTTACTATGATATTATTACGTAAGTATTTCTGTATTGGCCTTGTTATTGGTCCGAGGCTTGCTGTATTGGCCTGAGGCGAAGCCGAAGGCCAATACAGCTGGCCGAGGACCAATAACAAGGCCAATACAGAAATACACGTAATAATATCTTTATTAATTAACTAGTGTTACAATATTTTTTTAATTTCATTTCAAAAAAGATAAATATTTTTAGCTTGAAGTGGAACTATCCAAATCTCAGTTTGTTTCTTTTTATTAGATGCAATACATAATGATCTGGTGCTGTTTCCAGGTGTCTTCAGCATTTTCTCATCTGATGAATTTTTCTACCCTTTTCAGTCACTATAAAGTGTTACAACTTAAATTTAGACGCAACACATAAATAGTAATTGGAAAGGTACTGCCATTGCATGTGTTATGCAGAAACTATGTACAAATTATCGTGAAATTATGAGGTCGTCAAGAAATGAACTTTGTGATAATCTACTCCTTCCCCAAACCTGAAATAGTTCTATCGTCTGCTTTCAAAATACCTTTTAAATGAATGTGACCGAATTTTGCCTGAAACGTATGCCATACTGACATTTTCAGCATGTTTAAGATAACTAAATGACAACTGCGTCTTCAAAACAACTGTTTACTTTCAGTTTGTGTTTATCGTGACTTTCGATGTAAAATCTAGAGACGTTCCGAAATCCTGCACTTATGTCAACTCGGCCAATATAGAATAACTCGGCCAATACAGAAAAAAATCTATATTGGCCGAGTTATTCTGTATTGGCCTAGTTTACACATTATATTGCATAGGCAGTTTTCATCATATTAAGTCCAATAACAGTGTAGTTAATTATTAAAGTATGATATCTGCTCGTTGTTGAACGCCGTATGGTAGTTAATTGCGGTGTTATGTAGTCTCCTGTTGAGAGTATTTATTGGCAATCAGTTTACATCTTAGATTTATCTATACATGTATACATTGCGCTATAAAAATAGAATATTTGGCATGTTTAAAAAAAAATATGATGTCAAATCGAGTAAGTGTTACTTTATATATCTTAATATAGTGATTTCACACAGTAATAACTACCAAATTCAAATCATATGGTATATAAGTCAATAAATAAATTAAATCACTTTCTTTTGCTATATCCTCTACTTTAATCTCGATAAATCGATAGCTTAAAACATGAAATAGTTCATAAAAGTCTATAATTGCAAAATTGAATTATTTTCTTTTTTATGATTTTAAGTTAATATAATGAGTAGAAGATAAACAAAAATCAGAAACGCAAACATGTCTGTTTTGAGAATGGATTATTGATTATGTAATATGAATGGGGGTAAACACAAGATAAGTTACAGGACATTAATACATTGTAGTTATAAAGGTACCAGGATTATAATTAAGTACGCCAGACGCGCGTTTCGTCTACGTAAGACTCATCAGTGACGCTTATATAAAAAAATGTATGAAGCCAAACAAGTGCAAAGTTACAGAGGATTAAGAATCCAAAGTTCTTAACAATTATGCCAAATACGGCTAAGGTAATATATGCCTGGGAATAAGAAAATCCTTAGTTTTTCGAAAAATTCAAAGTTTTGTAAACAGGAAATTTATAAAAATGACCACATTATTGATCTTCATGTCAACACCGAAGTGTTGATAACTGGGCTGGGCTGGCAACGTCCACCAGCAGTGGCATCGACCCAGTGGTGTAAATAGGTATCAAAGGTACCAGGATTATAATTTAGTACGTCAGACGCGCGTTTTGTCAACATAAGACTCATCAGTGACGCTCATATCAAAATGTTTATAAAGCCAAACTAGTAGAAAGTTGAAGAGCATTGAGGATCCAACATTCCAAAATGCTGTGCCAAATACAGCTGAGGAAATATATGCCTGGGGGAAGAACATCCTTATTTCGAAATATCCAAGTCAGGAAAATGGCCATTGTTATATCATAATTCGTTTCTGTGTGTGTAACATTTTTACGTTGTGTTTTCGTTGTGTCGTTTGTTTTCTCCTATTTTTGAGTGTGAATTCACATTACTATAAGACGTGTAACGGTATTTTTCTATCCCAAATTCATGTATTTGGTTTTGATGTTATATTGGTTATTCTCATCGGATGTTGTATAATGCTTAGTCCGTTGCGGTGTGTGTTACATTTTAATGTTGTGTCGTTGTTCTCCTCTTATATTAAATGCGGTTCCCTCAGTTTTAGTTTGTTACCCCGATTTTGTTTTTTGTCCATAGATTTATGAGTTTTGAACAGCGGTATACTATTGTTGCCTTTATTTGTTAAAAGGAAATTTATTAAAATGACCAAATTATTGATATTCATGTCACCACCGAAGTGTCATACAAAGACAAATGTTGTTTACCGATGTTCTTATCTGAAATAAGGATTACACAAAATAAATAAATATGCATAAACTGAGAAAATCACATGAACTCCAAAGATGATCAACTCTGGATTGATCAACCTGGTTAGTACATCCGGTTACGCAATCAAAGCTGTTGGCAATGTAGTTTTCTACTGATATAAAGGTTTGTGATCTTGGAAAAGTCATACCTTAAACCTGAACCCTGTCTATTAATACAAAAACAACCATATTGCGAAATCTTTTTATGTTATACAAATTGAACCTTACAAATCGATATGATGGTAACAGACAAGGTTCAAAAACATTATAATAGCATGTGTGCATACTTTATTGGCACTATAGGCTGACTTATTGGAAACACTTAAATTTAAAAAGGTTGTATACCTTAGAGAGTTAATATGACGTCTTATTTATGCATTTATTTTATGTGATTCGTTAGACTACGTCATTCTAAACGATGTGTTTTATACCTATGTGACGTGTGGTATGTGGTATAGGATCCTTGGTCGCATTTATTGATAAAAATTAGAACTTAAGACTTGTAATTAATTTAAATAACTATCAATAACACTCACAAATGGTCTAGTATATATCTCAAATCTCGTAAATGAATCTCGTTTAGCTGGATTTGGCAAAAATTTTAGGAATGTTGGTCCTGAATGCTCTTCATCTTCGTACTTTATTTGTTTTTTTTTTTTTTAACTTTTTTGGATTTGAGCGTCACTGATGAGTCTTTTGTAGACGAAATGGCGAATATACACAATTTAGTCCTGGTATATATGATGAGTTTATTTACTATGTCAATTGTCAAATGTCTAATAGGTGCTATTTTGTGTCTAAATTGAACAAGTGATTTTGATAAATGATATGAGCGAATCAGCCCTAATAGAGATAAATCAGCATGTGCAATACTGAAAACGTTCAACTGTTGGTATAAAGTAAGAGTTAATATTGCTTTTCGAACAGAGTCAATTCGAAAGAAAACAGGGTCAATCCGGAAAAATGTCCCATCGGCTGATACGTCCGGTTTTAATTTTCTTAAAATCATTTGATCAAAGAATTATGTACTGGGTGTTTCAGATTATAACACCATGCTAACTGTTATACCCATATTTATGAAACTTCAACCCCGAATGTCTGTGAGTTATGTTCTCACATTGTTGTCAATATGATTCCTTGATGGGAAATAACAATGACCGTTTTACATAGCACTAGTGCGGTAAGTCGTCAAATATGCACACATCAACACTGGCAGCTATGAGCGTTTTTAAAATTTGTATTGCATACGAAATGTTCAAAAATCAACATGATCAACCGAATGTGTACAACTGAAATACATATTCAAATAGAATCACGTAGATATTCTTAGCAGTTACAGTTTTTTTCCGATTCAATTATTGGAATTAAAACAAAGGATATGCTATATATATACTGCAATGTGACATCACAACGACGCCCATCAATTTAGTCAAAACAAAGTAACCAAAAAAGACTAAATATCTATAGGAGTTTGTATTTAACAATATATATATGTATAATAATAGACAAGTATCTTGTACTCCGAGTACGAGGTTTTCCCGCTGTATTGGAGAGTCATTGGTGACCTTCGGTTTTTCGTCCTGTTTGGTCGGGTTGTTTTTCTTACTCTTCCGGAGCACCTGAGATCAGACCCAGTTTTTGATAGGGTTCGTGTTGCTAGTTCTTTAATTTTATATGTTGTTTCTTGTTTACTATTATTTGTCGGTCTGTTGTTTTCATTTTTAGCCATGGAGTTGTCAGTTTATTTTCAGTGTATGAGTTTAACTGTTCCTCTAGAATCTTTCGCGCCTTATTTGTTGTCTACTTGACACATTTTCCATTTTCATTTTTAATTTGATATAAACATTTTATGTTATGTCACTGACAGTAAATCATATAAAGGAAATACAAATAATAAGCATTACTTCGTGAAAAAAAAAAGAAATCAAAGGACCGAACACTGAACGGTGTCTTTTATATAAACAAGTTTCTGTTCATGGTGTCTTTTATGTAGACTATTGTTGTGACGTCTTTCAAACCCACGCTGTGTTCATGACGATACCCTAAACCCAACCATCCATTACAACTATTTGCAATTTTATGTAGCTACGAAAAGTTAGTACACACTTTTCCATTGAATAAAGAAACATAATTTAACTGACATCTTAATAGATACTTTTAATAATTAGACTTCTATAAAGTGATTGACAGAAATTAGTTTTCACTTAATACATAGTTTAAATAGAATGTAATCTGTAATTTTTTTGTGTTATTAAAATTTGCTGTTACAAAATGATAGAAATTATTATAAGTTAAGGAATGTATCTCCCTCATGCAAAGCCCTGATTCCTTTCACGGATTTGGCTATACTTTTTGGACCTTTTTGATTATAGCTCTTCATCTTTTATATAAGCTTTGGATTTCAAATATTTTGGACACCAGCATCACTGAAGAGACATGTATTGTCGAAATGCGCATCTGGTGCAAGAAAAATTGGTACCGTTAATTTTATTACTGTAATATAGGCAGTACAAAAGTAAATGTACCCCTCGTTTTTACCGCTCTATGTTGCAATGATGCAAAATAATCTAAATCACGGTTACAACTATACAATTGTGCCAAATCAACGGTTAAACTTAGTTCTAGAAAATGCAAATCACGCTTGACATGTTTTGCTGATTCTCAGGATTAAATCGTTTTCAAGACATATTTTTTGATGTATCAAGAACGCAGTTGCGAAATAAATGGCAATCTTGAGATACATGATTGTGTCGATGACCATTTACTTATCAATATGATTTTTTGGATCAAAGATAGTAAATCTTTGAAACGATTCTCGTGTACCACGACAATTCTCAATTCTACTATATGGAAAAATGTCGACAGTGTCGATTTTAATGCAGGCTACATCTTTATTTAATGCGGAAAGAATTATTGAACACAAGATTGATGACATAAATATACATATAAAAAGCCCATATGAATAACTAGTTCAGTTGCATCATAGGCTTTTACAAAATTTCATCTTTTCAAGAATTGACATTTAATAATTTCAATAGAAAACCATTTGTAAACTGTAAGACTGTAATTGTTTGGATAAAACATCGTTAATACCTAAAGAGATTTTTATAAGTTAAGTTCTCATTATATGTTTTATTTAGGAACATATAGCAGGTTTGCTTTTATTACCAGTTTTGTTCTAATGAATTCGTTGACATTAAACGAGACTTGTGAGTAATCTAAATATAATGTACTTGAGGTAAATTACATAATGAGATCAACTGCATCAAATTGTTTTTCGATGTTTTATCTGGTCATGGATAAACCTTTCATAAACTCTCATAGAAAACCATTTGTTAGCTGTCAGGTTTTATGATTAGTCTCAAACAAATATAAGCAGCAAGCTACAATTTTGTATTGCATCATGCTTTCCTACTTTAACAGTGAACATATTTACTGAGATTCATCATTTTTTGAACATTAACGAATGTAATAGGAAATTAATTAAAGGGTTAATATGTCTCGACTACACACTTAAATCTATACAGATATCACAAAGAGCTTCGATAATTTATAAACATGATAAAAACAATAATCAATACTCAATTACTAATTGCCAATTTACGATTACTGTGAATATAAGAATGTATTTTTCTTTAGCCAGAAAATGTTATAACTTATCGAAAAAAAGAATCGTGAAATAGCTGCATTTCTATATGCTTTTTATGGTATGTTGAAGTTTTTATTGAATTTCTCGTAATTATATTTTGATTTTGAGAAATATATAATGACGTAGTACGATACAAACAGTCAAGTTGAAAGACTTAATTCGATGCTTCACAAAATGCCGTTTCACTATCACGAATTGGTTGAACAATAAAAAAGAACATGTGTCTAACTCACTATATGATTGTGATTATGTATTATAGGCAACATTATGTCGACGAATCTGAATATCTTCTGATATTGTCCTATTTCCTATCGAGCCATGTGTTGCCTGCGTCTTGATTCTACTGTAATGCAGTACTCATAGCAACATACTATTTCCTATCGAGCTATGTGTTGCCTGCGTCTTGATTCTACTGTAATGCAGCACGCATAGCAACATACTCTCAATCTTGCAACATACCTCATATAATTTTGGTTGAAATGCCCGAAAGATTTTCTCAAGGCTGGTGTGCATGCTATAGAGTATACGTTTTAACATTATTAGACTATCATGTCTGACTTAAAAAATAGTTTTAGTCTAAAATGGTTGTTTTGATTTTATTCTGTCGAATTTCAGAACAGAAAAGTAGTTATATTATACTTAAAAAAAAAACATATAATGAACTGTAAAGCAAACTAATCTTATGTTTTTTGAGAATGTTTGTTGTTTTCTTAGGAAAATAAGTACGAAGAACATTAATTTAGTTACAATTTTCAAGAGGAGAGTAATTGGTTTTAAAGGCGGTAAAAATAGTAAATGCATACTATAATTATATCATATGTTATTGTGATATTGTGCTATGGTAAAAACCTGTGTATTCTTGTTTTGCATTCTTGATCTTCTCTTGGCTTTTTTTTGTGATTTCTTGTTACCTATGACGTGGCTCTATACTTTAGAGCCCATCATTATGTAATTGTGCTATGCCATTTTTACTTGTATGCTTTGTCTATATGCCTTTTTGTGTTTCTTTGTTACATCTTTGTTTGATTTTTAAGTGATTAAGATTATAGCACAATGTTGACTGCTGTACCCGAATTTTTGACATGTTCTGATATTATGTCTGTTTGTTTTGTTCACATATCTTTGTCAATATAATGGAATCTTATGCAAACTGTCAAACAAGTGCGGTGTAAAGCTAACTTTCAATCCAGGTTTTATCCATCCTTTTCTACATAAGAAAATGATTGTACCAAGTCAGGAACATGACAGTTTTTATTTATTCGTTTTGGTGTATTTGAGTCTTTGATTTTGCCGTTTGATTAGGGTTTACTGTTTTGAATTTCGCTCGGCATTCGGTACTATTGCGATGTTTCTTTTTAAACTAGCAATTGTTTTATGTGTTTTAAAATAACATTTTTTGATGAAAAAAAGTTCACTTTTTAATTTTTTTTTAAATATATTATTTAAAAAAACATAAAAAGGCTTCTGCCACAAAGGGAAACCTGATTGGAAATAATGCAATAGTACTACATATAAATGAATTGAAAAAGGTCTTATATATCAACAATATATTTAAAGCTTACACTGTCGTCATCATTTCGGGTTATAATGACTGTTTAAAGAGCCTCGACTGATAACTTCTCATTAATGAATAAGTATTGCTAATAGAAAAAAATAACCCAAATGAAAATGAAAACAAACTTAAGTTGAATAATTTGATAATTTTAATAATGGTGTCCTTTCTATTTTTTATACTTTATCATATTGTTAATCAATTAATGCGAGTTTTCATTATGGCTTTGTTATATGTTCAAAGTCGGTAATAATGAACATGCACGCAACAATTTAAAAACTCACATGTGTTAATTTTTGAATTAATCCAATCGGAAAGGATACTATTTAACTAAGCCGAATCATATTTTAGCAGAAAATCAATATATATCATAATATCAAAGCAATGTTTTAACAAAACTTTTAACGTGATGTGATGTGTACATTTATAATGACTTTTTTTGTAGTGCCATATTTTATTCCCTATCATGGCCCTATATTTTTTGTTTAAAACCCGACAAATTAACTATGCATTAAATAGCAATTTGATTATTGCAATACATGTACCAAATGTTTATTTAAATTATTAGAAACATAAATACAGAAATTGTCTTACCTTAATTTTATTTATAAAGTCACTAAGGAAATCCTGAATATAGCTGGTGCCTTTCGTCATCATCTACCTTATATTGCAACAGGTGTAATTGTTCTAGTTGACTATATCTAAAGTCATAGGCCGTATTGTCTTATATGGTATGAAGCCGGTCAAAGACTCAAAGTTCAAGTTTTTCTCAACTATAAAAACACGTGGCTGTTAGAAGGAAGAACGATAATGTCTTCAATTAATTGATGCAAATTATACTAAAACATGTGTCTGATGTAGATTAACGGTCGAAAAGGCGCTGTATGTATTTTATCAACAATAGAAATCCACATAAATATATATAATCAGCATCGTCATCCGGGTTCTTTCTTGTGAATTAAATGTAATATATAATTGTTCACGTGAATCAACATGTAACGCATAAGAGTGTCTATCGGGTAGAGCTAGATATAAATGTTAAATATGATGGTGTAACACCTTTCAGCATAAGTTACTAATATAGATTATCTGAAAGGTTTATAATTTTAAAAAACCCCTTGTTATCGAAAATATTTGAAATGTAGCTTAATGTATCAGTGCCACATGTGTTAATTGAATTACATATATCAGAAGCGGTCGTTTTTTAATTTTATTAATATCCTATATTGTTCTATGAATGGTTATACATGTTATAATATATGTAGTTATTGTGCTTAGGTCATGTAGGTCCTAGGCTGCTAATCGAAGTTTCTAAATACTTAAATATCATGCTTTTGTTTTGATGTCTGGTGATAGAAAAAGTTTCACAGCACAAAATGGAATAACACATATTGTGTTGCATAAAAGGGTTAACCAAACAAATATAATCGGCCAAGTTACAAGTTAACAATAGGCAAATTGCTATTTCAGTGTTAACTATTGCGAAAACATATATGATACGTTTAAAATATTTTACTTTAGACTTACGAACACAATTAATATTGATAATAAAAATATGTTAGTGTGTTTTATTTGTTTTCTAATTTTAGCAAGCATTGGTTCCCACTCTAAGCATTTAATTATTCATCAACAAAACAAAAATAACGTCACGTCATTGTTAATGTGAAAGTTCTGCATAGAGCTTGAATTATGTTCCAGATAATGTTTCAAATGAAATTACGTCATCGGCTAATAGTTATGCATACGTTGATGTACTGACTCACTGAGACATACAACACAATGCCTTATGCTTTTTTATTACTATTATAACCAAAAAAAAACGTGTGTAGCACACTTTGAATATATGTCGTTTGATTTGTTTTCTTATCTGAATTTAAAATATCTGTTTTTATATGGCTATTTTGATATATTCTTCGTGCTTGACACTATTCAATATATATGAATATATTGTTGAAGGGAACAGTGGACTTGTAGAGAACCATCGATTTCCTGCTGGAAAACTGGCTATCTTAGTACATTATGAAAAAAGTTATACGGATCTAGCTTGTGTGCGGTTTGAACTAAACATGTCAGGGTTAAATGCTCGTGATCGATGAAAATTATTAATTTAGATTATATAGATCTTTCTTGAAGAAAGTTCCCTAGTGATTTTTGTTTCTTCCTATTTTTGTTTGGTCTTTCTTGTCTGATGGATGATTGTTTGTGATACTAGTGTTTTCCATATCTAATGGCGTTTTTTTGTGTCAAGTGCAGTGGGATCTGTAATAAACGTTTTTTCTAATATGTGTGTCTTTTAATAGAACTCAAAATTACAATCAAATTACAAATGATCAACTGCAAAAAGACTTGAACAACAAAACTAATTGATAACTAGTGTGCTTCACATACCCTATTGCAAGAGGTTGTCAATTAACCGACAAAACCATTATAAATATAGCACCTGAAAGCTGAAAGAAGAAAAGAACAAACGGAATGAGACAAGCTGATTGACTTTGCAGTGTATAATCAGGTAGCAGTAAATGCAATTTTCTCTATATGTTCTGTTAGTGTTAAAACGTGTTTTGTTGTTATTCCTAAACACCTTTAATTTAAATGACAAATAAATCAAATCAATACCCTTTTTAGACGCATATTTCATCCTTCACAGAATTAGGAAATCGCCATTTGTGTAAAATTAAATGAAAAATATATTTAATTAAGTATAAGTTATAGTACAATTTATAATCTAGAAAAAAAAAACTACATTACATGTATCATTTACAAGGTAAATCATTTATGATGATTAATTCTCTGAGGCAGTAAATAAATGTACATTAAGGTATGATGGGTAGCTACGAAAGGCCCCACAATGACAAAAATAACAATTCAAACAAGAGAAGAAACGACCTAATTTACAAACAGAATACTGAACGAATATGTAAGATAGCGTTTTCTCCATAAGAAAATGTCTGTACCAAACACATCTAACAAAAACACAGAGTGAATTTATCTATGTATATATAAAACAGAAGATGCGGTATGATTGCTATTTTGACAAATCTCCACAAGAGTCCAAAATGACACAGAAATTAACAATTATAGGTCACTTTTCTAGGCCGAAGGGAGAGAGGGGATGAAATGTCTCTCCAATAAATGTAAACAAAATGTTGTGTTGAAAACTGACGAAGTATGTATACGTAACACCACAAACTAAACATTCGAGATTTACCATTTATTCTTAAAAAAGAAAAAAAAACCCAATCAAATAAAATCAAAACAATAAAAGTTCAGCGAAATATTGATTGAGTGATTGAGGCCAGTACAACAAGTACACAATTGCAAGGACTTATCAGGCAGTTGTTACCTTTTTTGTTAATTTAATTGAGTAGGATAGTTTGTTTTGTTGACAGATCTTTGATTCACTCATCTTTTCATTAGTTAAGCTAGACAGGGATAAATAAGATATTTATTTATTTATTGACGCATCTTTATTGTTGAAAAAAATATTTAACATTCGTCGTCTTTTAGGTAGAAGTCACTTTGGTTTTAGTGCAAGAAATTCACACTGAAAACGTGTTATAAGTGAAACGTATACAAAATATATCATGGCATTAATCCTACACAACATGTCGCAGAAAAAAAAAGTAGCCACACAACTTGAATTAACAAAAGGGATGCATGATTTGCTTTTGCAAATAACTGCTCATTTTCTTTTTCAAAAAATAATCTTCTTGAACGAAAAATCTGTTAACAAATAAATTCAATATACAAATTAATTATAGCATAACTAATCGATGAATACAAATGGAGAAAAATATTCAACAAGTGACCGAACAACACATTAATTCACGACTGCGCGTAGTGCATAATCAGTGTTGTTCGGTCACAAGTTGAATATTTTTCAATATTTGGATTCTGTAATTAGTTATTCTTTTTATAACATTGGCAAATGGCTTTTTTTAAGGAAATTAATGTAAAACATGTAAGGAACTATATCTTTTTTCTACGCATTCACAATTTGTTTTGATCAGCCTTTATCGACGTCTTGACAACGCCTATTGTTGTATGACGTCAGAGAGTGAAATAACAACGTTTATTTCACATATGAAATTATCGGGTTTTTTTTAAACTGGGAAATCAATGTAATTCATTGCAACTAATGTAATAACTGATAATACTAAGTGAGAATGACATATGATTTTTTTTTCCTTTTTCTTTTCCGGGAGTTTTTGTTATAAAAAAACTAGAATTGACTTATCATGTACTTGTATGACATTAGTCCTTTAGTACCAACATACATTAAGCGTTAATTCTCGAACTTGTCAATAGGGTAAGAGTTTCTGACTTTTTATGCAATAAATGGTTTGCAAATTCACAGTTGGTCATTCCATCATAGACACATATATGACATTATCGGTTAATGTACACGTAAGAGGATTTGTCATTTTTCATAACATACAGATTTTGTCGTCTTAACTATCCTCTCGGGAATAGACATTATTAGATCGCGAGCTATTTTACGTGCAATAGTGAGATAAATCAACATAATAAGTATACCAAATCAGCCGAGTGCTTTAGATCAAGGATCATGGCATAAAAAGAAGGTATAAAACAATGTGTCCAGTGCTTTAGATCAATTATCTTGGCTTAGCAAATAGGTATGCTGAATGTGTATGGTGCTTTAGCTACATTATCTTGGCTTAGCAAATAGGTATGGCGAATGTGTCGATCGCTTTAGATTGATGAAATCACCAAGACACCAGGCTTTCGATTCAGAAAAAAGGCATCTGATTGATGCTTTAGCTAAGGGAAAGTAGGGAGAGGGTAGGTAAACAAGATTGATATGAGGGTTAGCAGAATGTTTTTTTTTCTCTCGATCGTATGTTAACATTAATTATGCACTTGTATGGGATATAATAAAATGACATTAAATAATAATTAATGTATATCTTAATCTGAATTACATGACTAACAAGTTGGTAATATTATCACACAATTACTACTATAGGTGTTTAAACCACATATAATTTCAAATATTGAAAACAAAACAAGTATTCATATAACCGATTTACAGTCAATGACAAGAAGAATGTTATGATTCGTTTAGACCTTTATAGAGAAGAGAGCACATAAATTGAATATTGTAAAAATTATTAAACGTAACATTACGTAAGCGTAATTAAGACCTTCAATATATTCTTCGATATATATAAAGATTTGGTTTTGTAGTTCGGTTGTACTTGTAAACGGGATACCACATCCTCATTTTTACGGAAATGTTGTTTACCGTGCCACAACATTTAGAAACGATTTTCGTAAACCTATCGATCCCTTGAATAAACTTATTCTAAAAAATTACAAACTCAACACTGTATTTCGATCATTGAATGTCTTTTTTATTGGTATTAATTATTGCACCCTTAACGGAGTTGGGGTGACATATTGCTATTCTGCGTTTCTTTTTCTTTTATTTCAACACTTTTTTGTCCACTCTGGATCTCAGAGTATAATGGACCCAAGTTGATGGAACTATTAAATTATCTTATCCACTAAGTAAATACTTGCAATTGGAGGTTGGCACGTTCAAGATGGGCGCTGTTATCATGGAAACAGCAAACATGTTAAAAATGAAGGAAAATTCACACAAGTATTGATAAGCATATGCAGATGTCCCGTGTAACTTTGAAATTTTCAAAATGGCTAACGTTGCCATGGAAACATAGAATATGTTCATAATTCACATGTTCCAAAATAAATGAAACTTTACAAAAATGTTAATTTGCATTTGTAGATGTACTCTTTGACTTTGAAATTTTAAAAATGGCTTTCGTTTCCCTGGCAATGGGGGGAGGTTGCCATCCGTTATGCATAGCTAATATAAATCTAGTATTGATTTTGTTATCAGTAGATTAAAAGCAAACTAAATATTATTGTTACATACATATACTTTTCATTGATCTACAATCTGTCGAAACCTGTGTTTATGCATTGCACAAGGTCATTTTTTGTCTGTTTATGACGTCTTGACACTAAATCAATTTGATGACGGATATGCACGGATTGATCATTAATCTAAGATGTATGATTTTATCATTAGTTGTTAGTGGCTTTCAACTAGCTGACAGAAACTTTGAGTACTTTCAGATCTGTGCCTTTCTGTTGTTGGGATATACAAGTACCCAGCTACGTTCACTCCGTGAATAATGTGTAGTTGCATCCATCTGGTGATTTAAACCTTTTTAACTGATTTGTATAGTTCGTTCTCATGATGTACTATTACACCACTGTCCCAAGTTAGGGGGAGGGTTGGGATTCCTCTTAACCATTAACCCTGCCACACCACTGTCCCAGGATTAGGGAGAGGGTTTCGGATTGCGCTTAAATATTTAACCCGGCCACATTATGTTGGTTTGTACCTGTTAGAAGCCAGGAGCCTGTAATTCAGTGGTTGTCGTTTGCTTATTTGTAAGACATTTGTTTTTGTTCATTTTTTTCAAAAAAATTGAGGCGTTAGTTTTCTCATTTGAATTGGTTTACATAGTCATTTTGGGGTCTTTTATAGCTGACTATGCGGTATGGGCTTTCCCCATTGTTGAAGGCCGTACGCGACCTATAGTTGAAATTTTTTTTTGTGTCACTTGGTCTCTTGTGGAGAGTTTTCTCGTTTGCAATCATATCACATATTCTTTTGTAATATTTAGCGATCCAACTTAAAGACTTGGAGTAAAAGGTTTTGAAATACTAAGCATTGAGTGTACCACAGGAATATTATATTCAGTTATAAAACAGTTGTTATCATATATTTTTGTAAGAGTGTTTGTTTTTGTTGCACTTCAGTGTTCCTTTTCTTCCTTTGATTTATTCTAATGATTGATTTGCGTCCTACAGTTTTAGTTTGTAGCCTGGATTTGTTTTGTCTCCATAGAGTAATGACTTTTGAACACTACACCTGTTTCCTTTTTTTAAGTCCTCTATGTTTTTCAATTGTATTTGGTATTTTCTTAGCATTTTAACCTTTTTGCTACATATGTGTCACTGATAATTCGATTGAGAAAGGAACGTGATAAACTGTGTGCTTATGTTCAAAACCAAACGTCTGGCATCTTTATAAAGGCTTGATATAGCAATTATTATATATTAACCATAACGCATCCTTGTTATGATGGTCATTATCTATTCAATGTGATATATTGAATCGAAGCATTTGCAAATATTCTATTTGCAATCAACATGATCAACATAAATTGCCAGAATGGGCATCTGGTTCTGTAAAATGAGTACCGTCATTGTAGTTGATACAAATATCTATAAATAGATGGAATGTATGCTAACTAAATTCTGATATACATAATTTTTCATTAAAAAATGATGTCGAATCAAATATTTTATACATTGTTAATTCTTTTGTACATTAAAATGTCCCGAAATACCAGGTGGGGTAATATAATTACTCATGAGACATCTATCTTAAAAAAATGAACTATGAAGATGTAAAAAGTTTTTCCAATCGATCACAAAAGCTAGAATCAAGAAGTCAATAAAGCCATATCTACAGTAAGCAATCGAATTATGAGCAATCGATGCATGATAATGATAAATAAAAATAAGTAGGCAGTTATAGTTCATAAGAGATCTAGGTATGGAAAATCCGTTTAAAAATCCACTTATTCCCCCTCAAGTCTGAAGAAAAAAAGTTAAAGAAAAAAAACTTAATTATAAAAATCTTTCAGAATGTTCTTTAACATTTAATACAAAGAAGAAAATATTGAATGTCTAATTTTGTACTCAATGCCCTTATTTCTTGAATGTTCTATGGTCGAATTGGTGTCTCTTTGACACATTCCTCATTTCCATTCTCAATCTTTTTAAAAAGGGTAAATAACTTTTATGTCGAATGTCCAAGTAAATGTTTTTGTAAAATGTCACCACGTTGGTTGACCGTTGCAATATATTTTCTCAATTATATATTTTTGTACAATAAAAGATAGGCAAAATATAGCAAAGTAATATATGTATACTCTTACTGGCCATAACATAGAAGATGTTGTATGATTGCCAATGAGTCAACTCAACCACAAAAGACCAAACTAACACAAAAATTTACAACTATAGGTCACATATGGCTATGGTTATAATTTAAAAAAAAAGTCAGTTTACACCTGCACATATTCATTCTATGATATGAGTTGTATATAATATTCTATGACTTTATTATTAGTAAATCAGCTGTAAAAGCAAGTGGGATTGCATGTTGAAAATCGCGTTATTTTTGTCAAACTTCGTAAGAATTTCATTATGATTTGAGAGACCTTTATAGAATACTATTGTTGAATATCAATGTAAATTATGACAAGATATATCTTAACTAATGTGATTAATCTCTTGTAATATAGCTAATTGCATTATATCTAACTTATTTACACTCGTAGCACTTGGAAATTCAGCTGAATACTTCGTGTTATAATTTCAAACTGTCTGTTTCGATCATAAGTATTCTTCTCACAATTTGTACATTAAATTTAAACTAATTTCTCTACCTCCAGATGCGTGATGATATAGCACCCACTGCTTTATTTTAGTCATTACATGATATGCTTTGCTGAGGCAGTATTTCTTTCATTGTCATGAATGATTATTATCAAATCACATTCTTTTCACTTTTTATTACAAATGCAATTACAGAATATGTCTATTTCTAAATTTAATATTCTGATATTTTATGTTGACAAAGGACACAAAAAAAATATACTTAATAGTTTTTAAAATTAGTTAAGATAGTGTTCACTGAACATATTTATACAACTAAGCAAAGTACAAAGTACTTATCTGAAGGTTCTTGTAGATACTAAAAATTAGTTCAAAGTCAAAAGTAAATAATTAAGAAACCAAGTATCCAAGTTAAACATCCATATAACGAAAAGAAGCAATAAAAAGAATAAGGCCGCTAGTTTCCTCGTTGGTATTGTTTAACATTGTCAATTCGGGGCCTTTTATAGGTGAGTATGCGGCATGGGTTTTGCTCATTGTTTCAGGCCGTACGCTGACATATAATTTCTGTGTCATTTTGGTCTCTTGTGTTGAATTGTCTCATTGGCAATCATACCATATCTTCTTCTTTTATATTAGAAAACTAGACCTTATCCAAAGCCAAAATATATGTATCGATAGAAAGTAGACACGTAAGTGTATATAACAGTAATTCAATACATATGTACTTATATTTTGATTATTGATATACTGATTTATATTATGATTGCCGGACAAATCTCAAATTGGTTTGTTAACTTATCTATATCACCTTAACTTTTCCGAAATGGCTGAAAAGAAAGGATGTACTAAAAGTATTTCATTCATAATTGCATTTATACAAATATAATTATGGAAATTCCAACATCCTACATACAATATATAAACTGTGACGATTTGAATATAATTTTAATATTAAAAAGGTCGATTTCAGTTCTAAAATCCCTTTTGACATTTTTCATTATTAAAAAAAGGAAAACAGCAGAACTGGAAAAGTGTTTTTAAAACATAGCAACTCAGTACAATGCAGTACTCTGAGAAAGGGTCAGGTGGGTAATTTTTCCTCAGTTTACTGATTCAAATAGTATCAAAGAAATAATAAAATGATTATTGCCTACAACATTGTATATTATATTGCTTTTTGAATAGTATATGCCACGTTAATCACTAGAGGGACGTTTAGTGTTCAAATGACTGTCTGGTGCAATCAAACTTTGTATTGTATAAGTTAGTATCGATTTCAATTATGAGATGATGTTAATATGAACGCGACACTTGTCATCATAACGTGATTCTGGGTGATTTTCATATAATATAAGCAATAAATGATTCTTCTTCTAAAATCATGTTTAATTGTCATTCATTCACATTCTTCGACTTTCAATCATACCATTGTGTACATATTTCATCATACTGAGGCAATAATAAGCAATAATATGTCTTTATAGCTGTCCAGATCACATAACCTCTTTCAAATCAAGTTGATAAAAACAAAATTTGAAGAACGATATGTACATGTATACAAACTTAAAACACTGTATATATTTTGTTCAGAAATTAAACTGTTTACCTTGGTCGCTACTTCCTCCGTGGGTTTCAAATCTAGATGTTAATTTCAAATCACAAAACCAAGAAAAGGTTACTTAAGATTAAACATATATCGACCTAACGTTTTGAAAATGTCATCCGAATCATTCACCGCAATTTTATAAAAGAAATAAACGTCGATCTTTTATTATTCTTTTAACTTATCAAGTTAACCAGGCGTAAGATATAAAGTAAACGTAGGAATAACAAACCAACTACTGAACGCTCGTTTGATAAAAATACCAATATAAATAATCAAAAAGATCAAATTCTGAAACGTGCACCTTTTGATTCAATCTGACATGATATAACAATACACTACAATATAAACAGTGCTTTATTTAGATGTTGTCGTTTGTTGCTGTGCTACATATTTGAATTTACATAAATAAGGCCGGAATATTTTGTTTACATAATTATGTCATTTAATGGCCTTTTATAGCGGACTATGGGATTAAGACATTGTTGAAGGCCTTATGGTGAACAAAAGTTGATACTTTCTTTGTGTCATTCATTATTTTGTAGAGATTTGTCTCATTGGTAATAATACCACATCTTATGTTTTATCTAGTATATCAATGCAGCAAACACAATCATAACAGTGTGTGTTCGTTAATCATTTGATTTTATCCCTACAGAAGCAATGGAGAAAAACAAATGAACGATTTAGAACTACAAACAAATAGTTTAAAATTAAGGGGGCTCCTGGGTATAAATTAAAATTTTTTTTCTAATATAGGATTTCGCTATATTTTTTTTATAAATGAACTTTATCATATACTTAAAAGAAAAATGAAATAAAAAACTAATTACAGATTTTAATCTGAATTTTAATAAAACATTAAATTTTACAATTATTTAGTTTTTGTACAGCTTATATGAAAACAATAATAAAAAGTATAGGTCACCGATGAGTTAAAAGATATTTCAAATTTAATGCCAAAAAATGGCATTTTTGCACCAAGGGGAGATAATTTGGAGCTTTTTCAATGATATAAACATTTTAAAAGTCATCTGGGGCCAAACCGAATTGATTTTTTGGACTGGTTTTTTTTACCATATCATAAAGTAATAACTAATAGTGTAATAAATAAAATTTGTAATGGAAAAATAAAGGTTCAATTTTTTGCTGAAATTTTTGTACACACGAGCCACTTTAATATGCATCATGTAACATACCAGTCACCTACGGAATATGACAGCATTTATATCTTTTATCCTTAATAGCATGTTATGTGAAAATCTTGCAGGAACTAACGAAATCATGAAATGGATATTTGTCGATTAAACTCAAAAAAACGTAGTGAAACATCAACATGAGTTGAATGAATTTTAAAGACAACAAAGACATCCAACCATAGTAATTATATACAAGAACCGATACTATATTAACACATAAGATGTTATTAGTTATATAATGTCAGTAAACTCTTGTTGTTACTATACAACCGTATACGTGATGTGTTCACTCATTCTGATACATCAGATAAACCAAGTATTACTCGTACTTTGGTTTGCGGTGGGTAGTTGTAGAAACAGTCCAGTCAGAATAATGCATTATTTTAACAACATTTATTTATCTTTTTTTTTGTATTTCCCAATAGTTATTTCTCCTTCTTCTTAGCCTTATAAATTTTGAACTTGCGAAAAAAAAAAGGGTCAAACGATATAAGAGGGACAGTCAAACTCATAAATCAAAAATAAACTGACAACGTCAGTTCTAAAAAATAAAAAGACAAACAGACAAATAATACTAAACAAGACACAACATAGTAACACAAACCCGACCACAAACTAGGAGATGCTCATCGTTTTGGTGGATAAGTGAAGATTTATCAATTGTAATAACTAAAGACACGGAACAAGATTGTTGAAAAGGGGGATTCCAACAAGACAACAACTTAAAGATGCTATTTAGAAAAATTGCACAAGTTATTATTAAACAATATGTTAAATCATTTGTTATAGGAAGTTTATAATGTGAACAGTCTTTTCGAAATATAACAATTTTTCATATGATTGAAGACATAAAGGATGATGTCATATGCAGGATTGATTTACTTGACACAAGAATAAATGCATTTCAAAGTCCACCTACATTGTAGATAGTTGTCCCCATTAGTCATTTACAAGAATATATTTTATTTTAGATAATTGCCTGAATATTAGAATCATGTTTTGTTTCAGATTGAATATTTTGTTTAGATGTTACAAATATGAATTTTTCAAGTTTCAATGCGTTGCTGAGAAGAAGAAAGTCAATTTGTGAAGTATATAAGTTCTCCTAACTGTATCAATATAAAACATGTCTTTACGTAAGCTACAAATGCAGTTTCATGCACACTCTATTGACAATAAAGACCAACGAATTTATTCACTTGGCGATACAAGTTACGTTTGCATAATTAAAACAATTCACAAATAGACATTTTAGATTTTCGTCGTAGTTCATTCAAATTACTAAAATCAGATGAAATTAAGTTGTTATTGTGTTATTTTCTATTTAGTCATATGAAGAATAAATCTAAAGACAGTTAATCTAATCACATTTAACAAATGTTAAAACCTTTTTTCCCCATTTTTTGCAAACAATCTTTTTTCTATTATGACTGTCTGATAACAACATTCCACACCTAAAACAATTTATATCATATAATTGGTGTTATTCTACATTTTTACGATCTCCTTAAAGCAAAGAATTTCACAATAACATTAACAAAGTAAAATCTCATATCAATTGTACAAAGTAACTTTATACCTTCGAGTATAATTGTTATATAATGCTAATCTCGAGTTTTATTTTCTACTTGTAAAGGTTAGCTTTTGAAATGCAAGAAATTGAAACTTTTAAAATATTTATAATCATAATAAAATTGTTTGCATTAAAAGTTTTATGAACATTTTTCGCTTTGAACATTTGAGTGGACGGAGATTATTGCTGATAATGTCTTACGAGAGTTGATCAAACACATATGAATATCCTTTTATTAAATATTTTAGTTAAAAAAATAACTATGAATAAAAAAAAAAAAAAAAAGAAAAAAAAAAACAATTAACCTTTTAATAGAAAGTGTACTTTGAAAAGTGCAAAAGAACTTATACTTTACGTAAGTGACGGATTAAACATGTGTCTAGTCATACACAAGATGTATGAACAGTATTTCCCAAAGTACTCGACGTCTTTGAAAAGGAAGAGGAGGGTGCTCAAATGTATATACAAAAGTAACGCGACGACACGTTCATATACAGTAACACAACAAAATGAAAGCAAACATATCAAATCAAGATTTAAAAGTAATAACACATTGAAATCGACATTGGATTCAAATTATAGTTTATTTGCTCCCACTGATCAGAATATGTTAAATCACCATTGCTTGCATCTGTAAAATGTACGTCCTTAAAAAAAAAAACATAATTTATAGAAGTTTTTAAATTGATTATACCTGAGAAGTATATGCTATTATTTATATATATTTTCTGGTGTCGACATGCGACAATCAAATATAAAAACAAGAATATCAGCAAACGTACTTTTGTTTAGTGATACGTAGCAAAAAAAATCTTGATTACAAATCTAGGTCAATTTCTACTAATTGTGCAAATAAATCACAGCTTTGTATTATGTTATATAAATAGCTTGAATAACCGATAAACAAATGCATGCCGGTTTGCAGTTTTTATTTATTACAAACAGGTCGAACACTTGGAACTGTTCATATGACAAAAGCACAAAATAAACAGAAATAACAAAAGAAAAAACATTGACCAATATAAACAGAACCGTTGTTTTTAAAAGACAGTAGTGATTATCAGATGTAGACAACTGTTGACATGACAGTATCTCGTGACAATTAGGTGATCAACCAAATAAATCGAGAGCCAAATTATAAACATTAATCATGTTGTACCGTGTTTCAGTAACAGCTAGATATGGTGACGTAGAATTCAAAAAGTTATTATTTTGTTCGTCAATATCAGAAAGTTCAAATTAACCTAACTAGATAGTAAACATCAATGGAAGTCACTCTGCAAGATATTTACATGTAACACTTACATTAACCTATAGGTTACATTTCTGTTAATATTGACAAGTGCAATGCAATTTCCCATAGGACTCCTTTTACTGTTAAAACTGTACCACGTTTACTATGAAGTTTTGAAAAAAATCTTATCCTCGAATTGAAAGTTCATATGCACCACAAGTTTTTTCAAAGGTCAAAATATAGGGCTGATATTTTCAACATTTATATGCCCTGAACTTCTCAGAGTTTAAACCAACACTAATTTTCTTAACTACCCCTACCTCGAATGAAAGGTTACTACAGATTTTAATGTAAACAATATGCACATGTTTATTTACTGGTAACATTTCCAAATTATGTCTCTATGAGATGGAACACAGAGAGCTTAACTGGGAACCAGTATGTAAACAAAACGAATTTTCTATGAATATTTAAGATTTCCCCAAAAGAAGCGTGTTTTGAGAAACAGCTGTATTTAAAAAGTGCAACCAACAGAGACGTTGTATGTCTGCCAATGAAACAGACACCCAATATCACAGGGTCCGAAAACTACGACAACACATGGCATTCAAGCTATGTGCAAACATATCCTGCACAACAAGAAATCATATAAAATATTACAACAGATGCATTTTCTATAACCAAGTACTATGGGTTTCACAAAATCCAAAAACCAAAACCAACACTATGTGTTTTATCTTATTCTTCTCACACATGTTAAGACTACATAAGACCTAAGAATGCTGCTCGATTCAAAACAACAAGAACAATTAGTTATAATACTACATGTAGGTTAAAACACATAAACAAAAAATTGTAATTGCGTCAAAAACATACAACGACATCTTTGTGGATGCTCCCAGAATGAATATTTCCAACATAATTATCTTAGATATTCAGCTTTTCCGCTGTCTCAACATTTTCACCTAATACCATTTCCGGATTTTTATCTAATACAATTTCCGGATTTTATTCCGGATGATATCTTTTTATAGTTGGTTATTATAGACGTAACGGATAGAGAAAGAATAGGTCATATAGTTACAGTGTTTGACTAAAGTGTTTTTTTTTCTCTTGTTATACTCCTGAACAAAATACCATTTTTGCAGACAAGACGTTGATCTTATACTAAGGTTAAATTAATGAAGATCCGTTGTTTGATCATGATAATAAAAATAGTTTCTCACAAATATATAACAACTGTTATTATGATTCATAGCTATACAGAATATACGTTAACATGTTGAAGTCATTAAAAAAATGGTGGCATTAAATGAAAAGCCAATACTTTTATTTTGTGAGCTACAATCTTCAATCAATAAGAAAGAGTAACCATCGCTTAATGATGTGGTATGGTGGTAATTTAGGTTCTAAAAAAAATCGTGCTCGAGTTTTACTTTAATCTTTCTTTTTTTGATATATAAATAAATGTTAAAAGCTCGAACTAGATGTAAATAAACGTTGTTCGTGTCCGTATGTGCTGCGATTGATGATGTATGTGAGATTCAGTCGTAAAAACAATCTATATGATTAATTTCTATGATACAATTCAATGATAGCTTCAACAACAGATAACTTCTTATCGGTAATGAATATTTTATTTTTCTAATTTAACACTAACTTGGTTAAACAAATTGAACGACGGTAAATTGATTTAGTATGCTAGCTACCTTCTGAAATGTAAAATAGCAATACTCAGAGTTTGGTTGAAAATTAAATAAGCAGGGGTAATTGATATATTTCGTGCATAACTAAATTTTGTATATATGCGTTTTATAGACATGCTCTTCTTTATTTTTAGAAAAATGATCATTGTTTATAGATTTTAAAGACCTATTTAGACAAACATATTATAATTAACTGCAGTCCAAGCATCACGACCGACACTAAGGTTTATCATCATAAAAACCAAACTGTTTGAATTATTTCATGACTTATGTGAGTAAAGTCATTAATGATGTTTATGCTAATCATCTTAAAGTTAACTCGAACTTTTTTTTCAAATCTGATTGTTACATTATTACAATATTAGATACTGTACAACAAATTTGTGATAAAAAATAGTGTTAGTCGAATATCACATGTTTAATCTACCACGTTGTTTACGACATGAGCATCAAATTATTTTCTTTGGAACCACGAGTCCTACAAATTGTGATATAATTCATTTTAGTACATGATATATTGCCAAATAAAAAAAAAAAATATAAAACAATCCGTAAAAAATGATAACACAATTGCTTACATCGCTAAATTGTCAACCGAATGTTAGAAGACATATAGATAACTCGAAATTCTATTGCATTTCCAATTTACAACAAGAAATTAAGACATGTTAACAGCGATTAATATATATTTATAACCATACCAAAATAAGAAAAAAATGCATCTTAAAAAGAATATCATTAATTTAGCTGATGGATAACGTGCGTAACATATCCGTTGGACATCTATAAGAAATGTCAATGTATTGTATAGTATCAATTATGAAATACTGCAATGTTTTCTATATATGAAGACATGCAAACTGTTCATGACAGTTATTATTCATAATTGACAATTCAAGCTTCTCAAATTGCCCAATGATTTGTATTTCATCTGCTTCAACCACGTGTGTCTGTTTAGTCGTCGACGTTTCTAACAATTAGACTGTCATAAATTTGCAAAACTGAAAAATACTCTATCCTATATATAAAATGTTTGGACATGATGAAACAATATTGAAATAAAGTTTTACCATGTTATAGTATTATGTGAACAAATAAGGCCGTTTATAACAACACTGATATTACTTAGATTCAATTTACACACTCATCGAATCAACTGGATAAAAGCGCGATTCACATCCACATGTTCAAATAATGCTGATCAACGTCGTCATATTACATGTGACACTACAATGCAATAATATTATCGTAACGGATGAATCTTCTGAATTCCTGGCAAAAACCACTACAAGCCTGTTATCTTTGGTTAGGTTTTTTATAAGGGATATGAAATATAATCAGCTCTACAATTGATAATAGATTTTTCTATCGACACTCTTTATGCCTCAGTTCTAAAGTGCGTGGTCATTATCATATACTTAGCAAAGAATATGCCATTTCTTACTCTCTAATAGGGCTGTTGGACAAGTGCATTTATTTGATTTGGTTTATGTCTATATTGTGTGAATTATTCAGGAATAGTAAAGTGTTTTAAAGCCATGATAGCAGCTGTTGATAGGGCAGCAATATATACAATTACAGATAAATGTCTCATGTTTTTAGAAAGAAACACTAAAAAGGAAATTGTATAAATTTTGCGGTTTTTCCTACAGCGAATATTATAGGGGTGACATATGTTAAAACATCTGACCCAATTGACCTCTTGTCTGGAACCTCCTTTTGTGTTCCACTGGTCATCACATGTTAGGTTAAATCAGTTTCTACATGAAAGATATTCAGATTGGTTGATCTGAAATACAAGAATGAAAGTTATATTATATAGCAAACTTAATTTGTCGAGAAAAGAACTAGAGGGATAAAATGTATTAACTATGTAAATATCTCTTAGATGCATGTATACAATAAAAAAATACTTTTACACCTTAAACAAAAACTGAACAAAACAAAATAACTACAAAAATGTTCCACTTTGGTGTATTTCTGTCAGTGTCTATCTTATTTTGACATGTTTTACGATTTTAGTTATTGTTTTTTGATAGCTCTTGCGTAAGTATATCTGATTTATAGTTCATAGACCTGTCAGATGATTACTTGTTGTTAACAAGAAAGCAGAGAAACGCTAGACAATTATAATATTCTGAATACATTAAGCAGGAGTTTGGGATTATTATCAATAATGGAGACAACAGACCATCATAGATCAAAGAACATGATGTTAACACTTTTTATGTATGGGACGCTATGTAAAAGACCTCTAAATGACAGAATATAAAAACAATGTAGATAATAAAACAGAAACGTATGACTGATTTAAAATAGAATCAATAAACGACTTACACATATGAGAGACAGCGGTTAGCAGTATTTTACTTAAAGATGATTTGTATTCTAGAAGATTAAGGTGGGTTTAATGTTGTTACATTATTGAAAGACAAACTTAAAAAAATAGATGTGTTCAGCCGCCATTTGAGTAACAATTTTTCTGAAAATTGCTTGAAAAGTTTGACAAATAACTATGAGAACGTGTATATATTACTTGTAACAGGGATGGTAATTTTTCCTTTGATATTTTTGAGAGTTAACTTCGGTTAATTTTAGAGGAGTGCGTTAACTGAAGGATTTTTCAGTTATTGCATTATCTTATCCCGCCGTTGACTGCTTGTCATAGAAAAGGCATAGTGTGGGAGGAACTTAGTGAAATAGACCAGTGAAATAACTAATTATTAGATCGACATTATTGTACTGTTCCGAGCTCCTCTCACCATGCTTAAAATATGAGGCTCCGCATTCTTCTTCTTCCCGTTGTTTTGTTCTGATTTGGGCAGGCAAGGGTTTGAAATAAACATTTGAGCTTTGGTGGATAGTTTTCTCTTTGGCAATCATACCACATCTTTTCTTCTTTATATGTATACTAGTCATTGTTGGGGCCCTTGATAGCTTACTATTCGTTGTGTGCCAAGGCTCCGTACTTAGTCCATAATGATTTTTGTAGTTTCCAATTGAGACTTGGATGGAGAGTTGTGTCATTTGCACTCATATCACATCTTCTTATATATATAAAGGGGAATAATCAAAAGCATGTTTCTAACGACAAGCATCGAGGGGGTCCCGCATTTCAAGAGAGGCGATAAAGAAACCAGACGGACAGTCAAACTCTTAGATCGAAAATAAACTGACAATGCCTTGGAAAAAGACAGACAGACAAAAAATAGTACACAAGTATCACATTTTGTACGGACTGCATCTGCAATAGTTGCATATTTTTAGTCTTAAGATGTAATTTGTCCTCATACAATGTTCAACTCGATGTAGTATTGTACTGACAATGGACGCTAATTAAAATAAACGTGATATCAATAACAGTTTTGAAAACAAAGTAATGACAAAAGGACGATTGAAGCCAACCAGAGGGCTTTAGATCTAGTAAAATACAAGTAGCTAAAATTTAAAAATAATATACGGACTTCAGCTTTAATTGTCGTATGTTTGGTAGATTGAAGGTAGATGTAATATTCTAGCTAAAGCATGCTTAACTGCTTAACGCGACAATTGAATAAAAATATGGATGCCAAATAACCGCAATCTCAAATTGAAAACAGAATTGTGACGGACAGACGACGGATAAAAAGATGAGTGCTTGAAATTTTGTTACAAACAGGCATTCACGTGGAAACATGAAGCCTAATCACATTTACTGCAAAAGAATAAAAAGACAATAAAAGGCATTAAATGTTTTCTGTAGACTTTCACAAAATTCAAATAAAAATACATTCCTTTTCTTCTGGAACTTAAACCAAACAAACAAAAAATTGTCAATAATTCGACATGATACTGTCCTTTATTGAAATTAAATTTACAATTTAAAAAAAAAAACTGATGGCGCCCCCCTGCATATTCGCAACATTATTCAAACAGTGCTTCTTCTCATTTTTCATTTTGAAACCATCATCTGTACGCAATGCCTCTACTGTATTGGAAACAGTTGTGTTTTCATCTTTGCTCGAAAGAACGGGTGGGTTTTTTGCAACATTTCTTTTGAATGCTCAAATTGGTAGTTCTGTAAGCTCTCACTGATGCCGTGACCAGTTTTTGTCATGATTTCTTGTTCATCTATACCTGCATGGTATAGGGCGGCTGCGCAAGTGCGTTTCCCGGAATGATTCGTGTAGTTCCCTAAAAGTCCACCTTTATGACATAACTTTTTATTTACTCTGAGTGGTGATTTTCCATAACGAAAACGATCTTTTCCGTCCATGTTGAGCGGTTGTCGATAAAATGTTCCGGAGCCTACAGCTTTCAAGTACTCTTCGTAGTAAGCAATTATGCATCTTGGCAATACAAAGTAAAAAAAGATTGAGTTTTTTTTCCGCTTGCTTCTATTGAAAGAAATGTATAACAGTTGCAGCAATATTTTGCAAAACTTATCGTGAATATTTACAGTGATATTGTTTGCCTTAAATTATTTGAGAATAAAGGCTTTTTTTCAATAAAAAAGGGCAGAGGTAGTTTTGAAAAAGCCAACAATATCACTGATTTATATAAATTCGTATATGAGCTTTTGGGTTTGAAAAGATTGATTAGTTGTTGCTGTTTAATACGACTGTCAGCATTATTGGCTATATAGTAGGAGTCCGTTCTTTTTTAATTGGAAACTGAAGTCGAAATCCCCGGGTTGAATATAATAATATTTAAAAGAATATAGTACGGGTTCGTCCGTTCAATAATTTATTCAAATATTATAGCAGTGCATATATATTGTATGGACCTTATCGTGTATTTTATAATTTCGTATATGTGCTATTGATTTCAAAATGATTGATTGATTGATTGTTGGTGTTTATTGCTACTTTCAGCACTTTGGCCATATCGTGGCGGTCATTTTATTTTGGACACGAGGTTGAATAAAATATAAACCAATATTTCTTTTCAGAATAAAATTTGAATTGAAAAAAGCATATGCAACAGATACAACCGTAGAATAATTTTGTGAAATAATCTTCCGTGTTTAAATTGGTCATTACATGTAAATTAAACAACTTACCGTCCTGTGAATAGTGCTTTATAGCTTTAGTCGCTAATTGCGTGTCTCCTAAGCCATCTTTAAATGTCTTGTTATTTCTCCCGAAATCTAATAAACTTTCTTGTTGGATCAATACCAATTTCAAACTGATCACAATCTAGATTACTGTACTCGTCGCAGCCTCTTAATTCAAATAACTTTCAGTTATAAAAGAAAACGGTTTTCATAAAGCTGTAGCACTACTCTTGCCAAAAACACCTTTAACCCACATGAGTTCTTCATCCTCGTATGATATTGGATCGGATTTGCGCATTTTCGTCCCCAGTCCCTTGGGAAGCAAATCTTTCCTCTTGGCATCTTATACATGCCTAAACATAGCAAATCCACCATCCTTTTTATCCAGAAAGTTTTTGTCGTTAACTTTCATGTCTCTGAGGAGCCCACAAATGATGTAATATAGTGATTTAGGTGGGTAATCGCATCCTTTCTTTTTGTTTCGTCTCTGAAACTTGAGGAACGAAACGATAGTCATACTCAATCTCCGCTTTATCCGACAAAGGTTGATTGTCTGCATTTACCCAATGCTGCAGATTGTCCTCGAAAAATAATCCTAGCTCAAAATTAACATCCTGCAAAATGTCAAAATTAGTTTCAAAAGTGTCATGTGCTAACACTACAAAAGTCAAAAAGTCTGAAAAGACCAGTTTTTGTCTGAATTTGCATGAATTTTTACTCGACATTCTTAATTTGTCTGAATAATTTTAAAAAATTCTTGACATAGTATGAATTTGTCAAATAAGGTTCTTGATTTTTCTTGACAAGTGTCTTGACAGTATGAACATTGTCTTAAAATTTCTGGACACTTCCTGTATCATCTGATAAGAGTCTAGGTTAGTCTCGACCAAATTCTTGACTGTCTTAAATTTGTCTCGATCTGTCTTGACATATTCTTGACATTCTTAATAATATCTGAATATGTCTTGATATTCTTAATAATGTCTGAATATGTCTCGACACATTCTTGACAGTCGTAAATATGTCTTGACACTATCTCAACAGTATAAATTTCGCCTCAAGTGTGAAAAGACTTATTATTCCTAGCGCAGATAATAATTTTCTTTTAATCTTTGGGAATTATTCAATTTCTTTTTATGCTAAAATAATTAACTTCATAATTTTGATGAAGAAAATCCATTTTAATTCAATTTTTCATTGAACATCAAAATAGTAATTCTCATTTTCATCTATCAACAAACTTTTTAAATTGTGGTGGCATGGTCAGTCAACTGACAGGTAAAGCAGTGATTTCAATTTGACAATTGTGTGTACTCTGGGGTGTGGAATACCTTAATGTTATGGGGTACATCCTGTCCATGTATATTCCAACAGATGACAAAATTTATACAAATGTTTCTTCTGTTAAATGAATGATTTGTAAATCATCATGATTTGCTATTTATATCAACCACATTTTGGTACAATTATTATTTACCATATAAACATTTAATAATATGAATGTTGAATGAAATATGTCTACAGTATGATTGGTTTTGATCATTTAATTTATAAAATTTAGGAATCAAAATTTGTAATTATTTAAAAAACCACATTTAACTTATTTTATACTTTAGATTTCATAGCCATTTTGCATTTGTAAAAATATTTATATACCCAAAATTCATTTATTTTACATTCCCAACTTTTAATTTAGTTGTAAGAAGTGTAACTTGAAACAATAGTATATCATACATTTGTCATTTAAAGAGAAATAAAAATTAAAGTTATATCATGAATATTGGTCATGATTTGTAGAGCTCAGAACTGTCAAGTAAATTTAAGACACAATTCAAAATGTTCAGAATATGTCAAGCCATACTGAGAAAAAATAAGAATGTCGAGAATATGTCGAGAAATTTCAAGACAGTATTCAAATGTCAAGAATTTGTTAAGAAATTTTAAGACCATATTCAGAATGTCGAGAATATGTCGAGTAAATTTCATGCTCATTTGATATAAATGAGAATTTGTCAAGAAAAAATAAGACACAAGTCATACTTTTGGAGAATGTCGAGTAAAAGTTCATGCAAATTAAGACAAAAACTGGTCTTTTCAGACTTTTAAACTTTTGTAGTGTAAGTACCTTTCATCAAAAAGAGCCATATCAAAAGCAAGGCTATCGCCTGCTTGACAAAGCAAAATATCTTTCATATACTCTTTCTTTAATTTGGCCGCTGTTTGGGACAAAACAATATCGTCCATATAAAAAATGTCTATGAGGTCATGGCTAAATCTATATTGTTGGCGCGAAATTGTAAGGATCGTGGGTTTTTTTTCCCGCAAGATTATTCTTTTAGAAGTTGTATTTAATTGGCCAGTGTCACATGTCGTCGACCATTTATGCTACAAATCATATATAGCCACGCTACGCTTTGTTTTTCGTAAATTGAATACGTTAATTGGCAAAAGGCGTGCTATATATATAACGTGTACATTAACAAATATGTATACATACTCAGATTACGAAGAAAATATAGAGTTAAGAAAAGACTGCACATCCAGTAGCGTATTTCATGAACATGTATTTTGGCCGCGTTGAACGACGGCTTCTAGATTACATTGCAGGTAATAATTTAACCAGTCTCATCGGTATGGGTTTTGTTCATTATGCATAGCCTTACGATGACTTTTTATATATTCGGTAGCTTGTAGAAATCTAGATTCAGCTCACTTGCAATCAAATCACATCTTTTAATATAGCATGAGAAGCTTTCCCTGCAAAGAACTCCTTTTGGCATACTTTCGATTCATTCAGATGTTCCTCTTTGGTGTTTAACTACTTCCGACTCATTTTAAGATGTATATTCCTAGTCCTACCTTGTATCTTCTTCATTTAACCGGTACTTAAATATAAATAGGAAGATGTGTTATGTGTATCAATGAGACAACACTCTATGCTATGTATTTAAAGTTAACAATTATAAGTAAAAGTATGGTCTTCAACAAGAAGCCTAGGTTCACATCGAAATATTTTTTAACCACACTTACAACTGTTAACCACTGAAAATAGGTTCCTGATTTAGGACATGTATACACTTATGTAAACGTTTTAAGAGACACCAAACCAGGGCAAAAAGTGTAAATTGCAAAATAAAATAAAACACTATAAAATATCTATAGAACTAGCTTTTATCTATGACAAAAAAAAAACTTAATACAATATGTATTGATTATTTATGGGTTTGTTTTTAAACAAGCGTCATTTTCTCATTTTAATTGCATCAAAATTCGATAGCTCTTGTTTTAAAAAACCCCATATATAATCGCTTTTATGTGTATTTTCGAATATTATTTAATACACATTACAGCAAAGATGTATTTAATACGGCAAAAGTGCGCAGCCTTACTTGACATAAATTTAACGACTTTCATTCATTTGGAAAAAAAAATAGCATTTGAACTAGCAAACCGTCATGTTTTAAAATTGCGAACATTATTTTTACTGTTTTAAAAGCTCTATGTTGGTGTTACAATATACGCAGACAAACACTAAAATCGTTTGCAGCAGCTTTGTGTAAAAATGGACGTTTTTGTTTTTATTTGTCATAAATAGTTTGCATTATAAAGAGAGTTGAGTAAATGAGAATAGATATTATCACATACAATGATCAAATTAAAAAGAACACATACTATGATAATACAAAGTTAATGCTAATGATACATAAACTTTAAAGGTGGTAAGTAAAACAAATGTCGAAAAAGTGTTAAAATAACTCTTGTTTGCGACAATATGGTGTTAAACAAAACAACATACACAGCCATGTAAATCATAATACAATCATGTTGTTGTTTAGAGTACGGGCGTAAAGTTTGGGTACAAAATAACAAAAATAATTTAAAAAGTTTCACATTTACATTGTAATTATTATAAACAAATAGTTGAGTTGTAGGAATTTGAAACATATTGACTTCACACATATAAGGTTTACATTAGAGAACAGTTACCGCAACGGTATAACAGATCTTTCTGCATGAGTATACACATTAATAGAAAGAACTGCTAAAGAAAAGAAATGTTCAAACTTTATTACATCAACCATATTTTTAAGGTCACCTTGCTTTTTAAGACAACATTAAACATTTGTCAAAATGACAAAAATAGCGACCAAAAGTATAAAAATGTATTAATTTCTCAAAATGTCCAATTAAGTTCAGAGTATTTTGTATCACTTCTTACGAATATACCCTATGGTCGTGTTATACGGAAGAAGAATAAGTAAGAACACATTATAAATCTTTGAAATGACTCTTTGTATTGCGTAGTTTATCTTTTACCATTATGTAGAGCCTGTTGATGGAGAAGGCCTAATCGACTTTACGTATCCCATACTGCAAATTAAAAAGTGTGTATACCAGATTTACTACTAAGAGTACACTGTTATTCTAATTATTACATACAACACATACATAAAATGTCAACATGTGAATACTAACTAAAATTAACAAGTGATACATTTGTTTTCTTACTTACTCATCATTTCAAGCTGTATTTCTTCTTTTCGTGAATATCTCAAATCAACCTAAACATGTAATTATAGAAACAAGTATTATGCGTATGCACGGAGTACATGGTATCTGTACCGCACCAAAACCAAATAAAAGAGGGAAAAAACAATGTTACAAAAAAAAAAAAAAATAAGGGTGGAATACATCACTATTAAAATAGTAAGCAAGCCAAACAAGTATAAATTTGAAGAGCACTGAGGATCCACAAATCCCAAAAGTTGTGCCAAATACGACTTAGGTAATCTATATGTTTAGATTAAATACAAGAAAAGAAAAGGATTATACCTGTTTTGGCACTAAATCATCCATATGTTTTAAAATGCAGCATTCAAATTGGTGTTTGCAATTAAATGATAAAAATGTTTACATTTCTGATCAGTAGTAGAGCAAAACTTAACAAGTTTCTAATAATTGACAATAAGTATCAAAAACGCCCACACTGAAAAAAAAAGCTAAAGTTTGTAACTTGCTGATAAGTTAATTATAATTGATAGTCCTCCGACATAAACGATGATTATAATTATTCAGTGAGTCAACAACGATGTTACATTTTGTGAACGAAAGGATTTTTTTTCTTGTGTTTTGAATATTGTTTTGTAAGTAAAGTAGTGTCATACGGTAAATAGGCTTACTTTGTTGAACCATACTTCTTACTAAGCTTTCCATATACTAATTATTGATAGGGTACATTATGATTGACATCTAACACACATGATATGAACTCCGTACATACGCAAAAAAACTTGTTTCTATAATAACAAGTTTAGGCTTAATTTAACAACAAAGGTTGAGCTTGTGTTTATCTTGACGAGGTCATTCAGTTAATTGATAACACTAGATGCTTGTTTTTTATCACTTGACGGAAAACATGATTCATAATATTCTACAATTCCGTGTGTCAGACCAACTTAATAATATGTAATGCAGATAGTAAAATGTGTATTCGCGTGTTCTTATAGTCTCGATAATTTCATGTCAAATTTGTTAATTTTACCTCGCTGTCAGAACAAATAAAAAAAATGAACTTTACCAATCAGATCCTTTTAAGTAATTTAATAAACGGACTGTCTGAGATGTTCTAATATTCATAGATATCAACTTTCGGAAAGTAAAAATAATTTTAAAAAACATTCTTCCCTTCACATCCTTTATAAAGCCAACAGGAAAATCACGAATATAAGTGTCTCAGTTTTTCTAACTTCTATTTTGAAATATTATTCAAGGGTTACAGATAGTTGTAGCGAAACGTGACTTATTCAATGGTTCTTCTAAACAGACGTTGATCTTCTACTTTGAATCGTTTTTATAAATCACTTATTCCTACTTTCCTGTCAAAGGGACTGTCGGAAATAAATCTTTGAAAACATACACTTTACATCAAACTAGATTCACAGGCTCTGAGTTGAAAAGGCTAATAGTCATATTTATTAAATTGATTTAAGTCAATACTGTTAATAATATGAAGTACTCAGGTGTATGATCGACAAGAAGCTTAATGTCTCTTATGAATAAAAGAGTCAATCAATATAAATGTATGCTATTTAATTATGTGTTTAATTAAATGATGTACTGTGGATTGATTTATTTTCGTGGGTACAAATGTTCATAGAATTTGAAAAACGTCCATGCTGGTGTATATTTGAATTCCAGTTTTTGCCAAACTTGTCATATTACCTTATAAACCATATGTAATTAGTTTAATACTTAATTTTTTGGTCAACTGTACCGACGAAATCCACTAAAATTTGATTTAAAAAAGGGTCTTGTAGACATCGCAAATCTCGTTAATAAATATTGTTTACCAAATTAATTCACATCAATTCTTTTTCAAAAGGGTGCTGATTTTTTCACTTTCTTAATTTATATATTAATACGCCTGAAGTATATATAAAGCCGTTTTTTATTTATTAATTTAGTTCCAAAATTAATTCGATGAAGTACATGTCAAGATTGTTTAATCCACCATTTTATGCATTTGGAAATTTCTGTACCAAGTCAGGAAAATGTGAGTTGTCTTTTATTTTGTTAGATGTGTTTTGACTTTTGATTTTGTTTTTTTATAAACGTCTTTAATTTTTGAATTATTTTAATGTTTATTAATATCACTTACAGAAATAGGATTGGGAAGCTTAAACTGTATAATTTGGTTCGGAATCAGATAATAGAAAATAATAAACATTAGAATCAAACATTATTAATTATAAATAAACTCATCACAGATACCAGGACTAAATTTGGTATATACGCCAGACGCGCGTTTTATCTACAAAAGACTCATCAGTGACGCTCGAATCCAAAAAGTTAAAAAGGTCAATTAAAGTACGAAGTTGAGTGCATTGTGGACCGAAATTCCTAAAAGTTTTGCTAAATACAGCATGTACAGTTAAGGATATAATACGTCACCCTAATGAAAAACAATGAGTCTAAGGCAGACAAAATGAGCATTGATATATGCTGTACAAAATGATTATTCTGTATCAAAATAAACTGCCTTCGATGGAAAATGTACGTTATTAGTTACTGTTGATAAACAGTCAAACACATATGTTTATTTCTGAATGTTTAATTATTCGAACAACTTGTGTGTTCGTACACCAGGTAAACAAGCCATATTTGGCAGAACGTTTTTTTATATAGTTTGTCCTTTGCTTTGAGTTGTGTGAATCTGTAATTCTCTATGCATCACCTTTCTGTACTCTGAGGACATATAGGTTTTAATATGTATAAGAGCCTTTTTATTGTCGAAAGCTTTATGTTTACGACTCGTTGCTTTTTGAAAATGTTCGATATACGACATATTGCGCAATTCAATCCATATTGTCGTGTATCAAATCAGAAGCGTCCAAAACTGTTATAATCAAATAAATCATTTGCCATTGCAATTAGCATCCAATTTTCTATTTTTGATAAAACAAATCTTCTTTAATCAAATAGGAAAACTGTGATAACTGAATCTGATGACAAATGAATTCAACATACAAATTTACGTATATGCTTTAGTGAGAATGACATATGCTTATCAATTCTTTTAACCTCCTCCAGTATCTCATTTTGGAAGTCACGTTTACGTACTTGCTTTGTTTTTGAGGAATTGGACAAAACTTATTCCAAAAATATTGATTAGGGATTGATTTTTTTTTTCAATTAACTCTATAGAAACCAAACCTTACAATTTTTAGACTAAAAAAAAACCGGTCAATTGAAGGGTGAAATCACAAAAACAAACCTGAACTCAGAGGAAAATTCATTTTGAAAGTCCTTAAGTAAATTGAAAAATCAAAAGCTCAAGCTCATTTAACGAATGGACAACAACTGTCATATTCCTGACTTGGTACAGGCTCCTTTTATGTAGAAAAAGGTAAATTAAACATGGTTTATATGGTGAATTAAAACTTGAACTTAATGTCGGCTTTGTTAACCCTTTTTTATTTTATGTTTGTTTTTGACAATGTTACCTGCACAAGTTATATAAACGAGGTAATACTCATCTATTATAGTTAATTTGTTTTTGACGGCAACATTTCGTTTGCTTTAACATAGATGATATTTTTTTGTACTTCAGTTTGTCCGTTGTGTGCTGCGTTCATTAACACATCAGTTGAAACGGTTCTCAAATCTCATTACACTGTTAAAAAGTTACACATTGAAGTAATACATAAACTGAAGTGTGTTTCAATTTCCAAAGGAACGAGGGACCGAATACGTCGGTATTAAGTTCAACATAATCGAAGAATTTCAACTTGGGAGAAAACCAGTAAAATTGATAAAAATTGATTCACAGAAATTTCGAATGATTATTAATTTCATTAAGGAGTAGCATGATTCCATAAATACATGGTACATAGATATAGGAGGATGTGGTACGAGTGCCAATGAGACAACTCTCCTTCCAAATAAATTTATAAAAGTTAACCCTTATAGGTCTATGTACGGCCTTCAACACGGATCCTAGGGCCACACCGAACAACAAGCCTAAACGGGCGCCAAAATTACTAGTGTAAACCATTCGAACGGGACAACCAACGGTCTTATCTATATAAAAAAAAAAAACGAGAAACGAGAAACACGTATATATTACATAAACAAACGACAACTACTGAACATTATATTTCTTAGTAACATAATCGTTTGGCCTATTGAAATGAGTTCATAATATTGTAATAAGAGTGTCACCTGTTTTTTTTTTTTTGTATGACCAGTTTCTTCTCGATTTATATAGTAATTCTAGTAAGAATAAATATATGTCATATCAAATGACAAGCGTGGTCAGCAAAATTATACTGTAAAGCACAGACAATTCAAGTTACGCCGCTTTTGTAAAAATTAACACAAATTTCTTCATTTTCAAATACATTATACAAATTGTGTATACGTTTTGTTGCTCTAGTCATTCGTCAGTCTGATTTAAACTCCTGTAAAACAAACAACCATTTATTAAAAAAAAGCATTAACATTTGATGGTGATTTTTATTGACGATCAGACAATTTTCTAAGAGCTAATGGATCCATTATATTACAAAAATATTCACATATAATATATATATATATATATATATGATATATCTGCACAGTACTTACATTGTATCTTTCTACCAAACATCGTGTACAGTAAACATGTTTACAATTACTTTAACGTAATGTACACTGGTTGAAAAACGTCCATGCTGGTGTATATTGAACATTTTACATAAATTTGTTCATATCTATACACCTTGCTTAATTACCTGTACATAAGACTTGTTCACACTTGTAAACTATATGTCATTTAAATATTCATTACGTAGAGCCGAACAACTTTTCTAGCAGTTAGGGAACGACCATTTGACTTCAAATTGGTGGGGATGGGGGTGTAGATTTTTCCTTAAAAAATATTCTGATCCCAAATTTGATAAAAAAAAAACAAAAAATGGTCATATTGGTCATTACAAAAAATATTTCCCCATACATCATTTACATACTAGTGTTAAATATCGAGAAATAACTATTTGATTGATAGCAACGAAAAAAAAAATGAATAAAAACGTTTGCGCGAAACCAAATCTGACTCGGAACATCACTCTTTTTGAAGTTAAGCGATTGCCCATTAATGAAAGCCATTTACATGATTTGCAGTAGTTTAAAGATACTAAAGATGTCTCGATTACTCATTAGAAAACATAGGCTGCAGCAGCGTGCTTATACACGAAGAAAAAGGATTGCTACATTTCTATCTATTCCGTTTGTTTCGAATGATATTTGTCTCCAAGGAGTATTTGACAAATGGAGGGTGGTGTTTTTTTAAATTTCTAAGTGTCTTTTAACGGATCTACGTTACGAGAAAAACAATACAATTTACCTCACACTTTATTTAGTAATGCATTTATGAGTGAAGCGCTGTTTGAATAAAGACCAGTGGCAACTACTTCTGTGTACATCCAGTCGATTCGGGATTTCAAATGAATTATATGTTCGGCAATGATGATGCTTTGAGTGTAAACAAGGGGTTAATAAAGCTACATACAGTGTTTTTTTTTTTATAACAAATAAAGATATCAAGTTTAGTCAAATGTTTCTGTAAAGAACAATATTAGTAATTTAGGTCTTTCCTTTTAAGGAAAGACCTTACTGTATTTCTTCTGATTATTAGTCTTTCCGCCAAACTTTAACGACATTTCCCCAAAAAAGTACGCAACATGTTCAAATGATATTAGGTATCTAGTATCGGTTTACCAAAAGCTAGCTTGTGGTGTTGACACGACCCCGTAGGATTTCCTTTATAATGGTTCTCTCCCCTAACACTGAAAACCTTGATATCATTTTAACTCCGTAACCATAATAGGTAGAACAAAAACAAAGGCGGGAATTTGTTCAGGAACAGACCTTGGTTCTTCGTTACATATAGATTGAAAAGATCCAACGACTCATTGGTAGGGTTATGTCCCTTCGAAAATTAACCGATGACGGTTTGCTATTTAAACTCAGAAACCGTAAATTGTAGCCACCTAATAATCATCAATTTACGTGGCTAGGAAAATTAACCTAATGTCAAAGGTGAAGGTCATGACCTATATTTTGACCTTAGCTTGTTATCAGATTTACTCAATTACCGTAAAAGACGACTGCTAAAATATAACGGAAAAAATGTGTGTCTTATCTAGATCTACATTTGTTATGTTGGGTACGAAATTATAGAACCAATTATTATGGACCTAGGGCACGAAAACTGTTTTTCGGGTCTGAAAGGATGATTTTTCGCTTATAACTCAAAAGAGGTTAGAGATAGAAAAAAACTATGAAACGCAAAATTGTTCAGCATAATAAGATCTATAAAATTAGGTCTAGGTCAGAGGTCAAGGTCCCTAGCAACGACATAAAACACCTTAGCAACCATATATTTTTGAACTAAGAAGGCTATCAATAAAAGAAAAAAAGGAAAGACCTTTCGATTGTTCATGAACAATTGACTTTTTAATTTTTATAAAAATCTATGTTATTCAGAAATGGTTTCTTCTTTAAATATGCTTGGTTCTTCTTTAAATATGCTTGGTAAAATTTAATTTTCTAAATGACTAGTTGTGTGTACACCTAACCTACACAAGGTCTACATTGACTATCGACTGCATGTAGACAAAACATGATTTTAACTACATGTAAACATTGCGTTTTATCAATGGCAACGTAATTGTGTTAAGTTTACGTGTGAGCTACACTAAAACAACCCCGAGTGTAGGTCAATGTGAACACGGCCTAAATAAGAATGGCATATACTTATTTTTTATTAACCTTGTTTATCGTCCATGTGAAAGTTACAACATGTCACACTATCAGTGTTGTTTAGAATTATCATTTATTGTGCAATTGGCCGACGAAAGCTTATAACCGAACTGCTATAAAACATGTTAAAGAGGCGAATGTTGCCTCATACCTTGACTGACACCTAGATAGAAATTGACAACAAATGATCAGCTGAAAACAAAACGTAATGACAAAAGGGATTATTTCCGTTTTCCAATTTTCCAATTTCTCTTTCCATGTAACAATTTTTCAGCAGCGTCTGCGTACAGATTATATATCTCTTAGTTGAAGCGATATTAAAGTGTTTGTATTTTCTTGAGAGATCGTTGTTGCTTAAAAGGAACGTCTTAAAGTAACAGATCCAAATGTTGAAATATAATTTATTTTTGTAAATTTTACAGACACCATCACGAGTTGTTTGGCCGATATGGAATGTCACTACAGTCCCGTTCTCATTTCTCTCCAAATGTGAATTACCGAATTAGATTTATCATCCATTTGTACGTATGTGAGAAATGTAATATGTATAGCAGGATCTGCTTACCGTTCGTGACTACCTCAGAGTATCCCGATGTTTAGGTAAAACTCGTTTAACTAAAACTATGATTGTTAAATTATGTGTTGTGTAATGCTGTTAATGTATTTGATTTTGTAGCAATAGAGGTGTCAGTTCATTTCCGACTTTTGAGTTTCGACGTCTATTTGGTATGGTTTTCGACATTGTTTTTAAGAACATGTACAGTCTTCATCCATATAATCGATTAATTTATCTATATATTCTCAAACTTTACTTTAATACCAATCTAAACAAATTGGAACACAAAGACAGGATTTAGTCTGAATTTATGAAGTCATTTTTTGTACAGTTCTGTGTGTAATATCCTTGATGTCCTTTCCTGTGAATACAATTCATTACATCAGGATACGTAATTGAATCGCTATTGCCATCTTGGAAGTAATAATGCTAAAACGAGTGGTTTAAAAGCCTACATGACGAATCTTACAAACTATTAGCTAATACTATGCTCCTACATGCAAGTGCCATTTTTTTGTCTTTTAAACCATTGTTCTGCTTCAGTAAATAGATAAGTGGTATTGACCAGTAAAATATATGTTTCACAAATGCTGCAGGATATGTTTTCATTATCGTAACTAGAATATGTCCTTATTTCATCTTTTGTGAACTACAATTAATATAGTATACTGGCCACAGGGTCTTTTTGGAACAGAATCTTCTCAACCTTTCTGACAACCAGAGCATCCCCACTTATTTGGACGGGAGCATATTGGCTCATCTTTACTACCGAACATGCATGCTAGTTAAAAACTTTCATCCTCATCATGTCTATGGTATGTGTACAAATGTTTTTTCTGTTTATTTCTTTTTAAATTTAAGCTATGGAGATTTTATTTTTTTTTTAATCGATTGTGCAATGCTGTATAGTTAGTGAATGCCGTAAAAACTTCCATCGTCGTTTAATATTCTTGACTTATGAGTTTGAAAGTCGCTTTTGTGATTTTCGGCTCTCTTCACTAAGAACACTAATATTTGTAGTCAATGAGCGAATGACGAGAATTCAACGTGTACGATTGACAGTCAATTTAAGAAAAAAAAAATTTAACAATTATTACCCTTAAGGAAACTTAATATTGGAAATGTATTAGGAAATGAAACTTGTACTCACGAAAATCCCAGAAAACTTCGATTGATAGCATACTGAATAATCTATTTTGTTTCAGGATCTCTCAGATTGAAAAAAGAATAAAGACCATGGTCGTCTGATACTCTACTGAATGTCCTTCTACCTTTAGTGTCCTTACTAGAATAACGTCTCATAACTGGGTTTGCCAATCGCTACGATGCAAATTTGATAGCATTATTTTTATAATTTCATGCAATCTCTTAAGATTGTGTTTGGAACTTGGCATTTTGATTTTTTTTAATTACTTGACGTGTACGTATATAACATGTTAAAAAATAATAATTGCTAAACCGACATCATTAAAATGACTGACAGAATTCATATTCTAACGTTAAATGTGTTTTAGTTTTGTGAAAAAAAAAATCGTAATTCCTTTAGACTCCTCCCGTGCCTGTTTTTGTCAGACTGATTTTTTTTCTTCTATGTTTGAGATAGCTTTATGTTTTTAACATTTATCCCGTTGAAACATATTTATCAGGGCTAATACATCCTTAACTTAATGAAAAGATCAGTAGTGGAGGTCTTTTTAACAACTACATACTATGCCAATAACATTATTTTTTTTCCAATGGATAAACTCTAAAGTATATGGGCATAACGCATTTAACTATACCAAAAGCCAAATACCAATAGAATATGTTGTATCCATCTTCTTTTTGGAAGAGAGGATACATCAATTGCAGTTTTTTTGTTTAGTATTCGTGTCCATAAGATTTCATTTAAAATGGTCTAAATGTTTAAAAACAGTCGTCTTTTCAAATTTTGAACAGACAAATCTCCTCATTATATGGTTGACCTTCAAGACACATCTGTGACACTCATATCTAAAACATATAAAGGCCAAATATGGTTAAAAAGCATTAGGGACACAAAATACAAAATAGTAGTTCCATTTAGAACTAGAGCAATCTATCTCTGAGGTAAATGTTTCTTTATTGTAAGACAATTTTTTTTTTTAAATTAATTAAAATTGTAAATTAAACATGTTGGATAAAAAAATGATTGTCTTCCCTGAAGTAACAAGAACGTGTAGATTAAACACCTATTTTATTGAATTGATATATCAAACTAATAAGTCTTTTATTGTGGAAATTGATATTCTCAAATTAAATTCTAATCACGTTCTAGTACTGTTGCGTTTATAAACTATCTAATTCTTTGAATGTACATTTTATATTATACATGTTATAATGATATTGTTAGCGACACGTTGCTGTGGCTAAGGAAAATTAATCAACAAGTGTGTGTGATATCTAAAGCAAGTTGAAATTGGTTCTATGATACAAAAGTGTTTAACAGTTAGCTATCTTCTTCTACACATGCATTATCCGCCGGTAGAATCAACTTTTCAACTTAGTCGCAAATGCATGATTTTGAAATCAGACAGTATGAGCTATAATAGGATAGCCAGTACAAAATTGTTCTTAATGAAATAAAGCAACTTATTAAACCAAGATTTCCAATTGGTGAAATTAAAATCATTTTCCGGACGCCAATACGAGTTGGTTGATCGGTATGGAATATTCGTTTCACAGATGATTTGTTTCTTATTTTTTAACTACAATCTAGCTACCTGTTCATGAATGTGACAAACCGAATAAAGCTATTTACTGGCTTTGTAATAACACATGGGTGCCACATGCATTTGTAAGGAACATGATCTGCCTATTCTTCCGAAACACTTAAAATCAAATCAAATAAAGTTTTTGGTTGAGTTTGTGTTGCTGATTCTTTTTATCTTTTGTCATATGTACTATTACTTGTCTATTTGTGTATTTGTCCTTTTTTGTTTAGTCATGACGTTGTCAGTATATTTTCAATCTGTTAGTTTGGTTGTCTCTCTGGCATCTTTTGCCTCATTTTTGGACCCACACCTTTATAACAATTACAGTTTTATAGGTTATCTAATTTATTGATCCCTTCTCAGTTTGACATGTTTCTGGCATGTTCATAACATGACACGACTATCAAGTAATATTTTCCTTTCGTAAGCATGTACAATTCTTGGAGGAATAAGGGATGGATAATTTTCAAGAAAAGCAGCTCGAACGTTATTAAAATGACGCAAAGGAGTACACGTGACACTCTGTCGTGTTTACTAGGCAACATTATAATCTTGAAAAAACGGATTGTAAATGTAGCTCTCTTTTGTTTATGAAAAAAGGTAAACACAGTATAGAATAAAATGAAAAGTATGTTAGCATGGTTACTAAATCTTATACACAGATTGAATAAGGGGAGACATTTGATTGGTTAACTTCCAGTGATGGTTATTTTCTTTTATGCAATGAAATGTTATGTGATTTTTTTTCTATAATACTGGACAGGATAAAACTTAACTCATTCCAAGTTTTTCTTTATTTGAAACAAAGATAAATTCTGCACATTTTTTTCGAAAAGTGCAAATTTTAAAGACTAATAGGGGACAATCAATGGTGGTATTACACCTAATATATGAAGCTGTACATGCACCTTTGACCTTTGAGTAATATCATTTGTAAAAATTTCTTGCTTTTTAAGTGAAATAATAAAAAAAATGAAATAATCTTAGTGGTTAGAGTCTACATATTTTGAGAAAATTTTCTTGACATAGGACTCCATCATGAATATTCAGTTGACAGAACAAGCCATACTAAGTTTTGTTTTGTTTTTGTTGTTGTTGTTGTCTTATTTCTTTTCTGCCATAATGGAACATTTCCTAGGAAATATGTCCTTCTCTGGAACGCGACGTCAATTTTATGTTTACGTTAGGACTTATTGACACCTTCTTCGAGACAATTAACTTTTATAACGGTAGCTAAATCTTTAATACTTTACTTACTCATTTCTTATAACATTTCTATCATAAATTAAAGAAAGTTATCCCATTGTTTATTTATTGGCCTGAAAATTTGAAATTGTGAGTAAATGAGAGACATAAATTGTCCAAAGGAGACATTATAAAGAAAACAAAGAGGTCCATTAGTGGTATTTATCTTCTTAAAATCATCTTGTGTATCATATTCAACTGTTTGTAGGCAGATGAGATAACTATTTTATCATTTCTTGATCAACACTATATTCTATCTTGATGCGGGTTGGTTTAGATTTGTCGACGAAATTTTGCTAGAATCGCAGTAGATTTCGTCTTTCATTATACTAAAGTTTCGCAAACTATTGAATTGATTATGAAAAACCTTGACAAAAATGCTTGAAATAACCAGTATTACAAAGGAAAATAGTTACATTCAGTTTATTAAGCAAAAATGTCTTCTTTAGGTGTAATACCACAAAAGCATGGTACAATGTACGTCACATCCGGTTGTATCAGAAAATAGGTCGAAAATAAATAATGCTTTAAGTTTGAAAGTTGTAGGTAATTAATGCTACCTTTAAATGCAGCAAAACATTTCTGTGTCATAAACATATGTCTTGGGCATTTCAAAGCACCATTACTTTTTTTATTTGAGATTTCTATAAAATGTTTAGTAAACTTGGATAAAACTTTAACTTATTCCAAGTATTTCTTTATTTGAAACAAAGATAAATTCTGCACAATTTTTTTAAAATTGCAAATCTAACAAAGACTAATTGTCTAGCAGTCATACAAATTATATCGTATACATGTCAGTAGGGTGTGAATGTTTTCTAAAGATACGAATCATTTCCATTGCGAGTAACAGTATTTTTCTGTTTTCCTAAAACGAATCTTCTTGAACCAATTGGGAAATCGTTCTGATTACTAAATCTGATGATAAATAAATTCAATTCACAGGTTAAATTATATGTCTAAGTGAGAATGACGTATAATTAACAATTATTTTACTTATTTTTCCGTATCTCATTGAGGACCCGATTACGTACTTGCATTATGTCTTACGGATTTGACACTTATTTGGACAAATCTAATGACAGCTAACTCTGTCGAAATACAATGCTTCAATGTCGAGATTTAAACTTTGGAAACTACTGTTCCCTACATTAAACTTTCTTGCTTTTGGGATTAAGTTGTTTTAACGACATTTTAAATGTGATCACAGTATTCCGTAAACCGTAATATAGCTGGATATTATTTTTGTAGTTTGTTTTGTGTGTTGTTTTCATTTGAAACAGCATTTGTATACGTAACGGTTCTCAAATGGAATTCAACTATTGTAAAGATACACATTAAAGTAAAACATCATTTGAAGTGTCTCTAAACTCTCAAAGGAACGAGGGACCGAGACATTCGGTATTGAATCGAGTTAAACCCAAGAATGTTCACTTACAATTCAGGACAAAACCAGTACAAAAGCATATATTTGACTCTAGATGATTTTTGAATCATCATTTTCTTTCATCTATGGATGAGATAATTTCATAAATACCAAGCATATCTGCTTAGTAATCGTTTGTCCTATTAAAATGGTTACATGTTTATGCAATTACAGTGTCATTTTTTTTATGTAGACTAGTTTATTCTCGATTTCTATAGTTTATATAAGATTACAATTAGTCTGTCACCCTTTAAGATATTTACTATTTACAAATGTCTTTAGAATTAAAGTAACGATAACACATGTGTCAAATGAACATGACAAGCGCGCCAACGTACTTAAAAATAACACATAAATTCAGTTAGCCGTTTCTGTAGTGTCAAAAGGACACCTTGATTCTAATTCAAATACATTGTACAGATAGATTATACGTTTCGTTGCTCTAGTTACTCGTCAGTCTGATTTGAAATCCTTTTAAACAAAACACCATTTATGAAAAAGCATTAACACTTGATGGTGATTTTTTATTGACGATCAGACAATTTTCTGAAAGCGCAGATCATTAAGGATCCTTTATAATACATAGATATTCAAAAATACATCATATATCTGGACAGTACTTACACTGTTTCTCTCTAAATAAGAATGGCACAAACTTATGTTTTTATTATTTTTTCATTCGTCCATTTTATACTTACATCGAATCACACTTTCAGTTTTCTTTAGAATTATCATTGATGGTGCCAATGATCGACTAAAGTTTGTCACGGAAATTATCTCAAACATCTTATATAGGCAACGTTTGCGTCATATCTTTCTTGACATCTAGAAAATGACAATGAAGGGTCAGCTGAAAACAAAACTTAATGACAAAAGGGAAAATTCCAGTTTTCCAATTCTCAAATGTCCTTTTTTATGTAACAATTTTCAGCTGCGTCTGCATACAGATTATATATCTATCAGTTGTAACGATATTAAAGATTTAAATGTTTCTTTTTCCTCGATATAGTATTGCTCCCCATAAAGAAGGTCTTGATCTAACAGGTTCAAATGTTGAAATATATATACAGTATGTTTTTTTTTTATTTTACAGACACCATCACGATTTGTTTGGCCGTTATGTAATGTCACTACAATCCTGGTCTTATTTCCAAATGTGATATGTCGAAATAGACTTATCATCCACTTGTACGTATGTAAGAAATGTCATATGTATAGAGTATATGCTTACCGTTCTGGACTACCGAAGATATCCCCAGGGTTTGGTAAAGTTCTTCTTACTTTTGAGTTTCAACGTATGTTTGGTATCGTTTTCGACTTTGTTTTAGGAAAATGTACAGTCTGCATCCAATCAATGGATAAAATTTTCAACATATATTTTCATACTTTACTCTAATATCAATCTTAACATGTTGGAACAAAAAGAAACCAATATTTTTACATATTAATGAAGTATTTTTTTTCGTATATGTATATTATATCTTTGAATTTTTTTCTGTAAATGCCGTCCAATACCTAAGGATTTGTGATGATATTGCTATTATCGTCTTGAAAGTAATAATGGTAAAACAAAGGAATAAAAAGCCTCCATAGTAAAACTAACAAAATATCAGCTTATTACCAAGGTCAATATGTTGCTACATACACGTGATATTTGTTCTTTAAATACTTGATCAGTTTGAGTTTATCGATAAATGGTACTGACAAGTAAAACATCTGTTCCACAAATGACAACGGGTATCAAGTAAAATCACAAAAAATACTAAACTCCAAGAAAAATTCAAAAAGGAAAGTCAAATGGCAAAATCAAAAGTTCAAACACATCAAACGAATGGATAACAACTGTCATATTCCTACCTTGGTACAGACATTTCCTTATGTAAAAAATGATGGATTGAACCTGGTTTTATAGGTAGCTAAACTTCTCACTTGTATGAAATTCGCATCAAATTTCATTATATTGTCACTGATGCGTTAATGTTATCATTATCTTAACTAAGATCTTGTCCTCGTGTCACCGATTGATATCTACAATATTATTTTGCCACAGGGTATATTAGGAACAGAATCTTCTTACCCTTTCTGACTACCTGACCGTGCGATGACTGTTTAGCCAGCCAAGGTCGTAAACAAAATATATAATTATCCTATCTATGTTATGTATACTACTGTTAGTCTGGTTTTTTTTTTATTTTCAATTTAAGCCATGACGTTTTAAGTTGACTTTTTATCCGATCATCGATGGTCAGTCAAGGTCGTTACCAGCTTCAATCGTAGTTTTTAATGTTTTACTTATGAGTTTAAATGTCGCTTTGGTGATTTTAGTCTCTCTCCAATAAGAACACTGATAGGTGTAGTCAATAATTGAACGACAAGACAACATAATACTGAACAAGATGTCACTGGCTAAGCCTGACGAATAACGACTTTGATGAAAACAAATAATTCAAAAATGAAATTGAAGTTGTCGCTATTTGTCTATTTTTGTATCATGAATGTTTTGTGACAATTGTGGTGTCTTTTTGCTTATTTTAAAGTTTTCTATGTTGTTTCATGTCTTCTATCGTTTGTCTGTATGTCTTCTTAACTTTGGGCAATGGCTTTGTTAGTTGTTTTTCGTTTTATGAGTTTGACTGTCCCTCTGGTATCTTTCGGTCCTCTTTTTAAGACTATTCTCCTCATAGAAAACCAGTGATTATCTTGAGTATGTTTTATGTACATTTGATATTAACATGTGACTCTGCACAAATACAACAGCTTGATCAAAAGCAATATTTGCACGGATTCACACTGATAAGATGATATTTCATCGTGTACACAAAAATGAAATGTGGTGTATGCTTTTGAAATGTTATTCGCAATGAATAGAAGACCTTTCACATTTAATTGGTTGAAAAACTGGTTTGACAATACAATGTATATTTGGATTAGAAAAATACTGACTGCTACATTTATAGACCTACTTTGCTGCTATGCATAGTTATAAGTCTGATCTTAACGAAATTTACTTTTTCATTAACATTATGTATATTTTATGAGTTAATTTATGTCAAGACAAAATTTCAATGTTCCTATTTTCTATAATAACATCGTTGTATCTGTTGTCATCTATGATGAAAATTTTAGAGACTGAATTTTCGGCTCTCCCTTGACACCATTTGGTCCTGAGGAAACGATAATAGTCCGTCGGAAGGGGACGATAAATGGCTGACCCGTGTTAAGAGAGAGCCATATCTCTTGCACGTAAAAGACACCCTTGTAGATTTCGAAAACGAGTAGGCTAATGCCCTACAAGGCAGCACTCCCACCTGCAAAGTGGAAAGGGATTGATATAAGTTGCAAAAACTTGTTTCCCAAACCACTATGAATAAATATGTTTAAAATATCTATGACACAGATATTTTATAACGACCAAGCAACTTGCTGTAGACTCAGATAAACTTTCAAACTAATAATTTTTACTTGCTGTTGGTGAGAGAATTAGTTACACTAAAGTAGTTATTATAAGTGAAAAAGGTGAATCCAATATCCCTGGATCAGTCAACGATTATTTATTTGTATGAAATAATTAAATGAACCGACTTTTTCGGGGTTCAATTGACATTGGTTATAACAATCATGTTTTATTTATTCTTAATGGATATATTATGTCACATTAATTCAATCTATTATTCAATATCTTTATCTCAAAATACTTTTCGCTAATATGAATAAATTGAATAAAACATACTTGGTTCCGAATACTGGTTTAACATGGGAAAAGAAAATAAGATTTTGTTTGGTTTGTACCATATAACCAGTGAGGTTGTTCTGCTAATCGTGTACCCTAGTCAAATAGCAAAGGTCCGAACAAAGTGGGTCACAAGATAACTCCTAAAAGAAACGATTATCAGTATGTAATAATGTATGTCAATATCGAAATTATTGCATACAGTTATGTAGGGGCTGGATAAGCTTCGCATCTTTTTTTTATTGACATGACCTTGAAATATTTAAAAAATCCTGTTTTAAAAAAGACCTCGACAAAACGATAAGACGATTTAAAGTATAACACTATGATTATTTGATGTTTTCTTGAAAGTTTGTTAGCCAGGCATGGAAGGAATAAAAAAACTCATTGTAAATAAATTCGCATACCCATCTACTTAATTGTCACATTTGACATGTTCTGCATAGGTCATGATGACAACGACATTATAATTATAGCATCAAATTTTATTTTGGCTTTAAAATGGCAACAATGTCTATGAAGGAAACACGCATGTAAATACTTCCAATAAGGCATGCTGTCATTAATGTACTTGTTATAACAATGATGTTAATAATATCATTTCAAGGCATTGAAATGAAATGCATGTTTGATCTGTTGATTGTTTCATAGTGTACTTTTGAATTCTGTCAACGCCAGGATGAATAAACCATAACAATAGTATTTGTCTGTTGACGAGACATGTTTCCTTAATATGATTACTAGTGTAAATAATCACATCAAAATGATCGTAAAATCCATGTTTTAACATGTTTAATACACCTCAACAGGCAAACGATGGAAGACAACCAATATAAACGTTAATGTATTCCAATGGTTGCCTTTTTTTTTTGTTAAGATAAAATGTCAAGGAAACAACAACACTACATCAATCTCATATAAACAAAACTGCAACATGGAGAATAAAACAATAGAAATGTGTCTAATAAGGTAATAATTGCTTGAAAGAAAAACACAGGCATATTCGAGATCAATATCAAAAGACCTTTTTGAAGTTTCCTCGAAGTTCAGTATTTTTGTGATTTAACTATTTAGTCATAAGCAATATTGTACATCATTTGCTTATCAATATTTTATTCATTACTAGAGTCGTCCCATGCTGTATGCTGTATTAAGTGAATGTTATGATTGAAGATATATACAATGATCTCATATGCAGGATGGGTTTTCTTGATTTTAGAATAAATGCATTTTAAATTCCACCTACATTAAAGACTGCTGTCTCTGTTAAGCAATTACAAGAACATATTTTCAATCAAAAGGTGAAATGCCTGACTATAGGTTATTTATGATTGTCTGTTTGCTAATGATTCCTTTTCGACTTCTGATGCGTTTTCGAGAAACAGCTAATGCATTTTTTTTTTGCAGTCATTGATTTAACTCCACATCTATATTAAACATAAAAATAAGTCCTTGGATCCGATTTATCTTTATCTGAAGGTTTTTATAAATATGAAAATGTTATAACGTTGCTAACCATTGTAAATCTCATACACATACCGTTAATAAAGATGGCCAGCGAGTCTAACACAATGAAGACAGAAGTTACGTTTGCACAATTTTACAAAACCATCATAAATAAATAAAAGCATTTATAAACTGAACTCTAAGATGAATTAAAAAGTTGACTTATATGTGAATTGACAATCAAGTCAAATAAATGTCAAATAAGAAAAGCATTAAACATGTTAAAAGCAAAACAAAGTCATTCAAATTTGGGTTTTTATTGATATGTGCAAAACTCAATGCATAATTTTTAACTTACTCCATCTTCTTCTTCAACTCAAAGAATGGATAGATAAATTGAGTTGTTATTTTGATTTTTTGGGCATATACTCATGAAAAAGAAATCTAAAGCCGGTAAACTTTTTCACTGAAGATAGTTTTTACTTTTTTTCAATATTTTTTATTGTGACTGCTTTCCTGATAACAACATTCCACACCTAGAACCATTTATATCATATCATTGGTGTTATTCTGATACCTTTACGTTCTCCTTTAAGCAAATAATTATGACCATAAAAATAAACAAATTAGTATCTCATAATAATGTTATTAAGTAACTATATACCTTCGGGTCAACATTTGATAATCATACAATAATAGCATGTTGTTTTATTTTACTTTTTCAAAGGTAAGCTTTTGAAATTCAACGATTTGTGAATTTAACAATATTTACAATCATAATAAAATCTTTTGCATCACCTGTTTTTGTAAACATTTGTGCTTTGAATTAGTGAGGACAATTGTTGATAACGTCTTAAGGGAGTTTCTGAAACACATATAAAAAACGTTTTAATATATAAAATGATTCAAATTACTATAAATGAAGAAAAAAACTCACCATATGATTTTGTAGTACAAAAGCACTTCAGCATTGTTTCCCTCCTACTGATATTTCGTGAAAGAGGGGGAGAATGATACAAATAGGGATATCCAAGAGGAACGTGACGATACGTCCATATACATTACATAATAAATGGAAATTTGATAAAAGTTTGATAGATATTTTAATAGTAACAATACATTGATATCGATATCATTGTTCAAATGTACGTCTTTTAAAAAGCACCATTGACATTTTTTAAAGTTTTGTAATCGGCTACAACTGCGTTGTATTTGGAATGTTATATATATTTCTTGGTATCAACTAATATATGACATTCAACTATAAAGTACAAAAAAAAAGATAATTGACAACTGTATTTTCAATTTGGTGTGACTGACAAATGAGAGGTTTAGCTAGCTATAAAACCAGGAGTAATCTACAATTTTCAAATAAGAAGCGGTTTATCCATTCGTTTGATGCGTTTGAACTTTGATTTTGCCATTTGATTAGAAACTTTCCTTTTTGAATTTGTTCAGAGATCAGTATTTATGATATTTCAATAGTTTTACTTTTGTTTTTAATTCAAAATATGTACAAGACTTTATAAATAACTATAATCGACATGGTTGCTTCAGAACGTCATGATATATTGAAAAAAAAATGTTAGATTAAAGATAAGGATATCCTAAAATAATATACAATGTATTTTAAAAATATTGACTATGAATGAATTTCGATTGTACATAGTGTATGAACAAAACACGGCAGTGTGTCGTGTATCATAAGCAGCTAGATCTACAGCTATTTATATTGGCGTGATCGTTGACAATTTTCTTTTGTTACAAACAGGTTAAACACTTGTAAGGTTCAATTGAAATCTCCAAGTCACTAAACTACAAAAAACCTCACAGTTAACAATAAAATAATTCGTCTAATGTCATCAGATTCATTCGTATCAAGATAATAAGGATACTCAGATGGGGACTTCTATCAACATGAAAGTAACTCAAATTAATAAGTTGATGATCATCCAGACAAATCTATACTAATTGGACGAGAGTCAAACTTTATAAAAATATTCATGTTAGCAGATAGAAGTCGATTAGGTGTTGAAATCAGAAGGCACATACCAAACCTAAATTATTATTGAGTGAGACTTTCTCCAGTCAGAAAATATATGTCGATAATCGGCGTATATATTTTCAAGGTTGTCTGAAAAATCCCTACGGCGACATGTTACTAACGATGTAATTCATGCAATAAAAGCCAATGCATGTATGTTATCAGAGAAAGCTGCCTCGACATTTGTATCAACACTATATTATTATCTAATACAATTTCCGGATCTCTTTTGCGGATAATATCTTTTTACAGTTTTATTATTGTAGACGTAACGGATAGAAAAAAAAAGTCATATAATTACAGTTGAGCAAAGATTGCTTTACTATGTTCAACATGTTTGATGTGGTATAGTTTCTCCTCTGATACTCCAGAACACAATACAGTTGTTGCACTCAAGAAGATATATTATATGGAGGCTTACATCTTTAATAATCAGTTGTTTGATAAAGATATCTTTTATCTCACAAATATCAATCAACTCCTATTACAATTTGCTGATATACAACACATATGTCAAAATTACTTAAAACTGATGTCAATAAATGAACAGTCATTAATATTTTTAATGAGATAGAATCAGAAATAGATAAGAAAATGAAATAATCGTTTAATGATGTGTTAAAATTGCAACTTACGCGTCATTAAATAATTCATATCTAAGACTTACTTTAACCAGTCTTTCTCTGATACATAATTAAAGCACGAAATTATGTAAATGCACAGTTTTGTGATCCATATGGGCTTCAGTTCATGATGTACGTGAGAGTCACTCGTAAAAACACAATCTATATGATTAATTTCTATGATGAAATTCAATGATAGCATCAACAATGGAAAGTTAGTTATCGGCAATGAATATTTAATTTTTAATTTAACACCAGCTTTATTTCACCAGTTGAACGACGGTGAATTGCTACGGTTTGATATGTATCATATGAATTGCAAAATAGCAATATAGAGTTGGGTTTAAAATTATCAGGGGTACTTTATCGGTTGCTTTCGTAAAGTATGTCCTTTTTTATATTAACTCTGTATATTCATATTTTTCTTCATTTCTCAAACCATAGAATATAAAGATAAGAAAGCATTTTTTATCAATAGAAACTTGTTGCTAATTGGCTGTCTTATACTTGCTATTATGTAGTGTTTTCTAGAGTTATTTCGATATCTACCTTTACCATGTTAACAACACTGATGTTGTAAGATTGAAACCCCAACAAAACAAAACGTTTGACTTAAATCCAGTTTGCCTAGCATTGCTTCCTCACTGTGATTGTAAATATTAGAAATTATTATAAATTAAGGAATGTATCTCCCTCATGCAAAGCTCTGATTCCTTTCACGGATTTGGCTATACTTTTTGGACCTTTTGGATTATAGCTCTTCATCTTTTATATAAGCTTTGGATTTCAAATATTTTGGCCACGAGCATCACTGAAGAGACATGTATTGTCGAAATGCGCATCTGGTGCAAGAAAATTGGTACAGCTAATTTTATTATATGACCACTGTTTTTCAAAAGCAAAATGATGTTGAGAGGTTGTTTTCGACTGATGTAATTTGAATATTTTTTTTTGCATTTCTCAAAATAAGATACAATACGTCATTACGAACCAATGCTCACACATTCCAAGCTTATTACGTGCAATTAAATCAAATTAAATTTGATGCTATATGTATAGAATATATTAAGAATTCAATGCCATTGTCAAATCTAAGCACATCGAGCAGTAATATACTATCAGTTGAAATTAAAACGCCTCTCGAAAGTGTTTCATTACAGCAGTAATTTCGAGTTTAATTGACATTTAGCTATTTCGTGATTGTGTTGTTTCCTGCCAGATTTACATATAACAGGTCATTACTGATCAGATTTTGACGAAACAAACACATTACTCTCAAGGATGAAAATTTTAAATATGGTCATATAGTAAGGCGATTTGCATTCATAAAAAAAAAAAAAAAAAACAAAAAAAAAAAACTTGCTTTTTCAATGAAAGGTAATAAACAACTTAACATGCTAATTTGGGAACCTTAACCTGATATGTCCTTTTTTAAAATCTTTTAAAGATGAATAAATATAGGACGTAAATATATTTGGTGCCTTAAGCGGACAATCAAATTAGTAAATTCAATTTTATTCAAATCTCAACTCGAATAGTTCTGTTTTTTCTTTCACGAACACATTTGTTTTTAACCCTTGAAGTTTAGCTATAATGCCGTATGGGAAGCGTTGTTGTATCGTTGACATTTTCTCTTACTAAAAGCACCCATTTGACCACATCAACGTTTTTTCTGTATACTGTTGTTTTGATGTTTATCGTTTCATTTGTCGATTTTTATTAAAAGAGTACTTTAATGATTGTTTCTTCAAAACTATAGAGCTACGAATTCATCTTAGGAGAAATATCAGTCAAAACCAAATTATATTGTAGTAGTTTATTCGTAGTGACCTTTGCAAAATTCAACAGTAAACAATAAAAAAAAAGCAAAAATGTAAAACATGCATTTCAGACCAATACCACTGATAAGATATCATTATAATCAAATATCAGAAGGGTGTGACATAACGGAAACATCTATATCGGCATTAGTGACATGCACGTTATATCCTAGGAAAATGTAGCAATTTTGGTTTCAAATGGTGAGTAAAACTATAATAATTGATTTGTTTTGTTTTCAGCGTGACCTTTACGATGTTATTCTTTTATTAAATGGGTGCATGAAATACATAACGCGGAGTACTTTTTTTTTTACCTCAAAGCCACATCTAAAAAAATCGTGTCAAAGATAAGAAAGGTGACTGACCCGATATAATAAAGAACATAATATATGTAAGAATATAGACATTTATTAAAATCTGTTAGTAATATCTTCTTCATTTTCTACATTTTGTCAAGATTTTTTTTTTCATACGGGGATTTGAAGTGAAACCTAACCGGACTGAAAGGAATAACACAATACTAATACAGAAATAAAAAAAAAAACAATTTATTAACAAAAGTCCTTTCATCAATTAGCATGATAAAAGAAACGTATAATATAGGTTCTACGAACAATGTAGAAGCGCATAAATCAAGGATAACAATGTGAACGTTGTTCGCATTATTCATTGGTTATATTGTTAGAAATTGCTTTGGTATATTCATTTTTAATTTTTGATTGATGATATCTGTTTTTGAAATATGCATACATCAAAGATTCTCAGAATAAAATAAAATAATAAAAAAAGCATCTGTGTACAAGCCAAACAGAACATTCATTATTTACCTAAAACAGACACATAACATTATCATTCATTGCAGCGAAAACAAAATCCGTGATAATGAAATTGAATGAAAGATTGAATTAATGACATAAACGTGTAAAACAAGAGTTAAAACCGAAAAAGAGGAAGATACCAAGCATTTGTTTCTGTAAACGCACGTTTTGTCGTCACATGAAAACTCTGCAAAGTGGCATAGTAAATGCACATAATTATTTATTCGTATATTTTAAATTATTTAAATCGTTCAGAGAAAGTAACATGGTTAACTTTATTGTTTAGGTTGATAGAGAACGGAGAATTGTATGTTTATTTTTACACTATGATCTAGAAAATCGATATACTTATGATTCGTGGAGCTTACAATATCATTTTCATTATCCCAGATATATTTATTATTTAACGTATTAATGAACTAAAAATTGTAAATATTGCTTTTTATCAGTTTCATTTAATTAATGTGTAGATATTTCGGTCTTTTCTATTTTTCCAATTCAAATTATGTATATACCTTTGATAGAGTACCTTTTTTTTTAACTTTAAGCACATTAATCTAAAACAGCTGAGCTACATTTAGATAAGTATATAATAAGATTAATATCATGTTGATATAGGTTATGCTGGGATCACACATAGTACATGTTCTGTTTTAATCTTGTTACAAATATAACCAGGATATTTTTGATGTTCATTTAGAAGAACAAAGACAGGATATTTCAGTCAAGACATTAAAACAAATTATTTATTTCTGAATTGAAAAAAAATTACATGTTCAATTAACTAAGTCCAAGTTATAGTATAAATCAGTGGGCAAACTAGAACATGTAAATATCATTCCGGTGAAACTTACAATGGAAGACAAGAAGTAATGACATCCTGTTTCAAGATAGATTGCATATCTAATAATTCCATTAAGGAAACAATGATTTTCCCACGTAAAGATCAGAGTTAAAATGTCTTTTCGTAAATGTATTGATCCTGAAGGTTAGGACATATACACAATTAAAATGAATAATACAGACCCGAGGAAACTTTCACGATAGTATGTGTTTCAAACAAGTTTGTAACCAACTGTAAGATATTGGTGTTTCTCGTGGGCGAAAGCCGTGACGTCGTCTATACTTGCTTACATCACCTTTATGTGAACTCCTGTAGATAGTGGTGTTAGTTCCTTTCTTACTACATCTCCTTATTTTCATATTATAAGATTTGAACATCGGTAAACTACTGTTTGTGTCCTATTCGAGACGGTGTATAAGAACAAGGCGGTGTAAGGGATGTGGTAAATTGACAGTCAGACAACTATCTAGCAAAGTGTAAAGACTTAATGTAGTAGTGTAGCCTTCAACAGAAAACTAAAGTGGCGTCACAACCTGGAAAGAAGAATTACATTTTGCAATATCGACACGTGCATGTATGTATTAATAAAAGAAAACCAATCAGGATCATGTTGATGACTTAAATCAGAACCCTTAAAACTGATGTGCATTTAAATTACGAATTATCATTTGAAAAACATACATGTATCTAAACAATGCACGTGATCCTATTAGTTTTTTCGCGTGTTGTTATGTAACACCACCAACAAGGGGATGGGGATGAGGTGAGTTTGGTGCGTTTTAGAGCCGACTATGGGGAAGTCATAACCTTCATGAGATGTTTTTGCCGACATGTTAAACCAATAAAATAAACAAACACATCATTTCCAAGCTCATTATAGGAGGTCATGTTTAATATTTTTGCTTAATCCAAATTCTTTTTAACAGTAAAATGCCGTAACCATTAAATATTTATTATTAAAAAATCCGATGTATTGCTCAGTTGTAATTTGCTAAGTATAAATTGTTGTCAATAATCTTTCTTTGCCGTGATGTTTGTTATAAATCATCGTTTTCAATTGACCTTCAACATCGTATGAAACACGAGTATCTTTATTTCTATAATATATTAATTAGAATAAACTGCTGAACTACGTGTTAATTAGAAGATAAATAAGATTAATATCAAGTGGATGTTGGGTGGTATGAATCGAATAGATCATGTGTTCTGTCATTATACTGTTACCGTTATAAAACACAATGCGGCATGATTTCATTGATGCTATTAAGATGAAACAATTCAAAGGCAGGTTATATCAAACAAGACCTTAACATAGATTATACATTCTTGTCTACAATAAAACATGTTCATTTAACAAAGTTTACGTTATATTATAAAAATGTGGAAACATGAGTCTATGTAAGCATCCTTCACCAAAATGTAAAGAGATAGGACAGATAAGGAAAACAAAATTTGTTTGTAAGACAGGACGGAGTAACTGATTTCAATACGATTTTATCACTGAGGATTATTATCGGATTGTCTTTTGCATAAAGTATTGACACGTTTTTCTCATTTAAATGACTAGATCAACTATGCTTATTTCGCATGAAATATGAATCAACACATAAAAACACACGGGCTGTGCATTAGCATTAAATGCATTAAGAGCATCGAATTCAGGTTGATAAAGTTAATCTTGGTGCTTAGAAAATACTGTTGAGCACCCGATGTTATCATGTGCGTCAATTTTGTTGCGTCCGAGCCGCTTTTTCTGGATTAGCTTTCACCAAGAACCCTCCTCCCCCTTTACCCACATAGATGTAAAGGAGAGGAAAATATCATCTGAGATTCATATCACGTTATGAACCTGCAAGAAAATGTAAAAGTGAGGAGAGACCATAAGATAATTGCTTTTTACGTGTATGTTTATGTTGACAAAGTAAAATGGCAGATCCATTATAACCAATATTGACCGATTTTTAAAATTGTGTAATTATGACTGAACGTTGGTTCGGTTGGCAGATAATGCATGCCTACAAGAAAACCCGAACCATAAAACACATTTCATTTGTTATTGAATCAATTTAAACTTTGCACCTATCTAACGTACTAGCGCTCTGATTTTTCCCTAGCCAATAGTAATGTGTCTCTTACAATATATTCATAATATATTAAATTCACATTTTTAGAATTAGAAAGTTTATAAATGCAACTGTAATAAAAGTGATTAGAATGAGATTTTAGAATAATTATATCCGTTAATAAAAGGCATACTTCTTCAATAGATCAATTCATTTGATGATTGAAATATCAATAGGTGTTTAATCTACACGTTCTTATTTAAAAACAAAATTTCAAAATTTCAAAAATAAATAAATATGGATTGTCTTCCCCTGGAATACGATACTTTAGCTGTGATTGGTACACTAATTTTGTATTCTGGATCCTTACTTGACCGTTATACGTTTTCGATTTGAGTGTCACCAATATGTCGTACACAATTTCAATCCTAGTATCCATAATAAGATTATATTTGTTTCAATAATAAGAATTATAAAGGATCTATAATTGATGAATATTTAGCTAAATATAATATTTTAGCAAATTGAATAGAATACAATTATCTAAATGAGATTTATCTAATTGGTTAACAAGTTTACATGTATGTTGTCCTCATTTACACTTTGAAACAAATAAGCATCTAATCTTGAGGTCAATTTTAAGGTCATAAACCAAGGACCTCAAATCAAAAGACTCTAGTCCTCTGCTTTATATTGTTAATGAGTTATATTGTCCTACGTATGATATTAGATATTAAAAGGGGGAAAACTCGCGTCAAATGTCTACGTACCCTTTCGACTAAGATTGATGTGTTACGACATGTCATAACTAACAATTTTGTGAAAATATTTTGTCGATATCTTATATGATTTCTAAAAATAAGAGATAACAAGCCAAAATCAAAATTTGAATTATCACCTTGACCTTTGACCTTGACCTCATTTTCATTTTTTTGGACCAAGGACCTCAAATCAAAAGACCCGAGGCCTCTATCACTTATGGTTTTCCAGTTAAAAATGCATATCACTTATATCAAATATAAAAGGGGAAATAACTATCATATGGAGTCTCCGGATACCTTCGGTCAAAATAAATCAAATCATTCTGAGGATATAACGAGCAATTTAGTAAAATAAAATTTGTTGGTTTCTTATATGGTTGCGGAGATTAAGCGATAACAAGAAAAACAGTGTTCGGGGAGATAACTCTTATATGGGAAAGTATTCTATTAGGCAGAGTTGGTTTCAAAAGCGTATTCACTGTTCGATATCATATTCCAAATATCTAAGCGACATCTTGCGGAACAAAAAAACAGCGAAGGAAAAAAATTAGACGGAAGAAAAAAAAATAATAATAATAATAATAATCAGAACAAAAGCTATAGGTCTTTCAACCGAAAAGGTTGAAAGACCTAATTAAAAACCAATTGTTCAGAGAACAATTGAAGGTCTTTCCACCAGTAAGGATCTATTTTGATATGAAAATTTTAAAATTTGGTTTTAAAATATTAATTTCAGCGTCAAATGACAACTTATTGTACGCTGATTCTAAAAATAAACATGTAACTTTTGGTACTGCCTTATAGTTTACTTCACGCTGATTCCAAAAATATATGGTTTTACATACTTTTACAATAATTTTCTACACAAAAATTAGCTACTTCCGGTTTACAAAAGGTCACTTCCGGTTAGCTTTTACAACGTCATATTGCTGGCAACCTAATGCAAAAAGTCTAATAGCTTTAACATGAATACATATGAGGTAAAAGCAAAGGTCAAAATCTAGAACGTTAAATCAACATATGACCTTCAGCTCAATTTCAAGGTCATCAACTCAAAAGACTCTAGGTCTCTACATTATATTTTTAATGAGTTATATTACCATATAACTGATATTAGATATAAAAGGGGGGAATACTCGCATTAAATGCTAACGTACCCTTTCGACTAAAAGTTATGTGTAACGTCATGTCGCGACTAACAAATGTGTGAAAATATTTTGTCGATACCTTATAAGATTTATGAAAATAAGAGATAACAAGCCAAAATCAAAATTTTGAACATGACCTTGACCTTTGACCTTGACCCCATTTTATTTTTTTTTTTTGGACCAAGGACTTCAAATCAACAGACCCTAGGCCTCTATCACTTATGGTTTTCCAGTTAAGAATACATTTCAAAATTTTAAATACCAAAAGGGGAAATAACTCTCATATAGAAGCTCTATACGGCTTCGGTCAAAATAAAACAGAACATCCTGAGGATGTAACGAGCAATTTGGAAAAATAAATTCGTCGGTTTCTTATACGTTTGCGAAGCCTTAGAGATAACAAGAAAAACAGTGTTCGGGGAGATAACTCTGATATGGGAAAGTATTCGGTTTCGCAGTGTCAGTTTCAAAAGCGTATAAACTGTTCGATATCATATTCCAAATATCTAAGCGACATCTTGCAACACAGTGAAGGAAAAACATTTGGCGGAAGAAAAAAAAAATAATAATCAGAAGAAAACCAAAAGGTCTTTCCACGGAAAGGTGGAAAGGCCTAATAATAATCAGAAGAAAACCAATAGGTCTTTCCACGGAAAAGTGGAAAGACCTAAAAAGTAAAAAAAAAAAAATACATCTTACGTTAGGATGTGGAAAATGTTAGTCATTTTGAAAATGTCGTTTTAGGATTTTTTTGGTTTCAGCATGTATCAATTACAAAAGAACCTATTAAATGTGAAGCTAAGCAATTTGCAAACCCAGTTGTAAGACTTTATTTAAGTAAGGACACTAAAGTAATACGGACAATTTTAGAGTATCAGACGACCATGATTTTTTTTTTTATTTGAAATTTAAAAGATCTTGAAAATGAATTGATAAATCAGCATGCTATCAGTCAAAGTTTCTTTGGATTTTCGTGTGAAAAAGCTTTATTTACTAATAAATTTTCAATATGCCTACTTCAGGTTTTTTAAATTGACTGTCGAGAGTATAAATTGAATTCTCGTTAGTCGATTATTGACAACAAATATCAATGTTCTCATTGAAGAGAGCAGAAAATCACAAAAGCGACATTCAAATTCATCAGTCATACATTAAACGACGATGGAAGTTTTTTACCACCTTGACTTGCTATATAGTCCTTGCACGGTAGGTTAAAAAAAATTAACTTCTAACGTAATGTCTCAAATTGAAAAAAAAAGATTAACAGACAAACAGTAGTACACATAACATAGATAGTAAGTATGAGCCAACACGCACCCGTCCAAAAACTGGGGATGCTCATGTAGTCAGAAAGGGTGAGATGATTATGTTCTAAATAGACCCTGTTGCAAATACCCTATAGCGGTTTTTTTTCACGGGGTGCAAATTTTCGCTTATTTTCACGAACAGAACGAAATTGCCAAAAATAAATTCTGCCAATTAAAAAGTGCACATGCAAAGGTATTGATAAAAGTTTTGAATCTGCCAAAATAATAATCGTCAAAATATTTCGTATACCTTATTCAACGAAAAGTGCGTAATTTTAAACACGCCAAAAAAAAAAAAAAAAAAAAAAAACCCGCTGTACGGTATACTATTGTAAATCACAATCGGTGAAAAAAGGACAAGATCTTAGTTACGAACATAAGAATATATCTGGCGTCATTTGTGAAACATATGTTATACTTCTTGTATTTGTTAATACCATTCATCGATACACTGAAGCAGACAAAATTTTAAAGAGACATATCATTTGTATGTCGGAGCATATTGAACTTGTTAATTAGCTAATAGTTTGCAAGATTCGTAATGTAGGCTTTTTAATCATTTGTTCTATCATTATTACTTTCAAGACGATAACAGCGATATAATTACGTATCCTGAGGTAACTGATGACATTCACATGAAAGGACTTCAAAGATATCACACACAGAACTGTACCAATTAGTACTTTATTAGTTCATACAACTTCATTTCCCTTTGTTTCACCATGTTAAGATTGGCATTATAGTAAAGTTTGAGAATATATTGATAATTTTATCGATTATTGCAGACTGTACATTTTCTTGAAAACAAAGTCGAAAACGATCCCAAATACACGTTGAAAATCAAAATTTGAAAATGAACTGACAACTGCATGGCTAAAACGACAAATAGATTAACAACAATAACAACACATACTTTAAAACAATCATAGATTTATTAAGACGAAAAACTTACGGATAATCTCAGGTAGATCCGTATGATAAGCAGATCCTGCTATACATAGGACATTTCTGACAAAAGAAAAGAATGGGTGATAAGTATAATTCGGTATGTCACGTTCAGCTAGAAACGTAAACGGGATTGCGTTAACATTCCATATCGGTCAAACAACTCGTTATGCTGTCTGTAAAATTTACAAAAATAAATTATATTTCAACATTTGAAACTATTAGATACACTTTAATATCGTTTAAACTGAAATATATCTAATCTGTATGCAGGCTTGCTGAACTGTTGTTACATAGACATGGCAATGTGAAAATTGGAAAACATGAATAATCCCTTTTGTGGTAAAGTTTTGTTTTCAGCTGTCCCCTCATTGTCAGTTTCTAGATGTCAGTCAAGATACAAGGCAAACTTCGTGTTGATCATGTTTCAGATCATTTCTATTGTACAGTTTTAGTCGGCCATAGAACCCTAAATAATATAATACATTAATTCTAAACATCACTGATGGTGTTATACGATGAAAAAAGTATATGCCAGCCTAATTCAGAGAGATACAAAAACCTTCAAGTGTCAATGCTTTTTCATCAATTGTGTTTTGTTTAACAGGAGTTGATGTCAAACTGCTAAATGACTATAGCAACGAGACAAACTAACAATCTGTACAGTGTATATGAAATGGAAGAAAGGTGTTCTTCTGTCTACAAAAACGGCGTTCATGAAATGTTTTGTTATTTTCAAATGTGTGGGCCACGCTCGTCATGTTAATTTGACATAAATTTTATCTTTACTCGAACTGAAAGACATTTATAAATAGCAAATATCTCAAATGGCGACAGACTGAATTGTTACTCTATATGAAATATATAAATCGAGAAGAAACTGGTCATATTTATAACAAATGACACCTTTATTACACTAACATGCAACATTAAAAATCCTCTAGAGTCAAATATATCCTATTGTACTAGTTTTGTCGTGAATTGTAAGTGAACACTATTGGGTTATACCAAATGCAATATCGACTTTTTCGGTCCCTCTTCCTTTGGTAGTTGAAGAACAATTCAGTGTATGTTTTACTTGAATGTGTATCTTTTTAATAGTGTAATGCGATTTGAGAACCGTTACAACTTCTATTTTTAATGGCAATCATCACACAAAATAAACTACACGAACTAAAAACAAGCAATGTTACGGAATATTGTGTTCACGAACCAAACATTAACCATAATAGATGAAACAATTGCCTTGTTTGAAACGATTGGCAAAGAGCGTCGTTAAAAAAAATAATGAAGGCAACAGTAGTTTCCAAAGTTTAAATCTCGAAATTTTAACATTGTATTCCTACAGAGAGAGAAGGCTGACATGGACAATTTACTTTATAATATTTGTCAAATCCCTAAGACATAATGCAAGTGCGTAATCGGGTCTTCAATGAGATACAGAAAA